>JAKZAO010000005.1:7337055-10006313 GCA_023053555.1 Branchinecta lindahli | reverse complement strand
AAAAGATATGCATTTTTCGACTCCATGCAAACAAGACCAAAGGTTCCGATGGAATCCCAAAAACCGAATATTTGATCCAGACAAATCGGTTTTGTCTTCTCCAGTGTCCGCTAGACTTCTTGAAGATTTTTACTGATGAACTTTGGAAAAGGATTAAGGAGAAACAACTAATCATTAAAAAACGAATTTCAGAAATCATGGTAAAAACAAATGTAATCGCTTATGTAACGATAAACACTTGTCCGAGTAAAAAATGCTTTTCATATAAGGATTCAGCATGTCTTCTTACCCCTGAAACGAACATCTAATCAACTTCAAATAAAACTTCTACTTTTAACAAACTTTCCGGTTTTGGCCGGATTCCGGACTGACTACTTGTCCGGCAAAAAAAAATGATTGTCATATACGGATTCAGCATCTCTTCTTACCCCTAGATCGAGCATCTAATCAACTTCAAATAAAACTTTGACTTTTAACAAACTTTCCGGTTTCGGCCGGATTCCAGGCGAACTATTTGTCTGGCGAAAAATAACTTTCATATTCGTGTTCAGCATGCCTTCTTACCCCTATATCGAACATCTAGTCAACTTCAAATAATACTTGTACTTTTAACAAATTTCCGGTTCTGGCCGGATTCCGGACGAACTACTTGTCCGGCGAGAAAACGGTTTTCATATTCTTGTTCAGCATGCCTTCTTACCCCTATATCGACCATCTAATCAACTTCAAATAAGACTTCAACTTTTAACAAACTTTCCGGTTTCGGCCAGATTCCGGACGAACTACTCGTCCGGCTAGAAAATGGTTTTGATATTCGTGTTCAGCGTGTCTTCTTACCCATAATCGACTATCACATTAGCTGTTTAAAAAAAAATTGCTTGCCCCTTCATTTAAACCCCCTCCCCCACCCCTAAATGTAAAGCTACAGGGCCCATCTACGAACTCGACCTTACTCTTGACCCAAAGAATCCCCACACCAAGTTTCATCAAAATATCTCACTGCCTTCGAGAGTTATCGTGCTTACAGACAGACAGACGGACGGACAGACGGACGGACGGACAGACGGACAACTTTTGCGATGTCATAGGTATCCCTCCACTTACGATTTGGGATCCCAAAAACGATTCATCTTCCTAGAAATCTTACAAAAATATTTTCTTCTTTCATTACCGTTTTTCTTTCAACGTGATGGAGTGTTTTGGATTATTTATATTTCGGCGTCTTTCATCACCTTTCTTCTTTCGCCTCGGATAACACTTCGGCGGTCGCTTGGCGTTACGTTAGGAGAATTGCTGGAATGTTAGGGCGTTCTAATTTGAAAATTCAGGGTCTGAATTTACACTGCGCTCGGTTGCTGTTTAAATTTCGTCCTCAGAAAGAATAACAACCATGTCACGTGTAAACATTTATTTGATTGAGTCTGTCAGTCTGGAAACTCTCCTCTACTGGATACCTGCCATGACGAGAACTGTTTGATGGGCAATTTGACGTAAAGTGGAAACAATTTACTTGATCAGGATGTACTTCTGCTCCTACTCTTCAAAACAAGAGCTGGAAGCTCAAATAGCAATTGCAAGGATAGGTTGCATGCTGACGTATTGTCTACAGCCAGGACAGGAAAACAAATCCAAGAGACTTTGCTCTTCAACTAACCGTTTGTCCCCAGGAACGACTATACTCGGTCGTTTCTTAGGGACGCCTATACGCGCGCTTCTCTTCCGCATGGTACATCGAAAGCCCCAAGTTTACCCCAAACGAACAGTTTTGCTGGGTTTTCCATTTTCAGAGACAGTGATAGGGCTTCTAAATTCTATAGCGTACTAATATGATTAAGGAGCCCGCACGCCATCTAGTATACAAACGTCATAATTCTGTTCAGTGCGTAGATGGCGCACTTGGGGCATTTTGTGGCGTTTTCTAAGAATCGTCAAACAAATTGGGTACTGCAGTTATAAAACAACATAATAGAACTTCAGCAACGAACAAGTGCTACTCGAATTGCTTGCTACTCCGAATATAAGTCCAAAACACGCCAGTGATCCTCAGGAAGAAGGAGTAAACGTCTCCGTAGCGACTCAAACTCAGCGACTCAAATCCTGTGTCAAGCAATCACGGCGATCTTTGGGAGCAGCTGTGATACCACTTCTGCCTTTCTTCCGCTAGGTCCCCGGAGAGGCTGGAGATTTTGCATCGGCAAGGAAAGATAGTCATAAAGGGTATTCAGTATTCACACCTGGAACTCTTCGCCAAAGCTAGGGTTTCCAGTTCGGATGCTACAGTTGTTTTTGGGATCCCAAAACGGAAGTGGAGGGATACCTATGACTTCGTAAAAGCTGTCCGTCCGTCGTCTGTCAGCACGATATCCCTCGAAGGGAATGAGATATTTTGATGAAACTTGGTGTGAGGATTCTTTGGGTCAAGGGAAAGGTCGAGTTCGTACATGGGTCCCATACCTTTATATTTAGGGGAGGGGAGGGGATTTTCAAACTAAGGGGTGACAAAAAATATTTTTTAATAGCTGATGAGATACTCCATGTGGGGGTAAGGAGACATGCTGAATCCGAATATGAAAGTTATTTTCTTGCCGGACAAGCAACAACTGCAGAGCAAGAAAATACGAGTGCATTTCAAGTATGTGCGTATTTTACGCTCATTTCTGCACTAGAAAGAATCTCTAGCCACAAAGGTGGACTTAAAAAGTATCTAATTTGAAACATGTGCTGAGATTACGCAGTTTGTAAATGCGGACCAGATGCACACCGCGATGATCTCGTATGCAAGGTGTGAAGTTCTTCGTTTTTAGTCTTAGTTTCATTTATTTATCTATCACAAAAACAAACAGCCAATATAATTAAGCTGCCAAGAAAGCTCAAGAATGTGTGCTTGGTTTGTAGAGGGACAGGACAATATCTACCAGTGCGGTAGTCGCCATCTAAGTCTTTGAATTATTTTCCTGACGTTAAGGTGAATGCATAGATGGCAGAGGCTGTGCCTTCAGTTGTCGTTCTCTGGTGGAAAATTCAAATCGAAATGAAAACGTGGTAGTGTTTTTTGTTTATTTAGTTTGCTTGGCATTTGAGCTGCAGTTTGGATAAAGTGCAGCTTGATGTGATGAAAGTGCAGAAAAAGAAGCATATACTTGTAGTGCTACATATTGAGAAATGTAGATTTCAGGGACTAAAGAAGAAATGGAGAAGGATGGGCTAGACAACTGAACTGGTGGTGAGTCAATTTTCTCATGGTTGCCTTCTTAGAGTAGGCTATTTGGATGAGTGACTTAGGTTTCTAGTTTTATTATTTCTTAAAAAAAAAATCTGCAACATCTTATGAAGTTGTACCAAGTACAGTACAGCACAGGTACATCAGAAGAGGCAGATCAGAGGTACGCTTCTTTGAATGTTAGTTAGCTTCGGTGTTAGACATTTTTGATGAAATTCTTGTGAGGAAAGTCAACGAATGGTGAGTCAAAGTGGTTCCTTAAGAGCCTAAGCCTGTAATGATGGAATGACATATACATATGTACTTGATATCTGTTTTGTTCTGGTTTCCTTGAAATCATTGCAGATATGAAGATTGTTGTTTTCTCCAACTTATTTTTTAAGCAAGCAATTTTGTGTTGTATCGCAACCTAATCATCTGTTTTTGGGATCCCAAAACGTTAGTGACGGATACCTATGACATCGCAAAAGTTGTCCGTCCGTCCGTCCGTCCGTCCGTCCGTCCGTCCGTCCGTCCGTCTGTCCGTCTGTACGCACGATAACTCTCGAAGGGATTGAGATATTTTGATGAAACTTGGTGGGAGGATCCTTTGGGTCAAAGTACAAGTCAAGTTCGAAGATGGGCTCTGTAGCTCTATATTTAAGGGTGGGGGAGGGGTTTCAAATTAAGGGGCAAACAAAATATTTTGAAACAGCTAATGTGATAGTCGATTATGGGGTAAGAAGACATGCTGAACACGATGGTGAAAACCATTTTCTCGCCGGACCAATAGTTCGCCCGGAATCCGGCCAAAACCGGAAAGTTCGTGAAAAGTAAAAGTTTTATTTGAAGTTGATTAGATGTTCGATTTAGGGGTAAGAAGACATGCTGAACACGATGGTGAAAACCATTTTTTGACCGGACAAGTAGTTAGCCCGGAATCCGGCCCAAACCGGAAAATTTGTTCAAAGCAAAAGTTTTATTTGACGTTGATTAGATGTTCGATTTAGGGGTAAGAAGACATGCTGAACACGATGGTGAAAACCATTTTCTCGCCGGACAAGTAGTTAGCCCGGAATCCGGCCAATACCGGAAAGTTTGTTAAAAGTAAAACTTTTATTTGAAGTTGATTAGATGTTCGATTTAGGGGTAAGAAGACATGCTGAACGCGATGGTGAAAACCATTTTCTCGCCGGACAAGTAGTTCGCCCGGAATCCGTCCGAAACCGGAAAATCTGTTAAAAGTAAAATTTGTATTTGAAGTTGATTAGATGATAGATTTAAGGGTAAGAAGATACGCTGAATCTGTATATGACAATCATTTTTTACCCGGACATATAGTTCGTCCGGAATCCGGTTGAAACCGGATTTTTTTTATAAGTTAAAGTTTTATTTGAAGTTGATTAGACGTTCTTTATAGGGATAAGGAGATGCGCTGAATTCGTTTCTGAACTGTCTTTTTTTGGCTGGACAAGTAGTTCGCTCGGAATTCGGCCGAAAACGGAAATTCGGCAGAAGTAGTTTCGATCAGTATCGTCAAAATAAATATGGCTTATACAGGTATATCTGAACTTAATTTTCTCAGATGATTAGCCTGGCGAAGACTGGATCTGGTTTACCCTGACATATACTTCGTCCGGAATCCGGTTGAAACCGGATTTTTTTTATAAGTTAAAGTTTTATTT
This sequence comes from Branchinecta lindahli, assembly GCA_023053555.1. Taxonomy (NCBI): domain Eukaryota; kingdom Metazoa; phylum Arthropoda; class Branchiopoda; order Anostraca; family Branchinectidae; genus Branchinecta; species Branchinecta lindahli. Next base: position 10,001,429 of record JAKZAO010000005.1, on the reverse strand, counting down.
GAAGTTGATTAGACGTTCTTTATAGGGATAAGGAGATGCGCTGAATTCGTTTCTGAACTATCTTTTTTTGGCTGGACAAGTAGTTCGCTCGGAATTCGGCCGAAAACGGAAATTCGGCAGAAGTAAAGCAGGTAGTTTCGATCAGTATCGTCAAAATAAATATGGCTTATACAGGTATATCTGAAATTAATTTTCTCAGATGATTAGCCTGGCGAAGACTGGATCTCGCGTAGACAAGACGTAGTCAGGACGTAGTTGTCTGAGTCAAATATTATATTTTTGGGATCCCATCGAAATCTTTGATCTTGTTGATTATGGTGACTGCAGAATGGCTTCATTTGTCACAGTATTAGAAGGACCTGTTATTCCTTCCATAATCTTTCCATCCACCAATTCCCGAGGTACACTAGAGGTATGCTTATGTGAAACTCACCTAACAGTTAATGATCGCCAAAGAAAAAACTAAAACCCAAACTAGGAACTTTTTACAATAAAATACTGGCCAAAAGTTTTTTCCATTGACATTTTTATCACTTTTTGAATATTTTTCTGATAGCACAGCTGATTGTGACTCAACTGCCACGTTTTACTTTCACAATTTGAATACTTTGCCATGGTGAACACGCCTTCAGCCAAGAAGATGGCGGTTCGAACCAACAGATGCCTCAAATAGAAGAAGGATGCACATTTGTAAATTCAAAGTAAAATAATATTTATCTGAATTTCGACTCTTTAAGTTTCTGCCAGGATAAGCATGAGATAGTTGCAAGATAGTTGTCTATTAGCTGGTATCAAGTTTGTCATTTTTCATTTCCATTTGACTGTTTTATTAGCAGTGTTCAAATAAGTGTTCAAATAAGCAAAGCCTACCTCTTATGTATATTTTATCCCCCTACTGTCACTACATTGATTTTCAAGCTTGCCGTGTTCGGCTCTTTTCAAAACCGCTTGGGCTCCTGATTTCCTGATCTCGGGAAGCTTATTGGTCATAACGATCTGAGATGCAAATTTGCCGCGTCTGTCGTACAAGTCAAGGGGCCTGGAGAAAGGCTAAAAACAGCCCAAGCCTTGTGCGATTTGTTGAAAGCAGATCGAAGTTTTGAATTCTACTAGAAATGATCTTTTCACCATTAGCCTAAATAGTTCCCAAATGCCGTGCTTCGAAAATACCTACCAATACTTGCCCCGTGAAATTAGCGATTTTCTTGTTGGCGCTTGTTGACTCTGTCCAGAAGCTGCTCATGCCTTTATTTTTGAAAGAGTTGTTGGTGAACCTTCAAGCTTTCGGTGAAGTTTGGGCTGCTTGACTGGCAAACCCGGCTCGGCCGAAAAAGTGCTAAAAGTCGTAGGTGCAAAACAAAACACTGCGAAGGGGGGGATTCCTGAAGGCTTTAACTCCAAAGAGGTGCTAATGATTATATGAAAGTCAGAAGAAGTACAAGATGTCATTTAAAGTAATCAATCATCTTCGAATACTGGAGCAGAAACACTACTTTTGCGACGTTTCCTTTAAGAGTTAAAATGCATCAATGGATAGGCAGCTGAAAAGAGGGTCACAAAAGAGGTCATGAAGAGAGGGTCAGCTGCATTCCTGATTAACAAGTTATTCGCCACCGAGCTTCCGCGCGACCCTTTCGGAGAGAAAGTAGTTGCATTCCAAAACAAAATAGAGAAGATTTGACTAGGCTTATTCTATTTAATAAGAACCAAAACCTTTTCATACTCTTTTTTTTTTAACTTTATCAAATTTCCTTGCTGTAAATATATCTTAACCTAATAACTTTGGCTCCATAACTAGCTTATTCCTTGAAATATCCACACGTAGGCTATTGAAAATAAAAATAAACAAAAATATCACACTCTCTTCGGCTGTTTGATCCTGAAAATTGTGCAGCCTGATTTACAGACCGTCAGTGTCCGTCAGTAAGCGGGGTTTTGAATTGGATCAAAAGCGTAGGCTAATCATCAATCTTCTGATCTTATCTGCCTTAGATGATGAATCTTTCCCAGCCCATTTGCTCAGTTTCCGATCTCAACGTATTGTTCACCCTTGTAGAATTCTAAACGAAGCTTCTGCCAATATTCTAAATGCAACAATTCATCTTACACCCTATTACACTCATACAGTAGCTTAAATCGAGATTTTGCCAATATTATTCTAAATGCAACAATTCACCTTAAAGCCTATTATCCCTAAAGCAGTTAAGGAAACATATTCAGAGAATTCCTATCCTAATCCCCAAGTTTCCTCATGGGCCCATTTAGCACCAGTAAATTATAAAGCCTGAGGGTGAGGGCTAGAAATTCTTCTTAGGGTACCCAGCAACTGAAGTTGGGAGATTTGCAACTACGCCTAAGGCATTTGTACTGAGGAGTAAATACTTCCAATTATGAAGGCCCAGGAACTCTTGAGTCCGTGTTCGAGGAAACTTAATATGAAACAACGGGGCAAATACAAGCTTGGAACTAATTGTGGAGTAAGAACTTCGAATGGTGTAAGGAATACGTGAACATGAAACGCGAGACGTGAGGCTTAAATTGAACTATAAGAAATAGACCTGATGGAAGCAGAGACGCCGTTGCAGTAAACCTTTCATTTCATTTCAATTCAGTTAAATTTATTTCAAAAACGGGAAGCGGACAAGCCGAATATTCGTTCAGTCGTCAGTAAATATATATATATACAATTTATAGTCAACACTTATGAATTAAAATGAAAGTAATGGTCTAATCAATCTCAAGTACATAATGACTGACTAAATTAGTCAATTATAATACTAAAATTAAAAAATAACACTCCAATGTAAATATAATTAACAAACTATACTGTAGTCACATACCTTATACCTCTATACCTCTCACATACCTCTATACCTTTGGGGGAGGGGGGACATTTTGGGCCCCATCCCAATTTTATAACTCATAATTCAAATTTAATTACTCTTTTTAAGGTAAGTTTAAAGTAGTTTTCAAATATAACAATGGTAGGATACCATGATTGAAGATGTGTGCTCCTAATCACCTTTTTTTTGTTGATCGTCGAAGTTTTAACGAGTTGTCTTCCTCTTTTACGTAGACCTGGAGGGGTCCAAGACCTTATCTCAAACAGCCTTCCTTCATGCGAGTCATATGACACCAATGTTTTAACTCAGTTATAAATGGTTGCATTGTCTGTGCCTTACTCGGACGATCGTCACTATCAGTCCGGTGGACCGCAAGAATCCTTCTTTGACATCAAATTTGAGCAGTCTTTTCTATAACTTGACAGACTCAAATCCGCAAATCAGTATACTAAGAATATTACTATTCAATGTTCGCAACTTCTGCTTCTCGGAAAACTTCCAAGTACCACTGATTTGGTTAAATGTTGTCTGTAAGTTCTCAAGCCCTGTCTGTAAAAATCTGGGCTTGTGCCTCCACGAAAGTGGGATAGTTTCGCTACTACCTACAAGTACACAAATCATATCGTTCCCACTTCTAGTTGATGTCAAATTATGAAATGAAGTCCCTATACTGTTCGTAGCATAATTTTCCACTACCATCTTGGGTCACCATGATACCCAAGTATCGAAATACAGTAACGTCGTCTGTTGCTTCTTCACCCCTTCAACTATCCCTATGCTATTAGTAGCATAATTTTCCATCTACCATCTACATCTACAATTATGTTTGCTTTTATATAACGGACGCTATTTGGCATTGCGCCATGATGTGTGCCTATGATTTGGATAAATCAATCAATCAATCTTAGGTCATCATACCTAGGTTTCGAAATTCAGTAACTTCGTCCATAGCTTCTTCACTTATCTTTAGGCCCGTACTATCGAGTTTGACACCCCATTTCGTTTTATTACAATCGTTTTTTCAACATTAATTCGTAGCGAACTGCTACACTTTCAACAGCCTAAGTATTCCTTCAGCCCAAGCTGACTTCGAATCATTTTTGAGGGCGCTAAGTGAATCAGACCGCTGAGATTATTACAGCAATTTCGGATTATTACAGGATTTTTCGGATTTGTACAGGATTTTTTGGATTATTACAGGATTTTTCGGATTATTTTTGAGATTATTACAGCAATTTCGGTCCTTCTTGGCAAGGGTCTTCTTCAGGCTGCAGCTGGAAATAAAAACCTCCTATAGGAGTTGACTTTTTGTTAACCGCTAAGTTATGTCTGTTTACGGTACTACTGATATACCTGTTTCATTGAAATCTCTACACGAGGATTTACTGGCTGATGCCTGTTTGAGGTTAAAACCTCACCACCGCCTTAGTAGATTGTTTAATCTGTTTGATTCATATAAAAAAAAAATATCTTTCCCTTTTTTGGGATCCCAAACGTAAGTGGAGGGATACCTGACATAGCAAAAGTTGCCCGCCTGTCGTCCGTCTGTCAGAACGATAACTCTCGAAGGGGTAGAGATATTTTCTTCAAACTTGGTATGAGGATCCATTGGGTCAAGTTCGTAGATGAGCCCGGTAACCCCATATTTAGGGGTGGGGGAGGGATTTCAAATTAAGGGACGAAAAAAAAATGTTTAAAAAAGCCAATGAGATAATCGATCTAGGGGCAAGGAGACATGCTGAATACATATCTGAAACTTTTCTCTCCGGATAATTAGTTCGTCCGGAATCCGGCCAAAACCGGAAAATTTGTTAAAAGTAGAAGTTTTATTTGAAGTTGAGTAAATGTTTGATCTAAGGGTAAGGAGACATGCTGAATCCGTATATGACAATTGTTTTCTACCCGGACAAGTAGTTCGCCTGGAATTCGGCCAAAAACCGGAAAATTTGTACAAGTAAATGTTTTATTTGAAGTTGATTAGATGTTCGATTAAGGGGTAAGAAAATATGCTGAATCCATGTATGACAATTATTTTCTACCCGGACAAATGGTTCGTCCGGAATCCGGCCGAAACCGGGAAAGTTTAAAAAGTGTTATCTGAAGTTAAGAGGTTCGATGTAGTGGTAAGGAGACATGCTGAATCCGTATATGAAAATTATTTTTTTCGTCGGGCAAATAGTTCGCCCGGAATCTGGCCAGAATCTGAAATTGAAATTGAAGTTAAAGTTTATCTGAATTTGATTAGACGTTTGATTTAGGGGTAGGGGGATGTGCTTAATTCATTTTGACCTTCAGTTTTTGCCGGACAGGTAGTTCACCGGGAATCCGGCCAAGACCGGATATTTGGTAGAAGTAAGGCAAAAAGTTTTGATCAACTTCGTCAAAGTAAATATGACGTATAGGGGTAAACACATATGTTGAATCCATACCTGAACTTGGTCGTTAGCCTTAATTTATTTCTGAATGCTAATAGTAGAGTAGAGTAGAGATACGTTTATTAAAAAGACAGACACTATTCGCCTTTCGCCTGCCAAGAAAGGCAATGAAGCTTGGAAGGGCAAGCGAGGTTATTCAATTATAGTTATTCACTACACTCATACCGAGCTACTCAGACACTAAAAAGTCAACTAATGAATGATAAATATGAAAAGACAAGACAATAAGAAGATTAGACACAACAAATAAAGAAAATCGGAGAACAATACCTTGAACAGAATGGACAACCTGGATCAGGTTTCACACCAATTTCAATTTCATTCCCGAGACAAAAGAAACTTCTTTGCCCGTGACTTGAAAGCAGGAAGACTAGGCGCATTTTTCACACAATCGGGCAATATATTCCAAACATAAGGACCATAATGGCGAATTACAAAAGATGCCCGAGTCGTGCTTCTAAACTCATGACTTAAATTATCCGCATTTCTTGTATTATGATAATGACGATCTCTATTATAAGCAAAAAGATTTTCATCTGATTCAAATATTTATACGAGAAAATTGCAACTTGATAGTCGCGAATTTGGGATACATACATTAATTTATTCTTTTTAAAATGCTCATGAGCAGGAACCTCATCAGAATCAACAAATTCCGATAATAATTTTACAGCTTTATTCTGAAGTTTTTGTACTCTTTTGAAACACGTTACAAAATTACTTGCCCAAATTGAGCATCCGTAGCTAATGTATAGAGAAAATATAGAAAAATAAATCATTTTAAGGATCTTTTTTGGGACCACATTTTTAATTCTTCGCATTACCCCAAGGGCTCTGCTTAATTTTTCAGCTATCGCACTTGAATGATTTTTCCACGATAGGTTTTCATCAATTAAAAATCCCAAGTATTTTGTTGTTGTTACTCTTTTTATCACATTTCCTTGAACTGTGATTTGATCATTACCTTCGCTCGACGAAAGTCTAGAAAATACCATGAAAAAAGTTTTTGAAAAATTTATGGTTAACAGATTATGTTGAGAAAATGTTAAAAATTCAGAAACTGCATTGTCAATTTTGTTATACAAAATATCGAGTGAGGGCGCTGCCAGAAAGAGCAAAGTGTCATCCGCAAACATGATGACACCAGCCTCTGACAGGTAATGCTTCACTCGATCAATAAAAATAATGAAAAGGGGGGGTCCCAGGATTGACCCTTGTGGGACCCCGCACTCTATTTTCTTTTTACTTGATAAAAAAGAACCATTCTGAACCACTTGATATCGGTTACGTAGATACGATGAAAACCACTCCAGGCTTGAGCCTTTAACCCCAATTGAGTCAAGAGCTTGAATAAGCTCTGAGTGGTCTACCGTATCAAACGCTTTTTTCATGTCCAAAAACACAGCTGCGGGTATTAGACCAGCTTCAAATGCATCATTAATCCAATCAACCAATTTTAGAACTGCCATATCTGTAGATAGCCCTTTTCTGAACCCAAATTGGGTTTCCATTAGAATTTTATTTTTTTCCATATAATGGCTTAACTGGGCGTGTACCACTTTCTCATATAATTTGGAAAAAAACGGGAGAATAGAGATAGGTCGTCGATTCGATGGGTCATCTTTTTTTCCCCCTTTATGAAGAGGAATCACTCTTGCAATCTTCAGTGCTTCCGGGAAAACCCCAAGATCTAGGGACATATTGATGATGTGTGTCAATACAGGTACAACACTCGTTTTTGCAGATTTTATCAGTTTCAGCGAAAACTCATCGATTCCGCTAGAACTTGACTTCATCATGGCCAGAAAACGTGCCACTTCTTCTTCTGAACATCTTGCAAACTCAAAAGAATTCTCACCTGCAAGCTGCCTTTCAAAAATCATTAAAGATGCTACATAAACTTTCTGTTTACCTTTCCAAAGCAATCGCGACGCCGAAACTCAAGTATGTTTGCCTTTTTCTGCTGTGTTGCTCTTGGGGTTCAAAAAATAAACCGCAGAGAAGCCGAAAGTCCATCCCTACGAGGATTAAACCCGCAAATAGAGAAGATAGAATAATGTTATATAACTGGTAATTTTTTTCACGGCCATAGGTACTGCTTTTACTCTTTATTTTCTTGTTTAAAAGAAAATTGGATTAGTTAGCTTGTTTTTTACGGAATTTTCTTTTCCCTCTCCCCGGTTCCAAGAGGACTAGTTTCTGTTAGCCTCACCGTCAGCACTTGGATGAGACATTAAAAAAATAGATCCACAGGTTTGCAGTGGAAAACCTGTCATTGCGTCCCGGGTAATTGAGATTTGACGTATGTCTCAGCAGCAAAGAGTGAAAGTCACCCTTTTCCCTATGGAACCGACTTTTTACTATGTCTTTACAAGTGTCGAGCCTGAGGAAATAGGAGACTGTTACTCCACTTGGAGCGCTGAATTGTAATAAGGCCAAACTGAAACCTGGCGCGTCTCTTTGGATTTTCTTGTTGTCTTCTTGTCTTTTTCGTGTGTTGGAAGAATCAGAAAGGCTGTAGGGATGGTAAGCACGGTATTTCTTGCAGAAATAGCATTTTTATATTTCTGCTTTAAGGAGTCTGGCGAAGACCGGATATGTATAAGACGCAATTGTCTGGATCAAATATTAAATTTTTCGGATCCCATCGAAACCTTTGGTCTTGTCTTATTTACTCCACTGTTTTGTTTTTGTTAAAACTTGAGTGGGTCATAAAAGGTAAAAAAAAAAGGTAAAGTTGTCAGCTATCAGCCTTTACAGGCCAAGCCGGCGGTGCTGATCTCCGATTCTCGGCCCTCAGCCAGGAAGTGCAATGAGGGGTTGGGGGCCAGCCATCCTGTGCTTTCGCACACCCTTCCTGTCACCTTCCCCGGATTTCTCTAGGTACCCATTTGAAGCTGGGTGAACTTTGGCTTGTCTTACAGAGTTACGCCACTAACCCCGCTCGAAACCAAACAGTAGGCACGACCGAGACTCGAACAAGGGACCCTTCCCTTGCGAGTTCGACGCGCTAACCATTCGGCCACGGACGGACGGTGGGTCATAAAAATACTTACTTGTATAGTTTCGTATCATCGTGTTCTTGCAATTGCGAGGACTTCCCCGTGACGGGTTTCCTTGTCTGTGTGGGGAAGCATAGCCTATAACGTCCACTTGATGGTATCTTGTAACTGCTATTCTTGATTTCTTTTCTATGTTTCCTGATAATAATTCCTTTCTAAAGATCCATTAGAGAAGCTTTCTCCCCGCGGTAACCACTTTGACAAGCAGTGGGGGTTAGAAATGACATTTCGGAAGGAATGTTAGATATAAAAGGGAGGTAGAAGTCACACGTTAGTGATTGAGCGGTTTTTGGACGGGGCTAAAGAAGTGGGGAGGTTTTACTGCGACACTAATAGCGTTAATACCCTTATGTCTAGCTGTTGCCACGTCGGATTTTTGGGATCCGAAATGGTCAGCGAATCTATAGCCATGTCTTCTTTAAGTTTAACTGAAAAGGCAGCTTATTTTTACATCTGATATTTGATTACACTGAAATATTTTGACTCATCTGCGTTTTTTCACCCGGGGTTCTAGTAATAATGTTCAGAGTGTGCGATGCTTGCACGACAACCCAAAATTCATCCAGACGCGGAGAATTTGAATTTCAACAAAGGCCTGCATTTCCAGGGCTAAAGATGCGCATGCAGGAAAAGTGACGCCTGTAAAAAAGTAGAAAATTAGTTTAGGATATGTCTTGCAAGGAGTCTGACATTTTTATTTTATTTTTCCGCAATGGCTTACATTTGTAGTTGGTAAATATTTCAAGCGTACAGGGACAAGCGCATAGAGGTACCACAAATCTGAAAGAATAAGTTTATCCGATGAAATCGACTATCTGTGGACAGGGGCGTCCCGACACCCTTGCTGATAGGGGGGGGGGGGGGGGGGTGCGCACATCCACACATCCAGTTTCACATTCGTCAACTAGATCAGTTTCACATGCAATTAGTAACAGACGCTGGTCACCCATTGTTGAACGCAAAGTGGTCTCAATCAGCTTCATCTTGCTAGAAAGTCTTTCCCCTTTTGCTGCGGTAACAAGAATTGTCTTAGTCAGCATGAACGCTTTCCATATTGGTTGTAAGACTTCTTTCAACTCACGAAAGACTTCGAATATATCTTCAAACTTTTAGTTTGTTTCGAGGCTCTCCTGGCGATTTCACCGAGATCATATCGTAGGGCCGTATCCAGGAATTTATTTCGGGGGGGGGGTTTGCTCGCGAAATTTATTTCGGGGGGGGGGTTTGTCCACGGGTCGGACCAAAAAGTACAAAAAATACATAGATCAGAGGTTAAAACCTGCAAAAAACTATTACTTTTGTGGGTTTCGGGGGGGGGGTTCGAACCCCCTAACCCCCCCCCTGGATACGGCCTTGTCATATCGGAACAAGGCTAACTCGTTTATCGTATCGGCTTATCACCGGAAAGGAGTCGAGAAAGCTGTTGAAACTGGAGTAGGCGATACCGTGATATTATTCCTGGAACGGTATTTGAGTTGGAAATGATGAAAATTTTAGTAGGTTGCCTAATTCTTGAAAGCTACAGAAACTTAACGGAATCACCCGATCGATGTTCCGGTACGCTGTGTTGTCTGTCTGCAAGAATCGCTCTGGTAAGCTGTGGTGATCCTGTCAAGCTGTGAGTCTATATTTATCCGGTAAGCAGCAAAATTCCGGTAGATTCCCTGAGCCAAATTCTGATAAATTCCGTGGAGCAAAGTCCGGTAGATTGAAAAATTCTAGTAGACTTCATGGGTCAAAGTCCGGAAGATCTTTGATCCAGCCACAGTAAATTCTCCGTGACATATTCCGGTAGATTGCTTGAGCAATATTTCGGTGGATTCCCTGAGCAAATAGCAATGATCCAACAGCCAGCATAGTAAGAAATTTTAGTAGATTCCATGGGTTAAAGTCCGGTAGATCCCCTGATCCAGCCTCCAGTAAATTCCCTTAAAAAAGGTTCCGGTAGATTCCTTAAGCAAGATTCGGTGGATTCCCTAAGCAAAATTCCGGTAAGTTCCCCGAGTAATGATCCGGTAGATCCAAAATTCTAGAAGATTCCGTGGATCGAAATCCGAGTACATCCCCTGATCCAGCCTCCAGTAAATTCCCTGAGACAAGCTCCGGTAGATTCGTTCAGGAAGATTTCGGTAGATTCCCTGAGCAAATTCCGGTAGGTTCCCTGAGCAATGATCCGACACAGATCCGACAGATTCCCTAAAAATCATCAAGTTCAGGTGAATCTGATAAATTTTAACCGGCGCGGCTTCGCCGCACCAGTCAGAAGTTACGGGAATTTTTTTCCACAAGCCTTCTGGTTCTTTCGTCTTTTCTTCTCGGGACGCCCTTGTCTGTGGATAACGAACAAGAATTAACACATTTTTATGGCACTTGCAGCTTCGCTCAAGTGCCATATACCGATCACTTGTCGGTCTGTCGGTCTGTCGGTCTGTCGGTCGGTCGGTCGGTCGGTCGGTCGGTCTGTCAGGCCACTCATCTCGAGTTACGGTACTTCCAGATGAGCTAGGACGATGAAACTTGGCAGGCATATCAGGGACCCGACCAAACTAATTTGGAAATAGTCACTTCCCCGATCCGACCACCGTGGAGGGAGTAGAGGGCGGGGGAATCCGGAATATTTAGTAGTTTTTGTAAAACCCCTACCCCTTTCTTTACACTAGTAGGTCTGCGCGCGGCGTGACGTCACTCTTTGCATAGGGTCACTCTGTTAAAATTGGAAAGAGCTAGTGCATTCGAGGGTCAAAGGGGTTTGTATCTGTGGTGCAGTGCGGGGGAATATGGAAAATTGAGTGTTGTGTAACTTTCGAACGGGTGATCGGATTGGGACGAAACTTAATACCTGGATGAATGACATATCTCTGATGTTCCATTTGAAGTCCGAACCGGTTTCGACAGCTATGGGGGAATTCGGATGGGGGAAGACCGGAAATCTCGAGAAACGGTTATAATGGAGGGATCAGAGTAAAACTTGATGGGAAGAACAAGAATCTGCTCCAGACAATTTGTTTACACGTTTTGACTGGACCCGGACACTTGGGGGGGGGGGGTGGAGGGGAGTTTCACGGAATTCTGGTGATGACAGTTTTTGGGATTTTCACGACGAAACTTGGGAGGCATATCAGGGACCCGATCAAACTGACTTGTAAATAAAAATTCACTCGATCCGATAGTCGTGGGGGGATCGGAGGGAGGGGGAATCCGGAATATTTAGCCATGCGTAACTTTGGAACGGGTGATCGGATTCGAGTGAAATTTAATAACTGAACAGAGGGCGTGCCTGTGGTGATCTTTGTCATGTCCGGACCGGATCCGACAACAGTTGGGGGGGAGAATACGTGACCGGATTGGACTGGAGAGATCGGGATGGAACTTTGTGGGAATAACAAACAAGTCCAAACTGAACCGGATTGGCTCCGGCGACTGTGGGGGGAGTTTGAGGGGCGGGTCCGGATTTCCGGTGATCGCGAGTTAAGGTACTTCCAGATGTGCTAGGACGATGAAATTTGGCTGGAATATTAGAAATTCGACAAGATTGGCTTAGAAATCGCCACTTTTCAAATCCGACCATTCCCTAAAGTACCAATCATGACCGCAAATTAAGAAAAATACTTTTAAGCAAAATATGCATTTCCATGATCCCCATGAGCTCATGATCATTTTTGCCTCAAGGGTTTTGCTTACAAATGAAGTTCTAGCTCCCTTAAAGTGTGCATCTTAACCGCAAGGTCGAAAAGTACTTTTTATCAAACGATACATCTCAACCCATGATCAGTTGTCCCACAAGGGTTTTGCAAAAAAAATATTTTCTTGCACCCTTAAAGTGCGCAAATTAGTGGGAAAAAAAATACTTCTGATCATACGTATAATATCAATGATCCCTAAGAGCCTGCTATCGTTTTTGCCTCAAGTGTCTTCCTTACAGATGAATTTCTAGTGCCTTTAAAGTGCGCATCATTACAGCCAAGTTCAATGATAATATACTTTTTCTCTAGCTCCCTTAAAGTGCGCATCTGAACCGCACAGTCGAAAATTACTTTTGATCAAATAATACATCTCAACCCTAGCAAGTGCCATATGAGCTTACAGCTCTTGTTTATCGGGTTTTCAATCCTATTTAAGTGAATAAGTGATGTGTAAATAGACTGTCAGGTCTCAGCCCTATTCAGTAAAATTTTAACTCTTACCGCTATGATGGGGTAAGGGGGGTAAATGAGGGCGCCCAAATGGTTGGCGCGCAGATATGCAGTACTTTACCATGTTCAGTATCGTAATCCATCTTTCAACTCTAATCGAGTCGTGGCAGAAAGGCCTCCGAGGGCCGAAGTTTGTACCAGGTCGAGCGGAACTTCTCGTCAGCCCCATATTTGTTTCCAAACAGTTCCTTGTTTAATATTCTACAAGTTCGTACTCCTCCTAAATTACCTATTTAGGCCCTCGGTCCATTTCGACCTCAATGAACACTCAACAATCAAAAGGAAAGCTAGTGGCCGGAACCGGCGTTTCCAACTTTGCTTTTCTGAAGTCGGTGCAATTAAGTCATTCTGAAAGTGTATTTATTCCTCAAGGTAAACTTGCTGGTATAGCTCACTCAGTGACCGTCAAGGGTATAATATGGAAGTTTGTAGAGTAATGGTTACTTGTTCAACCCCTCTAACAATAGTAACTATTGGTTACTATTTTCGTTCCAACCTCGTGAAAAGTCGCTACGCCGACTGTTCCAGCCTTCTCGAAATAGTAGCTATTTCCTTACCATGCTCGGGAGCGTAGATAGCGTGGTATTTACGATCTCTGGGACGTGATTGGCCCGATCATCCTGCGGCAAGATATTTTGCTGAAAATAGAAAAATGCGTTCCAGCCTTGACGCCAAGAAGCCAGGAGCCGTGATGTCATGCGTAGCAGGGATTTTAGGGGGCTTGTCAATAAGAGATTTCTGATGCTATGTTGACCGACCGGAAGATAGTTCGAGAAATACCGACGGTCCAATCACGTCCAAGGAACTGATTATTTCCAGATTAGTTATATCGGGTCCCTGACATGCCTGCCAAGTTTCATCGTCCTAGCACATCTGGAAGTACCCTAACTCGAGAAAGTGTGACAAAAAAACTCTTACCGACCGACAGACCGACCGACAAACGGAATTGCGATCGGTATATGGCACTTGAGCAGAGGCTGGAAGTGCCATAAAAACCTATTGCGGAGTCGAAACAGTTCAGTGCCTTCTAATCCAAGATATAAGAATAAACTGGGTTTTCAGTTAAACTTCTACAAATATGTATTTAGTCTTCTGAAAATCAAGTAGTTTTTGCGGGTTTACGGCGATGAAACTAGGTTTCATAAATGTCTTCAGGTTGATGAGTGCATGCAAGAGGGATCGACGGCACGACACGGCATGGCGCATTAGGCACGCGTAATCAAAATAGATTAGCTAGTAGTAGAAGTAGACAAGTAAGTGAGAGTTCGTAACTCCAGAGCCTAAAAGAAAGCGCGTTAGAACATTGTTCCTGCCGCTCACTCTGAAGCCTGAAAGGGCACTTTTAGTTTTCGTGCCTCTTTTTAGTACTCCTTCCTCCTACACTATCTCGTACCGTGCCGTGCTTGTTTTTTTGTCGATCCCCAAAGAAGAAGCTTCCCAAGAAGCTTGCCCACATACTCAAACAAACTCACTCCAAACAAAACACTACCACTGAAACTAATGCTAAGGTTTTGTGCCGCCACTCAAATAAGAAAAAGTCCCCTGCCTCTAAGCCTGCCACCGGTAGTCAAAACTCCAAACGGAACACTACCATACCGAAGATAATTATATCTTTCTACTAAAAGGTAATCAACTCGCTAAGACAGTTCTTTGTCAGTTCTTGACGTTGACAGCGTCCAAGAAATCAGCCGGTTTCCAGCTGTTACAGTAAACGGATGTCTTGTTAAAAGACCATTAAACTTCTTCAGGACACGCTGAAACAGAGCCTTCCGGTTGTCTCAGGAAATCTAGCCCCCTAATTACCCCCCTATGATAAGATCTCCGAGAAATTTTTTCCCTGTTTACGAATTTCATGGTTGTCTAACTGTGAACAGGTAAATCCCTTTTAAGACATGATACGTCCGGGTACTTACTAGCTTAGTGGGTTGGGAGCGTGGACAAAGTAGTAATTGTGGGGTGGCAATAAAGACACCTAATTATTCTGTGGGCGATTTCCCGTGTAGTAAATACTTTGTGAGAGCAGTAAAGTGCCCTAAAAAGACCGACTTTTCATTACGATAAGAGGCAATAATTTTTGTTCGCCAGAGTTTCTGACAGCCTATGCTTGAGTCAAGGCCATATCCAGTTCGTTTCTTATATGTTTTACCTTTAATCTATGTTTTTGTTTTACTGTTAAGTATGGATGAAGTCCGCCCGTGGGGAGACACCCCCTCAGAAAGAAATTCCTGGATACGGCCCTGGCTCACAGGTATATGTTATTATGTTTGCCAATTGTGACATGTTCTATTCAGATTGACTGCCTTATAGTATTACCTTACAATATACTGTGAAACACTAAAAGAGAAGGAAGTAACTTCTACTGTTGTCACTGCGTGTCATCTAACGAGAATCTGCGAAACTTTCTGGGGGGGGGGTCACTCAGAAATCATGATGCCAGTGCAAGATACTTTGTAAACAGATCATGGGCCTTGCACAAAGAACGTAGGCTAGTGGCTGGAGAAAAAAATTTGGTACGCTGATCACCATGACAAAATCAAGGCTTCAGAAGTAATTGTAGGCTACAACGTAAACTTAAATACTTGTTAAATTTTATCTGTTCTGTCTGTAGACCTAGTAAGCAAAAAATAAAAGAAGATGCACTGCAACTTGTAGTGTATTTTCTTTTTACTTTTTTTGTCATCCTGGCTCTGTCTTTCCGTATACTTGACAAAACACTTGACTTTAAAACAAGATCAACAGCGAAGTTTTATTTTTGATTCTTATCCATTTCCTGGTTGTAGTTTTACCCCACTGCGAATCTTGAAAGATCAGAGATTAGTCTACCGAAGAAGCCGCTTGATTATTTTCCACTGAAAACTATGGTTTGTCTTCAAAAAGCATGAAACTGCGTACCACAATGATTAATGCCTGACCAGTCTCGAATTTCTGCCTAGGCAAACTAGACAGCTGCATAGAGGCCCCAACTGGGGTCCGAAGTGGGAATTATAATGTGTAAAAAAGTTTAGTTGGTACTTGTCTATTTCATTTCCAAGTTTACTTGTCTATTTTCTAAAGTCAAAGTACATTAAGTAAATAAAAGTAAAGTTTTTTTTGCTACTCACCAAAAAGGGTGCCCTGACTGATAACTGTCTAGGGGCCCTCCTGGATCTCTATATCCGTGCCTGTGCCTGACCGTATATTTAATTCGGTCATTTTTCAGAGACCATGCCATACAAAAATAAGACAGCTCATATAGAAGGGTTGATTGAAGCTGAAATTTCTCAATTGCTTCTTCACCGATTATTGACATCTGTTAGTTTGCCAATTGAATTTGTCTTGAGTGCACTGATTTGCATAATGAGGAAACCCGCTGAATTTCCTAATCAAAATTCATGCGGGATAAATACAAAAGAGGAACTAAATTGGCAAAATGCTTTAACCGTCTATTGATTCAAAGGGTTTAGTTGATTTCTTACGGAGCTCTGAAATCTCGCCAGAACGATTATCTGACTTTTACATTGTTAGAGTTAGTAGAGAATTAGGGAGAAACCCTTTCCAGTACAGTCAGGGACCCATAAATTTCCTGTAATGACTCGCCATTCAGGGGGCTTGTCAGTAAGAGATTTCTGATGTGCTCTTGACCGAGCGTCAGATAGTTCAAGAAATACCCACGGGGATAAAATATTGCCTTGAGGGAGGAGTCTCTTTGGTCTCACGTCCAAGGAGGCCCGGGATTGGCTCTATCTGAGCAAGAACCCTGATTCGACCCAAGTGGAATTTTTGGAAACTAGGTGAGGCTCGGGCAACATAGCAACATAGAAGCATAGGAAATGACAAGCCCCCTGAATGGCGAGTCATTACAGGAAATGTACGGGTGCCTGGTACAGTCTATAGAAATGAGTATTGCAAGCGAATTTTTTCCTGCTTAACCCCAACACCACCCAACAGAAATTAACGACAGCCCTTTAGAGGAGCTCATCCCTGTTCCTTGAGAGCAAATCTATAAGACCCACCATGTCTGGATGAAGAAGTCCAATAAATCAGAACCTTTGATATTGTCCCATCGAAACCTTTGGTGGTCTTGTTAAAATTGTACCTTACCTTAGTATAACCGTGGCACATCTACCATATAGCCACAGTACCTTTCAGGTTTAATTTATCTGTAAAAAGAATACTTCCAGCCTTATAAGAAGGATCGAATCATATATTCTTCAGTCAAACATGAAAAATAAATTCACTATTTTTTTGAAAAAAAAATGTGAGGAAGCAAATTGACCACTTTCCCGTACCGATTCCTGATAATAGAGCTAGAGGTAGCAAATTGACCTCTGGAGAAGAAGAAAATTGCTGCATCCAGTTGGTTGGTCAGGGGTCGTTACATTAAATAGGTAAGTTTGCGTCCTCAAGGCACGGAATTCGACGTCCGTTTTTTTTTTCAAAGCAGAACCTCTGCAATCCTTAATTTTTGGTCAAAGACGCTGACCTTGCATGTGACTTTGCGCCCTTTTATCCCAGACGTCTTTCTTAGGCTGCCTTAGCGCTCTCTTCCATTTCTTTAGACGGACTGGCAGATGTGAAAGTAAACGTTCGTTCTTCAAAGACGATGACGATGCAAGTGACTTCGCGTCAAGTCAACACTCGTTCTTTACACCAGGACTTCCCAATCCGTAATTTCGTTCAAGGACGCTAACGACGAAGGTGGCTTCGCATCCATTTGATCAAAGCGCACGTCTTAGGCCATCTTAGCACCCCTTTCTATCTCTTTAAACGGACTTGCAGATGTCAAAGTCAACGATCGTTCTTTGCGGAATGACTTCGTTCAAAGACGCTGACGACGCAGGTGACTTCACGTCCCTTTAAGCACGACGCCCTTCTTTGGCCGCCTTAGTCAACTCCCTTCTATCCCTTTAAACCGACTTCCAGATGTTTCCCCAAAGTCAACGGTCGTTCTTTAAACCAAGACTTCCCGAATCCTTAATTTGGTTCAAAGACGCTGACGACGCAGGTGGGTAGGGCGTCACAATGGGCGTCCCTTTAAGTATGACGTTCCCTCCCTTTAAGGACGCCTTAGACGCATGTCGTGTGCCGCGTCTCGTCTTTCATAGACTTTTAAACTTCAAGTAACGTAACGGTTGATGCTTTGTTAGCCTTCTTTTGTCATTTGGGTTTCTTTGGGTAACTTGGAATACAATTACAGTTGCAGTGGGGAAATTTTTTCTGTGGTAGGGGAAGAAGAATGAGAGCGAAGTTGATCCCGGTGGGATGATGGATATATTGAGTTTAAGAGGGAATTGAATGAGGAAAATATAGCTGAAGAGAGGACGACGTCTCAACTTCGGGATGGCTCATGCACCATTATCGCGATTACTGTAACCTGGAGATGATCCGTCCTGCCCGGGATCAACCGGAGCATTCCGTAGTGTTGTCGTTCTTAGCCAGGTTCTTCGACTTCGACTCTTCGACTTTCATAACAGATCGCGCATAACACTTTCAAGAATAACACCTTTTCACTTAGAAATAAAGTGTTATGACCAATTAAGTTTACACTATTTCGTGCCTAGATCTCCAACAACACCTTCAATTGGTAAAAATACTGCACTGTCAGAAGTTACATAACGACAACAGAAGGATGTCCGGTTTCAACAGATAACACTTTGGGATGTTATCTGTTATGTTTCTTTCGTCCCCGTTAGTATCTTTACCAAATGAAGGTGTTGTTGGAGATCTAGGCACGAAATAGTGTAAACTTAATTGGTCATAACACTTTATTTCTAAGTGAAAAGGTGTTATTCTTGAAAGTGTTATGCGCTATCTGTTATGAAACTTTTGACAGTGCAGTCGCTATCCCATCGTCTGCTTGTCCAGGTTGATCTTCTCGTTCTGAAAATTGTCTCACCTTAAAGAACCTATCTTGCCTACAATACTAATGCAACCTATTCCCTTAGAGGTCCATGCATCATAAAATTCGGAGACCCAAATTTCATACGGTAGCCTACATTCTAAACTCCGAACGACATTGAAATGATTTTTACACTTTCCGTGTTTCGCTACCTTCGATGCGTATCACGCTGCCAACGGTTGTTTGATAGAAGTTTATTCATCAGAAAAAAATGATTAGGCTATGTAAATTTGTTTTCGTTTTTGCAGTAGCCAACGGGCCTGGAAAAAGGCTTCAAAAATCCAAAGCCATGGGTATTTTCTTAAAAGCAGAGCATAATTTAGAAGTATTCGACTATTTTAAAATACTGGAACATGAACAGTAAATAGTGTGAGGGGTCCTTTAAGTCTTCCTGCGTCTACAGTACTGGGGTGCATATCCCCTTAAAGTACAAATGCCACACTATAAGCCACCACTTATTTTAACAAGGTTTATTCAAAGGAGTGAATTGATAATATGGCGGGGAATAGGCGATAAACCGATACAAGTCGAAATGGGTGATTGCAGCATAAATATGACTGTACCTCCTTTTCTGAATATTCGCCTAACGCTCCAGAAAAGTATTGAAGTCCTCAGCGGAAAGCCAATGAGGAAGTACACAAATTTGACCCCATTCTTCCTCCGCTTTATAACTCTCAGTGTATCCTAGCGTGGAGATGTGATAGCTCCTTAAAGGACACTTTGTACTTGTGATAGTAATTCATTATACTTCGGTAGTATGTCCATCCAGTCTCATTCCCGAGATTCTTCACTTCATAAATGCACCCTACCTTCTCTATTAGCAATATAATACACTGATTATCACGCTTGCCACGTTTGCTCTCTTTACGTTACGTATCAGGCCCCCGATCATTGTTTCCGAGGAGCTTATTCGTCCGATGACCGGTTATGCTAATTTTGACAAGATTTTCGTCCAAGGCAAGGGACATGCAAAGAGGCTAAAAACAGCCGAAGCCGTGTGTAATTTTCTGTAAGCATAACCTAGTCGTAAAGTGGTCAAGTATCTCAGAACATATGAGCAGAAACACTGTGTAGTGCGAGATGTCCTTTAACGAGTAAACGGGCGAATGTATCCCCGATCACTCTTACAACCTCCGTCTTGACTTTGTTGTTCGTGAAGTCTCGACCGTTCTAGAATCCAATTTGCTGTTCCCGGAATCTGTGTAATTGCTAATTGCTGTTTTACAAACGCCTTAATGTAAGGCTTATCAGAAGATTATCAGCTACTAGTTTGCACAGCTGTCTTTGTCACATATCCTTGCAGTGTGACTATTAAATGGCACGCTTTGCCTAGATAGCTTGCTGCGGTATCTCTATGTTGGTGGGTCCATTCTTTCTTATCTATTGATAATTAGTGTGCTTGCTCGACCTCCAAGATACTGAGATCGTCACTCAGCCTTGACGGGTGGTTCCCGAATTCACCAAGATCTTATTGCCCACTCTCACAATCACAATGCTCACGCTCAGAATGCTCACGATCAAAATGACAACGGCTCAAAGTGCCGAACATTTAGAAATTTCAGAATCCCCATGGTTAAAATGCTCACGGACAGGCTCGTATCCAGGAATTTATTTCGGGGGGGGGGGGGGTTGCCCGCGGAATTTATTTCGGAGGGGGGGTTTGCCCACGGGTCGGACCAAAAAGTACAAAAAAGACATAGATCAGAGGTTAAAGCCTACAAAAAACTATTACTTTTGAGGAAGAGGACCCTTGCCAAGAAGGGCCGAAATATAGCTCCAATAAGTTTCAGCTGACTTATCCGTTTTCGCACTGTCAAATATGATTCGCAGTCAGCTTGGGCTGAAGGAATATTTACTTTTGTGGGTTTAGGGGGGGGGGTCGAACCGCCTCCCCCCCTCCCCTGGCTAAAGCTCCCCCCTAAAGCTACTAACAGTCCCTTTTGACTTTCCGTAGCAGCTGCTTTGGTTTCATCTTCAACGATCAGTAGATCGGTTCCAATATCTTCGGTTTTGACACTATCTGATGAATTGCCTCGAGAAGCCCCGGTAGGAGAGGGTCGCGTGTCCTGACACCTTGAGGAGCCTGTTGATCTTATCTGACTGGTTGCATGATAGGAAAATCTTTCAAAGATTGTAATTAATGCTTTTTATGGCACTTGCAGCTCCGCTCAAGTGCCATATACCGATCGCTTTTCGGTCGGTCGGTCGGTCGGTCTGTCGGTCGGTCGGTCGGTCGGTCGGGCGGTCCACTGTTTTCGAGTTAGGGTACTTCCAGATGTCCTAGGACGATGAAACTTGGCAGGCATATCAGGGACCCGATATAACTAACCTGGAAATAATCAGTTTCACGATCCGACCATCTGGGGGGGAGTGGTGGGCCGGGGAATCCTGAGAATTTAGTAGTTTTTGTAAAACCCCTACCCCTTTCTTCTCACTAGTAGGTCTGCGCGCGGCGTGACGTCACTCTTTGCATCGGATCACTCTGTTAACATCGGAAAGAGCTAGTGCATTCGAGGGTCAAAGGGGTTTGTAGATGTGATTCAGTGCGGGGGAATATGGAAAATTGAGTGTTGTGTAACTTTCGAACGGGTGATCGGATTGGGACGAAACTTAATACCTGAATGAATGACATGTCTCTGATCTTCCATTTGTAGTCCGAACCGGATTCGACAGCTATAGGGAGTTGGGGGGGGGAGACCGGAAATCTCGAGAGACGGTTATAGTGGAGGGATTGGAGTAAAACTTGCTGGGAAGAACAAGAATCTGCTCCATATAAATCGTTTACACGTCTGGACTGGACCCGGACACTTGGGGGGGGGGTGGAGGGGATTTTCCCGGAATTCTGGTGATGACAGTTTTTGGGATTTTCACGACGAAACTTGGGAGGCGTATCAGGGACCCGATCAAACTAACTTGTAAATAAAAATTCACTCGATCCGATAGTCGTGGGGGGATCGGAGGGAGGGGGAATCCGGAATATTTAGCCATGCGTAACTTTGGAACGGGTGATCGGATTCGAGTGAAATTTAATAACTGAACAGAGGGCCTGTGGTGATCTTTTTCATGTCCGGACCGAATCCGACAACAATCGGGGGGGGGGGGGGGAATACGTAACCGGATTGGACTGGAGAGATCGGGACGGAACTTTGTGGGAATAACAAACAAGTCCAAAACCGAACCAGATTGGCTCCGGCGACTGTGGGGGGAGTTTGAGGGGCGGGTCCGGAATTTCGGTGATCGCGAGTTAAGGTACTACCAGATGTGCTAGGACGATGAAATTTGGCTGGAATATTAGAAATTCGACAAGATTGGCTTAGAAATCGCCACTTTTCAAATCCGACCATTCCCTAAAGTACCAATCATGACCGCAAATTAAGAAAAATGCTTTTAAGCAAAATATGCATTTCCATGATCCCCATGAGTCCATGATCATTTTTGCCTCAAGGGTTTTGCTTACAAATGAAGTTCTAGCTCCCTTAAAGTGTGCATCTTAACCGCAAGGTCGAAAAGTACTTTTTATCAAACGATACATCTCAACCTATGATCATTTGTGCCACAAGGGTTTTGCAAAAAAAAAAAAATTCTAGCACCCTTAAAGTGCGCATTTTACCCGCCTTAGCGGAAAAAAAAAACTTTTGATCATACGTATATATCAATGATCCCTAAGAGCCTGCTATCGTTTTTGCCTCAAGGGTCTTCCTTACAGATGAATTTCTAGTGCCTTTAAAGTGTGCATCATTACAGCCAAGTTCTACGATAAAATACTTTTTCTCTAGCTTCCTTAAAGTGCGCATCTGAACCGCGCAGTCGAAAATTACTTTTAATCAAATGATACATCTCAACCCACGCAAGTGCCATATGAGCTTACAGCTCTTGTTTACTGAGGATCTGAGAATGTGGTGGCTTCAAGCTTGCTTTGGCATAAGCTACATCGTTAGTTAAAAGCTTGGTAAAGGAATGTATAGATACGTGTAGTCCGTGGGGGAAAAGGGAACGAAAGATACGTCCCGGCATTCTGTGATGCTTCTTTCTGCGAATTTAGGAGCTCTGTTGGTAGAGTAGTAACAGCCTACCACAAACCCTTGATTTTTAATAACGTGTGAATTGTGATAGATGTTAGGTATATTCAGTGTTGGCATACCGTATACCTAACGCTGCATAACATGTGCCAAATGCTGGTTACCCGAACCCAGTTGATGATTTGACCGAAGTTCAGAAAACAACCATAGCAGGGCTGTATCCCGGAATTTATTCCGGGGGGGGGGGGGGTGCCCGCGGGTCGGACCAAAAACTACATAGATCAGAAGTTAAAGCCTATGAAGAACGATTATTTTCGTATGTTTCGGGGGGGGGGATCGAACTCCCTACCCCCCCCCCCCACCCGGATACGGCCTGTCAACCGGCCAGAATTACATTATTTTATTAAAACAGAACCAAGAAACAATCACATTTCGTACTTTCTGTTGCTACTTCTCCTTCCCCCAGTTACGTTAATTTTAATTAATTTAACTATAGGCTACATCTGCACCAGATTCGTTTATAGTGGAGTAGGTACCACACAGTAGCCCACAGGCTACCCAGCATTTGGCATTGGTTACTCCAAAATCAGGGATTTGTTTTAGACCGAGTGGTAAGTCATATGGGTTTAAGGCTGTATGGCAAGACATGCAGTTTTCGGGAACATTTTACGGTTGGTTTGATGAATGAGCTGTCGAAACACTCAAATTGTTTTACTCTCAATACTTTCGAGAACCCAACTTGGAAACTTGGTAGGGCACTTATGGAATACAGCATGCCTTACTTTTCTGACTACCCTCTACCCTGGTCTTTGGCCAGAACGACAATCTTCGGATATCAACTTTGTGATCATTATGATCAGACGAAGGGGAGAGCCACTGGATAGCTGGGGTAGAGCCGATAGACCTTAACTTGGGCCCAATGCCACCAAATGAATAGAACAATAACAGTTTTATGATGGCTATTATTTATTTTTGACCCAAGTCACAAACAAGTTTTGACACCTGTGGATTGACAAAAAAGAAGAAAAAACACAGTTCAGCTATGTACCCAAAAACAAAAATTTAATCAAACAGACGCACTAAAAGATGATGAGGCTAAAGTCGAGATACTTCCGTGCCTCCTGTTCTGTATATTTCTGAAGAAAATAAAATCACGGAAAACTCTAACGGCAAGGGTTGGAAGTCGGTCATCAAAAAATAAGCAAAGGTAGATAATTTGTGTTTTGAGTTCTGGAAGTTGTTTTCTTATTAAAGTCTTTGATTCACATGGGCCGAGAAGGTGGGAGATACCATCATTTTTCGATGGGTCGGTCACCTTTGTTTTCTTCAAAATCCTCACGGTAGCCAACGTTATCCACATATTACTTGAACACAATGCACTCTTGAAAGCAAGGTCGCCATTGCTCATTAACCCCTTATTATTCATTGATCTCCCGGCAGAGGTCAAAAGAATTACTAATACATTCGAGAAGATCGAGTGGCGTGTAAGAGGATAAAACAACTAAGTAAATACCATGTGAACGTTTAGATAATATGTCGGAAGAAGAATCGGCCAGTTTGACATTTTTGGGTCTCGGAAGCTGAATATTGTTCAGCTCAGTTTCAGAATCTTCAAGAAATCACCATAACGACTTAAGTATAATTTACGGCGTGTGTTTATTGTGATCTAGTTTACATCCTTCCCTCTTTGGACTTACGGGAATTAACAAGACAAAAACAGAAAACAAAATACTAAAAGAAATCGATATTGCAAATAATTAGTTTGATTTTAGATCCATGTAGTCAAACTGTGATTCCGGCCTCCCCATGTCGGGCGATTCCGACCCGCGCCACTAGATGACCCAGTGGTCAGGTCGAGTCCTGGCTTCATCCTTGGGTCTTGGGTGGGGGGTTCTAGACGTTGCAAATGCTAGAATGCTTACGATGCAACTTCTTTAACTAATTGACCTTTTTGGACCTAAAGTTTTTGTCAAGTTAAAGAGGTGGATGTATCCTTTGAGCCATACCCACATTAATAGTAGGACTACAAGCTTACGACATAGTAGCAAGCCCATAGCAAATTGTAAATGACATTGGTTAGCGTGATCGTCACACTGCACTGCGATACTTTTTTTTCTTTTACACTTTAATTGGTCCAGTTCCGTATCAGTTTCAAGATCAATTACACACTCTTCATCCATCATAATAACCGACGACGGATTTAATCACTTCACCGTAAAACTCGCACACCCGACTAATTTTCTTTACCGCAAATCTAAGTTGATTTACCAATATTGTGGTACTCTTGCATTATCGAATGTAGAGCATATAACCGAGCTTTCGACGATGTTGTTGAAGCGGACATTCGTATGATTAAGTCGTTGATGATAGTCTTGAAGGCGGTGGAGCTTAAAGGAGTTGATTGGAGTCGCGTGCGAACGCGTGTCATTATCATCGAACTGTGAACTGACTTCCAGTGTCTGCTAAGTCTATTTGTTTACAAAGTGCAAAGCATCAGAGCATGGTTGACCCTGGGGTTTCCTTAGATCAAGGTTCAGGTGAATGCCCATTTTGCGCAACCCCGGGGTCGCCCGAGCATTTCTTCCTGTTATTCTTGACACAGGGAATAACAAAGTTCAGTAGCAATCTTTGTTATTCTCGCCAAGGGCCCATGACACTTTTTTCAGACTTCAGTTACTCACGGGGGTACTCCACTAAAGCGGCGTGCACATTGATAGACTTTATAGGGGAATAAAAGAAACTACCGTGAAAGTTGGGTTGAAAAATCTATTTCGTGTCTTTGGTATTCTTCTTGGATATACCCTGCTTTGGTTCTGGGAGAAAGATAGTCAGCGTGTTCCACCCTTCTAACAATAGTAACTATTATAGTTACTATTTCCGTTTCAACCTCGTGAAAAGTTACTACGCTGACCATTCCAACCTTGTCGAAATAGTAACTAACAGTTATTATTTGCTTACCAGTTACCACGCTCGGGAGCGTAGTTTGCGTGGTAACTACGATCTGTGTGACGTGATTGGCCCGATCAGCCCGCAGCACGGTATTTTGCCGAAAACAGGAAAATTCGTTCCAGCCTTGACGCCAAGAAGCCAGAATCCGTGACGTTATGCGTAGTAACTACGGTAAATAGGGTGGAGCACGCTCCTTTTGTCCTTGTTTTTTGCGGTAAGTTAAAATGCCTGAAAATGAAAATAAAATCCACATAAAATCTCAATAAATAGTCATTTATGCTTACGTCCTTGCCGTTGTGTACCAGCAGAATCAGTTTTATGTATATCTACTTTGAAGTAGGTAATTTTGTTTTTTGAACTTTAATTTACCCCTAAATTTGAATTTACAGCCAAATTTGAGTCACAAAATCGAAAATCAAATCGACTGTTGTCAATATTCAAGCCACAAAGCGAGCCACACGTACCTTGTTGGTCAATGAAACACTGGTCGGTGACACAAGCTCGGACACAAGTGACTACGGATATACCTGATGAAAAATTCGTAATTGTATGATAGTTCTATGAACAAATTGCATGTATTTACATGTAATAGTAAATAATACTATCATTTAATGTGCCTCGGACTGGGCCAATCTTAAGCAGTAGTATCCAGTAGCATCCAGTCTTGCTAATAGTAGCATGCAGTAGAATGCAGTAGCACGGTAGCCTTGACATAGGAGCATGTAGTAGCATCAGTTCGTATTGCATGCTACCAAGGCCGTATCCAGGGGGGGTTAGGGGGTTCGACCCCCCCCCCCGAAACCCACAAAAGTAATAGTTTTTTGTAGGCTTTAACCTCTGATCTATGTCTTTTTTGTACTTTTTGGTCCGGCCCGTGGGCAAACCACGACCCCCCCCCCCCCCCCGAAATAAATTCCTGGATACGGGCCTGCATGCTACTTTTTCGTACAATTTTATACTACTGGTTTTGGGATAATTTTTCATCGGGTACAGTTTCCGACTCAGGACAGACTCTTTATGGGACCGCGGAAAAATGCCTACTTTTTGCGTGTTCCACCCTACTAACTGTAGTTACTACGTATGACGTCACGAATTTTGGCTTCTGACGTCAAGGCTGAAAGTGCTGAAGCGCATTTTTTAATTTTCGGTAAAGTATCACTCCACGGGGTAATCCAGCTCACGAGCATGGTAAGCAAATAGTTACTATTATTTACTGTTTCGAGAAGGCTGGAACGGTCAGCGTAGTAGCTTTTCGTGAGGTTGGAACGGAAATAGTAACTAATAGTTACTATTGTTAGAAGGGTGGAACACGATCTTTGTAATTATTTTATCCATAGCTCATAACTTCTACGTTTTTTGCAGGCTATGGCTCCTGAGGTTGACATTGTCGGTCATGAAACATATGACTGCAGCATTAAAAGTGAATCAACCCTTTGAGGTAAGACATCACATCATTAGATAGGCTATCCCCACCAATTTAACATGAAGTATTTCACACGAATAATGTCACCATTTTCCAGATTTAAGGAAAACACCTTCATAACTTTTACATTTGTGTCGACACGGCTCGAAATGAAACAGTCTCAATTACCTTCTAATTTCAATGTTTCTAGTTTGCTTAACTTGAAACGATTTTCGAGAAGGGACTCGTCCTGAGACTGCAATATCTTATTCCGGGTGAAATGTCTATGCCGTAGGCATACTCTTCCAAATTAGACTAGAGTACCATACTGGAGAGGACTTAACGTTTGTGTCGAGAAGATTAATGAGTATAGGCCTAGGAGAATACAAAACTCGAAGTGGTATTTGAAACTTTACTGATGATCCATTAGACTGTGCATCCTTGAGTTAAGTTCCGAGTGACCTATGGGATTCATCGTAGGGTATGGTGGACCGGAGGGGACCGTCAGACATTTTAGTTAAGTTAGTCGACCGTCTGCAATTGTTGGTGATTTTCTGCAAAAAATTCGGTATGTTTGTCTGTAGTGTAGTGTATGGTGGTTCCAAGGGGAGTCCGAACGTTCGGTTAAAGTCTATTTGAAAGTCAGTTTTGAATGGTCCTGATCTCTTTGCTGGTAAGTTGGTTGTCTGAATTACTTTTCACTAGTTACGAAGCTGCAGTTTGGGATGCATCGGGTAATATATTATTCTTCTTCTCCTATTCGTGGCCGTCGGACTTCCGTTCCGTGTTGGCCGTGGGTTCCTTTTATTGTTTACAAGATTTCATTGTCGAGTTCAGCAGCTCTTTTGGTTGGCATAGATGATTAGGGTCTTGTGCTCTCGGGACTGGAATTATTAACAGATTTTCGTCACCATCATCAGTTCCAGATGGAAAAGGGAGATTTTTTCATCTTCATAATGGCAGAAGAGAAGAGTAGAGAACCTGGTTGTTTGTTCGCAGCACTAGTCGGCTGTACAGCCCCCCCCCCCGAACGGCGCCCATATGTTTGCCCTCTGACTTTGGGTATGGTGTAACTTGGTCCTGTATCATGGTGTCTTCTCCTGCCGCTTGATCGCTGACGTTTGGTAATCGGGAATCAGTCACTCAGTTGACAAGAGGGGAATATGATCTGACGTGTCTTTGTGGTTACAGTATGGATCTCCGTAGGCTACTGCATCTTTGCTAAGACAAAATCTTAAAGTTAGATGGCACTGCGTCTTCCCATCCTCCACCAACTCGAGATGACAAAAAGTTGGTAATCCGATTGGATGCAACATTCGAGCGAGACTGTCGTTAATGTATCCTTTCATCTCCAACAGAAAGCTAATCGATCACAATCTTGATTACAATAGAAGGGGGTGCACCCCCACCGTGGAATAAACACGCGGCAAGTGATGCTAAGAACATGGGGGGATATTTTTAGAAATTGTTGCCGTAGGGCTTCTGCGAACTGTTGGCAAGAGAGTAACGCAGTGATAGCTTCAAAAAAGGGAGGGTTGGATTGTATGTTCCTTGTAGCTGATTGCCTGTCCTTTTACGGCACAGAAGACCGAGAGGAGGGAAGGTAACGTTGGCGAGGTCGGTGGTGTCTAAGGTGTGTAAGGATAGTCAGAAGATGCAACTGGAGATTGACTCCCTTGTAACTGCTAGTCAGGCCGAATTAATCTATATTACTTTCTGGCGGATATATGATGGCTGTTTAGATGAGAATATTCTTGACAAACATTTTCTGTATGAGAATGGTACCTGTCGGAATAAGTGACCTTGGGATAAGGGCACTAGAGAGATTAAAAAAATGTTTTTTGTAAAAAATTAAGGTTCAGGGAGGTTCGTTATGGTCATCGTGTACCACTGCGAGGCAAACCTCAGAGCTCACTTTTTTATTGGCTGGGATGATAAAGACCCTAATCCCTCAATTAGCTATGGTCATAGGAAATCTTAAAGAGGGCCACAACATATGTGTTCCCGTTTTAAACAAACTCCTATGTATATCGTGATACCAATCACTTTTTCCATTCACGAAAGTGCCATAAACACTAAAAAAAACGCACGTACTTTCACTTCCTTCAGGTTGATATTCGCAAGCGGCTAACCCCTTTCCTCGCTACCTGGTTGCGGTTCGGCTATTCTGGGTTTCTTATTTTCCTTTCGTGAGCATAAATAATCACCATTGAATAACTGACAATTTTTGTTTATTTATGACCCGATTTTTAGTTTATAGCGTTTTTGAATATTTAAGTAACATAATGCATGAGCAAAAAAAGTGTACCTATGTCAACTTGTCCATTCAGCAACGAAGACGAAAGTTTGAAGTTGCTCCAAACTCCATTTGTTGTATTGCAAGATTTTCTCTGCGTTCTGAAGCGGATCTTTGCCAAGAAGGACGAAAAAAATCGTCCGGCAAAATCTCAGCAGTTCCACTTAGCAGAACCAAGCATGATTCTTTGTCACCTTGCACTGTAAAAAGTCTCTCCTTTATCAAACTTTAGTAGTTGTACGTCACCGATTTCGGACATTTTTATTCCTAATTCGGAGAGTTAAAATCCGATGCAGGATTAAAACGCTAGAATGCAAAATACTGCAGTATTCTGCAATATACTCCTGCATTGGATTATAACTCTCCGAATTCGGATTTCAATTCTCCAAATTAGAAATAAAAATGTCCGAAATCAGTGACGTACAACTACTAAAGCACGATAAAGGAGAGACTTTTTACAGTGTGGGCTGAAGGAATACGTGTCCAAATTACCCGACGCCTAACGCGAATAAGACGAAGTTGCTCAGTAACCCCGTCGCCATGGAAATTTCTGTTTTTAAAAGTTTGCCGACCTGATAACAAAGAATTTAGATCAGTTTGCAGACGACACCTTTCTAAGTGTCACCCGAGGCTTCAAAGGACTAAGCTAACGATCTTAACGATGGTCAGATTTGGACTAAGCCGTTGGAGAAAGATGGCTCGGTCGCCTAGAGATCCGGGAAAACAAAAGTTCGTCGGCATAGCTTTGGGATATCCTATGCTTGATATTTCGGCCCTCCTTAGAAGATGAAAAGGGTAGCTGCGCCCACACGAGCGCAGAAAATCTGAGAAGCTCAGCTTTAGTAAAGGTATGTTAGTTGGGACGGTCATCCGACCTTTTTTTTTGCGAAATAGACCAGGATACTTATTATTATTATTTTTATTACCGTATGTTTTATTGATCCACCAAAATTGATGATAACAAGATAAATGATTATAACAAATACACGAAAACAAACCAACACTAACGCGAAGTCCAAAATACGCCAGTTAACCTCGGGAAGAACGAGAAACTTCATCCGAACGACTATTCGAATCCTATGTCAACCAATCCTGTTCTTTGCTAGGGACACGGTGATCCTTCATCGACGTGAAGAGTTAGTCATCAGTATTCTCAAACTTCTTCCATTAGCGTAGTGTGTCATCAGTTAATAGTTAGCAAGGCCGAGTCTATGCTTTTCTGTCATTTTGCACACACTTAACCCGTACGAATGTTTTGACTTTCTTGTTTGATTTTTATTATCCTCCTGGCTCGAACCAAGTTGCTATTCAGAATGAAATGTTTGATGAATGAAATCTTGCCTGAACCGTAACAGAGGTTGGGCTGGTATGAAGCAGAGGGTGAAGATGGGATGATACAGAAGTCCGGCTTTTAATTCGGGCTCTAAGCTACGTGTCTTTCCGGTCTCTTCGAAGTGGACTGTATTCTGGTGGGAGGATATTTCAATGCCAAGGGTTGGTTAGAACTTCCTCCCCTTTTAGTATTCTATTTGACTTTGTTATCATTTGTTTCCCTTCGCTTTGACGGTAACGCATCCGACAATCCATCTGGCCTTGGAGGGGGAGGAAGGAAAGATTAAAATCACTGTGATGGGATTATGCACAAAGTCTCAAGGGAAAGAAACGTCGGATTCGTCAGAAAATAATCTGTTTTTGAAACCAGTGCAACAATCGGAAAAGGGGGAAGTCGGGTCGGCTAACTGCAAAGAAACAATACGTTTGTGATCTGTTTATCATAGGAGGGATGACGTGGGCCGTTAGCTGAAAGAGGAAACCAGGGAAAGTGGTGGGAATTAAGGGAAGATTCCCGGAAACAGGCTTTAGGGACTATGGATTTCCGCTCATCATAAGAACCTATACACCATTATTACTTTCATCAATTGTTTGCAGATGATCTGAAGGTTTAAAAAATTATTTAAAGTTTAACCGAAAAGGACTGGGATAGGACAATCTAGTTACCCATCACTTATTCACTTAAATTTGCTTGAAGACGCTGAAAATGCGTTACTTGGTTGTTCCACTATTCAGGAATAATCGATTTTCAAATAGTGGAATTTCCGTGTGATTTGTGGTACCTCTAATTTGTTGTATGCCTTACAAGAAAGATTTATGACTTTTTTTTGTTCAGGCACTAAGCAATCTTCACCAGTTTCGCCACTGCCCACTGAAAAGCCTTGTTTGTGTTTAGATAAAAATTTCCCGCGTCATAGTAGAATTTTCGCTGTGGGGACGGCCGCAGATATTCTGAACGTCATAACTATAGCAGATAGTGGAAAACGAAAAAATCCCTTTGCAGAATCCAAATAATTCAGTGTATTCAACTAAATGACACAAAAATAAGTTGGCTTTTCAGTTAAACGTTAAAGACTGTAGAGGTATGCTTATGTGAACGTTTGTTGACATTGGACTTTGTAATTTTCATGCACTTGCTGTGTCTAAAGCTAACTATCAGTTAGCCAAAGTAGGTAATTGAGGGCACCTGAAAACACCTGAATAGGTATTTTGGATCCTTATTCTACCATTTAGCCCAAAATTGCACTGTTCACATTAAAGTAACTGTCCACATGCACATGTTAAGGACTTGCCCTCGGTGCGTGTCACAGTTTTAGGGCTTGAAAGAATGTTTGGAAAAATTCGGTGGAGAATTGGATATGGGGAGAATTCGAATGACAAGGTATTTTCAAATTCGAAGAATTTGCCAAAGTTCGTGAAGTTGTCTTTTAGGCAAAGAGAAATTATATTTGATAGGTAGTCCAAATATTGATAGATATAATTTATTATTTGGATCTTGATTATGTGTGTTATATATACACATTGTTTTTTTTAATATATGTATGTTTGTCGTTTCGTTATTTTATTCTTTACTTATTATGCAATATACATATCGATAAACGACCATCCAGGATGTTTATGATAGTGCGAAAGGACTGCGATTTTTACATCGAGGAACTGATGCACTGTATTTGGTATGTAAAAACGCATTGGCTTCTTCGCCGTTACTTTTTATAACAACAATAAAATCAATTTTGTTTATAAAAACTTAAGTGAAAAGACAAAAACTGAATAGGAAGGAAAGACGACAACAAGAAAGACTCACCGACTGTTTTTTTTTCCGAAAAGTGGTAAGCGAATTTTTTCAAACGTTGCAGGCAAAATTTTCGCCCAAGAAAAGATGCTTGTCTTCTTAGAGCGTGTTCTACCCTACATACCGTAGTTACTACGCTAGACTGGAACGCTTTTTGAATTTTTCGGTCAAATATCAGGCCGCGGGGTGATCAGACCTGAATCCGACCAATCACGTTACAGAGATGCGTAGTTACTACGCTAACTACGCTCCCGAGCGTGGTAAGCAAATAGTGACTATTAGTTACTATTTTGAGAAGGTTGGAACAGTCAGCGTAGTAACTTTTCGTGAGGCTGGAACGGAAATAGTTACTATTGGTAGAGGGGTGGAACACGCTCTATGTGAAAGCGCTGTATCTCCATAGCGGTTGCTGCGATTTGGCTGAACTTTCTGCTAGAAAAGCAGGATGCTAGTGCGGATAGGACACTATCAATAACTCTATCAGTAACTACAAGACAGAAGTTCTTATAATTAAGGAGGGTTTTCGCGAGCTGGAAAGCAAAGTCGGAATCACTTTCCAATGGTTTTCGCGCTACTTCAGAAAGTTGCCTAACTTTCCACACCGGTTTTCGCGCTTTGGAAACCGAAGCAGCTTTCCTGGAAAGTGATTCAACGATGTTAGTGGAAAGCTCCGCGGAAAACTGAATGTTCTGGCGGGAATTTCAAATGTGTGGGAAAAAAAACAGTGCAAGTATCACTAATACACTGTCAGAAGTTTCATAACAGATAGCGCATAACACTTTCAATAATAACACCTTTTCACTTAGAAATAAAGTGTTTTGATCAATTAAGTTTACACTATTTCGTGCCTAGATCTCCAAAAACACCTTCATTATTGGTAAAAATACTAAAGGGAACGAAAGTAAACAGATAACATCCCAAAGTGTTATCTGTTGAAACCTCGGTTGAAACCGGGCATCCTTCTGTTGTCGTTATGTAACTTCTGACAGTGTAGTATTTTTAGCAATCGAAGGTGTTGTTGGAGATTTAGGCACGAAATAGTGTAAACTTAATTGGTCATTACACTTTATTTCTAAGTGAAAAGGTGTTATTCTTGAAAGTGTTATGCGCGATCTGTTATGAAACTTGCATCACTTCTGACAGTGTAAATAAAGAAAAATGGCAAACGTTATTACGGTGACTTCGATGGAATATATGAGAATCAAAGAACCATTTGGTGAACCATATTTATTCGAAAAAGTTTGTAATTCAAAATTTTGCCGGCGATATCAGCTTTCCATACGTTTTCGCGATCAGTCCAGCGGGAAAGTGGAAAATTATTCCAGGAATCGCTTTCCTACAGTTTTCACGATACGCTTCGCTCACCGGAAAGTTATTCCGAGATTTCGCGAAGTCCGTCCTTTAGTCGCTCTTGGTAGGTAGTATGCAACCCATCAGGATGGCACACTTCAAGGCTTCTATAGTGCATCATTAGCACACCGGTGGTCCTATGATTATAGTCTTCGAGGATCATTTGACGCAATAAGTGACAGCAGGGTGTTGCTGCTTGTGGCTGATCTTGCTGTGTCAATAGCTGTTTACTTCTCAAATTCAATCCTTTGGTATACAAAGCCGCTGCTGTGGGTAATCAGACTTATTTGATTTCGCGGCAGCTGTCTTGCGACCGGCCAGGTGTCGTGGGTCGGAAGTTCAGCGCTTTGAACTTGAATGACCGACATGTCTTGGCAGAAACCAGAAGGAAGAGGGTAATCATCGTGAGCCGTTTAAAGGAGTTAAATCGGAAGCACTCTAGCATGTGCAATGTCTAGATCACCCCGAAATCCCTATTTCAAACCAGGTATCGGTACTCATTTCATTCATTCATGTATTGGTGGACTACATAGTCATACGAAATAACACACATATATAACCAAAAACAAGATCCCCTGAAGCTATCATGTCTGGGGATGCACTAGCTATACACTAGCCTACGTTACGGATAATCGTATTACACGATAATTAAGCACACTACAAATTAAGCACACTAAAGCGGAACAAAAATAAGCAAACGGGAACTTCTGATGTCAGCTCATAGGAAATGGGGCCTACGTCTTAACCCCACCTGAACGAATAAGGTGGTTAAGTGGGTTGTTCTTTTTCTTTAGTAGTGCAGATATAATCATTTTTGTATAATAATTTGTTGGCAGAAAAGGCTTGAGTTCGTGTAAGACATACGAGTAAATGTCATGTGCGAAACGCTCCCTCCTTAAACACCTAGTTGTTATCCCCTGTCGCAAAATTTTTTGACTTTTGCCTACCCTTTCATTTCGATACCACTTTTACAGGAAATTATTACTCACAAACTTTTGCTTTCTTTAAAAAAATCGTTTTAGTGGCTCATTTTGTAAACCGAACAAGGAGAGGTCAGGATCTTTGCCTCATTGCACTGTCTTTCAAGTTCGTTTCCTTCGTTATCCACCTCTTCACAACTTTTCATCCACTTTTCCCTCATTTGCCTATCCCGACCATCCTGTTCAAGGAATTTTAGACAACAAACCCATCATCCTATTTGTTAATAGATCCTTGAATACTCTCCATATTTCAAGCTAATAAATCAAACCAAATTTTTCAAAGGTTTACCATCCCAAAGCGAAAGGTTCCATCAAGCGTATAATCATAATTAATAAAGTAATTTGAAGAGAAAAGAACAA
Organism: Branchinecta lindahli; assembly: GCA_023053555.1. Classification (NCBI taxonomy): domain Eukaryota; kingdom Metazoa; phylum Arthropoda; class Branchiopoda; order Anostraca; family Branchinectidae; genus Branchinecta; species Branchinecta lindahli. The sequence goes on along the minus strand of JAKZAO010000005.1, from coordinate 9,966,538 downwards.
AGCTCAGAGCCACAAAGATTTTTTGAAGATTGTCTAACTTTCAAATGAAGGGAATTCTTATGGAAACTCTTAGGGGATTAGGAGATTGAAGTCAGTACCGCAGATCGACGGAACTCAGATTAGTCCACTTTCATGGTTTTGAAAAATAGTGCATTTAATTGAGATCAGTTCTTTCCTTGATTTTGAAATACTTGAAGCTCGCGTAACCTGATAGAGAGTCTGTTTTATTTCATTCTAGAATTCGGTTACATAGTAAACAAGACCAAAGATTTCAGTCGGATCCCGGACCATGATATGTTATAGAGATATTTTTTAACTTTCTTTGCCCGGTAAGGTCTGTTCTGCTGCACTTTGGTTGAGCATCGGTCCGCTGAGAAAAAGAACAAAAGATATCCTGCAGATATACAGAAATTCACATTATTCTCTTTCACTCATTCGACATGTGGTTCCTTGTTTTGCTTACCCTTATCTCCCTGGTCGAAATCAGGCCGATACAAATTGTTGTTATTTACGAAGCAGAACTGTTCTGAAAATATCCGAGTGCACAGTCAGAAATTTGATACCACTGAACACATGGATGCGCGATTTCAGCAGACTTGACTTGAACGGTTATCCGTAAGCGTTACACTTGTTACTAAGCTAATAACTACTTACAGAATAAGTCCGTGGTGACTAAGTGTTATTTTTTGTGAAAAGTAACATCGTTTAGTATTCTGTTTTTTACAAAAATGTAACATTGTAAAGGCTCTAAACACAGTTTTCTTCAACATCAACAGATGCTGTTGCCGAGTTGCGCAGCGTTGTGATCGACGTTATGAAATTTCTAACATTGTTAAAGTTTAACTGAAAAGCCGACTTATTCTTGTGTCATTTGATTGAATACATTGAATTATCTGGATTCTGCAAAGGGATTTTTTTTATTTTCCACTAGCTGCGGACGTCCCCACACCGTAAATTCTACTATGACGCGGGAAATTTTAATCTCAACACAAACACGGCTTTTCAGTGGGCAGTGGTAGTATTGGTGAAGATTGCTTAGTGCCTGAATACAAAAAAAAAATCATAAATCTTTCTCGTACAGCATACAACAAAAATACAAGCGCATAGAGTACCACAAATCACAAAGAAATTCCACTGTTTTAAAATCGATTATTCGTGAATAGCGGAACAACGAAGTAACGCATTTTCAGCGAGTCTTCAGGTCAATTTGAGTGAATAAGTGATGGGTAACTAGATTGTCCTATCCCAACCCTTTTCGTTTAAACTTTAAAGATTGGTAAAGGTATCCTTGAAAGACCAAACTGGCGGCGATGATCTCCGATCTCTGCCTTCAGTCGACACGTAGTGCAATGGGCGGTTGGGGTTGAGCCATCCTGGTGCTTTCGCAGACCCCTTCCGTCACCTTCCTCAGATTTCTCCAGAGACCCTTTTGAAGCTGGGTGGACTTTGGCTTGTCTTGCAGTGGTTACGCCACTAACCTCCGCCCCAAACCAAACGGTTGGCACCACCGAGACTCGAACCAGCACCCTGCGCTTGCGAGGCCAGAGTGCTAGCCACTCTTCCAGGACAGAATTCCACCGTCTAACGGGTTTGGCAACTAGGACTCACATTTTTTTTGTTTTCAGACTTTTATTTTCACTCAAAGTGCGTTCTACAACAACCGTTGATAAGGAATGCATCGTCTAAAGCTTAATCAATGTGCACTGGAATGTGAGAATAAAACTGGGCAAAAACTATTTACAATATTTTACAACTGTACAAAAGGTATAACAATGAAAAAACAAGGCACGAGGGTGGGTAAATGGGAAATGAACAATTAAAAACGTAAAAATCCACTTCAGAAAGCGACTAGAAGTACACGTACAACTTCAGTTAAAATCCCTTTAAAGATAGTCCCAACAGTATACCAACTCTAAAGACCAGTTACTGCGTTGGTGTCAGTTTTTTCCAGTAAAAGTAACGGATGTGTTATCGACCATCTTATCATACTCTCTATGTTCTCTGTGCAGCTTTGTCAGAAATTCCTGTTCATTAGAGTTAATGCATTCGTATTTTTGTAGAAATTCCATCTTTATCTTATAATCCTCCGTTTAAGACAGCAAAATCTCATGCAAATGAATAAATTAGAACGCAAATCGAAGTTGTGACTGGTCTCTAGAGAAATTATACTGTATCATCCCCATAGCTTAAGACAGGGTGGGTTGGGGTAGGGTTCCTAGATAAAACAAGCAAACCCTGGCGTGATCGGTGAGATCAAGTGGAAAACGGAAGTTATCATACAATATAGCGTAGAAGCCGTTCTAACTATCCCATCTAATATGCATAAACTTCGTAGAATTTCGGCTTAAGAGAGATGCTACTCTGGATATGTTTAAAGTGCTTTGGTGACTAGCCGACTCGGTGCGTAAGTTCGCACAGGAATTATTGTCTACATGTTAAAAAAGGCACCAAGGATATACTAGCAATCTAGAAAGAACTGCGGTCTCGCTGGGCGTCACTGGCCGTTGTCCCGAAATCAGCGCCTCTCTCGCTAAAAGCTACGAAACCAGCGCCTCTCGCGTCGAAAGCTCCGAAATCAGCGCCACTCGCGTCGTAAGCTCCGAAATCAGCGCCGAAGGCTTCGAAATCAGCGCCAAAGGCTTCGAAATCAGCGCCAAAGGCTTCGAAATCACCGCCGTAAAAATAACGAACAAGGGTATCACAAATACGGATTATTCCAAGTGCTCCAAGAAGTTTGGAGATTTGAAGTAATCTGGAACGTTGTCATCAAGGCGGGCAATAACTTTGTATATCGCCTTCTTCCAGGAGGGTTCCAGGTCTTTGCCAGCTTGAAGTGCTCGGAAAAATTCTTTCAAAGTTTGTTCCACAACGTACAGGAAAGGAGAAGGTACCTAGAAATGAAGTAAAATTTAGCGTTGGAATCTTGTTGTAATGTTAGATAGGGAGGTGCGTAGAAGGGTATAATAAATATCTTTAAGGCTTTCGGACAAAGAATGGCAAAGGATAAGTGGCAAAGGAAAGCTCTAAAACTGTTAATAAGTAATGAAAAGAAACCAAAGCGTTATTTTTTGCTGAAATTGAAACTAGATGAGCTTAAAGTAGTTCCAGGTTTTTGCTACCGTTTTAACACTGAAGTTGTCAACCCCTCGAAACTTTTAGAGCGAAAAACTAGTAAAAAGGGTATGAAACTTTAAAGTAAACACTTTCAAAAAAAACTGATGACGCATTCTTTGATCATCCGTCCAAGGGCGATCGATCAGTGCTGAAACAAAAAAACATCGAAAAAAGGATAAAAAATCAATTGACTTTGCAGCCTGTTGAACTTCATCCTCTTCAGTCGCGGACATCGTGACGGATGAAACTTGCTATACAATCTTGACACGCCATCGAAGGTTGGAGAGACTTCAAAAGAAAATATAACTCACCTCAATATGATTGTTTCTATTGTAGTGAAGGTTCAGGATTCGGAAAAGCTCTGAGTCAGCCGACACTCTGACGTCATCGACACTCTGGACCCCGTCGCTCAGAAGCTGCCGAGCGTACTTCTCCATTTGAATGTAGTAAAATTCGCTGTAAAAGAAAAAAAAATGATTATCTATCACAGGTACAGAAAACACGGACACAACTCTTCAGTGAAACAACTAATGCAGACAAAGTTTCAGCGACATGAACTTACAGCAACAAATTATCCTTTGGGGAAAAAAATGTTCTGAAGTTCTTTTTTTCTCCTTCTTTATTGACACCGTAGGTCAAAGACTTCGTGACGTTTTCTCCGTTAGTTGATTAAGTTTGGAACATACGGGTAAAAGTTGAAGAACCGTTTCGCGTAGAACGGTATTTGATTAGTACAACTTCTTGTTTTAACTCGATAACGGTTTCATCTTGGGACTTGCTTACAACAGCAAAGTCAGCAGTCTGCATTTCACTCATTAGTTTCAAGTCTAATTAAAAATGGAGGGGTGATAATTATCTCAGAAGGGATGGCAACTCCCCTTATCCTCCTGTGACTTCATTCAACCCTTCGTTCTGTACTTGGTTAAACATTTTAAAGCCTTTAATTCTTTGTTATTGATTAAAATACATTTTTCAACTTATTTTGTTTCAAGTGTCAGTGCAAGCATTAGTGATATCGGGCATAGAATAAATCAGAAATTGAACTGGAATAAAACTCTCCTGTGAATTTGGAATTGCAAAAAGTGATAGTTTATGATGAAAAAATATTCAGAATTAAACAATGGTTCTTTTGAAATGGGGGTCGACAAAAATTACTAACATAACTCTAATAGTTTGATCTATCAACATAAACAAGTGTTATCTTATTTTTATTGTTAACACAGTTTTAATTAGGTACGGTAGTGCTAAACGGGTTAGTCAGCTGAATTCCTGTGTGGCGATGTTTCGGCCCTTCTTGGCAAGGGTCATCTTCAGACCGTAGCAGAAAATCCAGATTTTGAATAAAGCGAACGAGAACGGTCACAAAAAGATTTTTTTTTTTTTTATTTTATTTGTTAATAAATACTGCCCCTGCTATAGAACGTGCAATGTAAATAACGAGGTAAATTAGTCCGCTCTAGGTGGTATGCCTGAAACTGAAGTAGCAGGTAACTTATGATCCCGCGACTTCTAAACTGGAGTTGCCACCTCTTTCAGTAATCTTGCAGCGGTCTCTCTTCGAAGGGGTAAAGTTTTCGGAGAACCGGAGGGAAAGAGGTCAATTCCTGTCTTGAGATTATACTTGCTAAGTGTTAGATATTCCACGGAAGTTGAACAATTGTTACAACGGTGTTCTTAGAGAATTCATTACTGGAGGTTTCTACAAGTTGTCTAATGACGCCATCAGACATGGAGAGGATACCTAAGATGGGGATTCGTGGTAGAAGAGATGGCTTCAGAAAGCTCTTGTGAAACTTATAAGAAGAAACCGTGACTTGGAAGGAGTGTGATCACTTCGAGAGAACCGAAACTGTGAAACTTTAGCACCTGGATACAAGGGACGCCTTCAAGAAGAAGAGTTGAATTTGGTTAATTCACATGCTTTGTTAATTGAAAGTTGTCGCAGTTTTGATTTTCGTTTAAAAAATCAAAAGCAGATTTTGAATTTACCAGTTTTCATCTGTTTTGAAATATCTGTTTCAACGCCCTTGCCGTTGGAAATATTAAATTAAAGTCCGAAATGCGTAGACGAACATAAGGCAAACTCTGAGAATGCCCAGTCCCTATTAGTCACGTCAACAATAATCTGGAACAATAACAATAATCCGAACAATAATCTGAAGTAGGTGAAATATTTTATACAATTTATGATGCTTTTGACATTTATTTTCAAACGTAAAGTCTATGCCACCTGTGTGAGACAAAGCATACATGCATTAACACAAGTGCTTTGTATACTATCAAGACGTAGGCTATTACTCATTCTTAGACAAGACACCTGTGGCTGGATTTTCCAAAACACTTGTAAAATGTGCATTACTAACGATACAAGAAAGAAATTGTTCCTCTAGCCAGACTTGGAGATTGACACGGATCGAAACGATTTCCAGTAGATATTGGAAATTCAGACAATTTGCTTGCAAGAATGGGTAAAGAGTTTCATATTTTCATAATGAATAAATAAACGGATGCAATTTATTTTCCCACTACACTTGACATAGTCAAAACAGCGGAGTATTGAGAAGGAAAAAATACAAACAGGAAAAAGATAGAACTATCATATAAGGAAGAATATAGCGTTATCGCATCATATAGAGAGTTAATAAAAATTTTTGATTTATTGGTGCTGAATTTTTGTTTTCATGTTACTGTTTGCTTCCCGTAAGTACTAAGGTAACCATTTTTCTTATTAACAACTTAATTTAATGATCAGAAAAAAACTTTTTTTAAACTGCTTCTTTTAAGTTTGGGAACGAAATCTTGCAGCCCGTGCCCGGCTCTGTGTCCGTTACTTCATCTGCAAAAGCTACCGTAGCCGTTTCTTACTTCCTGCCACCATGACGATTTAAATAAAACGATACCCCACTGGAATGCGAAGAATACCTTCCGGAACATCTCAACCACCTCGCAGGAATATCTATTACCACTGCAAAGGAAGTTCGAACTTGAGACAAAACTAAATCTTACCGGAAATTCGAAAACCACTTGACGAGCTGAGCGGTGTTGTTCTTGTTGAATCGGATGTCAGGGAAGTACATCTTTAACACGGAGGAGCTGGGGTAGCGTACCCAGAAGAACATTAGCTTGGCCTTCCGCAGATGCATGGGGGTTAGGGTGGAGGCGTGGCTCTGAAAATTTCAGTGTCTTTAATTGAAAATCGAGAAACCTTTTTCGGCAACTACTTTAGCCGAAAGCCTATGCGGGGCCATGCACGGGTTTCGCTGTTACTGTAGAAATCCGGTCCAGCCTTCGGACCCTTGTTCAGTTTGGACGGGAATCCGGAAATTTTATAATCCATTGCCCGTAAAAGTGGGTAAACGCAGAGTACGGAGTAATAAAAGATAAGGAGAAACGCGAAGAAAAGGAGAAATACTAAAATCAACGTAAACTAATTAACTGACATCATTAAACCTAGAAAAATTACTTAGGTGTGAAGGAGAGTGAAGCAAGAGGACATGTTCTGCTTGCTGCCATTACGACTGATAAAGAACAAGTCGTAGCCCTATTATAACTTGACCTTATCGGTTATAGTTAAGGCCGATGCCGTTGCGATAAATTGTTAGAGAAAGGCTTTGTGGTTGGAGATCGTCCTAATCGTACAGTGGTTTATCTATTCGTAGAATTTGTCCTCTCTCTTTCTGGAATGTTGCATGCATAGCGATAATCAGTCGAACGAAATTCTTATGGTTTCTTGGTACAGATGGCATTTCAGACATCTCAACCGCAAAATGTTAATTCCTGAAAAGAAGCCTCAAAACAACCTGAAATCTACTAAATGTGGGAATTCAACTTACATTGGACAGAAGAGACAGGGAAGGGTGTAGACTGTCATAGGTCTCCCCGGACGATTCCGAATTCCGGTCGATGTCCGCGTGTCTCAGGGCTGAGAAGTCGGGGTGGTGAGCTGCGAACAGGGCCGGGTGCATCATCGATTGGGGTGTCCGGGAGTCATGGTGGTCTGGTGACACTGCTCGTCGATAGTACGCCGCGTAAGGGGAAAACGCGTCGAGGCCTGGGACCGACGGGGGGATTCCGCTAGGTAGGGAGTTTGCCATGCTAGAGGGTATGTGGGTGTTGTACCGTGGGGGAGAGGAAGGCTCAGACTTCGGCGACATCGCTGGTGAATACCTCGAGCTAATGTTGTAAGGGTGAGGACTTGATGTGGAAGTTGGCTGCATGTTTGGTGTGTCGCAACCTCGTCCGATTCCGCGGCCGTCAGTGACCTTGTTCCTTCGTTTCTTTGATGACACAACGAGACTAAGCGCCTCGTTTTGTTCTTGCTCTTTCTGTTCGTGCTGATTGGAAAGACCTGCGAGGGTTGTCATAGCGCTCAAAGATGACAACGAGTTCAGAGGGTTGACACCAGGGTAGAGGGGTAGTTTGTGGTGGGGAAAGAACGGCATATTCAGAGGTGCTCGGAGAAAGTTCGCAGGGACTTCCTGTCGTAGACCGCGGTCAACCACGCGACTTCTCGATTTTGCTTCGGCTTCTTCTGCGAGCTTCTGCTGAGCAGCGCGTCGCTGTTGAATATAACGCTGAACGACCTGGTCGATCACAGCGGCTAGTGATGTCTGTAGCTCATTTTTCAGCAAATCAGCAAGACCGTCAAGCTCTGGTTGTGGAAGAGCCGGAGCCGTTTCTTTATGCTCTTTCATCTTTTCCTGCTCGAAGTACATTCTTCTGGTGGCGTCAAGATACATGGCATTGAGCCCTGCGCTAAAAGGAGCGGCGACTTGAGGTTGCTCAGGTCTTTGCTTCTCCTTGAGAGACAAATCTAGTTGTGACTCACCCTCCTTCTCGGAAACACCGGCAAGAGCCTGGCTGTATATCCTTGCGTACTCTTGTTGCAAAGCTTCGATTGCTTCCTGACGCTGGTACTTCGCATCAGGTTCTTCTTCATCGCGTTGACGAGAGCTTTCGTGCTGTTGAGGCTGGTAAAGCTTACGTTTCTTGCAGCCCAGGAGCTGTTGAGGGAGAGTAGGTGATGTACGTTTGTTCCCCAAGATTTCTTGGTCGGTCACCGATTCTTCCGTCGACTCGGTTTTAGCAGGGCTTGCCGGCTTGTGGGCCGACTCAGCAGGCCTTACAGTAAGCTCAAGCCCTAGCACCTGCTGTTGTTCCTCGTCGCTGCTCGAAGCTGAGTCCTCACTTTCTTTTTTCGTTGAAAGAATGTCTCTCAAATAATGTCCACTCTCCTTTGGAGGCGATTCTGCACTTCGTCTGATCACACTAGCTGAATTCAGCTGTCCAACTTCAAGTTCACCATGTTCTCTCTGCATAAAAAGCTCACTGACCATTCTCCTCTGCTGTGCCAAGTATCCCAATGGATACCCAGCTTGCGATGAATGCTCTAATAGCGCCAGCTTGAACACTAGTATCACCTTCTAGTCCAAAGTCTTACGACTGTATGATGCTCTGAAGTCGGATACCTTCAGTATAATCTCGAGGTGGTTGCAAGAGCTGCTACCGGATTGGTGCTAAGTCGACTGGAGAAGCGCTGCCATCGTTGGTCCGCTGCTCCAAGAGGCGGGCGTACCTTGAGACCTTCCACGGAGTATGGGAGACGGTCGCCTCGGGCGCTTGAGCGGGAGGCAAGGAAATAGCCATGTAGGAACGACGGGAATAACGGTGCAGCGGCAGCTGTTCTCAGTTCCAACGCGGTAAACAAAAATACAGGGCTTAGAAATGGCTGTTCTTAAGAACTGGTAAGACTTGTAAACACAGGGGGAGGGGACGGATTAGGTTCGAGCGAGGGTAAGGCTAGAACGTTCAAACGTTGATAGTGCAGGTCGGATTGCTGACACACCCAGTAACAAACTTAAGGATGTTCAGACAACCAGAGACGTCATTAAGGGGGAAGGGCAGTTGCCCCCTGGCTTCCCAAGCGAGCACAGAGCTACCCATGAAAAATCACTGTAAACGTAATATTGACCAGGCACAAAATGGAAAATTAATAAACTCTTTATGATTTCCGTCAATAATATGTTGTTATTTCACTTAGTATTTTCTGTCACACCTATGTAAGATTCAAGTCAAAGAATGCGAAGAGGGCCCGGACGGAGCCGCTGCCCCTTATGATTCCGCGAAATCACGCCACTGCAAACGAAAACCAGTCACCGCAACAAATGAGCAACAATGTGCAGCATACTTTTAACTAGATAATAGTTAATGTTGATATTGCTCGAAAATTTGTATAACTAAGAAAGAACAAAAATGGTCCTGCGACCTGTCGTCACAGAATTTTCAAGTCATGGTCAAAGCATATACCAATTTCGTAGATCTGATGCTACGTAGATTTTGTATTATCATCTAGTATTATATTCCGATTGAAATACGCGTTAGGAAAGAAACATGTCATATTAAACTTCAAGGGGAAAACTTCAAGGACAAAATCATTTACATTTATGACTGAAACTGCGCAGTTCGAGCTGTCTGCCAGCAAAAATGTTTTAATTTTAAACGTGAGGAATTTAGACTATAGTAATAGGATTGTCTCGAAGTCATTTATTTTGAAGTGGCAAGCTTTAAATATGCACTGCATCATCCACACATTTTGATTAAGTATTAAATAGTGTTTTTGTGTTCTGCAGTTCGACCTGCAGAATATTCTAAGATATCACAGCCTAATATGGTCAGGTGGCGGGTCCAACGCCACTAGCTATTGTGTAGGATGTTACTTCAGTAACTATGTCACAGAATGTATCTTATTAATTCAATTTAGCTCTTATAAATAACTGGGAAGAAATTAGAACACTGGGAGACGAATATTAGTCACTTTGTGGTGGATCTGAACTGCAATACATTACATTTTTTTTTTTTAATACTGGATACTGGCTTCATTCTGACAACAAGCACTGCAGAGACACTAACTGTAAACAAAATTACAAATAAGCTAATTAATAATTGTTCAAATAATTTTATAGAATGAAAATTTAAACGAAAATTTGATTTTCCTCGAAAATAAAATGTAATAAATCCCTTACAAAAATGTATATCTGCAGTAGCTGTTCATTCGAAAATAAGCCTGCGTAGAGAACTGGGACTCTCTTATTACTATGTGCCAGATCACCATGGGTAAAAAGTTACCGTTCTTTCACACATCTTTCAATTCGAGGACTAAAATTTCCGTTCCACCGCACATCTACGGGACCCAGGACCGTTATCTGAAATAGGCCTACCAATGCACCCACAACAGGTATTTCTTAGAAACATTAGTTGCGTTTTTGCAGATACCATGGTATCTGATACCACGGTCTAAAGTCGTTTTCGCAGTTCCCATGGTATGTGATACCACGGTCAAAAGGCGTTTTTGCAGTTTTCGTGATATCTGGCCAGTTATCGTGGTATCCGATATTCAGATACCACGGTCCAACCGTGGTAACTAATCGTGGTATCTGAAAAGTCATCTCACTTTCATCCAATTTTGTCAAATTGGTGAGAAAGAAGTTTAGCACTTAGTGATGTAACTGGATGTCGGTTTTTCTTTTGGGATGACTTCGAAAAGTGTAATTTCGGCAGTAGTTGATTTTGCAGAGCAACCGTGTATCAGATAGCACGGTAACTGCAAAAACGACTAATTGCAGATCCAGGTAACGTGGTATCAGATACAATGGTATCTGCAAAAACGCAACTATTGGTCGCATTTTTTCTAGTCTGAAACGGGAACTCGGATTCTAAGGACTAGACTTCCTTTCCCCACCGGACGTTTACTGGGAACCGTTCCCATGGTTAGGAAATTAATTAAATCGAACGCGTGCCTTGGAACTATCTCATCCTTCCCCACACAGGATATCCGAGCGTGGCGTTGTGTCTCTTTTTGTCATCCTCTAAAGGGATCTTGGAAGTAGAAAATATGCCGCGTGTTCCTAACAAAAGTTTGGTATTTACCAAGCCGTCAAAGGGTCGAGTTAGGAATAGCGGAATAATCTGATTTGGAAAACAGGAGACCTGTCCTCTTTTGAATAAATTTTGGCAAGGAATATGAAGAGAAGAATGCAATAAATACTAAGTAGTGGAAATAATTAGCTGCAGTCGGAAGAGAAGAGTCAAATTTTGCAGGGTCAGAAAATCTCGAGAATTTTCCTATGTATTTACTCTGGACGTTTGATCTCTTGTCCTTGCCGAAGCTTCTTAAAGTTTCATCGATATTTATTTAAAAAAATAAAGCATGTACTTTTAATGCGATACATTTTCTTATACGTTCCAGCCCCGCGAAGTAGTGGAAATAATTAGCTGCAGTCGGAAGAGATTTTCCGATGTATTTACTCTGAACGTTTGAGCTCCTTAAAAAAATTTCGAGACATCGTTTGAAATTTTTTTGTAAAAATCATGTACCAAACAAAATAAGTTGAAAAATAATAAAAATCTGATTTACCAGGCATGCTGTGGGGTCTGCTTTAGAAAACTGGAAAACTTACCTCGTACATGCAATTTCTGGGGCAAGGAATATGAGAGAAAGATGCGGTACCAGGACCGTATCCAGGGGGGTAGGGGGTTCGACCCCCCCCCCCCCCCGAAACCCACAAAAGTAATAAATAGTTTAGGTTTTAACCTCTGATCTATGTCTTTTTTGTACTTTTTGGTCCGACCCGTGGGCACCCCCCCCGAATAAATTCCGCGGGCAACCCCCCCCCCCCACCAAATAAATTCCTGGATACGGGCCTGTGCGGTACATACCAAGTAGTGGAAATACCAACAACAAAATAAATAGACAGACAAACAAATTTGCGTCTTTCGGGCATTTTGCGGGTGCTCTAAGAAACTATAGACCTGACAAAAACAAAGCAAATATACGAATGCTTGTCCCCTTTATTCGCCTCGGGATAAATGTTGAGGTTTGTAGACAAGGCCGTATCCAGAGGGGGGGTTAGGGGGTTCGAACCCCCCCCCCCCCCCCCCCGAAACCCACGAAAGTGATAGTTTTTGTGGGCTTTAACCTCTGATCTATGTCTTTTTTGTACTTTTTGTAGGCAAAACCCGCCCCCGAAATAAATTCCTGGATACGGGCCTGTTTGTAGATCAAGTTTTGCCTTCGTTAGTATTCATATGCTCTCCACTTCCGCCATTTGCATGACTAAAATTTAATATTTACTCCTTGGCAATACTTGAATTCATTCTATCCTGAACCTTCAGTAGTGATTGATTGTCTTCTTTGGCCAAAACACGAAAGGTCTCCCAGAGCTGCCAAACTGAGTACACTGCCTACTTAGGATAACGGCAAGAACACGACATGCCTCTGAGAAGTAGCGAAATTTGAATTCGTAACCTTATTCGATGCCTGACGGCCAAAACTATTTTATTTGGGGGGGGGGCAGATGTAACTTTTTTACAGTATACTCTTATTGAGAGCGAGAGATAGAGACTTTTTGATAAGTAGAATGAACAAATTTGACCCCCCCCCCCCCCGTAAAACCGTATGTCCTGTCAAAGGGGGCGACACCATAGTAAAGAGTCGTGAGCTACCTCACTTTAAAATCCTTTATTATATTTTATTCTTTATTATAAAGACGCAAATAAAAGAACTGCAGGGAGAGCACCAACAAAAATACCAGATCAAATCATCCTGGCTCACTCCCTAGAAACCTAAGAAATGTAAAAATTTGTTTTATTACAGTTTTTCAGTGCTAAAGTACAGATGCTTCCGTCCAAAGAAGCGCCGAAATTGACACAGTCAGGACCCCTGTTATTTTGTTCTTCCTTAAGTCATGATCCCTGTTCTGAGGCAGGATCCCTGTTCTGAGGCAGGATCCCTGTTCTGAGGCAGGATCCCTGTTCTGATTTTCTCCATGAACCCGGCTCCTGCTTTTGAGAAAAAATACAGTTGCTTTGTGTGATCTTTCCGGTCGTACAACTGCCTTTTGCAGTTTCAGTTTAAATGTCTGGTTAGCTGACGTTCTCCCCCTCCGCCATTTTCTTGCATGACCAAAATTTAAATGGCAGGTTGTAAACCAGACCTAATCATCCCTTATCGTAAAACCCGCACGCGACAAGCTGATACCTATTTCCTTACTCCAGATGCCGGCCAGGTCCATAATTCACCACTAAGTCAAAGCGACCCCGGGTAGCCAACCTGCAGCAGGGCATGACATCTGGTTAATAGGTTACAACCTCATCAACTTGATAGGTCCTTCCTGATGTTTTATAACATCCTACGCAGGGATCAAGATTTAATGGGACATAAAATAAACAAAAGCAGTAAGAAAAGGTAAGCTGGCTACTGGGCCGCCTTGATGTATTAATTGCGGAGGAGGTTGAAACGCGTTCGAAACTCGTGCTAAACATTTTATTGTTATTATTAATTACTACCTTCATTTATTCGAAAATATTCAGATACTCTAATCACATGCGAAATATTTACAAAATACATTAAATGACCCACCGCACCTATAATGCCAGTGGAACCTACTTCCGAATTGCATTCATTAATTCTTAAATCTGGAGACCCAAATTACATTATAAACCCGCTAACGACACCACACTATATCTTTGCACTTGCCCATGCGCATTATGCTCCCGACGAGTGTTCGCGTATCCTGCTAATGAGGCGTAAAACCGGTTCCGAGTTTTGCTAGAAGTCAATGAGCCTGAGAAAAGGCTTGAAACAGCCAACACCGTGAATAATTTGTTAAAAGTATTCAAATAGTTTTGAATATTTGAACATAAACGGTAAATTGTGCGAGGTGTGCTTTAAAACGACAACAGACTAACAGCACGAAAACTTACCTGAAATAAATGCTGGAATAAAACAGTCTAAAAATTAGACCGACGAATTGGCAAGATACGGCAAAAAACAATTGCCGATGTTCCTCTCAGACCGACGCACAGACGACGGGAGGAAAGGGAATAGACGGCTCATCTGGGGACAAGACAACACACCTTCTTAGCTCCAAAATTTTTCGGACCGGTAGTTTTGCGGTGAGTTAATAGGAAGGTTAGCTAAATGACAGCCTCTTCATATGAAATATTGTAATCTCCCGAATTGAAGATTTAATTAACAGAAGATTTCTTTTTGTCAATTAAAAGATAAATGCTACGCAACACTGTTCTGCACTTGGCAAAGAACCAGCACTGGAAAGTCCCTATCTCTTGAGCGGCTTCTCGCAGATCCTAACAGAAACCGCAGAGCTCCCACCCTATCAGTAATTCAGCCCTGATTCCTGAGCTCGAATAATTTATATAGCATGTTATCATTTTCTCAACTGTACTCTTGGCATTGCAAATTTCAGCGAGTAAGTATTAAATAATGCAGCTATCCAATAAAGGCAGGACGTCTCATGCGAACTTTTGGCATTTCACGCATAAAATCGCGTGTTCTGCAACGACCCCAGGGATAGGGTCAAGGGGGGGGGGGTAACCGTGCCTTGGGTATTAAAACTTTGGCAGGCAGGTCGCCTGGGACTATTGGACAAATTTATTGAATTTAACTGTTTTATCAGAACGGGGATAGAAGGTTGACCCCAACCCTCCGTACGCCATATTCTCGTCAGGGCCGTATCCAGGGAGGGGTACTGGGTTCAACCCCTCCGAAACATGCAAAAATAATCGTTTTTGTAGGCTTTAACCTCTGATTTATGTGTTTTTCGTACTTTTTGGTCCGACCCGCGGGCAGCCCCCCCCCCGGAATAAATTCCTGGATACGGACATGATTCTCGTTATCGTTATTTTGATTATTACTTATTATTCCAAATACACAAGCGGAGTACAAAAAGGAAATAAAGTAGATACAAAATTATGTCAGTGGATTTACATGCCTGAAAACAAAAGATGCAACCAAATAATTAAAGAAGCTCACTGCTAAAACGGAACAAAATGTTCGAAGAAGGGGAAAAGATTGCCGCAAGGGAAAATGAACCAAGTAACCTACCGAAGTGTAACGCGAACCAAATTCATGATTATTGTCGTTCAAGTAGTTTGTAATCATGATGTTAATTCTCAGCATTCCAATTCATAGCCACCATATGGTTTAGCTCATATTAGTCCCCTACTGATCATCACCATCGTCAACATATATTCGTATAATATATAAAAACGGTTTCGTCAGCTGTGATGCTTTTCAAGCGATATTTCGGCCCTTCTTGGCAAGGGTCCTCTTCAGGCTGTCAGTCTTCTTGGCAGTCTTATGTGCCAACACTGGGGAAGGAACGAACCTTCAGGTTCGACTGAGATTGACTGAAGGTTTGTTCCTTCCCCGGTGTTCCTTCCCCATCCTGAAGGTTCGTTCCCTCCCCAGTGTTGGCACAGAAGACTGCCAAGAAGATTGACAGCCTGAAGAGGACCCTTGCCAAGAAGGGCCGAAATATTGCTTGAAAAGCGTCAGAGCTGACGAAACCGTGTTTATATATTATATGAATATATGTGTCTAAGTCAGCTTGGGCTCAAGGAATATTTTTCGATCGTCAACATTTGACAAAAAATATTAGGATATGTATTTAATTATGTTCCTTCGGCATAAAGAAGGTGCAAATCTTCCTGGCGATAAGGTTTTTCCACCAACCTTCGATTAAAAAAGTGAAAGCCGCTCTTTTCGGTTACTTAACTCATGGATCTTTTATACTATCTATGTGTGATGAATGATGATAATGAGGTGAGGAAGACAAACAGAGACTAGTTCCGCTAGTGCTGAACTGGTATAGGGTCAATTGTAAGTAAGTAGTAAAAAGGGTTTTCTGCTAGTTCTTGACGGAGATTGACCGATAAATAAATAGAAATGTACTCCTGGATAGCCCTAGCCCTGCCCTTCAGAACTGGCAGAAGCAATATGCCTATTTGTTTTCTGTCTGGTCGAAGAGGGCAAGCGAGGTCATGTAATTACTCCGAATGGACAGACTGACCATCTGCTCTGGTGGGGGTACCTGGTCAGACTAACATCCTGTTCCAAGAGAACCTCCGCGACCATTTCTGATTAGGCCTGAACTCGACTGACCCGGTCAGTATTAATTTGCCAGAATTTTGCAAGATGTGTCTGGGTGAATAGGGTACTTGGGCTTCTACATCAGGCATGCTTTTAATCACTCATTATCAGTTTAATTGTGTTTACTCGCTCATTTATTCATCTGTTCGAAACCGCTCACAAAACGTATGTCGCTAAACCGGTTATTTTCGTACCTTCATGTCATGAAAGTAGTAAAACTACTTTTGACAGAAGAGTCTTTCTTTATTTGTCAATTAATCTCTTTTATTTGTCTCTTGTACAGTTAATCCCTTTAAAGTTTAACTGAAAAGCCAACTTATTTTTGTGTCATTTAGTTGAATACACTGAATTATTTGGATTCTGCAAAGGGATTTTTTGTTTTCCACTATCTGCTCTAGTTATGACGTTCAGAATATCTGCGGCTGTCCCCACAGCGAAAATTCTACTATGACGCGGGAAATCTTTATCTAAACACAAACAAGGCTTTTCAGTAGGCAGTGGCGATATTGGTGAAGATTGCTTAGTGCCTGAACAAAAAAAAGTCATAAATCTTTCCTGTAAGGCATACAACAAATTAGAGGTACCACAAATCACACGGGGATTCCACTATTTGAAAATCGATTATTCCTGAATAGCTGAACAACCAAGTAACGCATTTTCAGCGGGTCTTCAAGCCAGTTTAAGTGAATAAGTGATGGGTAACTAGACTGACCTATCCCAGTCCTTTTCGGTTAAACTTTAATGTTTTTTATTTGTTCATCCATTTATTTGTTTGGAGCTCACAAAGTGTTGGTCGCTAAACCGAAAATTAGTAACGAAAGTACTTTTGAGTACATTTCTAGGGGTCGCCCACTCCGCGGCACTTGCTGTAAACCCTTTCCCGGCACCGACCCAGTACCGGCCGAAACCAGCGGTGGCGGCACCGGTGCCAGCGATAAACTAGGCGGTTCATGTCTAAAAATGCGATTTTAATATTCTAACACGTGGCAATCAGTGCCGGCTGGGGTCAGCCAGTGCCGGCGGTTGCTGTACACTGAAATCGAGAGTGGGCAACCCCTCGGTACGTTCATGAACGAATTCAATTATGTGTGTTTCATTCTCTAACTCGTTCATCTGTTTTAAGCCGCTCGTGCAATGTTTGTCGCCTATTATGATACGGAAAATAATAAACAACAATAATAATAATAATAAAACAAAAAAAAGAGAAACACAACAAACCTCGCAACAGACATTAAACAAACGCTAAGGACACACGTCACGTCTAACTGGATCACGGCCATATCCAGGGGGGGTTAGGGGGTTCGACCCCCCCCCCCCCGAAACCAACAAAATTAATCTTTTGTTGTAGGCTTTGAAATCTGATCTATGTCTTTTTTTACTTTTTGGTCCGACCCGCGGGCACCCCCCCCCCAAATAAATTCCTGGATACGGGCTTGAACTGGATATTGTCTTTCGTCATCCCTCGTCCCATTGAATGGAATGAATGTTAGCGGCGGCTATGGTTTTGCCTTTGAAAATTTAATACTCAAATTGAATTTGAATATATAATTGATGGATCGGAATAAATTTGTGTTGCTCTTCAACAATTCTGGTCCGAGTCTGTAAGACTATCTAACCAGTGCCTGATATGTTGATGCTTATGCCAAATATTGAGGCGAACTAACCTCATAAAATGTTGACGGTATAAGTGAAATTCATAAAATAACTATCTGGGATTATTTTTCGGGGGCCAGGGTGCCCAGCATATCGGACACCACAACCGACGTTTGGCAAAACAAAAGCTTGAAAACTAAACTAAAACTTGGTCCAAAAACTGCTATAAATTAATTAGTTATATATTATAGCCTTAGTCTTCCGGTATTGGCTCAAATAAATAAATAAACCAAATGATGCTACATAGCCTATACAGAAAAAAAATCAGGCGTTTCTGTTAGACTGATTTCAACCGAACTGAAATCTTATTAACAACTCTATCGTCAGAAATCCAAAATGTTGCGAAAGGCAGTTCAGCCAAATCTCAGACTTCCTGTTTTTCGGCTTTTCTTTTGTCCCCATTCCGTACTTCAGTCACAAACATCTGAAGTGTTATTTGGAATTATGTACCGTCAGTTTAAATAGGCTTGACAATGTAATCCGTGAAGAATACGCAGTTCTGCAGCTGGCCTAAGATGGTAGAGGAGATTTCTAAATATAGCAATGAAGCCACGCGACGCCATTCAAAGAGTTCAATCAAGGCGGCGACCTCGAATCGGAAGCGGTGCCAGGTGACAGTTGGTTAAAAGGGGAAGTGGAGAAGATGGATCATATAAAGAGCATATCGTTGGGGTATACTACCTCGTGACCCGAAGAAGGAAAAATCCATTGTAAAAGCTGAGACGACGCATTTTTTCAGCCAAGCTAACTCCGAATCATGCTTGGTCTTCTGGACAGATTTGTCAGTTGAAGTTGATACTTTGGCACCTCTTGGCAAGGGTCACGACGTAGTGACATCAAAGATCATGTGCCGACATCCTTTAAAAAGTTCTTTATTTTAAAAAAATTATGGAAGTAGGAAGTTTTTTTCTTGGTTCCTTTCTTTTTGCTCGGTCTGCGAGCTCTAAATCAAATTAGTAAACTATTTATAGTCATCCAACTAGCTGTGACCTATTCTTCAGAGCTTTTAAAAAGATCAAATATATTTCAGACTTTTCCAACAAAAATTTCAACCATGGCTTGTGATCATATGATCGTAGCTTCAGTCGTGTACTATCTCTAACTAAAGCTTTAACTTAACTTTCCCTGCCGCTATCTTGTGACCTGCAGTTCCTTGCTTGTAGTTCCTGACTTTCACAGCTTAAAGGCCCGATGCTAGTAACTATTATTATAAATCCTTGGCCATTTTCTATCCGCAGCAACTTATTTCAGGCCCGTATCCAGGAATATATTTCGGGGGGGGGGGCCGCGGGTCGGACCAAAAAGTACATAAAATGCACAGATCAGACTTTAAAGCCTACACAAAACGATTACTTTTGTGGGTTTCGGGGGGGGGTTCGAACCCCCTAACCCCCCCTGGATACGGCCTTGACTACTCCTATAACGTGTCCGAGCAAAATAAATCGGTGCAACGTTGCAGCTTCTACCGGCCATCCGATGTTGATTACTATTATTATAATTATTTATTTTCTCTTGGCTCTTTTCTATCCTCAGTAACTAATTTTCATCTAATTAAAATTGTCGTTACAGCCTGCCTTGCCGTTATTACTGTCCCTGCAAAAGAAGTTGGTGCAACGTTACACCTTTTCCCGGCAAACCTTATTTACTCTAATGTTCGTTTTTGTTTAAAGGACCCCTCTTGCTTATTCTGCTTTTTTGTAACATATCTAGCTGCCATACAGAATTATAAGCTTCTAAAATCCCCACCTTTCTCCATTGATTCGTTCTGTGCCTACGAAGTCTTAGCGCTTTTTTGGCCTTGCCGAGTTTTGCCCGTCACACAACGAAACGTTTGCCGGGATCATCAACGTCTGCTGACAACTCTTTCACACATAAGGATCTGAGAAGCTTTTGTTTATTACTTCTTTTATTTGCTTAGTTTTCACACTTTTTAACCACGGCGCGATCAGTTTTCAAATGTTTTGCGCCCAGCCGCCGCGTCGGAGAGTAGGAAGGCTGGACATAGTCGACAGGCCCTAACAAGAAAATCGCTAATTTCAGATGGAAAGTAATGGTATTTTCAAAAATGTTTTTTTCTTATCCATTTCATAGGGAAAAGATTATTTCTAGTAAGAGTTGTGCTTTAAACTTTAGTGTGTTACAAATTTACTTCTTACTTAATTACATATTGACTGGGAGTAAGTTCAAGTTCTGTTCACCATCAGTGTTATTAAATCATGAAGAGACAGTGATCCAGGCCGAATGGTGACATTTAAATATGATATTTTTTTTGCATTTACGTTTAAATGAATACAAAAATCAAAACACACCTGGATTGGGATCCCACTGAAACCCTGTCTTGTTAGTTTATTTGTGTCACTCCCGCTGTTTTCTGAACCCAGAATTCAGGCAGCAAATACAGTAACTGCTTCTGCCGATGGAGTGCTCACTTCATGGGCAACACTGTACAGCCTCCATGGGTCTCGAGTGGGCATTGGGCGCTTACTGTGAACTATTTTGGGAGTGAGAACCCCCTCGGCTTCGACAGACCGCAATTTTGCGCAATCTTGAGTTCATTTCTAGTTTAGACTTCGTTGTCGGCTACGTGACCTTTTTGATTCCACGCCACAAATTTCTTACGTCGAAACTTTATCCGTTCTTATTTATGCATCAATCATTTTCCAGACGATTTCCAGAACAATCTCAAGTTCATGGGGCGTAAACGGATTCTCTTGTTACTCAGATATTCTAAACCGTCGCTCGCCTGACATTCAAACCTCAGGAGAGATATTTTAATCAAGAAATTTAATTTGAGACCATGCAGGCAGCCGTAAGGAACCGTGCTCTACTTCTTCGTTAAGGAGGTTCAGGGAAAAAGAAATAAGTTGGTCTTTAAGGTAAGGTAAGGTTATCATTTCATAAAGGAGAACATCTTTCTCTTAGAGAAAAATAATTAATCCCTCCTGGCATAGTGCTTGGTTTGAAACAATTCAAGGACAGTTTGTCGTTATCTTTCATCTTCTTTTTAATAAGCTATTGTAAGAATAGCTATTGTAACATTTATTTTTGTTTTTTCTTTATGAAAGTAACCTAATTTTTTTCGTTTGTTTTTTTAGACCAGCTTCTATTATACTTTTCAGTCTCTCCGCGCTGAATCTCTGCAGAGGTTAATACGATATCGTATCAACCTCGAGAAGAGATGCAAAACGGATAGGTCAGCTACCTCCGTTTTGCATCGTCAAATATAATTTGCAGTCAGCTTGGGCTGAAAGAATATATATTGTCATGATAGAACTACCTGTGGGACATAGGATGCATTACATACGTGTTCGAGAAAAGTTTTTGACAAATAAGGGCCAGTCAATCTTTCTGTGCGATCAATTCCAGCCGCTGCGCCCCCAAATTCATCCCGAGTCCTGTATGTATTTAGTGAGCAAGCATGCATAACGAACATCAGTTTCAATATCTCTAGTCTTCGTCTCATAAGGCCATCTCTTTTAACCGAAAATTTTAGGCTATAACAACTGGCCATCGAGGTATCACAAAATTCTGAATAATTGACGAATTCTGACCATAATTTCCATCAGAATTTACTCAAAAGTAGGAAATTGCGGAGTCATTCCAGACCCGAACACACAGTCTCATCTGTTACCACCCCTTTCCGTTTACCAACGCTTCGGACCTTTTTCCCCCTAGTAATTTACTACCACTTACGCCTTCTGCGCGCGTGCTATCGCATCTGCCTTATCCGCCCTGTCTGCATCTCTGCGCAGCCTCCCTATCTAGTGAGAGGGACCACCTGCTTTGCGCTTAGTTGTCCCTCGGTGGCCATAAAATACCGATTGTTCGGTTGACAGCTGTCCTGGCTTTCAACTGGACTTCTAAAGAAGCGAAATGGAAATCGCAGATAGGGGGGATCCGACTCCCAAAGGGCACTGGCTTCTTCCTACTCTCTTTTCGGAAAGTGATATAATGGGATCATAAGTCGTTAGAATTGCGAAACCACCCTCTATAGCAGATTGACGCGTTCGATTTAATCTTATCGGAGTATGTCGTGGAGAAGCGGCACTAAGAATTTGAGCTGTGAGCTCATGGACAGGCAAATAATTAATCAAGAAAGCCCCTTGGCCATGTGCGAAATATCTTGAAAATAGGAAAATAAATCAAAAGCACATCTATTCCTATTATTGAAAAAAAAATGCGTCTGTGGCCAGGTTGAATTTATAAGGCTAGGATTCCAATGTCGGAGCCTCGTAGACAAACCAGGACCCACATGGGCGGGGACTCTTGGGGAAAACCAAAGATTTAACTTTGATGGGGAAAAACTCCCTTAGGATGCAAACATTTTTAGTTAGTGAACTCAAAGACAGAAATGGTCCTCAGCTGGGATTTGAACCCAGGACCCTCAATTACTAATTACTTACGAACGACTGCTCTACTAATTAAGCTAACGAGGGGCTAGAAGCCCTAGCTATAAAAGTACCTACATCCATTTCTTGTTGATACAGCTACAATTCCTTCTTCTTGTTTTCGACGGTTACACTGTAAGAAGTTTGGTAACATTTAACATATGTTTGCGCATCCTTGTGTTATAGGGTTACTTTTCAAGACCAAACTTATATTCCTCGCTTATATTATGACCTTTTAGGTGTAGAGTTAAGAAGGCTAATAATAAATATTCCTTCAGCCCAAGCTGACTGCGAATCATATTTGACAGTCGCAAAACGGATGCGTCAGCTGAATTTTAAAGAGCTATGAGAAATATAGCTCTGACGTATCAGTTTTGCACTGTCAAATACTAATCAAATTTCTAACAGTGTAGAAAATTCATTTCCAGAAAGTTCCCTCCCCTCCAGTTCACCCCCCCCCCACCGATTCCGGGTCCGACGCTAACCCCGGGTGAGACATCAAGGGTAGCCTACATGGTGTGTCTACTCACGAATATCATCCTGATCATTCCACCCGCTTGGTTCCTTCCTACGTGTGTTGCAATATTCCCATATCCTCCTCGAACTACTCCAGTCCGGAATGTTAATTATATGGTCGGCAGTTGGTACTGGCGAGGAATTAATTTACTGCATCACAATTTGAAGTGTGCTTCTTTCAATGCAATATCAAATAGGCCTATAGTTTTTTTTCTCCTGTAAAAAAAACATATCGAATTGACAGATATTACGCAAATGGACTGTTATACAAGGGACTTGTACCCGTACCGTGACTAAGAAACCAGAAGTAGATTTTGAATTAAATTTGGAAGCCTAGACCCCAACCCGAAGGTCCTGGATTCGTATCTCGGCTGATGAGTATTTTTGCCTTTCATTTCCCTAATGATAGAACTGACATTTGTGGAATCAGTTTAATGTGTCACTGAAAATTCATTCTCATGAATAAGTGAATGAAAATTCATTCTCATTCACTTATTCATTCATTCATTTTCGTATTTTGAAGAAGGCATATTATTGCAATGTCAGTTTCCCGGACTACGCAGCACACGTTACTCACTTGACACGCCTTTGCCACACTGCGTGCAAAAAAAAATGTACCTAGACTACTTAACGCACATTTTATAGCCCATTTGCTTCGAATAACTTCCTGAAAGACATGTTTTAATTGATCGCCAGTCTAGTAGACACTCATAAATTTTACATTCTACGCATAACTGTAAAATGCGAGGTTTGAATTATAAGTATTTTTAAATTTGAAAATTAAGTTTTAGTTTTAAAAGAAAAAATTTAAGGTTGTAAAGATAGGATGGAAGTGTAAAGATTAGAAAGAATGGAAGGAAAAAATAAAAATAAGAGAAAAAAATGCGAGGTTTGCTGGAAATGGAACTAGACCTTTAGTCCCTGCACAACGCGCAAGACCCGACAAATTTAGGAAAATAAGCTATAGCCTACAGAATTATTATTCTTGCGGAACATGAAAATCGCTCCAGTTTTTACAATTTTACCTTATTATTTTGTACTGATTGTCTTTAACTTTTATATTACTCTTGGTCGTAAGCGAAACACAATAAAACAATCTTATAAAAAATCCAGTAATAGTTTTATTGATAACCCGCTAATTGTACGAGACGATACCGGGGTAGGAAAAAACTGGACATAAAGAAAACCAAAGTACAAAATTAACAGTTAATTTCATAAGTTTCATGTCTTTTAGCTGAATTTCATGCTGACATTTATTGCTCAACAAGGAGTCCACTCTTTAATTTTGTTTTATTTAAAACGTAACCTACTCCTATGTGATTTCTGCCTATGAGGAAAAATGTCCGGAGTTTATCATTAACTAGGTTGTCACAGCTTATCAACTCCCATAATTTTTTTCATCGCATTTACGCGATTTTCCTAATTTTTGGCCCCATTTTCTTCCCCCCTGCCGTGACTTTTCGTTTGGATTAAGCCATCATTTTTCTTGACTAATAAACGGAGCAGCAGGTCTTCTCTACAAATTCCTACCTTTTTGGAAAATTACTCCAAGCCCCACCCTTAAGAGATTTCCCTAGACTAACTGATATGCTTTTAGTGGTCTTTTTGGGCGTGGCAGCGTTTCAAGGCAATATCAAGAACGTATACTTAATGTCAACAATTCCTGGGGTTATTGCCGGCGAGCGGCGGTCACTCAGTAAATTATGGTACCGAAAAACTGACATAAAAAGAACTTTTTATAATCGTATTTGGAACAATGGATGATCTATCTATGGCTATTCTGACCATTTTTTTCTATTTACACAAATTGAAAACCGCGAAATTCTCCTTTATTGGTGTGCATGGTCTGAATGAATGGATCACGTGATTGAACCTTACGTTATTTCAAAACTGAAAAACTAAAACATTTAAAAGAAACTATAAATAACATCACTTTGTACAAACAATCCGGATAAGAAAAAAATAATACATAACAAAAATTAAACTAAATAATACGCACGGTAAATTCCATTTGTCGAAAATCATAAGAAAAATCACACTTTTTCTTAGGTAAAACTGTAGATTTTTCATATATACTTCATCAGAACAATTCTAGCAGATCAAAATTTAATAGCTAAATCAAGGTGAAATAGAAAAGATAGCGCAGCGTATGTATGTAATTATCATTATTGAAAAGAATATCTTCCACCACAGTATCTAAATACTTGTGCAATAAATTGTTTATTGGAAAAAGCAAATAAAAAGAACCATGTATTTTTAAACTTATTGGGCGCCTCATATTTATTTAAAAGAAAAGCTTACTACAGCAATTAAAGGACTTCTAGCTGATGGTATAATAAATATTTCAAATATATATTCAAAGTATTCTACTCGTAAGTGCTAGAGGACATCATTCTTTTTTGTTTTGTTTTTCTATGTTTTTATTTCCTTTTTTGCTTTTTGTCGTGCATTCCAACAGAATCTTTGTACCAGTATCGCACAGTCTTGCAACACCTGATCCCAGGTATCATATCCTTACGCGTGGCAGGTAAATCCTACCTGGTATTAAACCTGTCATCGGTTACCATATGGTACCCCATTCCGAATTTGTTTCTCTCTATTTAATAGGTTCACCTTGCACTTCCGTAGCAACTCATTAGCTAAGCCATTTTGCTAGAAACAGCTGGTTAATTACCTACCAGATACGGCTCTAAATTACTAGCAGATTTTTCTTAGGACATTTTTTTTCAGGGGGCATTTGCAGAAATCTTTCGCAGTTTTTGTTTCTCCTCTTGCTGATAACGTATAGTAGGTTCAAGGTTTAATTTAACACGTCTGTACCAACTGAATTTAATTGGCGGGTAAAAGCCAGAGACAATAGGTCGAATGGCAAAAACCCGTTATAATAAATAATAAGAACAAACCTAGTTGACGTATAACTAATTATTAATTATTAATATACTGATAAAAATCTTGTAAGATCATACTTGACTGCTCTGAACAGATTAGTCGTCAGTCTCGCCTCACTTGGTCCCCGTCGCTTTAATGAACAAGACCAAAGGTTTCGATGGGATCCCAAAAATTCAATAGTTGATCCAAACAATTAGATTTTTGTCTTCGCCAGATCCAGTCTTCGCCAGACTCATTGAACTTTTTTACTCTTAAAATTTAGAAACAGATTAAGGCCAAATAGCTAATCATCTGAGAAACAGTTCAGATATGGACTCAGCATGTGTGTTTACCCTTATAAGCCGATCGAAACGATCCTGCCTTACTTCTGCTAATTTCCCCGTTTCGGCGAAATTCCGGAACTACTTGTCCGGTGAAAAAAATAAAGCTCAAAAACGAATTCAGCGTATCTCCTTACCCCTATATCCAACATCTAATCAACTTGAAATAAAAATTTAACTTATAATGAATTTTTCGGTTTCAGCCGGATTCCAGACGAACTATATGTCCGGGAATTATTGTCATATACGGATTCAGCATCTCTTCTTACCCCTAAATCGAATATCTAATCAACTACAAATACAACTTTTGCTTTTAACAAATTTTTTGGTTTGGGCCGGATTCCGGTCGAAGTACTTGTCCGGGTAGAAAATGATTTTCACAAAAGCGCTTTTTACCTTTTTACCTTTTTGCCTTTTTACCCCTAAATCGAACATATAATCAACTTCAAATAAAACTTTTATTTTTAACAAACTTTCCGGTCTTGGCCGGATTCCGGTCGAACTACATGTCCGAAGAAAAATAATG
Source organism: Branchinecta lindahli (assembly GCA_023053555.1). Classification (NCBI taxonomy): domain Eukaryota; kingdom Metazoa; phylum Arthropoda; class Branchiopoda; order Anostraca; family Branchinectidae; genus Branchinecta; species Branchinecta lindahli. The sequence continues at coordinate 9,940,183 of JAKZAO010000005.1, read as the reverse complement.
GTTTTCATATTCGTTTTCAGCATGTCTTCTTACCCCTTAATCGACTATCTCATTAGCTGTTTAAAAATATTTTGTTTGTCCCTTAATTTGAACCCCTTCCCCCACCCCTAAATGTAGGGCTACAAAGCCCATCTACGAACCCGACCTTTCCCTTGACCCAAAGGATCCTCCCACCAAGTTTCATCAAAATATATCATTCCCTTCGAGAGTTATCGTGCTCACAGACGGACGACTTTTGCGATGTCATAGGTATCCCTCCACTTACGTTTTGGGATCCCAAAAACACGGAAAACTTGCAAAACCGGGCTTTATCTGACCAATGAGCTCCTCGGAAGCAGTAAGCGGGATCTGGATCTGCCCCGAAAAGAGCCAGACGCAGCAAATGCAGAAGTGTTGCTGGTTTGGGTGGACAAAAATGAAAAAAGAAGTTCAAAATCTCGGAAATGAGAACGGATGGAACAAAGTTTTGACTGATAGTAGTATTGTATGTTTCGTAACTTATTCTTCTGTTGTCTTTGTTCTTTTCTTATCTCTATTATCTTTACTCCACTTTCTTTTGTTGTAAAACATTTTGTGGATTATAAATATACTTACTTACTTATAAATATACTTACCTACTAAATATACTTACTATTAGCGACGTAGAGTGAAACGGTAGCAAAGGTAAGACGAGTCCTTTAAGTGGTCAAACGTCGTGACAGTATCTCCATTTGAATCTTTTGTTGTAGCTGCGTTGGTATGTCTGGCAGGGTTTCACGCTTGCTGCCTTTGAGTCATCGTCGCTGTAGTGCTTTTGCCATGACAGGATATATTTTTCTGATTTAGAAAATGTCCAGGGCGGAGAGGTAAAATGCTTTCACAGCGACATGGCCTGCTGGCTCTACTTCCTTCCTGAGATGGACGGTGTACCTGGACGAATTGTTTCCGGATTACTTCCTATACTTCCGCTATTTCCGGGGAGGCTGCATTCAGTTCCGCATCCTTAGTTTAATCTCGAGTTCATGAGCTCACGCGAAGTTGATGGCATGTGACGTTCAGAATTCGACAAGCTATGAAGAGGGTATGAACTGTGTAGCGCAGTGGCGTATGCCCGTTTCAATAAATGTATTTGCTATAAGTATAAATGTTTATGTACATTACGTAATCATTCAGCTCAAGCTGACAGCGAATCTTATACATAAAAATACGCTAAACGGACAAGTCACCTAAGATATTTTCCCATGATATTTCCGACCCCTTTTGGCCAGGGTCCTCGTTAGGCTCTTGCTAGAAGAAATGAATCTGTTATCATTTATTTGATTGCTTAATGGACGAACTATCGCTGGAGCAAACCTTAACTGACATGCTTATGTTTTATAATGAATAGTCATTTATAATATTATTTATACCCACTCCATAAAAAGGGAAGGAGTAAAGAACAACAAGACCAAAGGTTTCGATGGGATCCCAAAAATCATGTTGTAAAACAGATATTCAGGAATAAATACGATGATTGATTGATTGATTGATTGAAAAATTTAATATTTGACCCAGACAACTAGGTCTTGTCTTCGCCAGATTCAGTCTTCACGCGGCTAATCATCTGAGAAAATCAAGTTCAGATATATAAACCATATCTATTTTGACGATACTGATCGAAACTTCCTGCTTTACTTCTGCCAAATTTTCCAGTTTCGGCCGGATTCCGGGCTAACTACTTGTCCGGCGAGAAAATGGTTTTCACAATCGTGTTCAGCATGTCTTCTTACCCCTAGATCGAACATCTAATCAACTTCAAATAAAACTTTTACTTGCAGCAAATTTTCCGGTTTTGGCCGGATTCCGGGCTAACTACTTGTCCGGCGAGAAAATGGTTTTCACCATCGTGTTCAGCATGTCTTCTTACCCCTAAATCGATCATCTAATCAACTTCAAATAAAACTTTAGCTTGCAACAAATTTTCCGGTTTCGGCCGGATTCCGGGCTAACTACTTGTCCGGCGAGAAAATGATTTTCACAATCGTGTTCAGCATGTCTTCTTACTCCTAGATCGAACATCTAATCAACTTCAAATAAAACTTCTACTTGCAACAAATTTTCCGGTTTCGGCCGGATTCCGGGCTAACTACTTGCCCGGCGAGAAAACGGTTTTCACCATCGTGTTCAGCATGTCTTCTTACCCTAAATCGATCATCTAATCAACTTCAAATAAAACTTTTGCTTGCAACAAATTTTCCGGTTTCGGCCGGATTCCGGGCTAACTACTTGTCCGGCGAGAAAATTGTTTTCACCATTGTGTTCAGCATGTCTTCTTACCCCATAATCGACTATCATATTAGCTGTTTCAAAAAAATTTGTTTGTCCCTTAATTTAAACCCCCTCCCCCACCCCTAAATGTAGGACTACAGAGCCCATCTACGAACTCGACCTTACTCTTGACCCAAAGAATCCTCACACCAAGTTTCATCAAAATATCTCATTCCCTTCGAGAGTTATCGTGCTCACAGACGGACGGAAGGACGGACAGACAGACGTTTTTCGATGTCACTAACGTTTTGGGATCCCAAAAACAAGAAGGAATAAAAGCAAATAAATGCACAAAATAACTCTAAGCACATACAACGAAGTGAGTCCATTATTGTTCTGACGTTTAGCGCCTTATTACGAGCACGTGTTTCTATTTTCTGGGACGGCCAGGGCGTTTGAGCTCCGAATAGGAATAGGCTACTCGGCAAAATATTGCGTACTTTTAGTTAATTTTTAAGAAGACTGTATTACCCATCAAGGTACTACGGAATAAATGATGAAGTGTAAAGGATAGAAAGAAAAATGGAAAGAAACAGATTAAAGACAATAAAACAAAATCAACTGAAGTCAACCAAGGGTCAGTGACCTGAGTTAAAATTAAGTGGTCCTGTGGTCTGATCTCAGTAGAAAGTCTCATAATTAAGAATTTTTTCGGAGAAAAGGAGACCATCCCATGGCTTCCATGGACCGAACCAGTTAGGAATGCCCTGACAACTATTGGTTTATACTTGGAAATATTGAAAATCGTTGGAATTATGTCCACAAGTTGTATCGTTTCGTTGTGTGTTGTTGTCTGTTGAGTCGTGTCTAGAAATGTGGGAACTCACCGGAACTGTGTCGACGGGTTGTCTAGAGTTGTTGTCTATACGGTTGTCTGTTGGTTGTCAGACATGGTGGCCTTCGATTTCTTCAGACGAAACTTGTTTATGATTAGTAGACTAGTTTTCTCGTGTTGTTATCTGGTGAGTTGTGTCTAGAAACGTGTGAAATAACCAGAATTGTGTCGACTGGTTGTCTGATTTTGATTCGTCAGATATTGTCGTCGGTTCCGTCAGGTACACAGTTTTATGAATAGCTACCTGCTAAGGTTCAAGGTCATTTTTATTTACAAACAAATTAATATATCTTTAACACTTAGTATTTTCGTTAGGTAAAGAGGATTGGAAAAAAAATACGATGTTTGTCTAGTTACTAGTTACGATGTTCGCCATCGCTGATCGTCTAGTTACTTTTCCTTAGTCGTATTTTATATCCTCGGTTCTTCAGATGCAAATGACCCCACAGCCTCCTTTTAGCCCCGTTACCAATACTACCACTTAATCATTTGCTTTTCACGATTTTCCTAACCATGTCGCACCGCGGAACCCTCTACAGGCTATCATTTCCAGAACCATACTTCCTGTCATAGTTTGCGTTTCCCTAACACCTTTTCCCAGAACCAAACAGTGTTCTACTATCCCACGCGGGTTTTAATTCTATCCCTAACCTTGTTTCCGTTTTAACTTCCGTATTCTAATTTCTAAGCTATATTGTTTCCGTGTGAAAATCATTAACTAGGGTTTCTGGTTAAGCTGATGAACAAACTTGGAACTACCCAGTGACTATCGGTGATTCGAGAATTTCGGGAACCACGTGGGAACCTTTCCTTATAGGGATTTCCACGGGACACGGAATGGCTTCATGCTTAGCTCCATGTTTGTGTATCAGCTTTCTAAAATCAAATTTGACATTTAAGGAACTTCTAAGCTTTCTAAGAACCCGGTTTTAATTAGATCAAAAGAAATCTTATGAAGTCTTCGGCGCAAGACTTCTTTAAATGCCAGGCAGCCACTTGTAGGCTTTCTTCTCTTTGGTCTTCCCTGATTCGGCAGTAGTCTGAAGAAAGAGACTTCGATTTCTTTCTGTCTGCGCCGTCTTGACCAATCAGATTCAAGGAAGAAAGTCTTCCAAGAAGTTCCCAAGTTGTAAGTTAGCCAGAAAAAGGGCCTGCCTGCCGCAGTCGTTGCTCTCATCGCGAAGAGACTTCAGTCTTTCTTTACCTGTGGCGGCGGTAGTTTGGACTAGAGACAATTATTTATTTCCGTCTGCGCCGTCTTGACCAATCCCGTTGAAGGAAGAAAGTCTCCCAAGAAGTCCCCAAGTTGTTACTTAGCTGGAAGAAGACCATGTCTGCCTCAGTCGGTGCTTGTAATGAGAGGAGATTAAGTCTTTTTCTATTTGTAACAACAGAAGTTTGAGAAGAGACTTTTATTTCTTGACAAATCAGGAAGAAAGTCTCCCAAAAAGTTCCGGGGTTTTCGTTGGCCAGAAGAAATCGTTTCTTTTAGCGCGAGTAGATTTTGGTAGTTTTTTTTCGTCCGTAGCCTAGCCGCTTCCATTGCGCTGCCTGATACATTGCCTGGTCAACCATTTTCATACACTGCCTGGAACACACCATATTAGGCAGTGGTAAAGCCCTTACAGGCCAGCTCAAAGCATAAAGACTGAGTCGAGGAAGGGTAATAAGTTGTTAACTGAGGTATCAGAAGGACCATCCAGTACCTGTCATTTAACAGAGAAATCTTTCCGTTTCTTTGGGTCATTTTCGTTCATGTCCATGGTTCATTTCAACCACTCAATAAATTCGCCGGATCACACTGCGCATTGACTACACTAGATTAACCCCCAGAAATTACTTTAATAATTACGTTATTGTTTCTCGTACTATAGATTGGTAGGTAGGTTTTTAATTTTTAACTGAAACATTGAATAAAACATAACACAGCTAATATTCTTTGCAGCAAAATGAAAGCCCTAAGGATTTGTGCTGCAGTTATACGATATTATACGGTTGTACGTATATGTACATTATACGTTAACTAAGCTAGCGTACTCATTAAAAATGGGTCTGTGTCGGAAATTTGTGTTCCCGAGTCCTCGTGGCAACGGAGTCCTACTTTGTCTCTGTTTGACAGATTCGTGTTGCTGAGATTAAAAGGTTTCAGGAAAAGTGAGAGGACCTCACATGATGCTGATATGTAAGGCCTACTGAAATTGAGTCAATAGGATCAGGAGAACGAATGATAAATACTCCTTGAGCCAAATACAAGCTGACTGGGAAACATATATGTATCTTTCTCCTTTCTGGACAATCTTTAGTAACGAAAATCTTCGTCAAATTCGTTCCATTTTCTTTCGGTTTTCCAAATATTTGCTACGCCTCCCCCCATGGACAAGGAATAACCATCTCATCGAAAAGTTCTGTATAGCTGATCCGTCTGCGGCTGTCCTAAGATCCATCAAGAGGATGAAGGACAGTTGTAACCACCCATGGAGCTCCATGATGTTCCGGTTTACTGAAGATTAATTATTTTGGTTGTTGTTTTGTTTCTCTCTTTTTTTTTCATCTTTTACCATACTCCGTCTTTACCTCGACGGGTTATAAATAAAATTTAATTTAATTTAATTTAATATACGATGTTTTGGCAGCTGCGAAAACATCGTATCGTAGCTGCAGCTACGAACGGATACGTCACGGACGGATCCGTCATGACGTATCCGTTTTATGTATTGTTTGGATATAATAACGAATGATACGTTACATTATAAGCCCGATACCTCAGTAATCTTTGCCCTTGCCATAATTCACTATTTTCCATGCGCATTATGCTTCCGACGAGTGTTTGCGCATCATGCTATTGGTGCGTAATACCGGTTATCTGAACTTATGCCGAGTTTTTCCTAGACCTCAGTGGGCTTGGGAAAAGGCTTAAAACAGCCACAGTCGTCGATAATTTGTTGAAAGCATATCCTAGTTTTACAGTTTTCAAATAGTTTCGAAAATAGTGCGAGGTGCGCTTCGATATTTTGTATTGCTTATGTTGAGTAGCTTGTAGATCGCCAGAATTTCTTGGCAACATATAGGATTAGTATACTGATAGTCGCAGTACTTGAGAATGTAGGAGTTTCAGTGCAGTGAGAGCTTTGATTCGAGTCGTAAATCGAATAATCGCAGCAATGATGCTATGTTAGAAGGGAGATACGGATGTTCCGCTACGTTCTTGATTGAGAACAGGGTCAGGGGCGTATCCTGGAATTTATGTCGGGTGCTCTCCCGGCGGGTCGGACCTCATCCATACCTAACAGTAAAACAAGAACATAGATGAGAGATTAAAGCCTATAAAGAACGATTATTTTGTCTGTTCTGGAGGGGGGAGTTGAACCCCTAGCCACCCTGGATACGGCCTAGACCTGGGTAAAGGTAACTGGTAAGGTGGAATTTATACAATGAAAATAATAGTTAGGGTTATGACTTATGTCAACAGAAATGCCAAACATGCCAGTGGCCTACAAAAATGGCATTTGGTTAATTATCTGATTTCTATGAATGAGGGTTTGAACGGAACGACTTCCCTAGCCAAGAACACAGCGGCTTTAGCTTCTCGAGACCGTTCTTTGTAATATTAAAGGAACAGTAAACTTGACTACGCAACTTTCGGCCATCGAATCGCCCGGGGGGGGGGCTTAGATAAATATACAGGGTCTTCTTGACGACAGGCCCCCCCTTCTTTGTTATCTCGAACCGTCTCGAACCCCCTCCTTAGGTGCCAGCTGGCAGGCCCTTGCCCCTTATGCACTGTAATTATGCACTTATGTACTGTAAAAGTTCGCCTTTTTACATGTAGACCACAGAGAAACGACCTCCCCGACAAGACGGCCGGGGTTCGATTCCTAGTCGCGGCACACAAACCTTTTGCTTTTGCAAACCTTTTGCTCAAAGTCGAATTCTCGGAAACTGCCCGGAAATTGGGGTGGTTCCCAAAATCACCACGATCTTTTTGCCCACTCTCACAATGCCCACGCTCATAATGCCCACGATCAAAATGCCCACGGTTCAAAATGCCCACGATCAAAATGCCCACGATCAAAATGCCCACGATTAAAATGCCCATGCCTCAAAATGCCCACGACTCAAAATGCCCACAATTCAGATGTGGAACACCCGAAATCGAAATCGTCCGAAATGCTGGCGGCTTAAAAATGCCGACAGTTCAAAATGGTCACAGGAGAGGCTAATATCGTCCTGGTTCAAAATGCCGACGGCTGAAACTGTCCACAGGGGAGGCCAACATCATCCTGGGAATGCGGACTACGAGATTACAAAGGGTAGGATTAATAACGAAAATGTTTTGAAAGGAATTATTTTATAGTTTCTTTAAGAACGATCCAAAAAGACCAGCAAGTTAAAGCTCTTAAAGAAAAGTTCCAAGGGGGTTCATAATCAGGCAGAGGCTTCCTCGAGAAAGCACAGCGCATTTGCGGCAACTAAGCACGAGCCAATACACATGTTTCTTGTAAATATTTTACCAGAATTATATTATAATTGAGATTATACCAGTTCAACGTACGATCATCGTCATTCTGATACTCCGTCTATTATACTCTTCCCGTTGCTCACTCACCCCCAATTAAAGTTTACTACGTTCTGAACACCTCAAATAATCCAATCGTGGGCATTCTGAACCGTGGGCATTTTGAGTCGTGGGCATTATAAGTCGTGGGCATTATGAGTCGTGGGCATTTTGAGTCGTGGGCATTTCGAGTTGTTGGCATTTTTAGTGGGCATTTTGAGTCGTTGGCATTATGATCGTGGGCATTTTGAGTGTTAGCCGGAAATTGCAATGGTCGTAACGAGAATTTTTCTTACTCTCAATATCGACTCTGTTAGCTAGCTCCCAGAGTCAAGTTTGAGTCAAGTTTTCTGTTCCTGTAAGAACACACAATTGACTCCGCTATTGTGCGCGCGATTAATACAAGCGTTACAAGACATGCGCGGTAACAAGCAAAGCAGCTGCTATTTAAATCCCCATTCAAATTCAAGAAGCGTATGCGTCGTCGAAGTTTAAAGGGGCGTCTTGAGCACCGAGAGGCCAGCTGAAAAGACGTCGAAACGTAACGGCCGTCCCTTTAAATTCTAAGGGGTGATCCTCCAAGCAAAGTCGCGATGTCTGAGACGCCCAAGCGCGTGGCGTGGGTCGTCTTTCAAAGCCGTTGCGTCAAAAGACCGCGACGGTTACACCTTCTTATCAGCGATGTCGGACACATAATAGGGATTATCTACCGAATGGGAGTTGTGTATGTGGGGGATGTTTCAGTAATCTGAGAGGGTTGTATCAGAAGATTGGGAGATAGAGGATGGTACTGGGGTTGTGGGTAGGGGACAAAGGAATTCATAGCTGGAGTTAGTTCCAAATCGGTAATTGTTTTGACACACTTTTGCGGAAGAACCGAGTCAGATATGAGCGCGCTTCCTGAGAAGCTTGTTGGGGGCAGAGGTGTTACTAGCCAAAATGTTTGGGGGGGGGGGCAAGGTATTTACCGACTGACTGGTCATTTTTACCGATAAATATCCTCTAATACAAGGATGCGCAACCATATGTTAAATGTTGTTTTACTTCTTACACTGTACGACCTCCTCGACGACCTCTCAACCCCTTTAGTGGTTATGGCGAGGTCTCAAATGCGCCTTACTTTGCCAATTTGGCACTCGTGAGGCAACCTACGGTATTGTGGGTTTTCCCCTGGTATATGTACTATTCTTTCTCCCATTATTTTATTTTCTTTGTTACCTATTTTTGTTTGGATCCTGTCTCCTGGCCGAAGATTAAATTTGGGTTATCTTATGTGTTTTGCAAGGCCGTATCCGGGGGGGGGTAGAGGGTTCGACCCCCCCCCCCCCCGAAACCCACAAAAGTAATAGTTTTTTGTAGGCTTTAACCTCTGATCTATGTATTTTTTGTACTTTTTGGTCCGACCCGTGGGCAAACCCCCCCCGAAATAAACTCCGCAGGCAAACCCCCCCCCCCCTAAATAAATTCCTGGATACGGGCCTGGTGTTTTGTATTTGTTTTTATTTATTTATTTCGTTTTCATACTCCGCTTTTCAGAATGGCGGGTGAAAAATAAATTACTTACTTACTTACTTACTTATTGATGTTTGACCCTACACTGTCAAAAGTTTCATAACAGATAGCGCATAACACTTTCAACAATAACACCTTTTCACTTAGAAATAAAGTGTTATGACCAATTAAGTTTACACTATTTCGTGCCTAGATCTCCAACAATTACACCTTCAGTTGGTAAAAATACTAACGGGAACGAAAGAAACATAACAGAACATCGCAAAGTGTTATCTGTTGAAACCGGGCATCCTTCTGTTGTCGTTATATAACTTCTGACAGTGTAGTATTTTCACCAATTGAAGGTGTTGTTTGAGATCTAGGCACGAAATAGTGTAAACCTAATTGGTCATAACACTTTATTTCTAAGTGAAAAGGTGTTATTCTTGAAAGTGTTATGTGCAATCTGTTATGAAACTTCTGACAGTGTGGTTGGTCGTATTTTAATATTAAAAAAAAAGTAAAGCACCAACTTTTTTCTCGTCTTTTCCCTTGCGCATGTCTGTTCCGTAAATGCCAATCGAGGTAATCTCCACATAGCGTCTACAGCAACCCCGGATTAATAAGGCTCTTACATGGGAGGACTTGGCAATTGATAAAACATTAGATAGTCTGTATAAACGAGACCCGGACATTGGCGGAATATACATCACAACCTTTACCCTTTTTTCCAGAAAAGCTCCCTGATAACTTGATTTTCTTTTGTTTTAATTCTAGATTTCATAGGCTAATATGTTTGTGATGATGTTGCATTAATATAATTGTATGTGATTGGATTGATGCGTGATATGTTTATAGCTTTGTACTCACTCTTCCGTTTTGCAGGATTGAAATAAACAAATAATAATAATAGTAATAGAAATATCGCGTAGGTCTTCTACTATATTCCTACTTTAGGAATCAGTTTTCTCTTACAGATGCAGTCGATGGTCAGGTTGCATCCATAGTCGAAAATTTCATCAGTGTCTTCAGCTTGCAGGACCCTGGAGCTAGAACGTTAAGGTAATTTACTTATAATCTACCGTCTCAGTTTAAAACCATTTAGTATTTGTTTTTATAAAAGTAGCGAATACCATGGTTATGGAGGGTATATGAATTTCTTATCGTCTTTATTGGCTGCGTTCTCCCAAAGTTTGTTGGGCCTACTCTTAACTTGAATTTTCCCCTTTAACTGTATTAAAATGTGTGTTCAAATTTTTTTTTTTTTTTTTTTTTACTTCGCTGTCGTCTTGTTCAATTGACGGGTTATATAAAATATAGATAGCTACATAAACATAGTTTCTGATTTACTAAACAAGTACGAAATGTTTGATGGAGTAGCACAGGAACCATATTACACGGAAATTGATTCTAAGACTTTACAATGTGATTTTTTTTTTTTAAGTAGGGGACACACGACTTCAAATAGCGTTGGGACTTTGTTCATGATTTGAAGAAGTCAAAATACCAGATGAGAGCTTACGATCCTACCCAGAATGGGAGACTTGGTTCTTTATTAAACTTACCAAACAACTTAGATTAGTTGAAATTGCGCATCATTGTGTAATTGTTATGAAACCTCTGACGATGCAGGGGTTTTAAAGTAATCAGCATAATCGTGCTTTGTTTCTAAATTTCACTTTTCACTGTAAGAAGACTTTATGCTGGCGGTTTTAAAGGGCGAACTTTAACTATGCGGGCGGACAGCTGTTTTAAGCAAGAACTACAGGGCAACTAGCTATCAGTCTTCTGATCACAAAGTCACTTCTTTAGCGAGCGAGTGTTTTACAAGGCAGGTGCTAACCGTATGGCTTGACCGCAATGCTGCTACCCTGATTTTGTACAGGTGATTAGGTCCTAGAGGTTGTAACTGAAGAAGTTTGACGGAGGGAAGGTCGTGTTTCAAATATTCAACCCCCATTTGTCGGATTATACCTTTTCGGCCATTTGGATAACAATACTGTAAAATGTGACTGCGTTATATACGGATGCGTCAGCTGAATATTATTCGAGCGATACTTCGGCCCTTCTTGGCATGGTCCTGTTTAGGCTTTTGTTCAAAGACTTGAGCTGAGAACCTGGAAACAAGTCCGCAATCCCTCATTGAGTTATGGATTGTAAAAGTGTTAGTTACTCTCAGACGAACAATGAAATCCGATGACCGAAAACTGTCCAGAGTCACCACAAGGGTGGGTCGTTCGTACTTAAACTCTCCAGTGAAAACTTGCGAAATCTGAGTGAAAAGTCCATAGAGGCATACCACAGTTTAGTGAGTTAGTTATAGTTCGCAATCGATCCCGTTGTCTCTGTAGAAGCTGTTTCGTAAGGTACATAAGCATCTTCTTCGAGTCATCGAGTACAATACTGTTTCGTGCTGTTGGGAAAATTCTTGGGACATGTGGTAGGCTACAGTATCGCCCTCCCCAATGTACTCTCCGAATGGACAAAGGATATTGACCCCCTCCAAAAATGACGCCAGAAAATCTTCATCGCTTGAAGTTTTCCGCTCTTTCATGGTTATCTTCTTTTCATCCTCTAAATTAAATTTGCTTATGAAATTGGGTTTCCAGTGACCGATAAGCAGACAACTGTCCGGCTCTTCCTGGGATAGATAAGGAAATAGTCCTTGCTCCCCTCCTCCATTTCATCTGATATACAAAATTTCCCCCTCCAAACCCTTAGGGGTGTAACCCTCCTATCTGGAAACCCCACAAGACATGAAACTCGGCAAAAGTCTCTGCTTTTCTGAGGATTTGCTATCTTATTGAGTCTTCTTTTTACCATCTAAGGGCTAAAAATCTTTTGATTTTCTCCAAATGCAAAACAGTAACAAGAACAGTCAGTGTCATTAAAACGTATTTTGGAACAATGCATAAAACTGATATGTCAGCTACATTGCCCTGGCAGCAGGCCCGTATCCAGGAATTTATTTTGGGGGGGTTTTGCCCGTGGAATTTTTTTCGGGGGGGGGGGGGGGTTGCCCACGGGTCGGACCAGAAAGTACAAAAAAGACTAGCTCAGAGGTTAAAGCCTACAAAAAACTATTACTTTTGTGGGTTTCGGGGGGGGGATTCGAACCCCCTAACCCCCCCTGGATACGGCCTTGCCTGGCAGTGATATTTCGGCCCTCTTGGCAAGGGTCCTCGTCAGGCTGTCGAACGTCAGGGACAACGTTGGGGAAGGAACGAACCTGCAACAAATAACTGAAGCTTCTATCGACTATAAATATCGAGGACCCTTGCCAAGAAAGGCCGAAATATCACTGCAAAAGCATCGTAGCTGACATACCCATTTTATGCATTGTTGGAAAATATGTCTCCCAGTCAGCTTGCGCTCAAGGAGTAGGCTATGTGTCACCAAAGCGATCAGAAACATGTACAATCTTCACTATGATCTCTGTTTTAACAGATGCGTATTTTTTTTCACCGAGCCTTAGCCTAGCGTAAATTCGCTCAGTCTCCATCCATATCACCTCGACTTCAAATTTCCTAGTCACCAAACAAACTTTACCAACATCTGCTAGAAATGCCAGATGTTCTAACGTCTAGTCTTTCGTCATCCGTCTATCTAGAGGGGCGGGGGTAGGGCAGCTGTAAAAGGTATTTCGGGATGGTATTTTGGTAGACTAAGCGGGAAGTAGTGAATAATTAATTGAAGGGTGGACAAGCAATTAAATAAAGACAGATAAACCGTTTTCTTTTTATTTAATTATTGCGTATTTTGTGTGTCAATTGCGTACTTTGTGTTTCGTGATGACGATAACGAAAATTTTTTACGCAGTGGACACGAAAAGGAAAATAGTGTGTTATGTATAAGAGTAAAATAGACTGAGATTTTGATAACGAGGCAAAAGTTACCTTCAAACTCAAATGTCTCTTTTTAAATACCGTTTTTGGTCGCCAAACTCTGAACGTCGAACTTCGTCAGCTAGCAAGTTTGTCTGAAACGTTGACGAAACGGCGGCCGGGCAAGGATCGCCAGAGTCGTAAAAACACTAATTAAGCAAAAGGTGAACTTCGACGGCGTTCGAAAACGGAAATTAAGCAACGAAATTCTTTTGGGGGGGATACCCGCGGGTCGGACCTAGTCCATACCAAAAAGTATAAAAAAAGACATAGATGAGAGGTTAAAGCATACAAAAAACGATTATTTTTGCATGTTCTTTTTGTTTGAGCTGGGGGTCGAACCCCCCTGGATACGGCCCTGACACTCAGTATGTAACATTAATCGCATATTATGTTTTTATTCTCTCCGTGTTATTCGCCCTAAACTCCAAATTTTGTTTATTTTCTTTTTCTTTTGTAATCTTGTTTGGTTACTCGTTGGCTGGCAATGACAAAGTATTTTCCAGCTTAGAAATGGAAGGCCAAGAGCACCAAGGAATAATCAGCCATATGCTTTATCGATCGGGCTATAACCTTAACCCCCCACGCTTATGTAGCATCTGTTGATTCGCCACACGCGATTTCTCCCCTCTCCCTTGGACAAAAGTAGTATGTTTCTAATATCCCGAGACCCCGATAGCAAAAACTTAGGAGGGATGTCAACCGCGCGTGACATCACTCGGTCAAAAAAGAAAAATGATAGAAATATATAAAAGGAATATATCGTTTGTTAGCGGAATAGACATGAAGAAAGTCATACTCAAATTACTGGACATAACTTTTACATTACTAATGTTACGTTCACCTGCATGCACAAATATTCATTCAGTCAAAGCTGACTCCACTGCCAGAAGTTTCATAACAGGTAACACAAGGGTGCGCAGTTTCAACAGATGATACTTGGATGTTAGCTGTTATGATTTTGGAAACGTTACGCGTTGAATGTTACGCATACAAGAAGAGCCGAAATACCGAAGTAGTTCTACTGACTTCTTTCTTTATTATCATGAAATCGTTAGCAGATGCTTTTTCAGTGATTCTTGGCTATGATGACATTCGGTGAATAACGTTTGTAAAGTCATAACAGATACCATCATAAGTGTTAAGTAATCCTTGAGCCCAATGTGATTGGGAAATATACATATTCAAACAATGGATAAAATTTACTATATAACAGATACCATCATAAGTGTTAAGTAATCCTTGAGCCCAAGGTGATTGGGAAATATACATATTCAAACAATGGATAAAATTTACTATATATACTAAACTATACCTACCATACCTATATACCTACTGTACTATACCTATATACCTTCCAATACCTACAGAGAGATCTTTCCCGTTTCTTTGGTTAACTTTCGTTTGTCCTGGTATGCCGCTGATTGCATTTCAACCACTCAGTGAATTCGCCCGATCACGCAATGTGCTTTGACTACACTAAATTAAACTTCAGAAGTTACTTTAATAATTACGTTACTATTTCTCGTACTATATTATACCTTATCTACTCATAAAAAATGGGTCTTTAAATGGGTCATATTCAAACAGTGGATAAAACGAATATGTCAGCTACGATGCTTTGGCAGAGATCTCTTGGCCCTTCTTGGCAAGTTCCTTATCGTATTGCAGGTTTGTTTCTTCCCCAACGTTGTCCCTGACGTTCGACAGGCTGACGAGGACCCTTGACAAGAAGGAACGAAATATCGCTGCCAACGCATCTTAGCTGACGTATCCGTTTATCTATTGTTTGTATGGGAGGGTATTAATGGGGTAAATATCAACGAGCACGATCAGAAATTCGACCCCGAGGGGTTACCCACACCCCGGCACCTGCTGTACACCCTTCCTGGCACCGGCCAGCCATAAATTATGTCATTAATTTTAATGTAATGGATTATACAACTAAATCAATTAATTTAATTATGATTAAATTAATTATATTAGCCATAAATTATAATTAAATTAGCAGTGCCCGCCATAAATGATTTTGCTTAAATATTTGATTTTGACGACAACCCCTCGAACGATCGGAGGTATTTTCGCGAATGCAAGATCGGGCACGAAGTAGGTGGACAGTTTTTGGCTACTGCTACCACGCAACCGCTTTTCAAAGTCGATGGAACAATGGTTAAAACATTAGCACTCGGGACCAACTCCAGGTACAAACGGACATAATAGGAACGTGACATCGCGTGTAAGCTCGTCCAAAACTAGAAATTCATATGAAGATTGATACATCATCAAAGCATCTGTTGCCGCGGTTCTGTTCGGACAAGCCGCAAAACGTTTTCGACAATTCTGCAAATCACTCAACCAGAACAGGACCAGATACCGCGTTTCGTCCCTTATTCAGCAGAATAATCAAATCCAACAGAATATACCACATGTTGGATTCATTTATTATCACAGGTGTGCCAACACACCCCACCCCCACCCTCGGCGGCAGGTGAGTCCTCGTCCCCTACAAGCGCCGTAACACGCGCCGAGAGTAGATGCTGAATCTTAAAGAGGGGGAGGGGTTGGGTGCATCTGCTTCCAGAATAATGACGCCTCCGACGCGTTTAACAAAGGCGTCGTCGAGATGAAAGCCTGCAGCATCCAGCTGCCTGCAGGCAGATGTTTTGGAATGCAGATAAGATAATCTGAAGTTGTTTGGCTTTATTGATTACCTAAAAGCGAGTGGAGTGAAATGAAAGATCGTTTTTTGGAGCTGAATAGCTTACTGTGGAATACTAATAACGCGGACAGCACTGTCATCTTGTACGGTCTTCTGAAAAAAAAGTTCCATGTTGTCTTTCTAGAAGAAGGCGGGGAGGGGGGGGGGGTACTCTCTGCGTTAGAAAAGAATAGTAGCAATAATACAAATTGTAGGTTATTGAGAAAAGTAGTAGTGATGAATTTCAAGATTCAGATTCACATTCAAAAGGAGAGTTCCTAACACTTATAGTTCTGCTTTAGGGATTATTTCAGTCCAGGTTGACTGCGAAGCATGGCTTTTTTTTTTAGTTACGATCCATTGCATTCGAAAGTTTTCTTTAGCTTGTGACTATAATTTATTGAGGGAAACTAGATTTACCTTGCTTGGGAAACGTGATGTACTGCAGCAAACTTCAGGACAAACGGGTAACTGAGCTGAGATGTATTTCGGAACTTCTTGGCAAGGGCTGTCTTCAGGTTGTAGCTTGAAGAACTAGCAATCAAACTGGAATTTCTGATTACAGGCAAGAATTGATAAAAGTAGAAGGAAGCTGTGGCGCACTTCACCCGCTTCCGGACGAAACCTGCAGTGGCACATACCCTCTTGCTAAAAGCATAGTAAAACAAGGAATATTAACATCTTCTTTTGAAGAATAGTCTCGTTTATTTACTAGTAGCGAGCGATGAGAGCCCAACAGGCATGGTTGTTTCTGCAAATGTCGTTCATTGTAGCCTAGCTGTCTAAGGTCGTGGTAAAGCATCTCCAGCTCAACTACCGCGGTGATTACTAAACTACCGCAGCGAACCCGTAGGGGGCTGGGTTTAGTAAGTCGTGTGGAGAGAAACGGTCTCTACCAAGGTCTGGTCACCGAGTAGCTTGCTGTACCATTAACAGCTTTGCCTTTGAACTTTTTATTCGTTTTCGTCAACCTCATCAGCGCTTCCACAGCTTTCTTCATCTTGTGCTTGCGTCATCCAAGTAGCGAGAAGGTAATCAACCCCTTTAACTCTCTGACATTCCGGCTACCGGTTTTCCTTTTCTTATATCACATTCCCATTCATAAAAACTTCCCATTCAGAAGAAGTCAATGGCAAAGAAAAGAAGCCGAGGGATAAAGATGCTTTCACGGAGGTTGTGAATATCAAGACTGTCAATGAAGTGACTGATATCTTCTTTGAGCCACGGGCTTCTTGAATGGGGCGTTACGTTTGGCCCCCGATAGACAGCGGGGAGAGGGTGTTTCAGCAGAAGCAACAGACCTGTAAATCTGTCAAGACATGAGTGAAATTGGGTGGCAGGATATCCGAGCTGCACGTCTTTGTAGAGAAAATAAGACTAGATTGGGAGCATGCCGAGTTTGAAGGCTTGGGTCGATTTATGAGGATGTGCTGAAAGAAAGACATGGGAGGTAGGAAGGCCAGGCTGTAAGTCTTTGAAGGGTTCTTTAGGGACTGTTTGTTATGAGCAGCTCGGACGCATAAGATTGAGTCCAGGCAGGTGCCCTTCTGGGTGTTCAAGAAAAGTCCTGGGTGGAAGATTTGATTTTGGTAGCTAACCAGAGTAGAGTAGAGTAGAGATACATTTATTAAAACAAAACAGACACTATTCGCCTTTCGCCTACCAAGAAAGGCAATGAAGCATGGAAGGGCAAGCGAGGTTATTCCTTTATAGTTACTCACTACACTCATACCGAGCTATACTCAGGCATTTGCTGTGCTATTTATGTGTTCTTGATTGTTTATTAATAAAAGTATTCTAAACTAAACTAAAAGTCAACTAATGAATGAGAAAGATGAAAAGACAAGAAGAAGATGAGACAACAACAAAGAAAGAAAATCGGAGAACAATACCTTGAATAGAATAGACAACCTGGATCGGGTTTCTCACCAATTTCATTCCCGAGAGAAAAAGAACTTATTTGCCCGTGACTTGAAAGCAAGAAGACTAGGCGCATTTTTCACACACTCGGGCAATATATTCCAAACATAATGACCATAACGGCGAATTACAAAAGATGCCCGAGTAATCGTGCTTCTAAAACTCATGAGTTAAATTATCCGCATTTCTTGTACTATTGATAATGACGATCTCTGTTATAAGTAAATAGATTTCCGAAAGCAGGGGTAAGCAGCTAATTCAAATATTTATACGAGAAAATTGCAACTTGATAGTCGCGAACTGGGATACATACATTAATTTATTCTTTTTAAAATGCTCATGTGCAGGGACCTCATAAGAATCCAGGGACCTTATCAGAGACCAGTCCAGGTATTTAAAGAATATTTAAAGAGCCAGCTGGCCATAAACGTACTTACAAAATTACTACAAACACAGGATTTTGAAAAGTTATACATAACATAACGCATAACGAAGATTCTTCATCCGTTTGTACAGTCAACACAGGAAGATCAAACTCTTGTCTTACGAAGAGGCAAAAGTGGACAACATCAAATCGTATTGACCTTACTAAAATATATTGACTTTGTAAAAAATGTAGGCTATTGAACTTGGCAATTTTATTGACATAACTTTTCTTTCTTTTCATTTATCTTCCTTTTTTTAGTATTTTTCTTATGCTCAATAACTCGTTAGTTCAATGCCCGTCATTTCTATGATCAATGGCTCAGTTTTTATCTTCTAAACTCCGTCCATACCGATACGCGCGGGAGTCGATACACAAGCCTATATCTTGCGTAATTGGTACAAACATAGGTTGACACCGCCGAAATGTCTCGTTCTTTCCGCTATAATATATAATAAGTTTTAATAATAAGCTTTTTCCTGATCGACATCGTCTTTCTGCATGCGCTTAAATAGGATAGAAACATTGTCAGCAAGTCAAAGGGTACGATCATGAGGTCAAGGAAGACCTAGCTTTGCAGAGCGCAGCCGTGTTTACATTTTTCTTCAGGTGGCTGGGGAGAATCTTGACCCCTAAACCTGAAAGCACAAATTTAATTTTCTGTTAAGAAAATGTCGTTTTTTTTCGTTTTCTTTAAAATTCTATTTGTCTTTTTCTTCGAGTTTGAAAGAATTGACGTTAGTATTGTCGTGGTGTTGTAAATTATCACGAAATGTGTATGCAAATGATACATTTTTTTTCTTGTAGAGACATGTTGGGCCCACCCCAACATGTCTCTACATGTCTCTTTTTTTTTGCTAAACATGGATAACAAAGCTTAAAAGCAAGTAAGTAAACTTTACCAATCAAGGTTCAAAAAACATAGAAGAAGAAACGAAAGAAAAATTTAAAGAAAATAGATGAAAAGCACATTAACTAGAATTACCTATATTACAAAACTAAAAAAAACAGTTAGGCTACAGATTTTCAGGGTTGGTGATTAATTTGAGAAGACAACTGCCAAAAGGCAGCCAAAAGATAAAACTCTTATACCAAAAAAAGAACGAAGAAAAGAAAAAGAACAAAACCAAAATATAATATATATATTTCCTTGGGAAAAAATACCTTTTGGACTCAAATAAAAGATTTGAATTATCATGCTGACGACTATCATTCCTGGTTATGCGCATGGTTAATTAAGACGCCAGATAAAAATAATCCGCCCATTTTTAACAAAAATACGACAAAAATTATGGGTCAAAAATAATTTATTATTATTTAGCAGCCGTGAGCGAGACTCGTTGCCAGCTTCAGTCACAAAAGATGAATCGTCAGCAATGCCTGTGAAAGTAGCCCCCTCTCCCGAATTCACTCAGAAAAATCCAAGTGCCTGTCAGTCATCTCATCCTGATCTTCCCACTGCATCCTCTTTATTATTTTCAAATTAGTCCACAAAAAAAACCGTATCGGATCCTGGCAACATGAGATAATCCCTTTATGAGCAAAAAAGGTGGGAAACATCTTATCCCAGAACACGATAGCTCTTCAAGGCATCTGTGCATTGTCTACTCATTTTGTTAACCTGATAACATGGATCATCACGGTCTTGTAGCTGCATTGTTGCTACTAGTTAAGCTACAAGTGGTCACTACAACGGGATAGCAGATGTGAAGACCTAATTGGATACGTCACAGGTGATTTGTTATCAAAAGATCCAAGTAAATCAGATCTTGCCACTTCTTATGCCCTATTACGCCCACAAGATGTGTTAATAAAGGGTCTGTTCTTGGTCCATCTGAGCAGATGGACAGTAAAAGAGAGGGTATCATGCTTTGTGGCATTAAGCTTATTTTCTCATGCCTGCTGCGAAGGTAGGACAGGCGCGAGGAACTATTGTTCTGGGGGAGGGAGGTACTGAGAATGGACGAAGGCCAGTAGATATCATAATGGCTAGGAGGAACTGAAGCGTGCAATGTCCATGCGCAGCTCACCTTTGTTGCTTGAACTCCACTAAAAGCGCGTTGTTGAAAATCGGCAGCGTTTCGTTTTGCTTCGAACTTTAAACACTAACGCTAAATATGAACGCTTAAAACGCTACAGATCTTTCTGTCAGATCGCTACCCGCAATTCTTTCCTCCCAGATCTCCACTTCCAAAAACTGCTCATTCTTGTAGTTATTCAAATTACGTTCTTAAAGTTTAACTGAATAGACGACTTATTTTTGTGTCATTTATTGAATACGCTTAATTATTTTTATTCTGCAAAGGGATTTTTTATTTTCCTCTATCTGCTCTAGTTATGACGTTCAGAACATCTGCGGCCGTCCCCACAGCGTAAATTCTACTATGACGCGGGAAATTTTAATCTCAACGCAAACGCGGCTTTTCAGTGGGCAGTGTTGAGATTGGTGAAGACTGCTTAGTGCCTGAATAAAAATAAATCATAAATCTTTCTCGTAAGGCACACAACAAAAATGTAAGCGCATAGAGTACCACAGATCACAAGGAAATTCCACTATTTGAAAATCGATTATTCGTGAATAGCGGAACAACAAAAAACGCATTTTCAGCGGGTCTTCAAGCCAACTTAAGTGAATAAGTGATGGGTAACTAGATTGTCCTAAGCCCTTTTCGGTTAAACTTTAAAATGCTGCCTGTCGGCACCGTCGTTATAGCGAGGACCATAATAGCCTATCCAGGAATTTATTTCGGTGGGGAGGAGGGGGATTCGAATCTCCCGTGGGTCTAACAGTAAAATAAGAACATAGAACAGAATAAAATGCTTATAAAACACTATTATCCTCGTATGTTTCTGGGGGGTGAACCCCTGGATACGGACATGTACTAGAAAAGCGGGTGGTTCCGTATGAAGAAATACAAAATCTGAAGATCTGGATAAGGACTTTAAAGTCCGTATCAAAACCTGGATTTGGTAATCCTACTCAAATCTTCAGCTTTTACTTCAAACACAAATCACCCTCTTTTGTGGTCCATGGTCAATACCAGACTAGACTAGATGTCCGGCGTCAAATATTCCCATTCTACATAGCTACTAATTTTGAGCAAGAAAGATAATAAAACTGAAAAATAGACAATATTCGTTGGGATAAAGTTTACAACGTGATGTTTGAAACACAAAAATGCAATGTCGTCACTGATGATTCGTTAGACAAATAGAAGGAATTTGAAAACCCAGGCGTCGCAGAATGACAGGGAATTTGCACAGGGGTTAAATTAGGAACTTTTTAATGTACAACCTGAAGGATTTTCGGGTAGAAATATTTCTCAAGGAGAAACAGAATATTTTTACCGTCTGTAAGTGAGCGTTTTCCGTACTTCTGAGCATTTACTGTGCAACACTATTGGCATTTTAGAATTCTATATCCTGAAATGTGTAAATCCCAAACTTATCGTGAGTTTTTAAATAGCCGATGTACAAATAGGCTATTTGTACAAATATGTAAAAAAAAATACAAATAGTTAAATAGCTTATGTGGGGGGCTGAAACTGGTAAAGAATTAGCCTAATAATAAGGAGTTTTGTTATATAGTGTTCATGTTTTTTTTTTTTTTTTTTTTTTTTTTATAAGTCATAGGCTAGGTGGATAATTGTAAGCTGTTGTGTTTAGATATTTATTTATTAGATACAAGTAGTAATAGGAAACTGGACTTTTTGCTGCAATAATATATTAGTCTTGTCATTTTATTTCATGTTTATATTTTGGTTAAAAAAAAATAAAACCTACCTACCTACCTATCAAAACGTGCTGAAATTTCTCGTAGAAAGGTGTCTCTAGATTGGGTGAGATGCAACGGTTTTATTTCCTTCCATGATCTATGTCGCAGTTTATTTTTGTTGTGTTGCCTGTCGGCTAAATAAACATTAGCATATTTTTTTGTAAATGTTGTTTTTAATTTAGAAATCCGGGCTGTAAATCTTCATTGACTGGTTACTTCATTCATAAAGAAAAAAAAAACGATATTTATTTCTCTGGCCATACCATAAAGCCTGGCAACGCGTGGGGCCGAAAATTATTTACTATTAAAATTTAAGAAAAGGACATAACAGAGGCATCGTCGGTGACTAGCCAAGGTGTCACGTTCCTTATAAAATCAGGCATCCACGCACAGGAAAACCACAGACATTCCCAAACAAACAATTATGAAATCATGCATAAATGCGATTTCCTGAAAGCCAATACCCGTTTTCCCGCCGCAACACATATGTTTCCAAAACTACTGAAACACAACCCCAACCACGGGCTAGCTATTAACCTTCCACGATTTAAACTTTAAATTGCGCCCTTAAGTACTATTTCCTTTTAACCCCTACTCCTTCGACCATGACCACCCTCAATTTAAAGAACTTTCGGAAGTACTTTAAAAGAACTTCCTTCCACTCGGAAGTAAAGGAAGTGGGGGAAGTTGCATCTTTTTGAGATCGTGGGAGAATCAGTAGCCCACGAAAAATCTTGAAGTCAACAGGAATTTGTGTGACGCTTGGTCACAGAAGACTAAATGGGAACAATAAAGGCTTGACTGGGAACCCGGGATAAGGAGCTTATAAGATTGTCACTGTGCGTTGGGTCGAAAAAAGTTCAAAAGCTAAAAGAGGGATTTCACATGAGAATCCATAACCTTAAATAGCTTGGAAGACGTGTCCTTTCAGTAACCAAGTGTAAACTTTGTTGTCCACAAGCCACGATCTTTCTCTAGCATGATTTGTCGGCAATATATTTTTATCCTCCCCCCCCTATTTGTACGTGGTGTGATAAGGACAGAAAGAGAACCGACACAAAAAATTAAAACAAATTATCCTGTTCGGTCTGAACAAACAGGTGCCCGTCACCGCCATTGCCAAGCAGTGGACAAAGCTTACACTAAATATGATGGGTAATAAAATTATTAATATTATTATTATAAAGGAGGAAGATCGCTCCAAGGTGATGATGTCCTTGTGAATGCGGGTGAAATGCGGGGATTTTATAAGCTTAAAACCCCAAAAAGGAGGATAATACAAAGGATAATACAAAAGGCAAATAATATTCTATCTGAGCGCCATCCTCGCTTTTCCCTCAAGTGCCATACCATACCAGGCACTGGACAACACAAAGAACAAATAAGAAGTAGAACTTGCGTCTCCCGATCTCTGTAATACGACCGTGCGGAGTCGAATAGATTATCGATGCAAACGAGTGGAGGGTAGCGCGGGAACTACGCGGAACATGACAATTCGTTACGTCTACTAACAGCTCTTCGCAGTGGAGCCCCGGAGAAGAAAAGTCGAGAGTAAACAGACTATTGGTTGAATGCCATTGTGACGTCACGTGTGACGAGCTGGAGAGGCGGGTCATACACGCCTGCTACGGTCTTTTCTTTTCAAATGCGCAGCGGCTAAGAGGGAAGTAGACGGACGTCAACCCAGAGCTCAGCCAGTAGCTCTATCTCTACTCAGTTTTGTCGAGATACCCATAGTCGGTGCGTGGGACCGAAGGCGGAGGTTCTATTGGCTTATTTGTTCTTGACAACACTGACCCTAAAGAAAGGTGGAAGGAAAACCTCTACTAAAGGATAGGTCTGGGCTTAGGACGGGACAAGGTTCCAGGCATCAAATCAGGGTCGTATCCAGGGGGCCTAGGGGGTTCACCCCCCACGAAACATACGAAAATAATCGTTTTTCATAGGTTTTGACCTCTTAATTATGTCTTTTTGTACTTTTTGGTCCGACGCTCGGGCGTCCCGATGCCCCGCCCCCCCGAAATAAATTCCTGGACACGGATCTGCATAAAATATTCCCTTCCTAAATACAAATAATTCGGGCAAATAGAATTTTGCTCGAATGTTGCACCTAAATAGATTTTTTTTTGTCCGCTAACAAATGCGATAAATAGTGCATGGCTTATTTTTTTGCATTATCTTATTATCATTATTTTATTATACAGTCGAAGTTGTCATATGACCGCGCGGTAACAGATGATGCGACTTGCGCATTGATAATCACCCCGTTGTTGTTGAGGTTAGGTGGCTCTCGAGGTGGCTTTAATTCAATTTGATGGTTAGGCGATATATAGGCTACTATCGCCTTCAGCATCCGCTCTCAGGGTTTCTTCTGGGAACGAAACCTGGCAACGGAAGATAAGAAAAGATGGATAGAAACCGTCCCCGTGAGAATAGTCATCAGTGGCGTGCTGTGTCAGATTTCCCAGGCCCTCGATTTTCTTATCCTAATTGTCTACAAATGGTTGTCACCAAGTGACTTACTGGCACTGGGCATAAGCTAGGGTCTGTCGTCTCTACCCCAGCGCTCAAATGGCTCTCCCTTCGTCGCATTGGAAGGATCATAAGGATAATTGTGCTAAACGGATCCGTCAGCTGATTTTCCTCGAGCGATATTTCGGCCCTTCTTGGCAAGGGTCCTCTCTGGGCTAAAGGCTAGAAAAGTGAACCTGTGATAAAAGAAAAGAAGATCCTAGAGCAAATATAAGTATCAGATTCTGGCGCGTTGCTTCATAAGAATTGCTTCGAGTTGCAAGTTGGTGTTGAGGTTTCATTTTGAACACGACTGCTGGTTTTCGCATTTTTACTGACTTTGGTTTTGCTGTGCGGAAGGACTTGGGGTTTGAATTTTATTTCACTAGTAATGCCATTCCATGTTTCTGGTAGTGAGTATACTCGCCCGTGTATCGATTTATACTTGAACGTTTTTTGTTTTTTTTTGTCAACGGCCTCTCATTTGTTTTGATGAAGTCCGGTGCATGTTGCAAGAATCTGGGCTTTTTCCAAGTGTACTGCACGTGAAGGCTTTTCGAAAATAGGTTCTGCCAGTGCTGATTTGAAGGTGTGGTTGGTCTCCAAGGATTCTTATCCCTTTAGACCCGGAGCTAAGATCTGTCATCTCTACCCCGGCTCTAAAAGGGCTCTTGTGTCTACGGGTAAAAAATTCATTCATTCTTCTCATTTTTATCCATGCTTGAGCTTTAGTGAACCCCGGTGGTGTTCCTGGTGGCTTATACGCCTTTGTTGCCCGAGCGTCCACCCAGGACAGCCTTTCCTTGAGTTCCCTTTACGCGCAATTATGTCTGAAACAGGTCCGATCCGGTTACCGCGGAAACAGATTTCGCTGAACAAATTGATGCTGACGTCGTGACAGACGTCACGTCTGACGCAACGGTCATGGAAATGCGCCTAGATCAACTGAAACTTGTAAAAAGCCTAATGAGGCTGTGATGCTCATGATCGGAAGTCATGTGGTATAGATTTTTACAAGTGTCGTAAATAATATATGGAGTGTGGTACTGCAAAAGAATAATAATTGTAGTGCCGTTTGTGCTTTAATCTTTTGGCAAATAAGACACACGGAATATTTCATTCGTATTAATCATCATATTTCACCCAAGGCATGTAATGCCAAGGAGTTAAATTTTTCGTGCAGTATTATAGTATGTGTTATTTTATTTATATTCTTTCAGATTTGCACGATATTGTATGAAACATGAAAATATAATGATCAAATCAGATGTAAGTAATCCAGTACGCAAACTACCGCTTTCAACCAGTTAGCCCTGATTGAATCACAATCAAACACATTAATTGCGGTGAACAGTTTCTTTGTATTTCGCCATTTTTGCGATAATCGGTGGCTTCGTCCACCCTATTTTTTCAGGCTCTGATCCTGTATTTCCCCCTTCCATTATCGGCAGAAGATGAGAGATCAACAGGTTAATCCTGATTTCCACAAATCTGGTGCATTAGCTAGACCACATCCAACATATCCATCAACGCAGCCAACATATCCATCAAACAAACATCATCTCCCCAACCTTAATTACGTATGTGATATGGAATCATAAGTTAGCGTAGCCGAACACGCGGTCAAGCGAGAATTGACACTTGTTGGGTGTAAATCACAAATTTGGATGGACTCGGGAGGGGCTACACAATCATACATCCACAGAAATAACCCAATTGCTGGTGTATCCCAAAACGTAAGTTTGTCCGTCCGTCCTTCTGTCCGTCTGTAACACGATAAATCTCGACGATAAATATTCTCAACGGTTCCACAAGTCTTAGTGAAGACATTTCAGCGTCCGACAGTTTATTCAGCTCGGTTGTGCCGAGTTGCTTGTCCGGTTTTCACCGGATTCCGGCCGAGCTGTCAGTCCGATTTAAGAAAATTATAGTGAATTCAAGTTCTAGAATCGAAGTCTATCATAAACCGATCTACAAACTTGGCATCACACTTGACCTGAGGAATCCCCATACCAACAATAAAGAGAATATATCAATACTTTCTGAAGTGGCCGTGGTGTCTGAAATAATGTTTGGTGATATTCTTTATCCATATATGGGACCAAATAGTGATACGAAGTATCAGAACGTAAATATCCCATATCGAAACGATATTTTGACATGTTATTTCAAAAATTATTGTAATAATGTAAGATTATTTTACTTTTCTAGATCTTCAGCTTAAAATTAATTATCCGAAGTTTTTAACAAAAGATGATGCAAACGTTATTTTATTTCAGTTTTCATTCTTACATTTTAACAAAACGAGACGTATATGAGAACGAAAAATGATCGCGAAATATTTATACCGATTCATCGATTATATTGATTTATAGAAAAATCCAATATCACCGAACACTAATCAGATAGAGAGTCAAAAAGATACGTTTTATGATGTACCCCTCACTTCCGCTTATGATCCCGAAACAATCAAGGGGCTACCCACTCCCCTGCAATTGGTGTACATCCTTTCCCGCAACCAGCCGAGACCAGTTCGGCCGGCCATTATGCGACTCATCTTTCAAGGATTAAAAATATGCCGATTTTGATATTCTAACACGTGGCAACCATCACCGCCCGGGCACTTGGTGTACACCAATGTCAAGAGAGTGTAACCCCTGGAGACGTTGCGAGTAGTTGTACGTTTCAGAGGGTTGCCCACTTCCCGTCACCTGCTAGGTACACCCATTCCCGGCACCGGCCGGCACCGGCCGGCACCGACCGAAACCAGCGGTACCGGCACCGGTGCCGGCCAACAAATAAGGCAATCCCCGCTTCTAAACATGCTGATTGTAATGTTCTAACACGTGGCAACCGGTCCCGGCTGGTGTAAGCCGGTGCCGGCACCGACCGGACACCTCGGCACCGGGCACTTGCTGTACACTAAAATCGAGAGTGGACAACCCCTCGATACGTTTGTCACCTTTTCGAACAAACTTGAGGCTTTTTCAAACTGCACCAAGCAGAGCTCTCACTTTAAAATAACACACATAGCATCATTTAGTAGTGAGAGTCACCAACCCTTGGAGAATGATGGATTAATGGAAGACTGGTCATCTACTTCGACCTCAGACCCAAATTTATGAAATCAAAACAAAGAACTTTCAAAAAGGGACATCGAATCCGGAAGTCCAGGAAGTGACCGATTATAGCTCCGGACATTTAAAGGACATAGGTTACGGATGGTCGAATTCGGAATCAATGTGAATTGGTCAACGCAGCGATTTTTTTAAAACAAATACTTACAAATGGAAGAGCATAGAAAATTAAGCCGCGTTTTTCCTTGGGACAAATGTGAGTCTTGTCAAAGGTTTTTATTTAGTTTTTTTTTTACCGGTCTGAATAGTTAAATGAGACGATACAAGCGAGAATCAAATAAACACGTCTTTATAGAAGGACAGAAAGAAATGCCGACGAATTCCCGAAAATTTGTAGCCCAGGTCTGTATCCAGAAATTTATTTCGGGGGGGGGGCGCAGGTCGGACCAAAAAGTGAAAAAAAGACACAGATCAGAGGCTCAAGCCTATAAAAAACGATAATTTTTGTATGTTGGATACGGCCCTGTTGTAGCCTATCGCTTATTCTATTGTTGGTCGTTTTGTCCGACTAGATCTTGGAGTACATTTTATATGGGGTTTATCGGGAAAAAATAACCACGTTGCCCGACAAAAGCTGACACTTGCTCCCTTGAAAAATTAATACACATAAACACCATAATAAAGAAAAAGCGAAAAAAGAAGAAAAGAAGAGGAGTCAGTTCCTGGTCGCGACATCCGACGTAAAAATAAATCCAATAATCCACATCCCGTCTCCATAAAAAAAAAAGAAAGAAAGAGATTTACAATTGCCTGGGCAACCCGAAGTGTTGCAGCAACTTTAGGTTATGTTTCTTTGTTACAGTTTTAACCCTGAAGTTGTCAACCCCTGTAAACTTTGAAAATGAAAGATTTTCTTCTTCAAAATAACGACACATTTCTAGACCACCTTATCAAGGGCCTTCGCACAGTGTTGAAAGACAAGTACAATCTAGGAAGGAGGGATTTAACAAGGATGTTGACTTTGTACCCAGTTAAAGTTTAACCGGATTGGACTGAGATACCACTGTCTGGTTACCCATAGTTATTCACTTAATAAGGTTGAAGACCCGATGAAAGTGCGTTCCTATGTTGATCCGCTATTCATATAATCGATTTTCATCGAATAAACTTTTCCTTTTGGGTGTGTGGTGCCACTATCTGTTTGCTTAATACGGTTAACGATTGACGAAAAGTTAATCTTTCTGCGGTCACACAAAACAGTGGTTTTTCTTCAGAATTGACTTTCCAGTATGGAAATGAACATATCAAAAGTTCACTACATTAGCCGCTGAAATGCACACTTTCGTTGGAATTCAAATTCTCCGCGTCTGGATGAATTTTCTCGTGCCCATCTTGTCCATTATTGGGACATCAATGGATATTCTAGTCGAGATTCTACTCCTCATGATTAGAGCCCAAGATGATTTTTACTATTAAAATTTGGAAACTAATCCTCTGAGAAAGATATGTATTCAGCTCGTGCGTTTTCCCACGAGCTGACGAAATTGATCAAAACTTCCTGTCTTTGCTTCTTCCAAATTTCGGATTCCGGGCAAAAAACTAAAGCTCAAAAGCGAATTCACCAACCGTCAGCAGGTCTCCTTTCGCCTACCTCGAACCTCTAATCAACTTCAGATAACACCTTTACTTTAAAAAATTTTCCGGTTTTGTCCGGATTTCGGGCGAACTATTTGTCCTGCGAGAAAATAATTTTATACGTATTCTGCATGCCTTCTTACGACTACAGCGAACCTCTAATCAACACTTCAGATAAAACTTTTACTTATATTCCGGGTTCGGCCGGATTCCGGGCATACTATATGTCCGGGTAGAAAATGATTGTCATATATATACGAATTCAACATATCTGCATACCCCTGAATCGAAAATCTAATCAGCTTCAAATAAAGCTTTTACTTTTTAAAAAGTTTCCGGTTTTGGCCGGATTTCGGGCAAACTATTTGTCCGGCGAAAAAATAATTTTCATATAAGTGTTCAACATGTCTTCTTGGACCTAAATCGACTCTCTCATTAGCTGTAAAAAAGGGTCACTGAAAAACCGGAAAACCGGAACCTCCGCCACAAAAGGTTAGGTAAAAGGTTAGGTTAGGTTAACCTTTTACCTAACCTTTTGGTTAGGTTAGGTTAGGGAGGTTCCGGTGTTCCAGTGACCCTAAAAAAATATTTTGTTAGCCCCCTTAACTTGCCCCCCCCCCCCTCCACCCCTAAATGTAGGGCTACAGAGCCCATCTAGAACTCGACCTGTCGCTTGACCCAAAGAATAGGTCAATCCAGACAATCGGGTCTTGTACATTTCCGCTCTTCGCCAGACCCCGTTAACATGTTACTATTTATCCGTGATCAACCGCTTGTGAAAGAAATTATACCATTTTGGTCTTTTTGACAAATTATGTCCAAACAACTAATCAGATGACAAAACCAGATATGGATTCAGCTTGCATCTTTACCCCTAGCCTATATCTCACCTTTAATCGACTTTAGAAAAGTCTTTTACTTTGACCAAATTCCTCGTTTAGCATGCAGAGCAAAACAGACGGTGACATCGAGGAGCGAACCAAGAACCAATCGATCCAAATTTCCGGGTTTTGGCGAAAGTAAAGTCCAGAGATGTAATCACGGAATGTTCTTATCCCCGATATGAACCCCTAATGGAACTAAGAATCAACTTTTCTTTTTTTACCAAATTTCCTATTTGGCCGGACTCTGGATAAACTTCTTGTTTGGCGAGAAAATTAGTTTTAGATCTGGATTCAATATGTCTCCTTACGTTACATATCGACTATCTCCTTATGTTTTAAGATCTTCCTTGCAGATTCCGGTTTCGGCCGGATTCCGGGCGAACTACTTGCCTGGCCAGGAAATAAAGTTCAGAAACGAATTCAGCATGTCTCATTCTCCCTACATCGAACCTCGAATCAACTTAAAGTTCAACCGAAAAGGGCTAGGATAGGACAATCTAGTTACCCATCACCTATTCACTTAAATTGGCTTGAAGACCCGCTGAAAATCAGTTAGTTCGTTGTTCCGCTATTCACGAATAATCGATTTTCAAATAGTGGAATTTTCGTGTGACTTGTGGTGCCTCTATGCGCTTGTATTTTGGTTGTATGGCTTACGAGAAAGATTTATCTTTTTTTTGTTCAGGCACTAAGCAATCTTCACCAATCTCACCACTGCCTACTGAAAAGATTTATCTTTTTTTTGTTCAGGCACTAAGCAATCTTCACCAATCTCACCACTGCCTACTGAAAAGCCGCATATGTTTTGGGATTAAAATTTCCCGCGTCATGGTATAATTTACGCTGAGAGGACGGCCGGAGATATTCTGAGCCTCATAACTAGAGCAAATAGGGGGAAATAAAAAAAATATCTTTGCAGAATCCAAATAATTCAGTATATCAAATTATATGACATACCAATAATTGGCTTTTCAGTTAAACTTTAAGATACAAATTTTACTTTGACAAATTCTCCGGTTTTGATCTGATTCCGGGTGAACTATTTGACCTGCGAAAAACTAAATTTCATTTTCGGATTCAACATGTCTCCTTACCCCTAAATCGACCATCTCATTGGCCTTTTAAAAATATTTCTTCGCCCCTTAATTCTAAAAACCCCACACCTAAATATGGTCTACGAACTCGACCTGTACTTTGACTCAAATAATCCTCGCACCAAGTTTGAACAAAATATCTCAGTTCCTTCGAGAATTATCGTGCTAACTGACGACAGACAGACAGACGACGTTTTGGGATCCCAAAATTAAGCTGGCTTTTCAGTTGAACTTAAAACTTTTTATTCAAGGACATCGTGACGGATGAAAACTTGCAATATGATCTTAAAAAAAAACTGAAAAAAAGCATGGTCAGATTGCGATAGGGTTCAGGTATCGAAATAATGGAGAAATCTTCCTAGAATCCTACCTGAGATATTGCCTCAGCCGCATGTATTTTCCTTTACCTCATATTTTCCTGGTTCCTTTCGAAATAGAGGCATTTGCTGAGATTCTCCTGTGAATCCATTGTTTCTCGTCTCTTCGTCCCAACAAGAGAGCCCCGGGACAAACCGGGGAAGGAGTTACTCTGATCCTTGTAAGGTCATATTAATGAAAAGTTCATTAGCAAAAAGTCAAGACTGTGGATTAATTATGGGAATGCGAGGATATTGTGGCTTGAACGTGATCTGGGGAGACTTTTCCTGTTTATGCTTGAAGATCATGAAGTCTGTTCTTAGCGACGTAAAGTTCGTTAGAAGACTCTTGAAGATGGGGGGAGGGGGAGAAGACCGTTGTGTACGGAAATGCAGGGATGAATACTAGAGGAAGCCAAATGAGAAGGGCAGCTGGAAAAGAGAGAGAAAAGCCAAAGCACTTGAGGGCTCATGTGAGATATTGAATGAGGAATGGGGGGATGTGGCTGATTCACTTTATATCGTTATGTATTGCAGGTTTGGTCACAAAGGCTGTGTAAATAAATAGCCATAAATAAAGAAAGAGATAGGGTGGGACCAACATAACCGAGTTCGGTCTGTATTCGGAGTAATATTGACATTGGCACTTAATAAAAGAATATCAGGTGGGACCACGATTTGTTTTCGAATTAAGCGCAAAAGGCCCCTCCCCCCAAAAAATAGGACGGCATTTTCGGTGTTCATCGATGCACTTGCTTCTGTAATTAATCTGTGGGAAGAGCAGCCCCTTTCCACTCACAAAGGGTTCCAGATTTCCGAGCCCGGGTTCGTGATTCTGAGTAGTTAAAAGTGGACGTCTTCTGGACTAAACTTGACGCACTACAACTTGATGGTTATGGAGTGAATCATTCGGATACGGACTTGACAGCGAGAACCTTAGCTGATTTATATGCTATCAACCCTTGCAAGTGCCATATGAGCTTCCAGCTCTTCTTATATACATATATCTAATTTGATTTATATTTGAATCGAGACCGACGCCAGAGAAACCACATTTCTTGCAAATTCTTGGGGTTGGCGAAGTACGAGACCTGGTACCAGTACACGGGGCATGGCCAAAGCCTCCAGCAGATACTCCTCGAATGACAAGGAAAAAAATAAGTAAGTTCCCTTTTTTGTTGGGTCGTTCTTCTTCATTAGCGTGTGTCCTTTTGTCCACATAAATTGAACTGAGTTTTCCAGAAATGTTTGACATGATCCACTCTCTCTCTAATTGGCCAATTCTTCCTTACTTGATCTGACCCAAGTTTCGAATAGAGCCACTAGAGATGTAAGCACAAACTGAAACGAAATCTGTTTTCTAAATACCCCACTTCAAGACTCCTTCAAACTTCAATAAGGGCAAGTTCCAGAAGGTTAGCTTGAGGAAAGTGGTATTGCTCTGCTCCGAACAAATGAACCCTTTTACTGACTACTTGGGAAAACAATCTTGAGAGGTAGTTAACAAAAAGCTCCGGGCCAGAAGCAGCTCGAGAAAAACATATAATGGTTTCTTTTTTAATGTGAATGGATTTAAATAATACACAAGGAGTCAATTTGGCCGAGTCCAATTAGCAAATATTCAAACAATGGCTAAAAACGGCTGTTCCAACAGCCTGACGAGGACCCTTGCCAAGAAGGGCCGAAATATCGCTGCCAAAGCATCATAGCATAGCTGACTATCCGTTTTTGCCATTGTTTTAACACATGTTTGGTTTCAATTGAACTCTAGGATTATTTATTCTGATTTGTATAATAATATACACTAGACCCGTCTTGCTGATTCTGCCGTTCATATTATCCCTAGCTTCCTTATGGGATCATTAGATTCAGAAATCCCCGCCTTTCGCCATTATTTCGTTTTGTTACCTACGACTTTTTAGCGCTTTTTCGGCCTTCTAGCCAAAGCGACCGAAATGCGAATACTCTACATGACTAAGTCCAAAACACGCCAGTGATCCTAAGGAAGAAGGAGTAAACGTCTCCGTGACGACTCAAACTCAATAACTCACATCCTGTCTCAACCAATCATGGCGATCTTTGGGAGCACCTGTGATACCACTTCTGCCTTTCTTCGGAGAGGCCGGAGGTTTTGCATCGGCAAGGAGAGATAGTCATCAAGTGTACTGCTTGTGTGGCAAGAAAATAAGGTCCAGATTCAGCACGTCTTCTCACCCCCTAAATCGACCGTCTCGTTGGCAAACAAAATATTTTGTTCGCCACTTAATCTGTAATCCAACCCTTAAATGTAGTGCTACGTGGCCCAACTCAGGGGCGGTTCGAAGTGCTTGGGCATGGGGGGGTGACGACCTCAAAACATACGACTAGGTAATCGGCAATTATGTCGATAATTTTTTTTTAGAAAAGCACAGTACCACAGGCTCAAGAAATATAAACATAGATTTTTAAAAGGTTATGAGTTTTAGCATGTCGTTCATTTCAACTTTCGCAGGAAACAGCCAATCCTCGGTACCAGCTTCTGACGGATGTGGTCAAGACAACTTAAACTGAGCGCCGCAGGCGAAATTTTTTTTAATCCGAGCAAAATTCAACTGCTTCCCCTACAAATTCTAGCTTTTCATGTATCTCAGATCCCAAAATCTCAAGCTTAAACTCTACATAATTGACGCACCCTTGAAAAAAAATCTAATAGGATAGGCCTACTACGGAAGGCGCCGCAGGCGAAAATTTTTGAAATCAGCCTTTTTTTCTGGCAAAATTCAACTACTTCCCATTTAAATTCTGCTTGTAACGTGGCTACGATCCCAAGCAGCAGCCTCTAACGTGTTTACTAAAGAAAAACTGAGCGCCGCAGGCGAAATTTTTTTAATCTGACTTTTTACTGGTAAAATTCAACTACTTCCCATCCAATTTATAGTTTTTAATGTTGCTCAAACCCCAAACTCTCAAGCTTAAAACCCACCTGAATGACGCATGCTTCAAGTAAATAGTGAAAGGGTTGCTACAAAAGGCGCCGCAGGCGGAACTTTTTAAATCCGCGTTTTTTCTGGGAAAAGTTCAACTACTTCCAGCACAAATTATAGCTTTTAACGTGGTTCAAATCTTATGCCTAAAACGGCACGTAAATGACGCGCCCTGCCACTAGATAGAGAATAGACTACCATGAAAAGCGCCGCAGGCGAAGTTTTGGAAACATTTATGGGTATTTTTCGGAACCCAAACAAAAGTAAGTGCTACAGATCTGTCCGTAACCTCGTTAACTCTAGAACGGAGTAGGATATCTTGCTTCAGAGTTCGGTAACTGTATTTATGTCGTAATTTATGTCGTATGTCGTAATGTAAAATCAGATTCGGTAACTGTGTTTATGTCGTTCTGACAGACTCGAAACATACGACTGTCATTCTAACAAGCTCGGTCAAAACATACGATTGACTCGTGACATATGAGTTACAGAAAATCTATACGTAACCATACGACCAAAACCAGGTCATCTGCGACTGAAATTCAGGATTAGGTGCCGTATCTGGCAAGCTCAAAACTTACGACTGTCTCTAATATACGACTAGAAAATCTGTTCGTAAATGCGACAAGGAACACGTGATTTGCGTCTGGCGAAATTCACGATCTGGTTTTATTCTGGCACGCTAGAATATACGACTATCATTCTGACAAACTCAGAATATACAACTACTGTGAATCTGACAGACCTACAACATACGACTAGGAAAGATCTTCGTAGCCATCCGACTAGAAATGTCATCTGCGGGCAAAATTCACGTTTTGTAACTGCCTTTATGTGACTCTGGCAAGCTCAAAACATACGACTGTCATTCAGACAAGCTCAAAACATACGACTGAGAGTACGATTCTCTGAAGCATGGGGGGGTGAGTCACCCCCCCACGCCCCCCCCTCGAACCGCCCCTGCCAACTCCGACTGTGACATTTACTTTGACACAAAGGACCCTCACCCAAAGTCTCCCCCCCAAAATCTCGACACCTTCGAGAATTATCGCATTGGTGCTCACATAACGCGAATCTTTTCCGCCACGCGGCGCGAAACAAATTCACTTGGAGTTGAAACAGCGGGGCGCGAATTTTTTCCGCTCGCGACGTCAAATTCGCCCAGGCGAACGCGAATTCGCGTTCTGTGGGCACTTAAACTACACTGTAAAAAGTTTCTCCGAATAAGGATGCAGTATTTGCTACTGGGATTAATCTTATCTCTATTGGGATAAGATTAATCCGAATTAGGGATATTCTTATCTCAATAAAGACAAGGTTAATCCCAGTAGCAAATACTGCAAGATTTTTTTTACAGTGTACCAGACGGACGGACAACTTTACCGAGTCAGGTATCCCACCACCTACGTTCTGGGATCCCAAAGCTCCTTTTGGCACCGTTAAGCCCGATTCACACAGAGAGCGAATTTCGCCACCCCTGGCGATATCCGTCGTTCCAGGCGTTGAAAAAACGCATCGTCAGTTCCATAAACCGCTTCGACAGACTTCGGCTCCCAGCCAAAAAATTCGCACCAGGCAAATAATTTGAAATACAGAAATGACGGAAGTAGAATAGCTAATCAGGTTAGTTCAGAGTTACCAGTCATATACGGTATTGGTATCAAAGAGTATAGGCAATGGAATAAGATAAAATGTATTTCTCGAAATAATGTCATACACAGCGAGTTCGCCTGGACGTTCGAATTGTATTTTTGCCTGCCGACGGAGGAGCGCATCCGCCCGAATTATTATTCCCTGGAATGTATTTTCTCTATTTCAATTGTCCTTGATATCAATATCGTAAATGACTTGGTAACTCTGATCTAATGTTCTTACGTCCACCGTTTTGTACTTCAAATTATTTGCCTGGCGTTGCGAATTTTTCCGATTCGAAGCCAAGACCTGCCGAAACGTTTTAT
Source organism: Branchinecta lindahli (assembly GCA_023053555.1). Taxonomy (NCBI): domain Eukaryota; kingdom Metazoa; phylum Arthropoda; class Branchiopoda; order Anostraca; family Branchinectidae; genus Branchinecta; species Branchinecta lindahli. Next base: position 9,903,837 of record JAKZAO010000005.1, on the reverse strand, counting down.
TGACCTGACGATGCGGATATTCGCCAGGCAGGGCGAAATTCGCTTTCCGTGTGAGTTGGGGTTTAGTGACGTCCATAGTCAGACTTCCATCTTTTGTGGCGAACTGACGTTTTGACAAACTGTCGGATTTTTTGTGTGGACAAACTGACATAGGGGAATATTGATAGCGACATTTTTACTGAGATTACCTTGTGGGGAAAATGCGGACCTGATTAACGCGGTTGCGGAATGTCAGTCCCTTCCAGATTCCCAACACAGACTGCTTCAGTTACCAGGGTCATATTTTTGTTCTGCAACAATGACAACCAAGAGATGTAAGTGTTTCAGCCTCAACAAGGCTTTCATTGAGCTTTCTTAGCATCAAAGGCTTACTTTCGTCCAATGAGTAGAACCACTTCTGCTTCAGACTGTTTGGAACTTATTCAAATTATGTACACTTAAGCCAGTTGAGGTACCTAAGCCCTTACAAAATACGTACAAGGGGTTAGGAGGTCTTATGAGATGGAGAACGAACATGAGATGACCGTTAAGCTCGGTCAAGTCACAGGTTTACAACAAACAGCCTAGTTACGTGCTCGTGATAGCATAGTTTCGATGACTAGTAAAACAACAAAACCATTAACAGCGGTCGAACAGCCAGAATAGAGCTTCGATGAAAACGTAAAACAATTTGTGAAAGCTACTCTCTTGCAGTTAGTGATGACATTCCTAGTGCTTCTTCTCTTTATTTTGCAGCAGTCATTTCGTCTTTTTGGGATCCCAAAACGTTAGTGACGGATACCTATGACATCGCAAAAGTTGTCCGTCTGTCCGTCTGTAAGCACGATAACTCTCAAAGGGATTGAGATATTTTGATGAAACTTGGTGGGAGGGTCCTTTGGGTCAAAGTACAAGTCAAGTTCGAAGATGGGCTGTGTAGCCATATATTTGAGGGTGGGGGAGGGGTTTCAAATTAAGGGGCAAGAAAAATATTTTTTAAAAGCTATTTAGATAGTTGATTTAGGGGTAAGGAGACACGCTGAATCCGAATATGAAAGTTATTTTCTCGTCGGACAAGTAGTTCGGCCGGAATCCGGCCAAAACCGGAAAGTTTGTTAAAAGTAAAAGTTTTATTTGAAGTTGATTAGATGATTGATTTAGAGGTGGGAAGACATGCTGAACACGATGGTGAAAACCATTTTTTGACCGGACAAGTAGTTAGCCAGGAATCCGGCCGAAACCGGAAAATTTGTTCAAAGCAAAAGTTTTATTTGAAGTTGATTAGATGTTCGATTTCGGGGTAAGAAGACATGCTGAACACGATGGTGAAAACCATTTTCTCGACTAACTAGTAGTTAGCCCGGAATCCGGCCGAAACCGGAAAATTTGTTAGAAGCAAAAGTTTTATTTGAAGTTGATTAGATGTACGATTTAGGGGTAAGAAGACATGCTGAACACGATGGTGAAAACCATTTTCTCGCCGGACAAGTAGTTCGCCCGGAATCCGTCCGAAACCGGAAAATTTGTTAAAAGTAAAATTTGTATTTGAAGTTGATTAGATGATAGATTTAAGGGTAAGAAGATACGCTGAATCTGTATATGACAATCATTTTTTACCCGGACATATAGTTCGTCCGGAATCCGGTTGAAACCGGATTTTTTTTATAAGTTAAAGTTTTATTTGAAGTTGATTAGACGTTCTTTATAGGGATAAGGAGATGCGCTGAATTCGTTTCTGAACTATCTTTTTTTGGCTGGGAAAGTAGTTCGCTCGGAATTCCGCCGAAAACAGAAATTCGGCAGAAGTAAAGCAGGAAGTTTCGATCAGCATCGTCAAAATAAATATGGCTTATACAGGTATATCTGAAATTAATTTTCTCAGGTGATTAGCCTGGCGAAGACTGGATCTGGCGTAGAGAAGACGTAGTTGTCTGGTCAAATGTTAAATTTTTGGGATCCCATCGAAACCTTTGGTCTTGTTCTTTCCGCTTCATTCTGATCAGCGTCTTGTCAATTCTTGAGGGTTTACCCACTCCCCGGCACTAGTTGTACACCATAAATGCCACTGCAAAACGGATGCGTCAGCTGAATTTTATTAGAGCTATATTTCGGCCCTTCTTCGCAAGAAGCTCAAGCTGGAAAATGAACTCCGTTTTGCACTGTTAGATGCTATTCGCAGTCAGTGAAGGAATTTTAGTTGTAAACTCGTTCCCCGCATCGTGGGGAAAGTGGGCAAGTGTTCCTTAAAAAACGTTTTCTGCTTAAAACAACTCCTCCTTGTATATCGGGATTAGGCATGGTCACTGTTCCTGTTTTTTTTCTTCCTGTTTTACTGTTTCCTGTTTTAGGGATCCAAAAATAAACAGAACAGCTGTTTTGAACCCAGCCGTTTTTTGGATCCCTAAAACAGGAAACAGTAAAACAGGAAGAAAAGACAGGAACAGGAACAAAAAACAGGAACAGTGCCCATGCCTAATCGTGATGCCCACAATCCGTCCTCATAGATACTGAAAGGGCCGCAACTACCACTTTCTGCAGGTTGCTAGTCCCAATGGCTAACCGCTTTACTAACCCGCCTGGATGCGGCTCGGCAACCCCCGAACCCCCGGATTCTTGATTTCCTTCCATCAGCGTATTGAAGATGTAGGCTAATAATTCGTCCTTGCGAATATTTCCTATGCGTAGTTTAGTTTTTATCTCTGTTCTTGCTCGAAACTGATTGCTATGTAGGACAAGGAAAATTCATGCCTCAAATCTTGGCTGGTCTTAACGGTGTTTCACAAGAAAGGATAGGTTTGTGTCAAGCAGAGGCTCCCGAGCACAAACTTGGACTCTATACAGGAGTCGGACTTATCACTTAGACCTGTCTAGATTTGATGCGAACTTTATTTGAAATCCTAAAGATCATTGCAGCTACAACTTAAAACATCATTACCGTTGCAACTCATCTGTTCTCGATTGGCCTCTAGGGAATTTTAGGCATCCAACTTCCAAAATATATTACTTCTAAGTAATTCACCTTGTTTATCCTGCTTTAACAAAAACGGCTCAACGAACCTAGATTGGCAAGTTTCCCACGGGCTATAGAAACTTACTTCGTAGAGGTTCAGGCGAATCTTGCAAAATTCATTCCAACCATCCTCAAGTTTGACGGAGGACGAGATACTCATTTTGCCGGAACACTTTAATTCATTTACCGCTTAATGCTGACACCCCAAGTTTTGTTTCAGGGGATAACGAAGCTGTTGCCGCTTCTCCTTCATGCTAGTGATATATTAGCTCAGTTTCCTGAATCCAGACAAGGACAAAGATGAGAGTTAGAGGATCTCAGACAGAGTGGTGAACTTGAACATTTGCGTTTCCATTTTGCGAAATGCGTCAGTAGACACCGGAGTTCTTGAATATTCCGGAACTTCGCGGATGTTTTAATAAAGTCCCAAAACTAGGAGCAAATCTGGAGCAAATACGTGTTTTTAAAACATCCAAGCTCGTATATAAGAAACAAAGTCGGGTGGGGGACTATTTTTCACGAAGAATTGTATCCTTTCTTTTGTTCCATTAAGTACAACTACCCTACGATCGAACAGAAGCAAGACGAAGCTGAAATACTCAGTTGTATTGCCAGCGTACGGTATAAGAGCTGTACGCTGAGGTTCAGGTCGCTCTGCTCAGTGTTAAGGCAAGTAATCCAAATTTATACCCGAGTATTAATTTGTTATTTATTTATTTATGACCCCCTTTTTAGTTACAGCGGAGTAAAAGAAAACAAAGTAAATGAATAACTCTTGATAAAAATGAATGACACTTGATTACGAATCAAATACTTTCAATACAACAAATGTTACTGAGTTTTAAGTACATGACAAACACTTAAAGTTTGACTGTATTCCAACTTATTTTTGTATCATTTAATTGAATACACTGCATTATTCGGATTGCGTTAAGGGATTTTTTTTTTCACTATTTGAGTTAGTATGACATTCAGAATATTATCCAGGAACGTCCTCAAAACAAAAAAATTTACTATGACGCAGAAAATTTTAATCTAAACACAAACGTGGCTTTTCAGTGGCCAGCGGTGAACTAGATGAACAGAGGAGCAAACCGAATACTTAGATTTTGTACTTTGGAGTACTTCCCACCGCTGGCTCTGCCACAGATCTATCCGCTCTAAGTTTAACAGAAAACTAGGAGTAGTTTGGGAAATTTTTACTCCATCCAAGTTCATATAGCGGAATCTGCATATTTGGGGGTTGGGGGGGGGGGATATGTACTCAGAAGGTCATCACCCTTTACGAACAATTGTGCTCTTTCGTTCCTTTGAGTGCAACTACCCTACGACAGAACTGAGGTTTAAAGTTTTTTTCAGCAGTATTTGGGCAATTCTTGGCAAGGATCCTCGTCACTGCTCTGACTATCAAAATGGCAGGTACGAGTATAGAAGATGGACTGAAATGCATCCATTCTGTCCCAATTATACTATGACGAGGGAAGCAGGAGCTAGAGAAGCCTGCACCGTAGTATCGTCATTTTAGTAGATGTGGTCTGTGACCACTTTAATTGCAAGTTCGTTTGATAATGATTGAAGCTTATTTCCTCCAGCTACACCTTGAAGAAGACCCTTGACAAGAAGGGCCGAAATACCGCTGAAAAAAATCTCAGATGACTTACCGTTCTGTGTATTTTTTTTTTTATCATTCCCTTCCCTCCAAGCAATCATGTCATTTTTTAATGATTGTACATATTCAAGGTATTTTAACCCGTTAAATGTAATGGTCGACACATTTAGAGCCAATTCGGCGCTACGAGTTGAATCAGTAAAAATATATATCTATATCTCTCTCTCTCACTCTCTCGTATCTATCCTCAATCGAGGCTATTTCTGGTGAGACATTCTTTACACATGAGTGTTCTGACATCTCGACGATCCATTTATTGAAGAAATCCAGATTACAAGATTTTACTTTTTTATCTGAATAGCGCGCCAACACATGTTACTTAAGCCTTCAAGGGAACAACGCACCAACAACCTATGGACAATTTACAACCCCTCGTTTTAATCAAAAGCAACGTCATACCCAAACGTCCGTGTGGGGAATCAGTTGCATTTAGGGGATAAGAGGAGAATTCAATCTATTACTTAAAGCCCTAGCAGAAGCGTCCTTGGGTCTTCAACTGAGGACTTGATTTTCCTCAAAAATGTAACCGCTTCCCTACCGTCAATGAGTCTGTGGTCGTAGGTCAAAGCGACGTACATCATGGGTCGGATGACGACCTAAAATAAAGGAAGTTATCAGTTTTTGGCGAAAAATTATTTTATAACACCAGTACACCGTGCAGTCCCATGACATCAGTCCTATCCTACCCAGTGCCAAAATTTTCTGGTATTCCCCTGATGTTAAAAGAAAAAAGTTCCAACCGTGCGATAACAATTGTTATCGCACGGTTGGAACGCTGCGCTCGGGCGATATCAGCCTACCATGCTACCCGCGGGCCAAATTTTTCCGCTATCGCCCTCAGGAAGGGCGATAATACATAAAATTTAGTCGTCTAGGGCTCGCTGCTTGAGCGCACTGCGGAGATTGTTCTCCAGGTTTCTTGCCGATCTTTTTCTGCATGAGCCAAGCGAAGATTTCTCACATCAAGTGCACATCCGCCGTACTGCGGCTTTTACGTTTTTTTTCGTTTTTATGCCAACACATATAATAATATAAGACACATTTCATATTCACACATTTCATATACAAGATAATATGAACGCGTAACGTTCAGCTTTAAATAAGCGTTAGAAAACATGACAGGACCTCGCACTGCTAGGCTCCTTTTTAAATTCTTATTCCCGAGATTCTACACTTTACAGGTTTATTCTGTCCCCCTTTTGACATTACACTGATTTTTACGCTTCTCGTCTTTTCTTTTACGCGACAAAGGAGGTTTGGTTTCCAAGAAGCTTACTGGTCAGAGGACCGGTGATGCAAATTCCGCCGTTTTTGCCATTCGAGGGGGGCTAAAATAACGAACCCTTTTTATTATTCGCTGCAAGCAGAGATGGGTGTCAAAGCGGTCGATCACGACAGAACACCTTTGAAGAAACGTTGGGCTGGTGTGAAGTGTCCTTTAAGAGACTGAACGTAGTATCGATTTGCCGCCTATATCACTAACTAAAATATTTAAATGCATGACGCTCAATATTGAGTGGAGAATCCACTGTCTTAACATTACGCTACAACTCTAAACCTTTTCGGATCCCAGTAGGTGAATTCCGATGACTATTTAAAATTGACCGCCCGTCTGTCCGTCAAAAACTGGACAGCTTTCGAACCCCTTCTTTACAGTGATCTACTCTACTATACGCAGTGAGAACACCCAAGCAAGTCCCTTACTTCCAATTCCGGAAAATTCCGAAATCCAGCCACTCTTCGAGAAAGTTTTCCCACGCCCAGCCACCATTACCGTTTCGAGTGGCTAGGCATATCAACGCATGGAATACCGGTTTACGCCCAGAAGGAACTGCACTTCTTTTCTCGCTTCAAAGGCTTGGCGAACCAGAACTCACGAGATTAGGACGCTGGAACATTTCCGAAATGTAGCGCTTGGTTGAACGTAAATCAAGAGTGTGTCATATGATCAGATAGCCGTTATGCTTCATAATTCAAAACCTAGATCCAATTTTAAAGTGATTGCTGAATCCTTTTAAAGCAAGCTTCTAAATCTAAGAAAACAGGTTTGTTCAATCAAGTAGAGTTATGATTCTTTGGACGTTAGTTAACTTTCAACGGTACCATTATCATTCACCTGCTGCGATGAAACTCAAATATTGGGGAGGCTAAGTAGTTGTCCGAGTACACTGTAAGAAGTTTTATAACAGATAACATATGTCTGCGAAACCTTGTATTAACCGGTATAAGAACACATCTGTTATGACGCTTGTAAATGTTATATTTTCGCGAAAAATAACACTAACAGAAGTATTGTCTCACAACATAAAATGTAAAAGGATCATAACAGATATATTCTGATAATATTTACAACAAGGGTGCGCAAACCTGTGTTATCTGTTATCAAACTTCTGACAGAGTAGTAATGTCATTCTAAGCTTTTGTTTTCACCATTTAGCCAAAAACCGCGCTATCCGAAATTGAATGAACTGCCCAAGTAATGTCGCCCAATGTGAAACGATTAAGTGATTTTAAGCTAGTACTGAATCATTGTGTAACTTTTGTTTGTTTTTGCTGTTTATTTTTCTTTCTTAATTCGTCTTGTACGAGCACAAATTGTTAACATTATTTTTCAATAATAATCCCATTACCATACTCCCTCCCTTAAGGCCACTTACCTAAAACCGTAATTATTATCAATAATAAAACGGGCATAAAATATATTAATAATAATAACCTACGGGCCAAAGTTACTATTAATAATAATACCTTTACTGTACCCCCCCCCCTTCTGTGACTACATCATTTACCTGTCCATTCCTGGCTACCGGCCGGTCGAAAATTCCATGCATTCCCAAAATGGCCGACTGTGGAGGGTTGATAATCGGTGTACCAAACATGCTACCGAATACACCACCGTTGGAGATGGTGAAGGTTCCACCATCCATGTCCTCAACAGCTAGGGCACCTGCCCTGGCTTTCTCGCCAAGCTGGGCAATGCCCTTCTCGATATCGAGGTAGCTCATGCCCTCGACGTTGCGAAGAACTGGGACAACCAGACCCTGGAAGGAAGGACAAATTCAATTCAAAATACCCTCAACGACGAGGTCGAACATCAGATTTTTTCGTTATGTCTCATGATCATAGAACTTGACAATTAAAATCAACTTCCTCAACTCGAAAGCGGAGCTAGGGCGCTCCGCTTTGGAGTAGAATTTGTTCATGTTGTTTTGTTAGTTTTTTTTTTCCGTTATTTATCTTTTTTTTATACTACTCCGTACTTAGTGTTTTACCTTTTACGGGTAATAAAATTCATTCATTCATTCAGGCTGTCGAACTTCAGGGTGAACGTTGGGGAAGGAACGAGCACAGCGACCGGCACGAGTATCGCTGCCAAGCAACGTAGCTTTAGTATCTGTTTTATGTGTTGTCTGAACATATGTTTCACAGTCAGCTTGGGCTCAGGGAGTATTTAATTATATAACTGAAAATCTTTTGGTCAGCGTAAACTGATGTCTCAAAATATTAAAAAAAATTATTAAGTGGTTATAATATTTACAGTCTGAACAACAGACAAACAAAAACGATTCATTTATTGAGGTGTTCTAGAACGTGCATTAACAGTAAATGACGGAACAAAAATCGGTCGTGAGAGAAGGGTACTGGCTGTAACTTCGGAACAGGCTGACCTGCTCGTGCCGGTTTTAACCTGATAGGCAACAACAACTGGAGGTTTTGACCTGATAGGCAACAACAACTGGAGTACCCACAACGATGTGGAAACTCGAATGAAGGGGTCTAGGCAAAAACTTTCTGATCTTATCTGTTACTGGCTTCACTTCCTCATCGAAGATTCATTCGAGTTTCGCCTCCCCCAAACAATTTCCTATATATTTGCATCCGGGGGGGGGGGGGCAGGAGACAGATGAGATCAGAAAGACAACAACGGATTAATCATTTGCTAAACAACGGCTTAAACATTTACGTTCATAGGCCTAATGCTACAAAGATGATCTTTGTATTTTCGCGTACAAAAGTTTCAGAACTTTAGTTATGCTACGATAGTTTCGAAAAATGCCTTCTCGGACTGGATGCCTTCTCGGACGGAATGCCTTCTCGGACAAAATACCTTCTCGGACTCCCCCCATGGGAGTCTAACTCAGCCCTATCGAAAAAGTACAACATTATCGATCCTTCCGCTAAGTGCGAAACCATAGAGCGTCGGGCTAGATCCCGGGCTCTTAAAAACACCTATCAATCGCCGTTGACTCGCCTAACTTACCTGTAAGTGTTATAAAGTATATGTAGTGTCTTGTTTTCTTTGTATGTTGTTAACTTTTCTTTCTATTTCATTACTCCGCTCTTTCCTTTGTTGTATAGCGGGCCTCAATAAATTATTATTATTATTATATACCGATCTCTCTCTCTCTCTTTTGCAAAATCACGATTCCGCAAGGATGTGTATAACGTAAACAGAAATGTGTCCTCGGAACAGCCTTACTGTTGAATTCCGATCATCATCGTGAAATACTTCCAAGCTTCCAAAGCAGTAGACAAGAGAAAATAACCCGGGGATCAAAAAATCTCAAACACCAACTATTAGAAATGCCTCCAGCTGCTTCGTCAGATCGTTTTCTCAAGTCTTTCGTGTCGTATTTCGTGAAACATTTTAACTCGATACAGCAAAATGACTTCTAACTGTAAATATCCGAGGTATTGTTGACCTAGTGTAATTGTAAATATTGTCATTTCATAATTGTACATATATATTTTCCGATTATTTATATTTTATGAATTGATGACTTTTATTTATACTTGTTGTCGTTTAAATGTAACCGCCGTAAGACATTGATAAATCAAAAAGTGTTATTATTTTCGTTGACGTCCTATGCTATTCGTTGTAAAAGAATATTTGGAGAATATAATGAATTTGAATTACCGAAGATGCGGATAATGCTGAATCGATTAATAGTTTAAAGTGCATTTTAATTGAGTATGTTTTCTAGTTAAAATTTATTATTATTTTCAAAACACACTATCTGTTGTCCGTGACAGAAAAGTTGTCTTATGAGTTACGAGCCATTAAGTGTCCCGTTTCTGTGAACGTCTCCCTCCCGTTCCATGGTTTGCAACGTTATATTTAGCTAAAAAAATAACATGGCCGTAACGAAAATTTTATGTAACGGCAACAGATACCTGTTATTCCATATCTGTTGAAAGTGGACATGCTTGTATAAATGTTATGAAACTTTGACAGTGAATCCATACAGGGTTGAAACAATTTCTACAGTTGCTATGTCGCAGGATGAAAAGACGACGGTAGCTTTAGCAAACATCCGCCTAGGCAAACTAGGCAGCTGCTAAGTGGCACCAACCTCGACAGGGGCAGTGGCGAAAGTGGTAAGGTAATTATAATGTGTACAAAAAAGTATAGTTGGTACTTGTCTATTTTCATTTCTAAATCTGCTTGTCTAAGTCAAAGTACGTTGAATAAATGAACTAACAAAAGTAAAGTTTGGTTTTTGCTAAATTACCAATAAGAGGGCACCGACTCTTTTAACTGCCCACGGACCTGGGATCTCAACGTCCGGGCCGGTTAGTAACTATAAACGGACAGAGACTTCCTACACTGTCAGTAGTTTCATAACAGATAACACAAGGATGCACAGTTTCAACAGACAACACTTGGGATGTAACCTATTGTGATTTTGGAAGCGTTATGCAGTAAATGTCACGCACAACAAGCATCACCAGGAAGAGACGAAAAAGCATCTGCTGACTTTTCCGATATCATGACGACAAACAAAAAAGTCAGCAGATGCTTTTTCGGCTGTTTTTCGGGTCTACCTGGCAATGTCTGTTAGGCATAACATTTAATGCAAAACGTTTGCGAAATCACAACAGATTACATCCCAAATGTTGTTTGTTGTAACTGCACATCCTTGTGTTTCTTCTGATACTGTAGCCATAATCGATATGACCAATCTTGACTAAGCTGTAACACCGACGGCTGAAAACGATAGGAGTCAGACTAACCTTGGGTGTTGCCACAGCAACAGAGATGTCCACATAGTCCCTGTAAACGGTGTCCTGTCCATCAATAACTGCATTGACCACTGGCTGGTCAGTCAAAGCATAAGCTGCTGCCTTTACGAAAGCTGACATGAATCCGAATTTCATCCCATGCTTCTTCTGGAAGGATTCGCCGAAAGTCTTTCGCAGTTCAGTGATGTTGCTGGAAACAAAAGATACTTTTCAAATGGGAAAGGAGGTGCCATGTTCAAATCCTAGTCGAAAACATTTTCTCTCCCACCGAAGCGGATTTAAAGGGCCCCTCTTAGTGCCTTCTTTATTATTCACAGCTCCCTTATGGAATAATAAGCTTCTGAAATCCCCGCCTTTCGCCACTGTTCCGTTTTGTTCTTACGACTTTTAGCGATTTTTCGGCCGTGTCGAGTTTTGCCAGTCAAGCAACACAAATTTCGCCGAAAGCTTCAAGGTTCGCCGCTACTCTTTCACACATAAGGCGTATTCTCGCCGTTTCCCCGAGGACTCCACTTGAGGAGTCCCCGCGTTTTTGTTTGTCCGGGGATCTCACTCCCCGTATTCTCAGACGGGGAATGCTCTGATTATCATCACCATCATCAAAAAGGACTCCCTTTCAAATTCGGAGGGGAATAAATTTTTGCTGGTGTTGGTGCAATGTAAAATTAATTAAAAATAATCAGAACAAACAAAACCAAGAATAAAGTGGATCCAGACTAATTTCGTCAACTGCATTTTTTTTTCGAACAAAATCCGTTTTGAAAGCATTCCTCGTGTTCTCGCTGTTTTCTGTACGCGGAGTCCGCGTGGAGTGACTCCCTCTATTCTCGCCGTTCCTTTCGCCTATACGCCTATAGGGACATGAGGAGCATCAAAGCGTCGTCTTTCATTCTGAAAGACATGGTAGACCATCAGGTCTATCTTCTATTTTGGACTTCTTTGTCTTGCTTGGTTTTCCCACTTTCTAACAAGGGCGCGTTCAGTTTTCAAATATTTTGCGTCCAGCCGCCGAGTCGGAGAGAGGGAAGGATGGATAGAATTGACAAGCGCTAACAAGAAAATCGTTAATTTCACGTGGAAAGTAATGGTATTCTCGAAAAACGATATTTCTGAGCCATTTCATCGTGAAAAGGTTACTTCTTTGTATGTAAGTTTAAATGCTGCATGCTGCATTGCACTACGAACTACACAGGTACGGGGAGGTACAAATTAGACGCGAAGGGAATCACCGGCTGGTCTAGTCTGACGGGAGACAATTTCAACCCCAACTTCGAACAGCACTGAAGAATACGATGAAATTCAAACATAACAAATATTTATGCACAGTACTGAGTGCAACTCAAGTCAAAATAAAGCACATACTGTTATTTTTTTTTGCTCTTTTTTGCTCAAACGCTGTTGCAATTGTTTGCTTTTCCCGCCAATTCCAAACAAACTAATTGAATCTGATTTCATTCTTTATATCTGTGTTTTAGAGGCGAAAAGAAAATTCAGAATTAGTAGAAGAACCTCTAGCCTACTGTCTTTTAGGTCAGTATAGGACAAGGTGAACATCCCGCGCTTTAGTTGTGTGATAGTGAAGACGTAGTAAAAGGACAAAGCAACTAACGAGGTTTCAAGGGCTCCGCGAGCCTAACATCAGTTTCCGGCTAATTTTTTAAACCTGTATATCTTCAATTAATTTTTTTATGATGAAATATATTGTTATTTTTTCGCTAACATTAGATTACATATTTATGCACCACCTATCACTATTGATCAGTTTTTTCTGCACTTATTTATTTTACCTTACCTCATATCGATTTCGTTGAAGGTGGTCAACATGGCGTTCGTGTTTTGTGCTTCCTTGAGTCGCTGAGCGATACGTTGTCTCATACGGTTCATCTTCACTCGCTGTTCGGTTCGTGTGCCGGTGATTTCCTAGTAAAAAGAGCTATGAGCTCATATGGCACTTCTTACGAGTAGGTGGTACAAGAAAGTAAACGAAAATGTCACAAAATACCACCTTCCAACTCCCCCACCGTCACAAAATGCGGTTCAGACATGGGAATGGAACATCTAGGGTATTTGCTCCTACCACCGTCAGATTTCCCTCGAATTTGAGCATTTACGGAAATATTCGGCACTCTCTCTCCAACTCCCCCTCAGTCGTCGCTAGCAATGTCCGGTGCCCCCCCCCCGTCCCGAGGTCGGATTCGGTCGGGGCATACGACCCTTCTATGTTCCAAATTTCATTCAAATCGCTCCGTTCATCTGACCCCTATAGGCGGTCAGACATCTGACCCCTATTCATCCCAAAATTTCAAAGCCCCCCCCCCCTCCAACTCTCCCGACCGTGGCCGAATTGGGTTCGAACACATAGAAGGATGATCTAGGGCACCCCCCATCAATTTTCATTCTAACTGGATCATCCGTTCGCAAACCTACGAATGCAACAAGGTTCCTGATTCCTCCTCCCACCAACCAGCACGGGTGATCGAATCCGCAAAACGATAATTGCCCAGTTTCATGCTCCCAGCTTATCTGGAATAGCCCGAACCAGCAAAACTTCGAAGAGACAGACATTACCGATCGCTCTAAGGCAAAATAAAAACATCTAGTCTAATTATTTTGTAGTCGGTAGCTCGGTAATAAAACTGAGAGGCAATAAACTCTATCACGTAATCACATACCCGACAAAAGGTTCTACATTGAAGCATGCTGGACTTTAATATGCTTAATCGACCAGGCGTCGGTCGGTCAACTGACGGATGAGCGAACTGACTGGTAGTCCAGCTGACGCATCTGATGGACAAACTGTCGGGTGGATACAGCGACGGAAACCCAAATTTTTTTTAATTTTCTCTAAACCCAAAACCCTTGAAGAATTTGTCTGCTTGTTATTTTCATTCCGTTTGCTTAAGCTGAGCAAGTACATTAAAAACCCACCCATTCATTCGATGGAAGGCTGCAAAGCACTACTGTTGGTAGGCATTTTCTCTCACCTTACTATAATCTTGCGGTGGCAGTTTGGCAATCGTGGCTTGCAGAGGAGCAGCCTGGATCGGCTTCACACTCGCAACCGGGATGGACGCCATTGGTGCTCTAGGGATGGGTGCGGCAGGGGGAGGAGTTGATGGGATGGCCTGAGGGGCGGCAGTGGCTGGTTGTGGGGGAGGCGCGGTCTTTGGCGCTGCTTGGGGAGGGGCGACGGGAGCAGGAGTAGCTTTCGGTGCTTCTGGGGCGGGAGCTGGTTTTGAAGGGGCTGCGGCGCCTGCAAAGAAAGAAAAGGTCAGGTCAGGAAGCAATCTGATACCACTGAGCAGGAATAGAAAAAAATAAGCTGGTTCGCAAATCCGCGAGATTGAGCTTAGAAGGACCACCCTGTGGGGAAATCGGAAGGTTTAGCGCGAAAAGTTCTTGTAAGGGCGAAAAGATGGTGCAACATGCAACTGAAGTACAACAATATGTAAAAAAAAAAGTTGCATTTCTGCAGATAACATGGTATCTGATACCACGGTTTAAGGTCGTTTTTTGGAGTTACCGTGGCCAGTTACCGTGATCTAAGCAGATACCACGGTCCCGACCGTAGTTACTTACCGAGGTATCTGAAAAACTGATCTCATTTTCATGATCACCAACACAAGAGCCTAGGGTTTTGTCAAGAGAAATTTTGTACTGGTGATGTAATGTGTGAAAGCAAATGTAGGCATAATATCAGATACCACGGTAACTGCAGAAACGACAAAATGCAGATTCAGTTACCGTGGTATCAGATACCATGGCATCTGCAAAAACGCAACTATTTTAAAGTTAATTACAGTCAATGTTTAGATTCTACGCTGCTTCTAACAAACCTCGCAAGGAGCTCAAAAATGAAGACAATTCGTGCAGATAAATCTGGAACAAGGCCGACGTGCGTCCGAACTGTCTCTGTGCGCGAATTACTAGCCACTTTTTTCCCCTACTGAGACGTAGGCTGATCCCAAAGGTCCCTCACCAACTCCAGCCCTTGTAAACAGGTAAACAGAAAGAGTTCTTCTTACCTGAGGGTGCTAAAGTGAACAGCTTTGCCCCACTTTGAACGGTTGCACCATCTTCCACGAAACGCTCCTGAATGACACCAGCAGACGGCGCCGGCACCGGAATTGATGTCTGGAAAGAACAGAAAGTGAATTCCCAACCAACGCTAATCAGAGCATGTACGAAGCAGAAGAGAATCTACATAATGGATACCCGTTAACCCAGAACGGGCAAAAGTTATAGCCATCGTATTGCAGTTGTTATCATCTAAATTAACCTAACCGAGATATGTGCCACGTTTCTTATAAGACATTCTTTTAGTGGACTATGATGGTCTGAAAATTCACTTAGTGGACTAAATGTCTGACAGATTTTGCTGAAAGATATGACTATGCAGTAGACGTGTGGTACTTGTTCCTTATTCTAAGACTGGAGAAAGGCATACAAGATTGATCGTAGGAATTCAGAAAGCAAAACTCGGACGCGTACCTTATCTGTTTCAATCTCACAGACAACCTCATCCTCTGTGACTGAATCTCCAACATTTTTCTCCCACCTGACATCACCTTCACTGACTGAGTCTGCAAATGGTGGGACAACAACCACTTTGATTTCACTACCTACATAGAGAAAACTGGTTAAAATGTCTTTTAATCAACAATCTGTTTTCTGGCTTAGTCCTTCAGACCTACTTTTACCCATGCTCAAGCCAAAATGTTTAATTTCAACCTTACAATCCGAAAGAAGTTTAAAAGTTGATGGTGCAACAAGGTACAGTTTGACAAGTGATGTACCCTACCCCTTGCCTAAACAAGACAATGCTCATGGCCAGTTACGGAGTTATGTTCATCTTCCTTCTTTAGAATGAGCATAATCTAGCCTTGGCAAGATCTCTGAAGTATAACCCATCTGTGGATCCATAAAAACTGTAGGCTACTTTCCCTGCTCATGATATAGGAACTTGTGTTCCTGATTTATTTTCCAGGCATATCTTTTGACTATTGCCTGAAGACAGACTCTTACCTAAAGCAGATGTAGTGTAGATAAATCTGCTGCATCCTCTGACTGACTTCTTGTAAACTACACATTCTTGTGCTGCTCCATTTGTCAGAAAATGAATGCTTCTGATACTTCCAGGAGCTAAACACTCCCTAGGAAGAGCCTGTGTGAAAATCATATGATTAGATTATTTTTTTCAAAAGAGCTGTACACTACAACAGTAAACCAATTCAGGGGGAGATATTGACAATAGAGACTTTTAAATCCAAGAAAATCCAGAAAACTTTTACACTCAAACACCTACTGATTCAGGATTTTGTTTAATTTCTTCAAAAATTATTCTAAACTACATCAGTAAACCAGTTTAGAAGAAATACTGACAATGGATGATCCAGATTTGGATGCTTTTAGTCTCATCATTTTTGGCACAGGATAAACAGCATTTGTGTAATTGTGTTGGCTGTTCCAAGCAGGTTCAAAACTCTGGTCATTATACATGATAATATTTATTTTGCATAGCCTAGACTCTGCCTACACTGTAAAAAGTTTCTCCGAATAAGGATACAGTATTTGCTACTGGGATTAATCTTATAAGATTAATCCGAATTAGGGATAATCTTATCTCAATAAAGACAAGGTTAATCCCAGTAGCAAATACTGCAAGATTTTTTTTTTTACAATTACAGTGAAGTAACACAAACACTCAAACTGTGTAGACTGGGCTAGCTTATACAAAAATCAGGGATCTGTTATAGATAGGTTAGATTGGCTTATCAGGCAATATGTCACTTCACTTTAATCAAGGATTAACTACAAATCCTAGCTAGCACATCTTTACAAGTGACCATTATCTGATTATTATGAATAAGTAAGACAGGAATAGACCATCCATCCTGCCTGCATCCATCCAGTCTTTCCATGATTTTCTTCCACCATAGATCTTAGCTTTCTCTCTAAACTTAGCTTTCTGCATGTAAATGTTGTAGCCTAGTGTCTGAAAACAGTAGTCCCTGAAAACCCAAGCAGGAAATACTGTAGTAAGTGTAGTCTATGCCAGATCCAAATCCAGCCAGATCATCACTCAGAAACTTGGATGCGACGTTCTGGACTTGAAGCAATGTGGCTTCATGAGACAATTGTAAACTTACTAGTGGCTTCTTCTTCAAAAGCCTGGTGAAACTAGAGCAGATCTTCATTTTGGATGCCATTTCCAGGCAATGGATTTGTTAGTAAACCCAGAAATTCCTGGGAAATTTTCTGCTATTTGACCGTTTTCTTCCAGTAAACAAACAGTTGATTTGAGAAGCTGCTGTTGGTTACTTTTATACCGTCCGAACTTTCTGAAGCTCGAAAATCCTTTCCATCTGAAATGAAACATTCTCAGAATTTATTTATCCTCTGCTGGTTCACGTCATAAGAAAATGGGCAAAATAATAAAAAATTCAAGCAAAAAGATGCTTGTCGAATTTTTTTCCGTGGCATGACTAGACTGTAGTACCACGACATCTTCAGAAGAAGAAGAGGAAAAGTAAAATCAAAATAAAAAACTCTATTTTTGTTAAAAATATAAATTGCAGAGTAATTCAATTCACCAATTTGGATAGTGTGGAGTTGATTCTGTAAGTATTTTTTGTTTGCTCATAGGAAGGCATTCATGTACAGTAGAGGTATGCTTAGCCTATGGCTATGTGAACGTTTGTTGACTTCGTCGCTGCTTCGTCGGATCTGTTTTTCAGTTTTAACTACCTAAAACAGTAGGGCACCAGATATTTTGGAGAATTTCCCTGCTTAAGGGGAATCTCCTACACAGGTGAAAAAGAATCCCCTGTAGAGGAGGTGAGGGGGGGGGGACAGGGGGGGATAAGTGGGATGAATTTTATGGCATATTCTAGTAACGTAGACCTAAAAAACTGTCTCCAGGTCCATCACCCTCCCCCAACCCCCACCCAACTCTTCTAATCCTAAATAACATGGAAAATAACCAAAAAACTAGTATTTATATGTATTTCCCTTGTATCCAAAAAAGCTTTTGAGTCCAGTCTGCATGACTGCTGTACTTGTAGCACTATTTAACACAATGCCTTACAATTTTGCTGATTTCTTCTTTTCTTGTTGGAGTTTACAAGCACTTTACTTTTTCAGGTGCTTTCACCTACGGTAGAGAAAGCCTTGATACCGGAGAAATCATTTGTTCAATAAATGCCATTTGAGTGGAAGGGATCCCTTGGACAGCTGGTATTCCTAGATAAATTCCCTTTCTATTTAGTTAATTCAGTCCAGGGGGTACTCAATTTGGGTGTAATTGTTATTTATTGGCCAAATGATTTCTCCGGTATCAAGGATTTCTCTATGGTAGGTGAAAGCACCTGAAAAAGAAAAGTGCTTATAAACTCCAACCAGAAAAGAAGAAATCAGCAAAATAGTAAGGCATTGTGTTCAGTAGTGCTACAAGTACAGCAGTCATGCAGATTGCACCCAAAAGCTTTTCTGGAAACAACAGAAATACATATAACACTAGTTTTTTTCTTATTTCCATGTTATTTAGGATTAGAAGAGTTGGGTGGGGGGTGGGGGAGGGTGATGGACCTGGAGACAGTTTTTTAGGTCTACTTTACTAGAATATGCCATAAAATTTGACACACTTATCCCCCCCTGTCCCCCCCCCTCATCTCCTCTACAGAGGATTCTTTTTCACCTGTGTAGGTGATTCCCCTAAAGCAGGGGAATTCTCCAAAATATCTGGTGCCCAACTGTAAAACATCTTCAAAAAATATTTAAAAAATACCATTGCATTCAGGACAAAATTGTCTATTTTGTAACTGTGTAAGGCCATCAGTAAGATGTCCTAGCTATTTTATATTATTTCTTAATATTCACTTTCAGTGTAAATTTAGATGTAACTAAAAAACAGCAACTGAACTTGCCTACAAAAATTTATTGATACCAAAGGAGGAAAAGTCAGCAGACAATGGCAGCAATATGTCTATTGGACTATTCACTTGATGATCATATTCATATTTTCTCATCTAACTCACTTGCTGGGGTGTCCATGCACCCAAAACCAGCTCAAAACCACCCCAGTTTCATAGAATTTCACTGAAGCACACAGTGTCACAGCCCCTAGATGGCCGATAGCTGGAAAACAATGGCTCCCCACAGGCATTTCATAATTATTTATTTATTTGATTCCTTCAAAACTGAAGAGTAAATAAAAAAAAGAGAACATCATGTCACAAACACTTCAGAGATAGTACACAAACAATTAACTGACCGTTAAAAAACAAACTATCATACTAAATTTACACGAAAATACAAATGATAGCACACAATCAAAATAAATAAACTAATCAAGGCACTTTCTTAGTGAAAAAAGAAAAAAGGTTGTGATGGACAAGAATGTTTTCAGCCTTTTTATGAAAGTTCTGAATTTTTCTGTTCAAAGTTTCCAGAGGATTCTTCAATTTAAAATTGGAAGTTAGGTGAGAATTACTCGCAGAAATAGGGAAACCAAGAAGGACTTTCGAAAATTTGTAATAAGTAACTTTTAACGCAGAAAGTTCAGAAGGACGGGAAGAAGAAAAGAAAGCAGATTGAAAAAGAATATGAGGAAGTGCAACAGCCGTATAAATCGAACCGAGAACGTCTCTGCTATGCATGCCCCGTAAAGGAATAACAGCACCAAATGCTCTTCTTATTTTGTCTTGCACATGTTGAATAAGGATAAGTTTCCATTCTCTGGTATTGGAAGAATAAGGATTCCAAGATACGTAACTCTCTCAACAGGGCTGAAAACAATCCCCCCACCACAATCCAGAGGGGCATTCAGTGTGGAAAATCTACTAGTCACAAAATAATTACATTTTTCAGAGCTAATTATTAGACCCTTCTTCCCCAGTTTAGACACTGGAATGTTAAACTTTTCAATTAACTTTTCCTTTGAAACACTTAAAATAATAATATCATCGGCATAAGCTAAAAACGTTACATCACGCAATGTAAATTACTGTTTTATAAAGATGATTTAAGGTGCTCAGAGGCAAGATAGAGAGGTGATTTTGGCCTCAAATCAAAGCTAAAAGATAGGAGAATCACATTTTGATCTTCAAAAGCTCTGGTTTGAATTTTTTTTTTTAGTGGCTACTCGTACAGGCTACTCGTACAGCTACTCGTGAAATTGTATAACTTCGAACTTGGCCTAAAGATCTTACAAGGCAACTTGTGTGCAGTCCAAAACAGGTCCTAGGTCATTCAGGGCTTTCCTCTTCACAGTTAGGACCTTGATAGGGCTGCAAAGAAATTTTCTTTTATCTTTTTTAGGCCAGTTTCGATGTTATGTACATTTAAGGTTGGCTGACTTTCTGTTTTTAGGCGTTTAGCAATTGATTTAATATATTTTTCCCAGTCAGTTGACCTCAAGCCTTAAGGTCACTCCTTGAGTCAAGGAGTATTCATTGGAGCATGAATATCTGGGGTACGTTTTTAGGTCCGCTGCTGTTTCTAGTTATGGTTAATGGATATTGATAGATGATCGTTGGAAATATGTAGATGACCTCTCCCTCTTAGAAGTTTGGCGGAGAAATGTAAAAAGTAAAGCACAACATGTCATAATAGATGATATTTGTGATGAAGCATCAGCAGACCCATGCAGACTAGAGAAAAGTCAGTGGTCCTAACAATCTTTTTTGAAAAAAGGGTACCGTACCCGAATTTTGTCCTCCAATCCCCAGTGAGAACATGTTAAAGAAATTTAACTGCTGGTTGTACACACCACAAATGACATGAAGTTGATAAAGCACATAGATTCCATTTTAAAGAAGGCCAACATCCGGGGACTAAAAATTCTTTCCAGACATGGGTGTCCCTTCCGAAAATCTCTTGCGCATTTATTTCTCTTTCATTCACCCAGTCCTAGAATACTGTTGTCCTGTATGGCATTTTGGTGTGACTCGCCAGCAATCGGATGCTCTGGAGAGGATACAATATCAAGCTCTTTTAATAACTGATAAATCTCTGAAAGTTCCTTACATCTGTTTTCTAAAAAAATATAAATTGACAGTCCTGTCTCAACGACGTGAAAATTTATGAAGTTTGGTGGGCAGACTCTTCTGAACCCAGTCCTTCACGACATCCTGCCCCCTGACTTTGCTACAGAAAGGGCGATGCCTCAAAGACAAGCTTCCCAACCAGTCCCTACCCTTCAACCAGTTTTTTGCTGGCATGTAAGATACCAGAATAGTTTTGTCCCCTCCTTTGTTTCCCTACGTAATAGAAATTAGTAGTTTATTGTTTACCCCCTGTTGTCTGTTACCCCAATCGTTGCATTTTTGTATAGTTTTTGTAAGTATTTTTAAATATAATTTGACCACGTTCTATTCTATTTTGATTATTTTGGTTAGTCTTAATTTTTGCTTGCCTTTACCACCTGCTATTCGGCCAGTCCGTAATTGGTGTTGAAATAAAATTGAATTGAATCGACTGTAATAGTGTGTGAACTGTAATAGTGAGCTAGACTGGGCTAGAGTAGGCCTTGAATAATTTATGTACCTTTTCTAGTTTTGCTCCTAGTCAGATTTTTTTTTTTTCAGGAGAAATAATGCCATATGAGAAGTACGGAGATATGTCTGATGATGAAAGGGACATTGATATTGAAAGTGAGGTAAGACCTTTCTTTCGACTTTCTGCTTTAGTCATTGGGGGCCATGCTCACTGTATGTCTGATGTTGTGACATGTTTGTTAGAACATTTAAATGAAGAAACATCTGTCACATCGGCAAAGCAGATCATTATGCTTATTTTGTTACTATGACAGTTTGGACTGAAAGAAATAATTGTATCCAGATACCAGAGTTCTATCCTGTTGACAATTCCTTTCAACTATTTCAAGACTGTGATTTCATCCTATCACGTTCTGGTGGAACTGTTGAGTTTATTAGTCACACCAAGGACCCATAAATTTCCTGTAATGACTCGCCATTCAGGGGGCTTGTCAATAAGAGATTTCTGGTGCGCTCTTGACCGGACATAAGATAGTTCGAGATATACCCATGGGGATAGAACACCCG
This sequence comes from Branchinecta lindahli, assembly GCA_023053555.1. Taxonomy (NCBI): domain Eukaryota; kingdom Metazoa; phylum Arthropoda; class Branchiopoda; order Anostraca; family Branchinectidae; genus Branchinecta; species Branchinecta lindahli. The sequence goes on along the minus strand of JAKZAO010000005.1, from coordinate 9,882,092 downwards.
ACTATCCAGATAGACAAAATTTGGGATTGGCTGCTGGAGAAGAGCTTCCGCGTTGAGGGAGGAGTCTCTTTGGCCTCACGTCCAATGAGGCAAGCAAGAACGCCGATTCGACCCAAGCAGAATTTTTGGAAACTAGGAGAGGTTCGGGCAACATAGAAGCATAGGAAATGACAAGCCTCCTGAATGGCGAGTCATTACAGGAAATTAATGGGTCCCTGGTCACATTAAAATGGTTTAATCCTTCCAGTCACTGTTGAGGTGATGTTTAAAAGTTACCGTACTGATGCTGTAGTTTCTTGACTGAGTTTAGTCAGACATTTTTCAGTTGCTTGACCGACATTAAAAAAAAAGGTAAAGGTATCAGCACTAGCCTTGACAGGTCAAGCTGGCGGTGCTGATCTCCGATTCTCGGCCCTCAGCCAGGAAGTGCAATGGGGGGTTGGGGGCATGCCATCCTGTGCTGTCGGTCGCACACCCTTCCTGTCACCCTCCCCGGATTTCTCCAGTTACCCATTTGAAGCTGGGTGGACTTTAGCTTGTCTTACAGGGTTACGCCACTAACCCCCGCTCGAAACATTCAGTAGGCACGACCGAGACTCGAACAAGGGCCCTTCCCTTGCGAGTTCGGCGCGCTAACCATTCGGCCACGGACCGACATTAGTATGGCACTTATTTCACTTTCTCATTGTAAGGGAGAGGGCAATCCTTAACACAGTGGCTTGATTTTTTTTTCCATCTTCTAGGATGAACAAGGCTACTCTTCTTCTGGACAGAGCTATTCATATGGCTCAAATCAGCCACTAGACAAGCGAGCACACCATAATGCCCTCGAAAGGAAAAGACGAGATCACATCAAGGATAGCTTTTCCTGCCTCAGGGATTCAGTGCCATCTCTACAGGGAGAGAAGGTAAAAGTTGCCAAGTTCATTGGTGTTGTATTTGTCGACAGCATCCTGGTTTTGAAATCCTGAGCATCAGAAATACAAACTTACTTCTCTGTTTGGTGTTAGACCAGTTAACTGACTTTTTATTTGGTAATATTTCAGCTTTTCTTGGCAAGGGTCCTCTCAGGTATGTATAGAATCTAATTGTCGCACATCACACTTGCACTAAGATTTAATACACAATAAGCAAGTCGGTTGAAATGGGACCGTTTTTTTTTTTTTTTTTAGGTCATAGATGGAGTTTGTTCAAAATGAACCAAATCGTCCTCCAAAGCTGACACTTGTTCGGAAGTACAACAAACCCCCTTGGAAAATTAACAAATACAAACACGATTATATTGAAATACAATAGACCTACGTTGCCCGGGCAACGTGATGTGTTGCAGCAACCTTTGCTCGGCTTCGCCGACTAAAGTGTTGCGAGTGCAACACTTTGGTTTTGTTTCTTCGCTTTCTGTTAAGTGATGAAGTTGTCAACCCCTGTAAACTTTCAAACTGTTGTATCTCATGAAGGAATTTTTGTACCAAAAAACGGATGTCATATACTTTGATCAGCTCATCAAGATCTATCGATTGCCGTTGAAAAAAAATTCTATCTGTATTAGTTCAAAAGTTGACTTTCTTGCCGTAGGCCAACTTTCTAATATCACCACTTAGAAAGGAGCAAAGGACAAAGCTCTAATATCTTTAGGAATGAAAGAACTTTTGAAGTATAAGAGGATATTTGATACCAATTCTCGTCCTCAATCCCAAGTGTGAGAAATGGAATGATAAAGGGAGCAGAAATCACGAACAGAAATGGATAGAAACAATAGATGGCAGCACTTTCGGACCCGTGGGAAAATGCCACTTTTTTGTTTCTGTAAATTTTTGTATTTGTCACTCAAAGAAGATGTATTGGCTGTGGGGCTGGGGAACTGCCGCACATATTTATGACTTATTGATTATAGTACATCTTCAATTTAAAACTGGTGCCTGTCTGCTTGCCTGCTAGAACGGAGCTTCCCACTCGAAAGCAGAAACATGGTTTGATGAAACGAAAGCTTGGCTGCATAACTTCAGATAGTCCTCTCTGACATAGGCTATACAACTCCACTTCACTTCACCCACCATAGCCTCTGGCTCAATTACAAGCAAAAAACATCCTTTTTGGCCCCAGGCAAGATTTCTACGGAGCTTTCCGAAATGTAATGTCAAATTCATCCGGCCTAAGGTCAACACTTTCCGTAAAAACCGCACAGGTTAGACCCTTACCACTTTCTACTTATAAGCTGAAATCGGGATACTACGAACAAAAAAAAAAACACGACAAAACCAAAGTGTTGCTCTCGCAACACAAAACAAGACCAAAGTTTTCGATGGGATCCAAAAATTTAAATATTAACTACGTCTTGTCTTCGCCAAATCCAGTCTTCGCCAGGCTAATCATCTGAGAAAACCAAGTTCAGATATACCTGTATAAGCCATATCTATTTTGACGATACTGATCGAAACTTCCTGGTGTACTTCTGGCAAATTTCCGGTTTCGGCCGAATTCCTGAAGAACTACGTGTCCGGCTAAAAAATGATTGTCATACGGATCAGCATCTCTTCTCACCCCTAGATCTATCATCTAATCAACTTCAAATAAAACTTTTACTTTTAACAAATTTTCCGGTTTGGCCGGTTTCCGGGCTAACTAATTGTCTGGCGAGAAAACAGTTTTCGTATTATTGTTCAGCATACCTTCTTACCCCTAGATCCAACATCTAATCGACTTCAAATAAAACTTTTACTTTTAACAAACTTTCCGGTTTTGGCCGGATTCCGGGCGAACTACTTGTCCGGCGAGAAAATGGTTTTTATATTCCTGTTCAGCATGCCTTCTTACCCCTAGATCCAACATCTAATCGACTTCAAATAAAACTTTTACTTTTAACAAACTTTCCGGTTTTGGCCGGATTCCAGGTGAACTACTTGTCCGGCGAGAAAATGGTTTTCATATTCGTGTTCAGCATGCCTGCTTACCCCATAATCGACTATCACATTAGCTGTTTAAAAATATTTTGCTTGTCCCTTAATTTGAACCCCCTCCCCCACCCCTAAATGTAGGGCTACAGGGCCCATCTACGAACTCGACCTTACTCTTGACCCAAAGAATGCTCACACCAAGTTTCATCAAAATATCTCATTCCCTTCGAGAGTTATCGTGCTTACAGACGGACGGACAGACGGACGGACGGACAACTTTTGCGATGTTATAGGTATCCCTCCACTTACGTTTTGGGATCCCAAAAAGCAGAAAAGAAATGATCCTTATTTCATTTCAGCAAGCTAGTCGAGCTCAGATCCTAAAGAAGGCTGCTGACTACATTCAGTTCATGAGAAGGAAAAACTCGGCTCATCAGCAGGATATTGATGATCTGAAAAGACAGAATGACATATTGGAACAGCAGAGTGAGTCGGATTTTTGTTTCGCCAGTCTTCTTGTGTCTGTATTTGCATACTCTGTTTTAGCGTTTTCTGCCAAATCTGTTACTTGAGCCAGACCTAGCCTATATTTCAAACTGTTGTGTAAGGGCGGCGAACTCCATGTTTCTGAACTTGTATTGACAAGAAAAATGTAGGCTAGCAGACCCATAGGCTGCATTACGTATGTTAATGTGACATATTGATTGCACTCTCCAGAAGAAACGAAGCTTGTCCGTGAAAAGCTATATATGTGACCGGAAGTCGATTCAGCGAGTGGAGGTAACGAGGGAATAGGTCCTTTCAAAGGTTCGTTTTGTTCGTAGCAATGTTCAGGTAGTTCGACGATCAGTTCGCCTATTCCAGAATCTCTAAGGAACCCGAACCCAACATAAGTATGACCAGGGACCCATACATTTCCTGTAATGCCTCGCCATTCAGGGGGCTTGTCTAGACTTTCCAAAAATTCCGCTTGGGTTGAATCGGCGTTCTTGTCTGCCTCATCGGACGTGAGCGCCAAAGAGACTCCTCCCTCAAGGCGCCAGGAGTCAATCCAAATGTTATCTATCTGGATAGTCGCGTATTCTATCCCCGTGGGTATTTCTCGAATTACTGGTTGGTCGGTCAAGATCGCATCAGAAATCTCATATTGACAAGCCCCCTGAATGGCGAGGCGTTACAGGAAATTTATGGGTCCCTGGTATGACCGAGAAGATGCTGTATAAGATAGGATCTGCTTTCTGATTGGGGCAAAGCTCACGACACTACTGAATTACTTCCCCTCGATTTTTAGACCATTTCTGAGAAATTGTTTCGTCCTCAACTTTTTTGAATTTTCACTGAAGAGTCAATAGTTGCGTTTTTTGCCTTTTCTCCATAGGTCGGTTAACCTACCTATTTGCCACTATTGACCATTTTTTCGGTTAGACTGAGCTCTAAAAAACGGCTTATAAGAAACAATGGCGTCTTCCCGTCGCCGGCGCCTAGCTCTCCAATGAGAACTTTGAATTTCGCGCCGCGCCAAGAGCGTAGGTCGGTTGGATGGAGCTCCCGCCTCAGTCCACAGGTCGGTTAACCGACCGGCGAACGGAGCAAAAAAAAATAGCTTATAAAAACTTAGGTCGGTTAATCTAAGGAAGAAAACGACTTATAGTGGGAAATCTTGTAGGTCGGTTAACTGGATGATGGCAAAAAACGTGTCCGTGAGAGTAGCGATTACCTTCCAACGTCTAGTAGGGAAATAAGAAGGGTAGCCTTACATTTTTTAAGAGAGACTGCAACCTTTTGCAGTTCGTGCCTTGGAGCGTGCAAAAGCAAGTGGGAAGTATGGCGGCAATCCTCGAGATGCTGATTATGAAGATCGGGGCGGAAGCTATAAGAAGATGAAGTCATGACGGATGTGCGTTAGTTTTCTCGATGTTTTCTCTATTTTTACTGTACAAACGATCATTACACTGTCCTGGTATTTTTAATTTTCGTCTTTATCTCTCCTTAACAATAATATCGGGCTAGTCAATCAACGATTTCGCATTCCTGAAGACTAGTAATTCAGTTCACCTTATTTTCCCCAAAATTCTTCGAGAAAAATGGCGTAGGAAATGTCAACAGAAATATTTGTCTTGTCTAAGCCGTATTCTTTTACTCCGATTTCTGCGTAAAAATATAAACGATTTGTAGGAGTAGAAGTAAATCTGACACACCTGTAATACGAGTGAGTGTACCTTGAAGCCCGGCCATCAAATCGGAACCTCTAACAGTGTACAGTATTCCCAACGACCAAGTTTCAGCTTTTCGAAGGGGTACCTACGAGTGCCTCAAGCCCCCCCCCCCCTCTGACTCCTCTCATAGTAGCTGCATGTGATACAGACTTCTAGTGCATATATGCCTTTTCCACCTCTCAAGATTCATTCGTTCGAGAAATGTAGATTAATGTTTCAGACCCTTCATCTACCATCATCTATCTAGTACATTACACAACTTTGCAGGGACAAGCGATCCTACGAGGAGCGGGTGCGTTTGGAACCAAAAGGGGCAGACGTAAGGAATATGACGCTTCTTCCTGTAAAATTCCGTCCGATTGCTCATCTTTCGGCCGTAAGATTTCTTGCCACCTCCCTCCAACTCCCCCACAATGGCCGGATCCGTAAATTGCAGACCTAGTGCTTGTGGTCTTACGTATTAGTTTCTTCCGAATCGCGCCACGCACGCGGGCTTTAGTTGTGATCCAAAGTTCCAAGCTTACCCCCTTCCCTCTCACGGATGGTCAGATTTGCAAGTGAATATGGTTGTGCCTCTGTCATGGGCGCCAAGTTTCATCTTCATAGAGACTAGCACGTCACGAAGCCTCGTGATCACCGTACCGACCAAATGAAGACCCGATGAAAAATTTCCGAGAATCAGTAGTATGGAGTAGTACGAAAAAGTAGCATGTAGTAGCAACGTTGCTACTACATGCTACTACTAGCAAACTGGATGCTATTTGATACTACTACATAAGATCAGCCCAGTCGGAGGCATGTTTATCAAAGTATTCCATACTACTACATATCGCTAATCAAACTATTCCATACTACTACATATAATTCCATGCAACTTTTTCGTACAACTACCATACTACTACCCAGTCAAAGAATTTTTCATCGGGGAGCGATCTGTCGGGCGCCATGAGCTAATCTTAGGGCGATTCTGGCGGTCTGGAAAGCTCCGCAAGCTTATGCGCCGGCTGTTCTTGCGACTTCGGCTAAAAGGCGCTTCGCTTTCCAGAGCTGTTCTCGCGCTCCGCTAGTTTCCGCGAGTACTTGGAAACCGAATCCAGCGAGTGGAAAGTGGTTTCGGCAAGTCAGCGAGAAGTTGTAAAGGCGCAACGACTTTTTGCTTGTTCTTGCGCTCGGCGGATTCTCGCTTTGGTTTTCGGAAAGCGAATCCAAGAGATCGCCCTCTTTTCGGTTGTGCTTTGGTACTTCATCTCTTCTGTGCCTACGCGAATAGACGCAGGCACTGAAGCTGGCAAGCGTAAGTGGAACATACGTCATTAAGCTCAGTAATGGCAAAATACTCCAGTAGCCAGAAGTTTCTCCAAGTCACACCGAGAATCCGCGTCGTAGGACTAAACATATTAAAAAATCATTTATCAATAAACAGAACATACAGTACAGGTCAAATTTAAAATAATCCAGGTAATCAGCTAAGAACGGCGAGGGACTTGAAGTACTCATGAGCAAGCGCGGCAGCTTTGGCACCAATATTGAAGACAGGATGGATCGGCAGCTGTAACAGACCACACACCATCAGCAAAATATGAGGCAAATATCCAGCACATTTTCAAAAAGCAACGTTCTGTTAAATGTAAATTTAACCCGAACGGCCTTCTAAGGATAACAAAATTCTGAAGAAACCAACCAGAACCCTTCACGTTTCATAAACTGACTTACGGCTTGACACACAGAAAGCGTCCCTCATGCTCTTAATTAAACAGGCAGGAATTCTCTGATCTGAGCTTCAAGTGACAAGTCTCAAAATAAATGTATCAGTGGACAGTTCAGCTGAAACAAAATCACTTAAAGTTCAATGGGCGGATCAAACAATCATCATGCCACATTACCACCCCCTAGAATACAATGTCACATCAGAAATCAGCAGATTCCTAGACAACTTATTTTCGCTAATATATCGTACGGCGTTTTTTGCTGACTGCCATACCCCGATTTACTAGCTTCGACAAATATAAGCAGAGTTTCTTTTTTCTTATCCATTTGTTGTTATTATATACTCCGGATTATTTGTATTGTTGACAAATTTTCATATTGACGGTTTTAACTGAAAATTCCTTGTAAGCTCTGGAATCAGCTGCAAGCAGGTCGGTTATATTTGTACATTTTTGGCAGTTTTGTAACTTTCATCATATAACACTAGAGCAATCTGCCAGCGACAGAGACGGTTTATTTTAGCAGTCATGGCACTCTCATCACTCAGCTCTACAAAATGATTGATTTTCGTACATGGCCAAGAGTTTTTGAATTTCCGCGCCTTGCAATACCAAGCTCTGAAATCGTCTCCGCTGATACGCCGAAGAGTCAATGACAAGCGATAACAAGAAAACGGCTTATTTTTGAAGCGCTCACTAGTGGACGTCAGAAATGTGTATGTGTGAAGCATTTTATAAAAATTAAAGCATAGTTGGTGCCCCTTGTGCTTTAAGTTCCTTGAATGAGACAGTCATGCATTCGGCTTGGAACACACGCCTGTCTTGACCTGGAAGAAAGACTTGACTTACCACTTCATTGTCCGGATGTCCAAGAACGTTCACAGACGTTAGGCTCCCTACGCCGGAGTGCTGTGCTATCGATATTCCACTGAGACTGTAGCAGGTGTGGTAGAAATCGCGATGCCTAGAAAAATGGGATATGATTTGCAGTTTCAAGTTCTACGCGCATTCACGCATGGGTAACCGTACCGAACTGAACCGACCTGAGGGACAGAGGAAGTGCGAGGCGTCTTCTTCTTTTCGACAAGGCTAACTGTAGTAAAGTCTGGTCTTCACCTCCCGGACTTCCGGAATCTGGGCTTCCAGATTATTCTTTGACTTCTTCTATAAATTGCATCTGGAATATGAACCGGTCCGAACGTACATCAAAATAATCCGGAAAAAAAAGGGCTTTTGAACTTCCAGATTTCCGGAATTTTTAAGTATCGCAGAAAAAATTCAAAAAAAATCTCGGAAAATCTGGGAACCCAGATTCCGGAAGCTGAAGACCCGACTTAAGGTGGCTAGAAACTAGCAGTTTCGTACAAACAATTTTTGTCGACATCTTTGCTACTGGCCCTGGTGGCACAAATAGCTAATACTAACAATAACGTCTGTATTTAAAGGACAGCCCTACTGCGCTTCCTGAGACGAATGCATCAACCTTGTGGCAGCTTCACTCGAAGGTGGAGAGGTCGATATTCGAGACGTATAATGCGCTTTAGCGGTAGCACGGTTAACTGAGCTTCTTACAGACGCCCTAAAGAAAGGGAGGGGACGTTTACGACCTCCTTATCCTTCGGAAGGGGGGGGGGTTCAATCCACTATTGTCAAGAACTCGACTTCGAACTTAGGAAAGCAGTGGCGGAGCACATTATTTTCGAACCCAGAAATCCGTAATTCTTTTGGTTACCCTATACTCCCGTTTATTAGCAAGAGAGATAAGAATCCTAAGAGACTGAATTTATTACCCTGCTAATGCGAAGAAGGGAAGAGCCCTTCGAGGGCTGGGGTTTGGCCGACAATCCTCTAGCATATGCCTATTGCTGGTCAGAGATACGTCTAGATGATGGCTGTGATTACGAATCAGTGACAAGACCGATTGGGGACCGCTTGACTGCAATAATTTAACGCCACACTGTCAGAAGTTTCATAACAGATTAGCGCATATCACTTTTAAGAATAACACCTTTTCACTTAGAAATAAAGTGTTATGACCAATTAAGTTTACACTATTATGTGCCTAGATCTCCAACAACACCTTCAATTGGTAAAAATACCAACGGGAACGAAAGAAACATAACAGATAACATCCCAAAGTGTTATCTGTTGAAACCAGGCATCCTTTTGTTGTTGTTATGTAACTTCTGACAGTGTAGTATTTTTACCAGTTGAAGGTGTTGTTGGAGATCTAGGCACGAAATAGTGTAAACTTAATTGGTCAAAACACTTTATTTCTAAGTGAAAAGGTGTTATTCTTGAAAGTGTTATGCGCGATCTAATTTGAAACTTCTGACAGTGCAGTGCGGCTTGAGCGTGGACTGAGCCAGCCTGTCAGCAATGTCCGCTATTACTCCCACGTATCCGAACCTTGACGCAAGTCGATCGACAGTCTGTTCAGTAGAATACGCCTAACCCAAGGACTTCTGCCTCTACTGTGAGGAAAGGGTTCCATGCAGCACTGGCGAGGGATGGTCTAGCCCCTTCTTGACACGATACGTGTGCGTTTGTACATCGGTCGCCCGCTACGCAGCTGTTATCGGCGATTTCAGAAAGAAATAAACGGGACGTCAGCATGGGAATCTCGAGCAGACTTGCATTAGGACTACTTACTTGGAAGGTTTATCGATAAATCCACCACTCTCCTTTTCACAGCAAAGCATGACATACTGTTGTAAAGCATCCACGTCAAACAGCCATCGTTCGAGCTCTAGCGACTTGCCGCCTGCTGCAAAATATTAAAGGACACGTTGTACTTATCCATCCTCGTTCCCTAGATTCTTCACTTCGTTATGTGTATCCTATCTACTCTATTAGCAATATACTGATTTTCACGCTTGCCACGATTTCTTAAGCTTGTATCAGCCGCCCGATCATTGTTTCCGAGGACTTGTTTCCGTCGGAAGACCGGTTATACACATTTTACCAAGATTGTCATCCAAGGCAAGGAGCATAGAAAGAGGCTAAAAACAGCCAAAGCCGTGTGTAATTTTCTGTAAGATTAAGCTTAGTTGTGAAGTGGTCAACTATCTAAGAACATCGGAGCAGAAACACCATGCAGTGCGGTGTGTCCTTTAAGAATCTTACTGTTATGCCTAGCACAACTTTTGGCTTGCGGCAGAAAGAATGAACCCCTCGCACTTGCCATCGTGGCTTACTTCTGCTATGCCGAGGTCGGGTAGACAAGTCTAATTCACTCCGCTTTGTTTTTGGGATCCCAAAACATTGACGTGACGGGATGCCTTTGACTTCGGAAAGTCTGTCCGTCCGTCTGTTAGCACGATAGCTCTCGAAGAGGTTGACATATTTTTGCTCAAACTTGGTGGAGGGTCCACTGGGTCAAAGTACAGGTTAAGTTTGTACACGGGTCCGTAGCCCTATATTCAGGGTTGCGGAGGGGGTTTAGATTGAGGGATGAAACAAATATTTTTATCAAGCCAACATTATAGTCTGTTTAGGGGTAAGAAGACACGCTGAACCCAGATCTGGACCTTTTTTTTTCTTACCGGACAAGTACTTAGCCCGGAATCCAGCAAACACCGGAAATTTGGTAGAAGTAAAAGTTTTTATCTGAAATTCTGGAAGACCCGACTATCTGTATTAAACGATTTACAAAAATACTCCTTTGGGATACCATCGAAACCTTTGGTCTTGTTCTATCTTCACCCGGCCACATGTCGGTCGCTGGGTCCGGGGTCCTGTGTAAAAATGTGTATTCGCGTCTCAACATTTGTGTTCGTCTTCCTGTAAATAAACTGGCCGAGGTTGACAGGAACAACAATTACATCCCCCTGAAAGATCCCATCTCCAACTGGCGTCCGTGGTTAAGTCAAAGAAGAAGTTATCTGGTAATCTGGAGAAAATTCTCGGATAAGCTCTTTAATTGTCAGGGCTTTCGGACGCACTGTCTACCTTGTCGAAAACCTACATAATTAGAGCCTTCCACCAAAGTGGATGCCTAGGTCCGCAAGGGACTGGGCAGTGGGCATACAGGCGATCGCACAACGAATACAACTTTTATGGGGCTATAACTTTGATTTTACTTAAAGGGCGATTCTGGCGATCTCTTGGATTGGATTTCCGAAAAGCAAAGCGAGAATCCGCGGAGCGCAAGAACAAGTAAAAAGTCGTTGCGCCTCAGTTGCACCTTTACAACTTCTCGCTGACTTGCCGAAATCACTTTCCACTCTCGAAGTGGATTCGCTTTCCAAGTGCTGGCGGAAAGTAGCGGAGCGCGAGAACAACTCTGGAAAGCGAAGCGACTTTTAGCCGAAGTCGCAAGAACAGCCGGCGCATAAGCTCGCGGAGCTTTCCAGACCGCCAGAATCGCCCTTAATTTTATGATGATAGGTGATTCATACTTATTTACAGTGTACATCTGACTAGATGATGCCACGAAAAAAAGTGGACTTAGAAACTGATTAATTATTTTACTATGTGTCTGCTTCACTCTCAAGCATTATTTCAATTAGTCGCTTCCATTAGACTGGAGCAAAGAAACAGGAATACTTACCTAAAGACTCGAGTCGCCTATGAATTAATGTAAAGACAGCTCCAACCCAAAAGCTGTAACAGCTGTCAACCAGTTTATTTGTTCGACCTTGGAAACCTCCCTCGACTACCATTTGCTTGAACGCTACCCAGTGCTAGAAGAGACAATAAATCTTAATGAATCTTACTATACTACTGTACTGATATAGTACTGATGCAGAGGCGTTACTAGCCAAAATGTTTGGGGGGGGGACAAGGTATTTACCGACTGGCTGGTCATTTTTACCGACTGGTTTTGCAGATAAAAACGACTATTCTTGAGAAAAAACGACTATGTTGACGAAAAGTCGGCTGATTTTGAGAAAAAACGACTATTTTCAAGAAACAATCGACTATTTTTACGAAAAATCGACTGTTTTTAAGAAAAATCGATTGTTTCCTAGAAAAAAATCGACTGTTTTTACGAAAAATAGCGGCGCTTCGCGCCGACTCGGCTATTCGCGCCGACTGGCCGACAACATTGGGGGGGGCGTCCCCCCCCTCCCCCCCCTAGTAGTCACGCCCCTGTACTGATGTACTGATACGTTCCTAATCGCAATCCATCCCCGAGGTTCCAAACTTCCTGTGTAATGTATCCATCATCATCATTTAAAGACGGAATAAAAAACAAGATAAACGAAAAGAAACAACGGAAAGGAAAAACATACTTCGATAACTACGAACTCGGAACAAACAGAAATTACCAAAGATGGAATGACTTCTGGCATTCAGTAGAAAAATCACTAATACCTACGCTTCTCAATAACTCCCGCTGGGTTTACCAATCGATACTTTCTCTACAGAAAAGAATTGCTTGTCCACGCTGGCAGTCCCATCAAATACTTTGCAAATTTAAAATAAAGGCGGTGAACTTGCTTCCTCTTACCACAATTAAAAAAAGACCAGACAGGAGCAAGAGCGAGTAGGTGAGGAACTGTTAGGCTATTATATATATATATCATTCTCCTTGTTTGGCGTTTTCGACGCGGATCGGATCGGAAGCTTATTACATCTAATGAGCTCATTGGTTGGAAATACTGGCTGTGCAAGTTTCTCCGTGTTTAGATCTTTCAAATTCTAAAATCTCCGCCAAGACAAATTCCAGCGATTCCCGCTTCGCTCTGCCAATCACGCAATTTCTGGAAAAACGAAGCAAAATTCGAAGGTCAACCGGGAAGCCCCCCCCCCCCAAGACCAACCAAGCCCACGGGGGTCCATGTCTCCCATTTTTGTCTCTGTGTCTTCCTGGGGCAACCTCCTCTACGTGGGAATTACAGAAGAAAAGATGTTGCCTATGTACCACAGGAATAAAGAACTCACCAACACCCGTCTTGCATCACATAGTTCCTCTGATCCTAGCAGCACCAACCCAGCATACCCACAAAAGGTATACCCTCCATGAGCTTCTAAGCCGGGATAGCCTATAAGATGAAAAATATGATAAATGAAAATATCTGAGCTGTAAACCCACCATGGAAGACAAACACCAAACATAACGACGATTTGTAAGGCGTGCCCGTTAGCGCAAAAGAACTATGTTCAGTGCAGTGATCGTCAACTGAAAAGGAGCCACAGACGTTTTTTTTTTGGAAATGTAAATAAATATGTGTTTATTGCATTTTATAATTTTATACAACTTATATATTTGTCACCATATTAATCGTCATACACATTCTATCACGATTCATCACACTTTGATAGAACACATTCATGTAACTTTGCAGCTCTCTTTATTTGGCAATGTCAACCACCTACGCATGTGGATGACGTTGCCAAACAAGCTTTAGTAATATTTGACATATAGCCTACAAATAACTACAATAATCTGAATCCCTTACCTGCAAAGCCCCCTTCATACGTCTGACACCTCAGGATCCAAATGTCTGTCCCTTTCTTCAGGTCATCAGTAAGCAGCTCAGTCAACCGTGCTACCGCTAAAGCGCAGTATACGCCTCGAATATCCACTTCTCCGCCTTCATGAAGTGTGAAGCTACCATCAGGTTGATGCATTCGTCTCAGGAAGCTCAGTAGGGATACCCTTGAAAAACAGAGGTTATTATTAGTATTAAGCCCTTATGCCGCCAGGGTCGATGGCAAAAATCTGTACTAAAACTGGTCTTACCAAGCTGCAAGCTCATAGCCGCTGATGAACGTTCTGCCGTCCCTATTTTGTGGATCGCTGTACTCTGGAAAAGGGCTTTCCCTCTGCAAATGAGGCTGAGCAAGGGCAGGAGGTGTCGCTCCTTTCCGTTCCAGTCACCACAAAAGCTTCCTTTCTTGGCTAGTTTCAGTGACTCGTTACCAAGAAGCTTAGTGAGGCTGAAGGTGCGGAACGAAGAAAAAGGTAAAACAAAAAATTTGCACTTCTGAAAAAGAGATACAGGATACCTGCATCTTTGTGGGCTCCGCTTATATTTCTTCTATTTTCTTACTTTAATAGGTTTAAGTTGTACATAATGGGCCTCGACTCTCTCTTTGGCCCATTCATGATTTCAAAGAACTCAGAAGACAGACAATGCGTTTCCACAGGAACGACTGGCCAATTAATAGAAACACCAGATGAGCTGGAAAAAGCAGAGTATTGATAAAATGACTGAGTTAGCTTTCGGTTCTTCTTTAATAGGCCCTTTTTGGTGCCTCTGGGTCTCATGCTAACTCAAATGAGGAAATTAAATTCTTTGTAGCAGTTCGCTTGCCTCACACTGTCCCTGAGAGATATCTATGTCCCTCAGTTTTTTCCTACTTGCTTTTGACTTACCTATCAATGGCAGAATAGGCTTCATCTGTTCCAAGTATACATAAGGCATTTACAGCAGCATATGTGGCAGCTAGGTGAGGGTACTGTGATGGTCCACCTCCAAAACCACCCTCCTTATGCTGGCATCTAAAAGGAGTGATAGGTCATATGGAGACTTTAGTGCATTTTCTGCGCTTCACCGGGAACATCAGGAAATGATGATTACCCTCTGAACTAAATATGATCAAAAGCTCTTTTGGATCACTTTTATCATTCAAACTTAGCATAATGTTTTGACATTGGCTGCCAAATCCACTAACTAGGATCACTTGACTGAAAGCACTTTTACACTCAAACTTAGCCAAGTCGAATAGCTAATATTCTGTCAGGATGCTAGTCTAGTCAAGGCATGTTTTGCTTATATATCTCCTGTTTTCATCCAAGAGCTAATTTTATAGTTTTGTTTCTTGTTCTTACACTTTTGGGAATTAACTACGTCTATATTATCCGAAATCTCTACCTTCAATACTTAGATACTGGGACATAAAAAATCTTACTGAAAACCCGTCTTTTTTAAGGGCTTTTTGGTAACCCTATTCTTACCTTTTGAGGAATTCTATTACTCCTTTTGCATCTTCAGAAGAAATCTCTGCCTCTAGTATTTCCAGACTGTGAAGTATCCAGTAACATAACCAGGGAAGACTTGCATCAAGACACTAGAAAAAATGGACAATCTTTAATATCCCTATACTAGCCTAAAGTATTGATTGTTCCTATTATGGAACAGTGCTGGAGTAGGAAATTTGCTTTACTGTTCATCCTACTACAGGAGAAGTCACCAACATCAGATTACATAACCTTGAAAGTTGCCTCAAAAATATTTAAAGAAAATGTCCTTCAAGTCCTAACTAAGTCCTAACTATCTAGAAGCAAAACCCTTATGACCTACAGCTAACTTTTAACAATGCTCTGAACAATTCTCAACAACTAAACAATTTTCATCCATTTGCTGTGACAAAAGTCAATTACCAGTCAGCTAATTAAGGAGTTCTGAGGACACTTGAATAGGTCTTTTGGGTCTGCATTCTACCATTTATTCCAAAACTTCAATGTTCAAAGTTAACTAATGTTCAAAGAAGCACACTCCACTGCTGCTCCACTGTAAATGCTCAAAAAGCAAAATCTCAACGACCGAGGACCTAGCAGTTATGACTACATAGAAATTTTTTTACATTTTTAAGGTCAATACTGAGATTATCTCGCCTAGGCTAATCAAACATCTGAACTCTCCTGAATGCAACCTGTATATACTGAAACATAATGGATAGCCTATATATAAATGGGTGCATAGTACATATAGCCATCCAAGTTGGGTCTTCAACAACTGGGTGAGGTCATAAAAAGGTTTTGTTTAAATCTGGGCATAATTCCATACAAGCATGACCCACAACCATTTCATCTAGGTATTTAATTTAATCTCTAAAGACAAAAGTTGTTATTTATTAATATTGTTGAATGTATAGGGTGCCACTACTAGTAGGTGGACACGTCGTAAAAAGCGGACCAAGTATAACCTGACAGAATAAATTTGCCTAAACAATAACAAACCCTAAACTTTTCTTCTTCAGTTGATGTTAACCTCCACAGCATTGCCACGCCACACAATTTCATAAGCAGAATTGCTTAAACAAAATATAAATAATAAAAATGACATTTTCTCACTCTTTTAATGATGTCACACTGTCCGCTTTTTACGTCCGTTATTTATCACTTGTCATTAATAGTCAATACTCAAAGTTATTATACCCTGTGATAATTATGATCAAAGATCTTTCAAGTTGTGAATCGTAGTTAGTTTCATAACTGTAATACACAATTTTTTAATCAATTTTGTCAGTGCATTCAAACCTTGTCCGCTATTCATGACGATGTGTCCGCTATATTTTACTCGGCACTTTTCTTGGATGCTTAATTTGACAAATGGACTGGCTTCGTGTCATAAGCTTTTGTGTTGGTTTGACAACACTGCCGGATTCTCTTTACATTTACATTTATAAACCATCCTATGGCTATGGACTTGCTAAGCCGCTAAGGACAATCAAACCTATCTCAATCCTGCCTCAATCACATGACATCACATCACAATGTGCGTCATGCTGGCGTCATGAGTGACTGTCTGATATTCTGCCAAGATTCAATGACACCCATAAAAAAGGAGGCTACCTCAAAACTTTCTGGAAGTTTGTGCAATCCATGCTGGAGATACTGAATGTGTTTCAGTCGTTTTAAAACAGGATATTCTGAATTGATTTCTATTTCTTTGAGGTGAGACTGAAGTATGAGTCTTAAACTGTTTTCCGTATTTCTCTGATCTAGAAGAGTCACATTTTGCACAATATTCACGGAAGTCAAGCTGCGTAGTCGACACTGTAAGTTTTCAACTATACTCATATCAACGCACGTTTTTAAGTTTTAAACTTTGCGGTTTTTGTCAGCACGGTTGCGACTTGCGCAGGGCCCAGCTTTTCCAGAAATGCTGTATTTTTATTACCGGCAACGCTGGTTCAGTCAGGATTCGGTGAAAGATTCAAAAAGCTTAGCACACTCAGCTCTTGAAAATAAAGTAAACTACACAGCAGCATAGGTGAGAGTATATCGATGCTTACCGATTAAACTATTGCGAACTAGACAGTCGGTGTCAGAGCTCTAGGAATAATTGTTTTCTGTCACTAGAACTAGAAGAGATTGGAAGAGGTATGCTTCTATCAGAGGAGTTACTAGCCAAAATGTTTGGGGGGAGACAAGGTATTTACCGACTGGCTGGTCATTTTTACCGACTGTTTTTCAGACAAAAATGAATTTTTGAGAAAAAAATACTTCATTGGCGAAAAATCGGCTGATTTTAACGAAAAAAACGACTATTTTTACGAAAAACCGACTGTTTTGAGAAAAATCGACTGTTTTCAAGAAAAAAATCAACTATTTAAAAAAAAAAACGAGTCGCTTCGCACCGACTCGTCCATTTTTACATCTGGCTGACAACATTGGGGAGGCGTCCCCCCTCCCCCCTAGTAGTGATGGCCCTGGCTTCTATGACCATTACTACTGGAGCCTATACTATTTCTGTTGGTCTCTGTTCCCATAAGCACCTGACAGAGTTAGTTTCTAGCTTAGATGTGCCTTAGATGCACCAAACCTGTCCAAACTAGTTAAACCCTGGTTAAACCTGTTGAAAGATGTGTGTTTCCAAACATAATCACTGATACATCTTTCTTTAATTCAGAAATTTTGGCACTGTTGGGACGGAAACGAAGTCACGGCATCCCGCATTGTTACTGTACCAGAAACTCAAGATCTTTCGTATTGCCTCTCTCCAAAATGTTCAGTAGCAAATATGACAGACTTTCCCTGGTTCAGTGCAAAATAAGATAGACTTCCCACTGTCCAAAGTGTCAATCCAAAAATATTTGAGAACTGTACATGCTATGCTTAAATGTAGGGATCCAGAGTGGAACCAAAGTGCCAGTTTGAATTGAGTTGAAGGAAGGAAATGTGGGAAAATACAAGCAACAAAAAAAGGAATCCAGAACACAGAATATACTTGTTTGCCTTCCTTGGAAAATGAAAGCACAGTTTTTAAGCTTTTTGTTGAAACTGCTGCAAAGTTTGGTGATTTCTGAAGTTTATAATCCAGTAAGTGAGCTAGGGATAACATAGAAGTCAGAATAAGTAGGCTATGATGTGTCCTTTAAAAGCTACACATTTTGGGCTTACTTGGTATTTCATTCAAAATTGTACCTATCAAGTCAACATATTTTCTCTCTCACTATATTTTCAATCTCTGTCCATATATTCATATAATATATACAAAAACGGATTCGTCAGCTGTGATAGCTCTGTCCTTATTTAATTTTACTTGAATTGTCTGTCTATTCTTAGTGTCATTCAGTCCTACCAAGTATGTCTCATTGCTCCAGTGAAAATCTCAGGAGGTTGTTCAGTTTAGTGACATCAAACATGGTTTATGATCAGCTTGTTCCCTAAGCCAAAACCTTCACTGTAGTGATGCCATGTTTTACAGGGCTTGCTCATGGCTCCGGCATTTTTTTTAGTTCAAAATGTTTGGCTTGCTTGTGGTTGTGTTCTGATTTGCTGCTATCGAATATAAATTCTGATTTTAAACACTTAAAATCAATTAGGAATTCCTCTGCTGAGTTAGACCACCAGATTTGACTTTGCCCTGCCCTTTTTGGGATCCCAAAACGTTAGTGACGGATACCTATGACATCGCAAAAGTTGTCCGTCTGTCCGTCTGTGCGCACGATAACTCTCGAAGGCATTGAGATATTTTGATGAAACTTGGTGGGAGGATTCTTCGGGTCAAAGTACAAGTCAAGTTCGAAGATGGGCTCTGTAGCCCTATATTTGAGGGTGGGGAGGGGTTTCAAATTAAGGGGTGAAAAAAATATTTTTCGAAAGCTATTTAGATAGTTGATTTAGGGGTAAGGAGACACGCTGAATCCGAATATGAAAGTTATTTTCTCGCCGGACAAGTAGTTCGCCCGGAATCCGGTTAAAACCGGAAAGTTTGTTAAAAGTAAAAGTTTTATTTGAAGTTGATTAGATATTTGATTTAGGGGTAAGAAGACATTCTGAACACGATGGTGAAAACCATTTTCTTGCCGGACAAGTAGTTCGCCCGGAATTCGGCGAAAACCGGAAAATTTGATAAAAGCTGAATTGGTATTTGAAGTTGATTAGATGTTCGGTTTAGGGGTAAGAAAACATGCTGAACACGATGGTGAAAACCATTTTCCCGCCGGACAAGTAGTTCGCCCGGAATCCGGCCAAAACCAGAAAATTTGTCAAAAGCAAAATTTGTATTTGAAGTTGATTAGATGATAGATTTAAAGGTAAGAAAAGACACTGAATCTGTGTATGACAATCATTTTTTAACCGGACATATAGTTCGTCCGGAATCCGGTTGAAACCGGATTCTTTTTTTTTAGAAGTTAAAGTTTTATTTGAAGTTGATTAGATGTTTTTTATAGGGATAAGGAGATACGCTGAGCTCGTTTCTGAACTATCTTTTGTTTTTGCTGGGCAAGTAGTTTGCTCGGAATTCGGCCGAAACCGGAAATTTGGCAGAAGTAAACCAGGAAGTTTCGATCAGTATCGTCAAAATAGATATGGCTTATACCGGTATATCTGAACTTGTTGAACTTTATTTTAACAGTAAAAATCTTCAAGGAATCTGACGAAGACTGAATGGCGAAGACAAGACCCAATTGTTTGGATCGAATGTTAGATTTTTTGGGTCCCATCGAAACCTTTGGTCTTGTTTCATTCTACTTTGACTGTTCTGTCCATCCTAGTCTAGTCTAGGGTGTTGCATATTTCGTATGAGCAATCTAGCACCATCATTCTAGAACCTAGCTAACAAATCAAAATTAGGTTTTACATTTCTCCTGCATCTTGGAATCATAGAGTTTGATGGTTTACCAGTGTTTACTAGGGTTCAGGAAATCCTCCCGAAGGTGGAGAAACAAACCTGGCTGGATATGTATAAATGTTCGTGAAAATAGTAGATGCCCAGGTAAATGCTTGAAACACAAATTTTTGGAAAATACTGATCATGAAATTAGCCTACTTACTGTCATGCCATAATAAAGAAAAGATAGGCTAGTCAAGATACACCAATACGTAAATCTCTCAAAAGTAGAGCCTACATTAATCTAATTGCAGAATAGTTTTGAAAATGGCATGTACAGTTCACATCCCTTCTTTATTTCATCTTTTTGGGGAGTTCTGTTACCAAAAAAAGAAATTTGCTCCTATGGTTCTTCAGTTTTTCCAGTTTTGACCAATCTATGTCTCCAGAAATGACCAGTCTGAAACTTAGTAGACTAGGCTTAGACATTCCAGTCATTGAAGGTATATTTCAGAATGTCTGCTATTAACACTGCACAAAGAGTTACCAGATGTTTGTTATCCTCACGGTCTATAAGCACAGTTCCAAGCTTACAGTCAGCACAGGTATGTGATCTTTTTAATAGTGAGTGAGAACTTGAGAAATGGCTTTCATTGTGCTCACATGAAAGAGAGGACTTCATTGGTGATGCTTTGAAACCCTAAGACGACCAGCTCCTTTGCAGTCTTTAGGCCTAATGTTACGTAGACTCATATTATTTTCTTCATCTGTATTCTCATTATAAACCCAGTTTTGTCATAGAGGTTTTATTCTGTCTAGAGTGTTAGTTTTGGCACTGTCTAGAAATGTAGGGACAGTACGTGTGCTTGTCACCTCTTGTAGGTCAAATGCAGTTTCCACCGTCACCCAGTAGGCTAAATGTGGTAGGAAATATAAGTTCGGTAGTTCAATTAGGTAGAAAAGAAGTTTGGGCTGAGGCCGATGAGTCAATCAGATGAGTTGAAATCTAGCAAGAAAATTTAAATCTTGTTATACTGCTGCTTGTACTGCTGTAATTTTTCGTTTTTTGTCAGTTTCTTGTTAGTGTGACATAAATAGACGTCTTTTCCAGCAGCCAGATAAACTTTACAAGAAAATCGAAGTTGAAGTAAAATGTGGAGAACCTGCAATCTTGAAGAGCTACGAATATTTTGTCACAAAGTCGGCAAAGCATTTGGGAATAAATGTTGGGGAATGGTAAGTAGACACTATTTTTCACTGTTCTTTAGTAAGCCTACTGACACCGTCCTGTCTAACCTTTAAAAACCCTATTCTGTAAAAGAAACTTTGGAGCCACCTCGGGTATCGGCCAATTTGAACATTGCTTAAGGTCCCTCCAGACTGGAACACGCTGTTACTTTCTCCCTTCGAACAGAGACCCCTACGGCCGTTACATCGAGGTCAAAAGCTTACGTAGTTCTCCGTCACGTAAACTTTTTGCATAAGTCTAGATGTGAAATTTGTTCAGCCGTAACGTAACGTAAGCCGACGTAGGAAGAGGAAGGAGAAACAAAATAAAATATGAGTTGCTTGGTTAAAAGATTTGTCAGATTGTCCAGTAGAGACCTTGGATTCATGAGAAATACACATTAAGCTGCCTTCGATGAAAGCGATGAAAAATTGAGAAGAAAAAAGAAATTCCTCAATTTAGCGCTTTTGCAAGTCTATAGGGGTGCGCTGCAGTTGTGAAAGAGTCGATGTACCGGGGTTTTACGGAAACGTAACGTTCGTTTCTATGCGTGTATGATTTCTATGCGTATATGATTACGATGTGTAACTTTTTCCCTTGTCAGTCTTATGCTAACGGTAAAGTTAAGAAAGCACAAGAAAGCTTTTACTTACTCTGGCAATAAAAACGTTCATTGATTCAGTAAAATCAGTTTTGTGGAAATTTCATACACTGTATAGCCTACTGTTACTATTGTTACTATTTAAAATAATAAATAAAATCCATAATGGCTAGTCTAATACAAGAAGACAAATAGAACGAACATCACCTATTCACCTGGGACACCAAAAGATTGGAATTGATCTTTTGGGTAGTGATAACTGCGTAAATGGGGTACTCACCCCCTCAGTGACACCATTTCCACAATAACTACGTACTACTCGGACTCTAACCGATACTATCCGGTAGCTGTTTTTATAGTCGAAGTAAACATGGAACATGATTTGTGAAATGGTATTTGGTTTCTGGTCACATTGCTCCTAATCTATGCTGGCAGAATAGTAGGCCTACATTTCTGTGCGGAGTATGTAGACTATATGCACGATCGTCGCACTTCTAGTAGTTCTGATTTTTACTCACCAGTGTCTGGTGTTCTTTCTATAAGGAGTTCTCACTATAACCTGCCTACCGACCAGGTTCTGGTTAGTCGGAACCGGTGAGGAAAAATACTGACACTGGAGAGTCCGAAAATGGGAAAGCTGTCACCAGTGAATCAAAAAACGCCTTGTGTGTCTCTCCCTGCCTCATGCCGTTTTGCCGACCAGGGTCTACCTAGTTAAGCTAGTAATATGCTGATTTGAAAACGGTATGTCGCATTCCTTGCATTTTTGCAGATACTGTGGTATCTGTTACCACGGTAACTGGATTTGCAATTAGTCGTTTTGCAGTTACCGTGGTATCTGATATACGGTTGCTCTGCAAAAACGACAATTGCCAAAATTGCGCTTTTCAAAGTCATCCCAAAAGAAAAACTGATATCCATTCACACCATTTATAGGTGCCACACTTCTTTCCCACCAATTTGACAAAAATTGATGAAAGTGAGATGACTTTTTTAGATACCACAATCAGTTACCACGGTCGGAACGTGTGTGTATCTGAATATCAGATACCACGATAACTGCAAAAATGACTTTAGACCGTGGTATCAGATACCATGGTACCTGCAAAAACGCAACTATTGTAAGCAGATAGAAGCTGTCCCTGACAATGGCGCCAGTGTGGTAAATTGTTTCATACTTGTTGTTTGTCCAGTTTTGTCAGGAGAAAGACAATGGGACTTTCCATGGTTTTAAGTGGTTTGCCCAGATTATCTTGCACCAGTCTCCATCCACTTCTTACTTAAAAGCTGCTGTTGTTTCGGGCTTTTATTTTTCTCCCCTCCGAGTTCTGTTGGAATTAACTGAAAGAGTTTCTTTCTTCTTAGCTGGGCTCCAAAATTACCAGTTCACGACCGTCTGACTCTCCTGCGATCAGTCCACATTTACAAGAAGCATATGGAGCAATACGAAGTGCGAACCTACTACCGTTATTTCACCTTTCATAAGCTGACAGGCTCGACAGCAGATACCTTCCTGGAATTCATTCAGCGAAATTTACCTGAAGGAGTGGGAATGAAGGTCACCCTGGTAGGTTTTGATAATACTTTTAGAGAAGTGCCCTCTTCCCGTCTTTTTTTACGTAGTCATAGACAGAGTTACTGTAGCATGAACTCTCTAGTTTTTTTAAGATGAAAAGAAGTGTTGTTATTTACCCCTATCTTTGAAAAACGTAAATTGAACTTTTTTCTGATGACTTTGGGAATCGTAACCTCAGTTCAACCGCGGAGCATCAGCGCAAGTCTCGATTTCTCAAAGCGCCAGTATTGTATCCGTATCTGTCCACAGTGTCAGAGCGAAGTCCATACATTATCGCTATGGTGCACAGAGCACCATCTACTAATGTCACAACACCACGTCATTCAGTGGAAACCGAGGAAATTCATATAAGGGGGGGGGGGGAGGGGTATAGGATAACCACCATTTGGCCTAAAAATCGATTTCGTGTTAAGGTCGTCTTGAGAAAGTGGAAAAGGAGTAAAAAGAGCAACGGTAATCTCTAGGAATCCACTTGAATCTCAAGTTCAGGAGGACCCCTTTCGAGGCTATTGAAGAAACTAATGCGGCGGATTTTTTTTATCAGAACCTATCAAAGAACCTATCAAAAGTTAAAACACATGTTTAGCTGAACTCACTAGAAGCAAAAAACACGATCTTTGAGTATTAAAAAAAAAAACCCTATTAAAGGTCATCTGAATGAAGTCTTAACACCCTAAATTGCCACTTTTACATACTGCTTACCATTTATCTCTCGAAAACCGGACTAAAATCGGATGAAGTTTCACCGTGCTATAATTTTCAGCCTTTTTTCCGACTTGTCTTGATCGTAACGCTCGCCGTAACAGTTGTAACAGTCCATGCGTAACAGTTCATGTTGTAACAGTCCACGCCGTAACAGTCCATGCGTTTATCCATCCATGCGCTGTTTATCCATCCATGCGTTATCAACGTACGTTTATCCATGCGATAATGACAGTTTAAATATTGGCGCTAAATTTGTCTTGGGAGGTCGTAACGAATCGCCATAGGGAGACTTAGAACTTCAAGAGTGGATAGCGCCAAAATCACGGAGCTAAAAAATTCTTCTTCTCTGTACCGGTACTGTGAAGGACGATCTGAGGGGTTCATGGAAGTATGGTAGGATCGTTCAGGTGTCCTTTAAGTGGTAGCGAAAGAATAAAAAAAAAAAAAATGTGCTAGTGGAATCTACCTTTGTAAATAGGTATGGCCGACACGCCATGGGTGAGTCGTGACGCGTTTAACTATTGTTTTTCGGTAGACTGAGCTGAAGACCTTACCGAAAGCCGTTGAAGAACAGAAGCTGAAACTCTCACAAGCCATCTCAGAAGCACAGCTAAGTTCCAGTTGATTTTAAATTTTGTAGGATCTTTTCGAATACAGCACCCGTCTTCTAGTTTGTGCTGACGTGCCGGGAGTACCCAACAGGAGTGCCGTATTATAACGCTAGGGTGGAGCTGGAAAATCCGTCTCCTTTTACACTTCCGATTTTCAGAAAGATTTTGGTATGAAAGACAGTGAAATAGTTTTGTGCTTCACACCTCGTCGAATATCCCGCACCGAAGTAGGAGTGGACATTGCATATCACGCTGGTATCGTTTTTATGTGTCCGGGACTGACAAGTTCTACTGTGAAGCTGTTCAAGGAAAGGCAGCATTTGATATTGTTTATTTTTCAATATTCAAATATTTCCTCGTTTATCATCAGTATCTAACTTCAGAAATAAACACGATGCTTTTAGTTGTATTTTCAGTATTTAAAGTTTGCTCGACTGAGGACACTTAGTCAAACCGGTTTTCCCACTTCACGGCTGTGAAGATGCACGAGCCGCAGTAGTTAAAAGGTCTCGGAAGAGAGTCGACCATGATTTGAGCAAAAAGTCGGATGTCGTTAAAAGGTTCAGTGAAGAGCTTAACGCTTCTACTTTCCACAACGAGCATACAGTTGCTGCATTTCGGTTCGAATTCCCCGGAAAAAAAAAGATCTTCTCCTGTGCAACCTCTCGCAACGTATCTCAACTGCGAAATCACACTACCTATTACGCGCAATATTGATTAACATCGCAAATAAACGTCGTCTCTGATTGGTTTGCAGTTCATACCTCCGACTGAACCAATCAGAAACGACGCGGGAGGCGGGGCTTAGTTCTGAAAAGTACTTTCCATGGGAAGATTGGAATTGTTTAGACAGCAAATGCGTGAAAATAACTGTGAAAGGAAAATTGAAAATAGGCGGACTGGTGATGGTGCTTGTTTTTAAGAAGGAAACTAATGGAATAGTATCAGGTTTCAGCTCTGCTTTAAGATCGGATGGATGGATGCTTCAGAAGCATCTGCGTTCAGCCTTACTATGGACACCGGAGAGGATGAAATCTCCCAGTACCTGGATGTCGACCTCGCTGAGAAGCTCCGAATCGCTGGTGAGGATTGGAGGAGACTAAGTCATTTTCTCGGGGCGGAACGAGATGAAGCGATGAAGGCACTGGGATTATCGAAAGAGGTACGTCTCTTCCCCGTTGTCTTTACTTCTTCGACACAGGGGCCCATTTTCCGTTCAGGGACTCAAATCCAGCCGTAAAACAATAATTATTTGAACAATAGTTGTCTGCTAATTATTAGCAAACCCATCTTTCCTCGGGAAGTGATGAACGGGTGAGAAATCCTGACAGTAATAGAGAGATTACAGCCAACCTAACGAAAACAGATATTTCTACATCATCGAAAAGAGTAAAAAACAAAGAATTTCAAAAATCGTTAGGCTTTTTGACTTGGAGCGTGTTCCACCCTACTTACCGTAGTTACTACGCTAGTTACCGTAGTTACTACGCTAGGCTGGAACGCTTTTTGAATTTTTCGGTCACATATCAGGCCGCGGGGTGATCCGACCAATCACGTTACAGAGATGCGTAGTTACTACGCTAACTACGCTCCCGAGCGTGGTAAGCAAATAGTTACTATTAGTTACTATTTTGAGAAGGTTGGAACGGTCAGCGTAGTAACTTTTCGTGAGGCTGGAACGGAAATACTAACTAATAGTTACTATTAGTAGAGGGGTGGAACACGCTCTTGGAGACTGAATAGTCGGGGTTTGGTAACCGAGTGGCCGTAACTACGTCCACTCATCATTTCGCCCACTCCAGAAATCCGACGGTTTGCCCACCCGTTTCACTGTCAAAAGTTTCATAACAGAAAACAGAAGGATGCGCGGTTTCAACAGATAACACTTAGGATGTTAGCTATTATGTTTTTCAAACGTTACGCACTAAAACATTATGCATGCAAGAAGAACCGAAAGACCGTCGAAACTTTTACTGCACTAACGCCCTCGGGCAGTGCGTCATAAATTCATTCATTCATTCTGCTGACTTTTTTGTTTGTCATCATGAAATCGGAAAAGTCAGCAGATGCTTTTTCGGTGGTTTTTCGGCTCTTCCTGGTAATGCTTGGTATGCATAACGTTTATTGCATAACGTTTGCTTGCAAAATCGTAACTGATAACATTCCAACTGTTATCTGTTGAAACTGCGCATTCTTGTGTGCTCTCTTATGAAACTTCTGACAGTGTAGTTCGCCCACCCGCTATATTTGTTTTATGACCCTTCTAAGTGCTGTGTTTGGCGAAAAGATAACGCTCAAATGGGTTTCTTGGCATCCGCCATAATATATTCTCGACCAATCATAACATTTAACACAAGGATGTGCATCCATGTTTTTATAAATGTTGAGAGTAAAAGATAAGAAAGAGTTTATTCTGATCGGAATTTCGGCTTTTTGGAATTCGTCTAGTCATTGTCCCAGGATCGCCAGAACAAGGCTATCCATACACTTGTACTTAGTAATCAGATTTGACCTTTTAGGAATATAAGCGAATTCTCAGTCGAATTGACGACCAAGCATCTGTAAATGAATTCAATGCCGGAGAATACCTCCTACAAAATGAGAGGAAGTTCCGACACTTTTCTACAGGATTTTCCGAGTAAGTGTTCCTGGAAAATGCGAAAATATTCGCCGTTTCGTTTTAGAGAGAAAGATAAGGTCATGCGGTCATCTGAAAACGTGACATGGCGTTTTGTGTAGTGTGTGATGTGCCATCTTTGTAGAGGCCTGTGGCCTATTTGTTGCATTATATTATTATTAATATCTTACAGTCGGTCGGTAAACTAAACAGTCTGGTTTTCGGTTGGTTTCGCCTCAGTGGTCGAACTGGTGTATTAAACCGTCACTACACTGTTAGAAGTTTGATAACAGATAACACGTGTTCGCGCATCCTTGTGTTAAACGTTATGAGGATATATCCGTTATAACCTTTTTGAGTGTTATGTTGCGAGATAAAACTTCTTTGAAAAGATATTATTTAAGTAAGGGTCGTTCATAACAAACCGATATCTTCTCATGACGTTTAAAACAAAGATGCGCAAATATGTGTTTTCTGTTATCAAACTTTTGACAGTGTAGTAACATATTACATCATAAAAAGTTGTCACGCTGTCATGCATATTGTTTGTGATTTAGTTTTTCGCCTATATTATTTTTTTTTTGTCTAATACTCCTATAGTATATTTCGAGGGATATAGTAAATAATAAAAATAAATAATAAATAATAGTGCAATTAAATGTGGTTAAAGGAACAGAAAGCTTGACTCGGGGAGCTAGCTGACATATCAAGAATGTACCCTGAGTCGATATTGAGAGTAAGAAAAATTCTCTATACGACCATTGTAGTTTCCTGGCAGTTTCCGAGAATTCGACTTTTGAGCAAAAGGTTTGCAAAAGCTAAAGGCTTGTGTGCCGCGACTAGGAATCGAACGCACGCCGCCTTGCCGGCTTTAGTCTACACGTAAAAAGGCGAACTTTTACAGTACATAAGTGCATAATTACAGTGCATAAGGGGCAAGGGCCTGCCAGCTAGCTTTGGGAACACTAAGGAGGGGGTTCGAGATAACAAAGAAGGGGGGCCTGTCGACAATAAGTCCCTTTATATTGATCTAATCCCCCCCCCCCCCGGGCGAGTCGATGGCCGAAAGTTGCGTAGTCAAGTTTTCTGTTCCTTTAAAGTCAGCTTGGGCTGAACAAATACTGTCTATGTCCCTTTGCAAATCTTACTGAAGTTTCGCTTACCGAGTGGGGTTTTCTTGAAAATGACTTGGGCGTTGAGCTACTGGTATTTTTTTTTTCTTAGAATGTATTTGTCCGTTCCAGGTTGGACTGCATGCTAAGCCGGTCTGGGAAAGGCCTGGCTCCTGGCCAAATCTTCGAATTCTGTGGACCTCCCGGTTCCGGCAAGACTTCGTTTTGCCAGTATCTTGGTGCGCGGTTTGCCTACAAGCACAAGAAGAATGTCTTGTTCATTGATACGAAGGGAGATTTCCATGGTCCATCGGTTATGGAGTTTTTGTTGAAAAATGCACCGCAGGATGTCAACCAAGAAGTAGAAAAGGTAGAAAAAAACTAATTATTTTAAAAACTACTTATTTATTTTTATTTTATTATTTTCACCTCGGTTAGAGCAAGAACAAATAAGCACCAGAACCTGTGTCTCCCTATCTCTGTAATAAGACTATGCGGAGTCGAATAAATCCCTGTACCCTGCCCGATGCAAACGAGCGGAGGGTATGAGCTACGCGGTAAGCTACTACAAACAGCTATATCGCTGTAAAGCCCCGAAGAAGAAATTTCCAAAGTAAAAGCTGATTGGTTGTCTGGACGCGCTGCAGAGCGGGTCAGCGCGCCTCCTGTACTAATTCCTCTGATATGCGCAACGGCGAAGAGGGAAATAAACAGACGGGCAGCAACTCAAAGCTCAGCAAGTACGTCTAGCTCAGCTCAGTTTTGTCGGGGTATCCATAGTCGCTGCATGGGACCAAAGATTCTATTGGCTTATTTGTTCTTGGTTAGAGGTAGGGTCTTTGTATTGTACCTACTATGATGCAAAATCATGGGGGTACTCAGGGTTCTTGTATTCGCAAGGACGAACTTGTTGCAATCTGATATTTGAAACACACAGATATTACATTGTTAAATATTCGTTATGCTCTTGGAAGGAAATTTAGAACCCCGGCGTTGCTGTAGCCCATCCAGGTTTTCAGCAAAGAGGGTAGCCACTTACGAGTTGCTAAAGACTAGAAAGTGAATGGATGTTCAGATGTTTTTTTTTGTTTTTTAAGGAAAAGGCTGCTGGTATAAAAATATACAGGAAGGAGTTTGTTCTAAGCAGAAAAGGCTTTTTTGAGGGCCTTCTTTAGATGCGTTGTGATGACGGTTGTTGCTTAAGTTTACATTCGTTGCGTTCCAAGGAAATTATTACAGGTTATGACGAGAAGAGGTGGAGTAAGATTATTATTTTGTAGTTATTACCCTCTATGGAATGAAAGTAATAACAGTGCGGGGAAATGGCACCATTCTGGCGGCTGAACAGATAGCTAATATTACTTACAATGCTCATAAGTAAAATGCAACGATCGTAACTCATGTGGAACTAAAATGATAAGATGGAGGAGCTAATTTTCTTACCACGCCGCACGGAGGAACGACATTCGTAACAGAATCATAACATGCCCGGAATAAGAACGTGCGAGGCCCGGAATAAGAAGGAATTTGACCAAGTCCAAAGCCCTAAGTCGCAGAGCCCTGTTCGTTGATTGACAGGGGAGTCGCAGGCCACTCAACGAACCCGGCTCCGACCCTCGGTCCTTGCTGACAGTAACTCAGTGGAACGCAACCAGTATCACTTGCTTCAAAGTTGTTTGGTTTTTAGGAAATACTTGCAAGCGCTTCGGAACGTATCCGCGTCGCAGCTGCAACTTTCCCAGAGATGCTGATCAACTTGCTGAGAAGCATCTACGTGAATGGTAAATTGACTTCGCCTCCTGGCATAGGTGATGCGGATAATCAGTACTACAAGGAACTGGGTTGCATCATCCTCGACGACATAGCTTCTGTCGCAGCCCTGGAGTTAGCCGATGAGGATCCAGGTAAAATCCTTTGCGTTAGTTTAATATAATAGTAATGAACTGCAAAAAGGCCATTGGCCTCTACAAAAATGACTTTCTTCTCATACAATTTCTGAATGAAAACAGTATGATAAGAAAGGTGGACTATCGGGTAGTTTTGTATAGGTATTTTGTATATTCTGCCCACCGGACGAAAACGGACATTTTTGCGCCATCATTGAATAGAGAAAAACAGTAATTTAACATTCTAAGGTACAGGCTTTTCGAGTTCAAGACCCGATAATCGGCGTTTGGTTGCTTTTCTGAAACTGAAAGTTGTTGGAAAAGTTTTCCCGGCCTTTTCTTGGTTGTTTAATATCAATGTTGGAGAAAAGTTTATGCAGAAATAAGATAGTGAAGGTTTCAAACTCGCATCCTGTTGGTAGTTTTTGCACCTTCGAGCCAAAGCCTGGCTTCCTTATGGTCAGTATTGTCACTATTGACTCGGATCCGTTAGGCTCCAGTTCCTCTGTAGTTGCTTACATGACATACGCCCCTTATAAAATCGAATGACGAATTGCCGCCTGGTGAGTTAGAGAAGCAATAACAATCGCACGTTAGATCTTGGTATAATTTATCTGAAGGGTGAGTAAGCGATTAAGCTTTCGCTTCGCACCAAGTCGCACATTAACCCCGTTGAAAAGTCAACCAGCACTCGGCACCGACGTCGGAAGCCACAGTTCACAAACTTGATGAAGTTTGGCAGAACAGAGTTGGGTAGAGCACAACTATAAGGCAGATGCATTTTAAACAGTATTAAAGGAACAGTAAACTTGACTCAAACTTGGCTCAGGGAGCTAGCTGACATATCAAGAATGTACCCTGAGTCGATATTGAGAGTTAGAAAAATTCTCGTTACGACCATTGCTGTTTCCAGGCAGTTTCCGATAATTCGACTTTTGAGTTAGTAGACAAAAAAAGCAAAAGGTTTGTGTGCCGGGAGTAGGACTCGAACCCACGACCTTTGGGACCCACGAGCATTTTGATACCAGTATGTTCGCAGGGTTGCCGCCGGTAGTACAATTGTGCTCATTATAGGACTTTCTTTTTACTTTTGCAGCAGATTTTAAGAAAAAAAAGTAGTTGTCAGGTAGTTGTACCCTTTATTTCCAAGCTGACTATGGCCCAGCATCACGATTAAGTACTTTTCTTCTTTGGTAGTACAATTTTCTTGTTGGTCAGTGCATTTATTTTAGTAAAGTGGCAACCCTGTATGTTGTCAACACAGAAAAAGCCGAACTTTTACAGTGTATGAGTGCATAATTACAGTGCATAAGGGGCAAGGCCCTGCCAGCTAGCTCTGGGAACAATAAGGAGGGGTTTCGAGATAACAAAGAAGGGGGGGCCTGTCGACAATAAGTCCCTGTACATTTATCCAAGC
Source organism: Branchinecta lindahli (assembly GCA_023053555.1). Lineage (NCBI taxonomy): Eukaryota > Metazoa > Arthropoda > Branchiopoda > Anostraca > Branchinectidae > Branchinecta > Branchinecta lindahli. The sequence continues at coordinate 9,850,786 of JAKZAO010000005.1, read as the reverse complement.
CCCCCAGGCCGGTTTAATGGCCGAAAGTTGCATAGTCAAGTTTACTGTTCCTTTAAACATGGCTATAAGGCTTAAGAGGAATTGAATATACCCAAACGAACCAGGATAAACGTACACCAAGAAGTAACGTGTCGTTGTTTACTTTATGCTAGCGCAGCTAGCGGCCAAAAAAGAACTAATCTGGAAGGAATTTTATGAAGGGTGTATTGTAGGGGCATTTTTTATTGCAATTCTACCAACGTCATTCACATTCCGACAGGTTGCATGTCTATTCACTTGACTTAAGACAAATAGAATAGCCTAGCATAACGAAGAGAAAATTAAAAGATTTACTCCGGTATAATAGTTAAATATAGTAGTTAAAAATCAGTTTTGTCAAATTGCTCGGCCGTACTCTTTGCGGACAAATATCACGCGAAGTCGACGCAGTGAAAATTCGTAACTGCTATACCGCCGCAAAAATTTTCAGATTTCTCGTAATTTTTATATTATTCAATCAATCAATATTTTATTAACCCATATAAGAGATGGCACAAAGGCGTTCCCATATGGAGTATGGGCATATCCTATGCAGAATTCTAGTTAAAACGTTGAAAATGGCGATGGCATTGGGGGCCAAGTAAGAACAGAAATTGCATAGTGGCTCTGAACTGTGATACTGAGAATTATGGCTGGAGAATTCCTGAGGCTTTGCCCGATGTGTCCAGTGAAAGTGACATGTGAAGAATGGGGGTTAAGGCGTGCTTGGTTGCGTAAGCATTCTACTGAATATTTCGTGGCTGAACTGCTGGAACGACTGGATTTGTGACAATTTCTCGTTTTAGAGCACGGTGGAGACATCTTTCGAATCGGAGCGATGCTGCACAAACTGGCCGACACCCTCCTCATTCCTATCATTGTTGTCAACCGATCAAGTGATATCACTGCTGAACTGCAACTGTCGCTTGTGAAAAATTTCGAAACTGAAGAAAGGATTGACGTAGATGTTGAACCCCCTGGAACGGGTGACGAGAAGAATAGCCCCTTGGAAGATCTTCTGAAGAAGCGAAACGAAGAAAAGCGTTCTGTGGTAGATTTTGGTGGAGCTGGTACTTTCGGACAAGAACATCATCCTAATTCGTTTTCGGTAGACAGTTTTGCTCCAAACATGACACGAAAAGATAGTGGTCAAGATATTTGTGACACCGATCGTACCCAGCAAGAAAAGCTGCTAGGGACACCTGATCGAAGAAACAAATCTGAAGCTGCATTTTTCGAAGGCAACGACAATACGGGCCTTCCCAAAAATATTGTACCCACTGGGGTCGCCCACGGAGACATCAATGAAGAACATTCTGCCGGAGGTACTTCCGAATACCTTTCTAGCAGGCTTTATTTCACACAGGCTGGGAAGGACTGGAACTCCGTGCCCCATCACAGGTTAGAGTTGACAAGAGAATGTGATGGAAAGGTCGTAGAATGTGTGATGAAGAAAAGTGCATACCGGCCCTGTGAAACTTCGTGCCTAATAAAACTGAATTGCTAAAAGGTAACGAGAGACTAAACAAAATGGGATGAAGGTCAGTCACTCACTCAGTCGATAGTTTTATTAAAAGCGATTCTGGCGATCTCTTGGATTCGCTTTCCGAAAAGCAAAGCGAGAATCCGCCGAGTGCAAGAACAAGCAAAAAGTCGTTGCGCCTTTACAACTTCTCGCTGACTTGCCGAAACCACCTTCCACTCGCGAAGTCGATTCGCTTTCCAAGTACCCGCGGGAACTAGCGGAGCGCTAGAACAGCTCTGGAAAGCGAAGCGATTTTTAGCCGAAATCGCAAGAACAGCCGGCGCATAAGCTCGCGGAGTTTCCAGACCGCCACAATCGCCCTTAATGATGAATGAAGGGTTTATTAAAAAAAAAATAGAATCTTCAATGCCCAGAGGTGAACCTGTAAGGGACTAATTACCCTCAAAACAAAAACATCATTTAAGGCATAAAGCGTGCCCATATGGAGTATTGGAAAATAATGAAAGAAAAAGATAGAAAGAGCTAAACTAAACAACCCTATCCCTGTGATCTAAAGGCCGAGGAATACAGTTTAGGAGTGAGCTTTTGGTAAGAGATGTGGCTACAAAACTATTGTTTAGTGAAACGGTTATCTCAGAGTAAAGCTGGATTGAATTTGGGACGGAATTGAAGTGTTGGGTTCAAAGCCTATGTACGATATTGTAGAGAAGGCCTATGTGAACCTTTGTGGAATACCAGTATTGGTAGCACTCTGCCCCCGCAGAACAGTTTAATTTAGTGAAAAGTATTAAAAAGGATCTGGTGATAAGAGAAAAATTAGTGAAGTAAAACGTTATGAAAACTTTACGACATGCTAAGATCGCGCTACTGGCAATGGCCAAGCGAAGCCAAGATAAGAAGGCTATGAATGCATGTAGCCGATTGACAGAGCTAAAAGTGACGCATTACGCTGGTTGAAAGACGCTGCCTACCGTACCGATTTGCTTATGGACTTCTAGTTTCTGTACCATTATTTACTTCACGGTTCATTCAGTCTGCGTTCATGTCCAGCTGCGAAGCCATCTCAGAACTCGCGGGTCGGGTAAGTTTTGATTTTCAATTATTTTGATTAGAGAGGGGAATAAAGATATGACTGACCTAAAAAGATCCATTCCCTGGAGCAAGGTCACAGAAGGCCTGCCCCCATGATAGTGGATTGAATTTAAAATTTGTAATGAAAATATATAATAATAATTTTGATTTTCACCCATCAAAAAGCACAAGGCACAGACGGAACAGGAAAAAAAAAGAAAAGAAGAAGGAAACACTATAATAAGAGGAAACACTATATTTTCTTATGAAAATTATATTTAAGTGCTCGCGGTCCAAACTACAGTTTTTAATAAGATTTTTGTAATTTCCTATATATTTGCATTGAAGGGGGGAGGGGGTTGCTACTGTTGGGGGGGGCAGAGGTTTTTTTGCCTAGACCCACGTTGGAGCACTGTTCCCAAAAATTGAGGATTTGTGTATGACTGACCCCACTCCTCCCGTTACCTTCCTTTCCAACCCACAACCGCAAACCGAAACCATTACAGGTGACTGGATCTACACATAAGAAGGACCATAAACAGGGAGATCGTGAAACACCTTTTAATTCTGAATCACAGTACTTCTCTTGCCATTTCACCAAACGTCCTATTATAGTCGCGAATATTATCTTCCGTAAACACTGGTATTTGTTTGTAGTACATATCCAAATAACTCCTATGGTTTATCAGTAAATGAATGCAATCTTGCTCATTCCATTCAGGCCAATAAGTGTGATAAAGTTCTGGCAGTAGCATATGGACTCCAAACTTTAATTTAACTCGGTGTACCAACTCTGGGTGTTTCTGCAGTACCTCTGTGGTTGGTCTCTCGCCGGCGTTGTAGTACCATAGGTCTTTTTTGTAGACTTTGTACGTTTCCAGCCATAGAGGTAGAAACTTGGCTTTAGAGTGTGCGATTATCACTTGAGTGCCTAGGAATTGACCCTCGTCCCATCCTAACGTCATCTCATACCGTCGGTACTTGTCGAGTGAATTTACTACATACACGTCATTGTCTAAATATATCCCTCCTACATTTGTGAGAATTCCGATCCGTGCTATGTCGGATCCATGATATAGCCTCCAGCCTTGATTTATTTTTTGGCCGAATATTTCGGCCGGAATTTCGAGAAATCTCACTTCAGTCCTGTTCCAGAAATCCGGGTTTTCAATCAGTCGGGTCCAGTATACACCACTGAAGTTTTTCAGATTCGTGTGAAAAATTATTTTTTCCGGGTCATGGTTAAGGTAGGCACTCCGGACACAGATGTAATCGACGAAACTGAATTCCGGTTTCTCCCAGCGGATGTAGTGGACAATATTCGGGACGATGAATGTGTCCGCACCGGTTTCGTTGTCTCTAGTTATCGACTCCTCGATGCTAGCTTCACGTTTAGGATAGTATCGAGCGTTAGTTAGGAAGAGAAGAGCTGCTGTTAGTGTTGAGATTCCGCAGCAGAGGAGTAAAAGGGAGCGCAGAATCCGGGTACGTGTGGGGAGGAAAGGCATGCCTCAAACGAAGCCTGAAAAATAAAGTTGTTAAAATAACCTTTCATTACCGATTTACCTCCCTGAGCGGTGGGAAAACTATCAGTTGGTCCACCAGTCAGTTCGCCTAAAAATTCCGATAGCTCGACTACTCATCAGTTGACCCACCAAATTCCGACAGTTTCCCTCGAACGAGCCTTCATTCTGGCCTCCAATTAAAAGGCAAATGATTGTGCTAGCCTACCTTCGCATGGTTAAAATACCACGGCCCTTCAAATAATCAGTGGGCAGGCCAGACCTTACATAGATACAAGGCCATGTCTTTGTTTTCAGTGTTGACCCTCCCGTTATTTCGTCATCCCATCAGTTTACTCACCTGTCAGTTCGCCCATCCTTTTCTTCACCCACCCGTAAGTAAATGCCTCCTAAACCCTACCATGTAACCACGACCTCTTTCGGTAGCCTACGCAGGTGTAACAGGTTAGGTTTTTCTCCGCCAAAGCAAGTCCATTTATATTAATGGTAATAATTTATTTGTAATGCACATACGAAATGGCGGAGTTTAAAAATATAGAAAAAAAAACACAAACAAAACAGCAAACTGAACAAAATTACTAAACATTTTCACACTTTTTATAGCATGATTGGTTGAAAGCATAGTTTCACCAGGTCACCTTATTTTTCAAGCGTACTTTCTAGATCGGATACTCTTAGAATTTTGCGTTACACATAATTCGGATACTGCAACCACTGGTAGCCTATCCGTCTTTCTCCCGCAAAACCCATAAACTAAACGAGAATGTCCGGCTTAGTAACTGTCTATACTTTAATGTCTTTAATTTCTCCGGTCTAGGTAGTGCGTCTGAAAGAGAAATTGAACGATAAAATACTTCACAATCCCGGATCTTCCAAACAATCCGAACAGGTTTCACCCAAGGAATGTGTGCATAACGTTTTCAGAATCATAACAGATTACATCCCAAGTTTTGTCTGTTGAAACCGCGCATCCTTGTGTTATCTGTTACGAAACTTCTGACCAGTGAGGTACCCTGGGAAGCTTCAAAGCTTCCCTGAAAAGCACGTCAGACACTCACACTTGCAGACTCGCCGATGATAAAAGAAAAGCATGGAGATTTCCAACATCACTACTAGAGTACGCGACGTGAAAAAGAAAAATCCCTTGCCGGAGTCAAAATAATTCAGTGTATTCAAACCAAAGGTATAAAAATAAATTTGCTTTTCAGTTAAACTTTAACAGCCAGGTAGCAAATAAGCTTTTAAGAGCATGGAGGCTACAACGTCAGTGCATTGTAGTGCAGACTTGTGAGATCATTCCTTCAGCGAAACCTGTACGGAGTGTTTGGAAGATCCAGGATTGTTAAGTATCTTATCATTAAATTTCTCTTTCAAACGCACTACCTAGACCGGACACTCATTGAAGTATCGACTATTATTAAGCCAGACGCTCTCGTTTAGTTTATGGGCTTCGTGGGGAAATACGTATAGGCTACCAATAGTTGCAGGATACGAAGGTGTGATACAAAATTCTAAAAGTAGCCGACCTAGACAGTGCGCTTGAAAAATAAGGTGACCTGGTAAAACTATGCCCTGCCTGGCTTAAATCATAAGTGTTGTCTGTTGAAACTGCGCATCCTTGTGTTATCTGTCATGAAACTTCTGACAGTGCTAGACCCGCCGCAGCCCTTTTCCCAATAGTTTTTCATATTCGGGAAAAATGGAAACCCTATTCTCCCACCCATCATTTCAAGTGAAAACATTTGCTTACCTTGTTTTGCACTTCTTTAATCGCAATCCTGGGTTACATCTCCATTCTTCTCTTCACTTTTCCTAAATTCCTCGTTTCTCCGCGCAGTCTTTCTAGGACTGTTCCCGAAACGGTCGATAGCCATTATTTTTCAAGAGCTTGCTCGATTAGATCGCTCTGCAGTCCCGCAGTCTAGGGTCTGAGCTTGCAGCAAAAATAATATGATATCCGTTATTTATTCTTGATGATATGCTCGGCCTAATTTTGAAACATCCTTGACATGAAATGTCCCCAGCGAAATGTTTACGTTTCCGTACATTTCAGATGGGGATTTTTTGTTTGTTTGGGGGCTTTTTTCGGAGGACTAGTACACGTTCTAGAGAGAACTTGAAATGCCTATGTAATTTGAAAGTGAGTTAGCACATTTTCTACAAGTAGGGGAAATATTCTTCCTACCGTGCGTTTTTAAATAGTAGGCTATTCTGTCTTCAGTAAAAAAAAAAAATCCGCTGATTCGAAATGCAACTAGGTGCCACGATTTTATTTTACGTTCCCCAGGTCAGCGCGTTCGCTAATGCTGCGAGCAGGTTTTCCCGGCTGTATTCTCTGCAGTTTCATCATGAAGATATCTCAGCTATTCCGTATGGAATGGATGACGGTGCCGAAATTCGGGGCAGGGATTCCAGTCCGTGAGCAACCGACCCTAGTCGTCTAAGGCTTAAAAGATAGAAACCGTTCGTCTACTAAGCGTAACCGCATGTTAGAAATTTCGATTCGCATTTGAACAACAACTTCGCACTCAGTTCCTTACCATATATTCAGTCACTGAATAAAACGGATACGTCAGCTACGGTGCTTTGGCAGCGATATTTCGGTCCTTCTTGGCAAGGGTCCACGTCAGGCTGTCGGCCGTCAGTTACAAGGTTGGGGAGTGGAAGAAATGAACCTGCAATACGCAAATGAAGCTTTTACCGATTATAAATATCCTATTTGGGGCAATTACTTTTTGGGATCCAGTTGCCCCGAATAGGATATTTATAGCCGGTAGAAGCTTCAGTTATTTATTGCAGGTTAGTATAACCTTTTTTTAGATGGTTTGTTTAAAGTTTGGTAAACCCGCTTCACCCTGGATCATCTACAGTTCGTTGCCTTCGGGACTCGTACTTTCCTAAGGCAAGCGTTCTAATACTCATGGTGGATAAGACGCGTCGGAATACTCTATATGTAAGTCCAAAACACGCCAGTGTTCCTCAGGAAGAACGAGAAAACGTTACCCTAACGACTCAAACTCAACAATTAAAATCCTGTGTCAACCAATCACGGCGATCGTTGGGGAGTGCCGCTTCCGGCTGCTCCGCTAGGTACACGGCGATTTTGCAACGGCAAGGAGAGGTAGTCATCAAGAGTATTAAAACTCTTTCCGCACCAGAAACTTGCCGGACAGTTTCTAGAACTCACCCACGGAACTTCGATCTCTGTGGAGGCGGATTTGTTTAAAATTTGATTGACAGCTCACAGACTGTGTTTACCTTGTGTCCATACTCGTCCATTGTGTTAGGAATGGAGGAATCTATTGAAACCTTGACAGGTGAATCTCGCAGAGAGAATTTCTAAAACATTAAGTCCAAAATATAAGGCTTCGCTGGATTCAAACAGAGTACGGCTTTAGTGACTAGACTCGTATTCGCAGGATCTGGAAATAAGGATATGCAGAGGACGTACCCTTCACAACGAAAACGGATATCATCTAAGGTTTGCCGAATAGGCAGTCATTAGCAAGCCAGACTTTGACTCGAAGGTGCAAAAACCGGCCAATAGGATGCGAGATTCCGTCTGTATGGCACTTGCAGCCTTCGGTGGAAGGGCCATCTAGCGATCGTAAATGTCTGCTCGCCGGTCCGTCTTTTGCTCTGTCCCTGTTTTGCTAGTTCGGGTACTTCCACGTCAGCAGAGCTTGGACGATGAAACTTGACGTGAATACGAAGGACCCGACACAATGCACAAGTAAACATTGTTTTACCGGATCAGATCATTCGCGTGGGGTGGAGGGGGGCATCTGGAATCTTGTGACCCGTGGAGGTTGCGAACCCTTAATCCGATTTGAACGAAACCTGAGTGTCCGAACCGTATCCGACCACGTTATGAGCGGAGGGTGGAGGGGGGTCTGGGAAGTTTTGTAGGGACGAAACGGATGTAGGGATTGGGATGAAATTTGATGGGTAGAAAGGTCGCGAATCTTAGATGTGTTATTTTTAGGTCCAGACCGGATCCGGTCTCGATGGGGAGGGTTGGGGGGGGGGGGGCACCGGAAATCTTCCGGAAGTGCTCCGATCCGAGTGAAGCTTGGTGGATGTTAAAGCACACCTCTCACTATTTACTGTTTCTCTTCCAGTATTTAAAGCTATCTGAATACTGTAAAACTGTGCTCTGCTGCAAACAAATTATCCACGGCTTTGGCTGTTTTAAGCCTTTTCCAAGACCCATTGTCTTTTAGCAAAAAACTTGGCAAAATTCAAATAACCGGTTTTTCGCATCAATAGCATGATATGCGATCATTTCGGGAGCATATTCACATGGAAAATACTAAATCGTGGCAAATGAGAAAATTAGTGAGATGTCGTTAGCGGGTTCAGAATGTAGGCTAAAATTAAATTTGGGTCTCCGGATATAAGAATTAATAAATGCAGTTAAGGAAGTAGATTGCATTGACATTACAGGTGCAAAGTTGAAGAGGGAGGCCCGGAAATCTTGTAGCATGTATCCCGGCAATGCGGATTAGCAAAAGGGGCGACAGGAAATGAACCAGGGGCTAGAGACTCTGCCGTAAACAACCTGAAAGAAGTGTATGCTTATGCAGTTTTGTCATTATTTATGATATTTACCTGGAAGCAGACGTCGCAGTTATCAGAAAAAGAGAGTTTGTTTTGAGGAAAAAACGTAGTTTTTGTCCATCTTTCAAGTACAACTTAAACACCACACATATTCACAACTTCTTGTCGTGCTGATGCGCGGCTTAACCCCTGCATTCCATAATAATATACTTCATGATGCATCGTCCAAAGGTGGAAAGGTAATAAGGAAAATTAGGAACGAGGTTGATAATTACTTTTTTTGTTTTTTAATTTCGCTGGCCAAGAGGTGGAACGCAAGTATAGAAAAAAGGTTTGCACAACAGCACAGCTTAACAAAACAAGAGCTGTAAGCTCATATGGCACTTGCAAGGGACAAAGGGTTGAGATGTATTATTTGATCAAAAGTAATTTTCGACTGTGCGGTTCAGATGCGCACTTTAAGGGAGCTAGAGAAAAAGTATTTTATCATTGAACTTGGCTGTAATGATGCGCACTTTAAAGGCACTAGAAATTCATCTGTAAGGAAGACCCTTGAGGCAAAAACGATAGCAGGCTCTTAGGGATCATTGATATATACGTATGATCAAAAGTTTTTTTTTCCACTAATGCGGGTAAAATGCGCACTTTAAGGGTGCAAGAAATTTTTTTTTTTTTTTGCATAACCCTTGTGGGACAACTTATCATGGGTTGAGATGTATGGTTTGATAAAAAGTACTTTTCGACCTTGCGGTTAAGATGCACACTTTAAGGGAGCTAGAACTTCATTTGTAAGCAAAACCCTTGAGGCAAAAATGATCATGAGCTCATGGGGATGATGGAAATGCATATTTTGCTTAAAAGTATTTTTCTCAATTTGCGGTCATGATTGGTACTTTAAGGAATGGTCGGATTTGAAAAGTGGCGATTTCTAAGCCAATCTTGTCGAATTTCTAATATTCCAGCCAAATTTCATCGTCCTAGCACATCTGGAAGTACCTTAACTCGCGATCACCGGAATTCCGGACCCGCCCCTCAAACTCCCCCCACAGTCGCCGGAGCCAATCGGTTCAGTTTTGGACTTGTTTGTTATTCCCACAAAGTTCCATCCCGATCTCTCCAGTCCAATCCAGTCACGTATTCCCCCCCCCCCCCCAATTGTTGTCGGATCCGGTCCGGACATGAAAAAGATCCCCACATGCACGCCCTCTGTTCAGTTACTAAATTTCACTCGAATCCGATCACCCGTTCCAAAGTTACGCATGGCTAAATATTCCGGATTCCCCCTCCCTCCGATCCCCCCACGACTATCGGATCGAGTGAATTTTTATTTACAAGTCAGTTTGATCGGGTCCCTCATACGCCTCCCAAGTTTCGTCTTGAAAATCCCAAAAACCGTCATCATCAGAATTCCGGGAAACTCCCCTCCACCTCCCCCCCCCCAAGTGTCCGGGTCCAGTCCAAACGTGTAAACGATTTATCTGGAGCAGATTCTTGTTCTTCCCAGCAAGTTTTACTCCGATCCCTCCATTATAACCGTTTCTCGAGATTTCCGGTCTTCCCCCACCCCAACTCCCCCATAGCTGTCGAATCCGGTTCGGACTTCAAATGGAACATCAGAGATATGTCATTCATTCAGGTATTAAGTTTCGTCCCAATCCGATCACCCGTTCGAAAGTTACACAACACTCAATTTTCCATATTCCCCCGCACTACAACAAACCCCTTTGACCCTCGAATGCACTAGCTCTTTCCAATGTTAACAGAGTGATCCGATGCAAAGAGTGACGTCACGCCGCGCGTAGACCTACTAGTGTGTAGAAAGGGGTAGGGGTTTTACAAAAACAACTAAATTCTCAGGATTCCCCCGCCCTCTACTCCCTCCACGGTGGTCGGATCGGGGAAGTGACTATTAGCAAGTTAGTTTGGTCGGGTCCCTGATATGCCTGCCAAGTTTCATCGTCCTAGCACATCTACATGTACCCTAACTCGCGATCACCGGACCGACCGACCGACAGACAGACCGACCGACAGACCGACCGACCGACAGACCGACCGACGGAAAAGTGATCGGTATATGGCACTTGAGCGAAGCTGCAAGTGCCATAAATAGGTTTATAACTTGAACACTCAGTAGAGGGCATTGCAAAGAAATTTCTTTACCTTTAAAGCAGACTAAAACCTGATACTATTCTATAATTTTCCTTCCCAATAATAAGCGCCATCACCAATCCGCCTACTTTTTATGGCACTTGCCTTCCGGCCAAGTGCCATGTACCGATCACTTTTCCGTCGGTCGGTCGGTCGGTCAGTCCGGTGATCGCGGGTTAGGGTACTTCCAGGTGTGCTAGGACGATGAAACTTGGCAGGCGTATTAGGGACCCGACCAAACCAATTTGGAAATAGTCACTTCCCCGGTCCGACCGCCGTGGGGGGAGTGGAGGGAGGGGGAATCCGGAATATTGACGTATTTATAACTTTTGAACGGGGAATCGGATCTTAATGAAACTTGATATTTGGAAAGACCTCGTGTGTCAGATGTCACACTTCAAGCCTGGAATGGATCCGGTGACTTTGGGGGGAGTTGGAGGGGGGAACCGGAAATCGTGTGACATGTTCGGAGTGGACGGATCGGGATGAAACTTGGTGGGACGAACAAGCACAAGCCCTAGATACATAGTTGACAAGATCGGACTGGGTCCAAGCACTGTGGGGGGAGTTAGAGGGAGGGTTCCAGAATTCCGGTAATCCTGACCTGAGATGCTTACACATGTGCTAGGACTATAAACTTGGCAGGTACATCAGCAAATCTTTAACTTAAGAGCAATCGTTTCTCCGATTTGACCATCGTGGGGGGATTGGAGGGAGGGGGAATCCGGAATTTTGAGGTATGCCCAACTTTTGAACGGGTGATCGGATCTTAATGAAACTTGATATTCGGAAAGAACTCGTGCCTCAGATGTCATATTTCAAGTGCGGACAGGATCCGATCAGTGTGGGGAGTCGGGGGGGGGGGGGGGGGGGGGGGGGAGGATTTCGTGAAAATTAGAGTGTAGCGATTGGGATGACACTTGGCTTGCCGTTAGAGATTTGACAAGATTGGCTTAGAAATTGTCACTTCCCACATCCGACCATCCCTTGAAGTACTCCTGCTAAACGCAAAGTAAAAAAAATACTTTTAAGCAAAATCAACATTTTCATGATCCCCTCGAGTCCATGATCAATTTTGCCTCAAGGGTTTTGCTTAGAAATGAATTTCTAGCACCCTTAAAGTGCACATCTTAACGGAAAAGTAAAAAAATTTTTTTTGACCAAACCATAGGCCTATATATATTCACGATCCTAAAAGGCCCATGATCATTTTTGTCTCCAGGGTTTTGATTACAGATGAATTTCTAGCGCCCTTAAAGTGCGCATCATCACAGCCAAGTGCAAAAAAAACTTTTTTTCACCAAACGATACATTCTCGTGATTTCCAAGGGTCCATCTTCATTCTTATCTCAAGGTTTTGATTACAAATGATCACAACAAACCCACTAAGTTGGCAAATTCCTACTTTCATCCTTTTACCGATCCTTGCAAGTGCCATATGAGCTTCCAGCTCTTGTTTTCCATGCTTTCGCCCCGGCGAATCACTTGTCCGGCAAAAATGAATTCGACACACCTCCTTACCTCTAAATTAACTAACCATGCCTATCCAGGGGGGGTAGGGGGTTCGACCCCCCCTCCGAAACGTACAAAAGTAATCGTTTTTATAGGCTTTAATCTCTGATCTATATCTTTTTGTACTTTTTGGTCTGACCCGCGGGCACCCCCCCCCCCAGAAATAAATTCCTGGATACGGACATGTATCAGTAACTATTTCCAGTAACTACTTGCTACAGTAAATATTTGCTTACCATGCTCGGGAGCGCAAGCGTGGTAACTACGGATCTCTGTAAAGTGATTGGTTGGATTGTCCCGTGGAGTGATATTTTACTGAAAATTTAAAAATGCGTCCGAGCCTTGACTCGACCAAGAAGCCGAAATTCGTGACGTCATGCGTAGTAACTACGGTAAGTAGGGTGGAACTGGAACACGCACTAAACAAATTTGGCGAAAGTTTTTATGAATACAAATATTTTGTGTCTAGTGCCTGGCCTGATTTCGCGCAAAACTTGTTTACAGTGTAAAAGCTTGTCGTGCAATGTTTCACTGCTCACGACATTAAGAGCGTGTTCCACCCTACTTACCGTAGTTACTACGCTAGTTACCGTAGTTACTACGTTAGGCTGGAACGCTTTTTTAATTTTTTCGGTCACATAATTAGGCCGCGGGGTGATCCGACCAATCACGCTACAGAGATGCGTAGTTACTACGCTAACTACGCTCCCGAGCGTGGTAAGCAAATAGTTACTATTAGTTACTATTTTGAGAAGGTTGGAACGGTCAGCGTAGTAACTTTTCCTGAGGCTGGAACTGAAATAGTAACTAATAGTTACTATTGGTAGAGGGGTGGAACACGCTCTAAAACAAATTTCTTTCCCAGTCACATACTATATGGCGTGACCTGTCCGGTACTACGTCCTGTTTATCCGATCGTCTTCCAGCCAACATGCAAGACGGCCCTTGAACTATGGGAATCTCCCGAGCTGTCAACCGAAGCCAATGATCATACACGGATTGTGAGATCAAGAGCCATTGTCAGTCGAACGAGGTGCAGAGACAGAACAAGTTTGGATTCCAGGCAGACTTCAAGGTAAATCGTGTTTTGTAGAACATTTCATGCTATTCCATAGAGCTGTTAGAAAAGTGCTTGTTTAGTATTATATGTATCATATATAATGCTATAATATATAATATAATACTAAAATATATACCCACATATAATTGTCAGAAAAGTCCGTTAATCCATGATCATGTGTAATAAATTGAATTGGGTTGAATGGAATTGAATTGAAGGTAGCCTAGTGTAATTTGAGGATGTGGAAATTATATATCGCGCTTGTCGGGGTTGTCAAAAACGAATTCAACCATGTCTCATTACCTCTACATCGAACCTCTAATCAACTAAAAAAAAAAAAATCCGGTTTTGGCCGGATTCCGGGTGAAGAACTTGCTACCAGAGGCGTCACCACTGGGGGGGACGAGAGGGGGATACCCCCCAATGTTGTCGGCCAGTCGGCGATTTTTAGTAAAACCAGTCGATTTTTAGTAAAAAAGTCGATTTTTTTTCTTAGAAATAGTCGTTTTTTTTTCTTAAATACAATCGATTTTTCTTAAAAACAGTCGTTTTTCTTAAAATCAGCCGATTTTTCGTCAACACAGTCGTTTTTTTCCTCAATAATAGTCGGTTTTATCCGCAAAAACAGTCGGTAAAAATGACCAGCCAGTCGGTAAATACCTTGTCCCCCCCCCAAACATTTTGGCTAGTAACGCCTCTGCTTGCTACTATTTAGAATGTGACCCTAAATGATTTAAATAAACTTCACCAAGAGGACGTGGTCGTCGTAGCCCAAAAGTTAAGAACATAAGTATAAGAAAAGACGCTACGCCGGTTTAAACAGCGAAAGAAATACACATCTATACAAGGAAGGGTAAAACAGCCGTTTGATGATGATATTTATTTTGTGGCGGGTCTGTCACTAGACGAATTATAATGAGTTAGTCCAAGTGTGTGTGTGTGTGGGGGGGGGGCTGCTGTTGGGTGAAAAAAGGAAACATGTCGGAAAAGTTGAGTGAGACAAGAAGGACTAGTGAGAAGTAGCAGTTTTGATAAAGTTAAGTAAAAGTCGCTCAGAGACGCCCTACTCCAACAAAAGGCGGAAAGTTGAGGCAGAAGTTGAAGTGATTTTTTTATTTTTATTATCGTCAGTTGGCTTTATAGTATATACAATAATCATTACAGTCTTGCTTGAAGGAAAATAACTACTTTGTGCCACTGAATCATGGGTCCTTACTCGTGGTCAGAAACCCGGAGAGTGTCTTATCTTAATGTTGGGTAAAGCTGCTACATTTATCAAAGTATTGTTTAATGCAAAGGGGCACACACCTCGCGACAAACTATACTCTCCAATAATTATTAGTTAAGTGTTCCTTGAACAATCCACTATTGCGAGCACTGTAGCAGCTTTCGGTTTTCGGTTTTCACCATATTTTGTGGAGCTCATAACTCGTGAACCAGTGCAAGTATCAAGTTCAAACGTGGTACACTTGTGGGTATTGAGTCTAGTTGTTCCTTTGAGGGTCCCACCCCCCACACCCACCCGGTTCAGAGGCAAATGGGCCCAGATTGACCGTTGAATAATGTTCATTAAACTTGACCAGAGCTAGACATATGATTTATAAATTACTTTTTAAGTTGCACCTCCCCACAACCACCCAGTTCGTGCGACAACTGGACCCAGATTGCCCAAAGTAAAGTGCGTGACCCGTGACAGGAATCAACAGGTTTCAAGTTGAAACTTCGTAGGATTGTGTGTATTGGGGTCTCTTTTTGCTTTTTGAGGGTCCCAAACCCCACTCCTACTTGGTTTAGGGGCAATCGGGCAAAGGATTGCCCATTTCTTAATGTTTTAACTTAACAATAACTGGAGATAGGGCGATAAAATTCCTTGTGCTCTCCATCTGAGCAGTATTACAGTGCTTTAAATTTCTTCCCGATTTTGAAAGCGTTTCCAGACTGGTGATAGGAACCGTCTCGGCATCCAGCGTTTGTCGCTATGAAAATCGAGGCCGACTTATTCACTTATTACACTGTTTTACGACTTATTACACTGTTCGCGTGTTCTTTGTAACGACAACAGTGGCGCAAGCGTTCAGACGTGCAGTGTTCTGAAAAATTGTTGAAACGAAAATAACAAGTCAAGTTCGAGCCAACAAAGCCAGTCACTGCTACCAGTAATGTTCTGGTGTGTCCATAAAACTGCCAACCAGACATTCTCTGACGCTGCATGGGCAATACTCATTAACCACATTTCGATTGCTCTCACGTATCCGTGTTCATCATGCTACACTTCATCAGTTCATTAACGAAGACCTCTCACTTACAGGGGACATTACTTACGTAATCTATTTGTCACTCCACCGATTTGTAAGTAATAACAATAACAATCCACGCTCTTTCTAACTAATGTTACACGGTCACATGACAACGTGTGGACAAACTCCTCAACACACCAACACCAGTGTGTCATTTCAACTTCCCAAATAGTTGTAATTAGGCCTACCTCCATTTTCAATTACCGTTTTGAGATCACGCTACAGTAGAGGGGTTACTCACTCCCAAAATGACGGTACAGTAAGTGCCCAGTGCCCACGGAGGCATGTACAGTGGTGCCCAACGAGAGAGTGACCCCCATTTTCTAACAAAACCCAGATCTGCCAAAATCGTCAAGATCGAACCATGTGAACACCATAAACGTGCGCGATTAGAGCAAACTAACTCTAGAGAGTACCGCGCAAACTTTGGAAAAGTGACACAGTGTCAATAGCAGCGGAACTAGCTCCGCTAGCGGGACCTGAACGTCCCTACTAAAACTCAATCATTCGCGCACCAGTGCTGGCTTCAATAACTTAAAATTCTGAACACAGCAAAAAAAAAGATACAACCTCCCCTGTTTCTTCGATGTGTGCAGACCGCATCTTAACTTTACGGGAAATTTCTAAGCCCGCAAGTTTGTCTCGCTTTAAATGCCCCAAGTGTGGTGGGCGACGCTACAAGTATGGCCCGGATTGCGGAGCATAGAAAGCAGAGCAAACTAACTCTACAGAGTACCGCGCAAAACTTTGGAAAAGTGACACAGAGTCAATCGCAGCGACACTAGCTCCGCTAGCGGTACTGAACGTCCCTACTAAATCTCAATCATTCGTGCAACCAGGGCTGGCTTCAGTAACTTAAAATTCTGAACACAGCAAAAAAAAGATACAACCTCCCCTGTTTCTTCGATGTGTGCAGACCGCATCTTAGCTTTACTGGAAATTTCTAAGCCCGCAAGTTTGTCTGGCTTTAAATGCCTCAAGTGTGCTGGGCGACGCTACAAGTATGGCCCGATTGCGAAGCATAGAAAGCATAGGTCTTGGCGTTACTCCTTAGTGTTATTTTGCTCTGATAGAAAGCATAGGTCTTCGCGTTACTCCTTAGTGTTATTTTGCTCTGTGCGCGATTTAGTGGGAGTGTGGTCGGGTGTTGGAGGATGGTATCTCACAGACATTACAGTTTAACTAAAAATCCAACTTATTTTTGTATAATTCAGTTGAATACACTGAATTATGTGGATTCTTCTAAGGGATTTTTTTTTTTCACTATCTGCTCTAGTATAGTAATGTTCAGGATATCTACCACCGTCCTCACAACAATAATTCTCCTTGACGACATACTTTACGGTCTAGTTTTGTGTTTAGAAATGTGGGTGTTTCAGTATGGAATAATCTGCCGGAGAGCACTGGGATGGCCGAGAGCGTATGTTCATTTAAAAACAAGATGAAAAGTTTGTTGATGAGTAAAGGTGGGTGAGGACTGAGGAGAGAGGGTTACCTTGGGTATGAATCGGTTCTGGATTGCCACGAGGTTTAATAAAATTGTCTTCTATTTATTTATAATATTAAAAATCTTTTTTTATAATATAGTTGTTTATATACTGCATTTATTTTTTTTCCTTTTCTTTTTTTGTTCCCAATATAATTGTTAAATGATTAAATTATTGAGTCCTGCCACAAACAAATCTGTTTAGATTTTCACGTGGCAGGTCTGTTATGATATTGAATTTTTTTTTTTTAAATTCCGTTACATATTAAGTCTCTCTCTCTCTCTCTCTCTCTCTCTCTCTCTCTCTCTCTCTCTCTCTCTCTCTCTCTCTCTCTCTCTCTCTCTCTCTCTCTCTCTCTCTCTCTCTCTCTCTCTCTCTCTCTCTCTCTCTCTCTCTCTCTCTCTCTCTCTCTCTCTCTCTCTCTCTCTCTCTCTCTCTCTCTCTCTCTCTCTCTCTCCCTCTCCCTCTCCCCTCTCCCTCTCCCTCTCCCTTTCCGTCTCTCTCTCTCTCTCCCTCTCCCTCCCTCCCTCTCTCTCTCTCTCTCTCTCTCTCTCTCTCTCTCTCTCTCTCTCTCTCTCTCCCTCTCCCTCTCCCTTTCTCTCTCTCTCTCTCTCTCTCTCTCTCTCACTCTCTGTGACGCGGAAAATTTTGAATCTCAGTACAGATGCGGCTTTTCAGTGAGTGGTCAGCTGGTTATTTTTCATAAATGTTTTTCGTCAAGCATACAACACAGGTAAAAGAGCTTAGAGGTTCCGCAAATCCGACAGGGAAATTCCATCATATAAAACTGATTATTCGTGAATAGCGGAGCAACGAGGTAACACATTTTCATCGGGTCTTCAAGCCTCTTTAAGTGAACAAGCGATGGATGACTATACTGTCTTAGTTCGGCCCTTTTCGATTAAACTTTAAAGAGGGTCTAAAAATACACTTTTTTTTTTTAAATAACTCCTCTGTGTTTATAGTGATCCCAGCATCCTTTTCCTTTCGCAAAAGTGCTAACTGCACATACATTCACTTTGTCCAGATTGCTAGAAGCAAGCGGCTGACCTCTTTGCTCACCACCTGGGTGCAGTTTGGTGACGCCGGGGTTCTTAGTTTCCTTCCGTGAGCATAATATTTAGCCTATCAGTGAAGAATTAGCTCTGTAATTTTTCCAAGTGAAATAGTGGTGTGGTGAGGTCAAACGTCGCATCCGTTTCTTTCGCGAACGCAGCGTTTTGACTCAGAAAACCCAATCTGATGGAGTCTCTGCTCCTCTCTTGTCGGTTACTTATGTTGATATTGTGGCCTTTTTTTCAGTCCTGGTTTTGAAGAATCATATTTTCTCAGAGCTGTTGGATGGCAGAAGATCCTCCCCCCACTGGAGGTAAGCTGTTTTAATTACATTCTTCGTCAATGACACTTTTTTTCTCAGTCCGACAAATTAAACTATGAAAGGATACGTCGACGTACCTATGATAGTAATCTATTCTACTTCAGTAGTGCTTCCATCCATTCTCGTTCCCCAGATTTTTCACTTCATAAGTGTATCCTAGCTCCTCTATTAGCAATACACTGATTATCACGCTGGTCACGTTTGTTCTCTTTACGTGACGCATCATGTGCCCGATCGTTGTTTCCGAGGAGCTATAGCTAATTCGTCCGGAGACCGGTTATGCAAATTTTGCCAAGATTGTCGTCCAAGGCAAGGGACATGGAAAGAGGCTAAAAAACAGCCGAAGCCGTTTGTAATTTTCTGTAAGTATAGCTGGTTATAACGTGGTTAACTATTTCAAAACATCTGAGCACAAACACTATGTATAGTGCAAGGTGTCCTTTAAGGGTGAAACTACGGGTATTTGCTTGTGCGTCGATGGAGCTTTGCCTCTTCCTGAGCAGCTCAAGCAGTTTAGCCAGCTACCTTGTTCACTGACAGAAGTTTCATATCAGATAACACAAGATGCGCAGTTTCAATAGATAACACCTGGGATGTTATCTGCTGTGATTCAGCAAACGTTATGCATGAATCCTTTGCAGAACAACCATTGCCAAGACTAGCCGTAAAACCGCCGAAAAAGCATCAGCTGACTTTTCCGATATCATGATGATAAACAGATTCTCGTATTTTTTTTTTTTTTTATAAATCCATCCTTTCATCTACCATTCCTCAACCAACTTCTTCGTTGGTCACTTTTGGCTCTCTCAACAAGATATTGTTATTACCTCAAGTACGTATTTAAAAAAAGGGTTCCCAAAGCCAAAGCATGCTTCCCGTTCGGATACTCAGTAGTCACGAAATAGAGTTGTCTCTCTCAATCATTTCAACGGAAATATCGTTTTGTTAAATTCTTTTTTGGTGGATATCGGAAATCCTCAGCATGCGATCCCAAAGTTTCCTTGCGTCGTTTTGATTTTGATGATTTATTGATTAAATCGGGATTTCGAGAAGGATTTAATAAATGGTTTTGCTAGTTCGCTTTTAGTAATCCGGTTGAAGTCTGATAGTTCGGTTTGAGGTTCCGGTTAATGGAGGAAAGGAATAACTATTCGGGAATAAATCCGTCAATCCCGTTTGAGTTTAGGAGTAATGAGGTCCCTTTGATAAAGATTGGTAGTGCTGGTAAGTCTCCTCCGTTGGTTGTTGTCTTTTGGAGGCCACCAGAACAAGGCTCTTGTCTCTCAACTCTTAAAGGACGCCTCGCACCATAGTGTTTCTGCTCAGATGCTCTTAAACAGTTGACCGCTTTACAACTAAGCTGTACTCACAGAAAATTACACGCGGCTTCGGCTGTTTTCCATGGCTCTCCACGTCATTCCTCCTCATGTCTTAGACGACAATGTATGTATGTATGTATGTATTTATTTCCCATCAGATGAAAACAGATGGAGTATAAGATGAAAAGAAAATGAAAAACACACAACGAGAAAATACACTAACACAAGAAAATCAGAGAACAAAATGGATATCGAAATACAAAAGACAAAACTGTTGCTTCAAAATAGTTGCCCAAGGATGAGCAACAATATCAGAGTTGTATCTGGCGATCTGGGCTATGATCGCTTCATCAGGATCTTGGCAAAATTTGCATAACATGTCTCCTGGCGAATAACCTCCTCGGAAACAATGATCGGGCGCAGGATCCGTCACGTAAAGAGAACCAACGTGGCAAGCGTGATACTCAGTGTATTGTTAATAGAGGAGATAGGATACACTTATGAAGTGAAGAATCTCGGGAAAGAAAATTGATGTAAATCCTACTGCAGCAGATTGAACGCGTCGTCCTTTAAGGAAGAAGAAGAAAATCATAACAAGGGTCGTGCCCTTCCTCGTTTTTTAGCTAGCGGTTGTTGGCTTTTGGAGGGTCGACTGGCGAGATAGAGTACTGTACAGGGGTGCATGCTGTGATCTCTGACCATGGGCCTATGCTATGAAATTCTTGTCGGGTTTCAGCTTCGTGGGGTTGTGTCTTGAACTACTCTGCCAGTCAGTCTTGCTGGAATCATTGACAAATCATTGTCCGCAATGTTGTAAATGTCTTTTTCCTTTTTGGGATCTCAAAGCGTTAGTGACGGGATGTCTATGACTTCATAAAGTCTGTCCGTCCGTCCGCTAGCACGAAAACTCTCGAAGGGGTTGAGATATTTCGTTAAAAGTAGGGGTGGTGGTTTAGGATAAGGGAGGAAAACTAAATTTTTTTCAAGCTAACGTTACAGTCGGTTATAAGGAGACATGCTGAATCCAGATCTGAACTTCATTTTCTCACCTGACAAGTATTTTGCCGGAATCCGGCTTAAACCGCAAAATTGGTAAGAGTAAAAGTTGTATCTGAAGTTAATTGAGTCCAAAAGTAAAACTTTGGTAGAATAGAAGTAATCTGAAGTTGAGGGAAGGTTCGATGTAGAGGTAAAAAGACAAGCTGAATCCGTTATTGGACTTTCGTTTCTTCACGGACAAGTAGTTCGCGGAGAATAGGGCTTAAACTGGATAATTGGAAGAAGTAAAAGTTTTATCTGAAATTAATTAGAGGTGCGACGTTGGTCAATTAGAGCGTCAACATAGAGGTAAGAAACGATGTATTCTATCCTGAATCCATTTCTGAAGTTTGTTTTCTGTGTTGGCCGCTAGTTAGAAATCTTTGCCGATGATCTCGTCAGTCGACGGAACCAGTGGTGCGGATCTTTAAGAATAACCGCAAACGACAACTGTAAAATGGGTACGGGAAAGCGTCGCATGGGAAGAAAGAGCGTAGCACGGGAAGAAAGAGCGTAGCACGGGAAGAAAGAGCATAGCACGGGAAGAAAGAGCGTAGCACGGGAAGCGTCGAAGGGCTTCCCCCAACCACGCATACTCCCGGCAGAAGACAGTGAAACAGGAGATCGGCACCCGCTACGCGAGCGTTCTACGGTTGCTTTTTTGGGATCCCAAAACGTAAGTGACTGAATCCCTGTGAATTCGTAGGAGTTGTCCGTCTGTCTGTCTGTCAGCACGATAACTCTCGAAGAGGATGAGATAATATGTTCAACCTTGGTGTGAGGATCCATTGGGTCAAATTATAGTTCGTAAATGGTTCGCGTAGCCGTATATTTAGGGGTGGGGAAGGGGGTTTTAAATTAAGGGACGAAAAACCGGAAATTTTGTAAAGGTAAAACTTTTATTTCAAGTTGAATAAGGGTTCAATATAGCAGTAAAGAGACATCCTGATTCTGTTTTTGAACCTTCTTTCTTCGCCGGACACGTAGTTACCTGGAATCCGGTGAAAACCGGAAAATCGATAAGAGTGAAAGTCGGATCATAAAATCTGAAGTTGATTAGAGGTTTAACATTTGTCGATTAGAGCATCGATATAGAGGTAAGACTATCCTGAATCCGTATCTGAGTTTGTTCCCGCCGGACAGGTAGACTGACCGGAATCTGACGAAAACCGGGAATCTGGTAGAAGTAAAGGTTCATTCTGCAGTTGATCGCAACATCTAAATCAGGGCAAGAATAAATGCTGAATCCGTATCTGAACCTTAATTTTCTCGCTGGATAACTAGTTCATCCGAAATCCGGCAGATACCGGAAATTTGGTAGGAGTTGAAAAAAAATTGAATCGATCGGAGCATTGAGAATAGGGTAAGAGTACATGTTGAATCCAAATATGAGTTTTATTTTCTCTCCAGACAAGTAATTTGACCGGAGTCCGGCCAAAACCAGAAATTTCGAAGAATAAAATAAGATTCTTATGTCGATAAAAATTGGTTGGAAAGGGTATGTGTTCTCGAAAAAGACACGGTGAGTCTAGACACACTATTTATTCTCGCCTCGGTACGGCTTATGCGCGCCTATCCCCTCACCACCGTCTTATCCGTTTATTTCGTTGATTTTGTGTATATTTTTTTTCCTTTGTGTGTCTTTATTTATTCCTACTCCACCATATTTACTTCATATATCGTGTGGGTGATAAATAAATAAAATTAAATTAAATATTCCGTCGGAATCTAGTCAAAACCGGATGTTCTCGAATGAGCCTAATTGTTTGATATTCTTTTAGCTTGAAAGTATAACTCAGTGGCTGTTGTTCAGTGGTCTGTTGAATGATATCTAATGTGTACGGGTTCCGCAAAGACTGAACATCCGCAAGACCTATTTATCTGTATCGACAAATATTCCCCTTCGAGATCCCATCGAAACCGTCGGTCTTGTTTTAGCTCTTGAAGTCTTGGAACATTTAAAGCAAGAACGTTGTGATATTCTGACACTCATGGTAACCGTGAATATTATAGGTCGAGGAATGAATCGTTTAAAACAGGCTGTTAAGGCAATCCGTCCCGCTGCGGTTCCACCAAAAGACGCACTGCATTGGAAGAAGATTCTCTACAACGTACAGAGTAAACTTGATGACAAACGTGAAACAGTTGAAGTAAGTAATGCAGTTTCACCTTTTTTCTTTTTGTTGTAAGCCTTCCTCCTCGTCTCAGTGACACAAGTGACACCTACTCTTCCATTTTTCTTCAAAATCTTAAAATTTTTAACTTTTTCTATTTTTAATTCTTAATTTTGTTGTTTTATTCGAAACTTAACTTTTGATCAATAATTTAAAAATAATTAATAAAGTAAAGAGTAAGATAAAAAAGAAAATGACAAAAATGACACAAACCACGCAACCGATAACATAAGACAAGTGCTACGAGCTGATTTTGCACTTCAAGAAAGTAAATAAGGATCGCAGAATCCTCTTCTCCTCTTCCAAAGCCCTCCCACCTGTCACCGGAAGTTGTTCGGACTCACAGATTGAACTTATAGGGCATCTGCTTCTCTCTAATCGGCACGTAATTCTTCGTTTTGCACTGTCAGATATACATAGATATAGATATATATATATATATATATTAAATATACATTACATATCATATATATATATATATATATATATAATCTTATAATATATAAATATATAGATATATGATTCGATTCGACTGACGCTTGACGGGTGGTAGGAACAGATGCCGTAGATGTCCAGTCTATGGGTGCGAAGCGAACCACATCCAGCGTCGGGGGGGGGGGGGGGGGGGGGGTAATATTGAGAACTTTATTTCCGCAAATATTTCTTTTCCCCATGCGCCCTGCAACTACCCGAACCGAGGTCGTATCCGGTAAGAATCTCAAAATGTAACATCTAGGGTGTATGATCTTTGTACCGCCCAAGTTTCATCCCAATCGCTCAACCCGTTTGGTCACTAAGCATGAAACAACATTTTCAAAACCCTCCCCTCGCTGTAGAGTGTCTTTCCTGAGGCGTATTAAGAAGTCCGTAATCGTCGGTTGTTTCAGGACAGGTGTATTTCTCCACTTACAGACTTATTGCCTCTTTGAACTCTCAAAACTGTTCCGCCTCGAGCCAGTACTTTCCACATTCAAGGAAAACTTCTTACACGTGCCATAGCTCTCCAACTTTCTGAGTACACTTGTACTCTATGCAGAGGCTTTAAACTCCTTTTTCGAAATATTGTTTCGAAATATTATGTCTCGTTAGCAAATTTTCAGTTCCAGGTATAACTTTCCGGTACGGCTTATGCGCGCCTATCCCCTCACCACCGTCTTATCCGTTTCCTTCGTTGATTTTGTGTCTATTTTTTTTTCTTTGTGTTTATTTATTTATTCCTACTCCACCGTATTTACTTCATGTATCGTGTGGGTGATAAATAAATTAAATTAAATTGAAAATTTATCCAAATTTGTTCTTTAGGCTTGAAGTTTAACTGAAAAGCCAACTTATATTATACTTAACTTTAACTTGAAAAAAAATCCGCTTTCAACCGGATTCCGGACGAACTATATGTCCGGGTAAAAAATGATTGTCATATACAGATTCAGCGTCTCTTCTTACCCCTAAATCTGTTATCTAATCAACATCCGGGTAGAAAATGCTTTTCACATAGGTGTTCAGCATGTCTTCTTGCCCCTAAATCGAACATCTAATCAACTTGAAATAAAACTTTTACTTTTAACAAACTTTCCGGTTTTGGCCGGATTCCGGGTGAACTACTTGTCCGACGAGAAAATGGTTTTCACCACCGTGTTCAGCATGTCTTCTTACCCCATAATCGACGATCACATTAGCTGTTTAAAAATATTTTGTTTTCCCCTTAATTTTAAACCTCCTCCCCCACCCCTAAATGTAGGGCTATAGAGCCCATCTACGAACTCGACCTCCTCTTGACCCAAACAGTCCTCAAACCAAGTTTCATCAAAATACCTCATTCCCTTCGAGAGTTATCGTGCTTACAGACGGACAGACGGACGGACGGACAGACAGACAACTTGTGCGATGTCATAGGTATCCCTCAACTTACGTTTTGGGATCCCAAAAAGCTGAGCTATTCGACATAAATAAAGTCCGGATTCTTTTTGTAGAACCGCGTCGAATCATGGATGGTGAACCTGGACAGGAACATGCCAGAAAAGAACATGAGGAGATGGTCTTCTAGTCGAACCTCCAGCATGAGTTTAGCCTCGCTGGACCAAGGAAATGCTACCGACCTTGGGTTTGAAAGTGATGACGATGGGAAACAAAGTGAAGGGTGAGTCAAGGCCATAGCCTGCTTCTACGCGCGTCGGTACGAAGTAGTTTCTGTTGGCTTATGTGACTTTAGAAACTATAACTGTTTGTTTCTGTCCATCACTATGTCAGAAGTTTGATACAGTCAGTTAAAGTTATAGACGGTCTCAGCGACTCAGGAGCTAGAGGTACTTGCTGAGCTTTGAGTTGATAGCCGTCTACTTCTCTCTTCGCCGCTGCGCATATCATAGGACAAACTGTAGCAGGCGTGGCGGGTCCGCTCTGCAGCGCGTCAAACGTGACGTCACAATGGTAGACAACCAATTGGCGATTACTCTCAAATTTCTTCTCCGCTCGTTTTCATCGGGCAAGGTATCGGGAATATATTCGACTCCACATGGTCGTATTATCTAGATAGGGAAACGGAGGCTCTTGTGATTATTTGTTCTTGCGCGCTTACACTACTAACCAATAACTGTGTTTGCAAAAAATGGTTTAGTTTCGCCACTACTGTGTTAACACTAAAGTTGTCAACTCCTTAAAACTAACAGAAGTGGTATATCACAACCCCCAAGAAGGATCTTTTTTTAAATACGCTGACGCCCCCGCCCTCCACCCCCCCCCCCCCCCCAATCGTGTCCAGATGCGATTCCGACAAGTAATTTTCATATGTAGAGAATGTTCTACTAAATTTCACTCGAATCGGAGCACTTCTGGAGAATGTCTGGTACCCAACTACCCGTATGCAACATGACATGTAGTATGCAATTGTCTTCCTAATACTTCTATCCTTTTGGTCCTTACGCAAATTAGAAAATCCCCCCCCCCAAAAAGAACTCCCTCAGTGTGGTCGGCTGCGATTTGAGGCATAAACGTATTTTGGGCGTCTGCTCTTACCATCCATAAGTTTGTGCCTGAACTAGCAAATTCGGGACAGAGGGACAAACAGACGTTACTATCGCTCTATTGAACTTGGGCCGAAGGCTGCAAGTGCCATGAAATCCGCAAAACCACTAGTTCTGTATTTTCCCAATTCCATTGGGACGAAAAATTGTTGTCAGTGAAGAATTGGCGCTGATGATGTTTTCACATCTTATTTTTGTCGCAAGTCGTAACTCATAACCATATTGACTGATTCTTGTCCTAGTAACCCCTCGAGTAAAACGTTCCAGGCAGTAAAGATTATTAAAGAAGGGCATGTAAGGAGGGCGCTGGTGTAAAAAGTTTAATTTGGATAATCATGCAATGGCCTTTCGTGTCGGAAATCGTTGAGTACCAAAAATAATTCCCTTTCTATTAGGTGTTGGGGAAAACTGATGAAATATGGGACCCCTATGCGATGACGTGTTAATAAGCCTTGCAGTGTCCATTACAGGAAAAATGAGTGTCAGACTTGGCCAGTCAGAGTTGGACTGTTCGTTGGAACGAACCTCATATTTGTTGTCCTGTTTTACTGTGCAAAACAATTGTTTCTGAAGCTTCCATGTGGAAGTTGATAGTGCATGGTTGGTGTGAACTAAGTTAAAATTAGTATGGGTCTTTGATTATACTAAGTCCTTTTCTCTCGGAAGCAACGAAGACCCTGCCTTCGACTTGGATCCTGACAAGTTCAAGCGGCTACGACACCTACTGGTGGGAGCGAGAAGTGTGCTTGGATTTGCATCTAGATGGCAGGACCAGATAAGACGAGCGCCAGCACTGGAAGTAAGTTATGGAAATGCAGTACTTGGCAATGAACTTTCTAAATATTTAATATAGAGAACCCAGGAATTGAAGAAATAATACTGTAGGGGAGACCGGGGCGCCTTCGGTCACGGGGTGCCTCCGGTCACCCCTAATAACTCTTTTTGTGTTTACGTATTTTAATGTTAGGTGGCACTGGGGAGGTTGTCTACAAAAGGCACACGTTCGAAGAAAATTTCCCTCAGTTAGCTTCAGCCAGTTCTGCTAGAGTGAATTTTCGAAAAAAAAATTTGCGGAAAGTAAGTTTCTCTACTTCCATTTGGGTCTAGCCTTCACCTTCTGTTTGGCATGGATTTCGATGATTAAATTTGTGTACATATAGAAATGATAGGACTAGAGGATAGTGGTATTTCTAAGGAGATATCTTTCTCTGTTTTCGAGTCAGAAAATAAGTTTGAAAAAATGGCGGCTGGGGCACCTTCGGTCAGTCCACGACGGGGCACGTTCGGTCACCGACCGGAGGCGTCCCAACCTGATGATATGTAACCTTATCAGCTCTAAGTTAAAGATAAGTCTCTCTGCAATTTAATTGTAGTTAACGTTGATGCTCCAAGCATAGAATTAAAGTATCAAAAGAGGAAGGGTAAAAAAAGGAAGCAGCAAACGTCTTTGTGCGATCAGTCAACTGATGAAGAATCTATTGTCTCCGTTCATCTGGATGATGACACGGATGATAGTCTACATATCGGTGATAACATGCTAACTGAGCCACTTGCACTGGGGACCCTTAGTATTGGAGACTATGTATCGGTGGAGTTTCAGGGCAAGAGCAGTCCATTGCACTATGTTGGGCTTTTTAAAGAAAAAGAGAACAATGAAGTATTTCTCAGTTTTCTTCGCAGAAAGGACAGTAAGCCTACCAAGTTTTTATTCCTGCAAGTAACGGATGAAATTTGTGTTAATATGGCTGATGTAAATATGAAATTGCCCATTCCATTCAGAACTGGGGTCCGGCACGTGTAGCAGAGATGATCGAGTTCAGAGACGTCGATTTTTCACTATTCCAAAGTCTCCGCTGAAAAGTGATTTCGAAACTTTCCTTTCCAGTAATAATAAATGAAGTAATTTTGTAACTTTTGCTTATTTTCATACCCAATAAACGAAGTAATGAGTAGGCTTTGTATATTTAGCCATCTAAAGACAGTATAAAAGAGGTTATTCGTATAATTTAAGGCTGACCGAAGGTGCCCCAAGCCCGACCGAAGGTGCCCCGGGTTGGGGGCACCTCCGGTCAGAATGGGGCTTCAGCGGGATCACTTTTTTCTTACAATCTGGTAGAGTTCTAAGAAAACTACAAAATAGATTTGGTAGATCAAATGTTGCTCTTCCCTGCGTTCAGCAAGATTGTTCAAAATAACGAACGTACAATTCTTGGTGGCTGGTAATCGAAAAAGTGGCCGGAGGCGCCCCGGTCTCCCCTACAGTTCAATATCCTTCCAGGCTCCTCGATCCCGGTATCTTCGAAATTCGTACTCAATTTATGGATTTATTTATACCCCTCAAAATTGACGAATAATGTAGTAATGATTTCTCAACTAAACCCGCCCCCTCACCCTGTACTATTTATCCGCTCGTTTGATCTCCTAGGCCACGCACATCCCATAGCCATAATAGCAAATATTATCCGGCCATCTCACCTACGTCTCCAGTACCTAGTTCCAGCCCTTTATTGCCCACCAAAACTTCGACTACGTCGAGTTAGACCAAATGTTGTTTGTCGACCAGTCTTTAAAGTCCAATGGGCGGATCAAACAATCTTGATAATACATAGATGATAATACAAGGGCTTGTACCGTGACTAATGAATCAAGAGCAACTTTTTTTTTTCAATCATGATTTCACATTGCCACCCCCTAGAAGACAATGTTACATCAGAAATCAGCAGATTCCTAGACAATTTATTTTCACAAATCCATCGTTAGGCCTACGGTGTTTTTTGCTGACTGCCATACTCACAATTTACTAGCTTCGACAAATATAAGCGGAGTTTCTTTTCTGCAATTTCTCCAATCCATTCGTTGTAATTGGATACTCCGGATTGTTTGTATTATTGACAAACAAAAAAATGAGTTGGCGCGAAGTCGATCGACGAATCGAAAATCGACGCATTTTTCCAAAAAGCATTCGATCTTCTTAAAAATCCAAAAAGCCTTCGATTTTTAAAAAGCGTGATTTTCTTAAAAGCAGTCGATTTGTACTGAAAAACAGTCGGTAAAAATTACCAGCCAGTCGGTAAATACCTTGCCCTCCCCCTAAACAGTTCGGACTGTAACGCCTCTGATTGCCTTATTATCTTACTTATAATGTACCTGGCGAAAAAACGACAAGTTTCATGCGGCAATTCACAAGTTCGGCAGTAAAGTTCGTTCTGTAATAAGGATCACAGTAAAGCGGGGAAGTGGACGTGCAGAAACATCGGGGAAACAGTCCGCCGATCCCAGTCATTTATTTGTGTGTTTTTCTCAGGAAGTAAGTGAAGGAGACGAAGAAATGGAACAGAGTTTGGAAGTCTCGGTCCCACACACCCTACAGCGACAGAAGGGTGCACCGTCTAGAACCACCCCGGAGGATCGCGTGGATTCTTCACCCCTCGCGTACCATCTATGGGACGAAGAAGACCTCCGATTTAATATATATGAACCTCCCACGTCTTCCTTCCTTGCACGCAACATATGGGAACGACTAATGCAAACTAAGGTAAAGCTAGAACCGTGTTCGATTTACCTTACGCCAGTTAACTACCAGTCAACCATACCCTTGTATCATCACTGCTGCGATCGGTTCTGGTTTCCCAAAGATTTGGACCTCCATGGCTTTTTATCTGAACTAACGAAACTACGCAAATTTTTGAAATTGTCATGTTTAGCTCTTTTCGAGGCGGTTGAAGATCCCACGTGTTGCTTTCAAGCAGCTCGGGGGAAGATTTGATGAGAAAGTAATGTTACATAATAAAAAAAAAAAAAAAAAGCAGCTCGTTCGTCGGAAATACCGGTTATGCAAGTTTTGCCATGTTTCTCATCAAGGCCAAGGGGCCAGATGATGCTGAAAAGATCCGGGACTGGTGTATAATTTGCTGAGAAACCCGGCTAAGTTTCAAAGAAGTCACGGATGCTAGAATATAGGAATGGAAACTTCAGCTAGTGCGGCTTATTGTTAAGAAAGACTAAGAAGCTCTGGGCGACTTGGAAAGATACGGGAAGTGCGACAAATTTGGCCGACCTATTCCCTTATGATTGACGTGGAGTTGCCCTAACTCAGTCGGAAATCTTACACTTCTAACAGGAGACGAATCCTCGCGGTGGTAAATATAGAAAAAAAGCGTGAAAGTTGTATTTTATTTTGCTGTGGCAGGACACATCTTAGACACAAGAAGCGCTAGGCCAAACCAGATTTTCAAAAACCCTGCAAGCGAAGTAAGACAAAGACAGCGGACTTCGAAAGCACTCACATTCACCAGTGCGGCCTTCTTTAGCCAATCATTTATCTGTGACGCCACAAGATGTTTTTGTGACAATGGGTTAACAGTTTCTGTATTTTAGACATTTGAGGAACTTTTTGAAGAGGCAGAACGGATTCTCGCCATCTGACAAATCATGTGGAATGTAAACCTGTTTTTAGTGCATTTTTGTGAACTTCAAGAGGCTCAAAACTTAAATGTGATACTTTATAAACACGGTTGTGTAGCCTACGGAGATTGGTTCTGCTATTGCTGGAGAGGTCGTCGCCGCACAACGCTGACTATTGGAAGAGTCGTGTCCTTCAGTTAAACAACCAACTCTCCAGTGTACCTACTTTAAAGAGTTATGTACATAAACTGGACTTTACGGTGACAGCACTTCAGTTGAACTTTAAAGGACACGTGAATGAAGAGTACCAAGTATCTTCCCTATCTGTATGACTTCCGTTAAAATTGCCTGCAGACAACCCAATCCCAATACGAAATAGTGTGTCCGAGCTATGATTTTTGCTCCATTTTGCATCTGTCGTTATTTCAGTACCGAACAATTTTAGAAATGAACAAATGTCTCCAGTCATTTGGAATATTTTCTTCTGGAATATTTTTTAACTAGTTAAGCCCCATCGTATATCTTGAAGAAATTCCAATACGACCCGGCCAGCGCTGTACAAGATTTGAATGAATTGCGCTTTTTGTGTTGGAGTCTGCATGTGCAAACCTCCAGAAACGAACATCCCTATTTTGAAAACGTCACGCTCAGGAGAAGAATGCTCTCCGTGGCCATGTATGTAGATGCATTCTCCATGGTGTGTTCAAGTATGGTTTCATTGTTTAGGTGTCCTTTAAGGAGATATGACCTCCGATTGAGCTTCAGGGGTATGACCTTTTATTGGAACTTGAAGGATTCGTACCCTTCAGTAAAACCTTAGTGTACAACCTTTCAGTGACCTTCAGTGGTTCTTTAAGGGTACAAGAGCTATGCCCTCCAGTTAGCAGCTTTAATCTAAGGGGCAAACTTTGATTGAAACTTCAAGGATTCGTTACCAAACTTTAAAAGAACAACCCGACAGTCGAACTTTAAGGAGCTATTCCCTTCAGTTAAGCTTTGAGAGGAAAACTCTTTGTTGTGTCCATCGCGTCCATCATTTTATAAGTTTGAAGCCAAGCTGACCATTCATTTCAGACAAAATAAAGAAAACGAGATTTTCGGGGTTTCTTCTTGATCAGCTAATTATCCCTCTAAGATGATGTGCGATGGATAAATAAAATTCGCATAAACCCAGTGTACAACAGATTTTTAGAAAAGGGTGCCGCAGTTTTTGGATCTTGAACTAGACCACCTCCGTGATGTTTTGTTTGGAAACGGTTATCCGATAAAAGTAATTGCGCAACAATTGAAAAACGTAAAGAAAAGTTTCGTCATCCCTCCTCACCCTCAACCACTGAACCTGAGAAAAAGGTCTATGTGCCCCTTCCCTATGTCCATGGACTAACAGACAACATCAAAAAAAATTCTTACCCCTCATAACATTTCAGCATAATTCAAAAGCTCAAACACGGTGTCTTCTTATCTTTACTCTGGCAAAGATCCTATTTCTGAGACAAACTGCCAAGGGGTTTACAAGGTTCCATGTTCTTGCGACAAATGGTATATTGGTAGGACGCACCAGCACCTGTCTGATCGCCTGCACGAGCACAGAACCAGAATAGACGCCACTCTTAGGTGCCAAAATAGACCCGAACATTTGTCTAGTGCTCTCGCGGAACACATTCAGGATCACCCTGATCACAGTATCCGTTTTGATGATAAAATAAATATTAGGGATGATAAGTAAAATAATAGGGAGAGAAACAGATTTGGGACAGTTCATACATGAAGCATTTGAGATTAAAAAATACGAAATAAGGGACCTAGCTCTAAACAGAGATACTGGATAGTTTCGCATAGACCCAGTGTACAAACGATTTTTGAAAAAGGATGCCGCATTTTTAAGACCCCCTCAAATCCCACCTTGCGTTCCCCCAAACCTGAGCAAAATAACACTAATGAGTAACGCCAAGACCTATGCTTTCTATGCTTCGCAACCGGGCCATACTTGTAGCGTCGCCCACCACACTGGGGGCATTTAAAGCGAGGCAAACTTGCGGGCTTAGAAATTTCCAGTAAAGCTAAGATGCGGTCTTCATACATCGAAGAAACAGGGGAGGTTGTATCTTTTTTTTGCTGTGTTCAGAATTTTAAGTTGTTGAAGCCAGCACTGGTGCACAAATGATTGAGTTTTAGTAGGGACGTTCAGTCCCGCTAGCGGAGCTAGTGTCGCTGCGATTGACTCTGTGTCACCTTTCCAAAGTTTGCGCGGTACTCTCTAGAGTTAGTTTGCTCTGCCCCAAACCTACCAGTTACTTCAAATATTCCTTCTACTAATACTCGACCGACTAGACACGGCTGACACGTAGCCAGTATTGCGAAGATACCCAATTCGCGAGGCGCTGAATAAATAACTAAGCCAAAAAGCACCCCCAGGGCATGCAGAGCAGAGAGGCTATTTCGCGAACCGCGCACGAATTTTGAATTTTTGTTAGCAGTGCGGGCCAGGCCAGTTCTGTGAAAGTGTTTATAAATTATTGATGGATTTTTGGATTTGGCCGTTTTCTGGATGAAAGCTGCACTTTCCCAGGTAGATATTTGTACATCAAACATTTTACACAGAACTCAGAATTGTAAATAATCTCAGAATTGTACATACACAATTTTACACGCACTTTTATTTTTTGTTCTTTTATCTGCATGTCGTTTCAATCCGCATCGTTTTCTTTCTGGTTTTTGTTACATGCCGTTTTATTGTTTGTTGGTTCCGCATCATTTTCTTGTTGGTATTGTGGTGGATTATATGATTTAGTTTTTGTTTTTTCGCTGAGGACGGTTTGCCGGAAGTGCAACCGAAATATCCGGAATTTTATTTATCCCTCGCACATCATCTTAGAGGGATAATTAGCTGATCAAGAAGAAACCCCGAAAATCTCGTTTTCTTTATTTTGTCCATCATTTTAATTTTAAAGAGTTGTGCCAGTAAAACAAATTTCAATAAAGGGATGTGCTCTTGAAGGCCAACCGAAGGAAAGACCCATAGTTCAAGTGAAGGGCATGACACATTAGTTGCGTTTTTGCAGATACCATGGTATCTGTTACCACGGTAACTGGATCTGCAATTAGTCGTTTTTGCAGTTACCATAGTATCTGATACCACGGTCTAAAATCGTTTTCGCAGTTACCGTGGTATCTGATGACAAAGTCTAAACTCGGTTTCGCAGTTATCGTGGTATATGGCAAGGTAAGTGGTACTTTTAAATTGAGGTACCACGGTAACCGCGAAAACGACTTTAGACCGTGGTATCAGATACCACGGTAACTGCAAAAACGACTAATTACAGATCCAGTTACCGTGGTAACAAATACCATGGTATCTGCAAAAACGCAACTAATGTGTCATGCCCTTCACTTGAACTATGGGTCTGTCCTTCGGTTGGCCTTCAAGGGCACATCCCTTTAGTTGAGCTTTAAGGATCTAGACCCTTCAATTAAGCTTTCAGCCTTCAGTTTTACTTTTGTTTTTCCCTTCAGTTAAACTGTAAGGATAAAACCTCGGTTTTCGCTATGTATAGGAAAACCTAATGGCAAAGAAACTTCTGAGCCGAAAAGTGCCGAGTCATCGAAAAAGTTTTCGTTACGAACCGAATCGTTCCACAGAAAAATTTGATCACGAAGTCGTATGGAAGATTTTCGCTACGAAGCGACGCGTCCCGTACAATGGTGAGCTCCTTAAAGTCAAACTTAATGGTTGTCCTGATCTTAAAGCTAAGCTGAAGTTTATATAACTGATATGTACCCTGAAAGCTTAATTAAAGGGCAGAACTCCTGCCTTCAAGAAAAAGTGCCGAGTTATCAGAAAAGATTTTCGCGACGAAGTGAAGTGTCCCATAGAAGGATGAGTTCCTTCAAGTTCAGCTAAAGGGTTGCCCTATTAATGCTAAACCTAAGTTCACAACTAAAGTACAACTGAAGGGATGTAGCCTTAAACCTTAACTGAAGGGCGTGGCTCCTTAAATTTGTACTGAAGGATTGTCCCTTTAAGCCTTAGTTCAGGCCACAACTCTTTGAAGTCCAATCAAAAGGTTAGGGACCTTAGGGACCATTGATATTTACCGTTTGGTAAAAAAAAAAATTTCACTTTTCGGTTAAAATGTGCACTTTAAGGGTTACTTTGTTGTTGAGGTTACGGGTTAGTTGACCATTAAGGATGTATGAACATTACACCCTCCAATGAAGCTTTGATAGAACAGTGGCAAAGAAAAACTTTTGGGCCAAAAAGTGCGAGGTCATGAGATTTAGCTACGAAGCAAAACGTTCCGTAGAATGATGAAAAGCAAAAATTGAGCCAAAAAGTGCCGTCACAGGAAAATGTTCTGCCCACTCCAACGTTTCTCCAACGTTTCTTTCAGCTTGATGGGTAACGTTTATAGACCTTGAACTTTTCGAACTTTTTCCGGAGGCTAAGTATATTCGTCAATTCAGTTTTAGAGTGGAGGGATCGGGATGAAACTTGGTGGGAAGAACAAGCATAAGTTTAAATACATCATCTAGAGCTTTCAGATTGAATGAACCGAGATATCCTAATTCTAGGTCCGAACCACATTTTTGAATGGCGGGGTGTTTATTGTGAAGTTCTCTTCTACTTTCTCGTACCACTACTCGTAACAAGTGCCATATGAGCTCGTAGCTCTTGTTTTCTCACAAATTTACTTCGTTGAAATCTATTGACTCTCCTGTGTTATGCTATGGTCATGAAAGTTCAAAATAACTCCTTTTCAGTTTAACTGAAGCTTTAAATTTTGAAGAAAAAAATGGTTCTACCCACTCCAACGTTTCTAAAAAAAAGTGTTTCAGCTTGATGGGTACTTTCTACTATTTTCCGTGAAACTTTTTTGTACGTGAAACTGTTTTCAGAACTCTTTTATAGACCTTGAACTCTGAGTTCGAACTTTTCCCGGAGGCTAAGTATATTCGTCAATTCAGTTTTAGAAAACGCTACAATCGGAAAATCGTGTGTCTCGATCGGAGTCGTTACCAGCCAAATTATTTTTTGGAAGGGGGCAAGGTAATCACCGACTGGCTGGTCGTTTTACCGACTGTTTTAGCAGAGATACCGACAGTTTTTAAGAAAAATGAACGTTTTGACAAAAATCGACTGTTTTTCAGAAAAGTCGACTGTTTTGAAAATTGAAAACTTTCTTTTTGAATTGACTGTATCCATTTGACTATTTCCACAAATAAATGTATGCCCCCCCCCTCCACACGTGACGCCCCTGGTTTTGATTCCTGTTCCGTAATCGCTTTGTTCTTTACCTTTATAACATCACTTTGATTCAAATAGATATTTGATTGGGTTTTGGGGTATATCGATAAAAGTCATGAGGTAAAAGCAAAAAAAAAGAGCGTAACTTGGTCGGCAACCAATTTTTTTTGCAAAAAGGCGAAGGCCTTTTTTGAGAAGACCAGAAAATAGTCTATATATAACTGACGGAAACACAAAAACCGTAAAAACCTTCGAAGCGGTCAAACTTTTTCGAAAACAGATACTTTGAAAAATTAAAACGGAAACGGAAAACTTCCTAAGTGAATACGTTTGTGAACCTGAAAATGGTTGGAAAAGTTATCCTAACTCTTTCTTGATCGTATAATAACATTTTCGTGAAGGTGTTTCAGAAGAAATTACAGCTTATACTCTTCAGACTCATATTACAAGCGAATGATGCTTTCTGTTGGTTCAAGGTCTATAAACGTTTATTGCAGAAACGGTTTTGCAACCGATACTTTTTTCAACAGATCTTAATACAGTTCTGAAAACAGTTTCACTTCTCCATTTGACTATTTCCACAAATAAATGGATGTCGCCCCTCCACACGTGGCGCCCCTGGTCTTGATTCCTGTTCCGTTGTCGCTTTGTTCTTTACCTTTTTACATCACTTTGATTCAAATACATATTTGATTGGGTTTAGGGGTATATTGATAAAAGTCATGAGGTAAAAGCAAAAAAAAAGAGCGTAACTTGGTCGGCAACCAATTTTTTTTTGCAAAAAGGCGAAGGCCTTTTTTGAGAAAACCATAAAATAGTTTATATATAATTGACGGAAACACAAACACCGTAAAAACGGTCGAAGCGGTCAGACTTTTTCGAAAACAGAAACTTCGAAAAATGAAAACGGAAACAGAAAACTTCCTAAGTGAAGGCGTTTGTGAACCTGAAAATGGTTGAAAAAGTTATCCCGACTCTTTCTTGATCGTATAATTACATTTCCTATAGGTGTTTCAGAAGAAATTACAGCTTATACTCTTCAAACTCATATTACAAGCGAATGATGCTTTCTATTGGTTGGTTTTGCATAAAGCGTCATATCCAGTCAAAAGCATACGAGACCCATTTTTTTCTGTTGAAAAAAGCCAATAACCTCTCACTGTCACAACCCTGTTAGAAAATATGATTGAACCAGTTGGCAACATTTCTACCAGTAACAGGCTTATGATTGTTACCAAACGCCTGGACCACCCAATTTAAATTTGGACCTTTTGGTTCTGGTAAAACACCACCCAACTTAAATTTGGACATTTGATGAAAAAGGGAATGTCGGAAATTTTAGTCTCTGCTGAGTGCTGCCCCCTGCCAAACGCCGACGATAAATATTTGTTAAGGTCGGGCTTCACTATCCAGATTTTTCGCCCGGATTCTGGGTTCCGTTTTCTTCGATACCGGTATGGGTAGTGAAGACAGGTCTGAAACGGTCTGAAAGTACCCCGGACGCGTCCGGAAATCTGGCAGAAAAATCTACCAGATTCCCGGATTCTGGGTGAAAAGAAGCCGGAATTTGAAAGTAGTTTTCATTTGACTTGGAGAAATTATTGAGCTGAGGTGGTAAAATCTAAGAAAATGACAGAAGTGCTGAAAAATGCCCAAAAGTGGACTGTTGAAGAGACATTTGATTTGATTTCTGTTTGGGACCGTTTTCACATAATCCGGACCCCAGATTCTGGAGCGTCTGGGTAGTGAAGCCCGAAGTCAAAATCTTTTACCTCTCGCTGTTAAATTAATTTTGTTAGCTCCATGCCATGAAAGGAAATTCCGTTTTCGTCATGTGATACGCCTCATTTTCAAACTGAAAAGCGCACGCACGGATTCTGAGACTCATCTCCATGAAGAAGTCACTCCAAAAATTTCTCGAAAAGGATAAAGAAACTCTGGAGTTCTGCCAGAGTAAGTAAATAATTTAATCCATATGTTTGTTTTCTTGGTTAGCCTGTGTCAGACCAACTGAATTCTTGCAAGTTGCAACAGTATTTATCAGTTTATGATCAGTTGCTATGGCCAGTTGGCCAGTCTAGACCACTGCTAGACCACTCTTGTAATCTCCCGATTGTGCCGTTTCGCCTGACCTGGCCGTCTGGTAGTCTCCTGAACTTGCCGTTTCGCTCGTTACAGTCAAAACTCTTATCTCTGCCTTTTCCACCGATCCGGCTATCCACAGTTCGCCTGAGAGTGCCGTTCCGCCTTGATTGGCGGTTCAGGGATCTCCTAGATCGGCATAATCTCCGTACGGTACCGTTCGGCTCTGATGCATCTGGCTTTTTTTTTTTTTTGCAGTTGGCTTTTTGCAATAAATATCATATCATATCATCATATAATATTATGTCGGCTAAGCTTAGTGTAGAAAAGACTCGCCGAAGTTAACAATCAGGTTATCCAGTGGAAATATTAGAAACTAACTTTGGAGAGTTAGATTCATTGGCATTAGTCTGTTGAAGAATCAGAATAGTTTCTAAAGTCTTTCTGAGACCAATCTAATTTACCTGACCTGTACCTGACCTCGTTTTTACACTACCTCGATTTTTTCCGCGAAAATGTTTAAATGAAATGTACAAGCTGTCCTGACAGTCAAGAGGCAAAATATGACTTTTTCAAAGTCACATGTCCAAAAATATTCAAATTCTGTGCCTTTTTTGATCCATTTTGTAATGTTTTAAAAACCTGTTTTCTGCCTATGACTTTGCTAACTCTTCATTTTTCGTCATTTTTGAGTGGATCGTGGTGAGATTAGAATGAAGTGATCTTGTTTGAAAAGAAAAATATGTTTAACTAGAAAAATTGAAGCAATATTTATTTATCCAATATGTAAACCATTCAGTTAGCTTCAGTCTGGTAGGTTTGTCATATTTGTTGGTTCCTTTTTAAGCCAGATGGATTATTCTGAAGGAATATTTTGAATATTTGGAAATTTGAAATCTTATCTGAGGTTGGATACCCCTCCTGATACCAATTAGTTTTACTTTCACTTGACTGTTGGCTGTTACTTACCTGGCCAAACCCAGCAAATCAACATTAGAACTTAGCCTAAGCTGTTGAATCTGACTATAATATACCAAATGCTATCGCACCTGAAAGGCTTGGGTGTAAGCAGGGGCGTCACATCTAAGGGGGAGGGGGTGTATGCCCCCCCCCCAATGTTGTCGGCCACCCGGCTGGTAAAAAAATTGTTTTTGAATTTTTCGTAAAAACAGTTAATTCTTTTCTTGGAAACAGATTTTTCTAACAACAGTTGGTTTTTCATAAAAAAGTGCCATATAGCGATCGCGATTTCTGTCCGTCTGTCAGTCCGGGTTTTGCTAGTTCGGGTACTTCCACATGAGCTAGGACGATGAAACTTGGCAGGCATATCAGAGACCCCAAATGATTAAGTTGGAAATAGTCACTTTCCCGATCCGACCATCGTGGGGAGAGTCGAGTGAGGGGGAATCCGGAATACTTTGGAATTTATAACTTTCGAACGGGTGATCGGATCTTAATGAAACTTGATATTTGGAAAGAGCTCGTGCCCCAGACGGTCCTATTAAAATCTGAACCGGATCCGGTGACTCTGGGGGGAGCTGGAGGGGGGGGCGGAAATCTTGGGAAACGCTTGGAGTGGAGGGATCGGGATGAAACTTGGTGGGAGGAACAAGCACAACCCCTAGGTACATCATTGACAGAACCGGACCGGATTCATCCACTGTGGGGGGAGTTGGAGTGGGGTTCCGGAATTCCGGTGATACGGAGTTAAGTTACTTCCAGGTGGGCTAGGACAATGAAACTCGGCAGGTAAATCAGGGACGCGACCGGATTAACCTAGAAATAGTCAGCTTCCCGATCCGACCATCGTGGGGGGAGTGGAGTGAGGGGGAATCCGGAACTTGAGGTATGTACAACTTCCGAACGGGTGATCGGATCATAATCAAACTTGATATGTAGAAAGACAACATGTCTCGGATGTCCCATTTCAAGTCTGGACCGGATCAGGTGAAGCTGGGGGGGATCGGAGGGGGGCCCGGAAACCTTGTGACAAGCTTGGAGTGGAGCGATCGGAATGAAACTTGGTGGGAAGAACAAGCACAAGCCCTATGTAGATCAGTGACAGAACCGGACCGGATTCGGGCATTGTGGGGGAGTTAGAGGGGGGGGGGGTCCGGAATTCCGGCGATCGCAAGTTAAGGTACTTCCAGACATGCTAGGACGATGAAACTTGGCTTGAAAATTAAAGACTTGACATGATTGGCTTAGAAATAGATAGTCCCCAGATCCG
This sequence comes from Branchinecta lindahli, assembly GCA_023053555.1. Classification (NCBI taxonomy): domain Eukaryota; kingdom Metazoa; phylum Arthropoda; class Branchiopoda; order Anostraca; family Branchinectidae; genus Branchinecta; species Branchinecta lindahli. Next base: position 9,810,734 of record JAKZAO010000005.1, on the reverse strand, counting down.
ACCATCCCTTAAAGTACTAATGCTAACCGCAAAGTGCAAAGAAATACTTTTAAGCAAAATATATATTTTCGTGATCCCTATGAGCCGATGATCATTTTTGCCTCAAGGGTTTTGCTTACAATAAAATTCCTTAAAGTACAAACAATACTTTTGAGCAAAATATACATTTTCGTGCTCCTGATGATCATCTTTTTTGCTTGAAGAGTTTTGATTACAGATGATTTTCTATAACTTGGAAACAGTCACTTGCCCGATCCGACCATCGTGGGGGTAGGGAGGGGAGCCGGAATCCGGAATTTAGTGACATGCATAATTTTCGAACGGGTGATCGGATCTTAATGAAACTTGATATTTGGAAAGACCTCATGTCTCATATGTCCCGTTTCGAGTCCGGACCGAATCCGATGAATGTGGGGGGGGGGGGTCGGAGGGGGGAACTGGAAATCATGTGACACGCTTACAGTGGAGCGATCGGGATGAAACTTGTTGGGAGGAACAAAAACAATCCCTAGGTTCATCATTGACAGAATCGGACCGGATTCGTGCACTACGGGGGGAGTTGGAGTGGGGTTCCGGAATTCCGGTGTTCCGGAGTTAAGTTACTTTCAGATGTTCTAGGACGATGAAACTTGGCAGGTGTATAATGGACTCGGCCAAATTAACTTGGAAATAGTCACTTGCCCGCTCCGACCATAGTGGGGGGAGGGAGGGGAGCCGGAATCCGGAATTTTATTGACATTCATAATTTTCGAATGGGTGATTGAATCTTTATAAAACTTGGTATTTGGAAAGACCTCATGTCTCAGATGTACCATTTCGAGTCGAGACCGGATCCGATGAATATGGGGGGGGGGGGGTCGGAGGGAGGAACCGAAAATCATGTGACACGGTTAGAATGGAGCGATCGAAACCTCCCGAGCGTCATCGTCGAAAAGGAAGTGCTTGAAAATTTCGCTGATTTTTCCATAAGATGTCAAAATATTTAAAACAAATTGTTCAAATATATTATACAACAGCAAATATAACTAAGTGACCATTTCTTTTGCACGTAACTGTAGTACCAAACAACCCATCACACTGACAAAGCTACTATCCATTCACATCCTACTGCGATAACTTGAATACAAGCTAAAAAGCTTGCAAGTGCCATATGAGCTTGCAGCTCTTGTTCTTGAAATCAGCTGATTTTTCATCAACACAGTAATTTGTTATGGCACTTGCAGCCTCTGGCTCAAGTGCCATATACCGATTGCAATTCTGTCTGTCGGTCGGTCCGTTTTTTTAACACTTTTTCTAATTAGGGTACTTCCAGATGTGCTAGGACAATGAAACTTGGCAGGCATATCAGGGAGGGACCCGACCAAACTAACGTGGAAATAATCAGTTTCCCGACCCGACCAACTGGGAAGGAATGAAGGGCGGGAGAATCCTGAGAATTTAGTAGTTTTTAGTGGAGTGTTCCTTGGAACAATCCACTATTGCGAGCGCTGTAGCAGCTTTCGGCTTTCGGTTTCCGGTTTTCGGTTTTCACCGTATTTTGCGGAGCTCATAACTCGTGAACCAGTGCAAGTATCAAGTTCAAACTTGGTACGCTGGTGGGGACTGGGGTCTAGTGTTGCCTTTCGGGGGTCCGACCCCCCACACCCACCCGGTTCAGAGGCAAATGGGCCCAGATTGCCCAGTAAATAATGTTCATAACTTGACCAGAGTTGGACATAAGACGATGAAATTCCTTGTACATGTAGACCCTAGGGCTGGGACATTACTTTTGAAGTTGCACCTCCCCCACCCATCACGTTCATGGGCAAATGGGCCCAGATTGCCCAGGAGTAAAGTTCGTTACCCGTGACAGGAATCAACAGGTATCAAGTTGAAACTTGGTAGGTTTGTGAGTATTGGGGTCTCTTTTTCATTTTTGCGGGTCCCAAACCCCACCCCCACTTGGTTCAGGGGCAATTAGGCCCAGATTGCCCATTTTTTAATGATTTCAACTTGACAATAACTGGAGATAGGGCGATGAAATTCCTTTGTGCTTTTGGATCATAGGGTTGGGTATTTATATGTGGAGTTGAACCACCCCCTGGCTCCTACCCTCCCCGTTCATGGGCAAGTGGGCCCAATTTGCCCATGAGTCAAGTTTTTGGTCCGTGACTGGAATCAAACTCTAAGCTGGTATAGTCGAGGATATCTAGGTCTAGATATGCAACTGATGCCCCCCCCCACCCTCCCGTTCATGATTAACTGGGCCCAGATTTTTCATGAGTTACGTTCGTCTATGACAGGTCTCAATTTGGGGAGATATATCTCATAAGGATTTTGGTGTATAGCAGCAAGAAATAAGACGACGCGACGTATCTTTAATGAACAGCTGGAAACTTTACGATGTTGTCATATGATCGATGATATGCCGTTCTTAATGAATTGTGACAAAGGGGGTATTAGGCTGCTACGATTTGGTTATTGCACTTGTTTTATTACCTTGCCAATGGAAAAGAGGTTTAAAGGGTCGGACTGGCTTCTGATTCTCTGATCTAGTGTTAGAACTCATGCTGTTCTTGCAAGATCTTCAACATTTCTTTGGATTTATACTTGCGGTTTGTTTACATTTAAAGCTTTTAAAGTGGGATGATTACAAATTAGGTTATTTCAATATTTGTTTGGTTATTGGGGATGTGAAATGTCTTGGTTTTAACGCTGTTTGAATATAAAATATGATAAACATTTTACTTTCACACTCCACGTCTGAGCGCTTGCGCACTAGTTGTCACACTTTTCCGAGTTAGGGTACTTCCAGCTGTGCTGGGAGGATGAAACTTTGCTGGAATGTTAGAGATCCGACAAGATTGGCTTAGAAATAGCCACTTTCCAAATCCGACTATTCCTTAAAGAACCAATCTTGACAGCAAATTAAGAAAAATACTAAATATACATTTTCGTGATCCCCATGAGCCCATTATCATTTATGCCTCAAGGGTTTTGCTTACAAATGAACTTCTAGCTCCCTTAAAGTGTGCATCTTCAGCGGCAAGGTTGAAAAGTACTTTTTATCAAACGATACATCTCAGCTCGTCGTCATTTGTCCCACAAGGGTTTTGCTTAAAGGAACAGTAAACTTGACTACGCAACTTTCGGCCATCAAACCGGCCTGGGGGGCTTAGATAAATGTACAGGGACTTATTGTCGACAGGACCCCCCATCTTTGTTATCTCGAAACCCCTCCTTATTGTTCCCAGAGCTAGCTGGCAGGGCCTTGCCCCTTATGCACTGTAGTTACGCACTCATGCACTGTAAAAGTTCGCGATTGTCTGTTATCAACATACAGGGTTGCCACTTTACTAAAATAAATTCACTATGCAAAAGGAAAAAAGTAATACCAAACAAGAAAAGTACTCAGAACGTGTTGCTGGGTCATAGTCACCTTGGAAATAAAACCTGACAACTACTTTTTTCTTATAATCTGCTGCCAAAGTAAAAAGAAAGTTCTATTGTGAGCACAATTGTACTACCAGTGGCCACCCTGTTGACATACATTGTATTACTTTGTTTTTGGGGCAAAGATCGTGGGTTCGAGTCCTACTCCCGGCACACAAACCTTTTGCTTTTTACTTTTACTTTTTACTTTACTTTTACTAACTCAAAAGTCGAACTCTCGGAAACTGCCCGGAAACTGCAATGGTCGTAACAAGAATTTTTCTAACTCTCAATATCGACTCAGGGTACATTCTTGATATGTTAGCTAGCTCCCTGAGCCAAGTTTGAGTCAAGTTTTCTGTTCCTTTAAAAACGCATTTCTATCACCCTTAAAGTGTGCAAAGTGCGCACCAGAAAATTAAAAAAATACTTTTGATCAAACGGTATATATCAATGATCCCTAAGGGCCTGTTATCGTTTTTGCCTCAAGGGTTTTGCTTACAGATGAATTGCCTTTAAAGTGCGCATCAATACAGCCAAATTCAAAAATAAAATACTTTTTCTCTAGCTCCCTTAAAGTGCGCATCTTAACCGCAAAGTCGAAAAGTACTTTTGATCAAAACATACACCATGCAAGTGCCATACGAGCTTACAGCTCTTGTTCTCAACCAGCCAGTCGGTAAATAGCCTACCTTAAAACAAGCCTACCTTAAAACAAAGTTTTATAAACTCTGTTTTAATCTTTTTACTTTATTTTTTAGAATTATCTTCTGTAGGGTGTAGCAGCAAGACTTCTGATTGAATATTGAGCGATAAATACATAGTTTGTAAGAAGATTGATGGTTTGTCCTTTGAGTATTGACGGTTTCTTGGTTGTCTCGTCTTTTTGTTTATTTGTTGTTGTTTTTTTAATGAGGAGGTTATTTGCTGGATGTCCCCTTTCTCGGGACCGGATGGTGGTTGTTATACTGTATACAGTTGTGTACGACCATGATTAGTTGTATTTTTTTAATTTAGTCTTCTGGCCATCGATCCTGCTCTCTGCCATGAAGTTATGTAAAACTATTTGTTTTCATTATTGGAAAATTAAATGAACCTGGACCAGATAGAAAATTTTCTGCTTGATGAAGGGAACTTTAGATTAGGCCTATTCTTGGAACGGAGTAAAAAAAAATACTTTTTTTTCAGGAATAAGTTGGAATTTTGTGGAAGTGTTCAAATTGGGATTAGTTCCTGAAGAGTTTTCGCCGAGTTTGCCTAGAAATGCTGAAAGGAAGGATATCAAGCTCCGTTTTTGGGAGCCGGAATCCGGTCGAAATTCGGGAATATCTCTCCTCTTGGATAATATATATGTCGGTGGGTAGGAAGTGAATCCAGTTCGAATCTATGACGATTTCAGGTTAGTACGATTTTTTTTTTTATATCCTCAAGCAAGAGCCCATGATTTGTCGATAATTGCTTGTTATTCTCAAAAGCATCCAACTACTAGGATTTTTCCGCGAACTACTTCCTCCTTTATAACTTGTTTGGGATCCCGAAACGTAAGTGGATGGATACCTATGACTTCGTAAAAGTTGTCCGTCCGTCTGTCTGCCTCTCTGTCTGTCTGGCCGCCTGTTAGCACGATTACTTCTTTCTTTGGGTCTTATTGGATTCTTTGGGTTAAACTACAGGTCAAACTCGTAGATGGGCTCTGTACCTTTATATTTAGGGGTGGGGGAGGGGGTTTCAAATTAAGGACGAAGGAAATATTTTTAAAAGCTGACGAGATAGTCGATTTAGGGTTAAAGGAAACATGCTACATCCGATTATGAAATTTATTTTCTCGCCGAACAAGTAGTTCACCCGGAATCCGAGAAAAACCGGAACATGTGTTAAAAGTAAAAGTTTTGTCCAAGTTAATTAGAGATTCGATGTAGGGGTAATGAGACATGCTGAATTCAGTTTTGAAATTCATTTTCTTTTCGGGCAAGTAGTTCGCCCGGAATACGGCCCGAAACCTGAAAGGATATTTTAAAACCCATTAAGATTCGATACAGATTGAGGAGACATGCTGAATCCAGGTCTGAGACAAAATTTCTCGTCTGACAAGAAGTTTGCCCGGAACCCGGCCAAACCGGAAATTTGATAAAAACCAAAGTTCATTACTAATTCGATTAGACGTTCGTACCGGGAGTAAGAAAACCAGATAAATTCATGTCTGAACTTAATTTTCTCGACAGACATGTAATTCTGCCGAAATTTACAAAAACTAGGAAATTTGGATGGAGAGGTTCTGGGTTCGTCTTTCAGTATCACCATCTCTTTTGCTCTGCATGTAATTTGCTAGGAATACAGCTGAAATGAGAAATTTTTGCGAAAGTAAAAGGCTTTTCTGAAGTCAATTAGAGATGAGATTTATTTCTCTATACCCCTAATCACAGCCCGGCTGAGATTCGGGAAGCGACTAACCTAGTTCGGGTTGCAGCGCTTCGGGTTCGGAATAATTGCTTTGCCGCTGTTGTCAGAAAGCTGCCAACAAATCCCAAGACTTTATCATTAATGTACATTTTCAAGCGGTTGATCAGGGATACATAGGCTAGTGTAGTAAGAGTTAAAGGGGTTTGGTGAAGATCGGAAATTTACGAGACCCAATTGTCTGGTTCGAGTAAATATTCAATTGTTGGGATTTCATCGAAACCTTTGGTCTTGTTCTGTTTGATGACGGCTCCTTATTTTATCAGCCCCATTTTTCTTTCTAACCCGCGTAAAGAACTGTTATTTTGTATGGCACTTGCCTTCCGGCCAAGTGCCATATACCGATCACTTTTCCGTCGGTCTGTCGGTCGGTCGGTCGGTCAGTCCGGTGTTTGCGAGTTAGGGTACTTCCGGATGTGCTAGGACGATGAAACTTGGCAGGCATATCAGGGACCCGACCAAACTAACCTGCAAATAATCAGTTTACCGATCCGACCATCTGGGGGGGGGGACTGGAGGGCGGGGGAATCCTGAGAATTTAGAAGTTTTTGTCAAACACGCTACCCCTTTCTTCACACTAGTATAGCTCTGCGCGCGTGGATGACGTCACTCTTGCTTAAATCTTTAAACATCGGAAAGAGCTAGTTCAGTCCAAGGTCGAAGGGGTTTGTATATGTTCAGGCTTAGTAATGGCTGATGTAGATGAGAGGGAATCCAGGAAATTGAGTAGTTTTTGTCACACTTTTTCGACTTAGGGTACTTCCAGATGTGCTAAGACGATGAAACTTGGCAGGCATATCAGGGACACGACCAAACAAACCTGGTAATAATCAGTTTCCCGATCCGACCATCTGGGGGTCGGATCAATTGAGTGTTGTGTAACTTTCGAACGGGTGATCGGATTGGAATGAAACTTAATACCTGAATGAATGACATATCTCTGATGTTCCATTTGAAGTCCGAACCAGATTCGACAGCTATGGGGGAGTTGGGGGGAGACCGCAAATCTCGAGAAACGGTTAGAATGGAGGGATCGAAGTAAAACTTGCTGGGAAGAACAATAAATCGTTTACACATTTGGTCTGGATCCGGACACTCCATTGGAATTCCAATCCCGGAATTCCATTGATAGTGGTTTTTGGGACTTTCACGACGAAACTTGGGAGGCGTATCAGGGACCCGATCAAACTTACTTGTAAATAAAAATTCACTCGATCCGACAGTCGTGGGAGGGAGAGGAGGGAGGGGGAATCCGGAATATTGAGCCATGCGTAACTTTGGAACAGGTGATCGGATTCGAGTCAAATTTAATAATTGAACAAAGGACATGTCTGTGGTGATCTTTTTCGTGTCCGGACCGGATCCGACAACAATTGGGGGGGGGGGGGGCGGAAAATACGTACGTGGCCGGCTTGAACTAGAGAGAGGGATGGAACGTTGTGGGAATAACAAAGAGATGCTTCGGATAAATCATTTACAAAACCGGATTGGCTCCGGTGACTGTGGGGTGAGTTCGAGGGGCGGGTCCGGAATTCCGGTGATCGCGAGTTAAGGTATTTCCAGATGTGCTAGGACGATGAAACTTGGCTGGAATATTAGAAATTCGACAAGATTGGCTTAGAAATCTCCACTTTCCAAATCCGACCATTCCTTAAAGTACCAATCATGACCGCAAATTAAGAAAAATACTTTTAAGCAAAATATGCATTTTCATGTTCCCATGACCCCATTATCATTTTTGCCTCAAGGGTTTTGATTGCGAATGAAGTGCTAGCTCCCTTAAAGTGCGCATCTTAACCGCAAGGTCGAAAAGTACTTTTTGGGATCCCAAAACGTTAGTGACGGATACCTATGACATCGCAAAAGTTGTCCGTCTGTCCGTCCGTCCGTCTGTCCGCAATTTTGCTTTACATAACAAGCGAATTCGACGTTCGACGATCGAACGTGTCAGTGGGACTGTCGAGAATAGACAGTCGTCTGATGTTTGTATTTGTCGAGTTCTAACGCATTTCGTACCGTGGGGTTTGATTATACATGTTGATTGGTTGACCGAAAGTTCTGACTATTCTCTACTCATGTGTCGAATGTATATTTCCAACGTGGGCAAATAGAATAAGACTTGTAAAACTGTTTGGCTTTATCGTTGTCCCAAAAGGAGCCATCTACCTACCAGGACTGACCGAAACTTGTTGAGTTAGAAAAAGAATGGATCCCTGAAGAATAGGCAGCCACGTTCTTATCTTGGACCAGTAACTGCGAATCAACCTTTCCAATTAAAGTTTAACTGAAAAGCCAACTTATTTGTGAGTCATTTAATTGAATACACTGAATGATTTTGATTGTGCAACGAGATTTTTTTATTTTCCACTATCTGGTCTAGTTATGAGGCTCAGAATATCTCTGACCGTCCCACAGCGAAAATTCTACTATGACGCGCGAAATTTTATTCTCAGCTCAAATGCAGCTTTTCAGTGGGCAGTGGTGAGATTAGTGAAGATTGCTTAGTGCCTGAAAAAAAAAATATCTTTCTCGTAAGGCATACATTAAAAATACAAGCGCACAGAGGCACCGCAAATCACACGGAATTTCTACTATTTGAAAATCCATTATTCGTGAATATCGGAACAACGAATTAACTCATTTTCAGCGGGTCTTCACGCCAATTAAGTGAATAAGTGATGGGTTAACCTTTTCGGTTAAACTTTAAGCGTTCTTAGCGGACGAAAGCATGGACTGGAAACGCTACTGCGAGTTAAGCCGTAAAACTTGTTACTAAAATAATATTGAAAAATAAAAGAAAATCATGAAAAGCTAATAGTAATACTCAGTAATGAATAACGATAACCTTAACATCAGAATCAGAAACCCTGCCTTTGACAAGGGTTTCAGGCGTCAGTTTGGAGTAGCGTTCTTCAGTCGTACTTGAACTGCTAGAAACGCTCAGTTTGAAAATCGCGAATTGTCAGGCTTATTTTTTTTATTTCTAGAATTTTGCGATTCCGGTTCTACCAGCCAGCTAAATCATCTATGAACAATAAGTGGGCTATTCGGCAGTTTTACGTCGGGCCTAAATGTCCCACAGCTTGCTCAAACCAAGGCGCATGTTCTTATCCCCGCTGTGACTGCGACGAAGGGTTTTCAGGAAACGGATGCGAAGCTAGTGCCACCTATCCGGTAAGATTTATTCCTGTAGACAAACGACAGACAAGAAGTCTGTCGTTAGTCTCTTTTCTGAGCGACCCATTTACATGTTGAGAAACAACCGGGTAGGTATGCCAATTGTCCTTTTGTCCCCCTGTGAGTAAGATGGCTTTTGGTGAATTTTCCGTAAATTGCCCCGGATGACCCCCCTTTCAAGAAGAACCGTCGATATCCACCTTATTTGACCCCTGTTTCAGGAAGAACCCTAAGATGGCTAAATCCCCCTTGTATGACCCCCTCCCCCTTCCCTTCCAATCATGTTGAAATTAATCCGGTAGTAATGCGGTAATTAATCCGGCTTGCACTCGAGGTAATCCCGGACGAAGCGTGTCTCGGTGTGGTGAATGGAGCTCGGTTCGACCGTTCCTAGTTCCAGGTGTCTTGATTAAGTGTGAGTCTTTCTTCAGTCGAAGTTGACTGCGAATCGCGCCAAACGCGCGGGTCGTGGAGACTTATTCTGGCAAAATTGAAGCCCAAGCTAGAAAGACAAACCTGCAGTAATATCTTCTAGAAAATATACCCGATTTGCCGATTTTTCCTGGAGTAAGTTTTATTTTCCATACTTGCCTTTTTTATGAGTTGTATTGGCTCTTTCTCTGTACTGAAGCATCTCATATAAGATCTAGCATATAGCTAGCTTTTCAAAATGTTATATTTACTCGTCACACAGGTTTCATGAAGCGAAGACGAACTTGTTGTTTGAAAATGATTGAAACAAGAATGGTCGGGATTCGTTTACACTTTAAGACTCAGATTCGTAGCCTAACGTTTTGGAAAACACCTTCGACGAGTTGAGATTCTGCTCCGACTAAAGTAATGATTACTGTTTAAAAATGTCAGTAAAATCTGGCCAACCTCTTTTGCACTTTTCTACATTATTTTCATTTCATTCACTTGTTGACAAATTATAGATAGATAGATATTTATTAACACTGAAAGCCCTGCAGGGGCATGGTTAATACAAATACAAAAAAAGAGAAAAAAACTATATTCACTGAATGAATTCCAAATTAATCCAACAAATAAATTTCAAATAATATAATCCAATACACACCCCTTTCTTCCTAACTCACCTTACAAAGAATGTTCTCTATGTGCCATGCCCAAACTAACCAGCCTTCCCAAATTCTTTATCCCCACAAAATTTCTATCCTTCTAAAAAATCTCCACCCATTCCTCCTTTTCAAAACACCCAGAATAAATTTCCTACAAAAACACAGAAAATGCCGTAATATTCACACACTACATATAACCGTTACAGCAGGCATTATGCTCTTGGGATTGCCTGGGGGAGCGCGCTCGGAGCGAGCCGGCATGAAAGTGACACAAATGAATGAATTCTCTTTCAGTAGTTTCCCGTTTCCGTATGATTTCAGTCGTGAAAGAGGAGGTGTCTCGTGTGATTCAGTGTGTGTAAAGGTATTTTCGATGTGGATGAATGACTTAATGAAAAGGTAAAATGAAAATGTGAAAGTTTGTTCGAAAATACAGTTTGGCTTTTCTTCAGTCGATGAGCTGCTGATTTCTAGTAGAACTTTTTTTTATAGCAAATATGGGACTCTTTATAAAAAATAATTATTCTTTAATTTATTTTGGGCCATAACATGGGACTCTTGATAGAAAATAATGATTCTTTCATTTGTTTTATTTATCATTACATTTGGCGTTAAGCTTTTAGCTTGTCGCCGTTTTTTATTTGAATTTAAGTAGTCTTATTCGGATTATGAATTGGTTGATTTGTTGACCAACGCTTCAATAGGAGTAGGATGATAATGATATGAATGATATTTATTTGCCTTAAAAGCCCAAGGGCCATAACAAACAAACATAAATAAATACGAATAAATACAAAAGAAACTGACACACTACGATTTTACACTTAAACCCCACACAAACACTTTTCCCTGTTTCAACTGGCCACTCTGAGGAACATCGCCAGGTTTCTTATATTAAGAATAGCCCTATTCCGCATAATTTTTAACAACCACCCCCTCCCATGAATCCCCCCCCCCATGTTTTATGGTAAGCACATAGGCCTTCTCTCTATAAAGTAACGTCAAGGCTTGAACTAGGTAGTTTTTCTAACCTTTATTCGTAGATGGGCCCGGTAGCCTTACATTTAGGGATGATGGATGTTGTTATAGATTAAGGCGAATTATATTTCTGCGTCGCTTTTCACTACATCAAGTTTCCTCCCGTAAACGCTGGAAACTGGAAAAGTGGTAGATTCCGGTCAAGTGATTTACTTCCGTTCTTAGGTATTGATAACTAAGCCGGAACCGGAAAGCTAATACCACCTCAAACACGAATTTCATTCTTGGCTCGGGATCCCACCGGAGATTTGGTCTTTTTCCTCCTAGAAACTGCTAGTGTTTTTCCCGTTTTGCAGTAGTAGTTTTGTAGTTACTTCCTTTCTTAGGTATTGATAACTAAGCCGGAACCGGAAAGCTAATACCGCCTCAAACATGAATTTCATACTTGGCTCGGGATCCCACCGGAGATTTGGTCTTTTTCCTCCTAGAAACTGCTACTGTTTTTCCCGTAGTAGTAAGTATATGACATATGCTTAGGTGATTAATTTGACGGAAAACGAGGGAGAAACCATTACCAGTCGATGGAATGATTATTGTGAACACGACTTACCTGTTCTTTGTTAAAAATTTTAATATCAGCCAATACTTTTCACATGTAACAGACTCCGATTAACCTTTCAGCACAATCCTCTTCCTGGCTGATTATTTATTCAGTGAATTTGATAGCTTTCCGTGAGTTGTTTGGACATAACTTTTCTTGCTCTAAGATAAGTTTAGAATTATTAGCACTGAGAGGCCTTGGCAAATACATGACAAGTAAACACAAACAAACAAAAATAATACTTTCTATAGGCACCTATATCCCTATGGGCTAGAGCTACCATGAGGAACCTCGGCAGCTCTTTAATTTACTCAAAAAATTTCTTCACAAAACACGTGTTTTACCCCTGAGGTAAAACAACCCCTCAGGCAGACTGTCTGCACTACATCTAATAAAATCCCTTATTTCTTCCCTTTTCAATCCCGCTTTAAAATAAACTTCCTCCCCCCCCCATAAAAAACTTAAAGACACTGAGCCGTGCTTTTCACTTGCCAACACTGGCTACGCGAACGTTATTTGCTAAGCCCTCATGCGCACAGGAAGCCAATTAACGTTCACCCAGACGAATCCGCCGCCGTTTCGGCTTCGTGTTGAAATTTGTATGGCACTTGCCTATCGGCCAAGTGCCATACACCGATCACTTTTCGGTCTGTCAGGCCACTCATCTCGAGTTAGGGTACTTCCAGAAGTGCTAGGACAATGAAACTTGGCAGGCGTATTAGGGTCCGACCAAACTAACTTGGAAATAGTCACTTCCCCGATCCGACCACTGTAGGGGAAGTGGAGGGAGGGGGAATCCGTAATATTGACGTATTTTTAACTTTTGAACGGGGAATCGGATCTTAATGAAACTCGATATTTGGAAAGACCTCGTGTCTCAGATTTCACTCTTCAAGTCCGGAATGAATCTGGTGACTTTGGGGGGAGTTGGAGGGAGGAACCGAAAATTGTTTGACATGTTCAGAGTGGACGGATCGGGATGAAACTCGGTGGGAAGGACAAGCACAAGCCCTAGATACATAGTTGACAAGACCAGACCGGATCCGGGTACTGCGGGGGAAGTTGGAGGGAGGGTTCCGAAATTCTGTTGATCCTGACTTAAGATGCTGACACATTTGCTAGGACGATGAAACTTGGAAGGTATGTCAGGGACTTTACAATTTTAACTTAAGAACAGCCATTTCTTCGATTTTACCATATTGGGGGGAGTGGACAGTGGGGGAATCCGGAGTCTTGAGGTGGTCCAGCTTTTGAACGGGTGACCGGATCTTACTAAAACTTGATATTCGGAAAGAGCTGATGCCTCAGATGTCCCGTTTTAAGTGCGGACAGGATCCGATCAATGTGGGAGAGTCAGGGGGGGGGGGAATTTTGTGACACGCTTAGAATATAGCTATTGGCATAATACTTGGTGGGAAGAACAAGCATAATCCCTAGATGCATCAGTGACAGAACCGGGCCGGATTCGGTCACTCTGGGGGGAGCTGGAGGATGTGTACTTCAAGATGTGCTAGGACGTTGAAACTTGGCTTGAAAATTAGAGATTTGACAAGATTGGCTTAGAAATTGGCACTACCCTGATCCGACCATCCCTTAAAGTACTCATCTTAACCGCAAAGTACAAAAAATACTTTTAAAGCAAAACCTACATTTTCATGATCCCCATGAGCCCATGATCATTATTGCCTCAAGGGTTTTGCTGAAAAATGAATTTCTGAATTTCGCATCTTAACCGGAAAGTAAAAAAAATACTTTTCACCAAACTATTTATAGTCATAATCCTAAAGGGCCCAGGATCATTTTTGCCTTAAGGGTTTTGAGTACAGATGAATAAAAAATATCTTTTTATCAAACCATACCTTCTCGTGATTTCCAAGGGTCCGTCACAGTTCTTATTTCAAGATTTTGCTTACAAATGATCACAACGAACCCACGAACTGGGAAATTTCTACTTTCATCCTTTTTACCAAGCCTTGCAAGTGCCATATTAGCTAACAGCTCTTGTTAGATAAGGCTTGACAAAATAGGCTTGAAAATCTGATTAAAATGTGTTTCTTCGTTTGTCTGTTATCCATCCACAGGTAATCGATTTCATCGAATGAACTTATTCTTTCCGATTTGTGGTACCTCTATTTACTTGTCCGTCTATGTTGATTCGATAAAGTAGATTAGACGTTCGATTGAAAGGTAAGAAGACATGCTAAACACGATGGTGAAAACCATTTTCACGTCGAACAAGTAGTTCGCCCGGAATCCAGCCGAAACCGGAAAATTTTTTAAAAGCAAAATTTTTATTTGAAGTTTATTCGATGGCAGATTTAAGGGTAAGAAGAGACGCTGAATCTGTATATGACAATTATTTTTATCCGGACATATACTTCGTCCGGAATCCGGTTGAAACCAGATTTTTTTTAAGTTTTATCTAAGTTGATTAGATGTTCTTTATAGGGAAAAGGAGATAAGCTGTATTCGTTTCTGAACTATCTTTTTTTTGCTGGACAAGTAGTTCGCTCGGAATTCGGCCGAAACCGGAAATTTGGCAGAAGTAAAGCAGGAAGTTACGTATCGTCAAAATAGATATGCCTTATACAGGTATATCTGAACTTGGTTTTCTCAGATGATTAGCCTGGCGAAGACTGGAGCTGGTGAAGATAAGACCTAGTTGTCTGGATCAATTAATACATTTTTGGGATCCCATCGAAACCTTTGGTCTTGTTTTTAATGAGGAGGTTATTTGCTACATGTCCCCTTTCTCTGGTCCGGATGGTGGTTGTTATACTGTATACACTTGTGTATGACCATGATTAGTTGTATTTTTCTAATTTAGTCTTATGCCCATCGAGCCTGCTCTCTGCCATGAAGTTATGTAAAACTATTTGTTTTCTTTATTTGAAAATTAAATGAACCTGGACCTGGACCATATAGAAACTGTTGTGCTTGATGAAGGGAACTTTAGATTAGGCCTATTCTTGGAACGGAGTAAAGAAAAATACTTTTTTTTTCAGGAATAAGTTGGAATTTTGTGAAAGTGTTCAAATTGGGATTAGTTCCTGAAGAGTTTTCGCTGAGTTTGCCTAGAGATGCTCAAAGGAAGGATATCAAGCTCCGTTTTTGGGAGACGGAATCCGGTCGAAATTCGGGAATTTCTCTCCTCTTGGATACGTCGGTGGGAAGGAAGTGAATCCAGTTAGAATCTATGACCATTTCAGGTTAGTACGATTTTTTTTTATATCCTCAAGCAAGGACCCATGATTTGTCGACATTTGTTTGCTTTTCTCAAAAGCATCCAATTACTAGGATTTTTCCGCGAACTACTTCCTCCTTTATAACTTGTTTGGGATCCCGAAACGTAAGCGGATGGACTTCGTAAAAGTTGTCCGTCCGTCTGTCTGCCTCTCTGTCTGTCTGGCCGCCTGTTAGCACGATTACTTCTTTCTTTGGGCCTTCTTGGATTCTTCTGGTCAAACTGCAGGTCAAATTCGTAGATGGGCTCTGTACCTTTATATTTAGGGGTGGGGGAGGGGGTTTCAAATTAAGGACGAAGGAAAATTTTTTAAAAGCTGACGAGATTGTCGATTTAGGGTTAAGGAACCATGCTACATCCGAATATGAAATTTATTTTCTCACCGGACAAGTAGTTCACCCGGAATTCGGCGAAAAACCTGAACTTGTGTTAAATGTAAAAGTTTTGTCCAAGTTAATTAGAGATTCGATGTAGCGGTAATGAGACATGCTGAATTCAGTTTTGAAATTCATTTTCTTTTCGGGCAAGTAGTTCGCCCGGAATACGGCCCGAAACCTGAAAGGATTTTAAAACCCATTAAGATTCGAATCCAGGTCTGAGACTAAATTTCACGTCCGACAAGAAGTTTGCCCGGAACCCGGCCAGACCGTAAATTTGATAAAAACTAAAGTTCATTACTAATTCGATTAGACGTTCGTATCGGGAGTAAGAAAACCAGATAAATCCATATCTGAACTTAAATTCTCGACAGACATGTAATTCTGCCGAAATCTACAAAAACTAGGAATTTTGGATGGAGAGGTTCTGGGTTCGCCTTTCAGTATCACCATCTCTTTTGCTCTGCACGCTGTTTGCTAGGAATACAGCTGAAATGAGAAATTTTCGCGAAAGTAAAAGACTTTTCTGAAGACATAAGATTTATTCCTCTGTACCCCTATTCACAGCCCGACTGAGACTCGGGAAGCGACTAACCTAGTTCGGGTTGCAGCGCTTCGGGTTTGGAATAGTAATATATTCTGAATCCAAGCCGCATGAACCCGTCCTTGGTTGTTAAATATCGGATGGTAGAGCCCGCAACCACCTACTCTTTTCTCCTCTCTCACCATTCCTCCACACCCAAATCCAATCCCAAACCGGATAAGGGTAGACAGGCATGCTGAACCCATATCTGCACTTTTGTTCTCATCTGATTAGTTGCTTTGCCGCTGTTGTCAAAAAGCTGCCAGCAAATCCCAAGACTTTTTAATCATTGTACATTTTCAAGCGGTTAATTACGGATAGTATTCTATCCTGCTCTTACTTCAGCCTCGCTGCCATATAAGGTTGGGCATAAAAGAAGGGAAGCCGAGCTCTCGGATAAATACGTGGACTCAGGTGGCTCCTCATATTTTTTTATTTTTTTTTCGACAGCAAGGCTGGTGAACCGGGCACAATATGGGATCCGCAATTCTGAAAATACCAAAAGTATTGGTCCCCCCCCCTGGCGTAACGTTTTTCCAGTTGCAAGGTTGAATAAAATTGTGGAAAAAACATAGCCTCGCACGTTTTTGAAAGTGCTAAATCTGACGCGCGCTCCCCCCAAAAATAACTGGACCAAATTTTCTTTCAAACCCGCGTAAAGAACTGTTATTTTTCTCTTAATTTTCTTACTTTCTCTCGTTTTAAGCATTTAAAATTATCATTTAACGTCACTTTCACTATGTAAACGAAATAAATCTCCTTTAATTTGTATATATTATTTCCAGTATTCCCTTCATTTACTTTATGGCTGTATAATATGTTGTAAATTATAATCTTCCATCCTCTCTTAACTATTCAAAACTAATTTGTTTTACATTTCGACAGTCAAAATCTGAGGTAAAATACACGCGCGTTAGAAACACTTTTTAATCGAAAAGCGCTGAATAGGAAAGTCTAGTTACCCATGACTTGTTCACTTAAGGCCAAGGCTTGAAGACCGGATAAAAATGCGTTACTTCGTTGCTCCACTATTAACGAATAAAAGATTTTTATGGCACTTGCCCTTCGGCCAAGTGCCATATAGCGATCGCAATTTCTGTCCGTCGGAAGAACAATTATAAGTCATAGATACGTCAATAACATAACCGGACCGGATCCGGGCACTGTGCGAAAGTTGGGGGTCCCGGATTTCTGGCAATCCCGCGAGTTCGGTACGTCTTGATATACCGTACTAGGACGATGGAAATTAAACTGACTAGTCGTTTCCCCGATCCGACCATCGTAGGGGAGTGGAGGGATAGGGAATCCGGAATCTAGTGTCATGCATAACTTTTGAACGGGTGATGGGATATGAATGAAATAGGATCCGATACTTGCACGGGGGTTGGTGACGGGCACAGGAAATTCGTGAAACACTTGCAGTCGAGGGATTGGATAGGCTACGCTCCGATTCCAGTCGAACCTGCTGGGCGGGAAGAGGAGATGTCAGAGATTCGGATTTTAAGTTTTCAAGTCGTATTCGGCCACAGTAGGGGGCTGTAAATCTTGTGGCTCGCATAGGGGTCAAACGAGTGCAGCGATTTAAATGTAACTTGGAATGTAGAGTAAGCATGTGTCCTAGATGGCATATTTTATTGTCTGAACCGGATCCGACCACGGTGGGGGGGGGGGGGGGGCACCTACCGAAAAACACCCAGATTCGAGTGAAACTTTGTAGGTGGTGAGTAAAGATGCTTCAGGTGATCCATTCACGAATCGGAGCCGGATTCGGCTGCGGTAGGGGAAGTTGGAGGGAGGTACTGGAAACCGTGGCACGTCTAGGGATCAAACCAGTGGGTTTATTGGGATGATACTTGGAAATTACAACAGTCATTTGCCCCAGATGATCTGAGGTGATGCCAAAAATGATCAGACTAGAGTGAAACTGCATATTCTATTTCTGAGTCCGAACCGCATTTTGGATGGCGGGTTTAGTTTATGACGTTTTCGTGTACTTTCTTGTACCGCCTACTCGTAACAGGTGCCATATGAGCTCGTAGCTCTTGTTGTATAGTGGAATTTCCCTGTCAGTGCTTCACGAAAATTGATTACGAAATTAAGTGTTCACGCGGTAAGCAATGATCACCTAGCTCACCACTGGCCACCGAAAAGCCGCGTTTGTGTTGAGATTCAAAATTTTCGCGTCATATTAGAACTTTCCGCTTGTGAGGACGGCCGTAGATATTCTGAACGTCATTCTAGAGCATATAGTGAACATAAAAAAACTTAACATAATCCAAGTAATTCAGTGATGATACAAAAATAAGTTGACTTTTTCAGTTACACTTTAAGAACACAATAGATGAGACATTGGGTACAACGAGGGGCACTCATAAGAAAAGTGCATACACTAACTCATAAAAGTGTAGCTACTCCAAAATTTCCCATGACCACCCACCCACCCCTCGATAAGAAAAGTGAAACCCCCTTTTTTCACCTAAGAGACCACCCCACAGCTTCGGTAAGAAAAGTGAAGCAAGTCCAAATAAGTATGTACACCACCCCCCGGCATCAAAAAGATTTTTGCAGACATAATTTTTTTTTGGAGACCACCTATGTTTTCAGTTAAAAAGTTGAAAATGGGAATCATAGGAAATTAAAAGGCAAACAACATACGTCAGTGACTTGAGTTTCCAAAGCTGTTCTGAAGTATGAAACGATTATCCTTCCTCATCTTCCAACCTCGATTTTGAGTATTCAAAAGCTCTGCGTCAAAATTTGTGGATCCTGGATCACAAATTTGAAAATCACGGAATTTATTTACTGAGGGATATTTTGACTTTGATCTGTGGCAGAGATTTCAAAAAGTGACTTCCATGCGTATATGCACGCCATGATGAGGAAAGAATAAAGGTATTTACTTTCACCTAATTCAGCACCTGAGGTTCGCCAGAGGCATGAAGTCATGTCAGAATGAAAAGAGCTGTCTTGAGATATGAGAACTGGTAAAAGCTGTGTAAAAGTTCATTGTAAGTCACCACTCAAGTTCAGCCATTTCTAAATAGATTTTGATGATCCTTTTGATGTACAACAAATGGACGAACCAAGCGCACCAAAAAAAGCAATGGAAAACAGTTATAAACAGTGGGGGGGAATCGGAGGTTTTTTTAGCCATGGCGGAACCTTGCTGCGATGCAACACTATGAACTCGCTTTTTGAAGCCGACTCATCCATAGAGTTAAAAGGACTTACAGTACAAGAGAAGAAAAGTATGCCAGAAGGATAGGAAAAAGAAACGAACCGTGACGACGGCGTGAAAGTAAATTTCCTGCAAAGCAACGAAATTGAAACCCACCGAGCTTCCAGTTTCGAAGAGAACGCGCGTAATCGTAAAAAGCAGCGACCCGAGCGCTTCTACTCTATAACGGATTTGTTATTACGCTGGTTACGCACTTCATTTCTTTTGGACACACTCGCCCATGGAGCGGGGCAGTACCTTACTTCTCTTGCACTGTAAGCGCTGTACTGTAATGTAAGTAAAAACCTCTTTGGACTCATCTTGCCCTTTAACTTGTCAGTTCGTGATTTTTCTTCCGACTGGACTGCAGAACTTCAGAATTCAAACGTTGGTCCTCGTGTGCTGGGGATCTACTACTGCCTGGATGAGATGACTGTTTGCTTGTAGAAATTTGTTGGTGGGTAAGTCTCTTGATGATTGATAATTTATCTTGGTTCATGTATGTTGGCTATAATGCACTTTTACCGATGATTGTGGTATTGAGGCATTATTGACATGGTTAAACTGCTGTAGTTTAAAATATCATTTTGACAACCCCCACCTTCGCGATAAGAAAACTGTTGTAGTCATTTTGACACCCCCCCACCCCCACCACCCCCACGATAAGAAAACCGTTGTAGTCCAAAATATCATTTTGGCACCCCACACCTTCGCGATAAGAAAACTGTTGTAGTCGTTTTGACACCCCCCCACCCCACGATAAGAAAACTGTTGTTAGTCCAAAATGTCATTTTGACACCCCCCACCCTCGCGATAAGAAAATTGTCATCAAGGTGGATTTACACCCACCCCCACCGAGTTGGTGTATGCACTTTTCTTATGAGTGCCCCTCGGGTACAACCCGCTTGTAAGGTTCCCGTCCATCTATGGTGCCCTCGTCGCCCTGCCCTGTCCTGAACTGAAGAATGGGCAGCCATGTTCTTATCTTAGACCAGTGACTGTGAATCAACCTTTCCAATTAAGCGTTCTTAGCGGACGAAAGCAAGGACTGGAAACGCTACTCCGAGTTAAGGCGTAAAACTTGTTACTAAAATAAGATTGAAAACTCAACAAGAGCTGAAAGCTCATATGGCACTTGTGAGAAGAGTTAGCATGTTTGTCAGATGCGGTTTGCAGTTGTCAAGGCTGAATCTTTCCTTCCATTTACAACTGTTAGAATAGAAGTTTTGTCTTACTGAGGTTCCGATTCATGTATAGCTCAATCGATAGTAGGAGCAAGTACTCTAGCTGTGATAATTATGTACCCGAACTGGATGTGACCACGATTTGCAACTTGTCCAGTTCTATTCATATTCCTCGTCACAGATAATCTAGAAGTACTCCAATTCGTAATAACCGGCATCCCGGGAAAGCCCCTCCAGCTCAACCCACAATGCCACGGTCCGGTCCTGCTCTATGTCAATAATGTATCTAGGGTTTATGCTTACTGTACCCACCAAGTTCCATTCCGATCCATCGGCTCTAAATGTTTCACGAGCTTTCCAGTAGCCTACCCCCCCGCAGCTCCCCCCGCCAGTTCTCGGATCCGGCCCAGAGTTGAAATTGATCATCTGAGGCGCTTGTTCTTGACAATTGTCAAGTCTCATACACGTCCAATCACCCGTTCCAAAGCTGTAAATGTCATTATATTCCAGATTCCCCATCCCTCAACTCCCCCCAAGATCATCGGATCGGGGATGGGATTGTTCTCAAGTAAATCTGGTAGAGTACCTAATATGCCTACGAAGTTTCATGGTCCTAGCACATCTAGAAGTACCGTAACCCGTATGGAAATAATTCAAGTCGTAAACGATCGTTTTTTTACAATTGTATTATGGGACATTCCGATCGTAAACGATCGTTTTTTTACGATTGGAAACAGTTGTTTACGATTGGAAACAATTGTTTACGATTGGAAACAGTCGTTTACGATTGAAAACAGTTGTTTACGATCGTATTTTTACGATCGGAAACGATCGTAAACGATCGTTTTTTCCCAATTGTATTATGGGACATTCCGATCGTAAACGATCGTTTTTTTACGATTGGAAACAGTTGTTAACGATTGTATTTTTACGATCGGAAACGGTTGTTTCCAATCGTAATTTAAGGGCCGGGAACTGTTGTTTCCATCGAATTTTCACGATCGGGAACGGGTGTTTCCCGACTGGGTGCTTCAACTTACCCTGCACTGCACCCCCACCCCTAGCCTAGTCCCTGGCAGGGTTGCCACCACGGTCAGTTGCGAGAGTGCTACAATTGCCCGAATTTCCGTGCTACACAGAGATTTTCGGGGCTACAGTCGAATTTTTTTTTGCGCGTGTCGCGGCTGTCGCCGCGACACGCGCACGGTCCGTATTTAAGTGTATTTAGATTATTTTTATGTCAATTTTTTGTCTATTTTAATGTAAAAGAACAAAAAATGTGTCCTGAGCTAATCCGACTCTAATCCGCTAAGAGCGCTGAATGGGAAAATCCCAAATCTTCGTGCTGAACAACGATAATCGGTGCTACCGTCGGAATTTTTTGGCGCGTGTCACGCGCTCGGCCCGTATTTAAGTGTATTTAGATTATTGTCGTGCATAAAAAATGTTAAAAATTTTGGTCTAAAAAGAAATCCATTTTTATAATTTCCGAAGGAAGATCCAAATGCGATAGCAAGGGTTAGCCGCGGTTTTGCTTGCTACTCATTTCTCTTTTTTTTTTGCTCGTGTGAGGAGTTTGCAGCGGACAAAAGCTCTGTTTTCGTGATGCATTTCCCTACAGAGACTATGGAACTTGAACTACTTTGTTTTGCCGAGACGAAACTTGAAGTTTCTATAAACAAAACATTTTATTGGACAATGACGATTCCTTTAAACCGGTCGGTGCAAAGGGTAACCCCCACGGGATATTTCTTCGTACAGATCGGTTTTTGCATTTCTGCACACGAAAATCTTACAGTATTCCTTACTATTCCCGTTCGACGCTAGCAGACGGCAGACGTTGGCAGAGCACGAGCAGGACAAAAAAATTTCTTCCATCGGAATCAGATACATTTTATTAAAACAAAAGAAGCTAGCTTCAGATCACTTGGGAACAGCCAAAGACAGAAAACTCCGTTAAAATAACTGACTCGCACTTGGACGGACACTAGGACTAACCTACACTAGAGCAAGTCCTTTGTGTTCTTTCGTTTTACTTGCTACTTTCTAACGACTTTGTCGATTTCTTTCGACTGCGAGATCACAAATTACTGGGATATGCAAAAATTGAAAGTCTAATTTCCATAAAAGCACAAAACTTTGGTGCTGCAAATTTTCACTGCAACTAATCTACTTATTGCCTCGCTTATTTGATTCAAATCGACTAGTAATTGCACGACCGGGTACTAGGCTACTAGGCTAAGACAAAAAGTGCTACATTCAATGTAGCACGTGCTACAGTGCTACACATGATGAAATAGTGCTACATTTAGCACTTTCGTGCTACAGGTGGCAACCCTGGTCCCTGGCCCTCGTGCTGGCCCTGAACTGCACAGCAACGACTTCTATCCAAGTATTCCAACCCCAACTAACCTTTCATTTTCTGTGATAGTATCGATGGATATTTGCGTTGTTGATTATAGAGGCAAATATTTTTGTTTCCCAAATTATCGATTAAACGGCAACACTCTTAAAAAATCACCAGAGGAAGGTTTAGCACCATAGAGGGGGCTTCGACTACGAAAGATGCTTTTGAAATATTTTGCGCTTCAAAAAAAGTGAAAGTAGCAAAAACACGGATGACAGTTCTCAACTTCAAGCATTTCCACGGCTTTTATTTATTTATTATAAATAAACAACTGAAAACGATCGTAAACAGTTGTTTACGATCGGGATTTCAGATTCTCCATTTTTGTTAAACTTTTCGATCGTTTGCACATTAAAAAAATAATTAACTTCCCTTCTATCGTTGTTGAGATTCAGGTCTTGTTTCAGGTCTTGAAAACCGAAACAAATTTTCCCGATTGAAAACGACTGTTTCCGATCGGAAACAACTGAAAACGATCGTAAACAGTTGTTTTATGACACTTGAAAAAACAATTACGCAAAACTAAAAACTAATCAACTTTCTTATTGCCGTAGTTAGAAATCAGGTCTGTATTTATCGTCTTGAAAATAAAAACAATTGTTAAATTACGATCGTAAAAAAACGATCGTAAAATTACGATCGTAAAAAAACGATCGTAAAAAACAATCGTAAAATTACGATCGTAAAAAAAACAATCGTAAAATTACGATCGTAAACAACCGTTTCCAATCGTTAACAATTGTTTACGATCGAAAACAACTAAAAACGATCGTAAACAGTTATTTAATGACACCTGAAAAAAACGATCGTAAACAGTTGTAAAATTATTATTGAAAACAGTTGTTTCCGATCGTTTACGATTGGGATTTTAGTTTCAGCTTTTTGTTAAACTATTTTGATTCTGCAAAACTATACACTAATCAACTTTCTTATTGCCGTAGTTAGAAATCAGGTCTGTATTTATCGTCTTGAAAATAAAAACAACTGTTTCCGATCGAAAACAGTTGAAAACGATCGGAAACAATTGAAAACGATCGTTAAATTACGATCGTAAAAAAACGATCGTAAAATTACGATCGTAAACAACCGTTTCCAATCGTTAACAATTGTTTACGATCGTTAACAACTGTAAACAATTGTTAACAATTGTAAACGATCGTTAACAACTGTTTACGACTTAATTATTTCCATACGGGAACTAGTGACCCTGTGGAAACCCCTCCAACTCCCCCTCCCACTATGACACGATCCGGTTCTGTTTTGTCAACAATGTATCTAGGATTTATGCTTGTTCGTCCCTTCAAGTTCCATTTTTTTACGAGATGACCGGTGCCATCCCCCACCCAGCTCCAGTTTCCGGATCCAGTCCGGATTTGAAACTGAACATTTGAGACACTTGCATATCCGATTACTCGTTTCGAAGTTAAGCATGTTACTAGTTTCAAGATTCTCCATCCGTCCTGTCCCCCACAGTGGCCGGATCGGAGATATGATTATTTCCATGTTCATCTGGTGGGGTCCCTATATGCCTGCCAATTGAATTTTCATCGTCCTAGCTTATTTCGAAGCGTTTAACGTGATTTCCGGTGCCCCCTTCAAGCCCCCCCCCCCCGTTATCGGATCCGACCCTGATTTGAAACTGAACATCTGAGACATTCGTTCTTGGAGCTTGTCAAGTTTCATTCTTGTCCGATTTCCCGTTCCAGAGTTATTCATGTTAATAGTTTCCGAATTCCCCATCCCTCCACTCCCCCACGATAGCCGGGTGGAGGAAGTGATTATTTCCAAGTTAATCTGGTCGGGTCCCTGATATGCCTGCCAATTTTCATCGTCTTAGCTTATGTGGAAGCGCTTCACGAGTTCAAATAATTTCGATTGCAGTCGGTCTTATTTTGATCCGTAAACTCTAGCATTCAACTTTACTAACAAGCACCCGTGGAGTAATGGTAGCGCGCCGGACTTCGGAACTGGCGATGCGGGATCTATCCCACTTGTAGACATTTCCTTTTGCTCTTTTTCGCTGCCCTTGTTATTAGTTTTCCGGACTCCCGGATCCGGGTAAAGTCGGATCGGGGAAGTGATTATTTGTAAGTTGATCTGGTCGGGTCCCCGATAAGCCTGCCAAGTTTCACCGTTCTAGCTTATGTGGAAGTGCCCAAACTAGCAAAAGCGGGACAGACCGACAGACCGACAGACATTAGGATCGATATATGGCACTTGAGTAAGCTCAAGTGCCATAAAAAGTGGTCAAGTTCAGTCTATGATTGGTAAAACGCTAAATAAAAGAAAAATATGACAAGCTAATAGTAATACTCACTACTCAGTAATGAATATGCCCCGCATCTTGCTCAAACCAAGGCGCATGTTCTTATCCCAGCTGTAACTGTGACGAAGGGTTTTCAGGAAACGGATGTGAAGCTAGTGCCACCTATCCGGTAAGATAGAAGAAAAGTATGTTGCTTTTAAAAAAATCCTGCAAGACAAGGCTTGAACATAAATCTTCTTTTAAGCATTGAGAGAAGATGGTTGTGGAAAATTCTGGCCACTACCATTTCATTTGGGATCCCAAAAAGGCGGTC
Organism: Branchinecta lindahli; assembly: GCA_023053555.1. Classification (NCBI taxonomy): domain Eukaryota; kingdom Metazoa; phylum Arthropoda; class Branchiopoda; order Anostraca; family Branchinectidae; genus Branchinecta; species Branchinecta lindahli. The sequence goes on along the minus strand of JAKZAO010000005.1, from coordinate 9,785,440 downwards.
GATCACAGATGTTTCCAAAATTTAGGTAGAATTTTATGCATTTTTAGGCTCGGAAACGGAGAAATATTATCATAAAAAACGAATTTAAAATGTTCGCTGCGGTTGCCCACTAAACTTTTGTTTCGGGAAGGTACTGCAGGTACATACCTAGTAGCTGCCTAATCAGTTCAAGTACTGCCCTTTAATAACAATGGTCGTGCTAGATCACTTTCATTTTTGCATTTAACAATTTGAAATATCAAATTTTCAGTTCCGAGGATTCGGTACAATTTCTCACAGATTCGTGAACAGTTTTTAGCTCCGCTCTCCCCCCCCCTCCCTGTTCTTAACGAAAATGACTGACGATTGCTTTGAAAACTAGGAGTTCAAGCTGTATCACAAATAATTTAGTGTAATCCTGGAAGCTTGGGAGTTGACCAGTTACATGAGTATTTTGAGTATTTTACGTGCCAACAGTGGTGGATTACTCAGTGCTTTTTTTGTAGAAAAACTAACCATAAAATCAGCTTTGTCAGACATAATCGTTGTTTTAACTCCCGATTTTTTCTCTGATTGCTTCAAAATATCTCCCGATATTCTCCCGATTTTTTCGGAGCAGTTCCTGATTTTCAAAAAAAGAAAGTGGAAGCACTGCTAGTACCAGTTCTGTGGAAGTGTTTAACTGCAGTGATTATAAATTATTGGTGGATTTTTGGATTTGGCCGTTTTCTGGATGAAAGCTTCTGCACTTTCCCAGGTAGATATTTGTACATCAAACAAAAAGAACACAAACAAAAAGTTACACAAAACTCAGAATTGTAAATAATTTCAGAATTGTACATACACGATTTTACACGCACTTTTATTTTTGTTCTTTTATCTGCATGTCGTTTCAATTCGCATCGTTTTCTTTCTGGTTTTAAGGCACTTGCAGCCTCTGTCTCAAGTGCTTTATACCGATCGCAATTCCGTCTTTCTGTCGTTCGGTCGGTCTGTCCGATTTTTTTTGTCCCACATGTTCGAGTTAGGGTACTTCCAGATGTGCTAGGACGATGAAACTTGGCAGGAAAATCAGGGACCCGACCAAACTAACCTGGAAATATCAGTTTCCCGAACCGATCATCTAGGGAGGGGGAGTGGTGGGCCAGGGAATTCTGAAAATTAAGTAGTTTTTGTCACAGGGGGAATCGGGAATATTGAGTCATGCGTAATTTTGGAACGTTTGATTGGATTTGAGTGAAATTTGATAATTGGTCAGAGGACATGTCTCTGGTGATCTTTGTGATGTCCGGACCGGATTCGACAACAATGGAGGGAGGGGGGAATATGTGTCGTTTAAATAAATATCGTTTTATCAATGATCCCTAAGGGCCTGTGATCGTTTTGTCTCAATCGTTTTTCTTACAGATGAATTTATAGCGCCTATAAAGTGCGTATCATTACATCCAAGTTCTAAAACAAAATACGTTTTCTCTTGCTCCCTTAAAGTGCACATCTGAACCTCAAAGGTAACCTTAAAAGTACTTTTGATCAAACACTACATCTCAACCCATGCAAGTGCCATATGAGCTTTCAGCTCTTGTTTAGTTGCATGCCGTTTCATTGTTTGTTGGTTCCGCATCATTTTCTTGTTGGTATTGTGGCGGATTATATGATTTAGATTTTATTTTTTCGCTGAGGACGGTTTGCCGTAAGTGCAACCGAAATATCCGGAATTTTATTTATCCCTCGCACATCATCTTGGAGGAATAATTAGCTGATTAGCTTTATTTTGTCCATCATTTTAATTTTAAAGACTTGTGCCAGTAAAACAAATTTCAATAAAGGGATGTGCCCTTGAAGGCCAACCGAAGGAAAGACCCATAGAAGTGAAGGGCATGACACATTAGTTGCGTTTTTGCAGATACCTTGGTATCTGTTACCACGGTACTGGATCTGCAGTTAGTATTTTTTGAAGTTACCATAGTATCTGATACCACGGTCTAAAATCGTTTTCGAAGTTATCGTGGTATCTGGCAAGGTAACGTGGTACTTTTAAATTCAGGTACCACGGTAACCGCGAAAACGACTTCGGTAACTGCAAAAACGACTATTTACAGATCCAGCTTAGTTACCGTGGTAACAAATTCCATGGTACCAGTATCTGCCAAAACGCAACTAATGTGTCATGCCCTTCACTTGAACTATGGGTCTTTCCTTCGGTTGGCTTTCAAGGGCACACCCCTTTAGTTGAGCTTTAAGGATCTAGACCCTTCAATTAAGCTTTCAGCCTTCAGTTTTACTTTGATTTTTTCCTTCAGTTAAACTTTAAGGATAAAACCTCGGTTTTCACTATGTATAGGACAATCTTCCAAACAATAATGGCAAACAAAAAATTTGAGCCAAAAAGTTCCACAGAAAATTTTTATCACGAAGTCGTATGGAAGATTTTCGCTACGAAGTGACGCGTCCCGTACAATGATGAGCTCGTTAAAGTCAAACTCAATGGTTGTCCTGATCTTAAAGCTAAGCTGAAGTTTATATAACTGATGTGTACCCTGAAAGCTTAATTAAAGGGCAGAACTCCTGACTTCAAGAAAAAGTGCCGAGTTATCAGAAAAGTTTTTCGCGACGAAGTGAAGTGCCCCATAGAAGGATGAGTTCCTTCAAGTTCAACTAAAGGGTTGCCCTATTAATGCTAAACCTAAGTTCACAATTAAAGTACAACTGAAGGGCTGTAGCCTTAAACCTTAACTGAAGGGCGTGGCTCCTTAAATTTGTACTAAAGGATTGTCCCTTTAAGGCTTAGTTCAGGCCACAACTCTTTGAAGTCCTATCAAAGGGTTATACCCTTAAAGTTTAACTGAAGGACACGACCCTTAAAGTCGGAATAAATAAAATTCCGGATATTTCGGTTGCACTTCCGACAAACCGGATACAAAAATTCTAGCACCTTTAAAGTCCGGCGTCTTGAGGTTGCCGAACTTTCGAACGAGTGATCAGATCTTACTGAAACTTGATGTTCGGAAAGAACACCCCCAATTTAAGTCCGGACAGGATCCGATCAGTGTGGGGGAGTCGGGGGGGATTTTGTAACACGCTTAGAATATATCGATTGGGATGATTCTTGGTGGTAAGAACAATCATAAGCCCTAGAGGCATCTGTGGCAGAACCGGGCCGAATTCGGTCACTCTGGGGGAGCTGGAGGGGGGTCCAGAATTCCGGTGATCGCAATTAAAGGTACTTCAAGATGTGCTAGGACGTTGAAACTTGGCTTGAACATTAGAGACTTGACAAGATTGGCTTAGAAATTGTCACTTCCCTGATCCGACCATCCCTTTAGGTCATATTAACAGCGAAGTATAGAAAATACTTTTAAGCTAAACCTACATTTTCATGATCCTCATGAGCCCATGATCATTATTGCCTGAAGGGTTTTGCTTAGAAATAAATTTCTAGCACCCTTAAATGGCGCATCTCAACCGAAGATCTAAAAAAAATACTTTTCACCAAACCATCTATATATTCATAAAGGGCCCAGGATCATTTTTGCCTCAAGGGTTTTGATTACAGACGAATTTCTAGCCCCCTAAAGTGTATATCATCACAGCAAAGTGCAAAAAAATACTTTTTTACCAAAAGATACATTCTCGTGATTTCCAAGGGTCCGTCGTCATTGTTATTTCAAGGGGTTTTGCTTAAAAATGATCACAACGAACCCACGAACCGGCGAATCCCTACTTTCATCCTTTTACCAAGCCTTGCAAGTGCCATTTGAGCTTGCAGCTCTTGTTCAGCCTGTAATCTTTTCTCGTCAAACAGTTTTCCTGAACCAAAGACGAACTTGTTGTTTGAAAATGATTGAAACAGGAGTTGTCGGGGTTTGTTTACACTTTAAGACTCAGATTCGTAGCCTAACGTTTTGGAAAACACCTTCGACGTGTTGAAATTCTGCTCCGACTAAAGCAATGATTACTGTTTGAAAATGTCAGTAAAATCTGGCCAGCCTACTTTGCACTTTTCTACATTATTTTCATTTCATTCACTTGTTGACAAATTATTAACACTGAAAGCCCTGAAGGGCCATGGTTAATACAAATACTAAAAAAGAGAAAAAAAAACTAGCTTCACTGAATAAATTCCAAATTAATCCAACAAATAAATTTCAAATAATGTAATCCAATACACACCCCTTTCTTCCTAACTCACCTTACAAAGAATGTTCTATGTGCCATGCCCAAACTAACCAGCCTTCCCAAATTCTTTATCCCCACAAAATTTCTATCCCAGGATAAATTTCCTGCCTCAGCTCTTTTAACTCTTTACAGAAACATATTAATATTCACACGCTGCATATAACCGTTACACCAGGCATTATGCTCTTGGGATTGCCTGAGGGAGCGCGCTCGGAGCGAGCCGGCTTGAAAGTGGACACAATGAATGAATTCTCTTTCAGTAGTTTCCCGTTTCCGTATGATTTCAGTCGTGAAAGAGGAGGTGTCTCATGTGATTCAGTGTGTGTAAAGGTATTTTCAATGTGGATGAATGACTTAATGAAAAGGTAAAATGAAAATGTGAAAGTTTGTTCGAAAATACAGTTTGGCTTTTCTTCAGTCGATGAGCTGCTGATTTCTAGAAGAACTTTTTTTTATAGCAAATATGGGACCCTTTATAAAAAAATAATGATTCTTTCATTTATTTTGGGCCATAACATGGGACTCTTTATAGAAAATAATGATTCTTTCATTTGTTTTATTTATCATTACATTTGGCGTTAAGCTTTTAGCTTGTCGCCGTTTTTTATTTGAATTTAAGTAGTCTTATTCGGATTATGAATTGGTTGATTTGTTGACCAACGCTTCAATAAGAGTAGGATGATAATGATATGAATGATATTTGTTTGCCTTAAAAGCCCAAGGGCCATAACAAACAAACATAAATAAATACGAATAAATACAAAAGAAACTGACACACTACCATTTTACACTTAAACCCCACACAAACACTTTTCCCTGTTTCAACTGGCCACTCTGAGGAACCTCGCCAGGTTTCTTATACTAAGAAAAGCCCTATTCCGCATAATTTTTAACAACCACCCCCTCCCATGAATCCCCCCCCCCCATGTTTTATGGTAAGGACATAGCCCTTCTCTCTATAAAGTAACGTCAAGGCTTGAACTAGGTAGTTTTTCTAACCTTTATTCGTAGATGGGCCCGGTAGCCTTACATTTAGGGATGATGGATGTTGTTATAGATTAAGGCGAATTTTCATATTTCTGCGTTGCTTTGCACTATACCAACTTTCCTCCCGTAAACGCTGAAAACCGGAAAATTGCTAAATTCCGGTCGAGTGATTTTCTTCTGTTCTTCTGGATTGATAATTAAGCCGGAACCGGAAAGCTAATACCGCCTCAATCAAGAATTTCATACTTGGGTCGGGATCCCACCGAAGGTTTTGGTCTTTTTCGTCCTAGAAACTGCTAGTGTTTTTGGGATCCCAAAACGTAAGTTGACCTATGACTACGTAAAGTTGTCCGTCTGTCCGTCCGTCCGTCTGTCCGTCTGTCAGCACGATAACTCTCGAAGGGGTTGAGATATTTTGATCAAACTTGGCATGAGGACTCTTTAGGTCAAAGTACAGGTCAAGTTCGAAGATGGGCTCTGTAGCCCTATATTTAGGGGTGGGGGAGGGGGTTTAAATTAAGGGGCAAACAAAATATTTTTAAACAGCTAATGTGATAGTCGATTATGGGTAAGAAGACATGCTGAACACGATGGTGAAAACCATTTTCTCACCGGACGAGTAGTTCGCCCGGAATCCGGCCGAAACCGGAAAGTTTGTTAAAAGTAAAAGTTTTATTTGAAGTTGATTACATGTTCGGTTTAGGGGTAAGATGACATGCTGAACACGATCGTGAAAACCATTTTTTCGCCGGACAAGTAGTTCGCCCGGAATCCGGCTAAAACCGGAAAGTTTGTTAAAAGTAAAAGTTTTATTTGAAGTTGATTAGAGGTTCGATTTAGGGGTAAGAAGACATGCTGAACACGATGGTGAAAACTATTTTCTTGCTGGACAAGTAGTTCGCCCGGAATCCGGCCAAAACCGGAAAGTTTGTTAAAAGTAACAGTTTTATTGGAAGTTGATTAGATGTTTGATTTAGGGATAAGAAGAACACATTTTCTACCCGGACAACTTCGGAATCCAGCCAAAACCGGAAATTTGGCAGAAGTAAAGTAGGAAGTTTCGATCAGTGTCGTCAAAACAGATACGGCTTATAGAGGTATATCTGAACTTAGTTTTCTCAGATGATTAGCCTGGCGAAGACTGGATCTGGCGAAGACAAGACCCGATTGTCTGGATTAAATATTAAATTTTTGGGATCCCATCGAAACCTTTGGTCTTGTTCCCTTTTGTAGTAGCCTAGTAGCAATTGCTCAGTTGATTAATTTGACGGAAAATGAGGGAGAAACCATTACCAGTCGATGGAATGGTTATTGTGAACACGACTTACCTGTTCTTTGTGCGAAATTCTATCAGCCAATACTTTCCACAAGTAACAGACTCCGATTAATTTTTCAGCACAACCCTCTTCCCGACTGATTATTTAATCAGTGAAGCTTTCCGTGAGGTTTTTGGACATGAGTTTTTTTCTTGCTCTAAGATAAGTTTTGAATTATTAGCACTGAGGAATGGCTCTTGGCAAATACATGATAAGTAAACACAAACAAACAAAAATAATACTTTCTATAGGCACCTATATCCCTATGGACTAGGGCTACCATGAGGAACCTCGGCAGCTGTTTAATATTTCTAAAACCCTCTTTAAAGTTTAACTGAAAAGCCAACTCATTTGTGTGTCATTTAGTTGGATATACTGAATTATTTGGATTCTGCAAAGGGATTTTTTGATTTTCCACTATCTGCTCTATCAGGCTCAGAATATCTCCAGCCGTACCTACACCGTAAATTCTAATATGACGCGGGGAATTTTAATCTCAACACAAATGCGGCTTTTCAGTGGGCAGTGGTGAGATTGGTGAAGATTGCTTAGTGCCTGAACAAAAATAAAATCATTCCACTATTCCACTATTTGAAAATCGATTATTCGTGAATAGCGGAACAACTAAGTAACTCATTTTTAGCAGGTCTTCAAGCTAATTTAAGTGAATAAGTGGTGGGTAACTAGATTGTCCTATCCTAGCTCTTTTCGGTTAAACTTTAATTTACTCAAAAAATGTCTACTCAAATTCACACAACACGTGTTTAATTTCTCATCCTATAATCTCTCTGAGGCAGACTGTTGCTCTACATCTAATCAAATCCCTTATTTCTTCCCTTTTCAAGCCCGCTTTAAAATAAACTTCCTCCCCCCTCCCAATCTCTTTGATCTTTGCATAAAACCTTAAAGACACTGAGCCGTCTTTTTCACTTGCCAACTTTGGCTACGCGAACGTTATTTGCTAAGCCCTCATGCGCACAGGAAGCCAATTAACGTTCACCCAGACGAATCCTCCGCCATTTCGGCTCAGTGTTGAAGTTTTTATGGCACTTGCCTATCGGCCAAGTGCCATATACCGATCACTTTTCGGTCAAGCCCTAGATACATAGTTGACAAGACCGGACTGGATCCGGATACTGCGGGGGGAGTTGGAGGGAGGGTTCCGGTGATCTCGACTTAAGATGCTTACACATGTGCTAGGACGATGAAACTTGGCAGGCATATCAGGGACTTTACAATTTTAACTTAAGAACAGCCGTTTCTCCGATTTGACCATCGTGGGGGGAGTGGAGAGTGGGAGAATCCGGAGTCTTGAGGTTGTCCAACTTTTTGAACGGATGATCGGATCTTACTGAAACTTGATATTCGGAAAGAACTGATTCGGGGGGAGGGAATTTTGTGACACGCTTAGAATATTGCTATTGGGATAATACTTGGTGGGAAGAACAAGCATAAGGCCTAGATGCATCAGTGACAGAACCGGACCGGATTCGGTCACTCTGGGGGGAGCTCGAGGGGAGTCCAGACTTCCGGTGATCGCAATTTAAGATACTTCAAGATGTGCTAGGACGATGAACTTGCTTGAACATTAGAGACTTGACATGATTGGCTTAGAAATTGTCACTTCCTGATCCGACCATCCTTTAAACTACTCATCTTAACCGCAAAGTGCAAAACATGCTTTTAAGCAAAGCCTACATTTTCATGATCCCCATGAGCTGCCTCATTACTGCCTCAAGGATTTTGCTTAGAAATTAATTTCTGTAAGCACCCTTAAAGTGTGCATCTTAACCGGAAAGTAAAAAAAAAATACTTTTCACCAAACTATATATAGTAATGATCCTAAAGGGCCCATGATCATGTTTGCCTCAAGGGTTTTGATTACAGATGAATTTCTAGGGCCCTTAAAGTGCAGCATATCATCACAGCCAAGTGCAAAAAAAAACCTTTTTACCAAACGATGCCTTCTCGTGATTTCGAAGGGTCCGTCGCAGTTCTTATTTTAACCTTTTTGCTTACAAAAGATAACAACAAACCCACGAACCGGGGAATTTCTACTTTCATCCTTTTCACCAAGCCTTGCAAGCAGGGGCGTCGCAAGTGCATTTTTGTTGGGGGGTGCAGAGCAAAAATTTTAGCGAATCTCCCAAAAATTTTACCGAATCCTAGAAACTGAAAATTCGAGCTTTAAATTATGGAACAGAAAGGATAACGTAGGAAAAGTAACATTAAAGGGCAGCATGAAAGACGATAAGCCAACTTAATTAAGTGGCGTTTTGGCGAAGGCCACTTGGAGAATATATTGCCGGGCACGATTGCAGTAACAGCTTCTATCTATTATACCCAAGAGAAATAGCGCCGCAGGTGAATTTTCAGAACCTTTTTTTTCCTGTAGGCTAAAATTTAACTGCTTATTACAAATTCTATAATTTACCGTGGATTAAATACCGATGTTCTAAGAAGTTCCAGAAACCGAATGGAGCGACGTTCCGACAGCAGCAGTTACTGTAGTATAGTCAATACTACCCATGATCACAGAAAGTGAGCGCCGCAGGCGAGATTTTTTTTTTCCTGTAGGCTAAAATTTAACTGCTTATCTTACAAATTCTATCATTAACCGTGGATTAAATACCGATGCTCTAAGAAGTTCCAGAAACGTGATGGAGCGACGTTCCTGCCGCAGCAGCTACTCTACCATAGTCAATACTACCCATGATCACATAAAGTGGGCGCCGCAGGCGAAATTTTATTTAAGTTAGCTTTTTCCTGCCAAATTTAACCATTTCTTTCCTTATTTTAGCTTTTAATGTTTCGAAATCCCAATATTAAAACTGTCTTAAACCCTAATCAAGTGACGCACCCTTCCGCAAAATAGAATATTAAGATTCATGATTAAATCTTCTTTTTGGGATCCAAAGTAAAAGTAAGGACTATCGATGAGATCATAAATCAGTCCCTTTGTCTGCAACCAGTGCTTCACTCGACCTCTTCCGAGTTTCGAGGTTCGTGGTAACTCCCGAATGGCAATTATACCGAATCCCAGTTATTATACCAAATAAGTTTAGACCGATAGCATGTTCGAGATTCTGTATAACTACCGTATCTCAGTTATTATACCGAATTGTTTTGATATCGAAACAGTACCGAATAATTTTCGTATTCGGTATAATTTCGTCGAAACTGGAACAAAAGTAGGGATTTGTGGTAACCACCGGATCCTGAAAATTATACCGAATAAATTACCGAATCCCAATTATGATAGGCTACCGAATAATTCTAGACCGATACCTTATTCGGGATTATGTGTAACTACCGAATCTCCATAAATATACCGAATAGTTCTGGCATCGAACAGTTACCAAATAATTTCCGTAAATTCTCTCCCCGAATTCGTGATAACAACCGAATATTGGGAATTATACCGAATCCCGATCATTATACCAAATAAATTTGTACCGATAGCCTATTTGGGATTCTGTATAACTACCGAATCTCCTTAATAGTTCCGCTATCGAAAAAATACCAAACAATTTTAGTAAAATTTTGGGCCTCCGGCCACCCCCCATAGCGACACCCCTGCTTGCAAGTGCAATATGAACTTACAGCTCTTGTAAGATAAGGCTTTAAAAAAATAAGCTTAAAAACCTGATAAAAAAACGTTTCTTCGATTGTGTATTATCCACAGATAATCGATTTCATCGAATGAACTTTATTCTTTCCGATTTGTGGTAGGGGAGGTCGGGGTTGAACCGGACAGTTTCAAGTGTGGGCAGACCCAAAGTTATAAAATCTTGAAATAATTTACTGAGGTTGGCAACAATGTTCTGACTCATGGGACGAAATTTGAACTTTCAGTTAAGAACCGATTCCCAACCAGGCGATTTCGTTTTTTTTCATCACACAAATCGTTGTTGTTTTTGTCAAAAAATTATATGGTTTGAATAAACATAAAAAAAAAGTTAAAATTGGCAGTATTTCTCTCTTTCAGTAACTTGTTCTGAGGCTTTACATAAATCTATCTAACAATCAGTCACATTTTCAAGAAGAAATGATGTAAACTCCAAGCTACCGTACGCTTTCTGGCCCACTGAGTAATTTCATGAGCGGACGGAATTGATGGGCTCATCCTCTTAAATCCATATTTCTGTTAGTTGCAAATAATTTTGGCTGGTGTTAAGGTTTTTCAGAAGGAAAAGGTACAGTAGTTTTTTCGATTATCATTCCTGTCGATTGGTAATGATTTCTCTGTTATTTTCCGCCATGTGCATCTACTTTTAAAAAGGTGCGAAGCAGATTATTTGCAATAGGCAGTTCGATAGTTCGCCCGGGAAAATGAGGACACTTGTTCTCTTGTCGCTTGATACACGCGTCCAGTTCCTGAACGTGGAACTTCGGGAGAAAGACCCGAAAGAGAAAGGACCCGAGTTTCTGAGGAAACATCCTTAAATCCTTGAAAATCTAAAACAGCCGAGCGGTGAGAGATGCTAAAGGGCGATTCAGGCGATCTCTTGGATTCGCTTTCCGGAAAGCAGAGCTAGAATCCGCGAGCGCAAGAACTAACTCTGTTGCGCTTGACAACTCCTCGCTGGCTCACCACTTTCTTCGTACGAATGGGATTCACTTTTCATGTCACTTCCCAAAACTAGCGGAGCGCAAGAACAGCTAGCTCGGAAAGCAGAGCGGGTTTTAGCCGAATCGCAAGAATACACGGCGAATAAACCTGCGGAGGTTTCCAGACAGCCAGAACTGCCCTTAATTGTTGTTTTTGTTAACTTTCCAACTGTCTTCGATTTCCTCTTCTAGCTCTAAGCTTTTTGGCCAAAAAAAGGTTGATTGATTAATTGAGGCATTAACCTGCCTTTCATTTGTGGATCGTAACATCACCATAGCAAGGGTGGAGAGAATGAAATACCTCGGAATAATCACTGATCCACTACTGAAATTATTGGTATTCAGAGACAACAGAACAAAGCCCTTCGCGTTCTTAAGCAATTCATTTCTTCTCCACTCAGCCTCCCTAACAAAACATCGACAAAAAACCTTTATTTTGTTCTTTGTATTTTGCCTGTTTGTCTTTTTGTCTCTTATCATGCTATACTATTAAAAGTTCCATCATAAACAACTTCCAGGATATTTTTATAAGCCGGACATTTTCGCTCACACCTCAGTAAAATGTGCAAGTTCTGTCCACTGCAAATGCGACGAGATGGGCTATGGGAAAATCGTTCCAAACTGAGCCAGGTACAACCGAAGAGGTCTAGCGAATATCTACACAAGTTTTTGCTCCTCTTCTGTGCTTTTCCTCGTTGGTTTGTACCCAGTTCTCAGGAAAAAAGACACCAGTCGAATGCGTTGTTGTTTTTTCAATTATCTCCTTTTTCTTTGTACCTTCCTCGTCGCATGCGCAATCACCGAATCATGAATAATTTTTTTGTCCCGGACCCAACTATGAAGCTAAAAGAAATAAGCGAACATATTTCAAATCCGTGTCGGGACATCTCGCCACAAGACAACTCAGCGACAACTGGGAACCGGCTACTCGCCACAGCGACATCTCGCCACAGTGACATCTTGCCACACCGACAACTTGCCACACCGATAGCTCGCCACATTGACAACTTGCCACAGCGACAAGTCGACACACAGACATCTTGCCACAGAGCGACATCTCGCCACATTTATAGCATAAAGCACTTTATTCAATTACTATTTATTCGAAAAAAAATTTAATGGAGCAGATAATTATGGACAATGCCTCTCAATAAATCAAGTGCACTGCTACGGTTATACCTACTGACAATTCTTTCGAATCTCTGGTGAGTCTTCAAGTATTGTTTTTTTTTGCCTAGATGGAGAAAATTCTGCCTTGATCCGGTCCACGTCGGCCCTTCGACATCGAGTAGTGGAACAAGTGCAAGGGCCGTTAAAATGTAAAGTTGCAGAGCATATTCTTCGTCAGTGACGTAGTTCTGGTAAATCTGCGGGTCTGCTTGAATGTGACGAAAGATGCTGTGGCATAGTTGAAAAAATATCACTTGGCAGATGTGGTCACAACATACGATTATTATTGCGGGTTAAAACTGAAAGGATTAAATAGTTGGAGGATCCAAATTCCCTTGGGTCTAAATTTCTACTATCATATTTTTGGTTTTTTTGTGGCGAGTTGTCCATGTGGCGAGTTGGTCGTGTGGCAAGTCGTCTCTGTGGCGAGTCGTCCCTGTGGCGAAATGACGCTGTGGCGAGTTATCCGTGTGGCGAGTTGTCGGTGTGGCGAGTCGTCTGTGTGGCGACATGTCTGTGTGGCGACTTGTCGGTTCCCAGTTGTCGGTGTGGCGAGTTGTCTTGTGGCGAGTTGTCATGGAATCTTCAAATCAGTTCAAAGACTTTTCCGCCTTTTGTTTCCTTTCACAGAAAGACCCAGAATGAAATTAAAATGAAATTTAGTTTATTACATTTTTTGCAGATTGTGTGCCGTGACGACTTCCGCAATTCTACTCACAGTGCCAACCACAGCTTACGTCTCTAGGCAGTTAAAGTTTAACTGAAAAGCCAACCTTTGGTTTCTCCGAAATCTCCATGCTATCCAAGGTAATCCACAAATTACTTTCACTCTTGAGAACAAGTTCGTCAACTCGCCATTACTCATTAAATATTCACTGATCTCCTGTTGTGGGTCAGAGCTATACTAGAATCTCCGAGAAGATCAAGGGGCGTGTAAGAGGATTAAAACAACGATGTATATCACCCTGGGGACGTTTAGATATGTCAGAAGTAAAAACCCTCGGCTAGTTTGACAATTTTTGGTATCGGAAGCTGAATATTATTTTGCTTACTTCGAAAATCTCTAAGAAATCGTTATAACGAATTTAGTATAATTTACGGCGTTTGTTTAATGTGATCTGGTTTACATCCTTAATTCTTTGGACTTCGGGAATTATCAAGAAAAAAACAGAAAACAAAATACTCAAAGAAATCGATAATGCAAATAGTTAGTTTGATTTTTCTACACATTTTCCATGTGCCTGATACAATAAAAACAATTTGTTAGATACAAAGTCAAACTATGATCCCAGCCTCTCCATGTCGTGCACTTCCGACCCGCGCTACTAGATGACCCAGCGGTCGGATCGAGTCGTGTCTTCATCTTGGGTCTTGGATGGGGGGGTTCTAGACGTTGCAAGTGCTAGAATGCTTATGATGCATCTCCTTTAAGCTGTGGTGCCAACGTGTGGTCTGCGATAGTCGGTGGGACAGTGGTGGTGAACAACACGATGTGCCAGCTCTAGTTTTCAGTTCCTCCGCGCAGCGGTTTGCCGAAACAGTTCCTCTAGACTTGAGGAAAACTTCATTTCTTCTTTTAACTGCTGCAACTTCCTTCGATTTGGCTGATTGTAGGTGCGACGAGAAGCTCGACTTTATGTTCACTATTCAGAGAACGGAGGTAAGTATCAGGCCTTGTGGGGCGGAAGGGTTACTTGCGCGAGGTGTACTCCCAAAACGACGCACGGCCTTTAAAAAAGTCCCTGCCAAAATATCACATTATCTAAACACAAACAAGGTTTTTCCGTGGGCAGTGGCGATATTGGTGAAGATTGCTTAGAGCCTAAACCAAAAAAAAACATAAAACTTTATTGTAAGGCATACACCAAATTAGAGGTACTACAAATCACACGGAAATTCCACTATTTGAAAATCGATTATCCCTGAATAGCGGAATAACCAAGTAACGCAATTTCAGCGGGTCTTCAAGCCAATTTAAGTGAATAAATGATGGGTAACTAGATTGTCCTGTCCCAGTCCTTTTCGGTTAACTTTAATAGAAAAAAAGGTCTGAGGATGGCCTGTTTTCGGACTTCGAGCTTTTTGTCAGGCCCCGCGAACTAAGAACGGGCCGGGCTCATCATATCACTCCCTGTCATTTTAAAGTTTGACCGAATAGGGCTGAGCTATGACAGTTTTAGTTATCCTTCTCCTAAATAGTCTTGAAGACACGATGAAAATGCGTTGCTTCGTTGCAGCGCTGTTCTTAAAATCGATTTTCATCGAGTGAACTTTTATTTAAGGGGGAGTGGTGGTCCGGGTAATTTTGAAAATGAAGTAGTTTTTGTCACACTTTTTCCAGTTGGGGTACTTCTAGATGTGCTAGGACGATGAAATTTGGCAGGAGCATCAGGGACCTGACCGGACTAACCTGGAAATAATCAGTTTCCCAATCCGGTCACCTGGGGGGGGGGCGGAGGGCTGAGGAATTTGAATCCGGTCCGGACCGGATTCGACATTTATGGGGGAATAGAGGGGGGAGACCGAAAATCTCGATAAACAGTTACAACGGAGGGATCGGAGTGAAACTTGCTGGGAAGAACAGGCATCTGCTCCAGATGAATCCTTTATACATTTTGACTGGATCCGGACACTGGGAAGGGGGGGTGGAGGGGAGTTTCCCGGAATTCCGGTGATGGCGGTTTTGGGTATTTTCACGACGAAACTTGGGAGGCGTATCAGGGACCCGATCGGAATGACTAGTAAATAAAAATTTACTCGATCCGGTAGTCCTGGGGGGGGGGAGAGAGGGGGAATCCGGAATATTGAGTCATGCGTAACTTTGGAACGGGTGATCGGATTCGAGTGAAATTTGATAATTGAACAGACTACTTGTCTCTGTTGATCTTTCTTGTGTCCGGACCAGATCCGACCACAATTGGGGGGGGGGGGAATACGTGAACAGCTTAGACTGGAGAGATCGGGATGGAACTTTGTGGGAATAACAAACAGATGCTGTGGATAAATCATTTACGGAATCGGATTTGCTTCGGCGACTGTAAGGGGGGGGGGGGGTCCGGAATTCCTGCGATCGCGATTTAAGGCTTTTCCAGGTGTGCTAGGACGATGAAACTTGGCTCGAATGCGCATCGTAACAGCCAAGTTCAAAAATATAATACTCTTTCTCTAGCTCCCTTAAAGCGCGCATCTCAACCGCAAAGTCGAAAAGTATGTTTGATCAAACAATACATCTTAACCCATGCAAGTGCCATATGAGCTTGCAGCTGCTTTTTTTTTTTGCATTCCAATGTATTGGTAAAACAAATCTTACAACTCAAGATTTCCATTATTTCGAAATGCCACATTCTAAAAGAGGCCAATTTGTCGACCTTCGACCTTGTACACATGCAGAAAGTGGATATTCGACGATGGCTGCGGCGTACGAGTAAACGAATGGTGTTCTGGCCGACGGAACTTGGTTGGTTGTCCGTGTTTCCATTTAGCTTATAAGATGTGCTGTTGAATGTACTAAGAAATGGACTCAAATAGGGGACTAAGTAGGCTACCGATAGCCAAAAAACCTTCTTATTTGTTTGAAATTGTGAGAAAATAGAACTTCAGTTTAGGTACAGTAAAGTTTTATTCAGCCCTGACTGAGCTAAACGGCTTGACCTGTACAGCACCAAAGGATCGCAAAAATTTGATATTTGATCCAGACATCCAGACTTCGACAGATTAAGGTCAGTAGTTACCATCTCAGAAGACCAATTTAAAATTCAGCACGTGTGTTAACCCCATCCTGCGTCGTATCTACTTTGTCAAAACTGATCAAAACTTCCTGCCGTACTTATGCCAAATTTCTGGTTTCGACCGGATTCCCGGTGAACTGCTTGTCTGGCAAGGTACTACAGCTCAAAAATTAAATCACCATGTCTTCTTTACATTTAACATCTAATCAACTTACGATAAGAAATTACTTTTAACAAATTTTCCCGTTTTACTTTTAACAAATTTTCCGGTTTACCCGGATTGCGGGCGAACTTTCCGTCCGGGTAAAAAATGAATGTGATATACGGATTCACCGTGTCTTCTTACATCGAACATTTAATCAAATTCAAATGACTAACTTTTCACATTTTTACGGTTTTGGCCGGATTCCGGCCAAAGGCGCAGTCGAATGCGATTTCAAATGACTAGAACTATCAAGTTCAAAATTTAAATAAATTGAAGACTACCTCAGCAACATAACAACATCCGCATCACAAGAATTAACAATTAATGATATAAGCCAACAACCAGGAATTCAAGGTCGGTTGTTTGCGTCGTCTTGACAGGATTTCGGGCACATCATCAGTTCTGTACATCAGTTTCTGTACATGAAAGCTGAGAATTTTTTAACTTCTGAAGAACAAGAGCTGGAAGCTCATATGGGACTTTCAAGGCTGGGTCAGAGGATGAAAGTAGGAATTCGTCAGTTCGTGGGTTTGCTGTGATCATTTGTAATCAAAACTCTCGAAGCAAAAATGATGATGAGCTCATCTGGAGCACGAAAATATATATTTTACGCAAAAGTATTATTGGACTTATAAGGAATTCAAGTTGTAAGCAAAACCCTTCAGACAAAAATGATCATAGGCTCATAGGGATCACGGAAATGTTATTTTGCTTAAAGTATTTTTGGGATCCCAAAACGTTAGTGACGGATACCTATGACATCGCAAAAGTTGTCCGTGTGTCCGTCCGACTGTCTGTAAGCACGATAACTGTCGGAATGAGATATTTTGATGAAACTTGGTGTGAGGATTCTTTGGGTCAAGATTAAGGTCGAGTTCGTAGATGGGCTCTGTAGCCCTACATTTAGGGGCGGGGGATGGGTGTTACAGGGTCAAGTGCACACAAGCTCTGTATATTTTCAACTGACCAAATACAATAATTCCAACATGATATAAACTCGGTCCATTCAACCACTGAATGAATCGGAAGCCCCGAGGCGCGCACCTTACTGATAAACACGGAATAAATTAAGATAACGAGCACGCTCGGAGCTGACGATAACTGATTTTGACATAACAACTAAATATAAACTTTAAATACATTTGTGATTCTGTCACAATGGGGTTGAAATTAAGGGGCAAACAAATTTTTTTGAAACAGCTTGTGTGATAATCGATTATGGGGTAAGAAAACATGCTGAACACGACGGTGAAAATCATTTTCTCGCCGGACAAGCAGTTCGTCCGGAATACGGCCAAAACTGGAAAGTTTGTTAAAAGTAAAATTTTTATTTGAACTTGATTAGTGGCTCTATTTAGGGGTAAGAAGACATGCTGAACACGATGGTCAAAACCATTTTCTCGCTGGACAAGTAGTTATCCCGGAATCTGGCCGAAACAGCAAATTCTTCATTTGAAGTTGATTGGATTTTCGACTCAGGAGTAAGAAGACTGAACACGATGTTGTAAACCCTTTTCTCGCCGGACAAGTAGTTCACCTGGAATCCGGCTGAAACCGGAAAATTTGTTAAAAGTAAAATTGTTGTTTGAAGCTGATTAGATGACAGATTTGAGGGTAAGAAGAGACGCTGAATCTGTATATGACAATTATAACTAAGAGTTTTATTTGAAGTTGATTAGATGTTCTTTATACGCTGAATTCATTTCTGAACATCTTTTTTTTGGCTGGACAAGTAGTTCGCTCGGAGCCGAAACCGGAAATTTGGCAGAAGTAAAGCAGGAAGTTTCGATCAGCATCGTCAGAATAGATATGGCTTATACAGGTATATCTAAACTTGATTTTCTCAGATGATTACCCTGGCGAAGACGGGATCTTGCGAAGACAAGACCTAGTTTTCTGGGTCAAATGTAAATTTTTTGGGATCCCATCGAAACCTTTGGTCTTGTTTGTACTTTGCGGTTAGGATTCGTACTCTAAGGAATGGTCGGATCTGGGAATTTGGAATTTCTAGGCCAATCTTGTCAAGTGTCTAATTTCCAAGCCAAGTTTCATCGTCCTAGCACATCTGGAAGTACCTTGATTCGCGATCACCGGAATTTCGGACCCACGTCCAACTCCCCCACAGTGCCCAAACCCGGTCCGGTTCTGTCACTCATGTATCTAGTGCTTGTGCTTGTTCTTCCAACCAAGTTTCATCCCAATCGCTCCGCTCTAAGCGTGTCACAAGATTTCTGGTTCTCCCCTCCACCTCCCCCCGCAACATTCATGGAATTACATCCGGACTTTATATAGGACATCTGAGACATGAGGTCTTTCTAAATATCAAGTTTATATATGATCCGATCATCGTTCAAAAGTTATAGATAGAACGGATTATTCAGATTCAGGATTCCCCTCCATCCACTCCCCCTATGATGGTCGGATCAGGGAGCTATTTCTAAGCCAACCACGTCATGTCTCTAATGTTTAAGCCAAGTTTGATCGTCCTAGCACGTCTGGAAGTACCGTAAATTGCCATCACCGGGATTCACGACCCCCTCTTAACTCCCCAACAGTACCCGAATCCGGTCCGGTTCTGTCAATGATATACTAGGGTTTGTGCTTGTTCCTCCCGCCAAGTTTCTATTCGCTCCATTCTAAGCTTGTCATATGATTTTCGGTCCCCCTGCGACCCCCCCCCCCCACATTTCATTGGATTCGGTCCGGACAAGTTTCATTAAGATCCGATCATCCGTTAGAAAGTTATGCATGCCACTAAATTCCGAATTCCGGCTCCCCTCCCTCTCTCCCCCCCCCCACGATGGTCGGCGGGCAAGTGACTATTTCCGAGTTAGTTTGGTCGGGTCCCTAATATGCCTGCCAAGTTTCAAGTACCCTAACTCGCAAATACCGAACTTACCGTCCGACCGACGGAAAAGTGATCAGTATATGGCACTTGGCCGTAAAGCAAGTGCCATATAAACAACAAAATACCTACGTAAAGTCAAAAATAGAAATACCTGTTTTAAATTACCGTTTCTGTTTTTATTCGCCTGTTTGACAGCTGTTCCTGTTTTGAAACTCATCATTTCTGTTAAAACAGAACAGGACCTGTTTTCAAGTTTCGTGTTTTCTTTCTGTTTCTGTTCTTATCTTACCCATTTTTGCCTGTTCCTGTTTGAATGACAAAACAGAACAGTGCCCATGCTAGTAGCATGCAGTGGAAATAGTTACTACTGCATGCTACTTTTTCGCAACAGCTTCATACGACCTAATTCTGGAAAAAAATTTCATAGGGTAGAGATGGCCTCACAATCTGGAGTTGAACATTTCCTGACCTTCACTTTATCGTATATTCGGAATGCCACTGTTGTGGCCTCACCCTTGAAACCACATCAGCCACTACAAGAGTCCAAGGTGAACCAAAAAATACCCCTTAGATATAACGCGACTTAGTGCATTAAAATCTAAGATATAAAAATAAGCTGGCTTTCCAATTAAACTTTAAAGGCTTTGTATCGTTTCTGGTGAGTCTTCCTTTAGTCGAAGCTGACTGCGAGTCGCGCCAAACGCGCGGGTCGTGGAGACTTATTCTGGCGAAATTTTTACCCTTCTTGGCAAGGATCCTCTTGAGGCCCAAGCTAGGAAGACAAACCTGCAGTAATATCTTCTATAAAATAAACTTGTGGGAGTTGACCCGATTTTTCCAGGAGTAGGTTTTTATTTTCCATACTTGCCTTTTTTATGAGTTGTGTTGGCTCTTTCTCTCTACAGAAGCATCTCATATACGGATCTAGCCTACAGCTAGTTTTCAACCTGTAATTTTTACTCGTCACACAGGATTCCTGAAACGAAGACGAACTTTTTGTTTGAAAATGATTGAAACAGGAATTTTCGGGTTTCGTTTACACTTTAAGACTCAGATTCGTAGCCTAACATTTTGGAAAACACCTTCGACGTGTTGAAATTCTGCTCCGATGAAAAAAATGTCAGTGAAATCTGTCCTAGTGCATCAGGCAGTACCGAACTCGCGGGATTGCCAGAAATCCGCCCCCCCCCCAAGTCCCCCACAGTGCCCGGATCCGGTGTGGTTACGTTTATGACTTATCTAGGACTTATGACTGTTCTTCCGACCAAGTTTCAATCCGATCCCTCCGCTCAATAAGCGTTTCCCAATATTTCCTGTTCCCCCCTTCCAGCTCTCCCGAAGCCACCGGATCCGGTCCGGATTTGAAGTAGGACGTCTGCGACACGAGGTCTAAATAGCAAGTTTCATTAAGATCCGATCATTCGTTAGAGAGTTAAAAATACCTCAATTTTCTCGATTCTCCTCCCTCCACCCTACCCCCCAGATGGTCGAATCGGGGAAACGACTATTCATTCATTTTGGAAAACAACTTCGACGTGTTGAAATTCTGCTCCGACGAAAGTAATGATTACTGTTTTAAAATGTCAGTAAAATCTGTCCTAGTGCATCAGGCAGTACCGAACTCGCCGGATTGCCATAACTCCGGACCCCCCCTCCCCAAGTCCCCCACAGTGCCCAGATCCGGTCTGGTTATGTTAATGACTTATCTAGGACTTATGACTGTTCTTCCGACCAAGTTTCATCCCGATCCCTCCGCTCAATAAGCGTTTCCCAATATTTTCTGTTCCCCCCTTCCAGCTCCCCCGAAGCCACCGGATCTGGTCCGGATTTGAAGTAGGACGTCTGAGACACGAGGTCTAAGTATCAATTTTCATTAAGATCCAATCATCCGTTAGAGAGTTAAAAATACCTCAATTTTCTCGATTACCCTCCCTCCATCCCACCCCCAGATGGTCGAATCGGGGAAACGACTATTCTCAAGTCAATCTGTTGGGATCCCTGACATGCCTTTCAAGTTTCATCGTCCTAGCACATCGGGAAATGCCGAACTCGCGGGCGAGGGGTTGCTCACTCGCTGGGCACCACTGTACACCCTCCCTGGGCACCGGCTGGGCACCGAAATAAAAAATGTAAAAAAGTGCCATCTATGATTTTTTTTTGTGAATGATGAATCGATGCGCGTGACGAAATTTAGAAAAGAAGAAGAATAAAAATTGTTGTGTTGAGAAGCTTGTTGCTCCTATTCACACAATAGAGAGATTGCACCATATCCGACGAAAACGGCGGGAGAATAACGAAAAAATGTAACATATATAGGACTTTCGACTTTGAGATTAAATTACCGACCTTGGATAGCTGCTGTCAGTCAGATAGTTGTTGGAATTCTGGGTTCTTCTTGTTGGAATAGTACAACTTTTGCAAATTAATGTTCTGTTTATGAGAGTTTGAAGCCTTGAAAGTTTGTAAACAGAGAGGTAGTCTCGGGTCTTATTGGTCAGCTATGACGCGTTCCTTGAAGTACGCGTCATAACCGACCAATAGGACGCGAACCTCCGTCTTTGTCTCCGTCTTTGAGCACCCTGCATGAACAAGACCAAAGGTTTCGATGGGATCCCAAAATTTAATATTTGATCCAGACAACTATGTCTTGTCTTCACCAGATCCAGTCTTCGCCAGGCTAATCATCTGAGAAAACCAAGCTCAGATATTCCTATATAAGCCATATCTATTTTGACGATACTGATCGAAACTTCCTGCTTTACTTCTGCCAAAGTTCCGGTTTCGGCCGAATTCCGAGTGAACTACTTGTCCAGCAAAAAAAAGAAAGTTCAGAAACAAATTCAGCGTATCTCCTTATCCCTATAAAGAACATCTAATCAACTTAAATAAAACTATAACTTATACAACAAAAATCGGTTTCAACTGGATTCCGGACGAACTATATGTCCGGGTAAAAAATGATTGTCATATACAGATTCAGCGTCTCTTCTTACCCCTAAATCTGCCATCTATTCAACTTCAAATAAAAATGTTGCTTTTAACAAATTTTCCGGTATCCTCCGGATTCCGGGCGAACTGGTTGTCCGGCTAGAAAATGGTTTTCCCCATCGTGTTCAGCATTACCTTTTAATCGAACATCTAATCAACTTCAAATAAAACTTTTGCTGTAAAAGTTTTTCCGGTTTCGGCCGGATTCCGGGCGAACTACTTGTCCGGCGAGAAAATGGTTTTCACCATCGTGTTCAGCATGTCTTCTTACCTTTAAATCGAATATCTAATCAATTTCAAATAAAACTTTTGCTTTTAACATTTTCCGGTTTCGGCCGGATTCCGGGTGAACTGCTTGTCCGGCGAGAAAATGGTTTTCACCATCGTGTTCAGCATGTCTTCTTACCCCACAATCGACTATCACATTAGCACTATCACATTAGCTGTTTCAAAACATTTTGTTTGCCCCTTAATTTAAACCCCCTCCCCCATCCCTAAATTTAGGGCTACAGGCCCCATCTACGAACTCGACCTTACTCTTGACCCAAAGAATCCTCACACCAAGTTTTATCAAAATATCTCATTCCCTTCGAGAGTTATCGTGGTTACAGACGGACGGACGGACAGACAGACAACTTTTGCGATGTCATAGGTATCCGCCACTAACGTTTTGGGATCCCAAAAAGGGCTAGTATACTAGACTGGAGGTGATTCATAAGATTTTTTCATTCAAGTATTTCCACGTTAGTGTCCCGAAGTTGAGATAAGATTTGATTGGCTGTGTCGCGTACCGCCCTTACTTCGAGTCTGAAATTTCAAGTAGTTTCCAAGAAAACGTAGAAGTGTATTAGGGTAGGATACTGAAGAGCCGACTGAGTATTGAGAAATATAATAGGTAAATTAATCTAATTGGCATTTTGGGTTCTGCCTTTCTCAAATAATTTTTTTTTTTTTTGAATGTTCAATAAATTAGTGTCACCAGATTTGTGATTTATGGAACCGGCTGGGCTCACCCGGGCACCACTGTACAACCATTTTGGGAGTGAGCAACCCCTCGCTCGCGGGATCACCAGAAATTTGGACCCCCCAACTCCCCCACAGTGACCGGATCCGGTCCAGTTATGCCATTCACGTATCTGGGACTTGTGCTTGTTCTTCCCACCAAGTTTCGTCACGAACCATCCACTCTATGCGTTTCCAAATGTTTCCGGTTGCCCCCTCCAACTCCCCCTAGTGTCACCGGATCCGGTCCGGATTTAAAATGAGACATCTGAGACATGAGATCTTTCTATATGTCAGGTTTCATTAAGATCCGATCACCCGTTCGTAAGTTAAATATACCTCACTTTTCTGGAACCCTCCTCCCTTCGCCCCCCCCCCCCCCCCTCAGATGATCGGATCGGGGAAACGACTATTTTCATATCAATCTGATCAGGTCCCTGACACGCCTGCCAAGTTTCATCGTCCTAGCACATGAAGTACCGTACCGAACTCGCAGGATCATTAAAAATTCGGATCCTCCCAACTCCCCCACAGTGAGCGGATACGGTCCGGTTATGCCAATCACGTATCTAGGACTTGTACTTTCTCTTCCCACCAAGTTTCATCCCAACCCCTCCTCTCCGATCGTTTCACAAGATTTCCGGCTCTCCCCTTCAGCTCCTCCAAGATCACCGGATCCGGTCCGGATTTTAATCGGGTCGTCTGGGGCACGAGGTCTTTCCTAATATCAAGTTTCATTAAGATCCGATTACCCGTTCAAAAGTTAGAAATACCTCAAGACTCCGGAAACCCCCTCCCTCCACTCCCCCCATGATACTTGGATCGGGGAAGTGACTATTGCCAACTTAATCATTTGGGGTCCCTGATATGCCTGCCAAGTTATCGTCGACCTAGCTTATGCGGAAGTGCTGTTCCTCGCTATGTATGACATTGATTTAACGTTTTCAAAATCACAACAGATTACATCCCAAGACAAAGTGTTGTCTGATGAAACGGCGCATCCTTCTGTTATCTGTTATGAAACTTCTGAAAGTATACTGGTTGGGTCATGAGTATGTCACATGAGTTTTTCTTATTTCCAGGTTCATGTGCCAAGAGTGGTAGCTAGCACCTTATCATGCCGCCGAAACGCGGTCTTGGAAACTTGAAAACAACGCCAGTTGGCTTTGCTGCAACAACTGCTCACATCACCGCCTGATAAATTGCCTATGGAGAGCAGTATGGGCGCACGATCTGTCCGTGTCTTGACTTAGTGGTTTTATTGTACGGACCGTTTATTTGTGCGTGGACGGACCAGTGATTTTAGTGAGTTGTAGTTCTCCTACTGTTTGGGAGTTGGGATTGTTGAGTTTCGTTTTGGACGCAATATGGCGCAGATTGTGGAATTCCGCCCGAATTTGTAAACCAGTTTTGTGGAAAAGGTTCGTAGTGGAGTATAAAAACAAAGTTGTTGCGTGCGCTTTGAGTCAAAACGCTGCTTTCGTGGATTCTGAATTTTGCGACGAAATTTGTGTGTCAGCGAACCGAGTGCGACGCTAAACTTTGGCTTTATAATGTTACATTTTTAACACGGAATCTCCGTGTTCTATTTCCAATCGACACGGTTTTTGTGACCTAGAGGAAGTAATCCAGTTAGCCTTCGCTGTTCTCTTAAATGATTTGGTTTCCAATAAAGTGTGTAACTGCGTCTATAAGTAGTATCGAGGGAAAACAAAACCTTTGGACAAAGGCTTACTAAGTATCCTGCTCCGAGAAGCGAGGAAGCTCCGATCTGCCATCTAGCGTGCATATGGTGATGCTTGTTCCGAATGTAAAGAGCTAAAAGACTGTTTGACCCGTCCCCTTTTCAGATAACCGAAAGAAGATTACAAGCCTCAAGTATAGCACATGTCATCTGGCGGATTTAGAAAAAACTAGGTACTGTACTGTGTCGCCATCTATTTCCCTTTTTTTCTGAATAGGCGGAGCTAAAAAGTTAGTTCTTGGCCACGCCCTCTTCGGAAAGTGGGCGGGACCTGTAGTTCTGCCCAAATCCGCTAGATGGCGTAAGCTATGCTTAAAAATTTCGATAAATATTGACTCCACCTACTTTTAGAAAAGAGGCGTGGCCAAGACCAAAGTCTGAAGCTCCTCCCATTTGAAATAAACGCAGAATAGATGGCGCCACCGGCATGTTTAGTTCTTCCTAAATCCGCTAGATGGCGTAAGCTATGCTAAAAATTTCAATAAATGTTGACTCCGCCTACTTTCAGAAAAGAGGCGTGGCCAAGACCAAAGTCTGAAGCTCCTCCCATTTGAAATAAACGCAGAATAGATGGCGCCACCAGCATGTTTAGTTCTTCCTAAATCCGCTAGATGGCGTAAGCTATGCTAAAAATTTCAATAAATGTTGACTCCGCCTACTTCTAGAAAAGAGGCGTGGCCAAGACCAAAGTCTTAAGCTCCTCCCATTTGAAATAAACGCAGAATAGATGGCGCCACCGGCATGTTTAGTTCTTCCTAAATCCGCTAGATGGCGTAAGCTATGCTAAAAATTTCAATAAATGTTGACTCCGCCTACTTTCAGAAAAGAGGCGTGGCCAAGACCAAAGTCTGAAGCTCCTCCCATTTGAAATAAACGCAGAATAGATGGCGCCACCAGCATGTTTAGTTCTTCCTAAATCCGCTAGATGGCGTAAGCTATGCTAAAAATTTCAATAAATGTTGACTCCGCCTACTTTTAGAAAAGAGGCGTGGCCAAGACCAAAGTCTTAAGCTCCTCCCATTTGAAATAAACGCAGAATAGATGGCGCCACCGGCATGTTTAGTTCTTCCTAAATCCGCTAGATGGCGTAAGCTATGCTAAAAATTTCAATAAATGTTGACTCCGCCTACTTTTAGAAAAGAGGCGTGGCCAAGACCCAACTCTGAGGCTCCTCCTATTTGGAATAAATGCAGAATAGATGGCGCCACCATAAAGTTTCGACGTAGTAATTGTAAAAATCCGCTAGATGGCCAGTGTAACAATAGACGGCGCGTTTAGTTCCGCTCAAATTCGCTAGATGGCGTAAGCTATGCTTAAAACTTTGATAAATGTTTACTCTGCATACTTCTATAAGAGGCGTGG
Source organism: Branchinecta lindahli (assembly GCA_023053555.1). Classification (NCBI taxonomy): domain Eukaryota; kingdom Metazoa; phylum Arthropoda; class Branchiopoda; order Anostraca; family Branchinectidae; genus Branchinecta; species Branchinecta lindahli. Next base: position 9,759,324 of record JAKZAO010000005.1, on the reverse strand, counting down.
CCAAGTCCAGGTCTGAAGCTCCTCCCATTTGAAATAAACGCGGGATACATGGCGCCACCATATAGTTTTGACAAAGTTTTTGTAAAAATCCGCTAGATGGCCAGTGACCATACCTATGATGGCCATACCTCAAACCTACAGCTCGCGAAGCTTCTAAAGGGGACGAGGCCAACAGTCCTCCCGTTTCACCTCCTCCCATTCAGAACAATAGCATCCGCATGTGCACGCTAGAGAGCATGCGCGGTACTAAGGATCAGAGAATCGTAGTGGCACAAAATTTGTATTCACTGAAAGACATCCCATCTCAGAACTAAAATCAGTCATTGAAACCACACCAAAGAAATACACGCTCAGATCGAAAGAGTCAAATAAAACATCAAATACAATACGCAACAAGACAGATACTCCGCTCTGGACCCGAAACATTGGCAGAAGAGTTACGAGCAAAAAAGACACATTCAACGATATTACTTTAGGACCAAACAAACCTCGAAGCTCGCGAAGCTTCGTTTAGTAACTTTCTTAGATGCCGCTGTACAATGATTAAAAAACTCTGGGGTCAAGATGATTATATAAAAGACTCAAACGGTCTGCTAAACAATAGCTGTCTCTCGTCGAAAATTTAAAAGTCCTAAACGAAGAATAAGAAGTTTGCTACATCGTGTCATTTTTCGCGCCTCGTACCAGTAAGGGCAGCAAGGATTTTTCTGGGATTTTTCTTCCGGCAAAGCAACTAAACGCAGGTCTAACAAGACCAAAGGTGTCGATGGGATCCCAAAAATCTAATATATCATGTTGATAGATCAATACTTTTTACTTGTAATATTTAGAAACAGATCAAAGTTTAAAGTTTCAAGCCCCTCGCGAAGGCCTTCTACCAACCGACTCTTACTTACAGTCCATCTCTCCGTGATAGACATGGTATCGTTTTTTATCTTTTTTTTTCTTAGTTTTATGCCGATATTATACGTCATATTTTTTTTTGTTCCTGATGAACCCAGTAACTCTCTTTTTCTAATAAACACTGCAAACCGGATAGCCTACGTCAGCTACATTTATTGTGAGTGTATTTCAGCCATCCTTGACAAAAGGGGCTTGAAACTTATCTACCGTATCGTTCTTACCATGAAATACACTGGCAAAAAATAAAAGGTATACCAACTAGCAAAAGTTGGCAACCCCTCATCACCAAAGATTCTAGCAACCGATTCTTACTTACGAGTCCATGTCCTCGTGATAGACGTGGTACCAAATTGTTCGTACCATATAAAGCACAGGAAACAAACTGTAGGTACACCAAGTAAACAAAACTACGAACCCCTCATTGCCGAAGATGATTATGGTCTAACAGCCTATTATTAGACCATGAAACCATTAGAAATCCCCTACTTTTCTCACAATTGGGATCAGTCTATTTTTGGTTTTAGCGTTCACCCTTCTACTTAAGTTGTCAATCCCTCTAAACTTTCCAACTGTTATATAGCCCGCAACCACCTTCTCTTTTACCAATCCCTTCGACCTCCGAAAACAACTAGCTCTTAGGTTCATTGAGTACGCGTTCTGCGCAGAGCTATACTATTATACAGAGCTATATACTATTTTGAAGAAAAGGGGTAGCCGAAAATTGGTCGACACATTTTGTATCCGGTTTTGGCCGGATTCCGGGCGAAGTACTTGTCCGGCGAGAAAATGATTTTCACCATCGTGTTCAGCATGTCTTCTTACCCCATAAACCACTATCATATTAGCTGTTTAAAAATATTTTGTTTGCCCCTTAATTTAAAACCCCTCCCCCGCCCCTGAATATAGGGCTACAGAACCCATCTACGAACTTGACCTTACTCTTGACCCAACGAATCCTCACACCAAGTTTCATCAAAATATCTCATTCCCTTCGAAAGTTATAGACCGTACAGACGGACTGACGGACAGACAGACAACTTTTGCGATGTCATAGGTATCCGTCACTAACGTTTTGGGATCCCAAAAATCACTTCGTCGTCCGACAAAATTTTAACCGCAGCGGACCCTCAAAAGAGGAAGGGGGTTGCACCCTCTTAACCATCTTTGGCAGTGCTTTGTTTCAGTCTCGGTGCTCAGGCAGCCTACGATACCACATACGTACAATCCTACTAAACATTTATCGAGACGAGGGGTTCCGCATTCGACTAGTCTTGGCGCACACACAACGCTCGGGAATGTGAACCACTCGTACCGAAACATGGCCCATCATCCCCTCATTTTAACAAAGCGTGGGCAATCAGGTTTTCACAGGTCCATTTCAAGACTTAGACTGGTTAGAACACAATTTGCCTAACGCTATTTGAATGCCGAACTACTCTTTCTGGATGACATTCCAGGAACCAACACAAAAGCCCGTGGAGAACTTTGAACTTCCGTAGCAGGACTGGTTCGTCGCGAGTGACCACGTTGTCAACGTAAAACTTGGGAGCATTTGAGAACCAACAGCGGGCTCTTCAAAATCCACAACATTTATACCACATATACAACTAAAGAACTCTTGTACAGTAGAGGTCGTTTGGGGCTTGATGTCTTTCCAAATAGTAGGAGAGGAAAGCCCATGAGCGTGTCCGAAAGCTCGGAAACGAACGGAAATGCTGAATAAATACAGCATTTCGCTTTCGGACTTAAATTTTCGCTCAGTTAATGCAGCATTAATTCAGCATAAAATTCATCGAACAATTCAGCGAAGATGCTAAATTTTACGCTGAAGTTTCAAGAAGAAACTGGGGAGCTGGCGATTAAGGCTAAATTTCGGAATTAGAAGTATCAGAGAAGAAATAAAGAGCGTGTCCGAAAGCTTGTAGTGCTGTAAATTTGCATTTAATGCGGCATATAAGGTTTCCGACGAAAAAGAAAATAAAAATGCAGCATTTACAGTCGTGAAAGCTTTCGGACACGCTCCATTTGTCCATACATTAGTTTTCAAGTAGCAGAGTCAAGCGGTGTTGAGAAAGGTGATTAGCGACGCCATCGTCAGGGTGAATCTGTTTAACAGAATCTTCTTTGGTTCCTCCATTCCAATTCATCACAGTGATTGGATGTTTGACGAACGCCTATTTAGCCTAGTACACTGTCAGAATTCTGAGAACATTCAACACAAGGAGGCACAATTTCAACAGATAACACGTAAGATGACATCTGCCGGTTTCCCTTTCGATCTTTTTTTTTCGAGAATATTAACACTAAAAATCATGTTTAGCGTTTTATTTAACGGAGTTGTCGCGGCTTCATGATGTCTTCTACGAACCCTTCAAGTCCGATTAGAACAAGACCAAAGGTTTCAATGGGATCCCAAAAAATTTAATATTTGACCCAGACAACTACGTCTTGTCTACGCCAAACCCAGTAGTCTTCGCCAGGCTCATCATCTGAGAAAATTAAGTTCAGATAAACCTGTATAAGCCATATTTATTTTGACGATACCGATCGAAACTTCCTGCTTTACTTCTGCCAAATTTTTGGTTTCGGCCGAATTCCGAGCGAACTACTTGTCCAGCCAAAAAAAGATAGTTCAGAAACGAATTTGTTCAGTGCATCTAATCAACTTCAAATAAAACTTTAACTTATAAAAAAAATCCGGTTTCAACCGGATGCCGGACGAACTTCATGTCCGGGTAAAAAATGATTGTCAAATACATATTCAGTGTCTCTTCCTTACCCTTAAATCTATCATCTAATCAACCTCAATACTACTTTTAACAAATTTTCCGGTTTCGGCCAGATTCCGGGCGAACTACTTGTCCGGCGAGAAAATAATTTTCAACATCGTGTCCAGCATGTCGACTATCACAGTAGCTGTTTCAAAGTATTTTGTTTGCCCCTTCATCTGAACCGCCTCCCCCACCACCCCTAACTGTAGGGCTACAGTGCCCATCTACGAACTCGACCTTACTCTTGACCCAAAGAATCCTCACACCAAGTTTCATCAAACTATCTCATTCTCCTCGAGAGTTATCGTGCTTACAGACAGACGGGCGGACAGACGGACAACTTTTGCGATGTCATAAGTATCCATCACTAACATTTTGGAATACCAAAAACTTATAATTTTCCATTGGTAATATATTGTCAGAATTCGTCTTCATCGTTCTAGCTACTCCACTTGCCACCTCGTGCACTGAGCGAGTAAATAAATTAAAATAAAGTGTTCTCTACCGCACATGTGTGTTAAGTTTATCAGTGTATACGAATAAATAGGATTTAACCTGGACTCACCAGTCTAAATGCCGCTTTACAGAACGCACCAGTTCGAAATGAGATATTCTCGAAACATTCTTCCTCGACTCTCTCTCCCTCGATACTCAAGACTCTACAGTCTACACAAAATGCTAGGCCTATAATGCCCATGGCAAATGATACGTCACAACCAATGGACAAATTTTAAGCCTTTCTAAAATGCCATCTCGAGGGGTTGAGGTTAAACTTGTTTCCGCGTCTGGATATGGCTTCTTGATTGTACTTCAACTGTGCACTGGGGGGGGGGGGGGGGTAAAGAATCATGTACTATAAAGGAGTGAATTGAAAGTTGAGCTATCGCCTTTGAAAGGCAAAGGGAAAGAGATAGATCTCCGATGGACAGGGGAAATTTGGTATCTGGATTCTTGGTGAGTTCAGGAGGAGGACAAAGTGTCCTTATTGATCACCTAGGCAACAGGAGATGTATTATTGTTCCGATATATGATAGAGGTTAGTCGAGCTCCTTTTATTAAAACGCGTAGCAGGCGCTCGCGTTCAAAGAACTCCAAGGAACCGATTTTCGGAAACAAAGAGATACAAACTTATGCATACCCGGGATATAGTCTGGAATTCTGATTTAATTTGGAAATGGCAAAATCCTCTCTATAGCTAAGGGCCCTCGACTTTTCAACCATCGTCCCCGGTTCCAGGGCAAATCACTCCCTGTGCTACAGTGCCGTAATCCTGTTGAAAATAGGGTTTCACTTCGCACACTTCCCTTATATGGCACTGAGAGGGAATCATTCGTAGATAGAACGGTGTCGGTTTTGCCTTAATCTCAAACTGCTCAACTACTCGGACTGAAGACACCACCTGAAGTAGAAGGTGGCTTCGTATGACGTTGAGAGTCACGACGGTCAGAGGACCTTACTACTTACAATTTTGTATGTTTTAATCTAAGATATCTTTTAGGTGAAAGGAGGGGGGGAGGATATTAATGTCTGATCTTCACTTCGTTTTTGGGCATGGCTATTTAGACTGCGAGGGCTTTAGGGACTAGTACACCATGAGCACTCAAGGACTTGAAAACAGTAGACGCACCAACTTAACGACTGAAACTACTTGCGAACTTGCGAAAATCTAAGGCAGTAATAACGACACAAAAGCAAAATAACGTCGATAATGCAAACAAAAAACGGATAACGGTACAGTGTTATCATCGCGGTTAAATACAACTTGTATTTTCAGCACAACACTATTGACCATTCTGAAAGCCCAGGTTTGGAACCCATACACGACGGCATATCTTCACTCTAGCCTGGCAGGCTTCGCTTCAGTATCTAGATAGTCTACAATACTTTGAATATCCGAAAGGCATAGTCAATAAATAAAACCTCACACGGTTTGTGTCACTTCAACAACCCTCGAGTGTCTTGCGACCGCGAGAATCAAGCGGATTCGAGCCCGCATATGACGTTAAACGGTGTATTTAGTGGGAATCACAACGTTTCGTTTGGCGTTGGAAAATAAACGGTCTAGCTTGCCGTTAAATTACCGTTGCATAGGCGTGGTCGCTACATGAATCCCTCTGCCAAATCGTGTACACTCTTTCTTCCATTTGCACTGAGTACACCACAGTTGCCGATGTTCCAATCCATAGACTTTCCTGCACTTTTTTTCCATCCCGATTCCGGCGGGAACTTGGCTTTGTGGTCCTTCCAGTTTTGACCTGGGAAAAAGAAACACTGATATAAATATGCAAGTAGATTTCCCCGTGTCCTGGAAACAGGAGGCCCGAGCTGAACATAGATTCTGTCTTACAATTCTATCAAGGTACGAACTGATAACCGAACGATGTGGCCACGTAGAGATTCCTCTGGTCTTATGAACTTAGGAAAAAGGATTCCGCAAGGGTTATATTTCGACTAATTTTCCGGTTTCGGCCGGATTCCGGGCTAACTAATTGTCCGGCCAAGAAATGGTTTTCACCATCGTGTTCAGCATGTCTTCTTACCCCTAAACCGAACATCTTTACTCTTGACCCAAAGAATCCTCACAACAAGTTTCATCAAAATATCTCATTCCCTTCGAGAGTTATCGTGCTTACAGACAGACGGACGGACGGACAGACGGACAACTTTTGCGATGTCATATGTATCCGTCACTAACGTTTTGGGATCCCAAAAAGCAAAAGGTGTGTGCCGGGAGTAGGAATCGAACGCACGACCTCTTGACTACTATCCCAATGTGTTAGTCAACACGGCCAAAGGCGAACTTTTACAGTGCATAAGTGCACAATTACAGTGCATAAGGGGCAAGGGCCTGCCAGCTAGCTTTGGGAACACTAACGAGGGGTTCGAGATAACAAAGAAGGGGGGTCCTGTCGACAATAAGTCCCTGTATATTTATCTAAGCCCCCCAGGTCGGTTTGATGACCGAAAGTTGCGTAGTCAAGTTTTCTGTGCCTTTAAAGGAACAGAAAACTTGACTCAAACTTGACTCGGGGAGCTAGCTAACATATCAAGAATGTACCCTGAGTCGATATTGAGAGTAAGAAAAATTCTCGTTACGACCATTGCAGTTTCCGGGCAGTTTCCGAGAATTCGACTTTTGAGCAAAAGGTTTGCAAAAGCAAAAGGTTTGTGTGCCCCGACTAGGAATCGAACCCCGGCCGTCTTGTCGGGGAGGTCGATACACTGTAGTCTACATGTAAAAAGGCGAACTTTTACAGTACATGAGTGCATAATTACAGTGCATAAGGGGCAAGGGCCTGCCAGCTAGCTTTGGGAACACTAAGGAGGGGGTTCGAGACGGTTCGAGATGACAAAGCCTGTCAACAATAAGACCCTGTATATTTATCCAAGCCCCCCGGGCGATTCGATGGCCGAAAGTTGCGTAGTCAAGTTTACTGTTCCTTTAACTAGCGTAAATATGGGACTTCGAATAAAGAATGCTTTTCACTATCAAAACTTTTCCGGCGATAAATAGAATCTGGCCTGATTCTACCACAAAATAAATTCTGGCCGAAAACAGCAGAAAATAATTTCTGGCCATACTCTGCCAGATAAATTCTATAAATTCTTCCATAATCTTTGATTGTCTGACAAAATTGCAGTTATGGGCTAGATGGTAGAAGACCGGAAACACCCATTCAGGTTTTCTTAGGAGCCCTTAAGTGGCCTTAAGTAGCTACTTTAGCTGACTGATGGTTGACTTTTGTCACTGCAAGTGGACGGAAATGGCAATGTTCAAAGTTAACTAACGTTCAAAGAAGCATACATCTACTGGGTGTGGTGAGTACGGAAAAGCAAGATCACTAGTTTTCGCTTTCGAACCGGATAACGGTCAGAAGCCAGACGAAACGGACGAGTGTCACGGGTTAGCAGCGAGAGCGGGGTCTCGGACTCATCACCGTCACTAGCGAAAGACAGAGCAATGAATCCTTCTAGTTCCATATGCTTGCCCACACTGTAAGGAGGAGAAAGAAGATTTGGACCATTTTCTTCGTAGACGTTCGAAGCTTTCAGATTTTAAAACAAAGTATTAAGCTGGTGTTATTTTGTCACTTCTTGACATTCTGAGTAATTTTATATAGATAAATGTATGGAATTAAGAAGAAGTCTGAGCGTGTAAGTTATATTTCTGTTGTTATTTTGTGTATACGCCCTGGGGGTCTTGAAATACGCTGATCTATCTATCTATTCGATTGAAGACATCCTCTCGCATCCTCCAGGATCGCAGATTCGTTTTCCAAGCTGCAGCCTGAAGAGGACCCTAACCAAGAAGGGGCAAAGTATCGCTAAAATAAAGTTCAGCTGACCTATTTTTCAGTGCCATCAAATGTGATTAGTAGTCAGCTTGGGCTGAAGAAATAATTATGCCTCTAGCTTTCTACGCTGGTATGCCGGGAGGAGAAAGAAGTCGCATCAGCTTTAAGTGTCGTTTACAAAAATCTGTCCGCCACACTTACCATAGATCCGGCATCAGCGTTTCCCGCACTCCAAGACACGCTTCTAGTCCGGCTTGGTTGTGTGATCACAGATGGCCTCTCGGTTGAGTGGGGGAAATAGGCACCAGCGGTAGTGTTGAGGTATTCGGGATCTAGAAAACACAACCAGTTGAAGGAAATTCAACACAAAATCTGATTTATTCTGGGGAGAAGACCACCGAGTAATCCTGGTATGAATACGCTTGTCAACAACTAGGAACAGAACATCCTGGAACCGAAATCATTAGTAATGATAAACTGGTGGCAGCGAACTAACCTTCGTATGGTGGTCTGGCCATGTCCATATGAGAGCGTAGGTCCATAGCTCTTCCTATTATGAGCTTCTTCTAGGTAATAACCTGTCTCCTGATACGACCTCGGTTGGTAGGAGGGGCTAGCCGGTTCAACAGCCAATGAGGCATGATCGTCGGCTTCGTCTTCGGTATAGTGGAAGTCTTCTTCATGGTCGCTGAAGTCCGTTGAGGAAGACGATTTGGGCCTAAGAACGAGAGGATATTAAAGGACGACTTGCACCAAGTAGTGGTACGATACGCACCAAGTTCTGCTACGATAGTCTTAAGATAATTAACCGCTGTGAACCTCCACTACACTTATAGCGAACTAAACAAGGCTTTGGCCGTTTAGACCCCCTCTTGAACCATTGCGTGGAACGTCAAACACGGCAAAATTTGAATAACCGGTCTTCTGACCAATTAGCTTCTTGAAGACAATGATTGGAACCTGACATGTCGCGTAGAGCATACACAAAGCAATCGTAAAAATGTATATATCGACATTTCAACTATGAAATGCGGATTTTCGGGAAGAAGAATGGATGGGCAGATTGTAGAGTGAATTAGTAAGCTATCGGAGGTAAGACGGGTGTCAACAGGTATCTCATATCTCTTGACACTGCACATCCTTGTCTGAACGTTATGAAACAACAGCGTAGGAAGTTGCATCTTGGTTGGAAACCCCCATACGGTACCACCGTTCATACTGACAACACTGCACTTACCCCAGGTGTACCAGTCGGATGTGCTTTTATATCATCTTTCTAGACGGCGTAAGCGAAGTGCACCCTCTCCACGTGCAGCGGAAAACTCAACGTTTCTGCAAATAATGAAGGGTTATTATTCATTCAAAAAACCCGCCGACCAGGACTGCAACACGTACAAAAAAAAAACTATGACATTTTCAAGACAAAAGTTCAAACCCACAAAATAAAAGTCGAACTCACAAACAGCAACTCCCTTGTTCAGTTTCAGTCAGTAACAGTGATGTCATAAGTCCAAGATAGTGTCATTTCATTTTGGAAGAAGATTTTTTTAGACCCGATTAGTTCCTTTTCCTTTTTTTTGTGTTTACTTTTTTTGTCTTGTGCATGCGTTTACTACATTATTGAAAGCTCAGTGTATTTTTTCCTTTTCTTTGTCTGTACTCTTCTTTAAGTGCGTAAATAAAATTTCATCATCTTCAATTCATTTAGTCAATAGGCTACCAAAATCTAATCACGAAGGATTAAGTAAGTAGTAAGAAGCAAGAAGCGAAGAAGAGGCGAAGATGAATCACTACTATTACGTAACAAATCGCGCTAATCATCGCATCGTCATGAACCACTAAACGAAAATAATTCACAGGAAAATAATTGACAAATTTTGTGTTCGGTTTTTGCCGGATTCCGGGTGAACTACTTGTCCGATGAGAAAATAGCTTTCATATTCGGATTATGTCAATCAACCCCCAGAGTGAGCGGATCCGGTCCGGTTATGTCAATCACGTATCTAGGACTTGTTCTTGTTCTTCCCACCAAGTTTCATCCCAATCCCTTCACTTCAAGCGTTTCCCAAGATTTCCGGCTCCCCCCCAAGTCACCGGATTCGGTTCAGGTTTTAATTGGGTCGTTTGGGGCTTGATGTCTTTCCAAATATCAAATATCAAGTTGCGATCTTTTGGTGCTGTACAGGTCAAGCCGTTTAGGGCAATCACGGCTGAATAAAATTTTACCGCACCTAAACTGAAGTTCTATTTTCTCACAATTTCAAACAAATAAGAAGTTTTTTTTTGCTATTGGTAGCCTACTTAGTGCCCTATTTGAGTCTACTCTCGTTTACTCGTACGCCGCAGCCATCGTCGATTATCCACTTTCTGCATGTGTACTAAGAAGGTCGACAAATTGGACTCTTTTGGAATGTGGCATTTCAAAATAATGGAAATCCTGAGTTGTAAGATTTGTTTTTAAACAGGTAAAAATTAAAAGGAACAGGGCAAAACAGGACAAATCAAAACGGAACAGAAGAGGCGAGAAAAAAAAACAGCTGGGTTCAAAACAGCTGTTCTGTTTATCTTTGGACGCCTTAAACAGAAACAGGAAACACTAAAACAGGAAGAAAAAAACAGAAATAGAAACAGGAAATAGGAACATGCCTAGCTACTACTAGCAAACTGGATGCCCCTTCAGAAAAATTGGATGCTGTCGGGAACTACTTCTTAAGACTAAGCCAGTCCAAGGAATGTTAAATCAAAGTATTCCATACTACTAAACATCAATACATGCAACTTTTTCGTACAACTACCATACAACTACACAGTCAAACGCAGTTGCATCGTGTCTTTAAGACTATTTAAGTGAATAAGCGATTTAAGTGAAAAAAAAATGACAGGGAGTGATGTGATGAGCCCGGCCGTCTGAACCCACGGGCCAGCCAGTTCACTCGGCTTTACCGATGAGACTGCGTTAAACAATCAAAAAGTCCTAGCGGTATCCGGCACGGCTTAACCTTTCCGTTCTTAGTTCGCGGGGCCTGACAAAAAGCTTCAGTCCGAAAACAGGCCATCCTCAGACCTTTTTTTTTCTATTAACGAATTCGATATTGGTAAATTTTATTACATCCTAACTTCGTGAGCGTGAACGTTTTTATACTTACCCTTAGTCAATGTGATATTTTAGCAGGGACTTTTTCAAGGCCGTGCGTCGTTTTGGGAGTACACCTCCCGCAGGTAACCCTTCCGCCCTAGAATCTCACATACTTACCTCCATTCTCTGAATAGTGGACATAAAGTCAAGCTTCTCGTTGCACCATTTCAAAGTTACAATCAGCCAAATCGCAGGAAATTACAATAGTTAAAAGAAGAAATGAAGTTTTCCTCAAGTCTAGAGGAACTGTTTCGGCAAACCGCTGCACGGAGGAACTGAAAACTAGAGCTGGCACATCGTGTTGTTCACCACGAGAAGGCGCCACTGTCCCACCAACTATCGCAGACCACACGTTGGCACTGCGAGTAGAATTGCTGAAGTAATCACGGAATACAATCTGCAAAAAATGTAATAAACTAAATTTCATTTTAGTTTTATTCTTAAAGGGGTCTTTCTGTGAAAAGAAACGAAAGGGGAAAAAGTCTTTGAACTGATAACATAGAATAGTTGAATAGTTCCAGTGTGGGATACCTGCGGATACTCATCATTTCCTACTTCATTTCCCCTGCTGGGATACTCTCCCACGACCCCCTCCCCTCCCCGTAAAGAATCATCTATAGATGGCAGATCCCACCTTCCTAACGGGAAACATGAATAGACCTTGAAAAAAAGCACCGCAAAACATCTTCTACTTTGGCTTATGCGTTATTAAAACTGGCAGTCTCAAGAGTCTCCCTAACTGTGAAGTACGACCATGCGGAGTCGAATATATTCTCGACACCCTGCCCGACGTAAACGAGCGAAGGGTCGGAGCTACGCGGAACATCATAATTCGTTCCCTCTACAACCAGCTAGGCTATATCGCAGTAGAGCCCCGGAGAAGAAATTTCCTTACGAACGCCGCCTGAGTATTAAAAGCCGATTGTTTGTCTACCATTGTGACTTCACGTGTGACGCGCTGCAGAGCGGGTCGCTGCATGGGACCAAAGAGGGAGGATTCTTTGTTCTTGGTCAGCTAAAGGGTTTCTCCGCGATATTTGTCTTTCTCCGAAAATTCCGTCCTGTTAAACTTACTTAATCTCTACCCTCGAACTGCCGCCATCCTCTTCCTCGTAAAAGAATCCCACCGATGCCAGATTTTACCCTCATAACGGGGGAAATGAATAGACCCTGAGAAAAAAGCAACTCAACTACTATTATGGCTAAGTGAGCAGAGATGGGCGAATCCGACCGTGACAGGATTCGAATCCGGATTCAGGGCTAGGTATATGAATCCGATTCCGAATCCACCATTTCATGCTGAGAATTCGAATTCGGATTAGAATCCGAATTTGAATCCGAAACCTTAACAAAAATCAAATCATGTACATTGGTTATAGTTTTAAAAGTTAGAGGGGACAAAAAAGCACCAATGCCTACGGAAAATGAGACGGCCATTTCGGGCTTTTCATGTGTGGTTATCATATTATGGGTTTCCTCTCGGCAATCAGGAATGACTTTGGGGCTCTTTTCGCAAAAGTCGGGAAAATGGAAACTGGGCGGATGAAGATTAGAAACTGGAGTTTGGTCCGGAGTTTGGAGTCCGAATCCGGCCAAAAGAACGAATCCTGGATTCAAATCTGAATCCAGATTCGGAATCGCCCATCTCTGTCAATGAGTCATTAAAACCGGCACTACGTCAGCTAAAGGGTATTCTCCACGATATTTAGAAGCCATTTGGGGCCCCCTTCTTTCAATTATCATGGAAAACAAGACCAAAGGTTTCGATGGGATCCCAAAAATGTAATGACTGATCCAGACAATCGGGTCTTGTCTTCGCCAGGCTAATCATCTGAGAAAACCAAGTTCAGATATACCGCTATAAGCCATATCTATTTTGACGATACTGATCGAAACTTCCTGCTTTACTTCTGCCAAATTTCCGGTTTTGGCCGGATTCCGAGCGAACAAGTTATCCGGGTAGAAAAAAAGTTCTTCTTATCCCTTAATCGAACGTCTAATCAACTTCCAATAAAACTGTTACTTTTAACAAACTTTCCGGTTTTGACCGGATTCTGGGCGAACTACTTGCCCGGCAAGAATATGGTTTTCAACATCGTGTTCAGCATGTCTTCTTACCCCTAAATCAAACCTCTAATCAACTTAAAATAAAACTTTTATTTTTAACAAAATTTCCGGTTTTGGCCGGATTCCGGGCGAACTACTTGTCTGGCGAGAAAATGGTTTTCACCATCGTGTTCAGCATGTCATCTTACCCCTAAATCGAACATCTAATCAACTTCAAATAAAACTTTTACTTTTAACAGACTTTCCGGTTTTGGCCGGATTCCGGGCGAACTAATCGTCCGGTGAGAAAATGGTTTTCACCATCATGTTCAGCATGTCTTCTTACACCATAATCGACTATCACATCAGCTGTTTCAAAATATTTGGTTTGCCCCTTAATTTAAACCCCCTCCCCCACCCCTAAATATAGGGCTAGAGAGCCCATCTACGAACTTGACCTTACTCTTGACCCAAAGAATCCTCACACCAAGTTTCATCAAAATATCTCATTCCCTTCGAAAGTTACAGACCGTACAGACGGACAGACGGACGGACGGGAAGACGGACAACTTTTTGCGATGTCATAGGTATCCGTCACTGACGTTTTGGGATCCCAAAAACCTCCAATGGATGTACTGTTCATTTAATAAATCATTGATGTTGCATACTTGGAACTAGGAACGGTCGAACCGAGCTCCATTCACCACACCGAGACATGCTTCGTCCGGGATTGCCTCGGGAGCAGGCCGGATTAATTACCACATTTTAACGAATTAATTTCCACATGATTTCAAGGGACGGGGGGGGTCATACAAGGGGGATTTAGCCATCGGGGGGTTCTTCCTGAAAGGGGCGTCATCTGGGGCAATTTACGGAAAATTCCCCAAAAGCCATCTTACTCACACGGGGGACACAAGGACAATAGGATATCAAGGGAGCATATGTCCCTGGAATACCTACCCGGTTGTTTCTCAACATGTAAATCGGTCGCTCAGAAAAGAGACTAACGACAGACTACTTGTCTGTCGTGTGTCTACAGGAATAAATCTTACCGGATCGGTGGCATAAGCTTCGCATCCGTAAGAACATGTGCCTTGGTTTGAGCAAGCTGTGGGACATTTAGGCCCGACGTAAAACTGCCGAATAGCCCACTTATTGTTCGTAGATGATTTAGCTGGCTGGTGGAACCGGAATCGCAAAATTCTTGAAAAGAAAAAAAAAATCAAGCCTGACAATTGGCGATTTTCAAATTGAGCGTTCCTAGCAGTTCAAGTACGACTGAAGAACGCTACTCCAAACTGACGCCTGAAACCCTTGCCAAAGGCTGGGTTCCTGATTCTGATGTTACGGTTATTTCTATTCATTACTGAATATTACTATTAGCTTGTCATGGTTTTCTTTTATTTAGCGTTTTACCAATCATAGGCTGAACTTGGACCACTTTTTGAGTTTTCAAACTTATTTTAGTAAAAAGTTTTACGCCTTAACTCGGAGTAGCTTTTCCAGTCCATGCTTTCGTCCGCTAAGAACGCTTAATTGGAAAGGTTGATTCGCAGTCACTGGTCTAAGATAAGAACATGGCTGCCCATTCTTAAGGGCACCATTTTTTTTCTAACTCAACAAGTTTCGTTCAGTCCTGGAAGATGGCTCCTTTTGGGACAACGATAAAGCCAAACAGTTTTATAAGTCTTATTCTATTTGCCCACGTTGGAAATATACATTCGACACGTGACTAGAGAATAGTCAGAACTTTCATTCAACCATTCAACATGTATAATCAAACCCCACGGTACGAACTGCGTTATTACTCGACAAATACAAACATCAGACGACTGTCTATTCTCGACAGTCCCACTGACGGTACGTTCGATCGTCGAACGTCGAACTCGCTTGTTATGTAAAGCAAAATTGCTACAATAGTTGCGTTAATGATCTGAATACTGAATTCTCCGTTCTCGTACAAATTACCGTTTTTGGTCTTTTCGCTTTTGACAAAAAACTATTTTGGCATCTCGGCTGCATCCTGGTACACCTGTTTATGCATACTGAATACCTGCACTTTGTTGACCAATCAGGGAGGAGAACGGAGACAGGAGAATCGAGAATTCACTATCGGAGCAACTTCACGATTCTGCCGAATCGCGCGGCTTTTCCCGTTCTCGATTCTGATGAATTGCATGAAAAGGATAATTCGCTTTATCTGAATAGTCCAAAAATCAGAAATAGGAGAATTGTGAGGAGTTAGATCATGCACCACTGAGTAAAAAATAGCAAAAGATTTAAAATATTAATGTGTGTCTCAATTGACTTTATTCTGTTTTATCAAATCCATGTTTGCGCTCATAATCTGTGCATAAATATTGCTAGTCTAAATTTCCCCACATCTTCGGCGTCGTTGACAGCTAGGCTACGTCCGAAGTAACATAAAGTAGAGGTATGCTTTTTTGAACGTCGGTTAACTCTGAACAGTGCCATTTTCATCCACTTGCTGTGACAAAAGTCAACTACCAGTCCGCATAATTGGCTAATTACGGCCTTCCTCAGAACACCTTTTGGGTCTTCATTTTACGAGCCAAAAAGCGTATGAACACACGGTAAATCAATTTCATGATCAGAGGCGTTACTAGCCAAAATGTTGGGGGGGGGGGCAAGGTATTTACCGACTGGCTGGTCATCTTTACCGAGGCTTTTTGCGGATAAAAATGACTATTATTGAGAAAAAACGACTATGTTGACGAAAAATTGGCTGATTTTAAGGAAAAACGACAATTTTCAATAAAAATATCGGCTATTTTTACGAAAAACCAATCCTTCACAAATCGTAGGAAGTGGCGGGGTAGGACAATGCAACCCGGATAGACATTCGTCCTGCACAAGCTGCCAAGTTCTGCCATGGTCACGTGAAAATTCGAACCGAACCGGTGCGGCCGATGGGAATTTGGAATTAACTTTCGCAGAATATTCGAACTGAAATAAAACAGGACACCTATAGTTCAAGAAGAAATAAAGCTTAGGCGACACAAACTCGATTCCTGTTTGGTTTCCCCGCCCTGATTGCGCACTCTCATGAATTCTACTCATAGAAATAGACCTATTTGATGTGTGGATGTTAATGATCGTGTGAAAGCACAGGGCGTCAGGGGATGGGCTTCGTAGGAACACTGTTGGAGCACTCACTGCATAGGAACGACGTATGACACCGCGCCTTGATTCCGTTATCGTAACTGGACTTGTTAATCAGAGGTCTGAATGATACATATATATGGTGTGTTCCAAATAATCTTTCCCGAAAACCCCATCGAATCAAACCAATAACATGCCAAGAAACGGACAAACAATCCGTCACTTAGGCCTACACTATCTCTGCACCTGATGTTTCTACGAAGCTACTGGACGGCTAGATAAGACGGATGTCATGGTCGCGAGACGACCCCTTCTAGGTCCCCCAACGGGAAGATGGGAAGGTTCGGATGACTCATTCCCAAGCCCGCCTCGCGCTCTTAGGCGAGGGCAATCGGAAGACGGAACGTACATCTACCGCTACATAGGTTTCGGCACGTTATGGAAAAACCTCTTATTTTCATTTGCACCCCAGCACAGTACGAGCGAAAGATGAGCCGTGAGACTTGCCTGAACGATTGAATTGTTGAAAGGACCAATCAAATTCACCATCTCAATATACGCGGAAAGTTTGTCCCGTGTCTTCAACACGAAAGCAGAGCTGTTCCGAAAACTTCAACTTGACCTTGAGAGTCCTTAGTCCAAAGAAGGTCATTGGGCTCGCCGTCATCAGCAAAGCTGTTAGTCATACTGAAACAAAAACAATGTATGAAGCACTCCGCCTTGAGGAGAAGGCGGCATCAGTTGACAACAGCGTTCGGGAGCAAGTGTCTGGCATCACATGCGCATCGTGCCATCCTACCAGACTTTGAGACCCTAGCAAATAGTAGGCCTAATACGAGACATAGACAGAGGGACGCTTTTTGGGATCCCAAAACGTTAGTGACGGATACCTATGACATCGCAAAAGTTGTCTGTCTGTCCGTCCGTCCGTCCGTCCGTCTGTGAGCACGATAACTCTCGAAGGGAATGAGATATTTTGATGAAACTTGGTGTGAGCATTCTTTGGGTCAAGAGTAAGGTCGAGTTCGTAGATGGGCCCTGTACCCCTACAATTAGGGGTGGGGGAGGGGGTTCAAATTAAGGGACAAGCAAAATATTTTGAAACAGCTAATGTGATAGTCGATTATGGGGTAAGAAGACATGCTGAACAAGAATATGAAAACCATTTTCGCGCCGGACAAGTAGTTCGCCCGGAATCCGGCCGAAACCGGAAAGTTTGTTAAAAGTAAAAGTTTTATTTGAAGTTGACTAGATGTTTGATTTAGGGGTAAGAAGCCACGCTGAACACGAATATGAAAACCATTTTCTCGCCGGACAAGTAGTTCGCCCGGAATCCGGCCAAAACCGGAAAGTTTGTTAGAAGTTAAAGTTTTATCTGAAGTTGATTAGACGATAGATTTGGGGGTAAGAAGAGATGCAGAATCCGTATATGACAATCACTCTTTAGCCGGACATATAGTTCGTCCGGAATCCGGCTGAAACCGGAAAATTTGTTAGAAGTTAAATTTTTATTTGAAGTTGATTAGATGTTGGATATAGGGGTAAGGAGATACGCTGAATCCGTTTTTGAGCTTTAGTTTTTCGCCGGACAAGTAGTTCTTGAAGTTCACCAAAACCGCAAAATTCACAGAAGTAAGCCAGGATCATTTCGATCGGCTTATAGAGGTAAACGCACATGCTGAATCCATATCTGAGCTTGGATTTCTTAATGATTAGCTGTTTGGCCTGGCGAAGATTTTTGGGATCCCATCGGAACCTTTGGTCTTGTTTCTAGAGACTAGAAAGACCACCAATACACTCGACAGATCGTTATTTGAAATCTTTTGTACCTTATTTCACCCAATATTTTTATTCTAGTTAAGTAAAGTTATATTCTTAAGTTGTACGTATACATAAACTGTTTAATTGTGTAATTTCTCATATATTATTTGTAAAATGACGATGCAATGCTAGCGTGTACAATACAAGCTATTAAGGAAATAAAGCACATATATTATTTATTAAGTGTGACAAGTGATAGGTTTCTTTGGCCCCACCCCAGGGGAGGAGCTACACCGGGAGAAGTTGCTGTCTAACCAAGACCTATGCTTTCCATGCGCTGGAAACGGGTTTACTCGTAGCGCCGCCCACTACGCTAGCCGCTTCAAGTTAATTTTTTTTTAGACAATGCATGCCTTTAATACATGTGGAATGAAGGAAGAGGGCCGGACCCGACGGGCTTCATCCGTGAATTCACAAGAGTGATAGAAGAACAAGAGGTTCAGACTTGGTACGAACGGACACAAAATTCAGATACACTAAAGTATTACAAAGAAGTCAAGCAGATTTTCGGAATGGAATTTTACTTCAAGTTATACCTACCGGCGGAGAGCCTGCGCCTGTGGTTTCAGCTACGAGCGAACTGCCTGCCAGTACGTGGTCGGAATAATTGGGATAATATTACTCCAAATAGCAAGCGACAATGCCCCTGTGCTTTAATACAGAGGAAGCGGGACATTTTCTGGTAGATTGCAAGCAACTATCAGACCCCAGGAGACATTTCCTCAATGGGCATAATATCAAGCTCCCAGATGTTCTTGAAACGAAAAGTAAAGTTAAGATAATTAAAATATGCCAATTTTTAAAGACTGTATTAGTTAAATAAGATAATTATTGAGTGATGTAAAGTATACTGTTACGATTATGTCTTTTGTACGGCAAATTGGCTATTAAATATTCATTCATTCATTTAAAGCGACGTTATTGCGCTTTAATTGCGGGTTTAGAAAATTATAGTATAGCTAAGACGCAGTCTTCACAAACTAAGAAAACAAGGGAGTTTTTTTTTTTTTTTTGCTGTGTTCGGAATATGAAGTTATAATTGAGTTTCAGTAGACACGTTACGTATCCCTGGTGGCGCTAGTGTTGCTGCTTTACGACTGTGTGTCACTTTTTCTTGGCGCTACTGCCTCGTGTGATTTGGCTCTTGCATTATCTTACTTTGCCTTTAATGCTCAGGCGTGTGTGGCTCGAAGTGGGCTCCAGGTTTCCTCGCTAAAGCGCTTGAGCGACGGAAAAAACTGCGTGGTTCTGCAAGACTGGCCGTAGGAAAATTGTACGTACTCCTTCGGCCCCAGCTGACTGCGACTCATATTTAGTGGCACTGGAAGACTGACGATGACCCTTGCCAAGAAGGGCCGAAATATCGCTAGAACGGATCTCAGTTGTTTTCAGCCGATCAGCGCCATCAGAGCAGGCAAACCGGTTATAGAACGGATGCATTAAGGTACCTCAGGAAAACAGGGGGACGATGATTCACCCCTAACCAGACCTAGTAATGATCCCAGGGTCACCTAGCACAGAGCAAAATAACGCCAGGGAGTGGCACCAAAAGTCGAATAGCAACGACACTAGTACCATTAGCGATAGAGAACATCCCTACTAAAACTCAATCAGCACCAGCGCTGGCTCCAATAACTCCATTTTCCGAACACAGCATAAAAAAAGATACAACCTCCCC
The DNA here is from genome assembly GCA_023053555.1 of Branchinecta lindahli. Classification (NCBI taxonomy): domain Eukaryota; kingdom Metazoa; phylum Arthropoda; class Branchiopoda; order Anostraca; family Branchinectidae; genus Branchinecta; species Branchinecta lindahli. The sequence goes on along the minus strand of JAKZAO010000005.1, from coordinate 9,739,551 downwards.
TGTTTCCTCGATGTGTTGTGTGCAGGCCACATCTTAAGCATTGTTCAAATAGATGTGATAATTCTGAATAGCGCTATACGCGATGTTTACGTCAATTAATACACACGCCCGTTTAAATAGGCAACCCGAGAGGTTCGCATTAATGTGACGTTCGGTGTTGCAACGTTGATACAATTTTTAGAGCTCGAAAAAGATCAGAAAAGGTTCTTAGTGCTACTTGAAGTACAGGAGTCCGATTTGACGCCCATTATATTGTAAAAAGGCTATTAAATTAACGGACGGACAGCACTGGACCTCGAGCTAGCAATAAGCTGTTCGCTGATAATAAGCAGTAAGCTTAAGTTCTCATTAATGTGACGTTCGGTGTTGCAACGTTGATACAGTTTTTCGAGCTCTAAAAAGATCAGAAAAGGTTCTTAGTACTACTTGAAGTACACGAGTCCGATTTGACGCCCATTATATTGTAAACAAGCTATTAAATTAACGAATGGACAGCACTGGTCCTCGAGCTAGTAATAAGCTGTCGTAATAAAACACAAACGTGTTCTTTCGAAGAAATGTTGTTTCTTTAGCTTCCAACAAAGTAGAACTTCGTGCTTTCTCTGGCAACCCTGACGACGCTGCTCCTGTCCTCGGCCCGCTGGCGGAACCAACCAAGCGATCTGATTGGCTCTGCATAAGGGAGAATAGGACGGAGCTCTATTCACCTTATTACAGCGCGCCCTGAAGAAAGAGGAATATGTAATAAGCCTTAGACGCCGTATTACACCTTATTACATCTATTTGAACAATAGTTTAGCTGTACCAAAATTTTTCTAAACCCGCAAGTTGTATCACTTTGAATGTCCCCAGCGTAGTGGACGGCGCTACGAGTAAGGCCCATTTCCGATGCATCGAAAGCATATGTCTTGGAGCTACTCCCTAGTGTTATTTTGCACTAAGGGATTACCACCTGCGATACGCGAGCATTATCCTGCTTATATGGAAAGATTGCTATTTACTTTATCTACTGCTGTCTGAAATGGAAAGCGTCAATGTTCATGGGCAGTGCCATCCGAGGGGTCGCTCATTCCCAAAATACGTTCACAGTAAGTGCCCAGTACCCAGCCGGTAACCACGGAGGATGTAGAGTGGTGTCCACCAAGAAAGCAACCCCTCGGGAAACTAAGAACCCAGCTCTTACGGGTTTATACTTGTACTGTAAAGTTCTTTCTCAGCAGTATATAGAATAGATAGAACAAAAACAGGCTTTTTAATAATTTGATTACCTCGTGTTCGCTTCAAATCTGGCTATTTCAAACAAGACCAAAGGTTTCGATGGGATCCTAGAAATTTAATATTTGGCCCAGAAATTGGGTCTTGTAAAGATTTAGGTTTTGACCTAAGAATTATGAGTTCATGAAACATTACGCTTAAAACGGTCTGAATTATTAGATTCAATAAACGGCAACAAATTTTTGACAACATTTAGTACAAGGATGTGCATCCTTGTGTCCTTTGTCAGTATCTTCTAGCGTGGTAACACTGAAAATGGTCTTACCTGTCTAGAAAGAATACATGTGCCTCGAAACGAAGGTTCGATAACACCCATGCAGTCTCCTCTTTTGTTGTGGAAATCAATGTTCGGTTGCCAAAGACGCAAGATAAAATTCTCAACTGGAGCTTCAGTAGGCAAAATGATGTTTATCAGTCTGAAATAAAACAAAACTGAATTACGAGAAACGCAGTACTACACTCAAAAGTAAAACGAAACGTTTTTATGGCACTAGCTCTTTGGCCAAGTGCCATATAGCGATCGTAATTTATGTCCGTCAGTCTGGCTGTCGATCCTGGATTTGCTAGTTCGGGCACTTCCAGATAAGCTAGGACGATGAGGGAACGCGCCCCTACATCGACACGACGCTACGTCGACACGTCACAGAGTGGACAAAATCCGACGCTACATAGACAAATTTCCCGACACTACGTCGACAAGCAAAAGCCGACACTACGTAGACACGACGGTACATCGAACGACGCTACGTAGACACGACGGTACATCGAACGACACTACAGAGACACGACGGTACGTCGAACGACACTACGTCGACACGTCACTCAGAGGACAAAATCCGTCACTACGTCGAAAATCAAAGAATTTCTATGTAGCGTCGTGTCTCTGTAGTGACTGTCCATGTAGCGTCGTGTCTATGTAGTGACTGTCCATGTAGCGTCGTGTCTACGTAGTGACTGTCCATGTAGTGACGTGTCGATGTACTGACGGTTTTTTCGTTTCGATGTAGCGTCGTGTCTCGGTAGTGTCGCCTGCGTGTTCTGTCTCTGTAGTGTCGCCTGCGTGTTTTGTCTCTGTAGTGTCGCCAGTCTGTTGAAATTCTCCAGCGCTTCTATTTTGACGAGCTTCGGCTGGTTTTACTTCTTGGTTTGAGTCCGCCCATGCTTGTAGTCATGCTCTGCGTACGGACTCTAGATGGTGCTATAGGTTTGCGGAAGCCGTTTCGACGGAGACACGACGGTACGTCGACACGTCACTCAGAGGACAAAATCCGTCACTACGTCGAAAATCAACCAGTGCTTCTATTTTATGTTCTGCGTACAGACACTAGATGGTGCTATAGGTTTGCGGAAGGATTGCATGGCTTTGAACTTGAGTAGACGTGGGTTAGTGGTTGGGGGTGGGAAGGTGGGATCGTTGGTCTGTAGAAAGGAAGGGAAGGAGAAAGTCGGGCGAAACCATGATCGGCCGAAGCTGACTTCTAATCGATTTAAAAATAAAGGGGAACAGTTTTAAATATAAGATAGTATTTTATCGAATTACCTGTTCTGGCCGGACTGAGGGCGAACCACTTGTCCGGCAAGAAAGTATAGTTTGGAACTAATTTGGCATTTTATGTATGGCTGCAGCATGTCATCTTATCTCTGAACCGAACCTCTAATCAAATTCAGATTATGTTTAACTTTTGCAACCCTTTACTTGAACCCGTCCCCCACCCTAAATATTTGCTACGGAGCCCATCTGGAACTGTCTGTCTTTGACCTATAGAAGCCTTTTACCAAAGGTTTTAAGAACACATCTCATCCCTTTCGAGTGTGATCGTGATGATATACGGACATAGTAAGACAGGCAACTTTTGCGAAGTCATGGGCCGTCACCTACGTTTTGATATTCCCAAATATGGCCCACACGACCCCGCCATTAGTATTTATGAGAAACAAAAGAAGAAATAAGGAGATAAATAAGTTCTTTGGCTGCAACGTGTGGAACCCTGGTCTGACTAGAAAGGAGTAAAATTATGAGGATCCATCGACCAAAACGCCTTTCATTGCAATTTCTGTCTAAACACACCTAGTAAGGTTTGTCATTGCCAATTGATTTCTTCTGCTTCTGCAGCCGGCATGTGCCTTTCAAGGGTAGCATTTCGAACCTTAGTGTGCGAAAGCATTCCGTCCGAGCCCTTCCTTAAATTCAGACACAGATGTAGTTGTCTACCTTAATAAGGGGAATTAGGTCAAACTTAGTGAGTTTTAGGTCAATCCAGTTTCAATTTTGGCAGTGACACATCCACAAGATGTTATGTGTTAGTTTTTATGGCACTTGCCTACCGGCCAAGTGCCATATACCGATCACTTTTCCGTCGGTCTGTCGGTCAGTCCGGTGTTTGCGAGTTAGGGTAGTTCTAGATGTGCTAGGACGAAGAAACTTGTCAGGCGTATTAGGGACCCGACCAAACTAACTTGGAAATAGTCACTTGCTCGATCCGACCATCGTGGGGGGAGGGAGGGGAGCCGGAATCCGGAATTTAGTTACATGCATAACTTTCGAACGGGTGATCAGATCTTAATGAAACTTGATATTTGGAAAGACGTCATGCTTCAGATGTCCCATATCAAGTTCGGACCAAATCCGACGTATGTGGGGGGGAGTCGGAGGGGGGAACCGGAAATCATATTAAACGCCTAGAGTGGGGCGATCGGGATGAAACTTGGTGGGAGGAACAAGCACAACTCCTACGAACATCATTGACAGAACCGGACCGGATTCGTGCACTGTGGGGGGGAGTTGGAGTGGGGTTCCGGAATTCCGGTGATACGGAGTTAAGTTACTTCCAGGTGGGCTAGGACAATGAAACTCGGCAGGTAAATAAGGGGCGCGACCAGATTAACCTGGAAATAGTCAGCTACCCGATCCGACCATCGTGGGGGAGTGGAGGGAGGGGGAATCCTGAATCTTGAGGTATGTATAACTTCCGAACCGGTGATCGGATCATAATGCAAGTTGATATGTAGAAAGACAACGTGTCTCGGATGTCCCATTTCCAGTCCGGACCGGATCCGATGAAGCTTGCAAGTGCCATATGAGCTTTCAGCTCTTGTTTGTATTCTGATTTATTCGGAGTTTTTTTCATCCTCCCGTCAACTCCAAACAGTTAAATCCGTCGTTTGGACAGTTCAACTGCTGTTTACGCGTTTATTTTGTTCCCGTTCGAACAAGCTTGCAAACCCTTATTTACTATCTGCTCTTTGTCCCCAGGGTCATCAAAGATCATATCCCAAAGAATTTATAATCCTCACTGACATACCGCAATAAAAACACGTACACGGATCATTTTGGATTTTTACCCGCTAATTACGCGCGTATAATCTTATTCCGCCAGCGCTCCTATCAGGTGGGCTGATGGCAAGAGTTTACAGATTCACACTCCCCAAAGAGGCCGGATTAGGTTCGAACCCCGAAGAGGCACAACGCTAACATCTCGACCATTATTTCGGATCTATATACTGATGCAGAAACTCATACTGATGATAAAACTGAGGAAAGCCCCCTCTCTCCCCAACCCAAAGCTCGGATAGCAACCGAATTGTTTCAATCTACTACAGGTCCTAAGCTTTATTCGCGTATCAAATTTTAAAGTCCTCGTTTTCGTACAAGTGCCCGAAATCGTTGGAACGCACAAACCGAAGCCAAATTTGAACAGACAAGGCTGGGGTGTCATCTAGCGTCCATGCTTGACTTTAAGTAAAGTGCTGGCGTATTCAAAGGCATACCGAGGCAGAAACTTCATTGTTAGTTTGTTCTTCAACATGGCAAAAATAAATCCTGGACAATATCTTAAGCTGGAATTTCCAAATGGAATAGACACTAATGTCCGACACAACAGAGACACGACGCTACATGGACACGTCAGAACGAAGAAAAACGAAGGCCCGACAGTACGAAGACACGTCACAGCGTCGAAAACGAAAAGGCGTCACTACATAGACACGACGGTATGTCGAACGGGGAACGCGCCCCTACATCGACACGACGCTACGTCGACACGTCACAGAGTGGACAAAATCCGACGCTACATGGACAAATTTCCCGACACTACGTCGACAAGAAAAAGCCGACACTACGTAGACACGACGGTACATCGAACGACGCTACGTAGACACGACGGTACATCGAACGACACTACAGAGACACGACGGTACGTCGAACGACACTACGTCGACACGTCACTCAGAGGACAAAATCCGTCACTACGTCGAAAATCAAAGAATTTCGATGTAGCGTCGTGTCTCTGTAGTGACTGTCCATGTAGCGTCGTGTCTATGTAGTGACTGTCCATGTAGCGTCGTGTCTACGTAGTGACTGTCCATGTAGTGACGTGTCCATGTACTGACGGTTTTTTCGTTTCGATGTACTGTCGTGTCTCGGTAGTGTCGCCTGCGTGTTTTGTCTCTGTAGTGTCGCCTGCGTGTTTTGTCTCTGTAGTGTCGCCAGTCTGTTAAAATTCTCCAGCGCTTCTATTTTAACGAGCTTCGGCTGGTTTTACTTCTTGGTTTGAGTCCGCCCATGTTTGTAGTCATGTTCTGCGTACGGACACTAGATGGTGCTATAGGTTTGTGGAAGCCGTTTCTACAGAGACACGACGCGGTACGTCGAACGACACTACGTCGACACGTCACTCAGAGGACAAAATCCGTCACTACGTCGAAAATCAACCAGCGCCTCTATTTTGTGTGCTGGGTACGGACACTAGATGGTGCTATAGGTTTACGGAAGCCGTTTCGTATAATGGCAAACTTGGTGGTGGGAATCGGATAGCATGGCTTTGAACTTGAGTATTCGTGGGTCAGTAGTTGGGGGTGGGGAGGTGGGATCGTTGGTCTGTAGAAAGGAAGGGAAGGAGAAAGTCGGGCGAAACCAAGATCGGCTTTGTAAACTGGCACTTTTGCTAGAGGCCTCATAATTTCTCGAATTAATCTCATCTGAGATAAAAGACTAATCCGTGGTTCCGGTTCATGGGTGTGGAGGTAGGGTCCTGCAGATGCACAATGGGGAAAACTGGGTCTTGTATGTCTAGCAAACCGTCCCTTTTGATACAGAAGACCGCTGATGAGTGGTACTCCCCCGCTTCATGGAGCAAAGATAAGTCCCTTTGGTACTTCGTCAAATAGGCCTATTTCGGTGGGCTGGCATGTGCCTTTCAAGGGTAGCATTTCGGGGTGGTTGCCAAAATCACCACGATCTTTTTGCCCACTCTCATAATGCCCACGTTCAGAATGCCCACGATCAAAATGCCCACGGTTCAAAATGCCCACGACTCAAAATGCCCATAATTCTGATGTGGAGCACCCGAAATCGAAATCGTCCGAAATGCTGGCGGCTTAAAAAGGCCGACAGTTTCAAAATGCCAACAGTTAAAAATGGTCACAGGGGAGGCTAATATCGTCTTGGTTCAAAATGCCGACGGCTGCAACTGTCCACAGGGGAGGCCAACATCATTCTAGAAATGTGGACTAAGCGATTACACGGGGTAGGATTAATCACGGAAAAGGTTCTGAAAGGAATTGTTTTATTGTTTCTTGAAGAACGATCCAAAAAGACCAACAAGTTAGAGCTCTTAAAGAAAAGTTCCAAGGGGGTTCCTTACCAGGCAGAGGCCATACGATACGAACAACATACGTACGTATACGTATATTGACGTCATTCTGATACTTCGTCTATTATACTCTTACCATTGCTCACTCACCTCTAATTCAAGTTTACTACGTTCTGAACACCTCAAATAGTCCAATCGTGGGCATTCTGAACCGTGGGCATTATGAGTCGTGGGCATTTTGAGTCGTGGGCATTTTGAGTCGTGGGCATTTTGAGTCGTGGGCATTTTGAGTTGTTGGCATTTTTAGTGGGCATTTTGAGTCGTGGGCATTATGATCGTGGGCATTTTGAGTGTTAGCCGCATTTCGAACCTTAGTGTGCGAAAGCATTCTGTCCGAGCCCTTACTTAAATTCAGACACAGATGCAGTTGTCTACTCTTTAATTTATTTGATATTTAATATGAAGTAAATTAAAATCAAGGAAAGGTTAAATATCAAGTGAATTATAGAACGCCAGGTCCGATGTAAATCCCGGAAAGAAACGTTTCGCACCTTTGTAATTAATACTCGACTTAGCCGGGGAGGTTTCACCAAGCGGAAGGGGGACAAACTTCAATAAGGGGAATAAAGTCAAACTTAGTGAGTTTTAGGTCAATCCAGTTGCAATTTTGGCTTTGACACACCCACAAGATGTTATGTGTTAATTTTTATGGCACTTGCAGCTTCGCTCAAGTGCCATATACCGATGGCTAACACTCAAAATGCCCACGATCATAATGCCCACGACTCAAAATGCCCACTAAAAATGTCAACAACTCAAAATGCCCACGACTCAAAATGCCCACTACTCAAAATGCCCACGACTCAAAATGCCCACGGCTCAAAATGCCAACGACTCAAAATGCCCACGACTCAAAATGCCCACGATTGGATAAATTTGAGGATTTCAGTCCGTAATTAGGCGTGATTGAGTGGCGGGAGGAGTAGACCGACTATCAGAATGTGAACTTGTATAATATCAATATAATATAAAACTGGTTGAATATTTAAAAGAAACATTTGTATCCTATCCCTTATAATCTCGTAGTCCGCTGTCCCAGGATAATTTTGGCCTCCCCTGTGAACAGTTTCGGCCGTGGGCATTGTAAACTAGGACGATATTAGCCTCCCCTGTGACCACTTTGAACTGTCGGCATTTTAGGCCACCAGCATTTCGTGGGCATTTTGAGTCCCAAACAGCGATCCCAAAACTGCTATTTTTAATCATGGAATCATTCTTACCTTCGTGATGCAAGTTAACTATGGTGGATTTGGATCTCCTGGTTTTGCTTTCTGGGTTGGCACAATTTTAGACGACATCGCTTTACTTGAACGCAAACAATTCTGAACTGATCAAGAAACAAAAAAATAATTCCTTTTGAAACCTTTAACGTGGTTAATCCTATCCCTTATAATCTCGTAGTCCGCTGTCCGAGCATAATTTTGGCCTCCCCTGTGGACAGTTTCGGCCGTCGGCATTGTAAACTAGGCGTGATTGCCTAGTTTCGGATATCACCCTCCCCTGTGACCACTTTGAACTGTCGACATCTGAAACTGTCGGCATTTTAGGCCGCAGGCATTTCGTGGGCATTTTGAGTCGTGGGCATTTTAATCGTGGGCATTTTGATCGTGGGCGTTTTGAACCGTGGGCATTTTGATCGTGGGCATTCTGAGCGTGGGCATTGTGAGAGTGGGCAAAAAGATCGTGGTGATTTTGGGAACCACCCATACCGATCACTTTTTGGTCTGTCGCTCGGTCTGTCAGGCCACTCATCTCGAGTTACGGTACTTCCAGATGAGCTAGGACGATGAAACTTGGCAGGCATATCAGGGACCCGACCAAACTAACTTGGAAATAGTCATTTCCCCGATTTGACCACCGTGGGGGAGTGGAGGGTGGGGGAACCCGGAATATTGACGTATTTTTAACTTTTGAACGGGTAATCCGATCTAAACGAAACTTGATATTTGGAAAGAGCTCTTGTCTCAGATGTCACAGTTCAAGTCTGGGGTGGATCCGTTGACTTTTGGGGGAGTTGAAGGGGGGAACGGGAAATCGTGCAACATGTTCAGATTGGACGGATCGGGATGAAACTTGGTGAGAAGAATAAGCACAAGCCCTAGATACATAGCTGACAAGACCGGACCGGATCCGAACACTGTGGGGGAGTTAGAGGGAGGGTTCCGAAATTCCGGTGATCCCGACTTAAGATGCTTACACATGTACTAGGACGATGAAACTTAGCAGGCATATTAGGGAACCGACCGAACTAACTTGGAAATATTCATTTCCCCGACCCGACCACCGTGGGGGAGTGGAGGGAGGGGGAATCCGGAATATTGACGTATTTTTAACTTCTGGACGGGGAATCGGATCTTAATGAAACTTGGTATTTGGAAAGACCTCGTGTCTCAGATGTTACACTTCAAGTCCGGAATGGATCCGGTGACTTTGGGGGGGTTAGAGGGGGAAACCGGAAATTGTGTGACATGTTCAGAGTGGACGGATCGGGATGAAACTTGGTGGGAAGAACAAGCCCTAGATACATAGTTGACAAGGCCGAACCGGATCCGAGTACTGCGGGGGTAGTTGGAGGGAGGGTTCCGGAATTCCGGTGATCCCAACTTAAGATGCTTACACATGTGCTAGGACGATGAAACTGGGCAGGCATATCAGGGACTTTACAGTTTTAACTTAAGAACAGTCACTTCTCCGATATGACCATCGTGGGGGGAGTGGAGAGTGGGGGAATCCGGAATCTTCCGGTTGTCCAACTTTTGAACGGGTGATCGGATCTTACTGAAACTTGATATTCGGAAAGAACTCAGGTTTCAAATGTCCCATTTCAAGTGCGGACAGGATCCGATCAATGTGGGGAGTCGGGGGGGGGGGGGGGGATTTTGTGACACGGTTAGAATATAGCGATTGGGATGATACTTGGTGGGAAGAACAAGCATAAGCCCTAGATGCATCAGTGACAGAACCGGACCGGACTCGGTCACTCTGGGTGGAGCTGGAGGGGGGTCCAGATTTCCGGTGATCGCAATTTAAGGTACCGTATTTCAAGATGTGCTAGGACGATGAAACTTGGCTTGAACATTAGAGACTTGACAAGATTGGCTTAGAAATTGTACTCATCTTAACCGCAAAGTACAAAAAATACTTTTAAGCAAAACCTACATTTTCATGATCCCCATGAGCCCATGATCATTACTGCCTCAAGGCTTTTGCTTGGAAATGAATTTCTAGCACCCTTAAAGTGCTCATCTTAACCGGAAAGTAAAAAAAAATACTTTTCACCAAACCATATTTATTCATGATCCTAAAGAGCCCAGGATCATTTTTGCCTCAAGGGTTTTGATTACAGATGAATTTCTAGCGCCCTTAATGTGCATATCATCACAGCCAAGTGCAAAAAGAAAAACTTTTTTACCAAACGATACATCTCGTGATTTCCAAGGGTCCGTCGTCATTCTTATTTCAAGGGTTTTGCTTACAAATGATCAGAACAAACCCACGGACCGGCGAATTCCTACTTTCATCCTTTTACCAAGCCTTGCAAGTGCCATATGAGCTTACAGCTCTTGTTTGTCTTCTGATGAGAAAAAAAAACATTATTCGGAGTTATTTTTTTTTTCATCCTCCCGTCAACCCCAAACAGTTGATCCGTCGTTTGAACAGATCAACCGCTGTTTACGCGTTTATTTCGTTCCCGTTCGAACAAGCTTGCAAACCATTAATTACTATCTGCTCTTTGTCCCCCGGGTCACCAAAGGTCAAATCCCAAAGACTTTATAATCCTCACTGACATACCGCAATAAAAATACGCACATGGATCATTTTGGATTTTTAACCGCTAATTACGCTTGTATGTAATCCTTGAATTCCGCCAGCTCCTATCAGGTGGGCTGATGGCAAGAGTTTACAGATTCTGCACTCTCCCCACAGAGGCCGGATTAGGTTCGGACCCCGAAAAGAAGCACAACGCTAACATCCCGACCATTATTTCGGATCTATTGGCTGATGATAAAACTGAGGAAAGCCCCCTCTCTCCCAAACCCATGGGTCGGATATCAACCGAATTGTGTCAGTCTATTACAGGTCCTAAGCTTTATTCGCGTATAAAATTTTACAGTCCTCGCTTTCGTATAAGTGCCCGAAATCATGAGAACGCACAAACCGAAGCCAAATTTGAACAGTCAAGGCTGGGGTGTCATCTAGCGTCACAACTAGCCACAAAGGGATACCGAAGTGTCATCTAGCGCCCATGCTTGACTTTAAATAAAGTGTTGACGTATACAAAGGGATACCGAGGCGGAAACTTCATTGTTAGTTTATACTTCAACATGTCAAAAATAAATCCTGGACAATATCTTAAGCTGGAATTTCCATGGAATAGACACTAATGTCCGACACAACAGAGACACGACGCTACATGGACACGTCAGAACGGAGAAAAACGAAGGCCCGACACTACGAAGACACGTCACAGCGTCGAAAACGAAAAGGCGTCACTACATAGACACGACGGTACGTCGAACGACACTACGTAGACACGACGGTACATCGAACGACACTACAGAGACACGACGGTACGTCGAACGACACTACGTCGACACGTCACTCAGAGGACAAAATCCGTCACTACGTCGAAAATCAAAGAATTTCGATGTAGCGTCGTGTCTCTGTAGTGACTGTCTATGTAGCGTCGTGTCTATGTAGTGACTGTCCATGTAGCGTCGTGTCTACGTAGTGACTGTCCATGTAGTGACGTGTCGATGTACTGACGGTTTTTTCGTTTCGATGTACTGTCGTGTCTTCGTAGTGTCGTGTCGACGTAGGGACATCATCCCGTCGAACGACACTACGTAGACACGACGGTACATCGAACGACACTACGGAGACACGACGGTACGTCGAACGACACTACGTCGACACGTCACTCAGAGGACAAAATCCGTCACTACGTCGAAAATCAAAGAATTTCGATGTAGCGTCGTGTCTCTGTAGTGACTGTCCACGTAGCGTCGTGTCTATGTAGTGACTGTCCATGTAGCGTCGTGTCTACGTAGTGACTGTCCATGCAGTGACGTGTCGATGTACTGACGGTTTTTTCGTTTCGATGTAGTGTCGTGTCTTCGTAGTGTCGTGTCGACGTAGGGACATCATCCCGACGATGAATCTTGGCAGGCATATCAGGGGACCGGACCAGATTAAATCAGAAATAGTCCCTTTCCCGATCCGACCACCTGATGGGGAGTGGAGGGAGGGGGAATCCGGAAAAAATAGGAAAAATGATTTATTTTTAACTTACGAACGGGTGATCGGATCTTAATGAAACTTGATATATGGAAGGACCACCTGTCTCTGACCTCCCATTTTAAATCCAGACAGGATCCGGTGACATGGGGGGATAGTTGGAGGGGGGAACCGGAAATCTTGAAAATCGCTTAGAGTGGAGAGATCTGGATGAAAGTTGGTGGAAAGAACAAGCACAAGTCCTAGATACGGAATTGACATAACCGGACCGGATCCGCTCACTTTGGGGGAATTGGAGGGGAGAACCGGAAATCTTGGGAAACGCTTTGAGTAGAGAGATCGGAATGAAAGTTGGTGGAAAGAACAAGCACAAGCCCTAGATACGTGATTGACAAAACCGGAACGGATCCGTTCACAGTGGGATGGGGGGGGATCCGAATTCTAGTGATCCCGCGAGTTCGGTACTTCCTGATGCGCTAAGACGATGAAACTTCGCAGGTGTGTATGAGACCCGAACAGGTTGACTTAAGAATTGTCGTTTCCCGGATCCGACCATCTGTGGGGAGGGGGTGGAGAGATAGGGAATCTGAAAGTGAGTTATTTTTAACTTGAGAACGGGTGACCGGATCTTGATGAAACTCGATATATAGAAAGACCTCGTCCGAACCGGATCCGGTGATATTGAGGAGAGTCTGACGGGGGAACCGGAAATCTTGGAAAACGCTTAGAGTGGAGGGTTCGGGATGAGTGTTGGCGGGAAGAACAAGTGAATGGAATAACCCTAATGGATCCGGTCACTGTGGGGGGTTGGTGGGGATCCGAGTTTATAGTAATCCCACGAGTTCGGTACTTCCTGATGTGAAAGGACAATGGACTTGGCAGGCTCGCCAGGTACCCGAACTCTTGACTTGAGAATGTCGTTTCCCCGATCCGACCGTCGAGGGGGAGTGTACGAAAGGGGAATCCGGAATCCAGTGGCAAGCTCAGCTATTGAACGAGTTATCGGATTTAACCAGAACTTGATATATAGAAAGGTCTCGTGCCTCAGACGTCTCATTTTAAATCCGGACCAGTTCCGGTGACATTGGGAGGAGCTGGAGGGGCGAACTGGAAATCTTTGAAATTGCTTGGAGTGGAGGGATCCGAATAAAACTTGGTGGGAAGAACAAGCTTAAGTTCTAAATATGCCATCTAGAGCTGTCAGATTGAATGAACCTAGATATCCTAATTCTAGGTCCGAACCGCATTTTGAATGGCGGGGTGTTTATTGTGAAGTTCTCTTTTAATTTCTCGTAACACTACTAGTAACAAGTGCCATATGAGCTCGTAGCTCTTGTTTATATATGCAACGCTGAAGGCTCTATGAACCAGTTTTCAAAATTTGCAAGATTTTAGTAAAGCGTTTCTTAGAAAACTGTTTCAAAGGGCCTTCAGCATTGCATACTGAAGGGTTGCAGCTACATAACGTTTCATCGGAATTCGTGCCATAGGTCCACGTGGGACATATAATGCTTGTACATTATATTATACTTGATGAATTCGTACTGATGTGTAAAATACTGTTGCAACTTACAGAACTCCAGAGTTTCTTTATTCTTTTTGAGAGATTGTTGGTGATACTTCTCCATGGAGATGAGTCTCATATAATCCGTGCGTGCGCTTTTAAGTTTGAAAATGGCGCGTATTACAAGACAAAAACGGAATTTCCTTTCATGGCAGGGAGCTAAAAAATTAATTTAACAGCGAGAGGTAAAAGACTTTGACTTCCAACCAGGCCTTAACAGATATTTTATCGTCGGCGTTTGGCAGGGGGCAGCAGAGACTAAAATTTCCGACATGATCCCCCCGTGGGGCGGCCCCTTTTCATTAATGTCCAAGCTTAAACTGGGTGGTCCAGGCGTTTGGTGACAATCATAAGCCTGTTACTGGTAGAAATGTTGCCAACTGGTTCAGTCATATTTTCTAACAGAGTTGTGAAAGTGATAGGTTAATGACTTTTTTCAACAGAAAAAAATGGGTCTCGTATGCTTTTGACTGGATATGACGCTTTATGCAAAACCAACCAATAGAAAGCATCCTTCGCTTGTAATATGAGTTTGAAGAGTGTAAGCTGTAATTTCTTCTGAAACACCTATACGAAAATGTAATTATACGATCAAGAAAGAGTTAGGATAACTTTTCCAACCACTTTCAGGTTCACAAACGCCTTCACTTGGGAAGTTTTCCGTTTCCGTTTTCATTTTTCGAATTTTCTGTTTTCGAAAAAGTTTGACCGCTTCGACCATTTTTACGGTGTTTGTGTTTCCGTCAATTATACATAAACTATTTCTGGTTTTCTCAAGAAAGACCTTCGCCTTTTTACAAAAATAAAAAATGGTTATACCGACCAAGTTACGCTCTTTTTTTGGCTTTTACCTCATGACTTTTACCAATATATTCCAAAACCCAATCAAATATGTATATGAATCAAAATGATGTTATAAAGGTAAAGAACAAAGCGATAGCGGAACAGGAATCAAGACCAAGGGCACCACGTATGGAGGGGGGCGGGGCATCCATTTATTCGTGGAAATAGTCATATGGATACAGTCAATTCAAAAAGAAAAATTTTCACTTTTCAAACAGTCGATTTTTCTGAAAAACAGTCGATTTTTGTCAAAACGTTCTTTTTTCTTAAAAACTGTCGAGCCGACACGGTGCTATGCGATGCTACTACGTGGTGCATGGGAAATCTATTCCGACCTCGCTGCGTCTACTCCATAGCACTGCATACGATTCCATGCTATCGCTGTGTCTGTACTCCATACCACTGTCTCAATATATTAGTCTCATATATCCACTCAAAGTCCGTATCAAAACCTGGACATATTGTCCTTATCCAATCTTCAGCTTCTGCTTGACCCAAGCCTATCTTTTTTTGTTGGTCAACATCACTACCAGCCGCGATCTACGAACTCGACCTGTTCCTTGACCCAAACAATCCTCACACCAAGTTTCATCAAAATGTCTCATTTCCTTCATGAGTTATCGTGCTGGCGGACGGACGGGCATAGGAACAGACAGACAGACGGACAACTTATATGCAAATATTGAACGTATGATCGATAAGTCCCAGAGTGTCGTTGATTTCAGGTTGGATGAAGAAGAAACAACGACGGCAAATAAACTAAAAGCTCATCTAGCTGACAGTGTCCAATGCCTACCTCCTCTTCCCGAAGAAGAAATTCGAAGTCTAGCTCCTGATTTTACGGAATTTCCCGAGATTTCGGAATCAGACGCATTGCAAAAATTAAGGAAACTAAAGCGAACTAGTATTAATCCTATTGATATACCGGTGGATCTTATAAAGGCTTTCCCAGATTCATTATGTGCTCCTTTGACTAACATTTTTAATATCATAACAAAACTGGGGAATATCCGTCTGGATGGAAAAACAGTTCTGTCACCCCTATCCCCCCAAAAAGATTCCCCCAATGATTTTTCAGGTGTTCGTCCAATACCGATGACACCTATTTTCAGCAAGGTTTATGAAACTTTTGTAGCTACCTGGTTAAAAGGTTATATACTGGAGCCGATTGACCCTAAACAGTTTGGGAACATGCCGAGGACGTCCACCACACATTACCTGGTCAGTTTACTTGAGACTATGCTCAAGCATCTGGACGACCCTGAACATTGGCTAGAGTGTAACTTTCGAACGGATGATCGGATTGGAATGAAACTTAATAACTGAATAAATGGCATACCTCTGATGTCCCATTTGAAGTCCGCACCGGATTCGACAGCTATGGGGGAGTTGGGGGGGGGAGACCGGAAATCTCGAGAAACGGTTAGAATGGAGGGATCGGAGTGAAACTTGCTGGGAAGAACAAGCATCTGCTCCAGATAAATCCTTTATACATTTGGACTGGATCCGGACACTAGGGAGGGGGGTGGAGGGGAGTTTCCCGGAATTCCGGTAATGGCGGTTTTGGGGATTTTCACGACGAAACTTGGGAGGCGAATCAGGGACCCGATCAAACTGACTTATAAATACAAATTTACATGATCTGATAGTCGTGGGGGGAGTAGCGGGAGGGGGAATCCGGAATACTGAGTCATGCGTAACTTTGGAACGGTTGATCGGATTTGAGTGAAATTTGATAATTGCTCAGAGGACATGTCTCTGGTGACCCTTGTCATGTCCGGACCGGATTCGACAACAATGGGGGGGGGGCAGAAAATACGTGACCGGCTCAGACTGCGGGGAGATCGGGATCGAACTTTGTGGGAATAATAAAGAGATACTCTGGATAAATCACTTACAGAACCGGATTGGCTCCGGCGACTGTGGGGGAGTTTGGGGGGGGGGACGGAATTCCGGTGATCGCGATTTAAGGTACTTCCAGATGTGCTAGGACGATCGAACTGGGCTGGAATATTAGAGATTCGACAAGATTGGCTCAGAAATAGCCACTTTCCAAATCCGAAATTCCTTAAAGTACCAATCTTGACCGCAAGTTTAGAAAAATATTTATAAGCAAATTATACATTTTCATGATCCCCATGAGCACATTATCATTTCTGCCTCAAGGGTTTTGCTTACAAATGAAGTTTTAGCTCCCTGGAAGTGCGCATCTGAACCGCAAGGTCGAAAACTACTTTTTTTCATCAAACGATACATCTCAACCCATGATCATTTGTGCCGCAAGGGTTTTGCTTAAAAAATTATTTTATCACCCTTAAAGTGCACATTTTAACCGAAAAGTGAAAAAAAAATACTTTTTACCAAACTGTATATATCAATGATCCCTAAGTGCCTCTGATCGTTTTGTCTCAATAGTTTTTCTTACAGATGAATTTCTAGCGCCTATAAAGTGCGTATCATTACAGCCAAGTTCTAAAACAAAATACTTTTTCTCTAACTCCCTTAAAGTGCGCATCTGAACCGCAAAGGTAACCTTAAAAGTACGTTTGATCAAACACTACATCTCAACCCATGCAAGTGCCATATGAGCTTACAGCTCTTGTCTCTTTTCTCAGGCCACACAGCTACACCCTTGGTCATTCTTTCTTTTTCTCTTTTTACGGCTGGTTAAGAGTACCCGCCTAGGGTCCCCCAAAGGAGGACCTTTTGGCCCCTCCCTAACTGACCAGTGAGCTACTTGACCATACTCTCTTTCCTTTCTTTTCATTTCGTCCTTCATAACTAGATCCCATCTTTACTATCATGACCCGTCCCATTACCAAGCTTCAAGAAAATTAAACCCTTGCCTGTCTCCACTTGATCTTTTTGCTGTCTATCCCCTCCACTTGATCTTTTTGCTGACTATCCTCTCCACTTGATCTTTCTACTTACCAACCCCCGTACATCCCAACTATTTATAATTACCTAAAATGAATCCTTAAATAACATGTGACTGAACTGTTCTTGATTGAAAAACATACTATTTGCTACTCGGCTGTTAAGTAAAGTGCATCTACTCCGGGCACTCCCAAAATAAGCAGACTCCTCTTAAAAATAAGTATTTAGTAAGTAGAAGATAGTATGAGATGAAGTAGAAATATAAGAAGATTCCTTCAATAAATGCACATTGCACAAGGGCATTTTCGAACTGGAGGTTGCAGATACAATCTTTTTACAAATATTTAGTGGCAATTTTTTATTTATTTCATATTTTCAAACCAGTTTTAAGCTATTTTAAAACGGTAAAATTCTACAATTCAGAAGCTCGAGAGCTGATTAAACAGATACTAGGCATTGCTTTTATGAATACCACTTGGATAGCACAGGATGCTACTACGGCCGATTCCATTGCAGCTACTAACTACCAAACCAACACAAAACTGAACTGACCGCCGCAGGCGAAATTTTGAGATTCGGATTTTCTTTTTCAGCAGAGCTCATCTGCTTCCCGTTCAAATCCTAGCTCTGTCCTGGCTCTGTCCTAGCTTTTAATGTAGATAAAACTCGAAGACCCCAAGAATTTTCAGAAAAATTAACAACGGAGAGGGTGAGAGGGAGGGGGTGAGGAGGGGAGCGGGAACCTCAACAGCAGCCTCTAGCATTTTTCTGCGAATATTTGATAATTTCTGACATCTGTT
Organism: Branchinecta lindahli; assembly: GCA_023053555.1. Classification (NCBI taxonomy): domain Eukaryota; kingdom Metazoa; phylum Arthropoda; class Branchiopoda; order Anostraca; family Branchinectidae; genus Branchinecta; species Branchinecta lindahli. The sequence goes on along the minus strand of JAKZAO010000005.1, from coordinate 9,721,303 downwards.
TTCAAAGGAATATTTTTAAGATCCCAAGCCTAAAACAAGATTAAACCCACCTCGATTGTGCCCCTTTCGACGAAATAGAGAATAGTAGAAAACGTGCCGAAGGCGAAATCTTTTTTGAAACTACCCACCTCGATTGTGCCCCTTTCGACGAAATAGAGAATAGTAGAAAACGTGCCGAAGGCGAAATCTTTTTTGAAACTTTTGATTAGTTATTTTTTTAAATACCGATGAAATACTAGTGTGAAATACTAGTGCTTCCCTCGACCATCCTCTCTCAATGGTGACAAAGCTGATTTATGTTAAAAATCAGTATATACTTTTCTGCTACAACAGAGAGAACTGCGAACAAAACCAAACATTGTTGAAACTATACGCCGCAGGCGAAAATTTAGAAAAAAATAATCTTTTCTGCCAAAATGCAGAGTAGGAAAAAATAAGTAGGAAAGAAGTAGGTAAGTAGATCCGAAATTTGGGAAGTAGAAAAAGCTGGAAATAAGTATTCTACTGCCAAAAGAAGTAGAAGTGGAATCAATGGTGAAAGGACACCTGAACAATGAAACCATACTTGAACACACCATGGAGAATGCATTTACAGACATGGCCACAAAGAGCATTCTTCTCCTGAGAGTGACGTTTTCAAAATAGGGATGTTCGTTTCTGGAGGTTTGCACATGCAGACTCCAAGACAAAAAGCGCAATTCATTCAAAGCTTGTACAGCGCTGGCCGGATCGTATTGGAATTTCTCTAGATATACGTCTGGGCTTAACTGGTTAAAAAATATTCCGGAAGAAGGATTGATTGGAGACATTTGTTCATTTCTAAAATTGTCCGGTACTGAAATAAGGACAGATGCAAAATGGAGCAAAAATCATAGCTTGGAAACACTATTTCGTTTTTGAATTGGGTTTTCTGCAGGCAATGTTAACGGAAGTCATACAGATAGGGGTGATACTTGGTACTCTTCATTCAGGTGTCCTTTAAGTACGCGCCGGATAGTAAAAGAACCGGTGCCGTACCATTATTGGCGAAACGGCTTCAAGAGGCAGTTGAAAAACCTAAGTATTGACTCTGGGGAGATTCCGCACAGTTTAAGGGCAGGGGGGGATTACGCTGGCAGCAGCTGCAACGACTTTGGAGGAGGTTATGTCGGTTGCAGGATGGAAATCGTCAAAGACTGCTGAGCATTATCTTGCTTGGAAAAAAGTGATCGCTAGCACGGAGAATCCTTCCAGTTTGCGAGAGATTGAAGGTTTAGCAGAACGTTACGAAAGTGTCAATCAGTTGAATGAATTTACACCATTATTTTCATTTGGTTAGTGTTATGGTTTTATACATAAACTTGTTTGTTTTTTATTTTGTGTATATAATTTTTGTGTAGAGTGATGGAAGGATGGGATAATGATGAGGTTGGGCAATTTTTAAGGGAAAAAGAAAACCCTTTAAGGAAGGGTTTGGGGGATTTTGTGGACAAATGTAATGGATTTAGAGGAGTAAGTTATGGATAGACACAAGATAAGGGAGGCTCCCTTCTTTTATGCCCAATCTTATATGGCAGCGAGGCTGAAGTAAAAGCAGGATAGAATACAAATCATGGGTTCTTGCTTGAGGATATAAAAAAAAAATCGTACTAACCTGAAATCGTCATAGATTCCAACTGGATTCTGGATTCACTTCCTTCCCACCGAAATGTATAGTATCCAAGATGAGAGAAATTCCCGAATTTCGACCGGCTTGATCTCCTTCCTTTGAGCATCTCTAGGCAAACTCAGTGAAAACTCTTCAGGAACTAATCCCAATTTGAACACTTACACAAAATTCCAACGTATTCCTGAAAAAAAAAGTATTTTTTTGTACTCAGTTCCAAGAATATGCCTAATCTAAAGTTCCCTTCATCAAGCACTACAGTTTCTATATGGTTCAGGTCCAGGTTGATTTAATTTCCAAATAATGAAAACAAATAGTTTTACAAACTTCATGGCAGAACGCAGGCTCGATGGCCAGAAGACTAAATTAAAAAAATACAACTAATAATGGTCATACACAAGTGCATACAGTATAACAAGCACCGAGAAAGGGGACATCCAGACATCCAGCAAATAAACCTCCTCATTAAAAACAAGACCAAAGGTTTTGATGGGATCATAAAAATTTTATATTTGATCCAGACAACTAGGTCTTATCTTCACCAGATCCAGTCTTCGCCAAGCTAATCATCTGAGAAAACCAAGTTCAGATATACCTGTATACGCCATATCTATTTTGATGATACTGATCAAAACTTCCTGCTTTACTTCTGCCAAATTTCCGGTTTCGGCCGAATTCCGAGCGAACTACTTGTCCAGCCAAAAAAGATAGTTCAGAAACGAATTCAGCGTATCTCCTTATATCCCTATAAAGAACATCTAATCAACTTAAATAAAACTGTAACTTATAAAAAAAAAATCCAGTTTCAACCGCCGGATTCCGGACGAACTATATGTCCGGATAAAAATGATTCTCATATACAGATTCAGCGTCTCTTCTTACCCTTATATCTGCCATGGAATAAACTTCAAATAAAAATTTGGCTTTTAACAAATTTTTCGGTTTCGGCCGGATTCCGGGCGAACTACTTATCCGACGACAAAATGGTTTTCACCATCGTGTTCAGCATGTCTTCTTACCTTACAATCGAACATCTAATCAACTTTATCGAATCAACGTACACTGACAAGTAAATAGAGGTAGGCTACCACAAATCGGAAAGAATAAGTTCATTCGATGAAATCGATTATCTGTGGATAACAAACAAACGAAGAAACGCATTTTTATCAGGTTTTCAAGCCTTATTTAACAAGAACTATAAGCTCATATGGCACTTGCAAGGCTTGGTAAAAAGGATGAAAGTAGAAATTCCCCGGTCCGTGGATTTGTTGTGATCATTTGTAAGCAAAAAGCTTGAAATAAGAACTGTGACGGACCCTTGGAAATCACGAGAAGGTATTATTTGGTAAAAATATTTTCTTTTTACACTTGGCTGTGATGATATGCACTTTAAGGGCCCTAGAAATTCATCTGTAATCAAAACGCTTGAGGCAAAATATGATCCTGGGCCCTTTAGGATCATGACTATATATAGTTTGGTGATAAGGATTTCTTTTACTTTCCGGTTAAGATGCGCACCTTAAGGTTGCTAGAAATTCATTTCTAAGCAAAACCCTTGAGGCAATAATTATCATGGGCTCATGGGGATCATGAAAATGTAGGTTTTGCCTAGGTTTTGCTTAAAAGTATTTTTTGTACTTTGCGGTTAAGATGAGTACTTAAAGGGATGGTCGGATCAGGGTAGTGACAATTTCAAAGACAATCTTGCCAAGTCTCTAATGTTCAAGCCAAGTTTGAACGTCATAGCAAATCTTGGAGTACCTTTAATTGCAATCACCGGAATTCGGGACTCCCCTCTAGCTCCGCCCAGAATGACCGAAATGGCCCGATTCTGTCACTGATGCATCTAGGGATTATGCTTGTTCTTCCCACCAAGTATTATCCCAATAGATATATTCTAAGCGTGTCACAAAATTCTCCCCCCCCCCCCTCTCCCACATTGATCGGATCCTGTCCGTACTTAAAACTGGACATCTGAGGCATCAGTTCTTTCCGAATATCAAGTTTCAGTAAGATCCGGTCACCGTTCAAAAGCTGGACAACCTCAAGACTCCGGATTCTCCCACTGTCCACTCCCCCCACGATGGTAAAATCGGAGAAACGGCTGTTCTTAAGTTAAAATTGTAAAGTCCCTGACATGCCTGCCAAGTTTCATTGTCCTAGCAAATGTGTTAGCATCCTAAGTCGGGATCACCGGAATTCCGGAACCCTTCCTCCAACTTCCCCCGCAGTACCCGGATCCGGTCTGGTCTTGTCAACTATATATCTAGGGCTTGTGCTCGTCCTTCCCACCAACTTTCATCCCGATCCGTCCACTCTGAACATGTCACACAACGAGGTCTTTCCAAATATCGAGTTTCATTAAGATCCAATTCCCGTTCAAAAGTTAAAAATACGTCAATATTCCGGATTCCCCCTCCCTCCACTCCCCCCACGGTGGTCAGATCGGGGAAGTGACTATTTACAAGTTAGTTTGGCCTACCAAGTTTCATCCCGATCCGTCCACGCTGAACATGTCACACAATTTCCGGTTCCCCCCTCCAACTCCCCCCAAGGTCACCAGATTCATTCCGGACGTGAAGAGTGAAATCTGAAACACGAGATCTTTCCAAATGTCGAGTTTCATTAAGATCCAATTCCTCGTTCAAAAGTTAAAAATACGTCAATATTCCGGATTCCCCCTCCCTCCACTCCCCCCACGGTGGTCAGATCGGGGAAGTGACTATTTCCAAGTTAGTTTGGTTGGATCCCAAATACGCCTGCCAAGTTTCATTGTCCTAGCACTTCTGGAAGTACCCTAACTCGAGATGAGTGGCCTGACCGACAGACAGACCGAAAAGTGATCGGTGTATGGCACTTGGCCGATAGGCAAGTGCCATACAAATTTCAACACGAAGCCGAAACGGCGGCGGATTCGTCTGGGTGAACGTTAATCAGCGTCCTGTGCGCATGAGGGCTTAGCAAATAACGTTCGCGTAGCCAGTGTTGGCAAGTGAAAAGGACGGCTCAGTGTCTTTAAGGGTTTTTTTTTGGGGGGGGAGTTTATTTTAAAGCGGGATTGAAAAGGGAAGAAATAAGGGATTCGATTAGATGTAGAGCAGACAGTCTGTCTCAGGGGTAAAACACGTGTTGTGTGAATTTGAGTAGAAATTTTTTGAGTAAATTAAAGAGGCTTTTAGAAATTTTATACACCTGCCGAGGTTCCTCATGGTAGCTCTAGTCCATAGGGATATAGGTGCCTATAGAAAATATTATTTTTGTTTGTTTGTGTTTACTTGTCATGTATTTGCCAAGGCCTCTCAGTGCTAATAATTCCAAACTTATCTTAGAGCAAGAAAAGTTATGTCCAAACAACTCACGGAAAGCTATCAAATTCACTGAATAAATAATCAGCCGGGAAGAGGATTGTGCTGAAAGGTTAATCGGAGTCTGTTACTTGTGAAAAGTATTGGCTGATAATATAATTTTGCACAAAGAACAGGTAAGTCGTGTTCACAATAATCATTCCATCGACTTGAAATGGTTTCTCCCTCGTTTTCCGTCAAATTAATCACCTAAGCAATTGCTACTAATACAAAACGGGAAAAACACTAGCAGTTTCTAGGAGGAAAAAGACCAAAATCTCCGGTGGGATCCCGAGCCAAGTATGAAATTCGTGTTTGAGGCGGTATTAGCTTTCCGGTTCCGGCTTAGTTATCAATCCCTAAGAACGGAAGTATATCGCTTGACCGGAATCTACCAATTTTCCGGTTTCCAGCATTTACGGGAGGAAAGCGAGGAGGAAAGTTGGTGTAGTGAAAAGCGAAGCAGAAATATAATTCGCCTTAATGTATAACAGCATCCATTATCCCTAAATGTAAGGCTACCGGGCCCATCTACGATTTGAAGGTCAGAAAAACTATCTAGTTCAAGCCTTGACGTTATTCGATAGGGAGAAGGGCTATGTGCTTACCTTAAAACATAGAGTGGGGGGGATTCATGGGAGGGAGTAGTTGTTAAGAATTATGCAGAATAGGGCTTTTCTTAGTATAAGAAACCTGGCGAGGTTCCTCAGAGTGGCCAGTCTAAACAGGGAAAAGGGTTTGTGTGGAGTTTAGTGTAAAATCGTAATGTGTCAGTTTCTGTTGTATGTATACGTATTTATTTATGTTTGTTTGTTAGGGCCCTTGGGCTTCTAAGGCAAATAAATCATAACATATTATCATCGTCCTACTCCTACTGAAGCGTTGGTCAACAAATCAACCAATTCATAATCCGAATAAGGCTACTTGAATTGAAATAAAAAACGGCGACAAGCTAAAAGCTTAACGCCAAATGTAATGATAAATAAAAGAATCAATATTTTCTATAGAGTCCCATATTTGCTAACACAAAAATTCTTCTGAAATCAGCAGCTCAACGACTGAAGAAAAGACAAACTGTATTTTCGAACAAACTTTCACATTTTCATTTTACCTTTTCATTAAGTCATTCATCCACATCGAAAATACCTATACACACACTGAATCACACGAGACACTTCCTCTTTCACGACTGAAATCATACTGTCACATACTGAAAGAGAATTCATTCATTCATTGTGACACCTTCAAGTCGGCTCGCTCCAAGCGCGCTCCCCCAGGCAATCCCAAGAGCATAATGTAACGGTTATATGCAGCGTGTGAATATTACGTCATTTTCTGTGTTTTTGTAGAGTCAAAAGAGTTGAGGCAGGAAATTTATCCGGGGTGTTTTGAAAAGGAGGAATGGGTGGTGATTATTTAGAAGGATAGAAATTTTGTGGGGATAAGGCTGGTTAGTTTGGGCATGGCACATAAGAGAACATTTTTTGTAAGGTGACTTAGGAAGAAAGGGGTATGTGTTGGATTATGTTATCTGAAATTTATTTGTTGGATTAATTTGGAATTTATTTAGTGAAGTTAGTTTTTTTTCTTTTTTTTGTATTTGTATTACCCAGTGCCCTTCAGGGCTTTCAGTGTTAATAAATATCTATCTATCTATAATTTGTCAACAAGTGAATGAAATGAAAATAATGTAGAAAAGTGCAAAGGAGGTTGGCAAGATTTTACTGACATTTTTAAACAGTAATCATTACTTTAGTCGGAGCAGAATTTCAACAGGTCGAAAGTGTTTTCCAAAACGTTAGGCTACGAATCTGAGTCTTAAAGTGTAAACGAATCCCGACAATTCCTGTTTCTATCATTTTCAAACAACAAGTTCGTCTTCGATTCTTGAAACCTGTGTGACGAGTAAAGATTACATGTTGAAAAACTAGCTATATGCTAGATCTTATATGAGATGCTTCAGTACAGAGAAAGAGCCAATACAACTCATTAAAAAGTTAAGTATGGAAAGAAAATCGGCAAATCGGGTCAGCTACCAGAAGTTTATTTTCTAGAAGATAATACCACAGGTTAGTCTTTCTAGCTTGGGCATAAAGAGGATCCTTGCCAAGAAGGGCCACGACCCGCGCGTTTGGCGCGATTCGCAGTCAACTTCGACTGAAGGAAGACTCACCAGAAACGATACAGAGTCTTTAAAGTTTAATTGGAAGGCCAGTTATTTTATAACTTGGATTTTAATGCACTAAGTCGTGTTATATCTAAGGGGTATTTTTTTGTTCACCTTGGACTCTAGTAGTGGCTGATGTGGTTTCGAGGGTGAAGCCACAACAGTGGCATTCAGAATATACGATTGCCAGCATCCCGATGAAAAATTCTTTGACTGTGTAGTAGTATTGTAGTTGTACGAAAAAGTTTTATGGAATGGTATGTAGTAGTATGGGGTAGTTTGATTAGTGATATGTAGAAGTATGGAATACTTTGATAAACATGCCTCCGACTGGGTTAATCTTATGTAGTAGTATCTAATAGCATCCAGTTTGCCAGTAGTAGCATGTAGTAGCAACAGTTACTACTGCATGCTACTTTTTCAAACTACTCCATACGACTAATTTCCGGATATTTTTCTTCGGGACTGAAGTGAAGGTCAGGAAATTTTCAACTCCAGATTGTGAGGTCATCTCTACCCAATGAAATTTTTTTCCAGAATTAGGTCGTATGAAGCCGTTGCGAAAAAGTAGCATGCAGTAGTAGGCTAACTATTTTCACTGCATGCTCCTAGCATGGGCACTGTTCTGTTTTGTCATTCAAACGGGAACAGACAAAAACGGGTAACACAAGAACAGAAAAAGAAAGAAACAAGTCCAAAGGTTTCGATGGGATCCCAAAAATATAATATTTGATTCAGACAACTAGGTCTTGTCGCAAGGCTAATCATCTGAGAAAACCAAGTTCAGATATACCTGTAACCGAGACTTGCTGCTTTACTTCTGTCAAATTTCCGATTTCGGTCGAGTTCCAAGCGAACCACTTCTCCATAAGAAAAAAGAGAGCTCAGAAACGAATTCAGCGTATCTCCTTATCCCTATAAAGAACATCAATTCAACTTCAAATAAAACATTAAATAAAAAAAATAAAAAACGGTTTCAACCGGATTCCGGACGAACTATATGTCCGGGTAAAAACTGAATGTCATATATAGATTCAGCGTCTCTTTTTACCCTTAAATCTGCCATCTAATCAACTTCAAATATAAACTATGCTTTTAACAAATTTTCCGGTTTCGGCTGAATTCCGGGCGAACTACTTATCCGGCGAGAAAATGGTTTTCACCATCGTGCTCAGCATGTCTTCTTACCCCATAATGATAATTACCCCATAATGACATTAGCTGTTTAAAAATACTTTGTTTGCCCCTTAACTTAATTATTAAACCCCCTACTCCACCCCTAAATGTAGGGCTACAGAGCCCATCTACGAATTTGACCTTACTCTTGACCCAAAGAACCCTCACACCAAGTTTAGTCATACTATCTCATTCCCTTCAAGATTTATAGTGCGCACAGACGGACGGACAGACGGACAACTTTTGAGATGTCATAGGTATCCGTCACTAACGTTTTGGGATCCCAAAAAAGGAAACTTGAAAACAGGTCCTGTTCTGTTTTAACAGAAATGATGAGTTCCAAAACAGGAACAGCTGTTTAGCAGGCGAATAAAAACAGAAACGGCAATTTAAAACAGGTCATTCTATTTTTTTATTTTACGTAGGCATTTTGTTGTTTTTATGGCACTTGCATTCCGGCCAAGTGCCATATACCGATCACTTTTCCGTTGGCCGCTCGTTAAGTCCGGTATTTGCGAGTTAGGGTACTTGAATCTTGGCAGGCATATTAGGGCCCCGACCAAACTAACTCGGAAATAGTCACTTGCCCGCCGACCATCGTGGGGGGAGGGAGGGGAGCCGGAATTTGGAATTTAGTGGCATGCATAACTTTCGAACGGATGATCGGACCTTAATGAAACTTGATATTTGGAAAGATGTCATGCCTCAGATGTCCCATTTCACGTCCGGACCGAATCCGATGAATGTGGGGGTGGGGGTCGGAGGGAGAGACCGGAAATCATATTACACGCTTAAAATAGAGCGAAGAGAAACTTGGTGGGGGGAAGCACAAACCCTAGATATATCATTGACAGAACCGGACCGGATTCGGGTACTGTGCGGGAGATTGAGGGGAGGGGCATGAATTCCGGTGATCGCAAGTTACGGTACTTCCACACGTGCTAGGACGATGAAACTTGGCTTGAACATTAGAGACATGACGTGATTGGCTTAGAAATAGCTCCCTGATCCGACCATCATGGGGTGAGTGGAGGGAGGGAGAATCGTGAATCTGAATAATTTTTATAAACTTGTCGTATTTAAGTCCGGATGTAATTCCATAAATGTTGGGGGGGAGGTGGAGGGGAGAACCGGAAATCTTTTGACACGCTTAGAGTGGAGCGATTGGGATAAAACTTGGTCGGAAGAGCAAGCACAAGCCCTAGATACATCAGTGAAAGAACCGGACCGGGTTCGGGCACTGTGGGTGGAGTTGGAGGTGGGTCCGGAATTCCAGTGATCGCGAATCAAGGTACTTACAGATAAACTTGGCTTAGAAATAAGACACTAAACTAGATTGGCTTAGAAATTGGGAGTTCCTGGATCCGACCATTCCTTAAAGTACGAATCCTAACTGCAAAGTACAAAAAATACTTTGAAGCAAAATAACATTTTCGTGATCCCTATGAGCCAATGATAATTTTTGCCTTAAAGTTTAACCGAAAAGGGCTGGGATAGGACAATCTAGTTATCCATCACTTATACACTTAAATTGAGTTGAAGACCCGCTGAAAATGCGTTACTTCGTTGTTCCACTGTTCACGAATAATGAATTTTCAAATAGTGGAATTTCCTTGTGATTTGCAGTACTGAATTTTTGTTTTATGCTTTACGAGAAAAATTTATCGTTTTGTTTGGTTCAGGCACCAAGCAATCTTCACCAATCTCACCACTGCCCACTGATAAGCCGCATTTGTGTTGAGATTAAAATTTCCCGCGTCATAGTAGAATTTACGCTGTAGGGACGGCCGGAGATATTCTGAGCCTCATAACTAGAGCAGATAGTGGAATATCAAAAAATCACTTTGCAGGATCCAAATAATTCAGTGTATTCAATTTAGTGGAATATCAAAAAATCACTTTGCAGAATCCAAATAATTCAGTGTATTCAATTAAATGACACACAAATAAGTTGGCTTTTCAGTTAAACTTTAAGGGTTTTGCTTACAACTGAATTTTTTATAAGTCCAATAATACCTACACTGTCATCAGGTTGGTGACACTTTTTTTTTGTACAACGATGCGCGTTCGAATTAGATTTTTTTTTTTTGTACAACATTTTGTCTACAGTTGTCTGCAAAACCGCTGGACCGTAAAAAAACGTTATCGTCGAAAGTCTTGGTCTTGTCAATTCCGTTGTGATAAAAAAAACATTTTGCGACAAAAACGTTGGACCGTAAAAAAACGTTTACTTCGTCAAAAGTGTTACTCTTGTCAATATCTTTGTGAAAAAAAAAATGTTTTAGGATGAAAAAACGATATTTTACCGTTGTAGAAAAAACTTCTAAATCGAACGCGCTCCGTTGTACACAAAAAAAAATGTTGCACACGAAAAAGTGTTGGACTGGAATATAGTGTTGTAGTATAGTTTTGTAGAACCTTCTAATCCCGGTGGCGCTTCGTTGTACGCCCACTATAACGTTGGACGTACAAAAAAAGAACTGATTAATAAAGTGATTTCGCTTCAGATATCTGCACCATGCACGAAAGAAAAAAACCTAAGGTCCTTAATACACCTCACAACTTTCATCGTCCAAACCTGTATTAAAGTAAGTTAAACCCTTCGTGCCACAAGATACACCCCCCCCCCCCCGTTTTCAATCCCCCACAGTGGCTGAATCTGGGTCCGATCTGTGAATAGAATATCAAAGAATTGTGCTCTTGTATGAGCCTGCCACAATATATCCGGTGCAGCCTCAACTCCCAACGCAGTAGTCGGATCTTTAAATGAAATATCTTAGATACATGCTTTTGCCGGTTATTACGTTTACTCGTTTTTGCAGACAAGTGTTGTACAAAAAAAAACTTCTAAATCGTAAAAAAAAAAAAGTGTCACCAACCTAATGACAGTGTATGTACTTCAGTGTGTTCTTTGCTGAAGACGGTTGCCGGAAGTGCTGCCGAAATATTCGAACTATATTGATCCCTCGCATAACATCTTAGGGGCCCTAAGATGTTATGCGATAACCAGCTGATCTACAAAACCCCCGAAAATCTCGTTTTTGTTTCTTGTATAGCTGTAGGCTGCAAGTGCCAATAAAACTGTAAATGCTATTTTGTGAGTTTCACTAAAATCATGAATAATCTGTTTGGCATAGGCTGTCCACAAATCAGACATTTATGGTAGACTGTTGGTCTTAAATCCACTTTACCACCTGAAGTTAAATGACTATGCCAACTAATCCCAAGTAAGGTACACTGGAGATAAATTTATTTGAACTTTGAAGGGCAGCAAAGAACATGATGAAAATAAGAAAAAACAAATATTCATGCAGTGCTGAGCCGTAACAGTAATTCAAGTTAAGAATTAATTGTAGACCTGTTGCTTTCTTTGTTGCTCAGTTTTTCATTGTTGCTCAGTTTTTTCTGGACTTTTTCACTGCCAAGTTACAACATCTGGTATTTTCAATTACTTCACACTAGGGGTTACTCACTCCCAAAATGGATGCACGGTATATGCCCCCACACCAAACTGGAGTAACCCCTCCAGTTCATGGCAGACTAAATAGTCTCTTAAAAGAAGAAACAGAAAATTAAAAACGAAAAACAAATCGCACCAAAAGATTTGTGTATTCTACTCTTTATTTTTACTATTTATCTATATGATCCACTTTTTGGGTAGGCTACAGCTGAGTAACCTACAAAATAATTAAAAGGCACAAATGAGAACAACTTAAAGTATAAGAGGATTTTTATACAGTTATACATACATTCCTTAAATACACTTTAAAAACGGTGGAACAAAATTTTTGCAGATATGGATCGCAATAAACTAAATCAGGACTGAAAAGCTGGGTAAGAATGTTGTGGGCTAGTAGGGCATGATATTGATGGTGGGTAGGCAGATTTGAATGTGTACAAAGAACTGTATTGGTGCTCTCCTGAACAATGAAATCTGAAACTAGTTGACAATTGAGGAAGGATTTTAAGAAGAAAATTATAGTACTAAAAAAGCACCTTCTCAGATTTTACATCTTTTTTTCCTGAGGACGTGGTAAAAACCGTGGTTTATCAAAATAGAATTTGATAAGCTTTTAACTACTGAACAGCAAGTCAAAGAAAAAAGTCGACTCGAAGTCCAGGCCAATTCAGATACTTGGACCATAATTAAAACAAGAGCTGGAGGTTCATATGGAACCTGCAAGGCTTGGTGGAAGGATGAAAGTAGGAATTTGCCAATTCGTGGGTATATTGTGATCATTTGTAAGCAAAAACCTTCAGACAAGAAGGACGATGGACCTTAGGGTAATAACAAGAATGTATCTTCTGGTAAAAAGTTTTTTTTGCATTTGGCTGTGACGATGGGCACTTTAAGGGCGCTAGAAATTCAACTGTAATCAAAACCCTTGAGGCAAAAATGATCCGGGGCCCTTTATGATCATGAGTATATGGTTTGGTCAAAAGTATTTTTTTATTTTTGGTTAAGATGCGCACTTTAAGGGAGCTAGAAAGTTATTCTAAGCAAAACCCTTGAGGCAAAAATGATCATGGGCTCATGGGGATCATGAAAATGTAGATTTTGTTTATAAAGTTTTTTTTGTGCTTTCCGGTGAAGATGACTACTTTAAGGGATGGTCGGATCTGGGAAGTGATAATTTATAATCCAATCTTGTCAAGTCTCTAGTGTCCAAGCCATTCATCGTCTTAGCACATCTGGAAGTACCTTAAATCCCGATCACCAGAATTTTGGACCCCCCTCCGACTCCCCACAAAGTGCCTGAATCCGGTCCGGTTGTGTCATGATGTATCTAGGGCTTACGCTTGTTCTTCACACCAAGTGCCATCCCAATCACTAGACTCTAAGAGTGTCACAAAAGTTCTGTTACCCCCCTCCGACTCCCCCACATTGATCGGATCATGTCCGCATTTGAAATGGGACACCTGAGACATGAGTTCTTTCCGAATATCAACTTTCATTAAGATCCAATAACCCGGTCAAAAGTTGGACATTTCTCAAGATTCCAGATTCCCGCTCCCTTCACTCACCCACGGTGGTCGGATTGGGGAAGTGTATATTTCCAAGCTAGTGTGGTGGGGTCTCTAATATGCCTGCCAAGTTTCATCGTCCTAGCACTTCTGGAAGTACCATAACTCGAGATGAGTGGCCCGACAGACAGACCAAAAAGTGATCTGTATACGGCACTTGGCCGATAGGCAAGTGCCATAAAAAAGGGAAAGTCTGAAAGTTCTGCAACACTTGGCTTTTAGCTCATTGGAATTCTTAATATTTAAAACAGGCTATCATTACTGTTAAAAAAATTTAGGTCTGAAAACCACAGAAAACCTAAACCAAGCCCAACCAAGGTGGTCTAAAATCTGAATAAGTGGCCAGATATGTACACCCTAATGTATTTCAATCCTGTTTTCCTTAAATTTACCAGATGACTAAAGAAAATAAAATCCTCAGTTTTAGTTCGTAAACCGTTATTCATGACAGAAATACTAGCAACAGAGGCGTTACTAGCCAAAATGTTGGGGGGGGGGGGGGGGTATTTACTGACTGGCTGATTATTTTTACCAATTGTTTTTGCGGATAAAAATAACAATTATTGAGAAAATTTGTTGATGAAAGTGGGCAAATATTAAGGAACAAGACCTGTAAGCTCATATAGCACTTCCATGGGTTGAGATGTAGTGTTTGATCAAACGTACTTTTAAGGTTACCTTTGCGGTTCAGATGCGCACTTTAAGGGAGCTAGAGAAAAAGTATTATGTTTTAGAACTTGGCTGTAATGATACGCACTTTATAGGCGCTAGAAATTCATCTGTAAGAAAAACTATTGAGACAAAACGATCACACGCCCTTAGGGATCATTGATATATACCGTTTGGTAAAAAGTTTTTTTTTTCACTTTTCGGTTAAAATGTGCACTTTAAGGGTGATAAAAAAATATTTAAGCAAAACCCTTGCGGCACAAATGATCATGGGTTGAGATGTATTGTTAGATGAAAAAAAGTAGTTTTCGACCTTGCGGTTCAGATGCGCACTTTCAGGGAGCTGAAACTTCATTTGTAAGCAAAACCCTTGAGGCAAAAATGATAATGGGCTCATGGGGATCATGAAAATGTATAATTTGCTTAAAAGTATTTTTCTAAATTTGTGGTCAAGATTGGTACTTTAAGGAATGTCGGATTTGGAAAGTGGCGATTTCTGAGCCAATCTTGTCGAATCTCTAATATTCCAGCCCAGTTCGATCGTCCTAGCACATCTGAAAGTACCTTAAATCGCGATCACCGGAATTCCGGACCCCCCCCCCCCCCCCCTAAACCTCCACCAAAGTCGCCGGAGCCAATCCGGTTCTGTAAGTGATTTATCCAGAGCATCTCTTTATTATTCCCACAAAGTTCGATCCCGATCTCCCCAGTCTGAGCCGGTCACGTATTTTCTGACCCCCCCCCCCCCACCCCCATTGTTGTCGAATCTGGTCCGGACATGACAAGGGGCACCAGAGACATGTCCTCTGATCAATTATCAAATTTCACTCAAATCCGATCAACCGTTCCAAAGTTACGCATGACTCAGTATTCCGGATTCCCCCTCACGCTACTCCCCCCACGACTATCGGATCATATAAATTTTTATTTAAAGTCAGTTTGATCGGGTCCCTGATACGCCTCCCAAGCTTTGTCGTGAAAAATCCCCAAAACCGCCATTACCGGAATTCCGGGAAACTCCCCTCCACCCCCCCCCTTCCCAGTGTCCGGATCCACTCCAAATGTATAAACGATTCATCTGGAGCAGATGCTTGTTCTTCCCAGCAAGTTTCACTCCGATCCCTATATTCTAACTGTTTCTTGAGATTTCCGGTCCCCCCTCAACTCCCACATAGCTGTCGAATCCGCTCCGGACTTCAAATGGGACACCAGAGGTATGCCATTTATTCAGTTATTAAGTTTCATTCCAATCCGATCACCCGTTCGAAAGTTACACACTACTCCAGTGTTTCGGATTCCCCAGCCCCCCACTCCCCCCAGGTGGTCGGATTGGGAAACTGATTATTTCCAGGTTAGTCTGGTCGGGTCCCTGGGCCTGATGCTCCTGCCAAGTTTCATCGTCCTAGCACATCTGGAAGCAGGGGCGTCCCGAGCCTTCCTTCATTGGGGGGGCGAACATGGTAAAAATTGACCGAATCGGTACCTGATTTTGACCGAATTTATTATTTTTTTCTTAAAAACACAGCGAGTTGCCTTCAACAAGCTACAATGTAAAAAGTTGCATATGTACAAAATCAAGTTCAAAGAGAAAATCTGGCGCGTTTTCACGCTGTTCTGTTCCACTCCTGTTTTTCTGGGATACGCCGTCACCAGTCTTTTCCCTTTGGGGGACGCCGACGCCAGTTTGCCAACAGGACTTGGAAATGCGCCGTTGCTGTAAAGCCCAAACGTCGCTAATGGGTGTTGCCAGGAAAAATTAAAGCGCCGCATGCGAAATTTTTTTTATCCGCCTTTTTCTAGCAACATTTAACTGCTTTCCATGCAAATTCTAGCTTTTAATGTGGTTCAAGCCCCCCAAAATTCCAAGCCTCAAACGCCAACTGTTTGACGCACCTTTCTTATAAATAACGAATACTGCGAGATAAGCCGCAGGCGAAATTTTGTGGAAACACTGATGATCAAAGTGCCGTTTTGCGATCCCAAGACTACCTATTAAACCACAGAGCTGTCTGGCGAAAAAAAGAGGGGACATCCAGGGTAAAGTAGAGACAAAGTACATTTATTCTGAATTTACAGCAAACAAAAGCAGGCTAGTTTTCACGTCCAACTCAGTAACTGGGGTGAACCAAATACTGATTTCCTACTACCTAAAAAATAACAAAAAAAGATCGGGAGCGGTATAACAACCCAATTTCGCAATGGAATAAAACCGAATGTGTCAAGTCTGGTAATAGATACGGACCGAACAAAAATCCGGTTCTCGGGTGAAACCGACTGAATTCGGTAACGAATCACAACCAAATGAATCTGATTAAATACCAAATTATGAAAATGGACTGACAGAATGCAATAGAACAGATACGGACTTGAGAAAAGTCCGGTGAATTACCTAATTCGTTAACGAATGAGACGAGGAATGAGACCAAATAAACACGTTAAATCACCGAATTTACGAAGGGACGGACCGAATGCAGTGAAATCAATGTTGACTGAACAAAAGTTGGATGAATTACCAAATTCGATGAAGAATGGGAACCAATAAACACGTTAAATCACCCAATTTGAAAATGTGGCGACAAAAGATTTATAAAACGGGCATCACGGCTTCGCCGCGATGCCCGTTTTGACCGAATTTTCGCCTTCGGCGAAAATTTGACCGAATGCCCAAAATGTAGGGGGGACGCTGCGCCCCCCCCGCCCCCCCTTCGGGACGCCCCTGTCTGGAAGTACCCCAACTCGAAAAAGTGTGACAAAAACTACATAATTTTCAGAATTCCCCAGCCCACCACTCCCCCCAGATGGTCGGATCGGTAAACTGATTATTTCCAGGTTAGTTATATCGGGTCTCTGATATGCCTGCCAAGTTTCATCGTCCTAGCACATCTGGAAGTACACTAACTCGAACATGTGGGACAAAAAACTCGGACAGACCGACCGAAACCGACAGACAGACGGAATTGCAATCGGTATATGGCACTTGAGCCAGAGGCTGCAAGTGCCATAAAAACTACTATTTTTAAGAAAAAACAACTGTTTTCAAGAAAAAGCGACTATTTCTAAGAAATACTATTTTTTACCGACTGGCTGACAACATTAGGTGGGCATCCCCCCCTAGTAGTGATGCCTCTGACTAGCACTAACATGCGTAACAACATTATTAACATTTACTTTTGAGAAATGATGCATTCACCCACCTACGAGTTTTCTCTCTGAGCAAGACTTTTCTGCAGACTGAAACATGTAACGATCAGTCTTTTCCATTGTGAATTACCGACGTTTTCCTTCCTTCAAATGTCTAGTACTTGGGTTCCACTCGCACCACTGGTTCCAACTTCCTTCCTTCAAGCACGCCCGATTCGTAATTTGAAATTTTTGCGCTGCATAAACATTAAAGTCTTTGGCATAAACTGCCATATAGCTAATATAGCATATAAGATTAAAGCAATGACCGGGAAAACGACGCACAGCAAAAGAAAACCTGAGGAGAACAAGAACTGGGACCAGCGCCGTTCCCTTCGATTCCCCGAGGACTCCTCGGGGAACGGCGAGAATACGCCTTTAGTACTTAAGCCCCGTCTGCATTACCGTAAACCGACCGTTTTACGGTCGACCGTTTGACCGTTACGGCAGTGAAGACGGGTCTTTCTCTACGGACGGCCGTAGCCGTAAAACGGCGGTACTGACCCCTGCGTAACCGTAAAACGGACGTAGTGGAGACTGCTTTTTTGTCACAGTCCCATGTAACTGTTTCTCAACTGTTTTTCAAGTCACATATAAACTGTTTTTTAAATTTCAACACAAGATTCGCCTATTTGGGACTAAAGTAGACTACATTTTTGCGGTTACGGACCTAATGAAGACCACATTTTTGCGGCTACGGACCGTCCGTAAAACGGTCGGTTTACGGCAATGTAGACGGGGCTTTATACTGGAGTAAAAATCTCCTGGAGTACTTGGTACTTGTATTTAAGTAAAAATTATAAGTACTTGGCACAGCACTGCTTGGCAGGCGTATCAGGGACCCGAACAGACTGAACACGAGAATAGCCTTTTTTCCTATCCAACCATCATGGGGGGAGGGATTGGGAATCCAGCATCTAGTGGCATGCATAACTTTTGAACCGGCAACCGGTTTTGATTAAAACTTGGCAAGTGCAAAGAGCTATCATCTCAGATGTTCCGTTTCAGTTCTGGACCGGATCCGATTTTTCATACTCCATTTTTCGTGTATTTATACACTATGATGGGAAATAAAATTATTATTTTTATACTTGTGGGGGGAATTGGAGGGGACACCGGAAATCTCGCGAAACGCTTAGAATCGAGGGATCGGGATGGAATTTGGTGGGGAGAACAATCATAATCCCTGGATAAGTTCGTGACAGATCCAGATCGTATCGGAGCTCTCTGGGGAGTGTTGGAGGGAGCTTCCCGAAGTTCCGGTGATGGCGTTCTAAGGACGATGAAACATGGCAGGCATATTAGACTATTAGTGACCCAACCAAACAGACTTACGGACGCTATACAATGCCATAGGATAACTTCCGTTCCTTAATCCGAAAATCAAACGAATGGGATGCACGTTGGACAGTACTAAGTTTATGCGGCCTAGATTTATTTTTGGCATCCTGACCGGATTCGGCCACGGTAGGAGGATGAAGCGAGAGCCCGAAATTTGCAGATGTGCTCCGATTCGAGTCAAACTTGACGGCGGGAAGAGGAGATGTCAGAGATGCAACATTCATGTGTTAAGAGTCAGGGGGGGGGGGAGTTGGAGAGGGAGTCCCGAAATCTTTTTTGCTCGCATCGTGGTCAAACGAATTGAGCGACTTGAATGAAACTTGGAAAGTAGAGTAGTCATATATCGCAGATGACATATTTGAGGGTCCGGACCGGATCCGGACACGGTGGGGGGGGGGGGGGTGACCGGAATTTTCTGAAAAATGTTCAGATGCGAATGAAACTTGATAGGTCGTTAGAGAAGATGCTTTGATCCATTTATGTGTCCGAGCCAGATTCGGCCGCGGTGGGGAGAGTTGTACCGGAATCAATGTGGCACGTCTAGGGATCAAACGAGGGGATCTAAACTTGGAAAGTAGAAATTTTGTTTGCCCCAGATGATCCGAGGTTATGCCAGAAATGCTCAGACTCGAGTGAAACTAGATATCCTATTTCTAGGTTCGAACCTAGGGGGGGGGGGGTTGAAGGGGTATTTTTCTTGCATCACCTACTCCTAACAAGTGCCATATGAGCTCGTAGCTCTTGTTTGCGGGTCCTTTCACCAGAAAGATCCCCACCGAGAGAAAACCTTCAAGAAGCTCTTCGTGAAGTTCTATTCACGCCGAGAGAAAAGGATGACTGTGAAGAGGTGTGCTTGTAAGAACTCCGTTTTTCTTTGAACCCGGATTCCAGATTGGGTACTCGGCTCGGAACCCAAGATTGTGCATACTTATCATGGTGACGGGAGCTCGCAAATTGATGGTATATATATGTTTGTAGGCCTAACAGAGGCGTTACTAGCCAAAATGTTTGGGGGGGGGGACAAGGTATTTACCGACTGGCTGGCCATTTTTACCGACTATTTTTGCGGATAGACGTGAATATTATTGAGAAAAAAACGACTGTGTTGACGAAAAATCGGCTGATTTTAAGAAAAAACGACTAATTTTACGAAAAACCGACTGATTTTTGATTGTTCTTAAGAAAAAATGACGATTTCTAAGAAAAAAATCGACTGTTTTACTAAAATCGCGGCGCTTCGCGCCGACTCGGCTATTTTTTTTACCGACTGGCCGACCACATTGGGGGGGGGGGCGTCCCCCCCTCCCCCCCAGTAGTGACGCCTCTGAGGCCTAATATATACGTGTTTGTATATAAGCAGCTTTTGTGGATATGAAAATATAAGGGCGATTCTGTCAATCTGGAAAGCTCCGCTAGTTTATGCCTCGGCTGTTCTTGCGACTTCGACTAAAATTCGTTTCGCTTTTTAGAGCTGTTATTTGCGCTCCGCTTATTTTGGAAAGTGAATCCACTAAACTAGTGGAAAGTTATCTCGGCAAGTCAGCGAGAAGTTGTAAAGACGCAACGACTTGCCGTCAGTTGATTCTCGCTTTGCTTTTTGGAAAGCGAATCCGCGAGAACGCCAGAATCATCCTATAGCCGTTTGGTATTTGAACTTGCAGTAACACCAAGAACAAATAAGCCAACAGAACCTCCGTCTTTGCACCGACTACGGATACCCCGACAAAACCGAGCAGAGCTAGAGCTAATTGCTGAGCTTTGAGATCCAATGGAGAGGAAAAGATCGTAGCAGCCGTGACGTCACAATGGTATACACCTGACAATCTGTTTACTCACGACTTTTCTTCTCCGGAGCTTTGCTGCGATGAGCTGTTTGTAGAGGTAACGAATTGTGTTGTTCCGCGTAGCTCCTACCCTCAGCTCGTTTGCATCGGGCAGAACATTGGGAATCTATTCGAATCCGCATGGACATATTGCAGAGATCAGGAGATGGATTTGTTCTTGGTAACGTCAGAGTCTTTCATATTGTGTGACACGACACTGTCAAAATGACTAAGCACTTTTTTGCCTTTGCCCCTTCATTATAGTCGCAAGATCAGAGGCGTTTTTCCGCGACAATCCCGGATTGTTTTTCGTTTTTCAGCGACAATCCCCGAACTGATTCATCAGCGAAACAGCAAATCTACTATCTCAGATTACAAAACGACCATCCGAATCTCACTCCGTTGCAAGATCCCGAACTGACGATCCAAGAACGAATCCAGATAAGTCAGAGAAAACGATTTTTTCATAATCTGGATTATCGGAGAAAACACATTTCGGAGAATCCGGATTGTGAATCGTCAATCTAGATTGTCACGAAAAAACGCCTCGGCTACCAGTACGAAGCTGCTTTATGAATCGTCACGGAAATCGACCAATCGTATGCATTCTAGCCGCACCATGTCGACCGGGTTTAATTTATTGAATTTCCCACAACCATATTCCTAAAGAGACACTTAAAAAAAGGCGAAAAATAAAGTTTCAGCTGAAAATCAGCATATCATTCATTATTCGACCCTGCGCCAGCAAATATATCAAAATCTCTAAATCCTAATCAAAAACGTTAAAAAAGATAATTCAACAATTAAAATAACATCAACTTTTAGCACAAATAATATTCAAAGTTCGTGCTAAATTAATGAACTCAATAAGGCACTATTTTCAACATGTTAACAAGCTTAAACATCAATACAAATAATTTAACAATCGACAGATGGGGTTAAAACTGAGCTAATCCGTAGGGATGGTGGCTCCAGACATGGCGTCTACACTTGTGGTCTCCACTGAACACGCATCTCATAAGAAACAAGGGATACCGTAGTATTTTAGTGATTTCAAAATCTTTTAATTTTAATCTTTTAATTTCTAACAATTTGAGATGGAAGAAAAACGGGTGCAAAAGCGAATGGGCTGTCCCCACTTTATAAGCCTACATGGGATGACTTTCCTCAAAAACAGGGCGAAACTACGGAAATACGAACAGACCTTTTCTTTTTTTCCCATACTACGATCCCCCACCAACTCTTAACGACGATAGCGAAAACATCTTAAAAGGCCCAATATTTATCGACCACCGATCGCGATCCCGAGGAAAAAACCATCTGTCTGCATTGTTCTTCTTTTCTACATCTATGGGCTTCTCTCGTTTCTCATTGATAACTAAGACGCGAGGGGGTGATATATTTGAGTTTGGCACTGAAATCCAGAAAAACCTTACCCTTCAATCTTCCCATTTTCTAAGATGACTTATTTTTGGTTACTTCGTTCTCTTAACTGTTTGGTTGCAGTTTTATAATCTTACGTTGCCATCTAGATTGCCTGTGATGTCTATGTATGTTTATAATCCCTTTCGATGAATTACAATTAATTATAAACCAACACCAGAGTGAGAATCCCCATTTGACATAGGTCTGCCACATTTTCGAACGACGATCCGCGAAGTGTACTAGCCAATTAAACTGTGTTTCACTGAGGTTTCGCAATACACTATATGACTCTATTCGTTGACAATTTTAACAAAATCCTAGAGGGCCTGTGATTGGCTGCTGGAGCCAAGTCTCCGCCTCAAGGGAGGAGTTTCTTTGGCCCCGCCCTGTGGGAGGAGCTACGTCATTGAATGGCGATGCTAGCGGCCTGACGGCCGATGTGAGAAGTCTGAAACACACCAGTGAACCTCGGAAAAACGAGAAACATCATGCCCGGGCCACATTCTGTCACATCTGTACGCAATTTGGTTCGCTAATTTG
The DNA here is from genome assembly GCA_023053555.1 of Branchinecta lindahli. Lineage (NCBI taxonomy): Eukaryota > Metazoa > Arthropoda > Branchiopoda > Anostraca > Branchinectidae > Branchinecta > Branchinecta lindahli. The sequence continues at coordinate 9,698,968 of JAKZAO010000005.1, read as the reverse complement.
GTTATTACCCACTCTCACTTTTCATCCTGGTCACACCTTGCACGAATAAATTCAAGATATATTACCAGCATCATCACTCATTTGTAAACAAAACTAGCTAAAGTCAGTGACTGTGGTCTGTGATTGGTCCAAAGACGTTTACGTTACGTTTCAAAATGGCGGAGATGGATTTTTCCATCTCGTCTATTTTACGTTTTCAGCGTCTTTTCTTCCCAGTTTCGACCGTAAGACGGTCTTATTACCGGCGTTATTACCAGGTGTGACTATAGTGGGGCACGGGCATCATCCGCACGAATCCTTAAAATTGATTCGAATTCTATGCAAACCAATCAACAACGTTTGTTGGAACAGTTGTGGTGACATTTCTGGTTCTTCGCTAGGCACGTGGCGATCCTTCATCGTCACGAAGAGTTAGTCATCAACAGTATCATGCTACTGTTTTTGCGACAGGGTATAAAGACCTGCGCACACCTGCTTCTCGACCAAAAGCGGAGCGTCGTAGCTACAACGTTAGGCGGAATTCACACAGAGGGCGTCAAATTATTTGCCTGGCGTTGCGAATTTTTTCGGCTCTGAGCCGAAGCCTGACGAAACCATTTTTCAACGCCTGGAGTGACGAATATCGCCAGGCGTGGCGAAATTCGTTCTCTGTGTGAACTGGGCTTTATGCTACGTTTACACACTGCGTAAATCCGAGCGTATTTTACGCACGTATTTGGGCTTGAAAAGATCTCTAGTAATACGGACGCATTTGAGAAATCGGTCCGTTTTGTATATAAATACATCCGTATTGCTAGCAATCTTTTCTAGCTCAAATACGTACGTAAAATTCGCTCGGATTTCAAAATATGCTCAGATTTTACGCTAAGTGTAAACCCACCATGACTACCAATACACTTGATGACTATCTCTCCTTGCCGATGCAAAATCTCTGGCCTCTCTGGGTACCTAGCGGAAGAAAGGCAGAAGTGGTATCACAGCTGCATTGTTTGACAGAGGATTTGAGTTGTTAAGTTTGAGGTTTACTCCTTCTTCCTGAGGATCACTGGCGTGTTTTGGACTTAGTCATATAGAGTATTCTTGGCGACTCTTAATTGAAATTTCCATTGGCAATCGTAGGGATGCTAACAGGCGATCAAACTTTTCCGGCCTTCACTTTCATTTATAAAGATGAAAACATCTCAACTTTTCCGTGTGAAAGTGATGATGGTACTGAAAATCCTGGCAAAAATTCTAGTCCCGAGGCCCCGACCCTAATCGTCTATCAAAAGCATAAGGTTGTCGTAACCGTGTTCGTCCAGACCCGGCGCGATCTCATTCGCTGAAAATTGTGGATGCGAAGATACGTAAATTAAAAGTTTGTTTTAACAACGCATTCCGTCATCTCCTTTCATACAATCGACTCTGCTAGTCAAACGTTCTGAGAAAATGAAACTGAATCTTTTGATGTTATGAGACGGAGAGCGATAGTTTAATTTTGTTGCAAGGTTAGAAATCTCCGAAAACCCACTTTAAAGGCAATTCAAGAGTATGTAGTGTGCCGTTCCGGCCATTTCTACCGCATTTTCCGTCGACTGTGCTTTTGCCCCGAGCCACCGAATGGATGAAATGATTGTATATATTTAGTTAAGAATAGTCCTGTTTTAGTGTAATATGTGATGTGTAACGTCACGAAATAAATAAAGTGATTGATACGATAGCTTCGCATTACCAGTGGAGACGCCGATTTAGACTGCGAGAGCTTGCGTAGCAAAGGCCAGAACGCAACAGCGGAGCGGTGGACAGTAAAATCCCTAACGCATGCGACAAGAAAAGCAAAATCATGGGCCATTGATCTTAAAATTCAATAGATATCCCAATAAATTTAAAATTCAATAGACACCCTAGCTCCTAAGACGATTATGTTCCACACACTACCGGCAGAAGAAGTTTTCTTCGATTCCTAAAGAAAGCCATCCCACGCATTGTGATCAACACCCCTTGTTTCTCAACTGCACAAAAAATACTGGAATAAAAAGGAAACATGCTGCAAACACTGCTTTAAATCTGTGAGGAAGGGATGTAGCGATTTGGCAAAAAAAGCAAATGTGATGCACAAACTGCAGGCTTTTAAAATTCTGTGCTAGAACATGTGATGCATAAGATTTCCTACGTGATTGACGGTAATAGCCACGTTATTTTTGGGCTAACAAGTGAGGATGAAAGACGAACATAATTTCATGATACATTCCTAAAACATTGTAAGTAGATACTCCGGCACAATTTAAAGAGATACTAGTAATAGCTGCGATAAAATTGGATTCTGAAAAGAGACGCAGTCATGAGAAGCCTGGGCCTATTACCCACTAACGATACATCAGTCCTACGTTAGCATGTTAAAAGCTTACTCATCAGAAGATATGAACCAGAAATCTTGAAATATCAGAAAACTAAAAAAATCTCGAAATCCCAGAAAACTACAAGCTGTTTGACAGTGCAAAACGGATACGTCAGCTGGAATTTATTATGCCTATATTTCGGCCCTTCTTTTCACAAGTTTCGTTTCTTCCATCTTGAGCGGCTTTGAGCCTGAAGAGGGCCTTTGCCAAGAAGGGCCGAAATATAACTCTAATAAATTTCAGCTGACGTATCCGTTTTGCACTGTCAAACATGATTCGCAGTTAGCTTGGGCTGAAGGAATATTTATACTACAAACTGGCTATTTTTCACAGCTCACTTCTCGGGAAATTACGAACCCGCCTTTTTTCCTGAGCTCACTTCTTCTCAGAAGTTATGAGCTGGCAATTTTCCAAAGATTACTGCTGAGAAAACCATGAGTCGGCTTTTACTCCTAGCTCACTTCTCAGAAATTATGATCCCGCCATTTCTGACAGGTCGTTTTTCTCAGAAAATCATGAGACAGCTTCTTTAAAGCTCACTTATTAGACGATGTCCATTATCTGTCGCAGGCAAAGGACCATACAGCCTATACAAGATGTGAAAAAACTCAGTTCTTCTACACATGTTCCTAGGGATATTCCGCCTATTGGACTGTCAGGAGATTCTTGCAAGGTACTAAAAGAGTTAAAGGAGCTTTCGTTTAGCATATTTTCAGGGGAGAAAGATAGGTATCCGGTTTAGACCCCCCCCCCCTTTAAAAAAAGCTAACTGCAGTACGTCGGCAAAAAAATAACAAGTTCGGACATTTGCTGGGATCGAACCCCTAGCCCTTTCTTTGGATACCGCCTGGAAGCAGATCGAGCTAAACAAAACTGAACTAAAGTCTCTCGCTCTATATTTCATCCAACATTTTAAGTGTACTTAGTTTGTATTTTCGTTTCACATTCTTTTTTTTGTGTTACTCGTATTATTCGTGAGTGTTTTTCCAATTTCTGCCCATGTTATTAGCGAAGTGCTGTTGGGGTCACAATAAAATTGACTGACAGAAACTAGATTCAAACAAATGTGTACCGGGGAGATAGGCCGAGACTTTTCCGAAATGTCCTGTCCCGCTCAATGACATGATCTAGCCTAAAACAGCGAACAGCACAAATAAGAGCTTAGGCAATAACACAGAAAAAAGGACGGCTTAGATAACAAGCATGAATTAATAAAAAAAAAAAAAAAACACCCCAGGCAGAGCCCATGACCACAGTAAAATCTCTTGAACGATTTTTCGTCTAAATTCTACACGGTAAATCTCAATTACACAATCAAGTGCTAGCTAGTTAAAGCGCCATTAGTATTAACGCAGTGTTGCCAGATTTTGGGCATCAAAAACATGAAAAATGTGAAAAAGTTCTCTTCAGAGCCCAAAAGTGATTTTAAGCAAGAGATTCAAGGATGAAAGGGATCTAAAAGTCCACTGGAGAGAGCGATCGTGATGAAACGGCTCAAGCTGTTATGTGTTTGTTGACGAATCCAAACGGTTCGTCTGTCACGCCACAATGACTTTTCGGGCTGATTTTCACGACTTTGCTGTATTTCTACTTAAAAGGAGCCTATAAACCCAAAATCAGCAGAGAAAATGTGCTAACTAGCCCAAAAACCCTTGGACGGATTATACTAGACCAACTGTCGAAAAGTAGCAGAATCTAGTAACACAGTTGAAAAGACTTGGCAACAGACATTGTTCAGAACATCAGAGGTTCGGCTTGTGCGGATTACGCGGAAGAACACTCGCAGCAAGCCGTGTATCATTGTAAGCTGAGAAATGGTCACAAATACAGGAAATCTGCACTAAAATGCACTCCCGAAGGATATATTCAAAACCGCCTCTGGCAAGTGTCGAAGCTGTGCGCGTATCCGAAAACAGTGAAAATGGCACGTTTTCGTGTAACTGTACAGAGAGTTTTAAAGTCTGTGCGCACACAGTTCGCTTTCGCAGTTGGATGCAAGTTTCCTTCTTCTCTCCGGAATTCTGAAGCATCACATGCATGTTTCCCCAAAGTGAAGCGAATTTCACATGCGAATCTTATCGGACTGTATGTGTACGTGGCTTTACAGTCTACGCAGCACGATGCGGGTGGCTACTGAGCTCACGTGAATTCTTACGTTCTCAACCCACTAACCAGCACGTCTGACATTCCCTTCAGGGTTGCATCCTGCTCCATTATTTCGAAAGACAGAGGAGGGATGGAAGTATGAACTGAAATACAAAAATGCTCCTTGGGCAGGAATTGAACTGGCGACCTATCGCTTCAACTGCCACCGCTCTAACCACTGGGTTACCAAGGACTTGTGAACATAGTATCCAAACCACTACACTCGCCAGATCGACGCGGTCTCCAGGAACAGTGATCCCGCTCGTGAAAAGTTCGTCAAGTTTCGTCTTGAGTGATGTAAGGTGCTTGAAGGCGGATCCGCAAACTGATTTGAAAATCACTCAGCACCCCTTCGTAACTCTAGAGTATGCTCTTTCACTTGGATAACTCTGAACTGTGACCAGCGTAACTTTCCGCCTCTTCGCACAACCACTGACTTCCACACACTCAAATTCATACGCCGCTGCCACCATTTTTCACAGTTTCGTTTAGTAAAATCTCCACCTATAACCTCAACCGACCATAAAGCCCACTGAACGCATCTGTGTTGATCTGACCATTGTCCAGAACGTGTTCCTTCCGATACGCCTCCCACCTAGCGTCGTCGGATTCATGAGTCAGATAGCGGATTCCGACCTGACGTTCAAGGTCTCTCAGGTCGCACCAGGTTTGGTAGTCTTGTAGCCAGGGATGGAGGAGGGTCTTATCGACTGTGTAGCGCTTCCGCTGTTTCACCTGTAGTAGGTTGTTGATGACATCGATGGCTGGAACGAACAGGAAAGTTAGATGAGAACGAAGGCGAGTACTTCCAACAGAAGTTCGAATATATACTGAATGAGGGATGGATGTATAGCGTTATGGGGGAGAGATGTTTCGTTAATAGGCTACAGTTGGCGAAGTTCCTCAGGATAGCCTTAGCATGATAACGAAGGCGAGTACTTTCAACAGACGTTCGAATATATACTGAATGAAGGATGGATGTATAGCGTCATTGGGGGGACAGATGTTTCGTTAAAAGGCTACTAAACAGTTGGCGAAGTTCCTCAGCACAGCCTTAGCCCATAGGGATCGGTGGTAGTTAGATAGGTATTTATTTTCAGACATAGGTTTATTTTTGTATGAATGAATGAATATTTAATAGTCAATTGGCCGTACAAAACACATAATGGTAACAATTATAATACACTTTACATCACTCAATGATTATCTTATTTAACTAATACGCTCTTTAGAAATTGGCACATTTTAATTATCTTAGCTTTATTTTTTGTTTCGAGGACGCCAGAGAACTTAATAGTATACCCATTAAGAAAATGTCTCCTGGGGTCTGAGAGTTGCTCGCAATCTACCAAAAAAAGTGATTATTAAGGTTGTTATTAAGGTATATGTTTATTTTTATTTCGATAGGTTTTTGCTAGATTAGTTTTTTTTCTTTTATGTTTTTAGAGCTAAAAAAATCGTATTATATCTACAAACAAATACGATCCCTTTCCCCTTTATACGTTTCCTCGTTTTTATGGTACTTGCCTATCGGCCAAGTGCCATATACCGATCACTTTTCGGTCTGTCTGTCAGGCCACTCATCTCGAGTTAGGGTACTTCCAGAAGTGCTAGGACGATGAAACTTAGCAGGCATATTAGGGATCCGACCAAAATAACTTGGAAATAGTCACTTCCCCGATCCGACCACCGTGGGGGGAGTGGATGGATGGGGAATCCGGAATATTGACGTATGTATAACTTTTCAGCAGGGAATCGGATCTTAATGAAACTTGATCTTTGGAAAGACCTCGTGTCTCAGATGTCACACTTCAAGTCCGGAATGGATCCGGTGACTTTGGGGGGAGTTGGAGGGGGGGGGACCGGAAATCGTGTAACATGTTCAGAGTGGACGGATCGGGATGAAACTTGGTGAGAAGAACAAGCACAAGCCCTAGATACATAGTTGACAAGACCGGACCGGATCCGAACACTGTAGGGGGAGTTGGAGGGAGGGTTCCGGAATTCCGGTGATCCCGGCTTAAGATGCTTACACATGTGCTAGGACGATGAAACTTGGCAGGCATATTGGGGACCGATCGAGCTGACTTGGAAATAGTCACTTCCCCGATCTGATCACCGTGGGGGGAGTGGAGGGAGGGGGAATCCGGAATATTGACGTATTTATAACTTCTGAACGGGGAATCGGACCTTAATGAAACTTGATATTTGGAAAGACCTCGTGTCTCAGATGTCACACTTCAAGTTCGGAATGGATCCGGTGACTTTGGGGGGAGTTGGAGGGGGGAACCGGAAACTGTGTGACATGTTCAGAGTGGACGGATCGGGATGAAACTTGGTGGGAAGAACAAGCACAAGCCCTAGATACATAGTTGACAAGACCGGACCGGATCCGAGTACTGCGGGGGGAGTTGAAGGGAGGGTTCCGGAATTCTGGTGATCCCGACTTAAGATGCCTACACCTGTGCTAGGACGATGAAACTTCACAGGCATGTCAGGGACTTAACAATTTTAACTTTACGAACAGTCGTTTCTCCGATTTGACCATCGTGGGGGGAGTGGAGAGTGGGGGAATCCGGAATCTCGAGGTTGTCCAACTTTTGAACGGGTGATCGGCTCTTACTGAAACTTGATATTCGGAAAGAACTGTTTCAGATGTCCCATTTCAAGTGCGGACAGGATCCAATCAATGTGGGAGAGTCGGGGGGGAGGGGGAATTTTGTGACACGCTTAGAATAGCTATTGGGATGATACTTGGTGGGAAGAATAAGCATAAGCCCTAGATGCATCAGTGACAGAACCTGACCGGATTCGGTCACTCTGGGGGGAGCTGGAGGGGGGTCGAGAATTCCGGTGATCGCAATTTAAGGCACTTCAAGATTTGCTAGGACGATGAAACTTGGCTTGAACATTATAGACTTGACAAGATTGGCTTAGAAATTGTCACTTCCCTGATCCGACCATCCCTTAAAGCACCCATCTTAACCGCAAAGTACAAAAAATACTTTCAAGCAAATCCTACATTTTCATGATCCCCATGAGCCCATGATCATTATTGCCTTAAGGGTTTTGCTTAGAAATGAATTTCTAGCACCCTTAAAAGTGCGCATCTTAACCGGAAAGTAAAACAAATACTTTCACCAAACTATATATATTCATGATCCTAAGGGGCCCACAATCATTTTTGCCTCGAGGGTTTTAATTACAGATGAATTTCTAGCACCCTTAAAGTGCATATCATCACAGCCAAGTGCAAAAAAAAAACTTTTTTTTACCAAACGATACATTCTCGTGATTTCCAAGGGTCAATCGCAATTCTTATTTCAAGGGTTTTGCTTACAAATGATCACAACAAACCAACGAATTGGCGAATTCCTACTTTCACACTTTTACCAAGCCTTGCAAGTGCCATATGAGCTTACAGCTCTTGTTGAGTAGATGAACGAGAAGCTACGAAAAAATTTAATCTGCTCTGCTCGCTCAACTCTAGACCGACGGAAAATTGGTTTTGCTTAAAGAGCAGAAAATAAAACAAAAAAATTCTACGAATAAAGTATTCATCCTATCTGCCTAAAACAGGCGACCTACAGCACAACACTAGGTGGCGGAATCCACAGGAGACCCCGCACCGTTGAGGCAGCACAGACGTTTTGAGAGGGACAGAACTTGAAAAGCTGATACATTACCTTCAGATGAAATTTCTTTCCAAGGGTTGGGTGGGTACATGAACGCTGCATTCTGAATCTGATCGTTGATATCCTCATCCTCGTTAAAGGGGAACGTTCCTGACAAGCTCACGTAGATTATCACTCCCACGCTCCACATGTCCAGGGATCTATTGTACCCCTTGTTCCTCAGGACTTCAGGTGCTAGAAAAGGAATTGTTCAGTAAAGTTTAACTGAAAAGCCAACACATTTGTGTGTCATTTAATTGGATACAGTGAATTATTTGGATTCTGCAAAGGGATTTTTTGATTTCCACTATCTGCTCTAGTTATGAGGCAAATATACAGAAAATTAGAAAATCGTATTACAAACTGCAGTTTTGACCGCGAGCACAAAAAGGGTATTCCCAAGACACGCGAGTTAAATGTAAACGCGTGACGGCAGCTCGCTGGCAACTCGCCTGCTGTATATACTTTTCACGAAACAGTATTTTTTACTCCATTTTTTTCTCTCTTTATTTTTTTTTCTCCAGAATTTTATCCACACGTCCAAGCAAGTCCGAGGGCGGGTTCGGTCGGGGGGGGGGGAGCCGGAACCCCATCCAGGGGGTTCATCTTTCTAGCTTCATCCCGGTCGGATCACACGTTAGGAAGTTAGGCGTGCCACAAGATTCCGGGTTCCCCCTCCCTCCACAGCCCCCACGGACGGTCATATCCAGGAGACGCAATGATTTCCCAGTGAATTTAGTGAGGTCCCTAGTAGGAGAGCCAAGTTTCATCCTAACTCGTGATTACTGGACCGACAGACAAACCGACGGAGAAGCGCTCGGTTCGATCTAAAAGTGCTACAAAAATCCCGGATTCAGGTACAGTCATCCGGTCAACCTATTCATCAGAGTTTTCTTCTCAGTATCATGCGGCAAATATTGCTTTGAATTCTTAAATATCAACACTAGCTTTCTTCATATTCTGGAAAATATAGAATTTCGGGGCTAATAAATCCGTAAGAACGAATAACCACAACCTTTTGATTAGCGTTTGGTTCTCAAAAATTCTTCTGTTTTTTTCGATGCTTCTGATATTTGGAAGTTGGTTTGAAGGAACAGTAAACTTGACTACGCAACTTTCGGCCATCGAATCGCCCGGGGGGCCATAGATAAATATACAGGGTCTTATTGTCGACAGGCCCCCCCCCCCTTCTTTGTTATCTCGAACCGTCTCGAACCCCCTCCTTAGTGTTCCCAAAGCTAGCTGGCAGGCCCTTGCCCCTTATGCACTGTAATTATGCACTTATGTACTGTAAAGTTCGCCTTTATACATGTAGACTACAGGCTAACAACCTCCCCGACAAGACGGCCGGGGTTCGATTCCTAGTCGCGGCACACAAACCTTTTGCTTTTTCAAACCTTTTGCTCAAAAGTCGAATTCTCGGAAACTGCCCGGAAACTGCAATGGTCGTAACGAGAATTTTTCTTACGCTCAATATCGACTCGGGGTACATTCTTGATATGTTAGCTAGCTCCCGGAGTCAAGTTTGAGTCAAGTTTTCTGTTCCTTTAACCTTCCAGAGCATAGAGAAAGAAGCTCGTGGGTTGCACGCACTTTTGAGGCTGGTTTTAATCTTTAAAGAACACGACGTACTTATGATACTAATTCATTCTAAGTCAGTAGTATCTCCGTTCGTTCTCGTTCCCAAGATTCCACACTTCATAAGTGTATCCTATCTCCTCTATTGGCATTACAATGACTATCACTATCACGCTTGCCACGTTTGTTCTCTTTGCTTTACGGATCCGGCTTCCGATAATTATTTCCGAGACGCTTATTGGTTAGCAGACTGGTTATGCAAATTTGGCCACGTTTCTCGTACACAAGGGACATCAAAGGAGGCTAAAAACTGCCGAAACCATGTGTAACTTGCTGTAACTGTAAGCACAGCTAAGTTTTAATGTAGTGTAATATCTCACATCATGTTATGACGGTCAAAACAGACGCATAGCCTAACCCTATGGAGGCTTCAACAAGTAGGGGAGACGATGGGATATGCAGTCGCTATCCCTTACCACGCCAGCCACGTAAAGTTTTGACTTGTTTTTCAAGTCATCACAATACTGTTTTGAATACTTTTCTGAATTTTAATAGCTTTAGTTACTGTAAAAAGTGAATGAGAAAATCTGAGGGAAAAAAACTGAATTTTGATTAGTAACAGTGGCTGATTAGAATTAGTAAAAGTAAAACTGGAAACAGTAAGTGCCCGGCTATGTGCTGACATCTTATAGTTCGGTGGATGCCACGAACAGTCATAAAGCTTGACAGTGCAAAATCTGCATCACCTGCAGGGAAGGTCCGGGGGGACTTGTTAAATAACAGGCGAAACAAAAAATTCACTTCTATTTACTAATGAAAAATAAATACTGCTACTAATCTAATTGTTGCGGCCGGTACTTACCTAGGTAGGCAGGCGTTCCGACAACAGACTTTCTAAAGGACTTCTCTCCAATGATTCTGGCAAATCCGAAATCGCAAAGCTTAACTTGTGGAAATTCGGCGTTTGAGGATAGTAAGACATTCTCGGGCTTCAGATCACAATGGACAATGTTCTTGCTGTGAAGGTGCTTCAAGGCCCCGAGAATCTGAAATATATTAATTCTAATTTAATTTAATAACCATATATCTTTCCTTACAACTGAAACATCTCTGAGTAGATAGAAAACGGATGCTCGAGTTTAAAGACCTGTCGTACCTATGATGTCAATGCGACCTACTTCCGTAACATCATTCATTAGTTCTTAAACCCGGAGACCCAAATTTCATCTATTACATTCTTGAACAGGCAAACGACACCTCATTAATCTTTGCACTGGCCACGATTCAGTTGTTTCCATGCGCATTATGCTCCCGGCGAGTGTTCGCGTCTCATGCTACTGAAGCGTAAAACCGGTTATCTGAATTTTGCAAAGATTTTGCTAGAAGTCATTGGGACTCGGAAAAGGCTTAACACAGCAAAGTCCGAGGATAATTTGTCAAAAGCAGATCCTGTCTTTACAGTAATCAGATAGTTTTGTATTAGAACATAAACAGTGTAAAGTGCGAGGTGTGCTTTAAAATCAGCGACCGTTTTAGTAGATATTAGGCTACTATCTCTTCACTCACGAAGTAATTCCCCAAAACGGGATACTTATTTTTGCTCGACACTTCATTTATTTATTGCAGGTTCATTTCTTCCAGCTACAGTCTGAAAAGGACACTTACCAAGAAGAGTCGAAATATCACTGAAGAGTATCCTAGTTAACTTATCCGTTTTGAGTAGTTTTTTATATATTACCCTACATAGATTCCGAGCGTGTCCGAAAGCTTTCAGGACTGTAAATGCTGCATTTAATGCTGCATTTTTATTTTTGTTCTCGTCCGAAAGCTCTTACCTCATATGCAGCATTAAATGCAGCATTTACAGCACTAAAAGCTTTCGGACACGTTCTTTATTTCTTCTCTGACACTTCTAATTCCGAAATTTAGCCTTAATCACCAGCTCCCCAGTTTCTTCTTGAAAATCCAGCGTAGAATTTAGCATATTCGCTGAATTTTTCGATTAATTTTATGCTGAATTAATGCTACATTAACTGAGCGAAAATTTAAGTCCGAAAGCGAAATGCTGCATAAAATGCTGAATTCATTCAGCATTTTCATCCGTTTCCGAGCTTTCGGACATTCCACTGAACCTCTGGAGATTCAGTAGTCGATAATAGGCACTGTTCACTCGAACTTGAAAGAGATAAATGCCTCTTCGGAGAAATAGCCCCTACTACAGCTACATCCGCAGTAAAAATTTCAGCAATCTCTGAGCAATGGAGGATGGACGCTTAAATACGTAAATTCAGAGCCCCTTTTACTAGAAATTACTGTCTGTCCGCTCACGGGCTGAATTCTTAATCAGTGAGCACCAGCGCTCAATTTTCTGAAGTTAGTCGACCTTGAACTGGAATGATTGTATCTCTTTCCATCGCCTCAATTCCCAACGAGATTCCAGTATTTCTAACTGGAATCTCCCTCCTAGTCCACAACTAAATCCTCGCTGACTCTCAGAGGAAAATAGGACTGATCTTAACTCCAGTTTTGCGGCTCATGGCACCGTGATTAAACAACAAATCCCGAGAGTCCACCCACAAGATTTCCTTTCGCGTTCCCCACACAACACAACCATTTTATGTTCTCGTAAAGACATTGTTCTGTTTCACAAAAAGGTGTACGCATCACAAACTGGCAGGTTGACTCACTTGAATTAAAAATAGGATGACATAACGAAGAGAAATTCTAAAAATTCTGCAACGGTGCATAGATAGGTCGACAGATAGATTTAATGCATAAAGACCAACAAGGGCCATCGCACCAAAAACAACAAGAAAAAAACTACAGGGTACACAATCTGTGCTAATCCTACCCGGAGGCACCTTGAAAACACTAATACTTGCGACTTTTCATTGCGTAGACTCTGTGTGCCATAGTTTATGGTACTGCGCTACTGATTGACCATGCTACCGACTCACATATGCAACCTGTTAGGTGCAGATACGTGCTTTAAAGGTCATCTAAATGAAGTCTAACACCCTAAATTGCCACTTTTACATACTGCTTACCATTTATCTCTCGAAAACCGGACTAAAATCGGATGAAGTTTCATCGTGCTATAATTTTCAGCCTTTTTTCCGATTTGTCTTGATCGTAACGCTCGCCGTAACAGTTGTAACAGTCCATGCGTAACAGTTCATGTTGTAACAGTCGACGCCGTAACAGTCCATGCGTTTATCCATCCATGCGCTGTTTATCCATCCATGCGTTATCAACGTACGTTTATCCATGCGATAATGACGGTTTAAATATTGGCGCTAAATTTGTCTTGGGAGGTCGTAACGAATCGCCATAGGGAGACTTAGAACTTCAAGAGTGGATAGCGCCGAAATCACGGAGCGAAAAATTTCTTCTTCTCTGTACCGGTACTGTGAAGGACGATCTGAGGGGTTCATGGAAGTATGGTAGGATCGTTCAGGTGTCCTTTAAGAAGGTCATGACATACCTCTTCTGCGCACCGCTAACAAACTCTGCTTACCTGAGTGATTATAAACTTGGTGGTTCTCTCCGACAACCGTCCTTTTTCGCTAGACAAGATCATCTCCAGCATATCTCCCTTCAATTTCTCCATAACAACAAAAATCCGCTCCGGGGTCTCGAACATCCTCTCAAGATTTACAACACCAGGATGTGAGAGGTTCTGGAGAATTGAGACTTCGTTTTTCAGCTGATCCGCTTGTTTTGTAGGGAACCGCTGCTTGTCTATAACTTTGATTGCGACGAGTCTGTGCGTTCGTCGGTGGGAGCCTGAAAAGAAGATGGCTCAGTTATTTAATATTATAAGTTATTATAATATTATAATTTTTTTCGAAGAGGCGTGTAATGCATATCTTCCAGAAAGTTAGCGGCAGACATGAGAGGATGATATAAGTCATAACAGCTTCCAGAGAGGATGATATAAGTCATAACAGCCTCCAGAGATGATTTCTGTTCGAAAAAGTTAAAACAGTTAACACACCTCCATGAACTCCATCTCAGTTGATATCGGAATGACAACCTCGATGGCCATTTAAAAATATCAACCTCGCCTTCGGTTCGGTAGATATTTTTCATAACCTACCTCGCCTTCGGCTCGGATAGGTTTTCCATTTCGAAAAAGCGGAGTAAATGAAAGAAAATAAATACAACATATAAAGACACAGAAAAAGACACTAATTTTCAATAACTTTATATAACTTTCGATAGCTCGCTTATCTCAAACCAAACGAGATACGCCTCGGAGAAGGACGCGACGACAAAGTATTCAATATCTGTTTTTGACGGGAACGAGCCTGAAGATAATGTACCCACGTGGCGACTCCACGCTATCTTCCCCAACTTTAAAAACGCTAAATCTCCAAATTCACCCTCTCTGCCAAACAGTATAGCCTATGCTTTCCGCACAATTACCTCCATAGACTATGCCGAACTGGCCGGATCCCAAAACCTCCTCCGCGAAGATCTGATACAGCGTCCCGATATCCTGAACGCTGTCCTCTTGAGCGAGTTCAAACGCCCTGTTTTGTACTTGTCCCCCTTCTGAGTTCTGAGGGGTCACAGGCATGAAAGCCTGACGTAGCATCGTTTCCCAGGCCTTCGCTAGATGGAGCCCCAGCCCGGTTTCCCGAGCGGGGAGGGGGGCCTGAGGCATGCCGGTGTTGGAGTTCTGAATGAAGGCGACGTCCTCCCCAACGTAGTAGTCTGTTGTGGCAGTTTTGATTTCAAAGACGTGCATACGATCTGTAAGTAAAATGCAGGCCGTGAACATCAAAGATGGATGAAGATCTGGAACACTTGGTTTGTTTTTGTAGTGAGCTGGGGGAGCTAAGGAGAGAAGTTTTTGGTCAAGAGATTCTTCAAGGGGGGTCTCTGAAAGATTTGATGGGTAGTAAAGTGTCCCAAGAGTTGCGTCGGTTGGGTAGATTCCTGAAGGTTGCCATGGAGCACCATGAACATTTTATTCTAGGTTGAAGTTGTGGTAGGGATAGTTGTTAGTTTGTTTGATAGTTACCAGAATTAGGAGTTGAGTGTTGAATATTTGGATTGGTACAGTTGGAGTGCTCATTTATTTTTGTCCCGCCATGGCCCTGAGGGCTTTTTTGGGAATACATTCATTCATTCATTCATACGTCTTCACAATGTCACGATGTCGTTTCTTGTGTGAATAAATTAAATAAAAAACTACCTGGACGCGAGCTACTCTAAGATCATATTCTCTCCAAATAGGCTATAGTTCAGAAATTGTAGGTTACCAAAGCTTTAAACTCACGGCTCAAATCCTACGATCAACAGAATATGCTAAATGTTCAATGCGCTCCACAGAAGGTTATAAGTCTGTATCACAGCAAAATTACACTAGGGAGTAGCGTCAAGACCTATGCTTTCCAAACGGGCCATACTCATAGCGCCGCCCACTACGCTTGCGGCATTTAAAGCGAGACAGCCGGTTTAGAAATTTCTGGTAAAGCTAAGATGCGGTCTGCACACATCGAGGAAACTGGGGAGGTTGTGTATTTTTTTTGCTGTGTTCGAAATATGAAGTTATGAGAGCCAGCGCTGGTGCACGACCGATTGAGTTCAATAGGGATGTTCACTATCACTAGTGGTGCTAGTGTCGCTGTTATTCGAGTGTGAGTCACTTTAGTCAAGTCTTGGCGCTACTCCCTGGTGTTATTTTGCTCTGGTCTGTATCAACCCTGGAATTGTTTATCCTAATTCACACTCTTCTGATTCATACCAACCCACCCTCTGTTGTGATCCATGGTCACGACCAGACAAGAGGTCAGTCCCCAGCATACCCATTACAAATAGCAACTAATTTTGAGCAAGAATGACAATCCAAGTAAAAGAAAATATTCAAAATATCCGTAAGAATGAAGTGTTTACGAAATGAGATCGAAAACTACTAGACATGAATGATTCGTTTCGCTAATGGAGGAGTTTACGAATCCTTGACTCGTGCAGCTAGGGTTTAGAATGGCGTTAGGTGAGCAAGCAAAGGTGTTAGAGACCCTGCAATTAAGAACCTCAAGGAAATTAATGTTTGTGTAGTTGCGTCACTGTTTTGATTAGGATACTTTTGTGGATTCGGTTTCGAGTTAAAAAAAAAACATAGTTTGACCCTGGTTGTACTTTAGTTTAGTAGAAGCCAAAGACCCAAGGAACTGTAAAGTGAGTGAATGGTTGCTAAACTATTCCGGAAAGACGACAATAGTTGTGTTTTGATCTGAATTCTCAGCTCTCGCTCCTCAATTCTTGTAAAATTACCGTTTTTGGGATCCCAAAACGTTAGTGACGGATACCTATGACATCGCAAAAGTTGTCCGTCCGTCCGTCCGTCCGTCTGTACGCACGATAACTCTCGAAGGGATTGAGATATTTTGATGAAACTTGGTGGGAGGATCCTTCGGGTCAAAGTACAAGTGAAGTTCGAAGATGGGCTCTGTAGCTCTATATTTAAGGGTGGGGGAGGTGTTTCAAATTAAGGGGCAAACAAAATATTTTGAAGAAGCTAATGTGATAGTCGATTATGGGGTAAGAAGACATGCTGAACACGATGGTGAAAACCATTTTCTCGCCGGACCAATAGTTCGCCCGGAATCCGGCAAAAACCGGAAAGTTCGTGAAAAGTAAAATTTTTATTTGAAGTTGATTAGATGTTCGATTTAGGGGTAAGAAGACATGCTGAACACGATGGTGAAAACCATTTTTTGACCGGACAAGTAGTTAGCCCGGAATCCGGCCCAAACCGGAAAATTTCTTCAAAGCAAAAGTTTTATTTGAAATTGATTAGATGTTCGATTTAGGGGTAAGAAGACATGCTGAACACGATGGTGAAAACAATTTTCTCGCCGGACAAGTAGTTCGCCCGGAATCCGTCCGAAACCGGAAAATTTGTTAAAAGTAAAATTTGTATTTGAAGTTGATTAGATGATAGATTTATGGGTAAGAAGATACGCTGAATCTGTATATGACAATCATTTTTTACCCGGACATATAGTTCGTCCGGAATCCGGTTGAAAACGGATTTTTTTTTATAAGTTAAAGTTTTATTTGAAGTTGATTAGACGTTCTTTATAGGGATAAGGAGATGCGCTGAATTCGTTTCTGAACTATCTTTTTTTGGCTGGACAAGTAGTTCGCTCGGAATTCGGCCGAAAACGGAAATTCGGCAGAAGTAAAGCAGGAAGTTTCGATCAGTATCGTCAAAATAAATATGGCTTATACAGGTATATCTGAACTTAATTTTCTCAGATGATTAGCCTGGCGAAGACTGGATCTGGCGTAGAGAAGACGTAGTTGTCTGGGTCAAATATTAAATTTTTGGGATCCCATCGAAACCTTTGGTCTTGTTGCTCTTGAGGCTTCTCAGTATTCGCTTTTGACAATAAACACTAATTTAGTCACCCGTTATATCTATTTATACGGATTGAACTTCCGCTCTTTGCTGACCAATTAGGAAGGAGAACGGAGAACGAGAATCGAGAAATGTTTATCGACGCAACTTTGCAGAATTGCGAAACTTTCTCCGTTATCGATTCTGCCGAATTTTTTTAGGCTAGATGTTCTCTTATTTCGCACAACCATTCGCAGAACCATAACCATAGCGCATTTCGCAAAACACTTTTCTCTTTCTTTTTTTCATTATATTTACTCATTCGTCTTGCCTTGTGATTATTTTGAAGGGTCAACAGCAAAATCTTTATCATCATCAACCAACCCATTCCACTACACATCATTGAACGTAGCCATTTTCCTCCCTTTCGATTTAGCGTCAACCTTTGTTTGCTGCTTGGTATGGAAGCGAGGAAATTTTGTTTCCAATAAGACCAAACCAATTTTCTATCGGTGGAGCGCACACTGCTCCATCAACTCTTACGGGGTAAATAAGGTCACCAAGAAAGATTGTGAGAAAGAATAAGGTTGCCAAGAAATAAATAAAACAAAGGCAAATACAGAGCTAAAATTTTCTGACAAATGGCTGAACCTCATTGCAATCGACTTTTATAAACTTTACAACAGTCTTGCGTCCCATATTCCTGTTCTTCCCCTATTTGACAACTTTCTAGAGACAACTCACCTACAAATTTGGAGTGATCCAACTACAAAAGGCTAGTAGCTTACTGTTAGTATCTAACACCAGACTAAGATGACAGAAGCAAAAGTAACAAGACCAAAGGTTTCGATGGGATTCCAAAGGGGAATATTTATTGGACTTCTTCATATGGTGTTAATAGATTTCAAGATCTATTAGGTAACTCCATTATGTCTCTTGTTTTCCGAATTTTACGTTTTTGCCGGAATCCGTCGGTAGGAGCAACCTTGCAGGAAAACATAGCATATAGGTCGATTCAACATGTCAGCTTACTCCACTATCTTTCTCAAGCAATTACTAGTTTTACCAAAATTCACGGTTTTGTCGAATTCCGGTTAGGTCGAATATCGGTCCGGCAAGAAAAAAAAAAAGCAAAATGTCCCGATCCAGCGTGTTTTTACCCCTATTTCGACACTTCAACCGATTCTGACAAAATATTGTTGGAACAAAAAATCCGGTTTCCGCCGGATTCCGGAAGGACTACTTTTCCAGAACGACACTAACTTCAGATTTGGATTCATCATGCAGTTTTACCCCTTCACCGAATCTCTAACCGACTTCAGAGAAACTTTTACTTCTGCTAAATTTCCGGTTTTGGCCGGATTCCGGGTGAACGTATCTGGCAAGAAAACGGAATTTAAAAACGAACTCAGCATATCTCTTACCCCTAAATCAACTATCCCATTAGCTATTACAAACATTTTTCAGCCCCTTAATTTGAAACCCCTTTCCCCGCCCCTTAATATAGGCCTCCAAGGCTCATCTACGAACCTGACCTGTAATTTGATCAAAAGGATCGTCATGCCAAGTTTGAACAAAAATTCCTCCAGCCATTCGAGAGTTATCGTGCTAACAGACAGACAGACGGACAAACTTTACGAAGTCATAGGTATACCGTCACTAACGTTTTGGGATCCCAAAATGAAAGGAGACCTGTCAAGTATAAACAAAATTAACCTTGTCTGCAACCCGGTATACCTGTTTATGAATACTGAACACCCGCACCCTGTTGACCAATCAGGGAGGAGAACGGAGAGAGGAGAATCGAGAATTCACTATCGGAGCAACTTCTCGATTCTGCAGAATCGCGAGGCTTTCCCCGTTCTCGATTCTGACAAAAACGCAAGAAAAAGAGAATTCACTTCATCTGAATAGTCCAAAAACGCGAAATGGGAGATTTGCGAGGAGAATTCAGATCAAAAACGCAACTAATGTTTTTTAGAAAAAGCCCTTAACGAGCATCTTGGCAACGCCAAATTCAAAGGAATAGAGAAGTACGAACAACACTTCATGGCCTTTTATCGGAACAGGGGGATTCCAGCACTAAACTCACCAGGGGCAACCTGCATTCCCGCGGCGTCGACAGACAGGATATCAGTGAGCGCGATCTGCTTGAAATATTGCTTCGAGGTCTCTGTTTGAAACAAGGTTAAATGTGTCGGATCCAGCCTCCAGAAATGCCTTTTCCTCGCGTGATCACTGTTTGTGAAATGAACCATCCAACCTAGGGTAAGTCAAACAGTCAGCTAAAAAGATTACTAGGTATATCCGATTTCACATAATTAATCATAGGCCTACCACGAAATTTCCAAAAATCAAAACTAGGCCTCGCAAGAGAGCGTTACGCCACGCATACTCGATTTGCCACACTTACTCGATTTGCTTATTCTTAGTGCTTTCATTATAATAGCTTAAGGCGTATTTTCGCAGTTCCGGGCACTGCTTGGGGAGTCAAGGGGATCCACGAGAATAGAGGAAGCCAATTCCTGGAGACTCCCCCTACGGAAAACAGGGAGACACGGGAAATGCCTCCGCATGGATTTTGTTAAGTTTTTTTTCATTTTTCCGGTGATGCAATTAGTCTGTTAAGGTTTCCGACCCACTTTCTTCGCTTTTGCTTACTTTGATTTGTTTTTACTTAATGTTACATTTATATTAATTAAAAAATATCATGATCACAGTAAAACAGATGTCTTTTTTTTCCAAAATCAGTATTTTCTCACAACAAAAGTAAACTTAGATCTCACAAAATCTTTACAACCAATCGTAGCGCCAGTTTTTTCAAAAACCAAGAGCACCCGCAACGCCTCAAACTGACTCCCCACCGAATATGAAAGGGAGTCCCTTTGGGTGATGGTGTTGGTAATCGGAACATTCCCCGTCCGTGGGACAAACAAAGCACGGGGACCCCTCTGTGAGAGTCCCTGGGGAATGGTGAGAACACGCAATAGTCCTAGAGAAGATTTGAGAGTTTCTTTTCTTTTTTGGTTTTCGACCGCTTTTATTTAGTTTGAAGGGCATAAATGAATTTCTAGATTTCACATTTTATTACTTAATCGTTTTGTTTATTATTAGAAAATGGTGGATCCTGGAAGACGACATTTGGACCACCATTAACGTATGGCTTGCTGCGTTTGATTGTGTCCCGATGAGATTTTTTCGATAATTAGTTGTATGGATTGTGAGAAAAAGTAGCATGTAATAGTAGGCTAACTGTTGCCACTGCATGCTACTACTAACAAGCTGAATACTACTACAGCAAGATTGGATGCTATCGGATACTACTACTTAAGATTAACCCAGTCGGAGGCATGTTAAATCAAAGTATTCCATATCAATACATGCAACTTTTTCGTACCACTACCATACAACTACACAGTCAAAGAATTTTTCATCGCGGTAAAAGGATAGGTCAACTGAGGTTTGTTCCAGCGAAATTTCGGCCCTTCTTGGCAAGGGTCCTCTTCAGGCTGCAGATAGGACGAACTTCGAGCTATAGGCTGAGCAGGACCCTTGCCAAGAAAGGCCAAATATCCCTGGACCAAATCTCAGCTGGACTTGTCAGTTTGTAAGGCTTGTTTTTTGTACGTGTATTAGTTAATTGTTCCGTTTCTGTGTATTTTGTAAATACTGTTGTTGTTTTTTATTCCTATTCTAGCTTTATTTAGAGCCATTTGGAAATAAATGTGATTAATTTTTTGTTTAGCGGCATCAAATATGGTAGCGTTCCAGCGAAGTAATATTAGTTATGATCGTTACTATTCTTGTTATTATTGCCGTTCCAGAGCCCGCCGTAATAAGTAAATTGGCTCCTCCCACTTGTTATTTTCGTTCCACGACTGTTACGATCGTTACAATTTACTTATGATGGTCGGGAGCATCATAAGTGATAATAACTATCGCTTCTGCAGGAACTCCCGTGAGAGCGATGACGTATGTTCGGGTTGTTATTATTTTCGTTCCAGAGCGTGATAATACGGCGCTCGCCCCTCCTTTTATCATCGTAACTTGTAATAACTTCACTGGAACGCTACCTATGATTCGCAGTCAGCTTGGGCTGAACAAATACATAGGCTATGGCTTGCTGTAAGCCTCCTCTCCTCAACCTAGCCCGAACAAAGAGAACACGAGAATGATGAGGTCGGGTACCCAAACCAAATAGTCAGGCACCGATTGGATAGGTCTAGTTGACTGCGCTAACAAGATACGTCAGCTGATTCTACTCGACCGATATTTCGGCCTTTCTTGGCAAGGCTCCTCTTCAGTCACAGCTGGAAAAGTGAACATGTGATGATCACCCGAATAAAATCAGCTGACAAATATTCCTTCAGCCCAAGCTGACTGCGAATCATATTTGACAGTGCAAAACGGATACGTCAGTATCCGTTTTGCCCACAAGTTCGTTTTTCCAACTTGAGCGGTTTTGAGCCTGAAGAGGACCCTTGCCAAGAAGGGCCGAAATATAGCTCTAATAAAATTTAGCTGACGTATCCGTTTTGCACTGTCGAATAAGAATTTTAACGTGAGGATCACCCGAATAAAATCAGCTGACAAATATTCCTTCAGCCCTGATTCCTTTAGCCCTATTCCTTCAGATACTGACGTATCCGTTTTGCACTGTCAAAAATCAGCTGACGTCTCCGTTTAGCTCAGTCAACTACGATTCGCAGTCAGCTTGGACTGAAGAAATATCTATGGATAGGTCTAGCAAATATGACGTCTACATTTGCCCCAACGAGCTAAAGTAAATAAAATCTTACCTTCTTTCAGTATTGTAGAGGCATCCAGTCGCTTTGTGTGCTTCACTGACTGAACAACGCGCTGTAGTGGAATGTTGCTGAGTGTCCGCATATCATCAATGCCCCCGCCATCTGACGACGACGTCTGAAAAAAAAAACTGTTTCAATGTGACCAAAGCGAACGCTGGCCACGATTGGTGTGGCATTGTGGCGATTGGTGTGGCGACTGGTGTGGCATGTTCTGCTGCTTCATCCCCCCCCCCCCCCCGATGAAAAATTCCTTGACTGTGTAGTAGTATGGCAGTTCTACGAAAAAGTTGCATGGAATGGTATGTAGTAGTATGGAGTAGTTTGATTAGTGATATGTAGTAGCATGGAATACTTTGATATACATGCCTCCGACTGGGTTAATCTTATGTTCAATTCAATTCAATTCAATTTATTTATAACCCGTCAAAAACAAGGAGGGCGTGTAGCCCTAGTGACGGAGTACAAGAAGTATTTAGTAGTATTTAGTGTAGCAGCAACAGTTACTACTGCATGCTACTTTTTCGTAGTACTCCATACAACTAATTCTCAGAAATTTTTCATCGGGCCCGTGTACGCAGGAGTCGCATAATCCGTCAACACGATAAGTTAGGCATGCACTAAGTAGAACAATACAGCAACCAAACCAAACTAACACAGAAGTGTCAATCGACACATGGAAACTGAAACGACAATGGCAACCATGCATCAATTCCTAAGACATCAATCATACCGTTTTGGACTCCAACTCTTCTGGCAATGTTACGCCGTTGGTCTGAAGGAAAAAAATTATGATGAGAAACGAACAGAAAAGAAAGCGTCAGCTACCCAGAATGTTATTGTCAGTCAACTTCAGCATAAATGTGAGGTCACTTCGGTGCTGACTGCAAGAACGATGCCAAATATATCACAAGGGGGACCCGTTCAAACTTGTAGAATCAAGTTTCCACAAAGATGTGTACAAGTGGAGCTTTGCATGCAGATCTGTTGAACCTGGAACAGTCTTACCGAAGATCCGGTGGATGCTGAATCGATTAATAGCTTCAAGTGTATATCAAAGCGTAAGTCAAGTATAAAGCGTATAGTCAAGATTTTTTTACTGCTCCGTGCGATCATTCCCCCTTTCTTCTAGATATGTGACGGAGAAAGTATATTGGCAAAGTAAAAGAGAGATTTGGTCCTTACTTCTGTCCTATGTGCGGTCAGGAGGATGAAAGCGTAGTTCATTTGATGTGTGAATGTGTGGAATTGAATGAATGGAGAAAGGAGGTATTTGGTGAGAGAGTATTTAATGAAGAATGGATGGTAAGGATGATGAAGGATGAGTGTTTTGTCACTGTGAAAAAATTTGGACGTTATCAGAGGCTTGCGATGGAGCATAGAACAAGATTCCTAGATTAGGAGGAGTGTGTTATTTGTAGAAGTAAGTTCATTTATTTATAAAAATTTTGTTGCCATGGCCCACGGGCTTTTTTTTAGTAATATATTATATTCTATTCTATGATGCACATTGTTTTTATTATTATATACCCCGAGTTCAGATTAGCCGTGAATCCATAAGAGAAAGTCCTAGTACGTCCATATCGATCCACTGATCTACCTGTGGCATAAACAAACATCCAGTTCTGAGTAGTGGATCCAGTTTCTCAGTAGTAATAGAAAAGGTTCTAGTAAGAAACCAAATATCTTCCCAATTTTGAATTTTCGACCAACAGAGGTCTCATATAGGTTCTCTCGAAAAACGGAGCCCGAACCCCAGATTCAGAACAACTGCGTTCCACTTTTAGTAAGTGTTATTGAGACATGGGATAGGGGCTCGCTTCGCTCGTCTGATATTTGAATCGTATATATAATACTCATTTAATTAAAACGACACGGACCCATGGCGGCTGAGTTTTTGGGTCCGACTTTCGAATCGCCCGGCTCCATCCCTCAATCCTACATAAAGCCATTGCCCCCCCCCACACACACATCCTCCTTAGGTTAGTCCGGTGTCGCAATGAGCTTTACTAGCTGCTATAATAGCAAGGTACCAGTCATGCAACTATCAACACAATGCTCAAAGCAATACATACAATTCTCTTCAAACCCTACAACAGGTATCATGCAACTAGGAGTCGGGACAGACTGATTCGACCAGAAAGCACCGATTCATGTCGATTCCGTGAAAACCGTACGAGACAAACAAACGAACCGTGCATTAGTACAGGGCTGAAGAAAAAGAATCGCACAGGGACAAACATTGCTTTACAGATTAGGATCTTGTAAAGTTGTTCATGTCCGTATGGTCACACAAGTATACGTATGTCCGTTTCCCTTACCAGAGTCAACTATCTTTGCGAGTTGTCTTTCGCAGTCGGCATCGGCTGACAATATATTTACACTTAAAGGACTTCGACTTAAAGGATTTTGAACTTAGGCGTATTCTCGCCGTTCCCCGAAGACTCCACTTGAGGGGTCACTGCGTTTTTGTTTGTCCCGGGGACTCACTCCTCGAATTCTCGCGAGTCCCCACGTCCCCCACGGCTCCGATTATCATCACCATCATAAAAAAGGACTCCCTTTCAGTTTCGGAGGGGAATCAGTTTTTGCTGGTGTTATAGTGCAACGTGAAATTAATTAAAAATGATCAGAATAAACAAAACCAAAAATAAAGTAGATCCAGACTAAAATTTCGTCAACTGCATATTTTTTTTCGAACAAAATCCGTTTTGGAAGCATTCCCCGTGTTCTCACTGTTTTCTGTACGCGGAGTCCGCGTGGAGTGCCTCCCTCTATTCTCGCCGTTCCCTTCGATTCCCCGAGGAGTCCTCGGGGAACGGCGAGATTACGCCTCTTGTCAAAAAGGATCAAGATCCCGCTTACTGATTCCGAGGTGCTCATTCGTCAGAAAGAATGGTTATCCAATTTTCTCCGTGTTTGTCATCAAAGCTAAGCGCCCCGCGCCACGATGGGTCTATAATTTTTGAAAAACGGAAAAGTCAAGGGGTTGGGTATGTTAGTTGGAAAACGAACTGTATATACTAAGACGTGTGCTTTAAAAGGGTCATTATTGCTTGCACAAGACATTCAAAGAGACTTGCCGCACATCGTGACGACAACGGTAATGGCTCTGTAATTGGTGCAAGTCCCTCTCCTTGGCTGGGAAAAGATTGAGGAGTAGAACAAAGAAACCTGGTAGGCTATTAGTTCCAACGCCCTGAATTCTAAAGGTCTTTCTTTCTCCAAATAAGAAAAATGTGCCGAGTCGGGGATAGGAAGGTTGGGAATTAAGGAGCTCTAAGAGCAGGATGCCAAGAGACAGAATTACAGAATGGATTAAGATTGAACCAAGTTTGTCAGTGCTTATACTATTGGGTGACTTAGGTAAAGCTGACTCTGGTAAGGGAGTTGTCTAAGGAAGGGCAGTTCGAATTTTATCGGATCAAATTGCCCCAGTGTTTTTATGGCACTTGCAGCCTCTGGCTCAAGTGCCATATACCGATCGCAATTCCGTGTGTCGGTCGGGCGGTCTGTCCAAAAGTCTGTCACACTTTTTCGAGTTAGGGTACTTCCAGATGTGCTAGGACGATGAAACTTGGCAGGCATATCAGGGACCCGACCAAAATAACCTGGAAACAATCAATTTCCCGAATCGAACATCTGAGGGGGAGTGGAGGGCAGGGGAATCCAGAAAATTGAGCTTTTTTGTCACACTTTGTCGAGTTAGGGTACTTCCAGATGTGCTAGGACGATGAAACTTGGCAGGTGTGTCAGGGACCCGACCAAACTAACCTAGAAATAATCTGTTTGCCGATCCGACCATCTGGGGGGGGGGTGGAGAGCGGGGGAATCCGGACAATTGAGTCATGCGTAGCTCTGGAACGGGTGATCGGATTGGAATGAAACTTAATAACTGAAGAAATGACATACCTCTGATGTCCTGTTTGAAGTCCGGACCGGATTCGACAGCTATGGGGGAGTTGGGGGGGGGGGGGGGACCGGAAATCTCGAGAAACGGTTAGAATGGAGGGATCGGAGTAAAACTTGCTGGGAAGAACAAGCATCTGCTCTAGATAAATCGTTTACACAATTGGACTGGATCCTGACACTTGGGGGGTGGGGTGGAGGGGAGTTTCCCGAAATTCCGGTGATGGCGGTTTCACGACGAAATTTGGGAGGCGTATCAGGGACCCGATCAAACTGACCTGTAAATCAAAACTTACTCGATCCGATAGTCGTGGGGGAATGGAGGGAGGGGAAATCCGGAATACTGAGTCATGAGAAACTTTGGAACGGGTGATCGGATTCGTGTGAAATTTAATAATTGAACAGAAGACATGTCTCTGGTGATTTTTTCATGTCCGGATCGGATTCGACAACAATTCAATTCAAATTCACTTTATTTTACCTTAATATTCTTGTCTACGACAAAAATAACAGCGGAGAGGGGGGGGGGGGGAATACGTGACCGACTGGAGAGATCGGGATGGAACTTTGTGGAAATAACAAACAGATGCTGTGGATAAATCATGTACAGAACCGGATTGGCTCCGGCGACTGTGGGGGGAGTTTGAGTGGGGGGGATGGAATTTCGGTGATCGCGAGTTAAGGTACTTCCAGATGTGCTAGGGCGATGAAACTTGGTTGTAATATAAGAGATTCGACGAGATTGGCTTAGAAATCGCCACTTTCCAAATTCGACTATTCCTTAAAGTAGGCTACCAATCTTGACCGCAAAGTAAGAAAAATACTTTTAAGTAAAATATACATTTTCATGATCCCCATGAAGCCATTATCATTTTTGTCTCAATGGTTTTGCTTACAAATGAAGTTCTAGCTCCCTTAAAGTGCACATCTTAACCGCAAGGTCGAAAAGTACTTTTGATCAAACGATCCGATACATGTGACTGATTCACTGATTTATTTATAAAAACGAAAAAAAAATCAACAGAACCAATCCCGGAACTGCCAACTGCCTATACGGGACACTTGGTATAATCTTCTTTAATCCATTTCATACCCATGACCATTTTTTGCCACAATGGTTTTCCTTAAAAAGTTATTTCTAGCACCGTTAAAGTGCGCATTTTAACCGAAAAGTGAAAAAAATACTTTTGACCAAACGGCATGTATCAATGACCCCTAAGGGCCTGTTATCGTTTTTGCCTCAAGGGTTTTGCTTACAGATGCATTTCTAGCGCCTTTAAAGTGTGCATCATTACAGCCATGTTCAAAAATAAAAGACTTTTTCTCTAGCTCCCTTAAAGTGCGCATCTTAACTGCAAAGTCAAAAAGTACTTTTGACCAAAGAATATTTCTCAACCCATGCAAGTGCCATATGAGCTCACAGCTCTTGTTTTCCAAACGGACCATCTAGCACAGCTGAAGTAGACTGGTTCCATTTCCTCTGCTGATTCAATAACAAATTTATCTACAGACTGAAACTATGATGCTAGTAGCCAGCACATTCAGCGTACAGAATGACACAAACCTTTTTTCTAACATGGCATCGGGAACGGTGCAAGCTTCCATTCAACTAGGGTGAGAAAGTAGAATGAAGAGAAATGCTAGCGAAAAGAAGTAATACAGAAGGGAAGAACTAACTAAAAAATGTGAAGTTAAACATTCGACAAAACAAATAAAAAATCTATATGGAAATAGCGAAATAAGACCAAGGGTTTGGTGGGATTCCAGACACGGGGATGTTTTGACTTTTTTTTATCACAATTCCGGTTTTGCAGGAACAAGAAAAGGACTCCAGATGAATGATTGTGAGAAACGAGTGCCAAGATAGGATTTAGCAAATCTTCTCTCCCCTATGTCTTCAAATCAAACAACTCGGTCAAGAACGTCCAACTTTTTAATTTTACGTCTAACTTTTTAATTTCAAAATTTCTGTTCGGTCGAGCTATTGGTTCGACGGCAAAACAAAACCAAAGACATAATATATACACGTAGAGAACTGAAAGACAAAAATGTTACTCCGGCGGGATTTGAACCAACAGCCTTCGGGTTTAACTGCCAACTCTCTACCACTTAGCTACCGAGGCGCTACCGACTACAATCGCCGGATAGAAACAGGTTACACGAACAGTTATACCGCTGGAAGCAAATTCGTCTATGCAGTTCGTATAAAAATTAACATGTCTTCTTAAACTCCGTCCGGTTTTACCGGATTCCGGCCGAATTACCCTTGCGATCCAAAATGTCGAACTATCCATCCATCAAATACAGGAGGGAATCCAATCAGTTTGTTGGGAGAACGTATACCTTCCCAGAATTTCTAACGACCTTGGCTCCATCCAATATTTCACTCCGTTCAGGAGTCATCGTATCAAAGAAAGACAGCCGAACAAATTTACCATACCATTGGTGTCCATCGGTTTCCTTTGGGATCCAAGAAAGCCTAAAACTACGTGCACACACAGCCCGACCAGATTTCACATCCGAAAATACGTTTGCAAAATTTCGCATCCGAAAATACGAATGCGAAATTCGCATCCAAAAATATATATGCGAAATTCGCATCCGAAAATACTTATGGAAAATCCGCGTTACTACAAGAAAACTTGCATGCGATGCGTCAAAATTTCGGACTGGAAAAGGAAATTCGCATCCGAATGCGAAAATCGGACTGTACCTTAAATGCTCTGCGGCGAAAAAGCGGCGATTCGTCAATGCGAATTCGCATTTGCGAATCCATATCTGTTCTTAGTTTTCTCAGCGAATCAGTCGTCTGCCATAGTTGGGGAGAAGGAGGGCTTCAAAATACAGGGATATGAAAAATTATCAGTAAAATGGTTGAAAAGGTTGTTAACTTAGAAAAATTAACGGTAAGACGGGAAATAGTATTTGTTTTCGTCTTGGAGAGTCTCGGCCGTTGATATCTTCGAAGCGGATGTTTCAAAAGCTACCTTGGACGATGGTTCGTGCGTATCCATCCCCTCATTGTCCGATATATCATCATCCAGGTCATTCTGGCCGATCGTCAAATCTTCATCATCCATTGTGACGTCAGACGGCTCCTTTGGGGCTTCTCCGGTGCAATCAGGGGGCATCCGTTCGGCGCACTTCTTGTGGGCGTTGAACTGACAATCTTTACATTGAAGTCCCTGCTTCAAGAAGCCTTTGAGGAGCTTCTTGCAGAAATGGCAGATTGTGGGCTTTGTGTACGTGTGCACCTAAGAACGAATATAAGAGTTATATCACATGTCTTAAAGGACCCCTCGCACTATTTAATGTTTATGTTCCAGTAGTTTAAAATAGTGGATACTTTAATCCTAGGCCCTGCTTTTAACAGATTATCCATGGTTTTGACGGTCTTGATCCTTCCTCCAGGCTCATTGAATTCTAGCGAAGACACGGGAAAACTGATATAACCAAACAGTCGTCTGGAGCATGATATGGCATCGAAAGTAGAGGGACAAGGAAAGATTGAAAATCAGTGAGGTGTCTGTTAAGGGATTAGAATGTGCCGTATGAAAGTCGGGTCTCCGGGTTTAAGAATGGATGGAGCGATACCGGAAGTAGATTGCATTGGTATTACAGGTACAACATGTCCTTTAAAGTTTAACCGAAAAGGGCTGAGAAAGGATATAATCTAGTTACCAATCACTCATTTAGTTAAAGAGGCTTGAAGACCCGATGAAAATGCGTTACTTTGTTTCTCCACTGATCACGAATAATCGATTTTCATATAGTGGAATTTCCCTGTCGGATTTGTGGTATCTCTATGCGCTTGTACCTATGTTATATGCTTGTCGCAAAAGACCTACGAGAAATAATTGGTCGAGCAGTGAGCAGTGATCACCTAGTTCACCGCTAGCCACTGACAAGCCGCGTTTGTGTTGAGATTCAAATTTCCTGCGTCATAGTAGAGTTTTGCGTTGTGAGGACGGCCGTAGATATTCTGTACGTCATACTAAGGCAAATAGTGAAAAAAAAAAAATCCCTTAACACAATCCAAATAATGCAGTGTATCCAGTTAAATGATACAAAAATAAGTAGGCTTTTCAGTTAAACTTTAAAACTCGGTCGCCCGCCTATTCGACCGGGTGGCACGGAAGACCGGCATTGGATGATAAGCAAATTTCAACTGTCCTCAACGATTTTGGTGCTTCGTCGCTTCGTATTGGCCCTCTGGCTCCTTCGACCAAGGAAACGGACAGAAGTCATAGTACCAGAAGCCGACTGAGAAATAATCACACAATGTGACACAATAACCGAGTTTTACGTCTTACCGCTAAATCACGAGGAGTAGCTTGTGTCGTTGGTTTCGGTCAAGCTCCGACCAACTGGAAGCGCATAAAAGCTCACCCTCTCCAATGTAAGTGACACATTAGTTGCGTTTTTGCTGATACCATGGTTTCTGATATACGGTCAAAAGTCGTTTTTGCAGTTATCGTAGTATCTGATACCACGATCAAAAGTCGTTTTTGCAGTTGTCGTGGTATCTGGCCAACTACCGTGGTAACAGATATTCAGATATCACGGTCCGATCGTAGTATCTGGTCATGGTATCTGAAAAGTTATCTCACTTTCATCAAAATTGTGTCAAATTGGTGAGAAAGAAGTTCAGCACTCAGTGATGTAACTGGATAACAGTTTTTCTTTTGGGATGACTTCGAAAAGTGCAATTTCGACAATAGTCGTTTTTGCAGTGGACCGTATATCAGATACCACAGTAACTGCAAAAACGACTAATTGCAGATCCAGTTACCGTGGTAACAGATACCATGGTATCAGCAAAAACGAAACTATTAGCTCAGGGACAAAGAGCGGATAAGCAGACAGAAAGTTATTTTCTTTCTGACGATTGGCATGCCGATAGTAGCCTACAGGAAGGTACGATTGATGGATACTGTAGCAAACAGACCTTTCAAGGCTGCTGCTCCAGCCATCGTCGACCAGGAAATACAAATCGCGGCTTTTTTTTGTTTTAGTTCACGTTCTTTTTGTGATGAATCAAGACCTCGGGTTTTCTTCGCGGGACCACTAGCGCCATCTAAAAGTATCCGTCAATTATCGCTGAGCCTCAAATCGTGGCTTAACGGGCTTTTACGCTGAATCTGATAGGATCGTAATTTATGTTAATTAAGTAGGTTAAGTCTCATGAAGTCAGTAGGACTCCACGTAAAAAGGTGATCCAGGGTGAAAGTGTCCCTTCGCATTTTCAAAGGTAAATCTTAAACAGGTAAGACCAGGAATCTAGAAGTATTTAATAACACGTTACAAGAAGACTGTATCCAAAGGGTGGTTCCCAAAATCACCACGATCTTTTTGCCCACTCTCACAATGCCCACGCTCAGAATGCCCACGATCAAAATGCCCACGATTAAAATGCCCACGACTCAAATTGCCCACGACTCAAAATGCCCACAACTCAAAATGCCCACAATTCAGATGTGGAACACCCGAAATCGAAATCGTCCAAAATGCTGGCGGCTTAAAAGTGCCGACAGTTTCCAAATGCCAACAGTTCAAAATGGTCACAAGGAAGGCTAATATCGTCTTGGTTCAAAATGCCGACGGCTGAAACTGTCCACAGGGGAGGCCAACATCATCCTGGGAATGCGGACTACGAGATTACAAGGGGTAGGATTAATCACGGAAAAGGTTTTGAAAGGAATTATTTTATTGTTTCTTGAAGAATGATCCAAAAAGACCAGCAAGTTAAAGCTCTTACAAGAAAAGTTCCGAGGGGGTTCCTTATCAGGCAGAGACTTCCCTCAAGAAAGCACAGCGCTTTTGCGGCAACTAACCAAGAGCCAATACACAAGCTTCTTGTCAGTATTCTACCAAAATTATATTATAACTGCGATTATACCAGTTCAACATATGATCATCGTCATTCTGATACTCCGTCTATTATACTCTTCCCGTTGCTCACTCACCCATAACATAAGTTTACTACGTTCTGAAAACCTCAAATAATCCAATCGTGGGCATTCAGAACCGTGGGCATTTTGAGTCGTGGGCATTATGAGTCGTGGGCATTATGAGTCGTGGGCATTTTGAGTCCTGGGCATTTTGAGTTGTTGGCATTTTCAGTGGGCATTTTGAGTCGTGGGCATTATGATCGTGGGCATTTTGAGTGTTAGCCTATCCAAAGATTCCCTTTACAAAGGATCTGTAGGCTACATATAACGGGCCACTGTTTCGGGTTCGCTCCTCGTCAACTTGTCTGCCTTCCTTGCCGATTTACTTTGTCATGGGTGGCTGCGGGCCCCCTTGGTCAGCTACGAGTGAGCCCCCCCCCCCCCAGGAATGACGCCCCTGCTTTACTGCTTTAACTTAGCCCACCATACCTGGAAGCTGTGGGGTATCTTGGGTCGAACTGACATGGCAATGTCTACCCAAGGCGGTCTCCCTCCGGCTACTGATGGCCTCCCCTTACCGAAGATCGGACTTCCGCTTCCAGTGGAAATCGTCTGTAAAACAAGATAAATGAACAAACCTTGAAGTTTACCGAAAGGCCTGAGATAGGAAAATCTAGTTACCCATCACTTATTCACTTAAATGGGCTTGTAGACCCGATGAAAATGCTTTACCTCGTTACTCCGCTATTCACGAATAATCGATTTTCGGATAGTGTACCTTCTCTGTCGGATTTGTGGTACCTCTATGCGCTTGTTGTATGCTTGACGAAAACGAAGTGTTCACGCAGTGACCTACCGCGAGCTGATCACTGGCCACAGGAAAGCCGAGTTTGTAGTGAGATTCAAATTTTCCGCATCACAGTTGTGGGGACGGCCGTAGACATTTCGAACGTCACTACTAGAGTAGATAGTGGAAAATAAAAAAAATCCCTTAGCAAAGTTCAAATATTCAGTGTATTCAGTTAAATGATACAAAAATAAGCTGCCTTTGCAGTTAAACTTTAAAGGAACAGTAAACTTGACTAGGCAACTTTCGGCCATCAAACCGGCCTGGGGGGCTTAGATAAATGTACAGGGACTTATTGTCGACAGGACCCCCCATCTTTGTTATCTCGAAACCCCTCCTTATTGTTCCCAGAGCTAGCTGGCAGGGCCTTGCCCCTTATGCACTGTAGTTACGCACTCATGCACTGTAAAAGTTCGCGATTGTCTGTGTTATCAACATACAGGGTTGCCAATTTACTAAAATAAATTCACTATGCAAAAGGAAAAAAGTAATACCAAACAAGAAAAGTACTCAGAACGTGTTGCTGGGTCATAGTCACCTTGGAAATAGAACCTGACAACTACTTTTTTCTTAAAATCTGCTGCCAAAGTAAAAAGAAAGTTCTATTGTGAGCACAATTGTACTACCGGTGGCAACCCTGTTGACATACATTGTATTACTTTGTTTCAAGGCAAAGATCGTGGGTTCGAGTCCTACTCCCGGCACACAAACCTTTTGCTTTTTTTTTTTTTTTTGTTCTACTAACTCAAAAGTCGAACTCTCGGAAACTGCCTGGAAACTGCAATGGTCGTAATAAGAATTTTTCTAACTCTCAATATCCACTCAGGGTACATTCTTGATATGTCAGCTAGCTCCCTGAGCCAAGTTTGAGTCAAGTTTACTGTTCCTTTAAAGGTCGGAATTTTATGTGCGCAAGTAATTTGAATTTGTTCCTCGTCTTCCCCAGAGAGGAGAGGCCTGCGTTGAAATGGTTGTTGGGGAAAAACAAGCAAATATCCTAGATAGAGTTCCAAAGGAAAGAAGGAACGAAATACGTCAATGTCGTTTCATGGCCGTGTTTATGTTTGTCGTGTATCTCTAAAACTTTATGTAACAAAGTGTTGTCAGTATCAACGGAGTTGTTATTTTGTTCATAGAAATGCTCATAGAAAACACCTAAAAATAAAATAATAATAATAAAAAAAAAGATTAAAGAAAAAAATTACGGTTTGTCGCGGCTACTCCCAACTCAGCTTGGTCGTTTGAGTCTGGAACCTGGATAGATTATGGTTTATAACTTGTGTGTTGATGTTTTTATTGTTTGTCGTATACACTGTAAAAAAAAAATCTTGCAGTATTTGCTACTCGGATTAGTTTTATCTTTATTGAGATAAGATTATCCCTATTTCGGATTAATCTTATCCCAATAGAGATAAGGTTAATCCCAGTAGCAAATACTGCATCCTTATTCGGAGAAACTTTTTACAGTGTAGAAGTAAATGTCCTCGAGCTTTCTCCCTGCCAAATTGGCTCTTTATGTTGCATTTAGTAGAAAATAAACAGAACTTGAATTTGAACTTGTCATGTCTGAAAAGCCAGTTGGCCTACGAAAGTTGATCTTTTTTAATACAGCTAATTCTTCTAGCATTTTGCAAAGAAGTAAATTAAATAATCGCACAAAAACGTAATGAGCAACTTGTTTCTTTACGTTTGCGGCTTAGCTTCTGAACATCAATGCCATAACCAAGTTGACACCGTTGAAATCCATGTTGCCTATCGCCATGAAGAGATTATACTGCCGATCCCTGATACAGTCATCCAAATGCCTACGTATCAGGATCGGCAAAATGCCGACCTATTTGCCGACAGCAAAATGCGTGTTAGGGGAAAGTCCTCCCACTATCACCATTCCTTTCCCCATTCCTCACTGGGTAAAACCAAGAACAAATAAGAAGCAGAACGGCCGTTTCCCGATCTCTGTAATACGACCATGCGGAGTCGAACAGATTCCCAATGCCCTGCCCGATGCAAACGAGCCGAGGGCAAGAGCTACGCGGAACAACACTATTCGTTACCTCTGCTCATCACAGCAGAGCCCCGGAGAAGTCGAGAGTAAACAGACTATTGGTTGTACACCATTCTGACGTCACGTGTGACGCGCTGCATAGGCGGGTCATAGGCGCCTGCTACGGGCATTCCTTCTCAAATACGCAGCGGCTAAGAGGGAAGTAAACGGGCGTCAACTGAAAGCTCAGCAAGTAGCTCTAGTTCTGCTCAGTTTTTGTCGGGCATAGTCGGTGCATAGAACCAAAGACAAAGGTTCTATTGGCTTATTTGTTCTTGGTAAAACAACGCCAAGGCCAACAAAAGACATGACTTAAGTTTCAAGCAGGAACAGCGTATTTCGAGTCTCAAACTACCTAGATTAAAGTGTTGTTCTTGCTCTTGTTCTGTTACTTATATTTATTCTTATTGCGATGGCCCTAGTCCGCTTTTTTACGCAACAAATCTACCTATCTATCTATCATTGCTAACAGTTTTGCGTTACTTTCCCGTTTCCGTTACTTTTACACACAAACGGAGGGGGGGCGGTGTGCCGAAAAGCGGAGGTAGGCTAAACCCAACAACTTCCTGTGTTGTAGTAATATCTGGAACTGAAACACTGTTTGACTACTCCAGCCATGTACATTTTCTTCTTCATAGGTACTTAAAGGAGACTATGACATTGTATCTAACCTCCTTCCACAGACTTGACATTGTCCCCCTCCCCTCGTTTACGTCTTGGCCCAATCAGTGCCAAACAACAACCTAGCCGCGCAATCGTTCGTGCCGCCGTACAGCTCTGCCGGATGATCGTAAACTACTAATTTCTCATATCACGACAGTAAAGGGGGCCTAAATCTCTTTGATACGTTTGTCTATTTCTCCAAGGAAAGCGAACATTCCCGGTAACCAATATATGCAAGGGAGAAAATATAGATGGATCCGTCTGGCGTGTCTCTGGAATAACAAGACCAAAGGTTTCGATGGGATCCCAAAAATGTAATATTTGACCCAGACAACTACGTCTTCTCTACGCCAGATCCAGTCTTCGCCAGGCTAATCATCTGAGAAAATTAAGTTCAGATATACCTGTATAAGCCATATTTATTTTGACGATACTGATCGAAACTTCCTGCTTTACTTCTGCCGAATTTCCGTTTTCGGCCGAATTCCGAGCGAACTACTTGTCCAGCCAAAAAAAGATAGTTCAGAAACGAATTCAGCGCATCTCCTTATCCCTATAAAGAACGTCTAATCAACTTCAAATAAAACTTTAACTTATAAAAAAAATCCGGTTTCAACCGGATTCCGGACGAACTATATGTCCGGGTAAAAAATGATTGTCATATACAGATTCAGCGTATCTTCTTACCCATAAATCTATCATCTAATCAACTTCAAATACAAATTTTACTTTTAACAAATTTTCCGGTTTCGGACGGATTCCGGGCGAACTACTTGTCCGGCGAGAAAATGGTTTTCACCATCGTGTTCAGCATGTCTTCTTACCCCTAAATCGAACATCTAATCAACTTCAAATAAAAGTTTTACTTTTAACAAACTTTCCGGTTTTGGCCGGATTCCGGGCTAACTACTTGTCCGGCGAGAAAATGGTTTTCACCATCGTGTTCAGCATGTCTTCTTACCCCTAAATCGAACATCTAATCAACTTCAAATAAAACTTTTGCTTTGAAGAAATTTTCCGGTTTGGGCCGGATTCCGGGCTAACTACTTGTCCGGTCAAAAAATGGTTTTCACCATCGTGTTCAACATGTCTTCTTACCCCTAAATCGAACATCTAATCAACTTCAAATAAAACTTTTACTTTTCACGAACTTTCCGGTTTTGGCCGGATTCCGGGCGAACTATTGGTCCGGCGAGAAAATGGTTTTCACCATCGTGTTCAGCATGTCTTCTTACCCCATAATCGACTATCACATTAACTGTTTCAAAATATTTTGTTTGCCCCTTAATTTGAAACCCCTCCCCCACCCTTAAATATAGAGCTACAGAGCCCATCTTCGAACTTGACTTGTACTTTGACCCAAAGGATCCTCCCACCAAGTTTCATCAAAATATCTCAATCCCTTCGAGAGTTATCGTGCGTACAGACGGACGGACGGACAACTTTTGCGATGTCATAGGTATCCGTCACTAACGTTTTGGGATCCCAAAAAGGACCCAAGCAAAGGGAAAATTTCCGCAGTAGGAATCGACGGAGGGGATCCGCAGGCAGCGGGGGCCGGAGAAGTAAGGATTAGGCCTATTATATATGTTTGTACATTTACATGTTACTATATTTATCCTAGAAAGACGAGAGACCAACTGCCGGCTGCGTCTGGTTTTCATAATAAATTGATTGGTTGATAGGCCTTGTTTTCGTACGATGGACGCCAGGGGGGCACAGGTATTAAAATCTATGACATCTAGCCGGGTGGGGGTGGGTGGTTTGGCCCGAAAAGTCCGGATTTAATCCAGGTGGGTCCCTTCAAATTTACGAAAATCGGGATTTTATACCTTGAAAATAGGGTGGGTGGTTTGTCGATTTTATTTTATTTTGCGGCGAGTAATATATCATTCGATAGCTCACCACACAAAAACAGTCGTCGAGATGGTTTTACGCCCACATCGAAGCTTCGTTGCACGTACAGAAGGAGGAAGGAGTGTAAAGGTCACGGAATTAAAAATTACTAATATTGACAATAGCAGCCCTATTTCGAGTACAGTACAGGGACATATTCGGGGAGTATGTCCTCGTATTTAGGCAGGGAAGGACACAACTGAGATGTTGTTTCCGATTGTTACGTTCAGTAGATTGCCTTACACACTTCTGAGGACAAGGGGATACTCCCAAAATTTTCTACCGCACTAAGTTAAAACTGAATTAGTTTACAAATAGACCATCCAATGCTTTTTTATGGCACTTGCCCTTCGGCCAAGTGCCATATAGCGATCGCAATCGGTCGGTCGGTCTGTCACGGTTTTGCTAGTTCGGATACTTCCACATAAGCTAGGACGATGAAACTTGGCAGGCATATCAGGGACCCCAAATGATTGAGTTGGAAATAGTCACTTTCCCGATCCGAACATCATGGGGGGAGTGGAGTGAGGGGGAATCCGGAATATTTTGGAATTTATAACTTTCGAACGGATGATCGGATCTTAATGAAACTTGATATTTGGAAAGAGCTCGTGCCCCAGACGGTCCGATTAAAATCTGAACCGGATCCGGTGACTCTGGGGGGAGCTGGAGGGGGGGGGGCGGAAATCTTGGGAAACGCTTGGAGTGGAGGGATTGGGATGAAACTTGGTGGGAAGAATGAGCATGAGTCCTAGATAAGTCATTGACATAGCCGGACCGGATCCGGTCACTATGTGGGAGTTGGGGGGGGGGTCCAGATTTCTAGTGATCCCGCGAGTTCGGTGCTTCCTGATGTGCTAGGACGATGAAAATTGGCAGGCATGTCAGGGACCCGAACAGATTGACTTGATAATAGTCGTTTCCCCCCCGATCCGGCCATCCGGGGGGGGGCTGGAGGGAGGGGAATCCGGAAAAATAAGGTATTTTTAACTTACGAACGGGTGATCGGATCTTAATGAAACTTGATATATAGAAGTACCTTGTGTCTCAGACCTCCCATTTTAAATCCAGACCGGATCCGGTGACATGGGGGGTAGTTGGGGGGGGGGGGACCGGAAATCTTCAAAATCGCTTCGAGTAGAGAGATCTGGATGAAAGTTGGTGGAAAGAACAAGCACAAGTCCTAGATACGGGATTGACATAACCGGACCGGATCCACTCACTTTGGGGGAGTTAGGGGGGGGGGGATTCGGCTTTCTAGTGATCCCGCGAGTTCGGTGCTTCCTGATGTGCTAGGACGATGAAAATTGGCAGGCATGTCAGGGACCGGAACAGATTGACTTGATAATAGTCGTTTCCCCGATCCGACCATCTGGGGGGGGGTGGAGGGAGGGGAATCCGGAAAAATGAGATATTTTTAACTTACGAACGGGTGATCGGATCTTAATGAAACTTGATATAAAGAAGGAAGTGTCTCAGACATCCCAGTTTAAATCCGGACCGGATCCGGTAACATTGGGAGAACTGGAGGGAGGAGCCGGAAATCTTGGGAAACGCTTTGAATAGAGAGATCGGGAGGAAAGTTGGTGGAAAAAACAAGCACAAGCCCTAGATACGTGATTGACATAACCGGACCGGATCCGTTCACAGTAGGGGGGGGGTGGGGGGGGGGATCCGAATTTCTAGTGATCCCTCGGAACTTGGCAGGCGTGTATGGGACCCGAACAGGTTGACTTGAGAATAGTCGTTTCCCGGATCCGACCATCTGGGGGGTGGGGGTGGAGAGAGAGGGAATCCGAAAAGTGAGGTATTTTAACTTGCGAACGGGTGATCGGATCTTGATGAAACTTGATATATAGAAAGACATCGTGTCTCAGACGCCCCATTTTAAATCCGAACTGGATCCGGTGATATTGGGGGGAGTCGGACGGGGGAACCGGATATCTTGGGAAACGCTTAGAGTGGAGGGTTCGGGATGAAAGTTGGTGTGAAGAACAAGTGAATAGCATAACCGGAATGGATCCGGTCACTGTGGGGGAGTTGGAGGGGATCCGAGTTTGTAGTAATCCCACGAGTTCGGTACTTCCTGATGTGCAAGGACAATGAACTTGGCAGGCTTGTCAGGTTCCCGAACTATTGACTTGATAATGTCGTTTCCCCGATCCGACCGTCGATGGGGAGTGTACGAAAGGGGAATCCGGAATCCGGTGGCAACCTCAGCCATTGAACGGGTTATCGGATCTAACCGAAACTTGATATTTAGAAAGGTCTCGTGTCTCAGACGTCCCATTTAATTCCGGACCAGATCCGGTGACATTGGGAGGAGTTGGAGGGGCGAACCGGAAATCTTTGAAATCGCTTAGAGTGGAGGGATCGGGATGAAACTTGGTGGGAAGAACAAGCATAGGTTCTAAGTACGTCATCTGGAGCTTTCAGACTGAATGAACCTAGATGTCCTAACTGTAGGTCCGAATCGCATTTTTGAATGGCGGGGTGTTTATTTTGAAGTTCTCTCCTACTTTCTCGTACCACTACTCGTAACAAGTGCCATATGAGCTCGTAGCTCTTGTTCTTTTTTTCAAAACATAGTATAAAAAGTATCTTCATTTTCATTATAGGAACAAAATCACCGCTTCTGTTGTTCTGTCCCTAATGTGTCCGTCAAGTTTAATCGTCGTTGCACATCTGAAAGTACCTTAACTCGCGATCACCCTAATTCCGGGACCCACCTCTAAGGCTTGTTGTTCCCAGGAATTCACTTGGATCCCTCCAATCCAAGCGTGTCATGAAATTCCCAGTCCCCTCGCGAACTCCCCCCCCCCCCCACATTTGTCGCATTTTGTCTGCACCACCAAATAGAGCACATGTGACACGCCGTCTGATTGCCAGTTATCAAGTTTTATTCCGATCCGACCACCAGTTCGAAAGTTGTGCATGACACAAGATTCTGAATTTCCTTTCCCTTCACTCCCCCCCAAGATTTTCGGATCGGGGAGATGATTATATCGGTCCTTAATTCGGCCGCCAAGCATCATCGTCCTAGCACATCTGGAAGTAGCCTAAAGGCGTTTTTCCGTGACACAATTGTGGGCCACACACTTCTGAGTGTTTTTCGCGGAAACACGAATGTGTGCCACACAGTCGAGGCTCGACCGTCGAGCCACAAGTTGAAACTCGCGGAAACGCCATTTTGTCTATTTTTTCGGCGGTAAATTCAAATGTCTGAATTATATAAATAAAAATCATGCAAAATCTCAATAAACAGAACTCCAGGCTTTCGTCCTTACCATTCCGTGCAAAAAGGATCTTCAGTTTTATGTCCACATACTTGAGAAAGTTTATAATTTTATTTGTTTGACGTTGTTTTTCTGCTAAATTTGAATTTCCCGCCAAAATCGAGCAACTATATCGACAATCACCTCGGCAGTTGTCTGTCGAATTTGAGCCACAAAGCGGGCCACGGAAATCTTGTTGGTCGCGGAAACACACTTGTGGGCCGCACAAAAGGCCGCGGAAACACTCTTTTCGAGCCACAATCGACTCACAAACTCTTTGTGGGAGCACGAAAAAACGCCTTAACTCGCGATCACCGGAATTCTGGGAACCTTCTTCATCTCTTCCCACACTGCACTGAACCGGTCATGTTCTGTCAGTAATATGTCCAGGAGCTATGCAAGTTCCATCCCGACGGTTTTGATTTAGTTAGAGTGCGTTCGGTTCAGTTACTTGGTGTAGCACTCCTGTACTGGAGATGTCTTTTACTTCTATTTTTGCTCAGAACGTTCGCAATTATCGAAATCTCGGCATGAGAAAACTCGGTACACAAACCTATCCAAATTAACAATCCAGACCTAACATTTTTTTTTTTTTTTTTTTTTTTTTTGTCTGGAGTGGTAGGGTGGGTAATTTGGAACAAAACTGTGGATTTTTTACAAGGGGGTGGGGGGGTCCCAAACCCAAAACCAGATTTTGTACCCCATATTCGGGGGTGGGTGGGTCCTTTTCTTGAAAGTTGACTGATTTTAGGCTAGATATCAATAGATTTCATACCTGTGCCCCCCTGATGGACGCTATAAAATGTTACTCCACTACTTCACAATCGGTGGGAGTCTTTGACAATCAATCACGGACCAATATGCGAAAAAATGTGACTGATCTGAAATATCAACAATTACAAAGCAACTGCTGTTTTTGCCCAGTTTTGCCAAAGAGTAGGGACCGCAATTGTGTCACTGAGAGAAGGAGGACAGAAAAAAGCCAAACGCGGCAGATAAAGTTCAACCACAGTATCACAACAGTGGATAAACACCAGAAACGAAATTCGTATCTCTGGAATGAAAACGGATGGGAGGATTAGTGGAGTAGAGATTATAGTAGCATAGGGATGCCTAAGAACTTGTAATATTACTTTATAGGAGAAAATCGGCCACTCGCTTCTTGCAATGCTTCTTTTCTCCGACTATACGAGCCCTGGACCGAATGAGAGCTTTTGCTGTACCCACCACTTCAGCATTTTCACTCTGCAACATTCAATACACTAACTCTATGACGGCATTCAAATCACCTTATTCCAGTTCAGCGCGCTAGGCAGACTATTTATAGATCCTGAAAGTCCCCCATTGTCTCATTGTCAACACCTGTGACAGAGAACTTGTCCACAGAACCTTACAAAAACTTAGCCGCTTGGAAGCGCTTAACTGGAATATGGCAAACACAGATGGTCTACAAGCATAAACACCAGCTCAAATTTCACAGAATACGTTCGCAGATTATTGGTCGGCGCAGTCGCTGAGAGATGTACACTGTCAGAAGTTTTATAACACATAACACGAGGATGCGCGGTTTCAACAGACAGTGCGTAACAGACAACACTTCGGATGTTATGTTGTGTTTGAAATATTATTCATGGTTGTGCATAAGAAGCTTTGTCAGGGAGAGCCAAAAACAGCCAAAAAAGCATCTGTTGACTTTTTTGTTTGTCGTCATGATGTCGGAAAACTCAGGAGATGTTTTTTCCGGTTTTTCGACTCTTCCAGCATAACATTTTGAAACACAACAGAAAACATCCGAAGTGTTATCTGTTATGCATTATCTGTTGAAACCGCGCACCCTCGTGTATCTGTTATGAAACTTCTGACAGTATAGTTCTTTCATTATTCATTTTAAGTAGTTTTTCAGTTCTAGTCATTTCAGGACAACTCACCCTTCCCACGCTTTCTTCGGAGTTCGAGTTCAACCCTCCGCTGATATATCCGAGGGATCCTGCTTCTGAGGGGCTCTTGGGTATGCTAAGTGTTGACGCGCCCAAGCCGGCGAAGGGGTTGGTGACGGAAGAGGATCTTCGACTCTTGGCCAGCGTGCAATCGTTAGGCATTTTGGAAACACAGCGCTTGTGGTAATTCTGGCCGCACCCTGAAAATGCAAGAGAGGTCACTGGAGTATGCGTAAGAGGTATACTCGAGAAGCATCAAAGGGAAATAGTACATACATTAGAGGTATACTTCTTTGGAATGTAGTTAACTTTAAAAGTGCCATTTTCATCCACATGCTGTGACGGAAGTCAACTACCAGTAAGCCAAAGTAGGTAACCGAACCTATGAACACCCGAAATGGTGATTTGTGTCTTCATTTTAGCACTTAGTCCAAAGCTGCACTGTTCAGTTGACTAACCATCAAAGAAGCATAACTCTATTGGAAAACAACAAACAGCACTACAAAAATTACATAAACGTATGTATAGAAAATTGGACGTATGTCCCTCGCCGGAAAGTAAGCTGCAATATATGGCCATTCCTCACCAACATTTGATCTGCGTAGCGATTTAGGGACGTGCAGTCCGATTTTCGCAGCCGGGAGCGAATTTCCTCCTTCGCACCGCCGAATTATACAAATTCCTAATGTAGTAAAGCGTAAGATCGGACACTGTGTACGTAACTTTAATTTCGGGATCCTTTCCGGATTCTCATCTGAAACACCCCCACAGAACACGAGTGGAGGCCTTAACTCCCGTCTCCAAACACGTTCTTCATACCCATAAGGGCACACAGCTTCCTTTTAAACTTGAAAACGACTTTATTTTTCCTCAATTCAGGCCTGCTTTTAAAACAGCCCCCACCATTTTCCCCTGTGAATACGGCTTAACGGACAGCAACGCCAAGATCTAATACGTCCACTTTTGCAACCATTGGCATTCAAAAATTGTTCCAACTTGATTATACACTGTTTCCGCCTCATCCACTATACCTTCACCTTCCTTCCTAGGTCTTGGTAGTCAAGCTAGAAATTAAGGGATCCGGGGACCAGAGTCGGGGCTCCCTATTTGGTAATTTAGCAAAAACAAACTTACTAATAGACAAGCAGACTTTGAATGAAATAGACTTGCCTCAGCTTGTCTCTTAGGTTATCTCGGAATCCGGAAATCCGAATCCAGGCGGCTCCAGTATTCTCCCCCCCCCTCCTTGTCACTAATTACATCAATAACCAATGAAATTTCACGTTTGTTGTTCATTAGTACCTGTTCGGTTCTTTGAACTGTTTTATGGCACTTGCCTTCCGGCAAAGTGCTATATACCGATCACTTTTCCGTCGGTCTGTCGGTCGGTCGGTTCAGGTTCAGGTTCATTTATTATTTTCAATATTGGTACACACATAATTTAACAAATACTCCCGGCAGAGGGCAAAGCACGAATGGCACGGGAGTGATAAAGAAAAGCAATTACCTTCTTCAAAATACAAGAAAAAAAACAGTAGTACTCACCAGTTCAAACTCGCATACCAATAAAAATCATGGATAATCATAATTAATTAAGTCAGTCCGGTGTTTGCTAGTTAGGGTACTTCCAGATGTGCTAGGACGATGAAACTTGGCAGGCATATTAGGGACCCGACCAAACTATCTTGGAAATAATCAGTTTCCCGAACCGAGCATTTAGGGAGGGGGAGTGGTGGGCCAGGGAATTCTGAAAATTAAGTAGTTAGTTTACCCGATACGACCATCGTGGGGGGAGGGAGCCGGAATCCGGAATTTAGTGGCTTGCATAACTTTCCAACGGGTGATCGGATCTTAATGAAACTTGATATTTGGAAAGACGACATGTCTCAGAGTCCGAACCGAATCCGATGGATATGGGAAGGGGAGTCGGAGGGGGGAAGGGAAATCATATGACACGCTTTGAGATGAGCGATCGGGATGAAACTTGGTGAGAGGAACAAGCACAAGCCCCAGGTACATCATTGACAGAACCGGACAAGATTCGGGCCCTGTGGGGGAGTTGGGGGGGGGTCCGTTATTCCGGTGATCGCAAGTTAAGGTACTTCCAGGACCAGACGTGCTAAGACGATGAAACTTGGCTTGAAAATTAGAGACTTGGTATGATTGGCTTAGAAATAGTCAATTCTCTGACCAGACCAGGGGGGGAGTGGAGGGAGGGAGAATCCTGAATCTTGAGGTATCTGTAACCAGGGGCGTCACTAGCCTTTTACCTTTGGGGGG
Organism: Branchinecta lindahli; assembly: GCA_023053555.1. Classification (NCBI taxonomy): domain Eukaryota; kingdom Metazoa; phylum Arthropoda; class Branchiopoda; order Anostraca; family Branchinectidae; genus Branchinecta; species Branchinecta lindahli. The sequence continues at coordinate 9,654,292 of JAKZAO010000005.1, read as the reverse complement.
GGACGTCCAGTTTGTGCCGACTGACTCAAAAATGTGCCGACAAAAAAACGCCGTCGCGGCAACGGCGTATATTAGGTCTTTAACGTAAATTCGTAAATTTAAATTCACATATTCAAGTGTTCATTGCAGCTTTCGCAAAAAAAATGAAGCTTCCAACGACTGTACGCAGAAGAAAGTATTCGCCGCAGGCGAAATATTAAAAAAAAAAATGCTTTTTGCCTGGAAACTTTTTCGAGGCTTCCAACGGCTGACTCAGAACATGTTAAATCAATCGCCGCAGGCAATGTTTCTAAAACTGCCTTTTTCTGGACAAATTTAGCTTACAAGTTCTAGCTTTTAAGGTGTTTCAAACCCAAAGAATTTCAATCTTAAACGACAAACTAAATGAAACACCGTTCTTCCAAATAAAGAATATTGCGAACTGCGCCGCAGGCAAAATTTTGTGTAAAACTGACGGTAATGTATTAGTTGAGATTATTCCTTTAACATAAATTCGAATATTCGAATTAACATATTCGGCTTTTCTTTTCACCTGTCGCTAAAATGCGAAGCTTTCCAACGACCGAATCCAGAACAAGTGAAATCAAGCGCCGCAGGCGAAATTTTTTTAACTTGTCTTTTTTTTCCGTAAAATTTTAGGCTATTCTATACCTATGCTTTACAGGTTCTAGCTTTTAACGTGTTTCCAACCCCCAAGAACTTCAATCCTAAAACGCCAACTAAATGAAACACCATTCTTCCAAACAGAAAATACTACGAAATGCGCCGCAGGCGAAATTTCGTGGAAACGCTGATGAGCAATCCCAAATAAAAGTGAAATCACAGATCTTTCCGCCAAAGAAGTACACTGTCAGAAGTTTCATAACAGATTGCGCATAACACTTTCAAGAATAACACCTTTTCACTTAGAAATAAAGTGTTATGACCAGTTAAGTTTACACTATTTCGTACCTAGATCTCCAACAACACCTTCAATCGGTAAAAATACTACACTGTCAGAAGTTACATAACGACAACAGAAGGATGCCCGGTTTCAACAGATAACACTTTGGGATGCCCGGTTTCAACAGATAACACTTTGGGACGTTATCTCTTTATGTTTATTTCGTTCCCGTTAGTATTTTTACCAATTGAAGGTGTTGTTGGAGATCTAGGCACGAACGAAAAAGCACGAAAAAGTGTAAACTTAATTGGTCATACACTTTATTTCTAATTGAAAAGGTGTTATTCTTGAAAGTGTTATGCGCTATCTGTTATGAAACTTCTGACAGTGTAGTGGCCATCCATAAGAAAGTATGCAGAAAGTTGATTCTTGTGTGTAGAAAATTCTCGTTTTGCCGACGAGACATAACTTTCGGGATTGGAAAAAAGTTTACGGATTTGATCTATTACATGTAATGAGGTTCCGATCTTCCGAACGGAATTAAACTTTCCGGGTGCGCCCGACATATGTTTGAAGAATTCGATTTCTTGCGGATAACAATATCCCGATGGGACGACAAGAATACCGACACCCGACTGACCCGACTAAAGCATTCAGAATTCAAATTCTTATTTATTTCCCCTACAAGACTGTAAAGGGCTTTATTTCTTACGTATAATTGAAGCCGATGTGCCGACAAAACTTGAACTTTCGGGATGCGCCTGATAAACGTTTACGGAATTTGGTTTCTTACGTATAAAAAGAACCCGATGTGCCGACGATACTTAAACTTCCCGGTTCTTCCCCGGCGCGCACGAAAAATGTTTGCTGAAATTGATTTATCACAGATCAACACAACCTGATGTGCCGACGAGTCGACCGACGCCCGACAAAAGCATACAGAAGTTAATTTCTTCTGTATTTTGCCCGATAAATGTTTGCCGAATTTGATTTCTTGTGTATAAATATAACCCAATGTGCCGACGATTCTACTGACGAGCGACGAAAGCGTATAAAATTGGATTTCTTATGTAGAAAAAGAACCCGATGTTCCGACGAGTCGACCGACAAAAAGCATGCAAAATTTTATTTCTTCTGGGTTTGCAGGCGCTCCGCGCCGACAAACAAGTGAACTTTCGCCGGGCTTCGCCCGACGAAAGTACTTTCTCAGGACCTTTGGGGGGGGGGGGAGTCCCCCCCCCATAGTGACGCCCCTGTCTGTAACTATTGAACGGGTGATCGGATCTTAATGAAACTTGAAATTTGGAAAGACCTCATGTCTCAAATGTCCTACTAAAGTTCGGATGTAATCCGATGAATGTTGGGGGGGGGAGGTGGAGGGGAGGACCGGAAATCTTGTGACACGCTCAGAGTGGAACGATTAGGATGAAACTTGGTTGGAAAAACAAGCACAAGCCCTAGATACATCAGTGACAGAACCGGACCGGGTTCGGGCACTGTGGGGGGAGTCGGAGGGGGGTCCGGAATTTCGGTGATCGCGAATCAAGGTACTTCCAGATGTGCTAGGACGATGAAACTTGGCTTGGAAATTAGACACTTGACAAGGTTGGCTTAGGAATTGTCAGTTCCCAGATCCGACATCCCTAAGGTACTAATCCTAACCACAAAGAAAAAAATACTTTTAAGCAGAACATACATTTTTGTGATCCCTATGAGCCCATGATCCCTTTGTCTCAAGGGTTTTGCTTAGGCTACAACTGATTTCCTTAAAGTAAAAACAATACTTTTGAGTAAAATATACATTTTCATGCTCCAGATGAGTTCATCATCATTTTTGCTTCAAGAGTTTTGATTACAAATGATCACAACAAGCCCACGAATTGACGAATTCCTACTTTCATCCTCTACCCAGCCTTGCAAGTGCCATATGAGCTTCCAGCTCTTGTTGTATTTTGTTTTAAATTTCATTGTTGGAAGTAAATTATTTAGATGTCGGTAGCTAGTGATGTGTATTTATTTATTTTCTTCTTGTTGCCTGCTATTTAACTTTTGACGTTGTGGCAATTTTTTTCCATTAAACCATTAAACCAATGCGACGGTTCAGGATGTAAGTTCATAGACGGGCTCCGTAGCCCTATATTTAGGGGTGGGGAGGGGGTTCCAAATTAAAGGGCGAGAAAAAATATTTCAAAAGCTAACGAGGTAGTCCATTTAGAGGTAAGGATTACCGAAACCATATCTAAAACTTATTTTCTCGCCGGACATGTAGTTCGCCCCCCATACCAACTATGGGCTACTTTTTTTACAGACTATAATTTTCGCATTTACAACTTCGGCCCCTATCCGGGGCCCCTTCCGAGCCCCGCAACTACATCCAGCCCGCAATTGTTTATATTCTGGCTTCAAAGGGAGAGAGTAGTAGAATAGTTTGATTAAAGAGAATCAAGAATCGATCAATAGCACAGCAAAAGCACTGCTTGCGAGGTTTTGCTATTGTACCACACAAGAACATAGACTAAAAAAAAGAACTGGAGGGTGAAATCATATACCAAAACAAAACAACAAACTGTGTTAGACTAAAACGTGGTAGATCCAGCGTGTACTAGGTTGGCAGCCAAGCAAGAACTCTGCGAACAGTAATACGCCGACTGAACGATTTTCTTATGAAGAACATTTTGTGCTTGAATACAAATCAAAAGATTGATTCTTGTTTACTTTAATTTATTGAGTGGTTCTCCAAGGCTTTGCTTCAACTGCCCGAACTGCCCGGTTAGAAGAAACTCTGCGGAGCCTAATGTAGGATAGAACGTGACTAGAAGACGTCATGGAAGGAGGTGGGAGTTTGATTAGAAAGTTGAAGCTGAAATTTAAAGGACACCTGAATGAAGAGTACCAAGTATCATCCCTATCTGTATGACTTCCGTTAACATTGCCTGCAGAAAACCCAATTCAAATACGAAATAGTGTTTCCAAGCTATGATTTTTGCTCTATTTTGCATCTGTCCTTATTTCAGTACCGAAAATTTTTAGAAATGAACAAATGTCTGCAATCAACCCTTCTTCTGGAATGTTTTTTAACCAGTTAAGCCCAAACGTATACCTAGAAGAAATTCCAATACGATCCAGCCAGCGCTGTACAAGATTTGAATAATCTGCGCTTTTTGTCTTGGAGTCTGCATGTGCAAGCCTCCAGAAACGAACATCCCTATTTTGAAAACGTCACGCTCAGGAGAAGAATGCTCTCCGTGGCCATGTCTGTAAATGCATTCTCCATGGTGTGTTCAAGTATGGTTTCATTGTTCAGGTGTCCTTTAAAGCTTAGTGCGATTTACTTCTATCTGTGTTGCCGACAAGTCGAATTTCGAAGCAGCAACTACAACATATAGTTAACAAAACAAGCTTTTGTCAGCTAATTTGTGTACAAAAACGACGCGACAAAAATGTCGGTGCTGACCCTCCTGGCTTCAACTCTCGATACCCTTCACAAAAGACCGAGATTCAAGGAACGATTTGGTCTGTCAGCCGCTATCGCCAGGGACGGCTGCATAGCTGGCGTCGTGGCCTATCTGACCAAGCGAAATTGCCTTGGCGGCATGTCGTTGCCGAGCGGACAAGATATTGCGCTACAGCTACATAGGCTACTCGCTTACAAATCAACATCTCCTAAAAGAGGACGGTACATTGGTTGTACTGGCCTGATAGAAGTATCCCTCAATGATCGCTTCGCGGAACTCTACCTCGTCTGAAATCGAAAATTCTTCCGGAAACACGTTTTGCTGACATTTTACTGACAAAAAAAAGCTTTGTACTATTTGTTGACTTCGTGAATAAAGGATACTTCAGTCTTTTAAGTTTCAATGACAAGCCCATTTTTTTAAACACGTTTTGCTGACATTTTACTGACAAAAAAAAACTTTGCAACGGCGTTTGTTGACTTCGTGAACAAATAATACTTCTAATCTTTTAAGTTTAAATGACAAGCGCTGTTTTATTATGTCTAATTTTTATATCACATGTACTTGACGGGAGACACTCAGTTCGGCTTTTAGAGTATGTCCAAATCATCATAATCAACACAATTTGCTTAGTTCCACAGCTTAAAAAAATCCCACCTCAAACACACGATCGGAAACATTCATTTGAATTTCAGCGTGGAAGGCAGAGACGGGCGAATCCGGATTCGAATCCAGGATTCGTCCTTTTTGCTGGGTTCGGATTCGGACTCGGATTCCAAAAGCCGGATCTTACGAATCCGCTCCAGTTTCTAATCTTCAACCTTCCAGTTTCCATTTTCCCGACTTTCCGGAAACGAGAATCAAGGCATTCCTCATCGCCGAGAGGAAACCCATACTATGATAACCACACATGAATACCCAGAAATGACCGTCTCATTTGCCTTCAGTATTTTTGTTCATCTCTGGTTTTTAAAACTAGTGTAACTACTATAACCAATGTACGGCTATAACCAATGTAACTACATGATTTAACTATATTAAAATATTGCATAAAACGGATACGTCAGCTACGTTGCTTTTGCAGCGATATTTCGGCCGTTCTTGGCAAGGATCCTCGTCAGGCTTTCAATCTTCAGGGTCAGAATCCTCAGCATGAAATAGTGTATTCGGATTCGTGCCTAGCCCTGGATTCAGATTCGAATCCCTTCATGGTCGGATTCGCCCATCTGTGGTGGAAGCGAGGGGTTGCCCACTCAGTTTTTGGGTGCACAGCAGGTGCCCGGTGCCGGCCGGTGCCGACTGGTGCCGACCGGTGCCGTCTGGTGGGCATTTTGATCGTGGGCATTCTGGCGTGGGCATTGTGAGAGTGGGCAAAAAGATCGTGGTGATTTTGGCCATATAATTTGCCATGGCCCTTGTGGCTTTTTAGCGCAAATAAATCTATCTATCTATTCTGACGATACTGATCGAAACTTCCTGCTCGGCCAAACTTCCGGTTTCGGCCAAATTCTGAGCGAACTACTTGTCCAGCAAAAAAAAAAAAAGTTCAGAAACGAATTCAGTGTATCTCCTTATCCATATAAAGAACATCTAATCAACTTCAAATAAAACTTTCTTAAACAAAAAAATCCGATTTCAACCGGATTCTGAACGAACTTTATATCCGGGTAAAAATTGATTGTCATATACAGATTCAGCGTCTCTTCTTACCCTTCAACTGTCATCTAATCAACTTCAAATAAAACTTTTGCTTTTAACAAATTTTCCGGTTTTGGCCGGATTCCGGGCGGACAACTTGTCCGGCGAGAAAATGGTTTTCACCATCGTGTTTAGCATGTCTTCTTACCCCTAAATCAAACATCTAGTCAACTTCAAATAAACTTTTACTTTTAACAAACTTTCCGGTTTTGGCCAGATTCCGGGCAAACTACTTATCCGGCGAGAAAATGATTTTCAACGTCGTGTTCAGCATGTCTTCTTACCCCTAAATCGAACATTTAGTCAACTTCAAATAAAACTTTTACTTTTAACAAACTTTCCGGTTTTGACCGGATTCCGAGCGAACTACTTGTACGGTGAGAAATTAGTTTTCACCGTCGTGTTCAGCATGTCTTCTTACCCCTACATCGAACATCTAATCAACTTCAAATAAAACTTTTACTTTTAACAAACTTTCCGGTTTTGGCCGCCGGACGAACTACTTGTCCGGCGAGAAAATGGTTTTCACCATCATGTTCAGCATGTCTTCTTACCACATAATCGACTATCACATTAAATGTTTCAAAATTTTATTTGCCCCTTAATTTAAACCTCCTCCCATACCCCTAAATGTAGGGCTACAAAGCCCATCTATGAACTCGACCTTACTCTTGACCCAAGGAATCCTCACCCCAAGTTTCATCTAAATATCTCATTCCCTTCGAGAGTTATCGTGCTTACAGAGGGACAGACGGACAGACGGACGGACGGACAGACAGACAACTTTTGCGATGTCATAGGTATCCCTCACTTACATTTTGGGATCCCAAAAACCGTTCGCATAAGCATACCTCTACTGTAACCTTAACAGATGAAATGACCCTTGTTTCAGTACCTTACAATACTTAGTTCGTAAAGTTGCTCCGCTAACCCGCGTAAAGTACTTTATGGAGGCAGCCAAGAAGTTCAACTTTAGTTAACTTTTTTCGTAAAGTTCGGAAGGTTGACCGATAGGAGAAGAGATCGAAAACAAGTTATGAAAATAAATTTGAAAATGGGGATTAGGAAACGGAAAAATGATGAGATGATGACTCTTGTGATTTGTATGATAATAATTCGAATAACTTGAAACTTGTTTTTTGCAAGAATAATAATTAGGAATATTTTTTTTGAATTAATTTTGTTCTTGTTGATTTTGTCAGGTGAACTGGGAAGAAAGAATTACTTATTGAATTAAATTGTTCAGAACTGACCGGAACTGACTTATTTATTTATATTATTTTTGTTGTTGGATTATTCTAATTTATTTATTGGAGTTTTTTTCTATCTGGATATTAACCATGGTCAATTATGGCTTTTAGTGTTAATAAATATCTACCTATGGTTCATATATGATACAAATAATCTCTAATAATTAAAATCTTTTTCTTTCTAGAACAAATCGCCATAAAAAATTCTCGTAATGTCATCTTAGTCAAATTCCCGTCTGAGCGGCGACAAGCTTTCCGGAGCATACTTTGCGAAAAACTTTACGAACGCCGTCTGAGTCGTCCTTAAAGTTGTCAATACTAGGTCCCATTTTAAGGTTCGTGTTTCTTCTGTTTCTTCTGAAACAACAAGACCAAAGGTTTCGATGGGATCCCAAAAATTTAATATTTGATCCAGACAATTAGGTCTTGTCTTCGCCAGATCCAGTCTTCGCCAGGCTAATCATCTGAGAAAACCAAGTTCAGATATACCTGTATAAGCCATATCTATTTTGACGATACTGATCGAAACTTCCTGCTTTACTTCTGCCAAATTTCCGGTTTCGGCCGAATTCCGAGCGAACTACTTGCCCAGGAAAAAAAAAATATAGTTCAGAAACGAATTCAGCGTATCTCCTTATCCTTATAAAGAACATCTAATCAACTTCAAATTAAACTTTAACTTCTGAAAAAAATCCGGTTTCAACCGGATTCCGGACGAACTATATGTCCGGGTAAAAAATGATTGTCATACACAGATTCAGCGTCTTTTCTTACCCTTAAATCTATCATCTAATCAACTTCAAATAAAAGTTTTGCTTTTAAAAAAATTTCTGGTTTTGGCCGGATTACGGACAAACTACTTGCCCGGCGAGAAAATAACTTTCATATTCGGATTCAGCGTGTCTGCGTGACCCCTAAATCAACTATCTAAATAGCTTTAAAAAAATATTTGTTTTGCCCCTTAATTTGAAACCCCTCCCCCACCCTCAAATATAGGGCTACAGAGCCCATCTTCGAACTTGACCTGTACTTTGACTCAACCAATCCTCCCGCCAAGTTTCATCAAAATATCTCAATCTCTTCGAGAGTTATCGTGCTTACAGACAGACGGACAACTTTTGCGATGTCATAGGTATCCCGCCACTTACGTTTTGGGATCCCAAAAAGCTGCAGTCGCTATTTTTCAAAACTAAAATCCTGAAATCTCATGGTGAACGAAACCTTCTTAGTGAAATCATTTTGTTCTGAACAGGTTCAAAAAGCCAGTGCCGGCTGGTGCCGGCCGGTGCCGACTGGTGCCGGCCGGTGCCGACTGGTGCCGGCCGGTGCCGACTGGTGCCGGCCGGTGCCGACTGGTGCCGGCCGGTGCCGAGTCGGGGGTGCACAGCAGGTGCCGAGGAGTGGGCAACCCCTCGGGTGGAAGGGAGGGGGTGTGAACAAACAAAAGGAATTTGTGCGTAGGAGGAGGGGGGGGTCCTTACCTTCACATTTGAGACCTTGTCGGACGAGACCAAAGAGCATTTCCCCACAAAAATCGCAGAAGGTGGGAGATTTGTAGCTGTGAACTTGGAGCTGATGGGGGCTAATTTGTGGGGCATGCTGGGGGACAGCTGACGGCAAGTTGGCTAAAAAAGAAATGTTACAGTGAGTAATAGTGCCAGGTGGACAGATGAATTCGAAAATTCCGCCTGGAAAACAAGCCGGACATACAGATCCAGGGCCGAGTTAACAGAGTTTTTTTTTGTCCTCAAAGGATTGTCACCTCTTACTTATTCTGCCTTTTATATTATCCCTAGCTCCCTTATGGAATTATAAGCTCTGAAATCCCCACTTTTCGCTGTTGTTTCATTTTGTTCCTACGTCTTTTTAGCGCTTATTTTGCCGTACCCACTTTTGCCAGTTACGCAACGCAAACTTCACCGAAAGCTTATAGGTTCGCCGAAGCTCTTTCACACATAAGGAAATGAGAGCTTCAAAATGTTGTTTTTCATTTTGGAAGACATGGTAGACCATCAGGTCTATCTCTTGTTTTGGACTTAATTTGTTTTTCTTGGTTTCCCACTTTTTAACCACGGCACGTTCAGTTTTCAAATATTTTGCGTATAGTCGCCTATAGTCGGAGAGGGGGAAGGCTGGATAGTGTCGACAATTAAGCGCCAACAAGAAAATCGCTATTTTCACGTGGAAAGTAAGTAGCCTAATGGTATTTTCGAAAACGATATGTCTGAGCCATTTAATCGTGAAAAGATCATTTCTAGTAAGACTTGTGCTTTAACTTGTTTAAATTTTTACATTTACCAATTCGGCCCCTCGCCCTTCCGAGGCAGTCTTAGGCAGCTGCCTAGTTTGTCACAGGTGGAAAAGCTGTGTTTTCATCGAAAGATCCTTGCGTGCTGCTACAATGCTACTACTGTTCCACATGTGTTATACTTTCCCCATTCTGCTCTACCTTCAGCAACCAAAATTCATACCGTCTCTACGACAACAAACTGTCCTTGATGTAAAGAAAAAAATACAACTTGGTTACTCGAAAATTGTCGCTAACCGTGGGCGGTATAATAGACGAGCTCTTGGTCGGCTGTATTCAACTTTTTGCGACCATTCTATCTTTTATGTTTCTGGACTATATCCTCTTCTTAAAAAGAAAGACCTTCTTTCTCTCCGAAAAAGTTATTTTCGTTACTTTAAGTTCCTTCTTTACCTACCCCCTTGGCATCGGAATAGAGTAATTATTCGTAAGTTCAGTGTTCCAGATATTCGGAGAAATTACTAATGTTACACAGGAAGCTGTCGGACTCAGCCTACTCTCGTTTTTCACCGCACCACCCCCTTACCCCCCTGTTTATGTGCTAGTGTTTTTGTATGTATAGTTATTTTAGTATTTTCTTCCTTTCTTTTTCTTTATTGTACTCCACTTGTCTTTCCTCTGGAATTTGTGGGTAACAAATAAATTATTATTATTATACCGTTTCTTACGGTAGCGCGACGAACTCACAAGCTAAAGGTCGCTGGTTCGAGTCTCGGTGGTGCCGACCCGTTTGGTTTAGGGCGAGGGTTAGTGGCGTTTCCCCGTAAGACAAGCTGAAAGTCCACCCAGCTTCAAATGGGCACTTAGAGAAATCTAGGGAAAAGCACGGCAAGTGTCACCTTTGTCGCTGGACAATGCGATTTAAGGTAATTTTTAAGGTAAGTGTCGGATGATTTGCTCCCAACCACGCATCGCACTCCCGGCCGAGGGCGGAGTATCAGGAGATCGGCACCTGCGCTACGCGAACCTTAACCGGTTTCCATGCAAAAGTTTGTTTCATATGGATTCTCCTCCCCTCCCCTCAAACAAGAAACCCCTTCCAGTACTAAGAGTTTTAGCACAGATAATTCATCCGACTCGGTGCTAGAACCCACAAAAAAAGACAATTGTAATCGCCCATGAAGTTTTCTAATTAGTATATTTGTTCGATTTCTGTTGTCGCCTTTGGGCTAATTTTGAAAATATATGAATTTGAATTTGAACCAGTTGTAGTGTAGATTCATGTTCCTTCTTTACAATATTCTTTACAATACGGACAAAACGTAAGCGAGTAAGTAGAAGGAATTTCCAGCAGATTTATCTTGATACCCTGAGCTCAAATGGAGGAGCATTTGATGTACAAAAACAAATCCGATCCATCTCTTACCGTTTTGCTAAACACATATTACGCCAGAATCAGAAACTCAAAATCTCCAGTTGTTCTCGGTTATCATATCACTGGACCACGAACAGCTGCCAACAACTGGAAAATCCTTTTGACATTATACGTTCTTTAGGCTAGATGTTTTTTTTTTTATTTTGCAAATTGTTTTTCTCTTTCGTGTTTTTCTTTCTGTTTTCCTCAAACCATCTTGTGCTCATTTCGATGGGTCAAAAATAAAACCATCATCATCACGGCGTTGCCCTATTTGCAAGAATGAGAACAATCTGCCCAACTTCCTGCTCCAGCTTTAAGTGTTTTCGCATTTGAGACAGAAAAGTTTGTCACAATGATTCGATCTTAAACCCCGGAGTCCTGAAATCAACCTTATCGCCGAAGTTTTGAAAAAAGTTGACTACGCGCTAAACTTTCGCAAGGCTAGGCTAGATCACACTGGTTAGCTGTGAAGGCGCAACCCCTTTTCCGTGTTTTTGATGTGGCTTTTTGGCTTTACTCAAGATTACGAAAATTACTATCAATACAACATGTAAATCAGTCGCTCTATAGGTCTAACGCTAGCCTATTTTTTGAGACTCCAAAAGTCGGATAATGTGCTAGTTAAACATGCTATTCTCAATCTCAAACCTGAAGATAAACCAAGCACTGCTCGAGTGATGGCTAGGATGCTGTTGTTTAGCCCGAGGTGTAGCCCTGTTACATTTATTTTTCTTTTCTTTTTGTAGTGTATTGTTTATGGCGAAAGCTGAATATTAAATCTATCTATCTATCTACTAATACCTGGCTCCTTTTCCTTCGGGATATGCTCCTCAATAATGATAGAGTACTCCCACAACATTTTTACGAATTTGAACACCACGCTACAACACCAATTTCAGCACCAAACTGATGGAAGCAACAGCTCCTTACTGTGTCATTTGCTAGTCAAGTTGCAAACCGCACTCAAGTGACATATTCGATTGACCGCAAAGAGTTAGCAATTCGAAAATGTCTTTTAAATGATGATTCCTCTCCGATACCGTATCCCGCTGTTCTAACAATACGTATAAGCCATAGGCAGGCCCGTATCCAGGGGGGGGGGGACTTCAACCTCTGATCTATGTTCTTGTTTTATTGTTTGGTATGGAATAGGTCCGACCCACAAGTAGACCTAACCCCCGAAATAAATTCCTAAATACAGACCTGGCCATTGCCGTGGTCTTCTTACGGGCACACAGAAGATACAGACATGTCCCTCCCCCATGGAAGGCTAAGTTCCAGTTCCAATAACAGAGTTCCAACTTCGTATTTTGTATTTCGGCCCTTGCTGGCAAGGGTCTTATTCAGGCCGTAGGTAAACTTGCTACTACAGTAGAGACATGTTTCTTTGAACGTTAGTTAACTCTTTTTGACGTAAAAACAACCCATCGGCTCGTCCGTTATATGTTTTTTAGATTATATTGAATTGAATTGAACAGTGCAGTTGTTTCCTCAGCACTAGTGTTGGGCGATATTCGATATCGATAACGATATATCGAACCAAATATCGGTATCGAATATCGGAACGTAAATATCGATATATAAAACGATATTTGTAAATTTAAAATTGTTGCAAATAATCCGAAATATACATTTCTATATCCGAAACTGGAGCAATATGTTTTTCGTAATTCGGTCTTTATTTATTCGAAGTTTGAGATGATGCAAGATGCTTTTTTGTGACAATTTTGTTTTTAAATTTTGGCGAACGGGATGTGTACTATAGCGAAAAATCCAACCGAAATTCAATATAGATAGATCGATTATCTAATATGGAAAGTGGGAGTATCGATGTATCGCAAAAAAAATATCGCCCAACTCTCCTCACCACTGCGGACCAATCAGAGCACAGGTTAGTGAGAGGTCGCCGGGAGACCAAGAAACTCCTTGCAGCAGAAACACCAGACACTAGTGAGTAAAACACATGAACTACTAGGACTGCGACAAACGCCTCATGAAGCAAAATCTGGAGACTAGATTAAGAGAAATAAGTCCAAGTTTCGATACAGACTTTAATCGGAAAACTGCCGGAAACGGGCCTTAACATAAGCAATGTTTCTCGACCAAAAATGATAATGATGATGAAGATTTTATTTATAACCCGTCAAAATAAGCACAAAGCACGAAGACGGAGTAAATAAAAAGGAAAAAAGGACGAAAGGAAAAACCGAAAGAGAATTAACTTAAGAAATACACAATGTAACTTTTACCGTAGAACTAAACCAAGAGGATTTTCCAGTCGCGATCAATATTTTGGCTATATGTTTAAATTTGTTTCTCCACTGCTGTTAGTGCAGGCCACTAATTTGATACGTGTAATCGTAAATACGTGATGCACAAAACTTAGGTCGCAGCAGAGAGAGAGAAGAGAGAATTAATTGTAAATAAACAAATAAAAACTTCCGTTTGACAACCACCCGACGAAGTAAATCTTGTCCTTGGGGATGGAAAAAAAGAAAATGTACTAAATTAAATTAAATTTTATTTATAACCCGTCTAGGTAAAGACGGAGTATGGTAAAAGATGAAAAAAGAGAGAAACAAAACAACAACAGCAACCAAAATAATCAATCTTCAGTAAACCGGAACATCATGGAGCTCCATGGGTGGTTACAACTGTCCTTCATCATCTTGATGGATCTTAGGACAGCCGCAGACGGATCAGCTATACAGAACTTTTCGACGAGATGGCTATTCCTTGTCCATGGGGGGAGGCGTAGCAAATATTTGGAAAACCGAAAGAAAATGGAAAAGACTAAGACAGACCAAAATACTGAACACAAAAATTCAACTGAAGTGTCGCAATCAAGACCACAAACCATCCAACAAAAAAAGAAGGCCAGGGAATTTGTTTTACTAGTACAGACCAGCAAACGATTTTCCGTTTGCGACTGCGAAATTCCCAGCTCCGGACCGACAGCTCTACTTTTATCTCAGTCCAAAAATCTGCCCGAAAAATCTTGTCTTATTTCTGTAGGCTCAACTTCATAGCAACCATTCGTGTTCTAACCTTTCCGTCATTTCTTTTCTGAATCCTACAGAACGGCGCAATCATCCTGCATGTCATGCTCTGAAACTGCCATGCTTTATCATTCCAAAACTTTCTCCTCTCTCTCTCCCCACAGGGAATCAATTTGTATCTGACATTTCGCTTAAAAGCTGTTTTTGTGCGCTTGGATTGATACTGATGAAAGGGGAGGGGAGGGAGGCTCGACGCGATGGTCCAGCTTCGGTGAAACTCCGCTTGTAAGTTTTCCGTGCTTGGTTGGCTTATTTATTTTTTTGTCCATGCGACTACATAGTCTACTATTTTTTATGTAAAAAATATATTTTTTTTAGTGATAATTCCATATCATGGGTTATTCCCCGTACGAATTAATTCTAATTTTTTGTCCATGCGACTGAATTTTATTCCGCCGTTTTATTCCTGGCGGACTACGTCAGAAGGTACGCTGAACAACTCCCTGCCACACCCAGCGTACAAACTAGCGGGTCCGCTGGCACTCAGCGGGCGGCCTGCTGGCAACTTCGGGCACCCCGCGCCTCCCAGCGTACGGCCCGCTGGAGAATAACCTATGGTTCACACTGCTGCGATTTCGCGCAAAATTCTGCGTCATACGACATACGACACAAATCGTACGACAAGTGACGCAGAACTGTGCGTTTTGTCGCAGTGTCGTATGCGTTGAAAAATTTCAACTCATCCGACATAACGCATGCGATTTTTTAAGGGAAAGAAAAGAAAGAACAAAGATTAGTTAATTTTCAAGACTAAAAATTGCTCTACCTTGTTCTGACTGTAATCCTAGGATGGCTGAATGCAAAATATCTTCTGAATAAACTTGTATTAACCTGTTTTGAACAAGATGACCTATAGGTTTTGACTGAAAATTTCCTAATGCTGGGTGGTAGTTAGAAGTGTAATCTCCCCACATCTTCAGAGATCGTTTCCCCAAGGGCTCCTTTGTCTGTTTGCAGATTACTCTCGATGAAAAATTTCATTTTCCTTTTGCGTCTGCGTGGTGGTGAGAACATCCGTGCGATTCTGTCGCACGTCGGAACAGCAAAGAAAAAATCGTGTCGCATACGACGTAGCAGTGTGAACCAAGGGTAAAACGACAACGAACCGTCCGCTGTACTATGAACTTCAAATAAAACGCGGCTCAGGCTGTTTGAGCCTTCCCCGGGCGGTTGTGTGAATATAGAGTCTATTTTCTAATTAGTAGTAAATAAAGCAAGTCAAGTCAAGTCCTCTAGTCACTGCACGACAGTAATCTCTTAGGAAACAAAATCTGTATACTTACCAACTAGGACAATTTCCACAAGGGAATCATCCATGATTTCGGAAACGGCATTTACAAGCTGAAGAACATTTGTACTAGAATAATCATGACGAAACAGCAGCAGCGATTCAGCCAATCGGGGTAATCCGTGGTCAGGAAACTACAAGAAAGGAAAGTCCGTGCGGTAATGAATTAAACACGGTAATTAGACGGGAAATATGTTGAAGAGGTATGTTACTTTGAACGTCGACTAAATTCGAAGGGCAGCGAAAAATATAAGGAAATTCAAACCTAGTAGCGTAGGCAAAAATGTTTGTGCACAGTAATGATTAAAGTAAAATAAAAGGCAAATTAAAGCCACACGCTGCAATTTGTTGAATCTTTTGCTCGGTTGCCCCCCCCCCCCAGCCAAGTTGCATAGTCCAAAATAGGCTATTGAAACAGGTTTGCATTACGTTCGTGCTATGGTTCGAAGTATCCCAGTAGAAAAAAAGAACATACAAACATTAACAATAATAAAAAAAAACAACGACGGCCGAATCCGGTTCGGACACTTAGCCTTGGTTGTGTTAATTTTCTGATGAGAGGCATGGTTTCAAGTGGCTAAGGTATGTACAGGAGGGGTATCCAACCTCGGACTAATATAACCTCGAACTTGGACTGAAAACACTGCAATGTATCATACATTTTCGTTTCTCCGACAGAGAGAGCAAGAACTGGCTCCTTAGCAATAAATACAAAAATCAAGTATAAAAGTTGAGGCGCATAATTGTGAAGATGATATAGCGAGATTTCTTTTCAATAGTTTGTGAAAAAGACGTAATTTCGTAGGTGCCACAATATCACTGTTTTTTTCTGGCCAAAAGTCACAGGTTCCATCAGAAAAAGTGGCAACACTGGAGTTTTATTATGATGAAATGTTTATCATAGACTTTTGGATTTGCTCAATAGCTGCCTTTTGGAGACTAGAGGAAACAAGTTAGAGTAAGTTGGAAGTAATGTTGTCTCAGTTGACAAGTTCCATTTCCAGTGGGAATGTGACTGTATCAAGGTATAACCCAGGTGGGCTGGCTAGGAGAGCAACATTTTTTGTCAGTTTTTAAAGACTTTTCTACAACGTTTTCCAACATTTTTGTATACTGTGTTATTTTTTAATGTTTTTTTTGTTTTTCCTCCTGAAAGTGATGTCTTTTATTCATTTTTTGGAAATCAGGCTCTATTTTTCAGTACTTGAGGGAAAATCCTCGATGAACTTGATGAACCGACCAACCGTGCGTTATCACTTTTTATCGCACGGCTGGCTGTGCGTTATCACTTTTTATCGCACGGCTGGCTGTGCGTTATCACTTTTTATCGCACGGTTGGAACTTTTTGGGATCCCAAAACGTTAGTGACGGATACCTATGACATCGTAAAAGTTGTCCGTCTGTCCGTCCGTCCGTCCGTCTGTCTGTAAGCACGATAACTCTCGAAGGGAATGAGATATTTTGATGAAACTTGGTGTGAGGATTCTTTCGGTCAAGAGTAAGGTCGAGTTCGTAGATGGACACTATAGCCCTACATTTCGGGGTGGGGGAGGGGGTTTAAATTAAGGGACAAACAAAATATTTTGAAACAGCTAATGTGATAGTCGATTATGGGGTAAGAAGACATGCTGAACACGATAGTGAAAACCATTTTCTCGCCGGACAAGTAGTTCGCCCGGAATCCGGCCAAAACCGGAAAGTTTGTTAAAAGTAAAAGTTTTATTTGAAGTTAATTAGATGTTCGATTTAGGGGTAAGAAGGCATGATGTACACGAATTTGAAAACCATTTTCTCGCCGGACAAGTAGTTCCCGGAATCCGGCCAAAACCGGAAAGTTTGTTAAAAGTAAACGTTTTATTTGAAGTTGATTAGATGTTCGATTTAGGGGTAAGAAGACATGCTGAACACGATGGTGAAAACCATTTTCTCGACGGACTAGTAGTTAGCCCGGAATCCGGCCGAAACCGGAAAATTTGTTAAAAGCAAAAGTTTTATTTGAAGTTGATTAGATGTGCGATTTAGGGGTAAGAAGACATGCTGAACACGATGGTGAAAACCATTTTCTCGCCGGACAAGTAGTTCGCCCGGAATCCGTCCGAAACCGGAAAATTTGTTAAAGTAAAATTTGTATTTGAAGTTGATTAGATGATAGATTTAAGGGTAAGAAGATACGCTGAATCTGTATATGACAATCATTTTTTACCCGGACGGTGAAAACCATTTTTTGACCGGACAAGTATTTAGCCCGGAATCCGGCCGAAACCGGAAAATTTGTTCAAAGCAAAAGTTTTATTTGAAGTTGATTAGATGTTCGATTTAGGGGTAAGAAGACATGCTGAACACGACGGTGAAAACCATTTTCTCGACGGACTAGTAGTTAGCCCGGAATCCGGCCGAAACCGGAAAATTTGTTAAAAGCAAAAGTTTTATTTGAAGTTGATTAGATGTTCAATTTAGGGGTAAGAAGACATGCTGAACACGATGGTGAAAACCATTTTCTCGCCGGACAAGTAGTTCGCCCCGAATCCGTCCGAAACCGGAAAATTTGTTAAAGTAAAATTTGTATTTGAAGTTGATTAGATGATAGATTTAAGGGTAAGAAGATACGCTGAATCTGTATATGACAATCATTTTTTACCCGGACATATAGTTCGTCCGGAATCCGGTTGAAACCGGATTTTTTTTATAAGTTAAAGTTTTATTTGAAGTTGATTAGACGTTCTTTATAGGGATAAGGAGATGCGCTGAATTCGTTTCTGAACTATCTTTTTTTGGCTGGACAAGTAGTTAGCTTGGAATTCGGTCGAAAACGGAAATTCGGCAGAAGTAAAGCAGGAAGTTTCGATCAGCATCGTCAAAATAAATATGGCTTATACAGGTATATCTGAACTTAATTTTCTCAGATGATTAGCCTGGCGAAGACTGGATCTGGCGTAGAGAAGACGTAGTTGTCTGGTCAAATATTAAATTTTTGGGATCCCATCGAAACCTTTGGTCTTGTTTCTTCTAACATCAGAGTAATACCAGAAAATTTTGGCACTGGGTAGGATAGGAATGTTATCATGGGACTGCACAGTGTACTGGTGTTATAACACTTTATTTCTAAGTGAAAAGGTGTTATTCTTGAAAGTGTTATGCGCGATCTGTTATGAAACTTCTGACAGTGCAAAGACGGAGGTTTTATTGGCTTATAGTTCTTGCTGTAACTTGTGCTTCAGCAAACTCGCTTTACAGAAATTCTTGAGAAAATAATTTAAAACTAGACAAGCAGAGCCAGGACATGTTATCATGATGGGCGTGTGCCTACGCTCAGTATCGATTTACGGCCACCAAAAGCCGCCATTTTAGTAATATTATCTATTCTTGACAGAACGTAACCAATCAGCTCGAGCAAAGCAATCTCTTCAGTTTCGACAATTCGCTCTCCTTTCAATCCCGAAAAAGCAAAATCTCTTAGGAGAAGAACAGAATCTGTATCATTCTCCTAGGAAACCAATTCCCAGGGATCCAACAGGTTTTGGAAAGCATTAGGAAATGTGAAACAGCGGAAATTTTGGAAATCATCACGAGATAAACCAACATCACGGAAGCTGGAGTGGAAAGCGCTGATTTAATTTAGTTCATTCACAAAGAAAGAATGACAGCATTTACTCCTTTAGATCCATCACAAAGCTACCACCTGACAAGAGGTGTCGCACCTTATTCTCTATCAAGTAATTATATTAAAGATTAACTGAAGAGCTTATCGTCCCCACCACCGGTTCCAGTTTAAATAGCCCGGATGAAGAAAAAATTTACCCGCTCTTATGCATTAACTCCCGCAATCTTGACTACAATTTCCAAGAAACATTTTCTCCGATGGGCTTGTCCAGTTCATACCTCCAACTGAACCAATCACAAATGAGAAGATTGTGAAAAGACTCTCCACGGGAAGATTAAAGTTGACTAGAGAGGGAAAGCACGAAACAGAACTGTGAAATGAAAATCGAAAATAGGCGGACGGGTGATGGCGGTTGTCACTGAGAAGGATAATAATGGAATAGTATCAGGTTTCAGTTCTAATTTACGAAAACGAAGCACGAGCTGGAACACGCCCGGAGAGATGGAACACGACTACTAGAACAGGGATCGTGCACGGGAATGATTTGAGACTCATGCCCAAACAAATTATAAAAAGAAGGAAGGACGGTGCATTGTTCCCCCTTTTAGTAGTATTCCTCCTTGCGCTGCGTTCCCGACTTGAGTACGATGTTCCTGTTTTTAGTACGCGTTCCTCCTGCACCGTGCCAATCCTTTCCATTCCCGTTTTTAGTCGATCCCTACGAGCTACGGAGGATCATAACATCCCGTCGGGCAAGCCCCTTCCCCCAACGCCGGAAAAATAGTTGCCCGTGGTAGCTAGCAATCTAAATTAGTGGATAAAAACAAGCAATAATTCGATTTAGTAACACCAAAATGTGCCAGTCAATTAATCTGTACGGTTAAACACATTTCACAGCCTACTATTTTAACACAAAAGCTAATATGTGTCTTCTTGTCAGGCATATTACATACAATTAGGTTAAAGACTACAGCCCGCTTTCATAACTGAGAAACCTAGCTTACCTTTCGTGAGATAAAGTCGCAGGCAAGTTCTTTCAACGATCGGAGTGTGAGGTTCGAGGGGTAAGCAATCACAACATCCCTAACAAGACCTGCCTGAAACTGGAAGGTGATGACTGACTCAACTTCCTCCATTCTGGTTTTAACTGGTCGTCATCTGGTTTGTCTGAAAAGTATAGCGGGACTCCAGTCAACAGTTGCGTTTGTGCAGATACCACGGTATCTGATACTCCAGTCTAAAGTCGTTTTCGCAGTTACCGTGGTATCTGATACCATGGTGAAAAGGCGTTTTTGCAGTTATCGTGGTATCTAGCCATTAACCGTGGTAGCTGATCGTCATATCTGAAATAGTCATCTCGCTTTCACAAGAGCCTAGGATTTTGTCACACGGTTGGGAAAGAAGTTTGGCCCTTGTGATGAAAGCGGATATCAGTTTTTTTAGATCCCAAAATCTAAGTGGCGGGATACCTATGACATCGCAAAAGTTGTCCGTCTGTCTGTGAGCACGATAACTCTCGAAGGGAATGAGATATTTTGATATAACTTGGATGGAGGATTCTTTGGTTAAAGGGAAGATCGAGTTCGTAGATGGGCTACGTAGCCCTACACTTAGGGGTGGGGGTTCAAATTAAAGGACAAACAAAATATATGATAGGGTGGGGGTTCAAATTTAAAAAGGACAAAACAAAATACTGAGATAGTCGATTAAGAGGTAAGAAGACATGCTGAACACGAATATGAAAACCATTTTCTCGCCGGACAAGCAGTTCGCCCGGAATCCATCCAAAACCGGAAAGTTTTTTAAAGGTAAAAGTTTTATTTGAAGTTGATTAGATGTTCGGTTTAGGGGTTAGAAGGCATGCTGAACACTTCTGTCAAAATCATTTTCTACGCGGACAAGTAGTTCGCCCGGAATCCGGCCCAAACCGAAAAATTTGTTAAAAGCAAAAGTTGTAGTTGATTAGATGTCCGATTTAGGGGTAAGAAGAGATGCTGAATCTGCATACGACAATCATTTTTTAGCCGAACATATGGTTCGTCCGGAATACGGCTGAAACCGGGAAATTAGTTATAAGTTAAATTTTTATTTGACGTTGATTAGATGTTGGATATAGGGGTAAGGAGATAAGCTGAATTCGTTTTTGAGCTTTATTTTTCCGCCGGATAAGTAGTTCCGCAATTTCGCCGAAACCGGAAAACTGGCAGAAGGCAGGATCGTTTCAATCGGTTTCGTCAAAACAGTTATGACTTATAGGGGTAAACACACATGCTGAATCCATATCTGAACTTGGTTTTCTCAGACGATTAGCTATTTGACTTTAATCTGTTTCTAAATTTTAAGAGTAGTCAAGAGTGTCTGGATCAAATATTGAATTTTTGGGATCCCATCGAAACCTTTGGTCTTGTTCTTTTGGGATGTCTTCTAACAGCACTAATTTGACAATTGTCGTGTTTGCAAAGCAACCGCAGATACCACGGGAACTACAAAAACGACAAAATGCAAACCCAGCTATTGTGATATCATATCTGATATCACAACCATGGTATTTGCAAAAACGCAAATAATAAATTCTGGACTCTAGTAGAGGGAGATGAATTCCCTAGATTGCCTGAAAGTCCTTAGGGCTGAAGAGAAATGCTGAATCCTCCCGTCTGGAATTATGAGCTTCCGAAATTCCGTCCTTTTCGATTATTTCGTTTTGCGGCTACGATGTTTTAGCTCTTTATCGGCCAAGCCGGTTTTGGACTTCTGCTTGACTTCTTCGCGTGGATGACGCGCAGAGCGCGTAACCTATTTACGTCGGAGAGAGCTAGTGTAAATCGAAGGTCGAAGGGGTTGGTATATGTTGTTCAAGCTTAGTAGGGGTTGACATATGTTGTTCAAGCTTAGTATGAGGATTCATTGGCAAAGTACAGGTCAAGTTCGTAGATGGGTCCTTTAGTCCTATTTAGAGGCAGAGGAGGGTTTCGAATTTACGGTAAAAACATTAATGTTTCATGAGCTAATAAGATGTTCACTGAAGGGGTAAGGAGGTCTGCTGAATCCATATCTGAACTTAGTTTTCTTGCTGGACAAATGATTCATCACGAATTCGGCCGAAACTGGAAATTTGATTGAAGCTCAAGGTTGTTTCTGAAGTCGATTAGAGATTTGTTATCGGGGCAAGAAGACATACTGATTACATTTTGAACTTTATTGTAACAGTAAAAATCTTAAAGGAATCTGACGAATCAGATATTTTTGGGATCCCATCGAAACGTTTGGCCTTGTTAAACCACAGCTTGTACAATTTTCAAATATTTTCGTCAAAATTCCGCTTCAGAGAGCTGGCATCCTGATACCTGGCACAAAAAAAAAATTGTTAATTTCACAGGGCACGTAGTAGTAGCGTTTTTGCAGATACCATGGTATGTGATGCCACGGTCTAAAGTCGTTTTTGCAGTTATCCTGGTATCCGGCCAGTTATTGTGGTAAATGATCGTGGTAACAGAAACAAGACCAAAGGTTTTGATGGAATCCCAAAAATTTAATATTTGATCCAGACCATCGGGTCTTGTCTTCGCCAGGCTAATCAACTTCAAGTAAAAATTTAACTTTTAGTAAAAGTTGGTTTATATAATAAAGAGTATTAAACCAAAAAAAAATTAAACTAAGTTGAAGTCCCTTTGAATAATTAAGTTATGAACTGGGCACTTTGTTACAGCAATATAGAAATAACACCACTGTTGAAAGCTGGCAAGCAAAATGAGGATTCCCTTCTCTAGCAGGAAATCCGAAATGGAACTGCGGAGAAAACAAGATTGTCATATACAGATTCATCATCTCTTTTTACCCCTAAATCTGTCATCTAATCAACTTCAAATAAAACTTCTGCTTTTAACAAATTTTCCAGTTTTGGTCGGATTCTGGGCAAACAAGTTGTCCGGGTAGAAAATACTTTTCACATAAGTGTTCAGCATGTCTTCTTACCCCTTAATCGAACATCTAATCAACTTCAAATAAAACTTTTACTTTTAACAAACTTTCCGGTTTTGGCTGGATTCCGGCCCGTAGGGAAAAAAGATACCCGGACTCCCGTAAAGGTGTCCGGAATTTTGGAACAACATTCCGGGCACGGAAAACGTAACGGAAATCCCGCCTAGGGAGTCTTGTTTCCTGGAATTCCGCAGTTTAACGCGGAATTCCTGTCAAACCGCGGAATTCCGGGACGTTTTCCGTGCCCGGAATGTTGTTCCAAAATTCCGGACACCTTTACGGGAATCCGGGTACCTTTTTTCCCTACGGGGGGCGAACTACTTGTCCAGCGAGAAAATGGTTTTCACCGTCCTGTTCAGCATGTCTTCTTACCCCATAATTGATTATCACACACATCTCACTTTCATCAATTTCTGTCAAATTGGTGGGAAAGAAGTTTGGCACTTAGTGATGTGACTGGATATCAGTTTTTGGGATCCCAAAACGTATGTGGAGGGATACCTATGACATCGCAAAAGTTGTCCATCTGTCCGTCCGTCTGTGAGCACGATAACTCTTGAAGGGAATGAGATATTTTCATGAAACTAGGTGGGAGGATCGTTTGGGTCAAGGGAAAGGTCCAGTTCGTAGATGGACTCTGTAGCCCTACATTTAGGGGTGGGGGAGGGGGTTCAAAGTAAGGGACAAACAAAATATTTTTCAGTTAGTCAAAGTAACCTAGGTAAGAAGGGCAGCTGAAAACACCTGTACAGGTATTTTTTATCTTCTGTCTACCATTTTGCCCAAAACTGCAGTGTTCACATTAAAGTAACTGTTCACATAATAATAATAATAGTGTGTATTCAGAAAAAAACCCGAAGGCCATATACACAAACACATTACATATATGTACGTACACAAACTTAAACAAATCAATGAATCTCCTAACAAAATTCAAGTTTTAATGCACTATCAATGTATCGCCCTACTTTACAAATTACCTGCGCAGAAGTACTTAGTAAGATACCAGGGAGGGCAACACTAATTCCCCGAAACGTATCCTCCCTCAAACCTGAAAGCTTATGGCACCTAGTAAGAAAATGGTCTAAACCATCATCTTCAATCTCGCAAAAAGGGCAAGGTCGCCTGCTTCCTGGGTTCTTCCATTTGTCAAACATATTTTTTCTTCCCCGAAGTGGTAGACAATTTGCCCTCAACTGTATCCAGTATGTAAGATAATGTGATGGGAGGTTTAACTTAAAATAAAACTCTGACTCGTACACTCTTTTTATCTCCCGATAATATTGAAGGGTTTCTGACGTCCTAACTACACTATGCCACTTTTGTTTTTCCTGGTCTTCAAGGATACTTACTATCAGGCGTAGCATTTCTTGGTGTCCACTGGCAGGGCCTAACCCGCCGTTCCAAGCGTAAGACATTCCCACTTGGTCTAAGACTGACTTGACCTGGAACGGCCAAGTTCTTTTCTTTCCAAGTATTAAAAGGTCATCATAAGCTGCTCTCAAAAGCCTACTGTCCGGCAGTTGAGTTATACGCAGCCATGATTTTAACATCTGTTCTAACCTTTGTTTTCTAAGGGAAAAAATACCTAAATCTCCTTTAAGTACCTGAGTGTGGGTCGAAGCATGTAGACCTAATAGCCGCTTATAATATTGTAGCTGGATTGTCTCTAGCTGGGCTGCCGCTTCAAAACCCCAAACCTCTGCCCCGTAATGAACTGTAGACATTACTTTAGATTTAAAAATATTTGTGTGCATCTTCAAGTTCTTTAACCCGGTTAAAGTTTTATTTCTAAATATTGCTGCCACTGCTGCTTTCCCTCTAGTAGCCATTTCCTTTATGTGGGCACTCCAACTTCCATTGCTCATTAACCAGAAACCGAGGTATTTAAATTTAGAACTCACTTTTAACTTTTGACCTTTAAATGAAAACTGCGGTTCGGCCCCATTAATTGGTTTTCCACTCCCAAAAATAACTATTTCTGTTTTATCTACGTTGAGACAAAGCTTTTTTGAATCCAAATATTCCTCCATTAAATTTAATAAAATTTGGAGGTCTTGGGCCGATTTAGCAACCAGCGCCGTATCATCTGCAAAAAGCAGAACCGAAAGAGAAATTCTTCCCAAAGATAATACTGGAGCCCATTTATTTTCCAAAAACGAAACTAAATCATTAATAAATATTCCAAACAATCTCGGGGACAAAGCGCTACCTTGCTTCACTCCTTTTCTATTTGAAAAAGCCCTGGACAGACCATCACCTACTACCTTAACTATACTTTGTGTTCCATTATACATGCTAGCAATTAATTTCACAAAAATTAAAGGTAACCCAATCAAAATAAGTTCCTTAATTAACAGCGATCTATCTAGGCTATCAAAAGCCTTACGCACATCTAGCATACCTCTTCTACTGTACTGTACTTATAATCTTAAATGCTGCTTAAATGTGAACCTGATGTGGACAGTGTAATTTTGGGCTAAATGGTAGAACCAAACTACCTATTCAGGTGTTTCAGAGGCCCTTAATTACCTACTTTGGCCAACTCATATAGTTAAATTTAGTCACAGGAAGTAATTGAAAATGGCAAAATCCAAAGTCAAAGTCAACAAACGTTCACATAAATACGCATCTCTGCTAGGGTAGCCACTGAAAAAAAAATTCAAACCTGAGCTTTTGAAGGTCAGAATGTGATTCTCCTATCTTTTAGCTCTGATTTGAGGTCAAAATCACCTCTCTGTCTAGCCTCTGAGCATCTTAAATCTTCTTTAGAAAGCAGTAATTTACATTGTGAAATGCCTGCTGGGCAGCCATTGTTCTGTGCTGCCACCTTGTACTGCCATCTTGTGCTTCAATGAAATTCTATGAAACTGGGATGGTTTTGGGCTGGTTTTGAGTGCCTGGGGAACCCCAGCAAGTGAGTTAGATGAGAAAATATGAATGAATATGATCATCAAGTGAATAGACCAATAGACTTATTGCTGCCACTGGCTGCTGACTTTTCCTCCTTGGTATCAATAAATTTTTGTAGACAAGTTCATTTGCTTTTTTTTACATCTAAATTTACATTGAATATTAAGAAATAATACAAAATAGCTAGGGGATCTTATTGTTAGCCTTATAAAATAGACAATTTTGTCCTGAATGCAATGGTATTTTTTAAATATTTTTGAAGATGTTTTAGGTAGTCAAAACTGAAAAACAGATAAGAAAAATTCACAGCAATTCATGCTTACAGGAGGGGTATCCATCCTCAGACAAGATTTCAAATTTCCAGAGAAGTCTTTCCTTCAGAATAGTCCATCAGGCTTAAAAAGGAGCCAACAAATATGAAAAAAATACTAGATTGAAGCTAGTTGAATGGTTTACATATTGGATTAATAATTATTGCTTCAGTATTTCTAGTTAAACTTATTTTGCTTTTCAAACAAGATTACTCTATTCTAACCTTACCTCGATTGACTTGAAAATGATGAAAAAGGAAGAGTTAACCTTACCTCGATTGACTTGAAAATGATGAAAAAGGAAGAGTAACCTTACCTCGATTGACTTGAAAATGATGAAAAAGGAAGAGTTAGCAAAGTCAATAGCCAGAAAACAGGGTTTCTAGAAAAGGGAGAAAAAGGCACAGAATTTGAATATTTTTGACACATGACTTTGAAAAAATGTCATATTTTGCCTCTTGACTGTCAGGACAGCTTGTACATTTCATTTTAACATTTTCACGGCAAAAATCGAGGTAGTGTAAAAACGAGGTTGGATACCCCTCCTGTTGTACATTACAGAAAACCGGCTAATTCGCTCCGATGGCGTTTGTGTGGCTACCCTATCTCTGCTGTAGGCCTACAGCATGTAAATTCCAACAATCAATTCAGCATTGCCGTCAGCCCTGACCAGCCAAGCATACTAAATTTAACATAATAAGCTGCATTCGTTGCACTCTGGGCAGACTCCAGGCTGGCTCTGGTGTTTGTCACCAGTGTCGGGTTCTTCTCTTATAACGCGTTTTTTGGTTCACCGGTGAGTTGACGAAAACTTGCTAACTCCTTGGCAAAGCTGGGCTCCTCGAGCAGGTTCTGGTTACAGGTAAAACATTGAAATTCGGACACATATTTACGTTCTTTTTCTTCTTCGACGATCGTGAGGACAGCGTTGCCGGTATCGTTTCGGGAATTAGGTTTTTTGAAAGAGCAGAATGTCTGACTTTTCTGGCCTCTCCCGGGGTTTTTATTTCTACGTGAATAAAAGCTTTCTGGCGTGGAAGGGATGCCCCTCTGCTTTTGTGTTCGAACAGGGAGTAACCATCTCGAACAGCTATCGGACATTACGGACATACACTTGTTCGTTATGCTTTTAGTAGCGAACAGACAAAATACAACTGTCCGAATAGCTTTATGTCGTCAAATACGATGTACGAATAAATATTTATCACATAACTATTCGAACAAAACTAATGACATGATATATCGCAATCGGTGCAACATTTACCAATTCTAGCAACTTAACTACGTTAGCCACCTTCAACAGAAGCACTGACCTTTTCCCGGCAGTTTTTCGCTTTACGGAGCCACTTCAAAACAATTAAAAAGTAAAATTTGGCAAACCTTTTAGTCGAATTTTCCCTCGCCGAACTGTTACAGCGTTGCAATAAAGTAGCGGCAGTCGAGTTTTTGGTTCTTGCAACTAATGGTAGGGTGGCCACAAAAACACCTAGTGGCAAAAATTGGCGATTTTTTTGTAATGAATGCATGAATTGCTGTGAATTTTCCTGATCAGTTTTACCTATCTAAAACATCTCAAAAAAATATTTTGAAAATACCATTGCATTCAGGACAAAATTGTCTGTTTTGTAAGGCCATCAGTAAGATGTCCTAGCTATTTAATATTATTTCTTAATATACAATGTAAATTTAGATGTAAAAAAAAGTAGCTGAACTTGCCTACAAAAATTTGTTGATACTAAGGAGGAAAAGTCAGCAGCCCATAGCAGCAATAGGTCTATTGCACTATAAACTTATTGATCTTATTCATATTTTCTCATCTAACTCACTTGCTGGGGCTTCCCATGCACTCAAAACCAGCTCAAAATCACCCAGTTTCATAGAATTTCATTGAAGCACATAGTTCCAAGCTGGCCACTAGATGGACAAAACCCTAAAGTCAATGGATGAACATAGGCATTTCCTTATGTAAAATACTGTTTTCTAAAGAAGATTTAAGATGCTTAGCCTTAGTCAGGCCTTAGTCTAAGCATCTTAAATCTTTGAGGCCAAAATCACCTCTCTATCTTGCCTCTAAGCCTTAGATAGGGTAGCCACTAAAAATAAAAATAATCAAACCTGAGCTTTTGAAGATCAGAATGTGATTCTCCTATCTTTTAGCTTTGATTTGAGGCCAAAATCACCTCTCTATCTTGTCTCTAAGCATCTTAAATCTTCTTTAGAAAAGAGTATTTTACATAAAGAAATGCCTATGTTCATCCATTGACTTTAGGGTTTTGTCCATCTAGTGACCAGCTTGGAACTATGTGCTTCAATGAAATTCTATGAAACTGGGTGATTTTGATCTGGTTTTGAGTGCATGGGGAGCCCCAGCAAGTGAGTTAGATGAGAAAATATGAATATGATCATCAAGGTTATAGTCCAATAGACCCAGAATAGACCTATTGCTGCTATAGGCTGCTGACTTTTCCTCCTTAGTATCAACAAATTTTTGTAGGCAAGTTCAGCTACTTTTTTTTACATCTAAATTTACATTGAATATTAAGAAATAATATTAAATAGCTAGGACATCTTACTGTTAGGCCTAGCCTTATAAAATAGGCAATTTTGTCCTGAATGCAATGGTATTTTTAAAATATTTTTTGGAGATGTTTTAGATAGGTAAAACTGATAAGGAAAATTCACAGCAATTCATGCATTCATTACAAAAAAATCGCCAATTTTTGCCACTAGGTGTTTTTGTGGCTACCCTACCTTAGAGGCAAGATAGAGAGGTGATTTTGGCCTCAAATCAAAGCTAAAAGATAGGAGAATCACATTCTGATCTTCAACAGCTCAGGTTTGATTAAAAAAAAATTTAGTGGCTACCCTACTAATGGCTATTCTGTTTCGTCTGCAAGTGCTAACACTTCGCCCTGAGAGATGAAAGAAAACGTCCGATTTGAAAGGTTCGGTCAACATGTCCAAATTCCGATGTGTTCGAATTTCAATGTTTTACCTTAGTCTGCACCGGCGAGGTAACGGGTTATAAGACTGGTGAGTTTGCATCCACACCGGTGGATGCAAAAACGCCTTATAAGAAGCACCGGTGAACAGTCACCGGACAACGAACGCAACTATACTTACACCATAGGCTAAGGGATAGAATCTGCTAATATTCAACCACAAACAAATCCTCAACAATCCAAGAGAATTTGCATCTCTTTTATCTTCTACTTCTTTTCTAAGCGGTTTGAAGAAAATGATGGCAGCGCTTTTGTCAGTTAGCGCAAAAACTTGCAATAAAGCTCGGCGCAAACAATTTAAAATACAGGTCGCATGTGCCTGTTCTGTACTTCAATCTGCAGATAACAAAAACAAGGAGATTTCTGTCAGTTTTTATCATGGAATCAGACAAAGAATCACTCAGACATCTCACTTGTGAACTTGGATTTTTGAAAAATGCACATGGCTCTGCACTCATTGGTCAAGGTGGGTTAAACCAGTTGTTAGACAAGGGACAACATTGGGGGGGGGGGGCCCCATATGTGACGCCCATGGGGATGACAGCACTACATTTCAAGAATCTGTGCAGAATAGTAGACTAATTTTTAACAGATGTGCACTAATCTGCTCTGTTTCACAAATCTGTGCTGCTTTGAGTGAGCCTATTGGCTATTTGTTTGAGCCTAGTGTGACCAGACTCCAGACTCTAACTAAGCTTCCCTTTGTGTTGCGACTTGTATAGGTCTAGCATGGCCGAGGGTTTTGAGCTAAATAGTCAAATGAAGACCAAAGGCCTTACATCCATTCAGGTGTTTCTAGAAGGCTATTGGGAGCCCTTGGTTAGCTACTTTGGCTCAGCAGTATTTCATTTTTCTCACAGCCAATAGATGCAAATCAAATGTATTCATTAAAATAATATTCATGATAATCATTAGGCTATTCAAAGTTAATTAACATTCAGAGAAGTATGTTTCTCTGCTGAGTAGCATGCCTAAGAATAACTTTCAGATGGGGTACTGACTCTAAATGGAGCTAAAATATGCAAAACTGTGCGATGCTTAGATAAGGGGTAATAAGTTAGCCTATGTGTTTGAGTGTTTCAGAAGATTTTGGTCTGAGCTTGCATACTTCTGTTAATACTGTACTATTGGTTTAGGGAGAACTGTTGTGGCTGCATCTGTTTATGGTCCAGTTGAAGCTCGTCAACAGAAGGAGAAGATAGAGAAAGCGTATATAGAAATGACCTACAAATCAGCATCTGGCATTCCAGGTATGTAACCAGTCTGGTAGCCTATAGCCAAAATTTTACTTGTGAAGCATATAAGGTGAAAGCGGACAGGAGTCTGTCTACTAGCCTACCTGTCTTTGCGCCAGACTATGGAACTCGCAAATACCTCATTCACAGGCTAACATTCCTGTCGTTAAGACTGGAAGCAGAGGTGTGCGATCCAGGGGACTGCAGGAGTTGAGGATTCAGGCATCATTCAATTCAAGGGACATTTTGTGGGTGATGGAAGGGCGGCTAAAGCTCCATAAATATTCCTTCAGCCTAAGCTGACGGCGAATCATATTTGACAGTGCAAAACGGATACGTCAGCCACATTTTATTAGTGCTATTTTTCGGGCTTTCTTGGCAAGGGTCCTCTTCAGACTGAAAACTGCTCAAGTTGGAAAAATGAACTTGTGGAAAAACCAAACGAACTTGTTGGCCCTTGCCAAGAAGGGCCGAAATATAGCTCAAATAACATTTAGCTGACATATCCATTTTGACATGAAGCATCCTCGTCACCCCCCAATATAGGCCTACACAATAAACTAGCCTAATTGGTCAAGTTACCATTGTTAAAAGCCGCCAATTCCCTGGGGAGTGCCAAAGTGAAGCGATAGCTGCAGTAAGTTTACTTTTGTAGGTCCTCATGAAAGATATCGAGAGCAAGTCGTGAGAGATGTTTGCGAGAAAGCTGTGATTTTAAGTCACTACCCAAGGACAGCCATTGCAGTGACAGTACAAGAAATGCAGAATTGTGGAGGGGTTAGTATTAAACAACATTTGAAGGGCTTATCTGTCGATCCTCCAAATCAAGCATATATGATTGCCCAATTTCTAGTTCTAAAAGACGTAACAAATTTCAGCATGTAATAGTAAGGGCGTAACTGCCTCATTTGACAAATATATTTATTTATTTGTGTAAATAATGCTGCCATTACGATTGCAGCACAGAAATCCGTTTCTTTTCATTTACCATGTAAGTTAAGCCCAAACAGGTAGTGATTTGTCTGTTTGGTGGTGTCTCGGAGTTGATCGCCGAACGATTCCGCGAGCCTTGTCCATGTGACTCTGCCTCACTGCCGGTTAGGGCTTTCGAACAGCTCAGGGGTTTATAATGCTATGATACTGGAACGATTAAGCAGTTTACGAGAAGACAGGATGGGCTGGAGATTTGGTAGGGTATTTATAAAAATAAGGGCATTTTCAACCAAGTGGCCAACGTTTAGTGAAAACATAGGAAACTGGACTTTTATTATTCCCACTGCGAACCAATGTAATCATGTTCCTGAAAGTCCGGTAACCTGAGAAACTATGAACCAAGACAGAACGGGCGTAGACCGTTTGACATTCAGTATAGATCCAAGGGTACTTTCAGTAACATGATTACATAGATACAAGGGAAAACAAAATTTGGAACCCTCGCAGGCTGCGAATGAAGGGAGCCATAGGCGTTGTTTGTGGCCCCACGGCTACCGACTCCCCGTCGTACGTTTATAGAAGAGCCTGCGCGAGATTCTGGAATAACTTTCCGGCGAGCTCGCGAAAACTGTGGGAAAGCGATTCCTGGAATCACTTTCCCGTTTGACTGATCGCGAAAACGCATGTAGCCTGAAGCTGAAATCGCGGGGAAAATGGTGAATTCCAAATCTTTAGAATAAATTAGGTTCACTGAAAGTGTGTTTCTTTCTCATATATTCCAACGACGTCACTCGTAGTTATGCTTATTATTATTTTTATTTTATTTTTAGTGACACTTGCACTGTTTTTCCAAACTTTCAAAATTCCTGCCCAAGCATTCAACTTTCCGCGGAGCTTTCCACTAACCTTCTGGAATCCTTTTCCGGGACAGTTGCGTCGGTTCCGAAAGCGCGAAAACTGGGTGGAAAGTTCGGCCACTTTCCAACGCAGCGCAAAAACCATTGGAAAGTGATTCCGACTTCGCTTTCCAGCTCGCGAAAACCTACAGTAAACCGAACCTCAGCCAGGTGTAGTCTCTGTAGCCATAGGCTGGACTGCCATGTGCGTTCGAAGGATAGACGCATCTAGCTGCGTTCTCTTCGAGCGTGTTCCACCCTACTTACCGTAGTTACAGTCACGAATGTTGGCTTCTTGGCGTCAAGGCTGGAACGTATTTTAAAATTTTCGGTAAAATTTCACTCCTCGGGGTAATCCAGCCAATCACGTTACAGATATCCGTAGTTACCACGCTCTCGAGCATACTAAAGTTACTACGGCCAGCGTAGTAACTTTTCGTGAGATTGGAACGGAAATAGTAACTGATAGTTACTGTTGTTAGAAGGGTGGAACACGCTCCGTGATACGAGCCAAGTGATCCACCCCCTAGGGTCATTCAATACAAATGCGTTATCGTTATTCCACATTACCATCTGCTGAACGGCCAACCTTCACACTGAATTTTACTTAATGCCTACAAAATGTTGTAGGTGCTTGCAGCGGTACTGAATGCAACCTGTTTAGCTCTGCTACATTCGGGATTGGACATGAACCACCTATTTGCGGCAGTTTGCTGTGGCATTGACTCTAGGACAAATGACCTGATAGTTGACCCAACCTCGTCGGAATTACAAGTAAGTATTGCCTTGTTTGGGGTTTAAACTTACTTTTGTCTTGGTGATCTCTGCAGGTCCAGTGAAGGGTTTTGCCTTGTGTTGGCCTGAGGTTTTTAGGAGGGCAGTCTTTGAGGTTCTTCCATGCCAAATGGCAAAAAAACGTCTGAAACAGCCTTGTTATAGGTAGGCTACCTGCGCCTAATTTGCATTGCAGGCAGTCCGGGATTCTCCCTCTCTTCCGATTCTCCCTGTTTCTTCATGTGAGTTTTCTTGACTTTGACAAAGCTGCTTATCATGTTCTTGTTTAGTCTTGAAGGTCGCTCTCAGCTCGGCCAGTAGTTTCAGGAGCTTATAATACCACTGTGTAATAGAACACCCGTCTCTCCCGTCTCTCAGTGCATCCTTCTCCAAGTATGCTATGCATGACCCGAATCAGTCTAACTGTATCCGAAACTTCACCATACTCTCTTCTCTGCAAGGATCGATATACTAGTCATATGGCGTCATGCAATACTGATGGTCTGCAGCTGGTCTGCAGGCTATCCGGTATGGACAAAACAGACAGGGCGAATCTTAGCTGATACCCTTAGCTACTACCTACCCTTGCAAGAGTTGCAAGTGCCATGTGAGCTTACACAGCTCTTGTTTATACAACGAAGAGAAAGCTGATCAATATCATTTGATTTTGGCCCGTTATTCATAATTCATTTTTGTTAATTATGATGTTCCAAACAAATTTGGAGCAACCTACGATAGCTGTTTTCTCGACGTAAAGATGTATCAGTCTATCTATTTACCTATCAGTATTTGTAGAAAAGGAACACGGCTTTTCCTCGGCGCAATGCACTAGAGAAAAGGGCGATTCTGGCGCTCTAACGGATTCGCTTTCCAAAAAGCAAAGCGCGAATCCCGCCAAGCGCAAGGACAAACGGAAAGACGTTGCGCCTTTACAACTTTTAGCTGGCTTGCAGGATCCACTTTCCCTGTACGGAGTGAATTCACGTTCCAGGTCACTTTCCAAAACTAGCGGAGAACAAGAACAGCATCCGAAAACGAAGCGAGTTTTAGTCGCAGTCGCGAGAACATGCGACGGAGAAGCCAGCGGAGATTTCCAGACCGCCAGAATCGCCCAGAGAAGTTCTTATCACTAGCCATTCTTGGTAAATTTTTTTAATCAGTGGCGTTACATTTGACGACAACAGGGTCAAAGTTGCATATTCGACCCTCTTATCTAGGTCGAAAGGCGATATGGAAAGCTCCGCCAATTTGTGCGCCGGCTCTTTTTGCGGCTTCGGCTAACACTCTATTCGCTTTCCAGAGCGCTCCCCTAGTTTTGGTAAGTAAATCTATAACGTGAGTGGAAAGTGATCTCGGCAAGTCAGCGAAGAGTTGTAAAGGCGCAACAGCTTTCGGTCAGTTCTTGTGATAAGAGGATACTCTATATGACTAAGTTCAAAACACGCCAGTGATCCTCAGGAAGAAGGAGTAAACGTTAACGTAATGACTCAAACTCAACGACTCAAATCCTGCGTCAAACAATCACGGCGCTCTTTGGGAGCCGCTGTGACACCGTTTCTTTCTTTCTTCCGCTGGTACCCGGAGATTTAGCACCGGCAAGAAGAGATAGTCATAAAGAGTATTCTCGCTTTGCTTTTTAGAAAGCGAATCCATCAGAACGTCAGAATCGCACAATTCTCTCGTGCATCGCTCCGAGGAAAAGCCGTGTTCAATTTCTTCAGATACTGGTAGATAAATAGGTAGACTGATACATCTTTACGTCGACAAAAAAGCTACCGTGGCTGACGCCAAATTTGTTTGGGGACGTCATAATTAACACAATAAATTATAAATAACGGGCCAAAATCAAATGACATCGTTGTTTTGTTTTTGGTTAAGCAGATGGATTTTGGAGGTTAAAGAAAAAAGGCGTTTTAGTAAATTTGAGTAAGGTTTTTTGTGCCACCGTGGAAGGGGTGCCCTATGACGGAAGGGCAGCCTGCAAAGCGGCTAGGCAAATTTTTTTTTTTTTTAATGGGTAATTGGTTTTAGTTTGCCTCTAAATGAAATCTGTTATAGTTTTTTAAACTGCTCAGATTTAGAAAATTTTAATTTAGATTAATTGAAAAAAAAAGAAAAAAAATGACATCGTTGAATAAACAAGAGCTGTGTAAACTCATATGGCACTTACAAGGATAGGTAGTAGCTAAGGGCACTCGCGGCAGTTGTTACTACGGAAAGCATGAAACAAAGACGGGATCTTCGACACTAACATTTTTATCTTTTCCAGTTCTGCCATTGTGCCTTCACATTTGCGTTCGAGAGCCAGAACAACGACGTCATATTGACAGAAACTGAAGGAAAATTCTCAAGAGAAGAGTTGGAGAAGGCTCTGACTTCCTGTCGGGAGGCTAGTACTGAAGTATTTGAGTTTTATAGAACCGTGTTGAAGAAACAATTTTTATAGGAATAATTAGTTAAAATCTCGTATGAGCCAAAAAAAAAAGTGAACTGTTGGTCTGTTTGTCTGCAGAGGGGTCAGAAGAAGCGGTTCAAAAAATTGATCAAGAATGCCGTTGCAAATTCTTCATCGTCTCAGTCGTTCGGGTCGGCTTGGTATCTGACGTTCCTAAGGCACAAGCCTTTCGAATACAATCGGCATAGCCTATGTACAAAGTGTTACGACGACTGCACTACTGATGTTATGGCGAGGGGTGTAGTAGGCCGGACATAAGCTGGTAAATGTCCAGGTATACAGTCATCGGAGTCGGGATGGACTAGGGCGTCAAGGTGACCTACTACACGTGCAGAACTTCACGGCTTCATTATGGGTTCCCCAGGTCTATTCACACTATGGTGTGAACCACCCATCGTACATTAGGCCTTTACAAGCCAGCCCACTCTAAGCAGCTTTAAACAAGACTCATGGACTCATATTCTTGCGACAGCAAATAGCACCTGGTCCCGGATATGAACCTTACGTCGATGAAACTAACCCGACCTCTTCAGGACTGCACAATTTCAATTCGCCTATGGTCCGTAAATAAACAAAAAAATTTATTCACTGGAACTGTACTTACAATAAAATAAAACAGCCTTTAGGTCAAAGGGTTGTTGGCCGGTCGGGGTCCGGAAAGGAAGTTTCGTTCTAGGTGACTCATGATCATCGGATGATTCATGATCATGAGTTATAACTGACTAAACATAATCAAAAGAAAGGGAGTAACGCCGCCTAAAGGGAGTAACGCTGCCTAGCGGCGGCAGAAGTAAACACTGCGGGGTGCAGATGGCACCACCGTATCAAAAGACAGGAATATAAGCCAAGATTCAGGTCCAATTAACGAATATTTATTCTTAAATAAGCACAGGTCATAGTAAATACCATTTAAATTCCAGTTGTTCTAATATACGTGACTTCTTCGAAACTCTGCCAGGTTTAAAAAATAACCCTGCAAACCCCTCCCGGCTGTTTTCAGTCATGCTTGGTCCCCTTGCCCTTGGTAAAACGGAAAAACTGCAAAACCGGCGGTTCTGACCAATGAGCTTCTCGGAAGCAATAAGCGGGAGCCTGATCCGCCTCGAAAAGAGAAAAACGCAACAGTCAGCATAGGGAGGATAAGAATAAAATAGGAAGTTGGGAATCTCGGAAGCGAGAATCGACGGAACGGTTAGGGATTAGAGCAAACCAGTAATATCTAAAACTAGTAATATCGGCAGCTACCGGCCCACCTGATACCATAGCTGGCAATTTTCAAGGTTCCAGCTGAATCCCCCACCCCCCTTCATAAAGTAACGTGCAATCTTCAGTACAAACAATAAAGAATATAGGTAGGCTACATTAAACTCACCGCGATTAAGCTCTCAAATTCTGTTTTAACTTCTTTGGCTTTGGCTTTGTTTTGTAGGCTTTCTGCACTTTTTCATTCATTCTTCTCAGCTCAGCTGCTCGGTCTGTGTACTCGAACCGCCATGTCTCGTATACTCTGTGGATCTCGTCGAATATGGAACCTAGAGTGAAGCAGATCGTAAAAACTAGACTTTACGATATTTCTTCCGGATCTTTGATATCCGTTAAAGTTTAACCGAAAAGGACTGGGATAGGACAATCTAGTTACCCATCACTTATTCACTTAAATTGGCTTGAAGACCCGCTGAAAATGCGTTACTTGGTTGTTCCGCTATTCAGGAATAATCGATTTTCAAATAGTGGAATTTCCGTGTGATTTGTGGTACCTCTAATTTGTTGTATGCCTTACAAGAAAGATTTATGACTTTTTTTTGTTCAGGCACTAAGCAATCTTCACCAATATCGCCACTGCCCACTGAAAAGCCTTGTTTGTGTTGAGATAAAAATTTCCCGCATCATAGTAGAATTTTCGCTGTGGGGACGGCCGCAGATATTCTGAACGTCATAACTAGAGCAGATAGTGGAAAACAAAAAAATCCCTTTGCAGAATCTAAATAATTCAGTGTATTCAACTAAATGACACAAAAATAAGTTGGCTTTTCAGTTAAACTTTAAAGTCGAGGCGGATCCGGAAGACGAACCGAAGCTAAACACGTCTGGAAGTCCGGGGCGTTGGATACCCCGGATTCCGAAATCTGGAAGGGTGTCATAGAGGTAGGAGACACAATAAATATGCAAATAGATGGGGTAGGGGAAAAGTGATACGAGTGGAAAGTCTGACTGGGAAGCAAGACAGACGTGAAGGGGACACCTAGGCAGGGGCGTCGCAAGAAGGGGGGTGCTGACCCCCCCCCCACCTCTTTGAGATTCGGTAAATGTTGGACCGGAGGCCCAAAATTTTACTAAAATTGTTCGGTATTTTTTCGATAGCAGAACTATTCAGTATATTTACGGGAATTCAGTAGTTATACAGAATCCCAAATAGGCTATCGGTACAAATCTATTCGGTATAATGATCGGGATTCGGTATAACTGCCAGTATTCGGTAGTTATCACGAATTCGGTTAGAGATTTACTGAAATTATTTGGTAATTTTTCAATGCCAGAACTACTACGGAGATTCGGTAGTTACGAAGAATCCCGAATAAGCTATCGGTCCAAAATTATTCGGTATCATGATTGGGATTCGGTAGTTTATTCGGTATAATTTCCAAGATTCGGTATTTACCACGAATCACGACTTTTGTTCCAGTTTCGACGAAATTATACCGAATCCGAATATTATTCGGTAGTCTTTTGATCCCAAAACAATTCAGTATAATAACCGGGATATGGTAGTTATACAGAATCCCTTGCATGCTATCGGTCTAAACTTTTTCGGCATAATAAGTGGGATTCGGTAATTCATTCGGTATAATTGCCAGGATTCGGGAGTTACCACGAACCTCGAAACTCGGAAGAGGTCGAGTGAAGCACTGGTCGCAGACAAAAGCACTGATCTGTTATGTCGTTACTTTTATCTTCGACCCCAAAAAGAAGATCCAGTCATAAATGTTTCGAAAATTCCGACTGCGGCGCTTTTCGTAATATTGTCATTTCGTGGAAGGGCGCGTGAATTGACTGGGGGTTTAAGCCAGCTTTAGGAATGGGATTTCAAAACATTAAAAGCCAGAACTGGATGGATATAGTTAAATTTGGCGGGAAAAAGCTAACTAAAAAATCTCGCTTGCGGCGCTATTGACTAGACTAAGACTAGAGCAGATGCTGCTGCCGGAACGTCGGAACTTCTTAGAGTATCGGTATTTAACCTACGGTAAATGATAGAATTTGTAACAGAAGCAGTTAAATTTTAGCATACAGAAAAAAAAATCGGCTGCGGCGCTCGATTTATTTTCTCTTGGGTATAATACATAGAAGTGCCCGGAAATATATTCTCCAAGTGGGCTTCACCAAAACGCCCCCTAATATAGTTGGCTTATCGTCTTTCATGCTGCCCTTTAATGTTACTTTTTACGTAATCCTTTCATGTTCCATAATTTAAAGCCTAAATTCTCAGTTTTTAGGATTCGGTAAAATTTTTGAGAAATTCGGTAAAATTTTGGCCCTGTACCCCCCCCCCACCGAAAATGCACTTGCGACGCCCATGCACCTAGGAAATGTGGAAGAATATCTAAATTAAATCCGGACGGATTGGCTGTACAGTCGGAAGTCCCGGACATCTGGGTATCTGGAAGTTGAAGCCAGGCCAGGCTTTAAGCATTTGTAACAGTGTTTGGGCTTTCTCACAAGGAACCGACAAGGAAGAGCCAATTGAGGAGGAGCTAAAGCTTGTATAAACCTTTGCCAATCCTAGGCGGTTCTATCTGGCTCTGTTGGGTACGATTCCCCCCTCCCCCTCGAATACACTCAAAAGAACTTACTCTTCGGTTTGATGGGATAAATCTTCCGACTAAAGGTGAAGGGTTTTTCGACATTCTCAAAAACAAAACGGTTGTATGCCTCCTTGTCAAAGGGGTGATTTTTAAGAAGACTTTCTTCCAAGGCCATGACGAAAGTCACCCACCGAGGGGTGTAGTAGTCCGCGATCAGGCCTATTGAAATAAGTCGTGTAAGTCCTATATAGCTTGAAAGTAACACCATCAATCAAATTCTTTTATATAATATATCATGGTTTTGAGGGAAATAAATGAATAAATAAATCATTTATTCTTCAGAGAACATTTATAACGGTAGTAGAACTTACTGGATATTTGTCTTCTCGCCAAATACACTATACACAAATGCGTCTGGATAACGTCAGACAATTTGGTAATAATAAAACATAAATACTCCTAAAGCCTAAGCTGACTGCGAATCAGATTTAAACAAGACTAAAGGTTTAATGGGATCCCGAAGGGGAATACCTGTTGTCTTTCTAATAACAACAATCGGCAGATGTTTGCTCTTTGCCATTTGGTAATCATCCTAATAGACCACTTAGCCATATCCACTAGTCAATACTTCCTAACAAAAGGGATATCAGACAACAAAGTTTATTCGTAAAAATCCGGTTCTGATCAGATTCCGACCGGATTATCCATTCATCTAATAAAACATAAATACTCCTACAGCCTAAGCTGACTGCGAATCATATTTAAACAAGACTGAAGATTTCTATGGGATCAAAGGGGAATACTTGTTGATCTTTCTAATAACGACAATCGGCAGATGTTGGCTCTTTGCCATTTGGTAATCATCCTAATAGACCACTTAGCCAGATCCACTAGTCAATACTTCCTAACAAAAAGGATATCAGACAACAAAGTCTATTCGTAAACATCCGGTTCTGATCAGATTCCGACCGGATTATCCATCCATCTAATAAAACATAAATACTCCTACAGCCCAAGCTGACTGCGAATCATATTTAAACAAGACTAAAGATTTCAATGGGATCAAGGGAATACTTGTTGATCTTTCTAATAACGACAATCGGCAGATGTTCACTCTTTGCCGAACTCGTAAACATTTGATAATCATCTTAATAGACCACTTAGCCAGACCCACTAGGCAACACTTGCAAAGGATATCAGACAACAAAGTTTATTCGTAAACATCCGGTTTTGATCAGATTCCAACCGGATAATCCAATCTGAAGCGAGACTATTTTCCGATTCACCATATCTTTCCCATGTCTTTTGTTATGATTTATTTATATTATTTACTGTAGGTATTTATATTTTACATTTATTCTTATTTTTTTTTTTACCCACAAAGGATTATCGGATGCGTTCGGCGTCGGTTTATATTGGTTGATTGGATGAATGGCCAAGTTTTTGAAGCCACTTACGGTCGACTTTCTGACATTTCATTTAGACCAGAGCAAAATAACTCTAGGGGGTGTCAGGTCAATTCGTCACAGGACAGTTCGTTACAGACAATTCGTCATACGGACAATTCGTCACAAGGACAATTCGTCACAAGGACAATTCGTCACAAGGACAATTCGTCACAAGGACAATTCGTCATACGGACAATTCGTCACAAGGACAATTCGTCATACGGACAATTCGTCATTAGGACAATTTGTCATATGGACATTCCGTCACAAGGAGACTAATTTCAATTTTGGATTTCGATATATTTGAAGATATATATTACTGAATACTCAGTTGCATGAAAACAGTATGGCTAAAATAGTATGGCGACGCGCTCAAGACGTTCCAGACCGGGATAGGAAAGAGAGCATTTCTGCTTGCCCTGGTGGTCTGTGATGTTTTTCTTATGTAAGTATCAAAGTAGTCGAGGATTGGATATACTTCAGATGGACAGATATGAACATAGCAGTCGAACGCCCCTGGGATATCCGCCATTGGGCGAAAGGCCAGCGCTGTCAGCATTCTCGCTGCAAGGCAAATACTTCTCGAGAACATCGCGGTTTGCTTGAATTTGTGTTTTGTATACAAGAATCATTTATAACAGAATTTTCACCACCTCTCTCAGTCTTTGGGAGTTATATATAGTTGGAGTTATATAATATATACCGAGTACGAGTTATATAATATATACCAATATCGGAGATTAGTGCTGGGATTAGAAATAATGATTCAAATATGGATTCAAACAACCTCTTGTGAAGGGGTGGCATTTTTGATTTGATCCAAACTACCTTTCTAAGAGCAACTTTTCTGTAGTATGACGAACTGTCCTAGTGACGAATTGTCCTGTGACGAATAGTCCGTGTGACCAATTGTCATGTGACGAATTGTCCCTGTGACGAATTGTCTGTGTGACCAATTGTCAGTGACGAATTGTCCTGTGACCAATTGTCCTAGAATCCTCTAGGGAGTAGCGCCAAGAGTTGAAAAAAGTGACACACTCGAATAGCAGCGACACCAGCATCACCAGCGATAGAGAACGTCCCTACTGAAACTCAATCAGTCTTGCACCAGTGCTGCCTCCAATAACTTCATATTCCGAACACAACAAAAAAAGACACAACCTCCCCTGTTTCCACGATGTTTGCAGACCCCATCCTAGCTTGTACTAGAAATTTATAAACCCGCAAGTTGTCTCCCTTCAAATGCCACAAGCGTAATGGGCGGCGGTACGAGTATGGCCTGTTTGCGACGCATGGAAAGCATAGCTCTTGGCGCTACATCCTAGTGTTATTTGCTATAATTTAAAGTTGTTTAAAGTACGTCAATTGTTAATTTATTGTTTTGAAAGTTATTTGTGACAGTGTTATTTTAATTTATTTTAGTACTCCTCATTATA
The DNA here is from genome assembly GCA_023053555.1 of Branchinecta lindahli. Lineage (NCBI taxonomy): Eukaryota > Metazoa > Arthropoda > Branchiopoda > Anostraca > Branchinectidae > Branchinecta > Branchinecta lindahli. The sequence goes on along the minus strand of JAKZAO010000005.1, from coordinate 9,612,209 downwards.
TATTCTTTGAGGGAAATAAATCAATCAATCAATCAATCAAACGCTGCCTGTGGTCCATACTAGGCGGCGATATTTGTAATGTCCGACTGTTGTACTGCAACTTCTACCTTCTCTCTAAACTTACCTCCCCACTGTTTTGCGGCATAGTCACTGATCTCACCATTAGGCCCCCACAGAGTAATTTGATTTCTGGCGTTGTATTCGAACAGGTCCCGCTCCTGAAACGGTTATGTCTTATTAAAGTTTAACCGCAAAGGGCTAAGACCCGGCAGTCTAGTGACACATCACGTATTCACTTAAATAGGCCTGAAAACTGGATAAAAATTCGTTATTCTTTACTTTGTCCGCTGTCCACAGATGATGGATTTCATAATAATAATAACTCATTTATTTCCTTAATAGCATTTACAACTGCTAGCTGCGGATCGTCAACATAACAAATTACAAATCACGGCTGATCGATATTTACAGACAGTTAAAATTACGGATAAAATAAGGCACAAACGAAGATAAATACCTTTCGGTTGAATTTATGGGGGGCTGAAGAAGCCGTGGCTTGTCAATGTTAGCTACTCTTCCCCTTGTGTTCGGTCTGAACTTAATCGAATGAACTTAATCTTTCGGATATGTGGTTCCTCTATGCGCCTGTCTCTCTATAGGCGTATTCTCGCCGTTCCCCGAGGACTCCACTTGAGAAGTCCCCGCGTTTTTGTTTGTCCCGGGGACTCACTCCCCGTATTCTCGCGAGTCCCCAGGACGGGAAATGCTCCGATTATCGTCACCATCATCAAAAAGAACTCCCTTTCAGATTCGGAGGGGAATCAACTTCTGCTGCTATTGGTGCAATGTAAAATTAATTAAAAACAATCAGAATAAACAAAACCAAAAATAAAGTGGTTCCAAACTGATTTCGTCAACTGCATGTTTTTTTTTTCGAACGAAATCCATTTTGAAAGCATTCCCCTCGTTCTCGCTCTTTCCGTACGCGCAGTCCGTGTGGAGTGACTCCCTCTATTCTCGCCGTTCCCTTCGATTCCCCGAGGAGTCATCGGGGAACGGCAAGAATACGCCTTATGTATGAAATATTTACCAACTAAAAGCTAAGCCATTGCCGGAAAACAAACTAAAATCGCCAGTTCCTTGCAAGACACCATTCTCCAACATTCTTCCCCCGTGACATTATCGTCAGAGTCAAAGAATATATACACCGTATTATATACACACACCGTGTAAATAGTCTTTGGTCAGAGTCCTTAGTGCAGACTTGTTTTGAGATTCAAAATCTCCGCGTCTGGATGAATTTTGGGCTATCGTGCAAGCAGCACACATTCTGAACGTCATTACTAGAGCGTCGGGTGAAAAAATACAAAATCCCTTAGATGGGTCAAAATGTTTCAATGCATTCAAATATCAGATGTAAAAATAGCTGCGTTTTCAGTTGAACTTTAAGAACGATTAAAAGCTTGCAACGATCGAATATAGTCTTTTATTTACACCCAAATCGTGGGCAAGCCAAATGATAATCGTCAAACATAGCATAGGCTATATTTAATCTTGTCAGAATATAGGCTAGTTCGTCCTTAGAAAAAAAATCAAACTTGGCAATTAAAATATGCTACTTAGCATCTTTATGATGCACTGTAGATTGCAGCAGTTTCTAGAGTAAAAGTCAAACTATCCCGGTACCGCTTCGTTTTAGCCTAGACTGATTCGGTTTGGGGGAAGCCAAACGCCACACCTCCTTTAATTGATTAGTTTTAATCCTTCAAAACTGAGGAGTAGGTATGCAATTTGAAACATAGTAAATTCACAAGTTCACAACTGACCAAGATTTAAAGAGCTTACACGCGAACAAAGTCGGATAACTCTAATCCCATGTTCCGTTGCAAAAATGAACTTTCTGAACAAACTAATAAACAAACTAATGAATTTTCTGGACAAACTAACAATGGGCAAACCATTTTCTGAAAGTTGTCTTTTCTTTCTCCGTACTTAATGTTTTCTGTGTAATTATCCCTACCCTATGGACCTATTGAAGATTTAGCCTCCAGTAGCTTATAGATGCCTAACTTTGGGGGCAACCGATTTCTAATCATATTTTTATTTCTATCATGTGGAATATCGACAAAGATCATAAAAAAGGACGATAGGTCCTGAACAAAATATCTTTCCATTGTATATTCCTTCAGCCCAAGCTGACTGCGAATCATATTTGACAATGCAAAATGGATACGTCGGCTACATTTTATTAGAGCTATATTTCGGCCCTTCTTGACAAGGGTCCTCTTCAGGCTCAAACCACTCAAGCTGGAAAACGAAAACTGAAGCAAAAAAAGGTCCAGCTTGAAGGGTTTGAGCCTGAAGAGGACCGTTGCCAAGACGGGCCGAAATACAGCTCTAATAAAATGTAGCTGACGTATCCGTTTTGCATTGTCAAATATCTAGCCATTAGCGAAAAGCTTTTTGTTATCATTTATATATTTATGTCTCGTGCTTTAGTGCAGCTCTTGCAGTGTTCTCGTTCCAATGCGGTTGCACCTTACCTGACTAATAAGTAAATAAACATTTATATTCATATAATATATACAAAACGGATTTGTCAGCTGTGATGCTTATGAAGCGATATTTCGGCCCTTCTTGGCAAGGGTCCTCTTCAGGCTGTCATTCTTCTGGGCCAACGCTGGGGAAGGAAACAAACCTGCAATCAATTTCCTTCCCCAGCGTTGTCCCGTTTTGTATATATTATATGAATATATGAGTCTAAGTCAGCTTGGGCTCAAGGAATATTTAAATAAACAGTTATCGGAAATTTTGGTTACAAATACCTCAGGGGTTCCAGCCTTCTTCGACGATTCAATCCAGGGCCCTAGCATGAACGCCTCATTCGTATTTAACACACGGTCCAAATCGTGCAGAATTTTGATCAGGGTCTTCGATGCGAGCCTGTAACAGAAGAAACAGAAATACGAAAGTGTCCGGCACAAACAACCTAAACCACCAACCTAAATCTCCCGTCCGCCGACAACGCTCATGGAAGGTGAATATTCATATTATAAGTAGGCCTAGTAAACTAAAAGACAAAAATACTCCTCAGACGGGATTTGAGCTACCGTGGATCTGGATACCTAGACAAAAATTTAATTTCAAAATCTACGTCTGCTTTATTATTCACGGTAAAAGACCTTTGTATAACATTACATCTTTAGGTACCATTTATCTTTGCGAATAACTTTACTGGCCCGACATCATTGGCCCTTCGCGTAATGCACAGGCATAACAACAGGTCCACTTCGGGGGGGGGGGGGCAAAAGCGAGCCGCTAGTTTATAATTTATAATAAGTATTAATTATTAAGTAAACAAATACCAGTGAAACCTTTATTGTTGAGTTATGAAATTAAACGATTCTGCCGGCAGCAAAAAAAAAGCTTTTCTGTGACCTCGCTTCGTGTTGGCAGTTTCGTGCGGTGATCGTTCTATTCAGCGTTGAGTCGATTTTGAACCATTCGATGCATACCGACCCCCACTCAGTACTGCTTTAAAAACCTTCTCATCTCACCTGAATGAGATAAGATCCCTCAGCTTGTACGCGTGAATAACGAAGAGATACTGCAAAGAGAACATATCCTGAAGGACCTGTCTGGTGACATCAACGAGGTCATGCTCAAAGGTCTTAACGTCCTTAAAGTCCGGTATAGCTTCGAAGAGGTTGTCCCATGCAAGAATAACATCCTCAACGTTGTAGAAGATCTGGAAAAATGGAAACGTTAGCTGAAGGTATTGAATAAAATCGTTTCCTCCCTTATCTCTTTCGGGATTGACAGAGATGGTGAAACACGTGTCTGTTCAGGCAGCTCTTCTTGAGGGGAGCAGCACCTCTTCTTGAGTTCAGACAGCTCTTCTGAGTACAGAGTCACTTACTACCAACTGACCGGATTGTCAATGACATTGCACGAAACGACTTCTCTTTCGGGGCTACTGTGCTCGTGGCAACACAAGAAGTGGTAACGAACGAGACGTTCCTCTCGGGTTTCGCAGTTGCGCCGCCCAGATTTCTGTCATTCAGGACCGGATATCCTCCACTTTGTCATTTTCTTACTGAAAAGATAACTTTAATGCGGAAGATGGTGAAAGCAAAGCAAACTAGCCGGGATTTCAGGACAACCCTGACTGGTTTAAGGCTTAAGGCGAACCAATCGAAGTCTGAAAATCATGGTTAAAGATAAGCGTTATTTTCAAGGCACTAGGAAATAAAAAGCATGTAGTCTAGCGCTGCGCATTTCCCTTAACGCAGGCCCTCTTCATCCCACAGACCTGCAGGGGCAATTTTAGCCCCACATGTTTTGTTACAACAGTTAACCCAAAAAACGATGAACAACCAAATTGATCCAAAGCGGAGCTTACTGGAACGACACGAACGTGCTAGCAAAGGAAGACGAATCCAAACTAGCAACAACAAATAACAAATGGGACTTACAGGGGCGAACACATCAAATCCCGGACGATGAATAAGGGTTACGTCTCGCGTAGACAATCCAGTATACAAGCTTCTCTGTAAGGGAAAGCCAGATAGAAAGCATAGGGATAAAGCCGATATAGTTGTCAGTCTTTCGAACAAGAGTAAGCAGACAAATTCCAAGTTTTCAGAACTCCACTAGGTCTTGACTGTGACTCAGTCACACTCGCCTCTCCTTTGAGGCGCGATTGAAGCTAAGTGCCCACACAAACATGCTGGGGACGCGGACTTTACACGCCACGAAGCTCATTAATTCCGCTAGGCGACACCGTATTCTCAGAAGAAAAAGAATCCGGATTCTGGGACACTTGGCCTAAAATCTTAGTTCGACAGGAGCCCATTTACACGTCGCCAAAGTTTCATAACAGATAGCGCATAACACTTTCAAGAATAACACCTTTTCACTTAGAAATAAAGTGTTATGGTTATGACCAATTAAGTTTACACTATTTCGTGCCTAGATCTCCAACAACACCTTAGATTGGTAAAAATACTAACGGGAACGAAAGAAACATAACAGATAACATCCCAAAGTGTTATCTGTTGAAACCGGGCATCCTTCTGTTGTCGTTATGTAACTTCTGACAGTGTAGTATTTTTACCAATTGAAGGTGTTGTTGGAGATCTACAGGCACGAAATAGTGTAAACTTAACTGGTCATTACACTTTATTTCGAAGTTAAAAGGTGTTGCTCTTGAAGGTGTTATGCGCGATCTGTTATGAAACTTCTGACAGTGCAGTAGGATCTGAAGTCACCTGACGATAAAGTTATTTCGCCGATCCAATAATCGCTTCATTTGGCTTCGCCGGGTGATCAAGAATAAGGGAAAGGATTATTTATATAAATAACAATAACTTTAAAATTTTTATGACTAGTCAGAAATGACAAGACAAGACAGAGTGTTTTTAGTTTTCTAGTTGGTACCTGCTTTATCTTTAATTTTTATACTTTGGCCCTTTGGGTTTTCCCAGTGCAATACACACATAGAACAATAGATTTGAGTAGAAAGAAATAACTATCTAGCCTACTGGTAAGATAATATGTTTAAAATCCAGGTTTACAATGCTTTACGTGTTCGTGGAAACTCTGTATTAGCTGTTGGAGCCATCGAGGTTCTATTATTCTGTAGACAACTGAAATCTGATGTTACGGCTCCAGCAGGGAGGCTAAGCAAATATTTAGAAGCTGTCCTCAATTTTTTTTTTCTTTTATTCAAGGTGATCTGCCTTATCTCTCACTGTAATCAAAGAAAATGTCACTATCATATAATAATTAGTCCTCAGCCAAGCTGATTGGGAATCATATATTATATAAAAGGCAAAAGGTGCCAAAATTTCATCGAAGAAAATCCTAGCTGACATATCAATTTTATTTACTTTGTATTTATATTTTCGATCTTAGTATTTCCATCGCTACCGAATTCGTTCCCTACGTTCTGCGACGCATCGTGACCAGGTGACATCAAGCGAATGATTTCGCGACGCGAATTTCAATTCGAATTTGATTTTTTTTTTTAATCCTAAAGGTATGTGCGCTCGCGGTCCGATTTTCGCAGTCGGATGCGGATTTCCTCCTTCGCTTTAAAATTTTGACGCATCACCTGCAGGTTTCCCCATAATGACGCGAATTTCGCATGTGTAGGCTATTTTCGGATGCGAAACCGTATCGAAAAAAAAAAATCAAATTAAGTTTAATAAATCAAATTAAAAAAAAAATCAAATTAAGTTTAAAGGTACGTGCACTTGCAGTCCAATTTTCGCAGTCGGATGCGAATTTCCTCTTTCACTTCGAAATTTAGACGCATCGTCTGCAAGCAGGTTTCCATGCATGCTGAAGTGTAAAGGTAAGTGCGCTCGCGGTCCGATTTTCGCAGTCGGATGCGAATTTCCTCTTTCGCTTTGAAACTTAGACGCATCGCCTGCAGGTTTCCCCATAATGATGCGAATTTCGCATGTACATTTTCAGATGCGAAATATATCGAAAAAAGAAATCAAACTCGAATTGAATTTTTGTAATCCTTTCAGAATCTAGCTCAAGTGTAAAGGTAAGTGCGCTTGCAGCCCAATTTTTGCAGTCGGATGCGAATTTCCTCCTTCGCTTTGAAATTTGGACGCATCGCCTACAGGTTTCGCCATAATGACGCGAACTTCGCATGTGTATTTTCAGATGCGAAATCGTATTGGACTGTGTGGGCACCTAGCTCAGATCCGCGGTCTGGGGTTTAAACTCCTCAGTTCGCTGCTCACTCTTGTTCGAAAAATTCAGTCATATCTCTACGGTTGGAGCCATGCAGACAGGGGGAGACATACAACCTTTTTATCTACCGTACCGAAGGAGTGTAGCCAAGGGACGGGCGCCGAGTGATTGGGAGGTATCTTGCTCTAAAGGAGGCGTCCATGTTGGTATAGACTGAACGCTGAGAAGAAAAGAATACACTTGAGAGTTAGATGAACACTACGACGGGAGCCCCCACCATGAATGAATGAATAAATATTTAATAGCCAGTTGGCGACTCGTTTTTGTTGTTGTTTATTTTTGGTATTAACCCCTATGTAACGGGCCACGGAGCTTTGCAGGGGTCCGAAATTTATTTTGTTCAATTATTTTTAAATTTAATAAACTGAACTGAACTGAACTGAACCGTACAAAAATACATAATGGTAACAATCCACTTTACATCACTCAATATCTTTATTGAACTAATACACTCTTTAAAAATTGGCATATTTTAAGTATCTTAGCTTTATTTTTTGTTTCAAGAACATCGGGGAACTTGATAGTATACCCATTTAGAATATGTCTCCTGGGGTTTGAGAGTTGCTCACATTCTACCAGAGAATGGCTCGTATTAATAACAGTCCACCCGCCCCAGCCCTGTCTTTTTTTAACTCCTCTATTCTTCCTATATTTCGCTATCGTTATTAGGTGGCAATGAACGAAACTCGGAGCTCCGGACGACAGCTTGCAATATGAATAACAGGACTTCCGCCCCAGCCCTGTCCATTTTAACTGTTCTATTCTTCTGTATTCCCCTATCGTTATTAGGTGACGTACATCAAATATGGTCGAAACTCAAAGAAATACGAACTCCAGAAACACAATTAATAACTGGCGAAATCACCGCACTTAGCTTTGTCACAATTTTAGTATTTTTCGATATTGACTTCTTTATTATTTGACCAACTTCGCAGACGCTGTGTTGCCACGACTGCATTGCTACTTTTGAGTGGTTGCTTCTTCTGTGGTTGCTAGTTCTGTACCACTTTCGAGGAAACGTAGCACTATTAGAGAATTGACTAGTAAAAGTAACAATCTATTTAAAAATAACACTTTCTGTTCCGTTCCAAATGTTTTGTGAATTTAAAGCCACAAAAGGTAAGATTAGAAAGATGAAGTTGGAATTTGAGGCATAGTGCGATATTAATTATATTGTGCTGCCTACAACTTGACTTTCGAAGTATGATATGCTAACAAAAAAAGAGTTGACAGTACAGGGTTTTGCAAGGAGCTAATTCTTGTATCAAAAGCTGCCGATAAAAAAGTCGGTATAATTTTGTCGGCATGTCACGCGCCTATTTCTATCAGTTTGATCAGAAAGCTGAAAATGAATTCCATGCATACTGTGATTTCAGTTCTATTTATTTTGCCAACGAGTTGGATTCTGAAGCAGAATACGATAACTAGGATAGAGTTGCAACAACAATTTTTGTCAAGAGCTGATTTTTGTCGGCACAAAACTGTGCCGACAAAAAACGTCGGTATGCTTTTGTCGGAGCTTCTTGCCCGATAGAAGCTATTTCGAGCGAAACTGTGCCGACGCATCCCTCACAAGGACTCCTATTGGTTTGATCAGATACGGTTTTTGCACCGAAATGTGCAAAAAAAAAATGTGGGCTTCCTAATCTGAGTAAGTTCTCTCATATCCCTGTTCTTCGAAGCTATAAGGTTTGGGAATATGGGTTCGGGGAACACAGAGTTTGGGGTAAGGTTTCGGAGAATATCACCGAACCATTAAAATCCACATTAAAACCGGCCGCGATTAAATTTCTGTCACCTCTTTCGACGTAATTATTAATAAGGCCCTATTTCATCATTCCAAGCTGTGATATTAAGGCGCGGTGACCCTGATTTATGAACTCCCGGTCCGCTGACAAATTTAACAAAATCAAAGGAGGCGTGTGATTGGCTGCTTGAGATGAGTCTCCGCCTTAAAGGAGGAGTTTCTTTGGCCCAGCCATGTGGGAGGAGCTACGCGATCAAATGTCAATGCTAGCGGCCTTATTTTGAACATATTCAAAATAAACGTACCAGCCAAACAGGACACTCGGTTAAGATCAACCCGACAGTCAGGTGGGTTGTCCAATCGAAGCAATGCACACTGCAAGGCGGCAACACTTAACCGTTTTTGACAAAAATCGCAAATTTGGTTTATAACAACGAAAGTCGATTTTTACAGTAAACTTTCAATCTATCTATTATGACCGAAATCCAACTACGAGTTTTTTAACCACAGGAACTTCCCCGCCCATTCTTAACTTCATGCTGAATGAGCAATTAATTTTCTCATTAATAAATTAATTTCCAAAGACTCTATCAGCACTATTAAAGTTCTGTATGAAGCAGAACAGAGACAGAAGCAAGTCCATGCGTCTTGGAGCGCTACCGTGCTAAACGGCTAGTCGGAGAATCAGCTTGGAAATATGCATCATACTCCGAAACCGCGACATACCCTATGAACAAGCTCTTGCGACACTGAATTTATCTCCACTTAACGTCCGGCTTGAACACCTGATTTTGCAGTTTGGCAAATCTGTCCTAGCCAATACGAGCCACCGGTCACTGCTACCGGAAACAACCCCTCCCAATAGTCGAACTCGGTTGCAACCTAAAATCCGGACTATTCGTTACGGGAACTCGTGTGTGCCTTTTTTTACGTCGGCTTTCAATGCTGAATCGTAGTGTGTGATTGTTATGCCCGGGCCCCATTACGGACACACCTGTGCGTAATTTCGGTTTTTAGACGTTATTAAGACCGGTTTTTAAGCCATTTAGATGCTCCTCTCTCATTGGTCGTTCATAACAAATTAAAAATGGGAGATCGTTTATTCCATCCCCAAATCTTATGAACGGGTAGAGAGATAACGTCTAAAAACCCGCTAAAAACCGGTCTTAAAACGTTAAAAACCGAATTACGAACAGGTGTGTCCGTAGTGGGGCCCGGGCATTACTTATACGTACGTTATTTATGATTTGTGAATTTAGTTATGCTATGATAGTTTCTAAATATACCGATCTCTCTCTCTCTCGGCTGTCAATGCTAAAACGATACTTGGCAGGACGCGGCTCGGCAGCAGCTCGGACGCGGACACCAAAATCGAGGCTCAGACTTGCTCTCCACATGTAAGGATCTGAAGTTTTACCTTATTCTTGCCATCCAGGGAGACACCCCTTCTTCGCTTCAAAGCGGCCTGTCAAACTATTTTTGATTGGCTGCTATATATAGAGCCGAGCGGCCAGCGAGGCGCCGGACGCGTTTACACTTATGAACCGTTCTAGGGACAATCAATAGTGTGACAGGCCGCTTTGAAGTGAACAAGGGATATCTCCCTGGATGGTAAGTATAAGCTGGACTTGCTCACCGACCAAGTCCGTGCTTCCCTGCAAGATGCTGCTGCTGCCGAAGAAACAGTGGACACAAAAACGCACTCTGTGCAAAAGCAAGTGCAAGTTCAACAAAAACGAGGCTCTGATTAATCGAAGCCTTACTGTGACTAAAAGTAGGTGCGACGATAGGAATACGAACCTTCAGTAATACCCAAGCCCTGTCCGTGTACTCATTCAACTTCCCATATCGCTGCACAGCAAAGTCACGGACCCTGTAAAGAAATACGGAATCTACAAATTATGTGAGTAGATACACTAATGCTCCGTTTAAACGCTGCATAATTCTGAGCGTATTTTACGCACGTATCTGAGCTTGAAAAGATCTCTGGCAATACGTCGCTCTGCTTTTCACCGCTGTAGATTTTCCAGAAAGATTCTCTTAAAAATTAGTGGATACAGTTTTAATAAAACGAAATATATTTTTATAATACAAAGCAACAGAAAAGGCTTTCGCCTCTAAATAACTCAGGGAAACTTTGAGTGATCAAACTGATCGGAGTAAAAATCCCATTAATAATGCACTTGAAACTATTGATCGACTCAGCGATTCAGCGATCTTTCGGCAAAGAAGGTATACATAGAGGCGAGCGGCCAGTGGTATATAATATTAAACTCTCAATGCCTATACCTTTGCATTCGGGTGGGTTTTGGCGGGGCGGAGGGGATAGTACCTGAGGGGTTTTCGCCAGGGGGTTTTGGTATCGAGAGGGGTTTCAACGGGGGGAGGGATTCACCGGGAGGTGGTGGCGGGGGGGGGGGGGGTCACTCGGTGTTTTTCGCCTAGACCCGAACTTTCAAGTTACTCACCATTGTGCAATATCCGGTGCCGATTTCCTGTATCCCATGTCCAATGTGTAGTCGTAAACTATGTAGTTCTGATTGATACCTTCCATAGTGAGTCCAGAGCCAATCATCGTCGAGTTGGAAAACGCTCTTGATTCGTCTATGCCCTGAAAGCCGATGAGTAGTGCGATAAATCTATTAGATCACTGCTTTAGGCTTGCTGTTTTGCCCCGCGTTTTGCCCCGCGAAATTTCTGTCAGTCCGTCGGTCGTTCGGTCAGTCCGGGTTTGCTAGTTCGGACACTTCCGCAAAAGCTAGGACGATGAAACTTGGCAGGCATATCAGGGACCCCAAATGATTAAGTTGGAAATAGTCACTTTCTTGATCCGAACATCGTGGTGGGAGTGAAGGGAGGGGGAATCGGGAATATTAAGGAATTTATAAATTTTGAACGGGAGATCAGATCTTAATGAAACTTGATATTTGGAAAGACCTCGTGCCCCAGACGACCGGATTAAATTCCGGACCCGATCGGGTGACTTTGGGGGGAGCTGGAGGGGGGAGTCGGAAATCTTGGGAAACGCTTGGAGTGGGGGGATTGGGATGAAACTTGGTGGGAAGAACAAGCACAAATCCTAGATACGTGGTTGACATAACCGGACCGGATCTGCTCACTGTGGGGGAGTGGGGGTGGGGATCCGAATTTCTAGTGATCCCGCGAGCTCGGTACTTCCTGACGTGCTAGGACGACGAAAGTTGGCAGGCGTCTCAGGGACCCGATCAGATTGACTTAAGAATCGTCGCTTCCTTGATCCGATCATCAGGACGGGAGAGGGCGAGTGGAGGGAGGGGGAATTCGGAAAAGTGAGGTATTTTTAACTTACGAAAGGGTTATCGGACCTTAACGAAAACTTGATATATAGAAAGACCTCGCGTGTCTCAGATGCCCCATTTTAAATCCGGACCGGATTCGGTGAAACTGGGGGGAGTTGAAGGGGGGAACCGGAAATCTTGGGAAACGCTTAGAGTGGAGGGTTCGGAATGAAACTTGGTGGGAAGAACAAGCACAAGTTCTAAATACGTCATTACACAGTAGAACGGGATTTGGGGACTGTGGGGGAGTTGGGGAGTGGTCCGGATTTCTAGTAATCGCGCAAGTTCGGTACTTCCCGATGTGCTAGGACGATGAAACTTGGTAGGCGTGGCAGGGACCACAAGTCCTAGATACGTGAATGGCATAAGCGGACCGGATCCAGTCACTGTGGGAGATTTGGGGGGGGGGGGTCCGAATTTATAGTGATCCAGCGAGTTCGGTACTTCGTGATGTGCTAGGACAACGAAACTTGGCAGGCGTGTCAGGGATCCCAACAGATTGACTTGAGAATACTTATCAATTTTTTTAACACAGATATTAGGTCTTGCAGATTTTCAGTCTTTGCCGAAGCTGTATACGTCTGATACAATTCGAACAGAGCATTGAACAATGGCAACTAAGTCATACCTTCCACCTAAAAGCATACCAAACAATCAGGCTCATTTGAAATAATTCGGTTCTGACTTAACCGTTTTTTTTTTTAATCAGAATTTTTTCTTCGAAATTTCCAATTTTGGCTGGATTCCGGCCAAACTACTTGTCCGGCTAGAAAAATAAAGCTTTAACTAACTAAATAAGACTTTAAAAAAATAGTTCTATCAATTATCCGGTTTCTGCTGCATTCCGGATGAACTAATTTTCCAGCGAGAAAATGAACGTTAACGTACGGGTTCAGCATGTATTCTTATCCTTGTCTGCGGCCTCAAAGTATGCCAAAGTATGCCGTTCAAAGCGGCCTCTTAGACTATTTTTGATTGGCTACTATATATACAGAGCCGAGAGGCCAGCGAGGCACCGGACGCGTTTACACTTATAAACCGTTATAGGGACAATCAATAGTCTAAGAGGCCGCTTTGGAGGTAACAACGGTTATCTCCCTGGATTGTAAGAATAAGGTGGATTGTTCCGATCGTAATAAAAAAAAAAAATTACTTCTAACAAATCCCCGGTTTACGCCAAATTCCGGTCAGTCGTACAGCGTGAACTCCACAGTTCTGATATGGATTCAGAATGTATTCTTACCTACGTCGCCGTTCGACGACGGTGCCGAAATCCTGGCAAGAATTCCGGTTTCACTCTGCCAACAGACAACCCCGGCGGATTTTCATCATTTTCAGCAAGAAGATGAAAAATCATCATTTCTCCGTATAGAATTCACGATGGTACCAAAATCTCGGTAAAAATTCCATTCCGTAAGCCAGTGGTTCCCAACCGGGGGTACGCGTACCCAAAGGGGTACGCGAGACCCTTGCAAGGGGTACGCGAAGGAACCAAAATCGTTTTAATTCGTAACTTCAAAATCTCGCCTCACTCATTTTTCATTGCCGAAAGCCTAATATTACCAGCAGAGCCATCACTAGCCAACACGTTTTGAGGGGCAAGGTATTTTTACCGACTGTTTATCAAAAAAATAACTGTTTTTACGAAAAATCGAGGCGCTTCGCGCCGACTGGTTTCTTTTTAACCGCTGGACGACCACTTTGGGGAAGGGGTGTTGCCAACAAGTGCGTGACGCCCCTGACTACAGCTAGCCTACTGCAGTAAATTCTGTTCCTGTGTCTAACAATATTGTTTCAAGGAGAATCGAAGACATAACAAGGGATATTGCCATTCAGGTTACGAATTAAGCCAACGAAAACGTTTGCGATGCAGTTTGATGAAAGCATGGAGAACATCAAAACCAAACACAGAAACAGGCCGACTGTAAAAAAAAATATTACCGTAAATGACGTCGAGCCGAGATTTCATAAAATTTAGCTAAAAAGCAGCTTCAAGTGTCTCATTGATTTTGTATAAATTTCTAAACATGTATACCTTATCAGTATGATAATAAATATCGTATTTTTAACGTTCTGGAAAAGGGGGTACGCAACATTTTCGAACCTTGATTAGGGGTACGCGGTACGGAAAAGGTTGGGAACCACTGCCGTAAGCAACTGACACTAATCGTGTGTCCTAGCCTTTACGCTGCGAATAGAGGATCTGGATTTCCCGGAAAGCGTTCATCACTTTCAAGATGAAAAAAGCGCGTGTTCCACCCTACTTGCCGTAGTTACTACGCATGACGTCACAGATTCAGGCTTCTTGGCATCAAGGCTGGAACGCATTTTCTATTTTCGGCGAAACATCGTGCCACGGGCTAATCAGGCCAATCACGTCACAGAGATCGTAGTTACCATGTTTACTACGCTCCCGAGCGTGGTAAGCAAATAGTTACTACACTGTCAGAAGTTTCATAGCAGATAACACGAGGATGCGCGGTTTCAACAAATAGCCTAGTGCGTAACAGACAACACTTCGGATGTTATCTGTTGTGTTAAATACGTTATTCATGAAATGTTATGCATACGAAGCTTTGTCAGGAAGGGCCAAAAACAGCCAAAAAAGTATCTACTGACTTTTTTGTTTGTCGTCTTGATGTCGGAAAACTCAGCAGATGCTTTTTCGCGGTTTTTCAACTCTTCCTGATGGCAACACTTATTTTGCATAACATTTTGAAACACAACAGAAAAGATCCGAAGTGTTATCTGTTGTGCATTATCTGTTGAAACCGCGCATCCTCGTGTATCTGTTATGAAACTTCTGACTATTAGTTACCATTTCGAGAAGGCTGGAACTGTCAGTAATAAGTGTTCACGAGGTTGGAACGAAAATAGTAACTGATAGTTACTATTGTTAGAAGGTTGGAACACGACCAAAGAGTCAACTTTTTTAGATGGAACTGATGATGGTGCAGAAATCCTGGCACGAATGCTAGCCCGCGAGCAAACGAAACTGATCATCTTTCCGCAGCATTAGGTTTCGGTGTGGAAGAGTTCCAAAAGTCAGAAATTTGAGACATTCAGTTTAACTTTAAAGTTTAACTGAAAAGCCAGCTTATTTTTACATCTGATATTTGAATACTCTTAAATATTTTTTGACTCATCTAAGGGATTTTGTATTTTTTCACCCGGGGCTCTAGTGATAGCGTTCAGAGGGTGCGCTGCTTGCACGACAATCCAAGATTCACCCAAACGCGGAGAATTTCAATCTCAACAAAAACCTGCATTTCCATGTGTTACGGACGTTAAGCTCAGAAAATTCACGGATGAACAAAGAAGGAACAGAAGGAAAGTGATGACAATATGTATTTTCGTTATAAGTATTTTTTTCGGCAATAGGCGTATTCTCGCCGTTCCCCGAGGACTCCACTTGAGGAGTCCCCGCGGTTTTGTTTGTCCCAGGGACTCATTCCCCGTATTCTCGTGAGTCCCCACGGAGAGGAATCAATTTCTATGGCACTTGCTCTTCGGCCAAGTGCCATATAGCGATCGCAATTTCTGTCCGTCCGTCGGTCGGTCTGTCGGTCGGTCTGTCTGTCCGGGTTTTACTAGTTTCGGCACTTCCACATAAGCTAGGACGGTAAAACTTGGCAGGCATATCTGCGACCCCAAATGATTAAGTTGGAACTAGCCACTTTCCCGATCCGAACATCGTGGGGGGAGTGGAGGGAGGGGGAAACCGGAATATTTAGGAATTTATAACTTTTGAACGGGTGATCGGATCTTAATGAAACTTGGTATTCGGAAAGACCTCGTACCTCGACGACCGGATTCAGATCTGGACCGGATCCGGTGACTTTAGTGGGAGCTGGAGGGGGGAGCCGGAAATCTTGGGAAACGCTTGGAGTGGAGGGATTGGGATGAAACTTGGTGGAAAGAACAAGCACAAGTCCTAGATACGTGATTGACATAACCGGACCGGATCCGTTCACTGTGAGGGAGTTGGCGGGAGGGATCCAAATTTCTAGTGATCCCGCGAGTTCGGTACTTCCTGATGTGCTAGGACGATCAAACTTGGCAGGCGTGTCAAGGACCCGAACATATAGACTTGAGAATAGTCGTTTCCCGATCCGATCATCTGGGGGGGGTGGAGGGAGGGGGAATCCGGAAAAGTGAGGTATTTTTAATTTACGAACGGGTGATCGGATATGAATGTAACTTGATATATAGAAAGACCTCGTGTTCAGATACCCCATTTGAAATCCGGACCGGATCCGGTGACATTGGGGGGAGTTGGAGGGGGGAACCGGAAATCTTGGGAAACGCTTAGAGTGTAGGGTTCGGGATGAAACTTGGTGGGAAGAACAAGCACACGTACTAGATACGTGAATGGCATAACCGGGCCGGATCCGGTCACTGTGAGAAATCGGGGGGGGGGGCGGATTTGTCGCAATCCCTCGAGTTCGGTACTTCCCGATGTACTACGACGATGAAACTTGGCAGGCATTTCAGTGACTCGAACAGACTGACTTAAGAATAGTCGTTTCCCCGATCCGAACATCGTGGGGGGAGTCGAGGGATGGGGAATCCGGAATCTAGTGGCATGCATAACTTTCGAACGGGTGATCGGACTTAGTGAAACTTGATAGGTGGTGAGAGAAGATGCTTCAGATGATCAATTCACGTGTCCGAGCCAGATTCGGCCGCGGTAGGGGCAGTTGGAGGGAGGTAACGGAAAACGTGTGGCACGTCTAGGGATCAAACAAGTGGATTTATTGGGCTGAAACTTGGAAGTTACAACAGTCATTTTCCCCAGATGATCCAGGCGATGCCAGAAATGCTCAGACTTGAGTGAAACTGCATATTCTATTTCTAGGTCCGAACCGCATTTTTGGATGTCTGGTGTAGTTTGTGACGTTCTCTTCTACTTTTTTGTACCGCTTACTCGTAACAAGTGCCATATGAGCTTGTAGCTCTTGTTGCTGGTGTTGGTGCAATGTAAAATTAATTAAAAACAATCAGAATGAACAAAACCAAAAATAAAGTGGATCCAGACTAAATTAGTCAACTGCATAATTTTTTTTCTAACAAGATCCATTTTAGTAGCATTCCCCGTGTTCTCGTTGTTTACTGTACGTGGAGTCCGCGTGGAAATCCGCGGAAATCCGGAAATCCGCGTGGAAATCCGCGGAAATCCGCGTTCAAAGATAAGCCATTAGGCGTATTCTCGCCGTTCCCCTTGATTCCCCCAGGACTCCTCGGGGAACGGCGAGAATACGCCTAATGGCTTATCTTTGAAGTTGCTGTGCATGTCCGGTGTAAATGCGTTACTTTAGGGGCATTTTTGTTCTCTGGTTGGTCTCTGGTCTCCTGCCAATTAGTAATTTTTGTGTTTTTTCGCACGCCAGAGAACTGAGAACAGAGACCTGAGTTCGTTTTTACGTCAACCAGCGAACTGACTGTTCTCAGTTCTCTGGTGGATAAGCCTCACCAGATAACTGACTTCGCTAGTCAGTTCTCTGGTGACCATCCACCAGAGAACTGAGAACAGAGAACTGTGAACGAAAACATCAATTTTTGGCAAAACAGAGAACTGAGACCAGAGAACTGAGACCTGAGAACCATGAACAAAAATGCACCTTTTGTTGCTCCGCTATTCACGAATCATCGATTTTCAAATAGTGGAATTTGCCTGTCGGATTTGTGGTATCTGTATGCGCTTGTACTTGTGTTTTATGCTTGACGAAACGATTTACGAAAAATAAGTGATCACGCAGTAAGCTACCTTCCGCAAGATGATCACTGGCCACTGAAAAGCCGCGTTTGTATTGAGATTCAAATTTTCCGCGTCATAGTAAAATTTTACGTTGTGAGAACGGCCGTAAATCTTCTGAACGTCCAACTAGAACAAATAGTGAAAAACGAAAAAATCCCTTAACATAATCCAAACAGTGCAGTGTTTTCAGTTAAATGATAAAAATATAAGTTGGCCTTTCAGCTAAACTTTAAAGGGACAAGCAAGGCCGTATCCAGGGGGGTTAGGGGGTTCGACCCCCCCCCAGAAATCCACAAAATTAATCGTTTTTTGTAGACTTTAAAATCTAATCTATGTATTTTTTGTACTTTTTGGTCCGACCCGCTGGCAAAAAAAAACCGAAGAGCAACCCCCCCCCCCCCCCCCCCCGAAATAAATTCCTGGATACGGGTCTGGGGACAAGCATCTTTTAGTTGAGTTTTCTTCTCTCAGGAAAATTCATAATTTGACATTCCGGACTTTTTGCCTTCCACAGGCTCATATGCCTGAACCTACCATTCCAATCCGCTCCAGAAATCCATACATCCCAAGTGTTCCTCCGAAATTATGCAGCGTGTTCCAGATAAATGACTGCCCATAGTAAGATTCATATTTCTGGAAGGCCGGAGAGCCATCTGAGTTCAGGTCAAGGACGATCATTTTCCCGACGGGAATTGACGTCAGTAGAGCCTTCGTCCGTTCAGTCGTCCAGAATGCTCGGTCGTTGACGAAGAGCCACCCTTGCATCACCCTAGAAGAAAAGAATTGTTCTTGAATATAACAGAAGAGAAAAGAATACATTGCACAAAAAACAAGAGCTACGAGCTCATATGGCACTTGTTACGAGTAGTGGTGCGAGAAAGTAGAAGCAGCGAACTTCACAATAAACACCCTGCCATTCAAAAATGCGGTTCGGACCTGGAATTCGGATTCTAGGTTCATTCAATCTGAAAGCTCTAGACGACGTATTTAGAACTTATGCTTGTTCTTCCCACCAAGTTTCATCCCGATCCCCCCACTCTAAGGGATTTCAAAGATTTCCGGTTCGCCCCTCCAACTCCTCCCAATGTCAACGGATCAAGTCGTGATTTAAAATGGGACGTCTGGGCACGAGACCTTTCTAAATATCAAGTTTCGGTTAAATCCGATAACTCGTTCAATAGCTGAGCTTGCCACTAGATTCCGGATTCCCCTTCCGTACACTCCCCCTCGGCGGTCGGATCGGGGAAACAACATTCTCAAGTCAACAGTTCGGGTACCTGACAAGCCTACTAAGAAAATCTACTATGAAAATTATTCTACTAAGAAAGAATAGCAGTTTTGATGATCAGAAGAAAACACGGCGAAAACCCCCTTCCACAAATTATTCACTGCAACAAAGTTCTACTAAGAAAGAATAGCAGTTTTCATGATCAGAATAAAACACGGCGAAAACTAAACCCGGAAAGTGGATTAGAGAGGAGGAAGACCCCTAGGAAAGTGATTCAAACTGAGAAAACGACCCCCTTCCACAAATGTTTCGCTACAACCAAGTTCGAATATCAGTTTTCATGATCAGAAGAAAACGCGGCGAAAAATAAACCCGGAAAGTGGATTACAGAGGAGGAAGACCCCTAGGAAAGTGATTCTAACTGAGAAAATGACCCCCTTCCATAAGTTACTCACTGCAACAAAGTTCTACTAAGAAAGAATAGCTGTTTTCATGATCAGAAGAAAACACGGCGAAAACTAAACCCCGAAAGTGGATTAGAGAGGAGGAAGACCCCTAGGAAAGTGATTCAAACTGAGAAAACGACCCCCCCAGAAATTTTTCGCTACAACCAAGTTCGAATATCAGTTTTCATGATCAGAAGAAAACGCGGCGAAAACTTAACCGGAAAGTGGATTAGAGAGGAGGAAGACCCCTAGGAAAGTGACTCTAACTGAGAAAACGACCCCCTACCACAAACAATTCACTACAACAAAGTTCTACTAAGAAAGAATAGCAGTTTTCATGATAAGAAGAAAACACGGCGAAAACTAAACCGGGAAAGTGAATTAGAGAGGAGGAAGACCCCTAGGAAAGTGACTCTAACTGAGAAAACGACCCCCTTCCACAAATTATTCACTGCAACAAAGTTCTACTAAGAAAGAATATCAGTTTTCATGATCAGAAGAAAACACGGCGAAAACTTAACCCGGAAAGTGGATTAGAGAGGAGGAAGACCCCTAGGAAAGTGATTTAAACTGATAAAACGACCCCCTTCCACAAATTATTCGCTACAACCAACTTCTACTAAGAACGAATACCAGTTTTCACGATCAGTAAGAAAAGGCGGCGAAACTAAACCCGGAAAGTGGATTAGAGTGGATTAGAGAGGAGGAAGACCCATAGGAAAGTGACTCTAACTGAGAAAACGACCAGCTTCCACAAATTATTCACTGCAACAAAGTTCTACTAAGAAAGAATAGCAGTTTTAATGATCAGAAGAAAACACGGCGAAAACTAAACCAAGACCCCTAGGAAAGTGATTCAAACTGAGAAAACGACCCCCTTCCACAAATTATTCGCTACAACGAATACCAGTTTTCACGATCAGTAAGAAAAGGCGGCGAAACTAAACCCGGAAAGTGGAATAGAGAGGAGGAAGACCCCTAGGAAAGTGATTCCAACTGAGAAAACGACCATCTTGCACAACTATTCGCTACAGGCGAGTTCTACTTAACGAACATCGTTTTTTATGGCACTTGCCTTCCGGCAAAATGCCAAATACCGATCACTTTTCCGTCGGTCGGTCGGTCGGTCAGTCCAGTGTTTGTGAGTTCGGGTTACTCCCAGATGTGCTAGGACGATGAAACTTGGCAGGCATGTTAGGGACCCGATCAAACTAACCTAGATACCCCTAGGACAACCAAGTTCTACTAAGAACGAATACCAGTTTTCATGATCAGAAGAAAACGCGCCGAAAACTAAACCCGGAAAGTGGATTAGAGAGGAGGAAGACCCCAGGGAAAGTGATTCCGACTGAGAAAACGACACCCTTCCACAAATTAATCACTACACCAGGGAAACATAAATTTCCTTACAGGGGGGCTATCATTTTCTATGCTTCTATACTGATATGATGACCGAACCATCCAGTTTCCAAAAATCCCCGCTTGAGTCGATCGGCATTCTTGTTTGCCTCATTGGACGTGCGCGCCCAAGAGACTCCTCCCTCAAGGCGCCAGCAGCCAATCCCAAATTCTGTCTATCTGGTCTTGAACGTCATTGGACCTTGGGTATTTCTCGACTTACATTCAGTGCGCTCAAGATAGCATCAGAAATCTCTTATTGACAGTAAAGGAAATTTATGGGTCCCTGCTACAACCAAGAAAGAATAGCAGTTTTGACGATCAGAAGAAAACGCGGCGAAAGCTAAACTCGGAAAGTGGATCAGAGAGGAGGAAGACCCCTCGGAAAGAGAAAGAGAAAATCAGTACTTTGACCCAAAGGATCCTTACACCAAGTTTGAACGAACTATCTCAACCCCTTAGAGTTATCGTGCAAACAGACACACAGACAGACGGACTCACGTATAGACGGACGAACGGGTGAACTTTACGAAAACATTGATATCTCGTCACTGAAAACGAAATTCGTCACGTGATCAAAAACTAAAACCAATTTTTTTTTTTTTGTATTTTTATGGTTTCGAAAATAAATTTCCAATTTGCTTTTTTAAGACGAGCTAATGTTCGTAAAACAAATATATCCTTCTTCCCGAAAAGAGTTGCTTTGAAACTGGCCAAAAACTTCGCACTGAAGGATTCTGCTACATTTTTGGCGTAAGTGCAATTTCCTGTGGCAAATTTTGTTCCATCTGTGTACCCTGGGGAGAAGTCGATAATTGTGACAAATCGCAGAATTTTTAGACCAGTGACAAGAATGGTGCCGACCACGACACCTACCTGCTTTTACAAATAATGCATATCATGTCGTTGGGACAGAGCAAAATAACAGGAGAGAGTAGAGCCAAGACTATGCTTTTCACCCGTCGGAAACGGGCCTTACTCGTAGCGCCGCCCACTATAGGTATTCGCGACAGTCAAAGCGAAACAAGCTTGTTGGCTTAGAAAATTCTAGTACAGCGAAGATGCGGTCTGCACACAGAGGTCGTACCTTTTTTCTTGCTGTGTTTGGAATATGTAATTATCGGACCCAGAGCTGGTGGAAGACTGACTGAGTTTCAGTAGGGACGTTCTCTATCGCTAGTGGTGCTAGTGTCGCTGTTATTTGATGTGTCACTTTTTCAAGACTTGGCGCTACTTCCTAGTGTCATTTTGCTTTGGCTCACAATTTACACTAACCATATTTTCTTCACAGACCCAACAGATCTTTAACAACACCATAACTACTCTCCCCTACAGAGCAAAATAACACTAGGGAGTAGCGCCAAGACCTATCCTTTCCATGCTTCGCAAACGGGCCATAGTCGTAGCGCCGCCCATTACGCTTGCGGCATTTAAAGCAAGACAGACTTGCGGATTTAGAAATTTCTAGTAAAGCTAAGACGCGGTCTGCACACATCTTGGAAACAGGGGAGGTTGTATCTTTTTTTTGCTGTGTTCAGAATATGAAGTTATTGGAGCCAGCGCTGGTGCACGGCGGAATGAGTTTCATTAGGGACGTTCACTATCGCTAGTGGTGCTAGTATCGCTGTTTTTCGAATGTGTGTCACTTTTTCCAAGACTTGACGCTACTCCCTAGCGTTATTTTCCTCTGCTCCCCTAAAAGACAACGGGCAACTATAATAGTCCAATCATATTCTACGCTTCGGCAAACCAAAACTTTACTCAGAACCATTTCATTCACCCTACAGAATTTCCTACTGGAATAAAAAAAAAACCGGCACAATGTCATTTTAAAGATCAGAAAAGTATAATTTTTCTACATTTTGCGAAATCTACAAAAACGATTTGTTAAAAACATAGCAAGTTCAACCGACATACAATCAACAAGGAAACTACTGACCTAACGGTCATTTGAAAATGTACAAACTGACAGTCATTTAACGGCCGTTCGAAACGTTAACCGTTAGCATAATTGCCGAAGGCGTCCGTAGCAGAAGAACATACAGTTAGGGACTGTTCAAATATGGTAATAGTTGCGTTTGCGTTTTTGCAGATACCATGGTATCTGTTACCACGATATACGGTTGCTCTGCAAAAACGATAATTGCCCAAATTGCGCTTTTCGAAGTCATCCCAAAAGAAAAACTGATATCCAGATACATCACTAAGTGCGTTCAGCACTTAGTGATGTATCTGGATATTCTTCTGATGTATCTGATGTATTCTTCCTCGCCAATTTGAAAAATTTGATGAAAGTGAGATGACTTTTCAGATACCACGGTCGGACCGTGATACCTGACTATCAGTTACCGCGGTAACTGGCCAGATACCACGACAGCTGCAAAAACATCTTTAGATTGTGGTATCAGATACCACGATAACTGCAAAAACGACTTTAGACCGTATATCAGATACCATGGTATCCGCAAAAACGCAACTAATAATTCTTCTTCTTATCAACCTTTCCCAAAAAGGCACGACCTATAGGCACTATACTGACCAGATACAACAACTGCCCGTTAGAAACGAATAACGAAAGGCATCCCTAACGGGCAAGCTTGTAGTTGCAACTGTTCAAATATGGCAATAAGTCATATTCGTATCTGCCTTTCTCGCAAAAACAGGACCTATACCTATCAGGAAAAGGTTAATCTGAAGAGGATCCTTGCCAAGAAGGGCCGAAATATCGCTAGAATAAACGTATCGTTTTAAAAAGGTCAAGGCAAGGTCAGCTCGGAAAGTTTGACTAAATGTGAACTTACCTTGGGTAATAATTCCGGAGAGTTAGTTATAGGGGAGATAAGAGGGAGTTAAGAGGAGGATACTACGTGTTATTCTTTAAGGACACCTCGCACTGCAAAAAGTTTGACCCGGAAAGTTTGAATAAATGTGAACTTACTTTGATTATTAATCCGGAGAGTTAGTTGCAGGGGAGGTAAGAGGGAGCTAGAGGAGAATACTACAGGTAATTCTTTAAAGTTTAACTGAAAAGCCAACTTATTTTTGTGTCATTTAGCTGAACACACTGAATTATTTGGATTCTGCAAAGGGATTTTTTTGTTTTCCACTATCTGCTCTAGTTATGACGTTCAGAATATCTGCGGCCGTCCCCACAGCGAAAATTCTACTATGACGCGGGAAATTTTTATCTAAACACAAGCAAGGCTTTTCAGTGGGCAGTGGCAATATTGGTGAAGATTGCTTAGTGCCTGAACAAAAAAAAGTCATAAATCTTTCTTGTAAGGCATATAACAAATTAGATGTACCACAGATCACACGGAAATTCCACTATTTGAAAATCGATTATTCCTGAATAGCAGAACAACCAAGTAACGCATTTTCAGCGGGTCTTCAAGCCAATTTAAGTGAATAAGTGATGGGTAACTAGATTGGGTAACTAGACACTACATAGTGTTTCTGCTCCGATGTTCTGAGTGAGATGGTTGACCACTTTACAACAAAACTATGCTTACACAAAATTACACACTTCGGCTGTATTTAGCCTACTTTCGTGTCCCTTGCCCTGGATGACAATCTCGGCAAAATTTGCATAGCCGGTCTTCAGACGAATAAGCTCATGTGAAACAATGATCGGGCACGTGATACGTCACGTAAACATAACAAACGTGGCAAGCGTGATTATAAGTGGAATACTGATAGAGGAGATAGGATACGCTTATGAAGTGTAGAATCTCGGGAATGAGAATGGACTGAAATACTACTCAAGTAGAATGAATTACTATCATAAGTAAGATGTCTCCTTTAAGACTTCTCTCTTTAAGCAAATCTTACAAAAATATCTAAAGATTTCCCACAAGAACGGATGAATCCGCTCGAACTCTCCCGGGAGGGGGAAGGCGACAAGCAGGAGTAGTCTTTGCGATAGCGTTTCTTCCGGCGAGAGCTTTAAGTCAAGTAAGTCATGTAACTTCTGGTAAGGAGGAAAAGTTAGAACAGTTACAGTTAGGATGGGTTGGTGAAAACTGGAAGTTGAGGGCGATTTAAGTTTAGCCGGCAAGTATGCACAGACATAGACGGGTAGCTAAGACAGCTTTTGGGGGAAAGATTTCAATTCTGCCGAGAGTAAGGATTTTAGATAGCAGGGTAAATTCGTGGTCTTCCCAAATTAGATGTATTTTAGATGGCTGCGGTTTGTACATGTGTTAAGAGTCATAGTGTAGGTCCTGGCTTGCAATTAAGGACATAAAAACTTAAAGCTGACAAATTTAAACAACTAATTTTCGATAATCTTTTTTCGGGAATCATGACTCACCAAGTAGCTTCCGTGTCGGCGTACTGCATACCAGCAAACACAGATTCTCCCACGCTTCGAATGTAAGCTGTTGAATCGTTCGTAGGTCGTATTTCATTAAACATATCGCAGTTGTAAAAGTGGTCGGTTCCCCACTCTTTTATCATCTAAAAAGGTATTTACTTGCATAGTGCTTTCTGTTTTGAAAAATCTTCGCTAAACCTGTCGACACGCTGCTTGTGATTGGCCTTCCGGAATCTGGGTTCCCAGATTTTCCGAGATTTGTTTTTAACTTCTTCTGCGATACTTAAAAATTCCGGAAATCTGGAAGTTCAAAAGCCCCTTTTTTCCGGATTATTTTGATGTACTTTCGGACCGGTTCATATTCCAGATGCAATTTACAGAAGAAGTCAAAGAATAATCTGGAAGCCCAGATTCCGGAAGTTCCGGGAGGTGAAGACCGGACTTGACACTAGCTCCAGTGCTAGCGATCGAACTTGGCTACAAATTGCCGTTGGGAAATAGTCTACTAGCGTACACTTTCAGTTCTGGCTTCACATCAGCAAAATTGCCGTGTTTAATGGAAAAATATATCCTCTGAATGACTGAATGATAAGCGTACACGAATATGCGTACCAATTGTTGTAATTGTTTGCATCCTCTTGTGGCTTTTTCTCTTTTTGTAACGTACTCACCGATTTCGGCGGGTAGAAATAAAATAAATAAACACACTTAAACCGTTCATCAGTCCTAGAGAGGATGTCATTTATCACAGCTAGAAAAAGTAACGTTGCTAATTTCGGGATCGACTTAGAGCGTGTTCCACCCCTCTACCAATAGTAACTATTAGTTACTATTTCAGTTCCAGCCTCAAGAAAAGTTACTACGCTGACCGTTCCAACCTTCTCAAAATAGTAACTAACAATAACTATTTGCTTACCACGCTCGGGAGCGTAGTTAGCGTAGTAACTACGCATCTCTGCAACGTGATTGGTCCGATCAGCCCGTGGCCTGATATTTGACCGAAAAATTAAAGCGTTCCAGCCTAGCGTAGTAACTACGGTAAGTAGGGTGGAAGATGCTCTTAGAAGAGGCACGGCGCAGCACAAAATAATGTAGGAGGCATGAGTACTAAAAAGATACACAAAACTAAAAGGGCCCTTTCAGGCTTCAGAGTGAGGGGCAGGAACAATGTTAAAACGTGCCTTCTTTTACGCTCTGAAATTACTAGTTACTTACTTGTATACTTTTACTATACTTCCCTGAACCGGCTTACCAAACGAGACATTCAAATTTACTTGAGCCGTTTCCAGAATCAAGTACCGCACGTCGGCTCCACTCATTATCCCCCCTTGAATGAATTTAATCCCAAAAAAGCCCGTGGGGCCATGGCGGGAAAACAAAATAAACACCAAATAACACGAAAACTCAATATATACACCAAAAAGATAGAACGCCTTACCCCAAAAAACGCTCCCGATGCTCCATAGACTGCTTGAGGAACCTCCCCAGCCGACGAAGGTCCCCAGAATTTTTCTTCCCCATAATCTTGACCAAATCCTCTTCTTGTTACTAATTATTTCAATAACCATTAAAATTTCACGTTTGTTGTTCATTTGTTCCTGTTCGGTTCTTGATTTATTTCGGTAATTTGTCTTTGTTGTTGATGGTATATTAATTAGATGTTGTTAGTTATTAATGTGTGTTTATTTATTTCTCTTTGTTGCCTATTATCTAGCTTTTGCAATTGTGGCAATTTTTCTATTAAATCTTAAATATTTTTATTACTCGTGCCTACTGCGCCTTGCCGTGCTGTGCCTCTTTTTAGTCGATCCCACAAATTTCGTAATGTTGAATGAAATGATTCTCTTACCTCAGCAATAAAAGCTTCACCAATCTTCGCAAACAGGGGATCGTCAGGGTCGAGAAACGACGGGCAACAATACTGATCCTCGAATCCACACCAGCGCTCAACACGAGCAACTTCGGAATCCGGGAACACTCTAAAAGTTAAAATGTAATTCGAGGGTTCTGACGCCTAGAATCCTAGGCCTACTCTAGGACTTGAAATCGACAAGATTATTACCACAAACACTCACGTTAAAAGTATAAATCTACCAATGTGCACCACGCTGATTCTTTAAATATAAAGTTACAGTTCTCGTAATAATAAAACAATAATAATATCTAGCATCATAAAAGGCTTGCGCCTCTACAGATCTCGAATGGTCGCACTGAACTGGGTTAAAAATCATACTAGCCAATAGTTAGATGGCACCGTAGGTGTATCTAAGGAATTTGTAACCAAACATTATATGGTTAAGCTGCATCAATACTAAAACCTCTGTTTAATAATAAAAAAATATATGTTTTCTCATGAAAACACTTTTTTCTTTGTTCGCAACATGTCAACGAATAAATTACGAGGACTTGATAAATCAATAAATGACAGGTGGGAGCTTTCAATGGTGTCGTCTAAATCAATGCGGAATACCATACAGTCGTGATGTAAACTGTGACGTCATGTGGTTGAGGACCCAACATAGGATTTGCTTGTCCCTAGGACGGTTTACAAACGTAAACGCGACCGGCGCCTCGCTGGCCGCTCGGCTCTATAGCCATATAGATTCAAATATATATTCACCGATAGGAATAAACTACAATTTCCACTGATAAAATTTATATTCGGATGTTTAGTGTTATAATTTTTTTTTGTCTCTAATAACAATAATTTACTAATAATTTAAATGCACTAAACAGGCTTTCGCCTCTTAAAATTACTCCGGACATTGTTAACAAGGAAACTGAACGTCAGCCAAGTGACGTCCCACACCTGCTTTAATTCGATTTATGGTTCCTGCATTCATAATACCTTCAGGAAGGTGATTCCATCGGTCCACTATTTGGTTTTTAAAACACAACCTTCTAGTGTACTTCCGAAATTTCTAACCGTGTCCTCTGAGACTGTTGTGGTCGAATACGAGGGCATCCTCAGGTCTTACGAATGAATGAATTTATTGCACGAAAATACCCGTGGGGTCATGGCAACAAGAAAAAAAACAAAAACAAAAGGAAAACACAACAATCTACAAAAAACGCTCTCTATGGGACAAACCAACGCGGAGGAATCTAGCGACCCTACGGATATCCCCCATATTTGTACTTCCAATCTTTTCTAGTAGCCACTCCTCCCTAGTAATTCTCACCCCAAATACTTCGACCCTTAAATCACTCAATCCTTCACATTCACACATAAAGTGGAACACGTCCTCATCCATCTTTCCACACATAGGGCAAAAGTAAGGGCCATTCTTTAACCTATTTTTTTCTATAAACCTTCTTTTCTCCCCAATAGCTAATCCTCCCCCCCCTTAAACTCACCATCCACTTTAAATCTACTCCCGACAACCCGGCTTTAAAATAAATTTCCTCCCCCCAAACATTTTTCGCCTTTGCATAGAACCGTAGAGACAACGACTCGGCTTTCCGACACTGCCAATCCTAAATTTCCTGATCACGAAGGATTTGCTCCACCTTACGCGACACTTCACCATACTGTAAAGAAGTTCTAACACCACCGTTCCACAGTTCAGAAAGACCGCATCTGTTAAGAATGTTTTTAATTTGATGAGGACAAGATTACTGGTCTCATCGCACAGCGCCTCCAGGTAGGCTGCTTTAAGCAACCTCACTCGCGGTAATGAAATAACTTTCTCCCAGAACCTTACCATAGTAACCAATCGATTAGACCTAAGCGAAAACAAACCTGGATCACCTTTCAATACTATACTACTGAGAGACTCACTGATCCCTAATATCCTCTTAAAATATAAGAAATAAGTTGTAAAAGTAAGTTGTCACAAACTTAATAGTAACAATTTGCTGCCAGGTGATACGGAGATGTAGAGATGCGTAGTTACTATGCTAACTACGCTCGCGAGCGTGGTAAGCAAATACTTACTATTTTGAGAAGGTTGGAACGGTCAGCGTAGTAACTTTTCGTGAGGCTCTATGAGGCTGGAACGGAAATAGTAACTAATAGTTACTATTGGTAGAGGGGTGGAACACGCTCTTAAAGTACAGTGCTTCTAGCCATGAGCTTACCTGGTTATGTTGTTCGGAACAAAACCAGCAAAAGCCGGCAGAATGGGCTTCATTCCGAAGCTCCGCATGCGGTCCAGGATCTGATGCTGGAGTTGCACAGTTCGCGAATGCCAGGAGTCAGAAAGGGGGCCACCCCAGCCACGGATGTTCCCCATCCGACCCCTAGAAAATAAAATAAAATAAAAACCTAATGTTGGAGCACCCTGCCTCAAAACTGAAGATGTGTGTATGACTGGATTACACTAGCCTATCTAAACCTAGACTACAATTACACTGTCAGAAGTTTCATAACAGAAAACACAAGCGTGTACGGTTTCAACTGCCAACACTTGGGATGCAATCTGTTGTGATTTCCAAACGTTATGCATTAAAAGTCATGCATAACAAGCATTGCCCAGAAGAGCCGATAAAGCATCTGCTGACTTTTTTGTTTGTCGTCATGAGATCAAATCAAATCTATCGAAGAAGAAGTTTGGGTAAATCCAACGCCAATTTTCCAGATAGAGGATTCAGATTTAAGAAAACGAGATTGGCGAAGCCCTGGCAAGATGCGAACGTGCCAAGGCGTCACACACGACTTCCCAGAGGTATCTAGCAGACAACCGCGACTGACGGGAGCCATCGACGCCAACCACAAATGTTACTGAATTTATAAAGCAAAAAATATTAAATAAAGTTGAAAGATTTGAAGATGTGAAGAAACATGATGAAAAATATTCCTTGAGCCCAAGCTGACTTTGAATCACATATTCAAATAATGCATAAAACGGATGCGTCAGTTACGATGCTTATGGCAGCGATATTTCGGCCCTTCTTGGCAAGCGATATTTCGGCACTTCTTGGCCTGACGAGGACCCTTGCCAAGAAGGGCCAAAATATCGCTGCCACAAGCATCGTAGCTGAGGCATCCGTTTTATGCATTATTTGAATATAATATGATGAAAGTTTTAAAATTAAGGGAAAACAAGGATGAAGAGAAAGTGTTAAAGTAAAAATGAAAAGTAGAGACAGAGGATAGTGTGGGTGAAGCTAATAAGAAAATGCCAGCCAAATGACGAAAGCTTCTTTGCGGTAAAGGTTGATTCACAATCGACCAGCTCAACCGAAAAGTAAGTAATCGAAGTAACGTAAAGGTAGTGAGCAGAGTAAGGGAAAGTAAAAACGGCTGCCTGTGCCTGTCGTTTTTATGTAACTTGAGTTTTTTATAACAATTGTCAATAAATGTGTACCTTACCTTACCTTTACAACCCAGTTTTCTTGACGGAACTCGCCAAAGCTTTTAACCAGGTAGAAGGAGGTTTGCTTACCACGGTAAGAAAGCAGGTCCAACAAAGAAGTCATCGATCTCAGCTTCTGTCAGGCCAAGATTCAGATACACCCGCTTAAATATGGCCTCTTGGCCAACGAAGGCCAATGGCATGTTGATCCCCTAGAAAGGAAAAATGTGCCAATTGTGGCTGGCATGATCACAAAAAGCAGCACAAATTACAACTAATCGTATATGACAGTTGTACTAACAGGTTTTGCAGTAGCCTATTTAGAGGCGCATTACAAGATAATTTTTAAATGTTTTGTTTATTTTCCTGCTAGAGAGCTTGAGTCTGGCGTTTGTCCAGAAAAATTGCTCTACTTTTGCTGAGCTAGTACGTAAAGCCTGTTCAGTCAAAGAGGCAGTCAAAGAACAGTCTCACTCTCATGGCAGCGAGGCCAATACTCTACATGACTAAGTCCAGAACACGCCAATGATCCTCAGGAAGTACGAGAAAACGTCTCACTAACGACTCAAACTCAGCAACTCAAATCGTGTCAACCAATCACGGTGATTGTTGGGCATAGCTGTGATCCCGCTTCCGGCTCTTCCGCTAGGTACCCGGCGATTTCGCATGGCAAGGAGAATTAGTCATCAAGAGTATTCTTCATAACCACTGAATTCGGAGGCATCTGTTGGTCGCAGATTAGTGCTGTGTGGTGGTGTTATTTTTCGTTTCTTTTGTTAGTGTAGTGCTGATTTATGGCGAAAGCTGAAATATAAGTTAACTATAATAAGCCTATAATATAAGTCCATTCTCAACGGACCCGTTGTGCCTATACTGCCAATGCGACCGTAATCCGGTATTCCGTAATCTCTCCGTCCATTTTTAAATCCGGAGACCCGAATTCAATAAAATATACCATTAAAGTTTAACTGAAAAGCCGACTTGTTTTTGTGTCATTTAATTGAATACACTGAATTATTTGGATTCTGCAAAGGGATTTTTTCATTTTCCTCTATCTGCTCTAGTTATGACGCTCAGAATACCTACGGCCCTCCCTACAGCGTAAATTCTACTATGACGCGGGAAATTTTAATCTCTACACAAACGCGGCTTTTCAGTGGGCAGTGGTGAGATTAGTGAAGATTGCTTACTGCCTGAACAGAAAAAAAAATCATAAATCTTTCTCGTAAGGCGTACAACAAAAATGCAAGCGCACAGAGTACCACAAATCACAAAGAAATTCCACTATTTGAAAATCGATTATACGTGAATAGCGGAACAACAAAGTAACGCATTTTCAGCGGGTATTCAAGCCAACTTAAGTGAATAGTTGATGGGTAACTAGATTGTCCTATCCCAGCCCTTTTCGGTTAAACTTTAACCCCTAACGACAACTCAATTTGACAAAGCAAAACAGATAAGTCAGCTACATTTTATTGGAGCTACATTTCGGCCCTTCTTGGCAAGGTGTGACCCCGCGACTGATCAGTAGAAGCTTGCCCGTAAGTAAAACCGGCTACGTTAAGTTTTCCCTGTCTCTGCTTGAAGTTCGTTGACCAGGACAAAGGCTTAAAACAGCAAAAGTCATGGATACTGTTTGTTACGGAAGGTTTGGACTACCTGTAAAGCCATCCAGTCGATTTCTCTCTCCCATCTGTTCCAATCCCACCAGGCAGAGCTGTAGCCGAATGTGCACACGTTTTGATAATAGCGGTACCTGGAATCGGATAGAGTTTAGATGGGGATGACGGTTTCGTAAACAACATTTAGAGAGCGTGTCCGAAAGCTCGGAAACGAACGAAAATGCTGAATTAATTCAGCATTTTATGCAGCATTTCGCTTTCGGACTTAAATTTTCGCTGAGTTAATGCAGCATTAATTCAGCATAAAATTCATCGAAAAATTCAGCGAAGATGCTAAATTTTACGCTGAATTTTCAAGAAGAAACTGGGGAGCTGGCGATTAAGGCTACATTCGGAATTAGAAGTGTCAGAGAAGAAATAAAGAATGTGTCCGAAAGCTTTTTAGTGTTGTAAATGCTGCATTTAATGCTGCATTATAAGGTAAGAGCTTTCGGACGAAATCCAAAATAAAAATGCAGCATTAAATGCAGCATTTACAGTCGTGAAAGCTTTCGGACACGCTCAGAGAGACCGTTAATTTACTACTGAGGACAGAAGAAATGCGTGAACGGGATTTCTCGAGTCAACACTAGTTGCGTTTTTTATCGAAGTTTTGTTCGCCGTTGACTTGGCCGGTTGCTTATTTTCCGTTTTCAAACGCCGTCGGAGTTCGCCGGTCGCTTAATTAGCGTTTTTTCAACTCCAGCGATCCTTGCCTGGTCGACGTTTCTTCGACGATTCAAGCAAACTTCGAACTTGCTAGCTCACGAAGTTCGACGGTCAGGTCAGAGTTTGAAGGACAAAGGAAGTAGGAACTGTGACCGGCGACCAAAAACGGTATTTAACTAGAGAACTTTGAATTTGAAGGTAACTTCAAACTTCGATCAAAAACGCAACTACTGTCAGAAGTTTCACAACAGATAACACAAGGATGCGCAGTTTCAACAGACAACACTTGGGATGTAATCTGTTGTGATTTTGAAACGTTATGCATTAAAATGCTATGTATAACAAGCATTGCCGAAGAGACGAAAAAGCTTCTGCTGACTTTTTTGGCTGTCGTCATGATATCGGAAAATTCAGCAGATGCTTTTTTGGCCGTTTTTTCAGCTCTTCCTGGCAATGCTTGTTACAAAACCTTTCATGCATAACATTTCAAAATCACGACAGATTACATCCCAAGTGTTGTTTCTTGGTGTTGTCTGTTGAAACTGCGCATCCTTGTGTTATCTATTATGAAACCTCTGACAGTTCAGGCCAGAGCAAAATAACACTAGAGAGTAACGGCAAGACCTATGCTTTCCTTGCTTCGAAAACGGGCCACACTCATAGCGTCGGCTACTATGCTTGCGGCATTTAAAGTTTGACTGAAAAGCCAACTTATTTTTGTGTCATTTAGTTGAATACACTGAATTATTTGGATTCTGCAAAGGGATTTTTTTGTTTTCCGCTATCTGCTCTATTTATGACGTTTAGAATATCTGCGGCCGTCCCCACAGCGCGGGAAATTTTTATCTAAACACAAACAAGGCTTTTCAGTGGGCAGTGGCGATACTGGTGAAGATTGCTTAGTGCCTGAACAAAAAAAAAGTCATCAATCTTTCTTGTAAGGCATACAACAAATTAGAGGTACCACAAATCACTCGGAAATTCCACTATTTGAAAATCGATTATTCCTGAATAGCGGAACAACCAAGTAACGCATTTTCAGCGGGTCTTCAAGCCAATTTAAGTGAATAAGTGATGGGTAACTAGATTGTCCTATCCCAGTCCTTTTCGGTTAAACTTAAAAGCGAGCCAAATTTGCGGGTTCAGAAATTTCTAGTAAAGCTGGGCGATAGCGGAAAATTTGGCCCGCGGGCAGCATGATAGGCTGATATCGCCCGAGCGCACAAGATGCGACCTGCACACGTCAAGGAAAACAGGGGAGGTTGCATCTTTTTTTTGCTGTGTTCAGCATATGAAGTTATTGGAGCCACCGCTGATGTACGACCGATTGAGTTTCAGTAGGGGCGTTCACTATCGCTAGTGGTGCTAGTGTCGCTGCTATTCGAGTGCGTGTAACTTTTTTCAGGTCTTGGCGCTACTCCCTAGTGTTAATTTGCTCTGGTGCAGGCGTTCTAAAGAGTTTAGTGCCTTCGCGAAGTAGGAGAAGAAGAATCGATCTTATTGTACACTTATTGTTACAGAAGGAAAAACAGTCTTCTCAAGCAGCTGCGAAGTTATCAGCGGTGTCCCACAGGGTAGTGTCCTGGGACCTACCCTGTTCAATATCTATATCAATGATATTTTTGGACTGGCAAACAATCGTCTAACTCTTTTTGCTGATGATTCAAAGCTGTTTGGTGCAGTTAACAACGAGTCACTCCAGGCAGATCTCAATCGCATTCAGAACTGGGCAACAACATGGCATATGTCTTTCAACATTGAAAAATGCAGTGTTATACACTTTGGCAAGACAAACGCGCGCACCAAGTATACCATGCTAGACAGAGCCACAAACAGCATCAAAGAACTGCAGGCTGTCGACGAAGAAAGAGATCTTGGGATTATTGTTGATCATCAGCTCAAGTTCCATGCAAACAACAAAAAGACTGTCTCCCATGCAAACTCTGTCCTTGGCCTCCTCAAGAGAACCATATCCAGCAGATCTCCTCACGTTTTCTTGAAGTTGTACAAGGCCCTTGTCAGGCCAGTGGTTGACTTTGGAATGTGCTTAGCATCACCAGGGTTCAAGGGTGACATAAAGCTCCTAGAAGGAGTGCAAAGGAGAGCTACTAAGGTGATCACAAACATGAAAGATAAATCCTATGAACAACGTCTGAAGGAGCTGAAACTGACAACACTTGTTTTTCGACGACGGCGTGCTGACATGCTTATGACATACAAGCTGACCTCACAAGAACAACCCCCAATTTGTATGCCCATTGTCCAGAGCGTTGGCGCAGATAGAAGGGGACACTCTAAGAAGCTGTTCAAGCCATCTGTCAGAACCCGACAACGACAACAGTTCTTCTCTTGCCGGGTTGTCAACACATGGAACAGCCTGACCAACGAAACTGTATCAGCACCCAACGAGGAATCCTTCAAGAAGTCGCTAGATCAGGAGTGGAATGGTGTGCCCTCGAAGTACATCTGGGATGCATCTGAAGCCTAACTGATCATCACATCATCATTGACGGAGCGATTCAACAGATCAAGACTGATCTTAATTCGCTCCGAAGTGCGAATTAAGGTAATTAAGGTAATTGTAATCTATGTGCTTTCAGGTAAAATTATTATTCTCACTGGCATACATCAATTGCACCTAGCAGGCATTTCCCGCTTACCCTAATATAACTCCAGAGAATTTTAGTGCAAAGCTCTAGCCACTTGTTGTGTATATCCTGCGATTCTTTTAGTCAGTTTTCAGATAGGTTTTAGCAACTTGTATTTCCGAGCATTTTTCATGAGTTGTATTAATCAGTACTCTATATGACTTAGTCCGAATCACGCCAGTGAAACTCGGGAAGAACAAGAAACGTCACCCAAACGAACCCTCTAAATTGATTCAAATCCTGCGTAAACCAATCAAAAACGTTTGTTGTCGTGACGGTTCTGGCTCTTCACTGGGCAAACCGGGATGATCCGGGATCACTGTTCCTATGGCCGGCTTGTACCGGACTATCGTAGTGGTTTGCGAACTCTGTTCACAAGCCATTCGGTAGCTCAGACGGTTAGAGTGTCTGCCTTGTAAGCAGGAGGTCCAGGGTTCAAATCCCGGCTGAGGAGCATTTTTGTCTTTCAGTTCACTACTTCTACAATATTTCCATCTCAAGGGCGTATTCCCCATCAAAATTACATTTGGTTTTGTTTGGTTTTCACCATGAGACCCCGCCAAGTTGGTCCTGGTTTGTCTACGTGGCTCTGACATTGGAGTCCTAGACTTCTACACTAAATAAAAAAAAGTTGCTCTTGGTTCATTAGTCACGTTAAAAGTCCCTTGTATAAAGTGCCATCTATGTACTTCAACCTCTGATCTATGTCTTTTTTGTACTTTTTGGTCCAACCCGTGGGCGAACCCCCCCCCCCCCCCGAAATAAATTCCGCGGGCAAACCCCCCACCCCGAAATAAACTCCTGGATACCGGCCTGCCTATGATCCCAATCAACAACGTCTGTTGTGCCGTTTCTATCTCTTCGCTGTGCATACGGCGATTCTTCATCCGCACGAACAGTGGAACTCCCTAACAGAGTTATGTTGGGTCTTCACCTTCCGGAATCTGGGTTCCCAGATTTTCCGAGCTTTTTTTTGAATTTCTTCGGCGATATTTAAAAATTCCGGAAATCTGGAAGGTCAAAAGCCCCTTTTTCCGGATTATTTTGATATACATTCGGACCGGTTCATATTCCAGATGCAAATTACAGAAGACGTCGAAGAATAATCTGGAAGCCCAGATTCCGGAAGTTCCGGGAGGTGAAGACCAGACTTTAGTCATCAACATGAAGAGTTAGTCATCAATAGTATTAGAGTGGCCTGCCCTTCACCAAGGACATTGGAAGATGGTTCCTTTCAGGACATCCTTATCCCCGTCAAAGAACCCTGAATTCAAGAAATGACACTCCATCCCAAACGGTGGAGACTGACTCTATAAATGGCACAAAGAGCTATTTAGCGACCAATGACATCTTTATGCGCTTTATGCACTAAATTACTATTATTTGTATTATTCTTACGACCTTTAGCTTAGGACGGCATTATGAAACAAAGGTTTTTTATCAAAAGACGAGATAAGAAACTCTGGAGGAACAATCATGATGAAATCATATCCTATATAAATGACGTAGATGAACGCCAAAAATAAATATACATGTACAAAACTCTGACGACAAACAAATTATAATATAGCTAGCTGCACAGTGCACAGAGAGTACTTAGGTAAAGGTCGGGCTTCACTACCCAGATTTTTCGCCCCGATTCTGGGTTCCGTTTTCTTCGATATCGGTATGGGTCGTGAAGACAGGTCTGAAACAGTCTGAAAACACCCCGGACGCGTCCGGGAATCTGGTAGAAAAATCTACCAGATTCCCGGATTCTGGGTGAAAAGAAGAATTTGAAAGTAGCTTTCATTTGACTTGGATAAATTGTTGTGCTGAGGTGGTAAAATCGAAGAAAATTACAGAAGTGCTGAAAAATGCCCAAAAGTGGACTGTTGAAGAGACATTTGATTTGATTTCTGTTTGGGACCGTCTTCACATAATCCGGACCCCAGATTCTGGGGCGTCTGGGTAGTGAAGCCCGGCCTTAAGCCCAAAATATATGGTGCTAAACCGGTAAAAGTAGCTTACTTATCGGTAGACTCTACTTGCACTTCAACCTCAGGTAGTGTGTCCGGTAGCTCAAGCTGGTCACCATCCCAGCTTACATGGCAGTTGCAATAATAACGAAGATAATGGTGAACACCCCATGCTGCAGAAACTCCTGAATCTCCCTCTACAGTCACATGAGGTGAACTCTGGCTTTTTGAAACCTGATAAAACGAGGATCACACTTTAGAGTGATAAAATACAAAATACTAAGTCACCACAATATGTTTTTACCTTAATTCGCATTTCGTTGTGAATTAATATTCCTAAAAATAAATAAAAGCTACCTGATGAACTAAATGGGTTGTGAGCAGGGGCGTCTCGAGCCTTTCTACATTCGGGGGGGGGCGTACTTGGTAAAATTGACTGAATCGGTACCTGATTTTTACCGAATTTATTAATCTGTTTTTCTAAAAACCCAGCGAGTGGCCTTCAAGAAGCTACAATGTAAAAAGTTGCATAGTATGCAGAAAATCAAGCTGAAGAGAAAATTTGGTGCGTTTTCACGCTCTTCCACTTTGTTTTTTCAGTGGTACGCCGTTACTAGCTTTTCACCTTTGGGGACGTCAGCCAACAGGAGTTGAAAATGTCCTGACAAAAAACGCAGTTGCTGCAAAGGGACAACGTCGCTAACGGCTGTACCCAGGACAAATTAAAGTGCCGCAGGCGAAATTTCTTGAATACACCTTTTTTTTTCTTGCAACATTTAACTACTTTCCATGAAAATTCTAGATTTGATCAAGCCTCAAACGCCAACTAAAAGACGCACCCTTCTTCTAATAGTGAAGACTGCGAAATACGCGGCATGCGAAATTTTGTGGAAGCATGATCAAAGTGCCCTTTTACGATCCCAAGACTACCTATTAAACCACAGAACTGTCTGGCGAAAAAAAAGAGGCCAATGAGGCCATCCAGGGTAAAGCAGATACAATTACATTTATTCTGAACTTACAGCTGAATTAAGTAATGAATGGCAACCAGCTGAAGCTACCGTTAGGCCTAAATGCAAACAAGAGCTAAATAAATGCCACTTAAATTACCGAACTCAGTAAATGGGCGGATTCGTACTACCGAAAAACTAACTAAAAAAATAAGTAACAGATCGGGAGCGGTATAACAACCGAATTTCGTAATGGAATAAAACTCTTGTTAAAACCATCTAAAACAACCGAATGTGGCAAGTCTGGTAACAGACACGGACTAAAAAAAAATCCGGCGAATTAACGAATTCGGTAACGAATCAGAACCAAAAGAATCTGATTAATCACCGAATTATGAAATGGACTGACCGAATGCGATAGAACACATACGGGTTTGAGAAAAGTCTGGTGAATTACCGAATTCGGTAACGAATGAGACCAAATAAACACGTTAAATCACCTAATTTACGAAGGGACGGACCGAATGCGGTTAAATCGATGCGAACTGAACAAAAGTTTGATGAATTACTAAATTCGATAAAGAAGGGGAACCAATTAACCACGTTAAATCAACCAATTTGGAAATATGGGGACAAAAGATCTTTATAAAAGGGAATCACGGCTTCGCCGCGATGCCCGTTTCGACCGGAATTTTCGCCTTCGGAGAAAAATTGACCGAATCTCCAGAAACGTAGCTGGGGCGCTCCCCCCCCCCCCCCCCTCGGGACGCCTCTGGTAGTGAGAGGAGCTTTTCAGTGGCAACGGGTTCAATTTGGAGTGGTTGGTGCGAATATTAAAACTGAATTTTCTGTCAACAAAATAACTGGGTAGATTCCAGAAGGTCTCAATGAGTCCTTGTTCAAAGCTTTTAACAGAAATGGATATTAAAGTAAGAAGGTGTAGGTTGGTGTTGCGGTTATTTTTTTCTTTCTTACCTATTGTTATGGCCCAATCCATGAGCATTTCCTAGTTCCTAGTAGCCTACTTAAATTCAAACTGTACATTTCTTAAGTTGATCTTTAGTTCAATTTTCCCAGAAAACCCCAAAGAACTAGAAAGACTCACCAACCGCTGATTTTTAATATTCGGATGAAGGCACCACCCAAAGTTAAATAACTTCAAAATCAGCAATTAGCATAGGCCAACCCCTGGCCAACCCTACTGTGCTCATGCTACAAATACTTAAATTAACCAATCGTAAGCAACAAAGATGAATAATCAGGGGCATTGCAAGTGTATTTTCACTGGAGGGGCAAAGCTAGGGCAGAGGCTAAGTTTTACTGAATCTGTCAGAAATTCTACCAAATCCAGGCAATTATACCAATCTACAGACTGAACTTCATCATTGATTATTATCATTGATTCCCAGTAATGATATGGAATAAGTATGGATCAATAACCTTTGGGGGTTCTTTTTGGATTCTGTATAGCTACAGAAACAGAATTCCTGTAATTATACATAATAATTCTTGTAATGAAAAATTACCAAATAAATTTAATAAAACTTTGGGTCTCTGCATGCTACCACTACCAGTGACTGCACTCCTGCTGCACTCATTGTGGCCACCCTACCTATATATTGTCTACAACCCAGCTGCAGCCTATCTATCCCTCTATCAACAGTCTAGAATGCTGATTGACACCTACTTGAAGCAGACTTGAAGTTTAGGAGATCCTCCCATGGACACCCATTGTACAGGATACCTTTTATTTGTGTCACCTTATATTAGCACCACCCCTAGTAAACTTGTGTAAATAAAGGCTAAATCACAAGGACCGCATGTGGAACATATATATATATATATATATATCGTTTATTGACCAAAATAGCAAAGATAGCTAGCAAAGGTAAGTCAACATAACATAACACTTCCAACAAGTTACAGAAAATGGTCAGTGACAAATAATACAATCAGTACAACTATGAACTAT
Source organism: Branchinecta lindahli (assembly GCA_023053555.1). NCBI lineage: Eukaryota > Metazoa > Arthropoda > Branchiopoda > Anostraca > Branchinectidae > Branchinecta > Branchinecta lindahli. The sequence goes on along the minus strand of JAKZAO010000005.1, from coordinate 9,572,074 downwards.
TAAATGAACGAATGAAGTACGGCACAAATAAATTTACATATCTTTCAGCTGCATCTGCTGGATAGTTAGTTAATTTAGCTGGGATTGAATGGGTTTGAGTATGAGTATTGGGTCTCTTTTTATTTTGCTCAACATACTCAGGCAAGATTGATCTATGAAGTTCAGAATTCAAACATTTATGGCCAAAACTTGTTGTTAAATCATGCCTACGTTGCTCAAGGGAGGGGAGATCGAGACTAGAAAGGCTCTCTTCATAACTAGCGTATGCCGGGCCAAGGATAATCTTGACTGCATACATCAAAATACATCCATCCTGACCCAATTAATTAATATCAAATGCCATCCACTTACTTCTATTTCTTCTTTCTATTTCTTCTTTGAAAAAGGGTGCAAATACACGCAACAGACAAAGGCTGGTGCAAATAGTCATGCTCAAGCTATCTGTGTTAACCTGGTAGCGTCAATAAATCCGTGAAAGGCACAAAAGATCGAACACAACAAACACAGAAAAAATATCAATCAAGGCCCCATTTCACACATTTGGTAAGTCTAGAGGCTGCAAAGAAACCAGTCTAGTACACTAGCCCCTTTTCAGGCATGGTGCTCAAACGTCTAGCACCATGCCTGGGTGCTGAACATTCAAGCACTGTACCTTGGATTGCATGTATGGTGCATGGATTTCAGTACACAGTGCATGCATGAAAAACACAGTTTCTGTCATCACAATTGTGCACCAGCTCGGACAGGGCTGAAATTACCACCATGAATTAGACAATTCAAAGACATTCCTATCATATTTTCCATAACAAAAACAAAAGGACGCGACTGATGATGAAGATGACAAATCTGACAGCACCCTATCTATTTTCCATGTAGTCTGCCCCAAGCAGGCCCCAGGAGCCAATATTCTGGTTGGCTGCTAGGTAGAAAAAGCTGAGGCACAGGACACTCTACATGAAAAACTCTTGACTATGTAGAAAAGGAAATGAGGTTTTTCATCTCCATCACCAGTCGCGTCCTTTTGTTTTTGTTATGAAAAAAATGATAGGATTGTCTTTGATTTCTCTCATTCATGGTAGTAATTTCAGCCCTGTCTCCGGTTCTCCGTTGTGATGACAGAAACTGTGTTTTTCATGCATGCACTGTATACTGAAATCTATGCACCCTACATGAAATCCAAGGTTGCTTGAATGTCTAGCACCCAGGCATGGTGCCTGCATGGTGCTAGACGTTTGAGCACCATCCTGAAAAGGGGCTAGTGTACTAGACTGAAAGAAACAGTGGAATTGCATGCATATATTTCATTCACATGGGGTGGCGCAAATAGCAACAAGCAAGGTATCCTATACTATACTGCTACAGACAGATACAGATAGCCTAGGCCTAGGCTGGGCCTAGGCCTATGCTAGGGTAGCCACTAAAAAAAAAAATAATTCAAACCTGAGCTTTTGAAGATCAGAATGTGATTCTCCTATCTTTTAGCTTTGATTTGAGGCCAAAATCACCTCTCTATCTTGCCTCTAAGCATATTAAATCTTCTGTAGAAAAAAGTAATTTATATTATGAAATGCCTGTGGGCAGCCATTGTTTTGGGCATGTTGGCCATCTAGGAGCAACGTTCCTCAATGAAATTCTATGAAACTGGGGTGGTTTTGAGCTGGTTTTGAGTGCTTGTGGCACCCCAGTAAGTGAGTTAGATGAGAAAATATGGATATGATCATCAATCAAGTGAATAGTTCAATAGACATAATGCTGCCATGGGCTGCTGACTTTTCCTCCTTGGTATCAATAAATTTTTGTAGGCAAGTTCAGCTGCTTTTTTTTAGATCTTAATTTACATTGAATATTAAGAAATAATATAACATAGCTAGGACATCTTACTGATGGCCTTAAGAAATAGACAATTTTGTGCTGAATGCAATGGTATTTTTAAAATTGTTTTTGAAGATGTTTTAGATAGTTAAAACTGAAAAACAGATAAGTAAAATTCACAGCAATTCATGCTTTCATTACAGAAAATCGGCAAATTCGTGGCACTGCCGACGGCGTTTTTGTGGCTACCCTACCTATGCCTAACTTACTTTAATAGCTATACCAGTCCTCAATTCCTAAAGCAAGACATATAGTGCATGTGAGTGTACAGGAAGGCTCGTCCTTGAGATAGCCTACTACGGTACCTTACCTTGAAAGAGATGCTGCCAGACTCTGACAAATTAGAGTTTACAATAATCACAAACTCATTACAACGCTCTGGCAAGAGTCTCTTAAGTAAGCCTTTTACTGCGTCTTCCTCTTTTGTAAAATCTGGCCTAGCAAGCACTGGGTAAACACACAAAAACAAGAGAAAAATATTCATTATAGCAATTAGGCTTCTATATAGCCGCATTTTGTTGTTTTAAAACTTTGCGCGAATTCCAAACCAGTGTTGCGAGATCCTTAGTTTCTGTAGAGTTGGGCAGCCCATTCACGAAATTGGGCCCCCTTTCGGCCGTAAAGTCGAAAATTTGTTGGCGAAAATGCGCCCAATTCGGCCAAATTGGGCGCTTTTTGGGATACTGAAACGTTAGTGATAGGATACCTATGAAAGTCTGTCCGTCCGTCTTTTAGCACAATAACTCTCGAAGAAGCTGACATAGTTTGTTCATACTTATATGTGTCACGTCAATGCCAAGCTCGTAGATGGGCTTAATAGCCCCATATTTAGGGGTGGGGGTTAAAATTAAGTGGCGAAAGAACTAATCAACTTTAGGGGTAAGGAGAGAAGGTCGATTAAAGGTTCGATATAATGGTAAAAATTCGTGCTGAATCCATATCTGCAGTTTAAAAAACTGGAAATTTGGCTGAACTGAAGTTTAATTTTCAAGTTTATAAGAACTTTGGTTTGGGGGTAAGACCGCTTGCTGAAATTACTGACGTTCATATCTATTCTTAGTTTAGTTGTCTCAACGGATCAGTCTTCTTGCCACAGTTAGGGAGAAAGAATAAAAAAAAAAACTCGATAATTTCTATGTTCTAAGGTCGGGATTGACTACTTACATTTTCTGCCCGGTTCTGGATTCTCGTTTTCTTTCACCACACTTTCGATTTTTCGACGGCTTTTTTAAACGACTTTGATCAACCCGACTTGTACGGGAATCTGGTAGAAAATACAGCAATCCTTCGATTGTGGGTTGTTAAAGATTCCTTGAGCCCAAGCTGACTTAGACTCATATATTCATATAAATATACAACAAGAGCTGGAAGCTCATATGGCACTTGCAAGGCTAGGTCAGAGGATGAAAGTAGGAATTCGTCAATTCGTGGGTTTCTTTTGATCATTTGTAAGCAAAATCCTTTATATAAGAATGATCATGGGTCCTTGGAAATCACGAGACTGTATCGTTTTGGCAATGCATTTGGCTGTGCGCACTTTAAGGGCGCTAGAAAATCATCTGTAATCAAAACTCTTAAAGCAAAAAAGATGATCACCAGGAGCACGAAAATCTATATTTTACTCAGAAGTATTGTTTGTACTTTAAGGAATTCAGTTGTAAGCAAAACCCTTGAGGCAAAAATGATCATGGGCTCATAGGGATAACGAAAATGTATCTATTGCTTAAAAGTATTTTTTGTACTTTGCGGTTAGCATTAGTACTTTAAGGGATGGCCGGATCTGGGAACTAACTATTTCTTAGCCAATCATGTCAAGTCTCTAATTTTCAAGCCAAGTTTCATCGTCCTAGCATGTCTGGAAGTACCTTAACTTGCGATCACCGGAATTCCGGACCCCCCCCTAACTCCCCCACAATACTCGAATCCGGTCCGGTTCTGTCACTGATCTACATAGGGCTTGTGCTTGTTCTTCCCACCAAGTTTCATTCCGATCGCTCCACTCCAAGCATGTCACAAGGTTTCCGGACCCCCCCTCCGACCCCCCCCCCCCAGCTTCATCGGATCCGATCCGGACTTGAAATGGGACATCCGAGACATGTGGTCTTTCTACATACCAAGTTTCATTATGATCCGATCACCCGTTCGGAAGTTATACATGCCTCAAGAGTCCGGATTCCCCCTCCCTCCTCTCCCCCACGATGGTCGGATCGGGAAGCTGACTGTTTCCAGGTTAATCTGGTCGTGTCCCTGATTTGCCTGCCAAGTTTCATCGTCCTAGCCCACCTGGAAGTATCTTATTTCCGTATGACCGGAATTCCGGAACTTCCCTCCACTCCCCCCCCAGTGCACGAATCCGGTCCGGTTCTGTCAATGATGTACCTAGGGGTTGTGCTTGTTCCTCCCACCAAGTTTCATCCCGATCGCTCCACTCTAAGCGTTTAACATGATTTCCGGTTCCCCCCTCCGACCCCCCCCCACATTCATTGGATTCGGTCCGGACTTGAGTTGGGACATGTGAGACATGGTGTCTTTCCAAATATCAAGTTTCATTAAGATCCGATTACCCGTTCGAAAGTTATGCATGTCACTAAATTCCGGATTCCGGCTCCCCTCCCTCCCCCCACGATGGTCGGATGGGGCAAGTGACGATTTCCAAGTTAGTTTGGTCGGGCCCCTAATACGCCTGCCAAGTTTCATCGTCCTAGCACATCTGGAAGTACCCTAACTCGCGATCACCGGACTGACCGACCGACCGACCGACCGACCGACCGACCGACCGACCGACCGACCGACCGACCGACCGACCGACCGACCGACAGACCGACAGACCGACAGACGGAAAAGTGATCGGTATATGGCACTTGGCCGGAAGGCAAGTGCCATAAAAAACGGATTCGTCAGCTGTGATGCTTATGAAGCGATATTTCGGCCCTTCTCAGCAAGGGTCCTCTTCAGGCTGTCATTCTTCTGGGCCAACGCTGAGGAAGGAAACAAACCTGCAACTAATTACAATGAAAATGCGCTCAAATCAGCCACTTGAACTCTAGAATTGCGCCCAAAAGTGCGCAGGCGCATTTCTCGAAAAAAGATGCTCCACGGAATTTCAAAATTGCGCCCGATCTGACAACATTGTTCCAAACCACGCAAGAGTCACAAGCACGGAACGAAAATTGTTCGGTCATGGGAATCGTAGGTAGTAAAGCTGCGTTCGTTTTGGGTCCTCCTTGTCTCGGTCTTGTCCTCTTGTTACTGCCTTGTCACGGTTTAAAGCCACGTTATTTAAGCCGCTGTTAGGTTTGTGTCCCATAGTTGGCCAAGAGTGGTTGCAAAATCATTCCAATTTATTGACAAGACGATGAACACAAAACATTTAGTCGCGAATACAACATATTTACAGACGACCCCGGGGCCAGCGATCGGCATGTGGCCAGATCGCTTGCCGATCCGCGACTAAAACAAACCGGAATGAATTACAGTATTACACTGACTAAGTCAATCGACAATTATGGCTGACGACGGAGAGCGCGAGGGGTCAGTGCCTTCTGCAAATCGCAAGCAAGGCAAAAGTTGTGCTAGGCACAACAGCCGCGTTTGATTTATCCTTGTCTCGGTCCTGTCTCAAGTCCTGTCAGCCAAATGCCGTTTTATTTAACTGCCTTGTCCGCTTATTGCCGTTTTATTCGTCCTGTCAGCTGACAATTTTGTTGTCAGTGCCCTGCCAGACAGGGCACCGTGAATGATGACATGATCTCGGAGCAAGTTTCCGTCTGTCTCGGGTAGGTTTCTCTACCGCGTTTTATTTGTGATGCTTGTCCGTTGAGTCATTCACCTGACAAGGCTAGCAAAGGAACTATAGGCATAGCAAAGCATTCGATTCCATGACAAATCGCAATAAGACAACTCGCCACACAGACAGCTGGAAACCACGAAGTTTCCATAGAGACATACCTTGCAGAATGGCTTCGTCGAATGGCTCCCATGAGCCAGTGATCGACTACATCAAATGGTCGGCGTCCCACTCGTATTTGAACCGCTTTGTCTTCCACTGTTGGTCGAGCCGCCGCTTGAACGAATCTGTTGATTGAGCTGTGACAACGTGCTCAGGTAGTGAGTTCTGTGAGTTCCACAGAGGGGGCACCAGGCAAATGAAAAACCGGTGTCGAATCCGCTTGGTGGCAACTACATCTTGAACTCTCTCTGAGTTGCCACGTGTGATTTTTGGACCACTTGGGACAAACAGCTGGGTTGTTTTGCTGGACATGTCGTTACACCGATAACTAGTAACACCGACAACTCGCCTAACCGAATATCGATAACTTACCACCGTGTCAGTTTGTCACAAGGACGACCTGCTACTATATCATGCCGCCACACGACCAGTTTGCCACAGAATAATAATTAATGAGACAAATTTACAAAGAATGGTGTTACTGAACACCAACCGTCTAAAGCAGGTATGGGATTTTTTTGTATTTTTTGTATTTATTTATTAGTGGAAAGGAGGTTAAGCTGAAGCTTCTCTCTCTAAGGTTCGGAAGGTTCGGCCAGTTTTCTGTCAGATCTGAAGATAGCTTTTTAACGGTGAAAGCACAGTATTCCATACCGCATCTGTCAAGGGACGCTGTTTTCATCAACGGAGGCTTCCAGCAGCAATGTAAACCATCACCAGTCACTTCGAAGACAACAACGTCGGAATGTTCGAAGACCAGCTCGTTCCCCACCAGTCGCTGTGCGACGGAGCATTGCCGCTTTAATCAGCAGATTGGAACGAGTCAGTCAACCAGTCTTTGACACTGCATGAATTGTTCAAAACCGAGGAAGACAAAGAGGACTTGCGAAAGGCCGACACAGAACAATCGCCAGGGCCTGGCAAAGGCGGATGAAACACGAAAGTCGGGTCAAAAACTTTACGATGACGTTATCAGCAGCTAGTTCTGTAGCAACAAGCTGTTTACAACCCGAATGAAAGAAGAAACTGCTAAAAACGGAACATGCGAACGATTTTATTTCCGGTCAAACAAAATTAAAAATGCACGAGCAAAATAATAGCAAATACATGAGCAGAAGCTCCCAAATTCTCGGTTTTTCAAAGCAAATTTCGACAAACAAAATAAAAAGTATGCGAGCAAAATAATAGCAAATAGGCTTCACATGAGCAGAAGCTCCCAAAGTCTCAGTTTTTCAAAGCAAATTTCGGCATACGCCGATAAAGCAAATTTCTCGGTACGTGAAAAGCATTAAAAGCATGGTCCTAAGAAAAATAAACACATTTTGTCAAATCACAGACGTAAAAACTAGCACTTTCTCTTCTTGGTAATTTCAAAGGTTAGCCGAACCTTCCAATTAACACGCCAAAAACGAGAAAAAAATTTCGGCTTGAAAATCAGTCTGTGTCCATAGCATCGTCATCACCTTTTCGGAGGTTTGTCGGTCTCCTTCGCAGAAGTGCATAGAGGGCGTCCATGGAAGACCGACGACGGGCGAACGGGACAGTCTCTGTGGCGATGGGGTCCCACTTGTCCCCGACCCTGACCTTGCTGGACATCTGAAAGACGATGAAACTTAGTGCATAACTTTTCGAATCCCGAACTGCTGGGCTCAGCAGGGTTACTTCTTGCGCAAAGGAGAACGTGAAGGATTGGCCGGAATTCGTGACAGTTTTATTTAAGCCAAAATCCCAAAACGTTAGTGGAGAGATAACTATGACTAAAGTTAAAAAAAAAAATTATTAACTAAAGTTAACTCGCGAAGGGGTTGAAATATTTTGTTTAAACTTGGTTCGAGGATCCACTCTGTAAAAAATGCAATTAAGTTTGTAGATGGGCCCTGTAGTCCTATATAAAGGGTACGGGGAGGGTTTAAAATTAAGGGTTGGAAAAAAGTGTTTTTTCAGGCTAATGGGATAGTTACTTTAAGGGTTAGGAGACATGCTGAATCCAGATCTGAAGTTTGTTTTCTTGCCGGACGAATCCGGCCAGAACCGGAAATTCGGTAAAAGCTGAGAGATTCTGTAGGCCTATTGGGGTAAAGAGACATGCTGAACGAATTTTTGGTTCTTACTTTCTTGCAAGTCAAGTATTTCATCCGGAAGCCGCCCGAACCCGGAGATTTAGTAAAAGTTAAAAGTTCTGAAGTATAATAAGTACATAAGTAAGTAAATAATTTATTTACAACCGGCATTTTAAAAGCGGAGTAACTGAAGAAAAGAAACAAAACGCATAAAAAGACAAATACAATTTGTCCAGTTGTTCATGACGTTGTCCACGGTAAAGCTTGCATTTTTAATTTGGAACCTATCCCCGGTAGCATATGGTTATGTCACAATTTTGACAAACGAAGCCGGTGCTTCGCACAATTCAAGATGCAAGTGTTACCCTTTTGAATGTTTCCTCGTCGCTACAAACAAACTCATGGACAACAGGGCCCAACCAGCGCACGACGTTATCCACTGCTTCCTGACCGAAGATTGAAAATTGGTGTATTTTTCTGTGTCTTTATGTATTATTTATTTCTTTCATTCAGTCCGCTTTTTCAAAATGGCGGGTTATAAATAAATTAGGTACTTATTACTTACTTATTTACACTATCACTATCCCATCTTTTGGATACCTTTCTTTCACAGAACATGAGACACACCCGAATAAAATAAAATAGAAGGAGCGCAAAAAGTGATGAAGATGTTCCCTAAAACTTTACGATTTTAGCGCCTCTGGTTGGGGACGATACGTCCATATGCGGTCGATTAGAATCATTAGAGATTCGATTTAGGAGTAAAAACAAATCCTGAATCCGTATTAACCTTATTTTTTCACCAGGCAAGGAATTCGCCAGGAGTCCTGAAATGCGGAAATCCAATAAAAGTGAAAGCTAATTCTGAAGTCGTATAGAGCTTGATTTGAGTGTAACAATGCATGCTAAACAAGTTATTAAAGGTAAACTTCCGACATCGAGGTTGATATCGGAAAATAACACCGAGACGGTTATTGAAAATAACCTATCCGAGCCGAAGGCGAGGTAGGTTATGAAAAATATCCACCGAGCCAAATTTTCAAACGGCCGTCGTGGTTGTTATTCTTATGTGAACCGAGATGGAGGTATTTTTTGTGTTTTTTTACTGAAAGTATTGTTTTTAATTTATTTTTGGAGGTCAGCTTCTACTGTTCAGTATTTTAAGAAAAGTGCTCGATGAATTTAGTATTTGAGGAAAAGTGCTCGTGAACATCTGCGGAGGCTGATACTGCTTCGTATCAGCTTCTCTGGAGGATGATACGATGTCGTAACAATCTCCACAAAAGTAATTGTCATAATACAACTTCCTGTGAGACATAGGAAGATATGCATTGCAAACCTGTTCGATAAAAGTTATTCTTATATAAAGTCACATAGTAATAACACTGTTCTTTGTTTTCTCAGCGGATCAGTCGTCTAGCCCTAATCAGTTAAAAACCACCACTCTTAGGCTACTCTTTATACGTTTCTAATATACCTTTCTGTTAGGTTGGTCGTGTCGGTATAAAGATAAAAGACCTGAATCGATCTATCTGCATTGTTTTACTACCGGTTAAATGGTACGATCACAAATTAACCTATTCCGGTACAAAACTGTGACTACACGAACTTGAACCCGTGACATCTATGTCAGGAGACCTTGCTAGCTATCGAGTTTCATCGAACTGGGATCACTCCTTCGCACGTCACAAGATTCTGGGAATCTCCCCTCGGGCTCCTACAGTGGTCGGATTTAATGCGGACTTGTCGGCAGGACGTCTCCAACGTTTGTTCTTGCTGACTGCCACGTTTCATCCGAATCGGATCACTACAGCGTCCGAGAGTTGTTACCAGATTACCCCAACCACACACCTCATCTCTCCCCACAGTGCCTGCAGCCGGTCCGGATCAGTAATTAGTACAACTAGGGTTTATGCTTGACCGCTCCACCAAGTCCTGTTCCGATCTCTTCCATTCTAAGCGTGTTACATGATGTCCAGTACTTCCTCCAACTCCCGCACGGTCTCCGGATCTAGTACGGAACTCTGACAAAATATCTGGGGCATGTGGATATGCCAACTGTCAAGTCTGATCCAGATCCTGTAACTCATTCGAAAGTTAAACGAGCCACGAGATTCAAGACTCCCCGTCCCTCCACTCCCCTGGGTGGTCGGAATTGACAATTCCCAAGTCAACCTGGTCAGGCCCCTAATATGCCCGACAGGCTTCATCGTCCTGGCCCAACTGGCATTCGTGTACCACCAGATTTCCGAGACCCCCTACAACTGCCACTACAGTACACGTATCCGCCTGTTTTATGTTCTTCTAAATGGTACATGTAGCGCCCATGGTTGTTTTTCCACAAAGTAGCGTCACGATTTCTCGACTCCAAGCGTGTCTCAAGGTTTCCGGTACCCTCCCCCCCCCTCCGCCCCTACACTCACAGTTTCCGGATCCAGCGGACCTGAAAACGGAATATCTTTGACATGTGCAGTAGTCCATTATGCTCCATTCGTATCGGAAAACTCGTTCGACAGTTTTGTGTGCGACAAGATTCCGGATTTCCCCTCGACCTTCCACGCCCTCCTGATTGGTCAGGTCTGGTGACGTTTTCGAAAAGTGACGATTTCGAATCGAATCTGTATCTCCCCTATTTGTATCTCCTAAAAAAGTTCGAGCTCACAACGCTTGAGGAAAGGAGACAAACACTGTGCTATAATTACGGAATGCAAGCTTTCTCTGACCCCAGGTTCCGTGATCTTTTTCCACCTGTTCATAACCCTCCAAGAAGTAGACGCCCCCGGGAAAAATCCCAGAAAATTCCTAAGTTAACACCGATAAATTGCACACACGAAAGGTACAGGAAAAGCTTCGTTCCATCTTTCGTGGCACTTTTTAATTCTCAAGACTAAAAGTGAATTTTTGGTTTTTCGTTGGAAATCAGATAACCTTGGTTGTGTTTTAAATTGTATATATATTTTGTATCTGTATATCTGACGACGCTTTTGTTAATGACTATGTTGACACGAAATGCAAATTCGGCATTATTGCTGTGAAAGCCATTTTTAAATTAAATTCTACTCTACTCTACTCTACGAATGGTGACGATTTCCTACTTAGTCTTGTCAGGTTTCTAGCACGTCTGACAAGTTCCCATTGTCCAAGCCCATCTGCAAGTAACCCTAATCTTGTGACACAGGGTTTACGGTATCACCCCTCCAACTCCCCTGCCAGATTCAGTCCGACATGAAATGGAAAATCTAGGACATGCGCTCTTACCAACTGTCAAGTAAAATCCAGATCGCTCTACTCGTTACTCACACTTGCCTCCGGAATCCCCTTGCCTCCAACCCCATTAATAGCCAGGATACGAGTAATGGCAATTTTTAAGTCAAGTCTGTAACCTGTCTATAAACTTGAGCCGACGGCTGCAAGTGCCGTAAAAACTGTAAGAAATATCGGAAAGTTGACGACTCTTACTTCTAAAGAATGGTGGTCCATGGAGTCAAATATCACATGCTAAAGTGGTTAAAAGAAATTACGAATTTGACACTAGGCTAACTGGATCAACCAGTGTCCCAGGTCCGGCACGAATGTCGTGATTTAGAACACTACACTCAGTATCCCCATGGACATAAATATGTGTATATAACGGTCTGGTTTTTCTTTAGTGGTTAGAATCAAGATGAAAGTTTTAGAAGTGGTAGCGTTTTGCGGCCTCCTTGCCGCCGCACTGGCAAACGCTCCTAGGAAACGTAAGTAGAAGTTTTTATGATTCACCGCATTAAGCCGAGAGCTTAAATGACCCATCGTACCTATAATGGCAATGCAGTCTACTTCCGTATCGCTCAATCAATTCATGCATTTCATAAGGTCCATGCTAATGTTGGGCGATATTCGATATCGATAACGATACATCGATATATCCGGACCAAACATCGATATCGAAACGCAAATATCGATATCGAAAACGATATTTGTATATTTATAATTGTTGTAAATAGTCCAAAATAATTTGAATTTCTACATCCGAAATTGGAGCAAAATGATTTCGGTAATTCAGTTTTATTTATTCGAACTTTGAGATGAAGCAAGATGCTTTTTTCGTCAATTTTATTTTTAAATTTTGGCACAACGAGACGTATACTGTAGCAAAACATGGTAACGAAATACCGATATCGATTATCAAATATCGAAAGTCAAAATATCGATATCTAGAAAAATTCGAATATCGCCCAACACTAGTCCATGCTAACCACCCTAACGACAACTCGCTGTTTTTAATACTTGCCTTATTTCGCTACTTTCGATGCGTATCATGATCCCGATGCCTGTTTGCGAGAAGCTGCGTCGTGAGAAAATAGTTGTGTAAATTTTCCCCTGGTTCTGCTAGAAGTCAACGGGCATGGACAAAGGCTTAACATAGCCAAAGCCGTTGTTAATTTCCCAGAATTTGAGCCTAGTTAGAAAGAATTCAACTATTTTAAAATACTGTAAAGTATTCAACTATTGTAAACAAGACCAAAGGTTTCGACGGGATCCCAGAAATTTAATCTTTGATCCAGGCAATTGCATCTTGTAGATACCAGGTCTTCGCCAGACCACTTGAACATTTTTACTATTAAAATGTAGAAACAGGCTAATGCCAATGGCTAGTCATCTGAGAAAACCAAGTTCAGGTATGGATTCAGCATGTGTATAGGGCCTATACATCATATCTACTTTGACGAAATTGATCGAAACTTGCTGCCTTACTTCTGCCAAGTCTCCGGTTTCGGCCGGATTCCGTGTGAACTACTTGTCCGGCAAAAAAAAAGAAAGGTCAAAACCAATCCAGCATATCTGCTTACCTCTATATCGAATCTCTAATCAACTTCAGCTAAACTTCTTTTAACAAATTTTCAGGTTTTGGTCGGATTCCGGGCTAACTATTTTTCCGGCCAGGAAATAATTTGCATATACGGATTCAGCATGCCTCCTTACCACTAAATCAAACCTCTAATCAACTCCAGCTAAAACTTTTTAAAATTTTCCGGTTTCGACCGGATTCCGGGCGAACTACATGTCCGGGTAGAAAAGGATTGTCATTTTATGGATTTAGCGTGTCTTCTAACCCCCCAATCGAACATTAATCAACATCAAATAAAACTTTTACTTTCAACAAATTTTCCGGTTCTGGCCGGATTCCGGACGAACTATTTATCCGACGAAAAAATGGTTGGTTATTTGCGTTCCAGAGAGCGTGATAACTACCACAATACGACGATCGCCCCTCCTCTTATCATCGTAACTTCTAACAATCTCATTGGCTTTTTAAAACATTTGTTTTTGTCTCTTAATCTGAAACCCCTCCCCCAACCCGAAATATGAGGCTACAGGGCTGATCTACGAAACATGACCTGTAGCCTACTTTGACCCAAAGGATCCTCATACCAAGTTTGAAGAAAATATCTCTCCTTCGAGAATTACCGTGCTTACACACGGACAGGCAGACAGACGGAAAACTTTTACCAATTGTCATAGGTGTCCCTCCACTTACGTTTTGGGATCCCAAAAACTGGAACATGGACACTAAACAGTACAAGGGTTGGTTTGAAAGTAATTTTGACTAACAATAGAGGTATGCTTCTTTGGAGGTCGCTTAGGTAGCGTTCCAGCGACGTAATATTAGTTACGATCGTTACTATTCTTGTTATTATTGCCGTTCCAGAGCCCGCCGTAATAAGTAAATTGCGAGGTAAATTGGCTCCTCCCACTTATTATTTTCGTTCTAGGACTGTTACGATCGTTACGATTTACTTATGATGGTCGCGAGCATCATAAGTGATAATAACTACCGGTTCTGCAGGAAATCCCGTAAGAGTGATGACGTATGTACGCGTTGTTATTATTTGCGTTCCAGAGAGCGTGATAACTACCACAATACGACGATCGCCCCTCCTCTTATCATCGTAACTTCTAATAACTTCACTGGAACGCTACCTTATCCTGAGCGGCACCGAAGAAATATGATAAAATTCAAACCTAGTAAATATTAATACAGTCGTGAGCGCAAACAATAATTTAAGACATATAAAATAAATTAAAGCCACACTGTTTTTCTGTTTTTTTGTTTTTTTTTTCAGTTGCTTTCGCACACTTTAACGGCAAAAAATGTTACAGCAATTGTATGACTATGCAATCGTCTGAAGTATCAGAAAAAAAAATAATAGAAAAGTCAAAAGTAAACAGCTAACAAAATAAAACTTTCATTCTGTGTGATTTCATTCTGTATATCAAAAGCAGAGGCGTTACTATCCAGTTTTATAAGCCTAGAGTTCTTTCTAACTACTCTGATTTTCCTTCCAGCCAAATATATGATTAGCCAAGAAAAATAACCTGTCCAATTTTATTTCTTTACTTATTTATATACAAAAATAATGATAAACTGGAGCGAAAACAACATAAAAAGTTTCGGAAGTATAACAACAGAAAGGTTTTTAGTTGTATATATCCAATCCTTGTTCAGTGGGCAATAGACACTTTCTGAAAAAAATCTGGTCAAATTTGTTTGGCAAGAAGTTCATCTCATTTCTGATTGGATCCGAAATATGATGAAAATCTGGCTGAATTTCTGAGCATGAAAACAAAATTTCTAGATTTTTTTTTAAAATGTGGGTGACGAGCAATGAGAATCAATCTTTAGACCTTCACTATCCCCGAAGATACTTTTTCCATGAAATGTTTCCCTTCCAGGTTGCGGTAAGACGGAAGTATGGGATCCGAAAAACAACGAATGCGTCACATACATTATGCGTAAGTAGTCGCTCTTTAAAGAGAGGGCGTAAGGATCATCAAGAACAAATAATCTGACAGAACCTCCGTCTCCCTATCTCTGTAATATGACTCTTTCTAAATATCAAGCTTCAGTTAAATCCGATCACCCGTTCAATGGCTGCGCATGCCACTTGATTCGGGGTTCGGTCGAGTATTTCCCCATACCATGTCCGCTACGAACGAGAGAAGGTTAGTTGCTACACTGTCAGAAGTTTCATAACAGATAGCGCATAACACTTTCAAGAATAACACCTTTTCAATTAGAAATAAAGTGTATGACCAATTAAGTTTACACTTTTTCGTGCTTTTTCGTTCGTGCCTAGATCTCCAACAACACCTTCAATTGGTAAAAATACTAACGGGAACGAAATAAACATAAACAGATAACGTCCCAAAGTGTTATCTGTTGAAACCGGGCATCCCAAAGTGTTATCTGTTGAAACCGGGCATCCTTCTGTTGTCGTTATGTAACTTCTGACAGTGTAGTATTTTTACCGATTGAAGGTGTTGTTGGAGATCTAGGTACGAAATAGTGTAAACTTAACTGGTCATAACACTTTATTTCTAAGTGAAAAGGTGTTATTCTTGAAAGTGTTATGCGCAATCTGTTATGAAACTTCTGACAGTGTAGCTTCACGCCACATCACGTTTCGTTCCCTTTTCAAATAGCTAAATCGGTGTTAAGTCGAAGAGGAATAGTGGGAGTCAAAGCTGATTGGTTCTATGGACGCGCTCCAGACTCCAGAGTGGGTCAGCGCGTGGAGTGCGCCTCCTGCCAGCCTCCTTCACTATTTCTTGTGCGAAAAGCAACGGTGAAGACGGAAGAGGAGTAAACGGGTATCAACATTAGCTCAAAACTAGAGTAAATACCTCTAGGTCCGCTCAGTTTTGTCGGGGTTTTCATAGTCGCTGCATGCGACTAAAGACAGACGTTCTATCTGATTATTTGTTGTTGGTATCATTGTTATTTCTTTTTGTCCAAACATCACAACAGGAAAGTAGTGTAGTATAAATTCAGAAAAGGAAAGAAAACTGAAAAAATAGTTAAGCTACGGGCACCCCAGAGAGTCCCACAATATTTCGCATCCATAAATAAACCTGCGAAGTTCGCATTACAATGGGGAAAACTGAAAGCGTTGCGTGAAAATTTAGGGCTAAGGAGGAAATTTACCTCCGACTGTGACAGCCCGACTATGCTACGAACTCCGCTACGAACGAGCGGAGGTTACTAGCTTTTCGTGAAACATCACGTTTCGTTACCTCTACAAATAGCTAAATCGCTGTTAAGTCGCTGAAGAGGAAAAGTGGGAGTCAAAGCTGGTTGGTTCTATGGACGCACTCCAGAGTGGGTCAGCGCGCGGAGTAGCCTCCTGCCAGCCTCCTTCACTATTTCTTGTGCGAAAAGCAACGGCGAAGACGGAAGAGAAGTAAACGGGTATCAATATTAGCTCCAAGCCAGAGTAAAATACCTCTAGATTCATTCAGTTTTGTCGGTGTTGCCTATAGCATATAGCTTATAGGTTATAAAGATAACCTTGAACCAAGATTTATCATACGTATGGCTCAACAAAAGGTACTAAAATCTTTTTTGTTTTGTTTTAGACACTGTGAGAAGTTTCCTAATAGACAACACAAGAATGCGAAGTTTCAACAGGCAACACTTGGGATGTAATCTGTTGTGATTCTGCAAATGTTATGCATTAATGTTATGCATAATAAGCATTGCCAGGAAGAGCTGAAAAGGCATCTGCTGACTTTTCCGATATCATGACGATGAACAAAAAAGTCAGCAGATGCTTTTACCGATCCTTCTGACAGTGTATGTTATTTGATCTACAACTTTCTAATATACACTACAACAAATTTTGATAGGATCCCAAAGGGATTTTGATAGGATCCCAAATTTTGATAGGATCCCAATCAGCTGCCACATTAGCTTGAAAAAATAAAATCATCCCTTGATCTGAGCGCCATCCCTAAACGATAGGGCTATGTGGCCTAGCTACGAACTTGACCTATACTTTGACCCAAAGAACCATGCTTGAGCAGAATATACAATCCCTTCGAGACTTCTCGTGCTAAAGGATGGACAGACGT
Source organism: Branchinecta lindahli (assembly GCA_023053555.1). Classification (NCBI taxonomy): domain Eukaryota; kingdom Metazoa; phylum Arthropoda; class Branchiopoda; order Anostraca; family Branchinectidae; genus Branchinecta; species Branchinecta lindahli. Next base: position 9,555,301 of record JAKZAO010000005.1, on the reverse strand, counting down.
TCATTCGTTGATTGAAAATTCAAAGCCAGGATCCTGGTTTTGGGAACCCGGATCCTGGTTTTGGGCAGGATCCCGGTTCGTTGAAATTTTAACAAAATTCTAGAAGGCCTGTGATTGGCTGCTGGATCTAAGTCTCCGCCTTAAGGGAGGAGTTTCTTTGGCCCCGCCCTGTGGGAGGAGCTACGTCATTGAATGGTTGACAAACTGACAAACTTTACGAGCACACTGAAGACGAAGCGTTCTTTAACCTTAAACTTTAATTCAGGTCGTTGCGAGGTAACGTCTATAGCTGAACCCCTTCGGCCTCCAACAGACAAGCAGCCCGTTCCGTTGCGATGGATCCCAAAGATCCCCAATACCTCAGAGCCGAAATGGGATCCATTCCCGCGAACGGATTCAAGAACCCCAGATGCACTGGAACCAAGCTCCTCTGAAGAGGACGATGTTCCATTTCTGCGAGTCGCTGCCGATGAACCCCGAAAGGATCCAAGAGTTTCCGATGAGCTACGAAGAGATCCGAGAATCTCTGAAGAGCCGCGAGGTGAACCACGAACTTCTGAAGAACCTCGACGGGAACCAAGAATCACTGAAACGCGACGAAGGGGTGGAAAATTCAGCGACAAAGTTGGCCACCTTCCCTTCAGAATCGAAGGAAAAGGCTCCGGTGAGTCCCTTACCAAAAACCCCGCCGTACACCGACGATGCTGGGAGATAGAAGCAGTAGACCCATTGGCACTCCATGGAGACTATAGCCCAGAAGAAGGTAAACCGATCGAGCTCGTATCGATATACAAAAATCGGGATTAAACTACGACAATGATTTGAACGTGAACGATTACTGTAATAAACATTTTGCATTCATACCTAACAAAGCCGTAGGCCAGGCTGTTAATGGCTTGAACAGAAGATTGGGGGCTAAAATTCCTGCTAGGATTTTCCGCACCATCATCACTTCCATGCGGAAAAATTGGGATTTTTTTAAATTTATGATGAAAGTGAAGAAAATCCGGTCGGGAAAGCCTGATCGTCTGTTCGCAACATGAGCGCTGAAACGGTACCGTTTCATCCCCCACTCCACCCCGCCCAGGTCCTAAACTGACGGTTCCGTTTACTTTGGGGTGAAAGCTTGGGGAAGAAAGGATGACGAAAACTGAGCAACCTGGCCAACAGGCCAGGAAAAAAATGAGCTTCTTTTTGCAGATTTAAAATATTCTCCTTTACTTCGGTTACAAAACGGCCTCTTCTTGACGTAAATCATTGAAGGTCCAAGGGGAATGTCATGGAATTTCCGCATCAAGGGATCTTCGACGAAAGTGAGGGCACATAGGACGAACGGAGAGAGTGACAATGCCATTAAGTTCTGACATCGTCAGTCTATCATTGATATCGGTAGCTCCCGAACGGATCGAGGTACTTTGACGCGGAAGATTAAGTATAAGTAGTACCGCAATTTTGGGATGGACGAAGACCTTCGAGTCTTAGGGCCAGACGAATTTATTCGTTCAAATGACTGGAAGGTTAAAGGCATTAGAAGAGACAGAAACGGTTTTCAGATGGATGTGACTGGAAGGTTGATTAAGGTCTAGAAGGACATTGTTAAGCAATGGTGGGACGGAACGAAACGGTATCAGTAAATGGTTTCTTGCTTCTGATGCAAAGTCCATCCAGAATCCGGTACAAACCGGAAAGATACGATGAAAAGTAATTGCCCAATGATTCTAAGTTCGCCCGTATACTGAATGTTTTATTATTTTTGCTTTGTTTTTGTTCATTGGCCAAGGGCTTCATTAAACTTCTATCTATCTGATAAAGGGGTCGATGTAAGAGTTGAACAACCTGCAATTGCAATATCTATATCACCGGATCGGTTTTCAGTTGGCTGTAGTGGGATTACCATCGGCGGAAGCGGGGGGGGGGGGGGGTGGCAATTACTGTCCATCAGACATTTAAATGATCAGAGATTTAAGCGGAATTCACACAAAGGGCTTCAAATTATTTGCCTGGCGTTGCGAATTTTTTCGGCTCGGAGCCGAAGCCTGACGAAGCCTTTTTTCAACGCCTGGCGTGACGAATATCGTCAGGCGTGGCGAAATTCGCTCTCTGTGTGAATTGGGCTTTACAGAGATTCTTGCTACAGATCGACCTGGACAAAAAAAAAATTCATCGCAGTATCAACAAGTGCTAATGGAAGAAAATCAATACCTGCCGAGTCAGCTTCCCTTCCTTGTCAAACTTGAGCTTCACTGACGAAAAGGCAATGGGGATGGGTCCTTCAAAGGATACCTGGTCACCAAACTCGCCGCTCTCGTATCGAACATGAACTCTCGACGCATAGATAACTTCACTGATGATGTACATCGAGCCGAAACCGGACCCTAAAATGAACTACATCAGTAGGGTTCCGGGGGTTGCAGAGAAATGTAACTGAGGGAGTGGGTACGTGTCGCGGATTCTACTCTAGTACGAAACGAAACGGCTAAGCTTCAAGACTTCGACACATACGTGTTTAGTCTCATCATTGTAGTCTCATCATTTATTTATTCTGTTTATTTACTTTCTAACCAGTCAAGACACAAATCCTCAGTTTGAGCACCGTGCTTTAACGTTAGGGCGTACCCCAACGTATGAGCACAGAGCAAAGAGAGAGCATACCCATGAAAAATCTGTTGTAATGAAAATCAAAAAAAAGTGTTTTGCAAACAAAATCTTCATGAGTGTGCTGTACCCAAGCTCCAAGGCACTGTACTCTCAGGTTGCAGCACTGTACCCAAAACCTGTGGATTTGTGTATGACTGTTTCTAAACCTGTTTCTGACTGTTTCTGAGATGGTTCGACTTCGTCACCAACGAGAAGTTACTACAGACAACGCAGCAGACACTGTTTTCCATCCAAATTGCGGAGCGCACCCTGCGATGGTACGGTCACCTCCTTAGAATGCCTTCACACCTACCTGCGAAAATCGTGCTGGACTTTAACCCCGCAGAAGCCGGCTGGAAACGACCGGCCGCGGCAGACCGAAACATCGATGGTCCGATAATGGAACAAAAACTCAAGCATGCGGGTGGCTCCGTACTAATATTCTTGACACATTTTCCCGAACTTTCGGTTCAAAAGCTAAAAAATTAATTGACCGAAATACGGAAGCTAACCTGGTAAGTTCATGGCAGTGACATCATTCTGGTTTAAGCACATGGGACAGACGAGCTTGTTGATGTTCTCGAAGACGACTTCAACCTTATCCAGGTCTTTCTCTCGCAAGAATCTCTGTAAATAAGTGATCATTCAAAGGGCTTCTGGAGAGTAAGCGATGTGTCCTCCAGCGATATTTTGACCCTTCTTGGCAAGAATCCTCTTCAGGCTCAGTTGAAATTTCCGTTTGGCGCCATCACAATAATATGAGTCGCAGTCAGCTTGGGCTAAGGGAACTTATGCGTAACGTACCAAGAACAAATAATCTGACAGAACCTCCGTCGCCCTATCTCTGTAATACGACTATGCGGAGTCAAATATTACTAGCTTCGCGCCACATCACGTTTCGTTACTTCTACAAATAGCTAAATCGCTAAACCCGCGGATGAGGAAAAGTAGGGGTCAAAGCTGATTGGTTCTAAGCACGCGCTCCAGAGCGAGTCAGCTCCAGAAGTATTGGTTCTAAGCACGCGCTCCAGAGCGGGTCAGCTCCAGGAGTACGCCTCCTGCCAGTCTCCTTCAGTATTTCTTGTGCTATAAGCAACGGCGAAGACGGAAGAGGACTAAACGGGTATCAACCTCTAGGTCCGCTCAGTTTTGTCGGGGTTTTCATAGTCGCTGCATGCGACTAAAGACAGAAGTTCTTTCTGATTATTTGTTCTTGCTAGTACTAACGGTTCAGCCTCCCTCTTTTCCGAAACTAACGAGTTTAGTATCGGTATCAGATGTGTGAATTTTTAGCTCGACCTCATACTTCAGTAATTCTCTCTTCCTGGGCCCTGGGATGGTTCGCACGGGTCCGCGTGCAAGGGTCGTCCCCTAACTGCTCTGCAGACTACAACGGTTGCGTTTGTGATCTCATTTATCCCCACAATTCCCCTACTTCGGGTTTTCACTGTGGAGATGAAGTAAATCTCCTTTTCTTGTGCTTTTGTCGAAAACTGGGAAAGCTTCGCGATTTTGCAGAATCGAGAAGTTGGTTGGATTGTCACTTGCCGATTCCCCGATTCTCGTTCTTGATAGTCCATCCTCAGTGTAAGAGAACGACAACAGAGAACTGAGATAACCAAAGGTTCCGATGGGATCCCAAAAATTCAATATTTGATCCAGACAATCAGGTTTTGTCTTCGCCAGATCCAACCTTCGCCAGGCCAAACCGCATATCATTAAGAAAACCAAGTTCAGATATGGATTCAGCATGTGTGTTTACCCCTATAAGCCGATCGAAACGATCCTACCTTACTTCTGGGAATTTTGCGGTTTTGGCGAATTCAAGAACTACTTGTCCGGCGAAAAACTAAACATCAAAAACGAATTCAGCGTATCTCCTTACCCCTAAATCCAACATCTAATCAACTTCAAATACAAATTTAACTTCTAACAAATTTTCCGGTTTCAGCCGGATTCCGGACGAACTATATGTCCAGCTAAAAAATGATTTTCATATACGGATTCAGCATCTCTTCTTACCCCTAAATCTATCATCTCATTAACTTCAAATAAAACTTTCACTTTTAACAAATTTTCCGGTTTTGGCCGGATTCCGAGCGAACTACTTGTCCGGCGAGAAAATGGTTTTCGTATTTTTGTTCAGAATGCCTTCTTACCTCTACATCGAACATCTAATCAACTTCAGATAAAACTTTTACTTTTAACAAACTTTCCGGTTTTGGCCGGATTCCGGGTGAACTACTTGTCCGGCGAGAAAATGGTTTTCATATTCGTGTTCAGCATGCCTTCTTACCCCTCGATCAAACATCTAATCAACTTCAAATAAAACTTTTACTTTCAACAAACTTTCCGGTTTTGGCCGGATTCCGGACGAACTACCTGTCCGGCGAGAAAACGGTTTTCATATTCGTGTTCAGCGTGTCATCTTCCCCATAACCGACTATCACATTAGCTGTTTAAAAATATTTTGCTTATCCCTTAATTTGAACCCCCTCCCCCACCCCTAAATGTAGGGCTACAGAGCCCATCTACGAACTCGACCTTACTCTTGACCCAAAGAATCCTCACACCAAGTTTCATCAAAATATCTCATTCCCTTCGAGAGTTATCGTGCTTACAGACGGACGGACGGACGGACGGACAACTTTTGCGATGTCATAGGTATCCCTCCACTTACGTTTGGGATCCCAAAAACGCAATTGTTGTCCGGTACCTGAATCCAGTAATTTCGGGGCTTCGATCCCGTTGCTGGTTGCCCCGCTGGCGCTCTCTATTTGGGTGTCGTGGGTGATGTTCCTTTTTTTTGCAATTTTCCCCGGGCTGAGTTTAGTGTGTAGTAGGCTACTGTGTTAACCCGACGAAAAATTTAAAAAGTAGTGGGAAAAAGTAGCAACTGTAGGATACTACTACAGAAGATTAACCCAGTCGGAGGCATGTTTATCAAATTATTCCGTACTACTACATATCACTAATCAAACTATTCCATACTACTACATATCATTCCATGCAACTTTTTCGTACAACTACACAGTCAAAGAATTTTTCATTGGGTTGTTGTTTATTCCTTATTTTTTGTATTTTTTTTTTAAGTTTAAGTGAAAAGCCAGCATAGCCTATTTTTAATTCTTGGACTTGAATGCACTTAATTATTTTGACTCCGCTAAGGGATTTTTTTATTTGTATCTTGCGCTCTAGAAGCGATGTTCACTGCTGGCCAGACAAGACGAAGTTCGTCCAGACGCGGAGAGTTCGAGTTTCGACAAAAGCGTGCATTTCAATGGCTAAGTGAAGCTCACGAAATGTTCAATTCCAGGTTGGAAGGTCACTTCTGAAGAAAGCGTGTGACCCAAAAAAATATTCATTTTTCGGCAATCCTTTGTCGTAGCTGCTAAAATGTTTCAAGCATGGAGGTACAGGCACATAGATGTAGGCTACTACAAATCCGAAGGAAAAATTTCATTCGATAAAAATCAATACTCTATATGACTTAAGTCCAAAACACGCCAGTAATCCTACCGAAGAACGAGAAACGTCACAAAAACGAATCCTCAAAACTGACAATTCCGTGTGTAAACCAACCAACAACGTTAAACAAACTATGTTGTGGTGACTTTTCTGTCTCTTCGCTGGGCACCCGGTGATTTATTCATCGGTGCGAAGAGTTAGTCAACAAGAGTTTTATACGAGTAGGAGAGCAACGAAGTAACGCATTTTCATCGGATCTTCAACCCTAATTAAGTGAATAAGTGACGGCTAACTAGAATGTCAAATCTAAGCCCAATTCCTTCAGGCCGTCAGTGAGTTAGAATATATACATAAAAATAAAAAATAAAAATTTGCCAAAGGCCCATAATAGAGGATCTTCTTACCCCTTAAACGTTTAATAGGCAGATTTTCAATAGGTGACTTGCGGCTCTGACAATAGTAGATAGTGGTCGTTGCGTACTTTGGACTGATGGCATTTTGCTTACTCAAAACAAACCAAAGTGGGTTTCCCTAGATGAAATATTTTGTTCCATCTGACCAAATAAAGCCATATCTTCAAAGCCATATCTGGCAGTGGCGAAAAAACATTAGACAAAGGGGCGGGGGGGTAATATTGCTCAGTTCAAAGATGAATAGTGGAACGCCCTTGCAAATAACTGAGTTCTAAACAACAAATTATGGGCTCTTGATAAAATACCTACCCACACTGGAGAGATACCGATTTGCTCTTCAAAAGGCGAAAGTGCTCTTCCGAGGGCTTCAATGTCAGTCTGATGAGGGTCGATGTGGTCAATAACATGTCTGCCGAGCTGATAAGAATGCTGCATTAGTCCCTGAAATAGTAGAAAGATATCAGTGATGAGGTGCTGGAAATATAAAAAAAAATGTTTCTGTTTCTGTGTAGAATCATAGAAACCTTAAAGAACCCCTCTTGCTTTTATCCTGCCTTTCGTATTATCCCTAGCTCCCTTATGGGATTATAAGATTCGCTTTTTGGGCCTAGCCGAGTTTTGAAAGTCACGAAACGCAAACTTTCGCCGAAAGCTTCAAGGTCTGTAAACAACTCTTGCATAAATAAGGACATGCGAAGCTTAAGTACTATATTTCATCTTGGAAGACACGCTAGACCATTTTCTGTCTGTACTTCTTTTGTTGTGCTTGGTTTTCTCACTTTTTAACCAAGGCATGTTAAATTTTCAAATATTTTGCGTCCAGCCGCCGCGTCGGAGATAGAGATGCTGGATAGAGTCGACAAGCGCTAACAAGAACATAGCTAATTTCTCATGGAAAGTAGGCTAATGGGTAATTTTGGAAACGATGTTTCTAAGCCATTGCATCTCGAAAATATCATATCTAGTAACAGTTGTGCTATAAGTGACCGTAACTCATTTCTTGTGGCCTCTGTGCTCAGAAGCCTCATGAATAGACCACCTGCGGTACCCCACCCGTCCTCCCCCCCTCAAATTTTAGATTTACCTTTTTATGGCACTTGCCGCCCTCGGGGAAGTGCATTGTAGGCCTACTGATTTCTTTTCTGTCGGTCTTCTAGATGTACTTCAGATGAGTCAGGTAGGTCGATCGCCCGTTCGTTTCTTGGGATCCCAAAATTTTAATGACACTGATAGGATACCTATGACTCATGAATTTTGTATGGAAGCTTCCCAACTCTCGAAGGGATTCGATATTTGGTTCAAACTTGGTGTGACGATCCTTTGGTTCAAAGTGCATGTCAAGTTCGCAGGGGGGGGGGGGGTTGAGTCAAGGATGACCAAACAAAGCTTTTAAGCTAACGTAAGAGTCGATTTAGGGGTAAGGAGACACGCTGAATCCAGAACCGAGCTTTATTTTCTTACAGGACAATCAGTTCACTCGGATTCCGGCAAATAGTACAGGAAAATGAGCTCCAAAAAGAGGTCGACCCGAAACAAATTGCAACAGAAATTATTTTTACACCATCTTGTAGAGAAAAAAAAACTGAACAACATATCCATTTTCGCATATTCTGAGTCGACGCAAAATAACCGTTTTTTGGCTTTTAATGCTATTTTTTTTCCGTTATTCGAATAAAAATCGCAATTTTCGTGGACATCGGTTTTTCTTGAACTGAAGTATGTTTCTAACCCAAAATAACATGGCGAGACCGAAAACGAAGTCGGATTTAGCGTAAGAAGCACTATAAAAAAAGTAACTGTATTTTTTCGACTTTCTTCGCCTAAAAAATACAGTTTTCGTTGTAGCCCGATTTTCTTGAATGAAAGTGTGGTTCTGACGTAGAATCACGAGCTGAGACCGAAAATAGAATCAAATAGGTTGTTCACTGAACCAGAAAAAAAAAATCGTAATCATTAATGAATGATCTACATTTTTTTAGAAAATAATTAGGGATAGTGAATTACAAACCGAACTGGTTTTCAGTGGTCAGTATCGTAAATCACACTTAAAACACTCTTCGTATACTATTTAGGGTCAACCCATAGTGTCTAATCTTCACAGTCTTTTAAATAGAATCAATCTTATAAAAAATACAAAATAGAGAATCAGATTCCGACTAGTTTCACAACTTCTTCATTTGGAATGGATTAACGACTAGGGTTCTAGGTTCTCTTCATCATTGTTGCTGTCAATTTTTGGGGAGTTGGAACACATTGTTCCCTTGCAGGTTCTGCATGCTGAAGTACAAACTAAGCCGTTTTTAAAGCAGCTACACCTCGCTGAACTACACTGTACACGACAGGAGCACTTCACGATCTTTAGGAGCATACGCGGGGCTGGTGGGAGGTCAGTTGTTAATGGGTACAAGAAGTCATCTTTATTCTTCCATCCCCATTCCTCGGCTTTCAGTTCCGGATCAGGCTCCCCGGTCCATACCTGAACTTGATAAAAAACTCTATAGCTATGAAACTTGGCTGCATCAGAAGTTGGTGACAGATGTTCTGGGTGAACAAAAGAGTTTGCCGTTGTCACTTTCCTTTCAAAAACTTCTCTGCGGAGTTTGTTCAAGTTCCCTCCTTTCGACGAACCGTATATGATCAGCAGGGCGTCTTCACCAGCGGTTTTGATTTCCTCCTTCGAAGCGGACTTCTGCATGAACACTGCAGCTGATGTTCGGAAATCATTGTCTTCTAACAGCCTCTTCAGTGCAAGACCTTTTCCCACACCGTGGATTCGCGAAGCAGAGTCACAGCCTAACAGGGCGTGAGCAAAAAGGATCAGATGACAAGTATCTTGTCCCAGCTTCTCTTTCAGGGTGTGTATGTCCCATATTCGAGGAGCTTTATTCGACTTCGGCTCAGGTGCGAAGAATAGTTTCTTGCTTGACAAGTCACAGTGGTAGCATAAGAGAACCAATAGATCGGTATCGTCCCCAACTACGGCAGTGTCGTGATACCGTGAAGAGGCAACAACAGCTTCCACAATCGGGACATCTGCGTCACCTGATGCCTGGGAGACAGAGACACCCTTTGCACGGAGATGATCAGCCAAAGCGCAGATAAACCTGGCTTTGTTTTTCTTGCAAGATAAGAACTCTTCTTTCTTCACCTTGAGCTGCATATCTGCTGTGAAGAAGATCTCACGGCCAACTGTACGACTCCTCTGCGAGTGAGCCATATCTTTTATGGAAGCCCCACCATCGTAGCCGTCGAAAACGATAGTGGCAGAAGGGTACCTTCCTGTCACGTAAGTTGCATAATGGTCTAGAATCTCCAGGTATCTTTCATTTTTTGTCCATGGTATCCTGTGCAGCAGAGCTCTCAGAGTCTAGGATATATCGAGTGCCTTCGGGGAGGGGAAATGAATGCTTCTCAAGGTTGCATGCCTGGGCTATGGCCTTCGCAAGTTCTGGTTTGTTCGCAGTCCGGAGCATGCAGGAGCTGTCAAAAAGTGACGCTGGGTAGGAACACAGTTCTTGTTGAAAGTACTCAGTTTCTGTAAGATTGATCCTTTTCGCGATCATGATAAACCTCTGAAAAAGAAGAGTCGGGTCTAGTCGTTTGCAGTCTCCGCTTGGACTTTGCTTGGTGGTCACTGGATTGCCTGTTGTTTTCGTCGAAACACAAAGTCAGAAACCAGCTGTCCAGACATGGCGTCAATGACTTATAGGCCAACATCTTTGGCAGAATCAACGTTGGCAGGCGGATAGGCAGTTAGACCATTGTCTGTGCTTCTTAACTGAACATCTCCCTCAAATGGTGAACCCCTTTCCATAAACTCGATAATCGTCTGCGTATCTTTGCAGTCTCTCAGTTGCATCGGCTCTGACATCTCCTTGTGCTGATCGCTTGTAACGTACAGAATTTGTGAGATACGTTCCATCAGAAGGTTTACTGTAGAGCAGACTGGTCGCGACAAAACCCATAAGGACCTCTGAGCCTCTGTCATGCCACTGCCGTTGGTAAGGCCACCAGAGATTTTAAGAGAGCGCATAAGCTCCTGTTCAATGACAAGATCTGTGGAGAGTCCAGCCCAGAATCTATCAGAATGTCTTACTACATGCATGCCACTCTGGAAAGCCTGGTAGACCGTACGATGGGTATCTTGGAGCTTGTCCATTCGCTGGAGGTAAAGATGGCATGATTTCGTATAGTGGTTGTGCCCTGCAGCCGCCAGGTAAGGTAACATGTCTGAGGTAGACTTCAAATGGAGCTCCCATGACCCAGATCGTTCTCCTTTTACAAAGTTTCGTAGAATCGCAACCATGTCCAAATACTGGAACCAAAGCTTTGATGTTCGACACTGGAGCAGTTCTGTTCTCTTGCTGATGATGGATTCCTGTAATTTTTCTAAGGAAGGATTGCCTTCTGCAACCTCAGCAACTACTTCCTTATTCATCAGTTTCTCGTATAGGTTTCTGAGTTCCACAATTTCTTCGGATTGTAGTCTTGGCTCATCAACACTAGCTTGGTTGTCGGCAACTGTTAGATGGCGGAATTTCGAATAAACTTGTTTCTCGGGGTAGGTGGCGAATTTAAATAAAGGTTATGACTGTCACTGACCGGAACTAGTTTTCTACTCGACTTTCTGGCATTACTTGAGGTCTTCGTTTAATTGATTTCTCAGTCAAATCTTGGGAATAAACTTTGAAATCTTTAAAAGACTGAGTGATGAATGTGACGATTTTCATTTTTATTGCATTACGTAGCCTTTGAAGTGTCTTATACTAGTGCCTAGTTCAGGTATTTTTACGAACAACCGATCATTTGTTGGATAACAAGTGCCGATTGATTGTCTTTAAAAAAAATTACCGCAACGCATATTGATGATAGTGAAACTTTTTTGTTTTGCACCAGACACCCAATCTGACTTCATTTCTGTCTCAGCTTGTCATTCTGCATCAGAATCATACTTCATTTCAAGAAAAACGGTCGGATACTAAAATTGTATTTTTTTTCGGAAAACGTAAAAAAAATCGCATTCAAAGCCAAAAAACGGTTATTTTGCGTCGACTCAGAATATGCGAAAATGGATATGTTGTTCAGTTTTTTTTCCTCTACAAGATGGTGTAAGAATCATTTCTGTTGCAATTTGTTTCGGGTCAAACCTCCATTTGCCTGTACTAAAACTTGAAAAATTCTGACGTCGATTAGGGCGCTGAATCCATAGTCTATACACCCTTTTTTGCTGGGCAGGTAGTTTGACCGGAATCCGGCCAAAACAATAAACCCAAAACCAGGATCCATATGAACTTCATTTTCTCGTTATACCATTAGTTTGCCCAGAATCCGGATTAAACCGCAAATAGGGCAGAAATGAAAAGCATATAAGTATATTAGTTAAAGCACAACTCTTACTAGAAGTGATCTTTCCACGATGAAAGATGAAAGGTCTCAGAAATATCGTTTTCAAAAGTACCATTATCTTCCTCGTAAAATTAGCAATTTTCTTGTTAGCGCTTGTATACTCCATTAAACCTTCTCTCTCTTCGAAGCGGCGGCTGAATTAAAAATATTCGAAATGGGAAGCTCCGTGGCAAGTGGTAAAACCAGGCAAAACAAAAGAAGTAAAAATTAGAAGACATGGCTGATGATCTACCATGTCTTCCTAAATGAAAAAAAAAATCCGAAGCTCCTCATATCCTTTCGTGTGAAAGAGCAGTCGGTTGACCTTAAAGCTTTCGGCGAAAGGAGCGCGTCCACGAGCAAATCTGCTCTGACTACTACTTTTCCTCACCGGCTGGTTCACAGCGATTTAAATATTTGTAGAGTTAACGGAACGTGAGTGGCGCGAAGCTACTAACCTCCGCTCGTTCGTAGCGGACAGGGTATGGGGACGCCGCATAGCCTAGTCATATTACAGTGATATGAACTTAAACTTCAAAATCACAAAACCTGGAACGCAAAAAATTAACAATAGTTAAACAAAATTAACAACCGTTAAGTCCTGGAACGAAACAATGGACTTGTCACAGATGACAAGGCCCTGGGTCTTACCCAAACTTACCTTTCTATGTTTGAAGTAAACATATCCAAAATCATAGGACCTCGCATCAACGATACTCGGCACGGGGACGAATGTTTTCTCAAAGCATTTGTTGAGAAACTCGTCTTGTAAAACAGTTCTCATTTTGTTCCAAAACAGATCCACTGCTTCCAGTCTCTGTGCGTCTGACGCCATCTCAGTTTATTCACTGCAGTACCAGACTAGCACTTCACGATTTTATAGAAACTGGATACACCAACTGCTGCAACGGACTTTTTTCAAGAGTTCACTTCCAAGTGTATTAGAAATGTTGCTCAGAACAGAACCTGATTTTCTCAGAATTTGTCAAAAAGTATGTACTGAGAAGTATTCTACGGCGTTTTAGTGCTATTGTTCACTTAGAATTCAACTCTTATCATCACTTCTGTTAGCAAATTTTGAGCAGTCTTGTCTGTCTTTGTCAGAAGCTCTTTTGCTACTAACCTCCGCGGTGCGGCCGGCACCTAGTGGATTTTTATAGAAACTATTTCTTCGGCAGACATGAAGAAATGAAGATCTTTAGATTTTGGTTCCTGTGGCAGTATTTTCAAAAGCTCTACCAAGCATGCGTGGAAACTCGGAAACTATCAGCAGTCACAGGTGGTCGGTTCAGGCTTGGAGTGGAAACCTGCTGCTTATTCACGGTACGAATGTATGTTCTATTGACTAATGTTATCTTGAAGGATATGGGGCTTAGACCTGGCTTATACCTAGCTCCTAGCTTTCATTTCCAGCTAGAAAGAAGAGGCAGAGAAGAGGGGTGGGTGAACTTGGGGTTTATACTTCGAACAGTGCAGTTTTGGGCTAAATGCTTTAAATAAGGACTCGAAACACCCATTGAGGTATTCTTAGAGTTCATAATTGAATTAGTGAATGAATGTCTTTTCTTACCCATCATCATCAGCATCATTACAGGATATCAATTGGCACAATTGCTTTTTATGCCACCCAGGATCCAGGATGGAGCATATCTGCTCCATCCTGCTCCATCCCTTGTAGAATTGTGTAAATTGAAGACTAAATCACAAGGATTGCATGTTGAATATGAAAATATATTCATCCTGACCAAATTAATTGATATCAAATGTCTTCCACTTAGTTCTGTCTAGCCTACTTTGATTGTTTGAAGAATTGCCTGCCATGTGCAAAACAAAGCAAAAAGGCGCAAATACATGTGACAAAAAAATGCTTGAGCAAATAGTCATACGCAAGCTATTTTTGGTTAACCTGGTAGTATTAGTAAATCCACGAAAGTTGCAAGAGAATATCAGAAATGAAGCTGGCGCAAAAACAAGTAGGCCATGGTCATTAGGTGTTTAGAAGAAAGGCATTTGGCAATGCTGTAACTGTAACTGTGTTCTACGAAAATAGAAAAAAATACTATGGTGTAGAGAATAATTAGAGCTTTCAGTCAAGGACCAATTTCCAAAGGCCCAAAGTGAGTGCAGATTGACAGAGTGGATACCAATATGAAAAAAAAAGAATTGAGAAAAGGTACACTCTTTCAAAGCGAAAACCCTGAGCACACAACTAAGCATCAAATCACACACATCAGAAAAACACACTTTTCGAATCATTGTAGAATGAATGCCAGCATAAAGCCTAGAAAAACAAGTGTTTTGGCACAAATTAGCTATTTTGGCTCACTGGTAACGTAGTTAATTTTGGTTGCTGGAAGTGTACAAAAATGGCACTGTTTAGGGTAAATTAATGTTTGATTAAGTATTCCTCTACCGTGCAATAGAGGTATGCTTCTTCAGACAGTTACTTGAATTTGTAAGTTACTTGAACAGACAGTTACCGAGACAGTTACTTGAATTTGTAAAGTTTCATTTCGTGCACTTGCTGCAGTAAAAGTACTTTGAATGACTAGTATTTTACTTTTATTTAAGGATTCATGAAAAGTTAAATACTAGTCGCTCAGGTCAGTTCCTTTCTTAGGTGCTCCTTAGAACTTGAGTGAATTTATTATGTTTTTGTTTTAGCAAAAATCTTCACTGTTCAAGTTAAGCAACTGGTCAAAGAAACACACCCATGCTTAGTATTGGGATCTTTTTAATGAAAGGTTACTCTTATGGATTATAGTCTAGTGTAATTATGCATCGTATAACACTTAAGTTGATGTATGCTCCTTTAAACCAGCTTTTCATGTACTAGGCTACTGAGTTTTAGTTCTCTTCTATTCTTGATAAAATCTTAATTTTCTTCAGTGAAAAATTAGTAGTGTCATAAATCTGCGAATTCGAAATATCCACATGTACAAGTTCGTCCTTAGGAATATTTTGAATGTCTCCTTTCATTTTCATTTCTGTTCTTGTGTTCTTGCCCAGAATGTGTTGCTATGTTGGAGAAGAATGTTGCATGCGTGAAATCTTGGCTGGTATTGACGGTGACCACAACACAAGATAAGGTACGGTAGGCTTGTATCTAGCAGAAGCCAAAGATTGGAGATCTTTGGATCTGTTGAAGATTGGAAGATGTTCTGATATTGATTTCAAGCAGTTAGAAGCAAGATCCTTCTGTGAGGGAGATCAATATTTAAAAAAGACCGACAGATTTTCATTGTTTTAATTTGATTTTTTTTTAATTTATTTTCCTTCGAGGATCAGGCCCTATCTATTCTTTTGTAATATTCACTTTTCTCAGTTGAAGGACTAGTACTTTATGTGTTTGGATTTTGAAGCATTTAAATTCCTGGCAGATAGCTCAAGGGAATTCTTGGAAATAATCCGCAAATACTTGACTTGGACCTAAGTCCAAGACCACGTTTTGGGCTACCGTGATAAAAGCTTATATACTGTAACACAGTTATGTTCAAAGCTGCTGGTGCCATTGTGCCATGCAGCTTGTATGTTCGTAGAAAAAAAATTAAGTAGGGAACTGAAGTGCCATTGTTCCATGCAGCTTGTATGTTCGTAGAAAAAAAAATTAAGTAGGGAACTGAAGTTAGCCTTTAATGAAAAGGAGGTGTTGGACTTGGTGGAGTAGTAGACTTATGTACTGTCACACTAGTGACAGTAATAACTTGGTTATGCCGTTGACCTGGCTGTCGTAGCTCCGTCTGTTTCTGTACTGAACAAGCTATTGAGTTTGTGGGATGTTTTTGTGAGTCGCCATGGAATCTTCAGTACCAAAAAAACATTATGCATGGCGTGCGTTCCCCTTGGTATGAGCTCCGTTTTTAACGGTTTCGGAATATCTGTCGTAGCCTAATTTCATTTTTTGCATTCATATTCTTGCCCTCTTACACCGTCCCTTGGTTACCGTCGCAATGTTTCTTTTGGGGGTTCAACTAGAGTTGTCCCATCGTTCACGTATTCGCGTTGCGGCTCACGTTTCCAAACTGGATGATAAGCTCACTGAGCTCCATATACATGCACTGACTAGATCGCTCAGCGATCGTGCTAGGAAATTGGCCATGTGTGACGGTTGGTAAAAACCTGTTCTGTTCCGTGCTTACTGCATACAGCTTTATGGTTTATCTCTTGTGATATCACGGCAGTGCGAGGTAACTCTCTGCGTCCTGTATAATAACTTTCTCTAGTGGTTGCACGGTTTTCCCTCGGCAATATTTGTCGGTGAAGTTCCGACAAATATTTCTCCCTTCTCTGAAGTCCGTATATCTTCCTGTCTTTCGCTCTAGAACTTTTGGAGTCAGAGAACCGTCTTCTGGCCGTTCTTTGGACATGCAGATGCAGCTATCTCTTCCCATTTGGCTGAGGTGGGGGAGCTGGTGTTGTTTCGGGCTGACCAGATATTTTTATGGCCCTAGCCGGCCGGTATTTCATCAAATAAATAATAAATATCCTAAATAAAAATTACTATACACAAAAGCAACCATTGGAAGCATGCCTATACTTTGGTGATGTAAGGAAAGTTTTCGCGAGATTCCGGAATTACATATCGCGAAAACTATGGGAATCTAATTCCTGGAGTTGCTTCTACTTCCCCGTTGGATTGATCGCGAAAACAAATGGAAAGTTAAAATGACCAGGAAAAATCTGATTTTATTAATACTTTCAAACTTCCCGTGAAGCTTTCCGCTAACTTTCTGGAATTACTTTCGGAGAAAGCTGCTTCGGTTTCGAAAACGCGAAAACCGGTGTGTACGGTTCGGCAACTTTCTGAAGCAATGCGAAAGCCATTGAAAAGTTATCCCGTCTTTGCTTGCAAGTTCCTGAAAAACATCCTATAACCGGATCATGCTAGTTTCTTTGTGGTCAGTAACTTCGGCTTAATTTGAACTCTGTTGTCAAAGTTATTTCTCAGAGCTATCATTGGACTTATATGTATGTCAAGCAGGGCCGTATCCAAGGGGTTAGAGGGTTCACCCCCCCCCCCCGAAACATACACAAATAATCGTACTTTATAGGCTTTAACCTCTGATCTGTGTCTTTTTTGTACTTTTTGGTCCGACCCAAGGGCAACCCCCCCCCCCCTCGGAAATAAATTCCTAGATACGGACCTGATGTCAACAAGCATGCAGTCAATATGCATGAATGTTTGGATGCCTAAATGTCAAGTCTTGGTTGATTTGGATTGATATATTTCTGTATTTGTCATTTGTTTATTTGTTCAGTAATACCAAAACACAGTAAGCTTGCGCGTGTCGCTAACAGAAAAAAATAGCTAAAGATATCAACATAACAGGTGACAGAACACACACACACAAATCTCTCTACTTCAGACTGATTTGAAATAAAGGATAGACTACTAGGACATCTTAAATGTAGATTACATAAAGGTGTTGAGAGCTCTCGTTCTCTGAACTGCGCCGTATAATGACAAGAGCATGAACAGTGCCGCTTTTGATGAGCCGTGTGTCGGGATGCCAAACAAGTCTGAAACAAAGGAGCTTTCTTTTAATTTTACAAGATAAGGTCCTTTCTGTCCTTGACTGGATCGTAATTGATAGGTTTAGGTTTTGAACGAAACATTTGTTGATCGACACCATACAGAGGGATTCCTGACCCGATTTGTTTGTGTTCACCCGGTTGTGTATTTTGCCTCAGATTCATCATTACCGAAGGGGCGCTTGGGATCGGGCAAACATAGCCCGGAATCGTCAGTTACTTTTCCGACCGGAAACTTTAGCCGGAAAACCTTAAGGCCCAATCAAATGAAGCCATTAGTGTAAGTACAAACTACTTAATTGTGTCCTGTTCTATGTAGGCTTGCTGATAGCTGCCATAAAGGCTCCAATCTTGGAGGTAGGATCCGGTTTCTTTCAATGAAAACGGACTAAGTCCAATCTTGGAGGCAGGATCCGGGTTCGTTTAAAGGAAATTCGACCAAGTCCAAAGTAGAGGCCAGGATCCGGGTGGATCCGGGTTCGTTCACGAAATTTTGTCTAAGTCCAAGTCAGGAGCCGGGTTCGTTGATTGAAAATGCAAAGCCAGGATCCTGGTTCCGGACAGGGTCCCGGTTCGTTGACAAATTTAACAAAGTCAAAGGAGGCCTGTGATTGGCTGCTGGAGCCAAGTCTCCGCCTTAAGGGAGGAGTTTCTTTGGCCCCGCCCTGTGGGAGGAGCTACGCAGTCAAACGTCGATGCTAGCGGCCTACGGCCAACTCCAACGGTCGCGCCAAGGCCGCGCCATTGAGGGGGGGAGGGGGTCATAGCTTTCGAAAGGCTAAATGCAAAATTGGAGGATATATTCAAAACCTGCTTTGAATGTGTCCCGAAAAGAGTGATTATATCTTGATTATATGTAATAAACCTGGTCTTGGGGGCCCAAAGTTGACCTTTGCCTAAAAATAAAAAAAATAATGTGCTCCGCCATTGCTCTCCTGAGTTACCAAGTGGGGTTCTCGACAATAAAAGGCCAGTAAAATTATTGACTGATTGACACAAGCGACGCCATTTAAGTAAACCTTGGATTATTGTTATTTCTGAAAACTGACTTTCTGCCCTGGACTGTAAGTAAGTAAAACGCAACTGGAAATAACCGGAAACACCAGAAAACAAAATACTGGTCAATCAAAGAATGCTACCATAATCGGTATAATGGCTATGCCTACATGTCTGCCAGTTAGAAAGCCTCAAAATGTCCAGGCCTTGCCTAGACCTTAAGTCGGCATGGTGGAACTCGCAGGCTTTATAAGATTCTACAGAAATTAAACCAAAGATGGTTATTCTCCACGGACGGGGAATGCTCCGGTTATTATCACCATCATCAAAAAGGACTCCCTTTCAGATTCGGAGGGGAATCAATTTTTGCTGGTGTTGGTGCAATGTAAAATTAATTAAAAGCAATCGAAAGAAACAAAACCAAAAATAAAGTGGATCCAGACTAATTTCTTTAATTGCATACTCGCTGTTTTCTGTACGCGGAGTCCGCTCGGAGTGCCCCCCTTTATTATCGCTGTTCCCTTCGCTTCCCTGAGGACTCCTCGGGGAGCGGCGAGAATACGCCTATAGTTTGCTCATTTCTCATTCACAAGTTACTTGGATTTCCATTTAAATTGGAGTCCATTTGTTTTGTTCTCAGCAGGACCAAATCTATTACCTGTCCAAGTAGAGCTCAAGACAGGCTCAAGAAGCACTTTCTACTATGTGGTAGGCTATAACAGCGAGTCATCTAGCGGTCGAAACCGAGGAAACTTCTGATGGGCGAAGGAAATCATCGAGAAATTAAGCTAATGGGATGCCTTTGTGAATAAGCAAGAACAACATAACGTGGGCCACTGTTAAAGTTTAACCGAAAAGGGCTAGGATAGGACAATCTAGTTACCCATCACTTATTCACTTAAATTGGCTTGAAAACCAGCTGAAAATGAGTTACTTCGTTGTTCCGCTATTCACGAATAATCAATTTTCAAAAAGTGGAATTTCCGTGTGATTTGTGGCGCCTCTATGCGCTTGTATTTTTGCTGTATGCCTTACGAGAAAGATTTATCATTTTTTTTTTGTTCAGGCACTAAGCAATCTCCACCAGTCTCGCCACTGCCACTGAAAAGCCGCATTTGTGTTGAGAATAAAATTTACCGCGTCATAGTAGAATTTACGCTGTGGGGACGGCTGGAGATATTCTGAGCCTCATAACTAGAGCAGATAGTGGAAAATGAAAAAATCCCTTTGCAGAATCCAAATAATTCAGTGGATCCAATTAAATGACACACAAATGAGTTGGCTTTTCAGTTAAACTTTAAAGGACGCGTCGTACATATGATAGTAATTCATTCTACAGTAGAGGTATGCTTATTCGGGCAGCTTCTTAATGTGGTGCAATTTTGGGCTAAATGGTAGAATGAGGATTCGAAATACCTATTCAGGTGTTTTAAGGGGCCCTTAATATCTACTTTGGCTAACTGGTAGTTAACTTTAGTCACAGCAAGTGCATGAAAATGGCTAAGTTTAAAGTCAACAAACGTTCAAATCAGCATACCTCTACTGTACTTTATAGCATTTCCATCCTTTCTCATTCCCGAATTTTTACACTTTTTCTTATCTCCTCTTTAGCATTACGCTGATTATCACGCGTTCCAATTTTGTTCTCTTTACGTGACGGAGCGAGCTCCCAAGCGTTGTTTCCGAGAAGCTTGTTCGTCCGAAGACCGGTTGTGCAAATTTTGCCAAGATTGTCGTCCAAGGCAAGGGACATGGAAAGAGGTTAAAAACAGCTGAAACCTTGTGTAGTTTTCTGTAAGAACAGCTAAGTTTTAAAGTGGTCAACTGTTTCGGAACAGCTTAGCAGTAACGCGACGTAATGCGAGCTGTCCTTTAACACTAACAAAAATCGTACAGGCTACCCCTTACCACAGATATTTTCAAAGTACTCCTCGACTGTGCAGGATTCTTCAGAGAACCTAAGTCCCTCTTCCCTCAGAAGAATGATCTCTTCGGGACTGAATGGCTCTAGTAGCTCTTCCAGCAGCGGCATGTTCCTACAAGATCACACGATTAAATATCCTTAGGCTCCATCCCTTTTGAATACGTTCGACACGCTGGATCGAATTTGAGTCGAAGCTGTCACGCAAGAAACCAACAGTATTTTGATGATTTTAAACAGCGCCTGGACATTGAGTCGGAGGACGAGCCATGGGCCTTTGTCTCGAATCATCCACCCAAAATAAGATAAGATTTATCTCCGTAAAAGCACAAAGGGCCACGGGAACAACAAAACAACACCAAAACGAAACCGTAACCGCAACAACTTTTTACAAGAAAATTTCCCTGTGAATCATGGCCACAATCTTCTAAAATTTCTAATATCTCTGAACTTCTACTTTTTCAAAATTTATTTAAACCTTTCGTCCCCCCACACCATTTCGCCAAATATTCCTTCCTCAGGTCTCCTGACATGTTGATCAGTTGGACGCACAATCATCACGAGGAGTTGACCCTTACTTCACTCCAACCCTGTGATTTGAGCAAAATTGATAAAATTATAAAGACGGGATAAGCTACGCTTCCGTTTCGTTGGTTACAGAGACAGGATCCTGTTCTTTGTTGTTTCTTCGTCTT
Organism: Branchinecta lindahli; assembly: GCA_023053555.1. Taxonomy (NCBI): domain Eukaryota; kingdom Metazoa; phylum Arthropoda; class Branchiopoda; order Anostraca; family Branchinectidae; genus Branchinecta; species Branchinecta lindahli. The sequence continues at coordinate 9,534,254 of JAKZAO010000005.1, read as the reverse complement.
TCCTTTAACTGCCTTTGACACTGAATTTCGCTCGAGACGGATCTCCCTTTTCCCATCTTTTATTTATAATTAATAATTAATAATTTATTAAAGCCAACAAAGGGCCATACATCAGCATTCATTCTCGCACTTAACGAACAAAATTGACCTTCAATATTACAAACAAAAAAAAATACTCCTTTTTACCCTTCTACTTAACCAAATTACCTCCAATCTAAACTTCCAGTATACACCTAAAATATTCACGTACAGACCAAATTACCTGACGATTCGTCGACTCCATAATACCAGGAAATAGTATGGGTACCCCACCAAAAAATCTTTCTCTAATTTCCTTCACCCCCCGACAATCCGTCAGCAGATGGCTGACATCAGTCGATCGTTTGAAAATTAAGGAAAAACGGAGGGTCACCTTCGAAACTATGGGTTCTTTGCCTGAGTAGATCATAAACCTGCCCTTTAGCTGGTGGAAGTCGCTTTCTTGTCATGCATGTTGTCGGTAACAGCTGGGCTGACAACCGACTTTTCACATAGCCTCTTTCCCCCCAGATGTTTGCCCATTGGGTTCTATCCAAGTTTATTATAAACTTACTCGGGCAGCCGAAATATCGGGACTGGATTTGACCTGTGTAGCTCACCAACTTCTTTGATCCACTTGTCAATGATATCCGATTCTCCATCTAGGTCTGTGACGTTTTTGACGATCTGAAAAGAAACTTTAAACAAATCAGGTATGTTCAGAAAAGTAAATTTTAGATTTCTTTTATAATACCAGCATCTACAACCCCGGAAAGATCCATGTCTTCCACGTAAGCCTCACATGTGTGCCCCAGGCCTCGCAAGCCGCCGGTGAGAGAACGGCATGCATGAGGTACATATCATCTCCATGCCCAGATCCTAAATTCCTGCATTCACCCCCCGGAGTCTTTACGGTCAGAGGCAACTCAGGCTAAGATCAATGATTGACGTAAGATAAATAAATATATACAAATAAGTGTGATGCTAAAATAGGGTTTGCGCCTTGTACTTCACAAAAAACCATGTTCATTTAGAGATAAATTTAGGTTCCAGAATTCTAAAGCTCTGCGAAATTTTCAGACCGAAAATATTTCGTTCAGTTACATGCTATCCGTGGCTTTGGTGAACTCATTGACGGTCTCCGCAATGACTTCATCGCCGGCGAGGGCGTTCCCCCGGACGGCCACCCTCTTTCCAAATGCCCAATGTCTTTGTCGAAGTTGGAATTAACATTTTTGAAGCAAATGCCCCTGACTATGTAGTATTGAGACTGAGGTTATGTTTCAATAAATTATTAAGTTTCTGTTTGTTTCTTCTTTTCTATATGTAATGTAATGTAATGTAATGTAATGTACGTAAAAGCCCAAAGGGCCATGTTACAAAAATGGTTTACAAAGCAACTTCTAACTACATATTAAACACACTGAATACAAGACAAAGACAACTAACTACATAACTAAAACACTTTAAGTGAACAGGGACCTATGCCTCAGTCCCACCTGAACAAAAACTGCAAGGTTTTTAATTGTACCAAAAGATCGACTTCTAAGGAGACCGTCGAGCCACTCCTCATCACCTGTATTTCTCTGGAGCAGCTCTAACCTTAGATCATTCAGTTCCTGGCAATATGACATGAAGTGGTCCACATTCTCATCCGGTACCCCGCATATAGGGCACGAGTAAAGATCATCTACCGCACGCTCCCTCCCCAGGTATTTCCTCCTTATTCCCAACGGAAGAAAATTTCCCCTTAAACCCATATAAGATTTTAGCTCTTCCCTCTTAAGGCCCGCTTTAAAGTAAACTTCTTCACCCCACACTCTCTTCCACTGTGCATACAGCTTGAGATATAATACTTATAATACTCCGTTAGCTTCTCACGCAGTGCAGCGGGTCAAGAAAATTAGGGTCGTCATCGAGGGTGTTCCACCCTTCTAACAATGGTAACTATTAGGTACTATTTTCGTTACATCTTCGTGGAAAGTTACTACGCCGACCGCTTCAACCTTCTCGCAATAGTAAATATTTGCTTACCATGCTCGGTTGCATAGATGACGTGGTGCGATCTCTGTGACGTTATTGGCCCGATCAGCCCGCGGCATGATATTTTGCCGAAAATAGAAAAAATGCGTTCCAGCCGGACTCAAAGAAGCCAGGAGCCGTGACGTCATGCGTAGTAACTATGGTAAGCATGGGTGGAACACGTTCGTCGTCACAGCAAACTCACTTACATCATGTTTCTTTTTCCTTATTTTTCACTTACTCATGTTTCGTTTTTCCTTATTTTCGTACTCCATTTTTTGTGTATTTATACACCATGATGGGTAATAAAATAATAATTTTTACCATATTGGCATCGCTTAAATGCTTGCAGAGAGAACGTAGTTGGAGTGCCAAGATAGCTGGGTCACTCTGAGGCACACATGGCTCGTCCAAGGTCATAATGCCAAGGGTTTCTTTGCCTCCGTACGGTTTTGTGACCTTCAAAATGGGGTCCACACTCCCTATGCATGGTAGATAGTCTGGGAGAAAGGGTCGCAGCCGGGGTTCGAAGTCGATTGTCTCCGGTTCGAATCTGGAAAGCGAAATAATCTTTTGACTTTTGAAAGGGTGGATGCTCATCTGACAAAATGGGTTCAGCACTCGTTGTGTGTGGTAAATCAGGAAGGAAGGGTTGCAGTTCTGAGTTCGAAGCTGATAGTCTCCGGTTCAGAGATCTTGAAATTACAAGTCGATAGTCTTTGTCCAAATTTTGAAATTAGACATTTTGGATCGAGAGTGAGAGGTTGATAGGGCTTCTTTGAAAGAGAAAAAAATTAATTCTAGGTCAAACTAAAGAAGACCTCTTCTCCTCCATATGGCTTTGTGACCGTCAAAATGGGGTACAGACTCCCTATGCTTGATAGATAGTCTGGGAGGAATGGGTTGCAGCCGGGGTTCGAAGTCGATTTTCTCCGGTTCGAATCTGGATAGCGAAATAATCTTTTGACTTTTCTGCACTCCTCATGTGTGGTAAATCAGGAAGGAAAGATTGCAGTTCTGAGTTCGAAGCTGATAGTCTCCGGTTCAGATCTGGAATGTAAGTCGATAGTCTCTGTTCAGATCTGGAAATTATACATTTTGGATCGAGAGTGAGGGGTTGAGGGCTTCTTTGAAAGAGAAAGAATTTAATTCCCTGTCAAACTAAAGAAGACCTCTTCTCCTCCATATGGCTTTGTGACCGTCAAAATGGGTACAGACTCACTATGCTTGATAGATAGTCTGGGAGGAAGGGGAGCAGTCGTGGTTCAAAGTCGATAGTCTCAGGTTTAAATCTGGAAATTACAAGACATTTTGGATGGAGGTTGACTTGATTCTTTGAAAGATAAATAATTCCCTGTCAACCGAATTCTTTCCTCCGTACGGTTTTGTGTCCTTAAAATCTCCGTTCGGATCCGGAAATTGCAATTCTTCTTGACTTGTGAAAGGGTGGATGTGGATGCGTGGGGGCGTATTCGGAAGGAAAAGAAATATGATTGGCTGAAAGCCTGTCAGACTGCACCTGTATATTGAAATTGAAGTGCTGACATTAATTTCAGGTTTATAACAATTTAATTTCCATGGTTTTCGACATACTTACGTTTCCAGATATTCGAAGTACTCCTCTATGTTTCCTGACGCAGCACTCCCGAAAAGCTCACTGAAAAAAAAAAGATATATATACCAGTGTCAATAATTCCCTAAGTCCAGTGTCAAATCCGGGTAGTTAGCGTAGCCTTTCGTAGAGCGGTTAGGAAATCATGGAATGTCAGTCACGGCTGGAATTCCTGCCAATATTTTCTGTATGATCGTCAGTTCCTTTCGAAAAATACGAGATTTTTTTCTACTTCTCCGGATGGAAACTGATAAAGGTGTAGAAAATCCGGCGAGGAATATCTGATCGTCTATCTGCACCGTCAATTAGACCAAACCGTGGAACTTGCTTCATTGGTTTGAGAGTTATCCATGCGCTGATTCGACCTAAGACTGGTTTCTTCTCCGACGCCACCTCGTGTTTCCTTGCGGTTTCGACTTTTCCTCGTGTGAGTTCCTTGCTAAGTGTGTCATCACAACTATTTAAGCATAAGAATTGTGACTTGTAGTTGAATAGGTATTTTGCCTTTATGTATAGAACCGAGCGCCAGGCCGGGCGGCCAGGGCTGTGCAGGACACGTTTACATCCTTAACCCGTTCTGTGGACAATCAAACCGTGTGCTAGCTCCGTAATTAGTTGCGTTTTTTTTTCGAAGTTTTGTTCGCCGTTGGCTTAGCCGCTGTTGCTTAATTTCCATTTTCAAACGCCGTCGAAGTTTACCGTTTGTTTAATTAGTGTTCTTCGACTCCGGTGATCCTTGTCCGGTCGCCGTTTCATTAACGTTCTAGCAAACTTCGAACTTGCTAGCTCACGAAGTTCGACGGGTCAGAGTTTGAAGGACAAAAAAACTGTGACCGACGACCAAAAACGGTATTTAACTAGTAGACCTTTGAATCTGAAGGCAACTTCAAACTTCGACAGAAATGCAACTATTGTTTGGATTTTCATGATGTCTAGAGGACACCTTCCTTGCAGCTATGCGCACGCAGCGCCATCCAGCATTTCGGATTACTCGGCTGCGGTTGGCTGAAAACGACATTTAATGATTTTTCGTCTACTTTTACTCGTTGCGTAAATTTCAGTATCGTGTCTTTGAATCGAGATCGTTTTTAACTCACATTGGTGTCTCGCGATTGCATGCTTTGATCCGACGGTGAAGGTTCTTCTAAACAAAAATTTAGCATCCGATCTGCTGAATGTGGCCCTCTTTTATTTGGAGGACATATGTATTATAATAGCGAAACTAAATAAATACAGTTTATATTTGCTTTATATACCTTAATTGCTTCTCCTGTCAACAAGTCGACTTACCGATCGTAAGCGCTGTTTCCCCTTCCAGCTCTCGACAATGGTCGGACTTGACGAATCACAGGCTGCGTGACGTCGCTAACGCCACCTAGCGAGGAAGTGAAGGACCGTCGGGATAAGCCGGAGCGCGGACGAGTGCTCATAGATGGCCGTTCATCCCTCTAGAAGCAGAAATGGACTTGCCAGGTTTGATATTCATTTTCTAATGAGATAAATGACAGATTTGCTTTACGCTTCCGGTTCTTGAGGGCATAGAATTGGAACGAGTTCTGTGCACTGTTTCTACGTAATTGCTGTATGTGTAGATGACTCTTACTCACCGGATGAGATTGGCCGCAAAGTTAAAGCGTAAATCATTAAATGAGACCGAAGTTGGTTAAAAAAAAAAGAGCCGGCTTACGATCTGGAATGATCAGTACGCAGTTACCGGCTAATAGTAATAATATAATAATATCTTATGAGTTGATTATGAAAAAAAGCTGATTTACGTCACTAACTAGGAATGAAGGCGTTCAACCAAGATGGGTCACCAGTAAACGGGTTACCGTACTCACCTCTGAATATAAGCTAATGTTATAAGACTAATAGCTATACTGTTAAACAACAAAATAAAACGCAAAAGAAAAGCATAAATAATTACTGAAAGGGGCTTTTCAAATTACTTTAAAGAACAATAGGTTCATAAATAAATACTAAAAATACACACGAACGCAAAGCGAAACACTTATTCTAGTCAGGGAATGATTATGAAGGCATTGAGGGGAATGATGATACCATGAAGGGATCATCATCGAGATGGAACTCTGGCCGGGAACTTTGGACGCCCTGGAAGTTGGCTCACCTCCAAAATGAACATGGTACCCATTTCGAAATTCAGGCTAATAACAGTTCATTATAAACAAAAACTGTTATAGAAATACTAAGTTCTTGAATCTTACTAATATTACTACTTCACTCTACGTCTTCAATCGTTCCTCAAATACACTTAAAAATAACCTACAAATAATTCAAGTGAGGTACTATTAAAATTGCTCACAATATTTTAGTTATTTTGTATTCTCCTCTTTTCGGGGGAAGTACACAGTAATATAAGTAGGCTACTAATAAAACTAAATAGCAGTAATTTTCTATGACCCTCGATCCTGTGATGGAAAACAGGGGAGTAAAATAAAAAGAAAGATCAAAACCTATAACGCCAATGCAACCTACTTCTGTAACTGCATTCATTAATTCTTAAACCCGAGACCCAAATTTTATATGTTTTATTTTGAGCCCGCTAACGAGACCTCACTAATCTTTGCACTTGTCCCGATTCACTAGTATCCATGCGCGTTGTGATCCCGACGAGTGTTCGAGTATCATGCTACTGATGCGTAAAACCGGTTTTCTGAGTTTTGCCAAGTTTTTGCTAGATGTCAATTGGTCTGGGAAAAGGCTTAATACAGCCAAAGCCATGGATAATTTGTTAAAAGCAGAGCTTAGTTTAACAGTATTCAGATAGTTTTGTGGAATATAAACTGTAAATAGTGCGCGGTGTGCTTTAACGAATCATAAAGTGGCCCTCGAAGACACTGAAACGAAACAGTTATTCCAGTTAGAAAATAGGTTTGTTGGCATTCAACTATGCTATAGAACCTTGTAGTAACGCTTAGAAATGCAAAGTCTGACCGGAAAATTCGGACGCCCTGGAAGTTGGTGATCGGAATATTAAACGCGGTACCAACCTCTGAATCCGAGTTACTAAACGAATCATCCATTCTTGTTAGCAAAGGGCTTTAATGGAATTACTCCTTATTCAAACATCCACACGAACACACTGTCTGACATGTTTGTTTTGCTACGACAGGCTGCCGCGTTGCCATGGCAACAGATTGAAACTGTCGCAGCTTCGATCGCTCTTAGAAGTTTGAAGTGGAAACCTCAAGTCGCTCTGAAATGGGAGTTGGAATGAAAACTCAACAAAGACTTGAGTGTTTCAGTACTTGGGAGGGAGGACGGCTTAGGTAGGATATAAAAAGTAGGGAAGAAGTTAATTTCTAGGAATCGACGGACAGCGGAAAGGGTCCGAGGTGTCCGAATATTTTTGTCTTTCGCTTTGTAAAGGCGTTTTCCGCAATCCCAGAAACCCGATGAAAAAGTCCTTTGAATTACAACGGAAAGTTATTATGCTGACCGTTCCAGCCTTCTAGAAGTAGTACTTAATAGTAACTATTTACTTACCACGGTCGGAACGTAGTAAAAGTGCGAACACACGATCAGGATTTCCGGCCGAATTTCCTGCACTTTCATCGTCAAGTTGAAAAAATTCCAACTTTTCCATATGGAAGTGGGGCATCCGGGCAGGATTTTCGTGTGTTCGCACTGTAAGCGTGGAAACTGCGATTAATGTGACGCGATTGTTGCGATTAGCGCGTGGCGCGATATTTTGCCGAAAGCAGAAAAATGGGTTCCAGCCAGGGCCGTATCCAGGGGGGTTAGGGGGTTCGACCCCCCCCCCGAAACCCTCAAAAGTAAAAACATGGAGTAATGACAAAAGAACAAAAGGAAAAAGAAGAAAAAAATACATACACTTCTATCTCACAACAAAAAAGCACTCAGTAAACTATTTTCACGATCTAGAGTATTCATAAAACGAGACCGACGTTCTTCAGTAACTACAAATGGTTGCGCTATACCAAAACTAAACACAAGTCGTCGATTGTTCTTCCATAGAGGGATACCTAAAAGGAACTTCGCATAACGGAAATACAGTCGGCGAATAGCTGTTTTTTCAGTTTGACTAAGCAGTTCCCAAAATGGTGCTAATGCTAATAAATGGGGCACAGCAAACGCATTGTATATCCTTCCTAGAATTGCCCGCTTATACCTGGATTTGCATGAAACAAGAAGTCCATACGTCCTTCGCAGTCTTTCACTTAAAAACTCAAGCAGGAGGGTCCTAGTATGCTTTAAACTAGAACCAATTTTGTCATTACTCCATGTTAGCACCTTGCGTGTTTTTTGGGAAATAAAACAATAATAATAATAATAATAATAGGCCTAGTTTTAGGCGTTAACCTCTGATCTATGTCTTTTTTGGTACTTTTTGGTAGGACCCGTTGGCAAACCCCCCCCCCCCCCGAAATAAATTCCTGGATACGGGCCTGGTTCCAGCCTTGACGTCAAGAAGCGAGAAGCCACGATGTCATGCGTAGTTACTACGGTAAGTAGGGTGGAACACGGTCCGAGTCTCCTTTCTTCAAGTGGTAGCTTGATGACTGGTAGGAACGTCTTGAAGCGAGGGGCAGAGCTTGGTGAACCTTCCACCTTCTCTGGATGTTTTCAGTTGAATCTGGTCACTTAGAGTCTAAAACAGTTAAGTGAGGAGGTAGTGAAGAAGTATAACGTTTAAAATATACAATTATGAAATAAACGTTGGGCGGTATAAAAGGATAGAACATTCGTTTTATTTAGTTAGCAAATGAAATGAAATGCCAATTTGAAAAGCTTAAAGGAACAGTAAACTTGACTATGCAACTTTCGGCCATTAAACCGGCCTGGGGGGCTTGGATAAATGTACAGGGACTTATTGTCGACAGGCCCCCCCTTCTTTGTTATCTCGAAACCCCTCCTTATTGTTCCCAGAGCTAGCTGGCAGGGCCTTGCCCCTTATGCACTGTAATTATGCACTCATACACTGTAAAAGTTCGGCTTTTTCTGTGTTGACAACATACAGGGTTGCCACTTTACTAAAATAAATGCACTGACCAAAAAGAAAAATGTACTACCAAAGAAGAAAAGTACTTAATCGTGATGCTGGGCCATAGTCAGCTTGGAAATAAAGGGTACAACTACCTGACAACTACTTTTTTTTCTTAAAATCTGCTGCAAAAGTAAAAAGAAAGTCCTATAATGAGCACAATTGTACTACCGGCGGCAACCCTGCGAACATACTGGTATCAAAATGCTCGTGGGTCCCAAAGGTCGTGGGTTCGAGTCCTACTCCCGGCACACAAACCTTTTGCTTTTTTTGTCTACTAACTCAAAAGTCGAATTATCGGAAACTGCCTGGAAACGGCAATGGTCGTAACGAGAATTTTTCTAACTCTCAATATCGACTCAGGGTACATTCTTGATATGTCAGCTAGCTCCCTGAGCCAAGTTTGAGTCAAGTTTACTGTTCCTTTAAAATATTAACACCAGTGTGTGGAGGTGGAGCCGAACCCAAAATGTAAGAAAACAAAGAGGAAAAAAAAAGAAAAGATTCTGCGCGAGTCGAATATTATAATTATAATTTACTATGACCAGTGATGTCGCGTCGACAAGACTAAAACATCGAGACCAAGATTTTAGCCTTGGTACAAAGATCAAGATCAAGAATTTGCGCTGGTGTCAAGACCAAGTCCAAGAAAGTCGAGTATTTCTATTAGACCTAAGCTCATTTTATTTTAATGGCACCTTCTTGACTAAATCTAATCCTGATGCTCAAGCCATAATTAGCCCTTCCTGCTTTTGGGGCGTCTTAAACAGCTCCAAAATTAATCCCAGTGTAATTGCAGTCTTGAAGTGTAGACTCGAAGACCGAAAGAGCAAGAACAAGGCAAAGAATTTACCGCTGTTGTCCAGACCAAGACCAAGATTGTTGTCATCGGCCTCGAGATAGAGATCAAGGTTGAAAGCTACATATCTGACTATAACTTAATTTCCGCCTAGACAACACAACGCAATTCCGTATTGTCACCACTTCCGTATGCGACTCACATTCGCATCTGATGACTTAGCTTTGGCGTAATTCTTTAGTGTGGGTTTTTCACATAATATCGCGAAGTAAACATAGCAGTGTATCCGTTTCCTGCAGTCGTTAACACCTTACACTCTTAACACCTATGAAACCATATGAGTTAGTTTCTTCTGAAAATTTGAATAGGAGGAGGTAGAGAGTATAGTTTATTTACTGAGGGGTTGTCTTCTCTCGATTTTAGTGTACAGCAAGTGCCCGGTGCCGCGATGCCCGGTCGGTGCCGGCACCGGCTGAAGCCTGTCGGCAACGGTTGTTAAAACATCAAAATAAGCATTTTTGGAAGCGTTTGAAAAAATGAATCGCCCAACTTATTGTCGGCACCGGTTCCGGCACCGCCTATTTCGGTTGGTGGCGGGAAAGGGTGCACAGCAAGTGCTGGGGAGTGTGTAACCCCTCGTTATTTACATCATTGTCAAAAGTTTCATAACAGGTAACAGAAGCATGCGCTGTTTCAACAGATAACAGTTGGTATGTGATCTGTTATGATTTTGAAATCGCTATGAATGAAATATTATGCATAACAAGCATTGGCAGGAAGAGCCGAAAAACTGCCAAAAAAGCATATGCTAAGCTTTCCGATGTTTTGACGATAAACGAAACAGTCAGCAGATGCTTTTCCGGCATTTTTCGGCTCTTCGGCAATGCTTGTTATGCATAACATTTCATGCATAACGTTTTAAAAATCACAACATATTACATCCTACTGTTGAGTGTTGTCTTTTGAAACTGCGCATCCTTGTGTTATCTGTTATAAAACTTTTGACAGTGATCCCCTGTAAATTCATTTTATTCCAGTTCAGCGCTGTCTGTCTGTTAATCGCAAGTCAATCCCCCATTGTCTCATATCAACTTGTTTAGAGATAGTAAAAAGTCGGACCCATAAGGTGTGGGTAACTTTCACTTTCTACCACTGAGACACATGTAAAACCTCCATTACCTGGGAAGCAGATTGCATATTTTCTACTCATCAATTCGTGGACTGACAGAAACTAGTCCTGTTGGAAGCGCTAAACTGAAGCATGGCGAATTGTCATACTGATTCCTCGCCACTGTCGATTCCCGACCACATTTGTGACATGGTACATGCCCAGGGCCGTATCCAGGGGGGTTGGGGGTTCAACCCCCGCCCCCCCCCCGAAACATGCAAAAATATCGTTTTTTTTTATAGGCTTTGACCTCTGATCTGTGTCTTTTTTGTACTTTTTGGTCCGACGTGCGGGCAAAGCCCCCCCCCCCAAATAAATTCCTGGATACGGACCCGTACCTGTCATTAATCTCGTACGGCCTTTTGACTGAACATACAAACATTACTATTATGACACAGACGTTCCAGTCGCTTACATTCCTAACACCTTCTAAACTACATGAGCTACGTTTCTTCTGGAAATATAAATAGAGATATGAACTCCAGTTTATTCACATTTCCTGCAAATTGCGAGAGGTTGCCCACTCTCGATTTTAGCGTACAGCAAGTGCTAAACTACATGAGCTACGTTTCGTATCGTATGAAAATATAGAGATACGAACTCCAGTTTATTCACATTTCCTGCAAATTGCGAGAGGTGCCCACTCTCGATTTTAGCGTACAGCAAGTGCTAAACTACATGACCTACGTTTCGTATCGTATGAAAATATAAATAGAGATACGAACTCCAGTTTATTCATATTTCCTGCAAATTGCGAGAGGTTGCCCACTCTCGATTTTAGCGTACAGCAAGTGCTAAACTACGTGAGCTACGTTTTGTATCGTATGAAAATATAAATAGAGATACGAACTCAAGTTTATTCACATTTCCTGCAAATTGCGAGAGGTTGCCCACTCTCGATTTTAGCGTACAGCAAGTGCCGCGGTGCCCGTTTGGTGTCAGCCGGCAAGGGTTACCACTTAATATAACATTAAAATCAGCATGTTTAGAAGCGTTTGAAAGATTGATCGCCTAATTTATGACCGGCACCGCTTTTTTCGGCCGATGCAGGGAAAGGGTGTACAGCAGGTGCCGGGGATATCTTGGATTTGAGTACACTGAATTATTTGACTCGCTAAGGTTTGTCCAGAAAATACACTGCTGATCGGGCAAGACGAAGTTCACTCCAACGCTGAAAATTTGAATAACACCTGCGAAACCACACGAGATAGTTTCTTATGCAACTTTAAAGAGGTGGAGATACCAAGTGTAGGTTACTCATCTGCCCTGCAATTTATTCCTCGCTAACATCTATCCCTGACCATACGGCATGAACTTCAAGTTCTTTATCTTTGGGCCGTCTACTCCACGACTGAAAATTTTCGCGACTGGTTCGATGAGTGAACTTCCTACGTTTCTGTTTGTCTGGTGGGGAATCGACCCCAGAGTGGAAGAAGTTAGAAGACTCACGATTCAAGACAGTTTCCGAAAATTTCAGAAAAAGTCGCTTGTTTACTTAAAAAAATGAACTTTCGTATCTTTACGATCAGCATAAATGTAGGCTTATAGTAGAATTTTTTTTAAAAAGCTATTATTTTGATCTTGTGATTGTTGTGTGTTTCATTCCGTTATACTTACCGTGTTGTGAATATGTACATTGATTGTGTAAAATGAGTCATGGTTTGTTATTCGTTTGTACCTTACTCCTCAGTTTTGTGGGCAAAACAAATTAACATTTCAGTTGTTTATTGTAATAAAGGCCAACCACGTAACGTATATGTGAGCAAATAAAAAAAAAATAATGAAATATGTAAGCAAATAGTATGGAATGGGCAACCCATTGGACTGACCTTACTTGAACAAATAGTTTAGGGGAAAATCCCTTGTCAGACAGTTTAATACTTTTATAATCAAACCAGGAAAACTTATCAGGTCCAAAACTAGATAAATCCGGAAAACACATGTCACTGTCAAAATTTTTACAAATCCTCTCGGACACTTAGAGATAAAATTTTCAACTGATAAATGTTTTCGAAAAGCGCTGTTTTACATTTGTTCAGACGCGCACTTAAAACGGGATTTGTCAATATTTTGGTTTTTATTTGCTAACCGCTTATTTGAAGCAAACGTGTGGTGTCGCTCAAATATTGGTTTATTCCAAAGTTTGCTAGCTCCTTTCGACGGCCTGTTTGAGCAGGAAAGGGATAGAAAATGCTAATCCAGGAAAAACCGGATAGAAGAGGAAGTACAAAAATGGCTTGCTAGTGCACAGGGAAAAATACGGGTATCAGGCTTGTTGGAACGAACTGCAATCATCCGGAATGGCAAGACTTACTGGTACGTGCCAGCTTCAAATAAATAAATAAATATAATGCCGGAATAGGGCTGTTACGCCTCTTACTTCACAGAATTAATTTAGAGACAAATTTTGATACTAGAAATTCAACTGAACTAAAGCTCTCTAAGAAATTTTGAGACCAAAAACATGTCTTCGAGATCAGGCGGGGGAGGGGGGCTTAGGGAGTTCGACCCTCCCTCGAAACATGCAAAAATAATCGTTTTTTGCAGGCTTTGACCTCTGATGTCATTTGTTTACTTTTTGGTCTGACCTGCGTCCCCCCCCCCCCCCCGAAATAAAGTCCTGGATACGAACCTAGATGCATGCGGTCTGTGCTTCCTTTTTTAAACTCGTTGACTTTAAAGTTTAACTGAAAAGCCAACTTATTTTTGTATCATTCAACTTAAAACACTGAATTATTTGGATTCTGGAAAGGGATTTTCTATTTCCACTATCCGCTCCAGTTATGACGTTCAGAATTTCTACGGCCATCCCCACAACGAAAATTCTACTATGACGCGGGAAATTTTAATCTCAACACAAACGCGGCTTTTCTGTGGGCAATGGTGAGATTGGTGAAGATTGCTTAATGCCTGAACCAAAAAAAAAATCATAAATCTTTCTCATAAGGCATACAGCAAAAATACAAGCGTATAGAGGTACCACAAATCACACGGAAATTCCACTATTTGAAAATCGATTATTCGTGGATAGCGGAACGAAGTAACGCATTTTCATCGGGTCTTCAAGCGAATTTATGTGAACAAGTGATAGGTAACTTGATTGTCTTATCCCAGTCCTTTTCGGTTAAACTTTAATATTTCTAGAATTTCTTTGTTCCGGTGTGACCAGGTGAAACGTAAAGAGCGGGTAATAAACAAATTAACGAACCAAATATATGGATATGACATTATGTGTTCATACACGTTGTCACATATACGTTGTCTGGTAGAGAGTTCTGTGGAACAGCAATCCTGTTCCCAAACGCCCAACGGCCGACGTCTTTGTCAAATCCGGAACGAACAGTTTAAAACAGTGTCTCTTCATCTGCGTATTCCGATTGATTTCAACCAAGGAAAAAAAACACGAAAAAGAAATCAAGGGTCAGGTTCAAAAAATAAAGTCTTGGAAGACCGCAGTGGATGCCGCGACTAGCCCGGTCACTGTTTTGAATATTTTTCTTTTTTGACATTGTCAGTCCCAAAGCTGAATGCGAGCCATTTCTGGTGTTACAAAATCGGGTAATTAAAGTTTAACCGAAAAGGACTGGGATAGGACAATCTAGTTACCCATCACTTATTCACTTAAATTGACTTGAAGACCCGCTGAAAATGCGTTACTTGGTTGTCCCGCTATTCAGGAATAATCGATTTTCAAATAGTGGAATTTCCGTGTGATTTGTGGTACCTCTAATTTGTTGTATGCCTTACAAGAAAGATTTATGACTTTTTTTTTGTTCAGGCACTAAGCAATCTTGACCAATATCGCCACTGCCCACTGAAAAGCCTTGTTTGTGTTTAGATAAAAATTTCCAGCGTCATAGTAGAATTTTCGCTGTGGGGACAGCCGCAGATATTCTGAACGTCATAACTAGAGCAGATAGTGGAAAACAAAAAAATCCCTTTGCAGAATCCAAATAACTCAGTGTATTCAACTAAATGACACAAAAATAAGTTCGCTTTTCAGTTAAACTTTAAAGGTTCACTGTAGAGCTTATCGATTCAGTTTTTGCTGCAATCCAGTTTAAACTCCTTGGAAGAAAAAAACAAATCAAGACCTTTGAACTAACTCTAGCAATGTCTCTCCACTGTAAAAGCGCACCACCTGTTACATGCAATCTTGACGAATATCGCCAAAAACTTTGGCCCCTGATTGGTGCGTACAGTCCGTAACTCCGACTGATCGAATCAACGAGAGAGGCGGGGCCTAATTGCGAAAATAAATACTCTTCATGGGAAGATGAGATTTGGCTAGAGAGCAAAAGCATGCTTACAACTGTGAAAGGAAAATCGGAAAGACGGACTGGCGATGGCTCTTGTTATAGAGAAGACAACTAGTGGAATAGCTTTAATTCGAGCTCGGACAAAAATGTTAGCCGTTGAGCATATGGTGAACAGAGTGGCCCATCTTCTGGAACTCCCTGCTGGACGATGTAGTTAGTGCGGAGACGGTCAACGAAAAAAAAAAAAACTGTAGATAGTATGCATCTGAACGACATGTTGTCTGTCTGAAAATCAGGAGTTGTGTCTTAGTTAGATTTCGATATAAAAATGTATCCCTAAATTAACTTGTTTGCGTTTTTGTGAAATAAGATCCATGAGAGCTTTTATCAGCATTGTCTTTATTTAAAATCATCAGGTTTCATTTCTACTTTAATCCCTTTTGTGACACAAATGTTCAGAAGAGGACCCTGGCCAAGGCAGGCCGAAATATCTCTGAAGACAAATTTTAGCTGATTAACCTGTTAAACGATTCGAATTGGGGATCCCCAGGAATCGTCAGTCTTTGTTTTAATAAACCACCTTTTCTAGGCAAAGACTGAGCTATCCCAGGTAGAAGGCACCAAATAGCTTCATCCCAAAAAAGGCTACACCTTTTCCCCGTAGACTCCTCGCTGATTTGTACCTCAGAGACTGACTGTGCAGGATCCGGAGTTATAACCGGGTAAGCGAAGCTTTTTCAAATTTTTTCACAAATTGCTGAATAAGCTAAACCCTGTATAGCTGTATAGCTGGATAATTTTTTCGACCATTTCTTAAAGCCCTAGCCATCAAAGTGGCGTTTCTTTTGCTTGTTTTGTAGGCCCTTGATGCCCTAGCTTTCAACCTAAAACAGATTTTTCCTCGAGTTACCTTGGTGATCATTTGTGTTCAAAACAGGTTCGATCCAGTCAATGTAGTAATATTTATGTGGACAAACTCATACAGTCACACTGTCGGAAGTTTGATAATATTTAACTCTTGGACTGTCATGGACGCACATCCTTGTGTTAAATTTTATGACGGATGTCGATAATATTATTATTATGACCATTGGCAAAACTGGGGGCGAAGCTAACTGACAAAAAACGTCTCAACTGATATATCACAATTGATTATTTCAACGGTTCTATGATGCGTTAACGGGGAATGTGCGCCAGCGCGTTTTGTCGGTAAATTGTCAAGCCCTGTCGGTAAAATCTGGGCTTGCGTCAGAGTAATGTCGAATATACGAAAGTAGATGACGGAGTGCATTGTTAAAACAAGCCTTTAGTTTACGCGTTTCAAGATAATCATCAAAAAGTGGGAGACGTTCCGAAGTTCAGCGCTAGGCACATCGTTCAAACTTTCTCCGTCAGAGTGACTCGTCTGGTAATATAGTACCAACTGTTCGTAATTTGTTTAGACGTCGGTAAAGGTGATTTATCACCAAATTTGGCGATTGTTGTATGTTTGCATCGCCGAATTATTCAGTGTTATGATCTTCACAAAAAATTCCATAAATATTGAAAGTTAAAAAAAAAATCACAAAATTATCCCACAAAAGAACAAGATCAAAGATTTCGATGGGATCCCAAAAACAATATTTGATCCAGACAATTGGGTCTTGTAAATATCCAGTCTTCGCCAGACTACATGAACATTTTTAATATTAAAACTTAGAAACAGATTAAGGTCAATGGCGTTGACGAAATTGATCAAAACTTCCTGCCTTAGGCTATACTACTGTCAAATTTCTGGTTTCAGCCGGATTCCGGTCGAAGGATATGTCAAGGTAGAAAATGATTGTCATATACGGACTCAGCAGGTCTGCCTACCCCTGAATCGACTATCTCATTAGCTTTTGAAACCAGATCCAGTCTTCGCCAGGCTAATCATCTGAGAAAATCAAGTTCAGATATACCTGTATAAGCCATATCTATTTTGACGATACTGATCGAAACTTCCTGCTTTACTTCTGCCAAATTTCCGGTTTCGGCCGAATTCCGAGCGAACTACTTGTCCAGCCAAAACTAGATCTATCATCTAATCAACTTCAAATAAAACTTTTACTCTTAACAAATTTTCCGGTTTTGGCCGGATTCCGGGCCTAACTAATTGTCTGGCGAGAAAACGGTTTTCGTATTATTGTTCAGCATACCTTCTTACCCCTACATCGAACATCTAATCAACTTCAGACAAAAATTTTACTTTTAACAAACTTTCCGGTTTCGGCCGGATTCTGGGCGAACTACTTGTCCGGCGAGAAAATGGTTTTCATATTCGTGTTCAGCATGCCTTCTTACCCCATAATCGACTATCGCATTAGCTGTTTAAAAATATTTTGCTTGTCCCTTAATTTGAACCCCCTCCCCCACCCCTAAATGTAGGGCTACAGGACCCATCTACGAACTCGACCTTACTCTTGACCCAAAGAATGCTCACACCAAGTTTCATCAAACCATCTCATTCCCTTCGAGAGTTATCGTGCTTACAGACGGACGGACGGACGGACAGACGGACGGACAACTTTTGCGATGTCATAGGTATCCCTCCACTTACGTTTTGGGATCCCAAAAACTAAATAAAAAATAAAAGAAAGAGAATTCCGCTAAACGGATCAATCTATATTCGTAAAACCAACCAGCTTAATCGTTTTGGTTTCTTTATTCTTCGTGTCCTATAGAACTGCCTTTTCCCTACGTTAGAAACTCGAGTTTTTGTGAAACTCTGGATCGCTTTTAATATCCAAGAAGCACGAAGAAAGGGACAGTACAAAAGTCAACACAGCTCGCGCTGGTAATTAATCTTCTTCGGTACCGGCCACCTCGAGCCTCCCTTTAACCAATCGGAGTTCAGATCGATAGCAATGCCCCTCCTTTTTCGGAGATGAGGAGAATTATTAAGTTTGCCTCCGCGCACTGGCAAGTTTACCGAATGACGTTCCGTACTGTTTGAGTTCTCTATTAAACAGTCAGTTAGTCTACATGGCTAAGAACTGAGCAAACTCATTCTGTGCAGTGCCTGTTGCTGATAAAATATTAGCTAAGACAACAAAATCCGGACACGCAATTCGAATCAGTTCAACTGTTTGTGTATCTTTGGAAAGGATGTTATCGGAAGTTCCAAGTGGGGCTATGTTGTCCCAAAAACTTTACTCAACTGAGGGACACAATGTTAACACATCAAGTTTGGCATATACATCTGCCATGGCGAGCATGGGTATGATGCCGACGACATCGCAGCAGATCTTACCGAGTCTTGGTACGCCCACCTCTCTGCATGGCATGACGTCTTGTATGAGTCCGTCGACACCGAGTGGAGCGAGCTATCCCTCCATGGGCAACATCTCTATGTCGACACCCATGTCGGCTATGAGCTGTATGGGCAACTCTGCCCTAGCGCCGGTATCGATGAACCGGAATGATCCGAGGAGTACCGTCGCTGAGGCGACGAAAGCCTACCGACGGAGCTATACCCATGCGAAGCCTCCTTATTCCTACATATCCCTCATAACCATGGCGATCCAGCATTCGACTAGTAAAATGTTAACTCTGTCGGAGATTTACCAGTTTATCATGGATTTGTTCCCGTTTTACCGTCAGAACCAACAGCGCTGGCAGAATTCGATTCGGCACTCTTTGTCGTTCAACGATTGTTTTGTTAAGGTAAGGATGAGATCATGATTTCTAATAGGCCTACATCGTATAACATACGTGAGAAATCTTAGGACTTGAAGCAATGGGCCACTTTATTAGGAAAAAAAAAAGAAGGGAGAAAGAGCGTAACGGAAGAATAGGTTTCCATAGGTTGGATAGCATCTTTTAGCGGTTGCTATAGCAGCTTCTGCTCCCGAATTTTAGCAGGCTATCTGACCTACGGGAAGATGTTGGATAGAGTACTATTTGCTCATCCTTAGTAGAAAATTCAGAAGCTAATTGTAGACTTAGTTGTTCGCATTCCCTTGCAGCCACTTCACAGTTTTCAGCGGACCTTCCCGAATATTATGGATTTTAGGACATGGATCGAACGGTACTTCGTCCCAGAATCTGTAATGAATGAATTAATCTTTTTACTGCCCAAGAAAAAAGAAAGAAAATAAGAGAAAGAACTTGAATGAAATAAATAATTACACTTCAAATAAATGAACACGACCGTGGTGCGGAGGGATCGCAACAACCGACAGCCTTCTATGCAGCTTGTCATGTTAAATTACTGATAATTTGCGATTTTTCTTTTTTCAAATTAGCAAGGATTGGAGGAATATACAGTACCGGAAATAGTAAATCAACCGGAATGATTACAAATTCCGATTGTCTTACATGGGTAGCGTAGTTTACTTGAAAGTGAGGGTGATCGAATAAATGTATGGAACTAGATTTCGCTACCGTTTTCCGTAATAAGTTTTTCGTCATGTGATCACGGATTTATGAAGATGGCCACTGACTGACACTACCCCTAGAAAGCCGATGTAATATTTATTATTCACTCATTGTCCGTCGGGAAATATTATCCATCAAAACTTGTATATTAGTGGGTGGGAAGTCCGTGGGGAGGTCGTAATGTGACGATTCATCACATTTAGGCTTGTCGCTGCTTAGAAATCCTGTGCAAGTTTTGGTTAATGTTGGGCGATATTCGATATCTTTACGATATATCGGACCAAATATCGATATCGAAAACGATAATTGTACATTTACAATGGATTGTAAATAATCCAAAATAAGTAATATTATGTATCCGAAATTGGAGCAATGTGTTTTTTCTAATTCAGTATTTATTTATTCGAAGTTTGATATGATGCAAGATACTTTTTTACGACAATTTTGTTCTTAAATGTTGGCGAAACGTATATTAAATGTATATTATAGCGAGAAATGCAACCTAAATATCGATATATCCATATATATAAAAATCCAAGTATCGCCCCAACACTAGTTTTGGTATTAGGGTTCATGCAGCTCTTGGTGTAACGGACTGACTACGCCCGAGTACCGATTCCATACCAACAAATTGTTTTGTCTAAATTTAGCAAGTTGACGATAGAGACGAATCCAGGGTTTTCTTCCCGGAAGTGTTGTTTTGTGCTTACTTTTATATGGTCTGGAATCAGTACTGACAAGGAATCAATTTGTAGGGTTTGAAGCTCAGCGGTATACCGCGGTGAAACGGGGAATTGAGTGCGGTAGTGGGTGCGGGAATTAATTCTTCGTTAATGTACAAGTTAGTGGCAGCAAAGTATTTTAAATAATTGGCAGAGTAGTCGAAAATTCGTTATTTCATCATTATAGAGACTAGGCAGCAGCCCATACCGTGTGTGCAGGCTGTCTCAGTTCAGTACTAGTGACTTGGTCGTAGGTGTAACAATTTCTTTAACTAGTTTCTCATATCCCGAAGGTTCTTAGCCATAGCTTGTCTCTTTGGGCGTGCACCAACATCCAACCGGATTAGTTATTCCATTCGGAAAAGGATCAAAATGCGGAATTGAGTACAGGATTTTAGAGCCCTTGCATGGAAACCCGGAACGTTGTTATTGAAAAGTCAGCAATCAGAGCTCTGCTGTATCTTTTTGTTTTAAGCGATTCAGTTTTTTTTTTTTTTTTTTTTCTTGAGCCACAATAACTGTATTGCCTGTCCCAAGTGTGAATATCACTCAAACAAGTCGTGAACAAACGGTTTTCCAGATTGCGGCAACCATTCTTGAGCAAGACGCGAAAATTACTCGCAAGGTGAGACGGAAAAGTTGGAATTGAGTTGGGACGGTTGAAGGCGAACTTTCCGATAGACGGCGCCGCATTCGCCAGCTATGAACGCGAATCCGCGTCTTGTTGGCAGAACGCCATATATTGTAGTGTCGGCGACAGCTCAGGCTTGGGCTTATATTGAATGATTTAGCGGTTCCTCTTACTATTGCTTCAATCTGTTTTTATGGCACTTGCAGCCTCTGGCTCAAGTGCCATATACCGATCGCAATTCCGTCTGTCGGTCGGTCTGTCCGAATTTTTGTGTCCCACATGTTCGAGTTAGGGTACTTCCAGATGTGCTAGGGCGATGAAACTTGGCAGGAAAATCAGGGACCCGACCAAACTAACCTAGAAGTAATCA
Source organism: Branchinecta lindahli (assembly GCA_023053555.1). Taxonomy (NCBI): domain Eukaryota; kingdom Metazoa; phylum Arthropoda; class Branchiopoda; order Anostraca; family Branchinectidae; genus Branchinecta; species Branchinecta lindahli. The sequence continues at coordinate 9,513,229 of JAKZAO010000005.1, read as the reverse complement.
GTTTCCCGATCCGACCATCTGGGGGGAGTGGTGGGCCGGGGAAATTCTGAAAATTAAGGAGTTTTGTCACACTTTTTCGAGTTGGAGTACTTCCAGATGTGCTAGGACGATGAAACTTGGCAGGAGCATCAGGGACCCGATCGGACTAACTTGGAAACATTCAGTTTCCCAATCCGACCACCCGGGGGGGGGGAGTGGAGGGCTGGGGAATCCGGAAAATTGGAGTAGTGTGTAACTTTAGAACGGGTGATCGGATTGGAATGAAACTTAATAACTGAATAGATGGCATAGTTCTGATATCCCGTTTGAAGTCCGGACCGGATTCGACAGCTATGGGGGAGTTGGGGGGGGGAGACCGGAAATTTCGAGAAACGGTTAGAATAGAGGGATTGGAGTGAAACTTGCTGGGAAGAACAAGCATCTGCTCCAGATAATTGTTTATACATCTGGACTGGATCCGACCACCCGGGGGGAGTGGAGGGCTGGGGAATCCGGAAAATTGGAGTAGTGTGTAACTTTCGAACGGGTGGTCGGATTGGAATGAAACTTAATAACTGAATAAATGGCACACTAATGATGTCCCGTTTGAAGTCCGGACCGGATTCGACAGCTATGGGGGAGTTGGGGGGGAGACCGGAAATTTCGAGAAACGGTTAGAATAGAGGGATCGGAGTGAAACTTGCTGGGAGGAACGAGCATCTGCTCCAGATAAATAGTTTATACATTTGGACTGGATCCGGACACTAGCGGGGTGGAGGGCTGGGGAATCCGGAAAATTGGAGTACTGTGTAACTTTCGAGCGGGTGGTCAGATTGGAATGAAACTTAATAACTGAATAAATGACGTACCTCTGATGTCCCATTTGAAGTCTGGACCGGATTCAACAGCTATGGGGGAGTTGGGGGGGACCGGAAATATCGGGAAACGGTTAGAATGGAGGGATCGGAGTGAAACTTGCTGGGAAGAACAAGCATCTGCTCCAGATAAATCGTTTATACATTTGGGATGGATCATGACATTAGGGGGGGGGGGTGGAGGGGAGTTTCCCGGAATTCCGGTTATGGCGGTTTGGGGGATTTTCACGACGAATCTTGGGAGCCGAATCAGGGACCCGATCAAACTGACTTATAAAGAAAAATTTACATGAGAAAAGTACTTTATTTCAAACAATACATCTCAACCCATGATCATTTGTGCCACAAGGGTTTTGCTTAAAAATTTATTTCTGTCACCCTTAAAGTGCGCAATTGAAATGAAAAGCGAAAAAAAACTTTTGACGAAACGGTATACATCAAGGATCCCTAAGGGCCTGTGATCGTTTTTGCCTCAAGGGTTTTGCATACAGATGCATTTCTAGCGCCTTTAAAGTGCGCATCATTACACCCAAGTTCAAAAATAAAATACTTTTTATCTAGTTCCCTTAAAGTGCGCATTTTAACCACAAAGTCGAAAAATACTTTTGATCAAACAAAACATCTCAACACATGCAAGTGCCATATGAGCTTGCTTACAGCTCTTGTTGGGTTTGCGACCAAAGAGTACGAAGCCCAACTCTTAAGACTGGAGACTAAAGATCCCTTTTGTTGCAGGTTCCACGTACCCCAGACAAGCCTGGAAAAGGATCCTTCTGGGCACTTCACCCGGAATCCGGCAACATGTTCGAAAACGGCTGCTATCTCCGACGGCAAAAGAGATTCAAATGCGACCGGAAAGATGGACCCCGCGGAAAGGGTGGCCGGAAAACCAACACTTCCGAATCACAAAACGACTCGGACGACTCGCTCGATCAGAAGCCAATGCTAAGCGATAGAAGCCAGGTTACCAGCACCACCCCCTCCAAGATGGTCGCTCCAGATGCCCTTGAGTCTATGGAACATGCCATGCAGCCCCCTATCCCCACTACAGTCACCCAACACGAATCCTTACCCCAGTGTGAAGACCGATATGAAAAGTACGACCGGTACGAAGTCCCACGATTCGACCGCTATAACGGCTATGACCGTTATGACGAACAACAGCACCAACGGTACTTGATGTCCGAAGCCATGTTCAGTCAGCAGGGGCAGTTCTTCAACCCTGGCCTTAGCTCGATCCCTGCCCTGCGTGCGGATGGTTACATGTCTACCCCCCACCCCTTTTCGATCCAGCGGCTCCTCCCTGGATCTGTGGATGGAAAAAGTGACTTTAAAATGGACTATGGGTATCCCGATCCAAGCTCTACTGGATTCTATAACTTTCATGGTAGTGGTTATACAGGATATGGATCGACGGTGGCGCCGAGTACCGGAGGGTTGTGAAAGTTATGATCTCGTGAGGATGAATCAAAGGTAGTTTGATCTGACTGTGCAATACGGACTATTTGCTAACTAGCAAGAAACATTAGATGGCGGAACTATCGCACGATAGGCGACATAGACGCTGTTGGGATAGTCCAGTATTTTATTTTTGTTTGGATGAGCATTATGGTTAGACATTCCATTATTTTAGCGGGTCTTTCAGTTTAAAGGCGCTTCTGTTAATTACGTCGCCTTATTATCCCCCACCACACATTCCGCCAGCTAGAGTGTATACTGCGAAGTTAGTAGAAGCGCAACTATCTGCTATATAAAATGTGTTATTTTTATATCGTCCCTCACGTTTCCTATCGCGGGCCAGAATACCAATTGGTCACTGACTAAGATGTTACCAGAAGGCCCGGAATTAATAGAAACGCCTATGTGATGTTGAATTTGTTTCAGAGTTGACTGGTTTAAGTGCCGATATACGCTATGTTAATTGAATAAAAAAATAGCCATTACTCAGTTCTTCTTTGTTTCGTAAACAATGGTTTTTTTATCGTTTGTTTTTCTTATAGTACTACGGCAAACAAAAACACAACATCGGGAAATATTTACAGAGCAAATTTACACAGGTTTATCATATTTACTCATTCGCCCATGACAAAATGAAGCGGGATAACCTGCAGAAGGATCGAAAGAAGAACAAAGTGGACAGCTTTTACGAGATGATCACGGTTGGCATTGTTGATGCACATTTTGGTTTTGGCGAACAAGCAGGAAACAGGTTGCTGCCCTGGGGTAGTAAGACGATGCCGCAGAGATGATATAAGGTATCTAGGTGGTTGCATTGTGTACCGAACCTTTGTATCGGGGTAGGCCACCACCGGGCAAGGTAAGGGCTTCAAGTAACGAGAAACACGAACAGATGAGCCTCTGTGAGAAAAACTTCAGTAGCTCGTACCTGGTGAGATCCCGCAATCAATGAGCGCACAATCCAACCTGAATTACAATAACTTTTGTAGTTGTAAGCAGAAATTTATGAAAAGGTCCAGGTTCGAGATTTTTAATTACAAAGTAGCAGCAACAAAAACAAAAAACTCCAAAGCTCGACAGAGAAGACACCTTCGTAATAAAGGGGATTCGTAGTGCGAAATGTCTTGGATTTCGCTTTCCGTAGTGTTCTGCGGTCGACATTTTGATCAGGAGGACCGAAAAGCTCATAGAAAGAGATAAAGCTCCTGGTTGTTCTTGTTCTGCTCGGACTATCGGACACAAATCAGTGTACCATACCTTTGCTTGTGCCTTGTGCTTACTACCCTATATTTTAGCTTCAGAGTATTACCGGTGCACCCAGGCACGGAAATGGAGATCCGGGGCACCTGAGCAACAAAAAAGCTTTATTTAATTTTTGATTTAGCTGTCGTACAGATAAATCTTTAGAAAATAGACAATCATATTCAGAATTTTTTACACACTGTAATGTCCACTTCGGCTCTCCTTCCGAGGCTGGGACCCAAGGAAGCTACCGAGTTTGCCCAGGCTCAAGTCCGCCACTGGAGGCATCGCCTGAGCTTGAGTGTTGAGGCGCTCACCGAAATCGCAGACTTTTTAACCCAGCATGGTTGTATTCAGACGCGGGTAAGCGGTGTTGGTAGTTGCAAGCCCACCGGCTCGCTACCAACAAGTTTTTCATGACAGTGCCTACCAGTCTGTCCTCTTAAATCCACCCACAAGCCTATTTTCTGGTCTAAAACCTATTATCGCACGGCTTTGATTCTTGATCTGTGACCAGAATTTCTGGCTGGATCTTAAAACTTTCCCGTAAGTAAAAGTGAGAAAATCAGCAAAGATTTCCGGGAGAACTTTCTAGTCTGTCTGCGCAATGCTTCACAGGAAATAGACTTGTCTGTCACGGCCTGCCTTATAACAGAAAACTAAATCTCAAAACAGAGACCCAAACGGAAAAAAATTGTAGCGAAAGAAATGTAGGATTGTCTACAGAAAACATTCAGAACTTGCGTATTATTGGTTTCGCCCATAAGTCTTGCCCAAATATATGTTTTATTTATGTTGTTGGCTTTCCCGTCTTTCAAATTTTTTATTGTGTGGCAAGGAATGAATAAATAAATGAACTTCCTTGTTTGTTTATAACCCATCAACTCGCTGAAGCCAACAACTCATCGACGAAGGTTCTTTCCAGAAGCTCGGTTGTGCAAGAACCGGACCGACTGGAAGGGAAGGAGGTGAGTGTGCAACTCCTTATGAATTTGCACCTCACGAATCATTTATGTCAGATTAAACGAAAGCACGGTCTTTGAACCATGTTTTTATTTTATCTAAATCTTACCTGCGTCAATATGCACCAAATTAGCAACTAAATTTGCTCTTATCAGTTTGATATTATGTCCTTTCAGCATTTAGCGTGTAAACTTTTATCAGTTTTTAATTCCTTTCTGTCTGTCTGTCAGACGGTACTTATGGTCCGGCGTAGATAAAACTTAATGCCTTGAATCAAAGTCCATGCAGAAGTAAAACGTTCCAGATTACCTGAATATGTCGAAACATTTATTAGCTACCTTTAAATTGTTCATAATATTTGTCTTTTCTCTATGCGAGAGAAACATTTGAAGTCGCGCATAAGAAGCAAGCACATTTTTTTGCACGATCGAATGTCTTCCAGACTATACTAGACAGTGCAGTATTTTGCTTTTGGTGGACCCTAGGCCACCCGTGGGTTTTTGGCCCCTTTTCGTGAGTCAAAAACGTAGAAACTATAGCACATTAGCATACACGATTCTTCTAGTCGAGCCATACTATGGTCACATCTGATCATAATTTAAGTTCAAGTTCAATGGGTTTATTAATAAATAAAAAATAAATCACACTTAATCACAACACTCAGTCCATTCCTGGACGCCGAGAACCAGAATCTTTACGTTTATACATAAAACGCAGAGTGGTCACTGAGAAGGTAACTAACCGTTACCTTCCTGCACCTCACCCCAGGGGAAACCACCCCATCAAAAAAAGAAAAAAAAAGAGGTATTGTAAATGACGACGGTTGGTCACACCTGTGTACGCGACGAACAAGGCAATACGGCTAGTTGCCTGATTTCTCAACAATTTACACCAGCCTCTTGGTTCTCGTTTCTACCGGCCCCCCAGCACCGGCCTAAGGATAAAGAGGGCACTGATTCTAGAAGGTGTACTTCAGTTTGTTCGACTAAAGCATGGTACCCACAGAATGCGGATTTGCATTCGCCTAGGCGAATTCGTCGTCGCTAGTTGGGAAAGTCGCTTCCCCGGTTCAAAATTTCGCGCCGCGCCATCTCAACTCGAAGTCTGATCTTGTTCACTTTGCATCTCAATTTGCCTGGTGTGAATCAAAATGGCCAAAGAAAAAAAAATTATACTGTTTATTGACATAAGTGTGTATATTATTGACATAGAACATAATTTGGCCAAGAGTATTCACATATTAAATTGATTAGGCAGTTTTCTTGTTCGAAGTTTGCATTTTTCCTGTTTTCGTTGAAGTATTCGCTTACGGTAGCGGCAGCGAAACTAATTCGTCGAGCGAAATGACAAAAAATCGTGAGCGGAAAAGGTTCGTGTTCTGTGGACACCAAGCTTAACCACTAACTGAGCTATTGTTCAAGGTTCAAGGTTATTGGCTTCCAACTTAGCTTCGATCCTGTATGGCGACTGATGATTTGTTTACGTTGATTATTGACTAAAGACAACACGAGTAATTGTCGCGGATTGATTGTGTGAAAAAGTAAACATAAATGAGAGTAACAGAATAACTAAACTAGAAAATAGAACACAAAACACACAAGTTCTCAGAACGCTTGGAGAATGGAGAATGACTGAATACAAGCCGTGGGCGTGCTTTCGAAGAATATTGAACGCAACCGACGTTCGCTCAGCAACCAATAAGAAAGAATAAAAAAATATAATATTTTTCAAGATATCCTCGAATTTCTGTACCGTGGTCAGAGCTTGAGAAGGTATTTAGCATACTCGTGAAAATCGGATCTAAGCCTTCCTAACGATTATTACGCTTTTCTGATTGTCCAGTTCCAGAGCAGGTGCTTGCCGCCCCCCAAACTGCCTAAAAACCTAACAAATGATCACACACTATCATGCTCAGCCCCCATAGGGGTCCGTCGGATTTAACACCCCCACACTATAATTTGGGGGATTATCCTAATAGAAACTAAATCGGTGTGAATAGAGTGCTTTACATTTTGATATCGAGTCACTAAAAGGGGGGCTGCATTGCCAATGTGCATAAGAATGACCAGCTTTGTCTCATTTCAACCCCACCTACTGAGCTGTGACAGAACCTGTTTACAAAGCTTATACGACGATTATGTATCAATTGATTATTTGGTCCGTGACAGGATCGCGATATCTTTTTAATGTTTTAATCTTCCTTCAGAAATAGTAGGTAATTTACCTTCTTTTAATTTGTTCGATTATTTCCTCCGTCATTTGATAGGACAAACAATGTATGTAATGCACTATAGGCCTGAAACTCTTCGACGGGCCAAATTTTTTTTTTGCAGATTCATAATGCTTTCTGTGCACCACGATCTAATTCGTTTGTCTAAATTGGGCTTATTTATTGTCATCCAGTTTGTTTCGCTTCTTTTCTTAATTTTTGCTTGTGTCAGCTTCATCACTTTTAATGCGCCATGATTGTAATCTGAATTTGAGCTTTTTCTGATCAGATCAAATCGAAGGAAACCTTTGAAAAATTATCTACGAAACAAAATACCACCAAAGATCACCAAACGCGTTATCTGAGTTTGATTTTTTTTTTACCATAAATTTTTTTAACCAATTTTTTTTTATAACATAAGTCAGCCCAAACGCGGGAAAATCTCTAACATATCGACGACCCAATCGAGAAGCAAAAACAACAGCCGCGTCCGAATTTGCCAAATCAGATACTGAAGGCTAAGCTAGAATCTTTAATTTGTTTTCTCACAAGTTCGTTTTCCAGTTTGAGCTGCTTAAGCTTGTAGAGAACCCTTGCCAAGAAGGGCCGAAATATAGCTCTAACAAAATTCAGCTGACGTATCGGTTTTACACTGTCAAATGTAAATCTGAAAAAAAAACATGAAAATAAAGAATATGCAAGGTTGGCTCTTACCGGATTGCATGTTCTTTCGGAACCGCATTACCGTTCGTGCACTTTTAGGTCGGATTAGCGATAAAATTTGGCCACGCGCCAACAGAACGGTTCCTAATGGAAATACAAGCCTAAGAAACGGAAATCGAGTGTATAAGTGGTTTAAAGTATGAAAGCTTTCTATTCTGTTATGGCCTTTAATGGTACTTCAACCACCATTTCTTCATAAATGGGGGAAGTAGTCCATGGGTTAACAAGTGAAGACATGGTTAAAAGGGATTTGTTGGGTCGATATCGGAAGCAGTATCATAGTCTAATGAATCGGACTTAAGAATATGAATTATTACCAACATCAGCAGCAAGGCCGTATCCAGAAGGGGTTAGGGGGTTCGACCCCCCCCCCCACGAAACCCACAAAGAGTTTTTTGTAGGCTTTAACCTCTGATCTATGTATTTTTTGTACTTTTTGGTCCGACCCGTGGGCAGACACCCCCCCCCCCCCCGAAATAAATTCCTGGATACGGGCCTGATCAGCAGCATCCATTGCATTGCTTGCAGAAGGATTTCGATTTCGGAGGCATTCTGGACCTCCTTGAAATTGTTGGGATTTCTGGAGATATTTGTGTATTCTGACCTGAATTTTGTTTAAAGTCTTTGGCTGATGTTTTATATTCTTCTTTTTTTCGCTATCAGAATTTTTTTGTCGTATGCTTAGAACTTACTATTACTTCTGATTATTAATTTATTTTATTTTATTTTTTGAGATTTTTTTTCCGCTAAGGACAAGCAGTTATTGCGGTAATATCTTGGTGACTGTAAGGGGGATGAGATTATTCTGATTGGCCATCCATTTAATGTAGAAATATGCACACTATATGAATGAAGTGTTTTGGCTATATTACATTTCACTGCGATTTTCTTGGATCGAAAACACGCAAAATAATTATCAGATATATTTTCATTGCCAAGAGCCCCCCCCCCATTTTTCCACCATCTGCCACCATTAGGTTTGCAGACCGTTCTCACATCCTTTCACTGCAGGGTTATGAGTGTCCTCTTGAAAACCTCATAAACTGACACAAGACCTCGTACTCTCCTATTTGAAAGCTAAAACCCCCGATGCCTTTAATTGACAGCGCACCCTTCCGCCACAGAGATACTTGAAATGACACAACAAAACTCATCACCCATGAAATGTGAATGAATAATATAGAACATCTGGTGATAGAAGGAAAGAGATGTGCTGGTGTCCAAATGTCAGTAATTTAGAACTGAAGAGTTATTTTAAGGTTGTTTGTTTAAACTGGGGTACAAATCGACACGTAGGACATTTCCAGAAGAACTAGGAACGGAATTGTCAAATTTATGGTATTGCTGATCCGATAATCCGTTTGTGGTAGCAGATCAGCGGCGAGAACAAATTATCGTCCAATGAGGCAAACAAGAACGCCGATTCGACCCAAGCGGAATTTTTTGAAAGTAGGAGTAGGTCGGGCAACATAGCATCATAGAAGCATAGAAAATGACAAGCCCCTGAATGGCGAGGCATTACAGGAAATTTATGGGTCCCTGCTATAACTCATTTTCGTGAAAAAAATTAGTTACGCGTTTCTACCTGTCCACCAGCGATATTTCCTCCTCAAAACCTGTCTCATTATCACGCTGCTTCATTCCACCCTCATTCAGACAGCAAAGTTAAACACTGATCCATTTGTACTGCTTACCATGGGTGAGGCACCACACTGTTATCATCATTTAACAGTATAGTAGCTCAGCGGGTATCACTAAATCCTATTATTGTCACCTTGTTTGACCGAAGCAACCAGCACGTGTTCCTTTATGTCCGTTTTCAGACCTCTGTCATGTCCCAAGAAAGAACTGTTTATGGGGCAGGGTTGGGGGTGCACAAAGAACCTTTTAGTGAAAGGGGTAGCCAGAATAAACAGATTCATGATTAAGTCTTTATCATGGGTTTGGTGAGCTTTTAAGGATGATAAATAGAGACTGCAGTAAAAAAAAAGAAGGGAAGCCGAGGAATAAAGAAAGTTATGCTCGTTACAACGCTCTTCTACATTCGACGTCTTCTCAGTTGGTGCATTATCAAGGATACTACGAGGCTGTCGGGCCTAGAGGTGTACTTCAGGGTGGGAGCTCGGCGGGAAAGTTTGCCAGTATTTTTTAAAACGCGAAAATTAAAATATTGACCGTCCATCTGAACAAAAACTGGGGGAGAAAATGGGGAGTGGTAGTTGGGGCGTTAACTTTGACTGTCACCTTGAGTTTCAGCAGAAGCATGAATTACAGCACGTAAATCAGGAATAAAAAAATGTTTTTTTTTTTTTTCAAAATAAGGCACTACTTAATTAACTTCACTACCGATTTCGAGACAGTTTAATTACAATAATAGCAGTGCTTGTATCTGTTTAGTGGTTGTTTTTTTCTTTTCTTTCTTTTTACGTAATCTGTCTTTTTCTTTCTTCCTTGTGACAGGTTTGCAGTACGTACATACATATACTAATAATCTGACTACAAACTTGCAGACTCGAGACGCCAAACGCAAAAGCAAAAAATGGAAAGAGACTCATGCACATTATAAGGCCTTCAGTTGTGTCGGTAAAGAGGTGGAAGTAAGACAGAGGAAACTATACATCCACGTTTACAGAGAAAACATATACATCCACGTTTAAAGAGTTTGAACCTAGAAGTTTTTTTTTTTAACCCCTGAAGTTTGAACCTACAGGACCACACATGGCGCGTGCTTGGGGCTTCTTCTATCTCACCACGACTGTAGTCCCACTTATAATGACCGCTTACAGTCTCTACGAGGTTAGTCACAAAGCAATAATCCCACTGTCAGAGCGACAGAATCGAAGGGCGTTTTTCTGTTTTGCCGATCCGATTCTGAGTCCTCTTCACTATGGGACTTCTTGGTAATAGGTCGTTGTACCATAAGAGCATTAGAAATCTTTTATAGAAAAGCAATTCTGCAGTGCTTTGAGGATGCTTGAATGCTTTCAGTCTTTGTGCCAGGCGACTTTATTAGAATCTGGCGAACCAAAAAGGGAGAAGAGAAAGGACGCTCAAGAGTCAGTCGGGGAGGTAGAGCTCAAGGTTCGACTTGGGGGACGAAGTTGTTAAAACCTTGGAACATGAAAGTCCGTATCCAAACCTAGACTTGTTAATTCTAATTAAGAGTATAGTTTTCTCCTCGTACAAACCCACCCTCTTTTGTGGCCCCCTGAAGACATTTTTTACCACGCATACTGGTCGTTATTCTGTTTGTACTTTTTGGCCATCGCATGGTTTGTCGAGTCCGCGTCGCTCTTGTTATGTTCATTCAGTTTTGGATAATGCGAGTAGTTTGTGTCCGCGGAAGTGCAACCGGATTTATCCGAATTGAAGTTCACCCTAAAATGGCCCAACATTTTTTTAATATTTTAAAGGGATATTTAGCTGACCAATAAAAACCCTGAAAAAAATGCAATTCCGACAAGATTTGAGGCAGCAAACGTTACTGTGCTTCGCAGCAGCACGTTCAAGCAAGACAAAAATTAAGTGAAAGAAGACATTCAAAACGCTCGCAAGGTTTAATTGCTTTCAAGTCTGTAGGCGCTTGCGGCACGTACCCAGAAACAGCCCAGAAACATAGTGCACCGTTCAATCCCTGAAACAATTTGGGACCATTTTCCTGATTGTAGAAAAATGGAGAAAGCTTGGCACGGTCTCATGTTTAATTCCCCGAAGTTGTATTTTACTCACTTATGTGCCCAATTTTTCTTTATAGAAAATTCACATTATGACTTTACTTATTGCAAAAAGATTTTCAATTTTTCCACATACAGTGAATAAAGTATGCCCCCCCTTTTTGGGCCACCAGCCAGCTTACACTCCGTGCCTTGAAATTGAAAACGGTCCCCTAATTACTTTAAGCTTAGAAAAGCAAGAGTAGGTCCCCTAAAAGCGTTATGAAACGCCATGTCTGCGGTTATCCCTTTGGCAAACATGTCCGCTATTGTTACAAGCTCGAAAGACTTTAAAATTAGAAACGGGGATTTTTTCCCCCTCACCAGAAATTCATCATAAATTGCTTACAACTGAAAATTCGGTCAAAGCGTGTCCGGGTTTAGAAAGCAGATGCAGCGGATTACGTTATAGTTGGACTAAAGGGTAGTAGTGGTAATTCTCTTCATTGGTTACACGGGCTCATGTGGAACTGCCGTACGTCTTCGATGTTCGTCGGTGAAAGCCTTTAGTTCCATTTGTTTCCAGAAATTAGGCGAATTCCGCCTTTTTCTGTTCAGAAGCGCATGTTTAAAGGTTCACTGAAAAGGGGTTCACTGCCAAGAAGAACCGAAAAACCGCCAAAAAAGTATCTGGTGAACTTTTCGATATCATGACGACAAACAAAAAAGTCAGCAGATGATTTTTCGGCATTTTTCGGCTCTTCGGCAATGCTTGTTATGCATAACATTTCATGCATAACGTTTACAAAATCATAACAAATTACATGTCAAGCGTTTCTGCTCCAGTGTTGTCTGTTGAAACCGCGCATCCTTGTGTTACCTATTATGAAACCTCTGGCAGTGTGGGGACACCGTCCATATTCTTGATATGGACGAGAGACTTTAGTGAAAATAGTGAAGAGTCAACATAATTCATCGTGTCAAAATACAAAAATTCAGCTTTTCAGTTTCGCCCCATTGCTGGATGTCCTAGACGAACTGTAACCCCCTCGATTCAATCATTGTCGTTTGATTGTTTTAGAGGAAGCATATCGCTGTATAAGGACATCGCGTCCTATTTTGAGCATTATCTGTAAAATTGCCGAGTTTAGTTCTCCAAGAAGTTTGTTTGTTCTTGATATACATACGACCTATTGCGACTGAAGTAACCACGATATCGTCTCTTTCTGGAGTTCTGGACTCCATTCTTCTTTTAGACGGAGTGGCTAAAGCAAATAGATTCTCGCTAAGTATTTGATGATTTGGTTTTCCTCTTTACAACCTTATTTGCTGAAATAACATTTGCTATGTTTCGTTGGTTGGATTATCCCGCCATTGATACTAAGGAGCTGCGAACTTAAACAGCTGACTAAAGAAGAACAACAGAGAAATAAAAGAGGGACTAGAGGTGTTGTTGACTGGGAAAGGCCGTATACAGGGGGTGGGTTAGGGGGTTCGAACCCCCCCCCCCGAAACCCACAAAAGTAATCGTTTTTTGTAGGCTTTAAAATCTTACCTATGTTTTTGTTGTACTTTTTGGTCCGAGCGGCGGGCAACCCCTCCCCCCCCGAAATAAATTCCTGGATACGGGCCTCTGACTGGGTTATCTTTTTCAGTTTCTGCGGGGTGGGAGAGTGCCGAGAAGTCATGCTGATCGTCCGCTATGTTGAACGCCTTGAACTCTGTATAAGGTTCGCGGAGTATTCTGTTAATGCAAACGCGGTAGATGTTACGAAGTCTAAAATATAGTAAAACAGAATTTTACTGATAAAAAATACCATCACTTTGTTACAGCCGAATTTGACCTTTTCGTCACAAAAAGTAACTAAAATATACTTAATAACTTTACCATTTTTGTCATAAAAAACACTGAAAGGAACTAGATTGTCGGTTGCTGTACAACTGAACAGATGCTGGAACAAAACAACTTTGATCTAACAGGGACACGGGTAATAGTCTGGGGTTTTTGTTTATTTTCTCGAAAGAGTTCACAAATTTGGGAGAGAATTCGATTGTGAAAAAAGTGCTTGAAAGAGTTCACCAATTTGCGAGAGAATGCGAGTGTGAAAAAAGTGACTTCGGCTAAAACGATCTTTACCTCAGAGTTACTTGACTTACTTTTCTGCTTTTTTAGTATTTTACTGTAATTTTTGGCAGAGGGGGGACGAACGACGAACTACGGCTAATGGTGATTTGTACCGTCACGATGTTGTATCATTTCTATTTGAATATTGGAGTTTAGTTTCACGGTTAATTGAAGGGTGGAGTTGCTTTGACGAACATATTTTTTGTCTGTTTGTTTTTACCTAGAGAGCTATTATTTTGCTTATTTATCCAATTTCTTATTTTTCTTTTGTATCTAAAACAGCCTTATAAAAAAAATGTTTTATTTATACATTTTCTTTTTTTAGCAAGTGGTTCAGTGGACAGCTTGTCGTGTCAACCGTGGTGTGGTCAACATCAGCAGACAACCTTGGTAGTTGCGGAATTTGTTTCCATCGTAAGTAGCCGAATTACGTCACAACCTCTCTCTTACGTCTCAGATCTTACGACCAAGGAAGGTTTCGTACAACGGGCTACTTAATGGACCCCTCGCACTACTTACTGTGTATGTTCCAGTATTTTGAAATAGTTGAATACTGTAAAATTAGCCTCTGCTTTTAACAGATTAACCACGTCTTCGGCTTTTTAAGCCTTTTCTCCAGGTCCTATACTTTTATCAAAAACACGGACAAATTTATATAACGTGGTTTACTGACGAATGGATTGCTCGCAAACAACTGTTAAGGTTCATGATACGCATTGAAAGTAGCGAAACACGCAAAGCGTAAGGGGGTTTGGAATGTACTGTTTAAAATTCAGATCTCCGGGTTTTAGAATGCATGAAGCGATTACGGAAGCAAATTGCAGGTCCTTTAAGGTTCTAACAGGTCCTTTAAGGTTTACGGGCTCTAGTCTAAGATATTCGTGTAATAAACTCGACAGTTCAGTCACAGTTTTGGATCTAAAAAAATGTCTGGAATGTTGGTTTGTGAATTTTCCATCCGCTGTAGTTCCGGTACGAGATAAATCACCTTAGGCCCATCCCTCCCGTCAACCAGCCCCCTATATCTAGTGTTCCTATTCACTATCCCGGTTAGGAACAGATACATTGCCAGAAATGGTACCGAAGAGGAAGAGGACGTGGGTTGAAACTGTCCGGCGTAGGAACTAAAGATGGCGTGAGCTCACGATATTGTCAGTGGATAGTCCTGCTAGTATGCTAAACAACTTAGCAGGGTCATCGTCATCTCGACCTGCCATACCTTAGCATTTCCTAGGACTCCAGACATTCCTCTGTCTGCCGGACACTGTCTTTACCACGCACTCCCTTTCGAAGTAAGAAGAGAAAGTCGAATAAACTACAATGACAAAAGGCTGTTTGCTTTTGAGGAAGAGGCAGGAAATCAGGAATTCACGGCTGTTTCTGACAATGGAAAGGTGTCCTAACGTCGATATGTCATTTTCAAATTTATGTATCTGATACGGAAAGAAGGGCTCTTACAGACCTGGGGGGACCAAATTTCTGTTCATTTCGGTAAATGAACCTCTTGAATGGGAAAGAGAGTCGGAACTGCGAATCGAATTGGCCGTAGTGATGACCATACCAGATTCCCGTGTCTTTCTTTCCCCGTAAAAAAAAAAATCAAAGCATCAGCGAGTTTGCTGAAACCATGGAAGACCTCCTACAGTGTCAAAAGATTCATAACAGATTTCATAAGGATGCGCGGTTTAAACAGACAACACTTGGGATGTAATCTGTTGCCGCGACAAACGTTATGCAAGAAATGTTATGCATAACAAGCATTGCCGGGAAAAGCCGAAAAACCGCCAACAAAGCATCTGCTGAACTTGCCGATATCGTAACGACAAACAAAAGTCAGTAGATTCTTTTTTGGCGTTTTTTCGGCTCTTCCTGGCGATGCTTGTCATGCATAACGTTAAATGCACAACGTTTTCAAAATCACAACATATTACATCTCAAGTGTTGTCTGTTAATAACGCGCATCCTTGTGTTATATGCTATGAAACTACTGACAGTGTAGTTTTTGTTTACTTTAGAAAGCAAATTTGTAGTAATGAATAGAAAACTTAAAGACGGTAATAAATAGAAAACTTAAAGACGGCCCCATAACTCGCTGTTTCTGCCTAAAACCAAACCCTCTAGCCCCCCAAAAAAATCATGCAGTATTTGCTACTGGGAATAATCTTGTCTCTACTGAGATAAGATTTTCTCTAATTCGTATTAATCTTATCCCAGTAGAGATAAGATTAATCCCAGTAGCAAATACTGCTGTAACTTCAATCCTTACTCGGAGAAGCTTTTTACAGTGTAGCAACCATTTCTATCCGAGAAAGTGCCGTAAACGGTCAAAGTGATGGAACCGCACATACAGTCACTGTGTTGGGGTTGCTATTTCTTTACCCCTTTGCTCGCCTCCTGGATGCGGTTCGGCGATAATTATTGATTTCCTTCCGTGAGCATAATGAATCATTGTTGAAAAATTAGCAACGTAATATCTGTGATTTTACAATATCATCCTTGCGAATATTTAAGTGTCTCTTTTCATTTCTGTTTCTTTTAACTTGAATGTTGAGAGGGGTTCGGTACTACCTTGAAATCCCACGAATAACCAGGGAATCTGCGATCTTTTATTTGTATCCGTTTCATTCTTGGTATTTTGTATGCATGTCTGACCCCCCCCCCCCCCGAATACGCCACAGATGTTTCTGTTTGATAACGTTCGTTCTCTTGGCGGAATGGGCGAAATGCTAAGATCAGAAATGTGTTCTTCTGCATTTTCTCATACAGTTCTTGGTTAATAGAAATGAACTGTTAAGGCCCCCCCCCCCGGTGTCGTCCAGTCAGCCCTTCCCGGGGTGTCGTGCGAGGGATTCCCGACTCTCCGGCACCTTCTGTACACCCTTTCCCGGCACCGACCGAAATCAGCGGTGCCGGATAGATAAGGCGATTCATCTTTCAAACGCTTCTAAACATGTTTATTTTAATGTTCTAACACGTGGCAACAGGCAGGCCCGTATCCAGGAATTTATTTCGGGGGGAGAATTTATTTCGGGGGGGGGGTGCCCACAAAAAGTACAAAAAAGACATAGATCAGAGGTTAAAGCCCACACAAAACTATCACTTTTGTGGGTTTCGGGGGGGCTCGAACCCCCTACCCCCCCCCCCCTGGATACGGCCTTGGCAACAGGTGCCAGACAGGGCAAATGCTGTACACCAAAATCAAGAGTGGACAAGCCCTCGTGTCGTCCAGTCCGCCCTTTCCACACTTTTAGGAAAGTTTCATCTCACCTGAGCAGCAGTATTTTATTCTGGACTGAAGCTTTGGAATTCGTTCCACCCTTGCTGTCTTATTTTGCCTGATTATGATCTACCTGTACTGTCCACGTGGGTGAATTATTTCCCCTAATGGTTTCCTGGTCCGCGCGTGCCCCGCTGAGTCTCCCAGGGTTAATACTGATCACTATTGTCAAAGACACGTGCACCGGATCGGTGGGAGCAATTGTACTAATGGCAGCATGAGTGTTCCAAAACAAAAGTGCGCATCCTGGATTTTTTTTCTTTTCTTTCGTTAAAGTAAATATAGGAAGGGGTAGAGTAGTTGAAAAAAAAATCTCCCCCAACCGGAATTGCGTTTGTGTTTCACTTTGTTGGTTCGCTTCTTCTTAATTTGTGGAGTTTTTTTTTTTTTTAAATAGAACGTACGAACCTATGAGAGAACATGTCCGTTTGGGACGACATGGGGGAGGGGGAGATTGTTCGGGCTTTAAGGGTATCAGAGAAGACTAAAAAAAGATCTTAAAGAAGGTCTTCAAGCACGCTGCTTCTGCTTAAAACCAAGTTTTAATCTCTTTATCCTGACACCTTTAACATTTCCTTCCACCGAAGTATCACATATCAAAGTATCGTAGTATTATGGCGAAACCGCCAGTACATTAACATCCTTCAGTTGTTAATTTTCTATAAGTATAAGAGTCTCTTACCCCCTTGCTCGTCGCTTGTCACTCATTTCGAACGATCAGGTGAAATCGGGATTCCTAAATTCCAACCGTGAGCGGTAAAACTCATCAGCTTGAAACGTGTTGCTATGTTGGACAGGAATATGTTTCATGCCTGATATTGACTCATGAGAGAGGGTAAGTTTGTATCGTATCAGGCAGAACCTGAATACTGGATTAGGATTAGTACGTCCGGATTACTTGCTTGATCTGCCTTTTATATTATCCCTAGCTCTCTTATGGGATTATAAGCTTCTGAAAACCCCGCCTTTCGCCGTTGTTTCGTTTTGTATCTACGAGTTTTTAGCGCTTTTTCGGCCTAGCCGAGTTTTGACAGTCACGCAACGCAAACTTCGCTGAAAGCTGCAAGTGCTGCCGACAACTTTTTCACACATAGGGACATGAAAAGTACCAGATATTGTTTCCATTTCCGAAGACACGGTAGAACATCAGGTCTGACTTCTGTTTTGGACTTCTTTTGTTTTGCTTGATTTTCACACTTTTTAACCGATGCGCATTCAGTTCTCAAATATTTTGCGTCCAGCCGCCATGTCGGAGAGCAGGAAGGCTGGACCGAGTCGACAAACGCTAACAAGAAAATCGCTTATTTCTTGTGGCAAGTAGTGGTATTTTTGAAAATCGACATTTGTGAGCCATTTCATCGCTAACAGATCATTTCTAGTAAAAAGCTGTGCTATTACTGGTTCTCTCTACGTCCCTAACCGTTCCATCTATTCTCGTCCCCGAGATTTGTTACTTGCCGTCATTTCTGCCACCCTAACCTTTTGCATTTGCCGTGTTTGGCTCTTTTCGAACAAGATCAAGCAGGGTTTTGAAACTTGTGAGAAAGAAATAGTTTCAAAGAAATTACGCGTTTTAGAAATTGGAATAGAAATTGTTTCTACTGCGACAGGTGCTTTAACGGGCTGTTTGAATTTATTTAGCGAGGTCCATTTGCTAAATTTGATAACTTTTTCGCTTTTGCTTCCTTGCCTGTGGCCTTTTGACTTAGGAATAAACCAACCGCCTTTACTCTTACAAAAAGAAATTTGACAATTGATTTGACCACGCATAGAAATCCGGGCAGCACCCTTAAACCGGATTTGAGAAACCGATTCGAACTAGCGGAAACCAACATAATGTTTGACTCAAAGCCCCCCATTCATCCCCCAACCCCACTGCGTTGTGACACCGGTTCCAAACCCCTGACAAATCGTATCACAATAGCTCGTGGCTTTTGTCTGTCTCAACCACCCTGTTAAATTGAGGGGGCTTATCGCCCGAACCATCCTTTATATCCCTTGTTACCTCCCTGTCACTAAAACTGACAGATGAGGCTGGCCTGCCAGTATCTACCGTTTTCCAGTAACGCGGGGATGACAGCATTTTTTTTGTAGCAGTGTTTAATTGAATGAGTGTAATGGGGGGCCACCCATCTGCCTAGTCGCAAGAGCCCAGTCTACCACAGACGATATATAAGTCAGCTGATATCCTCTTCAGGCTCGAACTAGGAAAGCGAACTTGCGATCTAGCTGTCCAGCTTGAGGCTTAAAGCACAACTCTTACTATAAATGTGCTTTTCATGACGAAATGACTCAGAAATATTGTTTTTCGAAAATACCATTACTTTCCACGTAGAATTAGCGATTTTCTGTATAGCGCTTGTCGACTCCATCCAGACTTCCCGCTCTCCGACACGGCGGCTGAACGCAAAATATTTGTAAACTGAACGCGCCGAGGTTAAAAAGTGGGAATTCCAAGCAAAACGAAAGAAGTCCAAAACAGAACATATACTCGACGGTCTACCATGACTTCCAAAATGAAAAACAACACTTTGAAGCTTTCAGGAAGTTCGCGTTGCGTGACTGGCAAAACTCGGCTCGGCCAAAAAAGTGCTAAAAATCCTAAGGTATAAAACGAAACAATGGTGAAAGGCTGGTATTTCAGAATCATATAATTCCATAAGGAAGCTAGAGATGATATAAAAGGCGGAATAAGTAAGAGGGGTCCTTTAAGATAGTAGATAAGTAGATGTCAATTCTGAGTCTACTTAAATTGTCTATTTTCTAAATTCAGTAGCCAACGTTAGATAAAAAAATAAAATAAAAATCAAAGTACAGTTTGTTTTCGGTAAATTACCAAAAAGGGGGTCCCGACCTTGTAACTGGCTAGGGAGGGACTCTCTATGTCCGAGTTCCCTATCAACCATTCACTATTATACAAACCTGTGCCCTCGTAGCTGTTGTAGACATTTTCATGTAACCATAATGCTTTCACCAAATCATGACCAAAATCAATCTGGGATTTTTTGTTCACACGCGAATCCCCAATAAATTCGCTCTAACTCGTCTCATTCGATCTAAGCATAGTCTGACACTACAGGTGACTACTATAATTATACTTTTGCCCCTGTTCTGCACGCAACGACAACCGGAATGTCCTGTGGATTGTTAATAATTAAGCTAGATCACGGAATATGCATTAAAATCGGAGGGACACGGGTACTGACAGTCCTGGGGGGGGGGACAGAGAGTAAGTTCGGAGAGTCGAGAACAGGAAAAGGCACACATTTTTTGGCCGATCAAATCTATGCCGACAAGTACAGCAGAGGTATGCTTCATTGAACGTTGGTTAAACTTTAACTTAATAGGGCTGAGATCCGACAGTCTAGTTACACTTCACTTATTTACTTAAAAAGGCCTGAAAACCCATTAAGAATGCATTACGTCGTTTGTCTGCTATCCACAGATATCGATTTGATCGAAATAAATTATTCTTTCGAATTTGTGGTAGCTCCATGTGCTTGTCCCTCTATGCTCGAAATATTGAAACTACAAAGGTAAGCCATTGACGAAAAACAACACATTTAACAAAAGACACATCTTATCATCACTTTCCTACTCCTCTCATAGGAGTTGCTCCGGGGAACTCCAA
Source organism: Branchinecta lindahli (assembly GCA_023053555.1). NCBI lineage: Eukaryota > Metazoa > Arthropoda > Branchiopoda > Anostraca > Branchinectidae > Branchinecta > Branchinecta lindahli. The sequence continues at coordinate 9,493,094 of JAKZAO010000005.1, read as the reverse complement.
TGAGAATAGAAATAACAAATTTAACAAAAAGACACATCTTATCATCACTTTCCTCCTCTCATAGGAGTTGCTCCGAGCATAGCGTCCGTCACACATGGAAATGCAGGCTTTTGTTGAAATTCAAATTCCCGCCTCTGAACGAATTTTGGGCTGTCGTTCAAGCTGCGCACATTCTGAACGCTATTACTAGAGCCCCGAGTGAAAAATTACAAAATCCCTTAGACGAGTCAAGCTAATTCAGCATATTCAAAGATCAGATATAAAAATAAGCTACCTTTCCGTTAAACTTTAACCGTGAACAGTTCTGTTTTCATCCACGTGCTGTGACAAAACTACCAGTCAGCCATAAGTAGCTAATTAGGGGCTCCTAAGAACACCTGGATGGGTGTTTTGGGTCTTCATTTTACCCGTTCAGCCCAAAACTGCACGTTCAAAGTTAACTAACGTTCGAAGAAGCAAACTTCTAGAGCGTGTTCCACACTACTTACCGTAGTTAATACGGTAGTTACATTATATGTATAGTTAATACGCATGACGCCACGAGTTCTGGCTTCTTGGCTTCAGCGCTGGGACGAATTTTTCTATTTTCGGCAAAATATCTTGCCCTGGGCTAATCGGACCAATCACGTCGCAGAGATCGTAGTTACCACGCTTACTACGCTCCCGAGCGTGGTAAGCAAATAGTTACCATTAGTTACTATTTCGAGAAGGTTGGAACGGTCACCGACTCACAGTAGTAACTTTTCCCGAGGTTGGAGCGAAAATAATAACTAATAGTTATTATTGTTAGAAGAGTAAAGAGTACCTTTTTGCGAAGGGGGGGGGGTCATAATTTTTCAGTTTGATTCTGAAGCTTCCGACTTTGTTTCCTGGGCCCGAACATTCGCAGTCGCTTCCGAAAAACCAGTTGCTGGGCATCAAGGAACTCGTCCGGGTATTCGCCTCCGAAGTCGGCATCGATGTTTGACTGCTGCCGTCGTTCAACGAATATCCGGATGAACTCGATATTGGTATAGACAGGCAAAAGATTTTTCGGATCGGTTCGAATCCGCATAGGCTATTCACATCCGAAGTTGACACCGGGAGACGCCTCGAAGTAACCAGGGCCGTATTCAGGGGGGGGTTAGGGGGTTCGACCCCCCGAAACCCACAAATGTAATAGTTTTTTGTAGGCTTTAATCTTAAATTTTGTACTTTGGTCTGACGCGTGGGCACCCCCCCCCCCCGAAATAAATTTCTGGAAACGGGCCTGGTAGTATCTACGTTTTTCTTTCAGATTTTGAGCCTCCAACCAACCTGTAATACTGTTGGGGTAGCAGCAAGCGTGAACGATGACCAACGAAAGTGCCATGACTTGAAAATTCTGGTAGGCTACACTGAAATGTTAGGTATGTAAAATTTCACATGCGATGATGCTTCCGCGTTAACCCCTTAAAGGACACCTTGCACTACATAGTGTTTCCAGGCACGTACGCAGAGGGGGGGGGCTCCGGGCCCGGCCCCCCCCGAAATCTCACCGATTTTTTTTTCGCATAATTTTCTGATCCTTCGCACAGAATAAGGGATAGTGGTTAATTACTGATCTAGACAGAATTTCTCTAGGGAATAAAGCGGTCGTAGGCAGGTTTGCAATATAGGGTGAGTCTCTATTTCTTGATATGTGTGCTTTTGGTTTTTGTAGATGTTACATAATATAATGCGCCTTTTATAAACTGTTTTGAAGGATTTGGGCCCCCACCGAAAAAAATTCCTGCGTACGTGCCTGAGTGTTTCTACTCAGCTGTTCTGAAATAGCTGACCGCTTTTCAACCAATCTATGCTTACAGAAAACTACACACGGCTTTGGCTGTTCACAGCCTCTATCCACGCCCCTGGCCTTGCACGACAATCTTGTCAAATTTGCATAACTGGTCTCCGGACGAATAAGCTCTTCGGAAACAGTGACCGGGCGGATGATACGTCACGTAGAAAGAACAAACGTGGCAAGGGTGATAATCAGTGTATCGCTAATAGAGGAGATAGGTACACTTATGAAGTGAAATAAATAAATATATTCGCAAGCAGGCCGTTATGCCTCTACAAAATTCTTAATTTACATTTCTTCTAAGTTTACACAAGGAGAAAATGTCACTTGAATAGTATTCATCAACTTCCTTCAGGTTACTCTCTCTGGTAAGTTGTTCCAGTGCTGGACCACTCGGTTGCCGAAGGTCCAGCGGCCCATGTGCTTATAAAAGCGTTCCGTCCTCACTTTGTGCTGGTTTCCTCGAAGATGATTATTATTGAACTGCACGATTCTTATTATCTCAAGAACAAGAATGGATGGAAATACTACTGAAGTAGAATGAATACTATCATGAGTATGACATGTCCTTCAAAGAATTTAAAAACTGCAGCCTCATTAGTCCACTCCCTATACAGAAGATGACATAAAAATCATCTAGGTATCAACCCCCATAATAGAATGACAAGGTGCACCCATGGGGCATCACAAAAGAAGACCAGGTGCCAAGCTGTCTGCCCGCTTAGACAGGTTAGGTCTTTAGATGTTCACTAAAGATACAAATGACTTTACCCGACGATCACGGAAGTAAAAATTCCGGTGTGGATCAGGTGGACCAGAACGAGAATAGGTAATCCTCAAAGAGAACAGTGAAGAGAATAGGGGAGAGGGGGCAGGTTCGTTACGTTTTTGCTTTTTTGCATACCAAGATTTTGTTTTAGGTTCTGTTGCTTCCATTTTTTCTGAATGTCTAGAATCATCTCTTAGCTGCTATTGTTACTTTGTAGAATCTTGTTACCTATAACAATTTCTTTGCAAATTCCATTTTCCTGTTAACTACTTTCGTCCGGACCTGCCCCCAGACTGGGGGCAGGTTCGGACATGGCGGGGGAAGCTCCGGACATCAATAATTTGTAACCCAGGAAGGAGTATATACACGTTTTTTCATTCGTTTTCGTTGCATCAGTTCATTTCCGTTTGTTGCTTCCGTTTGGAATAAAAGTAACCTGCGTACCGTCACTTTATCAACATCTGTTATTATCATCCGGATATACTGTTACCCCTAGTTCTGAATATGACTTGTTTTCTTCCGAAATGGGTCGTAAATACTTTCTGAGCATTTCTGGTGGCTTCTTTTCTTCCCTGGTCCGATTTCCTCTTCTTTCATTATTTTTCTTTTTTTCCCCTTCAACTTCTCTTGCAATTGTTGTCCGAAACTGCCCCAAGTGTTTTTGTCCGGACCTGCCCCTGGTGCTGTTTTCACAAAAAAAAAATTATAACTCTCAACCTCTTTTAGCAATTGTAGATATTCGTTTTTGACATGGTAGAGCTAATCTTAAACTACTTAAATAAAAATCACCGACGATGTAAGTGGCTTTGGAACTACCAAAATGAGGTGCCAACCCCATGACATATAACTTCATTTCGTGCCAAAAAAGTGACACTAACATCGGTTTGCTATGATTGCAAGAGGGCAACTGCGGGAATTTTTAACAGAAGAAGCGTATATGTGTAAAAGCTCTGAAAAACAATTTTGCGTAATTTAAATTTCAATACTGAGGTTTGGAGAGCCTATGTCCGGACCTGTCCCTATGACGGACCTGCCCCCCTCTCCCCTATGAATAAAATATAATATTTTCTTTCTTTAAATTTATGTTCTAAATTTAGAGCTCTTTGACAGGTTAGGTCTTTAGATGGTCTCTAAGATACAAATGGCTTTGACGATCACAGAAGTGACAGAAGTAAAAATTCCGGTGCGGATCAGGCTGCTGGACCAGAACGAGAAAAGATAATCCTTAAAGAGAATGAAGAGAATATAAATGAACTACACATTATTTTCTTTCTTTACTGCAAAATTTTCGCGTCAGATTCGTCATACAGACTCAATCGTTCACTGGTTCATTCATGAGATTCATGTTAGGCATTTTTAAACTTGAATGAACAAAATCAAAATAAACAAGCCTACTAAAAATAAAAATGTTGTCACTATCACAGGCATCATATTTTCATAGATTAGATCATATTTAGATTCATATTATCTTGCACTTTCATCATAAAGTGTAAAAACTCTGGACTTTTTGGGAAGTGATGATGGGGGCCGAAATTCCTAGCAGGAATCGAAGGCGGCGACCGGCCGATCATGATCGCCTATTTGAACTTGAGGGATTGTCTGTAGCCAATAAATAAAAGAAAGATAGTTGATAGTTAGTAAAATTGATAGTTGTCTATACAAATAAGAAAATAAATTTCTCCATTCTCATAAAGTATGATGCCCTAAACCCTTTGGCTACCCTCCGCCCCTTGACAGTTGCCAGTGCGATAAGAATCCTTGGAGATCAATTTTATGATCCTGTGGAGAGCCCCTTGAGGGCTAAGATAGACCCCAGCTTAGGCCCATTGCCAAGCAGTGATTTTAAGTTTTTATTTATTCCAGCTTATTTTAAGAGGAAGCTTTAATAGGGAGGAGTTAAAGTGGGTTATATCAGTAAGGAGACATTTTTGGACTTGGAGCTTGGACTCGGAAACACTTGGAGATAGGAGGTATTTAAGGAGGGTGAGATCGGATGTTGGTCCCTGTTTCTGTCCGATGTGTGGAGAAAGTAATGAGATTGACTACATTTTCTGTTTTGAGTTAAAAGAGGTAAGGCAGGAAATTTGTTCGGGTTATTTGGAAAGGGTTCGAAGTGTTTGGATTGTTTTGAGGGATACCATTTTTAGGGGGATAAAGAAAATTTGGGAAGGTTGGTTAGTTAGCTGTGGCACATAGAGGCAAGTCTGTGTAGATTTTTTTTGTTGGTATTTGACAGTGCAAAACGGATAAATCAGCTGAAATTTATCGGAGCTATATTTCGGCCCTTCTTGGCAAGGGTCCTCTTCAGGCTCAAATCCGCTCAAGATGGAAAAAACGAAACTTGTGAAAGGCGCTCAAGATGGAAAAAACGAAACTTGTGAAAACACGCTTTGAGCCTGAAGAGGACCCTTGCCAAGAAGGGCCGAAATATAGCTCCAATAAATTTCAGCTGACTTTTCCGTTTTGCACTGTCAAATATGATTCGCAGTCAGCTTGGGCTGAAGGAATATTTATTTTTTATGGCACTTGCCTTCCGGCCAAGTGCCATATACCGATCACTTTTCCGTCGGTCGGTCTGTCGGTCTGTCGGTCGGTCAGTCCGGTGATCGCGAGTTAGGGTACTTCCAGATGTGCTAAGACGATGAAACTTGGCAGGCGTATTAGGGGCCCGGCCAAACTAACTTAGAAATCGTCACTTGCCCGATCCGACCATCGTGGGGGGAGGGAGGGGAGCCGGAATCCGGAATTTAGTGACATGCATAACTTTCGAACGGGTAATCGGATCTTAATGAAACTTGATATTTGGAAAGACACCATGTCTCACATGTCCCAACTCAAGTCCGGACCGAATCCGATGACTGTGGGGGGGGGGTCGGAGGGGGGAACCGGAAATCATGTAAACGCTTAGAGTGGAGCGATCGGGATGAAACTTGGTGGGAGGAACAAGCACAACCCCTAGGTACATCATTGACAGAACCGGACCGGATTCGTGCACTGGGGGGGGGGGAGTTAGAGGGAAGTTCCGGAATTCCGGTCATACGGAGTTAAGATACTTCCAGGTGGGCTAGGACGATGAAACTTGGCAGGCAAATCAGGGACACGACCAGATTAACCTGGAAACAGTCAGCTTCCCGATCCGACCATCGTGGGGGGAGAGGAGGGAGGGGGAATCCGGACTCTTGAGGCATGTATAACTTCCGAACGGGTGATCGGATCATAATGAAACTTGGTATGTAGAAAGACCACATGTCTCGGATGTCCCATTTCAAGTCCAGATCGGATCCGATGAAGCTGGGGGGGGGTCGGAGGGGGGGGTCCGGAAACCTTGTGACATGCTTGGAGTGGAGCGATCGGAATGAAACTTGGTGGGAAGAACAAGCACAAGCCCTATGTAGATCAGTGACAGAACCGGATCGGATTCGAGTATTGTGGGGGAGTTAGGGGGGGGGGGTCCGGAATTCCGGTGATCGCAAGTTAAGGTACTTCCAGACATGCTAGGACGATGAAACTTGGCTTGAAAATTAGAGACTTGACATGATTGGCTAAGAAATAGTTAGTTCCCAGATCCGGCCATCCCTTAAAGTACTAATGCTAACCAAAGTACAAAAAATACTTTTAAGCAATAGATACATTTTCGTTATCCCTATGAGCCCATGATCATTTTTGCCTCAAGGGTTTTGCTTACAACTGAATTCCTTAAAGTACAAACAATACTTCTGAGTAAAATATACATTTTCGTGCTCCTGGTTATCATCTTTTTTGCTTCAAGAGTTTTGATTACAGATGATTTTCTAGCGCCCTTAAAGTGCGCACAACCAAACGATACAGTCTCGTGATTTCCAAGGACCCATGATCATTCTTATATCAAGGGTTTTGCTTACAAATGATCAAAGGAAACCCACGAATTGACGAATTCCTACTTTCATCCTCAGACCTAGCCTTGCAAGTGCCATATGAGCTTCCAGCTCTTGTTGTTGGTTGAAGCTAAGCGGAGTTAGGAAAAAAGGGTAGTTTATTGGAAATCTATTTATTTATTTACTGGATTTGTTTTGAATTTACCGATTAAAAGTATTTTTTGTATCTTTTTAATAACCAAGGCCATATAGGGATTTTAGTTTCAATAAATATCCATCTATTTATCTATGTATAATAGAAAATAATAAATACTGAATGAGTTGAACAAACCCAGCAAGACAGACAAAAATACAAAGGAAAATTCTCACGATACAGAAGACAGTGACATTGCAATGATGCCCATTCACTCGTTGGCGCAATGCTGGCTGGCAAGTGGATGATGGATTCAGTTCTCTTCGCGTCTCCTCGTAAGTCGATTGTCATGATATTGCGAGAGTACGGAGCAAGCTCAGTCTTGAGTATCCCACGACCACACATAATGTGTTTACAATGCAGTTTATTGTAGCAAGACCACGTTAAGTGAGCACCTCCCAGTCTAACCCGAGTCCTAACTAGGTGTCACGAATGACAGAGTAAAATCACAGAAGTGTAAAAACGTATCGGAAAGGAAATGAGTTGCAACTTTTTTTTATGGTTTTCGTAAATCTGACAAATGAGTACCAAGTTAGGTTTGGAAGTTTCCAATCACGTTTCACATAATTTTCTATTACGAGAAAGTCGGTTTTTAACCTCAAATTGGATCAAATGTGTCCTAAGAGTTTGTTATCTTCCTTAGTAGGTAAATAAATACCAAAATTTTAGACCTAGGTGGGAGCACCCGTTTCATCACGTGCTAGCAGCTACCATTTCCTAACAATCGTAATGATAATTTGATGACAGTTTCCTCTAGTTTTCACCCCCCCCAATGTTGTCGGCCAGTCGGTAAAAAATAGCCGAGTCGGCGCGAAGCGCCGCTATTTTTCTTAAAAACAGTCGATTTTTTCTTGGAAACAGTCGATTTTTTCTTGGAAACAGTCGATTTTTCTTAAAAACAGTCGGTTTTTCGTAAAAATAGTCGATTTTTCTTAAAATTAGACGATTTTTCGTCAACACAGTCGTTTTTATCTGCAAAACCAGTCGGTAAAAATTACCAGCCAGTCGGTAAATACCTTGTCCCCCCCCCCAAACATTTTGGCTAGTAACGGCTCTGGTACAGGTAGAACGGTAACGGTAGAACTAGTGGCTTATGCTGAACCTTAAAATAACCTAAAACTGATAATTTATAAACATGGAAATTTTATTTAGCTTATATTTGACAGTGCAAAACGGATGTCGGCTACGCTGGAGTGCCAGTGAGCCGATGATCTAACAATCAAGCCGCCAACCAGCGAGAGACTCTACAGGAGGATCACACCACCTTATCTCGACTGGAAGTGCGTTTTAGGGTAATTAAGGTAATTGAGTTCAAATATTCCTTCAGCCCAAGCTGACTGCGAATCATATTTGACGACGTATCCGTTTTGCACTGTCAAATAAGTTTTGACTTTGTTCAGGAATTTGCACCAAGAAAGAAGCATCCGTTTAACCATGTAATAATTTTAACCTTGTTGAGTTTATAATAAATGCTGAACAACGGTCTTTTTCCTGAACCTTATTATAACTTGACAGTGATACTGTATATCCATGCCATTTATTCAGATACGACTTGTTATAAAAGTGTGCACCTAAACGGAAGCACACGTTTAGCCATGTGATGATTTTAAACGTTTTGGATAAATACTTATTTTTTTTAATACTTGAAAAAGCTCATGCCAAATGCTCTTTAGATACGAGTTTGTTTCAAGAGTCTATGCTTACACGGGAGCATCCGTCCCACCATGTGGTAATCTTGCTTTTTTTTTTTTTTTTGCAACAAATACTTATAACAAAACCTTAATCATCTGACAGTTTTAACCATTCCTGAGTTGATGATAAACGCTTATAACCGGATTTTTTGCTAAGCCTTAAAGTTTAACTGAAAAACAAACTTATGTTTGTGTCATTTAACTTAATACACTGAATTATTTGGATTCTGCAAAAGGATTTTTGTATTTTCCACTATCTGCTCCAATTATGACGTTCAGAATTTCTACGGCCGTCTCCACAACGAAAATTCTACTATGACGCGGAAAATTTCAATCTCAACACAAACGGGGCTTTTCTGTGTGCAGTGGTGAGATTGGTGAAGATTGCTTAATGCCTGAACCAAAAAAAAATCATAAATCTACAGCAAAATTACAAGCGCATAGAGGTACCACAAATCACACGAAAATTCCACTATTTGAAATTCGATTATTCGTGAATAGCGGAACAACGAAGTAACGCATTTTCAGCGGGTCTTCAAGCCAATTTAAGTGAATAAGTGATGGGTAACTAGATTGTCCTATCCCAGCCCTTTTCGGTTAAGCTTTAATAATTTAGTAATATTAAAATTATAATTTGTCAGTAAACATTTGACTATTTGATGTCCTATTTTGACAGCATTAGACGGTGAGTTTAATTCTAGCGAAATTAAGGCAGTTCTTGGCAAGGATCCTATTCAAGCTCAAGCCAGAAAACGAACCAGTAAAAACGGTCCTGTTTCATAAAGGTACTTCTTAACACGTTGTCTATGTTTTTCTTTATTTGAAAACGGTATTAAGGAGATCAGTATATTAGCCAAACTAACTTACTTCCTACGGTTAAAACAATATTAGCACTGAGGGAATGTACACATATCCAAAATGTACAAATATTCTACCATAAATACCCATGAATGGCACAACCCATTCACATTCCGTTAAGTAGTAAGTTAAAAAGACAAGTGCTTTTACGGATTCTGCCAAGTTTCATCATTGCTCGAATTCCGACCATATCAGGCTACTCACTCACGTTTTCCTCCAGCCCAAGCTGACAGCGAATTATATTTGACTGCGTTAAACAGATAAAATTGATTGCTAGAATACTAACCCAGCTGAGGTCAAATGTTACTTACGCAGTCAAATATTACTCACTTTAGTTGTGTTCCTACCAGAGCCAAATAACACCAGGGAGTAGCGCCAGAGCAAAATAACACAAGGGAGTAGCGTCAAGACCAGAGCAAAATAACACCAGGGAATAGCGTCAAGACCAGAGCAAAATAACACCAGGAAGTAGCGTCAAGACCTGTGCTTTCCATGCAAAAAAAAAAAGATACAACCTCCCCTGTTTCTTCGATGTATGCAGACCGCATCTTAGCTTTACTAGAAATTTCGACACCCGCAAGTTCGTCTTGCTTTAAATGCCGCAAGCATAGTGGGCGGTGCATGAGTGTGGCCCGTTTGCGAAGCACGCACACCATAGGTCTTGGCGCTACTCCCTAGTATTATTTTGCTGTGGTTCCAAATCGAACCGGGAAACCCTCAATTGCGTCCGAAAATAGTATGTTAAAGTCCCGTTTTTCGCAGTCGGATGCGAATATCCTCGTTCGCTCGAAATTTTGACGCACCACATGCGGATTTCACCTAAGTGAGGCGAATTTCACATTCGCGTTTTCGCATGCAAAATCTTATCGGACTCTATTGTGCACGTAGCTTTGCAAGTTTAGGTCACGTGAACGCAAATCTCGGACAAGAATAATCGGATTCGACGAAATTTCTCCATACATTTTCGATCCGAATTTCGGACGCTATTGCGAATTTTGCTCTCGACAGTAAAAATCGGACTGCGTTTCCATGTTACTTAAAGCACTGAAGTAATCCGCACCTGGATTTCACAGGACCAAAACGGACCCTTAAGAGCGTGTTCCACCCTTCTAGCAATAGTAACTATTAGTTACTATTTCCGTTACAACCTCACGGAAAGTTACTACGCTGACCGTTTCAACTTTCTCGAAATAGCAACTAATAGTAACTACTTGCTTACCATGCTACGGATCGTAGTAAGCGTGGTAACTACGGATCTCTGTAACTTGAATGGCTGGATTACCACGCGGAGTGATATTTTACCGGAAATTTAAAAAATGCGTTCCAGCCTTGACGCCAAAATTGGTGACGTCATGCGTCGTAACTACGGAAAGTAGGGTGGAACACGCTAAAAGTTACATGGACTCCGCTGAAAATTTGGGACACGAATGTTCGGACGTGATGAAAACTCTCTATGCATCTTCGATTCCAATTTCGGATCGAGTTGCGAATTTCGGTCCGGTTACGGATCTCGAATCCAACTGCATTTATACCATGTTATGGATGGAAATATACCAGTAGGCTACCGTTGGCAGCAGGCCCGTATCTAGGAAATTATTTCGGGGGGGGGGGGGGGGGGGGGGTCGAACCCCCTCTGGATACGGCCCTGGTTGGCTGTAACAGCGGCGATCGATTGCTGTATAAAACTGCATAGCATGACAACCCTAACCTGTGTTTTATAAAAGTCCATGGCCTATTTTTTGCATTGTGTTGCTGTTATTTTTATCAAACCCGATTATGTGTCTCACTAGGGCAAGTAATTTAATATAATTTCAGACTAAAGACCTTCCTGACATAAATTCTGGTAAACTGGAAACATCGGAAGGCTCGAAAACGTCACGGCAGAATCCGTCAAAGCACGCGTGACTTCAGTTAATTTTGATTACATAAACACAAATTAGGCATTTCTGATGGCAACACAGGTACGATGTTACAACTCGGTAGCAGGGCCTAAAAATTCCACATATGCTGGAAGAGACTTCGATGCATATTTAGTCGAATCCGCATCACTAAAACTTCGCAGTAACTTTTTGTCACGATTTACACCCATAAAACCGAACGGGAAATCCTTCCACTCCCCAAGCGAGGATACCCCACACCGAGGGCTATTCCGAGGCTTATGTCGAAGAAAAGATGCACTAGGGCTAGAATACTTGAATTCATTATCTTCAAACACATCCTCAGATGACACGCTTCCACTACCATGTTCTGCAAGTGCCCTGTCCAGCTCCATAAGGACCTGATTTTCGGCCATTTTTAAATCATCTGCCGTTTTTTTATCTTCCGCCAGATTTTCATCACTTTCAGCAACTGGGAGACAGATATATTTCGGAGGATCGATTTCGGAAATTTTCGCTGAGCGGAGTTGGGGGGAGTAGTTGGGAGAAGCTACTGAGGTGCGGGGTGTAGTTCTGGGAGAGGAGGTAGATATTTGAGAGACTTGCTTCTTCAGCTGCTCCATTTCGGTCTCCAATCTGAAAGAAAAGAAATACAGAAATTGTAATCATGGTAGCAGGCCCGTATCCAGGAATTTATTTCGGGGGGAGGGGGGGTTTGCCCGCGGATTTATTTCGGGGGGGGGGGGTGCCCACGGTTCTGACCAAAAAAAAACATAGATCAGAGGTTAAAGCCTACAAAAAACTATTACTTTTGTGGGTTTCGGGGGGGGGGGGAGTCGAACCCCCTACCCCCCCGGATACAGCTTTGCATGGTAGTCATCACTGTCGAAACGGTCGTTGCTAGGTCACCGTTGGAACTAATTCGAACGGGTTACTACGCAGAAGCTCCCACTTTAGTCATCCATTCGGGGTTATTTGTAAGTCACATCCAAACCTGCCAAGGACAAGTCAGAGCCATGTTTGCTCTCACGTCAACGCACGTCTGTTCAACCACCTGGGTTATTTTTTTTCCACATTTATGGAAACACTACAAAGGGTTGCGCGGAAGGTTTGTGTGGTGTATGAATGAATGAATTCAGTGCAACAAAAAGCCCGAGGACCATTGTATCAAAAATAAACAGTGATATTCGACCACAGGACCGTATCCAGGAATTTATTTCGGGGGGGGGGGGTTGCCCACGGGTCGGACCAAAAAGTACAAAAAACATATATCAGGGGTTAAAGCCTACAAAAAACTATTACTTCTGTGGGTTTCGGGAGGGGAGTTCGAACCCCCTACCCCCCCCCCCTGGATACGGCCTTGTTCGACCATAATACTATCCAATCTAAAAGCCATGTTCTATACTCGCAACGCAAAGTAACGCCCCAAAATTCAATCCCCCGATTTCAGTAAAATTTCACGCTAAATTTTGTCCTTCACAAGGCGAATCAAAAATTTTACGAATAAAAAACACGTTCCTAATGGGTTCAGTTTGATTTTTTCAAGATTCGCACTAAAATAAGGACCATATTTGACTGCGCAAAACGAATGAGTCAGCCGAGGTTTATTCTAGTGATATTTCGGCCCTTCTTGGCAAGGGTTCTCTTCAGGCTTTGATTACATGTCCGTTTTTCTACCTTGAGCTTGAAGAGGACCCTTTTATTATTCTGTGGGGTAGGCCAAAAACTCTGGCCGACATCTAAATAAATGGCATGGATATAGCCTACGCAGTATCACTGTCAAGTTATTATAAAGTTCAGGAAAAAGACCGTTGTTCAGCCATTTATTATAAATTCAACAAGGTTAAAATTAATTAAATGGTTTATTGTACTCCATTTGCCTTTCCTCTGGAATTTGTGGGTAATACATAAATTATTATTAAACGGGTGCTTCTTTCTAGGTGCAAATTCCTAAACAAATGGCCCACTGTCTAAATCCCCCCCAGAACAATTGATGGCAAGCCATCCCTCCACGCACAAACGACACCACTCAAGAGGACACTTGCCAAAAGAGCCAAAATATTACTAAAATGAATCCTAAGGGATTCATCCGTTTAGCATAATCGAATGTCAGCTTGGGCCTTGGGCTGAAGGAATACTTAGAATAAAGTCCCCTAAAAACCAATTCAGTCCCCTAAAACAAATTCTCGGAGCAAAATAAATTCGATTCAACATTCAATAGGAGCAACAGCTTACTAGAACTCTCAAAGTGACTCGCACTGTTTTCTTTAGTTCGAGCAGGTCAATATTTGAGCTGTCAACACATCATACAATGATACATGAAAAGATACACGATTTAATAAGCAACTCTACGGGCGGATTGTAAATATTATCTTATTTGCTCCACGCCAATCTACGGTCGAAGACCCACAAAAAAGTGAAGAGGGAGAAATAAAACTGGAGCATATAGTATGGATATTTTCAGTGTTATTTGAAATTTGAAAACGCACTAGGATATATTTCATTAAAAATTTGGATTGAAAACCGAACATTTTATTGAGGTCCATAGGACTGGTGAATTTCTCCACAACAGAAAAACTGTTAATTAAAGAGTAGGAGAAGAGCAGAATGGTCGAATAAAAAAAAAAATGAGAACATCTAAACGTCCAAGTTTTCTCATCACTAAATATTCCTTCAGCTCAAGCTGACTGCGAGTCATATTTGACAGTGCAAAACGGATAAGCACAAGTTTCGTTTTTCCATCTTGAGCGGCTTTGAGCCTGAAGAGGACCCTTGCCAAGAAGGGCCGAAATATAGCTTCAATAAATTTCAGCAGACTTATCCGTTTGCACTGTCAAATATATTTCTCATCACTCATGCATTATTTCCTACTAAAATAATTATAAAAGATCCCTTACTTCAAGTAGATACTAGGCCACGAAGGTAATCTTAGCAAAACACTTCAAACACAAGTTAAAAGGAAATATTTATTTATTTACCCATCACTACACCGTTTTGAACAGGAAGATATAAATATTAAATTAAGTATCCCATTAAAAAAATAAATATCTAACTGGGAAAGGATTACATATACATATTTACCCATCACGACGTCAAAATGGTAAAGATAAGTATGAATGACAAGAGAAGAAAGAAGAAAAGGAAAAAGGACTAGCCTACATAATTTAGAGTCGAATTTTATAATTACAAAAGGATTATGTAATTTTGACGTTTCAAATATGAACAGAAACAAGTGAACGGGTATTAAGAAGAAGGGAGGAGGCTGGCAATTAGTGATGTGACATGTTCTGGATTTACAATAAAATACAATAGCCTACAATACAACACACATTTTTTGTTTTCTGCAATTTACAAATATGTGTGATTTTAAACCAACTGGCAACTGTCGAGAACAAGGATGAGCAGTTAGGTGTGGTGATGTCAGATCTTCGGCTATGCAAAATCTTTTGATCGAGTGATCCAAGCTCTTACTGAAACTTTATTGTGGCCATTTCAACCGTCAAAATAAGAGGATGAGCTAGCAATTCTCTAAGGGGGATCGGACTGACTTTATAATATATCGGAATGCATTTTGACATTTGAAGACAAAGCTCTGAGACAGGGTAGTGTCATTTCTTCACAACTCTAGACCACCTGGTGGAAAACAGGTAGGTAGCTTGCAGTAACTTGGCGCGTGGGCTACTATACTGTCAGCAGTTTGATAAGACCAACTGTCAGAAATTCCACAAGACTGTATCCATATGCTAAATGTCAAAGAACCCATCGCAACTATATTACTGATTCAGTCTACGTCAGTGGGCGAATCCGATCATGGAAGGATTCGAATCCGAATCCGGGGCTAGGTACGAATCCGAATCCGCCATTTTATGCTTAGGATTTGAATCCGGAATCGAATCCGGATTCGAATCCGACCTTAACTAAAGTCAAATCATGCGCACAGGTTATAGTTTAAAAATCGGAGGTGACAAAAAGCACCGATATCTTGACCTGACTTGACTTGCTTTATTTGCTACTAATTACAAAATAAACTATTTAAACACACAACCGCCCGGGGAAGGCTCAAACAGCCTGATGATGGACGGCTGCAATCCTCTGATTCTCAACCTTTAACAAATGTCAAAGACAAAGATAATCAGATAATCAGATAACGTGATAAATTACTGAGGACGGTTAGTGGTGGAGACCGAAAAATTGGATTGCCTAACACACTGTGTAAAAATTGGGAAAACGGAAACTGGAAGAATGAAGACTAGAAATTTTAGCGGATTCGCCAGAATGAGTCTTTGGAATCCGAATCCAGCCTGACAAGCAGAAGATTCGAATCCGGCCAATATTTCGCCCATCTTTGGTCTACGTCCATATCACTGATTATATTACTGATGAATTGTATTACTGATCCATCCTTTCTCATGTCCGAGAGTTCGAACTTGACATATTTCGGGAAATTTTTATGCCGGTTTTCTAAACTTGATTTACAAACTTTTCTCATTATTTTATGATGGAAAATTACGATTTAAAAAAGTCGATACCTCGAAAAAGAAATGGGAAATTTTGTTTCCAGAAATTGTTAAGCACACATTTTTCGATGCGTTTTGCACATCGCGTATTAAACCTTTTTTTTTGGGAAATTTTTATGCTGGTTTTCTAAATTTCAATCTAGCTCTTATACTTTGAAAAAGTAAACAGATGTATCTATTGATTGCTGAGCAGACCGATGGCCATGACAACAATTAACCATAAACACAAAAACAAAAACCTTATCCATAATCTTTCTCTTCTCTGATGACATACTTTATAATTTCTGATATCCTTAATAATTTCTATTTCATTCATCTTTTCACTCACTCTATTTCATCCAGTACAAAGCATACTTTTTCCGATCCGTTGCGTTGACTGATTGTATTTTGGTCGAAGTTTTAGTTGTGAATATTAACTTGTATATATATTTCATTTAGTATAATCTTTCAAATGAAATGAACGTAGATTGGTATAATTATTGGCCAAATGAAGACCAATTATTTATTTATTTTTATATTTGCCTACTCGCCAGCTTTGACGGAATAATAAAATAAAATTAAACATGTGATTCTTACATCTACACATCTAGATGTAAAGCTCATCAGAGACGGACCACCGCGTGAGAAATGGTCATACCCATGTCAGTGCATAGTATGCCTCATACGATAGACAAAGGGACCCAAGTTTTGCCATACCCCCCTATTTGCTATCCTACTTATTTAGTCATAAATAGGCTGATATTGCCGTTCTCCGAGTACAGTAGTGCATGAGAAATGACCAGTTCTAAGGACAATTACCATCTGAGCACCCGTCGCTCTGTTTACCCAATCTGAGCAGTCCCATGATGAGCCAATCTCACAGCAGTCTAGCAATTACTTTTCCTCTATTAGCGGGGGCCCTCCGCACAAAGCAAACATCATAGAGTAAACAAATCCCCAAGTTAGGAGTAATATGGACTCCCTCTCTTTCAAGCCCGGTTGGGCAAAGTTAACTGATTCCAGTAAGGCTTTTCCTGAATCCTGATCACGGACTAGAGGGAACTGCTTACCCTTTGGTTTTCGAAAAGTGTCCTGCGCATGAATGAATGAATAACTTTATTGTTAATATCGCGAGGATAAATAAAACAATATATGTTACAAAAATAAAATGTCTGTCACTTGTTAAAATTTTTCACAAAATATTGTCTGAATGACTGCCTGTATCTCGTCGACGCACCAGGGTTGCATGGTTCCAACTTGTTTTGGTGTCGGGTGTAGTGTTGGGCTGATTTTGACGGCGGAAGGATGTCACGGTGCTTGGAAGACGATAGCAAGTCATGTCCAAAAGACATGACCAACTCATGCCTTCTCTCCTTCAAAATGGTCAGCTTGAGTTGTGAGAGACACATATCGTATGGTTAAATGAACCATGGACTCCGACTTTTTCAAGCCTGGCTGGGCATGGTTAACTGATTCTAGTAAGGATTTTCAGAGGGGTTGCCCACTATCAATTTTATGGTACAACAAGTGCCCGGTGCCGCGCTGCCCGGCCAGAACCGGCACCGGCTGACATCATCCAGCACCGGTTGCCACGTGTTAGAACAATAAAATCAGCATGTTTAGAAGTGGAATCGCCTAATTTATGGCCGGGAAAGGATGTACAGCATGTGCCGAGGAGTGGGTAACCCCTTGGAAGTTTCCTGAATCCTGATCACCGGACTAGACGGAGCTGCTCACCCTTTGATATTCGAAAACTGTCCTGCGCATAAACCAGGGACTCTCTCTCTTTCAAGCCCGGTTGGGCAAAGTTAACTGATTCAAGTAAGGCTTTTCCTGGATCCTGATCACCAGACTAGAGGCAACAGCTTGCCCTTTAATACTCGAAAACTGTCCTGCGAATGGACCATGGACTCCCTCTTTTTCAAGCCTGGCTGGGCATGGGTAACTGTTTCCAAAAAAGCTATTCCTCCTGAGTCCTGGTGACAGGCCTAGGGCAAGGTAAGGTAGAATTTCATTAAAATTTCATCAAAATTAAGGGGCGAATAATTTTTTCAACAGCTAACGAGATAGTCGATTTAGGGGTAAGAAGACATACCGAACACGAATATGAAAACCATTTTCTCGCCGAACAAGTAGTTCACCCGGAATCCGGCCAAAACCAGAAAGCCTGTTAAAAGTAGGGTATAAGTTTTAATTAAAGTTGTTCGATGTTCGATTTAGGGGTGAGAAGACATTTCATTAAAATGGAAATAGCAGTAGGGTCAGATAAAGCGCCGGACATGCCAGTGGCATACACAAATGGCACTTAGTTTATGATATGATTTTTATAGATAGATATTAAAGTCCCAGCCTAAGGCATTACCAACTGAACAGAAAGAACGATAATTTTAGCACGAGAAAATTAGGGATGTATATACATAGAAAAATGATTCCAATCTTTCAGCCAATCATAAACAATCGCAAATAAGCGCAGCTGTATAATGCTCTTGCATTACCGCGTGCACTTGCACTAGCACCGTTCTGGAAAATTTTCCACACATCCGATGTTAAGACTATTAGAACTACTTATTACAAATACGCAAAATTCCTGCTTGGGCTGCCGTTGTTGTCCCGTAATCGACGAGTCACAAGAAATCATGGGGTAAGAGATCCGGTAGAGGCTGCTTTAGAGCGTCGTGCTCGATTTCTGGAATCCCTCGACCCTCTAAACAGCCTCTATCCAGCAATTAAGCAATAAAAAAAGGTTACTAGTAATTTATGCATTTTTTGAAGTTAAAATAGTGCAAATTGTTTACAAGGTTGAAACTGTATTTGTTCTTTCTTCTTTATTTTTTTTTCTTTTCTTCTACTCCATCAGTGACATTTTTATGTAAAGATGGGCAATCAACTTATTCATTCATTCATTCAAAATAAAAGAAAGGAAATGTAATTGTTATCTATCACGTACTTCTTGAGAGCCTTAAAAAAAAAAAAAAATTCATCTGATAGGACTAAAGGATACTGCTTATCCTTTCATGCCCCATAACTGTCCTGACATCAACCATTAGTGGCGTTTTTGATCGCCGATGAAATTTCCCCGGTAGACGAAGGAAGTTTGCCGATTCGTGCTTGTTTACTGTTTTCGATAGCCGATAGCCGTTGGAGTTGGAGGCAACGTCCATCGCCTATCGGCGAGTCCTAGGCCGATAGGCGATGGACAGGAATTTAGGCGATAGACGTTAGCCGTTGAGCACAAAAACAGAAATTAGAAGAAACAGCTACGGCTATCGGCTTCCGGCGAACGTCAAAAACGCCAAAAAGTCAAACGGCTACGCTATCGCCGAACTAATCGGCGATCAAAAACGCCACTATTGACTCCCTCCCCTTCAAGCCTGGCTGGGTGAAGCGAACCGATCCCAGTAAAGCTTTGTCTGATAGTCGGACTAGAGGGATTTGCTTACACTTTAATATTCGGCAGCTGTCCTGCGCATCAACCAAATCAGATTTTCGAACCTATTAACCCTAATACACAATCATGAAACCCACAAAAACCAAATTCTCCACATTCCAGTTTAGAGCCACAACTACTAATCCCCAAAGATCATCAGAATCATCAATGTGTAACTAAACAACACTAGGATATGTGTTTAATCATATTTATTCAGCAGAAAAAAGATGTGATCCTCCTTGAAGATGAGAGTTTTGCACTATCTTTCAATTTTAAAGTTTTTCATGGATCTACTGTACTGTGTGATGGATGCTATTAATGAGGCGAGGCGGGACATACAGAAACTAATCCACTTGGAGCGCAGAATTGGTACAAGACCAACTGCATACTTTCAAATGATGTCCTTAGACAAAATAGTGCATAAGTGGCGGACAGCAGACATCTATCTTCAAATTCAGACAAGCTTTCTCTCTCTGGGAACAAGACCAAAGCTTTCGATGGAATCCCAAAAATTTAATATTTGATCCAGACAACTAGGTCTTGTCTTCGCCAGATCCAGTCTTCGCCAGGCTAATCATCTGAGAAAACCAAGTTCAGATATACCTGTACAAGCCATATCTATTATGACCATACTGATCGAAACTTCCTGCTTTACTTCTGCCAAATTTCCAGTTTCTGCCGAATTATTGTCCAGCAAAAAAAGGAAAGTTCAGAAACGAATTCAGCGTATCTCCTTATCCCTATAAAAAATATCTGATCAACTTCAAATAAAACTTTAACTTACATAAAATCCGGTTTCAACCAATATAAAAAAATCCGATTTCAACCGGATTCCGGACGAACTATATGTCCGGGTACAAAATGATTGTCATATACAGATTCAGCGTCTCTTCTTACCCTCAAATCTGTCATCTAATCAACTTCAAATATAACTTTTGCTTTTAACCCGCTTTTGAACTACTTGTCCGGCGAGAAAATGGTTTTCACCATCGTGTTCAGCATGTCTTCTCACCCCTAAATCGAACATCTAATCAAATTCAAATAAGACTTTTGCTTTTAACAAATTTTCCGGTTTTGGCCGGATTCCGGGCGAACTACTTGTCAGGCGAGAAAATGGTTTTCACCATCGTGTTCAGCATGTCTTCTTACCCCATAATCGACTATCACATTAGCTGTTTCATAATATTCTGTTTGCCCCTTAATTTAATCCCCCCCCCCTAAATGTAGGGCTACAGAGCCCATCTACGAATCGACCTTACTCTTGACCCAAAGAATCCTCACACCAAGTTTCATCAAAATATCTCATTCCCTTCAGGAGTTATCGTGTTCACAGACGGACAGACGGACAACTTTTGCGATGTCATAGGTACCCCACACTTACGTTTTGGGATCCCAAAAATAAAGAGAAGAGAGCACAAGTTTCTAAGCCAGAAGCAATGATGATGAACCTCTCATTTCAATTCCTTTTCCCTCGAAAAGTCAAAATTACTAGCTCTTTGCCCATTCTCCATTCAACCTCCGGGCGATGACTGTATCCCAACTGAACTAAATCCTAAATCCCCCCATTGTAAGATCGCGTATTACAATTTTGATTGTTGGCACCAGTTGTGGAGAAACAATTTGAATAATGTTTGAGCCGGCTGCCTCTCTTTCAGCTCTAGGAAGACACATTAAGCACTATCTACCCAGAATATATTTTTGTTTATTTATTTGTACGCTCGAAAGCCGAAGAACATAAATAATAGGAACCTTGCAAAAATGTAATAACGATACATCAAAATATCAATTCATTCACGACGTAATAAACACTGAAATCCTAACACACTTCTGTCGACCCAGGTCTATCCACATAAGACAACTACTTCACGATTACACACAGTCCGGTTTTAGCAGTCGGATGCGGATTTCCTCCTTCACTCCACAATTTCGACGCATTGCATACAGGTTTCCCCATAGTGATGCGAATTTCGCAAGCGTCTTTTCGCATGCGAAATCTTTCCGGAATGTATGTGCACGTAGCTTAAGGGTTTGACGGCACCAGATAGATTTAAAGTAGAAGCGCTTTGCTTGTTTACAAAAGAGCTTCACGACATAGAGCTAATACAAACCCACTCATTTGCATTGGAATCAACCGGAAACGTTCAGAATCCGGTAGGACATTCCATTCGGACATTTCACAGAAGCCGATTACTCGGAATTCTGCATGATATTTTCTAAGTAAGGTCGGACACGATTACTACTGACAATTTCCAGAATATGGTTGGATAAAGAAACAAAAGCGAGATTTCCGGGGATTTTGCGGATTACGCACCGGATAATGTTAGGATCCGTGATGGAAAGACTGGTTTAGCCCAGTAGCTGAAATACAGCTTAGTGAGTAAAAGTCAAGCGAATAAACAGGGAGCCACTGGACATCGAAATAGTCCGAACATAAAAATCGACTTACTCGTTAATTCGATTTTCGGATTTCTTTTGCTGTTTAGTCGAGAGGTCCAAATCCCTCTCTAACTTCTTGCGATTCGCTTCTGAAGTAGTTGCCGGATCTTCCTGCGACGGATCCGGTTTTGGAGGCGACTGCCACAAATCCGGCTGAATCGGATGGCCATTGGCTACCCACCCGTGGCCGTTGGACATATGGACCGGAATCTAAGCGGAAAAAGAAATATGTAATGGATAAGACCAAAAGAATCGACGGGATCCCAAACGGGAATGTGTCTTTTTGTTTGTTTACCCTACGTCAAGGCCTGCTGGATAACACTTCATACCGCACAGGCCCAAGGGCATTGTAACTTGGGCATTACACTCGCATGCAAAATCTCGAACCTGTCTAATTCAAACATTTCAGCTTTTTTTTGCAAAAATTTCGGTTTTCGCCAGATTCCACTCGTATGATTAGTCTGAGCCAAAGAAATGCATGCAGCAATCAGTTCACCTAAGAAATTTTGACAATTCTGAAATTTTCTCCGGACTAGGACTGAATTATCCACCCGAGAGGAGCATTAACAACATATCTTAACCCAACATTCCTTACCACTAAAGCCAATCCATCAATCAGTTTTCTCCACCATTTTGGTCCGTTCTCAAATATCCGGTTCTTACCGGATTCCGTGACGATCCGAGAACAAACAGCCATGGTTTTATCCTCAAATCGACCCCTCATCGGTCAATAAGGTTCACTCGTAAATTTTCGGTTTTGAGCGAGTTATTTTCGATGTTTGATGGAGTAAGGCGTGCTCTACTAGCCTCAAAGCATCCTTTCGCAAAATATCCATCCGAGACAACTAATAGCAATTCTTAACTGGCTGAGGGTTGAAGAATCTCCCACAACGACTGAGCGGAGTGACAATGCTATCGCGCGGGAACGACGTAATCGACCACGTACTGAGAATTGACAAAACTGAGGAGACAACACGGGTAGATATTTTTTTTTATATTTGTATTATAATATGTTTATTTGTTTTTTTTTTATTTCCGCCGAAATCGACAATCACGTCGACACACAAAAAGAAAAGCACAGACATTTTTGTCTTATGATATGTTTGTATTTGTATTTTCTTTTTCTTTTTTTTGGGATCCCAAAACGTAAAACCGGACGGACAAAACCGTCCTAAAACCGGAAAATTTGTTGAAAGCAAAAATTGTATTTGAAGTTGATTAGATGACAGATTTAAGGGTAAGAAGAGACGCTGAATCTGTATCTGACAATCATTTTTTACCCGGACGTATAGTTCGTCCGGAATCCGGTTGAAACCGGATTTTTTTTGTATAAGTTAAAGTTTTATTTGAAGTTGATCAGATGTTCTTTATAGGGATAAGGAGATAAGCTGAATTCGTTTCTGAACTTTCTGTTTTTTGCTGGACAAGTAGTTCGCTTGGAATTCGGCCGAAACCGGATATTTGGCAGAAGATAAGCAGGAAGCTTCGATCAGTATCGTCGAAATAGATATGGCTTATAGAGGTATATCTGAACTTGGTTTTCTCAGATGATTAGCCTGGCGAAGACTCGATCTGGCGAAGACAAGACCCAGTTGTCTGGATCAAATATTAAATTTTTGGGATCCCATCAAAACCTTTGGTCTTGTTTTCTTGGAGATCTTCTCGAAGATTTGTTTTTTCATGGAGATTTGTTCGCCATGTAGACGACAAGGGTGGGTGTTATTATTTATATTTTAGGCTTGTACTATGGAGTCGAGCGACTGCAGAAGAGAGCCTGTAGGGTAATACTTGGGCACAATTGTCCTCTTACAGTGAAAGCCTTCAACTTCTCGACATCGAAAAACCATCTGAAAGAAGACATAACTGAAAGAAGACATTTTTCAGGCCCATTTAGAAAATATGTCTAAATTTTTTGTGTTTATACTGTCAGAGGCGTTACTAGCCAAAATGTTTAGGGGGGCAAAGGATTTACCGACTGGCTGGTCATTTTTACCGATATTTTTTTTTCAGAAAAAAAAACTATTTTGACAAAAAATCGACTGATTTTAAAAAAAGTACTACTTTCAAGAGAATCGACCATTTTTAGGAAAACCGACTGTTTTGAAGAAAAATCAACTGTTTCCAAGAAAACAAGACCAAAGGTTTCGATGGGATCCCAAAAATTCAATATCTGATCCAGACAACTAGGTCTTGTCTTCGCCAGGCTAGTCATCTGAGAAAACCAAGTTCAGATATACCTGTAGAAGCCATATCTATTTTGACGATACTGATCTAAACTTCCTGGTTTACTTCTGCCAAATTTCCGGTTTCGGCCGAATTCCGAGCGAACTACTTGCCCAGCAAAAAAAAAGATAGTTCAGAAACGAATTCAGCGTATCTCCTTATCCCTATAAAGAACATCTAATTAATTTCAAATAAAACTTTAACTTCTAAAAAAAATCCGGTTTCAACCGGATTCCGGACGAAGTATATGTCCGGGTAAAAATGATTGTCATATACAGATTCAGCGTCTTTTCTTACCCTTAAATCTATCATCTAATCAACTTCAAATAAAAATTTTGCTTTTATCAATTTTTCCGGTTTACGCCGGATTCCGGGCGAACTACTTGTCCGGCAAGAAAATGGTTTTCACCATCGTGTTCAGCATGTCTTCTTACCATTAAATCAAACATCTAATCAACTTCAAATAAAACTTTTACTTTTAACAAATATTCCGGGCGAACTACTTGTCCGGCGAGAAAATCAATCTTTCATATTCGGATTCAGTGTGTCTCCTTACCCCTAAATCAACTACTATCTAAATAGCTTTCAAAAATATTTTTGTTTGTCCCTTAATTTGAAACCCCTCCCCCACCCTCAAATATATGGCTACACAGCCCATCTTCGAACTTGACTTGTACTTTGACCCAAAGGATCCTCCCACCAAGTTTCATTAAAATATCTATTCCCTTCGAGAGTTATCGTGCTTACAGACCGACAGACGGACAACTTTTGCGATCACAGGTATCCTGCCACTTACGTTTTGGATCCCAAAAATCGACTATTTTTACAAAAAATCGCGGCGCTTCGCGCCGACTCGGCTATTTTTCTACCGACTGGCCGACAACATTGGGAGTGCCGTCCCCCCTCCCCCCCATACGTGACGCCCCTGTATACTGTCATTTATCTTGTGTTGTTTTTCGTTGTTCTTTTTACTCCGCTATATAACCTTGTGTATTTGGCGGGTTACAAATAAAATATATATATATATATAACCTTCTCTTGCGTTTTGGCCACCAAAGTTTTGATTCTGGACACCACATAACCATTCTTCCAGACTTCATTACCGCTTCTCTTGGTCCTAATACGTGAAGCAAGAATGACCCGAGAACCAAGCTTCTTCCTCTGCCATCAAATCCACAGAGCGATACTTAAAAAAAACATAAAACGTTTTGACTGTACTAAATTTTTATTTCGTTTCATATTCTTTCTTTGCTGTTCGTGTTGTTCGTATTGTTTTTCCGATTTTTGCCCGTGTTAGCCAAGTGCTATTGGGGCTAAAATAAAACTGATTGACTAATTGATGTTTGTATTTGTATTTTCTTGTTCTTTTATTGTCTTGGGAGATTTTTTTTGTCATGTACCCGTTTTTGCGTACCCAGAAACAACGGCGAACGCCAACTGCTATCGGCTATCGAAAACAATATTAAGCACGAATCGGCACATTCGCTTCGTCTACTGGTCAAATTTGACCGGCGATCAAAAACGCCACTAGTATTTTCCCACTGCGGCTTACCTGATGGACCGGCTGGGATGCCATTGGTTCGGAAAATTGGCGAAATCCATTCAGCTCCATATTTGCTACTCCCAAAGAGTGACCATTCAGTCTCGCTTCCGCCGGCAGCTTTGGGTTCAGGGGGGACATATGCGGGTAGTTTGGAGCGAAGCTGTTGGAGGCCGGGGACAGGCTGCTCAGGGGGGAACTTGAATGAAGTCCTAGATAGTAAACTTACAATTAAAGCAGAGTCTCAGTAGGTTACATACAGTTTATGATGATGAAATTTTATTTACGTACTAGACAAAAAAAAGTATTAGCGCAGTACAAAGAAAGAAAAGGAAATATTAAAGTGAGCTTTCAGTAACGGAGTAAATACGCAAGAAAAAAAAAGGGGGAAATCGGGTTTAAAAAATCTTCTTCCTAGATGGAATGTGGAAAAATGGTCAAGGGTAGAAACGTGGAAGTCCCGGGCAATGGACTATAACTCTGCACAAAGTTCAGAGGGAGAAAAAAGTTTGCAGTTACGCGGGAATTACTGTAGCGTTGAGGAAGGTACAAAAGAAATTTACAATATTTGAAATAAAAAACAAGAGCTGTAAGCTCATATGGCACTTGCATGGGTTGAGATGTAGTGTTTGATCAAACTGCGCACTTTAAGGGAGCTAGAGAAAAAGTACTTTGTTTTAGAACTTGGCTGTAATGATACGCACTTTATAGGCAATAGAAACTCATCTGTAAGAAAAACTATTGAGACAAAACGATCACAGGCCCTTAGGGATCATTGATATATACCGTTTGGTAAAAAGTATTTTTTTTTTTCACTTTTCGGTTAAAATGTGCACTTTAAGGGTGATAAAATAATTTTTTAAGCAAAACCCTTGCGGCACAAATGATTATGGGTTGAGATGTATCGTTTGATGAAAAAAAGTAGTTTTCGACCTTGCGATTCAGATGCGCACTTTCAGGGAGCTAAAACTTCATTTGTAAGCAAAACCCTTGAGGCAAAAATGATAATGTCCTCATGGGGATTATGAAAATGTATAATTTGCTTAAAAGTATTTTTCTAAATCCAGCCCAGTTCGATCGTCCTAGCACATCTGGAAGTACCTTAAATCGCGATCACCGGAATTCCGGACCCCCCCCCCCCTCAAGCTCCCCCACAGTCGCCGGAGACAATCCGGCTCTGTAAGTGATTTATCCAGAGCATCTCTTTATTATTCCCACAAAGTTCGATCCCGATCTCCCCAGTCTGAGCCGGTCACGTATTTTCTCCCCCCCCCCCCCCATTGTTGTCGAATCCGGTCCGGACATGACAAAGGTCACCAGAGACATGTCCTCTGATCAATTATCAAATTTCACTCAAATCCGATCAACCGTTCCAAAGTTACGCATGACTCAATATTCCGGATTCCCCCTCCCGCTACTCCCCCCACGACTATCGGATCATGTAAATTTTTATTTATAAGTCAGTTTGATCGGGTCCCTGATTCGCCTCCCAAGTTTCGTCGTGAAAATCCCCAAAACCGCCATTACCGGAATTCCGGGAAAATCCCCTCCACCCCCCCCCCCCCTAGTGACCGGATCCAGTCCAAATGTATAAAGGATTTATCTGGAGCAGATGCTTGTTCTTCCCAGCAAGTTTCACTCCGATCCCTCCATTCTAACCGTTTCTCGAGATTTCCGGTCTCCCCCCCCAACTCCCCCATAGCTGTCGAAATCCGGTCCGGACTTCAAATGGGACATCAGAGTTATGCCATTTATTCAGTTATTAAGTTTCATTCCAATCCGATCATCTGTTCGAAAGTTACACACTAAGCTCCAGTTTTCCGGATTCCCCAGCCCTCCACTCCCCCCCAGGTGGTCGGATTGGGAAACTGATTATTTCCAGGCTAGTCCGGTCGGGTCCCTGATGCTCCTGCCAAGTTTCATCGTCCTAGCACATCTGGAAGTACCCCAACTCGAAAAAGTGTGACAAAAACTACTTAATTCTCAGAATTCCCCGGCCCACCACTCCCCCCCAGATGGTCGGATCGGGAAACTGATTATTTCCAGGTTAGTTTGGTCGGGTCCCTGATTTTCCTGCCAAGTTTCATCGTCCTAACACATCTGGAAGTACCCTAACTCGAACATGTGGGACAAAAAAATTCGGACCGACCGACCGACCGACCGACCGACCGACGGACGGAATTGCGATCGGTATATGGCACTTGAGCCAGAGGCTGCAAGTGCCATAAAAACCTGATACGTTTTAATCTTTTCGTCTCAGAATGCCAAAAATTCGGGAAAGGTTTCAAACAAAGAGAAAACAAAAGGTTCAAGGTTCAAGGTTTTTTATTCTCAACTCTAACTGAATAAACATTAAAAATACGATATTCTGCACTTACAATTATTTCAGGGTTTGAACCGGAGAGAAGAAAAACATCGAATGGTTCAAACCCTTTCATAAAAATCAATAAAACAAAATCGACCCAACGCTGAGTAGAACGATCAGCGCACGGCACTGCCAACACGAAGCGAAAACCAATCCAAACAAAAACAACAACAAAAATGGGGAAAGGGTAACTGAAAACCGCAGCATCACCAGAGAAAAAAAAATTAAATAAACATGAAATACAACCAATCTCTAAATGTTAATTATTTATTCTTAAAACTATTAATGAGAATTTGAGAAAGCTGTTTTTTTATATTTTGAAGGGATCTTGTAGAATCAATTTTAGGAAATAAAATTTGCCATGAATTCAAAACAGAATAAGATGGAGAAAAATAGTATACAAGTTATCAAGGGGCTTTTCTGTTATACCTTCCTCTGTTTCGAACTGATTCTTCATATCCGACACGAAAACGGAGTCGTGAACAACCGAAACAGTGTTCCTGTACATTTTTTTTTCAGAGACCGAGCTATGATCATGTCAAGACTTTTTACGGTTGGGGAATTTCTCGTTTTGAAAAGAAATAAAGGAATCTTTCCAGCTGTTGAATTAAAGATTCTGACATTTCGAAGCGTTAATAGAAAGGCCGGTGTGAGATAGACTAATATTATAGTTGCGTTTTCGCAGATACCACGGTATCTGTTACCACGGTAAATGGATCTGCAATTAGTTGTTTTTGCAGTTACCGCGGTATCTGATACTACGGTTGCTTTGCAAAAACGACAACTGCTTTTACGACAAGTAACAACTGACAACTGCTAAACGACAAGGGCTTTTAGAAACCATCCAAAAAGAAATATACGTGACATCTAGAGTGATAAAACTTCTTTCAACCAACTTGACAAAAAGCTGGACTCTTGTGTTAGTGATGATGAAAGTGAGACGAATTTTTCAGATATCAACATAAGTTACCATCGCCGGACCGTGATACCTAACTGCAAGATACCACGGTAACTACAAAAACGCCTTTTGACCATGGTATCAGAAACCACGCTAACTGCGAAAACGACTTTAGGCCGTGGTATCAGATACCATGGTATCTGCAAAAACGCTACTGCACTGTCAGAAGTTTCATAACAGATAGCGCATAACACTTTCAAGAATAACACCTTTTCACTTAGAAATAAAGTGTTATGACCAATTAAGTTTACACTATTCGTGCCTAGATCTCCAACAACACCTTCAATTGGTAAAAATACTAACGGGAACGAAAAAAACGTAACAGATAACATCCCAAAGTGTTATCTGTTGAAACTGGGCATCCTTCTGTTGTCGTTATGTAACTTCTGACAGTGTAGTATTTTTACCAATTGAAGGTGTTGTTGGAGATCTAGGCACGAAATAGTGTAAACTTAAAGGAACAGTAAACTTGACTACGCAACTTTCGGCCATCGAATCGCCCGGGGGGCTTGGATAAATATACAGGGTCTTATTGTCGACAGGCCCCCCCCCCTTCTTTGTCATCTCAAACTGTCTCGAACCCCCTCCTTAGTGTTCCCAAAGCTAGCTGGCAGGCCCTTGCCCCTTATGCACTGTAATTATGCACTCATGTATTGTAAAAGTTCGCCTTTTTACATGTAGACTACAGAGTAACGACCTCCCCGACTAGACGTCCGGGGTTCGATTCCTAGTCGCGGCACACAAACCTTTTGCTTTTGCAAACCTTTTGCTCAAAAGCCGAATTCTCGGAAACTGCCCGGAAACTGCAATGGTCGTAACGAGAATTTTTCTTACTCTCAATATCGACTCAGGGTACATTCTTGATATGTTAGCTAGCTCCCCGAGTCAAGTTTGAGTCAAGTTTTCTGTTCCTTTAAATGGTCATAACACTTTATTTCTAAGTGAAAAGGTGTTATTCTTGAAAGTGTTATGCGCGATCTGTTATGAAACTTCTGACAGTGTGGTGTTCCAATATTCGAACATGCGTGCTGATGTTTTTACATTATTTGACAGTGCTAAACGGATAAGTCAGCTGAATTTTTAAAAGTTATAATAACAGTTGGTTGGGTTGGAACATTTATGTGATGTTCCCAAGGCCAGGCAGAAAAACTCTTCCAAAATTCTCCCAATTATCAGAAAAGCATAAAAAGCTCACCGTACGATCCCCGAAAGCTTGGACGATCACAATCACTGTAGTACGATGGCATCGAACAAGGTCCGAACATTCTGTAATTTGGCACAAATAAGACAGGAGGAGACGATAAGCAAAAGCGTCACAAACTGAACAATGACAGGTCACCACTATCCTTCAAAGACTGAAAATAACATTAAAACAAGACCAACGTCTTCGATGAGATTCCAAACTTGAAACACCCGACAAAGACATAACACAATGCTTACCGAATTTCCGGTTTTCGCCGGATTCTGTCCAAAGTAAGAACCAAGCAGGAAAACAAAGCAGACAGGTCGATTTGACATGTCAGCTTACCCCATCATAAATACTCTAAACCACTTGATCAGAAATCTTCGAATTTCCGGTTTTCACCGGATTCCGTCCGAAGTATGAACCAAAGAGGAAAACAAAGCAGACAGGTCGATTTGACATGTCAGCTTACCCATTATAAATGCTCTAAACCACTTGATCAGAAATCTTAAGCACTACCGAAATTCCGTAATTTGCCGTATTCTGGCTCCGTTAAGAAAACAAATGCAAGTATTCTGCTCCAGCGTGTTTTCTCATCCCTTTATCACTCTAGTCGACTTTTAAACTTTTACTTCTCACTGGTTAGCTTTTTCGCTTTTTCCCGGATTTCGGGCGAACTAATTGTCTGGCGCCAAACCGAAGCTCAGATATAGATTAGGAATGTCTCCTTACCCCTAAAGCAGTCTAATTAGCTTTTAAAACATATTCTTCCCGCCCTTTAATTTGACCCCCCCCCCCACTCACACACCTAAATACACGACTACGGGACCTGTACTTTGATGCAAACAATCCCCACACCAAGTTTGAACAAAATATCTGAACCTCTTCGAGAGATATCGCGCTAACAGACAGGCAAACGGACGGACAAACTTTACGAAGTCACAGGACAGTACCTTTTGGGGTAAAAAAAAGAGTAAATAAGCAGGCTTGAATAGCAAGGGAGACGTTCCAACACAACCGAAGACGGCACTGTTTCTGACGTTGTGACTGGTTGTTCCAGACCCTTCGCAACCTCTTCTAAAACCGGTTATCTGAATTTTGCCGTGTTCTTGCTAGAAGTCAATGGTACTGGGAAAAGGCTTATAAACCCATAGCCGTACATAAGTTGTTAAAAGCAAACCCTAGTTTCACAGTATTTACCTAGTTCTGGATATTGGAACATAAACAGTAAATAGTGCGAGGTGTAGGCTACTTTAACAAACTTCAAACAGGGGATGTCGTCTTAAGTTAAAATGCCGATAAACAAACGTTTTGCAAAACGTTTGGCAGAGGAAAATAAACAAACGCCAATTAATAAATTAATAAGGTAAGCTTACCTAGGTTGCTGACTGGGGTTGACCGTATATGGATTACCGAAAGGGGGCAGAGGGTTATGGTGATAACCATTGTTGTAGGGACGGAATGTATTCTGGAATGGTACCTGGAAGAAATAAAAATCAATCAATAAAGTTAAGACGGTCTCAAATACGCTGTTCTGCTTAAAGCCAACTCGCACTCTATTCCCGGACACCTGTAAGGTGTCGTAATAGTATGATAAAACTTTAGATGCATTTACTTCCTTCTCAGAGTCTCTACCCCCTTGTTCATCGTCTGTCTATCTTCTCGCCCAAATCCACGATGCCGCGATCCCTTAGCTTAATTAGAATCTAACATTATCTAAATAGTTTAAATAAAATCTTACATATCATCTATTTGATGTTTCTATTAAATTTCTAATAGATAAGATTAGATAGTATATAATCTTATCTATTAGAAAACGAGATAGCATTATGAAAATTACGTTTCAACCTTGGTCTAGGAAATTATCGGTATTAACCTTAATTATTGAACAGGGACTGGTGGTTACTTAAGCTTTTCACTTTCGCCGGAAACACCTTTACGTGCATTACTTCAGTGCCGCCCCCAGCACCGCAATTTCCTTGATGGGTCTTACTTCCTCGACGGATTCCTCAGCCAAGGAAACTCTATACTCCGGGTGTGGTACTCCACTGGTTAAATATTGACCGTTGCTAATGGAACTAGCTCATCAACCAATCAGAAGAGAGAGTTGGGTTCGCAGGAACCAGAAATTCGAGATGAACAGTATTTGCTGGCCAAACAAGAGTGAGTTGGCTGAACCCTGTGCGAGTCGGCATGATGACAGGTCCCAACTAAATTAATAAGGTAAAGGGTTCCACGTCCATACCGGCATGGTATATATTTATTTATTTATTGAACTAAACCTAGGGCCACTCACACAAACATGCAAAAACAAAAAAACAGACAAAAGGATAAAGAAAAAGAACAGAAAATACATCATTAAACAACAACAAAAAATGGTGCATGAACATCAAATTTGTTGTGCGCAAATCTCGCTAGACCAAGTCCACCGGAGCGATAGACAGGCATTGAATATCAATCAAATTAAAAAAATTAGCTCAGAGTTCCATAGTCCATTCAGCTTAATGAACCAAGTGCCAATTCAATTTCTGTTATTTCTAATAATGTTGGCTGGTGTTAGGGTTTTGCAGAAAGAATGGTTAGCCTACAGCTGTTTTCACAATAATCATTCCGATCGGCTGGTAATGGTTTCTCTACGCCTATTTTCCACCATTCTGAAATGATTTCACATGTGTAGTTGGCGAATTTCTGGTCCAAAGCCGCACTGTCATAAGTTTCATAACATATAACACAAGGATGCGCAGTTTCAACAGACAACACTTGGGCGTGATCTCTTGTGATTTTGAAACCGTTTTTCATTAAATGTTATACAGAACAAGCATTGTCAATCAGAGCTGAAGAAACGCCGAAAAAGCATCTGCTGACTTTTTTGTTTGTCGTTATGATATCGGAAAAGTCAGCAGATGCCTTTTCGGCGGTTTATCAGCTTATGCATAACATTTAATGCATAACGTCACAACAGGTTACATCCCAGGTGGTGTCTGTTAAAACCGCGCATTCTTGTGTTTTCTGCTATGGAACTTCTGACAGTGCAGTTTCTCGATCTGCTCCGTGGTCTCACAGCTCAAATTCCAAACTCGGTTCTCGGTCACAAGAAACAAGAAGCATTTATGAATACAAAACAATGTTGTCCATATCTCGCCCCACCGGGGTTCCCAGTCAACATAGAAACAGTTCACTTTATCTCTCCCTATTTTGACAGGGAAATTTCACCCTAAATTCGTCAAGGCTAATCACCCGACAATACTATTCTTATCTCCCCTTATAGGAGCAAGATAGAGCCATATTTTATCGCCAGAACCGAGGGCTAATTATTCCGCATTTGCCGCTATCGACACCTGCTTATCCTAAACACCAGATAAGTGAACAGGGGACGTATTTACTCTATGCTGATATTACTGACCGATGATTAAAAGAGACAGATACGACGAAAGTTGTGAATTCGATCGTTGTGACAGGACCGTGGTCGGCCAACGTGGCCACTTGGCCAATCGGTCCCTCCCTCAGGCAAAAAAAGTCTCAAAAAATGGAGTAACACTTTCGGCAACACTAACGGCTCACGGCGTTTTGTTCGTAATTACGCACTAGAGGATTCGGCTACCAGTTTTTTTCTCCCGATATTCCCCCCCCCCCCCCGCGGTCCATCCTGGCTGAATGGTTAGCACACCGAGCTCACAAGCTAAGCGTCGCTGGCTCGAGTCTCAGCCGTGCCTGTCGTTTGTTGAGGGGCGAGGGTTATTGGTGTTTTCCTGTAAAGTCCACCCAGCTTCAAATGGGTACTTGGAGAAATCTAGGAAAAGCACAGAAAGAGGCGCACCCCGGGCGGGGCAGAGTATCAGGAGATCGGCACCTGCGCTTAGAACCCTCAATAGTTGCGTTTTTTATCTCGATTCTCAGTTCTCCGTTCTCGCTTCTGAATTCTCGATTCTCGTACAAATTACCGTTTTCGCTCTTCTCGCTTCTCCATTCTCACTTTTGACAAAAACACTAATTTAGCAGCTCGTCTGCAACGACTGCAACCCGGTATACCTGTTTATGGATATTGAACACTCGCACTCTGTCGACCAATCAGGGAGGAGAACGGAGAGAGAAGAATCGATTTCACTATCGGAGCAACTTCTCGATTCTGCAGGATCTTGAGGCTTTCCCCGTTCTCGATTCTGACAAAAACGCAAGAAAAGTGAGAATTCGCTTAATCCGAACAGCCCAAAAACGCGAAATAGCAGAATTGCGAGGAGAATCGTGAGAAGAATTCGGATCAAAAACGCAACTAATAGCTTGCATGCGAAAGTCTGATTTTATTACTTTGTTCCCGATTTATAAGTTTCCTTAGTTTCTGCTAGAGGACGCGCAGATAGAGGCACCATTTGGGGGTGGAGGCAGGGGG
Organism: Branchinecta lindahli; assembly: GCA_023053555.1. NCBI lineage: Eukaryota > Metazoa > Arthropoda > Branchiopoda > Anostraca > Branchinectidae > Branchinecta > Branchinecta lindahli. The sequence continues at coordinate 9,459,033 of JAKZAO010000005.1, read as the reverse complement.
CTATGCCCACCCTAGCTCCGAAGTGGCACAAAATCTTCCATCTTGGCCCTACTTTTTGGCTCCTAAATAGCTTACATAAGGCAAAATGCAAGGCAATGACGTTATATATTTATATATATATTTTTATATTTAATTTATAAACCACCAAATGCACACGGCGACAGTGGAGTAAAAGGAAATCAGGAAAAACAACACAAATAAAATGAAGGTAAATATGAAGTAAATATATTTTATGAATGTAATCTCGAAATATTTTAAATCAGGCTTTAAATTTGCTCCAAAAGGAGTGATTGCATTTTAGGTATGAATAAAGAAAATCCTGGGATCCCAAAATTGATCTTTTTTTTCCTGCGGTTTGCTGAAATGGCACCTCTGCGCGCACCTAGAACAAGAAATGGGCGGTGCCTTGCTGGCTACTTTGGATAGAAAACTGATTACTCTTAAAAATCTGAAGACAAAACTAAAACAAAATTCCATGAAATACACGATCTTCTTCGATTTGATTATTTTGCCGTTTGCGCTGGAAGGTATTTTCAATTAGTCCAGTTAAACTAATCATAACACTTGTACTACAGGGCATATGCGTGTATTTAATTGTTACCTGTTTCTCTTTTACAGTCGAATCAGTTTCAGTTTTTGAGGGTCCGACTGAGTTCTGAGGAGGCAATATATTTGCAGAAGACCCGATTTAAAGACGAACGCATTCATTTCGTGATTGAGCCTTACGGCATTTCAGAGCTACAAACTAACAAAACATATATCATACTAATACTAAATTTCTCACGCACGACTTTACATACTTTCTTTCCTAACCTCGTTCCCAACCGCCCACTATTTAATCCATGGATCCTAAGTTATGCTTTGCATCCAGGAATGCCTGCAGACCAGCCACCTACTGGCGAAAAGATGTACCATCAATACTTAAAAAAAGAAACATTTCAAACTGGCAATAGATGGCATTGGCATTTGTTCCGAACCAACTACACAGGAATGTAAGAATGCGATTCCCACGACGATCCTTGCCTATCTTCACGAGCCTGACAGAACATGGTAAGTAGGATAGAGTTAGACCCTCCCATCGCAGAACAAAACTAACAGGAAATGGACCATACGGAAGAGCGATCTTGACTACACTGTTGGATATTTCGGATCGGCTTCATTTCGAAACCCTTGTTTGACTCCTCTAAAAGAACAAGTCGCAATGTTCTAGCATGCTGGACTCCTTAGAATCAGCAGCTGCGTTTTTAATAGATGGCGGAGGTTACTTTTAAATTCGAAGATCTCTTCTTAAATACCGTTTTTGGTCGCCGTAAGCTGGTCAACGTTAACTTTTTGGAAACACGAAGTTTAACATTTTGGCACTCAATCTGATCTTATTTTTAGCACTAATCTTAGTAGCTGCGTTTTTAATCCAAGTCGGAGGATACTTTTAAATTCGAAGATCTCTTCTTAAATACCGTTTTTGGTCGCCGTAAGCTGGTCAACGTTAACTTTTTGCAAAAACGAAATTTAACATTTTGGCACTCAATCTGATCTTGTTTTCAGCCCTAATCTTTTGTCTATTAATGGCTAAATTCCAAAATCCGTATCTTCATCGTTCGTCTTTTTTTTATTTTTCTTCTTTTCCTTCCAAATTTGAACGTCGAACTTGGTGAGCTAGCAAGTTCGAAGTTTGCCTGCAAGGTGGATGAAAGACTACCGGGAAGGATCGCCGAAGTCGAAAAAAATGCTAATTAAGCAAACGGTGATCTTCGACGGCGCTTGAAAACGGAAATTAAGCAACCGGCCAAGCCAATAAAACTTCGATCAAAAACTCAAAGATTACAAACCAGTCCCGGCTTTTTCTGCAACCAAAACAGGAGATGGCCATTCTTCAGAATCCGGGAAACATACTTGTATCCCAGTCTTATTTTTGGGAGACTATAGATGGGGGAGGGGGGGGGGGGGTCAAATTTGAAATCCGAAATTTCTCAGTCGCACTCGTATAATCGGACACCGTCCCAGCATCGATCTATCCGAACATTATCCTTCATCCTTATCCTTCAGTCCGTCCGTGGCCGAACGGTTAGCGCGTCGAACTCACAAGGGAAGGGTCCCTTGTTCGAGTCTCGGTTGTGCCTACTGTTTGGTTTCGAGCGGGGGTTAGTGGCGTAACTCTGTAAGACAAGCCAAAGTTCACCCAGCTTCAAATAGGTACCTGGAGAAATCCGGGGAAGGTGACAGGAAGGGTGTGCGAAAGCACAGGATGGCTGGCCCCCAACCCCCCGTTGCACTTCCTGGCTGAGGGCCGAGAATCGGAGATCAGCACCGCCGGCTTGGCCTGTCAAGGCTGATAGCTGACACCTTTACCTTTTTTTTTATCCTTCAATACCCATTTTCTTATTCAGTATACCTACATCTGAGCGATACAAGCGAATTCTCCATGATAAATCCTTATTATGCTCCAATCCGCAATTTAAGGTGAAATGGGCATCTCCAGCAATCCGGGCGAAAAGGCGGAAAATTTCGGACGGCCCTACTTCGCTGCCCAGGTCTATCGAAACACGGAGTCTAACATATTGGCAATCCTGTACAGTAGGGGCATGCTAGGTTATAACCAACTTATAATTATCTCTTGATGATAAGCTTACGACACTTACTTGGTTGCTATAAGGCACATATTGTTGGCTTTTCTGGTAGGCTAGGTTTGTCACATGGTCACAATAATTTGACAGAAGATCGTTCCGGTTTGTGATAGATTTCTGAAGCTCGGTAACCAGCCCTGGAAAGTTAAAGAGCATTTACGGTCTCTACTGTATTCCCAATTCACTCGGTCCATGCTTATTCCCGGAGCTTCGGGTTTCGTAGGTCCTCAGAATGCCACACACCCACTTGGGAAGGCAGTGATGGATCTCAGCCCCGCAGAAGCTGCAAGCGATCCCACGGCAAACCGATAGCCTTTTAAAATACTTGAAGTTGGGAAATATCGACGTTTACGACGTGCTAGCTGTTGATCATATATCAAACTCTTTACGACTAACGGTCGGGCTTCGCTACCCAGACGCCCCAAAATATGGGGTCCAGATTATGTGAAGACGGTCCCAAACAGAGATCAAATCAAATGTCTCTTCAACAGTCCACTTTTGGGCATTTTTTTCAACACTTATGTCATTTTCTTAGATTTTACCACCTCAGCACAGCAATTTCTCCAAGTCAAATGAAAACTACTTTCAAATTCCCGCTTCTTTTCACCCAGAATCGGGGAATCTGGTAGATTTTTCTACCAGATTCCCGGACGCGTCCGGGGTGCTTTCAGACCGTTTCAGACCTGTCTTCACTACCCATACCGATATCGAAGAAAACGGGAACCCAGAATCCGGGCGAAAAATCTGGGTAGTGAAGCCCGACCTTAACTCTTCGTACCGTCAAAGAATCTAGCGGAAGAGCCAGAAACGTCACCGCAGCTGTCCCCAACATAGGATTCGAATCAACGTTCGGGTGACGTTTTTCGTTCTTCCCGAGGTTAACTTGCGTGTTTGAGACGAAGCGACGATCCTCGTCGAGCGACGCCCCCACGACGCCTGGATGAGACGTAAGTCAAGTTCCGGTGTCGTAGACATTTTCTTATCAGCACGTTGCTGAATTTATTTTTACCAAGATTTACCAACACCAATGATAGTATCTCAATCCGTCATAACAAGAATAAATTCTTGGTCATAATAAAGCTATCTTGACATAAAGACTACGGAGGAGGAATTTTTTCTAAGCTACTTCATCGGCATCCCTAACTTACTTTGGCATCCCAAACCCATTTTTCGCTACCAAATTTGCTTCAAACTCGACTCACCAATAGAAATACGTTGCGCTGTTTTTGTGAGAACTAACGGAATATGAAATAATGCTACTAGATTAAACTAATTAATAATACCAAGACCCGACGAGAGTGCTGTAGAGTAGAATTTAATCCAAAATGACTCTCACAACAATGATGCCGAATTCGTAATTCTGGTCAACAAATAGATAAACGTAAACAAAGAATCGTCAATTCAACATTTACAGCAGATTTAGGAATAGAAGATGTACCATTTAAACACAACCGAACTATATAAATTCAAATGAAAGAATACAAATAAATTTTTAGTCTTGAGAACTAAAAAGTGTCACGAAAGATGAAACAAAGCTTTTCCTAGTAACCTTCGTTAGTGCAAACTAGTGAATTTAATTTTGGGACTTCGGGGGATTTCTCGGGGGGGGGGGGGGGTAGGAAATAATGATTAACTAATGATTAGTGACAACTTGATTCCTAATTATTCACTCTTCTCCCCTACTTACCCGAAACCACGCCATAGCCTTGTCGTCTTTGCGTCACTTGCGTCTGTGAAAAAAAAAGCAACGCAAGGGATGTGTCATTTCTTTTTACCATCCTTACAGCAGCCTTTTACCTGTAATGTAGCCTGGTTCATATGATTTTCCATTTTGTTTTGTCAAGATATCTAGCTCCATTCTTGCTTTAAAGAGTTCAAGGGACATTTTCTGCTTTTCCTCTCGGAGGCTGTGGATTTCTTCTTGAAGTCTCGTGACATAACGGTGTTGGTGTTCCAAAAATCCTGGAAGGGAAAAAGATAACTGAATGAACATTGTTAAAGCACACAGAACTTATAGTCCTAATTTTACTAAGGAAAATGACATAAGGCAATGGATGTGTTCCAACCTCCTACCAATGCTATGGCGACAAGCTAATAGCTTAATGCCAAATGTATTAACAAATAAACAAATAGTTCTACAAACTACTACCATCCTTCCAATCTGTATAACTCTTCACACAGGTTGGAACGACAAGATTTAGTAACTATTCTTACATGATTGGAGTACACCTTCCAACAGCCCTTGCTAAATGGTTATTTGTACCATTTTGCTCCCTCACCTAAGGCCCCAACTATCACTTTAAATTAGTCTCTTCGGCCATGGTTAACATAAAAGATGCCACCTTGCCTCTTCAAAATCAAATGTGGCTGAAATCAAAATGAAGCAGTCCATGATCGTTTAACCTATTTCTTTACTTCATGACCTGGTATGACCCAAAAACCATATTCTGGTTAAAACGATGTGTCGTCCCACTGTACCATGAGGCGAGGAACAATCTGGTCAGAGAACCCTTTGCTTACTTTTACCCCTACTGTCCATTCTATATCCATGATTCCCAGAGGCGTTACTAGCCAAAATATTTGGGGGGGGGGACAAGGTATTTACCGACTGGCTGGTCATTTTTACCGACTGGTTTTGCAGATAAAAACGACTATTCTTGAGAAAAAACGACTGTGTTGACGAAAAATCGGCTGATTTTGAGAAAAAACGACTATTTTTAAGAAATAATCGACTATTTTTACGAAAAACCGACTGTTTTTAAGAAAAATCGACTGTTTCCTAGAAAAAAAATCGACTGTTTTTACGAAAAATAGCGGCGCTTCGCGCCGACTCGGCTATTTTTTACCGACTGGCCGACAACATTGGGGGGGGCGTCCCCCCCTCCCCCCCCTAGTAGTGACGCCCCTGATGATTCCCATCTTCCCAGGATCTACATACCTGTGTGTGTTTCAGCAGGCAGAGCAGGCTAGGTAACCTCATTACAACGTACTTAGTTAGATCACAAACAAGAAAACAAGATGGGGACCTGGCATATCCAGTCAATCAGGCTGGCTGAATTTTACCTTGCAGGTCACTGGATTTTCTATCCTCTTTTCTGGCTTTCTGTAGCAGATCCTGTAAAGTTCCCTCATATAACTTCGAAAACCTGCTATCTGCCTCCTCGTCACTAGTGGTGTACATCAAGGGATCACTGTTCCGTCTCCTGACAATCCTTTCAGACTGATGTGAATATCCATTAGATTTCTCTGGCATTTTCCTTCCAAGTTCATGGACATCTATCGCATCACTAAAATTCAGAAATGAAGATTAAGAACAGCTTCAGCCACTTCAGGGATTAATCTGAGCCTGGATCAAGGATGGCAAGCACAAATTCACCATCAAATACATTTTTTAATAAGTCACCAATTCACACATTTCTGAGGTAGCTGTAAAAGCGGAAAGAACTTCAGGTAGTCTAGTCTACTGATTTCCCTTTCATGCTCTGTCATTTTCATGTGTTTGTTTGTTTAGTTGTTCAAAGCTGTGCAACCCCATGATTTCCCGATGACGAAACACTCCATTTTTCAGACATTTCAGTTTCAGCCGAGAAGTAGCTGTAAAATCAAGGGTGCCTTTTGGTCTTGACCTGAAGCTTAATTAATGTATGTATGTATGTATGTGTTTATTTATAACCCATCTACAACAGCTACAAAAGCATGAGACGGAGTACAGAAAAAGAAAAGAAAAAAGAAGGAACTACTAAACTCATACCCAAATACAAAACAACAACAAATTCGATAGATACTAAAATAAAATGCCGCTCCAGGGGTGGTGAGACGGCTTGTCAGCAGTCATCCGCTTGAAGTGTTCCGCCATTTCAGTTACCGGTTCCCGCAGACCGTATTTTCGAACTAGAGGTCTATTTCTTGACCAAGACGGGATTCCAAGGAGATATTTCCCATATTTAAAATAAATTTTTCGGAGGTCAGCTTTATCACTGTCACTTAATATGTCCCAGAAGGGAACGATATACAGAAAATGGCCCATGACTGAGCTGTTGAATATTCGAGTAAGTAGTTTCCTACCCAAATTTAACTGGGATACAACTACTGAAACGTAAGAATTTCGCACTTTATTCTCAATGTGCTGTACCAGAAGCTTCCGCGTAGCAGCAATAGTCCGACCGATTGGGGTACCTAAGTACATGAAGTGGTCGACTGGAGTAGCAACAGTATCTCCCAAGTTAACCGGAGCTTCAATAGGATCTTTGCAATTAAACAAAAGCACTTGGGATGTATCTGGATTCAAAGACATACCAATCTTATCATAGTTAGTACTTAGATCCCCGGAAATACCGTTCAAGACCAGCAACAGTTCGACTTATGTTAAAAAGATCATCCGCATAACAAAACTACGAAACATCTAAACCGCAGAATATACAAGACGTATCAATGTTACTCTGGGCAGGCAGAAGCGCATTGTTAAACACAATAGGGGACGTTATCGACCCTTGTTTGATACACTTTTCTACCGGGATATCAATAGTTAGCTTTTGTGAATGAGGCAATTTAACCTGCACTTTAAGTTGACGATACATGTCGTAAAGTGGGGCTACCACATCTATTTCAACTCCCGATTTTATAAGTTCTAGCATAGCTTGGGGATGTATCATTACATAGCGAACGGAGTAATTGTGCGCAACCTAGGCCCTTTTTTATGAAACCAAATTGAAAACCGGGCATTTTACATTTCACTTTTATCCTTGAGATAATAAGTAACTCAAATACCTTACACAGAACACTTGAAACTGTGATGGGTCTATACGATGAACAAGAACCGCTCGGTTTTCCCTTTTTTAAAATAGGAGAAATAATTCCAACACAAAAACAGTCCGGAACAAAACCGACGTTGAAAATTATTTGGAAAAGAGCCGATAGGTGGGACACAAGTAAACGGCCTCCATGTTCGAGATGTTTACCACAAATCAATTTGAACTGTCCAGTCAACATGTTGGAATTCCGATGAGTTGGAATTTCACTGTTTTTTACCTTGTGCCCGAGAAAGTCACTGAGGTGTTCAAATAAGAATACCTCTACTGTACCAGGGAGTGTGGGGAACGCGGCTGACAAAAATCCGCAGATGCAACAAAATAATCAAACGGTAGTAACTAAGCCAGAACTTAGCAACCCTAAATTAATAAACTGACCAAACAAATTAACAAATTCCATTTCTTCTCTCTAATTTCTATCTGAATAAAAAAGTTGTGGAAAGAGATGCTTTGTTTTGTCTTTTGCCTTTAGATGGCGTCTGCAGCGTAGTTAAGAACTTGGTCCGGAATGTCCTGTTTATTGCACTTTCAGCAGTTTCAGCCTTCGATACGAATGTGAGGGATATCCATAGCGTCGTAAATCTGCCGTGTACGTCTGTGATCCCGATAATATATTGCGACAATTTAGAAGTTGGTGCTTAGATAGACTCGGCTCGGCACGTTCCAAGGTTAAAGTTTAACCGAAAAGGGCTAGGATAGGACGTCTAGTTACCCATCACTTATTCACTTAAATTGGCTTGAAGACCCGCTGAAAATGAGTTACTTCGCTGTTCCGCTATTCACGAATAATCGATTTTCAAATAGTGGAATTTCCGTGTGATTTCTGGTGCCTCTATGCGCTTATATTTTTGCTATATGCCTTACGAGAAAGATTTATCATTTTTTTTGTTCAGGCACTAAGCAATCTTCACCAGTCTCACCCCTGCCCACTGAAAAGCCGCATTTGTGTTGAGATTAAAATTTGCCGCGTCATAGTAGAATTTACGCTGAGGGGACGGCTGGAGATGTTCTGAGCCACATAACTAGAACAGATAGTGGAAAATCAAAAAATCCATTTGCAGAATCCAAATAATTCAGTTTATCCAATTAAATGACACACAAATGAGTTGGCTTTTCAGTTAAACTTCAAAGAAGGAAAATTAATAGACGGAAGAAGACCCCAGACCTCATCCCTGACCCTAAACTTTTCTAAATACAGGGATAAAAGCAGGGTAAAAAGGCCTGGACACGTTGAAATCAGGAAATCTTGACTAGTCTTTGCCACGTATGGATAGCGAGATGGATAGTTCGACCGTAATCAGGTCAAACCGGAAATTTGCGAATGACCATAATTGCCGGAGAAGTCTTGTTAGGTGATCGGTATAAGGCGAACAGAACACGCTGATACAGCATCCATTACTGAACAGTTCTGCCGGAATCCATTAAAAGCACGGAAATTTCAGACCAAATCGATCGAGGAAATTATTGTTTTGAATCACGATATGCTAGTTTTCGGCTTGGGTGGATAGTTTCGACACGATAAAGAATCGGACGAACCCTGAAACTGCAGGGTGTAGGATCAAAAACTTATTGATCAATTCGATGGGATTGTGGGTCTGAGCGACGGAGACATTCTGATTTTATATTTTTGCTTCTCTTCTTTGTGTCGTCAACCAACAGGCCGGCCAGAATCCGGTAATTTTGTGGAGGTATATATTTCTAGATTAAGCTGTTGAGATTTGCTAATATAGGGACGCAAAGAAACGCTAAATATTTTATTTTGATCATTTCTGTCCGGCAACACCGCCTGGCGCTATAGCATCAGGGATCGGCAGTTTCTGACGCATATCCATGTTGTGACCTTTAAGGCATCTGCACACACAGTCGAATTTTCGCAGTCGGATACGAATTTCCTCCTCCGCTCCGGAGTTTTGACGCATAACTGGTTTCCTCATTAGTTACGCGTCACAGTCCGGTAAGATTTCGCATGCAAAATTTGTGTCACTATACGCCCTTCCTAAAAGGCGTATTCTCGCCGTTCCCCGGAGGACTCCTCGGGGTATCGAAGGGAACGGCGAGAATAGAGGGAGTCACTCCACGCGGACTGAAAACAGTGAGAACACGGGGAATTCTTCCAAAACGGATTTTGTTCGAAAAAAAAATATGAAGTTGACGAAATTAGTCTGGATCTGTTTTATTTTTGGTCTCGTTTATTCTGATCGTTTTTCATTAATTTTACATTGCACCAGCACCAGCAAAAATTTATTTCTTCCGAATCTGAAAGGGAGTCCTTTTTGATGATGGTGATGATAATCGGAGCATCCCCGTCCGTGGGGAATCGCGAGAATACGGGGAGTGAGTCCCCGGGACAAACAAAAACGCGGGGATTCCTCAAGTAGAGTCCTCGTAGAACGGTGAGAATACACCTAAAATTTCTTCCGGATTAGTTATTTTTTGCCGCTAGCGTAAAGTAAACAACGACACGTTACTCTTGGTGTACTCTAGCCAGATTTGTTTGGCTATGTTCAATTTATTTTATGTTTGCCTCTTAGGTGTGGCCATATTTAAAACTGTTTAAATGCCTCTGCCTCTATTCGTGCTCTATCCAACTCTGTTGAGCGTGTTCTGCCCTTTTGACAGTAGTAACTTCAAGTTCAAGTTTAAGTTTTTTTATTTTCAACATTCACAAATAAATAAATAAAAAACAACACTTTCGCGCTGGAGAAAAAAACTATGAGGGTTTGCATTCACGCGAAAGTCCACATAACTACTACTACTTACCTACAATAAAAAATCCAATCTCGCTCACTCATCAATACTCAACTCCCCCCTCCCCCATTCTTCCCTCCCAACCCCACCTTACCCCCCTGCCCACCCTTACCTCCCTAGCTCACCCTCCCTCCCTAACCACCCTAACGTCGTTCCAACGTCGTGAAGAGTTAGTACGCTGACTGTTCCAACCTTCACGAAATAGTAACTACTAGGAACTATTTGCTTACCGCGCTCGGGAGCGTAACAAGCGTGGTAAGGTAACCACGATCTCTGTGACGTGATTGGCCCAATCAAACTTCATCAAGTTCGTCAATTCTGGCTTCCGTCTTCACTGCTGACTGACTTTTCGTCGGGGCTATTGTGCGACTCGGTATGAACCGAAAGCCTAGTCGCTTATTCACCTTTCAGGAAAACTTGTACCAAGATCTGACGTGTAGATGCGTAAGGGGAAACCCAGGGGAAAACTGTATAGAGAGATTTCACCCTACCCGAAGAAAACGGATATTTACACACCGTCATCGTCGGGATCATAACAAAGAAAATTAACATTACGAGGTATAGGACTTTCAACTTTGAGACTAAATTACCGGCCTTGGATGGCGGCTGTGAGTCAGAGAGTTGTTGGAATTGTTATCTGGCTTCTTCTTGTTGGAGTAATACAACTTTTGCAAATTAATGTTTTTTTTTATGAGAGTTTGAAGGCTTCAAAGTTTGTAAACAAAGACGGAGGCTCGCGTCCTACTGGTCGGTTATGACGCGCACTTCAAGGAACGCGTCATAGCTGTGTATATGCGTAAGATTTTCGATAGCAATTCCAACAACTCTCTGTCTCACAGCAGCTATCCAAGGCCGGTAATTTAGTCTCAAAGTCGAAAGTCCTATGCTTCCTAATGTTAAATTTTTTCGTTATTCTCCCGTCCGTTTTCGTCGAGTAGGGTGCAATCTCTATGCTATGCCTAATAATTTCGGAGCGAAGGACTGATTTGCATCCAACTGAGAAAATCGGACTCTGTGTGTACGTACCTTTTATTGGATTGTGTGCACGTAGCTTCAGGCAGGCATTTTTTTTTTTGCGAATATTCCGCAACAGGAGGCTTGATTTCTTGAATAACTGAGGTGGAATACAATTACAGCAGCCTTTATCGTAACAAAACGCAATAAAATAACAAAACACTTTTAAGCAAAATACTTGGAAGATTTATCGATAAAAGTGGCCAGTGTCACGTCACGCTGACTGAGCCCCTGGCACTCATGAGTAGCAAGTGTTATGTTCACCTTGTTGTAGACATTGAACCATTCAGGATGATGGTCCATCTTTTCAGCTTCCAGGGCAACCGTAGACATGAACCCCCAAGCCTAAAAAGTTAAAACGTTAGAAGTTGAAAATTGTTCAGTCAGAAATTCTACGGACCGCGCGAGCCAAAGATGGAATAATTATTATCAGTGAAAGAAAACTCAAACCCCAAGCCCCTCTCCACCAAAACCAAAGTATCAACCATGTCTTAGAAAAATCGACCATGCCCAATCGAGCAGCAAAAACAGTAGCTGCGTCCAAAATAAATATCAGTGCAGAAATTCCTACGAAGAAACTTGCCAACATTAGATACTTTTAGTTGCTTTATTTATTTTATCCCAAGTTCCTTTTCCTAGCTTGAGCCTGAAGAGGACCCTTGCCAAGAAGGGCCGAAATTAGAACACAGCTGACGCATCCGTATACGCATAAATTAGGCTGAATGAATTTTCAACTTCCCCCTCCCCGCGTAGGCTGGATCAAATAATTTATCATACCCCAGTCTGGGATCCCACGCAGATCTTGGTCTTGTTCGAGAATCCATGGGAATCGTCTTACTTTGGCATAAAACTTCCAGCGCCGTAATCTTTCGGCGTCAAACGGCGTAAAGAAGTAAGCTTCCCGTGTTTCAGTCACTCCCGCACTACTTTATGTGAGGTCAACGTGAGTAAGGTTTCAACTGGCCATCAGTTCTGCACTGCAAGCCGGACTAGTATCTGCTTGTACCCTCGCCTCATCATCAGTATCTATCACAGATAGATAGTATAATATATACATATTTGACGAAGCAAAACGGATAAGTCAGCTACATATCCGTTTTGCTTCGTCAAATATGATTCGCAGTGAGCTTGGGCTGAAGGAATATCTATAATATATACATAAAAGAGTGACAGAAAATGGTGGCTTTCACTTTTTAAATTGATGGGTAGTGCAAATCTCTCATCGTCAGAGAGATTCACACCTTTTTTTCTGCTGCAGGGATGTAACTGAACCCATATCCTTGCAGAGTTATTGGTTGCGATCCAAAGAAGTTATTACAAGTCATGAAGATAGAGGAGGAGCCGGCTCTCTATTAGGGTAGTTACTACACTCTCTTGAACGAAACTATAACAACAGCGTAGAAAGACATTACCATTCTGACGGGAATTCCTGCCGCACGGATAGGTATTATCCTGGTATTACCACAATGATGCTCCCGAACATCATAATTAATTGTAATGATCGTAACTCTAGTGGAACGAAAACTGCAAGAGGGAGGAGCCAATTTTCTTATTACGCCGGACGGTGGAACGAAATAATAGTTGCATTTTTGCAGATACCATGGTGTCTGATTTTTTTTTCGCAGTTACCGTAGTATCTCATACCACGGTAAAAAGGCGTTTTTGCAGTTATCGTGGTATCTGGCCAGTTTCCGTGTTAACTGACCGTGGTACCTATCTGATTAAGTCATGGTACTTTTATCATCGCCAACACGAGAGCCTAGGATTTTATCAAATTGGTGGGAAAGAAGTGGCACTTGTGATTCGAGTGGATATCAGTTTTTCATTTGTGATGGCTTCTTAAAGCACAAATTTGGCAATTGTCGTTTTTGCAAAGCATCCGTAGTATCAGATACCACGGTAACTGCAAAAACGACAAAACGCAGATCCAGTTACCGTGGTATCAGCTACCATGGTATCTGCAAAAAACGCAACTAATGACAGAACAGGAACGATCGGAACTGATAATAACTATCTGGAACGCAACCTTAGTAAAACTTTGATGACGGTGATGATTATTGAGGGACTAATAGGAGCTGCACTGCATGATGGCTCTGAACTAGAATAGGGAGAATTTACCTGATTGAAGTCCTTGAACATGAACTCCTTGTAGAGGGCATCGCGGCCATCAACCTCTGTCCACCCACTCTCCTTCAATGGGTTGAGCTTTGTGGCTCTGTCATCACCGGTCAGCTTTTCTGCAACCTAGGACGAAAAGGCAGCTTAAAGGAACAGTAAACTTGACTACGCAACTTTCGGCCATCGAATCGCCCGGGGGGCTTATATAAATATACAGGGTCTTATTGACGACAGGCCCCCCCTTCTTTGTTATCTCGAACCGTCTCGAACCCCCTCCTTAGTGTTCAAAAAGCTAGCTGGCAGGCCCTTGCCCCGTATGCACTGTAATTATGCACTTATGTACTGTAAAAGTTCGCCTTTTTACATGTAGACCACAGAGAAACGACCTCCCCGACAAGACGGCAGGGGTTCGATTCCTAGTCGCGGCACACAAACCTTTTGCTTTTGCAAACCTTTTGCTCAAAGTCGAATTCTCGGAAACTGCCCGGAAACTGCAATGGTCGTAACGAGAATTTTTCTTACTCTCAATATCGACTCAGGGTACATTCTTGATATGTTAGCTAGCTAGCTCCCCGAGTCAAGTTTGAGTCAAGTTTTCTGTTCCTTTAACTTTTACGTCTTCTTTTGATGCTTTCGACAGACGATCAGGGTCGGGTGCTGGTGGACTGGAATTCCTGCCCAGTTTTTCTGCACCATCATCAATTCCATACGGAAAAGTTGAAACTTGTTCAACTTGATGATGGCAGTGCAGAAATCCGGCCGGGAAACACTGATCGCTACCCATGAAAAATAAAAAAATCTGTGAGAAATTGAAGTGATTTGACAAAATTATAACAGGTTGTTCTGAAAAAATGATCTTAAGAGGGCCTCTGACCAAACTTAACCTTTTAAGCCAAGCTAACGACCTGGAACAACGCCGCTGCCCCCTAGGTTTTTGATCAATGACGGCCCTGCTTCTCAAATCCCGATTTGCAAGCGTAGCGTACCAATCCGCGAACTATGATTTCGTAAACGAAATGAATCAATGATGCAGCGAGGCAAATGAGTAGAGCTTAACTGGTTGGCATGCTTTTGGAATATTTTTTTCTAACAAAATGAATGAAGAATTTTCGTACCTTTTGCGAAATAGTGATTGCAGAATGGTTAGTGGTCCCGAAATAGAAATTGTCTCTGTTTGGCCCGGAGCAGTCTCTGTGTTTTTCCACCCTCGCTTCGTTATCAGCACCCATCATACAGAGACCAGTGTCTGTTTGTTTTTTTGTTGTTATGGTCTTATGGATTGAAATAAAGCAGTAATAATAATAAAAAAAAAATAGATCCGTAAGTTACCGAACTTAACAGAGGAGCTTTTACTTTTTAAATTGAAGGGTAGTGGAAAACCCCCATCGTCTGGGAGGTTCGCACCTTTTTTCGGCTGATATTTGAGACATATCCTACCAGAGTTTTAGAGCGTGTTCCACCCTACTTACCGTGGTTACTACGCTAGTCACCGTAGTTACTACGCTAGGCTGGAACACTTTTTTCTTTTTTCGGTCAAATATCAGGCCGTGGGCTGATCGGACCAATCACGTTACAGATATGCGTAGTTACTACGCTTACTACGCTCCCGAGCGTGGTCAGCAAATAGTTCCTGTTAGTTACTATTTTGAGAAGGTTGGAACGGTCAGCGTAGTAACTTTTCGTGAGGCTGGAACGGAAATAGTAACTAATAGCAAGCTAATAGTTACTATTTGGTAGACGGGTGGAACACGCTCTTTGTTAAACGCTGGATGGTGATGGTCATTGGGAGAATAATAGGACCTAAACGCATGGTGGATCTGAACTGGAATATGGAAAATTAGCATACGTCTGCGAAATGGAGATTTTTTACAAACTGGTCTTTGGTGAAATGTGAATCTGCGAAACGACCGTAATTGGCTGATAAACGGTCATGAAAACAGGGCTCTGCTCGAACGGCCGATAACGACGTAAGTTACAAAGAAATAGGTTAAGAATGTCACGGAATCCTTAGCTGATAATACCAATCAATTTAAAACCAAAATGCCACGGAAATAATATGTAATATAAGTTCTTAGCCCCCATGTAAAAATCGCTGAATATCTTGCTACTAGACCAGAACCGTCATTGTACTCACGGCCGTATCCAGGTTGGGGTAGGGAGTTCGACCCCCCCCCAAAAAAAAAACAACAACATACAAAATAATCGTTTTTTATACGCTTTAACCTCTGATCGATGTCTTTTTTTACTTTTTGGTCCAACCCGCGGGCACCACCCCCCCGAAATAAATTCCTGGCTACGGACCTGATTGTTGGCTACTCCTCGTTTTTACATATATAATTTAATATAATAGCAACAGTAATAATAATTTCAGGAAAAATGGGAAAACCTGGGTTCAGCCCTCCAAGTATCGCGTCGCGGGCAAAAAGACGGAACATAACAAAAAGCGCCAAACGGATACGTCGGCTGAGGTTTAATCTGGCGATATGTCGGCCCTTCTTGCCAAAGGTCCTCGAAGAAAGAACCTGTGATACATCGCTAGATTAAATCTCGGCTGACGTATCAGTTTAGCGCAGCTTAATATGATTCACAGTCAGCTTGGGTCGAAGGATGCTTATAACAAAATGTCTTACTTACCATTCTTTTTCCTCGAACAGTGAGAATTTGAACCCTCGGTAACGAAATCAGACTTGACAACAAAGATCGAGTAATAGCCGTAGCTGCAAAGATACTAACTACTCGTTAATACTTTCATACAAGAACCGGATTCTTCAACTCTGCCTCCTGGGCCCTGGCAGAGCTTGCTAATTACTGTGGTTTAATCAAGATAACCCGTATATATATACATATGGCGATTGTGCTCTGGTAAAGACTACCCTAGTTTTTGGGATCCAAAACGTTAGTGACGGGATACCTATCTATGACTTCGTAAAGCTGTCCGTCCGTCTGTCCGGCTGTCTGTTAGCACGATAACTCTAGAAGGCATTGGATGTTTTGTTCAAACTTGGTGTGGAGGATCTTTGGGTGGTTCCCAAAATCACCACGATCTTTTTGCCCACTCTCACAATGCCCACGCTCAGAATGCCCACGATCAAAATGTCCACGGTTCAAAATGACCACAATCAAAATGCCCACAATCAAAATGCCCACGATTAAAATGCCCACGGCTCAAAATGCCCACAACTTAAAATGCCCACAACTCAAAATGCCCACGACTCAAAATGCCCACAATTCTGATGTCCGAAATGCTGGCAGCTTAAAAATGCCGACAGTTTCCAAATGTCAACAGTTCAAAATGATCACAGGGAAGGCTAATATCGTCTTGGTTCAAAATGCCGACGGCTGAAACTGTCCACAGGGGAGGCCAACATCATCCTGGGAATGCGGACTACGAGATTACAAGGGGTAAGATTAATCACGGAAAAGGTTTTGAAAGGAATAATTTTATTGTTTCTTGACGAACGATCCAAAAAGACCAGCAAGTTAAAGCTCTTAAAGAAAAGTTCCAAGGGGGTTCATTATCAGGCAGAGGCTTGCTCAAGAAAGCACAGCGCTTTTGAGGAAACTAACCACGAGCCAATAGCCTACACATGTTTCTTATTTTACCAGAAATCTATTATTGTTGAGATTATACCAGTTCAACATACGATCATCGTCATTCTGATACTCCGTCTATTATACTCTTCCCGTTTTTCACTCATCCCTAATTCAAGTTTACTACGTTCTGAACACCTCAAATAATCCAATCGTGGGCATTCTGAACCGTGGGCATTTTGAGTCGTGGGCATTATGAGTCGTGGGCATTATGAGTCGTCGACATTTTGAGTCGTGGGCATTATGATCGTGGGCATTTTGACTGTTAGCCGGATCTTTTGGGTCGAAATACAGGTCAAGTTATATATTCATATAATATATACAAAACGGATTCGTCAGCTGTGATGCTTATGAAGCGATATTTCGGCCCTTCTTGGCAAGGGTCCTCTTCAGGCTGTGATTGTTCTGGGCCAACGCTGGGGAAAGTTTCCCCATCACAGCTGACGAATCCGTTTTGTATATATTATATGAATATATGAGTCTAAGTCAGCTTGGGCTCAAGGAATATTTACAGGTCAAGTTCGCAGATGGGCCCAATAGCTGTATATTTAGGGGCGGGGGAGGGGTTTCAGATCTAGGGACGAAATAAATAGTTTTAAAAAGCCAATCAGACAATAATGATGAAATGATAACCGGACAAATAGTTCGTCAGGAAACCGGCCGAAACTGGAAAATTTGATAAAAGAAAAAGAATTATCTGAACTTTATTAGAGGTTCGATGTAGGGGTAAAAAGGCATGCTAAATCCATTAGAAACTTATTTAACCAGACGCCCTAGATGCGCAATTTATGTGTCTGAACCGCGTTTCGCAACGGCCGGGAGGGCTGGATGAGGGCGGTCCCGTAAGGTCGGTACGAAGGTCATATGTCCTGGATACCCATTTTACGGTCCAGGCCTCGGTCCAAGCTGGATTCAACTTTGGTAGGCGGAGTTGGAAAGGGATAGGCTACTCGGCGTTTCTCGAAAATGCAGTCTTCAATACCAAAGGGTGATCCGATTCAAGTGAAGCCTGACGGATGGTAGGAGGACCGTAACCCTCAGATGTGCCTTCATGGGTCCAAACCACGCCTGACTATGTTGGGAGATTCGAACGGGAGGTGGATAAGTTTTGTTTCAAGAGTAGTAAGTGCAGCGATTGGGATAAAACTTGGGCAGCTATGCAACGGTCAATTTGTAACGGTCAATTCGAACGGAAATTTATAGGTGGCACCAGCAGATTCTCTAGATATTCGACTATTTCCACTTATAGGCACGAACCACATCTGGCGACCGTGGGACTGGACGTGGGAACTGGAGGGGGGGGGAAATATTGTGAAGTCTTCGTTTATTTTCTTCTAATTTATGGTGAAATGAGTTAATTTGCGCGACTCGTTCCTCGATCCAGTCCGAGTCATACTATCCACGAGAAAATAGTGACCAGGAGATCATAAAGTCTCGAAAAGAGTATGATGGTAAAAGCAGTCAAACCCCGTAATCACCCTCTACTATCCGCGTCCCACCCCTGAACGTGGGTCGCCGCTGCCAATTTGTTCCACTCCAAAATGGAGACGTTTAGTTCAGTATTTGTTGTTGAGGATTGCAACTGGTTAGATCTCGTGGGTGCGAGCGATTCACGGCGGCAACACACCAATCCAATCCAAATAACTTCTGGCTCTTGGTCTCCGACCCTTCGGAACCCTTTCGGCCTGGTGTCGGTTGCTGTTCGTGGGTCGATCACGATGGTTCATAGGACGTCGATGCTTCGGAGGAACTCGATGATTTTCTTGAAGATTCGTCGCTCTTCTCGGGCTGGGCGAACTGCGTCGATGAGATCACCGATAGAGACTGGCCCTCCGGCTGACTCATTAGTGCTGTTGCACCAGTTGGCGAGCTCTGCGTTAGAGGGGCACTCGAGCACCAGATGCTGTAGAGTTTCGGTGGCGTCGCTGCAAAGCCGGCATCTTGGGTCCGCTGTCTTCTTCCACTGGAACAGTTCTTTGCGAAGAATCAGTGCCATGCTCTTCACTTTGAGATAAGCTCTGTTGTCGTCTGCTTTTCTGAAAATTGGCAGCAAGGGTCGGAGCTTTGTTCCTATTCGGCGCTGGCGGAGTAGGTCTCGGAAAGTGGCTGGTGTTGTCGGCTGGTGTTGCAGGCTATTTGCTGTTGCGTTGGCAATCTTGTCTGCTACTTCATTGTATCTGATGCCTTGATGGCTAGGGATGTGTTGAAAGTCTACTGTGACGCCAAGCTGGCCTAGGTCACAGAGGTATTTTCTCATGTCCGCGATGTCCGAGTCAGGTGTATCCCACTGGATGTTCCTTATGAGTTTTAGGGCCGACTGGGATCGCTCTCATGTTTTTTAGAATACAAGACCCGGGTCAGTTGGTAACGTCAACAAATCACCATGGTCGGGACATTGTGCGTGGTCATTATACTCAAATAAACATCAACGGTATCTGATTGGCTTTCTGATTACTTTTTCACTGTCAAAATACACAGTGACAACAATGAAAACTATTCCCGCCGAAAAAGAACGCTCCATTTGAGAACGGCGGTGGCACGCCGGCAAACGGCGTGGCTTCGGGGTCTACAGGGAACGGGGACAATACGCCTTAGTCTATTGATCTGATTCATTCACGGACAATATAATATTTCTCTGTTGACTGATTTCTTGATGTAAAAGCCGGGGGAATGTTTTGGCGAAGGAATGCATTAAACCGCAAAAAAAATGCTAAGTCTCAATTACCAAGATAGTTTCCTTTAGTTATAGTATTCCAGTTATCCAAAGACAAATTCTAAAGAGGCAATGAATTTAAACTCTTTCACTATTTTATTACCCATAAGCACCGGTAGATGGTTTCTTTTTTGTTGTGATTCAACTTTATTTCATCACCATCATCGACTGGCGCGAAAACAAAAATAGGTAAATGTGGATCTGGAGACTGGAGTTTTGGTTTAAGCAAGTAGCTAGGTTAGAATCAGGTTAGAATGGGCTATAGATAATGCTTGTCTGGAGCATTTTTATTTGGCATTACCTATCAATCTACCACAAAGCCATGATTCTTAGCTACCAGTAATACATAAATTCATAAAAAACCTGTCATTCTAATATTAAGCCATTAAGGCGTATTCTCGCCGTTCCCCGAGGACTCCACTTGAGGAGGCCCCGCGTTTTTGTTTGTACCGGGGACTCATTCCCCGTATTCTCGCGAGTCCTCACGGACGGGGAATGCAGGGGGAATGCTCCGATTATCATCACCATCATCAAAAAGGACTCCCTTTCAGATTCGGAGGGGAGTCAGTTTGGGCTGGTGTTGGTGCAATGTAAAATTATTTAAAAACAATCAGGATAAACAAAACCAAAAATAAAGTGGTTTCAGGTAAGTTTCGTCAACTGCGGATTTTTTTTTTCCGAACAGAATCCATTTTAGAAGCATTCCCCGTGTTCTCGCTGTTTTCAGTGCGCGGAGTCCGCGTGGTGCGACTCCCTCTATTCTCGCCTTTCCCTTCGATTCCCCGAGGAGTCCTCGGGGAACGGCGAGAATACGCCTTTAGCCTAAGAAATTTAAGTACTGAGCCTAATATTTTAGATTCAAGAGAATAGTTGCGTTTTTTGCCTTCATCCAGTTAACCGACCTACAAGATTTCCCACTACAAGTCATTTTATTCCTTTGCCTTTGGTTAACCGATAATAAGCCGTTATTTTGGCTCTGTTCGCCGGTCAGTTAAAGGACCCCTCTTGCTTATTCTGCTTTTTATAATATATCTAGCTCCCATAAAGAATTATAAGCTTCTAAAATTCCCACCTTTCTCCATTGTTTCGTTTTGTGCCTACGATTTTTAGCGTTTTTTTGGCCTTGCCGAGATTTGCCCGTCACACAACGAAACATTTGCCGGGATCATCAACGTCTCCTGACAACTCTTTAACACATAATGATCTGAGAAGCTTTTGTTTATTACTTATTTTATTTGCTTAGTTTTCACTCTTTTGAACCACGGCGCGATCAGTTTTCAAATGTTTTGCTCCCAGCCGCCGCGTCGGAGAGCAGGAAGGCTGGACATAGTCGACAGCGGCTAACAAGAAAATCGCTAATTTCAGATGGAAAGTAATGGTATTTACGAAAGTGTTTTTTTCTGATCCATCTCATAGGGAAAATATTATTTCTAGTAAGAGTTGTGCTTTAACCGACCTGTGGACTGAGGCGGGAGCTCCATCCAACCGACCTATGCTCTTGGCATGGCGCGAAATTCTAAATTCTCACTGGACAGATAGGCGCCGGCGGCGGGAAGACGCTATTTTATCTTATAAGCCGTTTTTTAGAGCTCAGTTGAACCGACCGGCGAGAAGAAAAAATGGTCAATAGTGGCAAATAGGTAGGTTAACCGAACTGTGGAGAAAAGGCAAAAAACGCAACTAATGACAGTTTATGGCTTTAATTTATTATTTTATTTGCTAGGTTTGATTTTCATTGCATTATTCTGGCATATGCTAATCATAATTTATCAGACGCGTTTTAACTTTTTTCATTTTTCAGCATGTTTATTTTGCACGATT
This sequence comes from Branchinecta lindahli, assembly GCA_023053555.1. Classification (NCBI taxonomy): domain Eukaryota; kingdom Metazoa; phylum Arthropoda; class Branchiopoda; order Anostraca; family Branchinectidae; genus Branchinecta; species Branchinecta lindahli. The sequence continues at coordinate 9,437,596 of JAKZAO010000005.1, read as the reverse complement.
TTAAAAATTATATAGGTCACGTTCAATTTATTGTATAGGCTATAGTGTGGTCATTATTTTGTTAGTTATTTGTCTAGTGGTATGTCACAAAGTTATGTATTTATTTTACTCGTCAGTTATGGCGGAAATAAAATAATCGAATTGAATTGAATTATTTGGCACTGCTCAAAGGTAGGTGATGTTCCAAGACGCATAGTCTACCTCTAATGGTCTAATGTATGAAAAGTGCCGAGCACCCTGTTATTATAATTATTCTGTTTGGTAGTCCAGTCCACCACACAGCCACCACAAACACCTGATTTTGGATACCCTGTGCCAAATGCTGGCATGCTGGCTGGGTACATCCAGGTATAGTAAATCTATTGTTTGGCACAGTCTGAACCACATTTTCCTGCAGCAGCAAGGAAAGTAGCCAAGTAAACCAACCATACCTGTCGAAAAGGATTCTGCTGGCTGAGACTCCATTGGAGTCCCAAGGCTGCAGAATCTCTCAGGAAATGCACTGGTGTATTGCATTTGGTCTGTGGATAACCACTGGTTTGTCCAGATTGGTTTGGCATAGTCTATGCGCTGGATAACTATGCCAAACGTTGGATAATCCAACCCAATAAAATATTGATGATTTCAGTGAAGCTCAGACATCAACCAATCAGAATTCATGCCATGAATTTTGATTTGTCATCATGGTCAATCATGGTCAGGGTCAGTCTACCACAACAAAACCTTAATTTTTTTGCTGGACACACTATGCCAAATGCTGGATACTGTAACTTAATAAAATATTGATGGGTTGAGTGAACATCAGAAATCAATCAATCAGAATTCATCTGTAGTGGGTTAGGTCAAGGTTAGGATACCTTTGGCAAAGGGTATCCAGCATTAGGCGTAGGGTATGTCAAATGCTAGATACATCCGGCATTTGGCATAGGGTATAAAAAAATCAGGGATTTGTGGTTGACTTGTCAGGGTTAGTGTAGCCTACCAACAGGTATCCAGTATTTGGAACAGGGTGTTCAAAGTTGGGCATAGGATATGCCAAACCTGGATATACCCAAAATTTGGCAAAGGGTATCCAAAAATTAGGAGATTGTGGTTGACTGGGGTAGGTAGTCCAAAAACTTAGTTGGAAACTTGGATGGAGTGCTGTGAGTGAAACTTGATTGATTGTAGGAGCAAATAGTCTAGATGTGATATTTGTAATTGTTTACGTGTCCAAATCAGTAGCCTAGTGCTCATCAGTACTTTAATTTATTTGTTTGTGTAATTCTCATGTGACACCCAACAGGTAGGGCTATTGGCTCCTGCAAAAAAATTTGCTGTGCTATGTTGGGATACTTTGGAAGACTAGTAGTAGCAGCCAATTGGCTACTTAACCTGGCTGTAACTCGAAACAATCCTAAAGTGATGTCCATCATGTTTGATAATTTTAACCACAGTGCTCTTGGGAATTGAACACTGTGCTGTTAGTGTATCCCACGGCAAGCCAAGATAAACCTAAGTATTGTTTCAAGCCAATCTTTTTGTAGTGCTGAAAACAGATTAAGGTACTGGAAGTTCAAACTTTAGCTGAGGCCTGAAGAGGACCCTTGCCAAGAAGGCAGGTCCTAGTCAGACTAAGGTCCTAGTCTGTACTGGATGGTCATATTCTCATTTGATATGATATGTGATAAGATATTGATTGACATCACTTATTATCGATATGGCCCATTGATACAATCACAAACAGAAATATAAACTCACTTCCAAACTACAGAAAAATGTACCTGTCTTTCGTGGACAGCTCGAGGACTTAGCTTGAGGAATCTACCCACTTTCTTTATTGAAATATAACACTCACTTCTTCTTCTTCTTTAATGATTGGCGTTTCCAGGCGATGGGGAATATCGCCCAAACACGGCATGCATGTCTTTCTCCTTAACATCTCCACAGTTCAAAATAAACTTTCACTTTTTTATGGTTATCAGTGGTCTTTCTTTTATTATCAATCTTATCACTCAAATACTTCACATACTTATAACTCTGTCTTTAACTTGTTGTAAAATTAACCTGATTTAAATCATCATGACTGAATTTAAACAACTTCGTTAGTCCTTAATATAATAAAAAAAAATAAAAAAAAATGACACCCTTATTCCTTAAAATTTAAACTTTAACACTCAAAATTAAAATATTAAAAGAATATTTAATGTAGAAGGATGTCAACCAAACCTCACTCTTCAACGTTTGCCCCATTCTTTCTCCGTATAACCAACTCATAATAACAGCTAGTTCTACGTTTTCAAAGCACCTCGTGATTTTCAGGCCAGGATTAGACTTCAGTCAGAAAGTTGTTTGAAGAAAGATGGCAGGATATGACTTAGCCGAAGTTATGTCTCTCTCCATCCCGGAGGAGATGAGGGCAGATGAAGACTTCAGTGAAACACGCAGTAATGTCAGAGCAGTCAAAAATAAGTTTGCTGGCTTCTTGTTGGAGTTTCATGAAGGAAACTTCATTTACAAGTACAGGTAGGATAAACCCAGTTATAACCTTTTGTGGGGTCCCAAAACGTTAGTGACCCTATGAGTTTGTCCGTCCGTATGTCTGTCTGTCCGTCCGTCTGTGGGATACGATGACTATAGTAAACTTTCACTTAGTAAAATTTGTCCGTCCGTCTGCCTGTCTGTCCGTCTGTTAGCACGATAACTCTCGAAGGGTTGAGATATTTTGTTCAAACTAGTTACGAGCAGAGGCGTTACTAGCCAAAATGTTTGGGGGGGGGGGACAAGGTATTTACCGACTGGCTGGTCATTTTTACCGACTGGTTTTGCAGATAAAAACGACTATTCTTGAGAAAAAACTACTGTATTGACGAAAAATCGGCTGATTTTGAGAAAAACGACTATTTTTAAGAAATAATCGACTATTTTTACGAAAAATCGACTGTTTTTGAAAAAAATCGACTGTTTCCTAGAAAAAAATCGACTGTTTTTACGAAAAATAGCGGCTCTTCGCGCCAACTTGGCTATTTTTTACCGACTGGCCGACAACATTGGGGGGGCGTCCCCCCCTCCCCTCCCTGGTAGTGACGCCCCTGGGTACGAGAATCTATCGGGTCAAAAGCAAGAATAAATAAGCCAATAGAACCTCTGTCTTTGGTCCCATGCAGCGACTATTGATACCCTGCAAAACTGAGCTGATCTAGAGGTACTTGCTGAGCTTTGAGTTGACGCCCGTCTACCTCTTCGCCGCTCCGCATTTGAGAGGAAAAAGTACAGGAGGCGCGCTGACCCGCTCTTACAGCGCGTCAAATGTGACGTCAGTCGGCCAATCGGCTTTTACTTTGAAAATTTCTTCTCCGCGGCTTTATTGCGATATAGCTGTTTGTAGGGGTAGCGAATTGTGGTGTTCCGCGTAGCTCCTACACTCCGCTCGTTCACATCGGGCAGGGTAGAGGGATCTTTTCGACTCCACATGGTCGTATTAAAAAGATGGGAGACGGAGGTTCTGGTGCTTATTTATTCGTGGTCAGAGCAAGGTCAGGTTCGTAGATAGGCCCTGTTGCCCGATATGTGGTAAGAGAAGATGGCGTGGATGATCTGTTTATGTGTCTGAAACAGATTCGGCCGTGGTGGGGGAGCTGGAGGGGTTCAGGAAATCGTTAGCCAGTCTAAGGATCAAACGAGTCGATGGATTGGGCTGAAACTTGGAAGGTACAACAGCCCTTTGCCCTAGATGATCTTTTTGGAGTCCCGGAAGGATTTGACCTCGGCGGGGCGAGTTGGAAGGGGGTACCGGACATTTCCCGGAATACTCAGACTAGAGTGAAACTTGATTAACGTTGTAAGAGTAGGTCTCTAGATATCCTATTTCCACCTCCGAACCGCATTTTCTGATAGTGGGGTGGGGTGGGGAGTGGTGGTGGAAAGGTGTATTTGTGACGTTCTCATCCACTTTCTTGTACCACCTACTCGTAACAAGTGCCATGCGAGGTCGTAGCTCTTGTTTGTCTGACTAATTGTGGTGAGAACCGTTCTCTTACATCAGATTGCTTTCCGAGTAATAATTCATAAATAAACAAATCTAATGCTGATAAACGTGCCTTTAACTTCACAAATAACACACACATGTTAATTTAGAGACAAATTTTGGTACCAGGAATCTAACTTTCATGTCATTGTATTTCTGTCGACACCTCCTGTGCCATTTTTCTTAAGGAAGCATTTTTGGAAAATGAAACTGAATTGAATTGAAAAAAGCTCTACGGAATTTGGTGCATACCCCAGTTTGTCCATGAATGCAAATATTTATTAACAATTGCAAATCCATTTTCTTTCAGAGACATGCTCCGAAGACACTACAACCTCAGGCAATATTACATTGAAGTATCTGTTGAAGACCTCCAGAGTTATGATGAGGATTTAGCAGACAAGCTTCGTAAGCAGCCTACAGAATATGTTGCCCTGGTAAGTCCTCAGTTGTTCACCAGTAGATGTATGCTTCTTTGAACAGTGCAGCTTTGGCTGGATGGTTAAATGAACACACAGAGCACCCATTCAGGTGTTCGTAGGAGCCCTTAGTTAGCTACTTTGGCCGACTGGTAGTTGACTTTTCTCACAGCAAATGGATGGAAATGACACTACTCAGGGTTCAGTGACGTTCAAAGAAGCATACCTCTACTCTGATCAGATTCCCTGTTGAGCCGCGCCTCTCGCATCGACTGTGGTTGGTACAAACCAATCAGAGACAGCGTTTGTTGGCAATGTTAGTCAAGATTGCGCGTGATAGCAAGAACAAGTAATCAGATAGAACTTCCGTCTTTGGTCCCATGCAGCATCTATGGATACCCCGACAAAACTGAGTGGAGCTAGAGGTACTAGCTCTAGCTTTAAGTTAATACCCGTCTACTTCCGTCTTCGCTGTTGCTCATCGCAGAGCAATAAGTGCAGGAGGCACGCTGACCCGCTCTGGAGCGCGTCCAGAGAACCAATCAGCTTTGACTTTGAAAGTTTCTTTTACGCGGCTTCACAGCGATATAGCTATTTGTAGAGGTAACGAAACGTGATGTGCCGTGAGGCTCCTATCCGCCGCTCGTTTGCATCGTATATACCGGGAAGTATTCGAATCCGCATGGTCTTATGACAGAGATAAGGAGACGGAGGTTCTATCTGATTATTTGTTCTTGGTAATGGGTAGTGTTTTTTCGCAGTGGAGAGATTTTGCGAGAGTTATGCATAGAAGCTGATCTGTTTTATCTTCGTCAGAATTGAACTGGGATGCAGCAATTGTATGCCCGTGTTGTGAAATTGGAATTGCACTGGGTTTAACCCCTGGAAAAGAAAGTTTGTTTGCATTAATTTAAACTTCTTTATTTCTACTCGTACATCTCGTATTAGACTGAACTAAACTGTACATCTACGGCACTCAGATTCACATTCATTCATGTCAACATCCCAAGGCTATACGCGGTAGGGTGATGAACCAAACACGACGCGGTACAGTCAAATACACTACTAATCGACTATACTGAATAATTAATTGTTCAGTAAATACACTACAGGAACGGTGACAATTTTCAGCGAACTTCTAATAATATATATTGTGGAGGAATATCTTCCTATATATATTTTAAAAGGATTGTCAATCTTTAGAGCTCGGACCATTTCATAAATGCCTGCGCTATAATGATTTTTCTTTTCTAGTTTGAGGAGGCTACAAAAGAAGTTGCTGATGATATCACTCGACCTCGCCCTGTTGGAGAGGAGAAAATTGATGATATCCAAGTGATCATAAAGTCGGACGCCAACCCGGTACCCATACGTGAGCTAAAGGTAAAACTCTGTCTTTGTTCAAAAGAGGTCGTGTTCAACCTACTCACCGTGGTAACTACGCGTTACGTCAAGGCTTCTTGGCATCAAGGCCGGAACGGTCTACGTTTGGTAAAATATCCACCCTTCTAACAATAGTAGCCTAATTATTAGTTCTATTTTTGTTCCAACCTCATGAAAAGTTAGCACGCTGACTGTTCGAACCTTCTCGAAACAGTAACCAACAGTAACCATATGTTACCACGCTTGGGGGCGTAGTAAGCGTCGTAACTATGATCTCTGTGACGTGATTGGCCCAATCAGCCCGCGGCACGATATTTTGCCGAAAATAGAAAAATTCGTTCCAGCCTTGACGCCAGAAAGCCAGGATCCGTGACGTCATGCGTAGTAACTATGGTAAGTAGGGCGGAACACGCTCAAAGATCGTAGTTACCACGCTTATTACGCTGTCGAGCGTCGCAAGCAAATAGTTGCTGTTAGTTACTGTTTCGAGGAGGTTGGAACGGTCAGCTTTCACGAGGTTGGAACGAAAAAAGCAACTAATAGCTACTTTTGTAAGAAGAGTGGAAGGCGCTCATATTTTCAGCAAGAAGGACCCTTCAGTTGAAACGAAAAAAGTAACTATTGTAAGAAGAGTGTAAGACGCTAAAATTTTCAGCAAGAAAGACCAGTCTCAACACGGAGTGTGTTCCACCCTTCTAACTCTCAGTAACTATTTATTACTGTTTAATTACTGTTTTCGCTCAACATCGTGAAAAGTTATTACCCTGACGGTTCCAAACCAGGGTTGCCACTTTACTCAAATAAATTCACTATGCAAAAGGAAAAAAGTAATACCAAACAAAAAAAGTACTCAGAACGTATTGCTGGGTCATAGTCACCTTGGAAATAGAACCTGACAACTACTTTTTTCTAAAAATCTGCTGCCAAAGTAAAAAGAAAGTTCTATTGCGAGCACAATTGTACTACCGGTGGCAACCCTGTTCCAAACTTCTTAGAATAGTAACTAATGGTAACTTTTTGCTTACCACGCTCGGGAGCGTAGTAACTACGATCTCTGTGACGTGATTGGCCCGATCAGCCCGAGGAACGATATTTTGTCAAAAATCGAAAAAAAAAACGTTCCAGACTTGACGCCGAGAAGCCAGGATCCGTGACGTCATGCGTAGTAACTACGTGAAGTAGCGTGGAACACGCTCATGAACATATAACAAGCCTTCTGACAGTTTTCAACTAGCTAGCTGTCTGTTGAAACGGTCGCGGAGTGTTTGAAAGACTAGTTTCAGCATAGTTTCAACAAGAAAGAATCAGTTTCAACAAGAACATAGTACAAACCGTCTTGACAGTTTTCAACTAGTTATCATTTGTCGTTCACTCCCCAGTCCCCATGGACATGCAGCTGACGGAGAATAGAAGGTGGGGATGCAAAGAGTTGTCTTTTGAAACAATCGTTGAGTGTTTGAAAGATCCGTTTCAACAAAGTTTCAACAAGAATTTGGTCCCAGCTCCGATCTAACAGTCTGCCGATCCTCAGTAAAAATAAACTTTTTAATAGGAGGAAAGCTGGCACGGGAGAGACTTACCCTCTTTGCAAGTTGCAGGAGATGGATTTTACCCACTTCCTCTTAGAGTGCCAAGCGCTTTTGCATCTTAGGGTAAACATTTTTCGGGGAGGGTTGGTATCGCTTCCCGGTATCCTGAAATATACGAACCCCAACTTCGTCGTAGAAGTATGCAAATATGTAGTTAAAGCGTTCAGACTTAGGACAGAAAGTTTAGCTTAGCTTATGTAACAGTCTTAGTAACAGGTGTAACGGTTTATTTGTGTGGTTGTACATGTATTCAGTCTTGTGTGGCCTTTTAATAACGAATAATTCGTTTAATTCCATGTTATCTTTTTACAAAAATAGTGGTGGATCGTCGTACATGGTCAACATAGTCATAAATAATCAAACAAATGTTGCAATTTTAAAATAAAATACTACTCAATTTTTAAGGTTAATAAACAAATGTTATGTTATTATAACAAGTCGTCTTGACAGTTTTCAACTGGTTAGCATTTGTCATTCACTCTTAATGGTTTTCCCCCTGGAAATGCAGTTGATGCATTGTAGGTGGGATGCTCTGCGCTGACGATGCTGTTGGTTAGCTACATACCATTACGGATGTCGGAGGCTAGACATTCTGAAGGTGGCTGAATACCTATAGAGAGATTGTACTTACTCTAACTTGACAGTACTGACCAATTAGGGAGCCAGGCTTTGACTCGAGTGCGCAAAAAATTATCAATAGGATGCGAGGATTACTTTGCGTTAAAAGTTTGAAACCTTCACGAACTCATCTCTGATTAGACTTCAATAGATTGCATCATAAAAAGGCTTTCGTTTCTACATCAGCAGCAATAACTTAGGTAAAAAATAAAGAAATAGATTGCATCATAAAAAGGCTTTCGTTTCTACATCAGCAGCAATAACTCAGGTAAACAATAAAGAAAGGGTATAAGGAAAGTAGTTTCAGAGAACTTATAGGTTCTGATACCGTAATTAACGCTGGATTTTTTTTCAGTCCGCCCAAGTTTCAAATATGGTGAAGATCACAGGAATTTGTATCGCAGCTTCCGGGATCCGAGCCAAGGCAACGAACATCACTATTCAGTGTCGATCCTGCAAAAATTTCATTTCGAACGTTCCTATCAGACCTGGCTTGGAGGGATACAATTTACCGAGGCGTTGCACAACGTAAGTGATTGACCCTATGATTTCTTTCAGTGTGTGTTGTAAAGGAATGTAGACTATGGAAGCCCCCTCCCCGCCAAATGCGTCTGGCTGCTCCCTGCCGACTCTCTCTTCACCCCGTTACTCAATTCAGTTCAGTTCGATTAATTTTACTTTTCCAAAACTTCTTCGTTGCGAAAAATAGCATAGGAAAATGTCAATAAAAAACCCATTGACATGCAAGTACATAGTATACCATGACATTACATAATCTTCATGCAGTTTAAATACAATTTTGGTTTCTTAATTTGGTCAGTAGTAAAATAATACTAGTACATAAATATTATTTACACTTTGTTGGTGTTACAATATTAATTTTCCATTGGGTCAAACTTTAACAGCTCTTCTTGTGGCCTTGCATGTTCCTCTTCCATGAAACCTGCCAGTTTTTTCGTCATTTATTATGTTAAGGACAAGTCGATATTCAGTGCTCTTCGATGCTTGTGCTATTTAAACTGAAACTTCAGTATACTTAGTTCAAAACACGAATGGTCAAGTTCCTGAAGAAGATTTGAAGAGCAGCTGCCTCTTTTGGAGTCCTTTCTTATGATCCTCATAAAGTAAAAATATTGGTAATATCATCCAAGTTTTGCGCGATTCCACTCAGCGCGCCACTCTGATTACTGCGCCCGGGACGGTGACGCCACCTTACCTCCGTCCTACGGCACTGCGTCAGGGGTATTCAGTAAGTCTGGCAATATCGCGGCGGGAAAGGCGATAGCCCTTTATGCGCAATCTCATCTCAGCGCATACTCCACAAAATCAAATAATATATTTTTAGATTGCGAATTTCTGTTATTGCCATTCATGTTCTTTCTTATTTCTTTGCGAATTTCTGTCATTGTCATTCATGTTCTTTCTTATTTTCTTCTTTGTTTCATTACTCCATCTGTACAGTTGTGTATCATGATGAGAAAAAATAATAATAAATCACGACTAAGGACGTGTAAAAGTGGAGTTTTGGTAACAACTTTTGGTCCTTGGAACAGGTTTGCTGAAAGTGTGGTTAATGCTTAACCAATCAATAGTTCTAAGTGCATCATAGATAAGAATTTTAACTCTGCTTTGTATGATTTCTTCCAGTTTCTTAGAGTTGTTTAGAGGCAAAAGCCTTTTTTGGTAATTTTGTTCTTTGATAATTTTTGAATTATTAGTGTGATTTTCTCTCTGTGTTTTGCCTTTTCTTTTTTTGTGTGATATTTTTTCTGTTTTCTGTACTTTCCTTCTCATATATTCCATCATTTTTCTCTTTCTTGTACGATGGGTGAAAAATATACATTACATTACATTTCTGTTGCATTGTTTCATTATTATTAATAAGTTTGGCAATAATTTTGTTTTTCGCAGAGAACAAGCTGGTCGCCCGCCCTGTCCTCTGGACCCGTACTTCATCGTTCCAGACAAGTGCAAGTGCGTTGATTTTCAAGTCTTGAAGCTTCAAGAAGCTCCCGACGACATTCCACAAGGAGAAATGCCCAGGCATATGCAGCTGTACTGTGACAGGTGAAAAGAGTTCCATTTGGTCATCTGCCTATATGTGTGTCTAGTGTTGAAAAGCCAACTGGACATTATACATAAAATACTAACATCACTCACTAACAAACCAACATCACAGCACTGTCAGAAGTTTGATAATAGACAACACGTGTTTTTTGCATCATTGTGTTCAATGTTATGAACTGCGGCGTCGCTGCCCGAGCCCTCTTTTTTCCCCAGGATAGGAATCCTACCATTCACGACCACAGCAAACTACACATGCGCGAAACGATAACCCTGTTCTAGGCAACTTGTGCCGGACGGCGTACTTCCTCCAAGCCGGGCAAGACGCCTGTCCTTGGTTCTTGGCAGGACCCCGAGATTATGATCCACTTGGCCCCTCCTCCAAGGCTTTATACCCCTTTTAAATATTGTCTTTTGGTGAAACATTAAAGGGCCTCGACACAAATTTTGTGTCGAAACATAACGCTTAAAAGGTTTTTGTGAGAAATATCCTCAGCATCCAAAATCGAATTAAACAGACGATTGCGCAACCTATGTTACCTGCTAAACATAGGTTGAAAACTAACAAACTGCAAGGCATGCCTCTTTCTGGAGTAGGTTGACTCTGAGGAGTCTACTTAAACTCTTAATATTCCTAAAACTTTTACACTTCATTAAAACCTCTAGTTCCCCTATTCCAAACTCACTTACTCCAGACTCTTCCATTCTCCATTCACTCGACTCGTCGCATTCGCACATTAAATGACTCACACTTTGATATAGACTTCCACACATAGGACACGAGTAAGAACCCGCTTTCGACCTAAATTTACCCACACATTTCCTTTTTTCCCCTAGTGGCAGGCACCCCCCCCCTAAATTACCTACCAGTTTAAGATCTTCTGGTGATAAACTTAATAATAAAATCCTTAAAATAAATGTTCTCCCCCCACGACTCTTTAACCCTCGTATAGAGAATTAACGACACGTTTTTACGTAATGATAACCTAACCTAATGATAAACTCCTTAAATCCCCCCCCCCCACGACAATTTTTTGTATAGAGAATTAGTAACTCGTTTTTACGCCGATCTTCTTGCCGAAGGTGGATCTTGTGATCCTTCAACCCTCCTTCAAGTCTCTCCAGCCAGATTGCCGTATCTTCCATCACCAGGGGCGTCACGTATGGGGGGGGGGGTACCCCCCAATGTTGTTGGCCATTCGGTAAAAAATAGCCGAGTCGGCGCGAAGTGCCACGATTTTTCGTAAAAACAGTCCATTTTTTCTTGGAAACAGTCGGTTTTTCGTAAAAATAGTCGATTTTTTCTTGAAAACAGTCGGTTTTTCATAAAATCAGTCGATTTTTCGTCAAAACGGTCGTTCTTAAAAAGAATCTTTTTTTCTGAAAATAAAAACAGTCCGCTGACCAGCCAGTCGGTAAATACATTGCCTCGCCCCCCAAACATTTTGGCTAGTAACGCCTCAGTCCATCACATCATTCCAGGCCCCTCCAAGACCGGAATGGTGAATAATTTTCTTTATCTGGCCCTGCTCCGAGTCTTGTCTTCCCTCCATCACTTTTATGTCTGCCCTCCGTCACGTAGTAGGATCGAGTGACTCCATCAACGCGTACAAGAATTCTTTGGACGATCTGGACCCCGACAAAATGGATGATGGATGACAAACTTTTTACACGAAGTCTGTAGAAGCCAATGGCCCATGATTTGCATGATATAAATATTAAATATTTGAAGAGATTTAATAAAGACATTTGAATTAATCAGCGCAAGTTTTTACAACTTTGAAAAGAGCAGTATTATGAAATTCAGCACTGGCAATCTCCATATGGGACACGAGGCAAGCGTTCTAGCTTGGTAAATCACGTTTTCACAAGGATGGGTACAAGTGAAAGTTTGCAAATATAATTCTTGGGCCTTGGAAAGCCCTATCGAAGATGTGGTTAATTCTGAGTCGATTGCTAGCTTAAAGGGTATTATGGATGAAATTTTTAGATGAGATTTGTAGCGAAGAAAGCCATTTATGATGCGATATATTATTGCTATTACGCCCCAGCGAAGTGCTTCAGCAAGGGAATAGTACCCCCGTCAACATCAGGAAGCAACATGACTGGTGTTTGTAGTAGCGTAGTATAGTTTTATCGAAAAAACAAACAATTTTTTTTTAATCAAAATCACAACGAAAGTGGAGCTTACGAGGATGTGGTCTATAGAAGAAAAGAGAGGAAGAGAGGGTATGGAGAATGAAACTGTGTACAACAAGACCAAAGGTTTCGATGGGATCCCAAAAATTTAATATTTGATCCAGTCAATCGGGTCTTGTCTTCGCCAGATCCAGTCTTCGCCAGGCTAATCATCTGAGAAAACCAAGTTCAGATATACCGCTATAAGCCATATCTATTTTGAAGATACTGATCGAAACTTCCTGCTTTACTTCTGCCAAATTTCCGGTTTTGGCCGGATTCCGGGCGAACAAGTTGTCCGGGTAGGAAATGTGTTCTTCTTATCCCTAAATCGAACGTCTAATCAACTTCCAATAAAACTGTTACTTTCTACAAACTTTCCGGTTTTGACCGGATTCTGGGCGAACTACTTGCCCGGCAAGAAAATGGTTTTCACCATCGTGTTCAGCATGTCTTCTTACCCCTAAATCAAACCTCTAATCAACTTCAAATAAAACTTTTATTTTTAACAAACTTTCCGGTTTTGGCCGGATTCCGGGCGAAGTACTTGTCTGACGAGAAAATGGTTTTCACCATCGTGTTCAGCATGCCATCTTACCCCTAAATCGAACATCTAATCAACTTCAAATAAAACTTTTACTTCTAACAGACTTTCTGGTTTTGGCCGGATTCCGGGCGAACTACTCGTCCGGTGAGAAAATGGTTTTCACCATCGTGTTCAGCATGTCTTCTTACCCCATAATCGACTATCACATTAGCGGTTTAAAAATATTTTGTTTGCCCCTTAATTTAAACCCCCTCCCCCACCCCTAAATATAGGGCTACAGAGCCCATCTACGAACTTACCTTACTCTTGACCCAAAGAATCCTCACACCAAGTTTCATCAAAATATCTCATTCCCTTCGAAAGTTACAGACCGTACAGACAGACAGACGGACAACTTTTTGCGATGTCATAGGTATCCGTCACTAACGTTTTGGGATCCCAAAAACCAACAAAACAAAACAAAAAAACATAACCTTTGCATGACCCCAAAACAACAAAATCAACAAGCAATAATCACATAAATATGGAAGAAAAATAACCCAAGGAATAACCTTTCATATTATGTTTTAAAAGCTTACCTACCGAGCAACTGAATACGTAAATCAGACTTAAACTGGTAAACATTACCTAATTCCATAATAGTTTTACTAATGTTGTTCCAAAACTTAGAAGATCTGTAAATAAGTGAAAAAGAAGACTTAGCCTACTTTAAAATAGTCGTTGCATATTTCCTTGTATCCAAGTATCGTGTTGGTGAACATCTGACCACTCACAGAATACTCCTGCAAAACAATCTGGAAGGAGAGAATGTGACGGAAAGAGCACAATAGAGTATCGTTGCGTTTTTGCAGATACCATGGTTTCTGTTACCACGGTAACTGAATCTGCAATTAGTCGTTTTTGCAGTTACCGTGGTATCTGATCTACGGTTGCTCTGCAAAAACGACAATTGCCGAAATTTCGCTTTTCGAAGTCATCCCAAAAGAAAAACTGATATTCAGTTATATACTAAGCGCTAAACTTCTTTCTCACCAGTTTGACAAAATTTTATGAAAGTGAGATTACTTTTCAGATACCGCGATCAGTTCCCACGGTCGGACCGTGGTATGTGAATATCAGAAACCACGATAACTGGCCAGATACCACGATAACTGCAAAAACGCCCTTTGACCGTGGTATCAGATACCACGGTAACTGCGAAAACGACTTTAGACCGTGGTATCAGATACCATGGTATCTGCAAAAACGCAACTTGACGAGTCTTTATGCCATTCCAGATATTTGTGCGACAAAGTCGTACCCGGCAACCGTGTCACCATCCTCGGAATCTACTCCATTAAAAAGGGCGGTGGAACCACCTCTAGAAAAAGTGCCAAGGAGAAGGTGGCCGTGGGGGTTCGCGCCCCGTACCTTCGAGTGATGGGAATCCATATCGAAACCACCGGAAGCGGCCGATCTGCTGTTTCGCCGTTCACCCCCGCAGAAGAAGAACAGTTGAGGAGGCTCGGTGGATTGCCAAACATACATGAAAAGATTGCGAAGAGTATTGCGCCATCTATCTACGGATCTGATGATGTCAAGAAAGCAATTGCATGCTTGCTCTTCGGTGGTAAGTAGAGAATTCCCATAATAACAATAATGTTTGTTTATTCACCCGAAAGGCCATACAGGATTGATGACATGTACCAAATCACATGAAATGAACCATAACACCTTAATCAAACTAAAGTTTACTTTCTCTTTGGTGTTTAAAGTTTAACTGAAAAGCCGATTTAATTTTCTGTCATCTAATTGAATACACTGAATTATTTGATTTTGCAAAGGGACTTTTTTTATTTTCCACTATCTGCTCTAGTTATGACGTTCAGAATATCTGCAGCCGTCCCCACAACGTAAATTCTACTATGACGCGGGACATTTTAATCTCAACACAGACGCAGCTTTTCAGTGTGCAGTGGTGAGATTGGTGAAGGCTTAGTGCCTGAAAAAAAAAAAAATCATAAATCTTTCTCGTAAAGCGTACAACAGAAATTCAGTACTACAAATCACAAGGAAATTCCACTATTTGAAAATCGGTTATTCGTGAACAGCGGAACAACGAAGTAACACATTTTCAGCGGGTCTTCAGGCCAGTTTAAGTGAATAAGTGATGGATAACTAGATTATCCTATCCTAGCCCTTTTCGGTTAAACTGTAAACGCTTTAAGAACATACTTAAGAATGTCGTTGGTACACTGTAAAACTAGTGAACTGAAAGACAAAAATGCTCCTCAGCCGGGATTTGAACCCAGGGCCTCCTGCTTACAAGGCAGACACTCTAACCGTCTGAGCTACCGAGGGGCTTGTGAACAGAGTTGTGAACTACAATAGTCCGGTACAAGCCGGCCATAGGAACAGTGATCCCGGCCGAAGGCAAATTCATCTAATCAGTTCACATCCCCAAGTCACGGAAATTATAATACATAGATAGCACTTTATACAAGGGACTTTTAACGTGACTAATGAACCAAGAGCACCTTTTTTGAATTTAGTGTAGAAGTCTAGGACTCCAATGTCGGAGCCACGTAGACAAACCAGGACCCACTTGGCGGGGTCTCATGGTGAAAACCAAACAAAAGCCAAATGTAATTTTTGATGGGGAAATCTGTGTATTTTCGTTGGTACACTGACACAAGTTTCATAACAGATGACATAAGGATGCGCGGTTTCAACAGATAACACTTGGGATTTTATCTGTTTTGATTTTGCAGACGTTGTGCATAACAGGCATTGCCAGGAAGAGCCGAGAAACCGCCGAAGAGTATCTGCTGACTTTTCCGAATTTCCTATATCATGATGACGAACATAAAAGTCAGCAGATGTTTTTTCGGTGGTGTTTCCGCTCTTCTTATATGCGTAACGTTTTAGTGCGCAACGTGTGAAAAACATAATGTTACGTAACGTTTCCTTGTTACGTATGTCAACACTGTTACGTAAACTCGGGTCGAATCAATATATATTCGGGTAGCGTGTCCGACCGTTAAACCATCTCCCGTTACCATAACTCGCGTGAACGCCTTCGTTTAGAAAAACGGTATTGCTTTATTTACCAGACTAGCCTATTAATAAAAAGAGAACGATACTCAATCCATTAATAATCCCATGTCCTAATATGACGCGCAGCGACCGCTCCACTCATAGTCCGAACTCGAATGAGTCACTTTCAATGAAATATCGCGCTGCTCAATGAAATGTCAATTCTATGCGCTCGCCAGATCGGGTCTCGAGCGATGGGGTGAATATTCGTGACAATAACAGCTAACATCCGAAGTGTTATCTGTTAAAACCGTGCATTCTTTTGTTATCTGTTATGAAACTTCTGATAGTGTAGTGCAACGGTTTTGCATTACTTTCCTATTCATTCAAGGTATCCCAACAGGAATACAGTGCAGACGAAATTAAAATGAATCTGATTTCGTTCTTTGTATCAAAAGAAACCTGGAACACTTGGCTCTTAGCAGATATTAAGTTATTAATTTATCGTTCCCATTTGACTCTTATAGAGGCGAACAATAAAACCAAGGCAGTTAAAGATTTAAAGAAAAAAGTGTGTAATTTCCTGCTCGGATTGTGGAAGCTATCACTTATAGTCTTAATAGAAATGATCATTTCATGATAAACTGGTTCAGAAATAAAGTTTTTCGAAAATACCAACATTTCCCAGGTGAAATCAGCGATTATCTTGTTAGGGCTTTTTGACTCCTATCCAGACCACCAAACCGATACGGAGGCAGAACGCAAACTATTTGAAAACTGTGCCCGCCGAGGTTGAAAACTAGGAAAACACAAAAGAAAAGGAATCCAAAACACAAGATAGACCTGTTAGCCTAACAAGTGATCCAGCATGTAAAACTGAATTTGAAAGAATTGTCGGCAGACCTTGAAGCTTTTCGGCGAAGTTTCCGCTGCGTGACTGGCAAAACTCGGCTCAGCCAGCAGTTGTAGGCAATTGTAGGTACGAAAGAAACAATAGCGAAAGGCGGGATTTCTGAAGTTTATAATTCCATAAGGGAGCTAGGGATAATATAAAAGGCAGAGTATCTAAGAGGGGTCCTTTAAATCAAGAAAAAATAATCTGATAGAACCCCCGTCTTTGGTCCCATGCAGCGACTATGGATACCCCGATAAAACTGAGCGGAGCTAGAGGTACATGCTGTGAGGTTTGAGTTGATACCCGTCTACTTCCCTTTACGCCGTTGCTCATGCGAGGTGAAAAACCTAGGATGCCTTGCAGGCGCGGAGAGCCCGCTCTACAGCGCGTTACACTCACGTCACGTCAGTATAGCAGACAACCAATCAGCTGTCAGACTGAGACGGCGTTTGGATTCTTCTGAGGAGTTGTACCGCGATACAGTTGTTTTTAGAGATAATAAATATGATGTTCTGCGTAGCTCCTCCTCCGCTCGTTTGCATCGAGTGCATCAGAATATATTCGACTTAGGATGGTCGTATCACAGAGATAAGGAGACGGAGGTTCTGTCAGATTATTTGTTCTTGTTTAAATCGTACTTCCAGCGACGTAAGGTGGGTCCTCCTGTAAAGTATCTTGCTGGATTGTAGCTTGGTTGGTAGATGTTGTTGTTACATCTGCTCACTGGCATCCCGCTGTAGCCGACGTTCAACATATTTCCAGTCTTTGTCCACGCCTTTTTGAAACCATCCAGGTTAGAAGCGTTGATCCTTTCTTTTCCGAAAGGCTGTTCTAGTTAAAAAAAAATGTGCCACTAGAATATGGGAAGAGTAATAGCAACGATCGATGCCCATTCTGATAGGGCACGTTTCCCAGAATTTGTAATCTTAAATTTCTTGAGTGTCTTATCTAGTCACCATGTCCGAAAACAATGTGGTAAAAAAAGATAAAAATGAAAAAAAACAAAAACAATGGTGGTTAAACCCGTGCATGTATAAGCAGCTAATTGGAGTCGACAGATTTCAGATTTGATTAAGTGATTTCCGGGTGGCATAAACGATACTTAGGCACTATCAGCGATGCTTACAAAATATATGAAGTAGGTATTAACACTTTAAATTGAAAGGAAACTTCGTGATAGAGAGCAAGACGAAAGAGAAATCGTGAGTGATCTAGAGAAGCTTTCAAGAGAGACAGTTAGAAATAGCCCAGCTTCTCGAAAGTTGGGAGGAGAGTGTGTACCTGAGAATAGGACAGCAGCTTGTGTTTCGTTGCTATGCAAATGATTTTGGAAAATTGTCTTTTGGAGAAACCCAAAACCATTTGCATAGCAACGTAGCACTTGTTTAATAAGAGTTTACTGTTGTTATTATGGCACTTGCCCTTCGGGCAAGTGCCATATAGCGATCGCAATTTCTGTCCGTCCGTCGCTCGGTCGCTCGGTCTGTCCAGGTTCTGCTAGTTCGGGCACTTCCACATAAGCTAGGACGATGAAACTTGGCATGCATATCAGGGACCCCAAATAATTAAGTTGGAAATAGTCACTTCGCCGATCCGAGCATCGTGGGGGGAGTGGAGGGAGGGGGAATCCGGAATCTTTAGGTATTTGTAACTTTTGAACGGGTAATCGGATCTTAATGAAACTTGATATTTGGAAAGACCTCGTGCCTCAGACGATCCATCTAAAATTCGGACCGGATCCGGTGACTTTGGGGGGAGCTGGAGGGGGGAACCGGAAATCTTGGGAAACGCTATGGGTGAAGGGATCGGGATGAAACTTGGTGGGAAGAACAAGCACAAGTCCCAGATTCATCATTGACATAACCGAATCGGATTTGGGCTCTGTGGGGGGAGTTGGAGGGGGTCCTGAATTCTAGTGATCCTGCGAGTGCGGTACTTCCTGATGTATTAGGATGATGAAATTGGGCTGGCGTATCAAGGACTCGAAGAAACTGACTTGAGAATAATCGTTTACATAATTTGACCACCGTAGGGGGAGTGGAGGGAAGGGGAATCCGGAATCTTGAGGTATTTATAACTTTTGAACGGGTGATCGGATCTTCATGAAACTTGATATATGGAAAGACCTTGTGTCACAGATGACCCAGTTAAAATCCGCACCGGATCCGGTGACTTCGGGGGGAGTTGGAGGGAGGAACCGGAAATCTTGGGAAACGCTTAGAGTCGAGCGATCGGGATGAAACTTGGTGGGAAGAGCAAGCACATCTCCTAGATACATCACTGATATACCGGACCGGATTCGAGGAAGTGGGGGGGGGGGTATAGAATTCCGGTGGTCCCGCGAGTTCGGTACTTCCTGATGTACTGGGACGACGCAATTTGGCTGGCATATCAGGGACTCGAACAAACCGACTTGAGAATAGTCGTTTGTATGATCCAACCATCGTGGGGGAGTGTAGGGATGGGGTATCCAGAATCTAGTGGCCTTATTAACTTTTGAACCGGCGATCAGATTTGAACGAAACTTGGCAGTTGGAAAGAGGTGTCGTCTCAGATGTTCCGTGTCAAGTCCGAACCGGATCCGATTCTTGAGGGGGGGGGGGGGTGAAGGGGTTCACCGGAATTTTCGTGAATCACTTAGCGTCGAGGGACGGGGGGAATTAGATCGGGACGGGATTTGGTGGGAAGAACGAGCATAAGCCCTAGATACGTTCAGACAGAACCAGTACGGATTGGGACTCTTTGAGGGGAGTTGAAGAGGTTTCCCGGAATAAATATTCCTTCAGCCCAAGCTGAACTGCGAATCATGTTTGACAGTGCAAAAGGGATACGCCAGCTAAATTTTATTCGAGCTATATTTCGTCCCTTCTTGGCAAGGGTCCTCTTCAGGCTCAAAACCGCTCAAGTTGGAAAAACGAACTTGTGTTTTTTCCAACCTTGCCAAGAAGGGCCGAAATATAGCTCGAATAAAACTTAGCTGACGTATCCGTTTTGCACTGTCAAATATCAATCAATCAATCAATCACATTTATTTCCAAATAGCTCAAAAATAAAGCTAGAGTAGGAAAAAAACAACAACAATATTTACAAAACACAAAAGCGGAACAATTTACTAATACACTTACAAAATTTTACCAGAAATAAATGTTCATATATTATTATTATTATTATATTATTTTATTTCCCATAAAACATGTTTCCCGGAATTCCGGAGATCACGTGTTACGGTGTTAGGATACTTCCAGATGTGCTAAAGACGATGAAACTTGGCAGGCATATTAGTGACCGACCTCGGAAAACTTCCGTTCCTGGATTCGATCATTGTTTGGGGGAGTTAAGGGAAGGGGAATCTGGGAATTACTGACTTCCTGAGATTGCGAACGAGTGGTCCGATTCGATGTAAACTGTATGGATGTTGAGAATTAATGACCTTGATATCCAAAACATGTCTCGAAGCACAGGCGGCAATCATGATAGGGGGAATTGGGGGGGGGGTCTGGAAACTTTATGACATGCATAAACCAAAGGGATAGGCCGAATGGGATGCGAGTTGGACAGGTGCCGAGGTTATGCGGCCTAGTTTGTTATTTGGCGTCCGGATCAGATTTGGTCACGGATGAAGGAACCGGAAATTTGCAAATATGGTCCGATTCGACTTGAACTTAAAGGACGAAAAGAGGAGATGTCAGAGATGTGAAGTAAATGTGTCCTAGTCAATTTAAGCCACAGTTGGGGGTAGGTGGGGGGTCCCGGAAATTTTGTGGCTCGCATAGGGGCCAAACGAGTGGATTGATTTGAACGAAACTCGGAAAGTAGAGGGACCATATGCCCTAGACGACAAATTTTAGGGTGTGGACTGGACGTGAACGTGGTGGGGGGAAAACAGGAGTTTACGGAAAAACCCTCAGACTCGATTGAAACTTATGTCCTATTTCTATGTCCGATCCTAGGGGGGTTGATGGAGGTATTCTCATCTACTTTCTTACACCACCTACTTGTACAAGTGCCATATGAGCTCGTAGCTCTTGTTTTTTGAAAGAAAGGAGAAAAGAACATGGTCAAGATAAACTTATGAACCTAGTGATGATAGAATGGAAGGAAGTAATAATAAGAAGAGAGAAAAAGTATGTTATTGAATTTTCACTTTTGACTTAGAGAAGATGACCACAAGATTTTGCACAGCGCGCGATTGGAGGGGGGGGGGGACCTTGTGACATTTACAAAAACCAAACGAATGGGCCGAATGGGATGCGAGTTGGACAGTGCCGAGTTTATGCGGCCTAGTTTGTTATTTGGCGTCCGGACCGGATCCGGCCACAGTAGGAGGAGGACGAAGCGGAAACCGTAAATTTGCGGATATGGTCCGATTCGAGTCAAACTTGAAGGACGAGAAGAGGAGATGTCAGAGATGCGAAGTTTATGTGTCCAAGTCGTTTTAGGCCACATGGGGGGGGGAGCTGGAGGGGGAGTCCTGGAAATTTTGTGGCTCGCGTAGGGGTCAAACGAGCGGATGGATTTGAATGAATCTTGGAAAGTAGAGAGACCAGATGCCCTAGATGAAAAATCTTAGAGTCCGGACCGGACCTGTGCACGATGGGGGGAGGGGGTACGGGGGTTTCTCGATTTCGGGGGACTCGATTGAAACTTGATAGCCGGTAAGAGAAGATGCTTTAGATGATTTGTTTATGTGTCTGAACCAGATTCGGCCGCTGTAGGGGGAGTTTGAGGGGGAGGGGTACTGGAGATAGTGTAGCACTCCTAGGGATCAAACAAGTGGGATGAAACATTTGGCCTAGAGGATCCAAGGCGGTGCCGGAAACGCTCAGATTCGAGTGAAACTAGATACCCTATTTTTAGGTCCGATCCTATGGGAAGTAGGGTTGATGGGGCTATTTTGTAACGTTCTCATCCACTTTCTTACATCACCTACTCGTAACAAGTGCCATATGAGCTCGTAGCTCTTGTTGCTCATTATCTTCATTCATTCCTGGTTCTGATTTTCGGAGGTGCTCCATTCCATCTTTTTATTGGCCCAGTCATTTCCCAGATTTTCCTAGTATCTGCACTGTCAGAAGTTTCATAACAGATCGCGCATAACACTTTCAAGAATAACACCTTTTCACTTAGAAATAAAGTGGTATGACCAATTAAGTTTACACTTTTTCGTGCCTAGATCTCCAACAACACCTTCAATTGGTAAAAATACTACACTGTCAGAAGTTACATAACGACAACAGAAGGATGCCCGGTTTCAACAGATAACACTTTGGGATGTTATCTGTTATGTTTCTTTCTTTCCCGTTAGTACTTTTACCAATTGAAGGTGTTGTTGGAGACCTAGGCACGAAATAGTGTAAACTTAATTGGTCATAACACGTTATTTCTAAGTGAAAAGGTGTTATCCTTGAAAGTGTTATGCGCTATCTGTTATGAAACTTCTGACAGTGTGGTCTTCCAATAGCCTCGTTATCGAGCATTGAATTGACAAAGGCTGCTGACCTGTAGTCGATTTATCATTTGGTCCCATTGTTGTCTACGACACATAGCTGATACTTGCATGCTCGTTTAGATGGGCATTTGTGGCCTGAGTATCGGCCCACCAAAAATGCCGGTTTGGGGACGTTATTGGTCGGATGGCGATTATCGGGATGATAATTTTGTGGCTTAGGTGGCATTTGAGCTCGTAGCTCTTGATTATTTTAGTCTGTTGTAGCCGGGGCGCTTTTTCATGGATACGTTTTACATGGGTACGTTTAGTCATGGGAGCGTTTTGGGAGGAGACGTTTTGCAGACAACCCAATTTAATATCCCATTCTTGAGAATGCTTAGATTTTTTTTTTTTTTACCGTCCCCACATTTAAAAGTAACCACTAATGACGGATGCCCGTCAACAAAAAAAGTACAGATATTTAGTATAATAGGCTATGGTTATTATATAATAACTTTTCTCGAACAGATATGTAATTATATCTTCCTGTGTCCCACAGGTAGTTATTTCATGACAATAATCTGTGGAGTTTGATGCGATATCGTATCAGCCTCCATAGAGGATGATCCGAAGCCGTATCAACCTCCGCAGAAGTTCATCGAGCACACTGAAAATAGAACCTGACGTAAAAAAATAAATAAGAGACATCACTTTCTGAAAGAAAAAAAAAACACTAAAAAAAAAAATTATACAGAAAAAAATGTTCAATACTCAAAAACTGAAAGAAAATGTTGCTTTCCTAGCCAACCAACCTGGGTCATACCTTGTTACAATCACATTCCCACTGAAAATGCAACTTGTCAACTGAAAGAACATTACTGGCAACTTAATTCAACTTATTTTCCTCTACTCTCCAAAAGGCAGCCATTGAGCAATTATACCAGTCTTTTTGTTGATTTTGCTCTGATTAAAATAGTCAATTGATACAAACTCCAGTGTTGCCACTTTTTCTGATGGAACCTGAGGCTTTTGACCGGAAAAAACAATAACATTTTGGCACCTACGAAACTAGGACGTTTTCACCAACTGTTACGAGAAATCTCTCAATATCATCTTCATGATAGTCGAAGAAACGAAAATGTATGGCAAATCGCATAATACTGCGACCATTGGCAACATCGGTTTCAGTCTGATTAATTCTATCTCTTTAAGAGCCAGCCCGCCGCTAGATGGCATCTGCTTCGCCACAACTGAAAATGATGGTGTTGGGTGAGGTTGTATTGTTGTAAACAGAGATGCCCCGCTATCAACAGTAGTCAATTTCAAGTTTCTACAGTAGGCTAGGGTTGCTATTTCACTGAACAGAAATTCCCTACAAAAGTAGCAAATAAGTA
Source organism: Branchinecta lindahli (assembly GCA_023053555.1). Taxonomy (NCBI): domain Eukaryota; kingdom Metazoa; phylum Arthropoda; class Branchiopoda; order Anostraca; family Branchinectidae; genus Branchinecta; species Branchinecta lindahli. The sequence goes on along the minus strand of JAKZAO010000005.1, from coordinate 9,414,060 downwards.
CTACCAAAGAAGACTTCTATTTGAAAAAGTTATAATGTTAACACACCTCCATCTCAGTTGATATAAAAATCAAATGGGACAGGTTATTTTTAATGGCTCTCGTTGTTATAATCCGAAATCAACCTCGATGTCTCGATAACCTTTAATATGAATGATTTTGCGTGGTCTGTTAATGTCTTTTCCGGTCCTGTTATTGAGCATTGGTTTCAGTTTATCTTTTATTTCGTTCCGCTTTCGGCTTTCCACTGAACTTGTTGGAGGGGAGTATTGAGCTGTTCTAGCACATTTTACCTTGTTACAAGTTTTGTAACAAGGCACGTTAAACGTGGAGCACGTTTAACAGGAAAGTTTTGATTTAATCAGAGATGTCACGAAAATAATTAAATTGGTGCTGATGCTTCTTTCTAGCTCAACTACTTTCAGCTTCACCATTTGCTTCATTAAAACTTCTCCGGCAATTTGTTCTTTCGACGAGAAAAGTTTGTTATTTTTCGTGACCTGTAATGTCTTTTGCGGATCGCTCGCAGTTTAAGTTGCGACGTAAATGTTTCTGTTTTCTCAGTTTAAGCAGAGAAAAAAGCTCAGGAGTAAGCTTTGGCCGAGGGGTCTCTAATCCAAAGTCGTCCTAGCCATGATTGGTTGAGAGCCTAGCCAGTAATTAGAATAAATAATGATTATTAGTTTGAAATACAAACAAGAGCTGTAAGCTCATATGGCACTTACAAGGCTTGGTATAAGGAATTAGTGGGTTTGTTGTGATCATTTATAAGCAAAACCCTTGAGATAAAAATTACGATGGACCCTTGGAAATCACGACAACATATCGTTCGGTAAAAAAAATAATTGCACTTGGCTGTGATGATGTGCCCTACGATGTTGTTCCTTTAACTATTTAATCATAATCCAGTGCTCAGCTTTTGCTTAAAGCACAACTCTTACTAGAAATAATATTTTCCCTATGGAATGGATCAGAAAAGAACGTTTTCGAAAATACCATTACTTTCCATCTGAAATTAGCGATTTTCTTGGTAGCGCCTGTCGACTATGTCCAGCCTTCCTGCTCTCCGACGCGGAGGCTGGGCGCAAAACATTTGAAAACTGATCGCGCCGTGGTTCAAAAGTGTGAAAACTAAGCAAATAAAAGAAGTAATAAACAAAAGCTTCTCAGATCCTTGTGTGTGAAAAGAGTTGTCAGCAGACGTTGATGATCCCGGCAAACGTTTCGTTGTGTGACTAGCAAAACTCGGCAAGGCGAAAAAAGCGCTAAAATTTCGTAGGGCAGAAAACGAAAAAACGGAGAAAGCTGGGGATTTTAGAAGCTTATAATTCTGTATGGGAGCTAGAAATATTATAAAAAGCAGAATAAGCAAGAGGGGTCCTTTAAAACAAAGTCACCCTGTAATATGACTCGTTGTCGAAACGAGACAAGATTTCAGGCATCGAAATATTTTTGTGCTGCGTAGTAATGCGTTTCAGGTAAGAAAGAAAATAAATTGAAACAAGAGATTTAAAATATTTGCAAGGATTGACCGTTTACAAGTTGACTTAAAAGAAAAAATCATGAATATTATATTGCCAATCACTCGCTGATGATTCATTAAAGGACACCTGAACAATGAAACCATACTTGATCACACCATGGAGAATGCATTTACAGGCATGGCTACGGAGAGCATTCTTCTCCTGAGCGGGACGTTTTCAAAATAGGGATGTTTGTTTCTGGAGGTTTGCACATGCAGACTCCAAGACAAAAAGCGCAATTGATTCAAATCTTGTACAGCGCTGGCCGGATCGTATTGGAATTTCTTCTAGATATACGTTTGGGCTTAACTGGTTAAAAAATATTCCAGAAGAAGGGTTGATGAAGACATTTGTTCATTTCTAAAATTGTTCGGTACTGAAATAAGGACAGATGCAAAATGGAGCAAAAATCATAGCTTGGAAACACTATTTCGTATTTGGATTGGGTTTTCTGCAGGCAATGTTAACGGAAGTCATACGATAGGGATGATACTTGGTACTCTTCATTCAGGTGTCCTTTAAGGTCGGATAAGGAATTTAGGACTTTTGGCGGAATCGGGAGAAATGGTAACATGCGAAGAGTAAAGGAGTTAGAGACTCTGCAATTAACAACTCGAAAGAAAACTTCATTCTGTTTTACCGAGCAAATTTTCAGTTTGGGACTATTTATCAACTCGCGCCATTGGTATTTGGATGTCTTGTATTGGAGCATCTTGTGATCAATGTTCGATAGTGGAAACCCTGCTTCTTTTCCTAGAACTTTTGTGAGCAAGGTCATGATTATGCAGCGACTGAGCTTTAAGGGTGACAATACAAACAAAGCGAATCTCTTCACTGGTTCTTCAAATATATGTTATTCGGTCGGATAAAACGAGGATGCGAGTGAAATGTAAATCAGTAATTTCAGTGCATTCTGAGGTTTCTTTCCCTTTATTTCTCTGATAGACTTTTATTTTGGTTATTGTAAAAAAAAACTATTATTCTATTTATAGGTTTTTCGTGATCCGATGTCATTTTCCGTAGTGTAGTGACTTGCAACGAAAGTAATTTATATTTAAGACTCGCTCTCAGAAACTTGCATTATGGAGGCGATTGTGAGACCTCTAGCTGGCTTAATGGGAAAAGTTCTACTTCCAGAAAGTTGTTAATTCTCACGTCTAACATTCCAAAAATCAGAATGTAACATAGCTATAGATAGGACTTTCACAAGTACCACGTCAAGGCGCCATTCGAAAGTTCAAAGCTCCTGATATGATTGCTGGACTCCAAGCGCTTCGTGATAAATTATCTGCTCAAGCCTTCAAAGGATTATCTACGTATCGCGGGTTCATTTTTTTTTATTTTTTTATTTGCGTTTCTCTTGCCCACTTTGACGTTTTTTTTAATTTTTATTTTTTTTCTCTTTTTACCCCACTAACCTCGCGTTTTGTAAAAGCAGTAGGTTATACATAAATTATTACTATTATTTTTATTTTGACTCGGCCTCACCTGTAGTTGACCTTCATGATAGTAAACGGAAGACAACGGAACCGTCCGTAGTTGATTGAAGTCCGAAATAGCATACCGATACTGTATAGAGTCTGCCCAGGGACCCATAAATTTCCTGTAATGCCTCGCCATTCAGGGGGCTTGTCAATAAGAGATTTCTGATGCGTTCTTGACCGACCAACCGGTAGTTCGAGAAATACCCACGGGGATAGAATACGCGACTATCCAGATAGACAAAATTTGGGATTGGCTGCTGGCGCCTTGAGGGAGGAGTCTCTTTGGCGCTCACGTCCAATGAGGCAAACAAGAACGCCGATTCGACCCAAGCGGAATTTTTGGCAAGTAGGAGTTGGTCGGGCAACATAGAAACATAGGAAATGACAAGCCCCCTGAATGGCGAGGCATTACAGGAAATTTATGGGTCCCTGGTCTGCCGTATGAGACACGCTGGTCTTGAAATTATGCACATCCCTTCTTTTTACTTCCGTTACATATAGTTATTGCTGTGGATGTGTGCCACTGTTTTAGTTAACAGGTCAGCAGTCTCCGAACCTGTTATCTTTTCGGAAGGTCTCCATGCGAAGGTCCTTAATTCCTGCAGCCCTAGGCCAACCGCTAGTAACGAAAAATGTCATATGAATGAATGAATTTGTTTTATTGTCCATCAGAATGAATGGAATTGAATGAATTTGTTTTATTGCCCAAAAATAAATAATAATCAGTATAGAGGAAAAGAGGAAAAAGAGAAGAGAAAAAGAGAAAAAGAGAAGAGAAAGGTACTATACACTTTCAAAATAACTAATTATAAACACACAAGTCAAAACCATACATAAACAGACAAATCAGAAAAACAGGCCTTTCCAGTCACGAGGGCTCTCAAAATCAACTAGTTCATAAGACTGTTTGTCAGAACAGACTTACTTCACAACATGACTTCCTTTACTTCATGTCGCCGAGAAAGAAGTAATTCGGAACCAACAAGGAGTTTGAATTAGAAATTTCTCGAACGTATTATAAAGTGTTGGTATTTTGCTGGTTTTTGATCAGCTTTTGTCTTTTTGGGATCCCAAAACGTAAGTGATGGGATACCTGTGATTTCGTAAAAGTTGTCGGTTTGTCCGTCCGTCCGTATGTCCGTCTCTTAGCACGATAACTGTCGAAGGGTTTATTCAAACTATTAAATTATTTTATTCAAACTTGGCGTGAGCACTCTTTGAGTCGTAGCACAGGTCAAGTTGCCGAAGATGGGCTCTGTAGCTCTACATTTAGGGGTGGGGGGAGGGGTTTCAGATTAAGGGGTGAAACAATATTTTTTTAAACTAATCAGATAGTCGATTTAGAGGTAAGGTGACCTCATGAATCCGAATATGAAAATTATTTTCTCGCCGGACAAGTAGTTCACCCGGAATCCGGCAAAAGCCGGGAAATGTTTGAAAAGTAAAAGTTTAATCTGAAGTTGATTAGAGGTTTGATTTAGGTTTAAGGAGACATGCTGAACCCGAATATGAAATTTATTTTCTTGCTGTACAAGTCGTTCACCCGGAATCCGGCAAAACCGGAAAATTTGTGAAGTTGATTAGCCTAAGGAGTTTGAATTAGGGGCAAGAAGACATGCTGAATCCGAATATGAAAATTATTTTTTGCCGGACAAGTAGCTGGAGTGGTATCCGGCCACAACCGGAAATTTAGCATGAAGTCTTAAAACCCAATGATACACATGATATAGGATGAGGAGACGTGCTGTTGCAGCTTTCGAACATACTAAAGATCGATAAGAGATTCAGTATAGGGGTAAGGAGACATGCTGAATCCAATTTTGAATCCTTGATGGATAAGCTGGCAAAATTTGCCAAAACCCGGAAATTTTGATCGAAAGGTTTGCCTATCAGTGTCACCAGCTCTTTTGCAGTTCGCCGAGAGTAGCCTACTGCTAAAAAGAAGAATTTGGTCAAGTTGGTCTGAAGTCGAATAGACATGAAATGTTGGAGTAAACAGGCATGCTGAATACATATCTGAACTTGGTTATAGATTATAGCAAAATGTTAAAAGGGGCTCGGCGAAGACTGGAAATCTACAAGAGTCGCTTGTCTGGATCAAGTAGTCCAATGAATATTCAATATTTGGGATCCCATTGAAACATTTGGTCTTGTTCTTTTTCTAATTCTCTTTGTAATACACCCCTGTCTCTTTAGGAGAAGACTAAAAGACTCTGCTGGCAAGAACGGTTTTAAAGTTGATTTAAATTGTTTGTTTTGTTCTTTTTCCTTACTCCACTTATTGCAATACACTAAAAGATTGTTCTCCTTTATGTATCTCTGTTTTGTCAGTTCTTTGTTCCCTTTGTGTGTGTGTTTTTTTTGTCACAATGAGGATTCGAGGGTGATTTGCCGTCCGCTGATTTTTTTTGTCAGCTGAATTTCGTTGTGCATTGTAGGTTCCCGAAAACGTCTACCAGATGGCCTTACTCGTCGTGGAGACATCAATATCCTTCTGCTTGGTGATCCTGGTACGGCCAAGTCGCAACTTCTAAAATTCGTAGAGAAAGTATCACCGATCGGCGTCTATACGTCTGGCAAAGGGTCCTCAGCAGCTGGTTTAACAGCGTCTGTGAACAGGGATCCAGTTTCGGTAAGTTACCGTGATTACTAATATTGTTATAATTTTTTATTGTGTCCTTCCAACTGAAAATTACCTACTTACGTACTTAAGTCCCGTCCATCCTCACGGGACGTTTTGGGGCCACTCTTTTTGACAGGGCATGAACCAGGGCTCGGTACCTTGTCCTATCATGTGCAGTTAACTCGAAACTGAAAAGTATAGGATTAGTAACAAAAATATAGGCTACCTATGTCAAACAGTTACTTGAATATTGAAACAACTGACCAACACTTCAAACATACTATTATGCTTACATTTAAAAACAAAAGAAATACAAAAAGAAATTCCGGCAGTTTTTCGGTAAAAGGAACAGGTTGTAGAATATTTTCGAAAATGAAATTGCATCTTAAACTATTCAAAATTATTCAGAAATGCTTTTCTAGGAATTTGAAATTTGGTTTGAGGTTTGAGGTCCGATTACTGGCCATTATAGTATATAATTCGAATAATAATAAAAAAAAATCCAAATATTGTTTTCGATATCGATATTTACGTTTCGATAGTCAGTAGGCCGATTGATAATTGGTGCGATATATCGATATGGAACGGAGTCCAACACTAACGAGAATCCGTGGAACCGAGTGGTCGTCTAGTCAACGCTAACTAAGTTTCCTAAATGTTCGTTTCGAGAAGAAAAATGGAGAAGGAACCTCTCAGTTGCCCTCGACGACGAAGGGAGGGGAAGTTGAAAATGCAAATGGAGATTGAAAAAGAATTATGGATAAGGAAATACAAATACATATCCGATGTTATTTTATTTTCTAGAGAGAGAGTATGAAAAAGATATTTTCTAGAAAGAGAGAGTAGGAAAAATATATTTTCTAGAGAGAGGGAAAGTAGGAAAAATACATTTTCTAAAGAGAGGGCGAGTAGGAAAATATAAACAAGGTGAAAAAAATGTGAAATGAAGCTGCGCCGTTCGTCTGTCTAAGGTAACGTGTACACAGAGTTCGATTTCCGCAGTCGGATGCGATTTTCCTCTTCGCTCCGGATTTCGGACGTGTCGCATGCATGCTTCGATCCGAAAGTTTCGGTCCAATGTGAGTAGAAATATTCTGCTTTCATCGGAGCGAAATTTAAACGCGAGTGAATATATTTTCTTTATCCAGTATTAGTATAGGCAGTTATCATCAAAACATAACTGTAAAAATTAGTATTTTCTCGCCAGACAAATAGTTCGCCCGGAATCCGGCTAAAATCGGAAAGTTTGTTTAAAGCAAAGTTTTATCCGAAGTTGGTTAGACGTTCGACGTAAGGGTAAGGAGACCTGCTGAATTTGTTTTTTAACTTTATTTTCTTGCCGGACAAGTTGTTCGCGTGGAATCCGGCCGAAACCGGAAATTTGGTAAAATTAAAGTTAATTCTTAGGTCGATTAGAGGTTCGCGTCGGATATAAGAACATGCGATAAAAACATTTCTGAACTTCATTTACTTGTCCGACAAGTAATTCTGCTGAAATTCACTAAAACCTGGAAATTCTTTAGACTCGAGAAGCTGAATTTTTAATTAAATTTTGTATTGGAAAGTCGGTAATCTCAATGAAACATCGAGGAGTTAGCTCAACCGTTAAAGGCGTCAGACTGCCGATCGAAAGGTTCTTGGTTCGCCTCCCGGTGTCACCAGCTCTTTTGGTCTACATGTATTTTGCAAAGTTTTACAGCTGCTAGGCTTCGATTTAAAGACTCGACATATTGGTCAAAACACAGGCTGAACCCATGTCTGAACTTTATTTTCCCGTGGACAAAGAGTTTGGTCGGAATCTGGACATAAGCTGTAATTTGGTATAAGTAAAAATCCTTTCTGAAGTTGATCAGAGTGTCGATATAGGGGTAAAGAGACATGGTGAATCAGTTTCTAATTTTCAAGTTTATTTTCCTATCTGAGAAGTAGTTAGCATGGAATACAGATAAACAAGGGATTTTTTCGAAGTAAAAGACTTTTGTTTAGTGGATTAGAGGTGAGATATAGGGGGTAAACATACAACCAATCAATCATATTTATTTCCAAAAAAGCTCTAAATAAAGCTAGAATAGGAATAATAAAAAAAAATATATATTTATAAATACACAGAAACGGTACAATTAACTAAGACCAGAAATAAATGATGAAATGAAACTATGTAAAAATTTGGAAGAGGAATTAGCCGGATTTGGAGAAAATTGACTGTTCAATTGTATGTTCATGCTGAACATACAGTCTGAATCAATATTTGAAATTGGTTTTCTCAGCTGATTGGCCGTTTGACCGCAGTTTGTCAAAAACACACTACGGTGTAATTTCTTTTGATATGTTCAAGCAATATGTTAATATTGCTATAATAAATAGTAACATGTTAAGAGGCCTGGCGAAGATTGGAAATCTTCAAGATAGACTGTTTGGGTCAACAAATCCAGTAAACATTGAATTTGTGGGATCCCGTCGGAACTTAGGTCTTGTTTATTTAGATATCGCCAGTGAGTTGTCCTTGTTCGTTATTCAGTTCCATTTTCCAGATTTGTGAAAACGATCGCGTGCTCCTTTGTAGATCACCAGCTAACCTAAATTTCTACCATTCCACTTCAGTTCCACCAACTAATAAATCTGAGTTGCTTATTCCGTTTCATCAGCAGACTCTGTTCCAATCCTTGGGATAACTCCGCCTAATGCTTTTAAGTACCAGCCTAGTAGTTTCGAAACTAAGGGAAGTAACTGTAGTCCCATGCTTGCCTTCTGTTTAAGGCCTACTTTGATTGAGATCTCTTGGTATTCCCCGAAGCTGCTCGTTCTCTCTAGTGTGGGATATCATCGTGACCGTAAAGAAGGGGCCAAGCCATATTTCATGGTAACGAGTTATCTCGTTTGTGAATAGGATCATATGCGTCAGGACAATATAAAGGTTGGTGGTAAAAATGCCACCGCTTGGAACTGTGTAGCAATAAACGGTCTGCTAGTAGCACGCCTTGCAACCCTGTTTTGAAAGTAGCTCATGATCCCAGGGTAATACCATTTTTCTTGTTAGTACACTTTGCTCCTTACTATTAAAGTAAGAGGCCATCGGTGGTACTGAGGATACGAATACTCTAGTTTAATGTTATTCAGTTTGATTCTTATACAATTCCTTCGAATGATCTGCAATAAGGTATGCACCGACTTGTAGATGTCAATAATCGGTTTCCTATACCTTTCAGCCCCGACTTATTATTACACCAGAAGATGTTCTGCACCGTGATTATCTGCATCAATCATATAATCACGTTAAGATTGGCTCAAAATACACCGTTCCTGATTAAGACCAAGTCTTCTCTGTTCCCTGACACATGTAAACTTCTTCCACCAAAGTGACATATACAATGCCAACATACAACAACAACAGCAAGGCTGTTAGTTGCAGATTCCTTAAATTCCTTCCGTGACCATCATGGATCATCTGCGTGAAAATTAGCAATATTGCATACGTGAGTTTGAGCACGGTTTTTCTTCGCATGTTTTTCTTGCACCATGCTGTAATCCATCAGCCGTCATACTAATTCCCAACTTTTGCCTAATTAACCCTGCCGTGAAATATATCTCCTCCCCACTTATCTCTTTTGCTCTAGCGTAGAACTTCAGATATTCAGACTTACTTACCTCGCATAACCGCATCTGTATTTCCTGTTCTTGGGAGTCGGTGCATGTCAAGCCCAGACCATCGTTATTTGACCTTAAATCGCGCCCTTGCGTACAGCTCCACAGATTCAGACTTACCTCGCATAACCACGTCTGTATTTCCTGGTTTTGGAGTCGATGTATGTCAAGCTTACACCATCGTTAAATGACCTTAAGTCACACTTGCTAGCGAAAATACTGTGGCGCCTATTGACGTCGCCAGTGCTTATGGTCTGGAAGTTACCACTGGATCCTTGTTGCTACCTCTCCAGTCACGGTTTAAGCTTTAACCTCTCTTGAAAACAGCTGTAGTTTTTGCCGTCCCTGTTTCCCCGTAAAGGGAGTTCCAAAAGGGGGCAGCCTGGTTCGACAAGAAGTCCTGCCTCTCCCGTTTCTTGTTGAAAGCACTCTAAACTTTTCCTAAAATGACCCTTATACGTGTTCGCCATTTATGAGTTAATGAATTTATTTGTAACCCGTCACACGATCACAAGACACAAGACGGAGTATGAAAAAGTAAAAAAGAAGAAAAGGAAAACAGCAAAACAGAACAAGAACAGATATAAAGCGTAAAATAATTGAAAATGACGGAATAAGAAAATATTAGGCCTATTATTATAATCCTAAAATAGTATCTTAAAGGACACCTAAACAATGAAACCATACTTGAACACACCATGGAGAATGCATTTACAGACATGGCCACGGAGAGCATTCTTCTCCTGAGCGTGACGTTTTCAAAATAGGGATGTTCGTTTCTGGAGATTTGCACATGGGATCCCAAAAATTTAATATTTGACCAGACAACTACGTCTTCTCTACGCCAGATCCAGTCTTCGCCAGGCTAATCATCTGAGAAAATTAATTTCAGATATACCTGTATAAGCCATATTTATTTTGACGATGCTGATCGAAACTTCCTGCTTTACTTCTGCCGAATTTCCGTTTTCGGCGGAATTCCGAGCAAACTACTTGCCCAGCCAAAAAAAGATAGTTCAGAAACGAATTCAGCGCATCTCCTTATCCCTATAAAGAACGTCTAATCAACTTCAAATAAAACTTTAACTTATAAAAAAAATCCGGTTTCAACCGGATTCCGGACGAACTATATGTCCGGGTAAAAAATGATTGTCATATACAGATTCAGCGTATCTTCTTACCCTTAAATCTATCATCTAATCAACTTCAAATACAAATTTTACTTTTAACAAATTTTCCGGTTTTGGACGGATTCCGGGCGAACTACTTGTCCGGCGAGAAAATGGTTTTCACCATCGTGTTCAGCATGTCTTCTTACCCCTAAATCGAACATCTAATTAACTTCAAATCAAACTTTTGCTTCTAACAAATTTTCCGGTTTCGGCCGGATTCCGGGCTAACTACTAGTTAGTCGAGAAAATGGTTTTCACCATCGTGTTCAGCATGTCTTCTTACCCCTAAATCGAACGTCTAATCAACTTCAAATAAAACTTTTGCTTTGAACAAATTTTCCGGTTTCGGCCGGATTCCGGGCTAACTACTCGTCCGGTCAAAAAATGGTTTTCACCATCGTGTTCAGCATGTCTTCCCACCTCTAAATCAATCATCTAATCAACTTCAAATAAAACTTTTACTTTTAACAAACTTTCCGGTTTTGGCCGGATTCCGGCCGAACTACTTGTCCGACGAGAAAATAACTTTCATTTTCGGATTCAGCGTGTCTCCTTACCCCTAAATCAACTATCTAAATAGCTTTTAAAAAATATTTTTCTTGCCCCTTAATTTGAAACCCCTCCCCCACCCTCAAATATATGGCTACACAGCCCATCTTCGAACTTGACTTGTACTTTGACCCAAAGGATCCTCCCACCAAGTTTCATCAAAATATCTCAAACCCTTCGAGAGTTATCGTGCTTACAGACGGACAGACGGACGGACAGACGGAAAACTTTTGCGATGTCATAGGTATCCGTCACTAACGTTTTGGGATCCCAAAAAGCGCAATTCATTCAAATCTTGTACAGCGCTGGCCGGATCGAATTGGAATTTCTTCTAGATATACGTTTGGGCTTAACTGGTTAAAAAATATTCCAGAAGAAGGGTTGATAAGAGACATTTTGCTCATTTCTAAAATTGTTCGGTTCTGAAATAACGACAGATGCAAAATGGAGCAAAAATCGTAGCTTGGAAACACTATTTCGTATTTGGATTGGGTTTTCTGCAGTTAATGTTAACGGAAGTCATACAGATAGGGATGATACTTGGTACTCTTCATTCAGATGTCCTTTAATAGTATCCTAAATAGTAGGTCATCCGCATATAGTAGCCTACTCATAGCTCCCCTGTGGAGTTCTAAGTTTCAGAAATCCCCGGCCTTCATCACTGTTTTGTTTTGCACCTACGACTTTTTGCCGCTTTTGTGGCCGAGCCGAGTTTGCCAGTCACGCAGCACAAACCGCCGACAACCAAAAAATAGACATGAGAACCTTCAAAATTATCTTGTGCACTCCTTTTCTTTTGCTAGTCTTTCCCACTTTTCAACCACATCGCGCACAGTTGTCAAATATTTTGCGTCGAACCTCCGCTTCGGAGAGCGGGAAGTCTTGACAGAGTCGACAAGCGCCAAAAAGAAATCGCTAATCTCGCAGGGCTAGTATTAGTATTAAAAAAAAAAAAAACGATAGGCTATTGCTGAGCTAATTTATCGTGTAAAGATCATTTCTAGTAAGAGTAGTGCTTCAAAGGACCCCTCACATCATTTACTATTATTGTCCTACTCTTTAAAATGGTCGAATACTACAAAACTAGTCTCGGCTTTTAACAAATTACCCACAGGCTTCGGCTGTTTTAAGCAGGCTTCGGCTGTTTTAAGCCTTTTACCAGGCCCGTTGATTTCTAGCAAAAACAGGGGACAATTATACATAACCTTTTTTTAAGAAACTGTCGGCAGCAGGGTACGCATCGAAGTTAACGAAACACGGAGAGTTTAAAAATCAGTGTGGTGACTTTAGGGGGCTTAGAATGTATCGTATGAAATTCGTGTATTCGAGTTCTAGGATGTTTGGACCTATTACGGAAGTTGGCTGCGTTAGTATTATAGATAAGAGGTAGAATAGAAATAGGACCCTGAATAGGGTTGAGATCTGACAGTCTGGTTATGCATCACCTATTCACTCAAATAGGCTTCGATTGTCCGCTATCCCAGATAATCGATTTAATCAAAGCACTTATTCTTCGGATTTGCGGTGCCTCTATTTGCTTGTCCCTCTACGCTTGAAATATTTACCAACTACAAATGTAAGCCACTTCAAAAAAAAAATAAACAAAAATTGTCAGATTATAAAATTGTCAGATTCCTTGCAAGACGTATTTTAACATAATTTTCCTACTTTCTATAAGCGTAACTGTTCAGAGCTTAGCATTTTTAACCCGGAAAATGCAGGCCTTTGTTGAAACTTTAAATTCTCCGCGTCTGAGTGAGTATTGGGTCGTCGTACGTGCAAGCAGCGCCTATTCTGAACGTTATTACTAGAGCCCCGGGGAAAAAATACAAATCAGATGTAAAAATAACTGCCTTTTTAGTTAAACTTTAACAGGCAGGAAAGCGGAAGATATTTGGGCCCCGCTTTCTTCTCCTTGTTCCACTTAATTGGGTCTCAAGTTCATTCACACTCGGGCTTGAAATTACTTTCTCTTCCTAAGAAAGAGGAATTTTATGACCTGGAAAGATTGCTGGAGCCGCTCCCACCGGAGAAAGTAATTGGAGATTTGCCAAATAAATCCCAGAACCGCTTTTCCCCTAAGAGATTTTACGGAATGATTAGCCCATCCCATCTTGTCCAATTACTCTCCTCTGTTTTTGTTGCCCATAGTGAGGTTTATTGAGATTTGTACTGATCTGTCTGTAGTACCAAGAACAAATAACGAGTCAGAGAACTGCTGTCTCCCTATATCGGTCATGCAAACATGCCGAGTCGAGTAAAATACGGCCGACTCCCGACGCAGATGAGCGGAGTTGACTAGCTTCGCGCCACATCGCGTTTCGTTACCTCTACAAATAGCCAAATCGCTTTGAACGAACCGCCCCGTGAGGAAAAGTAAGAGTGCTCCGGAGTAGGTCAGCGCGAGGAGTACGCCTCCTGCAAGCAATCTTTCACTATTTTTTCTGCAAGATTCAACGGCGAAGACGAAGAGGAGTAAACGGGTATCAGCATCAACTCACAGCTAGAGTATATACCTCCATCTCCGCTCATTTTTGTCGGGGTATTCATAGTCGCTGCATGTGAATGAACACAGTAGTTCTTCCGATTATTTGTTCTTGGTAGTACCTCTCTCCGTGACCAGTGTTGGGACAAGTACTTCAAATTTGCACTCAAGTAATAAGTACTTCCAAATTGTACTTCCAAATTGTGAACCGGACAACAAGTGTACCTAAGTAGTACTGTAATTTTATTTTTTGACATGGTTCAGGTTCATTTAATTTCATCACTAATGAAGCAAAATAAAATATTTACACAAATGCGGCAGAGCTTTAAGCACTTAAAAGTATAACCTTGGCATAACTGAAAAGGCAGCTTATTTTTACATCTGATATCTGAATACACTGAAATACTTTGACCCATCAAAGGGATTCTGTTTTTTTACCCGAGGTTCTAGTAATGACGTTCAGAATATGCGCTGCTTGCACAACAACCAAAAATTCATCCAGACGCGTAGATTTTGAATTTCAAAACAAGCCTTCATTTGCAGGATTAAAATATGCTATGCGCGGAAAAGTAGGGACCGTAGGCCGTGAATGTAAGCCGAAGAATGATGTCTTGCAAGGAATCGGCCATTTTGTAGTTTGTTTTTCGGCAATGGCTTACTTTAGTAATGGGTAAATATATCAAGCCTAGAGGGACAGGCGCGTAGAGGTACCACAAATCCAAAAGATTGTTCACTCGATAAAATCCTTTACCTGTGGACAGCGGACAAACGGAGTAGCGAATTTGTATGGGTTTTCATGCCTATTTAACTGAATACGTGATGTATAATTAGACTGTCGGGTCTTAGCCCTTTTCGGTTGAACTTTAAGTCTTCAAGTATTTCAAGAGAATACATTCTTTGCAGGCTTTGAATGGAACTACCGCCATCTAATAGTATGCTTAACATGGTTCAGTGTACTTCACAGACTGCTCTAGATTCATCTTTTTGCCGAAGGCTTTTAGTTGTCGGATAACATAACGCATTGACTTTTCACTGTGTAGATTGATGTGGATCTAAGCAGAATGTACTTCGGACAAAACCTGAAAATTTATTGATACTTGAAGAAGTAAATCGGAACAGGGGTCCTGCCTCCCAACTTTTTTCGCGCCCGCTTGGACTGTGGAGTGGTCCGGGGTCCGGTTTCCGAATCGCCGAAAAACATCTTTGTTGTTCGCAACCCTAACCATGGAAGTGACATCCCCTTCCAGAAAATACATTCGATAAATGGGCTTGGATATCAATCAGGCCTTCCGGGAATGTTCTAATTTCGACCTTCGGTTTGGGAACCTGTGGAATCTCATTAGGCAGAAAGAAGAGCTGAGAGATGGCCGTGTGATCTGTTTTAATTATTTCCCAGGACAAATAGGATAGGAAAAGAGAATTTCATAAATGAGTCTGCAGAGGTTGAGCGTCAAAGTAGAAATGAAGAAAGAAGAGCTGTCACACTCTCACAAGGTTTAGGTATTTTCATAATGATGCGCTATTTTTCAGCGGAAATGAGATAACGCACTATGTTGATGTTAAAGAATATTATTCCGTTATAACTTTTCTCGAACAGGCGTGTAATGTATATTTTCCTATGTCCCACAGGTAGTTATGTCATGACAGTAAAATTTTGTGGAGGTTGATAAGATATCGTATCAGCCTCCAGAGAAGATGATACGAAGCCGTATCAACCTCCGCAGAAGTTCATCAAGCACTTTTCTTCAACTATTGAAAAGTAGAAAATGACCTCGAAAAAAATAAGACATCACTTTCAGAAAGACAAAAACACTGAAAAATAATACGGAAAAAAATGTCGAAAACATTATAGAAAAAAAATGTTCAAAAACCGAAAGATGTTGCTTTCCTAGCCTATCAACCTGGGTCATACCATGTTACAGTCACATTCCCACCGAAATGAATTTGTCAACTCGAACAACATTACTTCCTACTTACTTCAACTTATTTTCTTCTTCTCTCCAAAAGGAAGCTATTGAGCAATTACAACAGTTTTTTCCAGTATTTTGCTCTGTTTAAACAGTCCATTAATATATTCGCCCGAAGAAAAGCAAGGGCGATAATGATTATAACACTAGTACATTTGTTTTAATTTTCTGGTATTTCCCTGATGTTAAAAATAAAAAAAGTTACAGCCGGGCGATATCAAAATAAATGTCGCCCGGGCGATATTTATTCGGCACCTATGAAACTAGGCCCTTTTCACCACGAGAAATATCGATTTATCATCTTCATAAAAATACGCCTCAACTTTTATGCCTCATTTTTGTATTTACTGATAAGGAACCGGTCGTAGAGTTCTTGCTCGCTTTGAAGAAGAAACAAAAATGTTCGACAAATCGCAGAACTCTGCGACCAATGGCAACACCGATTTAAGCCGAAAGCCCGCCGCTAGATGGCATCTGCTTCGCCACAAATGAGAAAGATTGTGTTGGATAAGGATTGTATTGTTATAAACAGAAATGCCCGGGTCACAACAGCAGTCATTTTCACATTTCTACAGTGGCTAGACTTGTCATTTCACTAAACAAAACTTCAGTACAAAAGTAGCAAATAAATACTACCAAAGAAGGCACAAATTATGTTCGACAATGTTATGATAGTTAACATACCTCCATCTCAGTTGATATCGGAATAACAAGCTCGAAGGCCATTTAAAAATATCGACGTCGCTACGCTCGGCAGATAATATTCATAACCTGTCCGAGCCGGAACGCACGTTCTGCTAACTGACACAATCCGTCAGTAGGTTGTTCAGCGGTGGAGAGTTGGAAAATATAGGGAGTGAACTGGAACTCGAAAACAAAGGTTCTGTCGGAAACCGGGCCCCAGATCTACGGATGTTCCACTTTCGGTAAGCGTTGTTGCGACGTGAGGGCTTCGCCACAAAGCAACATCTTTCGGTTTTTATGGCACTTGCCCTTCGGCCAGGTGCCATATAGCGATCGCAATTTCTGTCCGTCCGTCGGTCGGTCGGTCTGTCGGTCCGGGTTTTGCTAGTTCGGGCACTTCCAGTTAAGCTAGGACGATGAAACTTGGCAGGCATATCAGGGACCGGACCAGATTAAATTAGAAATAGTCGCTTCCCCGATCCGACCACCTGAGGGGGAGTGGAGGGAAGGGGAATCCGGAAAAAATAGGAAAAATTATTTATTTTTAACTTACGAACGGGTGATCGGATCTTAATGAAACTTGATGTATGGAAGGACAACGTGTCTCAGACCTCCCATTTTAAATCCAGACCGGATCCGGTGACACTGGGGGGAATTATACGGGAAAAGTCCAACAAGGGTAGCAAAAGCAGAGCGAAAGGAAAAATGTCCAGCAGTGGTATCGAACCGGGGACCTCTCTGCTGCCAGTCAACCGCCCTACCACTAGACCATTGAGACTTGTTAGTAGAGGCGAGGGACAGATAAATTTTAAGTATTCAACCGACTCAAATCGAGATTATTTGACTTGCTATCTTGGGAAATTTACTTGTTCTAGTTCGGGCACTTCCACATAAGCTAGGACGATAAAACTTGGCAGGCGTATCAGGGACCCCAAATGATTAAGTTGGAAATAGTCACCTCCCCGATCTGAGCATCGTAGGGGGAGTGGAGGGAGGGGGAATCCGGAATCTTGAGGTGTTTATAACTTGAACAGGGAACCGGATCTTAATGAAACTTGATATTTGGAAAGTCGTGCCTCAGACGACCTATCTAAAATCCGGACCGGATCCGATGAATTTGGGGGGAGCTGGAGGGAGGAACCGGAAATCTTGGGAAACGCTACGGCTGGAGGGATCCGGATGAAACATGGTGGGAAGAACAAGCACAAGTCCTAGGTTCATCATTGACATAACCGAACCGGATTCGGGCACTGTGGGGGGAGTTGGAGGGGGGTCCGGAATTATGGTGATCCCGCGAGTGCGGTACTTCCTGATGTATTAGGACGATGAAATTGGGCTGGCGTATCAAGTACTCGAAGAAAACGACTTGAGAATAGTCCCTTACATAATTTGACCAACTTGGGGGGAGTGGAGGGAGGGGGAATCGGGAATCTTGAGGTATTCGTAACTTTTGAATGGGTGATCGGATCTTCAAGAAAATTGATATGTAGAAAGATCTCGTGTCTCGGATGACCCAGTTAAAATCCGTACTGGATCCGGTGACTTCGGTGGGAGTTGGAGGGAGGAACCGGAAATCTTGGGAAACGCTTAGAGTGGGGGGATCGGGATGAAACTTGGTGGGAAGATCAAGCACAAGTCCTAGGTACATCATTGACATAACCGGACCGGATCCGGGTTCTGTGGAGTAAGTTGGGGGGGGGGGGGGTCCGGAATTTCGGTGATTCCTAATGAATTAGGACAAAAAAATTTGGCTGGCATATCAGGGACTCGAATAAACCGCCTTGAGAATAGTCGCTTGTATGATCCGACTGTCGTGGGGGGAGTGTAGCGATGGGGAATCCGGAATCAATGAGAGGTGTTTATTTTGAAGTTCTCTTCTACTTTCTCGTACCACTACTCGTAACAAGTGCCATATGAGCTCGTAGCTCTTGTTGAACATTTTTTCTATAATGTTTTTCGACATTTTTCGTTTGTACATAACGGTTGGCCTTTTCAAACTACCAGATTTGCTGTTGGGTTGCTACTACATTTGCGTGCCAGATGAGGGGATTCGTCTCCGCTACCGAGCTGGATAGTTTGAGGCCAAGACGTCTACACGTAGTAGGGTAGAGCACGGTAGGTTGGGAGAAGAAGATCTGGAAGTTAGGTGACCTTTTTCAGAACTATCAGGCCTACTGTTAGAACGTTATTGGGTTTACATGGCAGATTATGTAGTATAAATACCAATATGTACCTAAAAATATACCAGTATATACCTATATATATTATCCGTAGTATATACCTGAATATATACCAATAATTGCCATAATATGTACATCATCGGTAGTATACATATAGTCCATAAATCATGACAAGATAATTCAAACGCTAACTTAGGGACTCGCTTCGCCTGACTTATAAAATGTTTATGAAACGTATTTGCAAACCAACAGTCAGTGAAGTTGTCTTAAGGGGTTGCCATGAAGTTGCTCGAAAAAGCTGTCATAAGTGGGGGTAAGTATCGACGAGAACTGTCATCCAGATTTTTGCCTGTCCGATCCGGACGTTATATATTCCAGGAATCGGGCATCTGGCTCGATATGGATCCAACAATTCCAGATGGGCTGGATTCATTGGAAACTCGTAACTCGTTTCTTTTGCAGCGCAACTTCATCATGGAAGGTGGCGCTATGGTACTTGCCGACGGTGGAGTGGTCTGCATCGACGAGTTCGACAAGATGAGGGAGGACGATCGAGTTGCTATTCACGAAGCCATGGAGCAGCAAACCATCTCCATTGCTAAGGTAGGTCCTATGCTCTAGTTCGCCGAAACCACTCAGTCGGAAGTTTCATAACAGATAACACTTTTAAAACGTTACGTCTTAAACGTTATGCATAACAGTTATTGCCAGGAAGAGCCGAAAAAGCATCTGCTATTTTTTCCAAAATCATGCTGATGCACAAAAATGTCAGCAGATTTTTTTTCTGCAGTGTTTCGGCTCTTTCCTTGTGCATAACGTTTTAATGCGTGACGTTTGAAAGGCGTAACAGCTAGCATCCTCAATGTTATCTGTTGAAACTGCACATTCTTGTATTCTCTGTGATGAATCTTCTGACAGTGAAACCAGGATATTTCTGATGATTGCAAGGGCGATAATGATTATAACACTAGAACACTGTGCAGCCATATAACACTAGTACACTTGTTTTTATTTTCTGGTATTCCCCTGATATTAAAAGAAAAAAGTTCCAACCGTGCGATATCACTTGTTATCGCACGGTTGTAACCTTTTTTCTTTTGACATCATGGGAATACCAGAAAATTTTGGCACTGGGTAGGATAGGACTGGTATCATGGGACTGCACAGTGTGCGGGTGTTATGTTCTCTTAACGTTTAACCCAAGGATGCGCAAACATGTGTTGAATGGTACCCAAACTTTTAACAGTGCATGTTGTCTCTTTCTATCTTCTTTGTCAAAACTTTCCTGCGGAATGCCGTATATATATAATAATGGTTGTATTGCCTTATGCACGTTCAACTGAATAATCTACAAACACGTAAATATCACTAAAACTAATCAAGTGAAATATTTCTTACTCCTGGCGCGCTATTTATAAATCTGCCTACCTTACTTTTAGATTGGGCATTCTGATCAAATTCACTGTCAGAAGTTTGATAACAAATGGCACATGTTTTTTCATTCTTGTGCTACAATGTGTTATGACACTTTTAATGTCGGAGACAAAACTCCTGTTATGAACCTTTTACTTCCTAAATGTTCCTTGAGCCCAAGCTGACGTCGAAACATATATTCAAATAATGCATAAAACGGATGCGTCAGCTACGATGCTTATGGCAGCGATATTTCGGCCCTTCTTGGCAAGGGTCCTCGTAAAAACGCTGCCATAAGCATCGTAACTGACGCATCCGTTTTATGCATTATTTGAATATACTTTTACTTTCAGTTTATGTTCCAGTATTAAAACTATTTGAGTACTGTAAAATTAGGCTCTTCTTTTAACCAATTATTATCCACGCCTTTGGCTGTTTTAAACCTTTTCCCAAGCACATTGACTTCTAGCAAAGACTCGGCAAAATGGAGATGACCGGTTTTACGCGTCAATAGCATGATACGCGAACACCCGTGAGGAGCATAATGCGCATTGAAAATAGCGAACCTTGGCAAGAGCAAATATTAGTGCGGTATAGCGGGCTTAGAGTGTACCTACCATATGAAATGTGGGTGTCTGGGCTGAAGAATTAATTATTGCAATTACGGAAGTATGTTGCATTGGCATAATAGGCACGACAGGTTCTTTAGAAGTGTCATAGCAGATATTTCTCATAACAAGGATGCGCAAACATGAATGAATGAATGAATTTATTCCCAATACAGCCCAAGGGCCATGGCGGGAAACATAACACAATAACAAAAAACAAGATATCATACACTCCGAAAACAAACCAAAAATCAACCTCTATAAAAATAGTTCACGGTGGGTCATAGCTAACTGTGTTAACTGATATCAAGCTTCTGACAGTGCACTTCAAAGTATAGCCTCTACAGAGTTTGTAACAGGTCTTTCGACGTACAGATTGTCTAAGGCTTTCTTTGAAGCGTTGATAGATCGCTCATTACTGCTCCACCAGTCCACCATTCTCGTGTTCGACAGACCATTTTGCAGAGTTGATAATTGTGTCTGCAGGAACGTTTGTCGCACCTTCCGTGACGAGTCTTGTAATATTTTTATCAAATCACCACTTAGAAAACGGTGTGCTTGTGCAGGAAAATTAGGGGCTTCGAGTCGTTGTGGATAAGGTGAGTCACGAAGGGTAGGGGAAACTTCGTGAAACTTCGCTGTACTGTTTCTATGTGTTCGTCAAAAGCGGGTCTAATGGAATACTAACTACTCCGTGATCGGTGTATTGTACTTTGAAAGTCTAAATGGCCGTATCCAAGGGGGGGGGGGCTAGGGGGCTGTACCTCCCCGGGGGCTCCCCCCGAAACCCACAAAAGTAATCGTTTTTAACAGGCTTTAACCTCTGATCTGTGTCTTTTTTGTCCTTTTTGGTCCGACCCACGGGCAAACTCCAACCCGAAATAAATACCTGGATATGGACCTGGCCATAGTACACCAGAAGTATGCTTATTTGAACACTTCTGTAACTGTTTCACTAGCCTTGTTTTTGGGATCCCAAAACGTAAGTGGAGGGATACCTATGACATCGCAAAAGTTGTCCGGCTGTCCGTCTGTCTGTGAGCACGATAACTCTCGAAGGGAATGAGATATTTTGATGAAACTTGGTGGGAGGATCCTTTAAGTCAAGGAAAAGGTCGAGTTTGTAGATGGGCT
This sequence comes from Branchinecta lindahli, assembly GCA_023053555.1. Classification (NCBI taxonomy): domain Eukaryota; kingdom Metazoa; phylum Arthropoda; class Branchiopoda; order Anostraca; family Branchinectidae; genus Branchinecta; species Branchinecta lindahli. The sequence goes on along the minus strand of JAKZAO010000005.1, from coordinate 9,392,598 downwards.
CTGTAGCCCTACATTTAGGGGTGGCAAATCGAACATCTTATCAAATACAAATAAAACTGTTACCTTTAACAAATTTTCCGGTTTTGGCAGGATTCCGGCCGAACTACTTGTCCGGCGAGAAACTAATTTTCATGCTCGGACTCTTACCTTCTTACCCCTAAATCGACTATTTCATTAGCTTTTAAAAAATATTTTTTGTTTCCCTTCATTTCAGACCCCTCCCCCAACCCTCAGTACAGGGCTACAGAGCACATCTTCGAACTTGACTTGTACTTTGACCCTAAGAGTCCTCATGCCAAGTTTGATCAAATTATCTCAACCCCTTCGAGAGTTGTCGTGCAAACAGACGGACAACTTTTACGAAGTCACAGGTATCCCTCCACTTACGTTTTGGGATCCCAAAAAAGCCATGACCACCATCCAAAAGAAAGAAGAACTGAAGAGAGAATAGGGGTTAACGGGTTATCCCCTCCTTGTAAATCAGGCAGGCACGCGGCTTTAAGCAGGCTTAGCGTGTCCAAAACAGAACGTCCTATCAAATCAGGGCTCCTCCCTCAGAACAGGGGCGCTGCCCTTCCTCGTTTTTCGTACTTTACCTTAATTTACTAATGTTTCATTGTCTCTCAAAATAGGGCTCCTGCCTTGATCAAAACAGCTATCCTCCATCAGAACAGGGGTCCTGTACTTACTGTTTATTCACGAGCACACCGTACTTTACCTCTTTTAATGAGTCTTATCTCCCAGTTTCTGTCGTATCAACGGATTTCCTTGGAATCACTTTATGAGGGTTCTCATTCGGCACTATTAACAACTCCCCCCTGGACATTTGCAGCGAAGCGATATCCAATTAGACATGTAATTTGCTTAGTAATGTGGAAACCAAGTTATCAGAAAAATATTGGAAAAGACCCGTGGTGGGAAGCGAACTATACTTGCACACTTGCTGTAATTGGTCGAGTTGGTTATGCAGTCAGTACAGTAGAGCCGGACATAAGTACTTCATAAAATTGGTCGTTCTGAAGTTCTCGTTGTACGTGTTTGTTAGTTTTTTCTGTCCAAAAACTTTAGTGACTTTTTGTCCATCCGTCCGTCTATCTGTCTGTCCGTCTTTTAGCACGATAACTCTCGAAGGGGTTGAGATGTTTTGTTCAAACTTGGCTCTGTAACTCCATATTTAGGGATGGGAATGGGAAGAACTTCGATGTCGTCCAAGCAAGTGCAGTGACGTCGTGAATAGATCGGTAAATTGAAACAGCCAAACAAAATTGCGTTCCCGCCTATGGTGTTGAAGTAATATCTACGCGTAGGAAGCACAGGCTCAGAGGAGGCGCCAGGTTCAGAGCTGTGTACCAAAAGCTTCTCATGGGGAAGATAGGAGCTTGCTTAACTGCCTAGATACATAAGCTGTGGTTTCACCAGAACGCCACTCTTTTGTCGGTCATTGAAACGTGACGTGTTAACCAAAAGGAGTGAAAACTTTACTGGCAGTGAAGCTCTAGTTTTCCCAGTTCTGTCCAACTAGAGTTGCAGTCCGTTCTGGAAACTTCCTAAATAAACACGCTTAAGCCGCGTTAAGCATGCCTAGCCAATCACAGATGCCTTGGCACGTGCTCAGGCGTAGCCAGGCACCGAGTTCTATAGCCTGGAACTCAGTGCTTGGCCCAAAATCTGTGCCTAGGCATGGGTGTGAACATATAGCTGATAGTTAAAAACGTCATAGCTGATGTTTCCGTTTTCATCCATTAGGCTATATGAATATATGTTTCCAAGTCAGCTTGGGCTCAAGGAGTATTTAAAGTTTAACTGAAAAGCCAAATTATTTTTGTATCATTTAACTGAACACACTGCGTCATTTGGACTGTGTAAAGGGATTTTTATTTATTTCACTATTTGCTCTAGAATGACGTTCAAAATATCTACGACCGTCCTCACAACGCAAAATTCTACTATGACGCGGAACATTTGAATCTCAAACGAAACGCCGCTTTTCAGTGGCCAGTAATCATCTTACGGGGTAGCTCCCTGCTTGAACACTTATTTTCTGTAAATCGTTTTCGTCAAGTCTACAACGTAGGTACAGGTGCTTACAGGTACAACAAATACAACAGGGAAATTCCACTATTTGAAAATCGATTATTCGTAGCGGAGCAACGAAATAACGCGTTTTCATCGGGTCTTCAAGACTCTTAAGTGACTAAGTGATGCGTAATTATATTGTCTTATCTCAGCCTCTTATCTCAAACTTTGAGAAAAACTGTACGAACCGGTTCACAGTTTGCTCCTAAAGTTAAGCGGAGTTCACATTATTCCATTTCAGCGCTCCAAGTCGACTAGTTTTTATGGCACTTGCAGCTTCGCTCAAGTGCCATATACCGATCACTTTTCCGTCGGTCGGTCTGTCGGTCGGTCGGTCAGTCGGTCGGTCGGTCCGGTGATCGCGAGTTAGGGTAATTGCAGATGTGCTAGGACGATGGAACTTGGCAGGCATATCAGGGACCCGACCAAACTAACTTGCAAATAGTCACTTCCCCGATCCGACCACCGTGGAGGGAGTAGAGGGCGGGGGAATCCTGAGAATTTAGTAGTTTTTGTAAAACCCCTACCCCTTTCTACGCACTAGTAGGTCTGCGCGCGGCGTGACGTCACTCTTTGCATCGGATCACTCTGTTAACATTGGAAAGAGCTAGTGCATTCGAGGGTCAAAGGGGTTTGTATATGTGGTGCAGTGCGGTGGAATATGGAAAATTGAGTGTTGTGTAACTTTCGAACGGGTGATCGGATTGGTACGAAACTTAATACCTGAATGAATGACATATCTCTGATGTTCCATTTGAAGTCCGAACCGGATTCGACAGCTATGGGGGAGTTGGGGTGGGGGAAGACCGGAAATCTCGAGAAACGGTTATAATGGAGGGATCGGAGTAAAACTTGCTGGGAAGAACAAGAATCTTCTCCAGATAAATCGTTTACACGTTTGGACTGGACCGGGAAACTTGGGGGGGAGGTGGAGGGGAGTTTCCCGGAATTCTGGTGATGATGGTTTTTGAGATTTTCACGACGAAACTTGGGAGGCGTATCAGGGACCCGATCAAACTGACTTGTAAATAAAAATTCACTCGATCCGATAGTCGTGGGGGGATCGGAGGGAGGGTGAATCCGGAATATTTAGCCATGCCGGAATATTTAGCCATGGTGATCGGATTCGAGTGAAATTTAATAACTGAACAGAGGGCGTGCATGTGGTGATCTTTTTCATGTCCGGACCGGATCCGACAACAATTGGGGGGGGGGGGAATACGTGACCGGATTGGACTGGAGAGATCGGGATGAAACTTTGTTGGAATAACAAACAAGTCCAAAACTGAACCGGATTGGCTCCGGCGACTGTGGGGGGAGTTTGAGGGGCGGGTCCGGAATTCCGGTGATCGCGAGTTAAGGTACTTCTAGATGTGCTAGGACGATGAAATTTGGCTGGAATATTAGAAATTCGACATGATTGGCTTAGAAATCGCCACTTTTCAAATCCGACCATTCCTTAAAGTACCAATCATGACCGCAAATTAAGAAAAATACTTTTAAGCAAAATATGCATTTCCATCATCCTCATGAGCTCATGATCATTTTTGCCTCAAGGGTTTTGCTTACAAATGAAGTTCTAGCTCCCTTAAAGTGTGCATCTTAACCGCAAGGTTGAAAAGTACTTTTTATCAAACGATACATCTCAACCCATGATCAGTTGTCCCACAAGGGTTTTGCAAAAAAAAATAATTTCTTGCAACCTTAAAGTGCGCATTTTACCCGCATTAGTGTAAAAAAAAAATACTTTTGATCATACGTATATATCAATGATCCCTAAGAGCCTGCTATCGTTTTTGCCTCAAGGGTCTTGCTTACAGATGAATTTCTAGTGCCTTTAAAGTGCGCATCATTACAGCCAATTTCAACGATAAAATACTTTTTCTCTAGCTCCCTTAAAGTGCGCATCTGAACCGCACAGTCGAAAATTACTTTTGATCAAATAATACATCTCAACCCTTGCAAGTGCCATATGAGCTTACAGCTCTTGTTGTTAGTCCCCCGTTTGCCCCGTTGTCTCATAATCAACACTTCTGTAGACACAGTAAAAAGTTGGATCCGTAAGGTATTGGGTAACTTTTACGTTCTAGACTACTGAGACATTTGCAAAACCTCCATTACCTAGGAAGCAGATTGCCGATGTTCTACTCATCAACCTGCGGATCTTACTATGAGCGTGTTCCACCCCTCCACCAATAGTAACTGTTAGTTACAATTTCCGTTCCAGCTTCACGAAAAGTTACCACGCTGACCGTTCCAACCTTCTCGAAACAGTAACTAATAGTATCTATTTGCTTACCACGCTCGGGAGCGTAGTAACTACGCATCTCTGTAACCTGATTGGTCCGATCAGGCCAGATCTTTGACCGAAAAAAGAAAAAAAGCGTTCCAGCCTCAAGAAAAGTTACCACGCTGTCCGTTCCAACCTTCTCGAAATAGTAACTAATAGTATCTATTTGCTTACCACGCTCGGGAGCGTAGTAACTACGCATCTCTGTAACGTGATTGGTCCGATTAGGCCAGATCTTTGACCGAAAAAAGAAAAAAAGCGCTCCAGCATCAAGAAAAGTTACCACGCTGTCCGTTCCAACATTCTCGAAATAGTAACTATTTGCTAACCACGCTCGGGAGCGTAGTAACTACGCATCTCTGTAACGTGATTGGTCCGATCAGGCCAGATCTTTGACCGAAAAAAGAAAAAAAACGTTCCAGCATCAAGAAAAGTTACCACGCTGTCCGTTCCAACATTCTCGAAATAGTAACTATTTGCTAACCACGCTCGGGAGCGTAGTAACTACGCATCTCTGTAACATGATTGGTCCGATCAGGCCAGATCTTTGACCGAAAAAAGAAAAAAAACGTTCCAGCATCAAGAAAAGTTACCACGCTGTCCGTTCCAACCTTCTCGAAATAGTAACTAATAGTATCTATTTGCTTACGAGCGTAGTAACTACGCATCTCTGTAACGTGATTGGTCCGATCAGGCCAGATCTTTGACCGAAAAAAGAAAAAAAGCGTTCCAGCCTCAAGAAAAGTTACCACGCTGTCCGTTCCAACATTCTCGAAATAGTAACTAATAGTATCTATTTGCTTACCACGCTCGGGAGCGTAGTAACTACGCATCTCTGTAACGTGATTGGTCCGAACAGGCCGCGGCCAGATCTTTGACCGAAAAAAGAAAAAAAGCGTTCCAGCCTTAAGAAAAGTTACCACGCTGTCCGTTCCAACATTCTCGAAATAGTAACTATTTGCTAACCACGCTCGGGAGCGTAGTAACTACGCATCTCTGTAACGTGATTGGTCCGAACAGGCCGCGGCCAGATCTTTGACCGAAAAAAGACAAAAGTGTTCCAGCCTAGCGTAGTTACTACGGTGACTAGCGTAGTAACTACGGTTAGTAGGGTGAAACACGCTCCGTGTCTGTCACAAGTGCTGATGGTGAAGCATAGGGCGATTAGCATAAGCTAGTCCGCTTGGGAGCGATGAACTGGAATATCGCGAATTTTTTAGCTTCATGGCGTACACTTGGCGTCAGGAATTCCTCACTTGGGAAATAAAATTGGTCATATCTTAGTGCGAAATTGGAGGAAGCTTCCGGTGGTCTACCTCCGTCACAAGTGCCATATTTATGGTTTTCCTTGTTAGCTCTCAAGAACAAAAGTAGAAAATACTCCGCAAATGCTTGCAGCTTTTTCTAATGACGCAAGTGGTTAGTTCCCTACGGACAAAGGCCGTTCCGACTCCCCAGTATATCTGAGAGAAAACTTAACAAGTGCGCAAGCGCTCAGACGTGGAGTGTAAAAGAATGAATTGGATTGTAACGTTGAATTTCCCGTAACGTTTAATATCCGTATTGCATAGTTATTCGTGAAACCAACAATTGAGCTCTCAAAGAATCTCCAAACACGGCTCAGGCTCACGCTCGAACACCCTAGTGTCAAAGTCATAAATTTTCATAAGCGCGTTTCATCTGACACCTTCCACGTGAGAACACATGTTAGTTCATTTGGAAACACAATCCCTTCGCGTCAGTCGTAATTCGGTTTCCAATCACAGTATTGTCCATCTTTGTCTTTCCAGTATTGCTCTGGTATCGCTTCGTATAAACCCCGTAGGCTTGTTTCAATACACTACTGACATTACTTTCATCAATCCTGAAATGTATTTCGTTTATTATACCTTGTTCAGACACATTAATGTAATGTCAAAGTCATAAAGTTTCGGATCCCATTTCATCATTCCCACCCTTCCGCGAAAACACATGTTTGTGACTAATTGACAGCTCAACCCTTTGCGAAACATGAAACCAAACAAACGCAATGCGCATCTTACGAAAAGTACTGTGTACAACTATACGAGGTTTTAATTTTGATGAGTGTCATCGTTCACGAACTTAACACATGGGCAATCTGGGCCCCGTTGCAAAATCTCACAAAATCTCACAAAATCTCAAATCATGGGCAATCTGGGCCCGGGGAGGGTGGGGGAGGTTCAGTCTCAAGATGCTCTTCATGGCCAGAGGATATATACATATATCGTCTCTGGACAGCCAAAAGGTCGTATCTGCAGTTTTCAAAATTGTTCAGGAGAGCGAAAAAACGCGTTTTAAGACCGTGTGACAAGTTACAACTCCCAAATAAGGCCAACCCGGGGTTAAAAAATCGGGCGATTACGATTCCGCTACACACAATGCGATAACCCTGCCAGTTAAGCCTCAAAAGCCGATACGTCCTTTTGGCTGTCTTGCTTTTCCATAAGCCATCAGAACTTTTGAGACAGCCAAAAGGTCGTATCTGTTGTGGTTTCAGAGTTGCTTTTATTGATTCGGTGAAAAACAACCTGAAAAACAAAACTATTCAATGGAAGTAACGTTTAAGTTTGTAGAAAGTAATGATTAAGTTTGGAATTTTCATTGAAGACGGCCATCACCTTGTGTCTGAAGGGCTATATCATTTAAGAGTGTCCCCAACTTTTAGGTCTGAATCCACTTGCAGAGATATGCTAGATACTGGTAAGCCCTAAGCGTAGATAGTAATACTATGGTCAGGACGTACATACTACTCTCTCAATCAACAAACCTAAACTACCCTAGCAAGCCCGAAAGTGTAAATTATTGTATGGATTCGTAGTCCTAGAAATATAGTGTAAAAACCGTTAGAAATAATGCTAGCACGCTGTTTTATTCACTATCGCTGATCACTTTTATTCCCCAGTTTCTCTTCCTGGTAAATCTCGAATCAAAAGTCTTTACAGTTATTTTAATATCATTCCTGTTCGACAAATCCTAGTTTTTCATTGTATACTTTGTCGTGTAAGTTATCTAAAGGATCTGCTACCAGTTTGCTTCAGATCATTTTTTCCAGGCCCTCCTTCAGTCCCACCGTACAATACTCGTTGTCCTTCTGTAAGCTTCCTGTGCCTTTAATTATTTCCGAGCGATCAAGATTTTCTCCTAAAAATATTATTACTAAATTTATGAATCTATTTTAATCAGAGTCGGTCTCTCATAACATTAAAAACTAAAATTAAAGCTGTACTTATTAATGAATATTAGTGAGTACCTCCTGGCCGTTTAGCTATCGGATAAATAATTATAAATTACAAATTTTTGGCAAATACTTTTGGTATGAGGTAGAGTGAGAAGTGTGATGGCATCCGTTTCTTCTGGGTTTGTTTGTTTATCCCGGTTGTCGCCCGACTTTCGAGCCAGTCTCCCTGCTGGGGACGTTATGTAAATAGTGTTCAATATGAATTATCAAACAATAAAAGAACTTGAACTTGAACACTGAATCTTCAAAAAATCAGCACTTTCTAATAAGTCTTATACAAATCTTATCTTAGTATAACTCCATGAGCAACGGCGATGCTTTGCAGATACGACCTTTTGGCTGTCCCACGTTTGTATTGCAACTGCAGATGCGACGACAGGCCCCATACTCATATCTCAGCTTCTATGTGTCGTACAAATACGACAATTACACCAAAAGATGCGTCTTTCCTTCGGATATACAGAAATGCAATAAAACGTATTTCCGAAAATATGTCAGATACGACCTTTTGGCTGTCCAGAGGCGATATATACACAAGTATACAAGAGTTGAACTCGAGACAATCTCATAGACGAACGTAACTCATGGGAAAACTGGGCCCAGTTACCCATGAAGGAGGGTGGGGGGAGGGAGGGCGTCAAATTGCTTATCTATAATAAACCTAAATATCCTCGACTATACCAACTTAGAGTTTGATTCCAGTCACGGGTCAAAAAAAATTCTCATGGGCAAATTGGGCCCACTTGCCAATGACCGGGGAGGGTGGGTGATGATTCAACTCCACATAGATATTCCCAACCCGATGATCCAAAAGCACAAAGGAATTTCATCGCCCTATCTCCAGTTATTGTCAAGTTAAAAACATAAAAAAATGGGCGATCTGGGCCCAATTGCCTCTGAACCGGGTGGGTGTGGGGGGTGGGACCCCCAAAAGGCAGAACTAGACCCCAATACCCACAACTGTACCAAGTTTGAACTTGATACCTGTTGATTCCTGGCACGGGTAACGAACTTTACTCCTGGGCAATCTGGGCCCAGTTGCCCATGAACGGGATGGGTGGGGGAGGTGCAACTTCAAAAGTAATTTCCCAGCCCTGGGATCTACAAGTACAAAGAATTTCATCGTCTTATGTCCAACTATGGCCAAGTTTTGAACATTATTCACTGGGCAATCTGGGCCCATTTGCCCCAGAACCGGGTGGGTGTGGGGGGTGGGACCCCTAAAAGGCACAACTAGACCCCAATACCCACAAGTGTACCAAGTTTGAACTTGATACTTGCACTGGTTCACGAGTTATGAGCTCCACAAAATATGGTGAAAACCGAAAGCTGCTACAGCGCTCGCAATAGTGGATTGTTCCAAGGAACACTCCACTAAAAACCAAATACGCCCCCCATAAAATCAAATGACGAATTGCCTCCAGATGCACTAGACAAAGAACAACAATCATCATATCTGAAGGGTGATTAGGTGATTAGGCTTTCGCTTCATACCGAGTCGCGCATTAGCCCCGTGGAAAAGTCAACTAGCAGTCAGCACTGAAGTCGGAAGCCAGAAAATTGACAAACTTGATGAAGTCTAGCCGAGCAGAGTTGGGTATGAGCACAAATAGAGGCAGAAGCATTTTGAATAGTTTTAGACATGGCTATGGACAAACCTGAATAAACGTACATCAAGAAGTAACGTGTCACCAAGGTGTCACTGTTTGTTTTATGCTAGCGCATACAGCGGCCAAAAAAGAACTAATTTGGAAGGAATTTTATGAAGGGCGTATTAAAAAAAAAAAAAAAAGGAAGGCCTCGCTGCATTCGGTCAAAACGAACGCTGTTCGTCTATTGTCATCCAAGTTATTTCTATTTCGTCGATTTATTCCACTATTCTTATTACAGCGTTCGGACTCGCCTATAAATTCCAGTAAATTCCTATATTTTAATGCACTCCTATAAAATGCCTATATTTTGGCTAAAATCATATTATTCCTATATTTTCGGCTGAAGAGCACTGAGAACATAGCTCATGATTTGCAATTTTCACTGCTCGTTAAATAAGCCAAGATGTGCTTTTCTTTGCTTTTGACTCTGCTTGTAGACTGTGCTGTCTTTCGGTGTAGATCGATAATTAATTACAACTGTGTTGGGCTTAGTAAGCTGTTTCTGCCTGGGCTATGCCGTTGTGTTGACTTAGTAGCCTATGTTTTGTTTTTTGTCATGTTGGGCCTGTCCGAAATGAGCGAAGATCAGTATATAGGCTAGCAGTCTCTGCTTAATGAGACTGGAGTTCTTGCGACTTATGCGTTTCCTGGCTGAACGCTATTTAAAAGGCTGATGCGAATACGGCCCAGTTTCGGACATATGCACATTTTTTCTTTTTATGGTCTTTTAATCTTCGGATGCTATTTTGCAGGTGATGCTTGGTAATTAAGTATTGGGCCTACCAAGTTTAATAGTTCATGGCTTGCTAAGACGGATTGCAGCGGTAGAAAGATTGGCGAATGGTGTAAGACTAGGAACGACCAGTACTCGTTATTTCGCAAACTCTGCTTGAAAAATCTTGGTTGCACAGCTGGGGTTGCTCAGCTAAACCAACATGTGCGATCTGCAGAACACAAAGCCGCAGTTACTGCTCAACTACATCCACTACAGCTTCACCTGACCGGACAATCTCGAGTTGATGAAACAACCAAGGATAAAGCATTAGTTGGTACAAACATGTTTTGTGAGCGTGATGCCGCTTATAAAGCTGAGTTAATATGGGCACTTCAGACGGTACAGAGTTCCATGTCTGCTAACTCTTCAGACCATATTGTCGCAACCTTCCATGCGATGTTCCCCGGTAAGATCCCCGACGGAATGTCCCTATGTGCGAAGAAACTCACGTATCTGATCACCGATGCGCTGCATCCTTACTGTAAGCAAATGATAAAAAAAAAATGCAGAAACTCGGGAAATGACGAATTTATGTGACCAGGCATCCCACGCCATCTACCACAGATCTGATCCCGAAGACTTCCGAATCCTATATTTGGCCTATATTCGAGCCCGGGAAATCCTATAAAAATAGGACAGAGCCTATAATTTGAAACGAACCGACCTGTCCGAACCCTGTTATTAGTTAAATAGAAAAAAGGAACAAAATAAATGTGAATCCCTAAAAAGCTCCATGGGCCGATACATACGCGTGAATACCGAAAATGTAACTTTCTTTCAGTCTTTCAAACTTTCTTCTATCTTTCCAAAACAAAAGAGCGGACTGTGAGAACGCCTTTCCATCTGAAGTAGTCTAGAGTGACTATAACATCGCCTTCAAAAATTTCCTTGAAAATATGAATGAATGAATGAATAGTGTTTATTTAGGCTACACTAAAAAAATGTAGGCTATGATGAAAATTGTTGTGGCGAACGCTGTACAGGCAAGTGACCCATTTTTTTGCCAGATACTATTATTATTATAATCAAGATTATGTGGATAGGGCGCTGAAGCTACGAGCGTATGAGTTACGTAGTTGGCTCCGTAGCCGCTTGGAAGTATTGCTATTTTGGATGTGTTTTTGTTTTGTTTTCAATGGCGCCTCTAAGGTAGAGAGTAAATTCTCTCCACTCAAATCTTTCAATACTTTCACTGCCGTTTGTGGAAAAAATGGAGTGATGAACTTCTTTTTTTCTTTTTTTTCTTTTTCATTTGTTCACACAAGTGGTATGTGCAATATGTAGTGGTTAATGTGTGTTTTTCCCACTGTATGGAGGAAAACTCACATGGGTCTGGCTGAAGTAAATAAAGAAATACAAATGAGAATAATAGCTATTTCTCTCTTTAGGCTGGCATCACGACTACCCTCAACTCTCGTTGCTCAGTGTTGGCCGCTGCTAACTCCGTTTTTGGTCGCTGGGATGAGACAAAAGGTGAAGAGAATATCGATTTCATGCCAACGATCCTGTCACGTTTCGACATGATATTCATTGTCAAGGATGAACACGATGAGAAACGAGATACGGTGAGATTTTCATATGTAGGGAAGTGGATTGGAAATCGATTTTTGGGATCCCAAAATGTTAGTGACGGATACCTATGACATCGCAAAAGTTGTCTGTCTGTCCGTCCGTCTGTCTGTGAGCACGATAACTCCCGAAGGGAATGAGATATTTTGATGAAACTTGGTGTGAGCATTCTTTGGGTCAAGAGTAAGGTCGAGTTCGTAGATGGGCCCTGTAGCCCTACATTTAGGGGTGGGGGAGGGGGTTCAAATTAAGGGACAAGAAAAATATTTTGAAACAGCTAATGTGATAATCGATTATGGGGTAAGAAGACATGCTGAACAAGAATATGAAAACCATTTTTGCGCCGGACAAGTAGTTCGACCGGAATCCGGCCATAACCGGAAAGTTTGTTAAAAGTAAAAGTTTTATTTGAAGTTGACTAGATGTTTGATTTAGGGGTAAGAAGCCACGCTGAACACGAATATGAAAACCATTTTCTCGCCGGACAAGTAGTTCGCCCGGAATCCGGCCAAAACCGGAAAGTTTGTTAGAAGTTAAAGTTTTATCTGAAGTTGATTAGATGTTTGATGTAGGGGTAAGAAGACATGCTGAACAAGAATACGAAAACCATTTTATTGCCGGACAAGTAGTTCGCCCGGAATCCGGCCAAAACCGGAAATTTGTTAAAAGTAAAAGTTTTATTTTAAGTTGATTAGATGATAGATTTGGGGGTAAGAAGAGATGCAGAATCCGTATATGACAATCACTCTTTAGCCGGACATATAGTTCGTCCGGAATCCGGCTGAAACCGGAAAATTTGTTACAAGTTAAATTTTTATTTGAAGTTGATTAGATATTGGATATAGGGGTAAGGAGATACGCTGAATCCGTTTTTGAGCTTTAGTTTTTCGCCGGACAAGTAGTTCTTGAAGTTCGCCAAAACCGCAAAATTCACAGAAGTAAGCTAGGATCCTTTCGATCGGCTTATAGAGGTAAACGCACATGCTGAATCCATATCTGAGCTTGGATTTCTTAATGATTAGCTTTTTGGCCTGGCGAAGACTTGATCTGGCGAAGACAAAACCTAATTGTCTGGATCAGATATTGAATTTTTGGGATCCCATCGGAGCCTTTGGTCTTGTTGCTTCTGTAGACTGGGATTTAATATTGTGGAAAGCGTCGTTAAACCGGATTCTGGAATCCGGCTCATCCGGCCCGCATCTGTTACGACGATTGTATTTGAATGTGAAGATGCATTCTTAAACTAACGTTATGGCGGGGTGTCTAGTAAGCCGGAGGACAGAAGATGGGGAATGTCCAAGTATACAGTCGTCGGCCTCAGGAAGACCTACTACACATGCATCACTTCACGGATTCCGGAAAGTGTTTTCCCTTTTTGTTGTTTCGTGTATTTCATAAAGACGGTATACCTACACTGTCAGAATTTCATAACAGATAACACTAGGATGCGCAGTTTTCAACAGACAACACTTGGAATGTAATTTGTTGTGATTTTGAAAATGTTATGCATAACAAGCATTGCCAGTAAGAGCCGACAAACCGCCGAAAAAAATATCTGCTGACTTTTTTGTTTGTCGTCATGATTTCGGTTATGCATAACATTTAATGCGTAAAGTTTTCAAAATCACAACAGACAGATTACATCCCAAGTGTTGTCTGTTGAAACCGCGCATCCTTGTGTTACCTGTCATGAAACTTCTGACAGTACAGCTAATTATCCCTTTAAAATGTTATGCAACGGATAACTATCTTCATACGTTTACCGGAAGTGCAATACAAATATCCGAAATAGTATCTATCCCTCGCACAACATTATCAGAAGGATAATTATCTGATCAACAACAATAAAAATAAAGTCTCGTTTTTGTTCTTTGATCGATTTGTTAAATTTTTAATGAGTAGTCCCTCGTGTGCGAGTGACGATCCAAGCTGGAAGCCAATTTACACAAGTTTCTGTTCGTGGCCTCAATGGATTTTTTTTTTCGAGTAGTCAATATATGGATTGTCCAATTTTTTAAAATCGTACTTAAAAGGTTTCAGTATAAGCTCTCAGATGAGGACTTAATTGCCTTAACATACACGGCAGAGATAACACGTGGTCCCATAGGCTTAAAGTGTCACCCATAGATAGCGAATTCGCTCGAAGTACTGTAATAATTAAATAAATAAGGATTTAAGTTTGAAGTAAATAGTGTAATATTTTTCAAATGTATAAAAATAGCTTTAGACGTGTCAGTGTTTTAAACACTCAAGGCTTAAAGGACACCTGAACAATGAAACCATACATGAACACAATGGAGAATGCATTTACAGACATGGCCACGGAGAGCATTCTTCTCCTGAGCGTGACGTTTTCAAAATAGGGATGTTCGTTTCTGGAGGTTTGCACATGCAGACTCCAAGACAAGACAAAAAGCGCAATTCATTCAAATCTTGTACAGCGCTGGCCGGATCGTATTGGAATTTTTTCTAGATATACGTTTGGGCTTAACTGGTTAAAAAATATTCCAGAAGAAGGGTTGATTAAAGACATTTGTTCATTTCTGAAATTTTTCGGTACTGAAATAAGGACAGATGCAAAATGAAGCAAAAATCATAGCTTTGAAACACTATTTCGTATTTGGATTGGGTTTTCTGCAGGCAATGTTAACGGAAGTCACACAGATAGGGATGATACTTGGTACTCTTCAATCTTCATTCAGGTGTCCTTTAAAGCTTCACCCATAAATAGCGACTTCTCGCTCGAAGTACTGTAATAAAAATAAATAAAATATTTTCAAAATGTGTAAACCTAGCTTTGGATATGTCAATGTTCTAAATATTCTGTTGTAAATAAAATCATCATAAAACATCAAAATATCAACAAGTCCGTCAAAAATTACGTCAGTTTTTTTTTTTATCGTCATAATATATGCTTCCTTTAGGATACTTAGGCTCTTCCTTTATGATACTTAGTTTAGGGCGATCCTGAACGAAATGCAAAAACGTCTACCAGTGTACAGGACGCTAGTGAGATAGAGTTCGACTGTGAATTTCAAAGAACCTGTTTAACTTTTCCGTATTTTCTAGATTTTGGCCAAGCACGTCATGAGCATTCATATGAATGCTCTTCAGTCGACCGAGGCAGAAGGTGAAATGTCTCTTGAACTTTTGAAGAAGTATATCTCATTTTGCAGAAGGTAATTCAAGAAGATTATTATGAATATCCCGTAACTATAGGCGTTTTTCCCCGGCATATTTGTGTCTCAAAATTTAAATACTCATCGCGGCTACACATTCTACCCACTCTTGGAAACTCGGAAACGCTTTTTTTCTGTATTTTTGAGGCATTTTGTAATTTCCCTCATGGATACTGAAGTGTGTGCCACGCAATCGACCGACAAGTTGAAACCCGCATTTTGTTTATTTTTTCGGAAGTGTCTTAAAGCTCAACTTTTACTAGAAATGATCTTTACACGACGAAATGACTCAGAAATGACGTTTTTTTTTTTTAAATACAGTTACCTTTAAGGTGAAATTAGTTAGTCGTCGACCTCGTCGTCCTCGCTTTTCGACCTTATCCAGCTTTGCTGGATACACTGCTCACCTGATGCACGACCTAGAGTCAGTGCAGAAAAGGGCAGTCAGGAATATCCTGGGTTGTAGAGATATTCCTTACCAAGAAGCACTCAATAAACTTAACATTCAGTGCCTAGAACAAAGATTGTACGATCTCATCATGAGGTTTGGTAAAGCATTGCTCTCAAACCCAACCCATGGAGACATCATACCAGCAGACGCCCCTCCAAGCAGCAGAACCAGATAGAAACTCAAACTGACCCCTATACGTGCGCGGACAAACCGATATTCTAATTCATTTGTGCCTTTTTTTTACGTCTATGTTTAACAGTGCCTAATTTTTGTATGTAATGTTTTGCAACTGCAAATTAGCCAAGAGCTACGAAAGTTGTATACTAAACCTCTCTCTCTCTCTCTCTCGCTCTCTCTCTCGCTCTCGCTCTCGCTCTCTCTCTCTCTCTCTATCTCTCTCTCTCTCTCTCTCTCTCTCTCTCTCTCTCTCTCTCTCTCTCTCTCTCTCTGTCTCTCTCTCTTGCCGCTCTCTGACGCGACGGCTGGCAACATTTTAAAACTGAACGCGCCGTGGTTTGAAAGTGGGAAAACTAAGCAAAATTCATAACAGAAGATAGACCCGATGGCCTTCCATGTCTTCCGGAATGAAAAACAATACTTTGAAGCTTCTAATGTCGTTCTGTGTGAAAAAAGTATCGGCGGACCTTAAAGCTTTTCGGCGAAGTTTGCGTTGCGTAACTGATAAAACTCGGTTCGGCCGAAAAAGTGCTGGTAAGCGGCAGGGACAAAACGAACAAAAGCGAAAGGAGGGGATTTCAGTAGCTTATAGTTCCATAAGGGCAGTATGAAAAGCAGTATAACTAGGAGGGTCCTTTAAATGTCGGACAACGCTTACAGTTTCTAAAATGCAGCTAAAGAAGGCTTATATCTGATAGCACCCACCACCAAAACAGCCACACACTCGATTGACTTCTTGTTTTATCTCAAGACCCTTGGAAACCCAAACGAAAAAAAGTTGACACGTTTTCCCTCGCTGAAAATAAAACCATCGACCCGAAAAAAGATCTCATTCAGCGGGCGAGCGGTATCAAAGGCTTTGAATTTGTGTCTCCTTTGTTTTCACACATCAGACCGTATAACGGGGGGGGGGGGGGGGGACAAAGCTCGAGATCGAAGATGAAAAAAATTCTCGTGGTCCCAGTCTTCCTGTGGGTTGCTGTACCTATTTAGCCTAGGATCCATAAGGGGGGGGGGTGATCGGTGGTTTAATTCATTGCATGGAGTATTTTTTAGAGAGAGAGAGGAGTTTATTCAACAATAAGAGAAGAACTACATATAGGACACCCAGAAAGCACCACCTGTCGAAGGGGGTGGCCAAAATGAATGCAAACACTTAAACTAACCTAGCGAAATCTGTACAGAGAACACACAAACCAAATGAGGAAAAAAAATCACAATTTATAACTAATGTCGGTGTTATTCAGGAAGATATGAATCAGTGTTGGGAAGTACTTCAAGTAGCCTACTACGTTCAAAATCTAAGTACTAGAATCTCACTGAAGTCTCAACATTCCTTGGGTACTTATTAATTATAAATTCAAGTAAAATAACTAGGTATTGAAGTCTCAGTTAACAATAAATTAAGTACTGTCACAAGTTGCTGCTTTGATCAGACCGATTTGAGCATGAAATGCTTCTTTGACAGCATTTATCCAACAATCAATCCGAGATCAAGAACGGCGATCGAAAACGCAACTGATAAGTTGCGTTTTTGCAGATACCGTGGTAACTGGGTCTGTAATTAGTCGTTTTTGCAGTTACCTTGGTATCTGGTATACGGTTGATACGAGCACACCCAACACACTATTAAAGGACACCTGAACAATGAAACCATACTTGAACACACCATGGAGAATGACGTTTTCAAACGTTTGAGTTTGACGTTTCTCCTGAGCGTGACGTTTTCAAAATAGGGATGTTCGTTTCAGGAGGTTTTTACATGCACACTCCAAGACAAAAAGCGCAATTCATTCAAATCTTGTACAGCGCTGGCTGGATCGTATTGGAATTTCTTCTAGGTATACGTTTGGGCTTAACTGGTTAAAGAAGAAGAAGAAGGGTTGATTGGAGACATTTGTTCATTTCTAAAATTCTTCGGTACTGAAATGAGGACAGACGCAAAATTTAGCAAAAATCATAGCTTGGAAAAACTATTTCGTACTTGGATTGGGTTTTCTGCAGGCAATATTAACGGAAGTCACGCAGATAGGGATGGTACTTGGTACTCGTCATTCAGGTTTCCTTTAAGATCCATTTTCTCCATCAAAAGAAATCTTTCCAGTCTTCAAAAGCTAACTTGTGGAACTTTCCAACGTTTCTTATTCCTTGAAAATATGTGCATCCCATCATTTTAATAGCTCATTTCTTATCAATCCCCCCTTACCCCTCCTTCCTGCATTCACACAAAAGGTGTCATACATCCTGATTCATTTTTCTACACATAGGGCAGATGTAAGGACCTGACATTTCCTCTCCTAGATTCTATTAGTTTTGTACCCGTATTATGAGATAATTTTGCACTCGAACCTGTCCCCGGTTTATCTCGATATCTGGACGTAAACTTGACAGGTGTTTTAGGTTTACTGTCTTCTCATGCTTTTCGACTGATAAGTTTTTCAGCATCCTCTCTGGGAGCTCTCCAGAATCGAGAGATGGGTGGTGATTTACTGGGGGAAGCTGATCGAGTTAACCGTCCGTTTGGTATGAGCTGTCTGCACGAGTGGTGCGATGTGATAAAAGACTTCCAGGTGATAGAGCACTTGTAACAAGGCCAAGCACCCCTCCTGATTATTTGTTCTTGGTATAGATGCGGATTTTGGTGTAACAGCAACAAATAAGACCACACGGCGTACTTTGATCCTTAATTATCAGTTGGAAACACGACGGTTTTGTCATATGATCGATGATATGCCGATCTTAATTAAGTTGATTAATTAAGCGATAAAACGATTTGGTAAAAAAAAAAAAAATAACATGTATTTTTTTTTTGGGGGGGGGGGATTAACCCAGGCCGCCAAGGCTCTAGTGGAAAATAAACTACTACTGTGTACTGAAGCTTATTTCTTTTCTAGTCGATGTGGCCCTCGTCTGTCAGAAGCGGCGGGTGAGAAATTAAAGAACCGCTATGTCCTTATGAGAACTGGAGTTAGAGAGCATGAAATTGATAGCGAAAAGAGAATGAACATACCAATCACTGTCAGGTAAGCGGAGAAAGTAAGAGCGAGCGTCCCAAAGGCACGATCCGCCATATTCCAGTTCAGCGCTTCCAAGCGGACTAGCTTCTGAGAGCGTGTTCCGCCCTCCCAACAATAGTTGCGTTTTTGCTGTTACCATGGTATCTGATATACGGTCTAAAGTCGTTTTTGCAGTTATCGTAGTATCTGATACCACGGTCAAAAGACGTTTTTGTAGTTGTCGTGGTATCTGGCCAGCTACCGTGGTAACAGATATTCAGATATCACGGTCCGACGGTGGTATCTGGTCGTGGTATCTGGAAAACGCATCTCACTTTCATCAAATTTTGTCAAATTGGTGAGAAAGAAGTTAGCACTTAGTGATGTAACTGGATATCAGTTTTTCTTTTGGGATGACTTCGAAAAGTGCAATTTTGGCAATAGTCGTTTTTGCAGTGGACCGTATATAAGATACCACGGTAACTGCAAAAACTACTAATTGCAGATCCATTTACCGTGGTAACAGATACCATGGTATCCGCAAAAACGCAACTAATAGTAATTATCAGTTACTATTTTCGTTCCAACCTCGTGAAAAGCTACTACGCTCACCGTTCCAACCTTCTCGAAATAGGAACTAATAGTAACTATTTGCTTACCACACTCGGGAGCGTAGTAAGCGTGGTAACGACGAATCTCTGTGACGTGCTTGGTCCGATCAGGCCTTGGCACGATGTTTTGCCGAAAATATAAAAATGCGTTCCAGCCTTGGGCAAAAAAGCCAGAATCCGTGACATCAAGAGTAGTAACTGCGGTAAGTAGGGTGGAACACGCTCTGAGGGTCCCCATTTTTTCATCAACACTTGTGACAGAGTTCCACCATACTTACTGTAGTTACTACACATGAGGTCACGGATCCTGGCCTGACATATTATGTGTCTAAGTCAGCTTGGGCTCAAGTAGTATTTACTCAAACTTGCCTCTTCAAATTAGCGAAGTAAAAAATCATGTTAGTTATCTTGTTTGACTCTACGGTTCGGTTGCGGAGGCCGTCCATATGCTAGACGTTCCCAATAGACCATGTCGTGGAAAAAAAAAAAATTAAAATCCCATAAGAGAGCCAAAAAATTCAAAAAGTTTTACTTTTAAAATAATATAATGGAAGGTATACCAAGATACCTTCCCAATCAAGGGCTCTCCCGATTTCATGCATTTCATCCACATAAGTATCGAACGTACTCCTATTGTAAATTCTGGATTCTCCCTTGCGCGAGAACCGGTTCCATGCCGAAGTCGTAATTAGTTAAATGCTTTTAAAAATAATATACAAAAATATGCCTGCGTTTGAGTTAAACTTTAAGCAATTAAATATATCATGGGTATTTCTCCTCAAGTTTCAGTTGGTTAGTGTCGAGGCAAACTTCATTTGTTCCAGAATTACGGTCCGCTGTGTCAGGGAAAAGTCTGGATCACTTGTTTATATCAGGGTTATTCCTTTTAGCGTTGCTAAATTTCTGTTTATCAGTGTCGAGGCAAACTTTATTCGTTCCGGAAATACGGTCCGCTGTGTCTGAGAAAATCCTTTAAGCCTCCATACCTTATTCACGCCTTTCCTATCTCCAGCAAAGCGGAATAGATCTGGCTGTTCATTCATTTCCCTGTCTTAAGGAATTGATGGAGTGACTGGAATTGTGTACCGCTTGGCCTAGTTTCCCCGAGAGATAGTATTGCCAGATAACTTAGAGGGAACCGGTAGTAAGTTTCGGTCATTTGTGTCAGCTATGTCAAATACAATTGCGTAAATAACTATGTCAGTGCAATTGCGCCAAATTATTTCTTGAAGAAAGGAAATTGGCTTTTAAGTTTATTTTTGTTCTTGTTTGTTAGTCCTTACAGAAAAGTCATTGTGTCAACTCTCCCTTGCGGAAAATTCCTTGTGGCAGACCGCAGTGTTTATCAGACTGGCTGATTGCACGGTTCAGAACTGATACCATAAACGATACCAGTGACATCTTCCTAAAGCACAGCTGTTATTAGAAATAACCCCTTTATGACAAAACATTCCGGAAGTAGTGCTTTTCAGAAATACTCATACTTGTCTTATCGAGCGTGTTCCACCCTACTTACCGTAGTTACTACGCTAGTTACCGTAGTTACTACGCTAGGCTGGAACGCTTTTTCAGTTTTTCGGTCAAATATCAGGCCGCGGGCTGATCGGACCAATCACGTTTCAGAGATGCGTAGTTACTACGCTAACTACGCTCCCGAGCGTGGTATGCAAATGAGAAGGTTGGAACGGTCAGCGTAGTAACTTTTCGTGAGGCTGGAACGGAAATAGTAACTAATAGTTACTATTGGTAGAGGGGTGGAACACGCTCATCAAGTTAGGGATTCTCTTGTTAGCGCTTGCCGACTTTGGCGGGGCTTCGGGCCGAAATAATTAAAGAGCTGAGCGCACAAACGTGGTGACTTGTTTTTTGCTAGTTTCGAGATAATCGCGGTTAAAGTTGGTAAGTTAATTTATATAATAGCTAGTTATCAGCTTCGCCAACTGAGTATTTCAGTTGGTTGTGATCTGGTGAATATCTTGATCGCACAGGGAGAATGAGCGCAAAAATTTGTGTTGGATCAACTCAATTTGTCAAAAAAGGCGAGTTATCACTTTCTGCGCTCAGCTGTACAATTTAAAACAAATGCGCGCCATGGTTAAATGCTTAGAAATTGCAGCGAATAATTGGCACGGCCGTGGTGGCGCAGTGACGTAATCAGGTTTAGTACCGCCTGTTCGCTCACATCTCAAAACAAATTTATTGTCCGGCAACCTAAAAGGCTAGCGCTTAAAAGCGAAAAACTCAAATCGCGTGATTTACAAGGATTTTGTAAACAGGGAGATTTATTTATATTTTGTAATCGGGGAGTTCAGTTGACCATGCAAGTCGCAACCGGGGTTATGAAAACAATTTCAATATCGATTTAGTTTATTCATTAAAAATCTTGAAACGGCGGTAAGCTGACTAGTTGATTTTACGTCAACAGTATATATGCTAAAATTATAATATATAAAACTGAATAATATATATCGAGCTAAATCACATGTCACACTATGGCCTATTTGTCTGTCAGGTCACATAACTTGTCAATAAAATTACAATGATTAATATGACTTAATCTTAGTGTCAAAATTCAGATGAAAAGCAAGAGGGGTCCTTTAACCCAGTGGTTCCCAACCGGTGGTACGCGTACCCAAAGGGGTACGAGAGACCCTCGCAAGGGGTACGCGAAGGTCCCAAAATCAAGTAGTCTGTAGCTTTGATGGTCTGACTTAGTTTCAGTATAGGTTCTGAAAATATGCTACCCGATCATACGCAGTTTCAGGGAAAAATTTATGCCGTATCATTGATGACAATAAATATCGTCTTTGGACAGTCTGACCATGGCAAAAATATTAGATCAACGAATCGTCCTAAAAGGGGTTTGCAACGTTTTGAACCCTGATTAGGGGGTACGTGGTATGGAAAAGGCTGGGAACCACTGCTTTAACCTAGCTCATCAGCTGCCAGAACGACAGGGCGTTTAGCCTTGGTTTGCCCCTTCTTCCGATCTTGGGTCATGCCTTGTTGATTCCTTGGTTACGCGGATAACGTTTTATGTGAGACAGTACGTTTCGTTAGCCAATATGCTATTTTTATTAATTCCAGTGGCTGTTGCTGTGTTTTGTTTCTACGGACACGCACTGTAGCCGACCCGGTCTATATATGAGCGAACGCATGAATGGATTTAATGCCTTGGGGCTATGTCGGGAAAAAATAAAAACAGCACTCATACACTCAACATACACAACAAAAAAAGAAAACTCTCACCCCCAAAACCCTATCGGTGCTACATAGCCTGCTTGAGGAACATTCCGATCATCGACGAAGATCGCCAATTTAGTTCCCATTTTGTAAGCAATTCCTCCTCTTCCATCATATCTAGCCTACAAATCTCGCGTCTCAAATCTTGCATCTTCACGCAACGTCCTCCCGTCTTCAATCGCACATAGAGCAAAAGAAAGGACTAGAACGCGGCCTAACTTTCCCTATAAATCGTCTTCTTCGGTCATAGTTTATATACGCCGGACACTTTTATTTTGTCCTACAGTCAGTCTGTTCCCGAAGTGCTTTCCTCTCAGCTGCAGTTCTAGCAATTAGCTTTAGTTTGTCATTAGAACAATAGGGCCTACTCTGTTTCCATTAATGAACGTTGGATCGGGCGTTGATCGTTTGGTGTTAATGGCGACGGTATGTACCACTCATCATATGGATATGTGGGTCTCCTGAGAACTAGGACAGGATGAACGATAGGCTCTGGAAGACATCTAATGTAGAGGAGCGACTTCTCCCAAGAATTGATAATCCTGCATAGGAGAAATAGAACTTCAGCTCCGGGCGTGTACAGCTGTTTCACTTGTGTGGATGTTCTGCGGACGTAACAGAACAGCTCTAGGAAAAAATAATAATTGCCAATCATAGAAGTAGATTATTAAGTAGTCACAATATGTTTCATAGGGATGACTCAGGGCTGGCCAGGAAAAGTATCCTCGTATACCCTGGAAAGTATCCTTCAAGTTTAAAAGCAAAGGGCCGAGATCGGACAGTCTAGTTACTCCTCACTTATTCGCTTAAAGAGGCTTGAAAACCCGATGAAAATGCTTTACTCTTTTGCTCCGGTATTCGCGAATAAAATTATTTTTCAAATTGTGGAAATTCCCTGTCGGATTTGTTGTACCTCTATGCGCTTTTACCTGTGTTGTACGCTTTACAAAAACGATTTACGAAAAAGAAGGGTTTACGCAGTGAGCTACCGTTCGCAAGCTGATCACTGACCACCGAAAAGCCACATTCGTTTTAAGATTCATGTTTTCCGCGTGATAGTAGAATTCTTCGTTCTGAGGAAGGCCGTAGAAATTAGTCGCGTTTTTTGCCACCTATCTACCAAGGCCTTGGTTCGTTTGCCCGTTTTTGGCACCAAGCGCTTACTCCTCACTGCTTTTTTGACCGTTTTTGGCACCAAGGCCTTTCTCCTTTCTGCTCAGGCCTGTGGAGAAAGGAGATAGGCAACTCCGCGGTGATTTGACCAATCTGCTCAGGAGAACGGCGCCAGGCTCCTCCTTACCAGAAAACGGCCAAATTAGCAGAAAGGAAGGAGGACTTGGGAGAGATGCCTTCAATCTCTTAACACAATCCAAATGATGCAGTGCAATCAGTTAAATGATACAAAAATAAGTTGGCTTTTCAGTTAAACTTTAAGTGTATCTAAGCAGGGACCCATAAATTTCCTTTACAGGGGGCTTGTCATCATGAGATTTCTGATGCTATGTTGACCGCACGGAAGATAGTTCGAGAAATACCCACGGTCCAGTCACGTTCAAGACCAGGTAGACAAAATTTGGGTTAGGCTGCTGGCGCCTTGAGGGAGGAGTCTCTTTGGTGCGCACGTCCAATGAGGCAAACAAGAATGCAGATTCGACCCTAGTGAGATTTTTTGAAAGTAGGACTGGTTCGGTCAACATAGCAACATAGAAGCCTAGGAAATGACAAGCCCCCTGTAAAGGAAATTTATGGGTCCCTGATCTAAGTAACTTAACATATCCCACAGAAGCTTTAAGTCTCTCAGTTTCTAAGTCACTCTCGTTCCCAAAGTAGCTCTAAGTATCTCAGCTTGTCTGGAAGTATTCAAAAATATCCCAAATTATTTCTATCTTTTTCTCGAAAAATTTCTAAATGTAGGGGAGACCGGGGCGCCTTCGGTCACGGGGTGCCTCCGGTCACCCCTAATAACTCTTTTTGTGTTTACGTATTTTAATGTTAGGTGGCACTGGGGAGGTTGTCTACAAAAGGCACACGTTCGAAGAAAATTTCCCTCAGTTAGCTTCAGCCAGTTCTGCTAGAGTGAATTTTCGAAAAAAAAATTTGCGGAAAGTAAGTTTCTCTACTTCCATTTGGGTCTAGCCTTCACCTTCTGTTTGGCATGGATTTCGATGATTAAATTTGTGTACATATAGAAATGATAGGACTAGAGGATAGTGGTATTTCTAAGGAGATATCTTTCTCTGTTTTCGAGTCAGAAAATAAGTTTGAAAAAATGGCGGCTGGGGCACCTTCGGTCAGTCCACGACGGGGCACGTTCGGTCACCGACCGGAGGCGTCCCAACCTGATGATATGTAACCTTATCAGCTCTAAGTTAAAGATAAGTCTCTCTGCAATTTAATTGTAGTTAACGTTGATGCTCCAAGCATAGAATTAAAGTATCAAAAGAGGAAGGGTAAAAAAAGGAAGCAGCAAACGTCTTTGTGCGATCAGTCAACTGATGAAGAATCTATTGTCTCCGTTCATCTGGATGATGACACGGATGATAGTCTACATATCGGTGATAACATGCTAACTGAGCCACTTGCACTGGGGACCCTTAGTATTGGAGACTATGTATCGGTGGAGTTTCAGGGCAAGAGCAGTCCATTGCACTATGTTGGGCTTTTTAAAGAAAAAGAGAACAATGAAGTATTTCTCAGTTTTCTTCGCAGAAAGGACAGTAAGCCTACCAAGTTTTTATTCCTGCAAGTAACGGATGAAATTTGTGTTAATATGGCTGATGTAAATATGAAATTGCCCATTCCATTCAGAACTGGGGTCCGGCACGTGTAGCAGAGATGATCGAGTTCAGAGACGTCGATTTTTCACTATTCCAAAGTCTCCGCTGAAAAGTGATTTCGAAACTTTCCTTTCCAGTAATAATAAATGAAGTAATTTTGTAACTTTTGCTTATTTTCATACCCAATAAACGAAGTAATGAGTAGGCTTTGTATATTTAGCCATCTAAAGACAGTATAAAAGAGGTTATTCGTATAATTTAAGGCTGACCGAAGGTGCCCCAAGCCCGACCGAAGGTGCCCCGGGTTGGGGGCACCTCCGGTCAGAATGGGGCTTCAGCGGGATCACTTTTTTCTTACAATCTGGTAGAGTTCTAAGAAAACTACAAAATAGATTTGGTAGATCAAATGTTGCTCTTCCCTGCGTTCAGCAAGATTGTTCAAAATAACGAACGTACAATTCTTGGTGGCTGGTAATCGAAAAAGTGGCCGGAGGCGCCCCGGTCTCCCCTAAGTATCTCGCAGATATCGTATCCTGCGAGTTCAAGAACATTTGACTTTAGGATACTTAGAGCTAGTACGGATATCAGAGTAGCTCTGGGATCCGGAGATTTGGTTTTACCCATCAGTAGCGTGATACGTGAACACTCAACGGGAGCATAATGCGCATGGAAAATAGTCAATCGTGGCTAGTGCAAAGATTAGTGAGGTATCGTTAGCGGGCTTAGAATGTAACATATGAAACTTCGGTCTCCGGGGATTAAGCATAATGAATGCAATTACGGAAGTGGGTTGTATTGGCATTATTGGCACGACAGGTCCTTTAACAGTTCACTATGTCGCGGGATTGGTAAAAAAAAAAATAAAAAAAAAATTAAGTCTGGTATGATATTTTCCATGTGACTGTCCCTGGACTCCCTGGGAGTGTGGAATTCAATACCTGATGAGGTAAGGGTTGCGTCTACCCTTTCAGCTTTCAAGTCACAGGCCAAGTCCTTTTTCTTGTCAAAAACATAATTTCCTTCCTTTATTTTTTTATTTTTTTCCTTTTTTTATGGGGGGGGGGGCAAGGGTGCTTTGTTGACGAAAGATCGTCCGTCAACGGATTTTCTTGACAGTTTGTCATGTCTTTATTCTTTTTTCTATCATTCTTTTTGTAGACTTGTTTGGTTCGTTTCCCTTAAGATTATATGAATAAAGAATAAGCCCCGCCCATTGCCAGGCCTTATGTTAGGCCTTATGGTGGGGTCATAATGAGTTGGTGGTGCTTATTTTTATGGCACTTGCAGCTCCGCTCAAGTGCCATATACCGATCGCTTTTCGATGTTTTCGAGTTAGGGTACTTCCAGATGTCCTAGGACGATGAAACTTGGCAGGCATATCAGGGACCTGATATAACTAACCTGGAAATAATCAGTTTCACGATCCGACCATCTGGGGGGGAGTGGTGGGCCTCGGAATCCTGAGAATTTAGTAGTTTTTGTAAAACCCCTACCCCTTTCTTCTCACTAGTAGGTCTGTGCACGGCGTGACGTCACTCTTTGCATCGGATCACTCTGTTAACATCGGAAAGAGCTAGTGCATTCGAGGGTCAAAGGGGTTTGTATATGTGATTCAGTGCGGGGAATATGGAAAATTGAGTGTTGGGTAACTTTCGAACGGGTGATCGGATTGGGACGAAACTTAATACCTGAATGAATGACATATCTCTGATCTTCCATTTGAAGTCCGAACCGGATTCGACAGCTATGGGGAGTTGGGGGGGGGGGAAGACCGGAAATCTCGAGAGACGGTTATAGTGGAGGGATTGGAGTAAAACTTGCTGGGAAGAACAAGAATCTGCTCCATATAAATCGTTTACACGTTTGGACTGGACCCGGACACTTGGGGGGGGGGGAGGTGGAGGGGAGTTTTCCGGAATTCTGGTGATGACATGTTTTTGGGATTTTCACGACGAAACTTGGGAGGCGTATCAGGTATCAGGGACCCGATCAAACTAACTTGTAAATAAAAATTCACTCGATCCGATAGTCGTGGGGGATTGGAGGGAGGGGGAATCCGGAATATTTAGCCATGCGTAACTTTGGAACGGGTGATCGGATTCGAGTGAAATTTAATAAATGAACAGAGGGCCTGTGGTGATCTTTTTCATGTCCGGACCGGATCCGACAACAATTGGGGGGGGGGAATACGTAACCGGATTGGACTGGAGAGATCGGGATGGAACTTTGTGGGAATAACAAACAAGTCCAAAACCGAACCGGATTGGCTCCGGCGACTGTGGGGGGAGTTTGAGGGGCGGGTCCGGAATTCCGGTGATCGCGAGTTAAGGTACTTCCAGATTTGCTAGGACGATGAAATTTGGCTGGAATATTAGAAATTCGACAAGATTGGCTTAGAAATCGCCACTTTTCAAATCCGACCATTCCCTAAAGTACCAATCATGACCGCAAATTAAGAAAAATGCTTTTAAGCAAAATATGCATTTCCATGATCCGCATGAGTCCATGATCATTTTTGCCTCAAGGGTTTTGCTTACAAATGAAGTTCTAGCTCCCTTAAAGTGTGCATCTTAACCGCAAGGTCGAAAAGTACTTTTTATCAAACGATACATCTCAACCTATGATCATTTGTGCCACAAGGGTTTTGCAAAAAAAAAAAAATTTCTAGCACCCAAGTGCGCATTTTACCCGCATTAGCGGAAAAAAAATACTTTTGATCATACGTATATATCAATGATCCCTAAGAGCCTGATATCGTTTTTGCCTCAAGGGTCTTCCTTACAGATGAATTTCTAGTGCCTTTAAAGTGCGCATCATTACAGCCAAGTTCTACGACAAAATACTTTTTCTCTAGCTTCCTTAAAGTGCGCATCTGAACCGCGCAGTCGAAAATTACTTTTAATCAAATAATACATCTCAACCCATGCAAGTGCCATATGAGCTTACAGCTCTTGTTATGAATAAAACTGAACTGAACTGACTATCTATAATGTTTCGACAGTGCAGCCCCATGCTTCTAAATCCAAAATTATTCCTGGTATTTCTGAAACGAAAAATTTTTTTTTGTAAGAATTCAGTCCCCGCTTAGATATTTCTGGTTGAAATATTAATTCAGGCCACGGTTACACTCCACATAGCAACAACTTTAGCGTAACTCAGTTGTGTCCTTTCTTGCAATTCTCTATGTAATACCGAGCGGAACATCCTTGATTTGGATATATGACGCTTTTTAGTCTTCCAGCTCTTGTTCCAGCGGTTGCATAGGAGATGGAGATAATGTTTTCTTGTTTCGCCGAGACAAAAACGTGCCTCAGCAAGTGGGAAGTCCTTGGGTCTAAGCAGCGCGTGTAGCTTGAAGTATTGATTCGGGAGAGTTTTTTCGCGTTTCTTCGCCGCTCGGGGGCTGCGACGGCCAGTGAACTAAAGAGTAAGATTTAATAGAAATTGTACTAACCGATAATAATCATTATTCTCAGTTTTCTTATTTTCTTTTTTCCAAAATCTTCTAAAGGGCGTGAGCCTTTTTTTAAGCTTCTCCGCTTTCGTGTTTTCCTTTCTGTTCAAAATCATCTTTTTTTTCTATAAAATTGCACAAACAAGATTTTCAATCGTCTTTCGTAATATTTGCGTTTCAATTCGTCTCTTGTCTTCTTGTTTTCTTTTCCTTTTCTCCTCTTGTATGGTATTTGGCTAAAATGCTGCGTTCGGCTCAAGTGCCATCTCGTAATGTCTATCGCCCTGTCAAACTTTGCTAATTCCGGTACTGCCAAATCAGCTAGGGCAATGAGAATTTGCACACATATAAAGGACCTGACCAAATTCTCTAAGAAAAATCTTTCCTTTCCCGAATTCGACCATCCGTGTGGGAGTGGAGGGAGGGTGAACTCAAAAATCTTTTGACAAGAGTAGCTTGGGAGTAGGTGATCCGATTGAAGCGAAACTTGATGGTTGGTAAAAGCAGATGTTCCTTTTATTTGTCCGAAACCCATCCGACCACGGTGGGGGAAGCTGTAGGGGGGGGGTAAAAAAAATTTGCGCGCCTAGGCACCAGGCAGATGGAGGGATTGGATGAAATTTGGAAGGTACAAAGTCGTTGGCCTAGATGTGCCATTTTGAGGTAAAAATGGATCCGACCTCGGTGAGGGTGAGTTAAGAGGGGAACACACCAGTCATGCACACTAAATCTTTGGGCATAGTGTTAGGGCAATCCTGAATGTGTGAGCACCTTGCCCTGGAGAATGGACACACAATTTGTTTGAAAAGCAAATTTTAATTCCAAATTTCAGTTCAACCCTTTATCATGGGGTTACTTTACCCTTGCTTCAGGATTTGTGTCTGACTTGGATACACTTTGATGCGCATTGCACGTCTCCAAACTGCGTCTAGCAACGGTTGATGCAGCGGTGGGGGGGGGGGGGGGTACTGTACATTTTGTGACGCGTGGCGCGTAGGGACAAATGTCTTAGGCGATCAGGCTCAAAACTTGGGTAGTACGAAAGTCAAATACCCTAGATTTGCCGTTAGTGTGTCCGAACAGTATGTGGCTACGATAAAAGGGATTGGAAGGGAGGGAAGATTCCCGAAAATTTTGTTCGACGGTTTAAGGACCAAACCAGGTGATCAACTCGGGGAATTCAAAATCATGGCTTCAGTATCCAGTTTATCATCTCTGCGTTTAGTAATTAATGGTGGTATTACCTTAATTCACACTTTGGAGCGAATACGGTCCATGATTGATCCGTTATACTCCGGTTATTGTTGGTTTTCTGGTTGGATGTCGCACGTCATCTTTAGATTTGAAAGAACATGCGATTCTGATTACCGCCCATTTTCTCTTGGATTAGCTATTTTATTCGGTTCGAGCTTGTGCTTCTTTATTCCTAAACTTGTTTCTCGAGGGGGTACCCACTCTCGATTTTTGTGTCCGGCTGACACTAGGCAACGGTTGCCAAGTGTTAGAACATAAATTGGCATGTTTAGACGTGGAGTCCCCCAATTCACGCACAGCACCGCTAGTTTCGGCCGGTGTCGGGAAAGTGTGTACAGCAGGTGCCGGGAAGTGGTTAACCTTTCGTTGCCTTTTTTTTTTTTTTTTTTACCTGTTATGGTTTCACTCTTGTTTCTCTCGTAAACATAATTCACTGTCAGTTCCAGTCCCGTTTTTTCTGTGATTTTTTTCAGGTTTAGATTCGGCGTTACGACTTTCATTCATGAGTATTAGATATTTTCAGTTTCCTATTTCGTTTTAATGTGACTTTCCAGCTTTATTTACTTTGTTTTTCGACCGTCTGACATACTTAAATTTTGTTTCTCTCGTGAACATAAACATGATATTTATATTTACAGCTTTATTTTTGTCATTTTAGTAAGGTTTATTTGATTCGGCTTCACGATAATTTTTGACTGAAGGGTTTTGCTTACAAGTAAATTCCTCATAGTGGAAAAAATCACTTTGAGCAACGCATACATTTTCATGATCCCATCATCATTTTTGCCTCAAGGGTCTTGCTTACAGATGAATTTCTGGCACCCTTAGAGTACGCATCATCACAGTCAAGTGCAAAAATAAATACTTTTTACCAAACGGCACATTCTCGTACTTTCGAAGGGCCCATTGTCATTCTTATTTCAAAGGTATTGCTTATAAATGATCACAATAAATCCACGAAACGGAAAATTCCTACTTTCATCCTATAACCCAGCCTTGCAAGTGCATCTAGCTGTTGTTATTCGGCTTTACGACTTTTTCTCGTTAACATTAGATATTTTCAGTGTCCTATTCAGTTTGTATTGTCACTTTTCAGCTTTATTTATTCGGTTTTGCGATGTTCTTACCTGTTTTTGGTTCCGTCTGACATAATTATTTTTTTTTCTCTCATGAACATAATAATGATATTTACAGCTTTATTTTTTTTCCATTTTAGTAATGTTTATTCGATTCGGCTTTACGACGTTCTTACTTGTTCTGGTTTCATCAGAATTGCTTAATATTTTCTCTTGTTAACGTGAGGCATTTTCACTCTCCCATCCCGCTTTCCCTGTGACTTTTCCAGCTTTATTTATTCGTCTTTACAACTTTCAGGATTCTTGTTTCCGATCCCCAGGCTTAATCTCGCGTCTTCACGCCTTCCCCTTCAGCCGTAGGCAGTTTTCTTTTCCCAAAGGACGTTGTAGTTTCCGATCGTAGAATAACCTTATTTTCGAGATAGATGGATTAAAGCTGGGGTCTGACAGGATGCGACCGGATTTCGAAAATTATTGCGTGACTGCCTGGTGCCTGACGGTAGTTCAAATAGCGCTGTTAGCTTTTTGGGGCCATAAATCGGCGCTGCAGTGAGCTTTGAGTTATCTTAATGTTCAACCGAAAAGGGCTGAGATAGGACAGTCTGGTTACCCATCACTTATTCACTTAAAGAGGCTTGCGTTACTTCGTTGCACCGCTAACAGTCGACGTTCATATAGTGGACTTCCCCTGTCAGATTTGCGGTACCTCAATGCGCTTGTACCTGTGTTGATTGCTTGACGAAAATAATTAACGAAAAATAAGTGTTCACGCATTGAGCTCACCTTCACCTAGATCACTGGCAGCTGAAAAGCCACGTTTGTATTGAGATTCACATTTGCCGTGTCATAGTAGAACTTTGCGTTGTGAGGACGGCCGTATTTATGCTGAACGTCATACTAGAGCAAAGGTTCAGAGCTTATCGTTCCAAATTCCCACCATGTGTATACAGTTGCTGCATTTCAGTTCAGACTACCCGGAAGAAGAAAATAACAGATCAGCTTATAAGCATTAACTCTTGCTATATCTCTCCACTGTGAAAGCATACTACTTTTTATGGCACTTGCCTTCCGGCCAAGTGCCATATACCGATCACTTTTCCGTCGGTCGGTCGGTCGGTCTGTCGGTCGGTCGGTCAGTCCGGTGATCGCGAGTTAGGGTACTTCCAGATGTGCTAGGACGATGAAACTTGGCAGGCGTATTAGGGGCCCGACCAAACTAACTTGGAAATCGTCACTTGCCCGATCCGACCATCGTGGGGGGAGGGAGGGGAGCCGGAATCCGGAATTTAGTGACATGCATAACTTTCGAACGGGTAATCGGATCTTAATGAAACTTGATATTTGGAAAGACACCATGTCTCACATGTCCCAGCTCAAGTCCGGATCGAATCCGATGAATGTGGGGGGGGGGTCGGAGGGGGGAACCGGAAATCATGTTAAACGCTTAGAGTGGAGCGATCGGGATGAAACTTGGTGGGAGGAACAAGCACAACCCCTAGGTACATCATTGACAGAACCGGACCGGATTCGTGCACTGGGGGGGGGGAGTTGGAGGGAAGTTCCGGAATTCCGGTCATACGGAGTTAAGATACTTCCAGGTGGGCTAGGACGATGAAACTTGGCAGGCAAATCAGGGACACGACCAGATTAACCTGGAAACAGTCAGCTTCCCGATCCAACCATCGTGGGGGGAGACGAGGGAGGGGGAATCCGGACTCTTGAGGCATGTATAACTTCCGAACGGGTGATCGGATCATAATGAAACTTGGTATGTAGAAAGACCACATGTCTCGGATGTCCCATTTCAAGTCCGGATCGGATCCGATGAAGCTGGGGGGGGGGTCGGAGGGG
This sequence comes from Branchinecta lindahli, assembly GCA_023053555.1. Lineage (NCBI taxonomy): Eukaryota > Metazoa > Arthropoda > Branchiopoda > Anostraca > Branchinectidae > Branchinecta > Branchinecta lindahli. The sequence continues at coordinate 9,359,908 of JAKZAO010000005.1, read as the reverse complement.
GGGTCCGGAAACCTTGTGACATGGTTGGAGTGGAGCGATCGGAATGAAACTTGGTGGGAAGAACAAGCACAAGCTCTATGTAGATCAGTGACAGAACCGGACCGGATTCGAGTATTGTGGGGGAGTTAGGGGGGGGGGTCCGGAATTCCGGTGATCGCAAGTTAAGGTACTTCCAGACATGCTAGGACGATGAAACTTGGCTTGAAAATTAGAGACTTGACATGATTGGCTAAGAAATAGTTAGTTCCCAGATCCGGCCATCCCTTAAAGTACTAATGCTAACCGCAAAGTACAAAACATACTTTTAAGCAATAGATACATTTTCGTTATCCCAATGAGCCCATGATCATTTTTGCCTCAAGGGTTTTGCTTACAACTGAATTCCTTAAAGTACAAACAATACTTCTGAGTAAAATATACATTTTCGTGCTCCTGGTGATCATCTTTTTTGCTTCAAGAGTTTTGATTACAGATGATTTTCTAGCGCCCTTAAAGTGCGCACAGCCAAATGCATTGCCAAACGATACAGTCTCGTGATTTCCAAGGACCCATGATCATTCTCAAAAGAAACCCACGAATTGACGAATTCCTACTTTCATCCTCTGACCTAGCCTTGCAAGTGCCATATGAGCTTCCAGCTCTTGTTTCACTCAGTCTTGACTAACAATGCTAACGAACTAAAGTCTTTTGGTTTGTACACTTTTTAACTCCGAATGAACCAATCACAGAGGACGCGAGAGCCGGGGCTTAATTGTGAAAAGACTCATCATGGGAAGATTGGGTTTGGAAAGAGAGAAAAGCATGAAAGTAACTATGAAAGGAATCGAAAAATTAGGCGAACTAGTGATGCAATGTTTATTTTTCACCCATCGTACATCGAAGAGAAAATGGTGGAGTATATAAAAAAGAAAGTAGAAAAAAGAGAGAAAAACAAATGGCAAAACACAGAGAGAAAATCACACAAATAATCCAAAAATTTTAATCGGTGATATAGCTCGTCGAGCTTCCGAATCGGGATGTGTATCAGATTTCAGTTTTGGTTTAAGCAAATACGTTTTGTGTATATTTGTACGAAAATAATTCAAAATATGTGAAAACAAAATTCACATGCTAGATAGATAGATAGATAGATAGATAGATAGTCGGGTGGTCAGACGAAAGGATGACGTCAGTGACCCCACCAGTCGTGCCCTTTCACTTGGAACATGATCGAACCTTCAAGATTTTTGCATCCACACGATAAATAATTTTTTCTCTCAGCCGCCTCTCTTAGAAAGTTAGCAATTTAAAATCCTAACCACTAAGTATCCCCTAATATCTTAGCTACTTCCCTGGAAAAGTAAAAAAAAAGATAAAATTTGTATATTTTTGTATTGAGGATGTCGAGGGGTTACCCACTCCCCGTTACTTGGTATACACCCTTCCTGGCACCGGTTTCGGCTTTGAATTAGGTGATTCATCTTTCAGTGCTTCCGAATATGCCGATTTAATGTTATAACACGTGACAGCCACCGGAAACTTGGTGTACACCCGAATCGAGAGTCGGCAACCCCTTGTAGGATGTTCTTGTAATTGGAAGGTTAACTAAATATAACCTGAAAGGTACAAAGATTTCACCCCCCCCCCCCCCTTAAAAAAAACTGCGTAGGCCTACAACCAACTGTAGCCTACATCTCAGGAAGCCAGAGTATGGCACATACGGATATTGGCATCCAGATTTTGCGAATTCACGTATGCTGCCCGGTTCCAAATCCTGATCGAAAATGTCATCGGATCCAAGTATCAACATCCAAGATATCTCCCTGACTCAGTGCTCACGTAACTTGTGGGAACCCCCCTTAAGAGGTGTCTTAGTCAAGAAAAATACCGATCTGCGTGCAGTATCTGCAACAGCAGAAGACAGAAATGAAGAAGAACAGAAGGGTGATTATCCAATTATTCTGTTGGTACTCTGCTTCACCATGGCAAAAACTTAATTCTGCTATCGTCTCCTCTAAATCCCCACCACGCGTCTGTTGAGGGGTCCAGACACTTATCCTCTCACAAATCTTCCACACGTCTTTCATTTCGTCACCCTTCTCTTTTGTTTGTTCGGACAAGGCATTTACAATCCATGGAGGTCCTTTCTCGACCAAAGCTAGGATGCGGAAATACGCTCACTGAATTTTGATTGGCGAAAGAGTATGTGGCAACTTAGGATCAATATCCGGGCTCCGGAATGTGACCGAAGTTGGGTTTGGTGGTTTCTGGGACCAGATACGACGAACGTCAAGGAATAGTCAGTATGTCCGTCTGTCGGTCGGCTGTTCTGTCTGTCACCTCGATAACTTCCGGGCTTGTTGAGATATGAAGGTGAAAGTGGTAGGCTATATTTAGACTATAGCGTGTGGTTATAAAATGGGAAAACAAGCAAAACAAAAAAATCCAAAAACAGAAAATCGACCTGATGGTCTACAGTAGTTGCGTTTTTTGTCCTCATCCGTCATCCATGTTCGACGAACCAAGTTCGTTAATTTTGCTTAAAGAGCGTTTTTTGGGATCCCAAAACGTTAGAGACGGATACCTATGACATCGCAAAAAGTTGTCCGTCTGTCCGTCCGTCCGTCTGTCCGTCTGTACGGTCTGTAACTTTCGAAGGCAATGAGATATTTTGATGAAACTTGGTGTGAGGATTCTTTGGGTCAAGAGTAAGGTCAAGTTCGTAGATGGGCTCTGTAGCCCTATGTTTAGGGGTGGGGGAGGGGGTTTAAATTAAGGGGCAAACAAAATATTTTTAAACAGCTAATGTGATAGTCGATTATGGGGTAAGAAGACATGCTGAACACGATGGTGAAAACCATTTTCTCACCGGACGATTAGTTCGCCCGGAATCCGGCCAAAACCGGAAAGTTTGTTAAAAATAAAAGTTTTATTTGAAGTTGATTAGAGGTTTGATTTAGGGGTAAGAAGACATGCTGAACACGATGGTGAAAACCATTTTCTTGCCGGGCAAGTAGTTAGCCCGGAATCCGGCCGAAACCGGAAAATTCGTTAAAAGCAAAAGTTTTATTTGAATTTGATTAGATGTTCGATTTAGAGGTAAGAAGACATGCTGAACACGATGGTGAAAACGATTTTCTCGCCGGAAAAGTAGTTCGCCCGGAATCCGTCCGAAACCGGAAAATTTGTTAAAAGTAAAATTTGTATTTGAAGTTGATTAGATGATAGATTTAAGGGTAAGAAGATATGCTGAATCTGTATATGACAATCATTTTTTACCCGGACATATAGTTCCGGTTGAAACCGGATTTTTTTTATAAGTTAAAGTTTTATTTGAAGTTGATTAGACGTTCTTTATAGGGATAAGGAGATGCGCTGAATTCGTTTCTGAACTATCTTTTTTTGGCTGGACAAGTAGTTCGCTTGGAATTCGGCCGAAAACGGAAATTTGGCAGAAGTAAAGCAGGAAGTTTCGATCAGCATCGTCAAAATAAATATGGCTTATACAGGTATATCTGAACTTAATTTTCTCAGATGATTAGCCTGGCGAAGACTGGATCTGGCGTAGAGAAGACGTAGTTGTCTGGTCAAATATTAAATTTTTGGGATCCCATCGAAACCTTTGGTCTTGTTTGTCTAGTCCGCGTAACCGTGGTTAGCCCAACTAGCCTCATGGAAAACGGCTTATAGCGCAAGGTGAGGCGGCAAATTCAAATTTGCAGAAAGAATGGATGTTCGATTATTGCCAATTATCCAGAGAGTATATGACTATATAGAAGAAGAGAGTGACGGAGAAGAAAATTTTCTCCTTTCAGCTTCGGCAGGAGAAATGATGTTTCCAGTTCTGGAACTGTTGCTAAATCAATTGTGACATGGGAACTGATTTCTCAACTGAAATATCCCGTCCGAGAAGCTCCAAAAATTGTACTGGTCAACTACTACTGGAATAGCACATGCTGAACCATGTGCTTCCATTTTGAATTTGGCGCACTAAACGTCGAATCGAACTGACGGATGAGATTTTCGGCTCAGTTCGTCATCCGACAAACCATGGAGAAACCTGGTCCGACGGATGAGGGAAAAACGCTCTATAAGAGAATTCGTCGGACGGACGTGAGAAGGAAAACGCTTATAGTGCCGACGAAGGAGACGGATGAGGACGAAAAACGCAACTAGTGTCTTCCAAAATAAAACACTATACTTTGAAGCTTCTCATGTCCATATGTGTGTAAGAGTTGTTGGCGGAAGTTGAGGCTTGCTGCGATTTTGCGTTTCCCGACTGACAAAACTCGGCTCTGCCGAAAAAGCGCTGAAAAGTCGTAGGTACAAACAGAGGCGTTACTTGCCAAAATGTTTGGGGGTGGACTAGGTATTTACCGACTGGCTGGTCAATTTCACCGACTATTTTTGCGGATAAAAACGAACATTATTGAGAAAAAAACGACCGTGTTGTCAAAAAATCGGCTGATTTTAAGAAAAAACGACAATTTTGAAGGAAAAATCAACTATTTTTACGAAAAAACGACTGTTTTTTATTGTTTTTAAGAAAAAACGACTATTTCTAAGAAAAAAATCGACTGTTTTTACTAAAAGCCGTGGCGCTTCGTGCCGACTCGGCTATTTTTTACAGACTGGCCGACAACATTAGGGGGGCGCCCCCCCCCCCCCCAGTAGTGACGCCTCTGGGTACAAAATGAAACAATGGCGGAAGTCGGGGATTTCAGAAGCTTATAATTCCAGAAGGGAACTAGGTATAACATGATAGGCAAAATAAGTAAGAGTCGAGTTGATACATGTGCCTCAACGTTTAAGGGTGAGCTGAGGGATAACCTTGGAATAGTGACCGGAAAGTTCTAATCCCATTGAATGGAAGGTTGATAAAGGGCCAATAAAATTGTCGAATCTGGAGATGCTGTTAGTTTCAGTGTTAGGTCCGATGGATAGTGTAGCTCAGACGGAATCAGGTAAAAGCCGTAAATTAAGAACGGGACTAATTGACCGAGAAAAATTACCAAGAGTTAAACCTAGGTTAACCCAGTTAACCCAAGCTAACCTAGTTAACCCATTAACCAAACCCAAAGTTAATACAGGGGCAGACTAGGGGTAATAGAACAATTTTAATTACGAACAAATTAGTTAATCCGCATCGCCGGAATCTGGAAACCAAAAACTTCTTGTCAAGTAATAGGAGTAACCGTTCGAGTTGTTCGAGCTACCAAACTCAAACATGAAGTTAATGTCTGTCTGAACTACAGCTTTCACCACATTCCTTTATTTCCTCAACAGCAACACATTTCGATCAAGGCTAAAGACAAAAATGATAGAAAACATCAAAAATATTCACAAGTACTTACTGTTTTCCAGATGGTGTAAATAACTCAAAAACGTACCTTTGCTTATTATTCACAGATGATTCATTCTGATCATGTTAGGAATTTAGAAATTCGACATCGCCGACTCTGGCGAAAACAGTGACAAGCGATAAGCCAGAGGGGTTAGATACTCAGACTGAACGATGTGAACGGATATGCAGTTTAAACTGCCTAGTTTGAAACCATCTTCTAAGAAGGCAGGCTTCTTTGCTTCGTTTTCTCATATAACCAGTGATAAGGCAGGAATCCAGTGCAAACAAGTAGTTTCTTAAACCCACGTATTTATTGGTCAGGTTGTTGGTTCTGCCAATCTAGAGAGCGATAGTATGAGGAGATCTGCACCTGCAGTCTAGAGATGGCAATTCCATATGCTGTCAGTATCCTTTCCTTTTACGGACAAAACCAGCATCTACCTGGTATCGACCGAATCAAGAAATCCATTAAACAGTTTGGAATTGCACCTAAACTTTTTATTCTGAATTAAGGTACTTTATTCCTGCTTAAGGAGCGATTAAGGTCCAATAGATCTGTGTTGCTCCGTGTGTGATAACGGCTGACACCTGTTAATGGTCTGGTTCGTCCCAGCAGTAATTCCAGTCCTCAAGGCCACTGATTGTCTAGCGACCTCTTGAAGGCTTCGGAAGATGGTGGTGATAGGATGGATTCAGAAAGATCACTCAAGTCGTTTATCACTCTTTCAAAAAAGAAGGTCCGTCGTACTCTGGTTTTGACGTGGCGTTAGACCCAGCGTACCTCTAATGGCAATTCAACTTAGTCCGTTATTGCTGGTCAAGTCGAACCCGGAGACCCGAATTTCATAAGGTACATTCGAACCCCCCAACGACAACACTAATTTTCACACGTGCCTTGTTTCGATATTGTTTACGAGAATCGCCGTCGACAGAAAAACGGTTATGTGTATGCTTCAACAGGGCCGGAGAGATGCTTACAACAGCCAAAGCGTTGGTTAATTTGTTCAAAACAGAGCATATTTTAAAAGTATTTAACCATTATTATAAGATACTAGAACATAAACAATAAACAGTGCGAGGGGTGCTTTAAAAAGTTTCTTAGAATTGCTTCTTGTTTGGAACTAGTATTTAACCGTTATTATAAGATACTGGAACATAAACAATAAACAGTGCGAAGGGTGCTTTAAAGAGGTTCTTAGAATTGCTTCTTCTGTGGAAGTTGGGCTGTTGGCAGATGGAGGATGCTAGTTGGATTATTAGAAAGCTGTGGGCAAGTAGCATTTCACCTTGTCTGCAGTGGTACACCAGGGGGGGGCCGTCTTATGATCGGTAACTGGCGAAATATGTATTATGTCTTATGGCGTCTTATGTCGAACTGGTGGGAAAGAAGTTTGGAACTTGCGATGTGAGTTGATATAAGCATTTCTGTTCGGAAAAAAGCACGAATTCTGCAATTTGTCGTTTTGCACAGCATCCGTAATAACAGATACCTTAGTAACTGAAAAAACGACAAAATGCAGGTTACCGTAGTATCAGCCAAAATTTCAACGCAACTGGGGCAATTTGCGCGAATTTCTAAATTCGCGCGAATTCGGCACTTTGTCGTTCTTGCAAAGCATCCATAGCATCAGATACCATGGTAACTGCTAAAACGAGAAAGCGCACATCTAGCTGTCATGGTATCTGCAAATACGCAACGCAAATATTATTATAATCTGAACAAGGCTCTCAGAGTCGTTAATTTCAATTAGATAAAATCGCGTTGCATTGTCCAACGTTCCAACTCCACCTATCATGCAGGAACTTTGACAGGCCTGGGGTTTGAACACATTCCACTTGCCATAATATATAGAGAATTCTTGACACTAATTGATTCCCGACCAGTTCCCTACCGGGAGCAAACAGGTGTTCTGGCCCTTCGCGTGAGATGTCATTCTCAGACCTGAAAGTTTTGTCTGGAGTCCAATTTTTCCAGCCTTGTTGAGACCAAGAGGGACAGAGACAGGATGGCGTGGTGCCGCTTGGCCGAGTCAAGTGGGAACAATAATCTAGAGGATCAGATTTTCGGAACTGATGGCCCTTCGCTCTGCGGGCAGCCCTGGCCCGTCTACCTTATTACGAAAACGACGGAAGTCGTACCCGATGAAAAATCATCTCAAAATTAGTAGTATGAAGTTGTACGAAAAAGTAGCATGCAGTACGAATTGATGCTACTACATGCTTCTATGTCAGGGCTACCGTGTTACTGCATGCTACTGTTAGCAAGACTGGATTCTACTATAGCAAGACAGGATGCTACTGGATACTACTGCTTAAGATTGGCCAAGTCTGAGGCACATTAAATAATGATATTATTCGTTACTATTTCATACAAATACATGCAAATTTTTCGTCCAACTATCATACAACTACGCAGGCTACACATTTTTCATTGGGGATAGAAGCTCATGCACCACTTATAAAGCATAATAATTGTAATAAGGCAGAAGGCCATGCAAGATTAAAGTTCGAAATGGAAAAGAGAGTTGTCCTCAGTACGAACAACCCCTGTTCCCTTTGTGGGGAAGGTGATGATGATGATGTAGCCCATTTGGTTGCACGGTGTCGTGAAGAAAATCGTGCTGTGGGGAAAGGGTGATACTGTTTCCTGCTATCTTGAAGAGCGCACCTCCAGGAGTAATTAGTGCAGTTTTAATTATGTAGTGTGATGTTAGAAGTTATTATGAAGATTCATATTTTGTTGATTGTATTATATATTATCGCCCGAAGAAAAGCAAGGGCGATAATGATTATAACACTAGTACATTGTTTTAATTTTCTGGTATTCCCCTGATGTTAAAAGAAAAAAATTCCAACCGTGCGTTTTCACTTGATATGACATGGCTGGCCGGGCGTTATTTTTTTTTTGATAACGCCCGGTTGGAACTTTTTTCTTTTAAGATCAGGGCAATACCAGAAAATTTTGGCACTGGGTAGGATAGGACTGATATCATGGGACTGCACGGTGTACTGGTGTTACATGGCCCTAAGGCTTTAAACACATTATTATTATCACCACAAAAATAAACTGTTACGCCTTACCTAAACCAAACTAAACTTTCTGTTCAAGTTTGAACGCAGATTTCATGATACCGGAAAGCATGTAAAGTATTGCAGGTGCATACAGATCTATGGAATATAAGCTGCGTTCGTTGTCCGGTGACTGCTCACCAGTGCTTCTTATAACTCGTTTTTGCACTCACCGGTGACTACTCCCCGATCTTAAAACCCGTTTTCGGACTAACCAGTGTCTGGTTAGTGCCCACCGGTGCGGACTAACCAGAACCTGCTCGGGAGCCAGGATGTAGCGAGGAGTTAGCAAGTTTTCATCTACTCACTGGTGAACAAAAAAAACGCGTTATAAGAGAAGAACCGGACACTGGTGACTAAACACCAGAGCCAGACTGGAGTGCAACGAACGCAACTATAATGCGCTATGATTTCACCTTCCTTTCCTAGCGGCAATGTACGATTCAATCGCTCTACCTGACATCCTGTATACGTCACGATTTTGGAGACCTCACCAGGTCTGACAAGAAACAAAACCAGTCAATCTTTTACCATTTTGCTAAACATAAATTATGCACACCCACCCTGGACGAGAAAGTAAAAAATTCTCAGCCGTAGTCAGACGGGTGATCCACTAAAAGCAGTGGATGGACAAGTACACCAAAAATAGTGATTGCAGCAGGAAAATATTTATAATTTAGTAAATCTGTAAAAGTTGAGGTTAGATTTTCTTTTGGGCATTTGTAAGTTAATTCTCTTTCGTGCTCTTCTTTCGTTTCTCGTCACATTTACTTCATCTTCGTCCGTTGTGTTTATTTTGACGGGTTGAAAATAAAATTCCCATCATCATAAGTGGCATGTCAACTGTAAACAATTGGACCTGAAATATATAGAAATTATAAACGTATGGAAATAACTTTTTTCGTTCTTTGTAGGCAGTTGGAGGCCGTAATCCGCATCTCTGAGTCCCTTGCGAAGATGCAACTACTGCCATTCGCCACTGAAACACATGTTGATGAGTCTCTTCGCTTGTTCCAAGTTTCCACGCTAGATGCTGCCATGTCCGGATCTTTAGCCGGTAAGTGCTTTTCTCGAATCCGTAGAAAAATTTTTGTGATCTGGGGTCTATCGGTACTGTTGGTTTCACTGAAACAGATTTTTTTGGTCGGGGGAGGGGGGGGGGGTCATAGGTGGACATAAGTACTGTTGGTTTCATTGTGGGGGGGGGAGTCTGATAGGAACTTCTGGTTTCAGTGAAAAGATTTTTGTGGTCGGGGGGGGGGGGGATGGGCACTGTTGCTTTCACTGGAAAAGTTGCATTGCAGTATACTTAGGGAGGCTTTCAGAGTTTTCGTTCGATATTTCTCGAGAAGAAGGTTCGAGCCTTCGAGGTGACATGAGAAGGTCAGGAGCTCAATTTTCTGTTCTTCTATTCTTGCCTTAAAATGAAACCTTGGAGTATGTATGTGTGTATGTATGTATATATTTATTTCCCATCAAATAGATGAAAAAAAAACACACTACGAGAGAATACACTAATGCAAGAAAAACAGAGAACAAAATGGATATCTATATACAAAATACAAAACTATTGCCTCAAAATTGTTTCCCAAGGATGAGCAACAATATCAGAGTTGTATCTGGCGATCTGGGCTATGATCGCTTCATCAGGGTCGAAGATCCCATACCGACTTGTCACAAAACGGTTACTAGTCCATGGTGGAAACCGTAGGAGCTGATGATACGAATGTGTTTTGCTAGCAGATCGTGAAACTTCATCTTTTACCAAAACACAGTAATAGAATATACATACAAAGATAATATATTGCTCTGCACAGCCGCATACGTTTATTTATTTTTATAATTAACGGAATTGACGCAGAGTCTACTGACATACACCCGATACATACTTTGACGGGCAACTGGTGATTATAATGCAAAAATAAATAAGAAAAGATATCAAGCCCGCTGCAGAAAAGGTCACATTACCTCATATCAATCAATCAATCGTTCGTTTATACCAAATTACCTATTAGATAGCGTAGGCTGGCGGCAATATTAGCATACACTTGACGACAAAAGAAACAATTAGATTAATTATTTACAACTGATTTTCCTAATTGGTTAAAATAAACTGTGATATATACCAGCTATATACGATAACGCACTAAAATAAGGTCATAAACTGGAGATATCTCGCTGATGCTTTGACTGGCGTCTGATGGGTCATAGGTAGCCTGATTATAAATGGTGCTTTACGCAAGGTAGTTGTACCGCCATTTGACCAAAAAAAAAGGAAAAAACTTTTGAATTTAATTTTAGAAGTCTAGGACTCCAATGTCGGTGCCACGTAGACATACCAGGACCAACAAAAAAGGGTACAAGTCCCTTGTGTAAAGCGCCATCTGTGTTTTATAATCAACTTCCGTTGCATGGGGATGTGAACTGGTTAGACAGATTTGGGCGGGATCACTGTTCCTGTGCCCGGCTTCTATCTGACTATTGCAGTGGTTTGCGAACTTCACAAGCCCGTCGGTAGCTCAAATGTTAGAGCGTCTGCCTTGTAAGCAGAGGGCCCTGGGTTCAAATCCCGGCTGAGGAGCATTTTTGTCTTCTAGTTCACTACTTATAAGATAGTCTGAGCTGACATTTTCAATGAATATTCTCTTACTTGTTCTGTTTGTGAGCAACAGGTTTGTCCTAGGAAGGGATAGATAAGAGAGGATTTTTATTCAAGCTAACAGTTCGTTTGGGAGTTAGCGACCCAACAGATGGGACTGTGCCCAAGTCTACATCCTACACCATTATATTTTAAGATTTATTATTTCCGTGCAATTAATTATATAGAATCAGATTCGAGACCGAAACGTAACCTCACGTTTTATTGGCACTGAACTCGGAGAGTGTGTGGGTCAATTGCATAGGTTCTTTCGTCTACAGGGGAAGAGCGAGGAAACTATGCAGCTGTTCTGACAATTGTCCGGCTACTGGAAATATCTCAGAAGGTTGTTGGCAAAGAGCAAGAGGTACGGGCCCATATGTCACTTCGTACGGGTACCCATACCTCTTCGACCACGGTGCGAGTAGGAGGGGTCCCGGTAATTTTGTTTCGCGCTTAGGGCCTAGACGGGTGATATACAAGAGGTACGGGATCGTATGGTACTTGTAACGGGTAACCACACCTCATCGACCACGGTGGCAGTAGGTGGGGTCCCGGTAATTTTGTTTCGCGCTTAGGGCCTAGACGGGTGATATACAAGAGGTACGGGATCGTATGGTACTTGTAACGGGTAACCACACCTCATCGACCACGGTGGCAGTAGGTGGGGTCCCGGTAATTTTGTTTCGCGCTTAGGGCCTAGACGGGTGAATACAAGAGGTACGGGATCGTATGGTACTTGTAACGGGTAACCACACCTCATCGACCACGGTGCGAGTAGGAGGGGTCCCGGTAATTTTGTTTCGCGCTTAGGGCCTAGACGGGTGATATACAAGAGGTACGGGATCGTATGGTACTTGTAACGGGTAACCACACCTCATCGACCACGGTGGCAGTAGGTGGGGTCCCGGTAATTTTGTTTCACGCTTAGGGACTAAATGGGTGGATACAAGAGGTACGGGCTCATATGGAAATTGTTACGGGAATTAAAAGAAAGAAAAGCAGGACGTCACACAATTTCCGCGCACCTACCTCGGTTGTGGGCAAAGAACAAAGAGGTAAAGGCTCATATAGCACTTTTCACGGTACCCAAACCGCATCCGACCATGGTAGAGTGATTACGAGTGTCGGGGGGGGGATTTTTACGCTTAGGAACCAAATGGGTGGATACAAGAGGTACGGGTTACACTTGTTAATGGAAGACTTGTTCAAGGAAGTAAATGAGAAAGAAAATTTCGCATGCCAACTCCAGTCTTCGCCGGATACAGTTAATACTGTAAATGGAACATCTAGATAGGGGGTTCGTACCACTCGCGCCATTCGTACGAAGAATTTTGTTTGGGGGAAATTTTGGTACGGTCATAACTTTACAAGTGAGATCATGCAGAGGATGCTGCATGAAATCTAAGTTTAATAGAGTCGCAGATCATGCAGCGGCCGCTGCAGGAAAAGGAAGTTGGGAAAAGGGCGCAGATCATGCAGTGGATGCTGCATGAAATCTAAGTCTAATAGAGTCGCAGATCATGCAGCGGCCACTGCATGAAATCAAAGTCTAATAGAGTCGCAGATCATGCAGCGGCCGCTGCATGAAGGAAATGCAGTGGGCAATTAGTACCAAGGATACATTTTTCGTCCTATTTTAGTTTTACTATGATGAACTTTTTGAGAAATTCTGGTCTCCTACGGCAAATAGCACGCCTAACTTCATAGTCATGCGCCTTGAAAAACTGATGTGCTCAAGTTTTGCATTGAGGCGAACGAAGTATGAATATTGAAAGCCGTCATTTTGATTGATTAAATAATTTTGATTGATTGATTAATAAATTCTTCTCGAATTTGTCTAAAAAAACAACATTGGTCAACCAAAAGACACTCATTTCTCCTTTAAAATTGACGATTACCACCTGAACAAGGAGAAATATTTGAAGTCAAACTATAAATAACAAATATTCTATTTTTCTAAACAATTAAACCAAACAGCTATTTTCGCCAATTCTTTATTCTTTTTATAATAAATGCATGAAGGATATGAGGACAATAATGTAGAATATTGGTAACGAAGCAGTATCTAGTTTTCCGTGTTTTATAAAGTCTTTTTTTCAAATTTGGTGCCTTGAGGACAACCAGCTTAAAAGTTATAAAAAGCGACGAAGAATTCACTGCAGGCCTTGATTACCCTACTTTGCGTGAGCGAACGTAATATCCAATCTCTCTTTGCTGAGAGCGATACTAACTATATGGTATTAACGAGGGGACTCCGAGCCAGTTAGTCTCCCAAGTCTCATTTGGACTGAAGATTGATGCCTGCAGTCAAATGACGAACGAAACAGAGTTTGGCAGTCAAAATTTAAAATAAGATGTCTAAGGGATTAGGGAAGTTTCGCTTAAAGCACAACTCTTACTAGAAATAATATTTTCCCTATGAGATGGATCAGGAAAAAACATTTTCGAAAATACCATTACTTTCCATCTGAAATTAGCGATTTTCTTGTTAGCGCCTGTCGACTATGTCCAGCCTTCCTGCTCTCCGACGCGGCGGCTCGGCGCAAAACATTTGAAAACTGATCGTGCCGTGGTTCAAAAGTGTGAAAACTAAGCAAATAAAAGAAGTAATAAACAAAAGCTTCTCAGATCCTTATGTGTGAAAGAGTTGTCAGCAGACGTTGATGATCCCGGCAAACATTTCGTTGTGTGACGGGCAAAACTCGGCAAGGCCAAAAAAGCGCTAAAATTTCGTAGGCACAAAACGAAACAATGGAGAAAGGTGGGGATTTTAGAAGCTTATAATTCTGTATGGGAGCTAGATATATTATAACAAGAGCTGTAAGCTCATATGGCACTTGCATGTGTTGAGATGTTTTGTTTGATCAAAAGTATTTTTCGACTTTGTGGTTAAAATGCGCACTTTAAGGGAGCTAGATAAAAAGTATTTTATTTTTGAACTTGGGTGTAAAGATACGCACTTTAAAGGCGCTAGAAATGCATCTGTATGCAAAACCCTAGAGGCAAAAACGATCACAGGCCTTTAGGGATCCTTGATGTATACCGTTTCGTCAAAAGTTTTTTTTCGCTTTTCATTTCAAATGCGCACTTTAAGGGTGACAGAAATAAATTTTTAAGCAGAACCCTTGTGGCACAAATGATCATGGGTTGAGATGTATTGTTTGAAATAAAGTACTTTTCGACCTGGCCGTTCAGATTCACACTTTAAGGGAGCTAGAACGTCATTTGCAAACAAAACCCTTGAGGCAAAAATGATAATGGGCTCATGGGAATCATGAAAATATGAATTTAGTTTAAAAGTATTTTTCTAAATTTGCAGTCAAGATTAGTACTTTAACGAATGGTCGGGTTTGGAAAGTGGTCATTTTTGAGTCAATCTTGTCAAATCTCTAATATTACAGCCAAGTTCCATCGTCCTAGATTATCTGGAAGTACCTTAAATCGTGATCACCGGAATCCCGGACCTCCCCCCCCCCTCAAACTTCCCCACAGTCGCCGGAGCCAATCCGGTTCCGTAAGTGTTTATCCAGAGCATCTGTTTGTTATTCCCACAAAGTTCCATCCCGATCTCACCAGTCTAAGTCGGTCACGTATTTTCGCCCCCCCCCCCCCTCAATTGCTGTCGGATCTGTCCGGACATGAAAAAGATCAACAGAAACATGTCCTCTCTTCAATTATCAATTTCACTCAAATCCGATCAGCCGTTTCAAAGTTACGCATGACTCAATATTCCGGATTCCCCCTCCCGTTACTCCCCCCACGGCTATCAGATCATGTAAATTTTTCTTTATAAGTCAGTTTGATCGGGTCCCTGATTCGCCTCCCAAGATTCGTCGTGAAAATCCCCAAAACCGCCATAACCGGAATTCTGGGAAACTCCCCTCCACCCCCCCCCCCTAATGTCATGATCCATCCCAAATGTATAAACGATTTATCTGGAGCAGATGCTTGTTCTTCCCAGCAAGTTTCACTCCGATCCCTCCATTCTAACCGTTTCCCGATATTTCCGGTCACCCCCCCCCAACTCCCCCATAGCTGTTTAATCCGGTCCGGACTTCAAATGGGACATCAGAGGTATGTCATTTATTCAGTTATTAAGTTTCATTCCAATCCGACCACCCGCTCGAAAGTTACACAGTACTCCAATTTTCCGGATTCCCCAGCCCTCCACCCCTCTAGTGTCCGGATCCAGTCCAAATGTAGAAACGATTTATCTGGAGCAGATGCTTGTTCCTCCCAGCAAGTTTCACTCCGATCCCTCTATTCTAACCGTTTCTCGAAATTTCCGGTCTCCCCCCCCCCCAACTCCCCAGAGCATTCGAATCCGGTCCGGACTTCAAACAGGACATCAGTAGTGTGCCATTTATTCAGTTATTAAGTTTCATTCCAATCCGATCACCCGTTCGAAAGTTACACACTACTCCAATTTTCCGGATTCCCCAGCCCTCCAGCCCCCCCGGGTGGTCGGATCCAGTCCAAATGTATAAACAATTTATCTGGAGCACATGCTTGTTCTTCCTAGCAAGTTTCACTCCGATCCCTGTATTCTAACCATTTCTCGAAATTTCCGGTCTCCCCCCCCCCCAACTCCCCCATAGCTGTCGCATCCGGTCCGGACTTCAAATGGGACATCAGAAGTATGTCATTTATTCAGTTATTAAGTTTCATTCCAATCCGATCACCCGTTCTAAAGTTACACACTACTCCAATTTTCCGGATTCCCCAGCCCTCCACTCCCCCCCCCCGGGTGGTCGGATTGGGAAACTGAATGTTTCCAAGTTAGTCCGATCGGGTTTATGATGCTCCTGCCAAGTTTCATCGTCCTAGCACATCTGGAAGTACTCCAACTCGAAAAAGTGTGACAAAACTCCTTAATTTTCAGAATTTCCCCGGCCCACCACTCCCCCCCAGATGGTCGGATCGGGAAACTGATTACTTCTAGGTTAGTTTGGTCGGGTCCCTGATTTTCCTGCCAAGTTTCATCGTCCTAGCACATCTGGAAGTACCCTAACTCGAACATGTGGGACAAAAAAATTCGGACAGACCGACCGACAGACCGACCGACGGACGGAATTGCGATCGGTATATGGCACTTGAGCCAGAGGCTGCAAGTGCCATAAAAAGCAGAATAGGCAAGAGGGGTCCTTTAAAGGCTATCTTAGAAGATAGAGTTCGTTGATTGAAATTTTGAAGTCCAGAGTAGGAGCCCGGCTCGTTGGGTGAAACCAAAACATGGATTCTGACTCGTTTTTCGGCGCGGAAGTATAAAAGCGGATGGGGGTAATATATATGTTGGGTGTTCTTTCAGAAAGTTGCTGATGTTCTTCGGTAGTGTTGCTTTAAAGGAAACAGATAGTAGCCGATACAGGAGAGGTATGCTACTTTGAACGATAGTTAGCTTAGGACGTGTAGTTTAAGGCTAAGTGGTAAAATGAAGACCCAAGACGCCCATTTAGCTGTTCTTAGGATTCATTAATTCATTAATTTTTTGGTCCTGCATAGGATAAATATATGACAACAGACAATATCCCTTGAAGGTGTCTTGTTGGAGGATCCACTACCTATACACCATCCGGCGCGTACTTAAAGTTTAACTGAAAAGCCAACTTATTTGTGTGTCATTTAATTGGATACACAGAATTATTTGGATTCTCCAAAGGGATTTTTTTATTTTCCACTATCTGCTCTAGTTATGAGGCTCGGAATATCTCCGGCCGTCCCAACAGCGTAAATTCTACTATGACGCGGGAAATTTTAATATTAACACAGAAGCAGCTTTTCAGTGGGCAGTGGTGAGATTGGTGAAGATTGCTTAGTGCGTGAACAAAAAAAAATTGATCAATCTTTTCGTAAGGCATACAAGAAAATTGCAAGCGCATAGAGGCACCACAAATCACACGGAAATTCCACTATTTGAAAATCGATTATTCGTGAATAGCGGAACAACGAAATAACTCATTTTCAGCGGGTCTTCAAGCCAATTTAAGTGAATGAGTGATGGGTAACTAGATTGTCCTATCCTAGCCCTTTTCGGTTAAACTTTAACAGCCGAGCAGATAGTATGGTTTTCAATCAAGAACAGTGCAGTCGCATGTTACGTGAGGATTCATTTTTAGGTGTCCTACAGGGGATTGGTAGGGCAAAAAGAATCAGAAGAGAGGACAGAAGCAATTAAGTGGAGAGAGGCGAAGGTTTGGGATGGCCTGAGAAAAATTAAAGAAAGAAATTTGAAAAGGACCAGGCACGTTGATGATGATGGATCTGATAGATTGAAGATATTGGAAAAGAAAGAAACAAACACCAAAGTAAGGGAATGGTCGTCAAGGATGGGTGAAAAGAAAGGAAAGAGGAAAAGGAGTATGTTGTACTATCTCACTAGTCAATTTAGGGAGGGGCCAAAAGGTCCTCCCCCTTTTTGGGGGGATCCTAGGCGGGTATCCTTAACCATCCATAAAATAAGAAGAGAGAAAGAAAGAATGATAGAGGGTGTAGCTTATGGCCTTAGGAAAAATAAAAGACAGGAATTTGGAAAGGAACAGAAAACAAGAACTAGAAGCCCAGATGGCACTTGCGAAGTTGGGTCAGAGCATGACTGTGGGAATTTGTCAACTCATGGATTAAATATTCCTTCAGCCCAAGCTGACTGCGAACCATGTTTGACAGTGCAAAACGGATAAGTCAGCTGAAATTTATTGGATCTTTAATTCCGACCTTCTTGGCAAGGGTCCTCTTCATGCTCAGAGCCGCTAAAGATGGATAAAACGAAAATTGGGAAAACCGTTGTGCCTCAATTGTGAAAACCGGTTTTCACAACATAAGACTTTTTTGTACTTTGTGGTTAAGATCAGCAGTTTAAAGGAACATTAAACTTGACTCAAACTTGGCTCAGGGAGCTAGCTGACATATCAAGAATGTACCCTGAGTCGATATTGAGAGTTAGAAAAATTCTTGTTACGACCATTGCAGTTTCCGGGCAGTTTCCGAGAGTTCGACTTTTGGGTTAGTAGAAAAAAAAAAGAGCAAAAGGTTTGTGTGCCGGGAGTAGGACTCGAACCCACGATCTTTGCCTTGAAACAAAGTAATACAATGTATGTCAACAGGGTTGCCACCGGTAGTACAATTGTGCTCACAATAGAACTTTCTTTTTACTTTGGCAGCAGATTTTAAGAAAAAAGTAGTTGTCAGGTTCTATTTCCAAGGTGACTATGACCCAGCAACACGTTCTGAGTACTTTTCTTGTTTGGTATTACTTTTTTCCTTTTGCATAGTGAATTTATTTTAGTAAAGTGGCAACCCTGTATGTTGATAACACAGACAATCGCGAACTTTTACAGTGCATGAGTGCGTAACTACAGTGCATAAGGGGCAAGGCCCTGCCAGCTAGCTCTGGGAACAATAAGGAGGGGGTTCGAGATAACAAAGATGGGGGGTCCTGTCGACAATAAGTCCCTGTACATTTATCTAAGCCCCCCAGGCCGGTTTGATGGCCGAAAGTTGCCTAGTCAAGTTTACTGTTCCTTTAAGGAAGTATTTGTAAGCAAAAGCCTTGAGGCTTAAATGACAAACATCAGACTCTACCCAATTATCGAGTTTCAGTAGGATCTACTCACCGGTTCGAAAGTTATGCGTGCCTCAGGTTTCCGGATTTTGCTTCCCTCCAGTCCCCCCCCCCTTCAGGATGGTCGGATCTTGGAAGTGACTTATTTCCAAGTCAATCTTGTCGGGGCTCCAAAGCGCCAGCCAAGTTTCATCGTCCTAGCACATCTGGAAGCACCCTAACTCGCGATCACCGGAATTCCGGACCTCCCTCCAACTCTTCCCACATTGCCCGGATCCGGTCCGGTTCTTTAAACAATGTACCTAGGGCTCGTGTTTGGCAGCCAAGCTTCATTGTCCTAGCACATCTGGAAGCACCTTAACTCGCGATCACCGGAATTCCGGACCTCCCTCCAACTCTCCCCACATTGCCCGGATCCGGTCCGTTTCTTTAAACAATGTACCTAGGGCTCGTGTTTGTTCTTCACACCAAGTTTCATCCCGATCCATCAACTCTGAGCGTGTCCGAAGATTTCCGGTTCCACCCTCCAACTCCTCAAGAGTCACCGGATCCGATCCGGATTTAAAATGGGACTTCTGAGACAGGGGATGTTTCCGGATATCAAGTTTCATAAAGATCCGATCACCCGTTCGAAAGTTATATACCACAAGATTCTTGATTCCCCTCTCTGCACTCTTCCCCCCCCCCCCACGATGGTTGGATCGGGGAAATGACTCTTCTTCAGTCAATCTGGCCGGGTCCCTGATGTGCCTGCCAACTTTCATGGTCCTGGCGTATCTGGAAGTAGCTTATCTCGGGATCATAATTATTATTATATAAATTACATATATAAACACAGCAACAACAGAGGAAACGACGCGGACTACGACAAAGATGAATTACTAAAATGTGCGTGTTTAAAATATATGTAGACTTATATACAATTCTATGATCTGTACAGTTAATTGGTGCTTATGTACAATTCAGTATTGATTTACAATTATTTTCCCTAGAAAGCGCATAAGCTTTCACTCGGGATTCCAAAGTTCGAACCCACATTGCTATGTATATTTTCATCCACTGTCATCAAACTATTTCAAACGGCTCTTCAGAGAAACTTCTGGTTCGGTTTGTAAAGTTTCTCATTAGTTCTTCTTCAAAACAGTAAATAATAATAATTATGTGTTGCATTATAAGAAGGATTTCGCCATAATATGCCTCTGCATATTATGAAGAATTCGGGAATAAACACACTAGATTGCCCTTGCAGAGAAAGGCTTAATATATATATATATATATATATATATATACACAGTAGCACACATTCAAAACGCAGCACTAGTTTTAGATACCTTCCCCTCAAGGCCGTATCCAGGGGGGGTGTTAGGGGGTTCGAACCCCCCCCGAAACCCACAAAAGTGAGGGTTTTTTGTGGGCTTTAACCTCTGATCTATGCCTTTTTTCTACTTTTGGTGGGCAAAACCCCCCCCGAAATAAATTCCTGGATACGGGCCTGCTTCCCCTTAAAGGCCAATACGACGGATCATCCTCGGAAGCTGTCATTCAGTATCCCAGAGAACGCAGCCAAACATCCTCTGAAAGTGAAAGACCATACATGACGCTGCTAATATCGCAGCAAATTTAAGTAGCACCTAAGTAACATTCGTAGTCAGTTTAGGCTGAAATAATTCATATAGGGAATGAACTGAAAGCTTGTTGGCGTCAGTTCGAGGGTCTAGAAGGATGCCTAGTCCATGCAAATGATGAGTCCTACTAGTGTCTGGGGCATCATCGCCCCGGGCATCTGAGTCTGATTTGATAGACAACGTAGGGGCCAACTGAATCTTGGATAAGCTTCCAACTAGACTCTTCGTTGCCACGTGGCTTGCCACTAGTTATTTTATCCCGTTAGAGAGGTAAAATAAACACTGAATTTTCGGATGCAGTGAAAGGTTTCTCTTTTTGTCTAGGTCGAGGGAATTCCTGTTTTCCCAATGGGCTTAATCCCAACTTTTCGTTGTAAATTTTTCCAAGTTCAGTGACAGTTGATGTTGCGTAGAGGTGACAGTCATAGACTGGAATTCCCTTCCTGAATTTCGAGCATCAGCATCATCAATTCGTCATATAGGCCTACTTTTTTCCCGAATTTTCTCAAATGATAAAGTGCAAAAAACTAAGTCATTGTCTGGTCATTAGACGAAAGAACTATAACGATCTAACAGTATTGAAAACAAATTAGGGTTTTATTATATCGTTCTGAAATCTATTAGGCTAGTTAATTAATAAAGCGGACTTTTCCTATGCCACTGGCATTTCGGGCACTTTTATACCTAGAGTGATTACTGTTGTTAGTAAAGTTGTACTTGACCCTGAGTCAGTAAACATTGGAAATAGTGGTAGACGGAATGACGACGCCGAAATCTCTTTAAGGAAAGGGAGAAAACCCATTATAATATCACCAGGATCATGAACCTTGATGAACTAATCAGCAGTAAAAGCGAACCATTCCATAGAAGACAATGCAACTTTGACCTTATTCGCTTCTAAGTTTATCAATAATTGGTGACAAGTTGCCTTTCCCATTCAGCTGGACAACATATACTACGTATTGAAATAAATTGGTCTTTGGGGCTCCCTTCCGTTCACTAGTACCATTCATAAAGTAAATGGTATCCAGAGATGAAAAGTCAAAGGGCTGTCTGAGCCCCAAGAAATATGGGCAGTTATTTACTGGACATCTGACAGGTCGTAGGAAACTGATGCATGACCCCCATTGGGCTCGTGAGGAGATAACTTTGTACCTTCTTATGAGTGTCTTGGGAGCGGGGGTTTGTCAGTCCTGGCAATGCCCTTAGGCTGCTTCAATTGCCCGCAAATTGCGCAAGTCTCTAGATCAGGATGGCAATCACTGTTGTACATGACTGCCTATTTGGTAATACCGCACTGAGTGCTCGGACACAGTCATTATAGTTACAGGGAGGAAGGGAGCATACCTCGAGTCGCGTTTACAAGCATTCCCAGCCAAGCACAGATACCTAGGTACATACCCAGGCTTAGCCAGGCAACGAGTTCTAGAACTCCCTGGCTGGCTCTGTGCCTAGGCATGGGTGTGAACGGTGATGCTAGACACGTGCCTAGGCATCTGTGCTTGGCTGAGCGTGCTTGTGAATGGGGCTTTAGTGAAGAGAAGTGGAAAGACACTATATTTCTTCCACTTTCATCATGGTTTGCAAGCTCGATAAAAACGTCTCCCAGTTCCAGAAGAATCTGCCTGTTTCTTTTATTTACGGAGTGGCTCTCGGTTTCTTAACTTGTTGATACCATGTCAGAAGTCTAGAAATCAATACATCGCATGTTTTCTTATCTCTCAGGGAATGTAATCATTTACCTCAATCAGAGCCGTATAAACGTATAGAAAACACACACAAACGACGAATACATGCACGATTGTGTAACCCTTCGTTGGCAACTTCGGCCGCATAGACTGTTATCAAACAGTGAAAACCTCTTAGTTATGTCTTGTAAATTGTAGCTATTAAAAGAAGTATTCTGCTATATAACTAAAATTAGTTAAATAATTAAAACTAGCTGAAGGGATTATTGATTGATTTATTTGTTTGTTTCTTCGACATCGAACACATTTGAAGCCTCGCAGACACTTAATTTGGAAAGCTTTGTTGGTTGATTTTCAAGCTTTCGTCGAAGTTTGTGCCCCGTGACTCTCAGACTCGGTTGGAACCGAAAAACGCTTAAAAAGTTGTAGGTGCTCAAGGAAACAAAAGCAAAGAGCGGGAATTTCTTAAGCTGATAGTTTCGTAGGGGAGCTATCGATGACAGAAAAGATAGAATAAGTAAGGAAGTTCCTTTAAGTTAACAGCTTAGCCGATTGATAGCGCTGTAAAAAGTGAGACTAGCTAGGTGATAGCAGCGCCTACCTTTTAATAAAATGACCAAACAAACAGGCAAACATGGCCATGGATCAGTCGATCAACGACACGTAGGTTGTCATTCTGGAGCATAGAACGTAGCTGATCTGAAATAGTTACTGCAGAAAAAAACGGATAGAATAATGTACGCATTAAAAAAGGGAGAAGTGGCTAAATCGAGCGGGGCCTTTCAGCTCGACTTTAAACCTACGTTTTCGTCGTGGCAGTCAGGAGCATAGAACGGAACATAGAACGGAGTAGGTCTTAAACTTAAATGGTGTGTCCGCAGAAAAAAAAGACGGATAGAATATATTTATGTATTAAAAAAGGAGACGTCACCAAATCGACCGGGGTCTTTTAATTCCACTTAAACCCACGCTCTCGTCATGGCAATCTGGAGCGTATAATTATTATTATTATTAGTTGGGGTGGGCCAAAAACTCTGGCGGAAACTCAGGCCCCAAGTGGCCCGTTGTCTCAGTGCCTCAATGCACAATTGATGGAAACACCATACTTTTATTGGGGATTCTCCCTCGACAACCTTCATTGGTTGATTTGCGTTCAAAAACATTCATTTTTGCTGGGTTCCAGCTCAATCTTAACAATAAACTGCCTCATGGATTCGCATTGCCTTAGATCTGAGAGACCTTACAGGCATTATGTCATTTTCAGCTGACAGAGCCTCATTGCATTGGATTGAAGCAACCTTGCAGACAACTGTTTCCGTCACTGATGACTTCAATACAAGAGGTGTGGATTATGGACCAAATCCAGCCACCAACAGCTGCCGTAAAGCTGCTTGCCCGGCCTCCAGCCCTGTTAAGGTTGTCGGGCTGAGAGTGGCCTTCACGGGCATGGAACTATTGTGCAATGCTGCCCTGGGTCACTGGAGACTTTACATTCATTTCCGGGGGGAGGGGGCTAAAGCTTAGTGCAAATCATTCTACAAATGCAAGCACGGAAAACACATCAAAAGCCAAAAGGACCAAGCATAACTCCCAACCTCCCAGGGGCACGACGAGGACTCACTTACCGCCGCCCCCTGGAGATGGGATATATCCAGGGGGGCACAGGTATGAAATATATTGATATCTAGCCTAAAATCAGTCAATTTTCAAGAAAAGGACCCACCCACCCACCACCATAGGGTACAAAATCTGGTTTTGCGTTTGGGACCCCCCACCCCCCGGGAAAAAATCCCCAATTTTAGTTTCAAACCACCCACCCCACCACCCCTAGACTAAAAAAAAAAAAAAAATCAGATGGTCTGGATTGATGATTTGGTTCAGTTTGTGTACAGTATCATGCCGATATTTAGATAATTGCGACGTTCTGAGCAAACATAGAAGTAAAACACTGCCTCATCTCCAGTATGAGAGTGCTACACCAAGAAACTGAATAACTAATCTAACCCGTCGGGATGTATCTTGGTGTGAAGAAGTGCACTGGGGAGAGTTGAAGGGGGTTTCCCGGAATTCCAGTGATCACGAGTTAGGGTCACGAATCTTGTGTCATGTACAACTTTCAAACTGGTGATCGGATCCGAATAAAAAAAAAACGGAAAAAAATATGCCGATATTTAGATAATTGCGACGTTCTGAGCAAAAATAGAAGTAAAACACTGCCTTATCTCCAGAATGGAAGTGCCAAAGAAACCGAATCCAACACACTAACTAAATCCAAACCGTCGGGATGGAACTTGGTGGGAAGAACAACGACTCTTAAGACACATTATTGACAGAACATGACCGGCTCAGTGCACTGGGGAAAGTTGAAGGGGGTTTCCCGGAATTCCAGTGATAACGAGTTAGGGTACTTCCAGATGTGCTAGGACGATGATACTTGGCGGGCGAATTAGGGACCCATTAACTTGGAAATAGTCACCCCTCCGATCCGACAATCTTGGGGTGGGAGGGGGGGGGGGAGTGAAAGGAAATTCAGAATCTTGTGTCATGTAAAATTTTCGAACTGGTGATCGGATCCGAATAAAATTTGATAATTGACTATAGAACGTGCGACAGGTGTTCTATTTACAATCTTTGGGGGGGGTGAGGTGAAAGGAAATTTAGAGTCTGGTCAGGATAGCAAGCCTTTGCTGTACATACAGCCTTTACAAATTTGGACTAGATCCGGCCACTGTATGGGGAGTTAGAGGGTGGGTTCCGGATTTCGGGTGATCACGAGTTAAGGTACGGTACTTTCATATGTGCTACGACGATGAAACTTGACAGACACATTAGGAACCCCACATGATTCATTTGGAAACTGCCATTTCCCGAGTCCGACCATTTTTGAGGAATTTGAGGGAGGAAAAATCCGGAAACTTTCGACATGCATAACTTTCTAACAGGTTTCCAATGAATGAAACTTGACAATTAACAAGAGTACATTCCCCTCATATTCAGTTCAATCCCGGACGGGATTCGGCAACTATGTGGGTGCACCAGGAATCCCATGACAAGCTTAGCCTAAAATGGAGTGCTCGGGACTGGACTTGGTTGGAAGGAAAAACATAACCTCTAGACAATCATTTGTAGAACTTGATCCGAATCCGGTCATTATCGGATGAGTTGGGAGGGGATGTAGGGCCGTCAATTTTGTGGCATACATACACTGTAACAAAAAGATCTTGCAGTATTTGCTACTGGGATTAATCTTGTCTTTATTGGGATAAGATTACCCCAATTATTCGGATTAATGTTATCCCAGTAGAGATAAGATTAATCCCAGTAGCAAATACTGCATCCTTATTCGGAGAAACTTTTTACAGTGTAGCTCTGGTACGACTGACAGAGCTTGAAGACCCCTTAAAGTGGGCATGTTAACACCAATGTGCTGAAAATAATTTTCATCTAACGATACCTACACTTTCATGGTCCGCAAAAGCTCATGATCATTTTTACCTGAAGATCTTATATTAAAATTGAATCACAACCTTAAAGGGTCGATCTAACCGCACAGCCCTTTTTTGCGCAAATACAGGAAAGGATGCATGGAATATTGGGGGGAAAACCTTACACTGTTCCCGAAGCTTACCAGTAAATCAGGGTCTCAAAGGCCTAAAAGAAGTGACATCAGACAAAACTGAACCAACGGATCAGACAACAATTGACGAACTGAAGGAGATCACTGGAAATGTCCTGGCACGCTTGGAGTTGAGGTATCGGGATGAGACTTAACAAGACGAACAAGCGTAATAGCAATACGAACAGTACATCATTTTTAGAATCGGACCGGATCCGGGCACTGTTTGGAGGGATAGAAGGGGATCCCGGAATTCTTGTGTCATGCTTAATTCTGGAATGAGCGGTCTGTTTCGGATGGAACTTGACAAATGTTCCGTTGGATATTTCGTTTAAGGTCTGTATTAGGGACTTGCCTAGACAGTATAACTTTCAAACGAGTTATCCAGTTGGATGATACTTAACGAATCACGATGGTACCAACCTTCTATTTTGAAACAGTCCTTTCCAAATTCACTATGTCCGCCCGTCTTACGATGAAAGGAATCTCGGGGAAGAGCGCAAAACCTATCTAATGAGCGTGCTAGTGCTTACAACCCTTACAAGTGCCACATGAATTTTCATGTTGTTCCTTCAAACAAGGTTGTTCATAGTTGAGTCTTTTGATGATCCGAACCATGTCTGGGGGGGGGGGTAGGGAGACGAGTCCCTATATGTATGTAAACAACACATCTACCAATAGGCTTACTACGTAGGGAAGGTTGAAGGATGGGGTCTATTTGATATTCTTGTCAACAAGACATCTGCTAGAAAAAGTTGTTGGACCTCAACTAAGCTCCGTTTCGAGGGTCCGAACCCGATACGGCCGCTGTGGGAGTCCTTTAATTTGTATTGTATCGCATCTAACGGAAGAAGTTACCTGGTTATAACCAAACTTGTTGAGAAGATAAGATATAATTTTGAGACCCCGGAAAGAGTTGCCGGATCTGAACCAAACTTGTTCGTAATAGTGATTTTGAAGGACCGAAACCACATCATCTTAATTTTGTCTGCACACCACAACACCACCAATTCATTTGCTGCCAGAGCTCATGTATGAGTCTGATTGGGTGTGAACCATCAAAAGCCAGAACTACGTCCCTAGCTCTAACTCTCAAGTTTGGTGGGATCCGGCAACTCAATCTGGTACCCGGCTCTACCTGCTGTTCGCACAAATATGGACCCCCTTCCCACAGTGCTTGGATCATCAAAAGACACAGCTAGGACTCGGAAATTATGGGTCTCCTGTCATGTCCGTATTATGAAGGTATGTGTATCGTCTTTAATGGGTCCTCTTTAGTTAGCCAGATCGGTCTTATTTTTTTTTTCTTGGGTCTTATTTTTGTTTGTCAGAAGGGTCAGTCGGCGCTTCGGAAACTTAGTCTGTGGTGGTTCTTCCAGAAAATGAAATTGTTCCTATACTGTACGCACAAAAAAGCTTCTAGTTTCAGTATTGGCTCAAAACCATCTCGACGACTGTTTTCTACATTACCTATTTAGTCATTATGTGGTAAGCTATCGAATGATATGTTACTCGTCCCAAAAATAAAATAAAATTGACAAACCACCCACCCTATTTATCAAGGTATAAAATCTCGAATTTCGTAACTTTGAAGGGACCCACCTGGATTAAATCCGGATTTTTCGGACCAAACCACCCACCCCCACCCGGCTAGATGTCATAGATTTTAATACCTGTGCCCCCCTGGATATATCTTAAATGGTCTGCCCGCAAAAATAGGATAGAAAATATTTGTTTTATAAAAGGAGAACTGGCTAAATCGACCGGGGCCTATCAACTCTACTTTAAATCGTCTCCACGATGGAAATTTGTATTATCGCATTTTCATCTCACAGGTGCATTTCTTGTTGGCCACGTCCTTTCCCTATCTTACATTTTGCTAAGTTTCTGTCAAGTTTCTCCTCTAGAGTTTACGTGACCTGATTACGGTATATTGCCTAAGCTTTTTTTTACTGCTGGAGCGAAGAGGTTATTTGTTTTTGCGAAGAGAGGACGAAGGTGTTGAGTGTGAAAGTAGTAACAAAGAAAAATATGGTTTGGGAAAACAACGATGCTGACGCTAACTGGACGGAGTACTTCTCGCTGGAAAAAACTTTTGCGTTTGATTTGAGTACTGTTGTTTCTTGACAACAGAAAATGTTATAGTTTAATTCTCTATACACGAGTAATGACCATCATCAGTGCTTAAAGCACAATTCTTACTAAAAATGATCTTTTCCCTATGAAACGGACCAGAAAAAACGATTTTCGAAAACACCATTACTTTCCACCAGAAATTAGCGATTTTCTCATTAGAGCTTGTCGACTCTATCCAGCCTTCCTGCTCTCCAATGTGGCGGCTGGGCGCAAAACATTTGAAAACTGAACGCGCCGTGGTTTAAAAGTTGGAAAACTAAGCAAATAAAAGAAGTCAAAAACAGAAGATTATCATATATGTGAAAGAGTTTTCAGCAGACATTGAAGATTCCGGCAAACTTTGCGTTGTGTGATGGGCAAAACTCGGCACAGCCGAATAAACGCTAAAAATCCGTAGGCACTAAACGAAACAGTGGAAAAAGGAAGGTTATACTTCCACAAGGGTGCCAGGTATATTATAAAAGGCAGAATAAGCAAGAGGGGTCCTTAACTAAACCTCTGTCAGGACTTGTTGTAAAGTGTATTCCTTCAGCAGAAAAATAGGTGCTAACCTCCCGGACGATAGATTTTTTTACGTTTTAACTAAAAAGTACAAGCTTCTTTTTTCTGTTCATTAACTTGTAGATCGATTGTCGGTCCCAATGTGTGATAGGTGCTGACAGTGAGGTGAGGGAGAAACCCTGCCGGCGCTGCGAGGGATTACTCGCTCACTATTGCCAGGGACCCATAAATATCCTTTACAGGGGGCCTGTCATTTCCTATGCTTCTATATTGATATGATGACCGAACCAAATCCAGTTTCCAAAAATCCCCGCTTGAGTCGATCGGCATTCTTGTTTGCCTCGTTGGACGTGGGCGCCAAAGAGACTCCTCCCTCAAGGCGCCAGCAGCTAATCCCAAATTTTGTCTATCTGGTCTTGAACGTGATTGGACCGTCGGTATTTTTCGAACTATCTTCCGTGCGCTCAAGATAGCATCAGAAATCTCTTATTGACAGGCCCCCTGTAAAGGAAATTTATGGGTCCCTGCTATTACTTAAGGAGAAAGTGTTACTTGCTCGGATCATCACCTCTGAGGAGAACACACAATACAATGGGGTACCCCTCGAGAGCCAAGCTGGCAAACTGAGTCATCATCATCGCGTCAGGGGATTCTCAGAACGCAGACTTCGGATCTGCACTGGTAGGGTAGGCTACATATCTTTCCAAATTGTGCTTTCTCTATGTGATGGATGCTGATAGTGAAACGAAGGAGAAACAGAGACCATTCCCCTTGGAATGCTGAACTGGTATAAGGCCAGTTGGCCCCGTCAAAATCGGCTTTGAAAAGTCAAGTGAACTGTTTAGATGCAGGGCTCGAAATGTTATCACAAGTGTGACAGGCTTTGTAGGATTGCGCTAGAAAGTTTGTTTAATGTACACTTGGTACCTGTAAGCAAGAAGCTCCTTGTGGGCCGTTTGGAACCAGTTTTTCCCTTCAAAATCAGCACAAGGCACAAATACGGAGTAGGCTAAGTATAAAGAAAAACAAAACATAGGCTACAAATAAGAAGATCTAGCCTAAAACGCACGACTTTTGTCAATTCAAAAGGCTACATGATTTGCTTATTGATCTCGGGGGGGGGGTACATAAGAAGCCACAACCCCATATTACTGCTTCTGGCTCGAAGGTTTGCAGTGAATGAATTAAAAAAATTCACAAAAAGGCTGAGTACAATGGAAACATATAATTTTGTAGACACAAATACCAGATCACAATACTCTTCAGTATTTCTAAAAAAACTGCGAACCACACGTGGAAGATTTTCATCTTACATCGTCTTTACAACCCAGCCTTCATGATGACGCTCTTTTCCATTCATCAAATACACTATATACACCTCTCTTCGCTATTCGCTAGATCCTTCGTACTCGCACACTAGATGAGCAAAGAAGGACAGTAATACATTTTAGCAATCGATACACGTATCGATCTGGCCTACAAGCATCGAGTGACCCCGCCGGCCGGGCCAGATCCTCACTCGCTGCCATCGCTTCGACATCGTTGATATGCTTCTACACTTCCTAGATCGAGACTGAAACGTTCCTGACAGGCATACCCATGTCTTCTTCTTCTGTTCGAAACCATTCGTTCACAAGCTTGTCCCCATCTCGTTCTTAGCAATAAACATCCATAGCTATTAATTAAACACATTCGGAGACACAAATCCCCCCCCCCTCGGTCGAACTCACTAATGGTGTATTGGGAATACGACCGCAGGGAAATGGAACGGTATAAATCATGTCAGTCTAAAACCACAGACTGCATTATTGTACTCCGCATTTTCGGATTCCATTTGTTGCGATTATTGGCTGGAGAAAATAGACAATGGTGGTAGATTAATGTTGTTGCGATTCGGGGTCGTTGTTTCCCTTATCCCCTTGCTCGAATGAGATGGAAAGCTGTTGAAACGATTGAATCCGTTCTTTGACTACGCAAATGGTCATAACAATGGTTTGTTTGCAGTAGAGGTGTGGGGATCCCAAAACGTAAGTGGAGGGATATCTATGACATGGCAAAAGCTGATTCGACCGTCTGTCCGTCCGTCTGTGAGCACGATAACTCTCGAAGGGAATCAGATATTTTGATGAAACTTGGTGTGAGGATTCTTTGCGTCAAGGGTAAGGTCGAATTCATAGATGGGCTCTGTAGCCCTACATTTAGGGGTGGGTGGGGGTTCAAATTGAGGGGCAAACAAAATATTTTTAAACAGTTAATTTGATAGTCGATTATAGGGTAAGAAGACGTGGTGAACACGATGATGAAAACCATTTTCTCGCCGGACAAGTAGTTCGTCCGGAATCCAGAAAAAAACGGAAAGTTTGTTAAAAGTAAAAATTGGTTTGATGTTCGATTTAGGGGTAAGAAGACATGCTGAACACTTATGTGAAAAGCATTTCCTACCCAGACAACTTGTTAGTTCGGAATCCGGCCAAAACCGAATTTTTTTTTGAAAACAAAAGTTTTATTGAAGTTGATTAGATGACAGTTTTAGGGGTACGGAGAGACGCTGAATCTGTATATGACAATAAGTTAAAGTTTTATTTGAAGTTTATTAGATGTTCTCTGTCGGGATTCTCTGATGGCAAGGAGTGACGTTGGTCTGAAAAGTAAGGGGGGGGGGACAAAAATTACCACCTGCTTTAGTTGGCTCCTGACGGAATAAACTTCAAACTTCCAGTGTAGAGGGAGCTAGAATTTTTTCAATTCCATTCATTGGGTGCGGTCTGTGGAATGTGGAATAATGTGGATAGCGTTTGAGAGTCCGGGTGGTCGATGCCGCTCTTGAACGAACGTTTGTATGTGACGTCACAGTACCTGGAGCGCATCTACCCATTTGCGGTTTGGATGACATCGTGGAGGCCCTGCCGTCGTTGTGACTGGTAAGCGAAGCGTGTGACCGTAGCAGTAGAAAGACCCGAGCTGTGTTGCCACCAAACCAGAATACAGTTTACTAAACTCGGGAGATTTTTTTTACCAGATTTTACGAAGATTTTACTCAAATTCGCACGTCCTCAAAATTAAACTAAATTACTAGATCTTGTGAAAGGCTGTAGTAAGCTTGTGAGAAGAAGGAACACCGTATTCAGTCGTACCACCGCATGCGGCTATTTTTCGAAAACTATGGAGTTTTGTTCCCGGCTGCGTGCCTACCTATCTCTTGATCACATATTTTACCTGTTGATGATGGCAGGGAACGACGTTGTTCCATACGCTTGGGAACATAAACAGTTCAGCTACTTGAGAGCTCCCGACTTTTGTTCGCTTATTTTCCTTTCGTATTTGGAACCTTTTATTCGTCTGTTTAACGATTGCTGGAAGGGATGGATGCAAATAAACGGGACAATGGATCTGTCCGGAAATTGTGAAAGTCAGCACAGAGATGGGCTATGGTTTGAAGGCTAGGAATGAACAGCTTATTTAAGGGAGTTTGTTGTAGTAATATAACAAGACCAAAGGTTTATATGGGATCTAAAAAGGGAATATTTATTACCATTGTTCATCCAGACAATTGGGTGTTGTCGATACCCGGTCTTTGCCGGATCCGGGAAACATGTCTTTGGTTTCGAGTCTAGCCCGGGTTACGACCAGTATATCAACGCTAGTTCACAGTCTGTAGAATGGAACGAGGCCGTTGCTATGGAGGAATGTAACATTTCTGTTGTTGGTGATAAAAATGTCTTGTAATCCTAGTTCAAATTATTGAGAAATACTTTAGAACGGATACTATTTGTGGAGCTTAAAGGACGACTTGGACGGCGTTCGTAAAGTTTTTTGCATAAGTGTGCTCCGTAGAATTTGTCGCCGCTGACACGAGACTTTGACGTTCTTAAGTGCCCGAATATATTGCGTGGCAAATTTTTCCTGAAAAAAAAACACTTCAGATTACAGACCTTACCATATATATCTAAATAAAACAAAGTCTGAACAAAAGAAATCTAAATAGGATGTAGTATGTTGTGTTTGTAAAAGTGGCCAAATCGTGGCTGAATAAACACAATTCTATTCTATTACCATCTCAGCATTATTTCTTTCCTGATTCTGTAGGCTACTTTCCGATTTTGAAAATTTGATTTGATTTTTTTTTTTTTCAACCTTAATGAACTTGAAAGTTAACTAAAGCTGAACTTCTTTCCTGCTGCAGGAAGTTGGTCCGATCGGGTCCCTGATGCTCCTGCCAAGTTTCATCGTCCTAGCACATCTGGAAGTACTCCAACTCGAAAAAGTGTGACAGAACTCCTTAATTTTCAGAATTTCCCCGGCCCACCACTCCCCCCCAGATGGTCGGATCGGGAAACTGATTACTTCTAGGTTAGTTTGGTCGGGTCCCTGATTTTCCTGCCAAGTTTCAATCGTCCTAGCACATCTGGAAGTACCTTAACTCGAACATGTGGGACAAAAAAATTCGGACAGACCGACCGACAGACGGAATTGCGATCGGTATATGGCACTTGAGCCAGAGGCTGCAAGTGCCATAAAAAGATAACCCAAATGTTGACAAGAGGAATACATTGAAGTTCAAACATATTATAGTCAGAAGTGCTAAGTAAGTAGGTGCTTCGCTGGCTATCGTCAGGCATTCTTAAATGTCATCCAGACCTTGCGTGCTCTAATTGTCTGAAAATGGCGGTTACGGCACGTTACGATGGCTTCAATTCTTTTTCTCTCCTGTAAATACCTTCGCTCAAATTTTGTCAGAAAAAAAATATTGTAAGATAAGGGTGCATTTTTGTGCATATGTCACCTAGATTCCAGAATCGTCCTCTTGGTGATATTTTTTGGTCGCCAAATAGGTTTTAGAAGGCAAAATGTAAAGCAATGACTTTACTTGAAGGTATGTTCGAAAACTACTTTAAAGTTACCGCAAAACGAGTTATTAAATTTTCAGTGTGCAATAAACTTGAAATTGGGGCCCAAAGTTTACTTCCCCCCCACCCCCAAAAAAACTAAAATGGCGCCACTGTAATCGCGCAAAAAGCACATAGTCAATTCTCAGTCCTGCATAAAACCTTTTTTTCCTCGTTCTATTTCGAAACGATCAATACATCTGCGATCTGTCACTTCATGGAGTTGACCCAGTCTAAGAGAACGTAGGGATGTAATGAACCTGAGTGACAGGTTGATTGATGGGTGAAGAGGAATTCTAGATCTTCAGAACTAGAATCTTCAAGATCAGTGAAGCAGGAAGTATTCAAGGATTCAGGAATGAAAACTTTTGACCCAGTAGCATCTTAGGAACTCCTTTGACAATAACATGATTAAGTTGTCATGACGATCCTCTGCTAGCCATATTATATTGTGCTATTATGGAAATAAAGAATATATTTATTTATTTATTTATGATTCCTGTTTATAGTGAAGGTACGCTTATGTGAACGTTGGCTAACAGTGAACTGTCGCCGAATAAAACATTTAACACCCATCAGTCAACCTGTACTGCAAAATACTTGCCGAGAACGTTTATTCACATATAGTCTGTCCTATTATGGTAGCTGGAATTTAAATGTTGGCTTTCAATTTCCTTCTGTTTCTTCTTTCAAATTCTGCATCTTTTGTTAAGCGGCACATAATTTCATCAAGTAGATGACGTTCAAACTAAATTAAAACTTAAAAAAATATTGCAGTGGAAGAACAAGCATAATTAAAAGTCAACAGTAAATCAAAAAGGTTAATTCACAACAAACTTCCAGAAGAAAGCTGAAACAGTTGGCTGTTAGCTAATATTACGTTTGTTATTTTTTCTCCCATTCGACTGTTTGATAAACAAGAAACAAAACCAAGGAAGTTAAACATTTAATTAAGTGTTCAAATAAGCATACCTCTGTAACGGGACCAGTGGGCAGCCCCTTACTACAGTCTTGGTTCTGAATGTATTTGGAGAGTTGGGGGGACACTGAACCGGTTAAGGTTTGTTGATTAGGTTTGAAAAAATATACGCAAAAATACCCTTACACTATACGTCACCAACAAGAAGCAAATCCGTATCATGATCCTTTCCCAACTCCTAAAATTGGGTTTTGACTCTTCGTCAGTATAACATAGTGCGGATTTTTAACGTCATGGCCAAAGTTTAAAGATTACAAGATAAGAAGCGGATACTTGTTTTAGCAAATAAAAGTTGAATTATTGAAAAGATCAGACGAGCATAACTAGTCCCTCTCCCCATGTCTACCAAAAGTGGAAAGTCATTAGAAAATTCGGACGAAGTTTAGTTGACATTTATAATTCAGGCGTTCAAGAAACCCATACACTGTAGGTTACTTCACTAACCAGGAGTAAATCCGTCTCGTAACCCTGTCCTTTCATTCCCTAACTCCTCTAATCTAGTTTTGACCCTTCGTCAGAGTAACTCAGTGCTTAAACTTCATGACTAAACTTCAAACATGTACCAGATAAGAAGGATACTTGTTTTAATAAATAAATATTGAAAAATATCAGACGAGCGTAACGAGTCCCTTCCCAACGTCCCAGTAACGCTCACCCAAAGTGAACGCAATTAGATATTCTGACGAAGCTTAGTTGACACCTCAGACTGAGCCGTCTACGGAGGTCAAAGGAGGACTGTGATTCAATCACAAGCTTTTCAAGTTACATAAATACTTTGGGAAGAAATGCTGTTGATCTGGAGTTGAATAACGACCGAAAATGTGCTTCAGAAATAAAAGGAGGAAAACAGAAATGATGTTTATCTTGACTAGAATAACGAGGAAAAATTCGTATCAGAAATAAAAAGGGATTGTCAAGAGGAAACAGATCTGTTTGGATTTGGGACTCTCCAGGGAGCTGTAGCAGAAATACAGGACGGAATTGTTTCTAGCATTAACGTCACGCTCTCAAGGTTTAGTGCCCAGAGATACGGTTATATCCCCTACGGGGTGTACACTTGTAGCTACAGTAAACCGTACAGAATATTTGTTTATATATTAATAGAACAAGTGGATAAGCTAGTGCTACTCCCACTGTACAGGACACATCAAGAATTGTATACAGTAAATGTCTGTTCAAACAATGGCCAAAAACGTATAGTCAGCTACGATGCTTTGGTGGTGATATTTCGGCCTTTCTCGGCAACGGTCCTCGTCAGGCTGTTGGTCGTCAGGGACTGGAAGACACGAACCTGCAAATCAGGTTCGTTTCGTACTTGATACTGAAAGGATCCCTCTTGCTTATTCTGCCTTTTATACTATCCATATCTCCCTTATGGAATTATAAGCTTCTGAAACCCAGCCGTTTCGCCATTGTCTCGTTTTTTACTTCAGACTTTTTAGCGCTTTTTTAGCCTATCCGAGTTTTGCCAGGCATAGCTAACGCAAACTTTGAACTTCCGCCGACAACTTATTCACTCATAAGGATACGAGGAGCTTCAAAGTGTTCTTTCATTTTGGAAGACATAGAGCATCAGGTTCATCTTCTGTTTTGGTTTTGTTTGCTTTGCTGTCCCACTTTTGAACCACGACGCGTTCAGTTTTCAAATATTTTGCGTCCAGCCACCGCGCCGAATAGCGGAAAGGCAGGATAATCGACAAGCGCTAACAAGAAAATCGCCAATTCCAAGTGGATAGTCATGGGATTTTCAAAAAAAAAAACATATTTTTAGCCATTTCATCGTGAAAAGACCATTTCTAGTAAAAGCTGTGCTTTAAGTGCAAAATTTGGAAGTACTTTGTGCTTAATACTTAAAGTACAAGTTTGGAGCACTTGTCCCAGGAATAGTTCCGGCAGCGTTTCTTGTTTTTCTTCTTCCCGGGTGGTGTCGATTGACCTCTTTGTTTTACGTCTCTTTCATCTTACAAGCCCTCTGAAGATCTTCTTTATTTTTTCTAGGTGCTGAAGGATTTACGTCGGAGGAAGACCATGAAATGCTCGTTCGTGTGGAGAAACAGCTTAAGCGCCGTTTCGCCATTGGCACCCAAGTGTCAGAAAGTAGCATCGTTCAAGATTTCACTAGACAGGTAAGGGATTTTGGTGTTCTGCCTTTGCTCGCAATTTTTTAAGCTTCCTCCACACTGTCAGAAGTTTCATAACATTTTTAGTTTGTTGTCATGATATCGGAAAATTCGGCAAATGCTTTTTTGGCGGTTTTCCGCTCTTCCTGGCAATGCTTGTTATGCATAACATTTCATGCATAACTTTCGTCGCGACAACAGATTACATCGCAAGTGTTGTCTGTTGAGTGTTATCTGTTGAAACCGCGCATCCTTGTGTTAACTGTTATGAAACTCCTGACTGTGCAGTTTTTATTTTTGTTTTTACCCGCTTAGTATATTTTCTAATCTCTTTCGTATTGCTGTCTGTACTCCTAGTGGTGGGCGATTCGAACCCGAGAGGACATGCTTCCTTGCTACCAACCGTATACAAGAAATGAGTTCTGAAGAACAGCTCGTTTCGGCTCCATTTGTTAGTCACTTCAGTTTTAAATGCATCGACCCCCTCCCTCAATTCTGGCTTATCTGATCCAGTTAAATCCATTCCCGAAAGGTCTAATAACTCGAGACTCGCTGGAATCACTATTATAAATATGACGCTAGCTCCAAATGATTTTCTGGTCGTAGACGTTTGGGATTTCTCAAGCATAGGTTGTTCATCCATTCCCTTGTTTTCTCCGGAAACTTTCCCGGTTTCTGGTGTCTGGGACACATACTTCAGTCAAGCGAATGTCACGTCGTAGGTAGTACGTACGTCAGGGAGTTACGTCATTTATAGTTCATTGTTAGTCTTTTAAAATAGACACTTGGTTTGCTCAATCTTCGGATGAACTTAAGAGAAGCTTCAACAGTCCCTGAGCCAGAAACGCTCCTCTCACAATTCGAAGTATGTCCCGTGCCAGGAATGCAGGTTGGGTCCAGGAAATTTTGTTACACACTTGGCAGAGGTAGACGGCTCAGTAAGATATTATTGAAGTCTAGAGCATCGAGAGTGCTCTTCGTTCCTTGAGTCACAGTCCGTTACCTTAGACCTTAGATCCTCCTGAGCCATCAGTGGCGCATAGGGTGTCGACAAAGCCTCTCCATTCACCACGAAGCTTTGCGGCTGCAGTTATGTCTTCCCATTGTGGAGTGAGGGAAACGTTGGCCTCCTTCAGTTCCCGATCGTAGTGGCTCCGCAGTCCGAGCTTCAGGCGTTGCTTCGCAGTCAAAAGTTGGGTCCGGGGGCATGCTGGGGTCGTTAGGGAAGTAGTAGTCATATCCGAGGCTTGTTTCGACGATTGGTTGCTGGGGATTTTTTACAGGGGCAGGTAGCAAGCCTATCGCCCAACCCTCCTCCTTTCACAACCGGGCTTGGGACCGGTTATGGCGGAGTCCGTGGCAAATTTTTTTTCCCGACCGTCTTCCCTAGTGGCGTCACTAGCCAAAATGTTGGGGGGGGGTGTATTTACCGACTGGCTGGCTGGTCATTTGTACCGGCCGTTTTTGGAAGAAGAAAAAAAAATATCTGTTTTCAGAAATAATTGACGTTTTAAAGAAAAATCGCGGCGCTTCCCGGTTATTCATTTTTTTTTCGATCGGCCGACAACATCGCCCCTCCCCCCCCCCCCCCCCCCCCGTACGTTTTGGTCACGGAAGTCATTGTGGAACAGGGACCGGAGAATTTGCACCCCCACGACCTTAGGGCTCTGATAGTGGGTTCAGACTGGAGCCTGGTTCAGAAGGCGGCGGTCAAGATCTCCTGACGGTATCGATTCGTCCTTCCTTCGACTTCAGTTGCTTCGAATCCGGCTTGTTGCCAATCCCTTTCCAATTTTATTTTCTTCTTCTATTCTTAGGTTGCGTTCCAGAAACTTAACAATTGTTAACAATCGTCAACTTTATTTCGGGGCGGAGCTGATTGCAGCTTTAACGATCGTCACAATTCTGCAATTGTTAACTTTTCCCGCCGATGCTGACCGACCATCGTTACAAAATAATTAACAACTGTTAAGCTCTGGAACGGAAATCGTAGGTGGGCGGAGCTTGAATTTCTAGATTATTCGTGAATAGCTAAAGAACGAAGTGACGCATTTTCATCGGGTCTTCAAGCCTCTTTAAGTGAATAAGTCATGGCTACCTAGATTCTGCTATTACATTCCTTTTCTGTTAAACTTTAATTTATCGCCATTTTGTTGCTTTAGAGGCAAAGACAAAATCCGCCGATAAATCATAAGGAGGTTTATATATAATATAAAGAAGATGTCTTCTCATCAGCAAATATCCAATAATCACAGATATTAAAATGCTAAATATTCATTGATGATTCATTATGCTAATGGAATCCCATCGCAACCTTTGGTCTTCTATGTACTGTCTTCTTTTCAAGTGACGTTTGCCCTTTCACGCGGTTTTCGCTTTCAAATGTCTTCTTTGCGTTACTTTTCTTGTACAGCTCATTCTCTTTTTGTTCTAATCCTAGCTAATTGCAGCTTTAACGATCGTCACAATTCTGCAATTGTTAACTTTTCCCGACGATGCTGACCGACCATCGTTACAAAATAGTTAACAACCGTTAAGCTCTGGAACGGAAATCGTAGGTGGGCGGAGCTTGAATTTCTAGATCAGAAACCTGGAACGCAAAAAGTTACAATTGTTAACAATCGATTAAGTTCTGGAACGCAACCTTACTGTTCTCGGACGTCGTGTGCGACTGTAGAATTTGTATCTAATTGTGTAGCGCCGCTTCTGTCGCTTCCTCCATTTTTTTTTTTTTTTTTTTTTTTTTTTACCGCGCATCGGCCATTGTTAACAAGTGTGACACTTTTCGTGCTTTTTGAAATTTGTTGCCTCTGGGTGACACCATGACACTTTTTCTCCGAAAATGACACCTTTTCATGCGAATGACACTTTTTAGGTCAGAAAATGCACCTTTTCATTTACTTTACTAAAGTTACGGATTACCGCCCCAAAAAACATGTACTTTACTCTGATTTAGTACACAAAAACAGTTTGAAGCCTTACATAAAACTCATTTCCGATTAAATTTTAATTGCAAACCTGTGATCTAATAATTAAGAAATGTTTGGAAAAAGGTTCACACAATTTCAGAATAGTTACCAATTATTCCGAATGTGCAAAAAAAATTCGAGGCATATGAGTGGAGCTCTGGGATGGACCACCCGGTGTCTTGACACAGCATAGATCATCGTCTTCAAGTCGCTTGCGTCCTAGCTTTGTTGGGGACAGTGTTTATTTTCGTCTGAATTTCTCCGGATTAGCTTTTCTATCCCGGGCTGCTGTTTTAACAGATGTTCTCTCTTTCTTTGTCCTCCCTCATTTCGCGACTCGTCGCAAGTATTCCTCGTTTGGGACAGAATTTTGTTTAGAGAGTTCTTCACCCCGCGGACATTTTTTGTGAATTATCCAGTTTAGTATCTCGGCGGACGGCGGATATATGTTGCTTTCGATTTGAACTATCACAGGTATCAAGTTGAAACTGAAGGCGTTTTTTCCGCGGCACGATTGTATGCCACACATTTTGTTTATGTTTTAATTATTTATTTACTTCGTTCATATACATAGGGAAACACGCACATTAACCACTAGAAATCACACATAACCACATTGGCACCCAATGACAAATCAACGAACCGCAAGTTCATCACTCCATTTCTTCCACAACGATAGTGAACGTTGTCCCTTAAGGCGTGTTCTCGCCCTTCCCCGAGGACTCCTCGGGGAATCGAAGGGAACGGCGAGAATAGAGGGAGTCACTCCACGCGGACTCTGCGTATGGAAAACTGCGAGAACACGGGGAATGCTTTTAAAATGGATTTTGTTCGAAAAAAAAATATACCGTTGACGAAATTAGTTTGGATCCACTTTATTTTTTGTTTTGCTTATTCTGATTGTTTTTAATTAATTTTACAATGCACCAACACCATCAAAAGTTGATTCCCATCCGAATCTGAAAGGGAGTCTTTTTTGATGATGGTGATGATAATCGGAGCATTCCCCGTGCGTGGGGACTCGCGAGAATACGGGGAGTGAATCCCGGGACAAACAAAAACGCGGGGACTCCTCAAGTGGAGTCCTCGGGGAACGGCGAGAATACGCCTTTAGTGTTTGTCCCGGAAACAGAATTGTGGGTCATCCATATATATAACTTTACGCTCAAGTCCCGTGTCATTCTTTACAAGAAGGATCCTCAGTTTTATGTCTATATGCTTGATAAAGTAGCTAATTTTATTATTTAGACTTACATTTTGAATTTCCCGCCAAATTCAAGCCACCAAATCGACACCTTATTCTTTCCATCCAGGGAAATACCCCTTGTTCGCTTCAAAGCGGCCTGTTGAGCTATTTTTGATTGACTGCTGTATATATAGAGCGGAGCGGCCAGCGAGGCTTCGGACGCGTTTACACTTGTGAACCGTTCTAGGGACAATCAATAGTGTGACAGGCCGCTTTGAAGCGAACAAGGGATATCTCCCTGGATGGTAAGTATAAGCTCAAATCGAAAACCATCTCTACAATACTCTTGATGACTAACTGTACTTGCTGATGAAGATTCGCCGTGTACCTAGCGGAAGAGCCGGAAGCGTAACCACAGCTGTCCGCAAGAGCGCCATTTATTGGTTGACACAGGATTTTAGTCATCGTTCGGGCGACGTTTCTCGTTCTTCCTGAGGTTCACTGGTGTGTTTTGGACTTGGTCGTGCCTGACTTGGTGCCGAAGATCAGTATGATGTAATTCCAGACCTGATAGATATGTAGAGTAATCCTAGGGGCTGCCCACTCTCCGCCACTTGATGTACACCATCTTGCGCCACCCATGCACTATCCATCCGCCACGCGCGACACTCATCCGCCACTCATCCACACCCTTCCGCAACTCTTCCGCCACACGCGCCACTCATCCGCCACGCGCGCCACTCGGTGTACACCGATTTTGATAGTGGGCAACCCCTCGGAGTAATCAGTGCAAACAACAATTCAAGTATTATTCAGATTACTTCCACATAAGTCACACAATGTTATACGTTGTGACCTTTTGCTCTTTTTGCTCATCCATCGCTAATATTGCGGCGTCCGAAGTGTTTTTGCACAAACTAGTCCTGAGTATCTAACGGAAGAACAAGACGCTTAAAAAAGTTATACAAAATCACAGCGAGGGAAATTTATTTCATTCTTTATGCCAAAATGAAGATGAAAGACGTGGCTATAAGCAGATATGTTCTTAATTTATCGCCGTTTGGTTGCTTTAGAGGCAAAGACAAAATCCGCCGATAAATCATAAGGCGGTGTATATATAATATAAAGAAATGTCTTCTCATCAGCAAATATCCAATAATCACAGATATTAAAATGCTAAATATCCATTGATGATTCATTATGCTAATGGAAACCCATCGCAACCTTTGGTCTTCTATATACTGTCTTCTTTTCAAGTGACGTTTGCCCTTTCACGCGGTTTTCGCTTTCAAATTACTTTTCTTGTACAACTCGTTCTCCTTTTGTTCTAATCCTCTCACTGTTTGGAGACCCGCTTTTGCTTTTTTTTTTTGTCTCTTCTTTTCGAACGGATTTTGCCCTTTCGCGCCATTTTCTTTTTCAAAACATCTTCCTTTCGTTCTTTTTAAACAGCACATTCTTCTTTTGTTCAATACTCTCATTGTTTGGAGACCTGCTTTTGCACTATTTATCTCTTATTTTACAGTGACTTTTGCGCTTTCGGGCCATTTTCATTTTCAAAATCTTCATCTTTTTGGGATCCCAAAACGTAAGTGGAGGGATACCTATGACATCGCAAAAGTTGTCCGTCCGTCCGTCTGTCCGCCTATCCGTCTGTGAGCACGATAACTCTCGAAGGGAATGAGATATTTTGATGAAACTTGGTGTGAGCGTTCTTTGGGTCAAGAGTAAGGTCGAGTTCGTAGATGGGCCCTGTAGCCCTACATTTAGGGGTGGGGGAGGGGGTTCAAATTAAGGGGCAAGCAAAAAAAAATTAAACAGCTAATGTGATAGTCGACTATGGGGTAAGAAGACA
The DNA here is from genome assembly GCA_023053555.1 of Branchinecta lindahli. Taxonomy (NCBI): domain Eukaryota; kingdom Metazoa; phylum Arthropoda; class Branchiopoda; order Anostraca; family Branchinectidae; genus Branchinecta; species Branchinecta lindahli. The sequence goes on along the minus strand of JAKZAO010000005.1, from coordinate 9,317,756 downwards.
CGTTGAACACGAATATGAAAACCATTTTCTCGCCGGACAAGTAGTTCGTCCGGAATCCGGCCAAAACCGGAAAGTTTGATAAAAGTAAAAGTTTTGTTTGAAGTTGATTAGATGTTTGATTTAGGGGTAAGAAGGCATGCTAAACACGAATATGAAAACCATTTTCTTGCCGGACAAGTAGTTCGCCCGGAATCCGGCCAAAACCGGAAAGTTTGTTAAAAGTGGAAGTCTTATTTGAAGTTGATTCGACGTTCGATATAGGGGTAAGAAGGCATGAATAAACACGAATATGAAAACCGTTTTTCGCCAGACAAGAAGTTCGCCCGGAATCCCGCCAGAACCGGAAAGTTTGTTAAAAGTAAAAGTTTTATTTGAAGTTGATTAGATGTCCAATTTAGGGGTAAGACGAGATGCTGAATCCGTATATGACAATAATTTTTTTGCCTGACATGTAGTTCGTCCGGAATCCGGTTGAAACCAGAAAATTTGTGATAAGTTAAATTTTTATTTGAAGTTGATTAGATGTTGGAAATAGGGGTAACTAGATACGCTGAATCCGTTTTTGAGCTTTAGTTTTTCGTCGGACAAGTAGTTCTGGAATTCCGCCAGAAACCGGAAAATTCGCAGAAGTAAGCCAGGATCGTTTCAATCGACTTATAGGGGTAAACACACAAGCTGAATCCATATCAGAACTTGGTTTTCTTAATGATTAGCTGTTTGGCCTTAATCTGTTTCTAAATTTTAAAAGTATAAATGTTCATGGAGTCTGGCGAAGACCGGATCTGACGAAGACAAAACCTAATTGTCTGGATCAAATATCGAAGTTTTGGGATCCCATCGGAACCTTTGGTCTTGTTCTTATACAGCTGGTTCTCCGTTTATTCTAATCCTCTCATTGTTTGGGGACTCTCTGTTGCATTTTTATCGCTTCTTTTCCAGTGACTGTTGCCCTTTCGCGCCATTTTCTTTTTCAAAATCTTCAATTCCTTCTTTTTCTTATACGGCTGGATCTCCTTTTGTTCTAATACTCTCATTGTTTGGAGACTCTCTGTTGCATTTTTCTCTTAGAAGACTGGGAGGTAATATGTTCAGCGTCGGGCGGAGTTCCCAACGGCTGGCAGACTGAATGGAATTTAAAGTCATACCTGACGAAAGCCAAAACCTGTTGAAAGGAATAAAACTGATTTATTCCAACGCTTCATCCCATCGAAGAATCTCAAAGAATTTCTGGAACGATCTCTTTTTCTCGTGTAGCGTATTAATGTAACTAGCAGGGCGCCTGTGATTATATTATAGGGGGGGATATATATGTGAAGAGTAGGCACGAGGGATTTCCAACCTTCCAGATTTTTCTTGCGGATGTAAGATATCGGCATTCGAGCGTGTTCCACTCTCCTAACAATAGTAACTACTAGATCCTGTATTCGTTCCAGCCTCGTGAAAATTTACTACGTTGACTGTTCCAACCTTCTCGAAATAGTAAATACTTGCCTACCATGCGCAATGAGCGTGGTAACTCCGATCTCTGTGACGTAATTGGCCCGATTAAAGGACACCTGAACAATGAAACTGTACTTGAACACACCATGGACACCATTTACAGACATGGCCACGGAGAGCATGTTCGTTTCTGGAGATTTGCACATGCAGACTCCAAGACAACAAGACCAAAGGTTTCGATGGGATCACAAAAATGTAATATTTGACCCAGACTACTAGGTCTTGTCTTCGCCAGATCCAGTCTTCGCCAGGCTAATCATCTGAGAAAATCAAGTTCAAATGTACCTGTATAAGCCATATCTATTTTGACGATAGTGATCGAAACTTCCTGCTTTACTTCTGCCAAATTTCCGGTTTCGGCCGAATTAAGAGCGAACTACTTGTCCAGCCAAAAAAAGATAGTTCAGAAACGAATTCAGCGTATCTCCTTATCCTTATAAAGAACATCTATTAACTTCAAATAAAACTTTAACTTTCAACCGGGTTTCGGCCGGATTCCGGGCTAACTACTTGTCCGGCGAGAAAATGGTTTTCACCATCGCGTTCAGCATGTCTTCTTACCCCTAAACCGAACATCTAATCAACTTCAAATAAAACTTTTACTTTTAACAAACTTTCCGGTTTTTGCCGGATTCCGGGCGAACTACTTGTCCGGCAAGAAAATGGTTTTCACCATCGTGTTCGGCATGTCTTCTTACCCCATAATCGACTATCACATTAGCTGTTTCAGAATATTTTATTTGCCCCTTAATTTAAACCCCCTCCCCCACCCCTAAATGTAGGACTACAGAACCCATCTACGAACTCGACCTTACTCTTGACCCAAAGAATCCTCACACTAAGTTTCATCAAAATATCTCACGCCCTTCGAGAGTTATCGTGCTCACAGACGGACAGACGGACAACTTTTGCGATGTCATAGGTATCCGTCACTAACGTTTTGGGATCCCAAAATGCGGAATTCATTCAAATCTTGTACAGTGCTGGCCGGATCGTATTGGAATTTCTTCTAGATATACGTTTGGGCTTAACTGGTTAAAGAATATTCCAGAAGAAGGTTTGATTGGAGACATTTGTTCATTTTTAAAATTGTTCGGTAGCCTACTGAAATAAGGACAGATGCAAAATGGAGCAAAAACCATAGCTTGGAAACACTATTTCGTATTTGGATTGGGTTTTCTGCAGGCAATGTTAACGTTAGTCATACAGATAGGGATGATACTTGGTACTCTTCATTCAGGTCTCCTTTAAGATATCAGTCTTCGAGCGTGTTCCACTCTTCTAACAATAGTAACTATTAATTGTTATTTTCGTTCCAACCTCGTGAAAAGTTACGACGGTGACCGTTCAATCTTCTCGAAATAGTAACTAGTAGTACTATTTGCTTACCACGCTCGGAACTACGATCTCTGTGACGTGATTGGCCCGTTTAGTCCGTGGCACGATATTTTGCCGAAAATGGAACAATTCGTTCCAGACCTGGCGCCAAGAAGCCAAAGTCCGTGACGTTATGCGTACTGCGTAGGTAGGGTGAAACACGCTCTTCATCAAGGTGGATCCGGAAGGTTTATCCACACCGAAAACGTCTGGAAGTTTCGGATTTCTTCAAACTTTCGGAGGCTTCAGACTTTTGCTGCAAAGACAAATCTTGCTTCCTATTGGCTGGTTTTGATACGACCATAGTCATAACCAACCAGTAGAATGCGAGACTCGATTTTTGTGTTCGAATTTTGAAGCCTTAAAGATCTTATTTTCAAGAAGTTTTTTATAAAAATGTCATTATACAAACAAGAGAGTCAGATTAGCGTTTCGAACAAGTAACAGGCCCAAAATGCTTATCAAACGCCGATAATTTGGTCTCAAATCGAAAGATCTATACCTCCCAGTGTGAAATTATTTTGTTTGTGCACTTTTGCTGAAGTTGCAGAATATCAGTTTCATTGGGTAGGGTGCAATATTTCTATTTGGCCAGCAGATTCGTGAGTCTGCAAGATGTCAGAGAGGCAATACGGCTGAAAGACAGAATAGATATGTAAATGGACGAGGAAGACGAAAGGAAGAGTGATCAACAGTTCTGACTGGGAGGCAAGAGTTGTCGAAATGAACTTCCTTTAACAGTAGCGAAATTAGCAGTCACCAGTTCCGTGGCATCCCTCTAAAACTGCGGAAACAACAGCGGCTGAAAAACAGATATAACAAAAAACGCGACATGCAAAAACAACGATGTCATGAGCTTGGCACTTTTGACTACAAGCATTTAAAGAATAATGTTTTTTACTTCCGTACGTTTATTTCCTCTTTCTTTAGTTAGACTCATTGTTGTCGGCAGTGCTTTTCGGAGCTTTTGTCGGCATGCTTGTCGGAACTTTTGTCGGTAGTCAGAAAAGCGTATCTTCTCCAAGTGAATCAACAGGAAGGAAAAGATGAAATCCGATGTAGTCTACTGAAACTGTTGTCAGTCACATGATATTCAAACTGTGCAGATCTCCGGATGGGAACACGAGTTCGGACTGACCTCGTACAGCCGTCCGTCAGATCAAAGGATTATGAGCTCAAGTTTATGTTGGTTAATCCTGTTGCACCTTAAGCTGCGCTCGATTTGAGTCCTTCTTGTCTTCTTGTTAAAGCCGTGTCACGGTTTGAAGCCGTTTTATTTAGCCTTGTCAGGTGAATGACTCCACGAATAAGTATCACAAATAAAACTAAATCGAGAAATCCACCTGAGACAGGACCGAAACCTGCTCCGAGATCAAGTCATCGTTCACGGGGTCCTGTCTGAAAGGCACTGACAATTGTCAGCGTACAGGACCAATAAAACGGCGATATAGAGACAAGGGCGTTGAATAAAACTGCATTGGCTGACAGGACCGAGACAAGGTGAATCGAACGCGGCTTTAGCCTGTCCCGGAATTACGTTCATGGCTTTGACCGTTGTTGTTTTTGCATGACGAGGCTTTTGCGTGTTTGGTTTTGGAACCTGCCTATGGTACCCAAAACCCCAATGGGCGCGAACCGTTACACAAGTTATTTAAAGCGCAAATGATACAACAAGCTATACTTTTTGTTTAGTCTGGGCTCCAAAATCCCGACTGGACTAGACCAATGGCATAAGCGCTTATTTTCGAATCTCAGAAGTACACACTAGCCCGGTTCTCAGCAGGCTTCAGTAAATTATAATGTGGTTATGTCTTTGTCCAGGCAAAAAAGGCACTTTCCGACCAATGAGCTTGCTAAAAACACTAATCGAGAATCTGGCTCCAGGAAATAACAATGTCACTGTAGTTTCGTTGTGGTGAACACAAATTCTGTATGGAATTTGAAATCACGGGAACCAAAATCCACTGAGCGATCCGTTAAGTAGAAAGCGTTCTTGAAGACGACGAGTCCTTGAAAGTTTAACTGAAAAGGCATTTTTTTGTATATCTGATATATAAATACACTGGAGTATTTTGACTCATCTAAGGGAGTTTGCATTTTTTTTCACCCCGGGCTCTTGTAATAACATTCAGAGTGTGCGCTGCTTGCACGACAACCCAAAATTCATCCAGACGCGGAGAATTTGAATTTCAGCAAATTCCTGCATTTTTATTGTGAGATGTGTGAAGCTCGGAGAAGTTAGGTTACAAAGTAGGAATCTTGCAATGTCTTGAAAGGAATCGGCATTTAATTTTCGGCAGTGGCTTACATTTGTAGTTGGTATACATTTCAACCGTGGGACAAGCACACAGAGATACCAACAAATCCGAAAGAATTAGTTCATTTGATGAAATAGATTATCTCTGGATAATGGACGAACGTAGAAACGCATTTTTATCGGGGTTTCAGGCCTATTTAAGGGAATAAGTGATGTGTAATGTGACTATCGGATCTCAGCCCTATTCGGTTAAACTTTAAGGAAGCAAATATATTTTCGTTAATGTGCATTCTCTGTAGACCGCTCTGCAGCTATTTTTGAGGGCCAGAAATTTATACATGCATCGATACGCCTTAAACTATGTCAAGATAACGTAAACGCTTAACGATCCGCTTACGCGTTAGAAACCGTGACTCGCTCCGCTCTTCTACTTTTTTTTTATTATTTGCGTTTAAGTGTGTATAAAATATATTTACTTAAGAAAACTCAAAGATAAGTGCAATATCGATTATGAGAGAACCAAAAAAACCATCACACCGCTCCTCGACCACCACTCTGCAGAGTTGTTGACGCGAGCCTTATTTTTTCCAGTTCCTTGTGTCCCGGGACTTGGACCCTGTATTTCCTGAAGCTTTTCCGTTGGAATGGGCGCCTTTGTTCCAAAGAAAATGCTTTCCGGTAGCGCATTTCCTTTCATACATGAAAAGCCAGTCATAGTTGCATTTTAATTTGCATCTCTGAGAGTGTTGAGACTTCCCCGGCTGTTCCTAATGGGATACTAGAAAGCGCATCGTCTTAAGTACTTTCATTTCTCCCTTGAGTGCTGTAGCCCCCCCCCCCCCCCACCCCCTTCTGATGCGCGTGTCCTGGTGCAAGAGGGATTCTCAAGTTGCGTGGTATATGTGACGGGATCGTCCAACTGGGACCCAGTAACATCATTGAGTGACGATAAGCTCAAGTCGAAGAAAAGAACAACTTTTTAAATGCAGAAAAACCGTACCGTAAGGGAGTTTGTCCTCTTGAAATAAGTTGCGTTTTTGCAGATACCATTGTATCTGATACTACGGTCAAAAGTTGTTTTTGCAGTTACTGAATATCTGGCCAGTTACCGTGGCATCTGAAAAAGTCATCTCACTTGTATCATCACCAACACAAGAGCCTAGCTTTTTGTCAAGTTGGGGGGAAATTCATGCCAGCGAAAGCTCTGCGCTTGGATGACGACATTCTTTGTTTAATGTATGAACGTCGGAGAGATCTAGTGTAATCGAAGGTCGAAGGGTTTTATATATGTTGTTAAGAGGATTCACTGGCAAAGTACAGGTCGAGTTCGTAGATGGGTCCTTTAGTTAGGAGGGGTTTCGCATTTACCGTAAAAACATGGATGTTTTATAAGCTAATAAGATATTCATTGAAGGGGTAAGGAGGTCCTCTGAATCCATATCTGAACTTAGTTTTCTTGCTGGACAAATGATATTATCACGAATGCGTCCGAAACTGGAAATTTGGTTGAAGCTCAAAGTTGTTTCTGAAGTCGATTAGAGATTCGGTATCGGGACAAGGAGACATGGTGAATCCATTTTTGAACTTTATTTTAACAGTAAAAATCTTCAAGGAATCTGACGAAGACTGGATGGCGAAGACAAGACCCAATTTTATTGTTTGGATCAAATGTTAGATTTTTGGGATCCCATCGAAACCTTTGGTCGTGTTTTGGTAAACTGGAGTATTTACACTGAGAACGCAAGACTCACGTCGCGCTCGCGTATAGTCCGCGTGGGTGGACGTAAGGGCTTCTGTTTTCAATCCGCACGAAACTGAAGTGGTTCTGATAAAGGCATTACAAAAATTTCAGCTGGGCTTATGTATTTTTATGTGTTATATATATAAATACTGTTATAACCGTATTAATATGTATGCAGTTTTTGGTTCTCAGTGGTTGTGCTAACGCAAACACAAAAATGGGCATGTATGCACGCTCGCGTATGCATGTTGAATGCTCGCAAGCGCAGCGCAAGACTTGCATAGCTCAGTGTGGAAGTGGCATTAAATCTTCTGGTTGCTTTTCGCTGGGCTTAATTCCTCATGCAAGGCAAGCAATTGTTTGAAGAAGGAGAGGTGGCAGAAATTTTCTACTTGTGCTTTCACACGTTTTTTATGCAAAGGTAAGTGTGCGTCCCATTTGCTGCTTTTCATATTGGCGTGACGTTAGTTTTTAATTGCCGGATGCTGATGCCTGGTGGTTTACTGTTTGTTGGTTTGAGCCTTTTAATTTGACTGGGAGTGGCTGGTTCTTATATTGTTAAACTTGGTAGCCGGTGACCCGGCGACCCTTGACACGGATCCGTGCTTGATTTTTAAGGATCCGTGAAAGTAACTCCCGTTGTGTCTTCGGTCACTAAATTCTCATTTTCACGGAATCTATTTTCTAACCGAAATCGCACCATGCAACGGTTACCACGCACATGGTTAAGCAAAACATTCTGGAACCCTCGACCAAGTATAAGAATATGGAAGCTAAGTGACGTCAAAACATACACGGTTTTACCTGTCAGAGCATATTACTTCGGCGTTTTATGTAGTTTCGGGCATAACAACGAAGCAGATACAACCATGTTTCGTACAGCTGTGTATCGCGCAACCTCAGTAGTGTCGAGAACCTCTTCTTAGACTGGTTATTTTTTTTATTTTTTTTTTAATGCAGAGAATCCACGAGAACGCCACAGTTTTCAGAGGGGTCGTGAGTCCTCTACGTGATTTACTGGGAACTGCATTATTTTTCCATGAACTAGCTGCGTTCATATGCAGATTACCTAAAGGACAAGGACATGAGATGAAAAACAAAAAAGGGTGTCAAGAGTGCTTTAATTGGAGAAAGCCAGAGCCTCGAGAATGGTTTGCGGGTTGGGAAATGCGAAGTCAGTTGGATCCTCGAAGTTTGAAGCGGCTTAGAAACGGTTGAAGCCTTCAAGATTGAACATGGTTGGGAATCCACTCCAACTGCTTAGGACGTTCCCCGCTTCTCAATCTCGGAACTCCCTGCCTCATTGTTCCATAGTTAGATCTACTACTTATAGAGTGAAGCTGGTTTTTTGTTTGGCATTGCTTAAGTCGTTGAAGAATACAGGTTGCACATGTAATCGCTTGAATCTAGGAATTAAAATCGGAGAAAAAAATGAAGTTTTAAAATTTTTGCTCGGGAAAGTAGTTTCAACTTTTACTGCGTAGAATGGGGCACGACTTAGGAATAATAATAAAGCGGTTTTACTAATTTGACAGAAATAACGCGTCGCTAACGACGATGTTTCTGTGTCAAGTGAAGCAATGCTTCACTCTAGTTTGTAAGTTGCGCTCCATTCTACGCAGTGAACAGTTGTAAAAGACTATATCGAAGCAAAAAAAAAATTGCTCTTCGTTTATGTTATTTTGGTTACTAGATTTCAAGCGATTGCGCGTACAACCAGTCAGGTACCGATTCGTGCTTCAAGTACATCAACACCTGGACAAATTTGGAATCAGTCTTATATGCTGTTGCTTTCTCCGTACAGCGACAATGTTCGAAGAAGAAGACGATGAAATGTGCCTCTCCGAAAGTCGTTAGACAGACCTTGTCAGAATCTTTGTTGAGTTCCAGTTGCCTTAAAATACCTTGAAATACACTGACCAGCGACAAGGTGTGTGCTACTCCTGTGTGTCTCTGGTCGAATGACTGGTGTCAGTTGCAAAAGGTTTTTGGACTGGTATGAAGATGTCTTGAAGATGTTGGACCATCAGCTGTATAAGCTGTTAGAAGCTTACCCGTCGTATTGGAAGCTTGCCCACTGAAGTTACGCATAAATGAGGAAAGTAAAGACGTAGTTATCCTTGCATCAAAGCAGGCTTTCGATGTATGTATATATTTATTTATTTTTTCAGAAATATCCCGAGCGGGCTGTCCAGAAGGTCATCTTCACCATGATCCGCAGAGGAGAGCTCCAGCATAGGATGCAGAGGAAGCTTCTTTATAGACTGAAGTGAGCGAACCGAGACACTTACAGGTGTTTCTTGGAGTGCCTTAAGTCGCTAATTTTGTATCATTTTCCACCTAATAAAGCTCTTATTTTTTCGCAGTCACCTCAGCATTACTGCTTATCCCGAAGCTGCGCCTATAACTGACTCATATAAGTCACTCGGGACGCCAGCTTTGTTAACTCGAATGCTGGAAATCTCCTCGGCTGCATTTTTTGTGTTTTTATGGCACTTGAGCAAACTCAAGTGCCATATAGCGATCGTAATATCTGTCTGTCTGTCGGTCTGTCCGCATTTTGCTAGTTTGGGCACTTCCGCATGACCTAGGACGATAAAACTTGGCACGCATATCAGGGACCCGACCGGATTAACTTGAAAATAATCACTTCCCCGATCCCACCATCAGTGGGGGAGTGGCGGGATGGGGAATCCGGAAATTAGCAACATCCATAACTTTGGAACGGACAATCGGGCGTGCATTAAACTTGACAGGTATCAAGAACAAGTGTCTTGGATGTTCGCTGTCAAATTCGGATCGGATCCGATAATTGGGGGGGGGGAGCTGGAGGTGGACACCGGAAATCTCTTGAAACGCTTTTTCTAGTTTGTGTCAAACCCCTACCCCACTAGTAAAGCTCTGTGCATGGATGCGTCATTGTTTGCTCAAATCTTTTGAGTGTTCGGAGAGAGCTTGTCTAATAAGATGGGTCGAAGGGGTTGGGATATGTAGTTGAATGTTGGTAGGGGTTGTTATAGATTAGGGGCCGCTAGGAGGATGAAACTTGGCAGGCGTATCAGGGACCCGTCCAAACCGTCCTGGAAATAATCAGTTTACCGATCCTACCGGGAATCCGCACAATCTTTTGAAACGCTTTTTCTAGTTCTTGTCAAATCCCTACCCCTTGTTCACACAAGTAATAACTCTACGCATGATTGAGTCATTCTTTGCTTAAATCTAATCGAACGTCGAAGGAGTTGGTACGTGTTGTTGAAGCGTAGCGTAGTAGGAGTTGATATAGATTAGGGGGAGCTAGGACGATGAAACTTGGCAGGCGTATCAGGGACCCGACCGTGTCCTAGACCACTAGGCTAATCGTATTTGTGATTCGACCGACTGCGGGAACAGGTACAGTTTAAGGGTTAAAATAAGACCGGCTCTAATAGAGATTATTTGAATTGTAGTTCCGTGAAATTTACTTGTTTTAAAGAATCTTTTGGTATAATTAGTCTTTGAATTACGCGTCTTCGACAATTCCACTTATACTTGACTTCTCTGAGGAATAAAAAAAGAGATGGTCGTTACTTTTTAAGTTACTCCCGTTTGAAGATTTCCTCTAGTTGCCGTCTTTTATGACACTTGAGCTTTCAAGTGCCATATAGCGATAGTAATGTATGTCGGTCTGTCCGGGTTTTGCTACTGTTGTCACATCCACATAAGGTAGGACGATGGAACTTGGCAGGCGTATCAGGGACCCGACCAAATTAGCTTAGCAATAATCACTTCCACGATTCGGCCATCATGGGGGAGCAGAGGGATGCGGAGTCGGGAAACTACTAACATACATAACTCTGGAACGGGTAATCGGACATGCATGGAACTTGACAAGTTGCAAGGACAGGTGTTTCAGATGTTCAGTTTCAAATCCGGATCCGATAACTGGTGGAGGGGGAACCGAAAATCTCGTGAAATGCTTCCACATAAGCTAGGACGAGGAAAATTGACAGGCGTATCAGGGACCCCACCAGATTGACTTGGATATGATCATTAAGATCCTTTCCCCGATCCAGCCACTGTGATGGGAGTGGAGGGATGTGGAATCCGGAAACTAGTAACATGAATAACTTTGGAACCGGTAATCGGACATGCATGAAACTTGACAAGTGTCAAAAACAAGTGTCTCAGATCTTCAGTTTAAAATCCGGGGGGACCTAGAGGTTCGAACCTTCCCAGGAAGAAGAGGAGTTCTAGACCTGCCTTTTTAACTTCTTTTTACTTCAACAAGTGTAAAATAAAATGATATTCGGCTCTGTATATAACTCTCAAGCAAAAAACTCCCGCCTACAGTTCGCTTATTCTTACAAGTGCCATATGAGCTTTCAGCTCTTGTTTTTTCGCAGATTGGAAACGTATATCAACGTTACCAAAGCAAATCAAGGATCGTTTCTTTGCTTCGTCAATGATCGCTTTCTTTGCTGAAAGCATGCACCAATTTCGAACAATCTTTGCTGTCCATCAAATGCAAATATTTGGCTCTGAGAAATTCCTTTTCTGCGGTACTTCTTTGTTGTTTAAGGTTTTAATTTACCATACCTGTTTAAAACAACAACGGAAATCATAAGCCTCGTGGTGGCGAAACTTTTGTGAGATGAAGACGCCATGAACGGTAGACGCGTTTTCTTAGGATAATAGAACACCGCAGACACAATTTCAACCAAGTAGGAAAATTTATTTTAAAAGGAAACAATAACAATTTATCTCTCATCGTTACCCTTCTGCAAATTCAACTGAGTTTAACATTAACAAGGGGAGCCAAAATTTTAAATCAACTTTCCAACACTGCGGACACAGGGTCTCGACAGTGGCCACTCGTTTCTTCTGACCAGTCTCTTTACCAGACGAACTTCGTTATCGGACTGCATCTTGATTACAACTTGAGTTTCTATAGCAACGCCAATGGCTGGAATTTCTTAAATTTGTTGGTAGTTTGCAGGACTTCCCAATCGATGTTCTCTTTCAGAAGTTCTGTGTTTTCTACCTGCTCGTTGCATAAATGGCTTCCATAATCAATAGTGGACAGCGTTCTTAAAACGAGTGGCCAGCCTGAGCTCCCCAAACATGCCTGATACACACGCAACAAGGAAATTCAAATACTCAATTCATATCACTGGAATTACTGCACCATACTTATGAACAAGTCATTTCCCAACGCCAGAACATTTCGTTCGTTTTGTCGCACAGTTTGGCACAAAACTCGTGTGCGTTCCTTGATTTTCCAATGCCTTAGGTGAGGGGAATGTGGCTAATTATGACTAAGGGCGGTCTACTGGGTAAAGTTATTGAGGCGAGGTAGAACATTTAAAGCACATGCCAATTCACATGGTCGTTTTCTAGCTGCCAGACACTAGTGAGAATGACGCTATCAACACTTCACTCAGTGCACGTTTCGAAAATACCCGCATTCTCCTCGAAAGGTCTTAAAATCCTTGGATGACACCGTATGCTTCAAGTGAAGACATGAACACGTAGAATAGCCAAAAGAAAACGAACAGAAAACTGGTGGCAAGTTTTGACGTTCTTGGACCACCCAGTTCACCGCCGATGCTCTTCGTTCGTCTGAGCATCATCACGGCGATAGCGAAGAGCGCGGTAGAGCAGAAGAGAGTGACACTGAAAGCCAGGCTAGACAAAAAAAATTTATTTATATTAGTAATTTATTTATAACCCACTTCTTAACAAATTAAGCGGAATAACTGAAACAAAGGAAAAAGAAGAAGAAATACAAAAACTTTCTGAATATTAGAATATTAGAAGACCAGCTGGAAGTTTCAAATGACACGGACGTCGAACCTGATGGAGACCACTTAAAATGTGTTAAGTGTTAAATCACCGAGTTGTCATTAGCGGGGTGTACTGCACACGTAAATTCGGGTCTCCGAGTTTAAGAATGGATAGAGCGATCACGAAATTAGGTTCCATTGGCATTGTAGATACGACGGGTTCTTTAAAAATAGATCGGTAAGTGACTCAGGACTTCAAACTTATTGGATAAAAATAATCGTTGAAACTGAAGGGGTGATCTGGTTGTAGCCAGTGTCAGATCTTTGAAGGCGTACATCTATCCAGCCATTCATTAACAACTTCCCTTTCTGAAGTTTCTAGTCGATGAATTAGGATTCCATTTGTGTGATTAAATTTCCAAGGACCGCAAAAGTCAGCACTGGAATTCGCACATGCTCAATAGACTTCCCTTCCAGGTGACACCAATGATGGGTTACCTTTTATTCCATAGTAAATGGCTGGTGTACATCAAGTTATACCGATACCGAGAAAGGTATATTTCCTCTAACATCTACCCTTACGTCTCCCCCCACCGTATTAGTACTAAAGTTCAAGCGAATCTGAATCGATTCTGGTTTTAATTGTCCAATGGTCTAAGGAAGTCGGTGGTGTGGTCACAGGTCAGTGTACATAATTTCCCGGTGATACCAAGAATGGCCGACCGCTGATTTTATAGTAAATGGCTTAGACCAGCGAAACTAATACTGAGGAAGAAATTGACAACGTTACTGCGTAATATGGACTACCTTTGCGCATTCCCTTCCGTGCTTTCCGGAAGCATTCGAGCTACTACTTCGGTTCGGTTGATTCGGATTTTTTTTTAGCGTCTAGATTCGCAGCGGTAAGTGTACTTACTTTCCTGGTTGTACCAAGAATGGACGACCGTTGATCGCATGGTAAATGGCGGCTATAGACCAAGCTATACCGATACCCAGGAAGACATTGACAGCGTTACTGCCCGTAACATTGCCTATTGAAGCGTCGGCGTACTTATCTTGAACAGCTGCGACTTTACTGGCGAACGTATCTAAAATAGGGAAGGGGGAATATCAGCGATCCTTCGTTCTCCCTCGACAGTTCCGCCATTCCGCTGCGAGATAACTTTTTTTTCGTAGTGACCACGTGGAAAAATACTACTGGGCTGGAATTTGGAAAACAGAAATCAAGCGGGAATTTCAAGTTTTGACGGAAATCGAAGACACTGGATTCCTAAATAAGAAATAACTTATTCGAACTAAATAAAAGGTCGAGAGGGAGCCTCGAGAAATTTGAACTCGTTTGAAGGGAATTAAACTATTCTCCAAGTCTGGATCAAAACCTGGATATTAGTGCTATCTAACCTTCGGCTTTCGTTCCATATGAAGTTTTTGCAAGATGATTTCTGAAACTCTAATAAATGCCGTTTCTAATTCACTGGTGATTCACGATGCTAATAGAAGGAATTTGGAAATCTCTTTGTCGGAGAACAACGAAACAGAGTAAAAAGGGGTTGGAGACTACAATTAACGATCTAAAGGAGGTGAGTGGCTGTGCAGTCGTGTCATTTCTTATGATACTTCGGTGGAAGAATAAGTTTGTATGTAGTATGTATAACAAAACAAAGAGCAGTTTTGGTTTCAACCAGAAACGGGTATTTTGAGGTCATCTTTAAGCTGTCGGATGATAACAATCTGAATATCAGTGCCTCCATAAAAAAAAAAAAAAAAAAAGGTGTAATGTAAGCAGAATCGGTCAGGGAAGGATACGAATATTACTTTAATATGGGACCGCCTTACTTCCTCCTGTAATAAGCAGGTCTAAAAGAGGGTGAGGTAAAACTGGTGATTTCTGTCTGGGTGAATTTTGTGCCTCTATATATATATTTTTTCATTTGTAACCCGCCAAGTACAGGAGGTGATAGCGGAGTAAAGAAAACAACGAAAAATAACACAAGATAAATAACAGTAGGCTATAAAAACACAAAATTTTGACATAATTTCTAACTGGACCTGAAGAATTCATGAAAACATCATGTACTCGCTGAGTAGTGACGCTGACGTTTTCTCAAGTGAAGCGAATTACATCTTGGACGCCGAACTTCTGAACTAATTTGTGGTTGCGGCAGGAACGAGGAAGGCACATCAAAAATTTACAATGATCATAATAGCATACGTAAGGACAGTGGATGGTCTTTTCTCTTTGTCCGATGTGTGGGTAGTCATTGGAAATATTAGCATTTATGAACATAGGCGAAGAGCTAAAAGAAATAAGGAGGAGATTTTAGAAGAGGAATGGGGGGGGAGGAATGGTAGCCACAAAAACCTTTCGTTGGAATTGCAGATTTTGGAAGGTTCTTCTGTTTGGGGGACCTTCTCTAGGCTTGTTCCGGGTTTCTTTTTGATAATATGTAACAAAAACAGTTTTGGGTGATTTATCATGACCGTCAAGACTTTAGTGTACATAAACTTACAAGGAATCGTCGGTATCGCAAATACTAACCTGGAACAGATGTTCCTAGCGCTACAAAAGCTATAGCTGTTACTGAATCTTTCAGCCCCACAGAACAACCAAAAGCTGATGCAACATCGCCTATCACTGCAGTTAAAACGCCGATCCATATTATTGCTACGGTAAAACACAGCCATCCACCGAAACGATCTGAAACAAGGTCAAAAGCTGCGGTTAGGGGTTAGGAGGCAAACCGTTAAGCTAAGCTGACATAATCCTGCAGTGCAGACGACGCTAAGAGCCACGGGAAGTTTTCATTGCCATGCTTATTTAACTTTGAGATTTCCCCTTGTCTCGGTAAAAATGGAAATTCTTTCGTTCCAAAACATAGTCTAGACTGAGGCTGTTTTTGTCCCTGAATGAATTAGCAAGCGCTCTTGAATTAGGCTGCACCACTAAGACTCGCTGATGTGTCCATGTTTTTCACTGGGTTAACCTAATTGTGCTGGTTTCAAAGTGATGCCACTTCCCCTTCCAAGGAATCCACTGACTTCTCTAAGTATTATTTTCTTGTCAACCTACAATAGAGTGACAGGGACATTTTGACACTGAAAAAGACCCGGGGCTCTCTGACGTTCTTGTTGGCTCGGTCGAAGGAGCTCATCTCTCAACTCCACAGTTTCCATGCTGGTCCACCGTGTAAGAAACCA
Organism: Branchinecta lindahli; assembly: GCA_023053555.1. Lineage (NCBI taxonomy): Eukaryota > Metazoa > Arthropoda > Branchiopoda > Anostraca > Branchinectidae > Branchinecta > Branchinecta lindahli. The sequence goes on along the minus strand of JAKZAO010000005.1, from coordinate 9,301,921 downwards.
AAATGTCGGTTTTGTCATTGCTCGGCGCGAAGCACGGAAAATACAGAACTGAGAAAGGCCCTACTCTCTACCATCTATTCTGACAGGCTCAGACTTCCATGACAGCTAACCTGGAATACTTGTCCCTAGGGCAACGAAAGCAATTGCGGTGACCGCATCTTTCAGCCCGATAGTGCAACCCAAGTGTGATGCCATATCACCAATCACAGCAGTCAAAACTCCGATTAGCAGTATCGAAATTCCGAAGCACCACTTTCCTCCACTAAGACCTGGAAAATGTCGTAAAAAGCTTAAACTAAGCACCTTGTCGTTGTCGGCAGGGATGCCACGGGTGGTGTTTTATCAGCGAATTTTATGATTTTTCTCTGTTTAAATCACCAAACTACTCGGTTTGGGTGATTTTCGCATAGAAAATACCTAAAAAATTCCCAGATTTCCAGAAAATATCATAAATATTTCCGCTTGCCTTAGCCATGGCTTCTTATGTTGGTGATAGTTATTTGGAAGCGGTTATTTGTTTTTGTCTGGCGTGACAACACTGTTTGTCAGCCTTCTTTACGTCCATCTTAATGATACTTGACTGTTAGAAAACTTATGTCTTTTTGTTTCTCCGTGACGAAGAATCTCATGAGACAAAAAATAAACACGAGGACAATGCCACCTGACAGTGAGGAGATAAAAACTTCAAGAACTGTAAAGCGATAAAATTGCAGCTGCAGCTAAGAGGTATCACCCAATAATTGACAACGATCTGATAATGACGTAATAAATGTAGGAGTTAGCAATGAGTAACTCGCCCTTGGTTTCAGGGCCCGCCGGTTAGTCTGCCTCGCGTAGTATTTGCATGAATAAATACCTAATCTTGAGGAAATTACATTATGGTGTACCGAGCGTGATTGTACTTCGAGCAACTTTGCATGGTTTACCCCCTTCACATTTTCCTTAACGTCGCCCTGGTTTACAGAGACAGCGCCAAGTACGTTTTTCAGCAACTGCAGAGACTCTTACCGCAAAATTATTTTTCAACGCGAGTAACGCGTTGTCATGACGCATTCATGTTAAGACGAATGCGTCATAAGACGTGCCGTTTCGACACGCGAAGTAGCGTGCAACTATACCGTCAGAAGTTTCATAACAGATACACGAGTATGCGCGGTTTCAACAGATAAACACTTCGGATGTTTTCTGTTGTGTTTCAAAAATGTTAGGCATAATAAGCATTGCCATCAGGGAGACTCGAAAAACCGCAGAAAAGCATCTGCCGAGTTTTCCGACATCATGACGACAAACAAAAAAGTCAGTATATGATGGTTTGGCCGTTTGTTGGCTCTTCCTGAGAAACCCTCTTATGCATAACATTTCATGAATAACGTTTGTAAACACAACAGATAACATCCAAAGTGTTGTCTGTTACGCACTATCTGTTGAAACCGCGCATTCTCGTGTTATCTGTTATGAAACTTCTGACAGTGTGGTAAAGCCGAACCAAGTGTCAGGTCAGGGCTGTTGACTTACCTGTCGGTGGAACGGACGCGAATAATATTTTCCAGAATAGAGTTAAGAAGTGAAGAACATAATCGCCACAGGATGGCGTTTTATCCCCGTCTTCATCACCATCATCATCTACGAAAGAAAAGCATTGCACATTTAGATTTTGCGAAATATTCTGGCAACATGTGTAGGGTACACATAAGGCCGTATCAAGGGGGGTTAGGGGGTTCGACCCCCCCCCCCCCCGAAACCTACAAAATAAATCGTTTTTGTAGGCTTTAAAATCTGATCTAAGTCTTTTTTGTACTTCTGGTCCGACCCGCGGGCACCCCCCCCCCCCCCCCCCGAGATAAATACGGGCCTGGGTATACACTTAAGATAAATACACTTGAAGCTGGGTACTCAATTCGCATTATTCCAGCTCAGCGCTCCAAGTGGACTAGTTTGTGTTAATCCTCCATTGTCTCATAATCAACACTTGTGGTAGACATAGTAACAAACTGGATCATAAGGTAGAGGGTATCTTTGACTTTTTACTACTGGAACATGCAAAACCTCCATTACCTGGGAAGCAGATAGCAGGTTTTCTCGAGGGTTTTCTGCTCATCAACCTATGGATCTGTTTTACTACTTCTGTCACAAGTGTTGATACAGAGGCATTGAGGGATTTATGGAAACTAGTCCTCTTAGAAGGGCTGTATTGGTATATGACGAATAGGTTTTTTTTTCTTCCCGTGGATACATTTTCACCAGAAAAATGTTTCCACATTTGAATGACGTGAACACGGGCAAAATAAGTTCTTCTACGTTGCCAAGCCTTTGAAATTCTTTAAGTTTGGACCCGAATCAACTTGGGACTCTTAACGCCTGGACTCGGGTAATAGCATTAGAACATTTCTTTGAGTTCTCTGTGACGAATACTCGTTCGGTTCTCGGAAGGTTGTGCCAATTTAGGGCGACATAGTCTATTCATGATCATTCCCGTCAGCACGTTTGTGTTCAGTGGGTGGCCAGAATGAATGGGCAGAAAATGTTGCGTGGGACCATAATGAGCAAAACCAGTTGTGTCAGTAGACAACTTGTTTTGACCTAAACTGCTAGCAAGGTGGAACTCGGAAGCAAAGATAATGAGAGCAGGGGTCACCTTTGGCGAGATATTATATCGAGGGGTTTCCCACACCCAGTCTCCTGCTATACACCCTTTCCCAGCACCGGCTGGCAGCGACCGAATACAGCGGTGCCGGCCATAAATTATGCAATTCCTGCTTGTGAACGAAAATATTGTTCCGGCTGTTCACGACTCTATTCGTGTCGGTTACGGAAAAATAGCTCCTAACAGAGGAAGGTATAACAGAAAAGCCCTTGGTAACTAGTATAATAGCTTTTGTTGTCCATATGTTTCTAAGCTTTCTGGTATTTTTGGTATTCTTAGACGAAAAGATTTAAAACGTATCAGGACGTTCTATTTCAAATATTGTAAATTTCTTTTGTACCTTCCTCGTCGCTACAGAAATTCACGCGTAACTGCAAACTTTTTACCATCTGACCATTCTGCAAAGCTATCCTCCATGGCTCAGAACCTCGACGTTTCTGCCCTTGACGGTTTTTCCACTTTCCGTTTGGTGCGTTAATAAAATTTTCATCATCATCATCAGCTTTTAAAAATGCTGATTTTAATGTTCTAACTCTTGGCAACCGGTGCCGGACACCGCGGCATCCGGCACTTACTGTATACTAAAATCGAGAGTGGTGAAGCCCTCGGATTACAGAGGGTCCACAGAAGGATTGAATGAATTTCAATCCTAAAAAAAAAGTGTCGAATAGGAAGAGAAAGAATACAGAAAGAGAAGAGAAATAGAAATATAACTAAAGGAAGAAGGCTATAGCACCATACATGGACTTTTCTAACTAAGAGAACGAGCATAACGAGATTTTTGACGGCTCTGTATGGATCGACAGCGCTAGATCTTTCACCAGTCAATGAATGAATAAATGTTTTATTACCTGCTCAAAAGGAAAAGTTATCAAAAGCGGATTAAGTGGAAAAAAATTAACAAAGAAAATTAGTATACAAACTGGAAAGGATCAGAAATATGCTCATATGAACTGTTTGACTAACGCAATCCGCGAAAGCGGTAATGGGTGTGGTTACACTGGTTACCTGTATTTATCAGAAAGATGCTATCCAGGGACAGAGTTACCCAGAAAATATTTTTCGTGTCGTAATGCTTTGACGAAAATATCCAAAAAGTCATAGACCTCAAATTTCAGTCTTCAGGACAGCACCAGTGCACTTCTTCGTGCATATTCAAATCTGCTCCCCCTCCCAGAGGCGCTAGTAGCCAAAATATTTGGGGGGCAAGGTATTTACCGACTGGCTGGTCATTTTTACCGACTGTTTTTTGAAGAAAAACGACTGTTTTTAAGGGGAAAACGACTGTTTTGATGAAATATCTACTGGTTTTCAGAAAAAACGACTATTTTTAAGAGAAAATCGACTATTTCTAAGAAAAACCGACGTAACGCCCTTACCCCCTCTGTCAGTTGCTGCCCTGACAGCCCACGACATTCTTAACCAGTTCTTTAAAATCCAGGACCCGTTTAATGTTGTATGTCAAAACTCGTATTTAAGTGTAAAATGATTTATTATTAAGTTCTGTTTCGTATATTCGTACGATTTACTTTTTTTTTGTATTATTCCGCTGTACCTACAGAGAGGGTCATGAATAAATAATAACAATAGGCAGTTCATTCGAGAGGGTCCGTGAAATTTAGCGGAACGGTGACAGCACAGTCTCAAGAACAAATAATCAGATAGAACCTCCGTTTTTGGTCCCGTGCAATGACTATGGATACCCCGACAAAACTGAGCGGAGCTAGAGGTAATTGCTATAGCTTTGAGTTGACACCCGTCTTTGCCGTTGCTCATCGCAGAGCAATAAGTGCGGAGGCTCGCTGAATCGCTCTGGTGCGCGTCCAGAGAACCAATCGGCTTTGACTTTGAAAGTTTCTTCTAAGCGGCTTCACAGCGATATAGATCTTTGTAGAGGTAACGTAACGTGATGGGCCGCGTAGCTTCTAAGGCGTGTTCTCGCCGTTCCCCGAGGACTCCTCGGGGAATCAAGGGGAACGGCGAGAATAGAGGGAGTCACTCCACGCGGACTCCGCGTACGGAAAACAACGAGAACACGGGGAATGCTTCCAAAATGGATTTTGTTCAAAAAAAATGTGCAGGTGACAAAATTAGTCTGGATCCACTTTATTTTTGGTTTCGTTTTATTCTGATTGTTTTTAATTAATTTTACATTGCACCAACCCCATCAAGAAAATGATTCCCCTCCGAATCTGAAAGGGAGTCCGTTTTGATGATGGTGATGATAATCGGAAGCATTTCCCGTCGGTGCGGACTCGTGAGCGAGAATACGGGGAGAGAGTCCCTGGGAGAAAAAAAAAACCTCAACTCGTTTGCATCGGGCAGGGTATGGCGAGGCGTTTGGGGAAATATTCGACTCCACATGGTCATATTACAGAGATAGGGAGACGGAGGTTCTATCCGATTACTTGTTCTTGATAATCTGTAGTGGTTGTTACGTAAAAACTCGCAATTAAGACGAAGCCCTAGCATATGCATCGCACTCGCTTATGACGGTTTCATTGTCCCTGTTTACAGGAGAGACCAGCCAGAAAAGTGATGGCAGAAAGCCAAGTTACTTTGCAAAAGACAAAGGAATTGTAGAAGCCGCAAAATATCTCTGCACTTACCTGGGTTGACGGTGATAGCTTCAATAAACTGCTCCCTCCAGGAATTCGACCCAACTAGTAAGGATGCATTGGCACGTTGAACCAGTTTATCAACTGTATTCTAAAAACAAATACACCCTAGTTACAACTGAAGTTATAAAGTAAAATTACACTAGGATAAGGAAGCGGTTTAGTGTTGGCAAATGGTTTAGATGAGTAAGGGAAATAAACCCGAAGCAAAGTCTGCATGGATTATTGTCCCCTTCAAATAACGTATTACCGTGTTTCTAAGGGGTGGGACATTAAACCCCAAAACCGTAGAGACCGCTTGGAGGATACATGTGTGCTTTCCTTTCTGTGCGGGGATTCGGAGATCGAAGTGAACTGCATGGAGAATGGAGATTCTTCAAGCTTGGTAGAACGCGGATTCGGCGTCGCTAGCTGAGAAAAACCGCTCGTTGAGAAAAAAGCACACATACATGTGTGCTTTCCTTTCTGTGCGGGGATTCGGAGATCGAACTGAACTGGAGAATAGAGATTCTTCAATCTTGGTAGAACGCGGATTCGGCATCGCTAGCTGAGAAAAACCGCTCGGTGAGAAAAAAGCACACATACATGTGTGCTTTCCTTTCTGTGCGGGGATTCGGAGATCGAACTGAACTGGAGAATAGATATTCTTCAAGCTTGGCAGAACGCGAATTCGGCATCGCTAGCTGAGAAAAACCGCTTCGCCAGGCCAAATTTTTGGGCCGCCCCATTTCAGCTCCTAGTCGAATTGGTCTCAATTCCAATGGTGGAAATAATCATGGTCAAAGTAGAACAGGGGAGTATAATTGCTATAGTATAACAACCTTTTTAGTTATTTGATAGGAAACTTTTAAAGAGAGAATTGTAAACAAAATGGTGAAAAGGAGATTTTCGGGGTTTCTCTTTGATCAGCTAATTATTCCTCTAAGATGATGTGCGAGGGATAAATAAAAATGTCGGATATTTCGGCTGCACTTCCGGCAAACCGTCCTCAGCGAAAACGAACGTGCAAAACGGATACGTCAGCCCACTTGACATATAACTAGGCATATACAAATGAGAATCATTTCAGTGACTCATCAGTAGACGGGAACCTTCCCCAAAAACCCACAGATACTCGGCAAAGATCAACCCGAAATCCCGCATGATAAAAACCCAATGCGCGAGCAAGGATAGCCGATGGCCGGCAACTTACAAACAAAACACCTAACGAAAAAAAAAAGGAAGAAGTAATTGTGATAGACTCGTATTTGGTTGGCACCAGTGTTTACTGGCAAGATGCTGGCTGTCGTTCCCGAAAGACACTTCATTTATGGGAAAAGAACTTACCTTAAACTCTTTGCTTTCTTTTATCCTAATTTGTACCCTTGTTGTCTCGCCCAATTTTGGCAATCCTAAAAGTGCAACTTTTTCTTCTTCTGTGAGTTGAGGGCCTTTCGGTAATTCCCCTGGAATTTCGTCATCTGCGGAAAGGAAAACAAGTCAACTCACAACAAGTCTCATATAGGGAAGCAATGCCTCAAAGGGCTTGAAACTTTGTGAAAGGATCAACGCAGAAATTAAATCGCGTAACTTTGCTTCCTACCATTGAATGTGTTTAGTTTCGAACAGACAGTATTAAAATATATAGTTTCACCTGTAAGGTTGTGTAATTATAATCTAAAGAATTAAAACAAAGTAACGAATTTTTTTTTAAAACCGGTATAATAGTTACAATTCATCAGAGCAAAAAATCGGCTCAACTTAGGACTGGTAAAGTGTGCGGCAACGCTCATTTGATGCAAATAACGCTTCGACTGACCACGCTACGACACTGTTTCGAATTTCGCGGCGTCATTTGTGTCGAATGAAGCGCGACCGCGCGCTTTCCTGGTCCTGTTTAGCGATCGATTGTATGCAGTGAAAAATCGTAATTACTATACCGAAGCAAAGTTATAAAAGAATTTCTCTTCCAATATAACTAGTGAAGTTATTACATCCTCAACCATGCAGTCAGATGCCAATACGTACTTTAAGCAGCAGACTGCCAACACAGCGTCCATCTATCCACATGCTACAGACCAAGGCCGTATCCAGGGAGTTAGGGGGTTCGGTCTCCCCCCCCCCCCCCGAAACCCACAAAAGTAATCGTTTTTTGTAGGCTTTAACCTCTGACCTGTGTCTTTTTCGACCCGTGGTCACCCCCCCGAAAGAAATTCCGCGGGCATCCCCCCCCCGGAAATAAATCCCTGGATACGGGCCTGCTACAGATAGATATCGATTTTCATATTTCATATTTTTTTTTATCAGCAACATGTGTGCATTGCTAACAGCGTCTGATGGGCTCGGAAGGAAGACAGGGTTGCCGGTTTGATTTTCCGCCGCAGTACCCACTAGCCTACTGGTCTTGAGATTTTCTAAGAAATCTTTTTTGGATTCACCGGTGTTTGCTTCCTAAGGCGTATTCTCGTAGTTCCCCGAGGACTTCTTTTGAGGAGTCCTTGCGTTTTTGTGTGTCCCAGGGACTCACTCCCCGTATTCTCGCGAGTCCCCACGGACGGGGGATGTTCTGATTAGCATCACCATCATCAAAAGGACTCCCTTTTCAGATTCGGAGGGGAATCAATTTCTGCTGGCGTCGGTGCAATGTAAAATTAATAAAAAACAACCAGAATAAACAAAACCAACAATAAAGTGAATCCAGACTAATTTCTTCAACTGCATATTATTTTTTTCGAAACAAACTCCATTTTGGAAGCATTCCCCGTGTTCTCGTTCTATTCTCGCCGTTCTTTTTCATTCGGCGAGAATACGCCTCTAGTGTTTCTTTGGACCTAACAAGTGCGGTCTCTCCCGGTCGGGAGGCAGGTTCCAGTGATAAATCACTGGAAGATGGTGAGGGTAACATATCAGTGAGTGTGTCCGAATCCAGTCGCCCAAGAAAATTGCGCGCAAAATTGTGCAATTAATGCCGCGAAAGTGTCCGAATTCGATGGTTTCATTTCTTCTGTGAAAAGTAGAGATTTTGCGGCAAGAGACGAAAGATCAAGCCTTGCGGGAGTGAAAAATCGGCCGACGCTCGATGGTTTTCCTGCATAAATAGCGGTTGAAAATCGGTGCGTTTCGTGACGCCCGACAAGGCTTTTTAAACCCTTTGGAATGTGGCCTTCGGTGACTCTGGGGACAGTAACAAACTCTTGTTTGAGGAATTAGGTCGAAGTTGATGAGTTTCAGGTCATTCAGTGCAAAGTTGTTCAGACAAGCGTGAACATAGCATGATTTTACATTAACCTTCCCAGGATTTGTATAGGATTTTGAGAAAAGGTAGAACCATTCTAATTTATATTTCAGATTTATTTTGCCTTATATTTTCTTCGTTGGAAAACTAGCCTAATAATTAGTAGCCCCACAGTGAAAAAGCGCCCTATTGTTTTGATGATTGTAGTTTTTCTCTTTTTATTTGAAATCAATTCAAATGAGTTTAATCTGTTTTTTTTTAACCGTGCAAAACTATTTATTTTAGTACTTTCACACCATCTTCACCTGTACAACTCCTCGATTTGTTCTTCACACATCGTAACTTCAGCGCGCCTTCCGCTTCTTCTTGAAAATTGCGCATAAAATGCTGCATCGTTGCAGCATTTCTCGTGCAATTTTTCGCGGCACTAATTGCGCGTAAAACTTCACGAAAATTGCAGTCCGAAACTGAAATGCTCCGAAAATTGCAGAATTAATGTCGCATTTTCCGTACGAAAGCTGAATTCGGACACGCTCAGTATTTTTACTTTCAATATATCGGGATGATTTTTCGTTCTCAGATTATACCTCTCGTTTCGCTAAAATTTATGAAAGAAAATTGTTGTCAAAGAGCATCTTCCATAATATTTTGTTAAAATCTTCGAATAACATGAAAATCGAGCACATATTTTTTATCAAAATCTTTCTATCGGACATTCGACGATACATCGCGAAAATAACTGAAAATGTCCAAATATCGTTTTCGATGTTTATGTTTCGATATATATATTTTGCCCGATATACGGGATATACGAATATCGCCCAACAGAGACCATAAAACTCCTAAAAAGGAAACACCAGTGAGTAAACAAGACCAAAGGTTTCGATGGGATCCCAAAAATTTAAAATTTGATCCAGGCGATCGGGTCTTGTAGATATCCGGTCTTCGCCAGACTCCTTAAACATTTTTACTATAAAAAGTTAGAAACAGATTAAGGCCAATGGTAATCATCTGAGAATCTGAGAAGACCAAGTTCAGGTATGGATTCAGCATGTGTGTATTCGAAATTGATTAAAACTTCTTTCCTTACTTCTGCCAAATTTCCGGTTTCGGCCGGATTCCGGGCGAACTATTTATCTGGCAGAAGAACTAAAGCTCAAAAATCAATTCAGTATGTCTCCTTACCCCTACATCGAACTTCTAATCAACTTCAGATAAAACCTTTACTTTTAACACCGGTATCAGCTGGATTCCGGGCGAACTACTTGTCCAGCGAGAAAATAATTTTTATATTCGGATTCAGCAAGTCTTCTTACCCAGAAATCGAGCATCTAATCAAATTCAAATAAAACCTTTAATTTTCACAAATTTTCCAGTTTTTGTCGGATTCCAGTTAAACTACTTGTCCGGCGGAAGAATATTTTCATAATCGGATTCAGCATGTCTCTTTACTAATAAATCGACTATTTCATTAGCTTTAAAAAATATTTTTTTTGCCAGTTAATTTGAAACCCCTCCCCGCCCCTAAATATACAGCTATCTACGAACCTGACCTGTATTCTGGCCCAGCAGATCCTCACGCCAAGTTTGGACGATATATCTCAATCCGTTCGAGAGTTATCGTGCTAGTAGACGGATGAACGGACGGACAGACAACTTTACTAAGTCGTAGGTATCCCGTCACTTACGTTTTGGGATCCCAAAAACAGAAATTTACAAAAGTGCGGCGAATGCGAGGGGTTGTCCACTCTTGATTTTGCAAGTGCCTGGTGCCGCGACGCCCGGTCGGTGCCGGCACTGGCTGAAACAGCCGGCACCAGTTGTCACGTGTTAAAACATCAAAATAAGCATTTTTAGAAGCGTTTGAAAGATGAATCGCCTAATTATTGTCGGTACCGGTGCCAGCACCGCCTATTTCGGCTGGTGCCGGGAAAGGGTGTACAGCAGGTGCCGGTGAGTGGGTAGCCCCTCGGGCGGATGCTCCTTTTCAGCGTGGATAAAGGGTGAAGGTTAACTGAGGAAGTGCTTTCTGGAGAAAGGGATTGTGCAAAGGTGGAATGGAGGACACTCAAGGTCTGCTTTCCGGTCATTTACGGTTTGTGTGGCTGTTTTTTGCTGAACAGCGAGGAAGGGGAAGAGTATTGACTCATTGCATGCATACTGTTTGTAGCATTTTTTTTACGTACTTCAAGTCAGTTATACTCAGTCTACCACAAATCCCTGATTTTGGGAAAGCCTATGCCAAACATTGGGTATACCTAGCGTTTGGATACACTATGTCAAATGCTGGACACTGGTATCCCAAAAGATATTGATGATTTGAGTGAAGCTCAGAAATCAACCAATCATAATTCATCTGTAGAGGGGTAAGTCAGGGTTAGGATACCAACAGCTATCCAGCGTTTGGCATTGGTGTCCAGCATTAGGCATAGTCTATGCCAAATGCTAGATATACCCAGCGTTTGGCATAGGGTATCCAAAAATCAGGGGTTTGTGGCTGACCGATTATACTACAATACTTTCTACCAGTACAAAACGTCACTAAGTTAAACAAAATTTTGTTAGTGTACAAAATCAAAGTTAGTTGCAATCAGGTTAGTTCTAGAATACTGGCAGAGATTCGGAAAAGGAGCAAAAAATAGAAGCTAAGGCAAAAAAGGTAAAAACTCTAAAAGCAGAAGCAGAAACAAAATAAAAATAAAAATTATCGTCAGAGAGACAAAGACTGCCGCATTTTAAGAAAGTTATAAAGCTGGTGGCACCACTAGCTAATGAGTTACTTGCCCCGATGTGCAATAGAACTTACAAATTCAGAAACCCAGGATGTTGCGGATCCCCGCGAAGGACGGTTTCCATGAAAAAAGAAATATATTAGATTTGAAGCCTTTCCAAGGCTACATGGTCACTGCTGCACTTTTGAAGTCTCTTTACGTCCAAACCTAAAGCACAATTAAGGGAATAACTTTATACTGACCTCCTAATTGCCTTGGTTCTCCGATTTCTACGTAAAATAGTACATCTTTTTCGTAGCTATCTTCTTCCAAGATTGTGATTGTTATGGACTTCCTGCAAAAGAAAAAGAAGCTAAAGAACTATCTTGCCAACGTGATCAGCCGTGATTGTGAACAACGTGATTGCCAACAGCGAAGCTCAGAATTAGACTGGTCTAGAAGTTATAGATCCGTAGATAGGATTCCGTTTCTCCACTCTCTTAAAGTTTAACTGAAAAAACAGCTTATAGAGTTGCTCTTCCCTGGTATATTGACATCGTCCAAAGACAATGTTAAAATGTTTGTGTGTAGTAGGATCAATATGTTTTCAATGTGTTAATATATTTGTATGTCGTGTATATAAAAATCTGTGTATGGCCCATTCGAGGCTAAATAAACACTGTTCTATTCTGTCTCTGATTTGAATACATTGAATTATTTACTTTATTCTATTAATTATTTTAACTGTTATAGTGTATTTGTTTATTTTCTTATCTTGGGCTCTAGTTGTGACGTTCAGATTATGAGCGTGTTCCACCCCTCTGCCAATAGTAACTATTAGCTACTATTTCCGTTCCAACCTTCTAAAAATATTAACTAATAGTAACTATTTGCTTACCACGCTCGGGAGCGTAGTAAGCGTAGTAACTACGCATATCTGTAACGTGATTGGTCCGACCAGCCCACGGCCTGATATTTGACCGAAAAAAAGAAAAAAGCGTTCCAGCCTAGCGTAGTAACTACGGTAAGTAGGGTGGAACACGCTCTATACACTGGTGGCCCGACAAGACAAAATTCACCCCGACGCGGAGAATTTGAATTCTGGCGAAGGCCCGCTATTGCGTGTGCGGTGTGACTAAGAGCGTGTTCCACCCTACTTACCGTAGTTACTACGCATGACGTCAAAAACTTTGGCTACTTTGCGTCAGGGCTGGAACGCTTCTTTGAATTTTCGGTAAAACATCGCTCCACGGGGTAATCCAGCCAATCACGTTACAGAGATCCGTAGTTACTACGCTTACCACGCTCCCGAGCATGGTAAGCAAATAGTTAGTATTAGTTACTACACCGAGAAGGCGCGAACGTGGCCGTTTCGTAAGGCTGGAATGGACATAGTAACTAATAGTTACTATTGGTAGAGGGGTGGAACACGCTCTAAAAAAGGTTTATTTTTCGGCAATAGTTTACCGTTTTAGTTGCGCAGTATGAAGTAGGTACAAGCACATGGAGGTATTACAAATCCGAAAGAAAATCACTCGATGACAATCCGAATTGACGGAGCAAAAAGTCCTGGCTCTTGTCCTATCCTTTTTCCTTTAAAACGTCCCTGATTCCGTCACAGAGTAAGAGGCAATATTTCACTTTAATGACTGAATTTGCTTGAACTTGTGATATTTCAGCAGCTGGAAAAGATTCCGGTTCAACACATTAAGTCTTATTGATACTAGAGTCTGTCGCAGCAAAATTACAAATGGGAGACACGAACGCAATGATCCTTTGATGGTCCTTCAGACTGCACGTTGCTCCCACGTGGCGGGGCCCTACGTCCCGTCAGTGTACCTCCTCGCAAAGTGACGCAATTGAGGTCACTTACCCAAGGACCGTGTCACCAACACACTCCCGAGACAGTTTTCTTAGAAAGCCAGGTACGATCGCAAGTTTACCCTTTATGAGAACAAGGTTCTTATGTTGGTGTTAATATAATGGTTTGCACTGTAACGATTATTTATTCATTTATTCATTACTTCCCTCAAAATTGATAAGTACAATAAAGGTTAACTTCCGACATCGAGGGCGATATCGGAAAATAACACCGAGACGGCCACTGAAAAGAACCTATCCGAGCCAAAGGCGAGGTACCGTTATGAAAAATATCAATCGAGCGCAGCGAGGTTGATCTTTTTAAATGGCCATCAAGGTTGTTATTCCGATATCAACCGAGATGGAGGTGTGTTAACTGTTATAATTTTTTCGAATAGAACCATTAACACAACCATGCACAAACCTCTCTGGAGGTTGATATGGCTTCATATCATCCTCTCTGGAGGCTGATATTACTATCCTCACAAATCTACCGCTAACTTTCTGTGTGAAGGTCATCGTAACATAACTGACCGTGGGTCATAGTATGATATGCATTACATACCTGTTCGAGAAAAGCTGTAATATAATATATAAAACAAAACTATGCCGAAATCAACCGATCCATTCAGTGGCATATAAATACTAAAAAAAAATACACATGGATTATTAGCTTATTTCAGTATTTTTGTGTTGCCGAGGCCCTCAGACTTTATGTGTGCATAAAACCCAAATTCATTCATCCGTGTGTTAAATGTCGCTGACCCATTGTCAGGCCTTATGGTTTGGCCAGAAAAGTGAATAGTGCAGAACAAAACTAAACTGTCTGAATGACTACTTTAATATTAACAGTGCTGATGCATAGACACACAGCGTCTGTTGAAGCATACGATGCCAAATGACACTGCATAGCAATTGGATCAGAAGCCTCTTTAGAGCTCCTTTTTTCGCCTGTGTTGTAAATGATTATGTCATTTACCTCTGGCCAGTGCCGTCTTTTACTTTTGGTGGATCCTAGGCCATCCATGGATATTTAGCCCATTTTTATGAGTCAAAAACGTAAAACGCCAGCACATTAGCAGACACGATTCTTGGTCTGAGCATAATTTCAGTAAAGTAGCCTCTTTAGAGCTCCTTTTTTCGCCTGTGTTGTAAATGATTATGTCATTTACCTCTGGCCAGTGCCGTCTTTTACTTTTGGTGGCTCCTAGGCCATCCATGGATATTTAGCCCATTTTCATGAGTCAAAAACGTAAAACGCCAGCACATTAGCAGACACGATTCTTGGTCTGAGCATAATTTCAGTAAAGTAGACGACGACGTAAACGTAGCTGGTCACACCCGGATCGTTACGAACGAGGTAGTACGGCTAGCAACCGTAGCCTTATTTCTCAGCAATTTACACCGGCAGCTTGGCCTCTCGTTTTCTCTGGCCCCCCAGCACTGGCCTAACAGGCCTAAGGGTAAAGACGGCACTGCCTCTGGCAGTGTTGCCAGATTGAAAAACGCCCTGGGATTTTGAAAATAAGCCCAAACAAGCCCGGCTCAACTTCACCAGAATATTTGTTGATCAACTAAAGCTTATTCAAGGGGAGTCATTCGGGGGGAGGGGGACTTATTAATCTTGTTAATAAATTTGTTCAGTAAATTTCGAGTCTGTGTGAAAACCTGGGGTTAAGTTAAGACCCAAATAGATTTTGAAAGGCAAAATACAAAGCAATGACTTGACTTTTCAAATAGTTGAAAACTGCTCGAAAGATACCCCAAAAAAGAAATATATTAGGTTTGTATCAAAGAATAGGTTTGTAACAGTAGTATTCCCCCAGTTCCAAGGAAAACGCCCAAAACAAGCCGCATTTTAAAATATAAGCCCACTTTCCCGCCCCAAGCCCATCGCAAAAATCTTCCGCCCTAGCCCTCAGAAACGTGCCCATGGGGCGGGAAACAAGCCAATCTGGCAACACTGGCCTCTGGCTTCAGCAGAAGCGGCCCAGGCAGCTGCAAATCACCAAAAGCGAAGCCGAGAAGAACTCCCAACCTTGATCCAATCAGAGTCATTTCCTTCCGGGCTACCTCGTACGAATCCGCTGACGGACAACCTGTTTTCTGCGTTAGGCGTCGGGACTCCCCAGCCGTTTAAAATAATGCCTCAGGTCTTTCACCGTGTCCCCAAGCTTAATTTTTCTTGGCTTGTGTTTCTTGACTCGGTTCCCTTCCAAGACTCTGTCAAGGTTGGTCGAAACTGTGTTATTCTTAGCCACGTCTCATCCAGGCTTCTAAATGTGTATCAGGACCAGGGCAGATGTAAGGACATTTTTACGATTACGTCTAGTATAGAGGACGCGTAAGAAATGAAACATTTGGAAAGTAAATCAGGGTCGCTTGACTGGTTTCGGAGCCAAAGGGACCACGTGATGAGCAAATTCCGAGACAAAAGCGCCGCGAAGCACGTCGAAAGTGAAATTCAGCGCAGAGTTTGATTGACTTCTTTGAAAAACAGGGCTGGAATGTTACAGGAGTTGTTTAAGCCCGCCTTCGGTCCACATCACCGCGAATCTTGTATACCCGGACCGGACACGGACCAATCTTTGCACCAATTAAGGTTAGGGGAGGGGGGGACCTCGGAGCGTATAGATGACCTGGGAATAACAGATATAAAGAAAGCTACGCTTAAAGTTAAAGGGCTGAGATAGAATTGAGTTGCCCATCACTTATTCACTTAAATAGGCTTGAAGACCGGACGAAAATGCGTTACTTCGTTGCTCCGCTATTCAGATAATCGATAATTAGATAGGCTACATATATTGTAATTTATTATGTTGTTTGACAATAATCGCAAATTTGGTTTATAACCACGATAGTCGATTTTTACAATAAACTTTCTATCTTTCTATCTATCAATCGATTTCCATCAAAGCCTTTGCTTTCTGATTTGTGGTACCTCTAATGTGCTTGTACCTCTATGCTTGAAATACTGAGCAACTACAACTGTAAACGACTGCCAAAAAAAACAAATCTTTTTGGGGTCACACGCAATAGCGAGCTTTCTGCGAAAGGCAGCGAAAGTGACATTACAATCTGGAAGGGAACATTTCATGAGCTTCGCTTCATTAGCCGTCATAATGCATGCTTTTGTTGAAGTTCAAATTTTCCGCGTCTAGATGAAATTTGTCTTGTCTTTCCAGCAGTGCATATACTGAACGTCACTGCTAGAGCCCAAGATGAAAACAAGAGCTGAAAGCTCATATGGCACTTGCAAGGCTAGGTCAGAGGATGAAAGTAGGAATTCGTCAATTCGTGGGTTTCTTTTGATCATTTGTAAGCAAAACCCTTGAGATAAGAATGATCATGGGTCCTTGGAAATCACGAGACTGTATCGTTTGGCAATGCATTTGGCTGTGCGCACTTTAAGGGCGCTAGAAAATCATCTGTAATCAAAACTCTTGAAGCAAAAAAGATGATCACCAGGAGCACGAAAATGTATATTTTACTCAGAAGTATTGTTTGTACTTTAAGGAATTCAGTTGTAAGCAAAACCCTTGAGGCAAAAATTATCATGGGCTCATAGGGATAACGAAAATGTATCTATTGCTTAAAAGTATTTTTGTACTTTGCGGTTAGCATTAGTACTTTAAGGGATGGCCGGATCTGAGAACTAACTATTTCTTAGCCAATCATGTCAAGTCTCTAATTTTCAAGCCAAGTTTCATCGTCCTAGCATGTCTGGAAGTACCTTAACTTGCGATCACCGGAATTCCGGACCCCCCTAACTCCCCCACAATACTCGAATCCGGTCCGGTTCTGTCACTGATCTACATAGGGCTTGTGCTTGTTCTTCCCACCAAGTTTCATTCCGATCGCTCCACTCCAAGCATGTCACAAGGTTTCGGGACCCCCCCTCCGACCCCTCCCCCCAGCTTCATCGGATCCGATCCGGACTTGAAATGGGACATCCGAGACATGTGGTCTTTCTACATACCAAGTTTCATTATGATCCGATCACCCGTTCGGAAGTTATACATGCCTCAAGGGTCCGGATTCCCCCTCCCTCCTTTCCCCCCACGATGGTCGGATCGGGAAGCTGACTGTTTCCACGTTAATCTGGTCGTGTCCCTGATTTGCCTGCCAAGTTTCATCGTCCTAGCCCACCTGGAAGTATCTTAACTCCGTATGACCGGAATTCCGGAACCTCCCTCCAACTCCCCCCCCCCCCCAGTGCACGAATCCGGTCCGGTTCTGTCAATGATGTACCTAGGGGTTGTGCTTGTTCCTCCCACCAAGTTTCATCCCGATCGCTCCACTCTAAGCGTTTAACATGATTTCCGGTTCCCCCCTCCGACCCCCCCCCCCCCCACATTCATCGGATTCGGTCCGGACTTGGGTTGGGACATGTGAGACATGGTATCTTTCCAAATATCAAGTTTCATTAAGATCCGATTACCCGTTCGAAAGTTATGCATGTCACTAAATTCCGGATTCCGGCTCCCCTCCCTCCCCCCACGATGGTCGGATCGGGCAAGTGACGATTTCCAAGTTAGTTTGGTCGGGCCCCTAATACGCCTGCCAAGTTTCATCGTCCTAGCACATCTGGAAGTACCCTAACTCGCGATCACCGGACTGACCGACCGACCGACCGACCGACAGACCGACCGACCGACCGACAGACAGACCGACCGACGGAAAAGTGATCGGTATATGGCACTTGGCCGGAAGGCAAGTGCCATAAAAATAAGAAATAAATCCCGTAGCAGAGTCAAAATAATTAAGTGTATTCAAATCCAAGATATAAAAATAAGCTTCATGCTTTTCAGTTAAACTGGACACTAATTATATTAAAGGTTAACTCTCTTCCATCTCGGTTGATATCAGAACAGAGCAAAATAACACTAGGGAGTAGCACCAAAACTTGAAAGAAGTGACACACACTCGAACAGCAGCGACACTAGCACCACTAGCGATAGTGAACGTCCCTACTGAAACTCAATCAGTCGCGCACCAGCGCTGGCTCCAATAACTTCATATTCTGAACACAGCAAAAAAAAGATACAACCTGCCCTGTTTCATCGATGTATGCAGACGGCGTCTTAGCTTTACTAGAAATGTCTAAACCCGCAAGTTTGTCTCGCTTTTGAATGTTAATTTTATATTATTTATATTTTATTAATGGTATTTTGTTATATTATTGACCATATTTGACCATATTTATGATAAGACGTTGGTAAAAATGTTGAAAATTGTATATACGTATCGACTGTATTGCTGTGACTTATGTTGACGTAAAAACAACCCATCGGCTCGTCCGTTATATGTTTTTTAGATTATATTGAATTGAATTGAATTGAAATCCCGCAAGCGTGGTGGCCGGCGCCATGAGTATATGGCCCGTTTACAAAACAAGGGAAGTGTAGGTCTTGACGCTACTCCCTACACTGTCAGAAGTTTCATAACAGATCGCGCATAACACTTTCAAGAAGAACACCTTTTCACTTAGAAATAAAGTGTTATGACCAATTAAGTTTACACTATTTCGTGCCTAGATCCCCAACAACACCTTCAATTGGTAAAAATACTACACTGTCAGAAGTTAAATAACGACAACAGAAGGATGCCCGGTTTCAACAGATAACACTTTGGGATGCCCGGTTTCAACAGATAACACTTTGGCCTCTGTGCTTTTAGTGGAATAAATCTTATCTATCTTATCTTATCTGTTATTTTTCTTTCGTTCCCGTTAGTATTTTTACCAACTGAAGGTGTTGTTGGAGATCTGGGCACGAAATAGTGTAAACTTAATTGGTCATAACACTTTATTTCCAAGTGAAAAAGTGTTATTCTTGAAAGTGTTATGCGCTATCTGTTATGAAACTTCTGACAGTGTAGTGTTATTTTGCTCTGACACGACACCAGAGCAAAATAACGCTAGGGAGTAGCGCCAAGACTTAAGAAAAGTGACACACACTCGAACAGCAGCAATACTAGCACCACTAGCGCTAGTGAACGTCCCTACTGAAACTCAATCAAGTCGTGCACCAGCGCTGGCTCCATTAACTTCATATTATAAACACAGCAAAAAAAAGATTAAACCTCCACTGCTTTCTTGATGTGTGAAGACCGCATCTCAGACTTACTATAAATTTCTAAACCCGCAAGTTTGTCTTGCTTTAAATGTCGCAAGCGTAGTTGACAGCGTTGTGAGTATGGCCCGTTTGCGAAGCACGGAAAGCATAGGTCTTGGCGCTACTCCCTAGTGTTATTTTGCTCTGCACGACACGTTGGTTGGTTATTAAAGGTCAACTTTCCTCCATCTCGGTTGATATCGCAATAACAATCTCGGCGGCCATTTAAAAATATCAACTTCGCTCCCTCTCGGTAGATATTTTCTATAACCTTTCCAGCGTTCGGCTCGGATAGGTTATTTTCAATGGCCGGCTCGATGTTATTTTCCGATATCAACCTCGATGTCGGAAGTTAACCTTTAATAACATATATTAATTTAGATATTAAACAGATATTAATTTAATATCCACCTCTCCGAGAGTTGGATAAGAATAGTCTGCAATATTATTGCTGTTGTCGTCTTTTCGTTGTGTAGTTTGTTTTGTCTATGGCAGTTTGCTGAATTACAAATTTACGAATTATTTCAATCATTCATTCAAAGGTCGCGCAGAGGCGTTGTTAGCCAAAATTTTTGGGGAAGGCCAAAGTATTTTAACGACTGCCTGGTGCACAAAAAAACGACTGTTTTCAAAAAAAACTCGACTGTTATAAAGAAAAATCGACACATCAGAAAATCGAATATTTATAATAAAAATGGACTGTTTTACGAAAATCGTAGCGCTCGCGTCGACTCTTTTCGCACGACTTTTTACCGACTGTCCGACAACATCGAGGGGGGGGGTATGATTATGTTTGGTTGGTTATTAAACAATAGACTTGATCTGAATCGGTCAATCTTTGTCATCCCTTTTACAACGTAACCAAAAACTTTAGCAAATGGTTGCAGCGCTTTCCACAACATGCTTCCTTTGACACTGATGGAAAAGCACCTTCTTGCCAATACTGCAGCTGTTGGATATGTCTCGGAGACAAAAAGGTCCTCGCGTGGGAATATGGCCCAGGAAAATAGACAAAACATAATTCCCACAGATGGCAACAAGGATCCAATCTTGACTGTAGAGTAGAGTAAGTAAACGGAAATTGACCTCTACGTCAAACATAAACACTAAAATATAAATATGTATACACTCACCGACTGAGCTGTCAAGGACAGCTAAGTTGGCGTTCGTGAGGTACGTTCTGTAAAGTTTGCCGTCGCTCAGACGAAGATTTGACCTTTTTCACTTTACGAAAATTGCGTGTGGCAATCACTCTTAAAGCACCCCTCGCACTGTTTGCTGTTTTGTTCCAATATTTTAAAATAGCTGAATACTTCGAATCTAGGCTCTGCTTTTAACAAATTGCCCACAGTTTTAGCTGTTTTAAGCCTTTGCCCAACCAGTGGATTTCTATGGTAAATTTTAAATAAACGGTTTTAGTGACGACGGAGCTTCTCACAAACAATCGGAGGGAGCATAATACGCATGAAAAATAGTGAAACAAGGTAAGTATGCAAATCAGTGAGATTTCGTCTGGGTTTAGAATGGACTCTGTGGAATTCGGGTCTCTGGGTTTAAGGAGTATTGGAGCGATTACGGAAGTAAGTTCCATTAGCATTATATGTACGAAGGGTCCTTTAAAAAAAAAAAAAAAATCTATTCAAATTATTTGACCTTATCACATATATACCATGTGAGTGTATTTTCAGTTTCCTGATCTCACATATTCGAAATTTATTTTCAAATTTTGCTTTGGATATTTTCTCCTATGGGTCCACCATACTAATTTTGCAAAAAAGAAGTTCATTAAAGTTGAACTTCTTGCCTACTGCCGTAAATGACTCTCCGCAGATTTGCGGAGCAACTTTACAAACTTTGCCTTTATGCATTGTCCAAATAGGTATAATAATAGGTATAATCACATATATACCATATGAGTGTATTTTCAGTTTCCTGATCTAACATATTTGAAATTTATTTCCAAAATTTTACAACATCCTGCCCTGTCTGCCCACGACATCATTAGCCAGTTCTTTATTCCTGAGACCGTTTAATGTCAGTGTCAAAATTGTAAGTGTATTAAGTGTCTTTTAAAGTGTATGTGAAGATTGCAGCCATGTTTATTTATTTTGTTTTGTTCAGTGTTTTAATATGTAAGTTTTATTTTGTTAAATTTTACTCCGCTATTACCAAAAAGCGGGTTACAAATCAATCAATCAATCAATAAGGTGTAATACGGCATATACAGATTCGTCTTTTCCTCGTGGCGCGCTGTAATAAGCTGCATAAGGAGAATAGACCCTGGTTGTACTTTTTCTTTTGCAGAGCCAATCAGATCGCTTGGTTGGGCTCCACCAGCGGGCCGAGTAAAGAGCAGCTTCGCCACGGGATCACTTTGTCGGAAGTTTAAGTAACAACTTTTTGTCGGAAGAAGTTCTGTGACGACTGCCTGTTGTTAGATCGAGCAGGGACCCATAAATTTCCTGTAATGACTCGCCATTCAGGAGGCTTGTCATTTCCTATGCTTCTATGTTGCTATGTTGCCCGAGCGTCACCTAGTTTCCAAAAATTCCACTTGCGTCGAATCGGCGTTCTTGCTCAGATAGAGCCAATCCCGGGCCTCCTTGGACGTGAGACCAAAGAGACTCCTCCCTCAAGGCAATATTTTATCCCCGTGGGTATTTCTCGAACTATCTGACGCTCGGTCAAGAGCGCATCAGAAATCTCTTATTGACAAGCCTCCTGAATGGCGAGTCATTACAGGAAATTACGGGTTCCTGGTTCGAGAAACAACTGCTGCCCATACGATAATTTAGTAGTTCTTAAAACATAACGGTCGTAAAAATTGTACTTGTGTAAGCAGTACCAAGAACACTTCTTCTGACCTGTAGAAGCTCGAAAAATCGTATCAGTGTGGCAACACCGAAAGGCACATTGATACTTTCAGTTTGAACAAGGGCGTGTATTAAGACGTAGGCTATCCATCACGGATAGCGCTATGCAACTTATTTCACCTATTTGAAGTTTGAACAATGCTTTACGAACGCCCGAAACACGCCAGTGATCCTAGGGAAGAACAAGAAACTTCACCCAGACAAATCCACAAAACTGACTCGAATCCTATGTAATCAAAGCAACAACGTTTACTGTGGTGACATTTCTGGTTCTTCGCTAGGCACACGGCGATTTTTCGTCAGCACGAAGAGTTAGTCATCAAGAGTATAGTCAAGGGGGCAGAAGCGTCGAGTCAAGTAGCGACTACGTTTTTTGTCGGCGCAGGCGATTTGACGACACGACATGAATAAGGAAAGACAAGTTGGTGGGAAATTTCAAAAAATTCGGGTTTATTCTGCAAAGTTCAGAATCATAAAAGATTCGAGGGAAGCTGTTCAGGTTTCTGGGCGTGCTTTTGAGACCTTATATTGACCTGCTATTTGTCCTCTTGTAGGAATCTAAACTGGGCAATCAGTTGCACCATTTCAGTAAACCGAAGGAGGGAAGGGGAAAGATCAATTTTGGCCAGTTTATTAGGCCTACACTACACTTGCTCATATTTTAATTACTCTTCATAGGATAAATTTAAAGTAGTTTTCGAATATAGCCTTTCGAAACCTGTTTCGGCCAAAAGATGGCGCCTAGGAGGAGGCTTTGACTTGTACGGGGCAAGCCCCCCAAACAAAAAGAAAAAATAGCGCCTCTGCGGGCAACCGTTCTGGCCAATCAAATTTCGGATCGCAACAACTGGAAAAGAAAATAATCTGGTGATATTATGAACATTAAAAACTGTTGCCACCTGATGTTCCAGTGCGGCCCACCTTTACGACTGCAGAGTTCCTTCAAAGTGACACCGGAAAAGAGATAGAGTCAGTCATACTTACTCAGTTTCGTTGTTTTCGAACACAATCTGCCCACTGCAATCAACATAATCCTTTTCTGGCTTGGCAGTGCCCTCTTCACATTTGTAGGGAACTGCTACTCGCCCTCTTGCACCGCTCCATCTCACTACTTTCAGCTCATAATTTCCAACCGACTCGACGATTTCGATGTCTTTCTCTGCTAAGTTGAAAATACCACAGTGATCATCGTCGAGAATCATAACGGTAGCTAAAGATGGTGCAATAATCTGAACCGTATGGTGTTTTCCTGCAGGCGAGACCCCGTTGCTCGTCGTTTCACCATTGGACGTCAGCTCGGTTTGGGTCGCAAGTCGGACGTTCAAAATACGCAAATAAAAGTGTTCATCCTCTTCAAAAACATCATCGTCAATAACACAAACCGGGAAGGATTTTGTAAGTTCACCGGGACCAAAAATCAGAGTTCCTTGGGTTGCAACATAATCAGACCCCGCATTGGCAGAACCATCTTCTGTCTTGTAGTCGACGTGGACGATCTGGTTCAGATCACCACCTTCACGCCGAACCGTGGCCATGAATTCACCAACGTTTTCCATTACTGTGTAGTGTCCAGGGTCGAAGTAAATCTTGATAACATGGTCGTCCTCTCTCTCCGCAACTTCTAGTACTTCGAGATCGCTCTGGGCTTTATCCATCGCTTTTTTTACAAGATTGGTACCTCCTGTCAGCTTTCTCGTGGCTTGGATCCGGTAGAACGCTCTACTCTTAGGGCCGGAGTTGGCCATTTCCTCCCTGGCAAGAGCTTCCAGCTGTTTCATTTCCACGTTGGGATGTTTCTTTCTCAGATCCCGCAGGATTCGGATGAACTCCCTGCGGTGCTCTTCGAACTCACGGATTTCTTCGTTCTCTTCGTCTTCGAAGTGCTTGAACTCGTCGTTGCCATCTTTGTTCATTTTATCTCCGAGCTCGACATCGCCTTCGTGCTCGACGATCATACCACGTCTGTTCATTCTATATTGCTTAGTCTTAAATTTGTACAGCTTTCGGTCAGCAAAGTAGGCAGTGTAGACTGTTGCAGGGAAAAACATGAGGGTCAGGATGCCTTCCCAGACTTCAACAACGCCGTAGGAAATGACGGCGAGGATAATGTAGAGCCAGATATAGGCAAAGACGGACCACGTGGCAGTGACAAAGAATACTCTGAGGTGCTTAATCCTGCGAACCTCGCCGTCTGGAATAACGTATACACATAGTCCAATGATCATAAACAGATTGAAAGCAGCACTACCGACAATCGTTCCGGGGCCAAGATCACCGGCTTCGTAGTTCTTAGCATAGACTTCGATAATGGAAAGTAGAATCTCCGGAGCGGAAGAACCCAGGGCCATCAAAGTCAAGTTCGCAACAGTTTCGTTCCACACTCTAACAACAACAATTTGTTTATCCCCATTTGGCCTTTTCACTGTAATTTCCTTTTCCTTAGAGGTAATTACCTCAATGGACGCCATAAACCTGTCAGCAACGATCGATACTCCGATAAATAAGTACACCATGGCAATAAAGTACACTAGTCCTCTAGCAATGCGATCACCGGGACTCAAATTTTCAAAAGGCCGCCACATCGGTATGAGCAGACCGTCTTCGCATTGTGGATATTCCGACGAGGTTGTTACGTTAGCACTATTACCCATTACGGTAGAGAAGTCCTGGAATAAAATCCAAGCGACGAGCAACGTGGACACCATTTTGGCAGTGGTAAGGTCTGAGTTGGAAAAAGTCTACAGGTTTAGTTTTCTCTTTTTTCTCACTGACACCATGATTTCCAGGACATGTTTGACGCACTTGTCCTGGGAAAACGGAACCGACTGATTTTGCCCAAGGCTATGATTGGAGCTGGAGACTCCAAGTTCCCGAGGATATGCGCGACGTGGCAATTCCCGGCGACAAACTTGCGAGCTCCTGGAGCTCGTCGGCACAGTGAGGCAACAGAATATGACTTTCCCAGCGACAGGTTCTGGTATTTCATTTTGCTGAGCACGCAATGAAATGAAAATATTACGTTAAGAATGGGCCCCGTAGCCCTATATTTTGGAAGTTGCCCATTAAGGGATGAACAAAATATTTGTTCAAGCTAACGTGACACTCGATTTAGGAGTAAGGTGACATGCTACCTTACCTTACCTTGCAGATAACTTCTGCAGAATTCTGTTTCTCCCACCCGACCTTTTCCGCGTACAAGAGCACTAAAACACATAGAAACGTGCAAAGTCACCTCGATAAATGCTAAAAGAGATACGGCAAAGAAAATGCGGCGCTTCGTTGCTCCGTAATTCACATGATCTATTTTCATCGAACGAACAATTTCTTTTTGATTTGTGGTACTTCTAAATGCTTATACCTCTATGCTTGAAATATTTAGCAACTACAGAGGTAAACGATTGCCGAAAAAAAAAATCTTTTGGGTCAGGCGCAATAGCGGGCTTTCTGCAAAGTGACCTTACAATCTGAAACTGAGCAATCTTGAGCTTCGTCATTATCATTACCAATTGAAATTCACGCTTTTGTTGAAATTCAAATTCTCCGCGTCCGGGTGATCTTTGTCTTATGTTTGAACATCGTTTTTAGAGCCCCAGGTGACAAAAGAGTCAAAATAGTCAACATAGTCAAAGTAGTCAAAATAATCAACATAGTCAAAAAGAACAGCTGAAACTCACATGGCACTTGCAAGGTAGTTCGTATTTATACGGTCCGGACATATAAATGGGGCCTTTATGACATGTGCTCTCGCCAACTGTCAATTCCCATCAGGATCGGATCACGCGTTCAACTGTTCTGCGTGTCACAGATAATACAGGAATGAAATCAAAACAGGGATCCTGCCTCAGAACAGGGATCCTGACTCAAGGGAGAAGAAGAAGAAATGAACTCCCCGCGCACACTGCCCGGGTCTGTAAATGTACGAGTAATGCTTGTGAATCCGAACCTTAAGGGGGGTTAGAATTCACTTGATCGTGGCCCCTTACGGATCATGAAAGGATAGAAGTCGTTTGACCAAAAGTATTTTGTGCTCTTTAAAGGGTTTGTTCTTTTTTTAATCGAAGCCGTTAGGCTGTCTATTCTCTGTTGGGTCGAGCGGTGGGGAAGTACCTCGGGAAGTACGCGACTCTTCGGAGATGAATTGGGTTCGTAGTCCTTCCGTTTGGATTCTAAATTACTATCTCACACGGATATAGGCACACTATAGGTAACACTTCACTTATGTTCAAACAATGCACAAAACGGATACGCCGACTACGATGCCAAACGCATCGTAGCTTGGCATCGTGTGCTTTGGCAGCTACGATGCTACGATGCGATCACTTCTTTTTTACTCTTAACTTCTATTGACTTAACTTGGTCCTGGGTCGGGACGTCTGTTTATAATCTTCTCTTGGCTTCAAAACTTGCCACAAAAGTATGACCGCAGTTTCTGTTGAAACCGTATCGTTATTATCCCAAACAAACCCATTAAAGGTTAAAGTAATTTGGATGTGGAATCAGATAAAGGATTTATTAGCTCGGATGTGGGATCAAGTGGTGGTTTTCTTGGCAAAAATGTGGTATTTTTATCATAGTTTTTTTTTTGTTTTTTTTTAGGGTTTTGGATCGATAAGAAGATAGTTCTTCGAATAATAAGTATAACGATCTACAACACACGTGCCGTTAACATGCACACTTTTGAGGAGTCTTCAAGCTCCTCCAGAATCAAATCCTTCGTACCAGAGTTATGCATGCCACAAGGTTTACGGACCCCCCTCCCCGCTTCCCATTCACTTCCCAACTCCGCCGATAATGTCCGGATCTGATATAGTTCTGTAATTGATTTGGTCTAGAGCTGATGATTTTCCCTCCCACCAAGTCCGCTACTGCTACCGGTCCCTCCATTATAAGTATGTCATGGGATTTCTGGAGCTCCACCATAGTTTCCGGACCTGGTCCGGAGTTGAAATTGAATATTGGAGGCACTTACTCTGGCCAATTATCAAGTTTCCTCAGTTATCGTTCCGTTTGCCAATTCTGCATGCCTCATCTTTCCGGGCTGACAATTTTGTCACAGGAAGTGACAATTTCTAAGTCAATTTTGTCGGTTCTCTAATATGTCTGCCAAGTTCCATCATCCTAGCAAATCTGAAAGTGCCCTTAAACCGCGATCACCGGAATTCCGGGATACCCCCACCAACTCCCCTCCCCCCACACATACAGTGCCCGGATCCAGTCCAGCTCTGCAAATACTGTCTCTTGAGCATGTGCGTGTTCTTCCCCACAAGTTCCTTACCGATCCCTCCAGTCCAAACTTGTCACTAAATACTCTCCCCCGCCAACTCCTCCCACACTTGCTGTGCACTAAAATCGAGAGTGGGCAGCCCCCGGTTAGATCTGCAGCAGCTGACAGACGGTGAATGACTTTCTCCATGCTACTTTTGCGTGCCGATTGCCGGAGATTCCTCCGACTGAAAAGAATAGTCCTTTGTCTATGCCGAAATATCCTTGTAGCGACGGTATGACGGTATGCCATCTAACGGATAATCTGGGCCACAGAAAAGAAAAGCCATGATTTGTGCATGGTCTCGAAATCAAAACACAACTCTTCCAAGAAATGATCTTTGATGAAATGGCTCAGAAATATCATTCGTTCATTCGTTTATTCATTTTCCGAAATACCAATACTTTCCATGTAAAATTTGCGATTTTCTTGTTAGTGCTTGTCGGCTCTGTCCAGCCTTCCCACTCTCCCACGTGGTCGCTGGACGCAAAGTATCTGGAAATTTAACATGCCCTCAGAACGTGTTCCACCCTTCCAACAAAAGTCATTCTTTATTCCGTTCCAACCTCGTGAAAAGTTACGACGCGTTCCAAGCTTCTCGAAATAATAACTAACAGTAACTATTTGCTTACCACGCTCGGGAGCGTAGTAAGCATAGTAACTACGATCTCTACAATATAATAATAATATAATATTTATTTATTACCCACTTACATCAAAAAGATAAATAGTGGAGTAGAAATTTGAAGGAAAAACGGAAAAGACATGAAACAAAAAAGAAAGTCTACAATAACATTAATAAAACAAACGGATCAAACCGTGATGAGGTGACAAACGCCGATACGCTTCTCTGACAACCTTTCGTGCAGATCAGTCAGCTTCTCAGTAATATTCGGCAGACAAAACTTTTTTACTATCTTTCGATTCCTGTAGCCTACCGTAGAGGAAGATAAAGAAGAAATTTACAGAAGGGAAATAAGAAGATCGAGTATCGCTAAAATCTTGTTTCTTAAATATGTGGTAAAGCCCAGAAAGATAAAGAGCAAAATGATCGGGAAAAGTAGAATAAAGCTTATCAAGGTCACTACGATCGACCTGACTAGCCCGTGGTATAATGATAGTCGCGTTTTTGAAGTTTCCGTGGTATCTGTTCCACGGACCACGGTAACTGGACCTGCAATTAGTCGTTTTTGCAGGCCGAAGTTGCAATTTTCGAAGTCATCCCAAAAGAAAAACTGATATCCAGTCACATCTTTAAGTTCCAACCTTCATTCCCACCAATTTGACAAAATCCTACGCTCTATTGTTGGTAATGATGAAATTGAGGACTTTTTCAGATACCACAGTCCACACTCAGTTACCACGGTCGGACCATGGTATTTGTATATCAGGTACCACGATAACTGGCCAGATACCACGGTAACTGCAAAAACGTCGTTTGACCCGTGGTATCAGGAATCAAGGTAACTGCGAAAGCGACTTTAGACCGTGGTGTCAGATACCATGGTACCTGCAAAAACGCAACTAATATATTGCCGAAATAGAAAAAAAAACTTTTCCAGCCGTAAAGCCAAGAAGCCAGGATTCATGACGGTAAGTAGGGTGAAACACACTCTCTGATAAAAAAAAATGTTAATATCGTTAAAGGGTGAATCACCCCCCCCCTTCGGACCACCCCTGAACACAACCTGAACCACCTGAACACACTGCGGCAGCTTTCCTGCTCATTTCTTCGGCGCTCCATAAAAACCTGCCTTGGTTCGCGGTATCTTCGTCATTTGGTTCTTGCTGACTTGTTGATTGCCGGAGAGTCAAAGTTAAAAATTTGATTTAGACAAAATATTGGTATTTGGCCATGTTTTCTCCCAATAATACTATTTGAAAAGCTTTAGCTTAGTACAGAATAATGGGGTGGTGTTTTGAGGAGGCAGGACACTGCTCTAATGATGAAAAAGTGAAGTCAGTTGTCTACCACAAGTCCTTGAATATTCTTCTGGCATTGACAGAAAGGAATCGCATCTGTGTGTTGGATGGACTTGGAGCTCATCTTCTGCATTCTGTTGGACTGACATCACATCCATCTGCTGATGATTCTGCTAACACGGGTCAGTTTCCATAGGTTTGATCGACAGATAGCCAACGCCTATTTTATAGGCCAGGCTGGTAGTAGGCCAGGCTGGTAGTAGGTACATCATCATATTTACTTTAGATTGAACTTGCAGTTGACAATACGGAGTTGCCTGTTGACGTCCCTGGTTGACAGTCTGGAAGTTGACAATGCAAGTCTTTCCATTACTTAACTTGAATTTGAAAGCATCTTTTGTTTTGGTCATCACTATCTCCCAGTGTTACCAGATGGTTGACACCCGCATACCCATTGCGCATTGTTCTCGAATGAAATTTTATAACATTCGCCCCTGCAACCCCTGAAATCTGAATATTAATAACTATGAGTGGTATATCTGGTTTTCACTTTTGAAATTTGTCATAGCAAAATGGTGCAATGCGCACACCTGAAAAATTCAAAGCGCAGCCGGTGCAAAATGTGTACCATCTGGCAACACTGCTGTCTCCTTGGGCAAAGAGCTCCAGAGGGTGACATTTGTTTGGGAAGAAGTTTATCGCTCGAATTTTCTTATGAACCATTGCGTTAGGCCTCGCTTGGCAGTCGCTTGGTGTTGGAGGCGTCTTGTGTACACTTGTTCATAGCAGATGGTGCTGAGCAGGTTATGGCGAAGAATAATGTCCTCTTATCTTCACTGAACAGTCAGCCAAGGCAAAAGATTGTAGATATAAGAACAGGAACCTCCTGATCGTGCAAGGAATATCATTATAGGATCTCTGAGCTCATTTGCCATTTTATGCTAAGGGGCTGGCACTCCTGGTATTGGGTATTAACGATGGTCAGAACCTGTTCATTTATAATTGTAAGGACTGTTTGGTGGAAAATTGTACCATGCCTTATGACTCACTGTGAATCTTCCCATGTCCCAAGGCAGACCAATGCTAAGATAACTTTGTCAATGAGTTGGAAAAGAGAAAGAGTTAGTTATTTGATTGAGACAAAAGGCTATTGTGGCCTCAGTTTTGTCCAGAGTATTTGGCCTACCAGCCATTTGTGTCCAGAGTTTTGGCCTACCCCACGTCGCAATAAAATAATAGTTCTCTGATAGAATTTATGCTTTTCCCTGTTATCAGAAGTTTCTTTACTGCAGGAGGGAGCTGAAAATATCATTGTATTTACTCATTTTGCAGACTGCCCCAATGTCTCTATCTTCTCACTTCCTGGAGGAAGCTCAGGACTATTTGCAACAAGTGGCCAGAAAGTTGGGTTCCGGCATGACTTGGGTGGCATTTTGCTTTTAGAAACAATTCTGCAAAGCCCAGCAGAAGGAAAAGATGAAGAAGTTTGGGTGGAGCTGCCATATTCTGAGGTAGGTCCCTACAATATCCAATATCCAATATCCAGATTTTCTGGTCTGTGGCCAAATGGGTTGGCGTGCCGAACTCCCAAGCGAGTGGTCGCTGGTTCGAGTCTCAGTGATGCCAACCCTTTGGTCTAGGGTGAGGGTCATTGGCGTTTCCTTGTAAGACAAGCCAAAGTCCACTCAGCTTCGAATGGGTACGTAGAGCAAGTAGAGCAACCTAGGGAAAAGGACGGGAAGCGCCCAACCAGGCATTGCGCTCCCAGCCGAGGGCAGAATGTCAGGAGATTGGCATTTGTGCTATGCGAACATTCCGGGTTACGTGCGAACGTTTGCTTGCTTTTTTGGGTTTTTCATTTGTTTTCTGGTCCTTAGGTCTCTAGTTGAGAGGGTGACAGTAGACATGACAGTTTCTACTACTGAGGAGTCATGATTTAAGGAGAGCCCATGCCAAAATGGGTGAATGACTGCTGAAAAAACTTACCAGTAAATTAATTAATGTAGTGCTTGCCTTTGTCACAGGGAATGCTGAATGGTTAAGAAACATCTCAACTTTGCAGCAAGTAGTGAAGCAACCATTTTGGCATCTGAAACAAAAGTTGGGAATATCTGTTTTTTATATATAATCTCTAGTAAAGATTGTAACACGCCAAATGTATATTGTAACAGTGGAGTACAAAAAACAAAGGCAAAACAGCACTAAGATAAATTAACATGAACACCAAAAATTTAGACTGAATTTCTAAGTGGGCCTAAAAAACTTATCAAAATCATCATGTAGGCGACGAGCTGAATGACGGGGTGTGAATAGTGTAGTAGAGATGAAGACGTTCTCTCCAGTGACCGCATGACGCATGACATCCTGAACATTGGACATGTGTAATAATTTAAAGATGTAAGAGGAAGGAGGGGATACATTAAAAATGTACAATGATTATATTAGAACGTCTGTGGGGTCGTTAATTTGAATGACCTCTTAATTCTCTAAGGGATTGGGATTGCTCAAAGTAAGTTGGCATGGGAGTAGGAATGAGGTAAGGAGTGAGGTGGAATTGGTACATGGGCTTTGCTCCTCAACTTCGAGGAGTGTATGGGGGGGGGGGGGTAAAATTATGGTCAGGAATTGTTCTCTTGTAAAAATTATTTTGAAAGTTGATACAGGGGTAAAAGAGCATGCTTAATCAGGAAAATGTTAGTAAAATTAGTTTGAAAGTCTTGAGCTGAGGTTGATACCCGTCTACTCTACATCCGTCTTCGCCGTTGATCATCGCTAGAACAAATAATGCAGGAGGCGTACTCCGCGTGCTGACCCGCTCTTGAGCGCGTCCAGAGAACCAATCAGCTTTGTCTTCTACTTTTCCTCAAGGCGGCTTCACAGCGATATAGCTAATTTTGGAGGTAACGAAAAGTGACGTGGCGTGAAGCGTATAACCTCCACTCGTTTGCATCGGGCAGGGTACGGAAAAATGTTTGACTCCGCATGTTCGTGTTACAGAGTTTGGGAGATGGAGGCTCTATCTGATTATTTGTTCTTCCTAGTACTTAATACTGCAGTACTAGGTAGTGCATAATAAATTCATTTGTCCACTGACTGGTTCACGAAAGTCAAGTCGTATTCAAGGTCCCACCAAAACCTTTGTTCTTGTTTTTAGGCAATGCAGTTGCTTGGTTGGCTCAATCAGCTAGACCTTACTCAAAGACCAAAAGCCAACGAATGGAAGAAGAAGTTGGTAGACTCTCTGAGCCAGCATATTTCGAATGACGCGTCTCAAGTAAAACCAAACTTCAAAGCTGCATCTGTAAGGGAATTTCTTGTTTTCAGAACGTCTGTATAGTGGCATGGATTAGTTCAAAGACTTGGTTGGGGCATGGTTCTATTGGGGACTGTACCACTCTTGTCATAAGTAGAGGTATATTTTATTCTGACGAGTAGACGACCCTTGGATGCTTGACTGCAGGCTATCCACAATGGTATTCGGTCAAGACTACCAGGAAAGAAAGAGGTGTACTTTGTAAAAGCTCCCTAACATTTACACAAAGATGCTCAGTTTCAGCTCGTGTGAGAAATCACAACATCTATTGATGTCATATCAACATTGTGTTTTGAGCCTTTAAGTGTCACTAGCCGTTAAGTGATACACTAAACGTGGTTTGCAACGTTACTATTATCAAATATAACACTTAATTGGCCATAACTCAGTTCATCAGTAACATTAACATATTTTGTTGTCTGTTATTTATAGAAATTGGGTATCTTTTTGTAAATGTTATGAACTTACGACAGTTACCAGATCGACAAAAAGTGTTCGTCTGTGTACCGGATTGGCAAAACATAAGTAATTGATAAATGACGAGGGACAGAAGCTTAAAGCAGAAGTGAAACCTTGCAATATCCTGTAGTCATTTCTCAGTCACCAGCGCCACCCACTCTCGGAGTCACAGTCTCGCTGTGAACCCATGTCCAATCTTTCTAACTGCGTTAAATCGAGATCTTTCTAACTGAAAGTGGCTTATTTGCATGGCAAATTGTTTACAGCTCCTCGCTCCGACACAGAAAATAGACGAGAAAGAAAGGTTTGAAATCGTGAACGCCCTTTTATTTTGTTTGAAAACTGTCCGACACTTCAGTGTTCATTACTTCTGGAGTATGGACTAGCTCTCTCTAGTACGTCATAGCAAGCCCTTATTCGCGCCGGAGTATTGTCTCATTGATTAGTTCTTGATCTCAATTCTCCTCGCGATTCTCTTCACAGTTCTCCTGTTTCGCGTTTTTTTACTATTGAGATGAAGCCAATTCTCCTTTTCTTGCATTTTTGTCTGAAACGAGAACGGGGAAAGCAAAGTCCTTCCTCATTGGTCAAAAAAGGGTGGGCCTTCAGTATAATGGGCGTGTCAGGTATTAACGGGTGGCGAAATTGGTGTTTTTGTCAAAAGCAAAAACTGAAATATGAGAAGAGCAAAAACGCTAAATCGTACCAGAAATGAAAAATGAGAAGCGGGAACTGAGAATTTAGACCAAAAACTATTCGTACGGGCGTTTGTGAGTATTTTAGACGAGTGGGATTTTCAGTGTAACGAAATACACGTTGGGTGTCCAGAGCAAAGTTGATTCTAGGTGGCACTTTGAGGCATCTTGGTTCCTGGATTCCGAGGAGAGGGGGGGGGGGATTCAGCTATTCAGTTTGTCTTTAATGATTGAATACTCTTTTTCTAGTGGTCTGTGATCACCTTCCAAGTGCCTGCCCAAACTGCCGGGATAATAACCACTCTCAAAGAAGCATTTGAAACTCGTCAACCTCAAGCTGTTGCTCATTTAGCTGCTCTGTGGTCTCGATTGGTTGGTCTGACCTCGGCACCTCCCATTGCCAATGGTGATTGGTCAGAGTCTAGCATAGAGGAAGGCGATACGGTGAAAGGCCTAGGACCGATGGCTCTTGAAGCGAACAGGCTTGATTCGTTTTTCAGATGGCCACATATGAAATACAGGTATTTATTATAATTATTACTATTTTTAATTAATATTATTATTGATTAATGAAATAAATAAAAATAACATAATTGTAGCCAAGTAAGGGACAAACAGTGTTGTATGTTTTACTCAGTGATATGATTTTTCGTTTTAATGATGTATTCCCTCCTCTAACAAATTGTATTTATATCTTTAATTGAAAGCTTTTATATAGAACATTCTTAGATTACAAAAAATACCAAACATCCTACCTTTTTCTCTCAGTCATAACTTAGTAATACATATAAACTTTCTGCTAAACTAATAACTTTTTCAGCCATCTTTCCAAAACAAACTATAGACCTAGCCCCCCCCTCATTTTGAAAAGGAGTACCCCTTATATTAGAAAGCTCTTCAGACCTCAGGACGTCTATTAAAGTTAATTTTGTCCTAACCAGAGGCGTTACTAGCCAAAATGTTTGGGGGGGGGGGACAAGGTATTTTACCGACTGGCTGGTCATTTTTACCGACTATTTTTGCGGATAAAAACGACTATTACTGAGAAAAAAAAACGACTGTGTTAACGAAAAATCGGCTGATTTTAAGAAAAACGACTATTTTTAAGAAAAAATAGAGATTTTTACGGAAAACCGACTGTTTTTGATTGTTTTTAAGAAAAAACGACTGTTTCTAAGAAAAAAATCGACTGTTTTTACTAAAAATCGCGGCGCTTCGCGCCGACTCGGCCATTTTTTACCGACTGGCCGACAAAATTTGGGGGGGGGGGGGGCGCCCCCCCCCTCCCCCCTCCAGTAGTGACGCCTCTGGTCCTAACACCAACTCCTTTGTCCGTAACGAGTAACACCACGTTCGTCATGATATGGAGAAGTCAGCAGATACTTTTTCGGTGGGTTTTCAGCTCTTCAGTGAAAAGCTTGGTATGCATAACTTTTTATGGGTAGCGTGTGAAAAACATAACTGCTATCATCCTCAACGTTATCTGTTGAAACCACGGATCCTTGTGTTATCTGATATGAAACTTCTGACAGTGCAGCTCAACCCTACAGTAAAGCTGCTTACCTCCGAAATAGGTTATCCTGAAAATTGATATATATGAGTTCAAGTTCAATGTTCAAGTTCAATTGGTTTATTAATAAATAAAAAATAAATCACACTTAATCACAACACTCAGTCCATTCCTGGACGCCGAGAACCAGAATCTTTACGTTTAGACATAAAACGCAGAGTGGTCACTGCTCCTACTCTCAGACACAGCCTTACCTCTCAAAAAACAAAACAAAAAACTAACCATTACCTTCCTGCGCCTCACCCCAGGGGAAACCACCCCATCACAAAATTTTTTTTTTCGTCCGGAGACCTTATAATTTATTCGTCCGGAGACCTTATATGCACATTTTGCCAAGATGTGTCTTACAAGGCAAGGGACATCGAAAGAGCCTAAAAACAGCCGATGCCGTGTGTAATTTTCTCTCAGCTTAATTTTTTAATTTTCGATTTCAAAATTCCAAGATTTGCCAAATTTTGCAATTCAGTTATTTTTTATTTTCGCAAGAGCTATTAGATTATTTGTTCTTGGTCGCATCCAAGGTCCCACCAAAACCTTTGTTCTTGTTCAGCATCACTCAGCTTGACCCATCAAGATAAGTAGGCTTCATTACGTCATCTTTAGTCTTGACTTATCAAGGACCCTTTCATTCTACTTCAATAGTATTTCCATCCATTCTCGTTCGCAAGATTCGTAACTTCGTAAGTGCATTCTATCTCCTGTATTAGCAATACACTGATATTTGAACAGTGCAAAACGGATACGTCAGCTAAATTTTATTCGAGCTATGTTTCGGCCCTTCTTGGCAAGGGTCCTCTTCAGGCTCAAAACCGCTCAAGTTGGAAAAATATAGCTCGAATAAAATTTAGCTGACGTATCCGTTTTGCACTGTCATATATGATTCGCAGTCAGCTTGGGCTAAAGGAATATTTATCAATACACTGATTATCACATCTGCCACGGTCGTTCTCTTTACGTGACGTATTATGCTCCCGACCACTGTTTCCGAGGAGCGTACCCGTCCAGAGAACGTTTGTGCAAGGCAAGGGACATGGAAAGAGCCTAAAAACAGCCGAATCCATGTGTAATTTTCTGTAAGCACAGCTTAATTGTAAAGTGGTCAACTATCTCAGAATATCTGAGCTAAAACAGTATGTAGTGCGGTCCTTTAAATAGGAGAGACGAACCCAGCTTAGCATCGATTTTGGCGTTGAAACCCCCGTGTTCCCCGACGACGTAATATTCTCCCTTCCCCCTATTCCCCTACACGTAGTAGACCCCAGCGAAAAAAAAACACCTGTGGCCCCTTTACATGAAAGATATAGAAGGAGTTTTGTTCCAGCATTTGTTGAGTTGTATAATAATCGATAAGTTAGTCTTTTTAGTGTCTTTTTTTATGACAAAATGGTACAGTGACATAACTAGTATTTTGTACGCGAAAAGGTCAGTTTGGCGGTAACGGTGTGATAGCTACGTCTAAGATATACAATTATGTGCTTCTGTTCTAAAAAGGAGTTCCCGTTGATAGTACACTGTCAGAAGTTTCATAACATCTGACACAAGGATACGCAGTTTCATCAGACACACACACACAAACTGTTAACGTTACGGACGAACTGTACTTTGAGCCCTTGTTAGAGCTTTGTCTGCGAAGTTGGGTTTTTGCGTTGCTCACGACATCATTTGCAGTCTTGGTTTTAACGAAAAAATAACACTTAAAGGTCACTTGTAGATAACATTAAAAAATCTTGTCTGTTCCAATTGCGAATCCTCGTCTTAAATGCTTTCAAAGTTCTGCCATTGTGCGGCAGTTCGAAACATAGCCAAGATAGTGAGAGAGTGTCAGATCTTGTGAAAATGTTTGCTTTATGTACTTTAGAATAGAATAGTAATTTATTCGTTCACACTTTCACGGTAACAAAACCAAAATTGGTGAATACTGTCATGCGATCAATATTACATATACATTAAGAAATACGTACAAATGGTCAAAGGCTATTTAAAATTTCAACAATCTTTGGTATAAAACTATTTTGGTAACTGCTGTGTTTGGCCGCTACTGGTTGGAAGATTGGGACCTTCATAGGGACTGCTCGCTCTTGCCTTTCCCTTACATTGTTTTTATGGAGGAGGGAAAAACTCATTGTAGATGGGGTACGGTACGAAATAAGCTTTTTACCCATCTCGAGGCGTAGGTTCAGTCTCCGTTTCTCCAAGGTATTACTTTTGGACGTGCTTAGAAGTATCGTTTTGTTTGGTAGGTATGCCTTACCTGAGCAGATGGCCCAAGCTGGTTTCTTTCACCAACCAAATCAGCCTGAGAGTGACCGAGCTCTTTGCTTCGTCTGCAATGTCTGCCTGGTCTGCTGGGAACCAAACGATGAACCATGGTGAGTACATCACAAGTTTTTTTTTGTTACTAAGCCAGGGCCCATAACTGAGGGATTCACAAGCACCTTCCACTACCTAACCTTCGATTTTGCCATCTTGTTTCTCTCTTGCGTATGGTCAGGTCTTTTCGCTGCCTGCAATTGCCCCAGGAACCACTTCTGTAAATGTTATGAAACCAGTTTACCAGACAACTCCGCCTTTTTGGTCAGAAAATAAAGCTTTTGTCAAGCGCATATAGTAAGTAACAAGAAAAGACAATCCAAGCTGTACGGAATATTTACAATTGATATTAGTACAAGGAACAACCAATTCGTACACACAATTCATGAAAAATGTGTCGAAAGAATACTTGGTAAAAAAACAAATTCTGAAACTGACTAGATGAATGCGCAAGATACGGTAAATAGCAACTGCCTGTGTTTGTCTCACGACGACTCACGGACGATGGGAGGGCAGGAGGGGATGAATGGTTCATCTGGTGACACGATATCTGTTCCCCCAACGTTTTTCAAAAGTCCGTCGGTCGATAAGTTTAAGCTAGTTGACGTCCCTTACTATGTCCCTTTCTGTTTGCCACTGACATGTCCGGCACTATTTATTTACCCTGATGCTGTATCTATTTCAGTATAATTCTACCTTAATTTACCTTACTACTATCAATATTCTATATGGCTAAGTCCAAAACACGCCAGTGATCCTCAGGAAGAAGGAGTAAACGTTTCCGTAATGACTCAAACTCGACGACTCAAATCCTGCGTCAAACAATCACGGCGCTCTTTGGGAGCAGCTGTGACACCGTTTCTTTCTTTCTTCCGCTGGTACCCGGAGATTTAGCATCGGCAAGGAGAGATGGTCATAAAGAGTATAGAGTTCGGTTGGACTTTCGGTAAAACGTATTTGAGGCATTACAGAACTTCTTACCAGATAGAGAAGCCGGTTGTGAGTTCAAGAATCATTTAAACTGACTGCGTTTTTGAACGTTTTTTGCGTCAAATTTTGCAAAGAGCTTTAATTTAATTAGATTTCTGGTTTCGAAATTTTTAATAGTACTATTTGAGCAGTTTTTTATTTGTTATTTATATCTCTTATCGCAGGTCCGAG
This sequence comes from Branchinecta lindahli, assembly GCA_023053555.1. Lineage (NCBI taxonomy): Eukaryota > Metazoa > Arthropoda > Branchiopoda > Anostraca > Branchinectidae > Branchinecta > Branchinecta lindahli. Next base: position 9,263,191 of record JAKZAO010000005.1, on the reverse strand, counting down.
CACGAACGGCACGCCGCCAGCTGCCCGTACGTAAACGGCAGTGCCACGCCAAACGTTCCCCTGAGTGTTACCATGGCAACCAGCCCTGCTATGCTGCATGGGGATAGGGGAGAGACAATTTCTTGTGTTTCTACCACTAGCAAAGAAGGTCTCATCGCCACTGGCACTGAGAGTGGCTCAGTGATTGTGTGGAATGTCGATAAACATCTGAAGGTAAGTGCAATCAAGACAGCCATTTCGTTATCCTATCAACCCCTCGAAACCAAAAAAAGGGTATATCCCAAGAAAAAAAAATTTCTCAAAAAAATGATGAAATATTTCTTTATCATCCGATCGGAGGGCTATCGCGCACAGTGTTGAAAATTGGAACGTCGGAAGAAGAATTTAAAAAAAATGTATTGACTTGGCAGCCAGTAGAACTTTATCCTTTTCAATCATGGACATGGTGACGGATGAAAACTTCGAATATAACCGTATAGAACCTAGTTAGTACTATAAAGCTACCCGTAACTTTACTAATATACATAGATTACTAATAATTGCGAAACTACGTTGCGTTGCATTGTTATTTGAATCGTTGCACAAACACTTCATTTTCTTACTCCTTATAAAAGGTACACCAATTAGCGCAAGTTTCCACCCTCACCCCCTGAAGGTGTCCGAGCTATGATGACCGATTCTTACCTAAAAGTCCCTCTCCGCGGTAGACATGAACATGAATATTTCTTTCAGATAGTAAATGGTAGGTACATCAACTATCAAAAGTTGCAAACCCCTCATCACTGTCGATGACTGTGGTCGAACAAGCGATTATTACATACACATGTGCTTCACTTGACAGTATAGTTTTTGAGGGCTAGGGGAAAAAGACATTTTCCCTTTGCCAACACGTCCACACATTGGGACACGTCGTACTTATGACAGAAGTTCATTCTACTGCAGTAGTATTTCTATCCATTTTCATTCCCGAGATTGTACGTGCATCCTATCTCCTCTATTAGTATTACACTGATTATCGCGCTTGCCACGTTTTTTCAGTTTACATGACGTATCAGGCTCTCGATAACTGTTTCCGAGATGCTTATTGGTAAGCTTATTGGCCAGTTTTTCATCCAAGGCAAGGAACATGGCAAGAAGTTAAGAAACAGAGGAAGCCTTGTGTTATTGTTTGACTAGAAAACCAAATAATAGTGTGTTGAACTGTTTTCGAAAATAACAGAACTTTGAATTTGGATCAAGAGCTCTCCGCAAGAAAGTTCAATACTTATTAGACTGAACGAAGCCGAAGCTGTTTTTGGAGATAGAATGCGAGGAAATAGGATTACGTTTCGGCGAAACTTGAAAATGAGACTGAATGAAGCCGAAGGTGTTTTTGGAGATAGTATGTGAGGAAATAGGATTACGTTTCGGGGAACCTTGAAAATGATTCGTGTTTTATTTTTAGCGAGAGATCTCCTTCCAAATCGGCTCATCGGATGGCGTTAATGGTTACAGCAACGCCTCAGTTGATTTAGACCACACACTGACATCTCTTTGTATTGTTGGCCCTTACGCGACCGACAAGGCACGTTCTAGCCAGATCCATCCCAGCTTGATCGCGGGAGTATCCATACGAAGCATAAACTTCACCAACCCGAACCGGATTGACTACTCCGTCATTATGTCCTTCGAACCGATGGATGTAACGGATAGAGAGAATGGTGACGTCAAAATAGCACCAGTACTGCTGGTGTATGATGTGTCTAGGCAGTTGAAGTCACCAAGTTTTGTTGACGCCACCAAAAACCCGAAGAAAAAGTTTTCCATGACCAATGTGTACCATCCCGCGAGTAGTGGCACCCAGAAAGAGAAGAAGGAGGTGGATGTCTGGTATGATGGACTGTCTGATCCCTTAGTCGATAGTATCTTCATATCGGACTCAATGAGCGGATTGGGGTCAAAATATGGATGGCCACCCCCGACTAAAGGAAAGATCCAGAAAGTTGACCATGCTGATTTTGGCTCTGGTAGCTGTGACAAGTACGATGATAAATACGACCCACCCGTACTTCAACGGATTGAGCTCACACCCCTCATAGAACCGGACAGTGTCGAGTGGGAAGTTAACAGTATCACCCCAACCCAAACTGGGCGGAACCTGTTAGTCGTCTTGCGAAATAGAGACAGACAGACAGATGGACAAACGGACGATGGAGTGTTAATTCTGTTCAATGTTAGCAAGGTGGAGAATAAGATGAAAGTCTTTGAAAGACCTGTCGCGGTGCAAAGAGTTAGTAATTACCCAGAGAGGATTTGCATGTTGCCAAGTGACACGATGAGTTATGATGAAGATGATGTGAGTGATGAAACGCATGCTGGATATGCAGTGTGTATTGGCAGTGATGGAGAGATCAAGCTGCTCGATCTGCAGGTTTTGGATTATATTGCCAACGTCGAGGCTAGTCATGGGAAGTTCACGTCGGTCACCTTTTGCTCAAGTAAGTAGCCTGTCATGCCTTATAGATAGATAGATAGATATATATTTTTTAACACTGAAAGCCCTAAAGGGCCATGGTTAACACAAATACAAAAAATGAAAAAAAGAAAAACTAACTTCAATGAATAGATTCCAAATTAATCCAACAAATAAATTTAAACTAATATAATCCAATACACACCCCTTTCTTCCTACAAAATTTTTTCTCTGTGTGCCATTCAAACAATGCGTAACACGGGTATGTCAGCTACGATGCTTTGGCGGCGATATTTCGGCCCTTCTTAGCAAGCATACAAAGCATCGTAGCTGACATATCCGTTTTCTGCATTGTTTGAATATATGTTTCCTAGTCAGCTTGTGCTCAAGGAGTATCTATCATGCCTTTTCTCTCCAGCTTAATTATAACAATATATAATTAAGACCATATGAATAATAATTATTGATTGAAAAAAGACAAATTCCGCCAGACATCAGACTATTTGTAATCCGTTGCCACCACCCACCACGCCCAACAAAGAGAATTGGCCGACATCCGTTTTACGGCCACGTTTGGAAACCATGGCCTTAAACGCCCAGATTATCTAACCACGAAAAAATAACTATTTTCTTTCCTTCGGAGTATTTATAAAAAAAAAAAAAAAAATAATATCACGGTTGATCTTTGATTGTTTACGTTAAAACACCACGGAAAAGAGCACCAATCATCAAAACCCAGTGAAGGGAGCCCTTATTTGTTATTTCCGTAAGGTGGTAAAAAAAAGCTAAAAAATTGTCGATTACAAATAGTAACAATTAATGATCACAACATCACTGAGAAAAAGATAAGTAAATGATTCTAAACAAAAAACAACTACAACAAAAGATACGTAGCGCTAGAACGGGTCTATACAAACGTCGATTTTGAAATTTTGTAGATGCAAGTGAAGTTTTAAATGTAATCACACTGCCTGATTGTAGTTTCCGGCCTAAGGTTATTCCATCGCGGTTTGTTGCAATTTTTTTTGGTCGTAATTCCGACGGAGTGTGACATTTATCCTTGCGCCATTGTTGTGGCAAGGCGCAAGCTTCTACAAAACGAGCATAGTAAAGAGAGAGCGGATTGGATGAAGATCAACGAAACGAGAAAAGGGGATAGGGAAGTAATTAGAGTAGACTGACTGACAGGGGAGCAAACCCTCGAAAGAGTGGCTCGGCTAGGGCAGACGGACTTCTTAGACTCGAGAGGGCTCGAACCTCGTCAGAACAACAAGGTGGGCACCAAGAATGTAAGGTTAGGCTACCAATGTACTTCCTGTCCTTATAGCACAGTAAATTTACGAGATTTAATAGCTTTATCTGGAACAAATTGCAATACAAACGGTTTTGACACTGTCCAGTCCAGAAACAAATTCTTGAACCATATAGAAAATCTAGGCGCTCCACTTTAAGCGTATAGATGTAAAATTTCAATACCTCCATTTTATCTTGCGAAAATTGCGAATATTCGCTGAAAAATTGTGGAAAATTGAAAAAATTAGAAACAAAGCTGAAAAATAAGATGTTGAGCTCGAGTTTGTTGTTTCTACAAATTTTCATGAGTCAGATCACAACTTTTCAATTCAACTCTCAATTCGTAAGAATAAAAAAGGGTTTCTACATTGTCAGAAACTCACAACCTTGAGTTTGAGGTGATTTAACTGCTGTCTGGATACCAAATTTTGTTGGGAAGACTTTGTTCACTCGGGTGTATCTTCTTTTTTTCCCATCGCCGAATAGCCTACAGTTTCAATGAAGAATTTTCGGAATTTAGACTATCTTGCTATTTTGCCCATTTCTTAAATTGCAGTGACAAAAATAGATTAAATTTTCAAAGCAAGCCTAAAGATGACTCAGGAGACTCCGTAGAGCTAGCGGCTTTCAAGTGAGTTTCAAGCATTTGACAGTACCGAGAGATTTTTTTGACATGGAATTTTCTACGTTGAAGACATTGCCAAATGCAGTAAACGAATGAGTTTGTCTTCTTGGCCCCCCCATAACAAATATCAAACAGATCTAATAAGAAGTCCCTTTTTATTGAAATCGAGACTGGTCCAATGTTTCGCGTATGATTGTTTTCCTTTTTCATTACTTTTCCACTTCTTATCTTATTGATTACTATAGTGGACTTTCGATTAAAAAAAGAATATACTCAAAATAAGGTCAATGCATCACGCTTAAGGAACCCTTCAGGTTAGGTCAAGCTACTCAAGCATTGTCATTCCTACTAAAGCTTACTGTTTAGGGTATTTAAGGATATAATATTTTTTATTTAACGCTAATGTTCTCAAGTCTTATCGACAGAAAAATCTAATTTGCAAGACTAACAAGAATTTAATATTTCAGATATGAAGCCGCAGGCCATGCCAATCACGTTTTTTTTCGACCTACTAATAAAATGAAAATAATCTTTAAAGACAAATAATACCCATTCCTCTTTTTGCCTCGAAATCACGCTATAATTGGCTCTAAATGGAAGCCCTTCCTCAGCATTTTATGATTGTACCTTGACTGAGACTTTGCACCCAAATCCCCCGAAAATTGCAGCGAAAATTGCATTTTTCTTGCGAAAATTGCGAAAATTCGCCATATTTTTCAATTTTTCAGTATTTTTCAATTTTGCGAAATATTTCAATTTTTCGAAATATTCGCAATTTTCGAGAGGCCTCCGAATATTTCAATTTTGCGAATATTCGATTGAATTTTTCAATTGAAAAATTCGCTTTTTACATCTATATCTAAGCGTGTCATAAGATTTCCGGTACCCCCCCCCCCCTATTCATCGGACTTAAAATGGAATATCTGAGATACGAGGTCTTTCCAAATATCCAGTTTCATTAAGATCCGATCCGATCACCCGTTCGAAAGTTATACATACCTTAACATCCAGGATACCCCCTCCCTCCACTCCTCCACGATGGTCGGATTGGGGAACTGGCTATTTCCAAATTAGTCTGGTCGGGTCTCTGATATGCCTGCCAAGTTTCATCGTCATGGCCCACCTGGAAGTAGGCTACCTTAAGTCCGGCTCACCGGAATTCCGGAGCCCCCTCTAACTCCCCCCACATGTCCCAAATCTGATCCAGTTCTGTCAGTGATGTATCTAGTGCTTGTGCTTATTCTTCCCACCAAGTTTCATCCTGATAGCTCCACTCTAAGCGTGTCACAAGATTTCCGGTTCCCTCTCCGACTCCCCCCCCCCACATTCATCGGATCAGTTCCGGACTTGAAATGAGATATCGGAGACACTCGTTCCTAATATCAAGTTTCATTAAGATCCGATCACCCGTTCTAAAGTTGTACATACCTCAAGATTCCGGCTTCCCCCTCCCTCCACTCCCCTCAAGATGGTCGGATTGGGGGAACTGACTAGGCTATTTCCAGGTTAATTTGGTTGGATCTCTGATTCGCCTGCCAAGTTTCATCGTCCCAACCCACCTGCAAGCACCTTAACTCCGGATCACCGGAATTCCGGACCCCCTCTCCAACTCCCCGCACAGTGCCCAAATCCGTCCCGGTACTGTCAGTGGTATATCTAGTGCTAGTGCTTGTTTTCCCACCAAGTTTCATTAAAGTTTAGCCGAAAAGGGCTGGGATAGGACAATCTAGTTACCCATCACTTATTCACTTAAACTGGCTTGGAGACCCGCTGAAAATGCTTTACTTCGTTGTTCCACTTTTCACGAATAATCGATTTTCAAATAGTGGAATTTGTGGTACCTCTTGTCCTCTATGCGCTTGTATTTTTGCTGTATACCTTATGAGAAAGATTTATGATTTTTTTTTTGTTCAGGCATTAAGCAATCTTCACCAATCTCACCACTGCCCACAGAAAAGCCCTATTTGTATTGAGATTAAAATTTCCCGCGTCATAGTAGAATTTTCGTTGTGGGGACGGCCGTAGAAATTCTGAACGTCATAACTGGAGCAGATAGTGGAAAATAGAAAAATCCCTTTGCAGAATCCAAATAATTCAGTGTATTAAGTTAAATGACACAAACATAAGTTGGCTTTTCAGTTAAACTTTAAGATAAGATCACCCGATCACCCATACCTCAAGATTCCGGATTCCCCCTCCCTCCACTGCCCCAACGATGGTCGGATCGGGGAAGTGACTATTTCCAAGTTCGTTTGGTCGCTGCCAAGTTTCATCGTCCTAGTACATCTGGATGTACCCTAACTCGTGATCACCGGACTGACCGACCGACCGACGGAAAAGTGATCGGTATATGGCACTTGGGTGGAAGGCAAGTGCCATAAAAACACGAAGTCGAATGGTTCTTATGCAACTCTAAGCTAACGTTGAAAATTTCCTTTTTTATCCTTCGCGTACCCAGTCGGTGGGAGGCCGATTTCCGACTCAACCTTTCTTTCTCGATTGTTCATTAAGCTCGCAAATTTAGTGGAGATATGTTAGCCTACTTTATAAGTTGCCTAACTTTGAATGGCGCCGGAAACGTTACACCTAGCAAATATATGTGCACAGTACTGAATGCAAACAGTAATACATAAAGTCAAATTAAAGCCAAAAACTTTTCTTTTAAATTTGCTGCTCTTTGATGCCCAGTTTCTTCTGCAGCTTTTCCGTGCGATGTTACGGCGTCCGAAGGGTTACTACTTTAGTACTTTCAGTACTTTCATGACCGTCCGAAGTATCCCAACAGAAAACAATAACAAGCAAAATTAATAAGAAACCTCACTAAAAAAGTTCAGTTATATTTTTATGTAAAAAAAAAATGACACACTTAGCTCTTAGCTGATTTTAAGTTTTTTGTTTTGTTTTTGTTTTTAATTTGTAGTTCTCATTAGACTGTTTTAGAAGTGAAAAAGAAAACAAAAGTGGTATAAAATAGTGTTCTAGGAAGCATACCTCTACTGCAGCAGCCTTGTTTAACCTTGCAGTGGGTTCACACTGATGCAAAGGGCATGCAAGTGCGCAATCGGACCTTATTTTTTTTTTTTTTACCTTATTAATTCGTCCTGTCAGTTTTCTCAAATGTGGCATCATTCTAGGTTCTGACCGAATTGGCGTGACCGCTGAAGACGGCTCCATTTACTTCTACCGAGCCACAGCTACCGACCTCGAACCCAGATCGAGTCAGGAGGCTCAACTCCCCACTCTCGCCGACCTACTAGACCTCCCTGTTACTCAAACCAAGCGCGGGAAAACTCAAAAGACGGCACCGCCCCAGAATTTGTTAGCCAATGAGGATTTGACTCCAAGCTGTATTGAAAATTTGGTTCAGCTGATGCAGGTCAGCTCCGCGACGCCATACTTTTCGGCGTCAGCTCCGACTACGTGGACCGAGCTGATGTCAATGCCGAAAAGCCGCCGGAAGCTTCCGGCCGGATTGGGATACGCCGATGAGCAATACGGAAAATCGTGGAGGCTAGAAACTGAAGTGTAAGTATCTTAAGATTTAAAACGTATCAGGGTCGCTACAGACATTATAATAATAATTTATTTTTGAAACAAAAAGAAACCAAAAAGAAAGAAAAATAACTCGACCACGAGAAAAACATTGGAGAAGACCATGAAAAGGCTCAAGATACGAAATTGCAGACCCGGACAGCCCCTCATGTAGCAAGGCCAGCTTTGCCGTTACATCCGGAGCGCTAAAATTCTGGATAATTTTTCTGTCCTTATACCACGGTTGCAAATAAGTAAAAATCTCAAGTCCCGGAAATAAGCGGAGCGGAGTGCTCGGATATCTTTTTATGGCACTTGCCTTCCGGCCAAGTGCCATATACCGATCACTTTTCCGTCGGTCGGTCGGTCGGTTAGTCCGGTGATTGCGAGTTAGGGTACTTCCAGATATGCTTGGACGGTGAAACTTGGCAGGCTTATTAGGGGCCAGACCAAACTAACTTGGAAATAGTCACTTGCCCGATCCGACCATCGTGGGGGGAGGGAGGGGAGCCGGAATGCGGAATTTAGTGGCATGCAGAACTTTCGAACGGGTTATCGGATCATAATGAAACTTGATATTTGGAAAGATGTCATGTCTCATATGTGCCATTTCAAGTCCGGACCGAATCCGATGAATGTGGGGGGAGTTGGAGGGGGGAACCGGAAATCATGTTACACGCTTAGAGTGAAGTGATCGGGATGAAACTTGGTGGGAGGAACAAATACAAGCCCTAGGTACATCACTGACAGAACCGGACCGGATTTGTGCACCGTGGGGAGAGTTGGAGGGATGGTTCCGGAATTCCGGTGATACGGAGTTAAGTTACTTCAAGGTTGGCTAGAACAATGAAACTTGGCAGGCAAATCAGGGACCCGACCAGATTAACCTGGAAATAGTCAACTTCCCGATCCGACCATCGTGGGGGAGTGGAGGGAGGGGGAATCCGGAATGAACGGGTGATCGGATCATAATGAAACTTGACGTGTAGAAAGACCACATGTCACGGATGTCCCGTTTCAAGTCCGGACCGGATCCGATGAAGGTGGGGGAGGATTGGAGGGGGGAACCGGAAACCTTGTGACACGCTTGGAGTGGAGCGATCGGAATGAAACTTGATGGGAAGAACAAGCACAAGCCATATGGGCATCAGTGACAGAACCGGGCCAGATTGGGGCACTGTGGGGGAGTTCGAGGGGGGGGGGGTCCGGAATTCCGGTGATCGCAAGTTAAGGTACTTCCAGACGTGCTAGGACGATGAAACTTGGCTTGAAAATTAGAGACTTGAATTGATTGGCTTAGAAATAGTCAGTTCCCTGATCCGACCATCGTTGGGGGAGTGGAGGGAGGGAGAATCCTGAATCTTATGGTTTGTATAACTTTTAAACGGGTGATCGGATCAATGAAACGAAAATGAAAATGAAAACGAAATGAAAAAGACCTCATGTCTCAAATGTCCTATTTAAATTCTGGATGTAATCCGATGAATGTTGGGGGGGGGGGGGAGGTGGAGGGAAGAACCGGAAATCTTGTGACACGCTTAGAGTGGAGTGACTGGGATGAGACTTGGTTGGAAGAACAAGCACAAGCCCTAGATACGTCACTGACAGAACCAGACCGGGTTCGGGCACTATTGGGGGAGTTGGAGGGGGGTCCGGAATTCCGGTGATCGCGAATCAAGGTACTTCCAGATGTGCTAGGACGATGAAACTTGGCTTAGAAATTAGACATACTTGACAAGATTGGCTTAGAAATTGTCAGTTCCCAGATCCGACCATCGCTTAAAGTAGCACTACGCCTAACCGCAAAGTGCAAAAAAATTCTTTTATGCAAAAATAAAAATTTTCGTGATCCCTATGAGCCAATGATCATTTTTGCCTCAGGCGTTTTTGCTTACAACTGAAGTCCTTTAAGTACAAACAATACTTTTGAGTAAAATATACATTTTCGTGCTTTCGATGAGCTCATCATCATTTCTGCTTCAAGAGTTTCGATCACAGATGATTTTCTAGCGCCCTTAAAGTCCGCACAGCCAAATCCATTACCAAACGATACATTCTCGTTTTTTTCCCATGATCATTTTATCTCAAGGGTTTTGCTTACAAATGATCACAACAAACCCAAGAATTGACGAATTCCTACTTTCATCCTCTTACCCAGACTTGCAAGTGCCATATGAGCTTCCAGGTCTTGTTTTAAGAAAAATTGGAAACAACCCAGACAAAAATAAACTTTTTACCATATGACCCTTGTGCAAAGCTATCCTCCATAGCTCAGGACCTCAACGTTTCTGCCCTAGACCATTTTTGCACTTTCCATCTGGGAAGAAGTTTTTTAGACCCGATTAGTCCCTTTTTGTGTTTTGTTTGTTTGTTTCTCTGCATTTTCCATGTTATCGAAAGCCCATTGTAATTATTACTGCGCTATTTCCTTTTCGTTGTTTAGTGCGTTAATAAAATTTCATCTTCATAATTCAGATGTGACGAGTGTGGACCGTTTGTAAAGCATGGAAAGACATAGGTCTTGGCGCTACTCCCTAGTGTTCTTTTTCATCTTCATAATTCAGATGTGATCCTAAGATAATATAATGCATCACAAGAGGCTTTCGCCTCTGCAGATCACAGAGAGAAGCTATCAATAGAGGCGTTTTTCTGGGAAACATTGGTGTGTTCCCCAACACACTGAGTGTTTTTTGCGGAAATAGCAGAGCAAAATAACACTAGGGAGTAGTGCCAAGACTTCAAAGAAGTGACACACACTCGTATAGCAGCGGCACTAGCACCACTAGCGGTAGTGAACTTCCCTACTGAAACTTTTTCAGTCATTCACTAGCGATGGCTCCGATAACTTCATATCCTGAACACAGCAAAAAAATGATGCAGCCTCAGTTGTTTCCTTGGTGTATGCAGACCGCACCTTTGATTTACTAGGAATTTCTAAACCCGCAAGTTTGTCTCGTTTTAAATGCCGCAAGCGTAGTGGGCGGCGCTACGAGTGTGGCCCGTTTGTAAAGCATGGAAAGACATAGGTCTTGGCGCTACTCCCTAGTGTTCTTTTGCTCTGGGAAATAGAATTGTGTGCCACACAGTTGGCCGACAAGTTGAACCTCGTGGAAACGCCGTTTTTGTCTGTTCTTTGGCGGTAATGAGAAATTTCTGAAATAAAATAAAATCTTAATAGATAAACTTCAGACGTACGTTCTTACCATTCTGTACTAGAAGAATCCCTAGTTGTCTGTCTATCTACTTGATGAAGTAGCTAATTTTATTATTTGGGCATGATTTTGCCGCTAAATATCAATTTCCCATCAAATTGGAACCACAAAAACTTTGTTTGTCACGGAAACACACTTGTGGTCACACAACCAACCGCAGAAAAGCCTTTCGAGCCACAAACACGGTGTGGGATTGTGGAACGCCTTAAGTTTCTGCGTACGGTCGGAGGGCACGCATTTGTTGATTTCTGGAGTTTTGGCATGGTTTTGAAAAAGTATTGAAATCTGGGTGGAACGGAGTTTAAACGCCATGTGTGTTTAAACTTATATTCGTCCGTTTCAGGTCCCCGTGGGGTGAGCAGATAATCGAACTGACCCTGGCCTCCAGCGCTAATTTGAGTCACATAGACCTACGTTTTAACCTCCTACCAAACCTCGGGGAAGTCCCTCACCTCGAAGTCAGCCTCTTGGAGCACTCGTCAGTCCTGGACTTTGGGATCGGGACGAAAATCAAAGATTTTGACTCCAAGATTGACTTTCCCGTTCTGGGAGGAGGCGGCGATATTCAAGGTAAGCAAATCCTTATAGCACGCATGGACTGACGCTGTGTCGATTTCTGCGGCGTTATTTGTGTCAAGTGAAGCGCGGCTGCATTCTTTGCGGGCTAATATGTCACGCTCGATTCTACGCAGCGAAATATCGTTATTTCTGTGTCTCTTATGCCGTTAAATTTCTCTTCGTTATATTTAATTAATTTGTAGATTCAGTTGATTATTTGTGCAATCTGACAGGTGCCGAAGCGTGCTTCAAAGGACACCTGAATGAAGAGGTGGCTACCAAGTATCATCCCTATCTGTATGACTTCGTTAACATTGCCTGCAGAAAACCCAATCCGAATACGAAATAGTGTTTCCAAGCTATGATTTTTGCTCCATGCATCCGTCCTTATTTCAGTACCGAACAATTTTAAAAATGAACAAATGTCTCCAATCAACCCTTCTTCTGGAATATTTTTAACCAGTTAAGCCCAAACATATATCTAGAAGAAATTCCAATACGATCAGGCCAGCGCTGTACAAGATTTGAATGAATAGCGCTTTTTGTCTTGGAGTCTGCATGTGCAAACCTCCAGAAACGAACATCCCTATTTTGAAAACGTCACGCTCAGGAGAAGAATGCTCTCCGTCACCATGTCTGTAAATGTATTCTCCATGGTGTGTTCAAGTATGGTTTCATTGTTGAGGTGTCCTTTAACAGAAAAAAATGATGTTTATTCTTCTTTTACGTTACCAAGTGTGAAGTTTCATGTCATTTACTTAAAGTTTAACTGAAAAGCCAACTTATTTTTGTGTCATTTAGTTGAATACACTGAATTATTTGGATTCTGCAGAGGGATTTTTTTGTTTTCCACTATCTGCTCTAGTTATGACGTTCAGAATATCTGCGGCTGTCCCCACAGCGAAAATTCTACTATGACGCGGGAAATCTTTATCTAAACACAAACAAGGCTTTTCAGTGGGCAGTGGCGATATTGGTGAAGATTGCTTAGTGCCTGAACAAAAAAAAAGTCATAAATCTTTCCTGTAAGGCATACAACAAATTAGAGGTACCACAAATCACACTGAAATTCCACTATTTGAAAATCGATTATTCCTGAACAGCGGAACAACCAAGTAACGCATTTTCAGCGGGTCTTCAAGCCAATTTAAGTGAATAAGTGATGGGTAACTAGATTGACCTATCCCAGTCCTTTTCGGTTAAACTTTAAGAATGCGCGGTTTCAACAAATACGAGATAACACACTAACTTTTGACGTTACATTTTCGTTATAGATTAATGAACAAGAAATGTTGTAATACGTGAATAAAAGCGTCAGGCATGCCAGTAGAAACAAACACTTAATAGCAGCACGGAATTTGTAGGACGCATTAAACACACATTTTGAAGAAAAAAGAAAACTCGTGCCAACAATAAAATAAATTGTTATTATGAGTTGTCATATTAAGTTATGACATTTCAAGTGCTATTTTTCTACCTTTAAGCCTGAAGAACATCGTAGCGGATAAGACGTAAGTCATCTACAGTGCTTTGGGAGCGATATTTCGACCCTTCTTGGCAAGGGTCCTCGTCGGGCTTGTCGAACGTCGGGTGCAAAGTTGGGGAATGGAAGAAAGAACCTCCAAATAATGCCCGTTTTGTAGAATCTATTTTCCGCACATTTCCAAATTGGGTGATTTAACGTGTTTATTCGTTCCCATTCTTTATTGAATTTTATCATTCACCCAACTTTTGTTTAGTCCGCATATATTTCACCGCATTCGGTCTGTCCATTTGCAGATTCGGTGATTTATTGTATTTATTTGTTAATCTATGACTTTTCCGTGTTGTGGCACTGTTTAATAGATGCTATTTTTTGCCAAAAGTAACTTTGCAAACCATGCTGAATCTTATGTTTTACAAAAACAATAAAACTTAAAGGTCATCTGAATGAAGTCTAACACCCTAAATTGCCACTTTTACATACTGCTTACCATTTATCTCTCGAAAACCGGACTAAAATCGGATGAAGTTTGACCGTGCTATAATTTTCAGCCTTTTTTCCGACTTGTCTTGATCGTAACGCTCGCCGTAACAGTTGTAACAGTCCATGCGTAACAGTTCATGTTGTAACAGTCGACGCCGTAACAGTCCATGCGTTTATCCATCCATGCGCTGTTTATCCATCCATGCGTTATCAACGTACGTTTATCCATGCGATAATGACGGTTTAAATATTGGCGCTAAATTTGTCTTGGGAGGTCGTAACGAATCGCCATAGGGAGACTTAGAACTTCAAGAGTGGATAGCGCCGAAATCACGGAGCGAAAAAATTCTTCTTCTCTATACCGGTACTGTGAAGGACGATCTGAGGGGTTCATGGAAGTATGGTAGGATCGTTCAGGTGTCCTTTAAAGGCTTATAACGCAATTTGTCTGACACATCAACAGATAGTGGGTAATCTCAAGTCTGTTGAAACTGTGCATCCCGATGTTATGAACTTTCTGAGAGTGTACCAGGACTTTAAGACTAAACACAAACATTTGGGAACCGGGATTCCGAGTTCCGCTCATCTTATCATCTGCGGCAAAGCCTCCTTTGCATATATACATACGGGGCAGATCTGATTAAAACATACAAACGTTGCAGTTGAGTCTGAATACACAGGGGGGGGGGGGGTCTGATTGAAGCATACAAGCTTTGAAGGGGAGCCTAAGAGGGTTGGCCCACAGGCGAACTTCTTACTCTCAAATTAAACCGCCTCAGGGGCCACGGGTTTAAAAGCTCATAGTGCTTCAAGAAAGACATCGGCAGGAGGAAGTTTGGGGATCGCATTGTGAAACCAACTTCCGTCTCACGTCGTTGCCAGCCCATCACTGAAGCCTATCGAAGAGCACTTTGAAAACCACGTCGGAATATATAATAGCGTGATGATAATTTTCGAAAAATTGTGAGAAGCTTGCGCCTGTTATTTACTTTTAAAGGAACAGAAAACTTGACTCAAACTTGACTCGGGGAGCTAGCTAACATATCAAGAATGTACCCTGAGTCGATATTGAGAGTAAGAAAAATTCTCGTTACGACCATTGCAGTTTCCGGGCAGTTTCTGAGAATTCGACTTTTGAGTTAGTAGAAAAAAAGCAAAAGGTTTGTGTGCCGCGACTAGGAATCGAACCCAGGCCGTCTTGTCGGGGAGGTCGTTTGTCTGTAATCTACACGTAAAAGGGCGAACTTTTAAAGTACGTAAGTGCATAATTACAGTGCATAAGGGGCAAGGGCCTGCCAGCTAGCTTTGGGAACACTAAGGAGGGGGTTCGAGACGGTTCGAGATACCGAAGAAGGGGGGGCCTGTCGACAATAAGACCCTGCATATTTATCTAACCCCCCCCCGGGCGATTCGATGGCCGAAAGTTGCGTAGTCAAGTTTACTGTTCCTTTAATTACAATCTAGTAGGTTCAGTAAATTTGGGCGTGTCGAATCAACTGCGTGACGTCAACAGGAATGTGGTTAATGAAGCCTTCTATTTGGTAGGCTACTTGTAGCAACATGTTTTGAAATTGAATGCGCGTGATGGAAACTCGACAAAAAAGTTTTTTCTAGATGAAAGCTGGGAAACCAAGGACCGATAGAGCGAGCAGGAAAATGTCCCTCTGGGTTTATTTATTTCCCTCGAAACTGAAGAGTACAAAATATAAAATAAGACTAGCCTATATCTAAATTAACTGACCCATTCAGTGACACTATTAATATAAAAGAAAATGCATAGGGTTTGGACAACTAAATTAAAATTGTTGACGTATTACATTATTCACTTTGAAAGCACCTCTGAACTATTCAGATGCTTTTCTGTTTTCTTTTTTTTTTAATCGGTAACCGGCGCCACATTCTCCCCCTAGTGTCCACCTTCATTTCTCAATGGCTCCCATGCGCTCGCTCTATAACTGGGCTCAGTCGTTTCATGGGTAAGTTTTGCAAAATGACTTGCCAGGTACGCCAACCAAAAACAAATTTTGTCGAGATTGCTCGTATAAGGTCCGTTGTTTGGTGACGTTTTTGGTGAATAAAAAGGTTCCTTTGATCAATCTACTATCTGTCTCAGCAATCTAACTATAATCTCCTTGAATCGTTAAAGTAAAGCTCAAGTCTTAAACTATCCTTTTTTTTTGGAGTGCTTAAAGTTTAACGGAACAGGGCTGAGACCCGACCAGAGCAAATAACTCTAGGGAGTAGACCAGTGTAGAAAACCAGTGTAATGCATATAACAAACTGAACGCCAGAGATTCCAGCATAGCCAGCGCTGGTGAAAGACTAATCGAGTTTCAGTAGGTCCGGTCTTTTATCGGATGTGGTGCTAGTGTCGCTCCTATTCGACTCTGTTTATTTGAGTTTTGTCGCTACTCCCTAGAGTTATTTTGCTCTGGACCCGAAAGTCTAGTCACATATCACTTATTCACTTAAATAGGCATGAATATCCGATAAGAATGCGTTACATTATTTGTGCTTCATCGAATAAAGTTATTCTTTCGGTTTTTCGGTACTCTCTATGTGCTTGTTCCTCTGTACTTGAAATATATAGCAACAAAAAGGTAAGCCATCCCTGAAAAATAAACTAAAAATTACAGATTCCTACCTTAACATCGTTTTCTTACTTTCTTTAGCCGTGACTTTTCCGAACTTAGCGTCTTTAGGCATGGAAATGTATGCTCTTGTTGAAATTCAAATTCTCCGCGTCTAAGCAAATTTTGGGTTATCATGCAGGCGGCGCACATTCTGACCGTTATTACTAGAGCCCCGGGTGAAAAAATACAAAAGCCTTTAGATGAGTCAAAATAATTCGGTGTATTCAAATATTAGATACAAAAATAAGCTGCCTTTTCAGTTGAACTTTAAATAGCCCAGATACGTTATTAAAAATACTGTTGTGGGGTAAAAATGTAGCCTAAATAACTTTAGGTATCAGCTTCTAGCCTTGACAGGCCAAACTGGCGGTGCTGATCTCCGATTCAAGGCCCTCAGCCAGGAAATGCAATGGGGGGGGGGGGGGAGGGGGCCAGCCATCCTGTGCTTCCGCACACCCTTCCTGTTGCCTTCCGCGGATTTCTCCAGGTACCCATTTGAAGCTGGGTGGACTTTGGCTTGTCTTACAGGGTTACGCCACTAACCCCCGTTCCAAACCAAACTCTAGGCACAACCGACACTCGAACAAGCGACCCTTCACTTGCGAGTCCGGCGCGCTAAAAGTTACTAAAACTCTTATTACTTTCAGATGTGAACCCTGTATTGTCTGCCGAGTACCTGGAAGCGAAAGAAGCCGTCCTGCTGGCTGGGCCTGTGGTAATGACTCATCACTTGGACCTGACTGGACGAGGAGGACTCGTGACCCTCACCTCTCCAGAGCTACTCAACTCGAGAGGAAGGACTTTCTTAGTACATATAATTTCTCTAAGTCCTAAGGTAAAACATAGGTAATTTTAATAGGGTAGTGTATTTGATAAATTAGGGAAATTCATTTCTTTGGTAGTCCACTGTCAGAAGAACACCTAACAAAAGTTGCACATACTTGTTTTGAGTGTTGTCAAACTTCTGTTTATAGTTTTGCGTAAGAAATAACGCATAAGAAAAAAATCAAAATAAAAAAGTATGTAGTTTTAAATCTGAACCGATATGTTCTCTAGTGATTTTCTTTGTTTTTTCTTTTTGTTATTTATGGCATTTATGCTGAAATATAGCTAATTGATTGATTGAATGATTAACAGCAACAAAAATATCAAATCGGCTTCCGTCGATAAACGAATCTGTTAGCCTATACTGGTCTGGGGAAATTTTGGAAGTGTTGGTGCAGCCAGGCTAATAGTAGCGTCTTTGATTTTTACCTGTGATATTTTTCGTTTTGGGACGTTGTCCATTTCCTGTTGTAAAAAATGAAAAATCCCTTCTTAAAAGAATTTCAGTGCACGTATCCAGAAACAAGATACAAAAATATGATGCCTTTTCAGTTAAATTTTAAATGTTGTCGAACTTGTGACCATTTATCTCTTGTTTCAGATGAGTTTACCATTTGCACTGTCAGAAGTTTGATTAAAGATAAAACATGCATGCTCATCCTTGTGCGGAATGTTATGATAATAGTTGAGTTTTTGCAGATAACGCGGCATCTGATACCACGGTGACAGGATCTGCACTTTGTCGTTTTTGCAGTTACCGTGGAATCTGAAAATACGGTTGCTTTGCAAAAACGACAATTGCCGAATTTGCGCTTTTCGAAGTCATCTCAAAAGAAAAACTGATATCCAGTCACATCACTAAGTGCCAAACTTCTTTCCCACCAATTTGAAAAAATCCTAGGCTCCATTGTTGGTGATGATGAAAGTGAGATAGTGAGATGCCCTTTTCAGATAAAACGATCAGTAACCACGGTCCGACCTGAATATCAGATACCACGGTACCTGGCCAGATACCACGGTAACTGCAAAAATGCCTTTTGACCTGATACCAACGGTAACTGCGAAAACGACTTACCGTGGTATGAGATACCATGACACTGTACAAATGCAACTATAATATATCTGGATCCTTTTAAGTGTCGTGTTTCGAGGTGAACTGTCTGTTACGACGCTTTAAAGTTTTCCGTTTGGCGAAAAGATAACATTTTAAAAGTGTCATAACGGACATATTCTTATAACGTTTAACACAAAGATGCACAAAAGTGTGTTATCCGTTACCAAACTTCTGAAATTATGATTGGGCTAGTTATTTTCGTTTTTGTTTTAGGAGGACAAAGCTTGCGATCTCTTAGGCTCAGAATCCAGCCTAGGTCTTGCAACGCCTCCACTACCAGTCAAAGGAAAAGAGGTCAGATCAGATCTGAGGGGCTGTCAACTTCTCCAAGAGGTGTCAGTAACGGTCAGGAAGCTTGAGAATTGCAGAGGAATCCAGTATGAAAGGTAAGGTTCAGTCTAGGTGTTTGTTTTCAAAGAAATTATTCTTTTGAGGTCTGCACAAATGATACGGTGAGGTTGTCGATCGCTCACTCATGTCCGATTCGTTGTTGTTGCTACAGTGCTTATACAATGTTTTTAATGTTTGACTACACTAAAGTCGAGCAATACTGGTAACAAGATCATAGATGGACTACTGATACAAATAATTAATATTGATACAACAAGGGACCCATAAATTTCCTTTCAATAAGAGATTTCTGCCTGTCAGTAAGAGATTTCTGATGCGCTCTTGACCGCACGGAATGTAGTTCGAGAAATACCCACGGTCCAATGACGTTCAAGACCAGATAGACAGACGCCTTGAGGGAGGAGTCTCTTTGGCGCGCACGTCCAATGAGGCAAACAAGAATGCCGATCGACTCAAGTGGGGATTTTTGGAAACTGGATGGTTCGGTCATCATATCAATGTAGAAGCATAGGAAATGACAGGCCCCCTGTAAGGAAATTTATGGGTCCCTGATACAACATATAAACGCCGACATACCCACTAGCAAAAAAACTATCTACTCATAAAATAACGGAATGCGGGGAGAAATGGATAACGAATGAACCACAATACTGCTATTTCTATCTTTGGTATTCCTATTGGTAACCTATCTTTAACACTTTCCGCTGGTGAGAGTAGAGCTCGAGCGCACACGAAAAAAAGTGAAACCAAAAATAACTTCAACATCACGAATCATACCCAATAATATCACATCCGCTAAATAATCATACATCTAACCGAAAGCAGGCCAAGGCACAGTCGCAATTAAATAAAAATAACTTTATAAAGAAGAGATAAAAGTAAACAAGACGGGAATATCGATAGAAAAAATATAAATAACAAAATAAGAGAAGATCGGAAAGTGAGAATCACTTACCTAACTTCAGCATTCTTCTAAGCCGTGATTTTATAGCAGTTATTTCTACCGTGCAAGTCCAATAAATTATGTTATTATTGTTGATAAGTAGAATACATGATTTGAACATGAGTACTTTCTTTCCAGACATCAACGAGCAGAGATGCTCCAGTCCAAGAAGCTGATTCCATCTCTACTAGAAATCCTGGCTGAAGAAAGCCCCCACTCTGCCAACAACACATATTTCCAGGAAGCCCTTGATCTTCTGGTTTGGATTTCTTCCGCCATTTTGCCTGCAAGAAATGAGGGCAGCAGCGACAAGAAACTGTTTCTCTTGCAAGAATTCATGAACCGATGTGAGAAAATTGCGAGGAACTGTTGTATCCGAACGAGTAGGAGCACAGCGAAGAGTTTGCACAGTTGTGTATCGTCCTGGCCCAAACTGGTAAGTTAAATCCCCTTAAAGCCCCAGTCGCAGTAAACACAGTTTCAGTTCCAGTACAGTAGAGGTATGCTTATGTGAACATTTCTTGACTTCGGACTTCGTCATTTTCATGCACATACACTTGCTGTGTCTACAGCTAACTACCAGTTAGCCAAAGTAGGTAAGAAGGGAAGCTGAAAACACCTGTACATGTATTTTCAATCTTCAGTCTACCATTTACCCAGAAACTGCAGTGTTCACATTAAACTAACTGTTCACATAAGCATATCTCTACTGTATTCCAATATACGTGACTTCTTTGAAACTCGGGTTTCTTAAAAGATTACGGACATGTCCCTTGGCATTGGTGGCTTTTTTTTTTTTTTTTTTTTTTTTTTTTTTTTTTTTTTATTTGCTCGATTCCAGATCTGTAGGCACCATGAGCCGTATCACGCCACGGCTTCTCCGGCGAGTAGAAAAAAAGGGCTGCAAAAAAGACAAAAAATAACTTAGCCTACGTCAACGAGATCACTAGAACAAAAATAATTTACGCACTTCAATCAGCTAAAAAAAAAAAAAAAAAAAAATTTGGGCAACTAATCTAAATTGCAAATTTTTTTTTAAATCTGAGCAGTTTAAAAAACTAAAACAGATTTCATTTAGAGGCAAGCTAAAAACCAAATACCTAATTAAAAAAAAAAAATTTGCCTAGCCGCTTTGCAGGCTGCCCTTCCGTCATAGGGCACCCCTTCCACGGTGGCACAAAAAACCTTACTAAAAATTACTAAAACGCCTTTTTTCTTTAACCTCCAAAATCCATCTGTTGAACCAAAAACAAAACAACCACCCTCCCATTTTCCTTACTCTAATAACCCATTAAACTACCCAAATGAAAAACTTTGCCTTTACAAACAAATAATTACAAAAGGTAGACAAAGTTTTTCATTTATCTTTCACCCCAAAAAATTACGTGTGGCTAAAAATTAGTGGCTTTGATGAAAACACGGACAAATTTTCCTTGCGAATGAGCTACACACAATAAGCGTGAGCTTCATCTCCCTCGAAAGCTCTTTGAATGATGAGGTCAAGTGTAAGCATTGGTCGATTTGCCTCACATTTGCTATTCGCTAATAAAGATTGTTTCCTGTCTGCTTCTTCGGATTTGCCGCTAATATTTCTGATTTATTCATTTATTTATTACTGATTCATCGCACACGAAATTTTACATGAGTCGATATGACTTTTTAACGATCTGTTTCGTTCTAGCGCGTACAGTTGAAGTGCCGGGAACGCAAGAGTTTTTCTGCAGAAAGCTCCTAGAGTCCATCCTTTGTCTGCTCCCTGACTTGCCGTCGTCTTCTTCTTGTGGTGGATGGCGATGGTTGTTTATGTTAATTCAGCGGCTTCAGTCCCTTGACCCGCACGGAGTTATGGCATCGTGCTCCAGCGTCTTGGACCTTTGCTTTACACACATGGAAAAGAGGATTCACCCATTACACACTCTTCTCCAAACGAGGTTAGCTATTTTGTCCGTTTTTTGAGCCAATGTGTTGAAGATGAGAAATGCGAAAAAATAATTAAGTTGGCTAGTGTAAAAAGAACGTATTTTAATTATAATAATTAACGAGAGCAGTTTGTATGAGGAGTTAAGAAAGGAGTTTTAGGAGAGGAAAGACACGTAGTGACGTTGATTAAAATCACTGAGTGGGGGGCAGAGCAAAATAACACTAACAGAGCAAAATGACACTAGGGAGTAGCGCCAAGACTGGACAAAATTGACACAAACTCGAATAGTGTGATACTGTCACCACTAGCGATAGAGAACGTCCCTGCCAAAACTCATTCGGTCGTTCACCAGCACTAGCTCCGGTAAATTCATATTCTGAACACAGCAAAATGAAAGTATTCAGTCTCCATTTTTTTCTTTGGTGTGTGCAGAACTTTTGCTTTACTAGAAATTTCTAAATCTGGAAGTTTGTCACGCTTTCAATGCCGCAAGCGTAGTGGGTGGCGCTACGAATGTGACTCGTTTGCAAAGCATGGAAAGGATAGGTCTTGGCGCTACTCCTTAGTGTTCAGAGCAAAATAACAGTATGTCCTGTTTACAGAGCATGGAAAGCATAGATGTTGTCGCTACTCCCTAGGGTTATTTTGCTCTGAAGACTAAGGAGTAGTGCCAAGACCTACATTCGTTAGCGCCGCCCACTACGCTTGCGGCATTCAAAGCGAGACAAACTTCTAGTAAAGCTAAGAGAAATTTCTAGTAAAGCTAAGGTGTGGTCTGCACACCCCAAGGATACAATGGAGATATTCCTTCATATTTGACGATGCAAAACGGACAAGTCAGCTACATTTTATTGGAGCTATATTTCGGCAATGCTTGGCAAGGGTCCTCTTCAGGCTCAGGCCGCTACACATGCCATTTTTACCCTTTCGAAGACCTAATCGAGCAGCAAAATCAGCAGCCCTGTCCACAATGAAATCACAGCACAAGCTTTAACTCCAAGCAGTTTTCCCGCAAGAAGTACACAAAATCAGATATTTAAGGACGAATCTTTAATTGTTTTTCTACAAGTTCATTTTCCAGCTTGAGCGGCCTGAGCCTGAAGAGGACCCTTGCCAAGAAGGGCCGAAATATAGCTCCAATAAAATGTAGCTGACTTATCCGTTTTGCATCGTCAAATATGAAACAATGGAGGCTGTATCTTTTTTTTGCTGTGTTGAGAATATGAAGTTATCGGAGCCAGCGCTGGTGAACGGCTGAATGAGTTTCAGTAGGGACGTTTTCTATCGCTAGTGGTGCTAGTATCGCTGCAATTAGAGTGTGTGTCAATTTTTTCAAGTCTTGGCGCTACTCCCTAGCGTTATTTTTCTCTGCTTGCGACAAGAGGTCGCAAGTTACTGGAGTCATTGAAGTTATTGGAGCCAGCGCTGGTGCACGACTTATTGAGTTTTAGTATTGACGTTCAGTAGCGCTAGTGGTGCTAGTATCGCTGCTGTTCGAGTGTGTGTCACTTTTCCTAAGTTTTGGCGCTACTCCCTAGCGTTATTTTGCTAGGCACTTACGGGTGCCCAATGGATATTAAGGTGTGTTGAAATGGTGCCTTGCCTGATTTAAGAAAACAATAGGAAGACGAGGCCAGTAATTGACAGATGACCTGCATTAGTTTTGGATAAGATAGAATGTGCAAAAATATTTGTTGTCTGTAAATTTTGTGTGCAAAATATTTTGGCAGAAGCTGAAGTAAAATCAGTAAGTTGTTTACAACTTATATAATCACAAGGGTTTCACTCAGCGCGAGACGGTCCCCCTGGACCGCGTCTCTTTTCTTTCAGTATCGCCATCTGTTCTTTCGTAGTGTTTTTTCCTCCTTTACTAAGGGTAAGTTTTGACTGGCATGGCGTTATGCTGTCAGAAGTCTCATAAAAAAAAAACTCAGGGATGCGCAGTTTCAACATATAACACTTGGGATGTTATCTGTTATGAGTTTGTAAACGTCATGCATTTAACTTACTGCTTAGGAAATATTGCCAGGAAGAGACGAAAACCGCCGAAAAAGCATCTGCTGACTTTTCGGGTATTAAGATGACACAAAAATGTCAGCAGATGTTGTTTCGGCTCATCTTGTATGGATAACATTTTAATGCTATTGTTTGTAAAACATAACAGCTAACATCCTAAGTGTTATCTGCTGAAATCGCGCATCCTTGTGTTAACTGCTATGAAACTTCTTACAGTGTAGTGGATACCGAAGAAACGTAGAAAGTGGGAAGAAAATCTCCGCGAAATCATACTAGTTTAAGGTACTTGAGTAATTCTGAACCCCGCCTAGCCTAGCCGCTTTGAATGAGCTGTCTATCTGTGAAGCTGTTTCACGGTCAACCTTTTTATAGGTATGGGTTCTACGGCCTCGCCTTTGAGCCCGAACTGTACGCCATCCCGTTAAGTCGCCCCACCTATACCCAACAGAACCCCACCAGCTCCGAAAACCCGCCTTACGGAACCTCGTCAGGCATTGCAACCCAACCGAGCCCTAAAGCGACTTCAACCCAAACCCCCGCCCACCAGGCCCAGAGTGTCAAAAAGATTCTGGCTGGGGTGGAGACGGACAAAGAGGCACGCTTCCTAGTCCAGTCTGAGAGTCAACTCTATGGACTGTTAGAGGTGGAGCCACTGGGCTTTTCCTTTTTCTCGGCCTCAGAGGGAACCACTCTGGAGAATTGCCGAACTGCAGGACTGAAGCCGCAGAGGACACATGGAGCGGGAAATGAGGTATGAAGTTTGCCTTATGTTATAAGTAGTATTGATCAGTTTAAAGCCACAGCCTGGCAGTTTAACTGATCGTGCAAATTGACTCTGCACTGTTCGTCAAGATCAAGATAGGAAGTTTGTCGTGTCTGCTTTGGCCGAAGCAGGTATTTTACCATAACCAGGATTAAACACACGCTATAGCAGCAGCAAACGTGTTAATGACGCGACTACTGTCTTGTTTTCACTCCAGAAAAGTTTGTGTTTATCTTATCGCAACTGCTGATGTAATAGATATGAAGCAATGAAAATTAAAAACAAAAACCATGCAGTAGCATGTTTTAAGGGGTAGCATTAAATCCTTGCGACGCTCTCGGGTGCGACTTATCGTTCCAGAAAATATTCATTACCTTAAATTGCAATTGCAAGCAATAAGGATGTAGAATCCTGATCAGTAGCCTGCGTTGGTGATGCTGGTTACTTTCGGGGGTTGTCGACACGGCAGCGCACCAGTCACCCCTCCAGAGCAGTGATTTCCAGTTCCTGTCCAGCCGGTTTCTTGAAGGATTCGGATGTTTCAAATAAATATTCCCTCAGCCCAAGCTGACTGCGAATCATAGTTGATAGTGGCAAACGGATAAGTCAGCTGAATTTTATTAGAGCGATACTTTGGCCCTTCTTTGCAAGGGTCCTCTTCAGGCAAGCCGGTCAAGCTGGAAAGTGAACTTGATGTTTCGCTGGTGACGGTGTCTTCTGACAAAGTACTCCACAACGGGATTACTCTGTTCGAGAAGAGCTGAATTGAATAGTAATTTATTCGCTCATATAGTCAAAGGCTATAAAAATTTCAACAATCTTTGGTATAAAACTATTTTGGTAATGGCTGTGTTTGGCCGCTACTGGTTGGAAGATTGGGACCTTCATAGGGACTGCTCGCTCTTGCCTTTCCCTTACATTGTTGTATGGGGGAGGGAGAAACTCATTGTAGATGGGGTGCGAAATAAGCTGTTTACCGATCTCGAGGCATAGGTTGAGTCTCCGTTTCTCCAAGGTATCAATTTTATACGTGCTTAGAAGAAGGGAGTAGGGTACTTAGGGGCCTTTGGCATAATATGGAGAGCGCGTCAACTCTAGTTGAGGAAAACTTCCGTTCTAGTTTTCGAGAGCGACTCCTTGTCCGCACTTGCTGATCATATGTCTTCTTTTCAGTGGGAGTCGGGGCTGTCGAAGTGGAGCCATCTTGTATCCTCCCCGGACCTCCAACAGTGCATCCTCTCAATAGAGCGCATGCACAGCGGAGCGAGGCGGTACGTCGTCATCGACTTCGGAAAACTTGTTCTTCTCACTGATATTTACACCCCCGCGTGTCCCAATCTGATGAGCATTACAGTAGAGACGTGGTATAAGCGGGATGAGTCAGACCTGGTTAGGGTGGCGCTCAGTTCTGACATAGGAACCAAGCCGCTGCTAGTCACGGATATGCAGCCGCCTGTACTCTGCCGATTTTTAAAGGTATGCTCGCTTTCAGTTTTTTTTTTTTCAGGTTCAGGTTCAGGTTTATATATTTACGTAAAATTTTTAAATATATTACACTTCTTTCCCGGCAGAGAGGCATCTCGAATGCACGGGAACAATAATTGTTAGCTATAAACATGTTCGGATCCACACTGTCACAGTTCTGATATCATTCTAGGCCTGTTTTATAAAATCTTTTGTCCCCACATTTCCAAATTGGGTGATATAACGTATTTCCGGGTTGTCATTCTTTATCGAATTTGGTACCGTATATAATCATCCAACTTTTGCTCAGTCCGCATCGATTTCAGCGCTTTCAGTCCTTCCCTTCGTAAGTTTGGTGATTTAACGTGTTTCTTTGGTCGCATTCGTGACCGAATTTCGGTTTAACCGAATAGAAAAGATGAGATCGTGTTATTTTATTGTGCGAAGCCCCTGCTTCATTTGTATAAATTATGCCATAACCTTACATTAACGGAGAACTTCAAAATGTTCTCGTTTCCTCGTCGCTTCAAAGATCACGGACAACTGGGCCCTACCAGCGCATGACGTCATCCATTGCTTCCTGGTCGAAGATTGAAAGTTTTGTCCTTTTTATGTGTCTTTTATGTGTTTTATTTACCTTCTTTCACTTACACCGCTTTTTAAAAATGGTGGGTTACAAATAAAATTACTTACTTACTTAAAGGGCTGACATAAGACGGACTAGTTAATCACCACTTACTCACTTAAATAGGCTTAAATTTGTTGTGCTACTATAGATCGGAAAAAAGTGTTCTTTTTGAAAAGGTACTATTTTAAGAAAAAAATTGTGTTGCAACAATCTGATGATCGGTGTCCAAAACTACTAAAATTAACGTATGGAGAGCACTGTTCATCTAACTAAGATTTTGCATTTAAAAGAAAAGGCAGTGGGAACGGACAAAACGTGGTCTTTTGAAGAAAATTGTTATACTAAAAATGCTGTAAATAGTGCTACGTTTTCTTGAATTGCTACTTCTAGAAAAATGGTCAAAAGTAAAAGTTCGTGCTACCCGTGGTGACCCTGCTTACTGTACACTGTCAGAAGTTATAAAACAGATAACACAAGGATGAGCGGTTTCAACAGGTAACACTTAGGATGTTAGCTGTTATGATTTTTCAAACGTTACGTATTACGTATACTAGAAGAGCCGAAACACCACCGAAAAACATCTTCTGACTTGTTTGTTTGTCATCATGATATTGGAAAAGTCAGTAGGTGTTTTGTCAGTTTCCGGCTCTCCCTGGCCATACGTGTTATATTCTTTATTTCCATAATATCGAACAGATAACATCCCAAGTGTTGTCTGTTGAAACTGCGCATCCGTGTGTTGTCTGTTATGAAACTTCTGACATTCAAGGCTTCCAAGTCCTCAGCAACACCATAACCAGCCACACCCGAAGCGTCTGTGGTGTCCGCGCTGGATCTGGGTCTGAACGGAGGGGGGGGGGGGTATTGTAAGCCACATTATCTGTGAAGTTTGTCAAACAAACTGAATAGTCGCCCTGGACTTGGATGTAGGACACCAGAAACTAAAGAGGACAAGAACATGAGTTTCTATAGGTGGCAAAGGGCATACAGATTTCTGCGGTGAATACATGTGTTGCAGAAGCATTTAATTCATAAGTGATATTTGGAGAATTTTCCGCGTATTCAGGGTAGAACTCCTTGACCACTCCTTAAATTTTGGTGTTGGTATGAGGATTGGAGTGGTGGCACCATCCTAAATTTCTTTGAGATCCCCGTGAGATTGAGCCAGCCCAGTGGTTAGTTACTTAGGATGTTAAGGATGCTAAGTTATTCTTTATTTCCATAGTAGCGAACAGGTAACATCCCAAGTGTTGTCCGTTGAAACTGCGCATCCGTTTGTTTCTGTTATGAAACTTCTGACAGTGTACTACTGTCATTTTATTCATCCGTTCAAATTCTACTGTCATTTTATGCATTTGCTCTCGCCTGGGAGGTTTTTAATCTGAGGTAGACAAGGTTAGAGCAAAGGTAGTTCATGACACTCAGTCTCAGACGACACAAAGGTCTTACGTCGAGTTTCCTCAAACGTGAGGCATCTCTTCGAGACTAGCACAGTTGATAGGCTTAGATGAGGGTAGTCTTATTGGCGATAGCCTCTGTGATTCAAATGGTTTCCAGTCGTTATTTTTTTTTTGTTGTGACAGGCCAGTAGGCATACCACAGTTTGGTTTTGGTGAATAAATGACTCTTTCGTTCCAGATGACTGTGATCGGGAAATATGGGTTGAACGTCAACTCAATCAAGATAGCTATTGGGTCCTTCTACGGCCACACCGTTGTGCTACCTAGCAATCATCTTGCGAGGCTCAACCGAGATGATCCACAGCTCAAGTTGCCTATACTCACCAAGGTTGACATCGAGGTTTGTGTTCCAGTAACTTGAAAAGCTTAACTAAATAGGACTGAGATACGACAGCCTATATACCCATCACTTATTCCCTTAAATAGTCTGGAAGACCCAATGAAAACGGGTTACGTCGTTGTTCAGCTATTCGTATATTCGATTTTCATCGAATGAACTTTCTCTGTCGGATTTGTGGTACCTCTATGCGCTTTTACCTCTATGCCTGGGATATTTAGCAACTACAACGATTAATGATTGCGGAAAAGTAAATCTTTTTTGGGTCACGTATTTACAATCTGGATTTGAACATTTCCTGAGCTCCGCTTTATTAGCGCCATGTAAATGCACGCTTTTCCAAGGCGCGTTCGGTTTTCAAATGTTTTGCGTCCAACCGCCACGTCTGACAGCGGGATGGCTCGGTAAGCGCTAACAAGAAATCGCTAATCTCACGTGGAAAGTATTGGTATTTCGAAAAACTATATTTCTGGCAGGGCCGTGTCCAGGGGGGGGTAGAGGGTTCACTCCCCCCCGAAATGTAAAATAAAACCTATGATGTATGTATATTTTGTACTTTTTGGTCCGAGCCGTGGGCAACCCCCCCCCCCCCCCGAATAAAATTCCTGGATACGGACCTGTTTTTGAGCCACTTTGTCGTGAAACGATCATTTCTGTTAAAAGCGTGCTTTGACAGCGTCGCAGAAACCGTTGTACGGTCTAAAGAGTGACATTTTTTTTTGTAGCAAGAGTTAAATCGACTCACAAGCCTGCACGAACAAACTCGGTGTTGTTACCAGATTCAGAGCTCATACTTGAAGAACTTTCTTTCGAGTCTCAACTCGAGACCCTTTACGACCTTCGATCACGTCACTGCGTTCCTGCGTTCCGTCGGCGAAGAAAAGAAGAAGACGGCGCTGGATGAGAAAATACTCAAGTTCTATCAGGTATGTGATTTGTTCACCCATGTTTGGAAGCCTTTAGAAAATGACATTCCTGTAGGCTCACGACAGGACCGGACCTTTCCCACATCTCATTTTCTCTTAGTGTCAAACTTATTTTTTGTAAACTCATTTCCATCATTCCCTAAATTTTTTTTTTTTTGGGGGGGGGGGGGTGTCTGTATAATTATTCCCTACAGTTTTCTGATCTTGCCGTGACACAAGGGCTAAACCCAGACCGCTCCCTATGGGTCCGGTCCAGGCTAGCAAATTTTGCCGGACTCTCTGGCCATGACCTTGCTTATTGCTGATGCTTGTGATAACCTTTCCAGGGTTCATCTGTACCGAATTCCTCTTGCATTATCTTACTTAACGCTGTTTCGTCAGATCGTTGAATATGGCAATTGCGATATGAAGCCTCTGAGAGAATCCAAACGAGAGCTACCAAGTTCCCAGATCTTCGTGGTCTGCTCTACCCTGTGAAAGATCTTTCAAGCTATGTCTTTCGTCCAACGCATATAGATATTTTTAAAGAAGGTCAAGTTGAGACAGTTAAGTTAATTTACGGAATTTCAGACACCAATGAACTAGCGATTTCATACCATAAATCATCATCATAAATATCTTTCAGCCCAAGCTGACCGCGAATCACACTCTCTTAGGGGATCCTTGCCAAGAAGCGCCGAAATATAGCTCTAATAAAATTCAGTTGACGTATCCGTTTTGCACTGTCAAATTTAACCATCATCAGGGTGCAATGGGCATGCTCGTGGCAGTTATTTTGGACACACCGTTTCACAGAGGGACAGCCCCAGTAGGAAAAAGCGTTTTGTGAGTGTCCTCCGGTTCACGATTGACAGTATGGCAATTAGTGATAGTGAAGATCAGTCATGTCAAGAAAATCTAAGTAAGAAAAGTTGTCAAGAGAAGTTTTTTTTAGTCTTTCTGCGTTTATAATAATTTTACCTTATCAGATTGTACAAACGTTATTTTTTGTCTGACAGGAATGTTTGAAACTGCGTGTTCACCTCTCCACCATGACTGGCGTAATGAAGCGCCTCCGACGGGAGTTGGACGAACTATCGGCCGTCGAGAAAGGCGATAACGGCGAGGTCGGCTCGGTGGATGTCTGGAAGTCAACACCCTTCCCCAAACTCACCTTGGTAGCTGAGTGTGTGATCAGCACTATGATCGGACTGGTCGCACCATCTGTTGGAAAGGTTTGTGTTCAAGCTTATGATAATATTTATGCAGCCGTAGCTGAAGTTGGCCTTGCAAAACAGTTGATTTTGGGCCATCCTTCAAGACCCGCCGTTCTGCAATGCTGGGCTGATATGAAAAGAGAGAATTGGTCCTTACTTTTGTCCTATGCGTAGTGACGAGGATATAAGCGTAGTTCATGGGATGTGTGATTGTGTGGAATTGAATGAATGGAAAAAGGAGGTATTTGGTGGGAGAGTATATAATGAAGAATGGTTGGTAAGGATGAATGTTTTCTTACTGTGTAAAAATTTGGACGTTACTTGAGGCTTGCGATGGAGCATAGAACGAGATTTTTATAATAGGAGGAGTTTCTTAATTGTATAAGTTAGTTGAATTATTTATGAAATTTTTATTGGCCCATGGGCTTTTTTGGGTAATATATTATATTCTGTTCTGTATTATGTGGGCTTGTTGCTGATGATCTTGCAAGCTCGGTCGGCCAGTATCGATTAGGTAATAATACCAAGGCTTGGGAGTTTTATCTAGAGATTCAAACAGCCAGCGGCTTATTGCCCCCTTAGGTAGCTTTCTTCCATTGTTTTTTTGCAAGCTACGTACGGTTAAAAAGAAAAGATCAGATTTATTTACGCTAAGAGCCAGAGGCCATGGAAAATACATAAAGTAAACTCAAACAAATAAAAATAATATCCCCTATAAGTAAACTCACGAACTGTTTAACAATTCCAAAACAACCATTCCCCATTACGCTACACATCCATTCTTCATCCACCCCTCTTTCGTTCACTCCAAAAATTTCTAACCTAAGTTCACTTGAATTTTCAAATTCATATACAGATGCTCAACAACTCATCCACACTACCACACATCGAACATGAACAAAAACCGGACATACCCTTTGCCCTCCACACATCGGACATGAATAAAGACCGGACAGACCCTTTGCCCTCTCAAAGATGCAGAATATCCGCCCTTCAACCAATCAAATTCCTTATTTCCTCCCCTTTCGAGTCCCCTATACAGTTGCGAAGGATCGAATAATATTGATCTAAAGAGACAGTTACAGCCAAGCTTTCTTGCATTGTTTCGGTGCAAGCTACGTACGGGTAATATATGTTTGCAAAGATCATCTCTGTCTAGCCGCCGACGCGCACACTACCAAGAGGTTGTAAGCGGGGCCCCAAAATAATTTTTTTTGTATGGATACTTACAAAACGAATTCTCACAACCATTAGAGTTTTTTGCTATTTATGTTGTAAATAATATTATAAGGCAATGGTCAGAAAATGACGCGTCAAAATAAAACATTAAAAACTAAAATATTATAAGGAATATTTCAAGATTTCAACAAAGGCTGGCACTAACCTCTTTCCGTAACGCTCGGTTTTTGCATTGATGTTGGGAAGAATTGAAAGTTTTTGTTCTTTATCTATAGAGGTAATTTATGTTTTGGGGGGCAATATGGGGCGGGAAATAGGTGTTGAAAAATTGGATGAGGACGCAGGTTATTCCCGAACTTTGTACAAACAGCGACACGTCGGGCTGCTAAGGATTCGCTCAGAAGAAGGATGTGACTCCACAGCATGGCCGTATCCAGGGGGTTAAGGGGTTCAACCCCCCCCCCTCCGGAACAGACAAAAATAATCGTTATTATAAACTTTTACCTCTGATCTGTGTCTTTTTTGTACTTTTTGGTTCGACCCGCGGGCACCTCCTCCCGAAATAAATTCCTGGACACGGACCTGCTCCATAGGGTATTAATTCGGCACTGCACAGAGCACATCGGTACGACACAGTCTTTAACCACGTTTCCGTATTTTAGGACCCTTTGCAAGTCCCCGCACCCCTTCCGGAACACCTCCTGCAGCGCCTAATGGACACGGTTGTCACCAATTCCCCTCCGTACTTGCAACTGTACTGTGCCACCTTGATGGTTCATTCGTCTGGTCGCGAAGCCTGGTTTGGTTCTTTTGTGACGAAGTGTGTCAAGAGATACTTTTCCGGAAATTTGGAAATCCAGCACGTTCCGCAGGAGAGGTACGATTGTGAAGTTTGTTCTATCTCTTTTGCTTTTCTCCTTTATTATTTATTTCAAAATATAGCCTCTGGGGCTGCTGCATGACAACTCAATTTATATACACTAAACAAAACAAAAAAAAGAAAAAGTATGCTGAAGACATGAAGCCTCCAACCAAAAAAGTAGCCTACACAACACAATCAAGATGGGTCGAGCTCACACGAAACTCAATCAGGATGGGTCGAACCCACAGTAAATTTCTTTACCCCATGATTGCCACAGAGGCAGAGACAGGCGCATTTGCGGTCCGCACAGGATCATCAGCAGAGGATTGCTCGACGCCAGAATTCGAGACTGAAGAGAAAGAACGGAGGAACGACGGATTTCAGGGAGAGAAGGAACTCCTTCATCAACAAACATACCTGAAGCACTACAGTTCCATCTAAACCCATGTAACCACCGAAAAGAGTTGTTATACAGGACGTGAAAGGTCTTTTCGCGCTTGTGAGATTGGTTAGTCATAAGAGAGTAACAATATAGTTGGGAACAGTACGTTTTGAAAAGGAACGTCTTCACAGACGCATTGCATGACCCAAACCTACGAATAAGAAGATTCGCTCTAGCGCGCAGTGACCTTGCTAAAACATCAACATGGTGATCATCATTCAAAGTTGGCGTAAAAATAAATCCTAGAAACTTAAAAGTATCGACGAATTTCGGTGTCTGGCCAGACAGTAGAACGGGTGGGAGATGAACCAGCTTCAGGCCACGTGGGACGAATGCCATGCAAAGGGTTTTTTTCGTGTTGAATACCACGTCATGTGCCGAAGCAAAAACATCACAAAGTTTCATCAACTCGTTTAAAGCATGAATGGTAGTAGCCATCACCACCAAATCATCCGCATAACTAATGTTATTGAAGCAACTACCCTGGATAAAACAACCTACCCCCGCATCAGCAAGCGCACTGTTTAATTCATCCACATATAAGTTATAAAGGAGAGGGGATAGTACACCTCCCTGCCTAACACCGTTTAGGACGTGAACTGGGGAGCTAAGCAGCCCATCCCATTTGACATAAAATCTTTGGTTTTTAAACCAACATGCAAGGGTTAGAACAATACGGGGGTCTACTCCTCTATCATGCAACTTACAAAGAAGTTTCTCGTGATTAACACGGTCGAAGGCAGCCTTTGCGTCAATAAAACAAGCAAATACAGGGGTTGAAAAAGCCCAAAAATATTCCACCACCGTTAGTACGAATACACAAAATTCCGTAGAGGTCTTTGACTTGAATCCAAATTGGTAAGCTGATGACCGTATTTGAGGTTCGACAAACCCATACAGGCATTTTTCAAAAACCTTAGAAATCACAGCCGCCAAGGCAATAGGTCTAAAGTTAGTAATACTACTAAGATCCAGCACCAAAGATTTGGGGATAGGTATACTAGACAAACCTCAGTTAGACCATCCGGGACAAAACCATGAGCCAGAAAACCATTAAACAGAGCGGTTTCGTTTGTTTCGTTGTTTGCTTGTTTCCTTTGTTTCGTTGCTTGTTAAAGTTCACTAGAAACGTAACGAGTTACTTGTCGATTTTGTGAATTAATGTTTCTAAACTTAAGGAACAAGAACATAAATAGAGTTCCTTCAGAATAGGGTTGTGAATTGTTTTCATGCCGTTCCATCCCAGCAGTAATGATCAACGCTTTAAAGCACCCATTGCACTATTTTACCTTACCTTAGACCTTGGATCCTCCTGACCCATCAGTGGCTCATAGGGTGTTCACAAAGCCTCTCCATTCATCACGAAGCTGTGCGGCTGCGGTGATGTCTCCCGATTGTTCAGTGAGGGAACGAACGATCGGCCTCCTTCATGTCCCGATCATATAAAAAAAAAAACCTCCCACCAAGTTTCATCAAAATATCTCAATCCCGTCGAGAGTTATCGTGCACAAAAAAAAAGAAATAAAACAGTTTACATTACTTCCATGACTGCACGAAGTATTCGCGAAGTATCTCAATAGAACAAATTTGATGTTGCAAAAAAAAACAAAACATCGTAGGGGGAGTGGAGTGATGGGGAATCTTGAATATAGTGGCATGCATAACTTTTGAACGGGTGATCGGATTTGAATGAAACTTGGCAAGTGGAAAGAGTTATCATCACGGATGTTCCGTTTCAGTTCTGGACCGGATCCGATACTTGTGGGGGGAGTTGGAGGGGAACACCGGAAATCTCATGAAACGCTTGGAGTCTAGGGATCAGGATGGAATTTGGTTGGGAGAACAGTTATTAGCCCTAGATATGTTCGTGACAAAACCAGTCGTATCGGAGCTCTTGGGGGGGGGGGGGGCAGTTGGAGGGAATTTTGTAGAAATCCGGTGATCGCGAGTTAGGATCCAAAGGATGATGAAAAATGGCAAGTATGTTAGTGACCCGACCAAATAGACTTAAGGACCCGACACAATGCCCTAGGAAATTCCATTTGCCCTAGAATGTCCGACGCGATGCCAGAAATGCTCAGGTTCGTGTGAAATTAGGTATCCTACTTCTAGGTTCAAACCGGGGGGGGGGGCTAATGGGGTATTTTGTGACGTTCTCATCTGCTTTCATGCATCACCTACTCGTAACAAGTGCCATATGAGCTTGTAGCTATTTTTTTTTAATATCCTCCAACCAGCTTATGATTACTATCCAGGGAGATGTCCTTTGTTGCCTTCAAAGCGGCCTGTTACACTATTGATTGTCCCGAGAACGGTTTATAAGTGTAAACGCGTCCGGCGCCTCGCTGGCCGATCGGCTGTATATGATATATACATTAGCCAATCAGAAATAGTCTAACAGGCCGCTTTGAAGGCACACAAAGGATATCTCTCTAGATGGTAAGAATAAGGTGCTCCGACGAAGTTAGTTTTGCTAAGTGAGAATTTTTGTCAAGGATCTTCATGACTCTCAACTTTATGGCTCAGAAGTGTATATCGGCTGGGATCGGTGCGAGTATCATCGATGCCCTTTTGCTGGAACTGGAAGAACAGCTGAATCCACTGGCTAATGATCCAGTGGCAAATATTGACGAGTCCCTTGTCGACTGGCTGCTTTTGCTCATTGTCCAGTGCCTGGACAGGATGGAGTCGAGGAAAAACAATGGTAAGTTCCTTTCTGTTAGGTAATGTAAACATCAAGCTACCAAGTTCTTACCAGATTTGCCGTGATTTACCCTACCCCCGAGAGCCTTG
The DNA here is from genome assembly GCA_023053555.1 of Branchinecta lindahli. Classification (NCBI taxonomy): domain Eukaryota; kingdom Metazoa; phylum Arthropoda; class Branchiopoda; order Anostraca; family Branchinectidae; genus Branchinecta; species Branchinecta lindahli. The sequence goes on along the minus strand of JAKZAO010000005.1, from coordinate 9,227,701 downwards.
TCAAGTTGTATATTATGTGGTAGGCTGATTCATTTAGACGTGGTCACTAAGATACATTAAGCTACCAAGCTCTTACCAGATTTGTGGTGATCTATACCTTACCGCTAGGGCCTCCCCGAATGATGTATTTCTTCCAGCGCGTAGAGAATTTTTAAAGGAGGTTTAATAGAGACGTTTAAAACGATCCTTCCAAACCAGAGTGGTGGACTGTTGGAACGCCCTTACATCTGAAGTAGTATTGAGTCCCTCCATTAACGCTTTCAAGAATTCCATGGACGGCCTGGACGCTAAAAATATATCATGAAAATCGTTTTAGACGAGCTCTGTAGATGCCAATTGCTTTTTTTTTTGTGCATTATATTGGTATTATACAGTTTGCCACCTTGACTTATGAAAACCGTCTGTACAGTCAACTCGATAGTTGAAGTTCGGAAAAGTTCCAGAGTGTCAGAAAATATCAGACCAGTGATTGTCCTATCTTCAGAGCAAAATAACACTAGGGAGTAGCGCCAAGACTTGCAAAAAGTGACGCACGCAAAAGTGAACGTCCCCTGCTGAAACGCATTCATTCGTTCATCAGCGCTGGCTCAGATGACTGTATATTCTGTACACATAAAACAAGATCAAAGATTTCGATGGGATCCCAAAAACTTAATATTTGATCCAGACAATTGGGTCTTGTAGATATCCACTCTTCGCCAGACTACATGAACATTTTTAATATTAAAACATATAAACAGATTAAGATCAATGGCGTTGACGAAATTGATCAAAACTTCCTGCCTTAGGCTATACTACTGTCAAATTTCTGGTTTCAGCCGGATTCCGGTCGAAGGATATGTCCAGGTAGAAAATGATTGTCATATACGGACTCAGCAGGTCTGCCTACCCCTAAATCGACTATCACATTAGCTTTTAAAACCAGATCCAGTCTTCGCCAGGCTAATCATCTGAGAAAACCAAGTTCAGATATACCTTTATAAGCCATATCTATTTTGACGATACTGATCGAAACTTCCTGCTTTACTTCCGCTTTACTTCCTGCTTTACTTCCGCCGAATTCCGAGCGAACTACTTGTCCAGCCAAGAAAAGATAGTTCAGAAACGAATTCAGCGCATCTCCTTATCCCTATAAAGAACATCTAATCAACTTCAAATAAAACCTTAACTTATAAAACAAGTCCATCTACCCGTGATAGACATGGTACCGTATCATTCTTATCATGAGCTACACTGGCAAAAAATAAAAGATATATCAACTAACAAAAGTTGGCAACCCCTCACCACCAAAGATTCTGGCAACACTTACTTACTACTCCATGTCCTCGTGATAGACGTGGTACCAAATTGTTCGTACCACATAAAGCACAGAAAACAAACTGTAGGTACACCAAGTAGAAAAAACTGCTAATCCCTCATTGCCGAAGATGATTATGGTCTAACAGCCTATTATCAGACCATGAGACCATTAGAAGTCCCCTACATGTCTCACAATTTTAGATCGGCCTATTTTCGATTTTAGTGTGTACCCTACTACTGAAGTTGTCAACCCCTATAAACTTTCCAACTGTTATATAGCCCGCACAGTCGGCAACCATCTACTCTTTTCCATTATACCAACCCCTTCGACCGCACTAGCTCTCTCTCTCTTACGTCAGCCCCGCGCAGGGCCATACTGATCCCGCGCAGAGCTATAAAAATCTGAGACAAGGGGTAGCGAGGGTCGACAAATTTTGTATCCGGTTTTCGCCGGATTCCGGGTGAACTACTTTTCCGATGAGAGAATAACTTTCATATTCGGATTCAGCATGTCTCCTTACCCCTAAATTGACTATCTCAATAGATTTCAAAAATATTTTTTTTTGCCCTATAATTTGAAACCCCTCCCCCACCCTCAAATATAGGGCTACATAGCCCATCTTCGAACTTGACTTGTACTTTGACCCAAAGGATACTCACACCAAGTTTCATCAAAATATCTCAATCCCTTCGAGAGTTATCGTGCGTACAGACGGACGGACGGACGGACGGACGGACGGACGGACGGACAGACGGACGGACAACTTTTGCGATGTCATAGGTATCCCTCCACTTACGTTTTGGGATCCCAAAAAGAAGATACAACCTCCCCTGTTTCCTCGATGTGTGCAGACCGCATCTTAGCTTTACTAGAAATTTCTAAACCCGCAAGTTTGTCTCGCTTTAAATGCCGCAAGCGTGCTGGGCGGCGCCACTAGTATGTCCCGTTTGCGAAGCATGGAAAGCATAGGTCTTGGCGCTACTCCCAAGTGTTATTTTGCTCTGTCTGTCTTCAACCGCAACGACCTTAGAGAACACAGCTGGAAACTTCTTGCTGAAGACTTCCGTAAAGGCATAGGAAGCTGGAGATCGAGAGCGTGTTCCACCCTACTTGCCGTAGCTACTACACATGACGTCACGATTTTCGGTCAAATATCATACCGCGGGCTGATCGGACCAATCACGCTACAGCGATCCGTAGTTACTACGCTCCCTAGCATGGTTAGCAAATAGTTACTATTAGTTACTATTTCGAAAAGGCTGGAACGGTCAGCGAAGTAGCTTTTAACGAGGCTGGAACGAAAATAGTAACTAATAGCTATTAATGTTAGAGGGGTGGAAGTGGACCGTTTGAATAATCGCCATGAAAGCGTTTTAAATGCAGAAACTATGAATGTCCGGGCACATACAGTCCGATATTCGCAGTCAGATGCGGATTTCCTCCTTCGCTCGGAATTTTTGACGCATCGCATGGTCCCCATAACGACGCGAATTTCGCATGCATATTTTGGCATTCGAAATCTCATCCGAATGAGCTTGCACGTAGCTATACATCAGTTTAAAGCAGGTGTGGACGGTCACCTCTCTGACGTTAAATTAAATTAAATTTTATTTATAACCCGTCTAGGTAAAAACGGAATATGGTAAAAAGGAAAAAAGGAAAAAACAACTCAACAACAGACACCAAAATAATTAAAATGCACTAAACCGAAACATCAAGGAGCTCCATGGGTGGTTACAATTTGTCTTCATTCAGTTGATGGATGTCAGGACAGACGCAGACGGATCAGCTGTACGGAACTTTTCACTGAGATGGCTGTTCTGGTCCAGGGGGAGGCGTAGCAGATATTTATATTTCAGTTCAGCGTTAATAGTGTACTGAGAAATTTGTCGAGGCCAAAGCCGATTTACCACATGTGTATTATTAATGTTGTTATTAGAACCTGACCATACTGCTCTACGACTACGTGCACAGCACACAAACAGTCTGATAAGGTTTGGCATGCGAAATTACGCAAGCGAAAGCCGTGTCGCTATAGGCGCATTCTCGCCGTTCCCCGAGGACTCCTTGGGGAATCAACGGGAACGGCGAAAATAGAGAAAGTCACTCCACGCGGACTCCGCGTACGGAAAACTGCGAGAACACGGGGAATGCTTCCAAAATGGATTTTGTTCGAAAAAAAATATGCAGTTGACGAAATTAATCTGAATCCACTTTTACTTTTTGTTTTGTTTATTCTGATTGTTTTTAATTAATTTAACATTGCACAACACAAGCAAAAATTGATTCCCCTCTGAATCTGGAAGGGAGCCTTTTTTGATGACGGTGATGATAATCGGAGCTTTCACCGTCTGTGGGGACTCGCGAGAATACGGGGAGTGAGTCCCTGGGACAAACAAAAACGCAGGGACTCCTCAAAAGGAGTCCTTGGGGAACGTGGAGAATACGCCTATAATGGATATCATCATTGGAGATCCTCATGAATATCATCATTGGATTATAGCACTAGCAGCAGGTGGATCGGTCAGGTTCTTTTTTTGACGCCCTACTTTTTGTTGCAGGTACTAAGAACAATCGGTGGAGCTTTTTCGGTACGGATCCGTTCGCAAAGGTCAACAACAATACCTCGAAGAAGTTGAAGCGAAACCGAGGTTATTCGAAGTTGAAGAGCATAATTGGAAAGCTGCCGTCAGTCATGCCATCTTCTGTCTACGCTATTAAGGTTCATGTTCCTGTGGTATGTTTTGCCCCCGCGGAGTAGGATTTTTCGTAAAAAATAATAATATAATCATTTCCTGAAGATGGAAAAATAGTAATACCTTACTTATTCCTTCAGCCCAAGCTGACTGTGAATCATGTTTGACACTGCCAAACGGATACGTTAACTACGTTTTATTAGAGCTATATTTCGGCCCTTCTTGGCAAGGGTCTTCTTCAGGCTCAAGTCGGTCAAGGTGGATAATAAACTTGAGCTCTAACAAAATGTAGCTGACGTATCTATCCGTTTTGCAGTGTCAAATATGGTATTAACTTTATTATCACTGCTTAAAGAACAATACATTAACCAACTCTAACATTTCCGTCTGTCCGTTCCGAGATTCTGCATTTCACATGTATATTCTATCCATCCCTATTGGTATAATACTGATTTTAACGGTAACCGTATTTGATTTTACGATGTAACAGGTTCGCAATCATTTGTGTCCAAACGCCAATTGGTCTGAAGACCGGGTTATGCAAATTTTGCCGTGACTAGCTTTCGAAAGCAAGGGGCATGGAGAGGAGCTTAAACTGCCAAAGCCTTGTCGAAGGAAGTCCAAAACAGAATATACAGACCTGATGGCCTAACCATGTCCTTAAAACCGAAAAACAACATTTTGAAGCTTCTTATGTGTGAAAGAGTTGTCGTCGGACCTCCAAGCTTTCGGCGAAGTTTTTGTTGCGTGACTGGCAAAACTCGGCTCAGCCGAAAAAGCGCCAAAAAATCTTAGGTACAAAACGAAACAATGGCGACAGGTGGGGATTTCAGAAGCTCTAATTCCATAAGGGATCTAGGGAGAATAAACAAGAGGTGTCCTTAAACCAGCTTCAGGTTCATTTTGATGCAGCCAGATAGACAGAGACTCGAAGTACTGCACAAGGGATAATTCGTACGTTTACATTTTCCAGAGAAACAAGTTAGACAGATAGATTGATAAATATTTTTACTGACCAAAAACTTGTCGCGGTAAATTTGTTTGGTGACATCGTCGATATGACTCATAGGCACATACTTCGGTCATACAAATCATAATACGTGTATACGTTGTTAATAAATGTAAAGTCATAAATCTAACTAACAAGAAATAAATCTCAGCTTGTGCTTGGTTATATAAATTCACAAGAAAAGTCGCATCGCAGGAATACTCTTGATGACTAACTCTTTGTTTTGTTTCAATGAAGAATGACCAGTATACTCAGAGCGTGTTCTACCCTACTAACCGTAGTTACTACGCATGGACGTCACAAATTTTGGCTTCTTGGCGTCAAGGCTGGAACGCATTTTTAAGTTTTCGGTAAAATATCACTCCACGGAGTTCCGTAGTTACCACGCTTACTACGCTCTCGAGTATGGTAAGCAAATAATGACTATTAGTTACTATTTCGAGAACGTTGGAACGGTCAGTGTAGTAACTTTTCGTGAGGTTGGAATGGAAATAGTAACTAATAGTTACTATTGTTAAAAGGGTGGAACACGCTCTCGGCGAAGAGCGAGAAACGTCACGACGGCAAACGTCTATTCAAATAATGCATAAAACGGATACGTCAGCTACGATAATCCCGAAACGGTGCTGATTGGTTTACACAGGAATTGATTCACTTCTGAGGGATCATTTAGGTGACGTTTCTTGTTCTTTCTGAGGTTCATAGGTGTGTTTTGGACTTGGTCATCCAGAGTATTGTAGTAATGGTGAAGTTCTGCAGAGTTTTTCACTCTAAAAAGAGTCGCCATTTGTTTCTTGTGCAGTCCACTTCCGTAAGACGGACGCATTTGTGTTTGGGAGATTCAGCTCATAGGCCTCGACTCCGCGCCTATCAAACCCTTTTTGAAAATCAGTCAATTTTTAAACACATCCATGCGACGAATTTTGTCTATTTTTTTTTTTTTTTTTTTTGTCTAGGTAGTGAGTTTCGCGATTTTGATAGTCGCCGGTTTTGCATATAGCGGTTTCTGCTTTCTATGTTCGTTCCACTTATTTTTCAAAAAATTCTTCGTTATGAGCAATAGCATAGGAAATGTCAGCAGAAATACACAGACATGCAAGTATTATAGCCGATAATATTACTTTACCTAATCTTTGACAAAATTTAAGTACAATTTTTGTTTCGAAAAGATTTGGTCAGCGAATAAAGTAATAATAATAGTAGCGCAATTTTGTTCGTTTTTAAATGTTAATTGGGTCTTATAGTAATTAGGAATACTCATTAAGAACACTCCAAATAATTTAATTGAATCATAACACTTGAACAGTAAACGTGTTCGCGTTGTCATTGCGAAGAAGAAACTGTGTATTCCATTCATGATTTTCAGGTCTGAATTTCATACCATGGTTCAAGGATTCAGAAATCTGCTCAGTTTAACAGTTTGAGCTCCCCAGTTTCAGTATTATTTTCAATTTTAGGGTGAGCCGATGGAACTCGGATTCGATTCTGGATCCAAGAAGATTACAAAAGTGTGGAAATCCTGCCCTACTCATAGCAAATCCAAAGTGAAATCCAAGTCGAAGTCCAAATCACCGAAAGACCCCTCCAACTCCAAACCGAGCGAGCAAAAGTCGGACAGACCTTTAAACAAGGACATCGCTCGTGGTGGGTCCCGGGCTCTTGTAAAATACCTCCTGTGTGACCCGTTGAGATACGACGTTGCTTCGTACATGCTAGCTCTGAAAGTATTAAGTCAGATTTTGAAAATGGCAGGTTTGGTGTCGTCATTGGATCATGTGATGAGTGAGGATGATGTGTTTGGATTGGTGAATCGAGTTGTGGAGAATAAGAGGTTTCCGCCGGTTGTGAACGGAGCTGAGGGCGCCACTGGATTTGGCGAGGCGAATTCAGACGAGTGGTATAGACACGTGATCTCTTGCTTCTTGGAGGAACTTCTTTCAGGTAAGCTTCTTATTGCACATCTTTTTCCAATTTTCGTTCTTTATTTTTGATTGTTTGGTGGTTCTACGTTTTGTTTTGTTTGATAATCTTCATCCACTTTTTTGGCATTTTTCCTCAATTTTCCGTCTGCACTGGGAGGCGGTTGTCCTGCCGGAATATTCGCTTTGCTTTTCAGTTTTTATGGCACTTGCCTTCCGGCCAAGTGCCATATACCGATCACTTTTCCGTCGGTCGGTCGGTCGGTCTGTCGGTCGGTCGGTCAGTCCGGTGATCGCGAGTTAGGGTACTTCCAGATGTGCTAGGACGATGAAACTTGGCAGGCGTATTAGGGGCCCGACCAAACTAACTTGGAAATCGTCACTTGCCCGACCCGACCATCGTGGGGGGAGGGAGGGGAGCCGGAATCCGGAATTTAGTGACATGCATAACTTTCGAACGGGTAATCGGATCTTAATGAAACTTGATATTTGGAAAGACACCGTGTCTCACATGTCCCAACTCAAGTCCGGACCGAATCCGATGAATGTGGGGGGGGGGGGGGTCGGAGGGGGGAACCGGAAATCATGTTAAACGCTTAGAGTGGAGCGATCGGGATGAAACTTGGTGGGAGGAACAAGCACAACCCCTAGGTACATCATTGACAGAACCGGACCGGATTCGTGCACTGGGGGGGAGTTGGAGGGAGGTTCCGGAATTCCGGTCATACGGAGTTAAGATACTTCCAGGTGGGCTAGGACGATGAAACTTGGCAGGCAAATCAGGGACACGACCAGATTAACCTGGAAACAGGGGGGGAGTTAGGGGGGGGGGTCCGGAATTCCGGTGATCGCAAGTTAAGGTACTTCCTGACATGCTAGGACGATGAAACTTGGCTTGAAAATTAGAGACTTGACATGATTGGCTAAGAAATAGTTAGTTCCCAGATCCGACCATCCCTTAAAGTACTAATGCTAACCGCAAAATACAAAAAATACTTTTAAGCAGTAGATACATTTTCGTTATCCCTTTGAGCCCATGATCATTTTTGCCTCAAGGGTTTTGCTTACAACTGAATTTCTTAAAGTACAAACAATACTTCTGAGTAAAATATACATTTTCGTGCTCCTGGTGATCATCTTTTTTGCTTCAAGAGTTTTGATTACAGATGATTTTCTGGCGCCCTTAAAGTGCGCACAGCCAAATGCATTGCCAAACGATACAGTCTCGTGATTTCCAAGGACCCATGATCATTCTTATCTCCAGGGTTTTGCTTACAAATGATCAAAAGAAACCCACGAATTGACGAATTCCTACTTTCATCCTCTGACCTAGCCTTGCAAGTGCCATTTTCGTTTGTTTTTATGGCACTTGCCTTCCGTCCAAGTGCCATATACCGATCACTTTTCCATCGGTCGGTCGCTCGGTCTGTCGGTCGGTCGGTCAGTCCGGTGATCGCCGGTTAGCGTACTTCCAGATGAGCTAGGACGATGAAACTTGGCAGACGTATCAGGGACCCGACCAAACTAATTTAGAAATAGTCACTTCCCCGGTCCGACCATCGTGGGGGGAGGGAGGGGAGCCGGAATCCGGAATTTAGGGGCATGCATAACTTTCAAACGGGTGATCGGATCATAATGAAACTTGATATTTGGAAAGTCTTCATTTCTCAGATGTCCCGATTCAGGTTCTGGTCGAATCCGGTTAATGTGGGGGGGATTCGGAGGGGGGAACCGGAAATCATGTGACACGCTTAGACTGGAGCGATCGGGATGAAACTTGGTGGGAGGAACAAGCATATACCCTAGGTACGTCAGTGACAGACCCGGACCGGATTCGTGCACTGTGGGGGGAGTTGGAGGGGGGTTCCGGGATTCCGGTGATACGGAGTTAAGTTACTTCCAGGTGTGCCAGGACAATGAAATTTGGCAGGCAAATCAGGGACTCGACCAGATTAACCTAAAAATAGTCAACTTCCCGATCCGACCATCATGGGGGGAGTGACGGGAGGGGGAATCCGGAATCTTGAGGTATGTATAACTTCCGAACGGGTGATCGGATCATAATGAAACTTGATACGTAGAAAGATCACATGTCTCGGATGCCCAGTTTCAAGTCCGGACCAGATCCGATGAAGGTGGGGGGGGGGGGTCGGAGGGGGGAACCGGAAAACTTGTGTCACGCTTGGAGTGGAGCGATCGGAATGAAACTTGGTGGAAAGAACAAGCACAAGCCCTATGTACGTAAGTGACAGAACCGGACAAGATTCGGGCACTGTGGGGGAGTTAGAGGGAGGGGGGTCCGGAATTCCGATGATCGCAAGTTAAGGTACTTCCAGACGTGCTAGGACGATAAAACTTGGCTTGAAAATTAGAGACTTGACATGATTGGCTTAGAAATAGTCAGTTCCCTGATCCGAACATTGTGGGGGGAGTGGAGGGAGGGAGAATCCTGAACCTTGAGGTATGTATAACTTTTGAACGGGTGATCGGATCTTAATGAAACTTGATATTTGGAAAGACCTCATGTCTTAAATATCCTATTTAAAGTCCGGATGTAATCCGATGAATGTTGGGGGGGGGGAGGTGGAGGGGAGAACCCGAAATCTTGTGACACGCTTATAGTGGAGCTATTGGGACGAAACTTGGTTGGAAGAACAAGCAGAAGCTCTAGATACATCAGTGACAGAACCGGACCGGGTTCGGGCACTGTGGGGGGAGTTGGAGGGGGTTCTGGAATTCCGGTGATCGCGAATCAAGGTACTTCCAGATGTGCTAGGACGATGAAACTTGGCTTGGAAATCAGACACTTGACAAGATTGGCTTAGAAATTGTCAGTTCCCAGATCCGACCATCACTTAAAATACTATAGTCGCAACCACAACGTAAAAAAAATACTTTTTTTTTTTTAGCAAAATACACATTTTCGTGATCCCTATGAGCCCATGATCATTTTTGCCTTAAGGGTTTTGCTCACAAGTGATTTCCTTAAAGTACAAACAATAGGCTAGTTGCGTTTTTGATCCGAATTCTCCTCGCGATTCTCCTCCGAATTCTCCTATTTGGCGTGTTTAGACTATTCAGATGAAACGAATTCTCCTTTCTTTCGTTTCATCTGAGGAGAATTCGTTTCATCTGAATAGTTTAAACACGCCAAATAGGAGAATTCGGAGGAGAATCGCGAGGAGAATTCGGATCAAAAACGCAACTAACTTCTGAGTAAAATATACATTTTCGTGCTCCCGATGAATTCATCATGTTTTTTACTTCAAGAGTTTTGATTACAAATGATCACAACAAACCCACAAATTGACGAATTCCTACTTTCATCCTCTGACCCAGCCTTGCAAGTGCCATATGAGCTTCCAGCTCTTGTTCTTCGGATTTCTTGTGCTATGTCAGGCAAATATGGTTATGAAATTATCTTTGCACATCTTCTTACTGCACGCTTCTTGTTCTCCCTCCGCACCCCCTCATCCTTCCATACAGTAATAGTATATAATATACCAAATGACCCTGTTCCACTCTCACTGAGTGCTGTTTACATGTACATATGGTCACCCAGGGGCGTCATGTTTGGGGGGAGGGGGGACGCCCCCGCCAACGTTGTCGGCCAGTCGATTTTTTTTTTCCATAACAATGGGTTTTTCGTAAAATAATAGATTTTTTCTGGAAAACAGTCGGTTTTTCTTAAAAAACAGTCGACTTTTCCGCAAAAACAGTCGGTAAAAATTACCAGTCGGCAAATATCTTGCCCCCCCCCCCAAACATTTTGCGAGTAACGCCTCTGTCACCACAATCATAGTGATGCCCGAGGGAGCGATGGAATGAATGTATTTTTTCTGTGTTAAATGTAGTGAGTTAGTCAAAGTCAAGATGTTAGACGCGTTGTATGTATTACACGAGATATCAACAGAAGTGTGGTTTTCAGTACGGAAGTAAAAGATAAATCGGTGTATCCAACCTTTAAGCCAAAACAGTGTAGAACGAGCAGTCTTTCAGACGGGCCGTGTAGAGGCCTGCATCCTATTTCTTGCACTGCATAATAATCGTTATTACTATTAGCTGAGTGTCAAGTTCTAAATTTTCTGATCTATAGTTGACAAGGCTTCGACCCCCACCACCGATACATCTGGGGCGCCTTTCCCAGGAAGTCCTGGAGCTTCGTCATCCAGCGCTACGACTGGACAGGACGCGTCAGCCTCTCCGACGCCCACCAGTGAGAAGTTGACCAATGTGGATTCCGATTCCGAAGGAAAATTGGTTCCCGGTATGTCTCTGTTCCTAAACCTTCATTTAAAGTACCCGTCTTATTACTGACTCAGTATAGGTCCTTAACCGTTCCGTTAGTTTTCGTTTCCGAGATTTCGAAAATGCCCCTTAATCCACCCCAGCGGCACTACGCTGATTTTCGAATTTTGCTTTGATTGACACTTTTTGAGGTGGATCAGGTTCCAGCTTTCCGCTTTTCGAGGAGCTCGTTGATAGGAAATACCGGTCATCCAAGTTCCTTCGTGTTTGTCGTCAAAACCAAGCGAGGGAGGGTTTTATAATCGTTTTGAAACCCAGTTGAATATCAAAGGGGTCACTGTTGTTAAAACATAGGAATATAAACTGTATCTACTGTGACTTGTGCTTTAAAGGACACCTGAATGAAGAGTACCAAGTATCATCTCTATCTGTATGACTTCCGTTAACATTGCCTGCAGAAAACCCAATCCAAATACGAAATAGTGTTTCCAAGCTATGATTTTTGCTCCATTTTGTATCTGTCCTTATTTCAGTACCGAACAATTTGAGAAATGAACAAATGTCTCCAACCAACCCTTCTTCTAGAATATTTTTTAACCAGTTAAGTCCAAACGTATACCCAGAAGAAATTCCAATACGATCCAGCCAGGGCTGTACAAGATTTGAATAAATTGCGCATTTTGTCTTGGAGTCTGCATGTGCAAACCTCCAGAAACGAACATCCCCATTTTGGAAACGTCACGCTCAGGAGAAGAATGCTCTCCGTGGCCATGTCTGTAAATGCATCCTCCATGGTGTGTTCAAGTTAGCGTCTCGGACCCGCGAGGATGTTAGCCCCCCCTTCTCGAATTAAAAGCCGCTGTTGAATCCCACCGAAGTTTTCCTTGTTTTCCTGGACTTTTGGTTCGGTTTTCCGCTTTAAGTAAGTAAGTAATTTACTTCTGACCCGCCCTTTGAAAAGCGGAGTACAGTACGTAAAGTAAAGTAAAAGAATTTAATAAAACACAACAAAGCAGATACAGTATACAATTTTTCATTCATCGGCCAGAAAATAATGTAGAGTGTCATGCGCTGTCTGGGCCCAGTTGTCCATGCTTTTTGGCAGAGCTGACGGAATTTCCAAAAGTGTGACGCTTGCATCTTTAACTTGGAAACGCTCCGTTAGCATGTGGGAATGGTAGAACTTTGGCAAATAAAGCAGGTGCTTCGCATACTTAAAATAACATCTTCTCATCTGCTGCAACTCCTTCTTCCGTAGAGCATGTGCGACACCAGAGCGAAATAAAATGGATTGAGCACAAAAAGAGCTGTATAAATTTCCTAAAGCTTTCCGATTGTAGCGCCCACGGTTCGGGACGATTCGTCCATAAGTGGCACGGATAGGTGTACATACGTCTTTAACAATCAAAGAGCAAGTTTGTATAAGTGTAGATTCGAAAGTAATGCCAAGCCATTGTAAAGAGTTGGTCGAACTGATGATGAATGAACCAAGAGAAGTGTGACCCTAAACTTGACTCCAGCATTGTGGAAGCATGTTCCTATCGTGGCGTTCTCAACGAGTTGATGGGATGCCCTTAGAACCACAGTACTGTCGCCTTTGCCCTTTTTTCTCCTTTTCAACCTCGAACAACGAAATTCGAACAACGTTATCTCTTACTGTCCGTGTATTTATTTATTTATTAGTAGCCTACATTTGGTGTTAAGCTTATCCTGTTCTTGTTGCCATTACTGCACCTGATAATTAATATTCACGTAATTAACATAGTTCCAAATTAACATAGTTCCACAAGATCAAGGAAAAAACAATAACAACAGATTATCAAACTACAAAAGCTTTCGGAATAAAACGGCGTACTACCACGGCTTGTGAGAATTGAAAGGTATTTAGCTGTAATTTAGTTAATTTTAGGACAACAAAGACTGTGGCCTGATTCCAAACAGCGTCCTGACTCCATCAGTAACTCAGTAGTTATCAGTAATAAAACCTTAAAGACGATCTGAAGGAAAATAAAACCAGGAAACAGATATAATGAAAAAGTGAAAAAATACATTAACGAATTTAGGGATAAAACTGTCCCGCTGTTGCTCAGTAAAGGGGGGGGGGGCTAGTTCGGGAACTCGCTCCGCGTACGCCCATAATTTGGCGTTAGCGTTAGATTGATAGATATATATTATTTAACACTAAAAGCCCTAATGGGCCATGGTTAATACAAACATACTACAAACTAACTGACTTCCAATAAATAAATTCCTAACAAATCCACTAAATAAATTTCTAACGACATAAACCAAAATCAACCCTTTCTTCAAGCTCACCTTTACACAAACCATAAACAAGAAAAAAAAAGACAAAGAAAAATAGAAAAGACTAACCAACCTACCCAAATTCTTTATCCCCAAACAATTTGTATCCCTCAAAATAATCTCCACCATTCCTCCCTTTCCAAACACCCCGAATAAATTTCCTGTCTCAACTCTTTTAACTATTTACAAAAACAGAGAAAATGCAGCAAATCTTCATTACTTTCTCCACACATTGGACAAAAAAAATTACCAACTTTCGACCTCACCTCCTCCTCCTATCTCCAAGTGGTAAAAAATTTCCCCTTACTGACATAACCCACTTTAACTCCTCCTTCCTTCGATGAAGGCCAGCGCTATTAGATAGACCGAAGTTACGTCTCATTTGCCAAGTTCATCTGAGGAACCAACCAGTATGGTATCGGTGAGAAGATTAGTTTAGTTTATTCACAAAGAAGGAATTATATCAATTTTTAATCTCCCCACACCATAAAGCGACTGCCGAAAATTATGGTCTGTTGATCACTGAAAGTGCAGGCGTTGTCTTTAAAGGACACCTGAATGAAGAGTACCAAGTATCATCCCTATCTGTATGACTTCCGTTAACATTGCCTGCAGAAAACCCAATCCAAATATGAAATAGTGTTTCCAAGCTATGATTTTTGCTCCATTTTGCATCTGTCCTTATTTCAGTACCTTACAATTTTAGAAATGAACAAATGTCTCCAATCAACCCTTCTTCTGGAATATTTTTTAACCAGTTAAGCCCAAACGTATATCTAGAAGAAATTCCAATACGATCCGGCCAGCGCTGTCCAAGATTTGAATGAATTGCGCTTTTTGTCTTGGAGTCTGCATGTGCAAACCTCCAGAAACGAACATCCCAATTTTGAAAACGTCACGCTCAGGAGAAGAATGCTCTCCGTGGCCATGTCTGGAAATGCATCCTCCATGGTGTGTTCAAGTATGGTTCATTGTTCAGGTGTCCTTTAATTATTTTACATTTTTTTAGGGAAGGATTTCTTTGAAATCATGTCACTTGATCCCAACGCGGATGACTACGAATCAGATGACGCCCTGCTTAGCTACTTCAAAGCCAAGGAGCCTTCGAGTCTTATGACCCACATCTCAGTTCCCACAGGGTCGTCAGGATCTGGTATGCCGCTGTTTAAGAAAAGCTGGCCGAATATTTCAAAGTATTTCAAGAAGATTGAGAGCTCGATTGAAAAAGGGGGTAGTCTGAAGGTGTCTCTGGCTGCGGGAGACCCAGGAGCAGGTATGAATTAATTAGTTCACTATTTTCCATCTGTGGCTATTGTCTTGAACTTAAAGGACTCGTCGTAACTATACTATGTATTGACTATGAGCGTGTTCCACCCACTTACCGTAGTTACTACGCTAGGCTGGAACGCTTTTTTATTTTTTTCTGTCCAATATCAGGCCGCGGGCTGATCCAACCAATCACGTTACAGAGATGCGTAGTTACTACGCTCCCGAGCGTGGTAAGCAAATAGTTATTATTAGTTACTGTTAGAACTACGATGTTCTTTTTTTGCGAACTCAGCTTGAGCTAAGACTGATTACAAAATAATCATACACACGCTTAAATAGGCCGGTTCCTGTGACTTGCACTTTCGTCGGGGAACCAGGGGTTTCTAGAATGATTTGACTCGTTTGGGTTTCTGGAATGATTGGGCCAAGGGGTTGACAACTTCTTAGTTCATAACATTTACTATTTGGAGAAGGTTGGAAAGGTCAGCGTAGTAACTTTTCGTGAGGCTGAAACGGAAATAGTAACTAATAGTTACGATTGGTATAGGGGTGGAACACGCTCTATATGTCCGGCTGCATGTCCCAAGTTTTCGGATCTCGTATTGTGTGTTCACCCATCATAAGAGCAACACAGCGATTTGTACATTTGCCGTATTTGTCTTCTTTCGTGACAGAAGGTGCTCCCACTGTTTTCGGATTTCATGGTAAGAAAGACCGGTTATACAAATTTGTCCATGTTTCTGATACAGCCGGGGGTCGAAATGAAGCCGTAGCGTGTTCTTGTGTTTTGAAAGCAAAACATGGATCCAAGGAGCTTTGGTAAGTTTGAATATTGAAACTGAAATTGAATTTGATATTAACTGAGAATAAATCAGTTTTTCCAACAAAAACATTTTTCAGCCGGTGAGAGTTTCGCCAACCAGAATGGGCCTTCATCCCCTTGTATGGACACTGCCTCCCCCAACCTGGGAATCCAGCATCGTCTTGACGTCAGCTCACACATCCGAATGGATATCATCCATGCCCTTCGAGAAAATCAGTTGGTGAACGCGCTAGCGTCGACGTTCGAAGTAACGGAAGAATTCGCACCGCCGGAGAGTGCCGATACGCCGTCAGGAAAGCCGCAGGTGGCTCTGTTTCAAGCCGCTTTCAACCGTATCTTTGTAACGGAGATTCGAAAGGTATGATTCAAATTCAGTTCACCTCATATCTTTCATAGCATATGAACAATAGCACTGGTCTTTGCAGTACATATACGTTCACTAATTAGTCAATCATTAAAACAATTGTCAGAATTTTTCTTTAAGTCAAAAGTTATTTACAACCATGGACCTGAAATTCGTAGTAAAATAAGGCGCAAATGACTTTACAATATCTTTCGCTTGCATGTATAGCTGGGCTCTGGATTTGCGCTTTGTTTTCTTAACTTTTCTCTAGTCGGGGTCTCGTTTTTGGGATCCCAAAACGTAAGTGGAGGGATACCTATGACATCGCAAAAGTTGTCCGTCCGTCTGTCCGTCCGTCCGTCCGTCTGTAAGCACGATAACTCTCGAAGGGAATGAGATATTTTGATGAAACTTGGTGTGAGCAATCTTTGGGTCAAGAGTAAGGTCGAGTTCGTAGATGGGCCCTGTAGCCGTACATTTAGGGGTGGGGGAGGGGGTTCAAATTAAGGGACAAGCAAAATATTTTTAAACAGCTAATTTGATAGTCGATTATGGGGTAAGAAGGCATGCTGAAAACGAATATGAGAACCATTTTCTCGCCGGACAAGTAGTTCACCCGGAATCCGGCCAAAACCGGAAAGTTTGTTAAAAGCAAAAGTTTTATTTGAAGTCGATTAGATGTTAGATGTAGGCGTAAGAAGGCATGCTGAACACGAATATGAAAACCATTTCCTCGCCGGACAAGTAGTTCATCCGGAATCCGGCCAAAACCGGAAAGTTTGTTAAAAGTTAAGTTTTTGTCTGAAGTTGATTAGATGTTCGATGTAGGGGTAAGAAGGTATGCTGAACAATAATACGAAAACTGTTTTCTCGCCAGACAATTAATTAGCCCGAAATCCGGCCAAAATCGGAAAATTTGTTAAGAGTAAAATTTTAATTTGAAGTTGATCTAGGTGTGAGAAAAGACGCTGAATCCGTATGACAATCATTTTTTAGCCGGACAGGTAGTTCTTCAGGAATCCGGTTGAAACCGGAAAATTTGTTAGAAGTTAAATTTTTCTTTGAAGTTGGGATGTTGGATGTAGGGGTAAGGAGATACGCTGAATTCGTTTTTGAGCTTTAGTTTTTCGCCGGACAAGTAGTTCTTTAATTTCGCCAAAACCGCAAAATTCACAGAAGTAGGGTAGAATCGTTTCGATCGGCTTATAGGGGTAAACATATACATGCTGAGTCCATATCTGAACTTGGTTTTCTTAATGATTAGCTGTTTGGCCTGGCGAAGAAAAAACCTTACTGTCTGGATCAGATATTGAAGTTTTGGGATCCCATCGGAACCTTCGGTCTTGTTTTATTAGTTACGACGAACATAAATTTTCTCGGCATCTGTTATAACATTTAACTCAGGGATGCGCATGTTATGTGTGTTGTAACATGTCACTAATGCTAAATGTGTTAAATTTTATAAAATTGACAGTGCAGCCAAAAAATGTTTCTTTCCCTAAGAAGTTTTCTTTTTCGGAAGAACTCTGTGTACATGTACCAAGACTCTATGTACCCTCTCGTCTTGTGGTGCATTTACACAGTGGTTAAATATTTTACGAAATTTTTGAGTGTTTTTCGGTATTTTTCGCCGCTATGATGATAGAACGTTGTTCGGGCCAGGTAATCCGTTCCTTCCTTCCTTCCTTCCTATCAGTTTCGCTCGTTCAAAACTTTTCACCTTTCAGGGAGCTGTTGATCTGGAGCGAGCATTGTCCTTGTGGATCACCCTCAACAACTGTGGACAGGAAGCGTCAAAAGTCGCTGGCGAAACGGGCTTGATCCCATCCATCGTCTTTACCCAGGATAGTATCAACAGTCTGCTAGAAGCTCTCAGTTCGTCGAAAACGATCAGCTTAAAGGGATGGTGCCTCGTGAGTTTCTAACATGTTTTCTAGAATTTAGAGACCTTCAAAAGATTTATCCGCCCCAAGCACTAGAGGGGAGCCGAAATAAGGGCCTAGGCTGTCGCAGTGGCGTCAGCGTATCTAGAATTAGTCGCTGCGTTATGGTATTATACAATTAAGCTGGATATGTGGGCATTGACGTCGGTGTGGCAATGTCTTATCGTCTCTTGTCCAAGTTTTATCCGCCATCAGAAGCATATCAGTAGGAAAAAATAAATAAACATGAACGGAAAAATGACCAAAAAAAACGAAGAATAATTACCACGGCTTCCTATCAAAGGCCGCCCTGTTCCACTCCACCGAACGTGGTACAGAGATTCGTAGCCACAATGAGCAGGCATCAGAAGCAGGTTTTCAGACGCTACCAACCTCCTTCTCAAGGATTGTCGGCGGGGCAAGATGTCCGTGTGGAGAACCAACTGTTTGAATTAAAAAAAAAAAAAAAATCAGTTTATTTTAAACCATTCACGGACTAGCCGAATTTTCGGTTTTTTGTCAACAAAAACAGCTGTGTCAAGATAAAATGACGTCAAACGTAAAATGCATAAATACAGCAGCAACAACCAGACAAGATACTCACACCACAATATATTAACGCCATAGCCTATGTCGGCATATGAGTATATGAATATGAGCATATGAATTTTCGCCATATGTCCCGTTTGGTAGCGTAGAGGAGCCGGGGGAGGCTCCGAAGGTGGTTGGAGAGTGAGGCAAACGAAGATTTACATCAGCTGTATTTAAAGCGGTACTTGGTCAACGATTTACAATCCAGTAGTTAGTTGAAGTATAATGCAAAGCTGTTAGGTTATCTCTACAATACTAGGTTACGTTATGTACAAATAATTAGTCTCTCTCTGAGCTGAAGCCAGCCTACGGTGATTCATCTGGGGACAGAAAAACACCTAAAGGCAAAATTCGTCTGTCACGTTAACCGATAGTGTGTTATCTGTTGAAATCGCAAATCCTTGTGATATGAAACTACTGACACTGAAGCTATTGTGTATTGTTTTATTTTGTGTAGTATTTTTACGAGCTGTTCAGGTGTTTCACATGAATATATTATATATCACCTATATATTTCTTACTGTAACTTTGCTGCGTCAGCAAAATTCTGCAGTCAAATTCAAATTCACTTTATTTCTCCAAAAATTCTTCTTGCGAAAAATAGCATAGGAAAATTTCAGTAAAAATTTAATGACATACAAATACAGAATGTACTAATTTACATAATCTTCATTCTTACATAATTCTCATTCTTCGTTCTAGGTTTTCCACGGTTTGGAGATCATCTGCAAGCAGCGCACCACTCAACCAACGTCTCCCCGCTATGTGCTCGGAATCTTCGACCCCTCTATGGGCACCCTTATGGCCAGTCTACTCTTAAAGAAGGGTGTATTCTCCTCCCTTATCTATTCCTTCCTCTCAGGCGGGAAAATTAAATCCAGTGAACTCGGCCTCATAGGAACGACTCATCTCTGCGGACCATCTGTCGTAAACTCTATGACGCAGTTCATGAGTCGCCTAAGGATTTGGTGCGAAATTCTCTCACTAGGTGGCACCCTTGCCTTTGAGCTTAAACGGGAGATGCTGGATTTGCTTGTGAAGCTGTGTGCTGAGGATGGGCCGATTCTGGGTCACGGTGGGCCGGTGGATGCACAGACAGCGTTTGTGAATTCACTGGTGGAATTGGACTTCAAGAGCGTGGATGCACAGTTACTCACACAGGCTGTGAATGCGATAATTGGAGTTGTGACGCCGAGAATTTCACAGGGAGAGGGTGTATTTGTAAGCAATGGATCTCACGTAAGTCTTGCGTCCTTCTTGTGCACGATTGTAGTCATTGATAGATTTGTTTTATTTTTTGCCCCGCGCTAAACGACCAGTTTTCTGTAGGTGTTCTTATTCCGAGACGTGTTAGGTTGTTCGTATCCTTCGCAAAACTGTTCTGCCTCCAGCCACTTCTTTTCATCAGTTGCGGGATTGCTGATACCACGGTATCTGATATACGGTCTAAAGTCGTTTTTGCAGTTATCGTGGTATCTGATACCACGGTCAAAAAGGCGTTTGTCGTGGTATCTGGCCAGTTACCGTGGTAACAGATATTCAGATATCACGGTCCGACCGTGGTATCTGATCGTGGTATCTGGAAAGTCATCTCACTTTCGTCAAATTTTGTCAAATTACTGAGAAAGAAGTTCAGCACTTAGTGATGTAACTGGATATCACTTTTTCTTTTGGGATGACTTCGAAAAGTGCAATTTCGGCAATAATCGTTTTTGCAGTGGTCCGTATATCAGATACCACGGTAACTGCAAAAACGACTAATTGCAGATCCAGTTACCGTGGTAACAGATACCATGGTATCTGCGAAAACGTAACTATCTTTAGTGAAGGTTTGTTACTGCGTCATCCAGTCTCAAAAACCAAAAAACGGATCCTAAGTACACAAAGCAGATCCGCAGTATGTACAGAGGCTTTAAGCTTAGTTCATTTTTCGAAATAGTAATTTAGCCAAGTTATAAATAGACTAACCAACAGGTCTAGTAACTCCCGTCAAAAATAGTAAGGTATATGAGCAGTCTTAACTGCTGATTCACAAGGATATTCGGCTACCGGCTTTTTAGTGGAGCGATCCTCTTCCCTTTGTGCAGGGTCACTTTCGTCCAGGGGCTTGAGTGGCTAATGGTATGTTCTTTCGGCCCGTTTAGGCTAATCACCCCTTCAGCCCAGCCGTTCTTTCGAGTAAGCTATGCGCCTCCACTTCGAGTCTAAGGACTTTGTTGCATAATAAGCTTCTTTTCCCCAAAGTCTCCAGAATAATAACAATAATTGTATTTAAAAAAAGCCTGAGGGCCATATACAAATCGTCAATCCACAAAGATCTAAATATTTTTTTTTTTTTTTTTTTTTGACAAAAAAAAAAAAAAAAAAAAAAGATCTTTTCCGCATGAAATGAATCAGAAAAAACTTATTTTAAAATACCATTAAGTCTGGTCTTCTCCTCCCGAAACTTCCGGAATCTGGGCTTCCAGATTATTCTTTGACGTCTTCTGTAAATTGTATCTGGAATATGAACCGGTCCAAAAGTATATCAAAATAATCCGGAAAAAAGGGGCTTTTGAACTTCCAGGTTTCCGGAATTTTTAAGTATCGCAGAAGAAATTCAAAACAAAATCTCGGCAAATCTGGGAACCCAGATTCCGGAAGGTGAAGACCCACCTTTACTTTCCACCTGAAATTAGCGGTGTTCTTGTTAGCGCTTGTCGACTGTGTCCAGCCTTCCTGCTCTCCGACGCGGCGGCTGGGCGCAAAACATTCGAAAACTGAACGCGCCGTGATTAAGAAGTGGGAAAACTAAGCAAATAAATAAGTAATCAACTGAAGCTTCTCAGATCCCTATGTGTGAAAGAGTTGTCAGCGGACATTGAAGATCTCGGCAAACGTTTCGTTCTGTGGCGGGCAAAACTTGGCAAGGTGAAAAAAAGCGTCAAAAATTCGTAGACACAAAACAACAATGGAGAAAGGTGGGGATTTTAGAAGCTTATAATTCTGTATGGGAGCTGGGTATATTATAAAAGGCAGAATAAGCAAGAGGGGTTCTTTAAGCAAAAGATGTCGTTAGGCCGGATCGGATAGATTTTACGAAATTTAAAGCTTCGGGGGAGAAGAATGGGTCAAGCAATTGAGCACACAGAGACCGAATTCAGATCAATATTTAGTTGCGTTGAATATACTTCAAAGAACTGTTGATAGATTCGGACTTTCGGATTAGAGTGGGAATTTCCGCTTCGAGTTTCGGACTCCATGTCCTGTAGCTAAGGATAGCCGCTTCTTTCTATTAGCCGGCTGATTTGTTTATATGTTGTTCAGTTTGAACATTTTAGTTCCTTTACTTTATGTTTCATTTGAGTTGAGGACAGCCAATGACTTTCATTTAAATTAGTTTTCTTCCGCCCTCCAGGCCAAACCCAACGGGACCACGTGCTTTGGCTCCACCTCCGGCTCCTCCCAGTCATCCGTGCTACGATCTGGCGATAAACCTGACAGCTCGAATTCGTACGATGGACTCCTATGTAGTCTGCTCCAGTTTGCGGTGAAAACTGTCGCAGTAAAGATCGTCTCAGAAGAGGTGGAGAGTTCACAGATGACCGATCAGAGTAAGATCCAGAGGCAGGCGGATGACGCCATGCAGACTGATGAGTCCAAGTTTCAGCAGGTATGTTTCAAGAAAATAGATGGATCAGAGCAAAATAACACTAGACAGTAGCGCCAAGACTTAAAAAAGTGATCTCGAGTAGCAGTGACACTAGCGATAGAGAACGTCTCGACTAAACTAAATCAGTTGTGCAAGCATATTCCGAACACAGGAAAAAAGACACATCTTCACTCTGTTTCCTCGACGTATGCAGACCGCATGTTAGTTGTACTAGAAATTTTCTAAATCCGCAAGTATGTCGCTACGAGTAAGACCCGTTTCCATCGCATTGAAAAGATAGGTCTTAGCCAGAGTAACATAACACTAGGGAGTAGCGCCAAGACTTGGAAAGAGTGGCACACACTTGAACAGCAGCGATACTAGCACCACCAGCGATAGTGAAACGTCCCTACTGAAACTCAGTCAGTCGTGCACCAGCGCTGGCTCCAAAAACCTCGTATTATGAACACAGCAAACAAAAAGATAAAACTTCCCCTGTTACCTTGATGTGTGCAGATCCATCTATAGCTTTACTAGAAATTTTTAAACCCACAAGTTTTTCTCGCTTTAAATGCCAGAAACGTAGTTGGCAGCGTTAATGAGTATGGCCCGATTGCGAAGGACGGAAAGCATAGGTCTTGGCGCTACTCCCTAGTGTTATTCTCCTCTAAGACGGATAAATGTTTGTTCAAGTAGAATAGAATTTAATTTAAATCTTTCACAGGAATGGGGCCGAATTTGCATTTTTCACGTCAACAAGTTAAATCTTGAAAGGCTTTCACCTCGGCATAACTCAAATAAATTGGGAGTGGTCAGACTCAGCAGAGTTAAAACACAACCCTTATCAGGAATGAACTTTTCAAGATGAAATGGCTCAGAAATATCGTTTTCAAAAATACCATTACTTTCCACGAGAAATTAGCGATTTTCTTGTTAGGGCTTGTCGACTCCATCCATCCTCCCTCTCTCCGACACGGCGGCTGGACGCAAACTATTTGAAAATTGAACGTGCCTTGGTTAACAAGACCAAAGGTGTCGATGGGATCCCAAAAATCTACAATATGATGTTGATGGATCAATACTCTTTACTTGTAATATTTAGAAACAGATCAAAGTTTAAAGTTTCAAGCCCCTCGCGAAGCCCTTCTAGCAACCGATTCTTACTTACAAGTCCATCTCCCCATGATAGACATGGTACCGTATCGCTCTTACCATGAAGTACACTGGCAAAAAATAAAAGGTATACCAACTAGCAAAAGTTGGCAACCCCTCATCACCAAAGATTCTAGCAACCGATTCTCACTTACGACTCCATGTCCTCGTGACAGAAGTGGTACCGAATTGTCCGTACCACATAAAGCACAGAAAACAAATTGTAGGTGCACCAAGTAGACAAAACTGCTAACCCCTCAGTGGGAAAATCAAGCAAAACAAAAGAAGTCTAAACAGAAGGTATTGCACAATGAAAAATATTGCTTTGAAGCTTCGCATTTCCATTTTTTTGGAAAGAGTTGTTGACGGACCTTTAAGCTTTCGGCGAAGTTTGCGTTGCGTGACTTTCCAAACTCGGCTAGGTCCCAAAGCGCTAAAAAGGTGCTAGGTACAAAACGAAACAGTGGCGAAAGGCGGTGATTTCAGAATCTTATAACCCCACAAGGGAGCTAGGGATAATATGAAAGGCAGAATAAGCTAAAGGGGTCCTTTAAAAAATCTTATCTGTAATAGGCTACACTTGAAAATATAAAGCGATTCAGCATTAACCGCATAAGTATTGCTTCAGCCCAATCCGACTGCGAATCATGGTTGACTCTGCGAAACGGAAACGTCAGCTGATTTTATAAACAAAATTAATGTAAATAAATAGCTGATGTATCTGTTCAGCTCAGTCAACTATTTGGCGCAATCAGTAAGTCTGTTCCGAGGACCGTTTTAAGAAGGTCACTAGTTTGTTTTGGTGATGCCACATATTGTAGTAGATCCCTCCATTTATCAGCTGCATTCTAATCTACCTGATCTGCCGATTGTCAGTTCTGACCCGGTATTGGCACTGGAAAACCTGCCCCAGTAACAATCCCATTAGTAGAGTCATTTCTTAATATCTTTTCTGTTACTGTTCAAATCAAATCAAATCTGTTTTAATTCTCCACAATAGCATACAGCTAGCCTCGGATTGTCAACATGTATTTAATAATTTAATTTAGTAGAAGCCATGTTGACGTACGCTAATCACTCAGAAATACACACAAGAGTAAACATGAGAGAGTTAAATTAACGAACCACAGGTTCATAGTTTCATTTCTTCTCATAAACACGGAAAGTTTTAGTCGGAGAAGTAAGAATGTGAATCGGACTATCTTCATCTTCCTACCTCAGAAGGCAACCTTTAAAGGTCATCTGAATGAAGTCTAACACCCTAAATTGCCACTTTTACATACTGCTTACCATTTATCTCTCGAAAACCGGACTAAAATCGGATGAAGTTTCACCGTGCTATAATTTTCAGCCTTTTTTCCGACTTGTCTTTATCGTAACGCTCGCCGTAACAGTTGTAACAGTCCATGCGTAACAGTTCATGTTGTAACAGTCCACGCCGTAACAGTCCATGCGTTTATCCATCCATGCGCTGTTTATCCATCCATGCGTTATCAACGTACGTTTATCCATGCGATAATGACAGTTTAAATATTGGCGCTAAATTTGTCTTGGGAGGTCGTAACGAATCGCCATAGGGAGACTTAGAACTTCAAGAGTGGATAGCGCCGAAATCACGGAGCGAAAAAATTCGTCTTCTCTGTACCGGTACTGTGAAGGACGATCTGAGGGGTTCATGGAAGTATGGTAGGATCGTTCAGGTGTCCTTTAAGTGTCAACGGTGCTTTCCGTTTTAGCTCAAATTACACTGTCAGAAATTTCATAACAGATAACCCAAGGCTGCGCAGTTCCAACAGACAACACTTGGGATGTAATCTGTTGTGATATGCGTAACAAGCATTGGCAGGAAGAGCCGGAAAACCACCGAAATAGCGTCTGCTGACTTTTTATTTGTCGTCATTATACCGGAAAAATCAGCATATGCTTTTTCGGCTCTTTTTTGCCTCTTCTTGGCAATGCTTATTATGCATAGTTATGCATTATAGTGTCTTGAAAAATTTGTAGAAGCGAATTATCTTAGACTATTATTGTTCGGAAGACTATTATTGTTACTTCTGACAGCGTAGAAAACAAACGAATGATTGCAAACATAGCCGGGGAGCCAGAACGGTGCTGAAGTCGATGTTGTTTTCTGTAGCAGTAATTGCATGTAACCCGGGTCACATTAATTTCACAGACGGGGAAGTTAGTATCAAAGTTGTTAATCAATCAATATTTTTATTCTTCAATGAACAGTCGAAGGGTAATAAAAATTTCCGAATGTACGTCTTCTCGTCAAATAAGCTACTCTGTATATAATGGAATTCACATATCGTCAACAATTTTTCGTGGATAACTGCTGAACAAATTTGAAATTTCCTACCAACAACATTCCCTCTCACACACAGACGTCTAGTTAAATAACGCAGTATCCAACTTTTGCCCTCGGGCCGTGCGGCATGCTTTGATATTTTTTCATTCACTCATCGCTGAACCAATTCCAGATGGTTCTTGTACCGAACGATCGGACGTCTAAGTTAGGTTACTTCAGCTATGAATGAATGACAAATTTATTAATCCACTGAACCAACCACAAGCGGACTAGTAGAGTACAAAGAAATCAAATAAAAGAGGAACGAAAACACAAAAAATAACATCGACAGATAATAGTTGCGTTTTTACATATACCATGGTATGTGATACCACAGTAACTGATCTGCAATTAGTCGTTTTTTGCAGTTACCGTGGTATCTGATACACAGTTGCTATGCAAAAACGACTGTTGCCGAAATTGCGCTTTTCGAGGTCATCCCAAAAGAAAAACTGATATCCATTTACATCACTAAGTGCTTAACTTCTTTCTTACCAATTTGACAAAATTTGATGAAAGTGAGATAATTTTTCAGATACCACGATCAGTTACGACGGTCGGACCGTGGTATCTGAATATCAGATACCGCGGTAACTGTCCAGACACCACGATAACGGCAAAAACGCTTTTTGACCGTGGTATCAGATACCACGGCAACTGCGAAAACGACTTTAGACCGTGGTATCAGATACCATGGTATCTGCAAAAACGCAACTAATAACGTAAATTGGCTTATCAGAGTCAGAAAAGCTTCAACACAAACGTGAAAGATGTTCATTCAATGTCAGGTCCACGCGCCGTGAGCCAATACAGGATTTGTGGCCTGGATTACAGGGCGCGATAGACTGTAGGTAGGGTGCGACTGCTGCCGCTGTTTGCACATCTTGTGTCTCGAGTGCAGTGGCTTTCTTGGGATGAAGTACGATTATCGCTACAGTGCGAACATTTTGGGGGGTTGGCACTGGTCAGCGACATGACGGAATTTTTGACAGAACACATGTTAGGGAGAAAAGGAAACTGTTTTATTCTATAAATGTTAGTCATTCGAGGGTGGAATAATCATTCAGTTCATGACTATTTTCCATTCTGTTGCAGGCACGACAAGCACCAGGTCCCAGCCGCGTCCAAAGCATTGCTGACATGCTGATACGAGAAGAGACACGATTCATTGACCTTTTGCTTGCACTAAACAAATGCCGCGCGAGCAATCTCGCAATCGTGCTTGGCCCTGGTACTGCTGCCACTTCTCGGGCCAAGTCTTCTGAAACCTCAGTTGGGGACCAGGTCTATCGACTGTCTTCAGCTATAAAAGAACATGGCACGTTGGATATTACACAGCCTTTAGTAAAGTTCCTTGCGATTGTAGCTGGGGACGAAGGGAGGAAGCCCAACAGCCTGACAGACCCTGTGATGTGGTTGCTTGAGGATATGATTTCAAGCGAAAGCCATCTAGTGAGCTTCGTGCAGAACGGAGGATTGTCTGTTGTGTGCAGTGCTTTTCTGCGCGGTTGTCAGTTTAGATCCCCACCAAGGTACAGTCGTGTACCAAATCTGCTGAACTACCTGAATGGGGGTGTACCGACCGAGGACAGTGGGCAGAAAGTGACTTGTGCTAGCTCTCTCGGATTTCTGTGTTCTACGCCCACTATTGCGCTGCAGCCTTCTCGTCGAATTTTCGATGATGAAAGTGGGGAAGTGCTCTTCAACTTCGCTCCTTTGTGCACCATCTCGTCGAGTAGTGAAACCGCCCAAGCACCGACGGTGCTCCTGCAAACCAACCCGCCCCACCGTCGCTCTAGAGCACCGGCGTGGTCGCACCACTTCTATCCGAATGAATCCTCAGTAGATCTTACCATTACCTTACCGAGTTCGATTATGCTCTATGAAGTCCAGTTGCAGCCACACCTGACTTCTCTTAGCACCTGTCCTGGGGCAGTTATCGTAGAGTCTGCAGCTGATCTTGACCAAGGACTTTTGCCAATCTCAGGCCCTTTAGTGACGTCCGGATTGGCGTACATATCCGTGAAACCCTCCCAGCCTATCATCTCCGGCAAGATTTTGTTGAGGCTGTACAAGCCTAAAGACTCGGCCAATGTCGGCCTAGCGCAGGTTAAAGTACTTGGTACGCCAGCGCTTAGTGTGAGTAGCGACCGGGACTTTGCCAAGACGAGTCTGACCTGGCTGGAGCTACTGACTGAGTGTTTCTCCAAAGCGAAGTGCGATCGTGGCTTGAAGTTGGAGATGAGTCAAGCCATACCTGATGACGTGGTGCTCATGTGTTGTCGCCTACTGGGCAAAGTTCCAGCGAGACAGATAGATCAGAATGAAGTGTCGACGATTGTGAGTGATGCCAGCTTGCACTTGTCAATTCTACTAGGCTGTGTAAGCGAGTCTTTGTCTAGTACATCGCTCGTGATATTGAAAGAGCTTCTGCGCGGGTTTGAGAACCCACAGAAAGAATCCGTCGAAGCTTTGGTGAATTTGGTTTACGTCATTTGCAGCCACGCGGACGATACCACGCCCGCGAAGCTCGCGTACATGCTAGAGTGGCTTGAGAACACTACAACCACTCAGACCCTCGCAGCGGAAGTACTAAGTTGCATCGCCTCGGCACTGTGGCATTGGAAAGATGACACACGATGCAACCTCAAGGCGTTGCTGACAGAACCTCTCTGCCTGAACATATTGAGACTATGGGGAAGTTCCGAGCATGGTTCAGACCAGAGGCGGGCCTATGAGTACCTTCTTTGCACGATGTGCGCGCTGAATTTCGAGTTCTTCCGGACTTTCATGAACTGGTTAAGGGTTGACTTAGTCTCCTACCCTACTACGGACGATTCGAAGCAGGGACTGGAACCCGAGTTGCGCCTGACACCGGATACCTTCAAAAATGGGACCCTCGTGTCTCTGGCGACCATTTTGCAGTCAAAGACAGTCTTCGAGTTCATCACAACGAACAAGTTCATTCAAGTGATTTGTGACCAGTTGAAGGACGCTGCTTTCAAACTGCTTGCGAATGAAGTGACTGACTTCCAAATTGTCATTGAGACCTTCAAATTCTTCATAGTGCTGTGTAGTGATGGTGGGTTCACACGAGAGCTTAGTAAGATCGTCTCCTCCCTTGATATCCCCCTTGTATCGATCTACCTTAACCTGCTATGCGCTGGGGAAGCCAAGAAGAAGCTCCCCCTTCTGCCTTGGAACGAGTTTGAAGATTTGTTCCTCGACTTCCTAAAAGTCTACTGCTGGTGTCATCCAGGGAACCAGGAAATCCTAGCCAAGTCTCTCTATGCCATACTCTCGGAATACCCGGAACGGAAGCCTCTCATTGGCTTTCTGCCAAGGGTGATTCTCCAGCTGCTATTGGCTCCGGAGAAGACACATGTGCATTTGACAGCGGCGACACCTATGCAGAGGGAAGTTCATATGAGTACAGTGAAGGGGCCAGTACATCCTCGTTTCGGGGTTGGTTTCCAGACGAGATTGACGAAGGCTACCTCAGAGACGACAGTCAGGGACATCATCGACGTGCTCATTGGTTAGTCTATTTTGTATTTACTTCTGTCGACTTGCTCATGCGTTAGTCTTTTTTTGTATTTTCTTCTGTAGTTGTCCGGAAAATGCCCCATCCGACAGTATGAGCGTATTCCACCCTACTTACCGCAGTTACTACTCATGACGACACTGATCCTGGCTTCTTGGCATCAAGGCTGGAACATATTTTTCTATTTTGTCACGGGCTAAGTCACGTCACAGAGATCGTAGTTACCACGCTCGAGTTACCACGCTTCCGAGCGTTGTAAGCAAAAACTTACTGTTGGTTACTATTTCCACAAGGTTGATGTATATAATGTATGAGCATCACCGGTTAATCTTTGCTGCTTATGAAGTTCCGGATCTGGCCCACCCTCAAGCAAGGCCGAGGCAACACAATAATGATAGACCTTAGCTTGTCCGACCAGCAACAGCATAGAAAGATACACGTCTTCATTTCTTCGTATTTTGTTAAACATTTCAGTTGGAGGGTTACACAATGTCTTCTTCTTCTATTCATTAATGGCGTCGGGACAGCTGGGTAGCGCGGCCCTTTCCTCCTTCCGGTTGATCTTCGTCTGCGACGTTGATGGGTCGGTCTGTGGCACCTCAGCTCAGAGATGGTCGAATCCGAATCCGGATTCGAATCCAGGATTCGTCCTTTTGGATGGATTCGAATCCGGATTCGAATCTTCTGCTTGTCAGGCTGGATTCGGATTCGGACTCAGATTCCAAACCCTCAGTCTGTTTTCCCATTTTTATCACGTTATCTGACTCCCTTGGATATCAGTGTTTTTTGTCACCTCTGATATTTAATCTATAACGTATGTACATTATACATGATTTGATTTTTGTTAAGGCCGGATTCGAATCCGGATTCGATTCCGGATTCGAATCCTCAGCATGAAATGGTGGATTCGGAATCGGATTCGTACCTAGCCCTGGATTCGGATCCTTTCATGGTCGGATTCGCCCATCTCTGCCTCTGGGATCGCCGCCTAGGAGAAATCATCCCCTTCTTGTTTGAGCTTGTAGATTGGATAATGGCACCTCGACTGGGATCGTAGCCCAGGAGGAATTACCCTCCTCTTATCGATGGTGGGGTTGATGATGGAACCTCGACTGGAATCAGAGCCCAGGAGGAATCTCTTCGTGTGGTGGTTGGGTTGGCAATGGCACCTCGACGGGATCAGAGCCCAGGAGGAATTATCCTCTTCGTGTGGTGGTGGGGTTGGCACTGCCACCTCGACTGGAATCAGAGCCCAGGAGGAATCTCTTCGTGTGGTGGTTGGGTTGGCAATGGCACCTCGACGGGATCAGAGCCCAGGAGGAATTATCCTCTTCTTATTGATGGTGGGGCTATATCTAAGTAATTTAATTTTACCCGCCATTTTGGAAAGTGGAGTAAAAAGAAAATGAAAGAAAGGAATAAAAACAATTACAAAACATATAAGATAACACAAATTTAATCTTTGGCCGGAAGACAGGATAAAAGGTCATGCGCTGGTTGGGTCCAGTTGTTGATGATTTTCCGAAGAGACGAGGAGACTTCGAAAAGGGTAAAACTTGCATCCTGAACTTGAAACTTATGCGTTAGGGTGTGGTTGTGGCATAATTTTGAAAGATGGAGCAGGTGCTTCGCATATTTAAAGTAGCACGATCTTATCTTTTTTAGTTCCTTCTTTCGCTGAACCTGCAGTGTTACGCCAGAACTAAATAAAAGTGAAGGAGCGCTCTAGTTGACGATTCTACGCTAGCTATTGTAAGCTGTTATGCAAATAAACTATTATTATTATTTGTTTTCATCTTATTCTTTGTTTAAGGAATGTCGAACCGACCGACGTCTCCGGCTCCTGAAAGCAAGCCATCCACGGGAAGCTCTCTCAGTTCAAAGCGGCTATCAGCTGTTTTCAACGCTGTCAACGAACAGGTAATTTTCGTCTTATCCTTAAAGCAAACGATCTCTCTACGATGAATCGCCTCATAAATATAATTTTTCGAAAATACCATTACTTTCCACTGGAAATTATCGGTTTTCTTGTTAGCGCCTGCCGACTCTATCCAGCCTCCGCTCTCTTCGATGCGGCGGCTGGACGCAAAATATTTGAAAAGGGAATGCGCCGTGGTTAAAAAGTGGGAATATTCGAACAAAAATCCTCCGGCCTCCACAACCCCTTTGTTATTCTTTTTCTCAATCTTTTGAATTTAATGTTCACTTATTTCACTTGTAGCTAAGTCAGCTCAATCAGTGCCTGAACGAATGTACCTCACAGCCAAGCATTGTTCATGAAGCCTTCAAGGACTACGCTCTAGACCCTATGATGACCATGGCGGATTGTATGAGCTTGCTCACAGAGCAGGGGGTGGACTTCGACCCCTCATGTCTCGAGCTGAAGATCTCCTACGCAGTAAAGGCTGGTAAGTTATAATTTAATTATTTTACCGATACCTTATTGTTAAGCGAACTTTCACACCACCTGACTGCCGAACTTGCCGTTTTTGTCAGGTTTTCAGATTTTAAACTAAGGGCCACAAACATACAAAGAAAAAACAACAGAAAGACAAGAAGAAAAAAAGTAGAAAAATCGTCAATAAACATAAACAATGGTGCTTAACTGCAACCTGTTGTGTGTAACTGTGGCCGTACGTGTCTTGGCCTTGCTCTCGGTAGATGTATGGTTATTTGACTGGGTATGATTCTTTATGTTCAAGTTGTTTTACGTTTGTTTATTTTTTCGTGTGCGCTCGAGCTCCGCTCTCACCAGCGGAATAGTTTAAAATATATTTAAGATATTAGATATTATTAATTAACCTTGAACCCTTGCCCGTCCAGTCCTATAGCAAAGCGTCAGGGATGTCAGAGATAGACGAAAAAGCGGAACGAAAGCACCACAGTAGCGATGGATAATGGAAAAATTGGGCTCCTATCATTAGTTTTGAGGCTAAACTCGCGGACCATGCCAAGTTCTTTGCAGATTGCGGACTGCTCCTCCAAGACTGCACTCACTGGACCAGAATTTAGTCGTTTAGGACATACGCACGTATTTGCCATATCGTTCAGTCTGCAGCCTTCACAATGCACGACTGTTACCGCTCTTGTCTTTATGGTCCCAAATAATCGTATGCCTTCGTTTTGCGAACTACAACGTAAAGCAGAGCATTGTCGCTAAACGTCCGCCTTCTGAGGTCTGGACATAACCTGAACGAGATTCTTTCTACTTCGATTTTTTAACATTCACTACCCTTTGTGAAAAATTGGTGTGACGAAAGAAATGATAAGAAATGACTTTTTATAAAACTGAAAAAAAAACTGTCGTTCCTTGATTTTTCACTTCTTTACACTAGTGACTGTGTATGTGTAGTAGTTTGTGTTTTTTTTTACTTGGCTTTGGATGATAAACACACAAACAACACTAATCTCATCGTTCTAGGAGGCAAGACTATGCGGAACACCACATCTCACCACCCGACAATTCTCACCCAGTTCGTATCCGTCGGAGGGTTGTTGGTTCTAGCTCGGCATCTTCCCACGCCAGCTTCTATGCGCCTGTTAGACATGGAGGCCGGGCATAGGCCATCTTTCGACCAATCAGATGCCTCCGCCTCTCACTGGGTCAAAGTGGGGAAGTTGGAGGATCAGCTCGACGATTATGATAGCTGGGTATGTATCATTTTTCATCTCAGTATCGTGCAGTGCTGGCCGCAGAATTCTGCGATTTGCCATAGGTTTGCGACTTCTCCCAGATTTATAGCTATGACAAATTTTGTCGCAGGAAACTGCACAAATCCCAAAGATAGATAGATATTTTATTGATCAGACTCGTAGCGCTGACATCGAAAGCGCTGGTCGAAGCATCACACTTGGTGCTTCTATTGTTGAGCTTGCGGATAGTATCGTATATCTGGGCCTTCCTATTGGACGGTCAATACTTGAGACGCGGCGGTTACTACTTTCTCACTTCCAGAAGAGGGCTTCGTTTACTTATAGCCGGATAGTGGCAAATAAGCGGAATTTTGACCGTCGTCTGTTGGCCCGTTTGAATGCTATGGTTTTGCCCCATTGTTTGTACCTTAGCCCATTTTGGCGTATTTTTACGGCTACAGATAGACTGAAATTGCGCTCAGTCTACTACAAATATGCAAAGTTTCTGTTGCGTTTACCACCATGGACAAGTAACAGATATGTTTCGCGTCGGAACGGCGTTACGAATCCGGAAGAAGCAATCGTAGCGCAGATCGCTCGTTATAATCTGTCAGTTGAGTCCCACCCCTGGGCCATGATTCTGCAACAGTAGTTGGTATATGCTGTTGGTTGTTGTGTTCGTTCTTTTTTGTTGTTGTCAGAGGAATTAGTGTTTTCCATTTTTTCTTTTTTGCCTTGTCTTTTGTTGTGCTCCATCTGTTTTTTAACTGATGGGTAATAAAAGCATTCATTCACATGGCACTAAATATGTCGACCATTACAGTTAACTTGATAAAATACTTGGAATACATAAAATTTTTACATAAAAGAAAATAAATCACTTGGAATTCACTAATTTTGTGTTAATTTTCTCAGTAAAATATGGCACAAGAGAATTTGAATATCGGTTAGTGCGACACTTCACTGGCACCAGGAGGTTTTGGTGCCGCGTCCGTCCTGTTGTCGGTGCTAGACCGGGCAGTATATCTCTATGTTTTTCACTGGCAAGGATTGATCGGCCAAAATGTAAAATGCAGAAAACGAAACGCAGAAAACCTGGAAACGTGTCCTAATTTCGCGGAATCCATGAAAGAATGCCGGAATTTCGCTCCCTGGAACCCATTTGAAGTTGAAACAAAGAAGCAATATTTGTAAAAAGCCGATTACTTTAGGCCTACTTGCTTTGGCAGTTCTGATTTTTTGGTCATGTAAAAAAAAGAGAGCAAGTACGAAAAAAATGGAGTGTAACAGGCAACAGTTCCAGGCTTATTTTCATCAAGTTTGGGAAGAAAGATTCTGTTGGGAAAACATGAATGGCTGTGTGTGTCTAAGGTACTTCCAACCTCAGTCCAATCTTCGCAGTCGGTTGCGAATTTCCTCATTCGCTGCGAAATTTTGACGGATCGCATGAAAATTTCCCCATAATATAGTGTTGTTGCTTTTGTGCTGTAGAGCGGCTCACAATATGTAGCTTGTTTGTTGGTATTTGGCAATGATCTGGCAAAGCTAGATGGGCTGGAGGTAAAGCAGTTTCTGTTCCGAATTCTAACCTAACTGCCTCCTTTAACTGGGATCTTTATGCCCAATGAGCACCTTGGAAGCACTAAACTTCAATGTTCAGGATAGCATCAACACACTTCTTCGTTCACATTCAAATCTGCTCACCCTCCACCAACATCCTGCCCCCTACATTATTAGCCAGTTTTTTTAATCCTGAACCCGTTTAGTGTACACGTCAATGTTTCAAAATTTTAATTGTATTTAGTGTGGTTTTAAAGTGTATGTAAAGAACGCAAATATGTTTTTTTAGTGTTTTAATTTGTGTCTTTTACTTTGTTTTCTTTCACTCCAAAAAGCAAACAAGCAAACTTTCGCATGCAAACCGGTTAAGGTTCGCGTAGCGCAGGTGCCGATCTCCTGATACTCCGCCCTCGGCCAGTGCAATGCGTGGTTGGGCGCAAATCATCCGATGCTTCCCGTGCTTTTCTCTAGATTTCCCTAGGTACCCATTTGAAGCTGGGTGTACTTTTGGCTTGTCTTAAGGGGAAACGCCATTAACCACTCGCCCCGAACCAAACGGTCGGCACCACCGAGACTCGAACCAGCGACCCTTCGCTCGTGAGTTCGGCGCGTTAACCTATTCGGCCACGGAACTCCGGTGACTCCGGGGTAACTAAAAAGCGGGTCATAAATAAATAAATAAAAATAAGGAATAGTCTGATCCGCTTCGAAAAGAGCCAGACATTTATGTCTTATGAAGTTTATATCATAATGAAGTTACGTTTATTTATTCATTCAACATTCTTTCAGGTCTCTGCTACACGTCCTGACGGCGACAAGAAACGGAGAGCGCGGGGTGTGAACCTACCTTTCCATAGTTTGGCGTCCCTCGGTCTCTTCCTACGGATTCCTTACTTCGGCGACGCTTTGTTGAAAGAACGAAAAGTCGCTGTTAGTCTCTTGAGGCTCTCACTAGGTGTCACTGATGATGGAGAAGGAGGTAAGTTTGACGATTGTATGCTAGATGGCCCTTGCGCCCTTGTATTCCAGCATTATGGGAAACCAGACCCGTACGGAAGTTTCCAGCCTGAAATCAACCGAGACGAAAGGATTTCGACCCGATTTCGGGTTCGTTTCTTCCTCGGATCGAGTGGAATTTCGGTTTCATTTGTTTCATCTGTCATCTTTGTCAAATCTGTTTCTTTTGTCTTCGTCACGGGCGGGAAATATTCGTACGGGGAAGGAGTAAGATTTCAGCTGGCTGTACCGTGTCAGTAAATTGGTAGCAGAATTTGATTGGTTCGTTTGTTCGTTTCATCTTCAAGGTCTAACTTAATACATGAACATTCGGAAAAATAAATCCGTTCCTCATTTAAAAGTGAAGTCATTCACAAGTCGGGAATATTCCGCCCCTCCCTCGTGGTATCGCCATACTGCCGAAGGTCTCGAGCTCTTTTCCCGCTTGAGGACAGTTTTTATTTTTTCACTACTGTCGTTTCTGTCTCAAGGGCCTAGAAATTAAGCCATTATTTTCGTTTGGTTTTTCCATGAGGCCCCGCCATGCGGGGCCTGGACGGTCTATATGACTCCGAAACTGGAGTACTGGATTATAAATGCAAAAAATGCTTTCTGGTTTATTTGTTACGATGAAAGTCACTTGTGTAAGTTCCATCATCACATAATATGAAAAAAACTTCGTTTTCTTAAAGAGTTAAAGAGGCTGCGTCCCAAAGTCGAACCTTAAAACGTACAGGAATTAGGAGAGGCAGTTGGGGGGCTGCCGCCCCCCAAACCCCCCGCTTTTAAAGACTCTTTTGTACAGGTTTTTTGTTGTGGGGGGCTGCCGCCCCCCTAACCCCCCGCTCTTGGCTTCGGAAAGGCCCTCTTTTAATTAACAAAAAATACAAAACAGGTTTTTGTTTGCTACCCTACCCCCACCCCCAGCTCTTAGCTTGTGTGCTCTATGTCTGGGAAACAGTTTCAATAATTATGTTAAAATGTAAATGGAGTTGTCAACTTCTTTGTAATAATTACTAGTTTCGGCGCAATGGTTCTCCTGTCCTCTTGTGTTTAACATTTTTCGAAGTTATTCCATTATTCATTCATTTCAATTTTTTGTTAATTAAAAGAGGGCCTCTCCGAAGCCAAGAGCGGGGGGTTAGGGGGGCGGCAGCCCCCCACAACAAAAAACCTGTACAAAAGAGTCTTTAAAAGCGGGGGGTTTGGGGGGCGGCAGCCCCCCAACTGCCTCTCCTAATTCCTGTACGTTTTAAGGTTCGACTTTGGGACGCAGCCTCTTTAACTCTTTAAGAAAACGAAGTTTTTTTCATATTATTTCTGTACGTTTTTCTACAATCCATGGTGGATGTAAGTTAATAATTCCTGTACTCCTCGTACAGGAATTAGGAGAGGAAGTTGGATGGCTGCCGCCCCCAACCCCCCCGCTTTTAAAGACTCTTTTGTACAGGTTTTTTGTTGTGGGGGGCTGCCGCCCCCCTAACCCCCCGCTCTTGGCTTCGGAAAAATTTAAGGTCATTTTTCTCAAATAAAAATTTTACGGATTAAGACAGAATTTTTTGAAGCTTGCAGTCAGTCTGACCATGTCGAGCTGATCATTTTGATGTACTTGAATGTTGAAATTCGTAACTTTTAAGAATTTCAAAAATTAACATGGGCTCTTATGGGGAAATGGGGTTTTTCTAAGCTAGAAAATCGGGGGGTTAAGATTTTCCGACGAAACTTTCCAGGAAAATTACTCGGAGAATTCCGCGTCGAATGAGTCTTCGTACACCCAGATCCGATGTCGGCTGTGACCTGTAGGCGTGGCGAAAAAAAAACAAAAGGAGAACATGAACATTAAGTGGCTATGCGTGGTTTCTGGAAAACAGGGAAGGAGTTATCGGATCGAGCTGAAATTTCGCGGATAAGCTCCTGGGCCCTAGGGGACCTTAACTTGTGAATTTCAGCCCGATCGGACAACGTTAAAGGGGGGGTGGGGTTGGGGGGTCGAAACTTTCGGCCAGATTTTCCCCATGAAGGAAAAGTCGGAGGGGGATGAAATTTGGCAGGTTTCTTAGTTGGAGCTCGGGCTACGAAATGCATCCCTCCCCATCCCTCTGCGACCACTGGAACCGAAGATCGCTTAACATTGTCGTGGTTCGCCTCTTTAAAGAGGCACGAGTGTGCCTCCTTGATATTTTATCTCACCATGTTTGTGATCTAGCTGTGACAACAATGTATACATTTATATACAGTAGAGGTATGCTTATGTGAACGTTTGTTGACAGTGGATTTTCATACACTTGCTGTGTCTAAAGCGAAGTACCAGTTAGCCAAAGTAGGTAATTAAGGGCATCTGAAAACACCTGTATAGGTATTTTGGATCTTCATTCTACTATTTAGCCCAAATATGCACTGTTCACATTAAACCACCATTCAAGAGCCCACATGATTTTATGTTGGCTTTTAAGCGCATCTGTTTGACCTTTTAGCATAGTGTGTATTTATATGTTAACGTTGGAATCAGTTAGTCGGCACACACCGTGGTGTAAGATTCTTAATCAATAAACGATTTGATTTGATTTAAAGTAACTGTTCACATAAGCATACCTCTACTGCACAACTCTCGGTAATTGGGAGGAAGGTGCGCTGATTCGAAAACTGTCCGGCGCACTCGGCAAAGTCGCAGAATACGCTGTAGCAGTGTTTTCACCTTTATTTTTTTCCAGGAGACATATTCAACTCCGCCCACGCCTCAACCCTTGGCATTGTGCCCTTCCTCCTCCTCCGAACTATCTTAGAAGATCATCCTCCAAATACCGACGACGGTGCAATGTTGCGAGTCCAGGCTTTAGATGTGGGAGTACTGGGACTAGTCCTAACCTGCCTGGAGGTGTTTACCGGTCAAGTTCCCCGGGCGTTGATCGATATTCCGGGACCTCCCTTCAAGGTTAGTCATTGTAAATTTTACGTCCTTCCTTAAAGCACAAGCCGTAGTAGATACAGCTTCTATTCCGATACTCTTGATGACTAACTCTTCGTGCAGATGAAGAATCGCCGTGTGCCTAGCGAAGATCTGGGAATGTCACAACGGCTGTCCCCAACAAACGCTACTGGTTGATTTACCTTGGATTTTAAGCGTCGTTCGGGTGATGTTTCTCATTTGGGTGATCAGTCATTGTAAACATAGGGTATAATCCAGACGCAGACAATAAAAGAAGTAATAAACAAAAGCTTCTTAGATCCTTGTGTGTGAAAGAGGTGTCAGCAGACGTTGATGATCCCGGTAAACGTTTCGTTGTGTGACGGGCAAAACTCGGCAAGGCCAAAAAGCGCTAATATTTCGTAGGCACAAAACGAAACAATGGAGAAAGGTGGGGATTTTAGAAGCTTATAATTCTGTATGGGAGCTAGATATATTATAAAAAGCAGAATAAGCAAGAGGGGTCCTTTAAGTTACAAGAAAGTTTGTTCCGTTGTTTTTGTTATTCCCTTCCGCTTCACTTGAAAGCAGGCACACGTTTCATCCAGCCCCTGCATTTCCCTGGTTCCCATGCTATTATTGCTGTAATGTTGTTTTCCGTTCCGTAACTTCCCTTGGGTTGTTTTTCCCAATTTCGTAGCACTGCGCGGCATAATAAACAATTAGGAGTCTTGGGCGTCGTGTTTGCTTAGGACTAGTAAATGATAAAGTAACTTTCCCTAGACGGGCTGCTGGTTTAGGATTGTGCGTGGGGGGTCTTCTTCTTACATCGACCTTATCCGTCGGTATATGAATGCCACAAAATTGTATAGATATATTTTTTTGTGTGTGACATAAAACAACCAGTTGGCATGTTCGTTATGTGTTATTCAAATTAAATTGTATTGAATTGTCACTATTGCATAATGACAAACTGTGACTGTTATGCAGTTAGACCTGAGATATTCCTGAGTAATCAAGGTCGCAAAGGGCGTCGACGAAGCCGCTCAGTTCATCACGGAGATATTCAAGTAGGGTGACCAGTACATCTCTTAAAGTACATTGGACTCAGTAGTTGCGTTTTTGCAGATACGATGGTATCTGTTATCATGGTAACTGGATCTGCAATTAGTCGGTTTTGCAGTTACCGTAGTATCTGATATACGAGGTTGCTCTGCAAAAACGACAATTGCCTAAATTGCGCTTTTCGAAGTCATCCCAAAAGAAAAACTGATGTTCAGCCACATCACTAAGTGCCAAACTTCTTTCCCACCGATTTGACAAAAATTGATGAAAGTGAGATGACTTTTTCAAATACTATGATCAGTTACCACGGTCGGACCGTGGTGCATGAACATCAGATACCACGGTAACTGGCCAGTTACCACGATAACTGCAAAAACGCCTTTTGATCGTGGTATCAGTAACCACAGTAACTGCAAAAACGACTTTAGTCCGTGGTATCAGATACCATGGTATCTGCAAAAACGCAACTAATAAGACGGTTGATTACTTGAAACGTTTTCCATTTCTTTCCGTTAAATGCTTCCAGACTTCTTTTCACTGCAGAGCCATTACTTCCATGTTTTCCGCGGTACGGCTTCATCCCAAAATAGCCTCTACTTCATGCGGCAATAAAGCGAATGACCTGTTACATAGAGCTAGAATAGTACTTTTAGAACGGAGACAGGATGACATCTCCTTTCCCTCATGATCATGTAAAGAAAAACGTTGTTGTGTTGAGTCTATTTGTGTTGAGTGTTGAGTCACTCATGTGTTGAGTCTGTAAATACTTGTTTATTTATTTGACTGAACCGACTTCCAACAAGGGCCGCATACATCTTAAAAATAAAAATATAAAAACAACACACTAATATACACCGCTCAAAACCGGGAAAAAATGCAAAAGACCAATTTCCACCACGACAACCATATTGGGAGCGTCATCCTCATATGCGGCCCAGCCAAGCCAGGACAGCCAGCAGCGGGTTCTGAGACTCCAGGCTGCGCTTCTGTAGAGA
Source organism: Branchinecta lindahli (assembly GCA_023053555.1). Lineage (NCBI taxonomy): Eukaryota > Metazoa > Arthropoda > Branchiopoda > Anostraca > Branchinectidae > Branchinecta > Branchinecta lindahli. The sequence continues at coordinate 9,187,446 of JAKZAO010000005.1, read as the reverse complement.
AAGAGCAGAAAAGAATTTCTTTGAAAAAGTGAAGGAGACAACCTATGACGACGCACTGCAGTTCCACTTGAATCCATGCAACCAACGAACAGAGTTTAAATATGGTATTTCCTTAGCCGTCACTCCTTTGATATAATAATAATAATAATAATATAGTTTTTAACCGCTACAAAAAATCAAAGCGGAGTAGCGATAAAAGAAACAAAACAAATACTTCACAAAACAGAAAGAACAAAAAACTAAAGCAAACGAGTAAGGCCACTGTCGGCGGGCAGATACTTATAAGTAGTCTGGGTTAATTTGCCCCAGTCTACTTATATAATATGATTAACTTAAGAGGTCTTCACATTAAGAGCGTGTTCCCTCACCCTCTACCAATAGTAACTACTAGTTAGTAGTTACTATTTCCGTTCCAGCCTCACGAAAAATTACTACGCTGACCGTTCCAACCTTCTCGAAATTGTAACTAATAGTAAGTATTTGCTTACCATGCTCGGGGGCGTAGTAAGCGTAGTAATTACGGATCTCTGTAACGTGATTGGCTGGATTACCCCGTGGAGTGATGTTTTACCGAAAATTTAGAAAAGCGTTCCAGCCTTGCCGCAAAATAGCCAAAATTTGTGACGTCATGCGTAGTAACTACGGTAAGTAGGTTGGAACACGCTCTAAGCTTCAGTGATTATGTTTCCCTTTCACACCGGTTTACTTAAAGGAACCGTCGTACCTGTAGTACTACAACAACCTACTTTAGAAATCGCTCCATCCATTCTTGTACTGTAGACCCGGACGGTATATTCTAACCCCCCGAACGACACCGCACTGATTTTTGCACTTACCATGTTTCGCCATTTTCGATGCGTTTTATACTCCTGACGATTGCTTGTGCAAAGCTCATCCGTCAAAAAATAGTTCAGTACATGTTTTGCTCGAAGTCAACGGGCGGGGGGGGGGGGGCTTAAAATAGCAAACGTCGTTGATAATTTGTTAAGGCACTACATTTTTATTCAAATAATGCATAAAACGGATACTTCAGCCACTTTTTGTTCATCACAATTTCTGTTCGCTTGTATAGAAAAGATGACAAGAATATATACGAAATCTCAGTCGGTAAATGCAGCTTTCCTACCAATTAAAAACGACAGGCAATATTATGCAAACGCCAGTCGGTACCTCGGGTGGTTCCCAAAATCACTACCTTACCTTAACCTTAAATAACCTTAAATTGCACTTCGGAGCAATCTAAGATATAATCCTGATGCGATGCTCCTACGATGCATTAATTATTTGAGCATATGTTTAAAAGTCAGCTTGGGCTCAAGGAATGTTATCTACGAAATACACAACTCTTACTAGAAATGATCTTTTCACGATAAACTGGTTCAGAAATATCCTGTTCCAAAAATACCAATACTTGCCCCGTGGAGTTAAAAAATTTCTTGTTGGCGCGTGTCGACTCTGTCCAGACTTCCCGCTCTCCTGCGAGGTTGGACGCAAAACATTTGAAAATCGTGCTCACAGTGGTTAAATAGTGAGAAAAGACAAGGAGTCCAAAGCACAAGATAGACCCTTCGGCCTACAAAGCCATCTAAAATGAAAACATATTATTATTATTGAATATTATTATTGAAAACGTCTTATTTGTGACGGATGTGTCAGCGCACCTAAAAGCTTTCGGCGGAGTTTCTGCTCCGTGACTAATAAAATTTTACTTGAAAAATTGCTGACTTTGTGACAAGTGTATATTTGTTTTAAAATTATGAACATCAACGCTTAGGAATCATTCACCAGAAACGACTACAATCAGTCCTAGACTGGTCAGTACAGACTGTACTTGACAGGCTACTATTTACTTCCCATCAGAACTGCTTGAACCAATCAGACCTGACAATCCCACATTATCAAGCAATTTGGAGATAATTATACTGCTAAAATCGACGTAAGCCTATTTCAGCGTGAAAGGTTTACAAGGTGAGAAAGGCTCACGTAGCGTAAGAAACGCTACGTAAACTTAACTCTCTTAACGTAAAACCTTACAGTTCAGTGTGGAAGCACCTTTACTGGGCACTGCTGCAGAAAGTACGATTAAAATTGACCAATCGTATGTCAGCATTTAACCATTCCCGCGCCGTTTAATTAGTTGAAGAGCTTGAATGGAGCCTAATTGAATTGTTCTGCACGTTTACCACTACAATAACTTGCTGTTTTCATTCCGACGTGATCGCTGTCCCCCCTTTTGAATGAAATTTAAGTGTACGTGACTTATTCTTACTTAAAGGACCCGTCGTACATGTATTACTAATTAACTCTTATGTCCCTAATCTATCCGTTCATTCCCATTCCCGAGATTCCGGACTTCCTGTGTAATGTTTATTCACATTACATAGGAAGGGTGGGTGCGAAGCTATAGAACAACCAGTGTACGTGCTCGTTCACTTTCTCCGCTTTCAGATAACTTAATCTGCAGCATTTTGCATTCTAGCGTTTTAACCCTCCATCGGATTTTAACTCTCCCAACTTGGAATAAACATATCGAATTCGGTGATGCAGAGTTACTAATGCAAACATTTGACTAGCATTGACTCTGCTAGTCAAATGTTTTTAGAAAATGAAATTGAATCTTTTGATGTTATGAGCGGAAAGCGATGGTTAGTTTTGTTGCAAAGTTAGAAGTATCCGGAAATCCACTTTTAAAGGCAATCCGCGAGAATTGCACGTTCCGGCCATTTCTACCGCCTTTTCTGTCGACTGTGCTTCTGCCCCGAGCCACCGAATGGATGAAATGATTGTATATAATTAGTAAAGAATAGTCCTGTTTTAGTGTAATTTAAATATGTGATGTATAATGTCACGAAGTAAATAAATTGATTGATTGATCGATTGAATGTCCGAAATAGGAGATACTTTTTAGAGTGTAGTCTTTAAGAAACTCAGCAGAGTTTCGAAGGGGTCACTGAACTTGAAAGAAACAAATGCGTTTTTTTGGCTTCCTTATTTGGCGAATGGGGAAAGTTGAGAATGTGGTAAAAAAGACACCCCGTGATTTACACTTAAATCGGAAGCATTCTAGCGTTTGGAATGTGTAGATCCGTACTACCTAATGTCCGGGCCACATTCAGTCACATCTATACGTAATTTGGTTCGTCAATTCGGTCACTACCCAATCTTACTTTTCATCCTGGTCACACCTGGAACGAAGAAATTCAAGACATATTACCACCATCATCACTCACATGTAAACAAAACCAGCTAAAGTCAGTGATAGGTCCAAAGTTTCGTGTCAAAATGGCGGAGATGGATTTTTCCATCTCGTTTATTTTATGTTTCCAGCGTCTTTTCTTCCCAGTTTCGACCGTAAGACGGCCTTATTACCGGCGTTATTACCAGGTGTGACTATAGTGGGGGCCGGGCATAAGTCGTAATTTCAACCTAAGGGCGATTCTGGCGGTCCGGAAAGCTCCGCGAGCTTATGCGCCGGCTGTTCTTGCGACTTTGGCTAAAAGTCGCTTCGCTTTCTAGAGCTGTTCTCGCGCTCCGCTAGTTTCGTCTGCACTTGGAAAGCGAATCCACTTCGAGAGTGGAAAGTGATTTCGGCAAGTCAGCGAGAAGCTGTAGAGGCGCAACGAGTTTTTGCTTGTTCTTGCGCTCGGCGGATTCTCGCTTTGCTTTTCGGAATGCAAACCCAAGAGATCGCCAGAATCGCCCTCTAGTACTCGGTATGACCGTGAAGTCATCTAGTGGTGCGCCGAGGCGTTACTACACTGTCAGAATTTTCTGAAATGTTATGCTGAACAAGAATTACCGAATAACCGCCAAAAAGCATCTGCTGAATTTTCCGATATCATGACGATAACCAAAAAAAGTCAGCAGAACCTTTTTCGGCTCTTCGGCAATGCTTCTTGTGCACAATATTCACGCATAACGTTTTAAAAATCAAAACAGATTACATCCGAATTGTTGTCTGTTGAGCGTTGTCGAAAACTGCGCATCTTTGTGTTTTCTTTTATGAAACTTCTGACAGTGTAGCCAAATTAATGTTGGGGGGGGGAGGTATTCACCGACTGGCTAGTCATTGCCCCTGGTGGTGCCGGATAACGCGAATCGGCAAGCTCAAAATAGATCTTACGGAGAAAGTCAGACAAAAGAAAAAGATATAAGTAAAGAAAAACTGTAAAATATTTACCAGTATCTATTACATTCACTAATTTAATTTGAGGTTTTAATTTAATCTCTGACTAATAGTCAGCCAAATCTTCGAGAAGAAAAGACTTGTCGGCTCTCTGACCTACTGAATAAATCCATGAGCGTGCGAGATTGATGGACTTGCTGTCCATAAGGAGTTCATTCATTAAATTTTAGCCTACTTAGAGAACGGTTTGCCGGAAGTGCAACCGAAATATCCGAAATTTTATTTATCCCTCGCACATCGCTGATCAAGAAAAAACCCCGAAAATCTCGTTTTCATCATTTTGTGTACCATGACAGGCACCAGAAACAAAACTTTTGAAACTTTCCTATGTCCGGCTTCTGTCGGGCTGGGTTCCGCGGTAGCCCAGTCGGTAGAGCAGTCGCCTTGTAAGCGAGGGTCCTGGATTCAAATCCCGAGCGTTGTTGTCTTTCAGTTCAGTTCTAGTAAAAGCTGATTCATTTGTCCACTAGTCTTGAATAACGTTGGTTGATGTTAGGATTCTGAAGAAAGAAAAAAGGTTAAGTGATAATCGCTCCCATGAGCGGTAAAGCGGTAAAGGTAAAGGTGTCTTTTCAGTATCCCATATTAATTAACTCCTTCATGGCTTGCCAATAAAGGGGTTTAACAATGACGAATTTGGTGCACCTAACTTAGCCTTTATCTTACCTTACCCTTATAAATTAAATTTGAGTTAATTTACCCATTTAAGCATCTTTAGAACCCTCGTAATCTGAATGCTCTCTCCCCTCCGGCCCTATCTTTATTGCCGCGAACGAAAAGAAGTTTGTAATTTATTTTCGAAAGTAGTTCGTTCTGGTATTCTGCTCTCGTATCTCGAAACATCAAAGGAACGTGGGGGGTCTTTAATGTGAAAGTTGGAGGGGGGGGTGAGACGAAGCCAGAGTTAGGTTCAAGGCTGCACAAGTTTACTTTTCGGCTTTCTACGGTGTGATTCAAGTCGCTCGATCCTTGAGAGAGTTTTCTTTTTATTGCGAAGAACGAAGATCCGGAAATTTAAGTAATTCCTGAGAATTTTAGACCCATTTAAAGTAGAATGGCTCTCAGCGGAATGACCGTAATCATGGACAAATTCTCAGGGATCTGTTACATCCCGCGGGCAGTACAGTGTATTACTGCCGGGCCAAGTTGTAAGTTCTTATGATAATAAATTCTTAGATTAAATGTTACCTGCTCCTTTGCCATGGGAGGGACATACGTCATCTATAAAGACTGGGTATCCTGCCAGATTTCTGCCCCTTTCAGGGCTGTAACTCAAGATTGTAACCAGATTTTAGAACAAGAAAGCTTAGGCCGAAAAAGGTTGGAACAGTGAAAAACCAGTCCTAGAGAGAGAGAGATGATTCATTCCAAATAATAGAAAACTAGAAAGCACTGGTCTCTCCTAGGGGGTGGCCGAAATTAAACTAGAAATACTGTTCATGTAAATAAAAAAAACCCGCAAAACTGGGTTCACTGATTACTGATCATCAGATTGTATTAAGTTACATTATATTTTGTTAGATTTATTATAGATTATAGGGTACGTAGCTGTTGTCTTAGGATTAAGGTAAAATTCTTAACTGGCACTGAGTGTTCGAATCTTTATTCTCCATACCACAGTGCTTGTTTAGTGTATTTTTAGTGTTGTGTTATAAATTAAACAAGAGCTGGAAGCTCATATGGCACTTGCAAGGCTGGGTCAGAGGACGAAAGTAGGAATTCGTCAATTTGTGGGTTTGTTGTGATCATTTGTAATCAAAACTCTTGAAGTAAAAAACATGACGAACTCATCGGGAGCACGAAAATGTATATTTTGCTCAAAAGTATTGTTTGTACTTTAAGGAAATCACTTGTGAGGGGATCATAGGGATCACGAAAATGTATATTTTGCTTTAAAATATTTTTTTGTACTTTGCGGTTAGCATTAGTACTTTAAGGGATTGTCGGATCAGGGAACTGACTATTTCTAAGCCAATCATGTCAAGTCTCTAATTTTCAAGCCAAGTTTTATCGTTATAGCACGTCTGGAAGTACCTTAACTTGCGATCATCGGAATTCCGGACCCCCTCCCTCTAACTCCCCCACAGTGCCCGAATCTTGTCCGGTTCTGTCACTTACGTACATAGGGCTTGTGCTTGTTCTTGCCACCAAGTTTCATTCCGATCGTTTCACTCCAAGCGTGTCACAAGTTTTCCGGTTCCCCCTCCCCCCCCACCTTCATCGGATCTGGTCCGGACTTGAAACTGGGCATCCGAGACATGTGATCTTTCTACGTATCAAGTTTCATTATGATCCGATTACCCGTTCGGAAGTTATACATACCTCAAGATTCCGGATTCCCCCTCCCGTCACTCCCCCCACGATGGTCGGATCGGGAAGTTGACTATTTCCAGGTTAATCTGGTCGAGTCTCTGATTTGCCTGCCAAATTTCATTGTCCTAGCACACCTGGAAGTAACTTAACTCCGTATCACCGGAATTCCGGAACCCCCCTCCAACTCCCCCCACAGTGCACGAATCCGGTCCGGGTCTGTCAATGACGTACCTAGGGTATGTGCTTGTTCCTCCCACCAAGTTTCATCCCGATCGCTCCAGTCTAAGCGTGTCACCTGATTTCCGGTTCCCCCCTCCGACTCCCCCCCCACATTAATCGGATTCGATCCGGACCTAAATTGGGACATCTGAGAAATGACGTCTTTCCAAATATCAAGTTTCATTAAGATCCGATCACCCGTTTGAAAGTTATGCATGCCCCTAAATTCCGGATTCCGGCTCCCCTCCCTCCCCCCATGATGGTCGGATCGGGGAAGTGACTATTTCTAAATTAGTTTGGTCGGGTCCCTGATATGCCTGCCAAGTTTCATCGTCCTAGCACATCTGGAAGTACCCTAACTCGCGATCACCGGACTGACCGACCGACAGACCGACCGACCGACCGACGGAAAAGTGATCGGTATATGTGCACTTGGCCGGATGGCAAGTGCCATAAAAACTTGAATTTGAACTGTCTAATATAAAAACAGTGAAAGTCAAATTCATTTGTTAAGTATTCTTTGATTGGTGATTTAACTGCAAGAAAAATCACTAATTTTCTTCAGACCATGGCCCAAAATAGTCCATGCTTTGATCATCCGATGGCAAATGGTAGGCCTCCTACACGACCAGTGCCGTCTTTGCCGTTAGGACGGTTAGGCCGGTGCTGGGGGGCCAGGGCAAAGGAGAGGCCAAAGGACTGTTGTAAATGGTTCAGGAAGAAAACGTTGTTTTGAATTCGATTGATATGGATGGTTGATGTGGTTTCGAGGGTGGTTGTTAAGGCTAGGTCATAAATAGGGTCACTGGGACCCTGTGAGTAGCGTGGAGAAACTCTTCTGAAGACCGGTGGGCCCGAACCTTAGTTTCCACTCTCAAAACCAATCAACAAACGAGGTGTAAGGATGTCCGAGGTAGCCTAGGGCTCAGACGCACTCTTATCTTTCTCTCCAAATAAATAAAAGTATATTCAGTACTAATTATAAAAGTGTCCTTGTCAACAGATGGTAAGTTGATGATGTAGTTAAAGAATTATCCCCTAACGAGGGCGATGATGCTGAAAACAGATCAGCCTCATGAGGTAACGCTAGGTCACAAAGACGATTAGAAACATACGCCATCTAACGGCAATAACCCGAACTTATTGCCTAGATGGGATATGTGTTCACACCATGGTTTGGAATGACAACAAAATTGGATGGGGCAACTGAGCCACAGCAATGGTATTAATAACCATTTTACTGCTTTGAAATGCCACCAAAAGTGCTAAACTGTTGATGAATGACCACTGCTTTTATTTCTTAATGGTTTTATAAATCAACAATCGTGTTTGAACTCATGAAATGGGGCCAAACATCCATGGGGTCCACCAAAATTAAAAGACAGCAATGTGTCATCACGTGCTAGGTGACTGTTACATCAAACAAGACTGTCGATGTCATACCTTACCTTGCCTTATGTCGGTAAGAAACGGTCGTGGGCGATGGTACTGAAGTCTGCTCGAGGAGTTGGCCGTTGGTCGATCGAGCCCGCTGTACAACCATGGCCACAGTCAAATGTCCTTTGTGGGTGGTCCAGGGACCGATTCCGCGCCCGCTGTCAAGCTTCTCCTGGACAACCTTTCATTTGCTCTTGTCTTTTCCAGCTAACTATCACCCCCGTGACTTCAGAAGTGGCCGGCTCGGCTCCACCCACCGCCACGCCCCCAAGCGGAGATGGCTATGGAGAGCCAATGGAAATTGAGGACTGGAAGAGCGAAGAACCTGATGCGGCCAGTGCGGCGGCCGGGCCAAAAGCGGCGCAATATTGGGCAAAGGGAACAGGTTATGGAACTGGTTCGACAGCTCAGAATTGGGATGTGGAGGACGCCCTACAGAAGCAAAGAAGTCAGGAAGAGCAAGCGACGTCAATGTTGTTGGTTGTCTCAGCGTTCATTGGAGGTAAGTTGAACTGATTAATTTGGAGCTTTAAAGTTTAATTGAAAAGGAATGTGATAGCAAAATCTAGGTACCCATGACTTATTAACTTAAAGAGGCTTGAAGACCCGATGAAAATGCGTTACTTCGTTCTTCAGCTATCAGGAATAATCGATTTTCAAATAGTGGAATTTCCCTGTGATTTGCGGTACCTCTATCTGCTTGTGTCTGTGTTGTATGCTTGACGAAAACAGTTTAAGAAAAATAATTGTTCACGCGGTGAGCCACCTTCCTGGAGCTGATCACTGACCACTGATAAGCCGCGTTTGTATTGAGATACAGATTTTCCACGTCATAGTAGAATTTTGCGTTGTGAAGACTGCCGTAGATATTCTGAACGTCATACTAGAGCAAATAGTGAAAAAAAAAAAAAAGCATTAAACACGATCAAAATAATGCAGTGTAGTCAGTTAAATGATACAAAAATAAGTTGGCTTTTCAGTTAAACTTTAAAGGCTTCCCTGAAGATCGTATCGTTTCAGTTTCCCGTCACAGGCATAAAGCTGATGCAGTCCAGTTTAAGGTTTTTTTTTTTTTTTTTTACAAATCAGTCTAGATGAACGAAGCGTCATTTTCTTATGTCACTGGCATGTCTTTCATGCACTTTTATGAAATTTCGGTTTTTCTACAGTTGTCAATAAAATTGTACCTTACCTTTAAGCTACCCGGAAGAACGTCAGCAGGTCAGTTCCTGTGCATTAGCAGTGTCTCTTCACTGTAAAAGCCCACTACCTATCACATGCGATTTTGACTAACAACGCCGAAAATAATTGTCTCTAATTGGTTTGTTCAGATCGTACCTCCGACTGAAGCAACCACAAACGTTGTGGGGGGCGGGGCTATACTGTGAAAGACTCTCCATAGAAAACAAACATGAAACGAAAAAAGAAAATAGGCAGACTGGTGATGGCGGTGATTATTGAGGAAGGAAGAAAACTAAATAGTTTCGGTTTCAGTTGTGCTTTAAATGTCAACCGAAGGGTCTAATCATGTTAAATCGTCGTAACTAATACCGTCTAAAGACAAGCCGTTTTCAAGTGTACTGACACATATATTGACACATGCTTTTTGCGTTGTATGTATTTAGCTAATGTGGATTTGTTGTTTGTTCCTACTTTTTTGTTTTGTTTCTTTCTTTCCTTTTTTCTTCTTATATCATACTCCATTTAAGACAAATTTTTGTCATACAAATGGGAAATAAATTTATCATCATCATCATCATATTGTAATTTCTTCTGTTTTTTTTTTACAATAATCGCAAATTTGGTTTATGACCAAGAAAGTCGATTTTTACAATAAACTTTCTATCTATCTATCATGTCTGTTCCTAAACATCAATCAACAAATTTAAGAACTTCCGAGATTGCTAATCCCCAAGCCTTGCTTGCTTGTGTTCTTCTTTTCGACGGCAGCTGACGTACCAGTCATGCCATGAATTTCGGTGTTCCATGAAGGACATTCAGATTTGAACACGGTTGCCACGGTTGGAGATTTTCTGTCTGTGTCGCCAAATTACTCAAATCTGGTGAGTTTACATCAAAGTTATACCACACAAATCACCCAATTCGCTACGAAAAATCACCAATCTTTTCAAAAATATCCTCGAAAATATCCAAACCGCTTCACTTCTATTTCTTCTTTTGATGCTTTTTTTTAGGACGAGTGATTTTTTTTTCAAGCATGCAACCCCGGAGTTGAAGGCAGGAGGAATCTCACTTTTTCATAGACAGCGGAAACATTCGGGTCTTCATTCCCTAGGATATGACCGAAATGAGCCCCCTTTTCCCCGACAAGAAATTCTGATACGGGAAAATTCCCATTTTCTCGCCGCGGATGCCGAGGACAGATAATCGTTCAGTCACGACAATTCGGGTTTCTTTCTATCCGTCTTTGGACAATCGTTTTTTTTTTCCAACTGACAAGGGTCTTTCAGATTCGTGTAGGATCCTATGTAGTCAGCGGAGTTTATATTGGATTTCTTTGTCTGGGAAATGGGTCAATGGAGCAGGGAATGGAAACCCCGAGTCTGCCAGCGTTAGAAACCACGCTTCGGTGTGTAAATAAATAAATAAATGATACATACAATAATATGATACATATATACATAAAATAGGAAATTGCAGCACAAGTCCTTAGGACTTCCTTTTTGCTGCAGTAATATATTAGTCTTGTTATTTTATTTCATGTTTATATTTTGGTTAAAAATAAAACTCTTACTTCACAAAACACAAACTCATTTAGAGACAAGTTTGTGAATGAGAAATCTAATAACTGAATCAAAACTCTCTACCGAATTTTGCAGCATTATACAGCATTTTTTTTTAAAATTCGTTGACTGTCTCCGCACCAATCGTCTGGTATAACCTACGTGAGCTGCATTTAAAATCCCTATCAAATCCCTGGAGATACTAGTCCTAATCCAATTGTCAGCTTCTGTTAACACAAACCTACCCTCGGTCGTGGGTCACTTACTTATAGCAAGAACAAATAAGCACAGAAACCTCCGTCTCCCTATCTCTGTAATACTACCTTGCGGATTCGAATAGATTCCCGCTACCCCGCCCGATGCAAACGAGCGGAGGGTAGGAGGTACGCGGAACATCAGAATTCGTTACCTCTACAAACAGCTATATCGAAGTAGAGCCCCAGAGAGAAAATTTTAAGATAACAGCCGATTAGTTGTCTACCCTTGTGACGTCATGTGTGACGCGCTTTAGAGCGGGTCATGCGCGCCTGTTGTATTTTTCCTCTGACATACGCAGCGGCAAAGAGGGAAGTAGATGGAAATCAACTTAAAGTTCAGCAAGTAGCCTACCTCTATCTCTGCTCAGTTTTGTCGGGGTATCCGTTGTCGGTGCATGGGACCAAAGACGGAGGTTCCATTGGCTTATTTGTTCTTGCTTATACTTGGTTCCGAACGCAAGCTTTTGAACTCTCCCTATGGCGACGAAAGTTGGCTGACGACTAAGCCAGGAAAACTTGGTCTTTAGTGGACTGCATCGAGATGTAGATCCTAGATGAGCCTCATCTCATTCCATGACGATGGAAATCTGTGGTTCCGAGGTCCAGTCTCAGCCATGTCCGTTTTGGCCTCCGCGATGTTTTTTTCCAGTGATGGCGGGGTTGCCGCGTTTCTTATCAGTGAGCGTTCACATCTGTGTCTCATGTGCCCAAAACAAGTTGGCCGACGCTTCTTGACCAACGACGCCGCATCAAAAGGCTGGAGGCACCGTATCCGAATTTCTTCATTCCAATCCTCTCGCTGAAACGTACGCACGAAAAATTCCGTCATGTGAATGGCCTCTTCTACTAATTCCTGTCGTCAAATTCTGTATGTATGTCCAGTAGCTGGAAGGGCCCGTTCCAAGACCTAATCTCTTTAATGTAAGGAACGATAAAGTGACCTCGCTTAGTTTGAGGTTCTCGGGGATTGTGGAAGTAATTTGCGGCCTCAGTATTCACTTCCGCTTGAGAATGGAGATATCTGATTGCAGAGGAGATATCTTTGGTTTTTTAGCTTTATTTTTTCGCCGGGCAAGTAGTTCCGGAATTTCGCCGAAACCGGAAAACTGGCAGAAGTAAGGCAGGATCGTTTCGATCGGTTTCGTCAGATTGGACGATTTCAGTTTGACCAGGGAGGAAAATATAGGGTCAGCATGGGTCAGTGCCAGAAACTTGAAAATTAAGGTCTCATGAAAAATTGCCACAATACAAAAGATAAATAATAGGCAACAAAAAGCAAATATACACACAAGAGATAGGTAACAATATTTAAATAATGTAACAAAAACAAACACCAATTAATAATAAGAGGCAAAAATAGAAAATGAGACACAGAACCGGACTGGCAAATATGAACTTACATATGTGTTTCCAAGAGTCTCTCTGTGTTCCACATCGACGTCTTTCTTATAATAATAATAATAAACTCTTTATTTCCATAATAGCACGTGGCTAGCGGCGGACGTCATACGTTACAAAAATAAAACGATTTATACTCTATACAATTAATTAACATTTCAGACGTCTAACGTTTTTCCCATCGATTCGTCATTGAAGTGGCCCACGAAGTAAGGGACGAAGGACGATAGGTATCTCTTTGAAGATTTTCGGGGCGGGGGATAGAGGAGTTGGCATCTTGAAGTGAGGATTCCTCGACGAGTACTCGGCCCACTGCTGCGTGCCTCTTGAAAATCAGGCAGGATTTTACGGTGAGCCTCGGACTGCAGGCATTGTTTCCCGAAGCGCATGGTGAGGTCGTGACGCCTTTCAGCCAGCCTTTGCAGCCTCAGTTTTAAACCGGCCGTTCGAACCGCAACAAAGATTCTAACGAATCAAGCAAACTATCCGAAGATTTTCAGTTGCGGATTTTTTTTGTCTGTGTGAGCGCGTCTGAGAGGAACTTGCAAGGGTCTTGTCACCCTCATTTATCCAGGCTTAGGACTGGCTGAGCTCATGCAGGCAAAGTTTTTCTCGGAAGTTTGTTGCCCGAACTTTTTCGAATCACGGGCCCTTGAGCTGAGTCTTTAGTATGCAAAGGGTCCACCACACGCCGTCAGTGTAGACGTAACTTATAAAGAACCTCCGATAAAAAAAAAGAATGTCCCTTAAACTCGAGCGCTCGATTTTTGTAGTCTGGTGTGGATTCTCATCCGGATTCATATTACAGACTGTGGAACAAATTCCAAGAATTTCCAGAAGTTATATGCAGTTCAGTTACCCAGAGGAGCTCCAATCCCTTTGTAAACTTGAGCTCATTCTCGATTCCGCAGAAAAACTTTCCCATCTGATAAACGAAACCACCATAAGTTCTAAGCTAGCGCGTGCCAAACTCTTTTCAAATTTCCGCCCTCCGATCGTTAAACCACTTTTTAAATCGCTTGGATATAAGACCTGGTTAGCAAACTTCGCCATTCTTCAATAACCGCAAGCGAGACAGAGCTTCGCCCAGATCAAGTCGATTTATCGTCCCAGTGACCAAAGAGATTACCGGCCTCTCTAGTTAGAAATCCGTCTAAAGAACCTACAGACCTGAGGCTGCCAGCATGCGCCTAGAAAATACCTCACTTACTCCAAACCTATACGAATGAATGAATGAATTTTATTTCCCACTAAAAACAAAGACATTACGTCACTAGTGGAGTAATAAATGGAAGGAAAAAATGTTCATTCTTATTTTCTTGTTTTCACATCTTTTAAAAGATTTGTATGCCGAGCCCGAAACCATTGCAGCTTTAGGAATGAGCGATCAGCTAACAGTTATCTGGAAACCCAAAACAACTTTACCAGCCCCGAAACTGAAAAAAATTACTTACCGTTCTTACAACGACCAATCTATCCAGTCACTGAAATTCGCCCTCTCCCGGCATAACTGGAGTCCGCTTTATAAGCTGAATGATGCTGAGCAAATGACGGACGCTTTCTGCGACCAGATGAAAACCTTCTTCGACGAACATTTCCCGACCAAAATGAAGTATGTGAAACCTAATATAATAATAATAATAATTTATTTCTTACCCACTTACAAGAGGGAAAAAGTGGAGTACAAGGAGAAAAAACAAAGAACAACAAATAACACAAAATACAAGAAAAAGAAATAACAATTTAGCAAAAGAGGCGGATAAGACGATTGTTAGGACCAAGACGGATTGGCGCTTCATCAGTTAATTTTGAACTTAGTTTTTCCACTGAGAGAACAATATCCGTTGCCTGATAATGACTAATTAACCTTCGGTTCCGAAATGATCGTGGTAAATAAAGTAAGAACTTACAATACCAAACCATGGATAACGAAAGAGATCAAAATCCTCGTTGGTCAACGCGACATCTGCAAGAGAAATGGAGATCTGGCTAGGACTAAACTGCTTCGCAATTTGGTGACGCGAAAAATCAAGAAATCTAGACGTGAACACGGAAAACGAACAGAACAAACGCTAAAAAATTTGAACCCGAAGAAATTTCACAGCGAAATTCAAAAGCTCATGAGCAAAGTCCGAAAACCATTGACTTTGATTGACAACGATGGGGCAAAACTTTCCGCGTCTTCAATTAATGTATATTTTGCCGGAATCTGCAGCAAGTACCCTGGCCTTACCTTACTTCCCGAGCTACCAACCTTGGAGGAAATTCCAAGAATTGAGGTTGAAGAAATCCAAGACGCTCTTGCCAGGCTAGACCAAAATAAGGCATCGTATCCAGGCGAACTTCCAGTGAAAATTATCAAGCTCTGCTCGTCCGGAATAGCAACACCGTTCACATCTGTAGTCAACCAATGTCTTGTTTAAGGAGTCTTCCCTAGAAGACTCAAGATCGCCTATATAACACCTATACCCAAAAAGCCCTCACCAAAATCGGTTAATGAACTAAGACCGATCTCTGAAACTTCCGTATTTTCAAAAGTTTTCGAGAGGATAATTTACCGATGGCTGTACAAAGATATCTGCAGCAAGTTAGACCCACAACAGTATGGGTTTCGTCCTGGGTGCAGTACAACACACTACCTTGTGCGTTTTTTGAAAGACATGCTGGAACATCTCGAGAAAGAAGGAGCATTTGTTGACTGTATCATAGCTGATTTTGTAAAGGCATTCGACTATCTTGAGCACCAGACGGTCATCAATGAAGCAAAAACCATGGGAGCCCGCAAGATCGTACTCAGGATGCTTGGAAGTTTCCTCTCCGAACGACTCCAGTGCGTGCAGCTTGAAGATCGTGAAACTTCTGATCTGCTTGCTATCACTTGTGGAGCAGCCCAAGGGTCTAAACTTGGCCCACTGGCTTTCCTACTGGTCATCAATAAACTAATGCAGGAGATGAAAACACGCTACAAATTCGCTGACGACCTTACCATGTCCCTACTACGTTTCCTCCCTGACGACAGCCCTGCCGAACCGGTGAAGACCTTGCTGACACAGCTCAAAGCTGAGGCCGACCAGGTGAAACTAATGGTCAGCGAACAAAAGAGCACCCTTTTTAGAGTAAATTTCCTCAAACAAACCGTACCTGATCTTCCGACAGACTACCTGAAATGCGCACACTCCGTGAAAATACTCGGTGTACATTTCAATGACGACCTACGCTGGAACACTCATATTGCCAGCATCGAATCAAAAGCAGCTGGGTTGCTAAAATCATTCTCCTATTTACGAAGATTCGGCTTGAGCAGACAGTCACTTCTTACATGTTTTAAAACTTATGTAAGACCAGCCGTTGAATATGCATGTCCAGTCTGGCACAGTTCACTTACAGACCAGCAAAGTGGGTGTATTGAGAATATCCAGAAACATGCCTGTAGGATAATCCTCGGTGCAGATTATATTGACTATACAGTAAGCCTAGAAGTCCTGAATCTTCAAACACTGAAAGAAAGGTCAGAAAGGTCATGGCTCAACTAGTCATGGACTTCGGCAGACAAATTTTGAACTCGGAAAATCACCGAGACCTCCGGCCCAGTTTCAATGATGAACCATCTGTCCGAAAGACAAGACTAGCAGTGAAGCTCACCGGCAAACAACAACTGAAGAACTTCCACACATCCGAGCGTTATCTGAAATCAGTCATTCCATATTTTACCTATCATTTTAACTCTGTTTGATTTTACATTAGTTTACTGTTTTAATTCATGCTTTGTTTTATTTATGGTTGAAAATCTTAGCATTTATTTTTAACACTACCAATGTTCCCTTGCACCGTAAAGAACTCTCGCGAAATTTTTTTTTTTTGTCGAATTGACCAATTGACATTTTAACACGAGTAATGTGTATATATGTGTTGTATCATTGTATTTCGATGAAAGCTTTTGTGAAACTAAACAGTGTTCGAATTTGTAATCGATTTGTAAATGAACAAAAAATTATATGTACTCGCATATTAGTGTATATCTATGACTGTGTGACATTTCCGATGCTATTTTTCTTAAGGAAGAATTTTTGGAAAAATAAAGCGAATTGAATTGAAATTGAACCCTGGTATCTGGTACCGAGTAACCCTGCTGAGACCGGGGTTACCGAAAGTCCTTATTAGCTTCGCGCCACATCACGTTTCGTTACCTCTATAAATAGCTAAATTGCTGTGAAGCGCCCGGTGAGGAAAAGTAGTATTCAAACCTGATTGGCCCGAAGGACGTGCTCCAGAGCGGGCCAGCGCGCGGAGCACGCCTCCTGCAAGCAATCTTCTGTATTTTTTCTGCAATAAGCAACGGCGAAGACATAAGAGGAGTAAACGGGTATCAGCATCAGCTCAAAGCTAGAGAAAATACTGCTAGGTCCGCTCAGTTTCGTCGGGGTATTTATAGTCGCTGCATGTGACTGATGACAGTAGTTCTATCTGATTATTTGTTCTTGGTTATATGTGGTAGATAATGTATTTACCCTACGCATATGGCTTTGGCTGAAGTGAATAAAAAAAATGGTGTTATAGTTATAGTCGACAAATAAAAGTATAAATGGCGAGGCCTTTTTCATTTTAAATGCACTGAATAGGAGAAAGTAGTCTGTGTTTTGATTTTAGGGGTTTGCATCTTTGTTGGCAACTTAGGCGTCTTTTGTATGGCCGTATTTCGCTTCTATAGTAGATTATTACTATTATCAGGGACCCATAAATTTCCTTTACAGGGGGCATGTCAATAAGAGATTTCTGATGCACTCTTGACCGGTCGGAAGATAGTTCGAGAAATACCCGCGGTCTAATCACGTCAAAGGCCAGATAGACACAATTTGGGATTGGCTGCTGGCGCCTTGAGGGAGGAGTCTCTTTGGCGCGCACGTCCAGTGAGGCAAACAAGAATGCCGATTCGACTCAAGTGGGGATTTTTGGAAACTAGATTTGGATCGGTCAACATAGCAATATAGAAGCATAGGAAATGACAAGCCCCCTGTAAAGGAAATTTATGAGTCCCTGCTATTATTAAACGTAAGAAACTGAAAATAGTTATTGTACAACGATGGTTTTTAATATACCGATTTCTAAACGAACGAATGAAATTTTTCATGCATTTTTTATGACAAAGGTCACGAACGGAGTATGATCGAAAAAAAGAAGGAAAAAAATAGAAACATACACCACGTAGTTCATAAATCTAAATAGCCTAGTCTTATTTACGCACGGGGTAACATAGCCCTAAATAGTATGTGGCTAGCATCAAGCGAACGAATAAAACGTGCAATACGCTCAGATACTGCAGTAAACGGATCGGTGACGTTGTACTTTGCTCGATCTCTCTCTCTTTCTCTCTCTTTCATATCATTTATTCCATTTCAGGCTCCCAGACTAGCGATGACATTGGAAACAACGCTGGATCGACAGAAAAGCGTGACTTTTTTCCTGGGAAGGTACTGGAATCTATCCAGTCGTCGAGACTACTTAAGATTCTGTCATCTTATCTTCGGAACGATTCCAGTGAGTCCTTTTTTCTCTCCTATACTTCTGGAAGAGGGACGAGAGAGATTCAGGTTCTTTTGTCATTTCTAGAACTTACAAACATAAATAATCATTTCCTCCCGGCAGATAGCAAAGCAGGAATGGCTTGGAATGATAAAATGAAAAACAATTACCTTTTTCTAAAGATAAGGAGAAGAATATAGTTCTCAGCAGTTCAGACTCACAACCTGAAAAACCCTGAAGGAGCTGCGCCGCAAAGCTAATGTTGCTGTGTTTTGCCGCTTAAAAGATTTTGATAATGATTTGGTGGCATTGCTGCCCTACCCATTTTTTATGTGCTACCCATATGGAAGAGTATCCTCCTGGATATCTTTTGCTTGCATGGGGTAGATTTCTTTTGTATTTTTGTTCAGTGCTTGTTCTGGTGTATTTTTTTTATGGTCTTACGGACTGAAAGTATTAATTAAAAAAAAAAAAAAAAAAATCCTGTACGGAAATTTCCCGCTTGAAATCGACCCAGAGGAAGTGAAACAGATTTCGAGTTTCGACCCCATTACAGGTTGGTTTGTTCCTCGGATAAGATCGTCCCATCGTATCCCCCGAGGCCGACATTCTCGTCGATCCGAGAAAGAAACTAACCTGAAATCAAGCGGGAAATTTCCGTACAGGAATTGAATTGAATCCATAAAATTTGTAATATATTACAAATTTATTTGTGTTATTCTTTTTCTTCTATTTCTGCCCGTGTTAGCCAAGTGCTATTGTGCTAAATAAAATTGATTGATTGATTGAATTGGCCTTTTGCCAGTTCAGTGCTCCACGGATAAAGTTGCCTTTGTTTGTCCGCCCTCGTCTCATATCAGCATCAATAACAAAGAGATGGTACAATAGATCCATGAGCTAATGAACAGAAACGATAAGCTTTCTTTTTTTAAACTGTGCCCTCGTCGTTGCGGAGGTTCGCTCCTTTCACAGCAGAATACAGATGAACACATATCCCAGCAGAATTTAGTTATTTTGGTGATCAGAATGCATGAGAAGATTGTCGTCTTTCAGACAGTTTTGTTATGTCGAGAAATTGGAGGCTTTCACTGTAGGAGGAGTAATTGTACCCAAGTATTATCCTACAAATACAGTTTGAAACTGAGACTGATACGACTTGTGCTTTGAATCGTATCTACTTCCTGGGCGAGTTTTATGTAAAAGTTCTTTTTATTTCTTCCCTCTTGTGCCTCGTGTTTTCAGTGCAGGAGTTATTTTCTGAATTATGCCCCTGGAGAAACTTTTCCTTCGAGACGATGTTCCGAGAGTTAACTTTAAGGGCTTTCTCCGACTCGGATGTGACGAAGGAACTTTGCTCGTCAAGTTGGGAGGGGGAAGGGGTAAGGGAATCCTTGCTAGTTGTTGTTGAGGGGCCACTTGCTACTCTGTGTCTTAAAAGACACCTTGACCCCGAGGTGGGAATTACTGGCGTCGCAAAATGTACAGGATCCTGTGCCTCCTGCCCGCATCCGACCGTGCCCCTGGTCCTGCCTGATCTCCTCCGGTCCTGCCTTCGTGCCTCTGACCCTGCCTCCGTGTCTCCTGGTGTACATCAGGACGTCCAGTGATTCCCCCCTCGCTTACCTCAGACTTTAGATCATTCTGTGCCACCGAAGCACCCAAGGCATCCACGAATAGGCGCCAGTCAGTATCAAATCGATATGGAAACTCGTTTCTGCTTTTTTTTTTTTTTTTTTTACCTTAATTTTTTGTATGAATTCATAGTGTTTGAGTCTGTGTGTAAGAAGCAGAAATTAGTTTTAATGCTTTTTCAGACTACCGTCTGACATTTGGTGGGGCTTGATTTCAGATTGAGTGCATTCAAAATTGCCATAAGCGTGTACTTTTTATATATTCTTCTATTTTTCTTGTCATTTTGGCGGATTTAAAAAACTTTATTTATTATAATTTAATTAATTCCTTTCTTCTAGTATTTGACATGGCTCGTCATGTACCTCTCTACAAAGCTCTTCTGCAATTGGTCAGATCACTAGCGTCCAGTCCACAATTGGTCCATTTGTTGGTAGACAAAGAAAATGTATCGGAAAACGTCTCCGTGTTCACGCTGCTTAGCAATATGGAAAGCTACATCCAGACGTACAAGTCCAAGCTTGGGTAAGTAGTACATACCAAAAGTCGACTGTTTCCAGGAGCGTGTTCCACCCTACTTACCGTAGTTACTACGCATGACGTGACAGATCCTGGCTTCTTGACGTCAAGGCTGGAACGAATTTTTCTATTTTCAGCAAAAGATCGTGTCGGGGGCTAATCACAGAGATCGCAGTTACCGCGCGAACTACGCTCCCGAGCGTGGTAAGCAAATAGATACTATATCGAGCAGCTTGGAACGGTCAGTATAGTAACGTTTCACGAGGTTGGAACGAAAATAGTAACTAACAGTTAGCCTACTATTGTTAGAAGAGTGGAACAAGCCCCAGGACCCTTTCCGGAAAAAAAGTAGGCTAGCGACCCACCGGAATAAAGTAGATGCAAAGTAGATCTGTTCTACTATTTACTATTTTTGGTTTTGGTTTGGTTATTTTCGGTTTTACTTTATATTTGTTACCTATTTTCGACGGCACCTGATCTCTTTAGAGTTTTCTTATTAGACAGACACAGCCAACTCCATGTTTCCTAAATTTTCTGAGAGCATGGAGGGGATGTCACACTCAATTCGTAAGGTGTTAAATTATATGGGTTACATGATTACACTTTTTTGGTAATAATGATAACCTGGAACCTTCTAAATTTACAGTCAAAGAAAAAAAAGTAGGGAAATGTTCCAAAACACACTCTCAGTAGTTTGATAACAGATAACACAGATTTGCACATCCGCGTCTCAGATTTTATGAGATAAACAAACGATCGTCAACCCATACCGTGGGAATTACAGTGCGAATGCTAGGCATAACACTCGACTACAGACTTTCATGGAACATCAAGATAACAGCAACCCGCACCCAGGAGCGTCGCTATCCAAAACTCGAGGGGGTGGTATTAACTTTTGAATGTTATCTTTTTGTGAAACGGGGGGGGGGTGACCTCTTGAATGTTATCTTGAAAGAGTCATAACAGATGTATTCTCAAAATGTTGAACACAAAGATGCGCAAACATGTGTTATCTGTTATGATAATTGTGATAGTGCACAGGGATTTTGAATAAAAAACAGATTGTATTCAAACTGTGCACCGCAGACAAAAATTTGGAAATTCAGCATCTTTCGTGATAAAGCACAGAGATTTTGAAAAAAAAACAAGTTGTGCAAAAAATTTGAATATAAGCTTCTTTTCTGTTAAGAAAAATTCGAAATTCAGCATCTTACTGCTAAAATACAGAGATTTTGATAAAAAAAAAACAAGGTTTGTCCAAACTTTGCACCGATGGAATTGTGGAAAAAATCGAATATTAACTTCTATTCTGCTTGGAAATCCACGAAAATACGAAATAAAATAAGTGAGTAACGCAACGAGAAGTAACATTCAGAATTCAAGTATATTTCAACTGGTGCAACCCCGTGCACACAGTTCAATTTGCGCAATCGTTTGCGAATTTCCTCCTTCGCTCCGAAACCTTGACGCATCGCATGCAAGTTTCCCCATAGTTACTCGATTCTCGCATGCGTTCCACCTACTTACCGTAGTTACTTCGCATGATGTCACGGGTCCTGACTCCTGGCTTCTTGGCGTCAAGGCTGGAACGAATTCTCTATTTTCGGCAAAATATCGTGCCGCGGCCTGATCTGGCCAATCACGTCACAGAGATCGTAGATATACTACGCTAACTACGCTCCCGAGCATAGTAAGCAAATAGTTACTATTTCGAGAAGGTTGGAACGGTCGGCGTAGTAACTTTTCACGAGGTTGGAACGAAAATAGTAACCAATATAGTTACCATTGTTGGGATGGTGGAACACGCTCTCCGTATGCGAAACTTTATCGGACTTGTTTCGATTAAGAGACTGGGGCGATTCCTGAGGATAGTGATGGAGCACAGGAACAGATTTTTGCAATAAGGAAATAATGTGTGCTATAAGATATGAGAAATGTTACGGTGGAGGTTTTTTCCATTTGTTTCGTTCTTGATGTGCATTTTCGTGTGATGTACGTGAGGTATTTATTTTTATTTTTTGTTGCCATGGCCCTCGGGCTGCTTAGCAATTAATAAATCTAATCTAATATATATATATATATACATATATCTGTATTGAAAAACCCAAAGGCCACAGGCACGATAAACAAGCAAGTCATATAGAAAATTACAAACTAAGAATCAGCACTTCTCAACTCGAGTGCTTGTTGTTGTTGTTGTTGATTAGCGTCACCTCTCGTCTTCAAGGACCTCGCGACGTCACTTCTTATGAAAGATACTTCTGGGGTGGCTGTTTACTGTGATGTATCAGCACCAATTTTCCCCACAAAGTTGCGTACACTTTTCAAGACTTCTATTTTGCTTTACGAAAAAAATTACCAAACGAAACAATCCTTCTTGGTGACTTAAACCATTCGCCAACTAGACAACCCGGTTTCCTCTGGCAACGTTCCAGGATAGCTTGTCGGTATTGCAGCTCTTGTTTCTTTAGTTTTATGTCTGTTGTTTCTGACGCAAAGCAAATCACTCTCAGTCTCAAAGCCCGCAAGCCTTCTGGGGGGGGGGGGTGCAGCACTGGCATGTGTTTTTATACGAAACCTTTTAACCACTTAACGTCACATACTCTTCAGAAGATACCAGTAAGCTGTAGATATGCGAAGAAGAAGATATGCACGTAGCTTTAATCAAAACGGTGTCCGCGGGTAATGGGATCGAAAGCGGAAAGAGATTCCCGGATAGTTTTCCGGCAGTTTCACTGGTCAGGAAGTGATTCCGGAAAATCGTCGTTGAACGGAAGGGTGGAGTTGGTCGGAGGCGTTGATCGAGACTCGGCAGAGGCGCAAGTGAGTGTAGCCTAGGCCAGTGGTTCTCAACCTTCTCCGTACCGCGTACCCCTAAATCAAGGTTAAAAAGAGTTGTATACCCCTAATCAAGGTGCAAAAAAGTTCCGTACCTCTTTTTTGACGAATTGTTGTTTTACTAAATTTTTTTACCACAATCAGAACGTCAACAAGATGATGTTTATTGTCATCAACGATAAGGCATGTAAATCCGAAATTGCGTACGATGGGGTAGCCTATCTGATTTTGAGGATAATACTGAAACGACTGAAGCGAGGTATTATAGCTATAGACCAACTTGATTTTGAGACCTTCACGTACCCTTTGCAAGGGTCTCTCGTACCCCTTTGGGTACGCGTACCACCGGTTGGGAACCACTGTCCTAGGCTGGAGCAAATAGTCAAACGTCAGTTCGAGTTTTTACGCTGGGTTTATGCTCTTCTAGCAAGTAAAATGGACGTAAACACGCCCGGATTGAAAAAATACACTCTGAACTTATGCACTGCGAAAATTCATCGTTAGATTGACTGGTGTGGGGGGGGGGGGGGCTAAAACTCTGATATAGGAAAATATTTTCTGGTTGCCACATCATCAAAAGAACCCCAAAACTCTTGTGTTCCAGAAACACATAAGATTAAGACAAGACGATTTTCTGAACAGATTTTAACGCAGCCCTGGTTCAACAACTTAAGAGACCCTGAAGGGTTTACCTCAGTCCAAGGTTTGAATTAATTTGATTTCCATCTTAGCCATGTTGGAGGTACAGCCGGCAAGGATTTGGAAACGGTTGACGAAAATGATGAAGGTTTACAAAACTTGGTCAGCGACATCGTGGACACCTATGCTCATACTAAGGTAGGAACTTACTACAGATAAGGTCTGTTATTTCTGGACCTTACTTACCTTGGGGATGAGCAGTGGGCCATACTTGGCCTGAGTTTCGGTCGAGAGTTTTTGGCCTGCCCCGCGACATAATAGTAGTACACAGATTATTACGTTATAATCATTTTCTAACTTCAAATCGTATGTCAGATAATTGGATAAAGTTGACTACCCCTCCGAAAACCCTGCCTCTTTTTCTGTTAGAAAATTTCCATATTAGTTCCCTGATATGCCCGGGTGCCTCCCGTTTAGGGGAATTTAATCTTCCCTATTTGGCTGTCTTCTCGCTCCAGAGAACGCTGGAACGAGCGAGAATTCTTGTCGATAGGCAGTGAGACATTTTTGCCAAGCTAGCGAGACGTTTTCTTGATTGGATAGAAAAATTCGTAGTCTTCGCCGCCCCTTTGAGATGCTGGAAGGGCTAGACGGAACGGCCGAGCAGGCATTAGCAAAATTGACGGTTTATTTATTCCTGGATCTGGTTTTGAGAGGTTCTTGGAATAGCTACGGGACGGGATTTTGAAAAATGGAGAACGAAAGTATTTTGAAAGGCCAGCAGAGCGTATTTGACAAAGCAAAACGGATAAGTCAGCTACATTTTATTGGAGCTATATTTTCGCCCTTCTTGGCGAGGGTCCTCTTCAGGCTCAAGCCGCTCAGGCTGGAAAATGAACTTGTAGAAAAACACTTAAAGATTCTTCTTTAAATATCTGATTTTGTGAATTTCCTGCCGGAAAACTGCTTGGAGTTAAAGCGATTTCATTTTGGACACGGCTGCTTATTTTGCTGCTCGATTTGGTGCAGAGCGCCTGCAGGGGTATAAAACAAGAAATAAACAAGAGCTGTAAGCTCATATGGCACTTGCAAGGGTTGAGATGTATTATTTGATCAAAAGTAATTTTCGACTGTGCGGTTCAGATGCGCACTTTTAGGGAGGTAGAGAAAAAGTATATTATCGTTGAACTTGGCTGTAATGATGCGCACTTTAAAGGCACTAGAAATTCGTCTGTAAGGAAGACCCTTGAGGCAAAAACGATAGCAGGCTCTTAGGGATCATTGATATAATATACGTATGATCAGAAGTATTTTTTTTCCCACTAATCTGCGCACTTTAAGGGTGCAAGAAATTATTTTTTTTGCAAAACCCTTGTGGGACAACTGATCATGGGTTCAGATGTATCGTTTGATAAAAAGTACTTTTCGACCTTGCGGTTAAGATGCACACTTTAAGGGAGCTAGAACTTCATTTGTAAGCAAAACCCTTGAGGCAAAAATGATCATGAGCTCATGGGGATCATGGAAATGCATATTTTGCTTAAAAGTATTTTTCTTAATTTGCGGTCATGATTGGTACTTTAAGGAATGGTCGGATTTGAAAAGTGGCTATTTCTAAGCCAATCTTGTCGAATTTCTAATATTCCAGCCAAATTTCATCGTCCTAGCACATCTGGAAGTACCTTAACTCGCGATCACCGGAATTCCGGACCCGCCCCTCAAACTCCCCCCACAGTCGCCGGAGCCAATCCGGTTCGGTTTTGGACTTTTTTGTTATTCCCACAAAGTTCCATCCCGATCTCTCCAGTCCAATCCGGTCACGTATTCCCCCCCCCCCAATTGTTGTCGGATCCGGTCCGGACATGAAAAAGATCACCACAGGCTCTGTTCAGTTATTAAATTTCACTCGAATCCGATCACCCGTTCCAAAGTTATGCATGGCTAAATATTCCGGATTCCCCCTCCCTCCGATCCCCCCACGACTATAGGATCGTGTGAAATTTTATTTACAAGTCAGTTTGATCGGGTCCCTGATACGCCTCCCAAGTTTCGTCGTAAAAATCCCAAAAACTGTCATCACCAGAATTCCGGGAAACTCCCCTCCACCTCCCCCCCCCAAGTGTCCGGGTCCATTCCAAACGTGTAAACGATTTATCTGGAGCAGATTCTTGTTCTTCCCAGCAAGTTTTACTCCGATCCCTCCATTATAACCGTTTCTCGAGATTTCCGGTCTTCCCCCACCCGAACTCCCCCATAGCTGTCGAATCCGGTTCGGACTTCAAATGGAACCATCAGAGATATGTCATTCATTCAGGTATTAAGTTTCGTCCCAATCCGATCACCCGTTCGAAAGTTACACCAACACTCAATTTTCCATATTCCCCCGCACTGCACCACATATACAAACCCCTTTGACCCTCGAACGCACTAGCTCTTTCCGATGTTAACAGAGTGATCCGATGCAAAGAGTGACGTCACGCCGCGCGCAGACCTACTAGTGCGAAGAAAGGGGTAGGGGTTTTACAAAAACTACTAAATTCTCAGGATTCCCCCGCCCTCTACTCCCTCCACGGTGGTCGGATCGGGGAAGTGATTATTTGCAAGTTAGTTTGGTCGGGTCCCCGATATGCCTGCCAAGTTTCATCGTCCTAGCACATCTGCAAGTACCCTAACTCGCGATCACCGGACCGACCGACCGACCGACCGACAGACCGACAGACCGACCGACGGAAAAGTGATCGGTATATGGCACTTGAGCGAAGCTGCAAGTGCCATAAAAACAGGGTATTTTTGGTTTTTCCACAAGTTCATTTTCCAGCTTGAGCGGCGTGAGCCCTAAGAGGACCCTAGCCTCACTGTCGGAAGTTTCGTAGCAGATAACATAAGGATGTAATCTGTTGTGACTTTGAAAACGTTATGCGTTAAATCAGGGACCCATACATTTCCTGTAATGCCTCGCCATTCAGGGGGGCTTGTCAATAAGATATTTCTGATACTATGTTGATCGACCGGAAGATAGTTCGAGAAATACCCACGGTCCAATCACGTCCAATGCCAGATAGAAAGAATTTGGGATTGGCTGCTGGCGCCTTGAGGGAGGAGTCTCTTTGGCGCGCACGTCCAGTGAGGCAAACAAGAAAGCCGATTCGACCCAAGTGGGATTTCTGGAAAGTAGGCAAGGGTCGGGCAACATAGCAACATAGAAGCATAGGGAATGACAAGCCCCCTGTAAAGGAAATTGATGGGTCCCTGGTTAAATGTTATACATAACAAGCATTGCCAGGAAGAGCCGAAAAATTGCCGAAAAAGTCACCTGATGCTTTTTCGGCAATTTTTCGGCTCTTCCTGGCAATGCTTGTTATGTATAACATTTAATACATAATGATTTCAAAATCACAACAGATTACGTGACAATTGTTGTCTGTTGAAACTGCGCATCCTTTGTTACCTGTTGTGATACTTCTGGCAGTGCAAGAAGGGTCGAAATATAGCTGTAACAAAATTCAGCTGGCTTATCCGTTTTGCACTGTAAAATCAATCAATCACATTTATTTTCCGAATAGCTCAAAAATAAAGAAATAATAAATTATGATTCGCAGTCAGCTTGGGCTGAAGGAATATTTATGTTGAAAATTGTGCGTCTCTTTTATGTGTATTGTGTGTTTTCTTTATTGTCTTTCACTTACTCCGCTTTTTTAAAATTGGGGGGTTGCAAGTGAATTACTTACTTACTTATATATTGCAAGTGCAAGATTTTCTTCGCTGTTATAATTTGCGTTTTTGCAGATACCATGGTATCTGTTACTACAGTAACTGGATCTGCAGTAGTCGTTTTTGCAGTTACCGTGGTATCTGATGGTACGGTTGCTCTGCAAAAAACGGCAATTGCCAAAATTGCGCTTTTCGAAGTCATCCTAAAAGAAAACTGAGGTCCAGTCACATCAGTAAGTTCCAAACTTCTTTCCCACCAATTCGACAAAATCCTAGGTTCTGTAGATGGTAATGATGAAAGTGAGATGCCTTTCTCAGATACCACGATCAGTTACCACGGTCCGACCGTGGTATCTGAATATCAGATACCACGATAACTACAAAAACGCCTTTCGACCTTGGTATCAGATACCACGGTAACTGCGAAAACGACTTTAAACCGTGGTGTCAGATACCACAAAACGCAACTATAGTTTATTCGCTATCACACCCTCAGTAGCTTCCTTTCTTCCAGAAATTCATCGCTCTTCATATACCATCAGAGTTGGCTGATGTGGAGGCATCAGAGAGCAATGATACATCTGGCGGAAGAAAATACAGCAGCCCTGATGCTCTGTATGTAGATGTCATGAAGGATATCAGATTCGGTAAGATTTTGATGCTGTCCAAGGCAGAAATGGGCGAATCCAGATCCGGATTCTAATCCAGGATTCGTCCTTATGGCCGGATTCGAATTTTCGGCTTGTCAGGCTGGATTCGGACTCGGTTTCCAAACCCTGAATCTTACGAATTCCGCTCCAGTTTCAAATTTTTGCACACTGTGCTTAAAGGACACCTGAATGAAGAGTACCAAGTATCATCCCTATCTGTATGACTTCCGTTAACATTGCCTGCAGAAAACCCAATACAAATACGAAATAGTGTTTCCAAGCTATGATTTTCGCTCCATTTTGCATCTGTCCTTATTTCAGTGCCGAACAATTTTAGAAATGAAAAAATGTCTCCAATCAACACTTCTTCTGGAATATTTTTTTAACAGTTAAGCCCAAACGTATATCTAGAAGAAATTCCAATACGATCCGGCCAGCGCTGTACAAGATTTGAATGAATTGCGCTTTTTGTCTTGGAGTCTGCATGTGCAAACCTCCAGAAACGAACTTCCCTGTTTTGAAAACGTCACGCTCAGGAGAAGAATACTCTCCGTGGCCTTCTCTGTGAATGCATTCTCCATGGTGTTGTCAAGTATGGTTTCATTGTTCAGGTCTCCTTTAAGGTATTGTGCCGAACTAGCCCCAAATTCATTCCTGGTAGCCGAGAGGAAACCCATACTATAGCAAGCAGCTAAAACCTAGGTATATGATTTACATTATCCAATTAACCGTCTCATTTACCTTAGGCATCAGTGCTTTTGTCACCTCTGATTTTTAAACTGTAATCTATGTACATGATTTGATGTTGTTAAGGTCGGATTCGAATTCCGGATTCGAATCTTCAGCGTAAATTGGTGGATTCGTATTCGCACCCCTGGATTCGGATTCGAATTCTTTCATGATCGGATTCGCTCATGTGGTCCAAGGATAAGTTTAAGTTTGAATTAATTTCAATTTGATTTGCACAACTCAGTCACACTCTCATCATCCCTACCACACATAGGACAAAAGTAAGGACCGCTCTTCCATTTTCCCATACCAGTATATTTTCTCCTATCCCCATTCCCCACACGTGTCTGCCTTCGTTTCAGTTATATGCTTTATTGCTTCCTTTCCTAGTCCCGATTCTGACCGCTTTGGGTAAACTGACTCCGGATAGTGGAAATCCGGTGTCTTGGGGGGGAACATGGGGCAAGTTACATCAGCGAAAGGATGGCTTTGCCTTCCTGCTTCCTGACTGAAACCCCTGAATTTTTAAATTCCTCGGAATCCGGCGGAAATGGAGTCAGTTCTAGTAATCTCTTTCCCAGCTGTTTGTGGCGGTATACAGATAAGAAGACCAGAAATAAGAGGACTAATATTTCTATTTCTATAGAAGTGGGTAAATAAAAAGATTCATTCATTCATTCAATATTACCTGTAAAGGGTACGATCGCGTTCTGGCTTAAACGCGGAAATTTCGGAAAGAACAAAATTAGTCAATAAAACTTATAAAGGTGGTATATATTATTGTACATATGGAGAAAGAACATGGATTAAAATATCCTCCGAGTTTTCGACTAGCACCGGTATTCCTGGCTAATCTGCGCTAGGGCAGATATTGAATACAGAAGGGAAGTACCTAATGGATCTGGTTCAGTGATTGATTAGGGATAAATAGGATGGTGGCGGGGTCTGGCGAAGACTAAAATCTTTTAGGCCGAATTGTCTGAATAAGTCTGATTCATTAATCTCCTTTTTTATTTGACAGTGCAAAACGGATACGTCAGCTAAATTTTATTCGAACTATATTTCGGCCTTTCTTCGCAAGGGTCCTCTTAAGGCTCAAAACCGCTCAAGTTGGAAAACGAACTTGTGGAAAAACCAACACGGCTGTTCAAAATGAAATCATAGCAACCTTTCGAACTCCAAGCAACTTTCAAAGAAATTCACGAAGTCAGATATTTAACGCTAAGCTAGAATCTTTAGTTGGTTTTTCCACAAGTTCGTTTTTCCAACTTAAGCGGTTTTGAGCCTGAAGAGCACCCTTGCCAAGAAGGGCCAGAATATAGCTCGAATAAAATTTAGCTGACGTTTCCGTTTTGCACTGTCAAATATGATTCGCAGTCAGCTTTGGCTAAAGGAATATTTATCCTTTTGGATCCCATCGAAACCTTTGTTCTTGTTCTTCTTGGTATTTTTAACCGGTTGCAGCAGCTGTATGATATAATGATATGATATGATATTTATTGCAAAAAGCCAACTGGCCATAGCAACTACCACAAAACAAAATCACTTACAAAAAAAAAAAAAAAAAAAAAAATGAAAAGAGAAATAGAAATAACTTAATAACACTTACATTAGATCCTCCCGATGCTTCGCTGCCAACCGGACGAACACCGCCAAATTTCTCATTACTGCAAAACACTTGTCTCCAATCAAATCTATTAACCCTTCCTCCCCTAAAGTACTCCTCCCAAACATTTCCTCCCTTAATCCCCCCAACTCACCACATTCACACATAAAATGTAACAGATTCTCATCAATTTTACCACACACAGGGCAAAAATAAGGGCCAACACGTACCCTGTTTTTCCCTAAATATTTCCTTTTTTCCCCAAGTGGCAGTGCGTTCCCCCTTAGACAAACTAGTGCCTCTAAACTTCTTTCATCCAAACCCGCCCTGAAATATGGTTCCCCCCCCCCGCTCTTCTTTAGCTTTTGCATGGTGGTTTGCGGTGGTGGTACGCTCTTCGTAGATCATCTAACCAACATAATTTAACACCTTACGAATTGAGCTTGAAATCCCCTCCATGCTCTCTCAGAAAATGTTGGAAACATGGAGTTGGCTCTGCCTGTCTAATAGGAAAACTCTAAAGAGATCAGGTGTCGCCGAAAGTAGGTAACGAACTTTATAGGTGTAAGCTGGTTTTCTGGTCAAGTTTTTACTCCACCATTAAAAGGGAACTTAAACATGGTATGTGGCGTGGTACACCTCACACGTGTCAGATGTAATACAACGGTTGTCTTTTTTGAACCGTAATTGTACTTGCGTATTCCTTTCCCATCGCGATGTCTTAGGGAGTGTTCGTTACAGGTTTAATTTGCGTTTTAAAGCTTGGATGAAAACGTGTCTTATTTGCGTTTCGAAGAGCGAAGAAATGTATAGTTTTTGACGAGACTTTACAATCCTTTGTCTGCTTAAAGTTTAACAGAAAAGGGCTGAGATATGACAATCTAGTTAGCCTACCCATCATTTGTTCACTTAAGTAGGCTTGAAGACTCGGTGAAAATGCGATACTTCGTTGTTCCGCTATTCATGAATACACGATTTTCATACTGGGAATTTTCCCTTTTTGTGGTAGCTCTATGTGCTTAATGTGCTCTAACCTTGAATATTGAGCAACAACAACGGCAAACGAATCCGAGAAAATATATAATATAATAAGGAGAATACTAGAAATGGCAGATTGGCAGTCTGACATTTGATTCCTTAGCCATGAAACTTGACCTCGATCAGAGGGCAGGCCAGAAAAATCACGTTCGTTCTCTTGTTTGAATTTAGCGGTTTTGTTGTGAAGCCAGTCTTGGCGTAGGCCTTCCGTATTCTCAACGTCCCTACTAGGACCTATTGTAGAAAAGTTGAAAATCCCTCAAGACAGTCAAAATAATTCAGTTTATTTAAAAGAATATGAGAAATAAGCATGGTAGCAAACAAACTACCGGGTATAAAAGGTTACCAAGGTACCTCATAGAGCCTGGAACGCACACCGAGTCACAAAATGTTATTTTTCAAATTTAGCGTAAGCTTTTCGAAATGCAAGGTTCCGCCCAGTCTTGCGGATATACGCTTGGGCATAGAAGAGCATGGCAGTTTCACAAATCACGTGATATATAAGGCTCCAAAGCTACCTCGTAGAACCTAGATGGTACATCGAGAGCATGTTCCACCCTTCCAACAATAGTAACTATTAGTTACTATTTTGTTTCCAACCTCGTGAAAAGTTACTACGTTGACCGTTCCATCCCCCTCAAAATAGTAATTAGTAGTAACTATTTGCTTACGACGCTCGGGAGTGTAGTTAGCGCGGCAACTACGTATCTCTGGGACGTGATTGGTACGATCAGCCAGCGGCACGATATTTTGACGAGAATAGAAAAATGCGTTCCAGCCTTGACGCCAAGAAGCCAGAATTCGTGATGTCATGCGTAGTAACTACGCTAAGTAGAGTGGAACAAGCTCCGAGTCTCAAAATGTTTGTTTTCAAATTTCGCGTAAGCTTTTTAGTTTTCAAAATTCAAGCTTCCCGCGCAGACTTTCGAATCTGGTTTTTAACATGGTAGATATACAAAAATGACCAGGTATAAAGCTATGAAGGTACCCCGTATGAGGCTGGAACGTACCCTGACTCTCAAACATAGATTTACAAATTTCCCGTAAGCTTTTCCTTTTCAAAATTCAAGCATCTCGCTCAGATTTTCAAATACACTGTTGAGAATTGAAGAGCATGGCCGTGAAAAAATAACCAGATAAAAGGTTACCAAGGTACCTCGTAGTAGGCTGGAACGCAGCCACAGTCTGATTTTATAATTCCTACCTTTTTCAGACACGTACGAGATGATCGAGGAAGATGAAAGCGGGAATACGCGATATGTAGTGCCGTACCATTACGAAACTGCCGCAAAAACGGCCGGGGAGAGGGCCAGCGTCGGAAGAATGCGCCGACTGGCGCAAGAAGCCGCCACTTTAGTGAATTCGTTACCCCTATCACCAAGTAGCAGTGTATTCGTCCGGTGCGATACATCGAGGCTGGATGTGATGAAGGTACGTACCCACAGAACGAATCTTTTCCCCCGGTAGGCTAGGACGGGTTTGAGCCCCGAGTTTGAGGTGCCGTTACGAAATTTGATTTCTGGGTTAAGAAATTCAAGTTCTGGAGTAAAAATGGATTAAGAGTAGGATTTCGTAACGAAATTTGAGTTTTGGAAAGTAAGAATGAATTAAGGATTATTGAAGTAGAGTGGATAACTCGTACGGGAATTTCCCGCATGAAATCTAACTAGACAAAGTGAAACAGATTTCGACCCGATTTCTGGTTAGTTTCTTCTTCGGATCGACCGGATTGACCTGAGGCGATTTGGTTGGTCGGGTTCGACCGGAATTTCGGCCATGGATAGAGCCGAGCGTTAGAGCTGAGGCCGAAATTTCGGTCGATCCGAGGAAGAATTGAACCTGAAATCGGGTCGAAATCTGTTTCACCTTGTCTGGGTTGATTTCAGGCGAGAAATTTCCGTACGGGAAATTGAATGACGTGTCGTAATATTGATAATAATGATACTATGAAGAAAGAGACCATTGACTTCTAATGTGTAGGTCTAAAACACTTGTCATAATTTTTGGTCAGCGTTTTGAGGGCATCGAACAGGCAGGCCATGCTGTATGCTGTACAACTTAAAGCAACTTTAAAGTTTAACTGAATGTGCAGCTCATTTTTACATCTGATATTTGGGTACACTTAAATATTTTGGCTCATCGAAGGGATTTTGTACTTTTTTTTCACGCAGCTGGGAACAGTTGCGCTCTGTAAAATAGGGAGATGACGAGTCGGCTGTTGTTTTTTTGCAGTGGCTTACTTTTGTAGTTGATTAATATTTCAAGAGAAGAGGAACAAGAACATAGAGGTACAACGAATCCGAAAGAATAAGTTTATTCGATTATCTGCTGATAGCAGATAAACGGAGTAACGTATTTTCAACGGGTTTTCAGGCCGACCTAAGTGAATAATTGATGTGGATTGATGTCGCATAAATTTTAATTAGTAAGTAGGCTGTCCAGGGAATTCTCTAAGGCGTTGATGGAGTCACTCGAAACCACTTCAGATGGGCATTCCGACAGTCCACCACTTTTGTTTTGGGAAGACCAAGTCATGTCCTCGTGTCCCAACTTATGGTAGAGAAAACCATTGCGGTTGTGGTTAGTCTCATTCCGTCAATTCCAGCCCATAACTTGAATTGTATTGCTTGCAGCGTGGAACTAATCCCTTTCTCGCGTCGCTATTCTAACGGCTTTTCTCGAAAGCTATATTTCCACCAAGTGCCCCAGAACTCTGTTTATTGAGGATTTTTTCTCATATCTCGGCTTTCATAGGAGCTTCCCGTAGTTCTTATTACCAACTTTAGATTCCTGTACCATCTGCTAGTTTCTGGAAAATATTTCCCATTCTCGAAATGTTCTAAGTTTTCCCTTCGTCTTTATTGCCGCTTTAAGCGCTTTACTGCGGAATGATGTATAAGTACCATAGGGAGGGATTGACAACTTAAAGAGAGCATAAATTCTCTTGAAGTTTTATTCTGAGGATATTTGAGAGAAGAAATCCGAACAGACGTCTGAAAGTGCTCAGCTTTTCGTAAATATTCCGTCAGTCCAAGCTGACTGCGAGTTATGATTGACCTCATAGTTCACTTTCCAACTTGAGCCTGAAGGGGACCCTTGCCAAGAAGGGCCGAAATATTCTATAATAAATTTCAGCTGACTTATCTGTTTAGCACTGTCAATTGTGCTCTCTTCGCGTGATTTGGGAAGAACAGTTAACCTTTTCCGAGAACAAATCTCACTAGTTTGGCGTTTGAGACTTTCCTGGAGCGTCTTCGGCGACGCTCTTCACTAACAAAGCGGACAGACGAGGAGGGTGGGTTTGACGCGGACTGTAGTTCCTGCCCGGATTTTTGGCACCTTCGTCGATCCCGTTGGGAAAAGTTGAAATTTAGTCAGTTTTAGTTTATTTCACAATATTAATAAAAATCGTGGCTTGGGGCCAGATGGCCTTATGACTACGTCAAGAAAAATGATATCAGAACAATAATGTCAGTCAGAACAACAAAAATGAATAATTCAGACTGAAATGGTCCAACACAAAATCATAAAAGTAAAACACACAAGAAAGACTAAAACTCATTGTTGAAAACGTGTACAAATTTAGGGATAAAACTATTACGGTAAACTATTACGGTAAGGTAGGAACGGGGTTCCAGCTTGGATACTCGTTCCCAGGAATTATCGTTATCAGGATACTCGTTCCGCACACTCTCTTTGTTGACGCTAAACGTTGAGGTTGGAAGAGAGGTGGCAGGAGGGAGCGGAAGGAGGGGTTCTGTAGGGATTTCCGACCAAACTCTCTGCACAGCCTCTCCCGTCGATGGTGGAGGGTCTCAAGTTTAAAATGATTATTTGGAAGAAAACAATAAGGCATTTTAGGTCCTCTGTATATAATTCTGAGAGCACGTTTCTGAACACTTTATGATTTCTGAACACTTCAACTTCATGATGATAGTGCAGAAAATTCGTCCGGGAAACTCCGCTTTGGTCTTATCTCTGCTGGTCTTCCTGAGCTGGAGCCTGTCTTCCTGAGCTGGAGCCAATTCACGATGATTCACTAAGATAGCGAGTTGAGCGAAGTCACTAGTGTCTCTAGGGTTTCTGCTCAAGGAAACCGAGAGATATCAGGGAGTGTTCGACCAGGATTGCCACGGGTGGTGTTTTGTCACCAAATTTGGTTTTTTTTTTTTTTATCTGTTCGTATCAACAGTTACCCAATTTTAGTGATTTATCTTAAAAGTGACAAAAATAAAAAATTCACCAAAATTTTCATGCGACTAACCCTTTTTGGCGATTTCTTTTTCAGAACGGGTGATTTATTTTTCTCTTGCGTGGCAACCCTGTATGAAATCATATGTCAGGTATCAGCGAATTTCCATACCTGCCCTGGTTATAGACTTGCCACGTGTCGTATAAAATTCCCCTTTAATAGTGAGTTAGGTTTTCTTCTGTTATCAAAGCTCATAGTCGCTTCTTTCATATTTGTGTACTTTCGTTCCTCACGCTTCCGTTCCTCTGTGCTTGTCGACGTATCTACTTGAGTGTTCTATAAAACAAGTTCTCATATCTCCAAGCTCTCCTCTTTACGTTTTATTAGGTAATTTGTCGGAAGAACTCTCGTGGGATCATGGAAAACATCCGTCATAACCCGGAAGGGGCAAAGGGATGTTTGAAAAAGACCTGAACAAAGACCTGAAAGTGGTCGACGATGGATTCATTGTTCGTCCGTATGACTAGGTCTAAGCTTTGTATACACGGTCCGAATTGATGCTATCTATGACCGAATACCTAACCGGATTTCGGGAAAAGTGGAAACCTTCCTATTTAATTATCTAGCACTCGTTTGATTTTATTTGTATCTTCGACATCCAGGGCTGAGATCCGACAGTCAAGTTAATCATCACTGATTTACTTACAATAGGCCTGAACACCCGATAAAATGCGCAACTCCGTTTGCCTGCTATCCACAGATAATTGATTTCATCGAATGAAGGTATTCTTTCGGATTTGTGGTACCTCTATACGGCTGCTTGAAATATTACCAATTAAAAAATGTAAGCGGTTGCCGAAAAATAAACTAACAATGGCAGATTCCTTGCAAGACATATCTTAGCATCATTGTACTTTCTCCAGCGGTGGCTTTTCCAGGCTTTGCGTCTTTAATCGGAAATGGAGGCTTTTTTTAAATTTCTATTCTCCGCGTCTGGGTGAATTTTTGGTTGTCGTGCAAGCAGCGCACATTCTGAACGTTATTACTAGAGCTTCGGGTGAAAAAAAAAATCCCTTAGAAGGGTCAAAATATTTCACTGTGTTGCAGTCAGGTCCGCATCCAGGAATTTATTTGGGGGGGGGGGGGTGCCCGCGGTTCAGATTAGACCAAAAAGTACAAAAAAGACATCCAGCAGAGGTTGAAGCCTTTAAAAAAAGATTATTTTTGTATGTTTCGGGGGGGGGGGTTGTGAACCCCCTAACCCCCCTGGATACGGCTTGGTTGCAGTATCAAAAGCTGCTTTTTCAGTTAAACTTTAAATAGGAATTAAAGTAGAAAATCTCTAACGAAAATACACAAATTGGAGTGTCAGTCCAGTCCTAACCCTGGCACACTTAATATCAACCAATAGACTTGACACACGTTAAGATGATGGCTCCATCCTGCTTACTCAGATTAGGCCCCTCCTGCTGTGGACGTTATGTCGGACAGGTTTTGGAAGCCAGAGCTTTCTCTTGTCTCCAAAGAGAAAACGAGATCTGTGGCGAGAATGAAATGGATATGTAGATTTTCGCTGTATGCACTGCGGTGCGTTCTCCATAATTTGGCGGATGTTTGCTTATTCGGTTGGGGTTTATGGAGCGCTTATCTGTGTAGAAAGAAATGCAAAGAAGCACTTCATTGTAAGACCGGGAAATGTTTGCTTGCGGGAATCCGCTACTGGAAATCGTGTCCGGGGGGAGGGATGTGCAAGATCTTGTACTCTCGGGTTATTGTTGGACGTTTTGTACGAGGTTTTGTAGCACACTTTTATTTGTACTATGCTAGCACAGCCTCGCAAGCCCCGCTTTTGTTGTGCTATTGAAAAAAACAATGTTTATTTTCAATAAAACTGTTCTACTACTACTACTACTAACCTAAGCAAAATGAGCATTAATTTCAGGATGAGGTGAACCACAACAGTTACAGATGGAGTAGTTTTTTGAAATGAAATAGACACGTATCAACTATTATTCTCTAAACTCGAACATCTTAAAATCCAGTTATATCTACTCACTCTCAGCACTGTCGTTAATATCTAACCCCTTTCGGCCCTGGCCCCTTAGGGCCCTAGATAGCTGCCCAGTTTGCTAGTTCGCCACTGCCCCCCCCCCCCCCCCCCCGATAAACAAACGCCCTTCTCAGACTGAAACTGAGATCATACTATAACTCTTACTTTTTCTTTCCTTTCTTTTTTCAAGTAGGCCTATACCCGCGTAACTTCTTTTACGTTACGTCTTTTACATTTAAATCCTTACTAAACGTCAGCCTGTATAATTTATATTCCTACTTAAAAACATTATGAACAAACTTAATTCAGTTTTTTCTAAATGAAAAATTTATTCTAACTATTTTTCTCTATTTCATGTTCATTTTTCCCTTTTATTTTATGTTATAAATAGGGACGAACTCCGCAGTTTACTTAATTTTGTGAAGTCTGGTTGTCTTTTTGCGACAGCGCGTGTTCCGCTCCTTGCATGACTAAATCTTCCAGCTGAGAGGAAAAGCCCCCCCCCCCCCCTCGCCCAACACACACGCCCTTCTCTGAGTGAGACTGGTACCATCCCCGATGAAATTTTTTCGATTATTAGTCGTTTGGAGTTGCAGTCGTTCATGCAGTAGTGACTGCTTCCACTGCAAGCTACTACTAGCAAACTGGATGCTACTACAGCAAGATTTGATGCCAGTCGGAGGCATGTTAAATCAAAGTATTTCATACTACTACATATCAATACATGCAACTTTATCGTACAACTACCCTGTAAAAAGTTGCTCCGAGTAAGGATTAAAGTTAACTGCAGTATTTGCTACTTGGATTAAACTTATCTCTACTGGGATAAGATTAATCCGAATTAGAGATAATCTTATCTTAATAGAGACAAGACTAATCCCAGTAGCAAATACTGCAAGATTTCTATTTACAGTGTCCCATACACTACACAGTCAAAGAATGTTTCATCGGGATATTACAACTCTGTACTTTTAGGACGAACTCGGCACTTTCGCCGTGTTTTGAAGTTGTAATCCGAGCTTGCTGAAGCCATATCCGTGGAATTCTTTTGCGTGTTGCGAAAAAGAAGTTCTAAAAGAATTAAATTACGCTAGTGCAAGTCTGAAGGGAAACAAAATATCAAGTTAAATCCTGTTGTTCGTCAGTCTCACCGTGTATCCTGGACGTGGTACCGTCGTAAAAAAATATTCGGGGAAATGAGAAATGAGGAGATACAAGCTCTGGTGTTGGAGGACATCCTATTCGGGGAAATGAGGGAATGCAAGCTATGGAGTTGAAGAACATCCTACCTTTCATTATCGAGATTATCCCTTAGCTGGAGACATTTTACATAATATTAGTAGTAATAATACTTTTTTTTTAATAACATATTAGGAGGTTGGGGGTGAGATATCAAGTTAAATCATGTTGTTTGCAAGTCCTGGAACTGGTACCGTCGTAAAAAATATTCGGGGAAATTAGAAATGAGGGGATACAAGCTCTGGCGTTGAAGAAAATCCTCCCTTCTTGAATATTAGAGATTCATGTTCAGGAGTCAATTCGCCCTTTCGTTCGCCTTAGTTGGAGACATTTTAGGGGTTGGGGCGAGATATCAAGTTAAATCCTGTTGTTTATAAGTCTCACCGTGTACCCTGGACGTGGTACCGTCGTAAAAAAATATTCGGGGAAATGAGACATGAGGAGATACAAGCTCTGGCGTTGAAGAATATACTCTTCGAGGAAGCGAGGGAATACAAGCTATGGAGTTGAAGAACATCCTTCCTTCCGTTTCCCTTAGTTGGAGACGTTTTGAGGGGTTTGGGGTGAGATATCAAGTTAAATCCTATTGTTTGGAAGTTTCACCACATACCTCCGTGGCAGAAAAAATAGTCGGGAAAGCAAGGGAATGTAAGCTCTGGAGTTATAGGTATCCCTTCATATCCCTTAGCCTTAAGGGGTTGAGGTGGGACATGTAGATCGGTAGTAGCCCGCGCTCTACAAGGCTGCTAAAAATCTTCAACTTGGGCTGAAAAGGGACTTAAAGAATTAACCCTGAAAAAAAACTATTGTTCTTGTTTGTTTAGGTGTTGAGTCGAACCCCCTACCCCCTCCCCTTGTTACGACATTGAATACTAACATTCTCTCTGTTTCAGGTCCTAATCACGGGTCCAGCGGATACCCCATACATGAATGGGTGTTTTGAGTTCGATATCCTGTTCCCTGCCGACTACCCCCAATCCCCGATGCAAGTTCACCTGGAGACGACGGGCAGACAGACAATCCGTTTCAACCCCAATCTGTATAATGATGGGAAAGTGTGCCTCAGTGTCCTGAACACCTGGCACGGAAGACCCGAGGAGAAGTGGAATCCGAGCACGTCGAGTTTCTTACAGGTAGGTGACACTAGGGGCAGGTGCGTCGTTGGATGATTTATTTATTTATCACCCGTAATTTTAACACAGAAAAATGGAGTACAAAGGAAAAAACAGAACAAGAGTTGAACATTAAACTTTCATACACCAGAAGAATCAACAGGTTTAAATTGAAAAAATCCAGATCAACTGAATATATTTACATGTATAACTCCTAAACTTCGAGAATTTTAACTGGATTGTTGAATTGTCCTCGTTTTTTTTTTTTCAAACTGTTTTAGGGTTATCCTGACACAAACTTGGAAAATAAATTATATTTATTCTGACTTTATAAATAAGCATCTTCCTGGTCGGGTTAGAAATAGCAGTTTCAGGTATAAATCACTTTGGCATTTCTTGTCCGGGGGGGGGGGTCGAAGTAGTTATTTAGATAATCTGAAGAAAGTGATGACCAACAAATTTTGATATGAAACTGTCTAAAAACCGAGTCGGCGAATTGGCAGGACACGGCAAAAACCGATTGTATTTCTTTCGGACCGACGTATGGACGATGGGAGGGACGTGGGGACAGAAGGATTATCTAAAGCTCATACAAAAACGCCGTGTCAGAGAAATACTATCTGCAGCGGCTGAAAATCTAACATTTTACATGTTCGTAAAATTCAACGGCGAACGTGGGGGCTAAATGGGCGGGCCGGAATTTCCTTGATACTTCAGTGAAGAAGTTCTGTCGTATTGCAGCTTCGGAGGGATGAGGGGAAATTATGTGATGGGGAGTTGGGGATTAATTAAGAAGTTCAGGAGCTAATGTTCATAGAAGTGTAACCAAGCTCTTCGTGGGGTGAGTCAGAGAATCAGAGTCAACTATTTGAAGTGTAAAAGGAACCGAAAGTTGCTAATAAAGACAGACTGGAAATTGGGAGGGAGGGGAAAAAACTTAGTGCTTAGCAACAAAATAGTGATTACGTGATTCCCACGAGACCATGAGGGAGAATACAATCAACCTGGATATTCCTCTCGTGCGCTTATTTTTTTTACGAGCGAGTAGTTTAAGAAGGGATAAATTACGTCATGGTGGTAAATCAGCCTGGATGTCAGCAGCGATATTGATATAAGGGTTTGTTTTGGATGTTTTCGTCATTTTAAAAAGACGATGTTCGAAAAAAGAGGAGCCTGTCGTAGTTTAATAAGAGCCACGATACTGAAATAAGGGCTTTTTTTCTCTGTTTTTGTCATTTTAAAAGATGATGTTCGAAAAAAAAGGAACCTGTCGTCGTTTAATAAGAGCCACGATACTGAAATAAGGGTTTGTTCTGAACGTTTTTCGTCATTTTAAAAGACGATGTTCGAAAAAAGAGGAGCCTGTCGTCGTTTAATAAGAGCCAATCTGGGTTGGTAGGTAGCCACTACCCACAGACATCTTGTTACGAATGACGATCTTTGGACCTGGAAACCTCGTTACACTGATAGTGCAATGCATGGGAATGCTTTTGCCTCTAAAGGACCCGTCTTGCTTTTGACACCCTCAATGACGACGTACGTCGTCTACTAACCTCTGAAATCTCCCTCTTTGCAAAATCCTTTTTTCCCTTTGCGGTGCTAGCCTAGATTTTACAGGGTTGCCAGTCCCTAACGTTTATTTTCTCTTGAAAAGTTACTAGAAAGGCCTTGGCAAATTTTATTCCTCTCGGATTTAACCACGTCGCGCATTTGTTAAAATTTCTTGCTATTTTCTATTTTTGCGCGAAGACGGGCCTGGGTCGGCAAGCGCTAATAGAAAATCCCTAATTTCACGATTCAAGTATGAGTAATTTTTTAAATCAATATTTCCGAACCATTTTTTCGCGAAAAGTCCATTTCTAGTGAGAGCTGTGCTTTAAAGTTTAAACGATTCGTTGGGAAATTTTGTTTCTGGGTCGGTGTTGACGATGAGCGTAGACCCGCCATAGAAAATGTGAACGCGAGACGATTCCTTTTAATAGGCTATATGGTACGAATCGTCAAAGGGCCTCGCTCCGCACGGCTACCTTTTTGAAATTAGTTGTGTAATATATATAATATGTATTTACTTAAGAAAACCTATCGCTCAGTGAACTATCGATTTATATCCTCAAAAAGTATTTTTTTTTTTTAGTAGACTTGATTATAATCAATAATTTTGCTTTTTGCTTTTTTCTTCTCATTTGTATGCTTCGTCTTCATCTACCTCCCGTCTGTTGACGGGTAATAAATAAATACAAATAAAGCCTGTGGCAGGAAATCTCGTGGGAAGTAGGAGATATCAACGACCCCGCATAATCTTTTTCCCGCGGTGTCGTTACCACATCCCAACAGTGAAACTAAGGTTATCAGCGTGGTTTTGTGGTTTGATTGTCTCTTCTTGGTAACCTTTTATTCTTTTTTTTGCCTTCACGTTGATGGTTTGTGGCCGGATAGGCTGTGGTCTGGGCTTTGGAAGATAATTCTTTTCGGATGCTTGAAATTCAATAAACTCGTGGTGTGGAATTTACTTCCCGTAAAAAGTAAAAATTTATTTCATTCCTCGTTTTGGCGATTCATGAACTGAAGGGATCCGAATATTTCAGTTTATTTATATTCAGTCACTTTATGAATACTGGAGGCTCGTGCACGTACATTTGTTTTTCCTTTAATCCTTTAAAAGTAAAAAATATTATTTTGCCGTTAAAATAAAACTGGAAGACTAGTTACTTACTCCGTTATTTCATTTTGCAGCAAGTAGTGCTAGCCACTTGCCCCGTTCGCTCGAATTTTAAAATAAGGGTTTCTGACCCAAGTAGATACGCCGCATTAGCCATCCCCAGAAACCAACTCTTCGTTTAAAGCTCCGTAGTTTCGGACAAAACAGACGGACACCGATTCCGGAAAAAGTCACAGGGGAAATGAGGCGAATTGATTGGGATTTTAGTGAGATGAGGCAATTAGTTTGCCGGGCAAACCGCTAGAGAAGTCCTTTTTGGGATCCCAAAACGTAAGTGGAGGGATACCGATGACTTCGTAAAAGTTTTCCATCCGTCTGTCAGCACTATAACTCTCGAAGGGAATGAGATATTTTACTGAAACTTGGTGCGAGGATTCTTTGGTGGACAGGTCGAGTTCGTAGATGGGCTCTGTAGCCCTCCATTTCGGGGTGGGGAGGGGGTTCAACAAAATATTTTCCAACAGCTAATAAGGTAGTTGATTTAGGTGTAAGAGGACATGCTGAACACATATATGAAAATCATTTTCTCGTCGGACAAGTAGTTCGCCCGGAATCCGGCCAAAACCTGAAATGTGTTAAAAGTAAAAGTTTAAATCTGAAGTTGGTTAGATGTTCGATTTGTGGGTAAGAAGACATGCTCGACACGTGTATGATAGTCATTTTCTCGCGAGTAGAAGTTTTGTTTGAAGTTGATTAGATGTTCGATTTCGGTGCAAGAAGACATGCTGAATCTGTGTGTGGCAATCGTTTTCTACCCGGACATATAGTTTGCCCGGAATCCGGTTGAAACCGGAAAATGTGTTATGTAAAAGTTTTATCTAAGGTTGATTAGTTCAAGTTCAAGTTTTTTAATTTTACACACAAATTTTAATACACTATACAAGCACTGTGGAGAACAAACATTCGAACATTAGAGGTTCGATTGGTAAGGAGGAGATATGAAAATTCTTTTCTCGCCTGACAAACAGTTCGCCCAGAGTCCGGCCAAAACCTGAAAATTGTTAAAAGTCTTAAGTTTTATCTGTAATTGATTAGAGTTTCGATATAGGGGTCTTTCAGCGATGGGTAAATCCGAATCCGGATTCGGATCAAATCCAGGATTCGTCCTTTTGGTCGGATTCGGATCCGGATTCGAATTTTCTGCTTGTGAGGCTGGTCGATCTTACGAATCCACTCAAATTTCTAGTCTAGTTTCCGTTTCCCAATTTTTACATAGTGGGCCGAGGAATCCGACTTTTGTATCTCCACCACCAACAATCCCCAGTAATATATCACGTCATCTGATTGCCTTAGACATCACTACTTTCTGTCACCACCGATTTTCAAATTATAACCTATGTACATGATTTGAATTTTTTTTTAGGTCGGGTTCGAATCCTCAGCATAAATTGGTGTATTTAGAATTGGATTCGTATCTAGCCCTGGATTCGGATTCGGATTCGAATCCTTTCATGGTCGGATTCGCCCATCTCTGTAAGGAGATATGCTGAATTCGTTTTTGAGGCTTAGTGTTTTGCCGGACATGTAGTTCGCCCGGAATCAGGTCGAAACCTTAAATTTGGCAGAAGTAAGCCAAGGAAGTTGTGATCAATTTCGTCAAAGTAGATATGAGGTATAGGGGGAAACTCACACGCTAAACCCATATCTGAACTTGGTTTTCTCAGATGGTTAGCTATTGGACTTGATCTGTTCCCAAATTCTAATAGTAAAAATGGTCAAGGAGTCTGGGGAAGACCGGATATCTACAAGACCCAATTGTCTGGATCAAATATTAAATTTTTGGGATCCCATCGAAACCTTTGGTCTTGTTTGATTGGCTCATTCGTATTCTGTTTGCTGTGCTTTATCCTCCAGTAGAGGTATTCTTTCTTTGAACGTCAGTTAACTTCGAACAG
Source organism: Branchinecta lindahli (assembly GCA_023053555.1). Taxonomy (NCBI): domain Eukaryota; kingdom Metazoa; phylum Arthropoda; class Branchiopoda; order Anostraca; family Branchinectidae; genus Branchinecta; species Branchinecta lindahli. Next base: position 9,142,806 of record JAKZAO010000005.1, on the reverse strand, counting down.
AGCTATTTTTATCCACTCGCTGTGACGAGAGTCAACTACAATCCAGGTGAAGTAACTAATTAGGGGCTCCTAAGAACACCCGAAAGGTGGGAACAAAAGGTGGAATAATTCGAAATTGCCGCAGCGTGCGTTTCCACACTTTCAGTACAGTAGAGGTATGCTTATGTGAACGTTTGTTGACTTCGGACTTAGCCATTTTCATGCACTTGCTGTGTCTATAGCTAATTACCAGTTAGCCAAAGTAGGTAAGAAGGGCAGCTGAAAGTACAGGCATTTTGGATCTTCAATCTACCATTTAGCCCAAAACTGCAGTGTTCACATTAAAGTAACTGTTCACATAAGCATACCTCTACTGTATATAAGATGCTTAGATAGCATTAGAGCTTCTAGTAGGATCAGGTAATGTTACAAGGAAATCCGCATCCCTTCCTATTCGTTATCGGTTCCGGTCGACCAGAATATCCGGCTATTCTTCAGGCACTTCTTGATAGGTTGCATGTCGTTCCCTAATCGGATCCGGCCGCTTTGTTTCTGAAAAGGGCATTGTTGTCAGGCATCTTTCCATTATCTTATACATGTCGTGACGTCGGAAATTGTTTGGGAAGTTCCTTCTTTCGCTGGGTGTATACTCGGTTAGGCCATTGCCTCTTGTTTGTCTTCTTGGAAACCTCCTTTGAAGAGGATTGCATTAGTTGCGTTTTTGCAGATACCGTAGTCAGGGCCGTATCCAGGGGAGTAGGGGAACGTACAAAAGTAGTAGTTTTTTTAGGTTTTAACCTCTGATCTATGTCTTTTTTTGGTCCCACCCGCAGGAACCCCCCCCCCCCCGAAATAAATTCCTCGATACGACCTGACCATAGTATTCAATGCCACGGTAACTGGGTGTGCATTTCGACGTTTTTCCAAAGCAACCGTGTAAATTGTTTGGGAAGTTCCTTCTTTCATTTTCATGCACTTGCTGTGTCTATAGCTAATTACCAGTTAGCCAAAGTAGGTAAGAAGGGCAGCTGAAAGTACAGGCATTTTGGATCTTCAATCTACCATTTAGCCCAAAACTGCAGTGTTCACATTAAAGTAACTGTTCACATAAGCATACCTCTACTGTATATAAGATGCTTAGATAGCATTAGAGCTTCTAGTAGGATCAGGTAATGTTACAAGGAAATCCGCATCCCTTCCTATTCGTTATCGGTTCCGGTCGACCAGAATATCCGGCTATTCTTCAGGCACTTCTTGATAGGTTGCATGTCGTTCCCTAATCGGATCCGGCCGCTTTGTTTCTGAAAAGGGCATTGTTGTCAGGCATATTCTGCAGATACTTGCAGTTCTTGCAGATACCATAGTATTTAATATTAAAAATGATATGGTATATACTACGGTAACTGGTCTGCATTGTGACGTTTTTGCAGCTAGCTTGTTGTCTGATATTACGGTTGCTTTGCGAAAACGACAATCGCTGAGTTTACGCTTTTAGAAGTCAACCCAAAATAATATCTATATCCACCCACATCGCTAATGCCAAACTTCTTTCCGTCTAATTTGACAGAAACCTAGGCTCTTGTGTTGGTAATGATGAAAATGAGGTGACTTTTTAGATACCATGACTTTTTACCGTGGTAACTGGCCAGACTATTTTTATCCACCACTATTTTTGTATAAAAGATTAAATGGAATTAAAAGAATTTGAATTTGAGATACTCACTAACTGCAAAAATGTTCAATTGTTTACCTGTTCATGTCTGACGAATCAAAAATATGCCTGCGCCAATTATTAACAAATGATCCTTACTGCTCATGGGGAAATTTAGAATCCCGACATCATCCATTCGTTTGAAATGAATAGCAAGCGATACTCTATATGATCAAGTCTGAAACACCCAGTGACATTGATCCTACCGAAGAACGAGAAACATCACCCAAACGAATCCTCAAATTGACTCAAATCTTATGTGAACCAATCAACAACGTTTGCTGCGGTGGCGTTTCTGGCGTTTTGCTGGGCACACGGTGATTCTTCATCTGCACGAACAGTTAGTCACCAAGAGTATTAGCAAGGGATTAGAGACTCTGGAATTACCAAGAATGTATATACTCGCAGTTTTACCATACTACTGTGACAGACTGACGGAAGGAAAAGTTACAGGTGTCAGGAAATAGAGTTGCAAATTTGCTTAAAGCAGACGCAGCGTATTTTGAGACCGTCTTTAACTACTGTAAGATCTCTCCTCGGATATCTCTTGGCTATACCCGATGAAAAATTCTTTGACTGTTTAGTTGTATGGTAGTTGTACGAAAAAGTTGCATGGAATGATATGTAGTAGTATGGAATAGTTTGATTAGTGATATGTAGTAGTATGGAATACTTTGATAAACATGACTCCGACTGGGTTAATCTTATGTAGTAGTATCCGATAGCCTCCAGTTTCCCCCGATGAAAAATTTCCGAGAAATATTCGTATGGAGTAGTACGAAAAGTAGCATGCAATAGTAACTGTTGCTACTACATGCTACTACTCGCAAACTGGATGCTATCGGATACTACTACATAAGATTAACCCAGTCGGAGGCATGTTTATCAAAGTGTTCCATACTACTACGTATCACTAATCTTACTATTTCATACTACTACATATCATTCCATGCACCTTTTTCGTACTTTCGGGGCTAGTAGTAGCATGTAATAGCAACAGTTACTACTGCATACTACTTTTTCATACTACTCCATACGACTAATTCTCGGAAATTTTTCATCGGGTATAGCGTGTATCCCCTCAACTTAGTATCGGATTACAAAGCTTCTGTTTTCGTGTTGAAGAGCAATTTATGCCATCCCCCTCCTTTTGTGTTTTAGCATGGAGGTGATTCACCCTTGCAAACTTTATGGTTTCAGTCTTCGAATATTACAGCATGACGAAGTCGAACTTCTTTCATCGTTTCTTTGGAAATACCGTACTGATTCATCGCATTGTCCTAGACTAAAACCATTATGTAGGAATTGGGAGGATGAAAGAATTCGAACATAAACTAGCAGCACAATGGGTACATGGCTTCCATCATCACCTCAGAATTTGAGAAAAAATCAGAAATGTGTCATTTGACGATAAAGATAGTTTTTCTGCTTCAAAAATTGAAAGGAGCACACAGCTCTGTTTTTTTTTTGTTTTTTTTTTTAGCATTTATTGATTGGCTTCATTGTATTAAAACTCACCAATTTTTTATTCAGTGCTAGTTTTTTTATTCAGTGCAACTGTCGATACGAAATGAAAGTCCTGTCAAACATATTTCAAACATCCACGATAAGATTGGGGTTTGTGGAAATGATGAAATAAATATCCCTGATAATTCACGCTAGCCATGAAAGGTCAAACAAGGGAGCCGAATCAACATAGATTCCGGCCCGGGAATCCTACCTCAGTCTCCGTATGGCTTCTCTTGGAATTTTGGGTCTAAAGTTGTCGATTTTTTGATAAATCTGAAATATGCAAGTCGAAGAATGACAGGTCTTCCTTGGGGTATTTTTGAAAAACTGTTTAGCCATGTAAAGTTTAAATGTCACTGAGCCCCAGAATGTCACAAAGTCCGGAATTGATTATGCTTGCTCTGTTTTTGGGTTTCGGCGGTTATTATTTCTCTACTCGGTTTTGTTTATCTTTATCTCGCTTTATTTTATGGTACCCCTTAACATATTCAGTATAAAAAAAACAGGCCTAAGCATTTCCCGAGACCAGTAAAATAGTATTGAGTAAGTAGTAAGTAAGTAGCCTACGTAGGTTAGAAGAAATATTGTTTTTGTACTTTGTGCTGACAAACTTGCTGGATCTCACACGTACTGGGGAGTGTGGGGATTGAAATTCAAGTTTTTGATCGGCTCTCTGGTCAAAGACAGCCAAAAAATACGCTGTTTCTTCTTGAACCCAAGCGTAACCTATGTTTTCAGATTCATTCGATCTCTACTAATCTCTCGATCAGTATCGTAAGCAATGACAAAACTGCACAAACATTTACTTCCTTCAAATTGTGAAGCAAAATCCTTAAAGGACCTGTCTTACCTATAATACTAACGCAACCCACTTATGTAATAATGACTCCACCCATTTCTAAACCCGGAGACCCGAATTTCGTACGGTACATTGTAACCTCTCTAATAAAACCTCGTTGATTTTCTCACTTGCCGTGTTTTGCTACCTTTGATGAGTATCACGCTGTCAACGTTTGTCCGATATCAGAAAAACCGGTTATGCAAATTTTTCCCCGTTTTCGCTACAAGTCAAAACCCAAAAAGGCTTAAAACAGCCAAAGCCTTGGATAATTTGTTGAAAGCAGAGCCTAGTCTTAAAGTATTCAATTATTTTAAAATACTGGAAGTTGAAGACTTGTTTCATTTTTGTTATTTTTCTTGGCCCAACGCAGTTACTATTTGGTACGGGAATCTATGATGCCTGAAATCTTGTCTCGTCTTAACCATAGACGACAACAAATGACGGGTTTTCATGAAGCAAAAGCTGAAGATTAGGAATTGTTCGAATCGGTTTAATCAGCTTCATATGGGTTTCTCGCGCCACCGTTTCTCTAGCTAGAACAACGCAAGCAGGCGGCGACTTGATAAGAGCTGCACAGGAGAAAATAGGATTGATTTCCTGTTTTTCTTAGTCATTCACTTCCTATACTCGCAGTGTAGCCGAGCGGTTTATTACACCAATCTGATAAATACTTCAGATTAGGACTAAAAAATCCAGGCTTATATACGGAATCTAAGCCGATAGTGTACAAGCCTGTTCGAATCTTGTAAGGGTCGCCGTGCGGAAGGTCCCATACATGGGGGGGGGGGGTAGGGATCGCCCTAATTTGCCCTTGCTTTTCGCAGCGCTTCAGAGCGATTTCTTACTGACGAAAAACCATGTCAAGAGAAAGCCTTTCTTTGTCTACGGTTTGTTACAGAAAAAGGCTCTTAGGACCTTCGTTCTAGGCTAGGCTACTTAATTGCTTATGCTAAGCGACGCATCAGAGCTGTGACTGCTTTGGAAGAGATGGAAACTACCTTTTGAATTACCGACCCTGATGATGTGAGGAAGATATGACATGAAGTAGTATTGATAAGTAGTAATATTCAGTTCTACACTGCCCGTTCAGGATTATCCTCTTTTGTGCCGGGTACCGATCGCTCCGTCGGTGGGTCATATGGCAGGTCCCGGGTACTTCCAGATAGGCTATGATGATGGAACTTGCTAGGCGTCTTAGGGACCTGGCCAGATTCAGTTGAAAATTTTTATTTTCCGGCTTGGACCATCCGGGGGAGAGTGGAGGAGCGGGGGGTCCCGGAAGGCTTGCTATTTCGGGCAGGATGATCATAAGCCCTAGAAATGCATCTATAGAATCCGACGACCGTGAGAGGGTTGGAAGCGGTCGGGAAATCTTGTGGCACGCTTAAGAGGAGGTATCTGGGCGCATCTTGGCCGTCTCACGGCCTTAAGCCCTAAATTTATATCCGGGACGGATGCGAGACTTTGGGGCCCGGAAATCCGGTGACACGCCTAACGGCCGAACCGATGGAAGGACTGGGACAAAACTTTGGTGGCCGCCACATTGGCATATATATAAATGTCGCATATGCCCTAGATCTGCCACTTATTAATCCGGATCGGATCCGACCACTCCGGGGAGTTGGAGGGGTCCTGATAGATCCTTGACAACAGGCCCGTATCCAGGAATTTATTTCGGGGGGGGGGGACCTTCGGGGGAAGTTTGCCAGCGGGTCGGACCAAAAGTACAAAAAATACATAGATCAAATTTTAAAGCCTACAAAAAATATTGTGGGTTTCGGGGGAGGGGGTTCAAACCCCCTAACCCCCCCCCCTCGATGCGGCCTTGCTTGACAACCTTGGTTGATATACATGCTAACTGCCCGTGTGCCAGCATTCTGCCCTTACTTCTATTGGTTCGCTATGCAAAATGTTACAGTGCCGGACACATTTCGCGCTGTAGAGAAAACGAATTCTACCTCCGACAAAAAATCTCTTTGCCGCGTGGCTGTGAGAAGATTTCTAAGAGAACCTTGCAACACAACCTCAACAGAACGGGAGAGGATTAAATGCAGAGGCTTAATTGCCCTCGAGAAAGCGAAGAATAAATAGCCTTGGAAGAAAAACAGAGTTGGGAAGTTCCGTAAGAGGATTAGGTGGGAAGGAAAAACAATAACAGACGTGAAGTCTGCTATAACTTTCAAGATGACGAAAACAGGTCCTCAGCTTTGGCCAGTGGTCAACAGTATTAAATAGTGATTAAGTGCAATTAATTTAATTGTGTTTATTAGAAAAGAAGCCTATGCGAGCGGTTGGCTACACGTATTTTTTTTGCGTGACGTCATAAACCTACCCTCTTTGGTGGTACCATCAGTATTTTCAGTTTCAGTCTTCAGTTTCAGTTTTCTTTATTAACAAAATTAAATAATACACTGTAAACTAACTACACCCTAAGAGAGCACTGCCCGTAACGGGTGACAGTATTCATTCATTTTTCAAGAAAAGAAATACAAGGAAAAAGAAAAGAAGAAGAAGGGAAAAGTAGAGAAAACAGACGTATATCAATCAAACAAAACATACAAAACAACTATCGGTAGAAAAAATTCGGATCTAAATCAATATTTTCCAATAAGAAACTTTTAATCTTATTTTTGAATTCTGGTATACTATTAGCATATTTAATACTATTAGCATTCAGGCATGAATATATTTTGACTACTTGGATTACATGATGATATTAAAAATAAACACTTATCACATTGTTAATTATTCAGTGATGACTCTTTCACTGTCAGAAGTTTCATAACAGATAACAACGAGGTTGCGCGGCTTCAACAGACAACACTTGGGATGTAATCTGTTGTCGCGACAACGTTATGCATGAAACATTATGCAGAGAAAACATTGCCAGGAAGAGCCGAAAAACCGCCAAAATAGCATCTGCTGACTTCTTTTGTTGTTTTCATGATATCGGAAAATTCAGCAGATTCAGGCAATGCTTGTTCTGCATAACGTTTGTCGCGGCAACTGATTACATCCCAAATGTTGTCTGTTGAAACTCACCCATCCTTGTGTTATCTTTTATGAAACTTTTGACAGTGTTATGCTCATGGGAGGGAATTAAGAATCCTGGTATCGCCGAACAGCTTCCACGTGCTTTTAATAAAGGGGTTATCCACTTGCGTGTAGCAACCTAAAGGGAGTTCATGCATGTGCTTTGTATTTACGGCACTTCAGTGAAAGGAAAAGCTTGCTGGTACCAGGAGAAACAGAGAGCAGCTATTTTTTAAGCAGAAACCGTTTATGTTTAGGCTATCTTTATACTCGTAAGGTTGCTTCAGGACCAACAGGAACTTGTTGATCCTAAATGAGACACATGCTATTTTGAGACCCTCTTTCGTTGCTTGTCAGGGACTTTCGAAACCGGGGTCTCGGTTCCGGTCGTGCTGCAGGAGACAGTCATTTCGGCTTGTTTTTCATTCGAAATGGTATTTCGTCGTCTCTCTGGCAGCCTTTTTCCGGTCGATACAATCTGACACTCTTGGGGGGGGGGAGGGATCCGAGGGGTTACCCACTCTCTGACACCTGCTGTACACCCTTTCCCGGCACCAGCCGAAATAGGCGGTACCGGCACCGGTGCGGCAGTAAATTAGGCGATCCTTCTTTCAAACGCTTCAAAAAATGCTTATTTTGATGTTTTAACCCGCGAAAGATCGGTGCCGGCTTGTTTCCGCCGGTGCCGGCACCGACCGGGCATCGCGGCACCGGGCACTTGCTGTACACTAAAACCGAGAGTGGGCAACCCCCACCAATGGATCACCAATCAATCAGTCACTTTATTCAAGTCAATAACTTATGGCCCCTTTAACTTATGGATCTGGTGCAGTATCTATGTTTTATGGATGCTGATAATGGGGCGAGTGATGGATAAACAGAGACTAAACCACAAGTTACACTAAGATGGGCAAATTCCGGAAATTGAAGTCGCGAGATCTGAAAAGGAGACATGTGTCGTTTGATGAATTACCAGGTTCAGAAGTGTAAGTAGGCTATAGTTCTATGCAAAAACTGATCGCCACTGATGAACTTAGATTTCATATATACATCATTATAGGCTTTATATTGGTGAATTAATGAATTTTATTGAACGCTGATCTGGTGTAAGGCGATTTTGACGGCATATTCTTTCCTAGAGCCGGCGATATATGAGAGGGCTTTTAAACTGTTCACAGATTGTGAGTAGCTGTGAAATTGGTGAAGTAGTGGATCTGTTGGTACTATATTGATAGGTATGAATATAGTGGCGAGTTCTGTCTATGGCCGCAAATACGGAAAGGGTATGTAAGTCCACATGGGCCGAGTGGTGAATGTAATAAAACTGGTAATATGACGTTAAAAAGTAGCCTACAGTGTCAGAACTTTCATAACAGATAACACAAGGATGCGCAGTTTCAACAGACAGCACTTGGGATTTAATCTGTTTGGAATTTGAGAACATTATGCATTGAATGTTATGCATAACAAGCATTGCCAGGAAGAGCAGAGAAAAAGCATCGGCTGACTTTTCCGATATCATGACGACAAACAAAAAAGTCAGATGTTTTGGCATTTTTCGGGTCTTCCTGGCAATGCTAGTTATCCGTAACATTCAATGCATAACGTTTTCAAAAAAACTACAGATTACCAGTGATGTCGACAAGACCAAAACGTCAAGACCAAGGCCAAGACCAAGATTTTCGCACTGGCCTTGAGACAAAGACCAAGATTTTTGCCCTGGTATTGAGACCAAGACCAAGAATTTGGCTCTGGTCTTAAGACCAAGACCAAGAAAGTCTATTTTACTAGATTGAGTGAGGAAAGGCGATTCTAGCTTAACTTAATAAAAAGTAAGCTGATTATGTCAATAAATACGCACATAAAATTTACATAATTATATGCCAATATCTCTTTTGCATTTGAGATAAACCAATGCTGCCAATAATTTCTGGGTGATAGTTTAAAAAAAGGGTTGGTCAACCGATTTATTGTCAAAGTCACAAAATACCCCGCCATCCTAAAACGCGGTTCGGACCTAGGAATAGGATATCTAGTTTTCTACCTTCCAAGTTTCAACCCAACAGATCCACTCGTTTGGTCCCTAGACGTGCAACACGACTTCCGGTACCCCCCTTCAATTCCCCTACCGCGGCCAAGTCTGGTTCGGACTCCTAAATGGATTATCCAAAGCATTTTCTCTTACCACTTATCAAGTATAACTCGAATCTGAACATTCCCCCTCCTCTCCCCCACCGTGGTCAGGTCCTGTCCGAACCTTTCAATGTGCCATCTAAGGCGTATGATCTCTACATATTCCAATTTTCATTTATATCGCTCCACTTGTTTGACCCTTATGCGAGCCACAACATTTCCAGGAAAACATTTCTCGACTCGGAAACATAAACGCCACATCTCTGACATCTCCTCTTCCTGCCCATAAAGTCTGACTGGAATCGGAGCTTGACCTATCTGCAAATTTCCGGTTCCCTCTCCCCCGGATCCGGTCCGGACGCCAAATAACAAATCAAGGCCGCATAAAATCGATACTGTCCAACTTGCATCCAATTCCTTCCATCTGCTTTTTTTTTTTTATAAATCAATCAAATTTATTTTTCCAAATAATGTTTTTGTGTATGTGTGTATGGGAGAGGGGGGGTCAAACTCGATCCAGGCGATAGCTCTTTCCACTTGCCAAGTTTCGTTCAGTTCCGATCCGATCACCCGTTCCACTAGATTCGAAGTCCCACAGCATTCCACTCCCCCACCCATGAAGGTCGAATCGGGTAAACAACTACTCTAGAGTCAGTCTGTTCGGGCCCCCGATATGCCTTCCAAGCTTCATCGGCCCAACACATCAGGAAGTACCGAACTAGCGGGATCACTAGAATTCCAGAGCCCCCCCCCTCCACCCAACTCCCTCACAGTTCCTGAATCCGGTCGGGTTACGTCTACAATGTATCTAGGACTTGTGCTTGTTCTTCCCACCAAGTTTCATCCCGATCCCTCTACTTTAAGCTTATCCCAAGATTGCCGGCTCCCTCTTCCAGCTTCCCCAAAGTCACCGGATCCAGTCCGGATTTGAAGTGGGTCGTCTGAGACACGTGGTCTTTCCAAATATCAATTTTCATTAAGCCGACCACCCGTTCAAAAATTATAGATACCTCAAGATTCTGGATTCCCCCTCCCTCCACCACCACGATGTTCGGATCGGGGAAGTGACTATTTGCTACTTTTTACTCTATTTTAATAATTCTGCAGTTTCTTCGTCATTCCTGCTGACATTCAGCCAGTGACCAAAACATTTTAACAATATCTATACATACTGCATGCTCACCTTACAAAAGTAAAAGAAACCCCTTTACTGTCAGTGCTCTTTTCATTGCAGAATTACAATCAGCGGACCACTCATACTTAACTACAGAAGGTTCCTTGTCAGCCATTATTTTGTAACTGAAGTTATTCAGGTCAAGCCTTTACTTATCAATGATCGCGATGATTAGCCCCTACAAATAATAATTTTGATCCGCTAATCTCTTGACCTTCAAATCTGCCCTGATGATGCAATCCATTTAATTAACCTTTTCTTGCTTTGCGACGTTTTGAAAAGTTCCGAAACTAATCCTGCTGTAATCATGGTCTTGAAGACCAGGCTAGGTCTTGACGACCGGGAGTGCAAGAACAACACCAATACCAAGAATTTGCCACTGGTCTTAAGACAAAGACCAAGATTGTCGGCATCGGTCTTGAGACAGGTCTTAAGACCAAGGTTCAAGACTACATCTCTGCAGATTACATCCCTAGTGTTGTCGGTTGAAACTGCGCATCCTTATCTGATATGAAACTTCCGACAGTGCATAGGCGGTACTTCTGTATTTTCATTTGTAACTCACTTGTCTATCCTGAAGTCGAAGTATGTTCGAAAAAAAAATGTCAAACCAGAAATGTTGCCCCGACTCTGTAAAGTGCCCAGGGGCCCTGGATCTCTAAGTCCGGGCTTGTCTGCCTCGCTCCTGTTTTGTTTTCTCGGAGTATGCAGTCGAATAGTCGCCGCCAGCCTTCGTATGTTGAGAATCTGTATTTTCCCCGGATAATTTCCGACCTCACCACGTCTGCCTCTGGGAGGCAGAACTTCCCCAACTTCTGTCTCAAGAAGCAGATCCTTTCCCTCTGATGCCCGAGGAAATGAGGAAAACTCTGTTCCTTCTATGACTTGAGGATCTCTAAATGTGAAATCCAAGTTGGCTGTTGTTTATCTATGCTGTGTCTTGTTCAGATTTTTCTCCTTCAACTAAAAACACTCCCCATTCCGCAAATGAAATTCTGTCCATCCCATGTGAGCATCATAGACTTACGGAAGAAGAAAAATAGAGCAGGGGCCGTGCCTCCCTCGTTTTTTTGCGGCGGCTTGTCTAAGCCTTCTTCCTCAACGAGGTTAAGGTTGCGAAACGATGTTCCGAACATACAAAATAAAGGTCATTTAAAATGATGTTATAAAAACGGAAGTCATCAATACCAGAGCGAACCGCTTCTCATTGTTGCTTTTTGAGAGGGGGGGGGAGAATTATGTACTTTTGCATAGGGTGTAGCAGTATGTTCGTCCGGTCATGATCGCAGAGTGGCAACACTACAAGGAACAAGAGCACAGGCAAGCTGAGACCAGTTCCCAGCTTGTAGTGTCCGTTTTTATGAAACAACTGCCGAAGACGTCTAGGTTTTCATACGGACTTTAAGCGCAAGAAATCTTTTCGTCGATAGTGTGCCGCATTTAGTGTCCATTATAGGATCTAAACTAGATCTAGAGGCCATCTGAGGACTGAACAATCCATTTCTGAAATGAGAAACACGTGATTGCATTTGGTCAGGTAGGCTTCATTCTCTTTTACTAAAATTTTTGTTTGATTTACACATAATACAAACAAGAGTTGAAGCTCAGATTACTATTATTATTTTATTTCAGTATTTTGTGAGTAAGTTAAATAAAAGAAAAACACAAAACTGTACATTTAAGTACAAAAATACAGTTGCGTATTTTACGGTTTCAGAATATTTATGCTAAATTATGACTGAAAGAAGCAGTTTGGCTTTTAAGTTTATTTTCTTTCTTATTTGTAAGTAGCAGACCTTAAATATTGTAATCATTGCGGTATCAATGTCCGAAGGACTTGCAAGAGTACTTAGCATGATCTAGGCAGTATGGCATGTCCCACAAACCAAGCTCTACCACCCCACCCCTCCCCCCGGATCCGGTCTGGATCGGTAGTCCAGTGTACCCCCCACACAAATATTTTTCACCCTATACCCTTCTAACCAGCCCTAGAAAGTTTGGCCATCGCGTCGATTTTGGAAATGTTGCTCAGCGTTTTCTGAACATCTTATTGTTGAAAAAAATTGTGTTGCAAGTTTGTCCAGGTTGACCCAGTTTTTCCGGATGTCGGACTGGACCACTGGGGCTTATGAGTGTCCTGATTGCAAAGTTTTACTAGAGTTTTACCTATATGTAAAAAGCCCCCCTCCCATGGCCGGATCCAGTTTTGATCGGTCCCGATCTTGGGCTTATCATTGTCCTGTATCCTCCCAATACAAGTGCCATAAAAGTTTTATTTTTCGCAGTTTCATTTCCATTTCTACAGGTCAACTACTACGTACATAATAGTTAAGGCAGTGGAGAGCCTAAATCCCTTCGGAACCATACCCTGTGGGGGATCTGCGACTAGACGCATGAGTTACCCACAACACAATGTCCTCCCAATGCAAGTGCCATAAAAGCCTTGTAGTGCTGTTCAAAGCGTATACCAGTTCCGTCGTACTCTTATTCCTTTGAAGCGGCAACGTTTTTATCTTGGAAAACATGTTCTTGGAACTAGATGCTCGCTGGCCTCGGTTAGATAAGAAAGGTCATTCGAGGTTGGTGGCTTTGGCGCAGTTAGAATAGATGACATGCAGTGACCGAAATGGAATCCGGGAAAACTTGTCAGGAAGGATACAACGAGGCACTTGTGGGAGAGCTTGATACGTTGGACCGGTTCCAAAGATAAAAAAATAAAATAAATAGACAAGACTAGAACTGCTAGCTTCAAAATCTTGAAATTTGTCACTTCTGAAAAAATGGGTACAGGTCCATATTTTGTAGATGGGATGTTATGCAAGGGGCTTAATCGATGAAAAATTTTCGAGAATTAATCGTATGGAGTTGTACGAAAAAGTAGCATGCAGTAGTAACTGTTGCCACTGCATGCTACTACTAGCAAACTGCATGCTGCTACAGCAAGATTGGATGCTATCGGATACTACTACTTCGGTCGGAGGCACGTTAAATCAAAGTATTCCATACTACTACATATCAATATACAACTTTTTCGTACAACTACATAGAGCGTGTTCCACCCCTCTACCAATAGTAACTATTAGTTACTATTTCCGTTCAAGCCTCACGAAAAGTTACTACGCTGACCGTTCCAACCTTCCCAAAATAGTAACTAATAGTAACTATTTGCTTACCACGCTCGGGAGCGTAGTTAGCGTAGTAACTACGCATCTCTGTAACGTGATTGGTCGGATCACCCCGCGGCCTGATATGTGACCGAAAAATTTAAAAAGCGTTGCAGCCTAGCGTAGTAACTACGGTAACTAGCGTAGTAACTACGGTAAGTAGGGTGGAACACGCTCATAGTCAAAGAATTTTTCGTCGATTGTATCATGACAAATAAACTAGAATTACATTTTTTTTAAATACGATTTAGAGGTCTAGCCCAATGTGAGCCTCGTAGAGAAACCAGGACCCACATGGCGGGATCTCGTTGTGAAAACCAAAGATCTAACTTGATGGGAAAAACACTCTTGAGATGGAGATATGTGTATATAAGCTAGTGAACTGAAAGATAAAAGTGCTCTTCAGTCGTGATTTGAACCCAGGACCTTCCGTTTCTAGGCGAGTGCTTTACCACTGGGCTACCGATGGGCTTGTGAACATAGTTCGCAAACCACCTAAATAGTGTACATAGTTCGCAAACCACCTAAATAGTGTACATAGTTCGCAAACCACCTAAATAGTCAGATACAAGAAAGCCATAGGAGCAGTTTGATCGTTTCTGAAGGCAAATTTATCTCAAATAATCCGATGCTTAAAAAAATGAGACTCAAAGTAAGATTCATCCTAGAATACGAAATTATCGAGAATTTGTTGGCAAGGTTTCTTTCCAGTTCCTAATAAACTAAATATTTTAACTAAATATTGGAGAAGCATTGATGTATGGAAACAAGTCGCCCAACTGAATTGTAATCCTTACGCTACCATTTACGTTACAGGAGAATTTATTTTTATTTATCTATTAACTTAAATACGTATACCTAAATTTACACTTAGTGGATCTGTTATTCTCTGTTCTTGCTGGTGTTGCGGTTGGGATGGTCTGCCATTCTTTGGTTCTCTTTTATTGATTATGGATTTAGAGATTAGTAGACTACAACAGGACTACAACATAATTTGAATTCTCATGAAATTTTAGCATTTTTTCTCCCACCTGATCCAGTCGCTCCTTCTTTTGTTGGTTTTGTGGTTGGATGATATTCTATTGTCTGGTTCGCTTTTATACATTGCAGATTTTAATGATTAGTTCAAATTGATTTATATTCCCATGATATTTTATTATTTTTCCCGCAGCTGGTCCAGGCGAAATTTGAAATTGCAATGGATTATCGGACAAGGCCAGATAAGATCTGAACTTTACTGGGATTTAAAGGGCCCTTCTTGCTTTTCGCTGTTTTCACACCCCTGTGACGACGTACTACCGACGTCATCTGCCGACCTCTGAAATCTCCTCTACAAAATCCGTGTGAATATCTTTATTTGAATATTTCGCTTTTCGGCGATAGCCGAGATTTTCTCGGGTTGCCAGTCAATAACTTTTATTTTTTTCTTGAGGGTCCTTCCTGGTCAATTCAAGGAATCTCGCTGACTTCGCTGTGATTTCCCATCGTTTAACCACGGCGCGCATTTTTTTTTTCGCGAGTAAAAGCGAATATTTTTGTGCGAACAAGGGTCGACAAGCGCTAAATTTCCGAACAATTTGGTTGTGGAAAAGCCACTTCTCGTAAGAGCTGTGCTTTGGATTTGAAATAGCCGAAAATGGATATGGTTTAAGAAAATGTAAAGTAATAAACATCGGAAAAGAGCACCTATGCAATGCCAGTTCATTTCTCTCTATCCTTCGGCTGGACAAATAACGGCAGATTGTTCTCCAAAGTTGAGATTTAATCAGCCCCCTCCCTGGAGCTAAATCCGCTCTTCGTAGAATTTTGACTGTTTTGCTGACCTTCGTTTTCAAACGAAACTTCAAACCCATCCCAGATTCGGAAACTCAGTTCCGGAGTGTGCTATTTGCCTATCTTTTGACATGACCTTGCTTTAACTTTCTGGTCCAGTAACTGTTACTCCTCGTTCCAAGGATTAACGATACTGGGGCGACCATAGATATAGTATCTGTAGCCAAAGATGTAAACACTTGATGAGGAGTGTGTGGATACTGGTAGGTTACCGGTGATATGTCTATAGAATTTACTGAAAATATTTCTTGACTCGTGTAATGAGACTCATCTAATACAGCTCGCATTTCAGTAGTATCAGCAGAGGCGTTACTAGCCAAAATGTAAGGGGGGGGGCAATATATTGACCGAATGCCTGGTCATTGCATCGATCTTTTTTTTTTTTTTTCAGTAACACCTGCTGTTTCTCAGAAAATCAACTTTTCTTTAAGAAAAATCGCGGCGCTTAGTACCGACTGTTTTTTTTTCGTCTGGCCGACAACACTGGGAGGGGGGGGTCTCCACTTCACCTCCACCCATTCGCGACGCTTCTGAGTATCAGTAGGCTAGTATCCGGCCTTAAAGCACAAGTGGTGCGAGTGATATTCATGGCAAGTGATTGCGAGCTTAAAGTGGAGCTCTAACTGATATTTCTGGGAACTTGTTTTTGTTACATTGACTCTTCCTTGAGCCCTAAGAGGACCCTGTCCAAGGAGGGCCGAAATATCGCTAGAATAATCTCAGCTGATTTTCTACTTAGCGTCACCAGTTATGGTTCGCAGCAGAAGGAATATTTTTGTTTTTATTGCAGAGGCAAAGCTGTTTAAGGAAGTTGCGATTTTCCTAGGTTATGTTTTTCCTCTTGGTACATCAAGACCAAGCTATTACTGTACAAATAAAACTTATGGGAACTAAAAGTAAGATAAGGAAAGTTGAGAAACTGCAAGCTTTCACGTCTTACAGTTTCCTTATTTACGCTTTTACTGCCCAACTTAAACCGGGTCTTTCGTGAGATCATGTAGATTTCGAGACTTGTTTCCTTATATGGCGACGTCATTGTCGTAGCAGTGTCTTAGCGCCACCGAGACTTTTTGCCACTGGGTATTTATCGCCACTCTGGGTTTCGACCCATGTCCTAATGACGCGCTGAACCTTGTGTAGTTACCTTTAGGCTTAGTGGGATTCATGACCTAGGATTTTTTGCCACTCTCATAGCTCATTAAATAACCCAATTAGCCTAGCCATTCAACAATCAAAATCGAACTATTTTATTACGGCCTCGCCGGAAAATTTCTTGAATATAAGCATTCAGCGAATAAAAACACAATACAGTAAAAACGCGACATTAATTGTATTTTTGCAGCTCGTATTTTATTAGTTTCTGTCTTCGTCGGTTAGAAGAGAAGACAGAATGAGATACCGCATCAAATCAGCAGTTTTATTTTAATACTTTTCCAGAGCTAATCCTTTGTAATTAATAGCGAGGAGTGGCGCAAAATCCTCCTGAGATCTTTTCGCTAATCCCACCACTTATTCTTGTAGGGATCTTATAGATAGATACACGCTAGCGTTCTCGAGTTTTCAATAATTTTTTGTATCTACTTTGCTTTGGCTGATTATTTACACAATCATTTCTACGTCCTAGGCCAAATCAGATAATTTTGTGCCCGCTCCCCCTGTGGAGCTATAAAGATGGGCAAATAAATTTACAGCTCACTTTATTCAGTTTATTTGGGTAAATTGAAAAAAACAGCATTTTTATGGCCTTTTCAAACTAATTCTGAATAATTTGTGAACATTTAACTGTTATTTCTTGTGTATATACGCCCCCTGATTGCTGCGCGCTAGACTATTATTTGCAGTTATAGTCCATTCGTTCCATTTTCATTTCCAGAAAATCCTGTTCCCCCTCCCCCTGTGGAGCTGTAGAGATATGCAAATAATGTACCGCCCACTGTATTGAATTTATATCGATGTCCGTTTAGAAAACAGCATCTGTATGGCCGTTTCAGACTAATGGTGAAAATTTTGTAAACATATGACTATGGTTGTTATTTCTTCTGTATATATGCCCCCCGATTGCTGCGCCCCAGACCATTATTTGCAATAATAGTCCATTCCATTTCTTTTAATTAACTACTACATTCATACAAACCTTTTGCGCACTGGAGGGTCCAAATCGTTCCGGCACCATACCTTGTGGGGGATCTCCGACCAAACACATGAGTTACACACAATATAGGAAATATTACCATAATCATACCCAGACTTCTTCCTCTGTAACTGATGTCCAGTTTTGATGAGAGCCCCCCCCCCCTCCATTTTCTAAGCTGTCTACTTCTTTCTACCCTTGCATAACCCAACGAGTTATACTGCCCCTCTCGGTTCTTAAAGCTATACTTAGGGCCAGGGCCGTATCCAGGGGGTTTAGGGGGTTCACACACACACCCTGAAACATGTAAAAATAATCGTTTTTTATAGGCTTTAACCTCGGATATATGTCTTTTTTGCACTTTTCACGGGCAACCCCCCCCCCGGAAATAAATTCCTGGATACGGACCTGCTTTAGGCGTTTAAATGACATGATCTATGGCGTGCGTACACGCTCAGTACAAGATCGATTTGTAGCCCTAGAAAGACGCCATATTGCACCACACAATATGTATTTTTGTATTTGCTCACTGAAAGTCCAAAGGGTCATAGATAAAAGCACAAATAAAAAAAAACTTTTCCAAAAATTGGGTCCTGTGTCCCGAGCCCCACCTCTTCCGGTTCTCTTAAACCAATCTTTTGTTTTCGCTCAAAAATTCTTTGTCATTGATAAAAGTAAAAAATTATAATCAGTCAAATTAATATTTCTATTATTACATCTATTTACTTCTGTATCTCAAATAAAAATTCATCAGCGCCTACCAAGGCCGTATCCAGGGGGGGGTTAGGGGGTTCGACCCCCCCCCCCCCCCCGAAATCCACAAAAGTGATAGTTTTAGGTGGGCTTTAACCTCTGATCTGTGTCTTTTTTGTACTTTTTGTGGGCAATACCCCCCCCCCCCGAAATAAATTCCTGGATACGGGCCTGGCGCCTACTCTTTTTCTTCGGAAACTATTATCTCTGCTTCGCAAACCCTAGGGGAGAGTAGACCTCCCTCCCGCAAATAAAGTAATATGTAGTCTGTGGGCCGGACCTCCTGGAGTCCAAAACAGATCCTGGAAATTTGATTACACCATCTATCACCGGGGATATGGATCGCCAACGTTTACTCGAGAGAAGCCTCGGAGCTTCTTAGAAAGGGAATTGGCTCGTGACTCGTTTATTTTTTCCATTTCCGGAGCTTGATCCGTCCGCTGCGCCATCTAGGAATTTTTCGAATTGGGGTGGGTGCCCCCCACCCCAATTCCAAATCCCTGATTTTGGGAAAGCCTATGCCAAACGCTGGGTATATCTAGCGTTTGTTATACCCTATGCCAAACGCTGGATACACTATGCCAAATGCTGGATACTGGGGTCCAATCAAATATTGATGATTTGAGTGAAGCTAAAAAATCAACCAATCAGATTTCACCTGTAGTGAGGTAGGTCAGGGTTAAGGTGCCAATAGCTATCCGGCGTTTGGCATAGGGTGTCCAGGGTTAAGCATAGGCTATGCCAAACGCTAGGCATATCCAGCGTTTGGCATAGGGTATCCAAAAATCAGGGGTGTGTGGTTGACTGGGGGGGGGGAGTGAATATTGAGCTCTTTATTCGTGCTGCATGGGTTTCTATTCATGCTGCATGGGTTTCTGTTCGTGCTGCGTGGTTTCTATCCATGCTCTTTTGTTGCGATTCCCTATGTAGGGCGTGCGGCGAATGGTTGGGGGGCCAGGCTGTATCGGTTGGTTAAGGTGATTTGACCCCCCCCCCCCCCTCCCCGCGAAACATACGCTTTAACCTCTGGTCTGCGATCTTGTTGGATTGGGTCCGACCCACTGGGATACTCTTACCTCCAACAAAAAGAGAAAGTCCTGGATTTGGTCCTGGTTTGCTCTAGCTCTAGTTTGTGAATTTCGTCCAAGTCTAGTCCAGGTTCTTGGACCTGGAAGGCCCAGAGACGTTGGAACGGAGATTCGACTATTTGACGTTAAGCAATAAAACGTTATAAATACGGAAGAAGCCGAAACACCGCCAAAATAACATCTGCTGACTTTTTTGTTCGTCGACACGGAAAAGTCAGCAGATACTTTTTCCGGTGTTAGCTCTTCCTGCCAATGCTTGTTATCATTTTAATGCGTAACATTTGAAAAACATAACAGCCAACGTCCTAAGTGTTATCTGTTGAAACCGCGCATCCTTGTATCAACTGTTATTAGACTTCTAACAAGTGTATAGTGACAGACCTTGCAGGCGAACTGACGTGTGAGCGTAGTGACGGGACCCCGCCTCTCTGAGATTAGAACTCGCAGCCGACGCCCGTCGTAGTTTACAGTCCAACCACTCTGCCTCTATGGAAATGCACATCCGTTTTCAGTTGGCCCTTTGGAAATTTCCTTCTTGGAAAAGGGACCTTTCTGTCTAGCTACGGAAGACGAAGCGATTTCTTTTTCTGTATTTGAGGAGTTGCCTCATGTTTTGACGGTTCTAAGCGATGGGGTCCTATCTCTCAGGAACTGGGCTTTGGGAATTGCTCAAGTGTTTTTATTCCGCCCTTCTTCTGTCCTCTCCAAGGAGATCTTTCTGCTGTCATAATAGCTTCTCCTTTTCGAAGAAAATCTGCTGGAAACACTTGACTTCCGCCTCAGAGGGTCCGTCGCTACAGGGGCATAGGATGCTAATTTTAACCAAGAACAAGTAAGCAAAAGAACCCTCGTCTCCGAATCTCTATAATACGACCGTGCGTAGTCAAATAGATTCCCGATGCCCTTCCTGATACTCTTGATGACTATCTCTTCTTGCCGCTGCGAAATCTCCGGCCTCTCCGGCAGTGCTTCCACTTCTACTCATTTTGGCAGTAGAATACTTATTTTCAGCCTTTTCTACTTACCAAATTTCAAATCTACTTACCTACTTATTTACTACTTATTTTCCAGACATCTTTTTGTCTTCTCCTGAAGAGAGCTTATATAGTTTATTTTATAATTAGTAGCAAATAAAGCAAGTCAAGTCAAGTCTTCCTTTCTAGATTTCAAAATTCTTACTGATCAGAACCCTACCGTATCAGATTGGAGGTGTTTCTTAACTCGCCAACAGCTTGAGTATGGGAACCTGGGTCTTGTTTTGTTGACTCACAGATTGTTTATCTTCCCCTTTCCCAACCGGGGATGTTTTCTACTTCTGCCCCGGTTTTCCGGACATCTGGGAATCGGGGTCTTGTTTTGCAGGCTCCCGTTCATAGATTTGGAGATATTTTGTATCTGTCTTCCTGTAGTTCCTCCAGTTCCCTGTTCACTGTCTTTCCCGGGGTGTGGGAGAGAGTTTCTCATCTTACGATCCTTAGAGCTGAGGATTCCAGACGGCTTAGAGCTGAGGATTGTACGCATTCTAGCTATTGTATCATCTCCTAATCTCTTACGACAGTGATCTTTACTTTTCCTCCTTAAAGAAACCTCGTAGCCTACTGATGTTCCGTTATGAAAATGTCTGCGCATCCTTGTGTTTTTTTACGATAATATATCTGTTACGACCCTTTCCAGTGTTACGTTTCAAGACAAAACCTCTGTTATGACCCTTTTTAGTGTTATTTCTCTTGATAAGTCAACATTAAAGGGTCATAATAAACATATTTTCGTAACGTTTACCACAAGGATGCGCAAACATGTTTTATCTGTTTTCAAACTTCTGACGGTGTAATTATAGTCAGTGAAATAGTTATTTATCATGTCATTTCTTTCTACTCTTACTCACTTTTATAGTTTGTATGACCACTTTTAACTTTTCTTTTTGATGAACTGCTGGGGCCGTACAGAGCCTACTATTATACACATAAAAGTTTTGAATTCACTCATTCATTCATTTATTCTAAGGTAAGGTAAGGCGGAGTTTTATTACAATGGAAATAGCGCTAGAGTTAAAGAAAGTGCCAGACATGCCAGTGGCGTACAAAATGGCACCTAGTTAATAATATGATTTTTATAAAGAGATAATCAAATCTTAGCCTATAATGGCATTGACAACTGAACAAAAACAAATAAATATACACACAAATAACGATAGTTTTATCACGATAATATTTGAACAAGGAAGCCTACATACATTTACGAAAAAACAGCCGAGTTCTAATCTGTCAACCAGTCTTAAACAATTACAAGTAAAATTAAAGAGTGAAAATATTATTGTTGGTTATCATGTACTTGTTGAGAGTCATCCTGAAAAAAAAAAATTATCTCGTCTGATAATGTTGTATTTTCAGGCAACGAGTTCCAATAAAATTTGTGTGCCAGTATGGAAAATTGAAAAGCTGATTTTGTATTGACAATATAGAAATGTAGGAGGAGACAAGAAAGACAGAAGCTGTCTTGTTTGGAGGGGGGCTCTAACTATACATAACATTCCACAACACATAATAACGCAGAATATTACGTGAAAGATCGCAGGAAGATCTGCTGTTTGTCCTACACTGCAGACCCAACTTGAACGTTTTCATTTCCTCAGCGGAAATGTATTGCTTCATGACATTTTGTAGAGATCATAACTCTGTCAGTACTTGAGATGCCAAGTTTAAAATGTCATTAACATGACACTGTGCAGTGGTCGTTTTATGACGTGCAAAAGTTTATCATTATGATCCAAGCCTCCCAGGGGTTAGACCAGCCTGCCACATGATAAATCATGGTGTTCGTCGGGGGTGTCTTTTGGGCGTAAATCTCTGTATGTCTGTCTGTGACAACGATAGATCCCGGACGGATTGAAATGTTAGTTGTTGTTGTTTTTGTTTTTTGCAGGGATTGAAAGTCCAAGATTATATTTAAGAGAGAGGACAAGCTCAGGGTATTTGTCTAAAATAGTTACCGGATTTTTGCAAACTTCGACCGGAAAACCGTGTCACAGCGAGTTTCCAACATCGCGCAGTGGTTTTTCTTGCTTAAAGCATAAGTCGCGGTAGATACAGTTTTTATTCCAATATTCTAACATCCGTGAATCCTTTGAAACTTTTTTTTTTAATGGTTAAAAACTCGTCCCGGCTGTTCAGCGATATTTTGGACCTTCTCGGCCAAATCCAAATATCGCCCAGTACTATCTCTGGCAATTGGCACGATACTGCCCATTTCATTCCATGTTGGCTTCTCCCCTCCGGTGTGGTTATTTATCGGATCGCCTCGAGCGTTGCGAAGAGTCGGTCGTAACATGTGAAGAGTCAATACTCTTTATGTCCGAAACACGCCGATGATCCTAGGGAAGAACAAGAAACGACACCAATCAAAATCTTACTTGCACATTACACCAAAGTCAATTCAATTCAACTCATTTTAATTTCATCAATCCTTAAACAAACAAAAAACATACAGAACGCTCCCAAGAAGGGCACAATCGTGTCCTGTGCGGGAGTGCACAACTTTCACTCACCCATTACAAATGACAACACACAATTCTCGTCTTAACCTTTCACGCTTTTGAGTCATCCTCAAATCTGACTCAAATCCTGTGTAAACTGGTCAACAACGTTCGTTGTGGTGATGTTTCTGGTTCTTCGCTAGGCACACGGCGATTCTTCGTCGGCATTAGTCATCAAGAATATCGTAACAACAGGGCGACCTAGTTCTATTTGCTGCCACGTGGCGCCACTTGTACAAGTTCTTTGAAATGCAAAACCCGGAAAGGTTCTCGAGTTTCGGACACAATCTGCAGAGCAAACAGAGAGACCGCAGAGCTCCTTTAATTGTAATTCCCTGTCCCATGCTGAACTGTACAAACACCTTGGACAAACAGTCAGCGTTTGGTAGAGGTTCTCTTTCTAGACGTTGGACTTTGGAAAGCGTCCGGAACTGAGCAGTATTGCCCTCCGAGAATGAATAAATTAATAGTTTTATAGCCAATTGGCCGTACAAAATACATGAACATGATTAAACAGTACACTTTACATAACTCAAGGCGTCCCTTCATTTGACTAAAGCACTCATTAAAAACTTGGGAATCTTAATTCATTTAGCTTTATTTCTCATGTCGAGAACACCACTCACTAAGAAAATGTCCCGTGATTTTCCTTGTATTGATTCATTTTTTCCTCATAATAACAAACGAACGCTGTGTAAAATATATCCGTTCCTTCTCTAAACAAGACCAAAGGTTCCGATGGGATCCCAAAAACTGAATATTTGATCAAGACAAATAGGTTTTGTCTTCGCGAGATCCAGTCTTAAGGTCTGGAAGTGCATCCGATAAAACCAGAAAGGCTATTTGGCTACAACAGGCTACAATATTCACGACTAGAAACGAAGCATTTATTTGGACCATCCAAAAGTTCCCGGTTTCAGCCGGATTCCGAACGAACTATATGTCCGGCAAAAAAATAATTGTGATGTACGGATTCAGCATCTCTTCTTACCACTAAATCGGACATCTAATCAACTTCAAATAAAACTTTTACTTTTAACAAACTTTCCGGTTTTGGCCGGATTCCGGGCGAACAACTTGTCTGGCGAGAAAATGGTTTTCATATTCGGGTTCAGCATGCCTTCTTACCCCTATATCGAACATCTAATCAACTTTACATAAGACTTCTACTTTTAACAAACTTTCCGGTTCTGGCCGGATTCCGGGCGAACTACCTGTCCGGCGAGAAAATGGTTTTCATATTCGGGTTCAGCGTGTCTTCTTACCCCATAATCGACTATCACATTAGCTGTTTAAAAATATTTTGCTTGCCCCTTAATTTGAACCCCCTCCCCCACCCCTAAATGTAAGGCTACAAAGCCCATCTACAAACTCGACCTTACTCTTGACCCAAACAATCCTCACACCAAGTTTCATCAAAATATCTCACTCCCTTCGAGAGTTATCGTGCTTACAGACAGACGGACGGACGGACAGACGGACAACTTTTGCGATGTCGTAGGTATCCGTCACTAACGTTTTGGGATCCAAAAAATAAATATTTTGTTTTACATAATTTAGATTTGTTTGTTGATTGTTTATTTATATCACTTGAACAACGAAAGAAGGAAATTATGAAATATAGGAAGAAGGGTAGTGTCGCTGAGTGTGGTTTCTTTGCGTCTGTGGATTTTGTATGGCCAGTAGGCTATCAAAGGCTGTGTCTCGGGCTCTAGCAGTGACGTCCAGAATATGCTAGCCCGACAGGAGAAAAGAGAATTTGAATTTTAACAAAAGCTTGCACGTGAATGGCTGATGAAGCGAAACTAAGGAAATGTTCAGTTCCAGATTGTATAAGGTCACTACTGAGAGAAGTCCGCTATTGCATGTGGCCCAAAACAGATTTACTTTTCGGCAATCGTTTACCATTGTTTTTTCTAAATATTTCAAGCATAAAGGTACAAACACACAGAGTTACACAGAATCTGAAAGAAAAAGTTCAGTCAAGGCGATTAAATGAATAGCGGCGCAGCTAAATAACGCATTTTCAACGGGTCTTCAGAAAAAGGCCGTCATTCACCATCAATACCAGCCAACATTTCAAGCTTGAAATATTATTGTCCTACACAGAAACCAGATTCGAGCAAGAACAGAAATAAATTGGAAAAAAATCACAAGGATGCACATGATCGCGGTAAACATGCTTATGAACGAAATTAAGAATCCCGGCGTCGCCGAATCACATGCAGGTGGTGAACAAAGGGGTTAGCGGTTCTTTCAATGTGTATGACACCTTCTGAAGGAATAAGTTGTTTAAGCAGAAACAACGTATTTTAAAACCCTCCTTAAAGCTACATGCACACAGTCCGATAAGTTTTCGTATGCGAAGATACGCTTTTTTGGGATCCCAAAACGTAAGTGGAAGTATACCTATGACATCGCAAGAGTTATCCGTCTGTCCGTCCGTCCGTCTGTAAGCACGATAACTCTCGAAGGGACCGATATATTTCGATGAAACTTGGTGTGAGGATTCTTTGAGTAAAGTGTAAGGTCTAGTTCGTAGATGGTCTCTGTAGCCCTACATTTAGGGGTGGGGGAGAGGGTTTAAATTAAGGGGCAAACAAAATATTTTTAAACAGCTAATGTGATAATCGATTATTGGGTAAGAAGACATGCTGAACACGATGGTGAAAACCATTTTCTCGCCGGACAAGTAGTTCGCCCGGAATCCGGTCGAAACCGGAAAGTTTGTTAAAAGTAAAAGTTTTATTTGAAGTTGATTAGATGTTCGATTCAGGGGTAAGAAGACATGCTGAACACTTATGTGAAAAGCATTTTCTACCCGGACAACTTGTTAGCCGGAAAAGTTGTTATCTGAAACCTTTGGTCTTGTTCTTCTTTTTTAGTGTTTATTTAGGTTAATTTGTCAAAGGGGGTTTGCTAAACCTCTTAACAGTAAACTTCTGGAGGGTGTTGTAGTTGCTAGTATTTTTTTCAGTAAACCCTATATATAATCTATGGTCTAATTTCGCGTCACCATGGGGAAACGTATATGTGATGCGTCAGATTTGACAGTGCAAAAACGGATCAATATATACTGTCAAATATGATTCGCAGTCAGCTTGGGTTGAAGGAATATTTGATGCGTCAGAATTTCGGAACGAAGCAGAAATTCACATCCGACTGTGAATGTGTACGTTGCGATGAGAAAACCTCTTTTTATCGCACGGTTATTTGTGCGATAAAAGTGTTATCGACCCTGTGACTATACGTTACTTCCAGTCACCCCGCGTGCTAACGTTATACCATTTATCATGCGTTATTGCAGAATATTAACCTTGGGGGAGCAACTTTTCCTGGTCTCCTCTACCTTTATGCTCAGCAAAGCTCTATGTTCGCCCTCGTTATCTTTTCATCTGCAGAAAAGCAATTATCCAGTGGTTTTTGTAGGACGTGCAAACAGGCGTTAACAATACAAAAGTACTTGAAAGAAAATTATAGCGAACTTCAGTGGAACTGTAAGAGCTGTAGCTTTTTCTTAGAATCCTTTCCAGTTTTCTCGAGTTACGAAGCAACCGGATAAACGCCCGGATAGCTTAGTCCCTGTCTTATTATAATATTACTATACTAATATATAATATTACTTACTTTCCTGTACTTTATACTTCCTGTCCTAGTGTCTGTGGATCCACTCGGTTCAGTGTTTATGCCTGTGCAGATTTGGGGAACATTTTGAGATTTCAGTAACACTTTTTTGAGGAATGAGTGCTTAAGCCATTAAGGTGATTACTCTCTTTACTGTCAAGAACCCCTCTTCTGGACTCGGGAGAGCAGTGGCGGAGCATAGTATCTTGAACGTCAGAAACCTACAACTGCGCAATTCCTTTATCTGCCCTTTACGCCTGATCATGAGCAAGAGCGATAAGATTCCGAGGAGATCAGTGCTAATGTGACGAATTGGAAATCCCTTTGAGAGCTGGGGTCTATCCGATAGTGCTTAAAATACAAATTAACTTAATATCAACTAAGAATACTTACATTGTTTAGCTTTCCTTTGGCATAAATGACCATGATCCTTAGTACATACTCCCTTCTGTGAATTTTTATTTATTTATTCTTAATATTTTTATTCTTGTGCTGAGTCCAAGGCCGTATCCAGGGGGGGTGTTAGGCGGTTCGAACCCCCCCCCCCAAACCCACAAAAGTAGTAGTTTTTTGTAGGTTTTAACCTCTGATCTATGTATTTTTTGTACTTTTTGGTCCGACCCGCGGGCAAAACCCCCCCCAAAATAAATTCCTGGATACGGGCCTGGCTGAGTTACTTCGGTGCCTTGGAGACTGTCAGCTGATGTTTCATTTTTTTTTAGGTTTTGGTCTCTGTTCAGTCTCTCATTTTGGTACCTGACCCATATTTCAACGAACCCGGATATGAAAGGTCGAGGGGAACCCCCGCCGGAATGCAAAACTCCCGGGACTACGATGCGAATATCCGGCAAGCGACTGTCCGGTGGGCGATTCTGGAACAAATCCGGAATCCGTCGGCGTGCTTCAAAGACGTAAGTTTCGTTTATTCAATTTGGTCCGAGGGGTTTCTCACTCCCAAAATGGTTGTACACTGGTGCCCGGTGCCCAGGGAGGGTGTACAGTGGTGCCCAGCGAGTGAGCAACCCCTCGATTTGGTCGATTTGGGTACTCCTTTTGTTTCTTCTGCCCGATTTTTCTTCGAAATTTCTTCATCCTAAGCTGAGTCTTGCTCTAGTTCAATGAATGAATGAGTTTATTGAATAAAATCCCTCACTTCAGACGGACTGGCCGATGCATGGTGTTCGCATGCTAAAAATGAACGCAACAGAGAACTAAAACAAAAAAAAAATCATTTTGACGAGTGAACTAAATGTACAAACGATGGGAGGAAAATATGCTATGCTGATCAAAGTGCCAGACAGCAGAGCAGTATTCTAAGTTTGGGCTGAGGCCGTGTCGTTTACCACGCTTCCTTACTAGCCAATCTAGACTTTTCCCTAGCAACCCAGTCATTTTCGTGTTGTACCATTGTCAATCCGCTCTGTTGTTCAATGACGATGACTGTGACTTTGACACGGGATATTAGCCAATCCCAGTAACCCTTTGTGGCATTCTTCCCCGAGACACGTTCAAGTATCCTACCGCTGTGGTATAACTCGCAATCAAATAAAGAGATTCGTGTTTTGTTCAGGAGTCTCAGCACATTGTAAAAAAAAAAAATCTCCGCCTTCAGATAACTTGATCTCCAGTATGTTGCATTCTTGCGTTTTAATCCTCCATTGAACTGTCCGAACTCGGAATTAAAATCTCCGATTGCGGTGATTAACAATAATTAAAGACCGATCTAGGAAAAACTTTTTACACTCCAGTAACATGATATAGTCGTTAAGCCCTTCAGCAAAAATGGCCGCTTGGAACCCGTTGGAACCAGCACTGTAAAAAGTTTCCCCGAGTAAGGATTAAAGTTAACTGCAGCATTTGCTACTGGGATTAATCTTATCTCTGCTGGGATAAGGTTAATCCGAATTAGAAATAATCTTGTCTCAGTAGAGACAATATTATTCCCAGTAGCAAATACTGCAGAATTTGTTTTACAGTGTAGCCTATTTATCCTGTCGCTATTCTCTCTTGTCTGCGAAATGAGGTTTCCCCCTCTGCAAAAGTTGCGTCAGCGCAGCAATATTCAAACGTATGAAAGCCGCCTCGGGCTCCTGGCTTTTTGGTTTGTCAGGCATAACATACTTAATTCTCCAAAACATTTCCCGTCTGTTTTTTCTTCCCTGGAAAAACAGCTTTGATTATGAATAATCTGCCTCGAAATTGCTTGTTTTGTTAGCCTCTCCCGTGGTAAAGAGGTTATGTACATTTCCTGCTTTCTGAGAGAGGGATGTTTTGTGTTCAGCTTGGAAAACTGTCCAGCGGTACTTTTTCTGGAATGGGTTCTGTATATTTGACAGTGTAAAATAGATAAGTCAGCTGAAATTTATTGGAGCTATATTTCGGTCCTTCTTGGCAAGGGTCCTCTTCAGGCTCAAAGCCGCTCAAGATGGAAAAAACGAAACTTGTGATAACAAACTGAAGATTCTAGCTTAGTCTTAAATATCTAAATTTTTTGGGTTTCTGTATCTTAAAGTTCAAGCGAATGGCCCAGCTACGACAGTGTAGCTACCCATCACATATTTACTTAAAAAGGCTAGATCTCCGATGAAAATGCGTTAGTTCGTTACTCCGCTATCGTTACAAGCGATTCTCATCGAACGAACTTTTTTCTTTTCGGCTTGTGGTAGGGGAGGTCGGGGTTGAACCGTACGTTTTTCGTTTTCGGCTAATAATTCAATTTCTGTAGAATTCGAACAAATTTTGAAGATTGGAAATGAAAGATAATGAGACTAGCTATGTTCTGTAATTTTTTGAGAATTTAATTTCAACTGGTTTTGGTGCCACGATTTTTTCTTTTTTTCAAAAAATCGTCCGGTTCAGCCCCACCGGTGGGGTTGGTTCGGACGGGTGATGTTTTGAGCCGGACATGTTAAGATGAGCTCTGAATATGACCGAATAAGTGGTGCAACTAAGCGCTAATCAAGTTTTTACTTATTGGAGAAGAGCTGGACTATCCAAACATGCCACTTAAACGAAAATTTTTGGAAATTCGAACTCAAAAGAAAGTGCTTGTTTAACTTGACTTTTTCCATCGGAAGCAATTAATTTACAAAGCTTGGCTACAACAGCTCTATCCTGATTTCAGAACTGCGGAAAATTGTAAATATTTTGATCTGGATAGAGCGGGGTTGAACCGGACCTCTAGAATAACGTCCGGTTCAACCCCCCAGAACGTGTCTGGTTCAACCCCACAGAGACCACTTCTAAAAAAATACACCAAGAAAAAAAGGAAAGTATAAGTAGGAACCCCGCAATAGGCTAGTTAGATGAAGAAATGAACCTAAATTGGACTAAACTATCACCAAGTTGCAAAAAACAACGAACTTCTTCTCTAACCGGAAATGAAAATGAAATTGCAAGTCCGATTTGTGCGATGAAAAAAACAAAGCCTCCTGGCTGGGAATCGGTTTGCAACTGAGAATTCAAATTTCGTCCCATGAGTCAGAACATTGTTGCCAACCTCAGTTAATTAATTCACGATTTTATAACTCTGGGTCTGCCCACAATTGGAATTGTCCGGTTCAACCCGCGTACGGTTCAACCCCGACCTCCCCTACCTCTATGTGTTTGTTCCTCTGTGCTTGAAATTTTTGTAAACAATTTACGAAAAATAATATTTTTCTTGGTCACCCGCAACAGTGAAGTAACCTTACAATCGGGAATTAAACATTTCCTGGGCTTTGCTTCATTAGTCGTTTGAATGCAAGCTTTTCTTGAAATTCAAATTCTCCGCGTCGAGATGGATTTTATCTTGTCGGGCCTTCATTGCATATTCTGAACATCACTACTAGAGCCCAAGATGAAAAAATAAAAATCCCTTAGAGTAGTAAAAATAATCCAGTGTAGTGACCCAAGATCTAAAAATAAGCTGGCTTTTCAGTCAAACTTTAAACATTTTCTGTACAGGAAAGCTCTTATTATTTGCGTTTTTTGTCTCTGGTTCCTGTTCCGTGTTCTGTGTTCACAGTTGTCTGTTTGGGATAAAAAAAACGGTATTTTTGCTTACGCTGTTCCGTGTTTCGTGTTTTGCCGCTGTTCTGACGAAAACGCGAATTTAGGTTCTTGAGCATGTCTTAGGCGGGAAATCTGTTAAATTGCAAATTAAATTCCAAAACAACCATACTTTAGGGTCCACGCTTATTCTCTTAACTTCTGCAATTCATTCTTTTCTATCTGCGAATCTCTCTGCAATTTTCTATCTGAACAGTGATAGAACATGCTAGGAGAGCAAGTTCCGTGTTTTGCAAAACAGACAGCAGAACACAGAACACGCAACACGGAACAGCGCCAACAAATGGGAAAAGGAGAAACAGCGAGAAAACAGCGAACAGAACAGAGACAAAAAAGGCAACTATTGTCTTGTGTCACTAATAACTAGAATAGATACTAGACCTCCCAATGATGTTCGGAAGCAACTTGTAGCCCAATTTGGTCAGGCTTAGCCTTCTTGACTTCCAGAATGCTGCGGCTTCCGAATAGTCAAGCAAACCCTTCCGTATTTTCATGATAATGGTGAAAACCCTCATGCCAGCTGTATAAGACAGATATTGTATCTACATACAAATTATTGTTTGGATGTTTCTTTTTCACCGGTGTTTGTCTTATTATTGTTTTCCTTTTTAATTAAAAATTTACATAAAAAAGTGACTCAAAACGGATAAGTCGGCTAGAATATTCTTCAGCCAAATTTCGGCCCTTCTTGGCAAGGGTCCTATTCAAGCTATAGCTGTAAGGAGCGAACTTGCTAAATAAAATGCTTGAAGAGGACTCTTGCCAAGAAGAACCGAACTATCGCCGAAGAGTAGTTGACTTGTTAGCTTGACCGTTTTGAGCGATTTTTTTAAAGCCGGTAAAATTGTCATCATCATCATCATCAAGCTTTTTGCCCAGAGCAAAATAACACTAGGTAGTAGCGCCAAGACCTATCCGTTCCATGCTTCGCAAACGGGCCATAGTCGTAGCGCCGCCCATTACGCTTGTGAAATTTAAAGCGAGACAAACTTGCGGATTTAGAAATTTCTAATAAAGCTATAACGCGGTCTGCGCACATCTCGGAAACCAGGGAGGTTGCATCTTTTTTTTTTTGCTTTGTTCAGAATATGAAGTTATTGGAGCCAGCGCTGGTGCACGACTGATTGACTTTGAGTAGGGACGTTCAGTAGCGCTAGTGGTGCTAGTGTCGCTGCTATTGTAGAGTGTGCACTTTTTTCAAGTCTTGGCGCTACTCTCTAGTGTTATTTTGCTCTGTTTTTGCCGGTGCCGGCTTTGCTCTCCTCGTTTACCTGTCTAAAATACTGCCAGAAAAATATGTTATTTTTTCCAGAGCTACAGGAGTAGAGCTATAATTTGGAACTTGAAGCGAAACAAGGAAATCGCTGTCGTGTCTTGTTTAGTGGTCGCGCTTTTATGGCTGTGGACGAACCTAATTTATTCCGTGATTTATTCCAAACTGCTGTGTTAGAATTTTTTACCATCTTGGATGCTTCAAACATGTCTTGCGGTGTTAACATTACTTTTTTGCGCGCTGAAGAACGTTTGTCTCCGCTTGCGATTCAGAGGCCGGCCATGTCATTCGACATGATCTGTTACAGTAGAGGTATGCTTATGTGAACGTTTGTTGACTTCGGATTTTGCCATTTTCATGCACTTGCTGTGTCTAAAGCTAACTACCAGTTAGCCAAAGTAGGTAAGAAGGGCAGCTGAAAACACCTCTACAGGTATTTTGGATCTTCAGTCTACAATTTAGCCAAAAACTGCAGTGTTCACATTAAAGTAACTGTTCACATAAGCATACCTCTACTGTATTCCAGTCTTCTTCATCAACGCCAATCGGTTTATACTTGAGCACACCGCTGTTTTGTGTCGCTAATTTCCGTCTCGTCTTAAATACTAATAGGATTTCCTTTCATAGACAGTTTTTATTCAAAAGACTTAACCATTGAAGTTTCTGAAATAAGTATTACTTGTAATCCTGCTATTATGACTATAGTTGAGGCATTCGCATGCTGGTATTATTTTTGGCTCTTTCAGCTTTCCTGCTTATGATTCATTTTTCTTTGGCAAGTATGAAAGTGGGCTGTAGGTAGCTCACAGTATCTTTTTCTTTTGTGTACTTTTTGTCCGCCCGTCTGTCTATCTATTATCACGAGAATGCTTGAACGACCTTAGATATTTTTATGAAACTTGGTGTCTAGCTCATTTCATTTTATTTTCAAAATACCCTCGCGGAAGAAGCTGAACATCGTCATGCAAGTTAAATTAATCACATCACTGAGCAATTAAAAGCAACAGTATATAAAAAATATCGTCGTTTTCAGACAGCTTAGCAACTGTCTCAGATTAAACGATTTAGAAATTAGGGGGTCATAATATTTACAATTCAACAACTTATACAATCAACAGTTGGAGAGATTAATCATATCAGTGGTAAGATCGAGTTCGTAGGTCGGCTTTGTATCTCAGCATTGCAGTCAGGGGTGTGGGAGGGGTATTGTCCGGTCATGTTGGTCAGATGGACGAAAAGGATGTAAAAAGACGTAATGATGGTGTTGTTGCCTCGGACGGATCAATTCAGTTTAGTTTCACTTTTTTTCAAAAAACATTCGACGGACAAAGCTGATCATTATTTTTTTTGTATGTCAAAAATATAATATTGTTCTTCATTCAGCAAGTCAAAAATAACTAAATAGAAATATCAGTAATACGTGAATATTCGTTAAAGTTTAACCGAAAAGGACTGGGATAGGACAATCTAGTTACCCATCACTTATTCAATTAAATTGGTTTGAAGACCCGCTGAAAATGCGTTACTTGGTTGTTCCGCTATTCAGGAATAATCGATTTTCAAATAGTGGAATTTCAGTGTGATTTGTGGTACCTCTAATTTGTTGTATGCCTTACAAGAAAGATTTATGACTTTTTTTTTGTTCAGGCACTAAGCAATCTTCACCAATATCGCCACTGTTCACTGAAAAGCCTTGTTTGTGTTTAGATAAAAATTTCCCGCGTCATAGTAGAATTTTCGCTGTGGGGACAGCTGCAGATATTCTGAACGTCATAACTAGAGCAGATAGTGAAATCCCTTTGCAGAATCCAAATAATTCAGTGTATTCAACTAAAGGACACATAAATAAGTTGGCTTTTCAGTTAAACTTTAATATTCACGTATTACTAATATTTCTATTTAGTTAACAAGTAGGTTATGCTGTGGACTCGTGGAATGCAACCATGTCCTTTGCCGATCAATGACCAGAAGGCACCATGCCCTACTGATCAAAAGTCAACCTATTGTTAAATTTAGTTCAACAATAAAAACAAAATCGTTACTGAAACAAAGCCTGCCTTCTCTTGAATCTTGTTTCCAAACTAACCGTCAGTTTGGCCTTCGTTTCCGCGGATTTTAATCAAACTACTGTGAAATTTACTCGAGTTCCTGAATTTAAGTGTCGTATATATTGCTAACTGTTTTGTTTTTATTTTTAATTTCAAAATGCGACGATCTTCCTCAAGCATTTATTGTCCACACGTTTTCGAAATGTTTACGAGTTACAAAAAAGGTTTACACCAAGTTATGCAAGTTTTTAGCGATCCTTGGCAGAATTGCGGAATTTCTTATGGAAGAATGTATTTACTCTAGTATTTTACATGTTACTCAGTCGAGGCGCTGTCCACTTTCTGAACAAGGTGTATACCTAAAGGACTGCTCAGACGGCGTTTGCAAGGTTTCCGGGCCGTATCCAGGGAGGGGGTTAGGGAGTTCGATCCCCGCCCGAAACGTATAAAAATAATATTTTTTGTAGGCTGTAAGGTTTGTAGAGTTTTTTTTTTTGAAAAATGTGTTCCCTTCAGTGTATCGCCACTCAGATGGGAATGACTTATCTTGCTCATTTCGTTCTTTTTTATACAGAGTAAGTTTTAAGCTAACGAATAGAAAAGAGAATTTCATCTTTCAAAATTAGATAAATGAGACCTCTCTCATTGTCAGGGAGGTTCGCACATTTTTTTGCTGAAGGAATATAATAGTAATAATAATTAAATAATGCAAAAACAGGCAATTGGCTTTTACATTGTACGTCTTACACTTCAGCGTTCGGACTCGCCTATAAATTCCAATAAATTCCTATATTTTAATGCACTCCTATAAAATGCCTATATTTTGGCTAAAATCATATTATTCCTATATTTTCGGCTGAAGAGCACTAAGAACATTGCTCATGATTTGCAATTTTCATTGCTCGTTAAGTAAGCCAAGATGTGCTTTTCTTTGCTTTTGACTCTGCTTGTAGACTGTGCTGTCTTTCGGTGTAGATCGATAATTAATTACAATTGTTGAGCTGTTTGAACTTAACTAATGCTTTGTGTTGGGCTTAGTAAGCTGCTTCTGCCTGGGCTATGCTTTTGTGTTGACTTAGTAGCCTATGTTTTGTTTTTTGTCATGTTGGGCCTGTCCGAAATGAGCGAAGATCAGTATATAGGCTAGCTGTCTCTGCTTAATGAGACTGGAGTTCTTGCGACTTATGCGTTTCCTGGCTGAACGCTATTTAAAAGGCTGATGCGAATACGGCCCAGTTTCGGACATATCCACATTTTTTCTTTTCATGGTCTTTTAGTCTTGGGATGCTATTTTGCAGGTGATGCTTGGTAATTAAGTATGGGGCCTACCAAATTTAATAGTTCATGGCTTGCTAAGACGGATTGCAGCTGTAGAAAGATTGGCGAATGGTGAGACTGGGAACGACCAGTACTCGTTCTTTTGCAAACTCTGCTTGAAAAATCTTGGTTGCACAGCTGGGGTTGCTCAGCTAAACCAGCATGTGCGATCTGCAGAACACAAAGCCGCAGTTTCTGCTCAACTACATCCACTACAGCTTCACCTGACCGGACAATCTCAAGTTGATGAAACAACCAAGGATAAACCATTAGTTGGTACAAACATGTTTTGTGAGCGTGATGCCGCTTATAAAGCTGAGTTAATATGGGCACTTCAGACGGTACAGAGTTCCATGTCTGCTAACTCTTCAGATCATATTGTCGCAACCTTCCATGCGATGTTCCCCGGTAAGATCCCCGACGGAATGTCCCTATGTGCGAAGAAACTCACGTATCTGAGAAACTCGGGCAGAAACTCGGGAAATGACGAATTTATGTGACCAGGCATCTCACGCCATCTACCACAGATCTGATCCCGAAGACTTCCGAATCCTATATTTGGCCTATATTTGGGCCCGGGAAATCCTATAAAAATAGGACAGAGCCTATAATTTCAAACGAACCGACCAGTCCGAACCCTGACACTTTTAACCTTACACTACTTACCGTACACTTTTCATCATATTTTTTTTCAGCTTAGGTCGTTCAGGAAATTGTTAGGATTGTGAGCCTGTTGTTAGGTAGCGTGGTTAGCCAGGTAAATAGAACGACCTTTAATCTTCGAATCCAAACATAAAAACCCTGAACACAAACATAATATTTATACCTCTTTCAATTTGCTAACTTCACAACTTAAATATCTTATCCTACTTAAATTCACTTAAGCCAATATCCGAATTCTGACTTAATAAATAAATGAACTAACCTATGCGGGTTTCTCAATGCTTATTTTAATTTAGTTACTTTTCTTCGTCTTCTTCTGCGGATCATTCGGAGATTGGTAACGGACACTCTTACTGAATACAGATAGATGGCAGGGCATATCACAAATACACATAAATACGTGTTATTTTACAACAGTAATTTTTGTAGGCGTTTATAGTCGGTCAAAACCTTCCCTTAGATGGACAGGCGTTCCAGCAGTCCACCACTCTGTTTCTGGTAGACCATCTACCAGTGTCTTTGGAAAATCACCAATAATATAATTAATTAAATATAATTAAGCACATATCCAAGCAGAGTCTTAGGTAAACGTTGATGATGACGGTGATCGTTGGGGGACTAATAGGAAATAAGCCGCAGGGTGGCTGTGAACGAAAATATGGAGAATTCATTAATTTTTGTTGACACAGATGTCGCGCGGGTAGAGTTCTAAAACCCAACCTGAGCCGTCAGGTCCGTATCCAGGAATTTATTTCGGGAGGGGGTTTAGTCCGCGGTCGGACCAAAAAGCACAAAAATACACAGATTAGAGGTTAAAGCCTATATAAAACTAGTATTTTTGCATGTTTCGGGGGGTGGGGAACTCCCTAACCCCCCTGGATACGGCCCTGTGAGCTGTAGCTAAAAAGGATCGGCCACCGGTAAGAAAATCTCTTTTAAACTCTTACCTTTTTCTTGACCGCAGGGAGTAGCTAACCCTTCAGAGTAGCTAGAATGCCGTCCCATTCCTCATATTTCTCTGGGAAGGTCAACCGTGGGTTGAGAATGTGTTCGTAAGCTCTTTTTCAATGTTGTCATAAGACTCCTCTTCCTTCCCGACATCTGACTTAAACGAGCTAACGATGATCTAACGACTATTATGTTTGACTGTTTACGAGTTATCTTTTTTTTAATCTTAAGTAACGGTAGGAAAATATTCACAATATTGGCCAGTGGTCTAGGCGTAAAAATCAAGGCCTAGGCGTAATCAGCATCCTAAATATAAAGGATGTCCAATTGTGTTTGGTCCATTCTTATCTACGTGTCTACGTTGATTTTTTTTTTTCCGATAACTCATGCAATGTAATAGACTCCTAAGGGTTTTCGCTTATACCGTGATGAATCTTTTTTTCATAACCATGCGCGGGGAAAACTAGTTTTCCTAGTTTGGGAATCTCTAATGGCCGTAGGTCTAGGCTACTCTAACTCGACTGTTATTCCTGAACAAAAAATCTTACTTAGAATCTCAGTGTCGATCTGACCTCACTTTGTACCCTGATTTCATCCAGACTGTTAGGATGAAGGTTACTGACATCCATGCAGTTCGTTGCGTTAGTCAGTATTTGGACGATCGTCTACTTACGACCGCTAGTTGCGAGAGCTGCTAACCCCTCGGGAATCTCGGTGTCGATCTGACCTCACTTTGTGCCGTGATTCCATCCAGACGGTTAGGATGAAGGTTACTGACTTCCATGCAATTCGTTGCGTTAGTCAATATTTGGACGATCGTCCTCTGACGACAGACACGATTCCAAAAAAACTGTTTTTTGGGCGTTTTCTCTCATGTAAACTTCCTGCACTTTCTTATTGAGTAATGGAAGAAACGGGACGGATTGGATTTTAGATAAACTTGTTTTGAAGGACCGATCGTGAGATATTTCTGCTCGTTTCGACGAAATAAATTTTAGATAGAATACCGTGTTGGTATTTTTGGGATCCCAAAGCGTAGCTACGGGATACCTATCTTTGTAAAGTTTGTCTGTCCGTCCGTCTGTTGGCACGATAACTCTCGGAGGGGGTGAGATATTTAGTCCAAACTTGGTGTGAGTATTCTTTGGGTCAGAGTACCTGCCAGCTTCGTAGATATGCCCCGTAGCCCCAAGTTTAGGGGCGGGAGATGGGGCTTCAGATAATGAGTACAAAAAATATTTGTTTAAAGCTAAATATACTGTCGATTTATGGGGAAGGAGACATGCTGAATTTGTCGGAATCCAGAGTATGGAGAGACTATCTGAGCTTTGTCTTTGAGCCAGACGAGTAGTTCGCCTGAAAACTGGCAAAAAAAGAGAGAGTTGTGAGAGGTAGAACTTTTGTCTGGAGTCGGTTTGAGTACTTTGTGTATTTTACTCATACTCCGCTGTTATCCAAAAAGCGCATAAGAAAACGCGCTGGATCCGAGTACGTTGCTTTCTTTTCCTCCTGGATTTACGGCCGGATTGGGTACGGACCTGGATAATAGACGTTTTTTTTCTTTCCTTTTTTTTCTTTTTTAGATTTTGGTATTAAAGGTTAATTGAGTGAGAGTGTTCTTGTCCTTTTTTCTTTTCTTTTTAAATGAAATTTGTTAAAGGTTGGGAATCAGAGGATTGCAGCCGTCCATCATCAGGCTGTTTGAGCCTTCCCCGGGCGGGTTGTGTGTATATATAGTTTATTGTGTAATTAGTAGTAAATAAAGCAAGACGGCCGGAATCCGGGAAAAAAACAAACTTTTGGTATTGCTTGTAATTTGCTGACCAAGTGGTCCAGAGCATATAAAATGCTTTGTATTCCTGGTTTTTCTTTGTTTTTCTGTGGTTGATACTGGGAACGGAATCCAGGGAAAACCTGAGATTCGGTAGGAATCGTGTTATGTCTTTGTTACGTGCTTGAAGTTTCGATCCATAGGTAAGGTGATATTGAAAATCAACCTTTTAGCCTCTCATCGAAAAAAAGTCGACAGTTTAACCGGATTCGCTGGAATTCGGCGAAAGCGGGAACTCGGGGAAAATCCCTTTGTACAGATGTGCCTGTCAGTATAAAGCAATAAGACTGAATCAAATGTTTTGTTTTGCTACGTGGCAAATGTTCAAGGTTTTGTAACTATTCTTGTCCAGTAAATCCTTGGAAACTGTTTTCTGACCCTTTACTCGATTGTTTAGTCATGGCCTCATGGCAGCCTATTGGAGGAAAGTTCAATCAGAATTGAGATCTATTGGTCGGTTTTTGCCCCTTCGAGTCTAAGCCTGACTTCTTGACTTTACTCTGACCTGTGGCATTTGGCCCTAACAATCTGTGACATTCTGATGCCTATGGTACTCGACTGTTTATCTGTTATCTGTTATTAACGAGAAATCGCGCTCTTTCAGCTTCATAGTCAAATATGCTTCTGCTCTTTTTGTGGATCTTACCAGTCGCAGAATTCTGGTTCGCTTTTTCAAAGAAGTCGAAAACCTGTGAGAAATCGCAGAATTCTGCTACCAGTGGCAACACTGCAGTAGCCGACTGCCATGTTTACTAGGATCCGTTTTCCTTGGTACGTTCAGTCTCGCGTTCAGTTCAGAGATCAGTTTGCTTATTTCCACTCTTCCCCTAAAATATGAAATTGAATATTCGTAGAGGACGAGTTTGGCATTTCCTTAGATTGATGCTTGGGCCCTTCGAGTGCGAATGGATTTCGATTCGATTCCCCCTCGCTTTTTTCCTGTCGGAAAAAAAATATCGGGTCATCAAATTGCGCCTTTAAGCCAGACTGAACAAACAACCTTAGTAGACGGAACACTTCATCTACGGATGTTTATCTTAGGCGGAGTTCCCATCTCATCACTCAAACCCTTTGCCAAGCTCTTGCCATAGACATGTTACTCTTTGGATATGTAGAGGCAGAATTATAGGGCAATGTTAGAGCTTTACTAGAGTGATAGGAACAGGTCTCCACCTTATCTTGCTTGTAGAGCTTATTAAGAGAGTTTATCCGGAAGTATTATTGTATTTGCGCCAGATGTGCCATTTAAGGGGGAGGGGGGCATGGAAAGCTACGTTTAATTTACCCCAAAAGGGTTATTAAATTTCGAGTAGTAAAAGTAGAATTGTGCCCTAAAATTTATCTTTGGTCATCCCTCCCCCCGAGCGTTACGAATGTGACACCTCTGACAATCTTTTTCTATTTCTTTCAGTAACTTTTGTAGGTTTTTACTACACTTTTTTTTACAACAAACGGCAGTATTTTCAAGAACAAAAAGTGTCCCGTAAGCTGTGTAGTTGTACGAAAAGTTGCATGTATTGATATGTAGTAGTACCAAATACTATCATTTGACGTGCTTCAGACTGGGATAATTTTTAGCAGTAGTATCAAGTAGCTTCCAATCTTGCCACAGTAGAATGCAGGGGCAACAATTACTGCTCTATGCTACTAAAGCTTCCAAATAACTAATTTATCGGAATGAGTGAACCAGATTACGGACTCGTTACTGTAAATTGTTAATTAGGTATAACATTGTCTGTTAGAATTTTGCAGAAAGAATTGGATTAAAGTGACAGTTTCTGTTGATGGTAATAATTTCTCCCTCATTTTCTACCATATCAGTAAACTGTTTAAAGCACAACTCTTACTAGAAATTATCTTTCGATGATGAAATGTCGCAGAAAAGTCATTTTTCTAAAATACCGTTACCTACGTTGCTTGTCGACTATATCCAGTGTAGTCGCGGCGGCTCGACGCAAAATATTTGAAAATGTCTTCCAGAATGAGAAACAATACTTTTAAGCTTCTCATATCCCTATGTGTGAAATAGCAGTCGGGTGATCTTGAAGCTTTATAAAAGGCAGAAGAAAAAGAGGTGTTCTTTAAAGAAAAAGCTTGAAATGACCGTATTCCCGGTAACGCTCGGAAAGTTTGTATTCGTCGTAGGACTCGGATTGCCGCAGAAAGTGTTATTTTTTTGGCTGTGGAGTAGGAGGGAGGGGGGGGGGCTTTATGAAAAGTTACTTTCCACTTACCATAGAGATTCAAACTTCTTTCTGTTTTTCAAGGGGGAAGGGGCTTTTGTGTGAATGTTTTCTTTGTGAAAGTGTTTCGAAATTGCTGACGTTCCAGCGTAACGCTTCTGTGGGAAATAAGTTTTTGTTGCGAAACTTGGGAGTAGTTTGGAACGATTCTTTTTCTGCAGCAGACAGTGTAACATGTTTTCAGAAAGCGAAATGATCCAACTGCAGTAATTGATGGAAATTGTCTGGGAGTGGCTGCCAAACTGAATTTCGGTAATCGCTGGAGTAATGAAGCACATACCAGCATATTTAGGATAAGCCAAACTTGGTAGGCAACAAAAACAAATACAGAAGAACAACTAACGTTTGCAACCGACCTCCGCAAATTTCAGGACGCCGAAATCGAGTGAATTCAGAAATGTCTGCAGGATAATGCTTAAATAATAATATAATAGTACAATTGTAGCAAAAAGGCTGTTGCCTTTGTAGT
The DNA here is from genome assembly GCA_023053555.1 of Branchinecta lindahli. Classification (NCBI taxonomy): domain Eukaryota; kingdom Metazoa; phylum Arthropoda; class Branchiopoda; order Anostraca; family Branchinectidae; genus Branchinecta; species Branchinecta lindahli. The sequence goes on along the minus strand of JAKZAO010000005.1, from coordinate 9,101,459 downwards.
GGGCACCGTTGCTTCTATACAGCGAAAGCCTTGAACTTCTTGACATACAAAATAGAAGCAATGATTTGCTCAATAGTTTCGGTCACCAAATTTGTATTCTCGCAATCACAAGACATTTTTCCAGACTATTCATTTCATTCTCTAGGCCCTAGCAAGCGAAGCAAGACTTCTCAGAAACCCAAACTTCTTCTTCTTCCTCCAGCATCAAAATCGTCGGAGCGCTATCTGAAGTCATGCGTCCCATATTCCATCGAGCATATTTATCTCTTCTTAATTTTTTATTTTCGAATCAGATACTTTTTTTATTCTTGAAGGACCTGTTTTACCTACAAAACTAATACAACTCATTTCCGTTATCTCTCGATCCGTTCTTAAACCGGGAGATCCGAATGTCACATGGTACATTCTGACGCCCCTAACGAAACCTCAATGACTTACTCCCTTGGCGTGATTTGATACCATCGATGCGCCGACGGTTTAAAAACGGTTATTCCCTTTTTTGCTAGATGTCAACGGTCCTGGGAAAAAGGCTTAAAACAGCCAAAGCCGTGAGTAACTTGTTAAAAGCAGAGCCTAGTTTTAAAGTATTCAACTATTTTAAAGAACTGGAACTTAAAGAGTGATAGTGCGAGGGGTCCTTTAAATGTTTTTTTTTTTCAGTCTTTTGAAAGTTTCTCGATCTCGATAAGCGGAAACAGCGTATTTTTAGGCCCTCTTCAAAATCCAACGGTTCCCTATCGTTGCGTTTTGATGACATTCACTTTAAGGGTTCTTCAAATTTGTTTTCGTTCGTCGTCAAGTGGAAAAATGTAATTTTTCCTTTTTCCTCACAAGTGTATTGTTTCACCCCTTCCCTAGTTGTTTCTCAATTATTGCAACTGGCATTGTTTGTTCCAAGGGAGGGGGCGAGGGAAATAATCTCATAGGAATCAAAGACCTGGATCGGTTTCCGAACCCCCAAAAAGAAACAATTAAACCGTGTTGGTTTATTAATTTACTTTTGTTCTTCTTCTAGAAAAATCAAAAATAAGAAAAATCAACATAGATGACTTGGTTTATCTCAAGTGAATATAAATGTGTGATGTTTGTTACACTACATACCGACGGATGAAGACCGCTGAAAACGACATTCCTCGTTGACAAGTCGCAGTTTTGTCATGGAAAATTACCAAGTTGCTCCTTTGATACTTCAAGTTTGATTTTTCGCGATTGCTCAGGAAGGGGGAAAGGATAATAGAATAATAATAACAGAATAATCAGAATAATTTCTGAACTGGTTGCAGCCAATGATTCTCCGTATCTTTATCCTTCACGACTGAAGCGTGTGGGGGGGGGGGGGGGGGTATTAGATCAGAGGTGTCATTTTGCGGAAACCTAGGGACCCATTCGCATTTTTAATGCAAACCTTACAAAGATAAGACGAGAAATGTAGAAGCAATTAACAGCATGTAAAATAAGCAATATTTACACCAAGAATTGTATTAAAAAAGTGCCTGGTATAAAGAATGTGTACATGTAATGGACAGGCCCGTATCCAGGACTTTATTCGGGGAGGGGGTGCCCGCGGGTCGGACCAAAAAGTACAAAAAAGACATAGATCATATTTTAAAGCCTACAAAAAATGATTACTTTTGTGGGTTTCGGGGGGGCGGTCGAACCCCCTACCCCCCCCCCCCCCCCTGGAGACGGCCTTGGTAATGGGCACCGGTTTCGGATTCGCTTCTGGTCAGTGTGTCATCGGTTTGCCTTTCTTGCCGATTTTGTAATTTTGTCACAGGTTGCTTGCTGCAGTCCGCCTTGGAATGGTAGGGGCATCCCCCTTTTACGCCCTTGTATTGGATTTGGGAAATAAGGAACTATATCTGATAAGTGGTTCGAAACAGATGGTTTATTTTTAATCTTGAAATAAATTCAATCTTGCTTGATTTTATCGTGAAAATGGGGGTTATAATAAAATAATTTCTGTCGATATAAATTTGGCGATTTTGATTAAATTAGGCTGATTTTGATGTTCTAACGCGTGGGAACCGGTGCGGCACCAGGAACTTGCTGTACACTAAAGTCGAGAGTGGGCAGGCCCTGTGAATAAAATGTGCTTCGAAACAGCTGGTTTATTTTTAATCTTGTTTTATTTTATCCATGCTCTTAGTTTTCTTATCAGATTGGTTCCACTTCGACTGAGCCAAATTGGACTCCTGATCGAAGTGCCGTATTCGATTAAAGCTTCTGGCAAGACAGGTGATTCACAGATTAGGTATCGTCATTAATTAATTCTTTTTTTCTGAAAATATTTTTTTTCTGGGACCGTAGATAGGAAATGTGAGAACCCTAAATATCATATTGCAACAGGTTTGTTAGTTTTACTAATTATTTTTATTTGCCACTTAGTTTAGTTGATTTCGTTGACCGCGGAACCCTGAATCACCAGAAGTTGTTTTTATTCAATTCTGTTCCGTTGAAGTTTGATTTTTGTTTTGTCTTACTTGCGTTTTATTGAGCTCTAGTTTCCGAAACTTTAAACTACGTTCTCGGCGTAGCTCTTGGTTTGAGATATGTAGTTTCAGTTTCGAAACTGCAGTACCCGGAGTAGACAAATAAACGGCATGAAGCAAAAACTTTTGGACGAATGAAACGCTGTAAAGTTAAACTACACGGACACTATATCCGAAAAAACGCTAAAGATGAAGCAGTCCAGTACAGCAGAAAGACGAGGCTGTTCCGGAAACACCCGAGACAGTCCTACAAAGTAGGCTATTCTTAAAGGACCCCTCACCCTATTTGCTGTTCATGTTCCAGTATTAAAACAGTTGAGTACATTCAAAGAAGGATATGCTTTTAATAAATTACCCACTTTGCTTTTAATAAATTACCCACTTTGGCTGTACTAAGCCTTTTTCCAGTCCCGTGGACAGGACAAAACAGGAAAAATTTCCAAAACCGTTGTTTTCTGATGGATAAACTTGTCGCAATCAACCGTCGGCAGCATAATTTACAAAACCTCTGATGAAGAAACTTCGCGCAAACAACCATCGGCAGTATGATCCGCATCGAAGGTAGCGAAAGACGGAAAGTGTAAAAATCAGTGTGTTGTCGTTAGGGGACGTACAATGTACCGTATGAAACTCGGGTTTCCGACTTTTAGAATGTATGGACCGATTACAGGAAGAGTTGCATTAGTATTATAGGTGAGACAAATTATTGTAAGACTTCTTGTTTTTGTCGTAGACGGGGATGTTATAAACGAGGACAATGGGGATGGTTTTGGAATAGGGACTTTTTTCGTTGACATTTTCACTGTCAGAAGTTTCATAACAGTTAGCGCATAACACTTTCAAGAATAACACCTTTTCACTTAGAAATAAAGTGTTATGACCAATTAAGTTTACACTATTTCGTGCCTAGATCTCCAACAACACCTTCAATTTGTAAAAGTACTAACGGGAACGAAAGAAACATAACAGACAACATCCCAAAGTGTTATCTGTTGAAACCGTGCATCCTTCTGTTGTCGTTATGTAACTTCTGACAGTGTAGTATTTTTACCAATTGAAGGTGTTGTTGGAGATCTAGGCACGAAATAGTGTAAACTCATAACACTTTATTTCTAAGTGAAAAGGTGTTATTCTTGAAAGTGTTATGCGCAATCTGTTATGAAACTTCTGACAGTGTTGGGAGTAGGTTTTTTGCAGACAATCCGTTTTCTATTCCGGTGACAAATTGTACAATATTACTTGCATAAAGTTTTAAGCTTAAAGTTTACCTGAAAAGCCAACTTATTTTTGTATCATTGAATTGAATGCACTGAATTATTTGGGATTGTGTTTGGTATATTTGTAATCTCAACACAAACGCGGCTTTTCAGTGGCCATGTGAGCTAGGTGATGGCTGCTCACTGCGTGAACATTTATTTTCGTAAATCGCTTTCGTCAAGCAGGAAGGGTCCCGGACCTCGAATTAGATAACCTCGAAAGACCAGGTCCTAGGTTATTTGGATTTTGCTTTTTGATAGTTATGAACTAGTTAGGACTGCACAGAAATTTCCCTTGGACATTTCTGAAGCCAATTTCGAAGTTATATAATTCGGGATTGGAACCTCTCCTTTGCTACATCTACAACTTCAGGAACGAAGCTGAGTCTACACAGGCTAAACGTTTTTCATCGGATGGTTGCCACAAAAATACCATAATATCTCGAGTCTCCCTAACTAGTTCAAAAGAATTTAATAGAATCGCTCTGACTCATTGTAATAATAGTAATTAACGCTACCGTTTGCTCTTGTTTTGGAATCCGAAGTAATAATGGCTTCCCGGAATAACCACAGAGTGGCTTACAAATTACCCACCCGGTGAAAACTGTTTAATTACAAACCGCTCTTGCCGATCTCATTAACAAAACCCGACCTTCGTCTGTGACCAGTCTTCCTAAACACCAACAGCGTAACTATTCCTGACTTTCTTCCCTAATTTACGCCGAATGCATAAATTGAAATGAATAATAATGTTCATATTAATTAACTGTCCCAAAGCTTGCTGTTCTCTCTTTGTCATCAGGCTTGGAGGAACAGTGAACTTCGGTATAAAATAATGGGCTGCTTTATAGAGAATGACTCTTCAAAAAATTTCGATTACTGAAGTTTCGTTCCAGTCAAATTAATGAACGTATTTTATTAACCCACAACACTTGACTTACGAAACAAGACCAAAAGTTTCGATGGGATCTCACAAATGGAACATTTATTTATTACACAATCGTGTCCTGCAGATTTCCGGTCTTTGCCAGACCCCGTAAGCATATTACTCTTTACCCTAATAACCGCTTTAAAAAAATGTAAAAAAAAACTATACCGGATGGATTTTTGACAAATTACGACCAAACGGCTAACCCGATATGGATCCAACATATATGTTTACCCCTCCATATATCTCTAATAGCAAGAAAATAAACTTCAGAAATGGATTCGCCGTGTGTTCTTACCCCTGATGCGAACCTCTAATCGACTTAAAAATGAACTTTTACTTTTACCGAACTACTTGTTCAACGAGAAAACAAGTTCCAGACATAGGTTCAGAATGTCCGTTTACCCCTGCATCGAAGGTCCAGACGACTTCAGAATTAAACTTTGTTGCTAAATTTCCGGTTTTGACCGGATTCCGGATGGACTAGTTGTCCGGCGAGACAATAAGTTTCAGAAGTGGATTTAGCATGTCTCTTTACCCGTGTATCGAACCTCTAATAAAGTTCAGATAAAACTTTTTCTTATGTCAAATTTTCCGGCTTTGGCCAGATTTCGGACGAGCTAGTTGTCCAACGAGATTCGAGAATATAAGTTTCAGACATGGATTCAGCATGTCTCCTTACCCCTAAATCGACTATTTCATTAGCTTTTGAAAAATATGTTTTGTCCCCCTTAATTTGAAACCCCTCCCCCACCCCTAAATCTATCTATGAGGCCCATTTACGAACATGACCTGTACTTTGACTAAAAGGATCCTCCCACCAAGTTTGATCAAAATATCTCAGTCCCTTCGAGAGTTATCGTGCTAATAGACAGACGGACGGACGGACAACTTTACGAAGTCATAGGTATCCCGTCACTTACGTTTTGGGATCCCAAAAACAGATACATTAAAAAAACGAACTCAAAATTCGAATCACTAACCTGCACATGAAAAGGGTGAAATATGTTTGTTTTCTCAGAAGAAATGTGTTTATTTTTTCTTTGTGTTTATATGTTAGTGTACATGACCTAGTCGGCTTTTCGTAAATGCTAATCAGGCCCGTATCCAGGAATTTATTTCCGGGGGGGTGCCCGCGGAATTTATTTCGGGAGGGGTTTGCCCACGGGTCGGACCAAATTGTACAAAAAAGACGTAGATCAGAGGTTAAAGCCTACAAAAACTATTACTTTTGTTGGTTTCGGGGGGGTCGAACCCCCTACCCCCCCCCCCCCCCCTGGATACGAGCCTGGTGCTAATTCGTATCTGTTGAATTCGCTATATTCCAGTTCAGTACTTCCGAGCGGACTAGTTGCTGTTAATTCCCCAATTCCTTATCATCATCAGTACCGTAGCCTACTTGTTGACAGACATAGTAAAATAGATCCAAAGGTAGGTGAGTTTAAAATGTTCAATCTGCTTCCTTTGTAATGGAGGTTTTGCACATGTCTCAGTGGTGCAAAGTGAAAGCTACCCACTACCTTATGGGCCCGACTTCTTATTATGTCTTATCACAAGTGTTGATTATGAGGCAATCGGGGATTAACAGAAACTAGTCCACTGCGCTGAATCTGGAATGAGGTGATTTGAATTGACTTTGTAGTCCAATTTTCTTCACCAGTTTCGGCCGTGTCCAAGCGTCTAAATCACTTTGTGGGATACCGGAAATTTCCGTGGGATTGAATGAACTGTGGCCACCCCGTGAAATTGGAGAATTGCTTCGCCGTATGCCTCTGGACCTCCATAGGTCCTCGTTAGTCACATTCCGTGAGTCAGGGAAATAATGAAACTGGGAATGTCTGTCCGTGTAATAGAGGAAACCTTACTTATCTGTAATCGGAAGAGTCCTGTCGCAGTGCCTTTCCGAACGGTGAAAAAGGCTCTGGACTCTACACTCAGAAAAATTTTCGAAGGGAAAAACCGTTCAGGAACAGAAAAATTTCGGCAACCCGCGTTACAGTACTTCTTCTGTTTGTGTACGGAAAGTTTCTGAAAAAGCGAGCCAGAGCAACTTTGGCCGGTGACGGAAAAATTCCACAATACACTCCGTTCACCAACAGAAGTTTCCCGTATTCGCAATTTTGTGAAAAATAGTATCCACGGAAAGTTTATGCACCCAAGTGTAAACTTTCCGAGGCTGATCATAATATTCCTGTCCCGCTACTGCAATATTCCGCTGAGCAACTGAAGATTCTCGCACAGAAACGGAAATTTTACTGTACAGGGACGGAAAATCATCGTACCCAAGCATAATAATTCTGAAGCTCAACAAGAAATTTCTGTTCCGCTGCTGCAATATTCTGTTGAGGAACGGAAACTTTTCTGTTCAAGGGCGGAAAGTTCTTGTACTCAAGCATAAACCTTCTGAAGCTCAGCACAAAATTTCTGTCCCGCTGGTGCAATATTCTGTTTAGGAACTGAAGATGCTCGTACTGAGACGGAAAGATTTCTGTCCACGGGCGGAAATTTCATGTACTCAAGCGTAAACCTTCTGAAGCTCAGCATAAAATATCTGTCCCGCTGGTGTAATATTCTGTTTAGGAACCGAAGATTCTCGTACTGAGACGGGAAGATTTCTTTTCACGGGCAGAAAGTTCTTGTACTCAAGCATAAACCTTCTCAAGCTCAGCATAAAATTTCTGTCCCGCTGGTGTAATATTCTGTTGAGGAACTGAGGATTCTCGTACTCAGACGGAAAGATTTCCGTTTACGGGCGGAAAGTTCTTGTACTCGAGCATAAACCTTCTGAAGATCAACATAAAATGTCTGTCCCGCTGGTGTAACATTCTGTTGAGGAAGTGAAGATTCTTGTACTGAGACGGCAAGATTTCTGTTCACAGGCGGGAGGTTCTTGTACCCAAGCATAAAAGTTCGGTACAAGTTAAATAAAATAAATATTTATATTGATATAATAATATCACTCAAATAAATCAAATATCACAGTACAAAGATCATGAAATAGTTCAAATATCAATCAAAATAAATTCAAAGCATATGTACTTAAAGTCCCGATACAAGTTTATGCACCCTTTCAACAGACTTGGTGACGTTTACGCCTTTGCAAGTAGCGGCGTAATTGTCCAGCCCAGCAACATGCCTGAAAACAAAAATCAGAGTTATTTATAAATCTTTTTCTCCTCAATAGCGAGGAAAGCAAACATTATGTATCGATTGCGACACATCTGACGAGACCAAAATAGTATTTTGATTTAGCTATTATTCATCTTAATTCCTACCAGTAGCCTAATAAGAGTATTCAATCAATAAATATCTTCATTACCCAAAATAACACACATGGGTTCAAAATGGAGTAGACAGGACAAAATAAGAAAAAAAAAGAACACACTCACAAGAAACTATACTACCACGAATGCGATACAAATAATCTAAAGACACATGGCAGGATGAAGGCTGTTTGACCTATCCAACAGTATCGAATGAGGGACAACCGCTTATTTACTGCACTATTCCCTCTGATATGAGCAGCGGCGAAGAGGGAAGTAGACAGGCATAAATTCAGAGCTCAGCTCAACTCAGTTTTGTCTTTGTCGCTACATTTGACCAAGGGCTTCACGTGAACAGGATCTATACGATCCTATGCAGAGAACAATTTTAGGACAAACACTTTCGATGCTTTCGATATAAAGACGAGGCGAATAATCTGTACTTACTTTTGTAGAAATAGCATGCTGAGAAAAGCAGATTTGGGGTAAGGCAGCGCAAACATGTAAAAAGATGCAAGAAGTGCCAGTGCAGCATCTCTTCCCCTGATACAATTGTCCGAGCTCTTAAAAGATCAGAAGAGTTTCTTTGGTACTATCTGATGTACAAGAGTACAATTTGACACCCATTATATTATAAAAAGCTATTAAATTAACGGATAGACCAGGGATAGACAGCAATGATCTTCAGACTAACACTAAGCGGTCGTAACAGAACAAAAACGTGTTGTTTTGAAGAAAGTTGTTTCTTTGGCTTCCAACATACTTCCAACCTTATACGCCGTATTACACCTTATAACACCTATTTGAACAATGCTTGAGGCGTGGTTTTGTACCAAGCTTCATAACCCCTCTCCATCACACGAGGACTCGAGTATGACGGGGCAAAAAGGCTCAAATGGGTTGACATAAAATAATTCAAATACTTGAAAAAATACTTAAAAGTCTGACAACAAATAACAAGAGCTGGAAGCTCATATGGCACTTGCAAGGCTGTGTCAGAGGATTCGTCAATTCGTGGGTTTTTTTTTGATCATTTGTAATCAAAAGTCTTGAAGCAAAAACGTCGGATCGGATCGGAAGCACGAAAAATGTGTATTTTACTCAAATATTGTTTGTACCTTAAGGAAATAAGTTGTAAGCCAAACCCTTGAGGCAGAAATGATCATGGGCTCATAGGGATCATGACAATGTATAACCTGCTATACCCCCCCAACATTTATCGGATTACATCCGGACTTTAAATTGGACATTTGAGACATGAGGTTTTTCCAAATATCAAGTTTTATTAGGATCGATCACCCGTTCAAAAGTTATACATACCTCAAGATTCAGGATTCTCCCTCCCCCACTCCCTCCACGATGGTCGGATCAAGGAACTGACTATTTCTAAGCCAGTTCTGTCAAGTCTCTAATTTTCAAGCCAAGTTTTAATTCATCGTACGTCTGGAAGTACCTTAACTTGGGATCATCGCAATTCCGGATCCCCCCTCTAACTCCCCCACAGTGCCCGAATCTTGTCCGGTTCTGTCACCGATGTACATAGGGCTTGTGCTTGTTCTTCCCACCAAGTTTCATTCCGATCCGCTCCACGTGTCACAAGGTTTACGGTTCCCCCCTCCGACCCCCCACCTTCATCGGATCCGGTCCGGACTTGAGATGGGATATCCGAGACATATGGTATTTCTACATATCAAGTTTCATTATGATCCGATCACCCGTTCGGAAGTTATACATATCTCGAGATTCCGGATTCCTCCTCCCTCCACTCCCCCACGATGGTCGGATCGGGAAGTTGACTATTTCCAGGTTAATCTGGTGGGGTCCCTGATTTGCCTGCCAAGTTTCATTGTCCTAGCCTGGACCTGGAAGTAACTGAACTCCGTATCACCGTAATTCCGGAACACCCCTCCTACTCCCCCCACAGTGCACGAGTCCGGTCCGGTTCTGTCAGTGATGTACCTAGGGCTTGTGCTTGTTCCTCATTCCAAGTTTCATCCCGATCGCTCCACTCTAAGCGTGTCACATGATTTCCGGTTCCCCCCTCTGACTCCCCCCCACATTCATCGGATTCGGTCCTGACTTTAAATGAGACATCTGAGACATGACATCTTTCCCAATATCAAGTTTATCTTTCCCATTATCAAGTTTCATTAACATCCGATCACCCGTTGGAAAGTTATGCATGCAACTAAATTCCGGATTCCGGCTCCCCTCCCTCTCCCCACGATCGTCGGATCGGGCAAGTGACTATTTTCAAGTTAGTTTGGTCAGGTCTCTAATATGCCTGCCAATTTTCATCGTCCTAGCACATCTGGAAGTACCCTAACTCGAAGACACCGGACTGACCGTCCGACAGACCGACGGAAAAGTGATCGGTTATGTGGCACTTGGCCGGAAGGCAAGTGCCATAAAAAGAATGTGACAAAATAACCATGTTCGAAATTAGTTTGCTATTTGTTCGTTCTTAATATGTTTTTCCGAACACACTGTTACCTTTGTTTTCTTCAGAATCCTCACGGTAGCCAGCGTTATCCACAATATACTTGAACACAATTCACTCTTGAAAGCAAGGTCGCCATTGCTAATTAACTATTCATTGATCTCCCGGCGGCGGTCAGAATAGTTACTAAAACCTTCGAGAAGATCGAGTGGAGTGTAAGAGGATTAAAACAACTATGTATAACACTAGCACCCCATGCAGTCCCATGATATCAGTCCTATCCTACCCCGTGCAAAAATTTTCTGGTATTACATGGTTATTTCATTGCATTATTTCATCATTTCATTATCACCATGCGATAACAAAAATGTTAAAAGAAAAAAGTTCTCGCATGGCTGAAACACATAGCTTTTAATAGGAAAAAGTTCCAACCGTGCGATATCAAAAATTATTATCGCATGGCTGAAACGCATGGCTTTTAATAGGAAAAAGTTCCAACCATGCGATATCAGTGATATCGACCGGTTGGAACTTTTTCCTATTAAAAACCATGCGTTTCAGCCATGCGATAATAATTTTTGATATCGCACGGTTGGAACTTTTTTCTTTTAACACCGGGGTAATATATATAACATACAATTCTGAATAAAGAAAAGCTGAAATAAACCATTTAGGTATCTTGGGACTGAAAAAAAAAAAAAAAAAAAAAAAAAAAAAAAGCTGAAATAAAAAGCTCTGTTCAAACAAAAAAAAAAGAAAGAAAAAAAAAAAAAAAGCTGAAATAAAAAGCTCTGTTCAAAAAAAAAAAAAAGAAAAAAAAAAAAAAAAAAACTGAAATAAAAAGCTCTGTTCAAAAAAAAAAAAAAAGAAAAAAAAAAAAAAAAAGCTGACACAAAAAGCTCTGTTCAAGGCAGTAGCAAAAAAAAAAAAAAAGCTGAAATAAACCCTTTAGGTATCATGGGACTGCACAGTGTACTAGTGTTATAATCATTATCACCCTTGCATTCCTCGGGCGATATCGGAAAAATTTGGCCCTTGGGCAGCATGGTAGGCAGATATCACCCTCGCTGCGCTCGGGCGATATCAGCCTACCATGCTGCCCGCGGGCCAAATTTTTCCGATATCGCCCTCGGGCCGGGCGATAATATATAATATCATCATATGGACGTTTAGATATGTCGGAAAAAGAAATCATCGGCCAGTTTGACGTTTTTTGGTCTCGGCAAGCTGAATATTATTTAGCTCAGTTTCAGGATCTTCAAGAAACCACTATAATGGATTTTGTCAAATTTAGGGCGTTTCTTTATTGTTATCTAGTTTACATCCTTCCTTCTTTCGACTTACGGGAATTAACAAGAACAAACAGAAAACAAAATACTTCAAGAAATCTATGATGCAAACAATTAGTTTTGACTAATTTTGAACATGTTTTTTATGGCACTTGCCCTTCGGCCAAGTGCCATATAGCGATCGTAATTTCTGTCCGTCCGTCGGTCTGTCTGTCCAGGTTTTGCTAGTTCGGGCACTTCCACATAAGCTAGGAAGATAAACTTGGCAGGCATATCAGGGACCTCAAAAGATTAAGTTAGAAATAGTCACTTCCCCGATCCGAGCATCGTCGGGGGGTTGGAGTGAGGGGTAATTCTAGTTACGAGCATCGTGGGGGGAGTGGAGTGAGGGGTAATTCTAGTTACGAACCGCATTTTTGGATGGCGGGGTATTTTGGTTTCTCATCTACTTTTTTTGTACCACCTACTCGTATCAAGTGCCATATGAGCTCCTAGCTCTCGTTTTACATAAATTTTATTATTTTCTTTTTTTTTGCCAGACTAATTTTTTTCAAGTATTGTAATTACTTTATGTCGACCCTTTTGAGGTTTTTTGTCCTGTAATACTCGAGCACTCATTCTCCGTCAGTTTTGGTTAGATACCGAACGTATTCTTCCAGATATATGATCGTGACAAAGGTGTATCGCTCCCGGATCCGGGCCAAACTAATAACAGTCGACTTATCTAAGCGTAAAGACTCCCGAAAATCCCGAAGCTCCGAAAGTCCCTTACATTCTTCTCCTAAATCTATTTAAATTAGATTCCCTTTCTTGCCGCCGACTTCAACTTTGTATGAAGTTCGGTAAATCTATAATCCAAAACCCATCTCATCGCGATATCCTCCCCCCTGATTTTGTCCCCTCCCGAATTCGTCTTCCTCGTCAAGCTGCCGAGCCTGTGCCTCGTTTAGAGCCGGTGGTAGCTTTGCGAGCAAGGTATGCCCAGAGTTTCGTCCCCTCTTTTGTTCGTTTATTTAACTCGGAGCGCATTTGAATGTTAATTTTTATATTATTTATATTTTATTAATGGTATTTTATTATATTATTGACCATATTTATGATAAGACATTGGTAAAAATGTTGAAAATTGTATATACGTATAGACTATATTGCTGTGACGTTATGTTGACGTAAAAACAACCCATCGGCTCGTCCGTTATATTTTTTTTAGATTATATTGAATTAAATTGAATTGAATCCGGGTCGAACTAATAATAGTCGACGTATCTAAGTGTAAAGATGGATGTATTGTGAGTCGTCGTCATTCGCATTTTCGGTAACTTTATTCACGTATCTTCCTGCTGTATTCTCCATACGAAGGGAGAAATGACCCCGAATTAGAAACCATCAGACTCATCGTCAAGAATGGTTAAAATGTGTCAGATAGGCTAGAACTACAAAACAGGTCTAAACTAATGCAACTCAACTCAATGATTACCTTCTTCCGTAACAGAACGGAAATATGCTTCTGGCACAAGCTTGGAGAAATGCTCAAAAGTAGAGCAGAAGATTTGATCTAAATCTGAAGTAAGATCTAAAACTATATATAAACAAGGTACGTACGCTGGGCTCGGAAAGTAGAAGTTTATGAGGGGTGGCGTTTGCGCGAAGGGCATGTTTGCGAATGCAGCCTTCGGGTATGGGTACTAGAATGTACTAAAGACCGCTAGCAGGGCGACTACGGCAATCTTCTCGTTTCCTGCCTCGCATATGATGTCTTCTGTGACAACGAAGAACTCTTATGCTGGTGGAAGACACATGACCTTTAAAAAAAAGACTATTTAGTCTTACAGACACTTTTGGTATAAGCAGTGCTTCAAAAATTAACTTGACCAATCATGAGACGTCGGCCCCGACCGAAAAAACTTGGAACCTCGCCTTTTCTTCCTAATAGGGTACACAAATGTTAAACCGCTCCTTCTCATATAGACTAATTAATTCGTCTTTCAAAAGATAGGGTCTTCCTTCCCCGCAGCTGTAACGACATGAGAACAAGAACCTGGAGAGGCAGGACTGGTACCTTTTGTTGTGTCTCCCGCCAATTTTGAGACGATTGCGAGTTCTAGTATAGGTGCCTGTTTCAAGTATCTGACATGGTTCTTCATACTGTCAGAGCTCATCCGTAAGCCCACAACTGAATTTCCGAAAAGACCGTTTGACCACCAGTCCCACACGAATGCCGTTTGCTGTCGTACGCCTCCACCCTAGTTCCCTGGCTCACTAGTCGAGCCATATAAATTCAGAGGACCCTTTGAGTTTGGAAAGTAAAAGCTTACCTTTATACTATCTTCTCGTGAATTCCATACACAGCCTCACGCCTCGATTTCCAACCGATGATGGTTAAATCCATTCTCAGTAACGAAAAGTCTCTCGAGTCTTTACTGCATTTATCACAAGAAAAAATTTGTTTGTCAAAACTCTGTTAAGACTCTTCTCGCATGAAATGTGTCCAAGCAATAACCTGACAATACTCGGTGCTGCGTCGCCTAAGGAAATTCGATTACCATAATTGTGTCTGCACATATTCAAACATAAATGTAAAACTGTTCAAGAACTGAAGTTTTCTGTTGCTGAACGGCACGGGGAGAACCCACATCTTATTTTTGTTTGGAAAGGAATAATCCAGTCCACACTGTCAAGTAAAAAGTAACGTTTTCAGCGAAACGCTTAGTAACGTATTTGGTTATTTTTTTTAACGGCTTGTTTCAACCAACAGTAACGGTAACGTTTCGATTCTGACTGCCGATTCCAAAACGTTACACGCTATTGTTAAACGTTATTCAAGTGTTACTATTCTGTAACGGTGCAAAACGTTTGCAACGTAACGGTAACATTTCAAAACATTGACGTTACCATTAGACGTTATTAAAGCGTTGCTGTTGTGTAACGGATCGGCGCGTTTGTAGCGTAACGGAAACGTTTTTTTTTCGTTTTATTTCCAGTGGTTCATTAAATGTTTTTGGTGTAAATTAAAGCATGTTAGCTTGCCTCTGTAGGACCTACATCCTACAGAGACGTAGAATTCTGTGAGCGGCCAGACTCGCCTTTATTCTGACCAGCTGCCTTAATTCAGCGATTTGGCCGAATAAATAGCCTACTTGTATGGACAAACAGTTTGTGGACTGATACAATTTTTGAGCCTCTTGATGGTTGTCAGGGTTGGGACTGAGTGGATGGAAGGCAAACATCTGAGCTGAAACGGAATGTGGGACAAGGTGCTATTTAGAATGTTGTTCAGGTAAGGTCCGCTAAATATTGGTCCTTAACCACAAGGTTGAGAGACACCAGCGATGCAAATAAAATATCAATTCTACACCCAACGTAACAAAGCTGCCAAAATGCTAGTATAAGTACCAAGTGGTAGGTTGTGAAGCAAAACAGAATGTAGGATGAAACATTGTACAATAGAGGTTTGCTTATTTGAATGTCAGCTTGCAGAAATACAAAGGTTTCATCCAAGGCTTGGCTCTGCTTCCCTTGGCCCTGTTTCTTCTTTCAAGGTTCCAAGCTTTCACAAAACAACACCTAACAGTCTGAAACTCAACATATTTTTATTAAGCATATACATACTTTATTGGAGTTTTTCCTTCACAGATAATTAAGGCACTCAAACTGGCAGGCAACTCTTTCCATTTTTTTTTTCTGTTTACCTTACTGCTGGTCCATTTGAACCAGGGAATGAAAGAAAAAGTGTAAAAAATAATGTACGTAAAAACATATTTTTCAGTTTAATTTTGTGACAGGAAAGTTGCTGCAACAATTTTCTGTTTACTGATACCAAGTTTGATACTTAATCTTTCTATTTGACTGTTTTATAAGCAAGAAACAGGGCCAAGGTGTGCAAAAATTGAGAGAGGTATTCAAATAAGCATGCCTTTACTGTTACACATGCACTGTACAGGCAAATTCTAGGGATTACTGAAAAACACTTGCAATTCTACTGTCCTATCTTGGGAAATATACCAGAAAATTGATAGTATGGGGTCTGAAGGTCTGAATGGTTTTAAAAAGGTTATACAGTCCTGTTCAATTGCGTTGAATGGGCCATGCTTAGATAGACATGTAGATAGAAGGTTACTGATTCCAAGGTGTAAGCTGGGTGTAAGGACTAGGGTCACGAGACCAGTTATCGGACAATTTTTTTTCGGACAAACCTACTTTTAACACATAAAATAATATACCAGAAAATTGATAGTATGGGGTCTGAAGGTCTGAATGGTTTTAAAAAGGTTATACAGTCCTGTTCAATTGCGTTGTCCTGTTCAATTGCGTTGAATGGGCCATGCTTAGATAGACATGTAGATAGAAGGTTACTGATTCCAAGGTGTAAGCTGGGTGTAAGGACTAGGGTCACGAGACCAGTTATCGGACAATTTTCGGACAAACCTACTTTTAACACATTATTCAGTCACTACTCCTGAACCAACTGAGTTATAGTAATGGAACCTACGAGATTAGATTCGTCTTCTTCTTCCGATCCCGATGGTGTGCAAAAATCTTTAGTTTAAAGTTTAACTGAAAAGCAACTTATTTGTGTGTCATTTAATTAGACACACTGAATTATTTGGAATCTGCAAAGGGATTTTTTGATTTTCCACTATCTGCTCTAGTTATGAGGATCAGAATATCTCCGGCCGTCCCCACAGCGTAAATTCTACTATGACGCGGGAAATTTTAATCTCAACACAAATGCGGCTTTTCAGTGGGCAGTGGTAATATTGGTGAAGATTGCTTAGTGCCTGAACAAAAAAAAATCACAAATCTTTCTCGTAAAGCATACTACAAAAATTCAGCACCACAAATCGCAAAGAAATTCCACTATTTGAAAATCAATTATTCGTGAACAGCGGAACAACGAAGTAACGCATTTTCAGCGGGTCTTCAAGCCAATTTAACTGAATAAGTGATGGATAACTAGATTGTCCCATCCCAGCCCTTTTCGGTTAAACTTTAACTGAAAAGCCAACTTATTTGTGTGTCATTTAATTGGATACACTGAACTATTTGGATTCTGCAAAGGTATTTTTTGATTTTCCACTATCTGCTCTAGTTATGAGGCTCAGAATATCTCCAGCCATCCCCAGCGTAAATTCTACTATGACGGGAAATTTTAAACTCAACACAAATGCAGCTTTTCAGTGGGCAGTGTTGAGATTGGTAACGATTGCTTAGTGCCTGAACCAAAAACAAATTATAAATCTTTCTCGTAGGGCAAACAACAAAAATACAAGCGCATAGAGGCACCACAAATCACACGGAAATTCCACTATTTGAAAATCAATTATTCGTTAATAGCGGAACAACAAGGTAAGTCATTTTCAGCGGGTCTACCAATTTAAGTGAATAAGTGATGGGTAACTAGATTGTCCTATCCTATCCCTTTTCGGTTAAACTTTAACGGCCAAAGAATGATGCAAGTGCGGAAACAATTTATTTTATGCTTCAGAATCTCCAATTTCGGACATATTAGCAAATTTTCAGACGAGGGTGCAAGTCCGAAGTCTTGGCCACTGTCATATTTACAGTCCGACTAGTGATGGAGATTCTCAGTCCAAAGATTTGCTCGAATGTCAGAAACTTAAGTTGCTTAAAACATTATGTCCGAAGTTATGCCCAGGTAGGCACTGTAACGCTCCTTGGGATTTTGAAACTTCGTATTCGCCACATTCTTTCATTGGCAATATATTGAAAAAGCAAATAATGTGCACTTTTTAACAGGGTAAATTTCAAGTTTGTAAATTGAAAATTGCGAGTCCTAGGGTATTTTAGTTCGAAAAAAAAAGGAAGCCTGTCCGATAACTGGTCTTGTGACCCTAAGGAAGGATTTACCTCAGGTAAGTAAAAGGTATGTAAGGTCAGTCGAATTTTGGTCCGTAACCACAAAGTTGAGAGAGACCAGTAATTTTAACTGAACACTGGATCTCCCACCAACCCTGTAATAAAGGTGCCAAGACATTGCTAAAGGTGTTCCATCTGATGCAACAATTGTTGATGATGAAGGATCAAACACTTCCTGTGATCCTTGCAAAGCAGGCAGCCACTATCACTACACAAAGACATCTCACTGGCAGCAGTGCTTCCACTCGACCCTCTCTGAAAAAAAGTAGCAGCCCTCCAGAATAAAGTAGAAAAAAGTAGATTTGTTCTGAATCAATGTAAAAAAAAAAGTAGTTTTATATCGAAAGACGAACTTAATGCAGGAGTAATGCAATCACCAGAACCGTCATTTCATATGTGAATGCTTAATTAGCTGATTCATTTTCAACGTTCCCCTTCATAAATAGTTTTTGAAAGCAAACAAAAACTTTCTTTTTGTTCTATAAACCAAATTTTGTTTAAACTGTGCGCCGCAGGAAAAAAAAAAAAAATCATCCTGTTTTCCCAACAAATTCAGATGTTTTTGTTCAACCCAGATTGAGTTAAAACTGCGACACAGGCAAGAATTCAGAAAAAAAATTCCTGTTTCCTACTAAAATACAGAAACTTTGGTACAAAACGAAGTTCTATGCAAATTATTCACAACGGGCAAAAACTTCAAAAATCAGACTGTTTTGTTCTAAAATACAGATCTTTTGGTTCAAAACCAGTTTGTGTTCAAAATGTGCGCCGCAGGCAAAAAATTGTCCTTTTTAGTGCTAAAGTACCGAGATTTGGGCAGAAAAACAAACTGTGCACTGACTGTTACAACAGGGGGAACCAGCCTGTTTTCTATTTAATTAAATATATTTATTACAGAACCAGATTAAGTTAAAACTGTGCGCCGCAGGCGAAAATTTCGAAAATCAGCCTATTTCATGGTAGAACTGAGAGAACTTTAAACGAAACCAGATTGTTTTCCAAACTCCAGTGTGTCACAGACAAAAAAGAGTAGAAATAAAGTAGTACAGTAGATTAGAAAATTAAAAAGTAGAATGGTCCAAAATAAAGTATTCTACTTTGAAATAAAGTAGAAGTGGAAGCACTGACTGGCAGACACAACACAACCAACGTTCTGCCATTCTTCGTTTATTTATTGGTTTGTATGCTGGTGTCGTTGCCAAATGTTCCATGTACCATAGAGCTATCACGAAAACGGAAAGAGTCATAGCGGGATAAGAGATTCTTTGGAAATATCCAGACTAACGCTTTTTCATCGGGTTTTCAAGATTATTTAAGTGAACAAGTGATGGGTAACTAGATTAGTTGCGTTTTTTGTCTCTGATCTATGCGCTGTTTTCTCTCTGTTTTATATTTTTCCCATTTTTGTCAAAACACGGAACATGCTGTTTCTCATTTTCCCGTTTATTTACGCTGTTCCGTTGTCTGTTTAGCAAAATACGGAACTTGCTCTCCTAGCATGTTTTGTCACTGTTCAGGCAGAAAATCGCAGAGAGATTCGCATATAGAAAAGAAGGAATTCCAGAAGTTCAAAGGATAAGTGGACCCTAAAGTATGGTCGTTCTGAAATTTAATTTGTAATTTAACAGATTTCCTGCCTATGACATGCTCAGGAACCTAAAATTGCGTTTCCGTCAGAACAGCGACAAAACACGAAACACGGAACAACGTAAGCAAAAATAACGTTTTTTGCCCAAAGCAGACAACTGTGAACACGGAACACGGAACAGGAACCAGAGACAAAAAGGCAACTATTGTCATATTCTAGCCCTGGTCGGTTAAACTTTAAGTAAGTGTACCCTGGGTTTCGAAAATAATTAACGTTTGAGCCTAAGACACCACTATAAATGTTATACCAATGTAACGTTACGAGAGAAACGTTAAAAGAGATTTTTGACGTCAGTAATTTGCCAACAAACAAATTATTTGACAGACTCGTGCAGCGGATCGGATCATATTACTTGCTTTTCTAACACATGACAGTCAGAACGAAGATTTGATTTTTTAAGTAAGGACTATATAACGGTTGTACCTGGGACGTTACAGCAAATGTGTTTTATTAAAAAAAATGTAACGTATGCGAAGTAACGGTTACGTGATGCTAAAAACAGAAAACTAAACCAGGGAAACAAAAGTGGCAAATGTAAAAGATTCTACTATTGCGTCCAAAGCACTAGATATCGCTGGTCCTTACTCTAGCTTCGTTATTCACTTGGTGTCCAACAAATATTCTAACGTTATAGCGCGTCCGTTAAAGCTAATTTGCCGTTACGGGGACAACGTTTCAAACGATAAATGACTTTCTTACTTTGATCATGTACAGATCAGTTCACACACGCCAGCAATTGAACACATCTGTTCCATTAATTTTTTAGCACGATAACCTCAGAATGAAAATAAATAAAAAATCTTCGCAGTAACGTTTTAACATTGGACGTTACTTGAAGCGTGTGGGGGTAAAACTGACATCATAATTACCCCAAAAAGCTGATAAGCAATACGAAAAAGTGAAACCTTTGGTTTGTTTATGACCCTGATTGCATTATATGTCATCTAGATTTTCATCCTGGGAAGCTCCAAAAAACGTAACGTTTGCGACATAACGGGAACATGCTTCCGACAAAAAAAAATCGACCAGTTGTATAAAAGCGGAGTAAGTAAGCGTTTCTAATACATATTGAAGGCTCTAGATATCATTTTTGTGTAATATAAGCGTTTTCTAATGCACGATCTAGGAAAAAAAAGTTAATGTTACGCTAAAAACGTTACTTTTTACTTGACAGTGCAGTAGCGTAAATTTTCTAAAAAAAAATCCGTTTCTTCTTAAACTGAAAATTTCTGTGTATCTTTTGTTGCTAAAAAGAAAAGTTCCGTATCCCAGCACAAAAATTAATTTAACTTGTTTAGGAACTGAAGTTTCCTGTTGCTGAACTTAAGTTTTCTGAAGCTCAACGGAAAACTTCCTGTTTCTTGCTAAAAAGAAAAGTTCCGTATCCCAGCATAAAAATAAATCTAAAATTGTTCAGGTACTGAAGTTCTCTCTTGCTGAACGGCGCGGGGAGAAGCCACATCTTCTTTTTCTTTCAAAACGGAAATATCCTGTCAGTAGCGTAAATTTTCTGAACCTCAAAAGAGAAATTATCGTTTCTTGTTAAACTGAAAATTTGTGTGTACCAGCGTAAAGATGTCTGAAAAAAAAAACCAGAAAACTTGCCATTTCTCGCGAAACAGAAGTTTTCCGCACACCAGCGCGAAAATCTCACTGAACTTCACCGCTAGCATACAGAAAACTTCTGAAATGGATCTAAGTGGAATTTTTTTTGCTTGAACAGAAATATTTCTGTTGGCAAACGGAAATTTACAGTACATGAACAGAAAGATAAAGCAGAGAAAAATAAACGTGTCGCATACGGAAAACTCCCGTCTAGGAACGCTTATTTTTGTGAGTGTAGGAACTGGAAGCTTCTTTGCTGGTATACTGCTCTGCTGGGAATCCCAGAATTCCTTATTTCTTCTTTTCTTGTCTGTTGTGCGGTTGGTTCGGAAGGGCTCGTACGCGAAAAATACTGTTTCTTAGTTTCTGGTTACCTGCACTGTCAGAAGTTTCGTAACAGATAGCGCATAACACTTTCAAGAATAACAACTTTTCACTTAGAAATAAAGTGTCATGACCAATTAAGTTTACACTATTTCGTGCCTAGATCTCCAACAACACCTTCAATTAGTAAAAATACTAACGGGAAAGAAAGAAACATAACAGATAACATCCCAAAGTGTTATCTGTTGAAACCGGGCATCCTTCTGTTGTCGTTATGTAACTTCTGACAGTGTAGTATTTTTACCAATTGAAGGTGTTGCTGGAGATCTAGGCACTAAATAGTGTAAACATAATTGGTCATAACACTTTATCTAAGTGAAAAGGTGTTATTCTTGAAAGTGTTATGCGCGATCTGTTATGAAACTTCTGACAGTGTGGATGTTAACTTACGATATCGAAGTTGCTATCGGAAAATAACCTGTCCGAGCCGAAGGCGAGGTGGGTCATGAAAAAGATCTAGCCAGCGCATCGAAGTATTTTATCTCCTTCGTCCGATGGATTAACAGCACAAAATATTACCGACTCCATAATTCATGCTCTACTAAGTCGATAACTGAGTGTGAGTAACCCCTCGATCTGCAGATGGTAATTGCCAGGAAAAGCCTTTACAGAGTACAGCCCTTACGAAATTATTTTCATCCACATGTGATTAAGGAGACTTGTGTCAAGCGATCTGTCTTTTAGAAATGAGGGGAGTTTGTCTCGGCTGTTGATCCAAGCATCATGTTGCCGAAATTATTCTCTAAGGATTAGACAGGGTTGGGAAGCTGCGGTATTAGAAAACAATGCTCATCGGTCGACCAGTAAGCTTATGCAGGGTTGAGTAGACGGCCAAGAATTGCTGTACTCTGTTTAAAAATGGATATAATAATAATTTGTATTTCTTTGTCCTAGACCTCCAAATATTAAAAAAAATGCTTTCTGGTTTGGTTCTGGTCTTGGTTACTCATGTTGAAAATCTAACTAGGTACTGTCAAGAGTTTAACAAGAACCAGAACCTCCGTCTCCCTATCTCTGAAATACGACCATGCGAAGTCGAATAGACTCCCTAAACCCTGCCTGATTCAAACGCGCGTAGAATAGGAGCTACGCGGACCATCACAATTCGTTACCTCTACATACAGCTATATCGCAGTAAAGCCTCGGAGAAGAAATTTTAAAAGTAAAAGCCGATTGGTTATCTAGCATTGTGATTTCACATGCGATGCGCTGCAGAGCAGGTCAGCACGCCTGCTGCTATTTTTCATTTGAAATGCGCAGTGGCGAAGGGGAAAGTACACGGTCACCAAGTCAAAGTTCGGCAAGTAACTCTAGATCAGCTCAGTTTTGTTGGGTATTCATAGTCGCTGCATGGGACCAAAGACGGAGGTTCTATTGGTTTATTTGTTCTTGGTACTGTATAGATACACCTTGGGCCAGCAAATCCGGACTGTTTTTTTTTGGGGGGGAGGGGAGCTTTAAAGCTACTTAAGATTTCACATGCGTCGTTATGGGGAAACCATCATGCGATGCGTCAAAACTTAGGAGCGATGGAGGAAATTCGTAACCGAGTGCGAAAATCGGACTGTATGTGTATATGCCTTAATTCTTCACCCTAGAATGGTATTTGGTAAACATATTCGAAGAGGCATCGGAAGAAAATGAATGACCTTCCCAATTGAACTTCCGTGTTACATCAGCTTCTGAATTAGCATGTTTTTCGAATCCACGAAAATTCCAGCGCGTTACATCGAAAGAGGGGAATGTCAAAACGGATTCCAGTAGTCCAGGAAAAATAAAATTCCGGCTCATGTGATGAAACTGGAAAACCCATTACTGTGCCGTCCAGAGATTTATCTTGTGGTGCCTGGGTGTTTTTCAAGATCCTAATCGAAAGTCAGGGATACTTTGGTTTTCGCCTCTGAGTGAAAACATTTTTTTTTCTTTTTTGTATCTGATCTAGACTGATTGAAACATATCCGTGTATACACCCGTCTCCTTGTAGGCTATGTATGTATCGGCCGAAATCCGGTTGAAATGGAAAATTGAAAGATTTTTTCGTGTAGATAGTTTTTAAAAGATCGATGGGCATGCCAAACCGGAAAATGTTGATAATTTCGTGCTACACCTTCTCCTCGGATGCAATTATAGGCCGGAATCTCCTTGGTCGTAGGCTGTAGGGAAAAATTAGCATGATAAACCGGAAAATGTTACATTTATGCTACAATTTCTCCTCGGATGAAATGCCGGCCGGGATCCCTTTGGTCGTCTATATCGGCCGGAATCCGGTAAGAACGGAAATTCTGGAAAGTTTTTTTGTTATAATCTGCACTCCGTCAATATAAACTGACGGAAACGAGTGATTTGAAGCTTTGTCTGCCTTTATTTTCGTTCTTTTTTCTGTGTTAGGTAAAATATTTTTTTTTGTCTGATCTAGACCGATTGAAACATATCCGTGTATACATCCGTCTCCTAGTATATATGTATCGGCTGAAATCCGGTTGAAACGGAAAATTGAAAGATTTTTTCATGTAGGGGAGGTCGGGGTTGAACCGTACGCGGGTTGAACCGAACAGTTTCAGTTGTGGGCAGACCCAAAGTTGTAAATTCGTGAAATAATTAACTGAGGTTGGCAACAATGTTCTGACTCATGGGACGAAATTTGAACTCTCAGGTGCGAACCGATTCCCAACCAGGCGACTTTTGTTTTGTTCATTGCACAAATCGGACTTACAATTTCATTTTCAGTTAGAGAAGAAGTTTGTTGTTTTGGCGAGTTGGATACAGTTTAGTCCAATGTAGGTTCATTTCTTCATCTTATTAGTCTATTGCGGTGTTCCTACTACTTTCAGTTTTTTCTTGGTGTTATGAGTTCGAATTTCCAAAAATTTTCGGTAAAGTGGTTTGTTCGGATAGTCCAACTCTTCTCCAAGAAGTGAAAACTTGATAAGCGCTTAGTTGTACCACTTATTCGGTCATATTCAGAGCTCATCTTAACATGTCCGGTTCAAAACACCACCCGTCCAAACCAACCCCACCGGTGGGGCTGAACCGGACGATTTTTTGAAAAAAAGAAAAAATCGTGGCGCCAAAACCGGATGAAATTAAATTCTAAAAAAATTACAGAACATAGCCAGTCTCATTATCTTTCATTTCCAATCTTCAAATTTGTTCAAGTTCTACACAAATTGAATTATTAGCCGAAAACGAAAAACGTACGGTTCAACCCCGACCTCCCCTAGATATTTTTGAAAAAATCGATGGTCATGCTCAACCGGAAAATTTTTCTCCTCGGATGCAATTATCGTCCGGAATCTCCTTGGTCGTAGGCTATATTGAAAATTAGCATGCTAAACCGGAAAATGCTACATTTATGCTACATTTTCTCATCGGATGCAGTGTTCAGCCGGAATCCCCTTGGTCGTATATATCGGCCGGAATCCGGTTAGAACGAAAATTCTGGAACGTTTTTTTTTTTTTTTTCTATAATCTGTACTCCATCAATATAAACTGAAGGAAACGAGGGATTTTGCAGCTTTTTCTGCCTTTAATTTTCGTTCTTTTTTCCAGGTGATACACACACACTACTACATCAAGAAAAATGAAGTCTTAAATCAATGCCAGAGCTGGATCGCCGAAATGGAAGCCTTTTCCAGTTCCAGTAAAGCGGTGGCTACTGGGCTATCAGCACTGAAGGTAAGACAAGTTTATTCACGCTTTTGTTTACCTTAAATACCTTAAAATACTTTAAATTACAGCTTGGAGCAATTGAAGTATTTTTCCACCCTGTAGCATTGCCGTCGGTCGGTCGGTCTGTCAGAATTTTTTTGTTCCACATGTTCGAGTTAGGGTACTTCCAGATGTGTTAGGACGATGAAACTTGGCAGGAAAATCAAGGACCCGACCAAACTAACCTGGAAATAATCAGTTTCCCGATCCGATCATCTGGGGGGAGTGGTGGGCCGGGGAATTCTGAGAATTAAGTAGTTTTTGTCACACTTTTTCGAGTTGGGGTACTTCCAGATGTGCTAGGACGATGAAACTTGGCAGGAGCATCAGGGACCCGACCGGACTAACCTGGAAATAATCAGTTTCCCAATCCGACCACCTGGGGGGGAGTGGAGGGCTGGGGAATCCGGAAAACTGGAGTAGTGTGTAACTTTCGAACGGATGATCGGATTGGAATGAAACTTAATAACTGAATAAATGGCATACCTCTGATGTCCCATTTGAAGTCCGGACCGGATTCGACAGCTATGGGGGAGTTGGGGGGGGAGACCGGAAATCTCGAGAAACGGTTAGAATGGAGGGATCGGAGTGAAACTTGCTGGGAAGAACAAGCATCTGCTCCAGATAAATCGTTTATACATTTGGACTGGATCCGGACACTAGGGGGGGGGGGGCTGGAGGGGAGTTTCCCGGAATTCCGGTAATGGCGGTTTTGCGGATTTTCACGACGTAACTTGGGAGGCGAATCAGGGACCCGATCAAACTGACTTATAAATAAAAATTTACATGATCCGATAGTTGTGGGGGGAGTAGCGGGAGGGGGAATCCGGAATACTGAGTCATGCGTAACTTTGGAACGGTTGATCGGATTTGAGTGAAATTTGATAATTGAGCAGAGGACATGTCTCTGGTGACCTTTGTCATGTCCGGACCGGATTCGACAACAATGGGGGGGGGGGGGAATACGTGACCGGCTCAGACTGGGGAGATCGGGATCGAACTTTGTGGGAATAATAAAGAGATGCTCTGGATAAATCACTTACAGAACCGGATTGGCTCCGGCGACTGTGGGGGAGTTTGAGGGGGGGCCGGAATTCCTGTGATCGCGATTTAAGGTACTTCCAGATGTGCTAGGATGATCGAACTGGGCTGGAATATTAGAGATTCGACAAGATTGGCTCAGAAATCGCCACTTTCCAAATCCGACATTCCTTAAAGTTTAACTGAAAAGCCAACTTATTTTTGTTTCATTTAGTTGAATACACTGAATTATCTGGATTCTGCAAAGGGATTTTTTTGTTTTCCACTATCTGCTCTAGTTATGACGTTCAGAATATCTGCGGCCGTCCCCACAGCGAAAATTCTACTATGACGCAGGAAATTTTTATCTAAACACAAACAAGGCTTTTCAGTGGGCAGTGGCGATACTGGTGAAGATTGCTTAGTGCCTGAACAAAAAAAAAGTCGTAAATCTTTCTTGTATGGCATACAACAAATTAGAGGTACCACAAATCACACGGAAATTCCACTATTTGAAAATCGATTATTCCTGAATAGCGGAACAACCAAGTAACGCATTTTCAGCGGGTCTTCAAGCCAATTTAAGTGAATAAGTGATGGGTAACTAGATTGTCCTATCCCAGTTCTTTTCGGTTAAACTTTAAAGTACCAATCTTGACCGCAAATTTAGAAAAATACTTTTAAGCAAATTATACATTTTCATGATCACCATGAGCCCATTATCATTTTTGCCTCAAGGGTTTTGCTTACAAATGAAGTTCTAGCTCCCTGAAAGTGCGCATTTGAACCGCAAGGTCGAAAACTACTTTTTTTCAACAAACGATACATCTCAACCCGTGATCATTTGTGCCACAAGGGTTTTGCTTAAAAATTTATTTGATCACCCTTAAAGTGCATATTTTAACCGAAAAGTGAAAAAAAAATACTTTTTACCAAACGGTATGTATCAATGATCCCTAAGGGCCGATCGTTTTGTCTCAATAGTTTTTCTTACAGATGAATTTCTAGCGCCTATAAAGTGCGTATCATTACAGCCAAGTTCTAAAACAAAATGCTTTTTCTCTAGCTCCCTTAAAGTGCGCAGCTGAACCGCAAAGGTAACCGTAAAAGTACGTTTGATCAAACACTACATCTCAACCCATGCAAGTGCCATATGAGCTTACAGCTCTTGTTCTTCGTGAACGTTCAGATTTAATATTTCACCTTAATAGTATCAATGTTCCTTTCCGTTTAATCTTGATTTGATTTTTAAATTTAGGAATGTTAGAAATATTTTACTGGAATACGTAAGAAAAACTAAACGTTTGGATTTGGGGTTATAATTTTATTTAAAAATATGTGGATTTTTTATGTCTGATAACGGAATTCAGTGTGTATTATTTAGTTTGTCTTTTTGTTATGGCACTTGCAGCTTCGCTCAAGTGCCATATACCGATCACTTTTCGGTCTGTCGGTCGGTCGGTCGGTCTGTCAGGCCACTCATCTCGAGTTAGGGTACTTCCAGAGGTGCTAGGACGATGAAACTTGGCAGGCATATCAGGGACCCGACCAAACTAACTTGCAAATAATCACTTCCCCGATCCGACCACCGTGGAGGGAGTAGAGGGCGGGGGAATCCGGAAAATTTAGTAGTTTTTGTAAAACCCCTACCCCTTTCTTTACACTAGTAGGTCTGCGCGCGGCGTGACGTCACTCTTTGCATCGGATCACTCTGTTAACATTGGAAAGAGCTAGTGCATTCAAGGGTCAAAGGGGTTTGTATCTGTGGTGCAGTGCGGGGGAATATGGAAAATTGAGTGTTGTGTAACTTTCGAACGGGTGATCGGATTGGGACGAAACTTAATACCTGAATGAATGACATATCTCTGATGTTCCATTTGAAGTCCTAACCGGATTCGACAGCTATGGGGGAATTGGGGTGGGGGAAGACCGGAAATCTCGAGAAACGGTTATAATGGAGGGATCGGAGTAAAACTTGCTGGGAAGAACAAGAATCTGCTCCAGATAATTTGTTTACACGTTTGGACTGGACCCGGACACTTGGGAGGGGGGAGGTGGAGAGGAGTTTCACGGAATTCTGGTGATGACAGTTTTTGGGATTTTCACGACGAAACTTGGGAGGCGTATCAGGGACCCGATCAAACTGACTTGTAAATAAAAATTCACTCGATCCGATAGTCGTGGGGGGATCGGAGGGAGGGGGAATCCGGAATATTTAGCCATGCGTAACTTTGGAACGGGTGATCGGATTCGAGTGAAATTTAATAACTGAACAGAGGGCGTGCCTGTGGTGATCTTTTTCATGTCCGGACCGGATCCGACAACAATTGGGGGGGGAATACGTGACCGGATTGGACTGGAGAGATCGGGATGGAACTTTGTGGGAATAACAAACAAGTCCAAACTGAACCGGATTGGCTCCGGCGACTGTGGGGGGAGTTTGAGGGGCGGGTCCGGAATTCCGGTGATCGCGAGTTAAGGTACTTCCAGATGTGCTAGGACGATGAAATTTGGCTGGAATATTAGAAATTCGACAAGATTGGCTTAGAAATCGCCACTTTTCAAATCCGACCATTCCCTAAAGTACCAATCATGACCGCTAATTAAGAAAAATACTTTTAAGCAAAATATGCATTTCCATGATCCCCATGAGCTCATGATCATTTTTGCCTCAAGGGTTTTGCTTACAAATGAATTTCTAGCTCCCTTAAAGTGTGCATCTTAACCGCAAGGTCGAAAAGTACTTTTTATCAAACGATACATCTCAACCCATGATCAGTTGTCCCACAAGGGTTTTGCAAAAAAAATAATTTCTTGCCCCCTTAAAGTGCGCAAATTAGTGCGGAAAAAAAAAAACTTCTGATCATACGTATATATCAATGATCCCTAAGAGCCTGCTATCATTTTTGCCTCAAGGGTCTTCCTTACAGATGAATTTCTAGTGCCTTTAAAGTGCGCATCATTACAGCCAAGTTCAACGATAATATACTTTTTCTCTAGCTCCCTTAAAGTGCGCATCTGAACCGCACAGTCGAAAATTACTTTTGATCAAATAATACATCTCAACCCTTGCAAGTGCCATATGAGCTTACAGCTCTTGTTTTTGTTTTCTCTTGTTTAGTTAGATTGTATGTACAAAATTATGTGATTGTAGTTTATTTTAGATGTTTAGTTTTGTTTCTTTGTTAGTCGTGAAATGCCGTAAGGCTAAATCATGTAATAAATTCATCATAGCGGAGCAACGAAGTAACACATAACAAATTTACGCAGTAATCCTTTATTTATCTACTGATCATAGTCGTAAAATATGACTTTTCATTTTTGTCCCTAATTTGTGTGAATTTCTTTATGGTAATGACACAGTATATTATCACATTAGCGGCTTGGTTTGGCACAGATGAGTGACTTCGGATTTAGCATAAAAGTAATGTATCATGCAAAGTCTCTCAGCTGTGTAAATTGGGAAAACTTATTTTTACTACTGTTTGACAGATGCAATGTGAAGTTACGACCGTTCATGTAAAAAGCTGCCGCATAAATTATTCAAATCTTTGCCGGGAATGGGGAATAATTGCTTGGAAATGCTGGGAACAGACGATCAGGGTGAGGGGATACTCACTAGCCAAACCCATGTGACCAGGTGCCGGAGGGTGAGTATCCCCTCGGGTCAGGGTAGGGCGATCGCGGAGTGGATTTATTTCCAGGCTTATTCACCATTATCAGTCCCGTACGGCAAAGCTGAGACTTTTTTTCAAGTTGATGATGAAAGTGCTGAAAATCCGGTGGAAATCTTGACCGTGTATCCGCATAAAAGTCTGTCAGTTTCACCAGATTTTCAGCTGTAGCTTCGCGAAGGTGTTTAGAAACAGGTCAGTCAATAGCGGAATTAACCAGCCGAGGAGACTTTTAATTTTTGGGATCCCAAAATGTAAATGACGGGATACCCATGACTTTGTAAAGTTGTCTGTCTGTTAGCACGATAACTCTCGAAGGTAACGAGATAGTGTGGGGAAAAAATATATAAGATGCTAAACGGGCTCGAAAAAAACGCGATTCAAATGTTATCGAAGACCTAGTTTTTGGGGCTGCAATTTATGTTGTGCCAACATCATGAGAGGAAAAGGCCGCAGAGGCTATTTTCAGATTTCAGGTTCACTCAGTCATTGTACATTGTTCAATTCGTGTAATGTAAGAACACATGCTTCGCCCAGGTGGTCTCTCTGGTGCATGTTTGTGCTACAATTTAAATTACAATCTCTCCTGCTGTACAATCAGCAATATTTTGTTTGTAAATCATGATCCAAAATTTTTTGAAAAGGTTTACTGGTATGGAGGATAATAAACAGAAGAAAATAAGAAATGAAAATAGTAAACTGAAACATGAGCTGTAAGCTCATATGGCACTTGCAAGGGTTGAGATGTATTATTTGATCAAAAGTAATTTTCGACTGTGCGGTTCAGATGCGCACTTTAAGGGAGCTAGAGAAAAAGTATTTTATCATTGAACTTGGCTGTAATGATGCGCACTTTAAAGGCACTAGAAATTCATCTGTAAGGAAGACCCTTGAGGCAAAAACGATAGCAGGCTCTTAGGGATCATTGATATATACGTATGATCAAAAGTATTTTTTTTCCACTAATGCGGGTAAAATGCGCACTTTAAGGGTGCAAGAAATTATTTTTTGCAAAACCCTTGTGGGACAACTGATCATGGGTTGAGATGTATCGTTTGATAAAAAGTACTTTTCGACCTTGCGGTTAAGATGCACACTTTAAGGGAGCTAGAACTTCATTTGTAAGCAAAACCCTTGAGGCAAAAATGATCATGAGCTCATTTGGATGATGGAAATGCATATTTTGCTTAAAAGTATTTTTCTTAATTTGCGGTCATGATTGGTACTTTAAGGAATGGTCGGATTTGAAAAGTGGCGATTTCTAAGCCAATCTTGTCGAATTTCTAATATTCCAGCCAAATTTCATCGTCCTAGCACATCTGGAAGTACCTTAACTCGCGATCACCGGAATTCCGGATCCGCCCCTCAAACTCCCCCCACAGTCGCCGGAGCCAATCCGGTTCAGTTTTGGACTTGTTTGTTATTCCCACAAAGTTCCATCCCGATCTCTCCAGTCCAATCCGGTCACGTATTCCCCCCCCCCCAATTGTTGTCGGATCCGGTCCGGACATGAAAAAGATCACCACATGCACGCCCTCTGTTCAGTTATTAAATTTCACTCGAATCCGATCACCCGTTCCAAAGTTACGCATGGCTAAATATTCTGGATTCCCCCTCCCTCCGATCCCCCCACGACTATCGGATCGAGTGAATTTTATTTACAAGTCAGTTTGATCGGGTGTCCCTGACACGCTCCCAAGTTTCGTCGTGAAAATCCCAAAAACCGTCATCACCAGAATTCCGGGAAACTTCCCTCCACCTCCCCCCCCCCCCCCCAAGTGTCCGGGTCCAGTCCAAACGTGTAAACGATTTATCTGGAGCAGATTCTTGTTCTTCCCAGCAAGTTTTACTCCGATCCCTCCATTATAACCGTTTCTCGAGATTTCCGGTCTTCCCCCACCCCAACTCCCCCATAGCTGTCGAATCCGGTTCGAACTTCAAATGGAACATCAGAGATATGTCATTCATTCAGGTATTAAGTTTCGTCCCAATCCGATCACCCGTTCGAAAGTTACACAACACTCAATTTTCCATATTCCCCCGCACTGCACCACATATACAAACCCCTTTGACCCTCGAATGCACTAGCTCTTTCCAATGTTAACAGAGTGATCCGATGCAAAGAGTGCACGCCGCGCGCAGACCTACTAGTGTGTAGAAAGGGGTAGGGGTTTTACAAAAACTACTAAATTCTCAGGATTCCCCCGCCCTCTACTCCCTCCACGGTGGTCGGATCGGGGAAGTGACAATTTGCAAGTTAGTTTGGTCGGGTCCCTGATATGCCTGCCAAGTTTCATCGTCCTAGCACATCTGCAAGTACCCTAACTCGCGATCACCGGACCGACCGACCGACCGACCGACAGACCGACCGACGGAAAAGTGATCGGTATATG
The DNA here is from genome assembly GCA_023053555.1 of Branchinecta lindahli. Lineage (NCBI taxonomy): Eukaryota > Metazoa > Arthropoda > Branchiopoda > Anostraca > Branchinectidae > Branchinecta > Branchinecta lindahli. The sequence goes on along the minus strand of JAKZAO010000005.1, from coordinate 9,069,482 downwards.
GCACTTGAGCGAAGCTGCAAGTGCCATAAAAACAACCTAGGTACTCAACTCAACCAACATGATATGAATCCCCAGAATGAAATTGCGAAAGTTATTCCGAAACCGTTTCTCGTGCCTTTTTGCGAAGACCCATTGGGTTTGACTGAAAATTTCCTAATATTACTTGGTCCTCTGAGAGGTAACATCTCAGTGTCTTAAGTGATTGCCTCTAGACACGTTTGCTCTACAAGTTAAACTAATTCCTTCAATTGTATAATCAGTAATGTTTGTTTGTTAGTCACGACCCTATTTTTTTTTGAATAGGTTTACTCATGCCAAAAAAGAAGTAATCTATTTACGTCCGTTAAAATGTTTAAATGATTCTCCTTGTTAAGAGTGAATAGTCGGTGTGTTGTTAGAAGGTGTGCATAGCAACGGCTATGTTTGCCTTATGACTAGAAATGTTATGAGACGATGAATGTGAATCCAGTTTGTGAACGAATGGACAATCTATGGAAAGAGGGTAATAGGCTAGCGGCAGTCTAATCGGGAATATCTCAAGTCCCTCAAGGCTCTCAACCCGTTCATGAAATCTGGGATGGAATAATCCATCTCCCGTTTTTAATTTGATATGAACAACCAATGAGAGAGGAGCGTCCTAAACGTCTTAAAAACCGGTCTTATAAATACCGGATGACGAACAGGTGTGTCTGTAGTGGGGCCTGGGCATACCTTGATTGACTTAAAAATGATGAAAAAGGAAGAGTTAGCAAAGTCAATAGCCAGAAAACAGGATTTCAAAATAGCTACAAAATTGAGAAAAAGGCACAGAATTTGAATATTTTTGGAAACATGACTTAGAAAGTAATTTTTTGCCTCTTGACTGTCAGGACAGCTTGTACATTTCATCTTAACATTTTCACGATCGAGGTAGTGTAAAATCGAGGTTGGATATCCCTCCTGTACTGTACTTTTAGAAAACAAAAGACAGGAAAAACATTCTCATGTCGCATCACATTCAAAATGACAGATTACTCTTATTCAGTTCCTGGAACAAGAAATCGCAATCCAACAATTTACTTGGAGTTAAGAGAACTTGAATTCTCATCAATATGATCGGAAAAGTTGACCAGGTCATGATTGTGAACTATGAATGAAAAAGTCATCAGGGGTATTTGTTAACGCGTGCAGTCCGGTAACTGATTTTGTACTCTCGAACATGATCTGTCTCGAAAAGATGTAACACTTCAAAAGCCGCCTGGGCTCTCAATGGCACAAAACTAAGCGTCCATAGCCAGGGAACGCTGGTGTTCTGGACACACTCACGCCCGCTGTACAAAGAAAACCTATACTATGCCTACGAATGAGTTTCTCACTCTAAAGTAAATCCCGATGCTAAATGATAACTTATCACTAACAATTTTAATTTATTTATTCCTTGCCGAATCTTTCCTTCCACCACAAGACACGAGCAGGGTTGCCACTTCACCAAAATAAAATTCACTACCCAAGTAGCAAAAAAGTACTACCAGAGGAGAAAAAGTACTACCTAAAAGTACTACCTTAGCCTACTTGACGTCAGTATTCGAACATCCCAACTTCCCAATCACAGTATAATATTCAGGTTTTGCTTCATACGAATCCACCCTCTGTTGTGGGGTCACTGTCCAAGGTGGGACAAGATTCCAGGCATCAAACATTTCTGTAATAGCAACACATTTCGGTCAAGATAGATAAGAAATGAAAGAAGACATCCAACATTTTCGCAAGTATTAATGATGGCAAATAATCCGGAACAGCCAATCACTCTGTCAAAAAACCCTATTGAATTGACGCACCTTTCGTCACACACACTGCTAGAACAGGAAATAACAAATGAAGGAATCAACCGAGTCTGCAATAAAATAAAGGCGGTTCAGTACCTCCAAAACATGTTCAAAATAACTATCAGGGGGTAGCTTTGTTTGGGTCACTATAAACCGGAACACCGGAACCTCCGCCACCGGAACCGATGGCTTTGGAAACTAACCTAACCTAACCAAAAGGTTAGGTTAGGTTAACCTTATACCTAACCTTTTGGTTAGGTTAGGTGAGGGAGGTTCCGGTTTTCCAGTGACCCCTTTGTTTTGATCAGACGGTACATCGATTTTCCGCGTATCTTCAGGCAAAAGTTTGCTAATCTGAAAGTTTGGTCGGCTGGGAAACCTTAAAGTAACATTCTATGTCGGGCTGCAGCCAACTCCAATCGCTTGAAGTGGGCTTAGGGCAAAGAAGACAAACAAGGGCAGTAATAGTGAAAAAAAAGTCAGTCCGTCCGTCGATTTCCGAGATATGATGGATTATAATCGATCTAAGATTAGATCAGCTTTCTTCTAAGATTAGATCAGCTTTCTTCAAGTACCTGAAGTTCCTCCTCCGACTCCCTCTTTACACCAGAAATACATACCTGGAGAACGAGTATAAATTATGCAATATTTTAACTCAGCTGCCCGAGCTTGAAGATCATGCTCGCTTAAAAGCTCTAAGCGGTCTTTCTGAATGTGTATGTACATATTTGATCTACTGTGCCGTTTGCTGAATGTTCGATTTTTCGTGTTTTGTATATACGTTAATATGAAGTTTCTTGTTCGTTTATTTATTTATTTTTTTTCTCGTTGTTTATTTACTCCGCCCATTCTTCTTTTGTTGTTTGGCGGGCTATAAATAAAATTCATTCATTCATTCATATATGGAGTTTACTCGAAGCAAAACCAAAAATAACCACATCGCCTCCCTTAGAAAATTAACATAAACATATGTAAACTCTATAATAAAGAAAAAGGAAGGGAAAGGAAGAAAAAAAAATCCTGCAGTTAGGCCTAGGCCTTCTCGGTTCCTGGTCGCAAAAACCCACTTTAAAAAAAATCAACACTCCATGTCCATAAAATAAAATGAAAAAAATGGATTCTGGGCAAAACTATACTTTAACATTCATTTTATCCCACACGATTGGCCCACCATCATTATGGAAAAAGTTAACGTTTGTATAACGTATTGAAATGGTTATGAACTTGAAAAGAAATGTTCCCTCGTCTTTCTTTGGCCGATCGCGAGTGAGAAAACCTTGTTTAAGGGAAATTCCCGATTTCATGTGAAGATTTTTTAAAACTAATTTTAAGAAGCAAATTCTTAAATTCACAAAATTTTTAAAAATGATGATACCAGCGAAGTCACGATCTCTATTATTCCAATGATAGCCTGATCCATTTTCCAGTCCTGATCCAGTCTTCAGATTTGGGTTCGAACTGTTTTGGGTTACTCTCAACTTCTCAAGATGAAACAAGTTTCCTGGAAACAGCGATAGTACACGGTAACAAATTTCGAGAACAAAAAGAAAAAAGAAGAAAAAACGTATTAAAAATTTTCGTAAGTACTGTTCAGGAGTTCATTTTTAAAATTCCTAGATAGGACATCTTTAAGTACTATCGGATGATTCATGATGCTCGTGAAAGGAACTTTAAGAATCCCGGCATCGCCGAACTGTTCACTGGCAATGATCGAAGGGGTTAGAGACACTGAGGTTTGCAACTGAAATTTTATTCACCCACTGCACTAAATGAGAACTAGTGGAGTGTAATAAAATAAACAGAAAAAGGAAACACAAAGTACATGAACAAAAACAGATACACTTAAACATAGACGGTAGCCTACCTAATCATTCCTGGCCGCACAGACGGGTGATCCAGGGGTGGTTGCAAGAGCGAATCACACGAGCACGAAGATCTGATGACAGTCAACTGATGTGTTTGATTTCAAAACAGTTTCCGGGAAGAGGGTGAGGTAAAGGACGTGAGGAAGGGCTACAGCAATTTACAAAATAGCAATATTTTGTACAAAATAGCAATATTTTGTACTAAATAGCAATTCAGTGTTATGTAAACACTGAAATATGTAAAGTTTTTATCAGAAGGAACAATTTGCAAATATTTGTACGATAAGTTGTTCGAAAAAAAAACACCATGGAAACATGACATCCCCCAACCCCTGTAATAATCGCCTGTCACTCTTTTCTCCGGATTCCGGTCCATCCTTGCAAATATTTTCAATGTCTTATATTTTCTTTCTTGCTTGAATATGTTTCTATGTAGCAGAACTATGTTTAGTTCCAGAAATCCTATCTTGTCTTGGCGGTGGGCCACAAAAGAGGGTGGGTTTGTCTGAAGCAAAAGCTGAGCATTGGATTACAAGTGCAGATTTGGGCTCGGACTATTTGAATTATTTGCCCCTCACGCCCTGATCTTCCTCCATTAAGATTGTAGCCAGCAAACAACAATAGCAAATTCATGAATTTTTGTATCAACTTGCAAAGAGTTAATCCCTGCATATATTTTGAATGTCGTATTTCATTATATTTTCTTGCTATGTAGCACAACAATGTTTGTTTCCAGAAATCCTATTTTGTCATAACGATTGGCCACAATCAAGGCCGTATCCAGGGGGGGGGGTCGACCCCCCCCCCCCCCCCCGAAACCCACAAAAGTAATAGTTTTTTGTAGGCTTTAACCACTGATCTATGTATTTTTTGTACTTTTTGGTCCGACCCGTGGGCAAAAACCTCCCGAAATAAATTCCGCGTGCAACCCCCTCCCCCGAAATAAATTCCTGGATTCGGGCCTGGCCACAATAGAGGGTGGGTTTGTATGAAGGTTTGGCAAAGGTTTGTAATGCACGTTTGGGTTCGTACTGTAAGCTATTCGAATTCTCTGCCCCTCATGCTCGTGATCTTCCACCACCATGTAGCCAGCAAACACCACTCCTAAATGCGATATGTCACTTAACTTCCGAAAATATTTACATCATCTCCACATGTCGGAAATTCCAACCGCAAATTGCCGAGGTGCCCGCAACTTTGGAACTAATTGCATATAAATTTGGCGCCGTGTTAGTTAAAGTAGTAATTCGTGACGGAGAAACCTATACTTACGTGCGTTCGATTTTCGACGAGGCGGGTACTATGACACATGGTATAATCCGAAACGAAATGCAGCATTTGACTACTGTTTCTTCCCCGAATTCTTGGTGTTTTCTTCATGTTTTGATGGGGGATTTTCAGTATCGAATGACAAAATAAGAAAATTAGGCACCCACCTATGAGCCCCACTTACTTTAGCGGCCCTGCATCGAGGAATTTATTTAATTTATTTTATTTTATTTGAATCTTGAAAAAAAATATTTGTCTGCATCAATACGCTACGTTACAGGATATTTCTGTTATTACCTTTTAAGTGTTATTTCTTCAGTTAAGAAGACTTCAAAACATACTGTTTCTGCTCAACACCAATAAGTTCTTCTCTGGAAATATTGTAAACACTGACACATTCGTTTACTGCCTTCAGGTTGCTAATTGCAAATGTGTAACTCCTTTTCTTGCCTCCTGAATACAGGCGGCGACGCCGGATTCTTAAATTCCTTCCATGCGCTTAGTGAATCAACAGTGAATTATTAGCAGGATTATAATTTGAGAGTTTAAATATCAGCATGTAATATGTTCATCTTAATATTTTGAATGTCTGTTTTAATGTAAAATTGTACCTTGATCAATGTCTTTTTTGTACTTTTTGTCCAACCCGCGGGCAAACCCCTCCCCCCAGCCCCCCCGAATAAAATACTGGAGACGGACCTGCATGTGGATTCAAAATCTTATCAGACTGTGTATGCGTCCAGGCTTTCATTCTGACTTTGAAAGTAACTTATTATGTTTATATTTTACGGAAACACGAAACGGACAGATTTGCACCACGTATTTTCGCTAACTTTAAAGGATCCCTCTTGTTTATTCTGTCTTTTGTGTTATCCCTAGCTGCCTTATGGAATTATAAGATTCGGAAATCCCCGCCTTTCGCTGTTGTTTCGTTTTGGCGCTTTTCCGACCCAGCCGAGTTTTGCCAGTCACGCAACATAAACTTCGATGAAAGCTTCAAGGTCCATCGAAAACTCATTCACACATAAGGACACGTGAAGATTCAAAGGTGGTTTTCCTTTTTGGAAGACATGGTACGCCATGAGGCCTATCTTCTTTGTTTTGCTTTTCCCACTTTTTAAAGTTTAACTGGAAGCCAACTTATTTTTGTATCATTTAACAGAATACATCGCATTATTTGGATTTTGTATGGGGATTATTTTTTGTTTGTTCACTATTTGCTCTAGAATGACGTTCAGAATATCTACGGCCGTCCTCACAGCGCAAAATTCTACTATAACGCGAAAAATTTGAATCTCAATCGAAACGAGGCCTTTCAGTGGCCAGTGATCATCTTGCGGAAGGTAGCTCACTGCGTGAACACTTATTTTTCGTAAATCCTTTTCGTCAAGCACACAAGGTACAAGCGCATAGAGGTACCAAAAATCCGGCAGGAAAATTCCACTATTTGAAAATCGAATATTCGTGTGTAGCGGAGCAACGAAGTAACGCATTTTAATCGGATCTTCAAGCCTCTTTAAGTGAATAAGTGATGGGTAACTAGATTGTCCTATCTCAGCCCTTTTCGGTTAAACTTTAACAACTGCCCGTTAAGTTTTGCGCCCAGCCTCTTCGTCGGAGATTGGGAAAGCTGGATAGAGTTGACAAGCGCTAACAAGAAAATCGCCAGCTTTAGTTGGAAAGTAATGATATTTCGGAAAACGATATTTCTGGGCCATTTCATCATGAAAAGACCGTTTCTAGTAAGAGTTGTGCTTTAACGGGTAACTTCGAAAGTGGTTTCTGTTGAAATATGTGCGCACTTTGTGTATCCTTGTGTTGAATATTATCAAAAGTTCCTTCTAAATAAAAAGCTTCATCCCGCTTATTTTCGATTTTCCGATCACAGTTGTTTTCATGATTTTGCTCTCTGGCCACATCTAATATTCTCAGGGATAAGCTTCACATTGTTAAAGGACCCCTCGCACCATTTACTCTTCATTTTAAGGCTCTGCTTTCAATAAATTACCCACGGCTCTGGCTGTTTTAAGCCTTTTTCGAAACCCGTTGACTTATAGCGAAAATAGGGAAAAATTTACATAACCGGTTCTTCTGATGGACAAACTTCTCGCAGACTACCGTCGACAGCGTGAAGGTTCGCAAAGAGGTTTCATCGAAGGTTGCAAACACGGCAAGCGAGAAAATGAACGAGGTTTTCTTAGAGGGGTTAGAATATACCGTACGAAATTCGGGTCTACGGGTTTAGAAATGGATGGAGTGATTGCGGAAGTAGGTTACGTTAGTATCAAAGATAAGACAGGTCCTTTAAACCTCGCCCCGTCTTTCGCGTCATTTGTGATTGGTTCAGTCGGAGCTACAGATTAATCAGAGACAGCGTTTGTTGGCTAGGAAATAGTTTATTTTGAAAGTTTCTTTTGAGCAGTTTGCGCATCCTTTTGTCAAATGTTACAAAACTTCTGACAATGCAGTTGATGATATATTTGGGCGCGGTTTCCTGTGTCCATTAAAAGCCAAGATAGAACCGGATAACATCCTGTTCTGTCATAGGGGATAGAAAACTTCACAACAGTTTAAGAAACAAAGGGTATGAAAGGATAGAAAATAAGGTGTGAAATGTGACCGGTCATTGTTTCAGGTCGGAAAGGATTTACCCTGTTTTTCTTCTCAGGGATCGGGTGCTATTTTGGGAACAATATTTTTGAAGATAGGTCAGAATGATGTATTTTCGGCCTTCCGGATTTGTTAGCTGGATTTTTAATTGGGTGGGAGACTCGATTAATGACAACAGCTTATGAAACAAGACCAAAGGTTTCGATGGGATCCCAAAAATTTAATATTTGACCAGACAACTACGTCTTCTCTACGCCAGATCCAGTCTTCGCCAGGCTAATCATCTGAGAAAATTAAGTTCAGATATACCTGTATAAGCCATATTTATTTTGACGATGCTGATCGAAGCTTCCTGCTTTACTTCTACCAAATTTCCGTTTTCGGCCGAATTCCAAGCGAACTACTTGTCCAGCCAAAAAAAGATAGTTCAGAAACGAATTCAGCGCAGATTCGGTCAGATGGTGTTTTAGAATTTGATAGCCTGATTTGTAATTTGGGTTACACTTTGTGTAACAAAGGGTTGAGGAAGTGAAAAAAAGGGGGGAAAGAACTCGGTAATTATTTAGGGTTGGAACCGTGTTTTTCTCCTCAGGGTTGGGTTGCTGTTTTGGGAACAATATTTTCCAAAAATAGGTCAAAATAATGTATTTTTGGTCATACGGTGTTCCGTATCTGACAGCCGGATTTGTAATTAGGTGGGAGGTTTTGACCGTTCACAACAGTTTGTGAAACAAATTGTTAAAGGGGTAAAAAAAAAGGTTTCGAAAAGTAGTCAGTAGTTTTTTTTTGTCGAAAAGGATTGTACCCTGTTCAAACGACAACGACACGACAAACGACGATTCACGTAAGGCCTGACTCTTCATCAGTAAGCTTGGCCGGAAGGAGGCACTGATTGGCAGTGGGCCTATGCTAGGGATTGTCATGGGCTTCATGGGCTTACCTCTTCGTCACATAGGCAGTATTAAAATTTGGTCTCCTAGAATTCTTACCGCTCTTGCTAATGACCAGGGGTAGAGGGTAGCCAAAAGCATCATGACTTTTTTGATTTCAAGATCCATGCTCCGCCACTGCTATCCTGAGTTCTCAAACGTGGTTCATGACAATAATAATGGTCAGAAGCCTGCCGCATGAGTGGATTATTCAAAAGTGAAGCAGTGAACGCCAAATAATTAGCGATTGTTCATTACATCGTGTAAAGTGTCATACATTGGTATTCTGTTCTTCTCAGTAAATCTGTCCTTGTAAGGCAGTAATATATACGGGAGAGGACATGAATTGAATTAAACCGTTACACAGAAGATGTGAATGGCGAATCGCACCTAATTACCAACATCTTCCGCGCCTAGTATGGGGCTACCATAAAATCTCAGGGAATGTTTAATCTCGTCCTTTGGTGTTCTTGACTCTACTGAGAACATTACTGCACCGTGCAGAATGCGGGGAGGGGGGGGGGTCTGAAACTGCAATGACGGAATACTACGACATTAGCCTACAGATCTGATTTTCCGGAGACACCTCAGAACGGAACCATTAACGTGAAGGGTTGGAAAACGTAGTATCGTAGAGTCGTACCACCGGCAATTCTTGCGAAAACATGTCCAGCTCTGAAGGCCCAGGCAGGGGGGAATGGACATCTTATGATTGTTTGCACCATATCTCTCGAAATTAAAAATCGTTCTGGAGTTGCTTCAGTGGTGCCATTTCAGTAAACCGTCGGGGGGGGGGGGCAAAGATCAAACCTGGTCTTATTACTCAACCTCACAATTTAATTACTGTTTTGGGGTATTTTAAAATCAGTTTTCGAATGTAGCTTAAAGTAACGTGGTTGCTTTGCATTTTGAAATCTATTTACGGGCCAAAAAATGTTGCCAAGGTAGAAGATTTTGTTCCCGACGAAATCTGTGGGGAGCTCACTTCTGTCGTAAGGTGTGCAGGGTCCGTGCCTATTTGGCTCTGTACGCCAAAGCTGTCAGTGAGCAGCCCCTCGATTGGATCCGGTCATCATCGCGAAACCTGGTTTAACTTTTAGGCTCATCACCGAAAGCTTTGAATTACGTACGATCAGGGACCCATAAATATCCTTACAGGGGTCCTGTCATTTCCTATGCTTCTATATTGATATGATGACCGAACCATCCAGTTTCCAAGAATTCCCGCTCGAGTCGATGGGCATTCTTGTTTGCCTCATTGGACGTGCGCACCAAAGAGACTCCTCCTTCAAGGTGCCAGCAGCCAATCCCAAATTTTGTCTATCTGGTCTTGAACGTTATTGGACCGTGGGTATTTCTCGAACTACACTCCGTGCGCTCAAGATAGCATCAGAAATCTTTATTTGTAAAGGAAATTTATGGGTCCCTGGTATGATATATATCACCTTACCCTTACTCCAGCATAGATTATGCCGGTTTCGTCCTAATCTGGATACAGGTCCGCACATGGTTGCCACGAATGTGCTCATTTTGACATTTTCTTCAAAAGATATTACGTACAGAAAAACGTAGCACTAGTTATTAGATCACTTCTTAGTAGAACTTAGTAGTTTTCTTCAAAAGGACACTTTTTGTTCTGCGCCGACTAATTTTTGCTTCAATAGCACAAGTCTAGTTCGATGAACATCCATACATTAATTTGAGTAGTTTTGCACATAAAACTGTAATACATCAGACTGTTTCAATGCGGATTTTTTGTAGGAATAGCCGAGGGAATAGCACTGTTTTCAAGAAAATAACAGTTTTCCCGATCTTTAGTAGCACGAAACATTTCACCGATGTGGCAACCCTGATCCGAGTCCAAGCGTCGTGGTATGAGCGGACTAATTTTGTATGCGTTAAATACAATGTCTGCGATTAGTTGTGAAGCAGTAATTGCGATGAAAAGCAGTTGTTATGACTTTTGACTGTTATTGGTAGCGAGGTAGAGCAGTTTTGTTTAAGTATTTTACTGAACCAAATCCAAACATAGAAACCCTGAAGAACATAAACATGACATTCATACATCTTTCAGTTTGACCACTTCGCAGCATAATTTTTTTTTCCTTTGAATACAGTTATATCAATACCCGAATTCTAACTTGAATTCATTACTTAATAAATAAATAAACTAACCCGTCCGGGCCATCCGGGTTTCTCAATACTTTGTTTTAGGACTTGTCTTAGGACTTAAACCTTGTTTTTAGGACTTTTCTTCTTCTTCTTCTCTGGATCATCCGGGGATTGGTAACTGTGACTCATAATCAACCAAATCAACATAGATAGCGGGGCCAATCTGAAATAAATATAAATGTGTGTTATTTACTGCACAACAGCAGTATAGTTCTATGTGAGTCCTCACCAACTTCCATGACTTTTCTGCAGCCTCTGCTCGTATTATTTATTTAAGTAGGGATGAACCTGCTTCCCAGGCAACCGTGTACATCCACATAACAGAGTGCGTAACGCCCTCTCATCCAGACTGGGGGTATAAGTAACATTGGTTTACAGCTCCTCGAATGACTGATATAAACAATAAAACCTCAGGGACCCGCGTTGTCTAACTTTCAAACGGATGGCGTAAACTTGGCGTTTTTGCTATCCAGAATAAGGGCCTGGAAGCTCTTCCCAAGGTGTACTTAGTAAAGTACGTGATGTGATAGAACTGCGTCTGTGAACTGTGGCTCGAACTCGAAGTAATTGGGGAAGGGGGCGGGATCAGGACGATGCATATTGGTCTTGTTTTATCGAGTCCTGTGCCATCGGTCGCTATTTTTGTCTTCGGTCCGAACCCCGAATTAATTTTGCACCTTTATTGTTTTGCGTTTAATTAATGTTTGATTTTTTTGTATGCTTATTGATGTTTAATTAGGGTTAGATTTGTGTCTGGTATGTAGTAATTAATAATAATAAACCTTGATCTGGCTTTGATCTTCTACAACGTCCTTACTTTCAAGGCCAGGATTGTGAATGGGTCTCCGTGACGCTGTGAAATCATCAGGTGTTACAAGCATTTTATAAGTCCGTGTCCAAATTTCTCATATGAGGAAATAGAGGGTACGGTAGGATGTGAACAGAAATAGCGTATATTAAGCCCGTCTTTAAAGATTCATATTTCCTTTTTAGAGGCACTTCAGCATGCTTAAAGAAGAACTAGACAAGCTCCCTTGTCCGCCGAAGTTACAGCAAATAGACATGCCTGAGATGCCCCTCCCCTCACAGCCAGAACCGGTTGCTGGTCCCTCAGGCTCCGCCTCCAAACCAGTTTCAGCGAATCACGATGAAGCCGGAGATCCACCATCTTTGGCCAAGAAGAAAAGTAAGGTCACGAAGCTGATTGACCTCGAAGAAGCATCCGAGCTTGACTTATCCGAGTTGTTGGGTGAGTCGATCGTTATCTAAATTTGGTGACTGTATCTTCATTGATAGTTTAGCTGGTAGCTAATGGTCTCCCTGAACTTATTCCGTTCTTGTCTTCTTTGTAACGAATTTTCGAGCCCGGTGCCCACTTTAAAGATCAACTGTGGGACTTGTTCATTTATAATAGTATATTATTCATTCATAATAATATAAGAAAAATATTTTCCCTACTACAAAGCATATCGAAAGTTATGTGGGACATTTTGAACTTCAAGGGATAACAACATACTCCAAGTCCAAGGAGGCCGGGGATTGGCTGCTGGAGATGAGTCTCCGCCTTGAGAGAGGAGTCAAGTGTGACAAGTGACAGGTTTCTTTGGCCCCGCCCTGGGGTAGGAGCTACATGATCTGAAGTTACTGCTGCGGCCTGCGGTTTGTATTCGCCTTACGGTTAGACGATTGTTTGGTAAGGTGGCTTTGAAGTACAATGGTTGGATCAGTCCATCATGATGTCGTATTAAACACCCTAGAATACAAGATTAGATCAGAAATCAGCCGATTCCTAGACAATTTATTTTCACCAACGTATCATTGCGGCCTACTAATCTTAGAAAAAGCATTTACGATATTCCACAAGATCAGATAAATATTATTTGGATCCGCGGGTCCCCTAAAAAGATTGGGGCTCATAGTCCGCTGCCTATATTTGGACATCCCGCAATGTGATAGTTTAGTTTAGTTCAATTATATAAAAAAATTATATACTAAGAACCGAGGGGCTACCCGCTCCCCGGCACCTGATGTACACCCTTTCCTGGCACCAACAGAAATCAGCGCTGCCGGCACTGATGCCGGCAATAAATTAGGCGATTGATCTCTCAAACGCTTCTAAACATACTTATTGTAATGAACACGTGCCAACCGGTGCCGACACCGGCCGGGCACCGTGGCACTGGGTACTTGCTGTACAGTAAAATCGAGAGTGGGCAACCCATCGCTAAGAACAGTTTTGACTCGAACAACACTGCTGTTACGGGTCTAGGCGAGAACCCCCCCGGACAAAAAAACCCGGTACCAAACCCCCCCGACCAACCCCCCCCCCCCGGTACCAAACCCCCCGGTACCACCCCCCCCCCCCCCCCCCCCCCCCCCGCATAAGAAAAGACGGGTATGTAAGAGTAGGGTAACTGGTAGGTAGAGAGTAAGAGAAGGTACCAAATGAAAGAACCCCGGTACCAAACCCCCCTCCCACGGCGAAACCGCCCCCCCCGAATCCTTATACCCTCACACATATTCGGACTGGGATTTACTGGGCAACAAAACGAACAACCATGTGACAGTTTTACCATTGACAAGCACGAGTAAGGTGAAGAGCTAGTAGAATATTTCTGGGACTATCTTGAAAGTGCTATCACAAAACGAGCTCAACCTTTTCCTTGACCCAAAGGATCCTCCCATCAAGTCTCATCAAAATATCTCATTCCCTTCGAGAGTTATCCTGCTCACAGACGGAAAGCAGGACAACTTTTGCGGTGTCATGGGTATCCCTCCACTTACTGCCCGTCTTCGAGTTTCTGGTATGAATCAAGGATAACTAAAGAGCAATCAGGCAAGGGGAGCTTCACATTGCACCAATGTGTGGCATCCTAACTGCAGCTTCCTCGCCAAGAAGGGGGAGCCATTGGGAAAGGATTTGTTGGGGGATCGTTACACTGAGTGGAACTGGCTCTGATTTGATCATTCACATTTAACACCTCACTGACAACAGCTTCAGTTGAATGCGTGTGTGACTTCAGCAATTAGTCTGTCACCATAACCTTCACCTTGCCTTACACTCCCTTTGTTTATCATTGTTCTGATACCCACTGTACTTCAGACATTATTGTAGAGTCAAGTTTGCGAAAAAAGTTTATTCTACTCTTACTCTCTACCTACCAGTTACTCTACTCATGCATACCCGTCTTTTTTATGCGGGGGGGGGGTTTGGTACCGGGGGGGTTTGGTCGGGGGGGTTTTGGTACCGGGGGGGGGGGGGGTTGGCGGGGGGGGGGGGTTTAGCCGGAACCCCTTTATCGGTTCTCCTTGGTGATCGGATTTTTGTTTAGTTAATTTAAATACAAAAAATATATATAAATACTGAAAACAAGTTTCACCCGAAGAGAGCGCTGTTGGAGCTGGAGAAGCATTCATTGATAAATGACACAGAGAAAAAAAGAAAACGATAGAAGTATAGATATAGTGTGTATTTTTTTGGTCCCTTTTGGTGAACCGACTCCCGTCGTTCTTCCCTCTTAATTCTGTTCCATAAGAATAACTGTCGCTACCCCAGCCAAGGTAACCCCATCCGTTTTTCCCACCGTCACTGCCCAGCCCAGGAAACCCCCTTATCAGGGTGGGAGGGGAGCGCCTGGCAACATGATTTCAATGAAATCTTCAAGCCTTTCTGACTCCAGTACATTAATCAGCATCACTCTTAATTAAGATCAGCGCGTTGCGAGGATGTGAGAGGGAGGGGCAGTTAGAAAATCATGGACACGCTTCATAAGGGAGAAAGCTCGTTAGGAAACTGAAAAGGACAATGGACTCCATGGGACTGCTAACCGAGGGGATAGCAGCTTAAAATAAAAAAGTATTACAAGCTCTCTGCGTGAAACTTATAGGTCCGCTAGCGATACTTTGGCCTGATGACGGGGTGCCCCTCTCCGATTAAACCAGTCACAAACGACGCAAGAGGCGGGGCCTAATTGTGAAAAATGCTCTCAGTGGGAAGATTTGATTTGGCTAGAGCAAAAGCATGGAAACAGCTGTGAAAGGAGAATCGAAAATACGCAGACTAGTGATGGTGTTTTTTTTTTGAGAAGGAAAATAAAGGAATAGTCAGGTTTCAGTTCTGCTTTAAGAAATTTGATCTTCCCCTTGTACTAGTAATATAGTGCGCGACCCTACGAGTGTGAACGGTTAAAGACCCGTCTTGCCTATATGCTGATTCGCTCTACCCTAATCTTTCTATCCATTCCTCCTTTTGTCAGCGGCGGCGACAACCGAGGGGTTACCTACTCTCCGACACTTGGTGCACTTTCTTTCTCGGCTGGGCACTTGATGTACACCAGAATCGAGGGTGGGCAACCCCTGGGGATAACAAGGGGTCAGTAATTAGGAAGAAGGTTGGACAAGTATACAACAAGTATTTTTGTATAATATTGTGTATCTTCCTGATTCAGCAAAATATTTTATTTTTATTGTTTTCAGTATTTTCCTTTTAAGTAGGATCGCAGAAGCTTGAACGTATACGCCTGCTTAGAGAACTTCCAGCCCCTCGTTAGTTCATAATAAGTCTCACAGATATAGAGGGGAATGATCTTAATGAAGTTGAGAATGGCATTGGTTTCAAATAGTGATTTGATGGGCTGTGAACTGAACTAAATAATGTAACTAATGAAATCTGACGGTTGAATAGAAGAGAAGCCGCGCTGATCTGTTAGGATTGTGAGCTTAAAGATGCACATATTTCACTTCCTATTTTGGACTTGGATGTGTGTTTATCGTGTGGGATTGAAATTTAAAATCCAGTTTTTTCGCATGTGAAGACGAATTTGATAAGCCTGGGTCATCTTCAGGGTGGAGCTGTTAAGTTTGATTTACTGAAACTTGGAAGTCCGCCTTTTAGAGGAAATAGAATATATAATAGTATTTTATTAATGCCCAAATTGTCACCGAGGGGTTGCCAATTCTAAAAAATTGGAGTAGGCTACGGTATGCCCGACAATTGGGTGTGCCCGACTCACCGGTACACAGTGTGCCCCTCAGTTGGCAATCCCTCGGTCGACACGCCAAATAGGGAGTAATCGTTAATAATCTTGTCAAACCTAATTCATCTTTAATCATCACACGAGTAAAATCTTAAAAACCAACTCTGTGAAAAATAAAAAAAATTGCACCATTCAGCTTCGGTGGCGCAAATAAGTAAAATGAGGACTTTTCCTACCATAGCCTTAAGTTGAAAATACTGTAGTTTAACTGAAAGAAGTACAAATGTGATAAGTGTCAGACAAAGTTAGGTCACAGTCGGAAGTTTGATAGAGCTTGACAGAAGAATTTGCTAACTACTGTCCATCTTTTCTTAAAACCTAACTAAACTTGAATCCTTTCTACAACACTTAAACCAGTTTCAGTATCATGTTTTATGGAAAGATAACACTTAGAAAGATCCTAATCTCGTCCTTGTCTTAAATTTTATAAAGTTTGTGACAATTTATCAAGGTCGTAACTTCTACGGGACTAAATGCAGATGTCATCAGTTTCCCTTCGTGGATCCCTTGGATGTCTCAGACAAACGTGGCTATGCAGATTGCCTCCCCTCGCTGAAAACATTTACCTTATTTGGCCTAGTTTTTCTCCGGTTCAGCACCTTTTCTCTAGTTCTAACCTCGAAATAATTTTGTACCTGTAATGTTATTCAATTAATGTTGGATTAGTTGTGTAGTATTTTAGCGACTAATAATAATAAACCTTGAAACCTTGTCTTATTTGGCGGGAGAAGTCGGGCTGACTTTTTTCTGGCATATTCAGTTAACTTACTGTTTCGGTCAAGCATTCCGAAGTATAGCCCGATTATTTATGCACGTGCAGAAAAAAACATATGCCAACTCGTTATTTTTCATCGTACGTTTTTTATTCACATATTGAGTAATACATTATCTGCACAGCTTTTGTTGAACATTTATAGCCTTACTTTTTTTTCTGTGGGCTGCCCTCATGAAAATATTCTCCAACAGGTGTTGCGTACTTGTTTAGTACCACCTGCTCTTAGTAATGTATTCCACACTATTCATTACCCACATATCGAGTTTGCTCGGTATCTTTGCAAGTGTTTTTTCTTTATTGTTATTGCAACGTGACATTTAAAGCGGAATATACAGTCATCTGTGTCAAAAGCCTTTTTAAGATATTGATAAAAAGACACACAATTTTATTATTATCTTTTTTTGTGAATTAATAATAAAAAATCTGTCTTTTGCAGTGCAGGTGGCTTCTTGTTTTTAAAGCGGGATACTTTAATTTATGTATTAGTGAATTTATTTTTATTTTAAAGAGAATGAAAATATGTGGCACGCCTTTTTGTTGGAAAAAGTCTTTGATGGAGTGTGATACAATAATAATATGATAATAAATAATAATAAACAAACAAATTTGGCCTGAAAAAAACCTGATCGCAGGTTCATTTTTCTGGCTAGATCCTCAAGAAGATCATTGCCAAGAAGGGCTGGATCTATGACGTTACCATCAAATTTGGCTATAACAGATTTTCGTCATAAATATTCCTTCAGCCCAAGCTGACTGCGAATCGTATTTGACTGGAATAGACGGGTGAGTCAGTGGAGATTTGTTCTGACAGAAATGGTAGATAAACCTTTATATGACGAAAACTTTTTGACAGTGCAAAACGGATACGTCAGCTCAGATTTGATTTTCACAAGTTTCGTTTTTTTCCATCTTGAGCGGCTTTGAGCCCGAAGAGGACCCTTGCCAAGAAGGGCCGAAATATAGCTCTAATAAATCTCAGTTGACTTATCCGTTTTGCACTGTCAAATATGATTCGCAGTCAGCTTGGACTGAAGGAATATTTATGACGAAAATCTGTATATATAGCCAAATTTGATGGTCAAGGAGGCACACTCGTGCCTCTTTAAAGAGGCGAACCACGACAATGTTAAGCGATCTTCGGTTCCAGTGGTCGCAGAGGGATGGGGAGGGATGCATTTCGTAGCCCGAGCTCCAACTAAGAAACCTGCCAAATTTCATCCCCCTCCGACTTTTCCTTCATGGGGAAAATCTGGCCGAAAGTTTCGACCCCCCAACCCCACCCCCCCTTTAACGTTGTCCGATCGGGCTGAAATTCACAAGTTAAGGTCCCCTAGGGCCCAGGAGCTTATCCGCGAAATTTCAGCTCGATCCGATAACTCCTTCCCTGTTTTCCAGAAACCACGCATAGCCACTTAATGTTCATGTTCTCCTTTTGTTTTTTTTCCGCCACGCCTACAGGTCACAGCCGACATCGGATCTGGGTGTACGAAGACTCATTCGACGCGGAATTCTCCGAGTAATTTTCCTGGAAAGTTTCGTCGGAAAATCTTAACCCCCCGATTTTCTAGCTTAGAAAAACCCCATTTCCCCATAAGAGCCCATGTTAATTTTTGAAATTCTTAAAAGTTACGAATTTCAACATTCAAGTACATCAAAATGATCAGCTCGACATGGTGAGACTGACTGAAAGCTTCAAAAAATTCTGTCTTAATCCGTAAAATTTTTATTTGAGAAAAATGACAGAAACCCTTTTTTTTTTTTCTGCCACGCCTACAGGTCACAGCCGACATCGGATCTGGGTGTACGAAGACTCATTCGACGCGGAATTCTCCGAGTAATTTTCCTGGAAAGTTTCGTCGGAAAATCTTAACCCCCCAATTTTCTAGCTTAGAAAAACCCCATTTCCCCATAAGAGCCCATGTTAATTTTTGAAATTCTTAAAAGTTACGAATTTCAACATTCAAGTACATCAAAATGATCAGCTCGACATGGTGAGACTGACTGCAAGCTTCAAAAAATTCTGTCTTAATCCGTAAAATTTTTATTTGAGAAAAATGACCTTAAATTTTTCCGAAGCCAAGAGCGGGGGGTTAGGGGGGCGGCAGCCCCCCACAACAAAAAACCTGTACAAAAGAGTCTTTAAAAGCGGGAGGGTTGGGGGGCGGCAGCCACCCAACTTCCTCTCCTAATTCCTGTACGAGGAGTACAGGAATTATTAACTTACATCCACCATGGATTGTAGAAAAACGTACAGAAATAATATGAAAAAAACTTCGTTTTCTTAAAGAGTTAAAGAGGCTGCGTCCCAAAGTCGAACCTTAAAACGTACAGGAATTAGGAGAGGCATTTGGGGGGCTGCCGCCCCCCAAACCCCCCGCTTTTAAAGACTCTTTTGTACAGGTTTTTGTTTGCTACCCTACCCCCACCCCCAGCTCTTAGCTTGTGTGCTCTGTGTCTGGGAAACAGTTTCAATAATTATGTTAAAATGTAAATGGAGTGGTCAACTTCATTGTTACTAATTACTAGTTTCGGCGCAATGGTTCTCCTGTCCTCTTGTGTTTAACATTTTTCGAAGTTATTCCATTATTCATTCATTTCAATTTTTTGTTAATTAAAAGAGGGCCTTTCCGAAGCCAAGAGCGGGGGGTTAGGGGGCGGCAGCCCCCCACAACAAAAAACCTGTACAAAAGAGTCTTTAAAAGCGGGGGGTTTGGGGGGCGGCAGCCCCCCAAATGCCTCTCCTAATTCCTGTACGTTTTAAGGTTCGACTTTGGGACGCAGCCTCTTTAACTCTTTAAGAAAACGAAGTTTTTTTCATATTATAACGTCATAGATCCAGCGCTTCTTGGCAACGGTCTTCTTGAGGCTCAAGCCAGAAAAATGAACCTGAGATCAGGTTTATCTCAGGCCAAATTTGTTTGGTAAGGTCATAGACTTGACTCATAGGCACATATATGCATCTAGTGATATTTCGGCCCTTCTTGGCAAGGGTCTTCTTCAGTCTCAATCCAAAAACTTAAACTTGCGATCAGCTTCGTCGTAGGCAGCCAGAGCTGACTGATACGTTTAGCCAGGGACCCATAAATTTCCTTTACAGGGGGCTTGTCATTTCCTATGCTTCTATATTGCTATATTGACCGATCCAAATCTAGTTTCCAAAAATCCCCACTTGAGTCGAAATTCTTGTTTGCCTCATTGGACGTGCGCGCCAAAGAGACTCCTCCCTCAAGGCGCCAGCAGCCAATCCCAAATTTTGTATATCTGGCCTTTGACGTGATTGGACCGTGGGTATTTGTCGAACTATCTTCCGACCGGTCAAGAGCGCATCAGAAATCTCTTATTGACAAGCCCCCTGTAAAGGAAATTTATGGGTCCCTGGTTTAGCGCAGTCAAAGATAAAGGCTTTTATTCCGCAGAAATGATCAGACGTAAACGAACCGATGAACAAATAAAAAATAAAGTAATAAACAAAACTAAAATAAAAAAATACAAATTACTTGGAACAAATGCTAAGTAGTGCCGAAAGTTAAGACTTGGCTCAAGTGGCGGCCAAGATGATTGTAACGGTCGTTTCTGTTATCGTGCTTTCCCGATCTCGCCATGTTGATCTAAGCAGGGCAAGAACCTATTAAGTAATCAGAAGAACAACAAAGCTCTTGTTCTTTAGTTTGGTTGTTTGCTGGGCCAGTGAAGGTCGAAGATAACCCGTATTTACTTTCGCCCAGTTCCAACCCCGTGTAGATTGTTTCCAAATGATTTCGTGTTTGATTCTCTATTATATTATTAAAAACAGTCAGAAGAAAATTGTGTCTCAATCCAGTGTATATAAATTTATTCAGTTGACCTTTCTCTTTTATATAATTAACGATAAAACTGTAAATAAGAAAATAAACTTATAGAAATGATAAATAAATAGACGAGCAAGCTGTTCTTTGTCGGTCCCGGCTAATAACTTCTGGCTTCCTCGTTCTTCAGAATAAATATCATAAAATTGAAATGATAAAGAAATAGACGAATAAGCTGTCCTTCGTCCAGCCTGGCTAATAACTTTAGGCTCCCTCGTTCTTTAAAATAAAAATCAGTAAAATTGACTATCTTTTAGAACTCTGGAATTTTTTTTATATGAAAATCCACAAAATGAGAACCTCGGCGATGCAGACTGAACAGAAATCACCAGATTTGGTGGTAAACCACCAATTGTAGCGATCCTACTAACCATAGTTCTGCATTGGGCTCTGAATCTCTTTCCAGTTCCGGTGACCGGAAATTCGTAGTCGCGTCCGGAAATTGGTTTCAAGCATTCAGCTGGTTCAGCATTCAGCTAATCCAATCGTCTCCACCCTCACTTCATCCTTGGATTCTTAAGTGACCAGTGCAATTTCTTCTTCTCCTTCCAGAAGTTGATACCTTCGAAGAAAGCGAAGGCGACGACGACGAGTGTGACACCGATCAAGAAGAATTCCAGAGCTTCATGTCGCAGTTTAATGTCTAGAAGAAGGTTGTCACGTTTACACCAGTAACTTTAAAATCCAGTACACCCAGAGATGACTGAATAGTAGAACTCTAAGAAAGACAGTACCACTGATTACAGGACGAAGATGGATGTAATTTTGAGCAACATTGCAGCGACTACTGTGGCTGGTTTGCATGTGAAAAGTCCGTAAATAAGTATACCATCGTGTATAAGAAGAAGAAGCAGTCAATTCAGCTCCATAAGACGCAACTTGGGAATAGACGAGGGGGTGAGAGCTCCCGTAATTTGGAGCTATAGAAAGTGTTTGCAGTTAACACTGTTGTAGAGTTTTGGTATGTGAAAATAGGAATTTGAATAACAATATGTTTTGTTATTAATAGTTGAAACTAAAGGATAGTCTTTTGAAAGTGGCGAGTAGATCAACTTCACTCAGGGATTGGTCACAAAACTCTAGGATCCTCCCTCTGAGCTTCACGATTAGGCGGTTGGAAAGGAAGGTAATGGAGGGGGAGGGTCGTGGACTCCTCCGATGCCAAACCATCAGGCTAGGCCTAGATAATTCGGCATAAACCGGAAGAGGTATAGGTGGAAGTTAGTCCTTTTGCGGTTGCTCGTACGGTAAGATGGATGCGGAAACCTATTTAGGGCGATGTGGGTCAAGGTCAGGGTTGTCACGTATGACCCCCCCCCCCCAATGTTGTCGGTAAGACAAATAGCCGAGACGACGCGTAGCGCGGCGATTTTCGTTTTTTTTTTTTCTTGGAAACGGTCGATTTTTCTTCGAAACAGTCGGTTTTTCGCAAAAATAGTCGATTTTTTCTTTAAAAAAATCGTTTTTTCTTAAAATCAGTCAATTTTCCGTCAAAACCGTCGCTTTTTCTTAGAAACAGTCGTTTTTTCTGTAAACACAGTCTGTAAAAATGTCCAGCCAGTCGGTAAATACCTTGTCCCCCCCCCAAACATTTTGGCTAGTAACGCCTCTGGTCAAAGTTGTAAGAAAAAAAGAGTGAAAAGATGGAAAGAGTATGAATGAGCAATATCCATTTGTCCTGTTGGTTTAGCTGGAACAGATCTGTCCTCGGCGAAAATCGGTTGCGTCCTCGGGTACTTCAGAGCAAGCAGCAGCAACAGGAACACGGTTAGAGCGAGAAGCAGAACCAGATCCCACTCATGTCTACCGCCTTTGCGGAAGCAGTGTGCTAGATCGGCTATCGGTAAGCTTATTCGTTCCCGGACACAGCACTGTAAACAGTTTCTCCGAGTAAAGATTAAAGTTAACTGCAGTATTTGCTACTGGGACTAACCTTATCTCTCCTAGGATAAGATTAATCCGAATTAGAGATAATCTTATCTCAGTACAGACAGTGAGGACGCTGGCCTTTGCCAGATCCTGACAATGATATCTTCGCCAGACTTGTTATTTGGATAATCGTAAGGGGTAGAAGAACGGTATAGGTTTTCCCGCTGATTACTACCGCGTAGCAACCCGCGTGCCTTTGAACTTTTTACCGGTTGATACTTGCTTCTGTGCACCTACATCTGCCGAAAATATTTATCTCTATACCACCCCACAGTATATTGTAACCCACAGCACCTCCATACTGCCCCCCTCCCTCTTCAGCACATTTTTACCACCCCATCATATCCACTCGTACGGTACCATTTTTTATTTTTGGTAACGAGGCGTAAGGAAAAAAAAACAAGGAAGAAAATAAGAACCGATTGGGCAAAAAGCAATGTCTCTAAGTCGAACAAGTGCGCAAGCGCTCAGACGTGGAGTGTAAAAGAATTTCATCATCGTGCAAGCAGCGCACATTCTGAACGTCATTACTAGAGCTCCGGGTGAAAAAATACAAAATCCCTTAGATGAGTCAATATAATTCAGTACATTTATATATCAGATGAAAAGAAGCTGCCTTTTCAGTTGAACTTTAAACATATGACTTCCTTTTAATCAAAGCTAGAATGACTTTTGCCATTGTTAAGCATTCAGAATGATGGTTATAATGGAAAAAGTAATCTGTACGAACTAGTTAGCTATTTCTCTGATGAAAATACCTTAACAACCTTCATCATTTCCTGTTTCTTTCGTTGATTTTTTTCTTCTCCGTCGCGCGTTGTCTAGGAGATCTGATGCACGGAAATGAAAAGCTGGATTGATGCTGCTATTTAAAATGCCGGTTTTCCGAAAGACCGAAAAGGTTATTTTCTAAACAGGTCTAGCAGCGATACTGCACTGTCAGAAGTTTCATAACTTCTGTAGTTATGTGTAGCTGGTACGGCCACTCCCAATTTCCTTGAGATGATAACAACAATAATTCCGCGAAATTCAAAACTAGCATGGTCCAGTCAAAGAGTTATTTTTGTCAAATGAGCGCGACCGCACTCTTTTCCGGCTTATGAGTCGCGCTCGATTCTGCGCAGTGAAAAATCGTGTAACTTCTATACCGAAATGTTGGGAACCTACGACCCACGTATCTATCGCCGTTTCTTTTGATGAATGAGCGGTCCAGATAGCGGCTTTTAATTGTATTTTGTAGAAGTAGTAATAACAACAAAATGAACCTGAACCTGATAAAAAATATTAAAGTCCGGCTTTTTCGGGCTCTGTGCTCTGCCGTATTTGTGCAAATTTTTGTTTTGTAGAAGTAGTAATAGCAATAAATGAAGCTGAACCTGAGCTGCACAGATAGGCTACGCATTATTCTTTGGAACCGGCAATAGCGAAGCACAATATTCCTTTCCTTTTTATGGCACTTGCAGCTTCGCTCAAGTGCCATATACCGATCACCTTTCGGTCGGTCGGTCGGTCGGTCGGTCTGTCCACTCATCTCGAGTTAGGGCACTTCCAGATGGGCTAGGACGATGAAACTTGGCAGGCATATCAGGGACCTGACCAAACTAACTTGCAAATAGTCACTTCCCCGATCCGACCACCGTGGAGGGAGTAGAGGGCGAGGGAATCCTGAGAATTTAGTAGTTTTTGTAAAACCCCTACCCCTTTCTTCATACTAGTAGCTCTGCGCGTACGGTGACGTCACTCTTTGTATCGGATCACTCTGTTAAAGGACCCCTCTCGCTTATTCTGCTTTTTATAATATACATAGCTCCCATACAGAATTATAAGCTTCTAAAATCCCCACCTTTCTCCAATGTCTCGTTTAGTGCCTATGAATTTTTAGCGCTTTTTTGGCCTTGCCGAGTTTTGCCGGTCACACAACGAAACTTTTGCCGGAATCTTCAACGTCCGCTGACAACACTTTCACACATAAGGATCTCAGAAGCTTCTGTTTATTACTTCTTCTATTTGCTTATTTTCCCACTTTTTTTTTCACGGCGCGTTCAGTTTTCAAATGTTTTGCGCCCAGCTGCCGCGTCGGAGAGCAGGAAAGCTGGACACAATCGACAAGCGCTAACAAGAAAATCGGTAATTTCAGGTGGAAAGTAATGGTATATTCGAAAACGTTTTTTCTGATCCATTTCACAGGGAAAAGATCATTTATAGTAAGAGTTGTGCTTTAACATCGGAAAGAGCTAGTGCATTCGAGGGTCAAAGGGGTTTGTATATGTGGTTCAGTGCGGGGGAATATGAAAAATTTAGTGTTGTGTAACTTTCGAACGGGTGATCGGATTGGGATGAAACTTAATACCTGAATGAATGACATATCTTTGATGTCCCATTTGAAGTCCGAACCGGATTCTATGGCTATGGGGGAGTTGAGGGGGGAAGACCGGAAATCTCGAGAAACGGTTATAATGGAGGGATCGGAGTAAAACTTGCTGGGAAGAAAAAGAATCTGCTCCAGATAAATCGTTTACACGTTTGGACTGGACCCGGACACTTGGGGGGGGGGGGGTGGAGGGGAGTTTCCCGGAATTCTGGTGATGAGGTTTGAACCATTCGATGTTTTTCTTCTCTCCGGTTCAAACCCTGAAATAATTGTAAGTGCAGAGTATTGTATTTTTAATGTTTATGTAGCATTTAGAGTTAAGAATAAAAAACCTTGAACCTTGAACCTTGACGATTTCTGGGATTTCCACGACGAAACTTGGGAGGCGTATCAGGAACCCGATCAAACTGACTTGTAAATAAAAATTCACTCGATCCGATAGTCGTGGGGGGATCGGAGGGAAGGGGAATCCGGAATATTTAGCCATGCGTAACTTTGGAACGGGTGATTGGATTCGAGTGAAATTTAATAACTGAACAGAGGGCATGTCTGTGGTGATCTTTTTTATGTCCGGACCGGATCCACAACAATTGGGGGGGGGAATACGTGACCGGATTGGACTGGAAAGATCGGGATGGAACTTTGTAGGAATAACAAACAAGTCCAAAACCAAACCGGATTGGCTCCGGCGACTGTGGGGGGAGTTTGAGGGGCGGGTCCGGAATTCCGGTGATCGCGAGTTAAGGTACTTCCAGATATGCTAGGACGATGTAATTTGGCTGGAATATTAGAAATTCGACAAGATTGGCTTAGAAATCGCCACTTTTCAAATCCGACCATTCCTTAAAGTACCAATCATGACCGCAAATTAAGAAAAATACTTTTAAGCAAAATATA
Organism: Branchinecta lindahli; assembly: GCA_023053555.1. Classification (NCBI taxonomy): domain Eukaryota; kingdom Metazoa; phylum Arthropoda; class Branchiopoda; order Anostraca; family Branchinectidae; genus Branchinecta; species Branchinecta lindahli. Next base: position 9,043,979 of record JAKZAO010000005.1, on the reverse strand, counting down.
CATTTCCATGATCCCCATGAGCCCATTATCATTTTTGCCTCAATGGTTTTGCTTACAAATGAAGTTTATCTCCCTTAAAGTGTGCATCTTAACCGCAAGATCGAAAAGTACTTTTTATCAAACGATACATCTCAACCCACCATCATTTGTACCACAAGGGTCTTGCAAAAAAAAAAAAAATTCTAGCACCCTTAAAGTGCGCATTTTACCCGCATTAGTGGAAAAAAAAATACTTTTGATCATACGTATATATCAATGATCCCTTTAGCAAGAGACTGCTATCGTTTTTGCCTCAAGGGTCTTGCTTACAGATGAATTTCTAGTTTCAATCACCAAACTACATGCTCATCTCTTTTGCTACCCTTGGTCATTAGCGAGAGGGATAAAGGTCCTAAGGGGCCAATTTTACAACCCTGCTATTGTAACGAAGGGGAGATTCCTCCGATAGCTGTTGTCTAGCCGACAGTGCCTTAAAAAGGCTCGTTGCTTACGAAGTTTTACGCGTTTAGTTGATGATACCCTGAGCTTTGAGAGTTTTCCAATCTCGGAGTGTTCCAGTCTTGGCTCTTCTGGAAATTAAGCAAAGGAACTAACTTCCAAGGGATCATTTATCACTCTACTTTGCCATTTTCCCTCCACGATCTAACATTTTTAATGGCCTTGTTCTTCCTAACTTCCCTTTCCTGTCCCCCAAAGCCATAAAATCGAGCGGAACGTTCCTGGTCTAGACACAAAGCTGATACGTATGTAGGGGTAGGGAACTTTTGCCAGTGTGTTACCACTTTAGTGATGACATGATGAATTTGACTTTGTTTTCCGGTACTTTTATTACGCAGAAGTGAACACGCTGCTATCTTGGAGTCGAAAATTCGTAATAATATACACCGACTGGGTGTCGGTTAAACGACAAATGCTTCATCAGGGAATCGGCGTTCCATAGTAGCAGGGACTCATAAATTTCTTTTACAGGGGGCTTGTCATTTCCTATGCTTCTATGTTGCTATGTTGACCGAACCAGTCCTACTTTCCAAAAATCCCACTAGGTTCGAATCTGCATTCTTGTTTGCCTCATTGGACGTGCGCACCAAAGAGACTCCTCCCTCAAGGCGCCAGCAGCCAATCCCAAATTTTGTCTATCTGGTCTTGAACGTGATTGGACCGTGGGTATTTCTCGAACTATCTTCCGTACGGTCAACATAGCATCAGAAATCTCTTGTTGACAAGCCCCCTGTAAAGGAAATTTATGGGTCCCTGATAGTAGTAACTTAGCAATACTATAATAAGCAGTAGGCTGTTATGGAGAACGAAGTAAAATTATATTTTCTTACACACCTTTCCATCCAAAATCTTCGCCGAATGTAACTTTTTTGGCATCCTAAGATCAGTTGGGCAATTTTTCAAAATACCCAAGAGATCGGTTCCTTGGAGTTCCGTGTGCCTGGAAATAGTAATGCACCATTTTGAAAAATAACCCCTCTCAAACGCCAAAGCGCTCCAGGCACAATGTGAACTTTATTCAGGTGTCGTATAATGTAATAATAATAATAAGTGTATCACCAGGCCCAAGGGCCCTATTCAGAACAAAACAAAAACACGTCCAGAATACCATTCCTTCCAAGCCGCTATGGAGCCTAACTACGTAACTTGATCCCTCAGCGCTCTATCCATATAATCACATATTTTGATTAGAACCCGATTTTCCATGGTACTTCCCAGGATCTCGGAAAGAAAAGCTGATGTTTACCCTTTCAAATCAATCCCCCTAATGCTGCGAATAAGCGGTTCGGTTCACCCAACCGGATTTGCTTCATTTCTATTAGGAAGTTGAACAAATATCATCTTTTCCGTATGGAAGTATGATGGTGCCGGAAATCGTGGCAGGAATCCAAATCCGCGAGCACCCGACCCGAATCGTCTGCCCAAGGAACAATAACGAAACATCCTGGCAAGCGGTTAAAGGAACAGAAAACTTGACTCGAGGAGCTAGCTAACATATCAAGAATGTACCCTGAGTCGATATTGAGAGTAAGAAAAATTCTCGTTACGACCATTGCAGTTTCCGGGCAGTTTCTGAGAATTCGACTTTTGAGCAAAAGGTTTGCAAAAGCAAAAGGTTTGTGTGCCGCGACTAGGAATCGAACCCCGGCCGTCTTGTCGGGGAGGTCGTTACTCCGTAGTCTACATGTAAAAAGGCGAACTTTTACAGTACATGAGTGCATAATTACAGTGCATAAGGGGCAAGGGCCTGCCAGCTAGCTTTGGGAAGACTAAGGAGGGGGTTCGAGATGACAAAGAAGGGGGGGCCTGTCGACAATAAGACCCTGTATATTATCCAAGCCCCCCGGGTGATTCGATGGCCGAAAGTTGTGTAGCCAAGTTTACTGTTCCTTTAAGATGCTCGTCGGCGCGCTTTACTCCCTCTTGAGCCGTAAAGTAATACCTCTATGCTCTACATAGCCGGAGGAGGTAAAAGTGCAATTGGCAGTAAACGAGGTTATCGCCGAAATAAAACGAAATGCCTTGTTTGGCGTACAGTTTAGACGTGTTTTTGCAAAGTATGGGAACTTGCTGCAAGGGGAAAGTGGGGTCACTTAGGATGTACCTTTTTTGTATGGGAGCGTTAAAGATGGTCTGACCATCTCAGCTATTTCTTGCCTTTTACGATCGTGGACTTTGAAAAGCTTTTCGGATGTAAGTTTGTATGCAGGGCCGTATCCAGGGGGGTTAGGGGGTTCGAATCCCCGAAACCGAAAAAAGTAATAGTTTTTTGTAGGCTTTAACCTCTGATCTATGTCTTTTTTGTACTTTTTGGTCCGAAACGTGGGCACCCCCCCCCCCGCGAAATAAAATCCTGGATACGGGCCTGTCTGTATGTAGCTTTTGTGTATCGTTCTGTTTTTTTTACCCTTTTAATTATAATGTCAGTTGGACGCAGGGCCGTCACTACTAGGGGGGAGGGGGGGGACGCCCCCCCCCCCAATGTTGTCGGCCAGTCGGTAAAAAATAGCCGAGTCGGCACGAATAGCCGAGTCGGCGCGAAGCGCCGCTATTTTCCTTCAAAACAGTCGATTTTTTTCTTGGAAACAGTCGATTTTTCTTAAAAACAGTCGGTTTTTCGTAAAAATAGTCGATTTTTCTTAAAATTAGCCGATTTTTCGTCAACACAGTCGTTTTTATCTGCAAAACCAGTCGGTAAAAATGACCAGCCAGTCGGTAAATACCTTGTCCCCCCCCCCAAACATTTTGGCTAGTAACGCCTCTGGTTGGACGTCCAGCTCGTATCAGTTGGACGAGGAGCTGAAGGCGCCACGTCACAAGTTGGATCTGACTTGTTTCCTTATGTCGAAAACTGTGCATCAGCTGGTTATGTGAAGCGACCTTTTGCCCCTTCTTGACAAGGGTCCTCTGCAGGCTGTAGTTAGAAGTAAGATTAGCAGGGGCGTAATTTCGTCAAAATCCTGGGGGGGGGGGCGAAGTTGGAGCCGATTTTCCCAAATCAAGTGAAAATGAGCAGTTTTATTTCAAGAAGAAAAACGTAATAAAAACAAAGAAACAAAGAGATAGTTTACTAATCGACCAAGGCGAAAACGACACAGGAAGTGATAAAATTAGGTCAAACGCCTCAAGGACCGAACGGGCAAACATCAAGCTGGGGGGGCAAACTGGGGTCTGGGGGGGGGCAGTTGCCCCCCCTGCCCTATAGCAAATTACGCCCCTGAAGATTAGCGTTTAATCTTCCACGCATTATAGAAATCTTTCTACTCTCTACTTTCTACTAGAAATCTCTTACTTTCGCCTGTTACTTTAATTTGGCTACTTACATGCTTGGCACATAGTTCAGAACGATCTTCGCACTTTCGGTACGCTAAGATTTTGCTCCAGATCCTCATCTGAACAAGAAACTGCTATATTGTTCGACAGTAAGGTCTGATCGACCCATATACAGCTATCAGATCCACAATTAGTAGTCCATAAATATAAAATTTAGCTGGCGTATCCGTTTTGCACTCTCAAATGTAATTAGTATGAGTTTCTCTATCTTAAGTCGCCTTTCTAACTCAAATCAATCCGGTCATAAAGGACTACAGGGACGGGTGCCCCCCCCCCCCCCCACGACGAACTTAAACAAAGAAACAAACAAACATGTTAGTCTCAAAAGAATATCGCTAATCAATAGTCTAGTGATGATTCGGACCGTTTCTCCGTCTCCTGGGGTAAAGACTTTCACCACCAATGCTGCGTTTTCGCGGGAGGGGGAAGGGGCTAGACCCACGATTCTGGTAAATATTAGCAGTGTCTGTTGCGATTTCTTTGTTTCTTTTATTTTCTCATTAGTACTTCGTCTTGTTCTTTGATGACGGTTTCACTGTAAATACATACATACAGTCCAGAAATCAAAACAGGTGACAAACATCAGGAACAAAAATCTGATGGAGTCTTTGGTCCTATCCAGCGACTATGGATACCCTGATAAAACTGAGCGGAGCTAGAGGTACATGCTGTGAGGTTTGAGTTGATACCCGTCTACTTTCCTCTTTGCGCATACCAGATGAAGTATGCCTGCCGGAGTGGAGAACCCGGTCTGCAGCGAGATAGACGTGACGTAACAACGGTAGACAACCAATCAGCTATAAAGGACGACTCAGACGGCGTTCGCATTCTTCTGCGGAGTTGTACTGCGATATAGCTGTTTGTAGAGGTAACAAATTATGATGTTCTACGTAGCTCCTCCTCACGCTCGTGTGCATCAGGTAGGGTATCGAATATATTCGACTCCGCATGGTCGTATTACCAGGGACCCATACATTTCCTGTAATGACTCGCCATTCAGGGGGCTTGTCATTTCCTATGCTTCTATGTTGCCCGAGCCTCACCTAGTTTCCAAAAATTCCACTTGGGTCGAATCGGCGTTCTTGCTCAGATAGAGCCAATTCCGGGCCTCCTTGGACGTGAGATCAAAGAGACTCCTCCCTCAAGGCAATATTTTATCCCCGTGGGTATTTCTCGAACTATCTGACGCTTGGTCAAGAGCGCATCAGAAGTCTCTTATTGACAAGCCCCCTGAATGGCGAGTCATTACAGGAAATTTATGGGTCCCTGGTATTACACAGATAGGGAGACGGAGGTTCTTGTAGATTGTTTGTTCTTGCGAACATGCAACCCCTTTCTGTGTCTTCCTTTCCATCACTTGGACATTTCGTAATTAAATTGATTAGCCATTCTTTTCCTCGTCGTTTTATTTTTCCCAGCCTTTTTCAGCCAAGACTTTCCGCTGTAGGATCACGTCCGCGAAAACTATATAAAAGGAAGTTGGATGAAAAACGAACAATGGTCCATTGTAAGTCAAAGTCAAAGAGCATGTTTGTCCGATCGGCTTCTATTGGCTCAAAGTATTTAATTAAAACTTGAAAAGTTTATCTTCTTTTAAGCGAAGTCAGAGGTATAAAAGTTTTATTGTTGCCAGGGAAATAATGCGATCTTTCCGTTCTGAAACTTCTAGCCGTGGATGAAAGGATAATAAAAAATAGAAAAGTAAGATCGATGCCCAGGGTTTCTGAACCCTGGGGAAGATTTTGTGCTGCGTTATTTAAAGTTCAACTGAAGAGCTTAACAAGCTATTTCTCAAGTCCTCGAAGAGGTAATCGCTCAGTCGGAGGAGGCAAATTCGAGGACAGGTTCTTCATTGTCAAATAAAAGAAGGCTCCGAACGGTGAAATTGTTAAGAAAGGGGAGAATAATTTCACCAGAATGATTTCCCCCTCCTGTCTCTCAGCTTTGAAGGAAGAAGAAAATTAGGACAGGGGTCGTGTGTTTTCGTCGTTCTGTCACGGAAGCAGGATTATGATTACATCAGAACAAGGCCCCTGTCTCTCAGCTCTTAGGGAAGAAGAAGAAAATTAGAACAGAGGTCGTGTGCTTTCGTCGTTCTTCGGCTCCATTCCAAGCTGCTGGATCATGAACTACATGTGCAGTCGAAACTCCGCTATTTAAGATATAAGGTCAGGTCACGAACAACCCCTTTGAAGTCTATGTTTTTTTCAGTTAGTTGTGCAGTTATTTCTAATGTTGGTCTACAATTTTGTCGTCTCGAAGTTTCTTTCCATTTTTTCTTTTTCTTTGCACCCCATCGTTCGTTCTTTGGAACCTTGATGTTCAGTAGAGTTGTCTTAACTTACTTTCTTTGGAAGCACCAGAATTAAAACAATAAGACATAAATCAGATTCCCTCTTCTCTCACGAGCTTTGTCACAGCAGTTTTTAATTAATAGCCGACGTTATTACCTTACCGCAAATTGCAGCTTGGAAAATAATAATAAGTATTTATCCTGTAGAATTTGCTTCGTTCCAGCGACTTATTATTAGTTACGATCGTTACTATTCTTGTTATTATTGCCGTTCCAGAGCCCGCCGTAATAAAAACTGGCTCCTCCCACTTATTATTTTCATTCCACAACTGTTACGATCGTTACAATTTACTTAGGATGGTCGCGAGCATCATAAGTGATAATAACTATCGGTTCTGCGGAAACTCCCGTAAGAGTGATGACGTATGTTCGTGTTGTTATTATTTTCGTTCCAGAGAGCGTGATAACTACCACAATACGGCGCTCGCCCCCCCCCCTCTTATCATCGTAACTAACTTCACTGGAACGCTAACCTCAGGCTAGTAAGTACGTATATGGCCTGTCTTGGGATGTCTTGGTCACGTCCCCCACATGGACGAATCCAGGCTATCAAACACCAGTCCAAATTGCAAGGAAGCCGTTGACGAGGGCGACGAACAAACACAATTCGTCGCACCTACCAGAGAGACTTTATCCTTGGATGGCTTGAAGAAATAAGGTAACGTATTTCGTTATGATTATTTTACTATCCCTAAATATCTGGCTAAATAAGAGAGACCATTCAAACAACATGGAAGTTCGAAACCAAAGTGGGAACTGGGAGGATGCCGTAACAGTAGCGTACCAGAGAGAAGGCTAGCCGAGGGGTTGCCCACTCTCGATTTTGGTGTACGGCAAGTGCACTGTCAGAAGTTTCATAACAAGACAACACAAGGTTTCGCGGTTTCGACAGACAACACGCAACAGACAACACTTGGAATGTTATCTGTTGTCGCGACAAACGTTATGCATGAAATGTTATACAGAACAAGCATTGCCAGGAACAGCCGAAAAACCGCCAAAAAGCATCTGCTGGCTTTTTTGGTTGCCGTCATGATATCAGAAAATTCAGCAGATGCTATTTTGGCGTTTTTTTGCTCTTCCTGGCAATTCTTGTTGTGCAGAACATTTCAAGATTAAAGTTTGTCGCGACAACAGATACCATTCCAACTTCCAAGTGTTGTCTGGTGCAACCGCACATCCTTGTGTTGTCTGTTATGAAACTTCCGACAGTGTGCCAGGGAGTGGGCAACCCCTCGAGACTAGCGCCCCTTGGAGAACATCAGGATGGCTTGGAGATGTAAGGTAACGTAAGTATTCAACTAAGTTTTTTTGCACTATCCCTAACTATCTAGCTAAACAAGAGAGACCTTCCAAACATTCATGGAGGTCTGAGATCTGAGTGGGAGGATGTCCTGGAAGCAGCTTAACATATTGAAAACTAGCGGCCATGGGTGGATGCCTTGGTGGACCTTGATACACTAGAGGATTTAAGGTAGGCTAACCTTTTATTTTTTTATTTATTTTTTACTATCCCTAACTATTTGGACAAGCAAGCGAAATAGACGGAAAAGAAAAAAAAATGCAAAATTCTTTCTATTTTTGTACTAACTGTTGAGATAAACAAGCGTGAACAGATGCAGAATGCCGAGGCGCCATTATGGGAGGGGGGGGGGCATTGTCCCCCTAGATTTCTGAGGGTTCTTTCATTGTGGTACTTTTGGCCCCTAGATAGGTTTCAAAAGTCAAAATGCGAAGCAATTACATTTCTTCATTACGAAACTACCGTACTTTAAATCTACCCCAAAAGAGCAATTAAATTTTGATTATAAATAATAAACGTGGGATGGGAGCCGAAAATTGATATTTTCTCCCCCCACCCCACCACCAATTTTCAAGACGGAAAAGACAAAAGATGATTTTGAAAAAATTCCTAAGACGCCGCCGACCAAACCTTACAAGTATTAACAAAAAAGTCAGACCCTCGGACCTACGCCATTTTAAGTATCCCGTGGTTAAACGTCACTCCATTCCTTATCAGGCTAAAAATCAAAAATGTCATTCTTCAACAATTATTTGCCAAGTAGGAAGTCCTGCCTTTTGAACATATTGTGGTATGCAAGGGGCGCCTCATTATCACGGAGAAGAGTACACCTACTTTAAAAACACGTCATCCTCAATTTGTCCAACACCCTAGCAGTATCTAGATGGTGTTGGTACCTGTGGGAACTTTATTTGATCCTGGTTTTGGCCCATAATAAGCTATTCGCACTTTCTTGTTCAGAAATTCCGATCTCGATTCCGATACCCACCCTTTAGAAAGTTGTGATTTGTGTGCTTGCCGCATTTGTCTACTGTTCACTACTGTACTACAATTCACTACTGCGAATTGACACCTGAAACTCTTCGCCAAAGCTAGAGTTTCTGATTCTGATGTTCCGGTTAGTGTTATTTAATATTGATCATTACTACTATAGTAGCAATGATCAATATTAAATATTAACAGCTACATTAAAGATAACCATGGCAAGCTATAGCTTGCCATGGTTATCTTTAATGTAGCTGTTTACCAATCACTTAGGCTGAACTTTGCCAATTCATGGGTTTCCAGTCTTGTTCTGGTGGTGAGTTTTACGCGTCAACTCGAAGTAGAGTTTCCAGTCGTAAGATTTGAAAAGGGCGAATTGTATCTCCGCGTTCCAAGGTGGTAAGCTGGGACGCCCAAGAGTCCAAAGCTTTCTAACTAAACCTGACGGGAATAACCGACAGCGCTCTTATAAGGTTACAGTTTTCCAGTGCTGTTCAAACGACTTCGTTTGTTTCTTATCAGGAGTGCTGGAACCCTGAGCCCATAATCCATAATTACAGAACCGTGTCCTCTTATCACCAACTTAAAAGATTGAATGGGAAGCTGTCAGCCACAGAGCTATAATAGAATAAAGGGACAAAGGAACCAAGGTGTTAGTACCGCTGATGGAACAAGAGGGGTAAATGCCACGGAGCGTTCGCGGCCGGACCTGGCGCGTCATGGGCAGATGCGTGCAGTAACCGGCCTAATGGTCCCATCAGACTGAAAAAAGCTCTCACGTCCCAGTTCGTACCAAGACCTCTCCGTAACGACAAAAATGTTGCGTAAATACTCTACATGACTAAGTCCAGAACACTCCAGTGATCCTGAGGAAGAACGAGAAAATGTCTCACTAACAACTCAAACTCAGCAACCCAAATCCTTTGTCAACCAATCACGGTGATCGTTAAGCATAGGTGTGGTGCCGTTCAAGGCTCTTCCGCTAGGTACCCGGCGATTTTGCATCAGCAAGGAGAGTTAGTCATCAAGAGTATCCAGTTTTGAATTGTTTGTTCAACTGAAGAAACGTAACGGAAGAAGCAATTAAATAAAATGGATTTGGTTGATGAGCACATTTTTCAGTTTGCCCGGGAGAGACCTTGGGTTTGTGGTAAACACGTAATAAGTTGCCTTCAATTAAAGCGATGACAAATTCGGAAGAAATAATAAATTCCGCAATTTTCCGCTTACGTCACTGGTGTGAAGGTGTGAAAGAGTCGACGGAACAAAAAAGAGAAATAGAAACGAAACATGAGATTTTTACGTGTCAGTCTGAGGTGATTTTAACCACGTTGAAATACTACGTTTGACCGTTTTGCGCGGTGTGTCTTGCTGCTATTGTTTTGTGTAAACAAATTTCAAATTTTGTGTCGTTGGATTATAAACAAAGACTGTAGTGAAACAACAACTCTCTCACTGAAATTTACTATTATCCATAGTCCAATTTGAGCCACCATGCGGTTTAATTCCTCTCGGTCTCCCAATGAGCATCACCATCATCAATGCTTAACTGAAGGCCTGCTAGGGTCTTTATTATATTCCTAAAAGGTGCGAATCTCACAGAAGAAGAGCTCTCCGCTACCCTTCAATTTAAAAAGTGAAAGCTTTTCTTTTCTGTTCATTAATTGTGGGATCTGTTGCACTTTCTGTGTGTGATGGATGCTGATAATGAGGCGAGGGTGGAGAAACAGAGACTAATCCCCTTGCCACGCTGAACTGGTATCAGGCGAATTGTGATTCCTTTATTTCCGCTTTTGCTAGGAAAAACATCAGTCATCACATCTAAACCCGAAAAAAACAGTAGCTCTATGGCGTCTGGGAAAGACATAGTAGACCAGCAGAATCTTTTATTAAACAATTTAAAAGGACGATGATTGTGTTACAAGCTTTTCCGATTACAGCCTAGGGAGTCACGCTTTACTTACTCGGTGAGAGGAAGAGATTAGTAAAAGCCACAAATTCGAATTACCAGCAGAAAATTCAAAATAAGAGTCATGATGTTAGTCATGATGTTAGTCTTATTAGTTTGGTTTGGTTGGTTTCTAGATGGTGGTAAGAGGGGAGGTATTTCCTGGTTAATTTATCAATTCAGGGTCATCACTGGGGGGGGGGGGCAGCTGCCTTCTGGCTTTCCAAGGGGGCCCAGTTCAACCCGTGAAATCCTCGTGTTAAAACCCAGTTGACGAGGCGCAAAACCGAACATGTGTATACTCTTTATCCAAATAAATTATTCTTATCAGTCTTTGTGAATATATTGTTTACTTCATAGTATGTTAATAAATAAGGTTTTTTTGTCTCACCTATGTAAGATTTACGTTACGGAATGCGAAGGGGGTCCGGGACGACCCCCCCCCACCTTTGGTTATTACTTTAAAGCTTAGTCTACTGCTGGCCTACTGAAACTTCTTTGCGATGAAGCACCATTAATCAGACCGGGTTATTGTAATCTTTTTTTTTCTTTGTCACTCATTTCCTAAGCAAAGATTGACTACCCATTTATTTTCCCCTGGTCCCTCCATTTCCTAAAAACAATGTGAGTCTTTCTTTCTCTTTCTTTTCAGAGCGGAATTGTAGAGGAAACTTTTAATTCCGGCATTTCTGGGAATATTTTCGACTCGGCCCAATTTTTCTTCGTTTGAGAGATTCCGAGCCAATATCAGACCATTTCTCAATGTCGGAATTTTGTCCGGGATATGAATGGCATTGCAAGAATTCTGGAGCTGAGTATGTAGCATTAAGCTAGATATGAAATAGGGGTGCTGAAGGAATTCAAACTGCGAGATAGCACAAAGAAGGAACTGACAGTATAGACGTATAGTAAAGGAACACGTGTTTCTTCAAAAGCAATGAAACCTTTTTTTTTGCGAGAAGAAACCTCAAAAGAACTAACTCCCGCATTTAGAATGACCTTTAGCCTTCGTTAGAGGCTTAAAAAATCAATATCCTTTTTTATAATTTGAAGAGACCTCAAAAGATCAGACCACCGCATATAGATGTGACCTTAGCCGTGTCTCCCTTTGACATATCTGTAACCTTCTGTGTCTCGGTTAAAGGATGCCCTACGCTTATTATATAATATTATGCTTGTATCTTTATCTTTTCTTTCCTGCAACCAAGCTTTCTTAGATTGAGTTTCGCTTTCCCTTTCTTATTAGTTACTCTCCAGCTATTCTTTATTCTATCTATCATCTACCGGAATATATTTTTCTATTGGATTAAAACATTCTTGTTTATTTGTTTTATCAAGCGTCGGGAAGGATTTGTTGGGCTTTTACAATTTCTCTGACGGTATTATTGCCTATTAAGTTGTTTACCAAAAATTGTTTGGTAAACAATTACGGAGCGGATTAAGACCAGGCATAAGACGCCACTGCTAACTATTCAGCTCATGTAAGACGAAGAGGAATGAAAAATAACGAGATTCACGTTGCCTGGGGAACGCGAAGTGTTGCAACAACCTACATGATGTGAATGGTCAGCAGCGGAGATATAAACCATAATTCGTGATTTGAAATCGAGGGATCCTAGCGGATTAAATATGATTGGAAAAGAAATAAAAAAGCGAAATTATTATTTTTCTTGATCAGCTAATTATCCCTCTAGGATGAAGTTTATGACCCTTGTAGACCATCCAGGAGCTTCGGGGCTTGGGGGTGCCAACTCCTAAAATTGGGGGTATAGGTGTGCCCGACAATTGAGTGTGCCAGACTGTGCCCAACTCCACGGTACAGAGTGTGCCCGACAATTGGTACCCCCTCGGGGGTGCCAACTCCCAAAATTGGGGTTAAGGTGTGCTCGACAACTGAGTGTGCCCGAAGTGTGCCCGACTTCCCGGTACAGAGTGTGCCCGACAGTTGGTACCCCCTCGCTTCGTTCTGAATCTCCATGACAACTTTTTTTTGTATCATTGACAACCCTTCAATGACATCGTAAGTCCTTTTTTCGATAAAGAATTTATACAAGGGACTTCAAACGTGAATAAACCTGGGATAATTTTCTGTTATTAAATTAAATTTTTATTTGCACCCCGTCTAGGTACAGACGAAGTAGGCCTGTAGTAGAAAGTGAAAAAAGGAAAGAAACAACACTACGACAAGAACCATAACTATTAAAATTCACTAAACTGAAACATCATGTAGCTCCATGGATATTGGATGATTACAGTTTGCTTCATTAACTTTTCCATTAGGTGGCTGTTGCTTGTCCGAGGGGGAGGGGTAGCAAATACTTGGAAAGCCGAAAGAAAATGGAACGAATTTGACAAGGGATTGGATATATCGATGTATCGAAAAATCCAAATATCGCCCAACACTTGGCCACCCATAGCCCGCTCGTATTAAGTTCGTTTCTTGTATGAGGGTTGAGATAGTGACAATTTCCCAGGATAGGATTCTTAAATAAGTTTTTTTTTATGCAGACAAAAAAATGATCTCCCCCTTTCTATTCCTGTCAACGCAATTTCAGCGGCGTCAATCCAGACAAGATCTTTTTAATTCACACAGCGAAAGCGACAAGTTTAGCATTCGAGAGCTGAAGTTGGGACTGGAGAGCTTAGCTTCGTCGTGCCATTCACGTTGATGAGAATCTCGAGAGTTTTCTGGTTGTCATTCAAATTCGTTAGGGGACTGGAACCGTTAGTCCAATTTCCAATGCATACTTCTCTATCCTCCAGCTGGGTGCAGTTTCTGTATAAATAAGGCTTCCTTTCATTAGAACGAATCTCCCGGAAATTTATTTAGAGCTACAAACGAAACCAATTTGGTGTTCGCAGCGACATCATTTTCCTGATTGTGATTGGGTGTGGGAGTTGGCCTGGCAACCTGGCATAATTGTTTGAGTATTTATAAGTTGAGATTCGAATCTTTTCTCACTATCGGCTAGTCTGCGTCTGCTTTCTAATGCGTTTCAGAAGTTGAAGCGAATGTGGCTGAGATCGGACAGTCAAGTCACACATCAGTTTACTTAAAATATGACTGACAACCCGGTATAAATGCGTTACTCCGTTTGTCCGCTACAAACAGATAATCGATTCCATATTCTAATCAGATTTGCGGCACTCTATGCACCTGTCTCTCTGTGCTTGAAATATTGAGATACCTGCTTTAGCGCCACCCGATAAAAAATATCCGAGAACTAGGCGTATGGAGTAGTACGAAAAAGTAGCATGCAGTAGTACCTGTTGCTACTACATGCTACTACTAGCAAACTGAATGCTATCGGATACTACTACATAAGATTAACCCAGTCGGAGGCATGTTTATCAAAGTATTCCATACTACTACGTATCACTAATCGAACTACTTCATACTACTACATACCATTCCATGCAAATTTTTCGTACAACTACCATACTACTACACAGTCAAAGAATTTTTCATCGGGCACCCGAGGCGCCACCGTAATTTTTCGCCACTGGGTATTTTTCGCCACTACAGGTAACGCAGCAGGTATAAAATGACAAAAACTGATCACATATAAGTGGTGGGATTAGCGAAAGAATCTCAGAAATATTTTGCACCACTCCTCGCTACTACCAGGGACCCATATATTTCCTTTACAGGGGCCTGTCAATAAGAGATTTCTGATGCTATCTTGAGCGCACGGAATGAAGTTCGAGAAATACCCACGGTCCAATGACGTTCAAGACCAGATAGACAAAATTTGGGATTGGCTGCTGGCGCCATGAGGGAGGAGTCTCTTTGGTGCACACGTCCAATGAGGCAAACAAGAATGCCGATCGACTCAAGCGGGGATTTTTGGAAACTGGATGGTTCGGTCATCATATCAATATAGAAGCATAGGAAATGACAGGCCCCCTGTAAGGAAATTTATGGGTCCCTGCTACTACCTATAAAGGATTAACTCTTGAAAAGTATTAAAAGAAAAACTGCTGATTGGATACTGTTTCACTCTGTCTCCTCTTCTGGCCGATAAGGATGAAAATTAAGAAAATTACGAACTGCAGGGAGAAAGGAGAGAAGCGAAGAGAGGCTTCAGCTTAACCTCTTTTCCAATTAATAAATAAATAAATAAATAAGGAAAATGCGATTTATATCACTGACGGATATTTGTTTCGCTACAAATTCAAGGATGGAGACAGGAAGTACTATGTCTGTTGCAATGTTCTCTGTAGGGTAGGGCAAGGGCGGTTTTGTGAGCTCTGGGGGAATTGGTGGTCACCAAACTGTGTAAGGGACATGGGCCAGAATGTGCAAAAAATAGAAGTTATTCAAGCGAAAGCGGCGATTGGGAAACGCGTTCGCGAAGAAGTAAGTAAGTAGCAACCATATTTCGAGAAGAGTATCTGATGTACTACAGTTTGACTAGACCCCTTGCAAGTTTTAACGATTTTTGCCAGTTTTTTGTATTTTTACCGTGTTATATTTTTTGTGAATATAAATAAATGCTTATCTTCAAGAAATTTTCTTGCAAGGCCCTAACAAATTCATACTATTGAGTTATAAGAGGGGCGAAAAATCCTAATCCTGCAAATGCAGGCTTGTTTTAAAATTCAAAGTCTCCGCGTCTGGATCAATTTTGGGTTTTCGTACAAGAATTGCACACTCTGAACTTCATTAGGCTTACTAGAGCCTCTGATGAATAAAAAATGCAAAATCCGTTAGATTGGTCAAAATGTTTCAGTGTGTTGAAAAATCAGATGTAAAAATAAGTTGCCTTCTCAGTTGAACTTTAAGCTTGGTTTTCACAGAACGCAGTATTTTCTCTGCTTAAGATTGTGCAAGAAACCTTGAGAAAATGCAACCAGGAAAAATAAAATATTCTTATCCCTTTAACATGAATATAATATCCTTTGTCAACAACGTTCTATACAACATTTTAGGCTATACAAATACGCATTTTATATACAATTACGCTTGTCAGACAATTCAGTAATTAAATTAAAACAAAGAGAGAAATTGCAATTAAACACCGAAGTTTAAAAAAGAAAATGTTTTTTCTTCAAAAAATTGTGTTGAAATCTTTACGAGCAAACAACAATTACCAGTAGACGATTGTTTTAAATGTGACACTATGAGTATTGTGAGTATTAAAGACCGACAAGCAGTTCATATTACACGACTAATCATCTTAATTCGGATTTTCAGTAGCCTCACTTATCAAGCTAATAATGAGTGACTGATGTCTATCTTTTTTCAGATCACAAACTAACAATGACTTATCTGTAAGGTCGAGTCGCACTCAACAAATACTTCCTCTCTTCTCTCTTCCCCCTTTTCATCCCTCTTCCTCGCTACGCGTCGGCGGCGTCTTGAGCCGTCGCCATTTCTTCAGCTCCATCATCAGGTCCGCCGCCGCCATCTTTTCAGGAACGTGGCATTTGGTATGTTTCAGTAAACTAAAACTTGCTCCTCGATTAGTGTTCAAGAACTGTGCTGACTGTTAATTGGATGTTCTATACCATGATATGGTGAGAAGCTGCCGACCCCTACTCAGTGATTGGCATTTAAATCATGCGGACCACGTGGGTTTTAAAAGGCAAAAGTGAAAACCTGTTTGGCATATATATCTGGCTATGTGTAGTGATCAGTGAAGCAAATTACAATTTGACAAAATGCCAAGCATGGGAGGACAATTAGAGAAAGAGTAAGAGTGGGTGAGTAGAGCTTTATTTTAAACAGCTTTGGTGGACTGGTTTTGGTAAACGCAGACGCAAATTGTTTTTGAAATTATTTTGATCTGATCTGAGCTGAGTTTGTTCATATCATGTTCTTCTGTTCAGTCATCCCTTTTCTTTATGCTTCCATTTTTGCTTGTTTTTTTATATTCTTATGTTATCTTTTGTGTGTCTTTTTTATGTTTTTTCTTTTGATATTGTTTAGAGTTAACCCTTCGATGCCTGAATTGTTAAAAAAGAATGTGAAAAATACTGTGGCCGGTTCTAGGCTTCGTTATGACCTATTCCACGGAGAAAATGGCAAGAAAAAAAATATTGATGAAAATGATGGGAACCATGCGGCAATCGTCGCACAAAAGTACTCAGACAGGCTGGGTAGTGTGGCAAGCCAGAAAGTTTATGTTTTGATATTCTGCTGTCAAGCTGCAGGGCCAAATCAACCGACACCTTACCAGTATACATTTCTAGGTCATACACTAAGCCACTCTCCCCAGCTACAGTGATATTCTCTACTTCAGTGGCATAATTTGCTCATTCACTGCTTGGTGTTCCTCTGGGGGTATTCGTGACCTTGTCGAATCTTGTCGTAATTAGGGTTCTCATAACGAATATCCTCGAATATCGTGTCGGAAGGTGCCGGGAAGGGTATCCCCTCGGCTGATAGTACAACCACGAGAGTACTTGAGTTTGGGTAGGAATTCAAGCTCTAGTCTACAACTCTACATGCTAGCTGATGCTAGTGTGTCTGGGCTTGAGTCGGGCAAAGGCTTCGTGTGTCATCTTCGGGGTCAGGTTTCTTGTAGACGTTCAAAAAATGCGCTGTTTCTAATCGAAGTCCAATCTGCTATCCCTTTTGCAAGCATTCTTCTTCTAGCAAATTGTCACAAACAATGATACAACTGGACAAACGTTCAGTTCCTTCACGTTATTAAGTACAGAGTCTCTAACCCCTTTGCTCGTCGCCTGTCACTCCGAGATTGTTGTTCCGTGACAGCGTGATTTTCAAATTCCTGCCATTAGCGTAAAGAATCATCAGTTTACAATTATTGCGGTATTACAATAATTCATGATAAATATTCAGATAATTAATGATAAATATTGAGACTGTAAATAGGGCTGTCAGTATATTCAGTTGGAGATTCATATCCTTGCCATCTCAGACCGAATTATAAACTGCATATTTGTGAGTTTAGATATCATACTGTACGAACTTACGAACATTTAGATGTTCTTTCATTTTTATCATCTCTCTTGCTCGAAATTAGTTGCTGTTTAGGATGATAATATTTGACGCCGGAAATCTAGTCAGATCTTTACCAAGATTGTTGAAGCAAAAGCTGAAGATTTGTGTAGGATTAAGTAGTCCAGGTTTTGATACAAACTTTAAATTCTAATCGAAAAGGGCTAAGATAGGACAGTCTAGTTACCAGGGCCGTATCCAGGGGGGGTCGCCCCCCCCCGAAACCCACAAAAATAATCGTTTTTTATAGGCTCTAATCTATGTCTTTTTTTTTACTTTTTGGTCCAACCAGCGGGCAACCCCCCCCCTCCCCCACCGAAATAAATTCCTGGATACGGACCTGCTAGTTACGTTACCCATCACTTATTCACTTAATGTGCTTGAAGACCCGATGAAAATGCGTTACTTCGTTGCTCCGCTATTCACAAATAATCGACTTTCGTATAGTGGACTTTCCCTGTCGGATTTGTGGTACCTCTATGCGCTTGTACCTGTGTTGTATGCTTGACGAATGCGACTTACGAAAAATAAGTGTTCACGCAGTGATCAGTGCTCACCTAGCTTACCACTGGCCACTGAAAAGACGCGTTTGTGTTGAGATTCAAATTTACCGCGTCATAGTAGAACTCCCCGTTGTGAGGACAGCCGTAGATATTCTGAACGTCATACTAGACCATATAGTGAAAAATAAAAACAAATCCCTTAACACAATCCAAATAAGTCAGTGTATTCAGTTAAATGATACAAAAATAAGTTGGCTTTTAAATGCCAATTTTGTCACACTGCATTCAGCCAATAGGAAAACTTGCCTTTTGAACTTTTCTCGTTTTGATGTTGGGTGTTTTCCAACTTTTTATGTACGAGTGCGAGATTGTCGTACTCGTAAAAAGATACAGTGGGAACTTCTTTCTTCTCATTTATTGTCCGGGACATTCAATGGCCCAGTAAGAGTTGTCCTTTTTAGAGTTAAACTTTCGAAAAGAAACATCTAAAGAATTGCAACGGCTTTGCATTACTTTCGTGGTCGACAGTATCTCGACAAAAGAAGAAAGCTACGAAGTTGGTTTGTCAATAAATGATTCTGATATAAGAACATTTTATAATAAATAAGAAAAAAAGAGAAAATATAATTCCATTCTTAGTGTCGAAAATAAGCAGAAACACTTGGCTCGTAGTTGGTAGTAAGGAGTCTAGGCGACCCCCCGGACCTACCTCCCCCCCAATTCAAATATATAGGAAATTGGAAAATCTTACTAAAAACTGCAGTTTGGAACCGCTAGAAGGATTTTCCTTAGACACTCGAGTTAAACGTTAGCACGTGACGGCGGTTGGATGGCCGCTCGTCTTTACATATACTTTTCATAAAAATATATTTTTATTAACACTGTGAGGGGTTTTGGTACTGGGGGTCGCCGGGGGGGGGGGGGGGGCTTAGCCGGAACCCGGTAGTAAGTTCTGGGTTTATAGTTACAGTTTGACTGTTTTAGGCGCAAAGAAATGTAGAACTAAGTGTAGACGTCGGTTCAAAGCATACCACCACTGGGCACCGAGACACCGAGGCCAATGTGACATTTGGCCGCAAAACGTGTGGCATTCCGGTGCCTACGAAACACGGTCCTTTTTTTCAGCTTCAGCGAAAAACTTGTAGATTTCTGTGGTTGACCAGAGATGCCTTTTGAAGTGACCGTTTCTTACGGCTAAACCAGTAGCAAATTTCGTAATTTCCGTTTTGAAATGACGTAATTTCATCGATATCTTTTAAGCGTGAAAACGGAACGTGCGAAAATCCGAGAAAAAACTACATCACTTGATCAAAACAAAAATCAAGTGGTTTCGCAATCGTATTCAAACCTCCAGTTTGCTCGAGACGAGCTGATGTTAAAAAAATGCTTTTGCCCGAAAAGAGTAAAGTTGCCTTGACATTGGCAAAATATCTTTAAAATTGACTGAAATCTCGCATTGTCTTAAAATTCTGTGGCATTTTTTTTTGCGATTCCCTGCGACAAATTGTGTCATAGCTATATGCACCTAGGGAAAAGTCGAATGAAAAATCGTAGGAGTCTGCGACCAGTGGCATTACTGACTGAGGCTGATCGGTGGCAGAGATTCTACCAGAATATGCAGCATATTTTGATCATCAACCAATAAAGTTCTCTTAAGTTTCGTTACCCTTCGAGGTGGTCTTCCCCTCCGAAAAGAAGTGGAAGGTGTACTTGTAATTTTTCTCGTCTACTGTGAACAGCAGGTTTTATATTTCCCGCCATGCGTGGGTGTGTCTGCCAAATTGACCAGAAACATCTAGACGTGTAAAATGATATGACGGAATAATTTCCATGTCCTGAGAACATGAATACCATGGATTGAAGTGTTTTTTGTGGCACTGGGTAGATCGTATAGAGCTGTTGTCGTAGACTCTAGTGCGTGTATGATTACGCTGAAGACTTCAAGAGGTAGC
Organism: Branchinecta lindahli; assembly: GCA_023053555.1. NCBI lineage: Eukaryota > Metazoa > Arthropoda > Branchiopoda > Anostraca > Branchinectidae > Branchinecta > Branchinecta lindahli. Next base: position 9,024,138 of record JAKZAO010000005.1, on the reverse strand, counting down.
ATGTTATCTACAGGGGCGTCGTTTCGTTTAAAGTCCTTATCCAAACCTTTTTTTTTTCGTGACCAAATTTTCAGCGTAAATACAAACCCACCCTCTGGTAGGCGAGGGGTTACTCTCTTGTTCGGCACCACTGTACAAGCCTCTGCGGGCACTGGATACTTACTGTACAGCCATTTTCGGGGTGAGCAACCCCTCGCTTCTAGGTCCATGTTCAAGAAGATTTCAGCCATCAGACATTTGCATTCAAAATAGCAACTAATTGAGCAATAAATTATAATACGTAGATTATAATTAACTTCCATGACCTGGGGATGTGAACTGATTAGATGAATTTGCCCTCGGTCGGGATGTTGTTGTTTGTGTTGGGGTGACTGTTCCTATGGCCGGCGTCTATCTGACTATTGTAGTGGTTTGCAAACTAGTTCACAAGCCCTTCGGTGGCTCAAATGGTAGAGCGTTCTGTCTTGTCCTGGGTTGAAATCCCGGCTGAGGATCTTTTTTTTTTCTTTCAGTTCACTACTTATAAAATGAGCAATAAATATAATAAAACAGACAAAACGACTATTGTAGTGGTTTGCAAACTAGTTCACAAGCCCTTCGGTGGCTCAAATGGTAGAGCGTTCTGTCTTGTCCTGGGTTGAAATCCCGGCTGAGGATATTTTTTTTTTTTTTCAGTTCACTACTTATAAAATGAGCAATAAATATAATAAAACAGACAAAACGACTATTGTAGTGGTTTGCAAACTAGTTCACAAGCCCTTCGGTGGCTCAAATGGTAGAGCGTTCTGTCTTGTCCTGGGTTGAAATCCCGGCTGAGGATATTTTTTTTTTCTCTCAGTTCACTACTTATAAAACGAGCAATAAATATAATAAAACAGACAAAACCACTATTGTAGTGGTTTGCAAACTAGTTCACAAGCCCTTCGGTGGCTCAAATGGTAGAGCGTTCTGTCTTGTCCTGGGTTGAAATCCCGGCTGAGGATCTTTTTTTTTTCTTTCAGTTCACTACTTATAAAATGAGCAATAAATATAATAAAACAGACAAAATACGTTCAGAATATTCGTAAGGATGAAGTGTTTCCAGTAAAATATCTAAAACTCACGAATATGCCGTTGCCAATTATTCAGTGATGATTCATTAATGGTAGCTGAAGGAATTTGTAGATAAATGGAGTGACAAGCGATTAGCGAAAGAGTTGGAGGCTCTGCAATTAACAACCGGAAGGAAGTAAATGTTTGTGTCTATGACCAGGGCCGTATCCGGGGGGGGGGGGAGTTCGAACCCCTACGAAACATACAAAACTGATCGTTTGCTTTAACCTCTGATCTAAATCATTTTTGAACTTTTTGGTATGGACTAGGTCCGAACCGCGGGCAAAACCCCCTCCGAAATAAATTCATGGATACGGACCTGCACAAACCTACTCAGTCTTGTAGGGGTCACTGTCAGTATTTCCAGGATTTCAGGCATGAAACATTCTCGTCCTACGTAACAACCAATTTTGAGCAAGACGAGAAATAAAAATTAAAGGACGCATTGAAAATGTTCGCAGGACTGAACATATGAAATGCTAATAATTAAATTACGTGTATACGTTACCCATATGAATCATAGCGATGATTCACGATGCCCAAAGAAATTAAGATTCTCGGTGTCGCCGAACCTCATTCAGGTGCCGAGTAAAGGGGTTAGCCACTTGCGAGTAGCAGCGAGTTGTGGCCCATTCGTGGAGATAAAAGGTTGCCGGTATCACAATATCCAGACAGGTTTTAGTAGAAGTATATTTTGAGGCAACATGTTACCGTAATCTACTTTTTACTGTGACAAACAAATATGGAAGTGTAGCTTCGATTGCCTCTGCTGGAAATGGTGATATGCGATGTTGATAGGAATTATTTTCTTTCCCTTACTTAAATGGCACTTTGTATTAATTCATTCTATTTCCATCCATTCTCGTTCTCGCGATTTTACTTCGTAAGTGTATCCTATCTCCTCTATTTGAATTACACTCTCGATTACACGTACCACGTTTGTTCTCTTTACGTGCCGCATTAGGCTTCCGATCATTGTTTCCGAGAAACTTATTCGTTTGTCATCGAAGGCAAGGGACATGGGCAGAGGCTAAAAACAGCCGAAGCTTGAGTAATTTGCTGTAAGCATAGCAACATTCAAAAGTAGTTAACTATCTCAGCAGAATCTCTTCTCAGAATCTGAACTGGACATGTCCTTTAAATGAAATTCAACATTTTCTTTCATGGTTAACAAACTTCTGGCAGTAGGAAAATCTACCCTGAACTGAGTGAACAGTCCCTATTTCGGCACTCCCCTTATATGACTGGTCAACAGAAAGTTTCCCGTCAGTAACTAAATATTTGATTGCGCTATCTTCAAAAGTTCGTGACGGTTTGAATAAGTAAAGGGTTCAGGAAATGCTGCGTCAATTCAACTTGGTCATGCTTACTAAAGTTGTATTTTTTTGCCAGTAAGCAGTAGCAGTTCTGCCAGCATTATTTATTTTATTTCCAAGTTTATAATTACGCTGCGCTGAAAGTTTGCGGCTAATGTTTTTTGAGTGAAGCTAAGGGGTCTAATTTTTTTGGTCTCATGTGAATATGATGTGAATGAATATTGCGTGACTTCAGCCCAAGTTCTCATGTTTGACTGAACTGAACGGATACGTCAGCTGCTTTTTCTAACGATATTTCGGCCCTTCTTGACAAGGGTCATCTTCGGGCTCAAGGCAGGAATTATTTTAGATGTTAGTTTTATTCCTTTGTTAGTTGTGAAAATGCCGTAAGGCTAAATCACGTAATAAATTAATTCACTCAAGACAGGAAAAGAACAACACTGCCGGATCACAGGTTTGTTTTTCTGGCTTGAACCTGACGAGGACCCTTGCCCAGAAAGGCTGAAATATCGCGAGAATAAAACTAAGCTGACATATCTGCTTTGCGCAGTCCAATATGTGAATATGACTGTTTATTCCCCTTTAAAGGTGCACAAACAAAAACAAATTCACTTATACGACCAAAATGTCAGAATTTCGCCTTAGAACGTGACAAGAAGCCACCTGCATAGGGCCGAAAATAATAGTAACTATACTCAGTTTAATCAGTTCGCCCTATCGAATAGCTTATTAAAGTTTGGAAGGGGTTAGCAACGTACTGAATTCCTGCATCAACAATCAAACCTACACGTACAAAATCTTGTTAAGATGTTTTAATTTATTTAATTATGACTCCCTTGTCCATTGTAGGCTACAGGTTGAGTACTGGTAGCTGGTGCAAAACTGATGTTGATTAATTGAAATGAAAAGCAGTCTGTGATAGTTCGGATTCATAGAAGAATTATGGTTTGTTATCGCAAATGATTATATCTTCTTCACCACGGTAGATTATACCAATACGCCCGATTGATACAAGTCTGAATTTTTGATTAAATAAAATTAGGAATTCTGTTTGTGTTGGCTTATTAAAGTTGAGAAGATCTTTATGCGTTCCTGCATCAACAGTCAAACCTATAACGCATTAAAATTCATGTTTACAGATGCCCTTGTACATTGTAAAATCCAAACTATTGATTAAATAAAATGTAGCGTCCAGTTTGTGTTAATGTTGATTTGAAGAAAAATTGTAGCGAAGGGTCTTCAACAATATTTTTTTTCTTTCTCAGGGTGGCCTAATTGATACAAATATGTGTTAATGACAAAATTGAAAGTTTTTATTTATTTGCATTTCATTTAAGAAGAAGTGTAGAAAAGGTGTGGAAAACTATAGTTAATGGTCACTGGTCTTCATATTTTTTTCGTTCTTCTTCTCGCGATAGAACATTGGCATAAGCCCAGTTGATATAAGCCTAAATTGCTCATGCAAGAACAGAAATAAAAACAAAAGGAGACAATACATTTGCAAGGATGAACATTCTGGTAGTGAAAACTCACATGTATGAGATTGGTTGCCCAAACATCTCAAAGATGGTTCATTATACTTTTGAAAGAAATTTAAGAATACCGGCGTCATCGATCCACATTCAGGTGGTGAAAAAGGGGTTAGTCACTTGCGAGTAAACCTGAGATGTACTTGCATTTTTTTCAGTGTTTGTGGCAGTTTCCTCGAAGGGAAAGGTTGTTGGTATCACGCTGTACATAGACGAGTTGATTTAAGCAGAGAAATTGTATTTTGAGGCCCGAGGATGATGTTTCCATGAGCCGGAAGGTCCTGATTGGTTCCAACCCCCCCGACAGCGGCTTTGCTAGTCACTACGACGCACTGTTTGACCATCAATATAATCAGTTGTATTCCGACTTAGGGGTTCTACTTATCTCTCAAACCTTTCACAAACCAACTTGAATACATTCCTCGGAGAATTACCAATAAGGGACCCTTGGGGTTCTTCTCAGAGATCCTATGGGGGCGGGAGGGGTTTCTGACACAAGCGAGGGTGTATACGAATTGGTTAGTCCTGCTTAAGCTCTCAGCGCCAGTTGGAACTTCTTCCTAGGGGTAACTTCCTTCCTGTATCTTAGAAGGGACACCGAACAGGGGCCAAAGAGGTAATTCTAATGTATAACAAGTTATAGTTGGTACTTGCCTATCTAATTTCTAAGGCTGCTGGTCTATTTTCTAAGGCCAACGTACGTTAAATAAATAAAAAAAAATTTATAATTGCCAAAAAAGGGTCCCAACTTGGTTAACTGACTAGAGTCCTGGATCTCTATGTCCGGGCCTGTTCAGCACCTCAATCGATCTTTCGGAAGTAGAAAGTCGGAAGTTTTTTTTTTACAGCTGGTGAAAATAACGATCGTCCTGACGTTCAGTTTATTCCAAACCCTTGATTGAGTGACGGAAGACCTTCAGTTGACACGTCGTCGGTAAACAAATACATTAAAGAGGATACCACGTAACCTATGATCTCTTAAAGTGCAGGTGGAAACCTACATTATTTTATAACTTCGTTTGACAGAAGCCAGCCCTCCTAGTCTCCATCTATTCAGCAAGTCATTCTCGCGCCATATGATTGCCAACGCACTCATTTCTTTATAGGAGATTGCTTAGCAACTGACATGTGTGCAAATCTGAAGCCCCGAAATCGCGTTCTCTGAACTTACATGAGGCAAAAAAGGAGGGAGGCACAATCCTTGTTCTAATTGTATTCTTCTCTTCCTTAAAGGACCCATCTTGCTTATTCTGCCTTTTTATTATCTCGTGCTCCCTTATGGAATTGTAAGCTTCTGAAATCCCCGCAATTCGCCGTTCTTTTGTTTCGTACTCACCGCTTTTTAGCGCTTTTTTTGCCTAGCCGAGTTTTACCCGTCACGCAATACAAACGTTGCCAAAAGCTTCAAGGTCCGCCGAGAACTCTTTCTTACATTAGGACATGAGAAGCTTAAAGCGCTGCTTTTCATTTTGGAAGACATGGTAGACCATCAGTCTATCCTCTGTTTTGTACTTCTTTTGTTTTGCTTGGTTTTCCCACTTTTAAACTACATCACGTTCATTTTCAAATATTTTGCGTAAGCCGCCGCGTCGGAGAGCAGGAAGGCTGGATGAGTCGACTAGCGCTAACAAGAAAATCTGTAATTTCGCGTGGAAAATAATTGTATTTTCGAAAACGAAATTCCTGAGCCATTTCATCGTGAAAATATCATTTCTAGTAAGAGTGTTGCTTTGGGACTTGAGGCCTTTGAAAATACGCTTGCTAAGCCTACAGCTATGTCCGCTGGGTCTGGGGTATGTCTGCAGCGTTAGACGTCGTTTCTTTCCCAATGTTCCAGTATGATGTAATATTTATTGCGAAAAGCCTACTGCCATGACGACAACAGAATTTACTTTAGAACAAATCGCAAAACCAGATGCTTATATTATTTGCATAATATCTTCTCTGTGTTTCACTGCTACGCTAGATTTTTATTGCCCCGAAACGGTTTTCGAAACATTATGTTGTCCCGGTTTCTGATTATTATTGCAAAGAGAAAGAAAAAGGGGTTAGAGAACAAATGGATGAATAAAGGAGAAAAGGCAAGAACGAAATGGTAGGGTTTCACCGACTTATATAAAACGTGAATGACGACATATTTGCGGTGGCATGAATGAGTGTTCTTATCGAGGTTCTGATTGCCCGCTCAAAAGACAGAAATATTAAAAGTGGAGCAAGTGAAGAAGAAAACAAAAAAACAAGAATATCCACACCACATGTACACACTGGATAAAATAAGATCTGATTATTGTATTCGGCACGCGAATATAGCATGGCCAGGCCCGTATTCAGGAATTTATTTCGGGAGGGGGGGGGGGGGTTGCCCGCGGGTCGGACCGAGAAGTACAAAAAAGACGTAGATCAGATTTGAAAGCCTACAAATAACTATTACGCTCGTGGGTTTTTTTTTTTTTGGGGGGGGGAGGCGAACCCCCTAACCCCCCTGGATACGGCCTTGAGCATGGCGAATATTGGCACACCAAAAGTCGGACACACTGTACCCCAAGTTTTGGGAGTTGGTATCCCCCTGTTTGGCACTTCCGAGAGTTTTAGTACATTGTTGCTGCTTATTGGCCCAGGGAGTGGGAGACCCCTGACAGTTTCTGTTGGGTACAAGGGATGCCTTTCAAGGGCTTCAAAGGTCTCTGATTACCCGACCACCTATTGTCTAGAAATGGAAGGGAAGTGAGAGCAATTTAGAGACCGGGCTTCGTTAGGACTCCTCGCGTGACAGCGCGCTCTTCCTTTGAGACCAAATAACATTTGTTCATGTCAGGGACGAAGAGATATCAAATACTTGGGCTAAAGAGGGAGACTAACCACGTCTTCACTGTAAAAAACAGATCTTGCAGTATTTGCTACTGAGATTCATTTGACTCTACTGAGATAAATTTGTTTCTAATTCGGATTAATCTTATCCCAGTAGAGATAAGATTAATCCCAGTAGCAAATACTGCAGTTAACTTTAACCCTTACTCTGAGTAACTTTTTACAGTGTTCTCCAGCGTCGCCGATGATACAATGTATGTTGGGACTTGTGGTATCTACATTATAAATGATATGATGTTCCTTTTATGTATATAGATTTTTATTTATTTGTTATTTAAAAAAAATGGTAAGCTAAAAGCTGGTGGCTATGTCGCCCTTTTATTTATTCATTACTCCCTTCCTTTTTTGTTCACGGGCAGCACTTTATACGAATATGTGAAAATGAAATTAAAAAAATAAACAAAAACAATGATAATAACAGTAATAATAAAAAATAATGAAAAGCAAAATATAAAATAAAATAGTTATCTGAACTCTACCTTTTTGGATGGGAGAAACAGTTAAGATTTACGGACAGTTTTTATGTGTAATGTATTGGAATCTCTAATATGTGACTGTATTTTCATCCTTTCGCTCAGGGGTGGGGCTCTTTGGCGGTCTAAGCTTTATTCTGTGATATTTGTGTAGAAGTTCTTATTCATCACTGTTTCCAACTGTGAGGTGAGATTGGCTATTTCCTTCGATGTATCGGTGTCAATCGGCTATCATGTGGATCTAGTATCTTCTGTAGTAGCCTACTCTCATTTTGTTCCCGAATCGGCAATACGGGATTTTGCATATTGCAGCTACACTTATTTTCCCTGTTCAGTGTACTATAATCAATGTAATCAGTGTACAAGATTAGTAAAATTGTAGTCAACGTCGGGTTGACCTTTTAACCGAAGTTCCGTTCCAGCATATCATCAGCTAGGTAGGGAATCGCCGCTGTCTCTGTCTTGTGTTATGTCTTGTGTCCAAGTCCATTGTCGGGACCGGGACAGTCCGAAAAGATCCGTTCTTTGTTCGCTCAGGAAATCTGTCATTTTGAAGGAACCATTAAAAAACAGAAATGTAGTCAAGGGCAACAAATCCAAAGCTGATGGCTGTTGACCCAGCAGTTATTGTCAGTGGGGGTTCCGACCTGTCTAAGATGCATTACCCCATGGGATGACTTGATAGTACATTTCCTAAGACCAAGTCTCAAGGAAATGTAACACAGAGCCACTCTTCTTCGTAATCGTGCGACGTATTCTTCCGAAATGTCGACTTTAATACGATATCATCCTGGTAGTGCTCAGGTTATTGACCCACTCGCAGGAGCCACGCTTGTACCGAGAAGAAATAAGCCAATAGAACCTCCGTCTTTGGTCCCATCCAGCGATGGGATTTACCTTCCATTCGGGATTTACTTTGCACACATGGATCCGTGAATATGTAAAAATAATAATTGATTTATAACCCACTTCTTAAAGTTTAACTGAAAAGCCAACTTATTTTTGTGTCATTTAGTTGAATACACTGAATTATTTGGATTCTGCAAAGGGATTTTTTTGTTTTCCACTATCTGCTCTAGTTATGACGTTCAGAATATCTGCGGCCGTCCTCACAGCCAAAATTCTACTATGACGCGGGAAATTTTTATCTAAACACAAACAAGGCTTTTCAGTGGGCAGTGGCGATATTGGTGAAGATTGCTTAGTGCCTGAACAAAAACAAGTCATAAATCTTTCTTGTAAGGCATACAACAAATTAGAGGTACCACAAATCACACGGAAATTCCACTATTTGAAAATCGATTATTCCTGAATAGCGGAACAACCAAGTAACGCATTTTCAGCGGGTCTTCAAGCCAATTTAAGTGAATAAGTGATGGGTAACTAGATTTTCCTATCCCAGTGCTTTTCGATTAAACTTTAACAAATTAAGCGGAGTAACTGAAACAAAGGAAAAAGAAGCACAAAAATACTAGATACCCCGGGGTATACGGGATACCCCGATAGAACTGAGCTGAGCTAGAGGTATTTGCTGATCTTGGAGCGGATAGTGTTGATACCCGTCTATTTCCCTCTTCGCCGTTGCGCAGATCAGAGGAAAAAATGCAGGAGGCGCGCTGATCCGCTCTGCAACGCGTCCAGACAACCAATCGGCTTTTTCTTTGGAAATTTCTTCTCCGGGGTTTTACTGCGATATAGTTGTTTGTAGATGTAACGAATTGTGATGTTCCGCGTAGCTCCTACCCTCCGCTCGTTTGCATCGGCAGGGTATAGGAATTTATTTGACTCCACATGGTCGTATTACTGAGATAGGGAGACGGAGGTTCTGATGCTTATTATTGTTCTTGCTTACAACCAAAATTTCGGATTTCTTACAATATTATCGACCGGATCTCTGACCTATGTCTCTTTCCCAACCGCGGGAGTTCAGGCCGTATCCAGAGGTGGAATTGGGGGAGTCGACCCCCCACCCGAAACGAAAAAAAAAATCATTTTTATAGGCTTTAACCTCTGCTCTATGTTCTTGTTTTACTTTTAGATATGGATTAGGTCCGACCCGTGGGGAGACCTCCCCCCGAAATAAATTCCTGGATACGATTTTGAATTCGCGTACTCACTATAGACTATGTGGTCTCCTGCGTCACGCGGGAAATCACAAGCAGAGTCATGGAGAGAGGGGGCCAAGGGGACTTTAAGATTTCAGTATGATAAATAGGGGTACGGTGGGTTGAACGAAGACTCGAAAATAAAAATTTGCATAACCAGGGCGAGAATATAGTGAAGAATCTTTGCAATCTTGCGCGATTTTTCGCATTGAAATGACACAGTCTCACTGTGGAAATTTTGATTCGAAGGCTCGAGGTCCATATGGTTCAATCAACGCGAGACTCGTATAAACCGATCAAATAGCCCCCTATCAAACATAAAGTATTTACCCCCATATCCTTGAATCGAATTTGAGATGTCCCTATCAATTCAACCCTCTAAGCAAAACATAGTTTTTACAACCCATGTCGAAACCCTGGTTTAGAAAAAAATCACCCGGGCCTACCCATCCTGAAATTATACTTTATACCGCCGAACTTTAGATCTCAAGGGTGTCTTAAAATCCTATCAAAACCTAAATGGAAATACCATGAAATTTGCAGGGTTCCGACAGACTTTACGCCTGACCCGCTATGGTGTGGCAAACCCTAACATTTGGTGTATCGAGACAGCTGTCTTCTATTGTTGTTACCGTAAGTGTGAGTAGCTGCAACCTCAGTCGAATACTTCAGTTTTTAATTTTGTTTAGTTTGATTCATATTTATACGATGGACGTTCTCTATATTGTGTTCGTTGGAATTGTGTAGACGTGCGAATAGTTGGACACCTTTTTCTACCCTTTTCCTGATTTTTACGTATAGATGGAATTCTTGCGAGGGGTTTTTAAGTTCGTGTCAAAACCTGGACATACTGGTCCGTATCATATTTTCAGCTTCTGCCTAAAACCGTACCAGGAAAGATTTCAGGTATGAACCATTCTGGCCGTGTACGTAGCAACCAGTTACGGGCAAGAATGGAGATAAAAATTGAAAATATATAAAATATTATAAAATATGTGCAGTGTTAAGTCGTAAAGAATATGAAAGAACCCATGAACTTCGCTTGAACTGCCGTTGTGCCAACCAACTGAGCCACCATCACCACAGTCGCCCGATAGTACAGGATCAATCATCCCGCTCGAATCAAGTTTTGTTGAAATTACCATGTAAAAAGTCGACTGTTTTTAAGAAAAAAACGACTACTTTTACGAAAACCGACTGTCTTAAGAAAAACCGATTGTTTTTAAGAAAAATTGAAGTGACCGAATCGATTCACTACCCCATGTCACGTCACGTGATTGTACGATATAGTAAAGATTGAATTCTTTTAATTCAAAATTAGCTCAGGCTAATTTGTCAGTGGCGCTAGACATGGTCATTACCGGGACATGGGACCTCCTGTGCTATGTCTGTTGAATTTCTGTAGATGTGGAAGCGAAGGTTAGCAGAATGTAGTCACAAACACCTTTGCAAATGCATCTTTTTTATCTACCAAAACTAACATGGTTTGCGCCAAACTTGTTTGGTAATGTTACTAGTAAACATCACATACAGCTAAACGTCATGTCATACAGACAGTAATTGTCCTGTTCGTCATCGCCCTCCTGGTAATGAAATGAGAGGAAGAGGGTTACCTTGTTGTGGAATGCGAGCGACTGTTGGAACCCAGGAGGAATCTTCTTAATGCGTTTGATATTAAAGTTTAACCTATAAGGGCTGAGATAGGATAGTCTAGTTACCCCTCACCTATTCACTTAAAGAGGCTTGAAGACCCGATGAAAACTGGATGAAAATGCGTTATTTTGTTGCTCCGCTATTCACGAATAATCAATTTTTAAAATGGTGGAATTTCCCTTTCGGATTTGCCGTACCTCTATGCGCTTGTACCTGTGTTGTACGCTTGACAAAAAGTGAGTGAGCTACCGTCCGCAAACTGATCATCGTCCACTGAAAAGCTGCAATTGTATTGAGATTCATATTTTCCGCGCCATAGTAGAATTGTGCTTTGTTAGGACGGCCGTAGATATTCCGACCGTCGTACTAGAGCAAATAGTGAAAAATAAATCCCTTAACACAATATTAATAATGCAGTGTGAAATGATACCGAATTAAGTTGGCTTTTCAGTTAAAGGACCCCTCGCACTAAATAATCCTTGAGCCCAAACCGACGGGAACATAATTATATTAAACAATGGCTAAAAACCGAAAGTTCGTAGGCGATATTGCGGCCCTTCTTGGCAAGGGTCCTCATCAGGCTGTTTCTGGACTGGAAGAAATGAACTTGCAACAAACAAATGGAGCTTCTACTAACTACAAGTATCCGATTTTGGCGGTTACTTTTTAGAACTCGCTGCAGGGAAAAAACTAGTGCTGAGAATTCATTTTTGACATGGCTGCTGTGGCTGACCTTGCCAAAAACGGCCGAAATATCGCTGACGAACATCGTAGCTGACTTTCCGTTTCAACCAGAGGGGGTGCCAACTCCTAAAATTGGGGTACAGGTGTAACCGACAATTGAGTGTGCCCGACTCCCCGGTACAGAGTGTGCCCGACAATTGGTACCCCCTCGGGGGTGCCAAGTGCCAACTCCCAAAATTGGAGTTCAGGTGTGCTCGACAATTGAGTGTGCCCGACTCCCCGGTACAGAGTGTGCCCGGCAGTTGGTACCCCCTCGTTTCCGCCACTATTTACTGTTCATGTTTTTGTATTCTAAAATAGTTGGATACTTTGAAAACAGGCTCTGCTTATAACAAATCACTCAGGGTTTGGCTGGTTTGAGCCTTTCGTCAGGCCCATTGACTTTTAGCACCACGGAACAAATCAGAAACCGGTTATCTCTGACGAGTGAGCTTCTCGTAAACACCTGTTCGGAGCATGATACGCATCGAAAACAGCGAAACAAGCAAAGCGGGAAAATCAACGAGGTATCGTTAGGGGGTTAGAATGTATCACTCGAAATTCTGGTCTGGGGAAGTAAAAACATGAGAAACAAGAGGGGTCCTTTAACTATGGGCGGTGTAATAGACGAGCTCTCAGTTGGCTCTACACAACATTTTACTATCATTATATTTCCTATATTTCTGGACACTGGACCTTCTTTCCCTCCGAAAAACTTATTTCATAATCGTAAATTTTTCCTTTACCTCCCCCTTGAAAAGGGAATCGAGTTATTCGTAAGTTTGGTGTTCCAGATGTTTCGGGGAAATTACTTATGCTGCTCAGGAAGCTGTCGGGATCAGCCTACTCCCGGTTTCTGCCGCACCCCTTACCCCCCTGTTTATGTGGTATTTAATTAGTATGTATGTATAGATTATTTTAGTATTTTCTTCCTTTCTACTCCATTTGTTTTTCCACTGGAATTTGTTTTTAATAAGTTATTATTATAATTATTATTATTGTACGGAGTATTTGAAAGAAAATGAAAGAAAAAGAAAAGACTAAAATAAACAACACTAAATAAACACACAATAATATGAAAGATACAAAACACTATCCGAAGGGCTCGTGCAACGAATACCCTTTTATGCAAAGAGCTTAATTTGTTTTAGGGTACGCTATTGCTGTTCCGGTTTACTGATATTTACATGCCATCAGGAAGGGCTATGAACCTTTAGGATACGTGGAAAAATAAATCGTAAACTGACGGCTCGTGCATAAGACCTTTTCGTACAGAACTGCTCCACCGTTTATCCCGGTTATAAAATCAACTTTACGGTGTTGTACTTGGGGACCTTGCCGGTTTATTGAGCAGTAGGGCCATACATCGTAAAGCTTTATTTTTATCACCTATTTGTCTCAGTCCGTGATAGGTGCTGTTTCATTTGTTGAAGTATGCACTTAGTATTTTCATGTTCGTCATTAGGCGTGTGAGGAGTTTACCATTTCTGGCTGACATTTATCTTGTTTTTGAGACTCACGTATACGAACCTTCCTTAAGTTTGCTGAGAAATCCCTGTTGTAAAAGTCATATATTGGAATTTCCAATTGATATTTATCTTGCATTTGAGACTCATAAATTGGACCTTAGAAGTTTCTGAATTTAACGGAGAAAATCGTATTCCATACGTCATGTGCCAAATTCACTCGGGTCCTACTTAGAAATTTTTATTCCAGTTGGGTGCCAGATTTGGGAACAATAAAATTGTAGTTCTGAAGTCACCTGAAACAAGCCAGGAATTTCATCCTCGAACGCACAAAACTTTCAGTCCATTGACCTCAGCCTCGACCTCGTTCGTTAAAGCACGCCTGGCACTATTTGCTGTTTGTAAAATATTTGAATACTGTACAACTAGACTCTTTTGTTAACAAATTATTTACGGCTTAGCTGTTTTAAGCCTTTTCCCAGGCTCATTGACTTGTATAAAAAATTCGGCAAAATTCAAATAGCCGGTTGAGGTATGTGAGGTATCGTTAGCGGGCTTCGAATGCAACAATCAGCCGTATTTTCATGAAGGAATGTCCTGTGATTAGAATATGAAGTCTGACCGTCTGAATAATTTATGAGCTGGCAGGATTCACTGACTTGTTGTAGTTTCAACAGATAATACTTAGGATATTATCTGTTACGTTTCTTAAACGTTAGCCTACGCATTTAAACGTTCGCATCCAAGAAGAGCGGAAACAACACCGAAAAACATCTGCTGACAGTTTGTCGTCGTGATATCGGAAAAGTCAGCAGATGCTTTTTCGGCTGTTTTTCAGCTCTTCCTGGCAATGCTTGTTATGCATAACGTTTAATCAGGGACCCATAAATTTCCTTTACAGGGGGCTTGTAAGGGGGCTCATGCTACGTTTACCGCACGGAAGATACTTCGAGAAATACCCACGGTCCAATCACGTTCAAGACCAGATAGACAAAATTTGGGCAAACAAGAATGCAGATTCGACCCAAGTGGGATTTTTGGAAAGTAGGACTGGCTCGGTCAGCATAGCAACATAGACAAAATTTAGACAACATAGACAGCATAGGAAATGACAAGCCCCCTGTAAAGGAAATTTATGGGTCCCTGGTTTAATGCATAACCTTTGCTAAATCACAACAGATAACATCCCAATTGTCATCTGTTGAAACTGCGCATTATGAAACTTCCCCATTTTCTACCATATCAGTTAGCTCCTTTAAGCTGTAGGCTAATAAAATCCATAAGGTCATCTGTTCGACTGCTCTCAAGTCGACCCCCTCCTAACCGGGTCGAAGATCCAGGAACTTGACTCTTATAGGCCGGCGCCAACAGACTGGCGGGCGAGCATGGTTTTCATTTAAAAGGGTTTCGTGGGCGTAACTTGATCCTGGCAGTATTTCCTCTTCCATTCTGAATCGGACACCCCTGGTCCTATTGGATTTCTAATTTGAGTAAACATGATTTATTCTCTCATGCTTTGAGAGCTTAGCGAAGAAGGCTAATGGCTAAGAACGCTAGAAGTTGCTATTCACGAGGCTATTCAGTAATTTGTCACTAGACGCAAATTTCTTTTTGGATAAAATATCTTGTTAGAGGAATTTTTATGTATGTGAGTACTGAATGGCTTATGTATATGTGGTGTGTGTTTTTGCTTCTCTAAAATAATGCTAACTTTGAATGCTCCACCACCTCGCGAATATGGATGTTCTGGGTGCCAGTGTTTATGTTTTATGTCTCAAAATACCATATCTCTGCTTAAAACAAACTCCTCGCTGTAGGCTATGTCGTGATACTAGCAACGTTTTCCTTCCATAAAAGTACCACGAAGTCTGAAAAAACCGCACATATATCCACTTCCTTCCGATTGCTATTTGAATGTGGCTAATTCCTTTGCTCGGCGACCCCGGGATTCTCAGTTGCCTTCCAGCATAGTGAATCACTGAATACTTAGCAATATAAACATCTTATATTGCTCGAGTTTCATATATAAGCATGTAGTAGGTTCACCCTTGCGAATATTTGCAGTGCAATTCTTTTCAGTTTTATTTCTGTTCTTGCCCGAATTGGTTACTATCTAGGAGAAGAATGTTTCGTGCCTGAAATCTTGGCTGGTGTTGATGGTGAAGGGGAGAGGGTAGGTTCGCGTCAAGCAGATGCTGAAGTATTTTTCAGGTTTTGATACGGACTTTAAAGCACACCTCGCACTATTTACTGTTTATTTTCCAGTGTACAAAACTATTTGAATGCTGTGAAACTAGGCTGTGTTTTTAAAAAATTATTCACGGCTTTGGCTGTTCTAAGCCTTTTCCCAGACCCATTGCCTTCTAGCAAAACTCGGCAAAATTTAAATAACCGGTTTTACCCATTAGTAGCATGATTCGCGAACGCTTGTCGGGACCATAATGCGCATGGAAAATCGTGACCGTGGCAATTTGAAAGATTAGTGTGGTTTCCTCAGCGGGTTTAGAATATAACATATGAAATTTGGGTCTCCAGGTTTAAAAATTAATTAATGCAATTCGGAACTCGGAAGTAGGTTGCATTCACATTATAGGTAAGATGGGTCCTTTAAGAGAATATCGGAAAATGCCAGCCATTATGTTCGTTAAATCATACTTCGAAAATAAGGTGAACGAAGCACCTTGGAAGCCATTTTTAGCGCCAAATATTTTTTTCTAAAATTCAAAAAGAAGCTTTAAGAAATGAACTTGTCTGTCTTCGCATGCCTTTAATAGGACAGAAAGGAGGCATTTTTATTTCGTTCTTGGAAAGCGATTTATGTAAATGTGATCTTAATGAAATTTCCAAAGGAAGGTGCCACTTTAGAAGCCATTTCTGGCGCTTAAACTATTTTTTTTCTTTGGAACTCGAAGAAGAAGGCTTAAAGGACCCCTCTTGCTTATTCTGCTTTTTATAATATATCCAGCTCCCATACAGAATTATAAGCTTCTAAAATCCCCACCTTTCTCCATTGTTTCGTTTTGTGCCTACGAAATTTTAGCACTTTTTTGGCCTTGCCGACTTTTGCCCGTCACACAACGAAACGTTTGCCGGGATCATCAGGGTCTGCTGACAACTCTTTCACACATAAGGATCTGAGAAGCTTTTGTTTATTACTTCTGTTATTTGCTTAGTTTTCACACTTTTGAACCATGGCGCGATCGGTTTTCAAACGTTTTGCGCCCAGCCGCCGCGTCGGAGAGCAGGAAGGCTGGACATAGTCGACAGGCGCTAACAAGAAAATCGCTAATTTCAGATGGAAAGTAATTGTATTTTCGAAAATATTTTTTTCTCATCCATTTCATGGGGAAAATATTATTTCTAGTAAGAGTTGTGCTTTAAGAAATAACTCGTCTTCACACACCGGAAATAGAGGAAAAAATTAGGCATTGTAATTGTCTCTTGGAGGCTACTTTAAATATAATTACGAAAGGAAGATTTCCAAGAAGCATGTTGTTGCTGCAAAGCATCATTTTTATTAGTGCTGTTTGGTAATTTCCGGATGAAAATAAAATATAAGAACAAAATGGGGATTTGCGATGTTTTTCGTTGATCAGCTCATGATAAGATGTTATTATAGTGATATATACCATTTCGGATATTTCTGTTGCACTTCCGGTAACCGTCTTCAGCGAAGAACAAAACTAAATTACACATCTAAAACGACAGTAATAGAAGAAATTAACTTTTCGTCTTTTGACACCGAAAATAGAAGGAAAAATTAGGCATTTTAATATGTCTTGGAGGCTACTTTAAATGTGATTTCTAACGGAAGGTTTCTACGAAAACCTTGAATTCTAAGAAAACCCAATTGAAAAGTCGAACTTGTCGATCGTCGCATATCGTTAACAGGACAGAAAAGGAGGCTTTTGATTTCGTTCTTGGAAGGCTACTTTATACTTGGTTTCTAAAAACAGATGCCACTTTAAGTGCCATTTCCAGCGCTTAAATCATTTTTTGTTTTTAACTCCCAAATATTAAGAAATGGACTTGCCTGTCATCGCACTCTTGTAACGGAACAGGAAAGAAGACATTTTATTTCGTTCTTGAAAGGCTTCTTTAAAGTTTAACTGAAAAGCCAACCTAGTTTTATACCTTTGATTTGACTAGTCTGAATTATTTTGACTCCTCTAAGGATTTAATTTTTTTTCGTCGCGTAGTCTAGTCGTGACGTTGGGAATCTCCGCTGCTTGCACGACAAACAAAAATTCGTCAAGTGGCGGTGAATTTGAATATCTGCAAAAGCTTGCGTCTCAATGACCAAAAAAGTCAAGATTCCGAAATATTCTATTCCAGACTGCAGAATCACATCGTAATCAATATGTATGGGCGAATGCCTAGTGCTTCCTTGTCACTTTCCATATTCAATTCACTTTCATCTTCCTGGTTTGAATAATGAAAATCCGCCATTGCTGGTTATTTTTGGCAATTGTTTGCCACTGTAGTTGCTGAACATTTCAAACATAGATGTACATCCGTACAGAGCACAACAGTTGCGGAAGAATAAACACGTCAGCCAAAATTCAATATTCGTGGACAACAAATCAACGAAGTAACGCGTTTTTATCGGGTTTTCTAGCCTATTTAGATAGTAGGGTAACCAGACTGTCGTACCTCAGGCCTATTCAGTTAAGCTTTAACTGTGATTTGTACTGGAAGTTGCCACTTCAGAAGCCATTTCTAGCACTCAAATATTTTTTCTTTTAGAATTCCCAAAGAAGCTTTGAGATCTTTTGTCTTGACATACCAGAAATAGAAGGGAAAAGGAGGCAGTTTTTATTATTTGTTGGAAGGCTGCTTTAAGTGTGACTTTCAAAGGAAGGTGCCACTTTAGAAGCCATTCTAGCGCTCAAATCATGTTTTGTTTAGAATTCCCTAAGATTAAGAAACTTTTCATATTCACATACGAGAATATAAGGGAAAAGGAGGCAGTTTTTATTATTTCTTGGAAGGCTGCTTTAAGTATGATTTCCAAAGGAAGGTGCCACTTTAGAAGCCATTTCGAACGCTCAAACTATTTTCTTCCTTAGAATTCCCACGAAGCCTTAAAACCATTCCAGTCCTCTGAGGACATTTCTCGAACACGCCCGGAATCCGTACCCTCCATTAGGCAGTTCTACGAATTCGGCTCTTGATCCGTCGTTCAATAGGATTATTGGAAATAGCCCTGTTCCCCGTGTTCCGAGGCAGGATATCCTAGAATTATAAAAGAGACGATTATTTATCGAAGCGGCAGTCATGCGAAGATCGCAATCTATTCTCCAAAGGCTCCTTTGTGCGGAGGCAGAGCCTGAGAGCACTTGTGAAAAGAGGAAGTTGGTGTGCTCGGAGCTCCGTCATTGTGGTGACAGCGGGCGAATTTTTTTTGTATGCGGGACGGAACAGCAAAGTCAACTTTCCCCCTTGAAATTTCTGGAGTTAATTTTGCGCTCCGAACAGATTAGTCCCTATTCGTCTCCCTCTCCTCATTGTCATCATCAGGTTCAGGTTCAGGTTTATAATATTTACGTAAAAATTATAAAATAAATTACACTTCTTTCCAGGCAGAGAGGCATCTCGAATGCTCGGGAACAACATACAATGAAAAAAACAGTTTAACTTGAATAAATAACGAGTAATCATCCGCAGTACCATAAATACAAAATAAATAACGAAATACCACATTCACCAGACACTTCCATCTTAAAATTTATTCATTCCTGTGGACCTTTGCAAGGGAATGCCACCTTCCGGACCATTCAAGAGATCAATCACGCGCAATAAGTTAATGAACGGAAGATCCATACCTTCACTTTTTAAATTGAAGGGTAGTGTTGTTTTTGGAACTGGTGCGTTGTTTACCTTGTTTGTTGTGTTTTCCCGTCTTTTTGTATGGTGTCTAGAGTATATTAAAAATAATTGATTGAGTGCAAAACTCTCATCGGCCCGGAGGGAATTAAACACACATCGGAGCTTTAGTTAAACGTTGATGATGGCGATGTGTTTCTGTTATGTGTTCACTTGGGGACTAATAGGATGTGGCTCTGAACTGGAATATGTAGAATCTCAGTATTGTATTCTTATTTAAAACTCCGCTTTGGTTCTCCCGGATGTTTTCAGCCTCACTTGGCTTTGACGAGACCCCTGAGAAAACTCGCATGGCCGGTATTTCTGACCAATGAGCTCCATGGAAGCAACAAGCGGGAGACTAGCCTACCTCGAAAAGATCCAAACACGGCAAATGCAAAAATCAGCGATGTATTGTTCAGGTAAATGACATTCCAAAGCTGCCGTACTCCCGTTTGGTTTAGAGCTTCAACATTCAGGAACTAAACCCGACCTTTCCTCTCCAAATACCCCCCCCCCCACAAGTGCGTATTTAGGCTTTTGTTTTCTGGCAAAGCCGTCCATGCTAGTGCCGTTAAGATGGATAAGAATGACACCAGAAGTTCAAGATGTCGGAAACGAGAATGGGTGCTATGGACGTAAAGTGTATTCTCTTCCCTGTTATCTAAAAGTTAGCAAACAAAAGAACAAACCGTGAATTTTTTTTTTTATCATCCGATGTCTGGCCGATTTTTTTCCAGTGATTTGTTAAATTGTAATTAGTATAAGTATGACAGGTCCTTTAAGATTGTGTCTAACAGGCAGGCCCGTATCCAGGAATTTATTTCGGGGGGGGGGGGGTTGCCCACGGGTCGAAGCAAAAAGTACAAAAAAGACATAGATCAGAGGTTAAAGCCTGCAAAAAACTATTACTTTTGTGGGTTTCGGGGGGGGGGGGGGGGTTCGAACCCCCTAACCCCCCCCCCTGGATACGGCCTTGCTAACAGGGGAAAATAGCTGATTTCATGGCAGTGGCAGTCACTGTAGGTAGGTAGGTAGGTATAATCAAGAACAAATGAAGTAGGGTCTCTCGATCACTGTACGACAACCATGCGGAGTCGAATAATATGTGATCGATTCCCGATTTAAACGAGCGAAGGTAGGAGCTACGCGGAACATCACGATTCGTTACCTCTCCAAACAGCTCATCGCAGTAGAGTACCAGAGAAGAAAAGTAGAAAGGAAAAAATCTGTCGGGTATGTACCATTGTGACGCACACCGCTGCTATGCTCTTTTCCTCTCAAATGTGCAGCGGCTAAGAGGAAAGTAGACGGGCGTCAACTCAAAGCTCAGGAAGTTCTACTTGGCTGATTTGTTCTTGCAGTAATCGTACTAGCTAGATACATTTGTGTGTTTGTTATTTACAACTGTATGCCTGAAACAAGTTTTAATGATTTTCAAGTCTGCTGGTTTCACAGCAGGATAGGGATTTATACTTGAACACTTCGTGGCGTACAAAGAACTTCCATTAAAGCTCGAGACAATACCCAATTTCGAGTGAATGCGGTTCAGTACCGCAGTAAAAATAGTTGATTACCGATGGTACAGCGTTTCTTATACACTGAATGGCTTTTAAATTGTGTGAAGCGTAATTAGGGTTTACCACAGTCGTCTATGAACGATTGTTCAGTCGAATTTAATTTTTTCCCGATCAACCATTCGATATGCTCCAATGGATTGGGGCCGATAGTTGTGTGTGTAGTCGAATCGCATCCAAATGGTTACGTATAATTTGTGATACTTCATTGGGATATACTAACTATGCTTATAGAGGCAAGAGTAGCAACAGATATGGATAATGCGTTATCTGCATCCTTTTGTAAACGTTATGAAACATTTGACAGTGCAGCAACAAAAACAATGCAGCAACAGTGCACAAGAACAAAAATACAAATATATTTAACTTTAAAAATTCGATCTCTGTCCCATTTCTGTAATTTTTCACAATATTCTATATGCTTTAGTTAATAATCCATAGTTTATTTTTCTCAATCAGTGTTACCGTACCTGTAATATCATTTTCATGCAATAATTGTGTTGCAGTTTTGTCCATGTCCTCCAGTACAGTAGAAGTATACTTTTGAACGTTAGTCAACGTTAGAACAGTGCAGTTGTGGGCTAAATGGGGAAATGAGGACCCAAACTCGGACCTAAAACAACCATTCAAGTAGGGGGGGGGGGGGGCTCACTCCTAGTAAGTGACAAGTGCCCAGCCGATGCCCATGGAGGGTGTACAGTGGAACCAGGTGAGCACCCACTCGATTCAGGTGTTCTTAGGATCTCTTAATTAGCTACTTTTGGTGACCAGTAGGCTAGTTGACTTCTGTCACAGCAAGTGTCTTAAAGTGGTGCTATGGTCATACTAGTTACATGGTTGTACTAGTTAACTAACGTTTAAAGAAGTATATCCTTACTATACGCAACATCTATCAGTATATCTGTCTCTAATTTGATAACAGGACGTCGACGATGAAATACTCTCGGAATTTCATTGCCACGACATCATCTAAAGCCGTTACGCAATGCTAATTTCTTGAATTTCCGGCTTGGTCTGTATTCCGATTGACACGGTCCCATTTAATCTATTGAATTATAGTCCCATTTCCCCTCCGTGGTTTCCTCACATCCGTTTATGTTAATTTGGTTTCTACGTTTTGGTAAATATTTTTCCTGCTGTTTTAGATAAAGAGGGAAGTCGTATCTCAAACACATTTTCTAATTATCTTACCACATTCATTAGAATGTGAGTGATGAGCAGATGTCGTGACCAAAAGGTCGTCGGTTCAAAACCCTAAGGTGGACAATTTTTGGCTGCGTGTGTGGTTTGATTTATCATGTGCGGCGGACATTAGTTTGGGGGAAGGGTCGTATCCAGGGTGATAACGTTCCTTGTGAGACCATTTCCGAGAAAAGGACGGGAGAGACGATTATCGGTATTATCCCAGGGGCCGGAATTCCAGTCCAAGAGTTTAACCGGACCCCACCCCACCATTTCGTTAGCTTATGCCTGGGCCCGACCATAGTCACGCCTAGTAATAACGCCGGAAATAAGACCGTTTTACGGCCAAAATTGGGAAGAAAAGACACTGAAAACGTAGAATGGTCGAGATGGAACAAATAACAATCCATCTCCGCCATTTTGAAACTTAACTTTGAACCAATCACAGACTACGGTCACTGACTTTTGCTAGTTATTGTTTATCTATGAGTGATGATGGTGGAGATATGATCTTGAATTTGAAGTGTGGCCAGGATGAAGCGTAAAGAGTGGGCAATAATCAAATTAACGGACCAAACTACGTACATATGTGACTGAATGTGGCCCAAGCATTATTTAGCACTATCGGTTCTTATCAAGCAAACTTATCCAGTTGTCATCGTAAAGTAACAAATCAAGTCTGGGCTAAATTACTCAAACTTACAAAGTTTTTGTTTTCAAATGACAGTGAAAGAACAGTTGAAAGAACTTTATTAGGTCCAAAAAGCCGGAGCCGTCTTCATTAATGAGGTTAAAGTTGCAAGGCTCCGAACGTCGACATTTTTCAAGGAAGAACGAGAACAATTACACCAGATGGGGGGGGGGTGCACAGAAGAAATAACAACCTAATATTTACATATTTTTCAGCATATATTTTGAAACGGTCATAAAAAAGGATGTTAACGGTAAAATGATTTCATCCTTACCCCTATGCGAATCGCTTCTCTTCATTGCGATTTTGCGGATCGTGATCCTGCCAAGTGCTGGATCTTGTTTCCACGTGCTGCGCGAGAGGGAGTCGAAATTTCTCTTCTGACGAGAAGGGGGAGCAGGACTTGACAGGAGGGGGCGCATAACTATGTGCTTTGACCTAGGGCATAAAAATGCGCAAGTCCGGACCTGGTCAGCTACGTGCAAACACAGTCCGATAAGATCTGCAAAAATACTTATGCGAAATTCGACAAAACTTGAATACGATGCGTCAGATTTCGGAGCGAAGGAGGAAATTCGCATCCAACTGCGAAAATCAGACTGTGTGTATTCACCTGTGGCCTTTTCAATTTTCTTGTCCTCGGTTCTACAAAAGCGATATGCGACTTTGGAAATAGACACAATTTAATTTTTTTTTTAAGGAGAGGGTCTCTGTTCATGCGGATTTCCTTGCTAGTGAGCACGCTTTGTCATTCCTGAACAGAAGCAATTCACCCATCGGACGATAAATCCATACTAGACGGCTACCCCTGAGATTCATGAATGAAAATGGTTTATTCAGAAGTATTTACCCCAGAGCCGGGGTTTTCACCTGACCGAGTCTCCGGATTATGGATGCTTTTCTATACACCTTATTGTGTAGGCTTTTCATGCCTTTGCCTGTTTGGAATAGTAATCTGAACCGAAGCGTGGTTCTGAATTCATATCAAAGGATTTTCGTCTTGAATATTTTTTGAAATCATGTGTGGGGAGGGGATTATCCTGTGTGATGAAGGGAAGGAGGTACAAAGAAATCCAAAATGAATTTGGGCGGTGGGGTAAAGGGTAGTTGCCGTTTTCCCACGTAACGATAGCCAGAATATGTATAATGAAAATTATTTGACTGTGTAGTTGTACGAAAAAGTTGCATGGAATGATATGTAGTACTAGTAGTATGGAATAGTTTGATTAGTGATATGTAGTCGTATGGGATACTTTGATAAACATGCCTCCGACTGGGTTAATCTTATGTAGTAGTATCCAATAGCATCCAGTTAGTAGCATCAGGGACTATAAATTTTCTTTACTGTAAGGAAATTTATGGGTCCCTGGTAGCATGTAGTAGCAACAGTTACTACTGCATACTGCTTTTTCGTACTACTCCATACGACTAATTCTCGGAAATTCTTCATCGGGAAGGTTGCTTGCTATTAAATATTCTTTCAGCCTAAGCTGACTGCGAATCATAATTGACAGTGTTAAACGGATATGTCAACTCAATTTTATTATAGCTGTATTTCGGCCCTTCTTGGCAAGGTTCCTCTTCAGGCTTAAACCGCTCAAGCTGGGAAACGAACTTATGGGAAAAACTTGGTATCGGGGCTCCTCAGGTTAAAAGCAAGGTCAGCTTCGTGGATGTTCTTTGTATCACACCTTGACATATTGAATTGAATTGAATTTTATTTATAACCCGTCTATGTAAAGACGGAGTATGATAAAAAAAAGTAAAAAAATATTGATTTTTGCTGCAGATTTGTTTTATTGCAGTGGAATTCGAGTCTTTTTTTTTACGGGAGTAGTGATTTTTAAAGAAAGTCGGTCAGCGCAAAAAGTTGGTCTAGCAAAGTTCTTCAAACCTCCTCCCGAGCTATCCCCCCTGAACGATAAACAGGCCTGGATCATGTACAGGCTCGAAACTACCAGAAAATGCTACTCCTTTCGCTTATGATTGAAGAAATATATTTTTTCTGCCGAGCCTTGAAAATGGAGCTGAATTTCTCCCCCAGTTGCCAAAATGTAATCACACGAAGATAAATGAATCTCCAAATGTATTACACGCCAAATCATATGGGTAATACTCAGCCGGAATAAAGGGGGTATCTTAATAGTATTCTGGGCCCCTGGGGCGAAGGAAATGTGATTAGGCATATGTGGATAACCCTATCAGTGAATATATTCATATATGCTACAAGGCTGGAACCAAAGATTGCCGCCATCGGTGTCACAATTTGACTGATTTTGCGAAAAATATGGATTTCTTCGGGATGGTTGGTCTCCATTGAATGAATGAATTAAATTTAATACCCGTTTTTAAGACAAAAGTCACAAACGAGTTTCAGAGAAAAAAGAAAGAAAAAAGAAGGAAAAGAACACACAACATATAACACTTCGATTTCATTACGATTATTTACATATGGGGCAACATATCCCTATACAGTGTATGGCTAGCAGCTAGCGAAGAAACAAAACGTGCAATCTGCTCAGATACTGCAGTAAACGGATCGGTGGCGTTTTACTTCGCCGATACTCTAGAGTTACGGGCCCACGGAGGTGGTCCTACAAGAAATTTGCAGTACCCATAAAATGAAATAAATCATTATCAGATGATTATTTACACGGAAGGCCATACAACCAAAAACATATGAAAAAAAAACGGTCACACCCATTGGCAAACTTCTCCCTTTAGGCAAACTATGGAGCTGCCCAGAGCCCCGAACTCAAAAAGTGGGCCCAGCAAGGGGCCGAAGTGGTAATTGGAAAATTATAATTCTAAAACGGTATAGTTGGTATCATGGTGCCCCTGATTATTTTATTTATTTTGAGTTTTGTATTTTCATTTGTATTTTAGTGTAGATTTAGTAGGCTAATTTGTTTTTAATGGTCAGTTGTTTGTCTGTGTACTATCTTTGTAAGTGTGTGTGAGTTCGATTGACATGTTGTTCTCTCTTTTTATATATTACTCTTCAGTTTTGAAAGATCCAAATAAGTAATAATAATAAAAATAATAATAATAAGGTTGCAATTCTTCGATTTAAGAATATCGGGAATATTTATTTTTTAACAAAGATGCAAATAAAATACCGACTTACAAAACAATACAAAGAATGGTAGAACTGGGAAGCATCAACGTCCTTACAGAATTTTCCCGTCTATGATTGGTCAGATAGTGCCAGTAAAAAGAAGATTGAAGTAGTGTCAGATTAAAAATACCCCCCTTCCCTTTAACCTCCACTGGGGATTGGGTTAGGAACATTGATTTTGGTCAAGAATCTGGCTTCAGATTTATTTTCAAGACTGTTTTTTTGTTGTTGAAAAATAATAAATAGCAAAAAACAGAAGTTGAAGATATAGATAGTTGTTGATTTTAAAAAATAATAAAAATTAGAAATTGGATGAAAATCCAATGGCATGGGGATTAGGAACAATAACGGCATTGTTATTAAAAATATAGTCGAGGGGTTACTCACTCGCTGGCACCTGCTGTACACCCTTCCCCGGCACCGGCCGGCAGCGACCGAAATCAGCGGTGCCGGCACCTGTACCGGTCATGAATTAGGCGATTCATTGTTTGAACGCTTCTAAACATGCCTATTTTAACATTCAAACACGAGGTAACCGGGCCGGCTCGGGTCAGCAGCTGGGTCAGCACCGGGCACTTGCTGTACACTAAAATCGAGAGTGGGCAACCCGTCGAATATAGTGGCATTATTCTACAAATTCTTTTTTTTAGTATAATCTGTCCAATTGCTGTTCGTGATACAGTACATGATGCTAATTCAAGTTATGTGTTATGGGAATACTACCAGTTTCATCTCATTGTTCACCCCTTTTCTCAACCGTTACTTTGATAAAGACTGAAGGACTTAGACGCTTCTGTTAAAGTCGGAGCCGTTCAAGTTTTCGAGATAAACTTATCTCCCTGTCGAGGCCTGGCCTATCTAATGTCTGGCATTTCTCGTCGTCAAATTCTTAAACATGCATGACACTGTATATCTTAGAAACACCCATGCGCCCGTATTATCATGCTCGTAACTATAAACGAACCCGCCCTAGCAAAGGCTCATAAACAAAGGCCAGCCATGTTTGCAAATGGTAAACTTTAATGACAGAGAGGTACACATAACTGCTGTTATGGTGTTTATGACTTGTTGCAGTAATTATCGCTTAGAGGTGAAATTCTTTTTCTTTCCCATAGTTTGCGTGAACCGGCTAAGGACGTGTAGGTGTGTAGCTGATTAAAGACGATCTCAAAATATGCTCTTTGTCATGGTATTATGATAAATAAAAATGCTCTTTGTCATGATATTATGATAAATATTCATTCAGTCCAAGCTGACTGCGAATCATATTTGACAATGCAATACAGATACGTCAGCTGAATTTTAACTCCAAGCAACAACTCTAAACAGCCCTCACAAATGGATTCACCAAATCGGATACTTAAGGCTAAGCTAGAATCTTTAGTTGACAATTTCTAAGCCAATCTTGTGGAGTCTCTAACGCTCAAGCCAAGTTTCATCGTCCTAGCACATCTTGAAATACCTTAAATTGCGATCACCGGAATTTTTGAGCCTAAAGAGAACCCTTGCCAAGAAGGGTCGAAATATAGCTCTAATTCAGCTGAAGTATCCTTTTGCATTGTCATACACGATATTATGAAATATAAATGCGGGTAACTTCACTACACTACCACTCTGCTTTCAGATAACTTTAATCTGCAGTATTTTGCATTCTAGCGTTTTAACCCTCCATTGGATTTTAATGCTCCGAAGTCGGAATAAGAATCTCCGAATTCGGTGATGCACAATTATTACTAAAGTCTGATGTAAGGAGAATTTTTACAGTGTACCATCAGTTCTTAATTACATATTCTTTAACCCCTGAGCTCATCGCCTGTGATGGAATCATAGTTGACTCCGCTAAACGGATACGATTAGGTGATCACATGTTCACTTTTCTAGCTTTCTAGCTTTCAGCTGACTTGTCAGTTTAGCACAGTTAACTATATATTTGATTATAAAATATATAAAATACAGTTTATATTTCTGTTCCTTGAAAAAAAGGACTGTCCAAAGATATGTTACCCGTGACATATTTCTGTTTATTTTTCATTTTGAATATGTCAGAGAAGCCTCTTTAAAGGTCGTGTTCGAACCGGAGAGCAGACAAACGAAATAGACACTCCTAAACTTTCATAATCTGATTTATTCGACAGATGACATGTTTTTCCGTGAAACTATATTCAACGCACTAGGTTCTGACATATGAAATGCGATAGAAATAAACATTGACATACAAAGGTTGTCACGTATTACCGGTGCTACGCAGTGGTGGGACAAATTTCCGGAAGTTTTAGGTTCGACTTTCACGTTTTAGGTTAGGAGGGCCGATTAAACTTCCTGCTTCTGGCATGCGAAGTTCACCGAAAATGGCAAGAAATTCGGTTGTTACTCGCCAGATTGTACCACCCATTGATCTTATCTGCAGACTGAAATGCAATTATACAATACCACGAACTCCTACTCGCATGGCATTACGAGGGGCTGGCAACAACTTTCACTTGAAACTTCATTTTCAACAACTTCATTTTTGATCGAGTTAGAATGTTTTAGTGAGGTGTGTCTAAATTTTGACAGGGAACAGATTTTTTATTGTAATTCAATTCAGTTTATATCGAAAACGGGGAGCGGACAAGCCCAATATTCGAATTTTATTTCGTATAATATTATGTAAAGGGTCTTTCTTTCTGCATGTACTGTGCAAATGCCTTATTACTAGGCTGCAGGTCCGGGTCGGACCAAAAAGTACAAAAAAGACACAGATCAGTGGATAAAGCCTACAAAAAACGGATTAATTTTGTGGGTTTCGGGGGGGGGGTCGAACCCCCTAACCCCCCTGGATACGGCCCTACTAGGCTGCATGTAATAAATTCATTTCATTCATTCATCCATTTTTATGCTTCCGAAGTCGGAGTTGGAGCCGGGTTATTTGGTGAAAATTATACAGAGTAAGAGCCGGGTTAATTGACTGACACCTCCAAAGAGAGTCCAAAGTCCCTCAACGAACCCGGCTTCGACTTTGGAAAATAATTTATGTGTGATATAAAAGTGTAAAGTATTAGTATTAATTGAGAAAAGTAAATCTTGAATGAAATTGTTTATAAATAGGAGAATAAGAAATCGTATATATGTAAATAAATTAGTATATAGGCCTATATATGAAATTAGAGATATGAATGATATGAATGAATGAATGAATTTTATTTATAGCCGGCCAAACAGCAAAAGAAGAATGGGCGGAGTAAATAAACAACGATAAAAAAAATAAACTGAAATGGAAACAGTGAGAAATAGAAAGAAGTTGGACGTGTCTTGTAAGGGTATAAGCTCAACAATTAATGCGAACATCATCAAAAAGAAGAAGACATCTGAGTACCGGGTATGGTTAGGCATCTCCCCTTATGACCGAGACTTTCACAGTTAGCTAGGGATGGAAGTGTTTTATTTTCAGCTGGAATTGCTATTCATCCCTCTAAGGAAAATCCAGCTTGAGCCTGAAGAGGACCCTTGCCAAGAAGGGCTGAAATATAGCTCTAATAAAATGTAGCTGACGTATCCGTTTTGCATCGTCAGAAATGATTATTTTTTTCTGTTTTTTTTTTTGGGGGGGGGCTAAACCCCCCTGGATGCGGCCTTTCCGGCAAGAGAGTCTTTGTATCAAGCAAAAGGTGTAGAGTGGATTACCTTAGATCGCACTTACTACGATGTAAAAAAAAATCTTGCAGTATTTGCTACTGGGATTAATCTTATCTCTATTGAGATAAGATTATCTCTAATTCGGATTAATCTTGTCCCAGTAGAGAAGCTTAATCCCAGTAGAAAATACTGCATCCTTATTCGGAGAAACTTTTTACAGTGTAGCGACAAGGCTGTTAAGCTTGTTGACGTTGCCGTTTCTTACGGTCTGGAAGTTAACGTCTTTCCCGTCACTGTCCACTCTGGACTAGCATGTCTAACTTTTGATACGGACTTTAATCGGTTGTCTCTAATGTATAATTATAAAGTATAATTATTAATAATGGCGCATCCTGTTTTCGTGAATACAGCTTGTAGTGAATAAGAATGTGTGAACAGCTTATAACGCGCCTGCTGTGTTAGTGAAGTGTACAGCCCCTCGCATATCTTAAATAGTTCCGGGCCACCTGGATGACACACAGCTAGTGACGGTAGTTCACGCAATTTCGTCGAAATCGAAATGGGAAGACAACAGCCAAGCCCAAATCGTTAATAAGCCCTGCTTCCTTCTAGCAGACCAAAGAGCTTACACGGATATAGAGGACCTCACAGAGAACATAAATATCCGAGGAATAAAAACACAGAATCAAACGCGTCTAAACTTTTCTATAACCCCGTGTTAAAAGTTTCCCTTAAAAGCACCATTGGATACTGTTTTTCTCAGCATTCTAAAAGTTTAATAAATATATTCAAAATAAATATTCTTTCAGCCCAAGCTGACTGCGAATCATATAATTGACAGTGCTAAACGGAGACGTCAGCTGAATTTAAGTAGAGCTATATTTCTAAATCATTTTCCAACTTGAGCGGCTTGAGCCTGAATTTGACCCTTAATTGCAATTCAATTCAAGTCGATTTGGTTTATTCACTAAAAATCTTGAATCGGCGGTAAGCCGACTAGTTGATTTTACGTCAACAATATATAGGCTACACTAAAATTATAATATTGAAACTGAATAACATATATCGAGCCCTTGCCAAGAAGGGCCGAGATATAGCTCTAATAAAATTCAGCTGACGTATCCGTTTAGCACTGCCAATTAAATTTAAAATATATTCCACCTTTGTATACATTTTTATCTCTAAAATGTAATACATCCATGTTCGCATCAGTTAGAAAGAGATACAATGGTTGTTCCGGAGTTGAAATGAAAATAGGCGGTGCTGGCACCGGTACCGACAATAAATTAGGCGATTCATCTTTCAAACGCTTCTAAAATGCTTATTTGGATCTTTTAACACGTGACAACTGGTGCCGGCTTGTTTCAGCCAGTGCCGGCACCGAGGGGGCGTCGCGGCACCGGGCACTTGCTGTACACTAAAATCGAGAGTGGAAAACCCCTCGTCAGCTGTCAACATCGTGCGGCATTCAAAGCTTTCTGGGGATGAAGGTACTCCTCAAAAAAACGTTACTTATATGCTTACAGGGCCGTATCCAGGAATTTATTTCGGGGGGGGGGGTGCTTGCGGAATTTATTTCGGGGGGTTGCTCGCGGAATTTATTTCGGGGGGGGGGTGTCCACGGGTCGGACCAAAAAGTACAAAAAATACATAGATCAGAGGTTAAAACCTGCAAAAAACTATTACTTCTGTGGGTTTCGGGGGAGGGGGGGTTTGAACCCCCTAACCCCTCCTGGATACGGCCTTGCACGCTTAGTTACAGTTTTCTTATTCTACCTTAGAAATACCATCCGGTTGAAATGCTACAGCGGGTGCCAGTATAATTTTGTATTTATCCGTACAAATATCGATATGTGGGCTTATCAATAATTGTCCAGGAAACCCTTCCTATCTTGGCGATGGTTAGAGGCTGGAATCTGTATAGCTCACTTGCTGCTGCCATCAGCGCCGGACACTTTTTCTATACACATTTTCCCTCACCTTCAAAGTGATTTTTGTTTAAAAGACGTACCTCTATTCCCTACAGAAAAAGCTCTGTTTGGGTTTTTGTAACTAATGATGAGTAATGATTAGCTGCGCCAGTAGCAAAAGTTTACTATGCTGACACATTTTTAAACCAGCTGCTAGTTACAAAACCTTTTAAAGTACGTGAGCCGAAAAAAACATGTTTAAATTTTTAATTAACGCTAAGTGCTTCATGCTCCGAGAAATTATGGTCTTAAAACAATTACGAGGAACAAGTAGGGGTCAAATTGGTTACGCCAGGTTCTCGGTTTTTTAAATTGTTTCTCACAGTGTCATTTTAAATTAATTTTAGGGGACACCAATTTCCTGTCAATTTTCCAGTTTGGATTTCCTGTCGGGATTTCCTGTGTTTGCTTCTGCGACAGATTGCACCTAGGATTGACGCAACCTCAGGTCTTCAGTGTAATAATATGCCTACAGATTGTGGGAAAGATAATTCCGTTCTCCATGTTTAAAAAATCGATGGTTTAAGGGAAAAAAATGGTCGTGTGGAAATGTAACTTATATAAGGATTTTTGTGCCGTGACAATTAAACCAGAAACCAGATCTGAATTCAGAAGTCTTGGATCATAACTTCTTGACTATCCCGTGGCATCAGGATGTGAACTGTTGAGACAAATTTGCCCTAAGCGAGATCACTGTTCCTGTTTCTGGTAATTGTAGTGGTTGCGAACTAGATGTTCACAAGCAGTTCACAAGCTTTAGCGTCCCCTGAGCCCTGATGGTGGGTTTACACTTTGCGTGAAATCTGAGCGTATTTTCCGCACGTATTTGAGCTAGAAAAGATTTCTAGCAATACGGACGTATTTATATACAATTCTCAAATACGTCCGTATTGCTAGAAATCTTTTCAAGCCCAAATACGTGCGTAAAATACGCTCGGATTTACGCAGTGTGTAAGCGTAGCATAAGAGCGGAAGGTTGGATGGAATCGACAAGCGAAGGAAAGAAAATGGCTAATGTCACGTGGCAAGTTGTGTTATTTTCGGAAACCGACATTTCTGTCGTTTGATCGTGAGAAGGTAATTTTTAGTAAAAGTTGTGGTTTAAATGTGCTATAATCTGTTAACACAACCTACTTCCTCATCTTTGTGTTTGTGTACTTTAAATGAGTCATATTCTGTTCACAAAATGCATTTCCCCATACTTATGTAGTTGCTTCACGTCCACGTTCATTGTTTACCCCAGGCGATGATGCTGGTGCAAAACGACATGGTCATTAAAAGGTTTTGCTCTCGGGCTCTTACATGTCAAAACTGACAAACATTCCATCAGAATCGCAGCAACCCATTGAACTTGCCTGAGTGAAGTTCTCCAACCTGTATTTATTTATGATAAGGAAACATGTATGAATCGTTATCATAATTGCAATGCCATCAAATTGGGTATTTTGTATGGAAATACGATCCGAAATCTCTTCTACCCTGCCGGGCAAATGCGATGAGCTGATTGGGATCGGAGGAATGGTATTAGTCCTGTTTATTCAACGTCTGGTGATGATATGCTGAATTTTGCTGAGCAAAGCCTGGAAATGTTTACATATTACTCCTTCCCCCTTAGACTAGAAACTGAAAAAATTCCTAACGGTATCAAAGTTTTAAATCTTGTTTTAAAGAAAAACGATAGTAAAGCGATGCGGTCTTCGAACTTTCGTTTTTGTAAATATGTCCTTGGCAAAGAAATCCTGAAATTATTAGTAAGTATTTCGAGGGTGTTGTTGGGCACCACTGTACAAGCCTCCGTGGGCACCAGGCACTTACTTACATCGGGCACCGGCCATTTTGGGAGTGAGTAACCCCTCGAAGTATTCACTGCCAGGTATTACGGAGAAAATCCGAAAAATTTCCGCATACGCGTTTGTCGACCTCTCATGGGCTTATTCGTCTGTATGACCAGGGACCCATAAATTTCCTTACAGGGGGCCTGTCATTTCCTATGCTTCTGTGACCGAACCAAATCCAGTTTCCAAAAATCCCCGCTTGAGTCGATCGGCATTCTTGTTTGCCTCATTGGACGTGCGCGCCAAAGAGACTCCTCCCTCAAGGCGCCAGCAGCCAATCCCAAATTTTGTCTATCTGGTCTTGAACGTCATTGGACCGTGGGCATTTCTCGAACTACATTCCGTGCACTCAAGATAGCATCATAAATCTCTTATTGACAAGGTCCCTGGTATTACGGAGAAAATCCGAAAAATGTCCGCATGTCCGTAATACCAGGGACCCAAATTTGTGGGTCCCTGGTATTAAGGAGAAAATCCGAAAAATGTCCGCATGTGCGTTTGTCGTCCTCTCATGGGCTTATTCGTCTGTATCAGGTCTGTGTGACGCTTGAGTAGTGTTTTCGTATGTGTCATGTCTCCCTAATCGTGTTTCTTTATTTTTTTTTGTACTCCACTATTTTCGTCTTGTACGACGTGTAGCCTACGTGTAGCTTCAAGAACCGAGGGTTTCCCACTCTCGCTTTTACTGTACAGCAAGTGCCCGGTGCTGCTGTGCCCGGTTGGTGCCGGCACCGGCTGACATGAGCCGGCACCGATTGCCACGTGTTAAAGCATCAAAATAAGCATTTTTAGAAGCGTTTGAAAGAAGAGTCGCCTAATTTATGACCGGCACCGGTGCCGACACCGTCAATTTTGGTCGGTGCCCTTCCGGTGCCGGAAATGGATGCACAGCAGGTGCCGAGGAGTAGGCAACCCCTCGTCAAGAATTTGAGGAAATCCGGTCAGAAAATTTAGTTGAAAATAATTCACTATTCAACTTTTCTTTGGAAGTGGTGACTATTGTGATGATTGAGGCGAAACTAAAGGATTATAAAATATGCTTGACTGACCCCTGTTCAAGAACAAACAGAAATTCTTGAGATGATCCTAGCATTAAGTGGAGCTTCGTTTCCGCCCTAAAAGTTACCACATTACCATTTTTCTTGTAATGAAATTCGACTTTTTTTCTTTTTTTTTTGAGTAGTTTTTCGTAGTTTATTGAGCTAACGAATATGTAAGCCGAGTTTATTTGAGTGATATTTCGGTCCTCTTTGGAAGGGTCCTCCTGAGGCTTAAAGCTAGAAAAGTTAACCTGTGGTTGACAGATTCGCAGCTAGCTTGTGCTGATGGAATGTTTATACTCGTTTTTCGTTTTAAAATAATATTTTCTTTGCTTTTTTTTAATTTTGTTTTTGTCGGATTTTTGCAATGGAGTACAAATATTTGTTGGTTTGTGCATCTTGATGTTTCGGGATTTGTAGTTTATCTTTCTCTTGTACTTCAAATATACCACCTCTATGCCTACCATTATCGGCTGATACAGGATAATTGAGCATTCTGCGAAATGCAGGGCTAAGCATATGTTATATCATATGTCGGCTCTGTCAAGCCTTGAAACGAAAGATATGTTTATCTGATCCAAAACAGACGTCTCGGGCGCTGGGAATATGGAATAATCGTTTTGTGTTCGTAAAAATGCCACTACAAAAACAAGGTGGGGTCGCAGAACTTGATCGATTAACAAAAAGCGTGGGGGCCCAGTCTCTCCACTTCTACATTTTAGATTGGTAGATTCTGGCTTTATCGGTAATGGTGGTAGAAGACATGTTGATTCTATTTCTCGTCTGTTTTCTCGGCATGCGAATAATCTGGCGAAAACCGGAAATTTGGTATGAAAAAATATTGTTACCACCTTGATCGGAGTCTCAGTTGAAGGGGCTAGAAGACATACATACTCTGTATATCTGCTTGATTTTTGTTCACCGGAAGAATATATCGCCCGAAAGCCGGCGAAAACTGAACTCGGTAGAAAAAAGCTTACTTTCTTTTTTTTCTCCCAGAAAAACAGTTAACCGAGATCTCTTAGTCAAAATGAGCGGAGTATCGATAAAAGGGCAAGAAGACATGCTGCTTCAGTATTTTTGCTGTTTTCTCACCGAAGAGTAAAATCGGTCGGAGTCCGGTGAAACCCGGGAAATCGGTACAGAAAAGAAATGTATAGTTGCATAGAAACAAATTGACCCTTCTTCAGCACCGACCCCTGTCGTGAATTAAACGATTTTATTTTATACTAATATATTATATTAGTCGAGCGCTAAATTTGCTTCACCAGATGAGCCATTTATTGCTTATTTTTATGTGGTTGGGAATTGACGCTAGCTCTTAGACAAATTATTACCTCACGGTCTTTTCAAACTTCACTTCAGGCCCTGACCTGACATCAGCGGAGAAGCATGCGCCTAGAATCGGTTCGTCAGGAATCGTTACTGGTGAGGAGACAAATTATTACCTCACCATCTTTTCAAACTTCACTTCAGGGCTTTGACCTGACAAGCGAAGAGACATGCGCCTTGGATGGTCGGGAATCGGTACTGGCGAAGAGGCTAATCGTTACCTCACCACCGTTTCAAACTTCACTTCAGAGCTCTTGCCTGACAGCAGCGATAAGGCATGAACCTCTGGTGGTTGAGAATTGATATTGGCGAGGAGATTAATTATTACCTCACGATCTTTTTCAAACTTCACATCAGGGCCCTGACCTGACAGCAGCGGATAGGCATGCAGGCCCGTATCCAGGAATTTACTTTGAGGGGGGGTTTGCCCGCGGGTCGGACCAGAAAGTACAAAAAGACATAGATCCGATTTTAAAGGCCACAAAAAACGACTACTTCTTGGGGGGGGGGGTCGAACCCCCTAACCCCTCTGGATACGGCCTTGGACATGAGACTCTGGTGGTCGGGAATCGGTACTGGTGAGGAGGCAATCAATACCTCACGATCTTTCCACTTCAGGGCTTTGACTTGACCACAGCGGAAAGGCATGAGCCTCTCCGACAGAGTACAATTACAAGACGATCTTTTATTTGCCGCGAAAAACTTGCCAAGCCCTGACGTCGATGGATGAACGACAGAACAGCCGTCAGGAAAAGGCACTACCATCAATTAAGAAGTCCGTGATTAGATGGCTAGCCTGGCGGTTTGTGTCAATTACGCTGCCAGCCGACGTGGTTTTCGTATCGCTCCATCTGATACGGTTTAGGTGGAAAGTCCACGCTTTCGCATTTCGGTCACGCAGCCTAAGGTCACCGGACCCTAATTATTTCTATTTATAAATAGTTTAATCACAAGTAATTTTTTACGGTTTTTGTAATAATATAACAATTGTATTTGAAAAAGCTTGAGGGCCGCATACAAATTACTAATCCACAAACTGGTAAATATTCTCGTCCGACTGATTGCGTATCCATGTCTAATTGGAATAACTTTGTGTTAACTTCCAATATTAAAGTGAAGGAGATTTTGGATAGTAAAATGTAAAACTTTCATAAAAAGGCTGACAATATTCTTGGTTCCTCACAACCTTTTTTCTTTTTTCACCAAAAAGTGCCCCGATGAGGTTGTTTACTTTTATCTTTTTTTTCTTTTGTACTTGATTGTAGGTTTAGTAGGCTTTTTTCTTTTTTTTTTAGCTTCATTAGCTGATTATACTTATGTTAAGGGTGTGTAAATTTGATTGATATGTTATCGCTTAAAGTTTTATGCATCACTCTTCATTTTTGAAGGAACCATATAAATAATAATAATAATAAAAAAGCAAATACTCCCGATAAAAACATGCGCCACTGTTAAACGTGTTATAACATTTACACGGAGATGCACAATTCCAACATATATGAGATATTTGGTGATGTTGAAGAAAGATTGAGCATTTAAAGTTTAACCGAAAGGGATAAAATTCGACAGTCTAGTAACACATCACGTATTCATTAAAATGGGCCTGAAAACCAGATAAAAATGCGTTACTCCGTTTGTTACTCCGGTATTGTCGAATGAACTTAAATCTTTCGGATTTGTGGTGCCTTTATGCGCCTGTCCCTCTATGCTTGAAATATTTACCAACTGCAAAGGTAAGCCATTGCCGAAAAATTAAATAAATATTGCAGATTCCTTGCAAGATGTCATTCTCCAACGTTCTTCCGCCGTCACCTTTTCGCTCTTAGCGTCTTTAATTTCGCAAATGTAGGCTCGTTTCGAAACTCAAAATATCCGCGTCTGGACGTCGTGCAAGCAGCGCACATTCTGAACCTCATTCCTAGAGGCTCGGGTGAAAAAATACAAAATCTCTTAGATGAGTAAAAATGTTTCAGTGTATTCAAATATCACATGTAAAAATCAGCTGGCTTTTTAGTTAAACTTTAAACGTTTTGTTTCTGGGAA
Organism: Branchinecta lindahli; assembly: GCA_023053555.1. Lineage (NCBI taxonomy): Eukaryota > Metazoa > Arthropoda > Branchiopoda > Anostraca > Branchinectidae > Branchinecta > Branchinecta lindahli. Next base: position 8,986,645 of record JAKZAO010000005.1, on the reverse strand, counting down.
ACATTACACAAAACATGATATGCAACGTTACTTTTAGCAAAAATTACAGATTAAAGGTAAAACGGAAATATTCCGTAACATCTACAGGTGGTGTGTTATCTCACATCTCTTGAAATACTAATCCTTGTATAAATGTCATGAAACTTCTGATAGAGCAGTTTAATGTCCAGTATCATCTTTCATTACTAGGCTTACGGCTGAATTTCTTATCGTCTACGTTGCCAGAAACTCACTTGGCATATAATTTTCGATGGGCTACCCACTCTCGATTTTAGTGTATAGCAAGTGCCCAGTGCCACGTGTTACAACATTAAAATCGCCATGTTTAGGGGCAGAATCGCCTAAATTATGGCCGGCACCGCTGGTGTCGGTCGGTGCTGGGAAAGGGTGTACAGCAAGTGCCGGATAGTGGGTAACCCCTCGATTATTTAATCCAGGTCGCCAAAAAAGCACTTGGCATTTAATTTTCGAGGGGCTGCCCACTCTCGATTTTAGTGTACATCAACTGACCAGTGTCGCGGTGCCCGGTCGGTGCCGGCACCGGTTGCCACGTGCTAGAACATTAAAATCAGGAGAGTCGCCTAATTTGTGGCCGGCACCGCTGATGTCGGTCGGTGCGGGGAAAGGGTGTACAGCAAGTACCGACGAGTTGGCAAGCCCTCGATGATTTTCGTTTCAAACCGTTTCGCGTCGCTTTCGACCGGAAAACACCTCCGGATTTTTGTTTTTCTGGCATCAGATTCAGGATCACCAGCCGCCTGAAACGCATCTAGCCTATTTGTGTCCCGATTTGTACCTATTGTTCCCAATATAATTTTTTTTTTTCTGCGTGCGTATCTATCTCGTATTACATCGTTACAAGCGCAGTGGTCTGCCGTACCATCTTTCATTACTTGCCTTCCCTTGTTTTCAATATTATTTACAGACTTTTTTTTCTCATTTTTTTTTTTTTTTTTTTTTTAGAGGACCAGCTTTCTTTTCATTTCCGAATGGAGAGACAAGCTCGATTACTGGGCAATACACGATAGCCTAAATATTTTTTTTTTACAATAGTTGTGACAAAAAAGAAGAAGCTGAACAACATCTTTTCATAAGATTGGTATGTCCTAAATTATCTACATTTTCACAAGATTGGTATGTCCTAATCCATGCTATAGCCTAATTTAGGTCGGTAGAAATCTACTGTAAGAAATAAAGGTAAAGCCCGATCCAGTTTTCGATCGCTTTCTACCGTAAAGCACCTCCGGAATCTTTGTTTGTATTATCAGATCCGACAAGCCAGCACATATTTTTTACTCCCTCTATCATGTATGCAGCCAAGACATTTGGGGGTGGGGGGGGGCTAATGATCACTTTATCGAGCTTTGACACTCTGTCCCATTTTAACAAGACCGCGGTATGCCCTAATGTCTGCTATAGTCTAATGCAGGTTAGCAGGAATCTGCTCCGCATGTCCGTAAGGTCAGTTTCAACCGAAAAGCATTTTTTGTTTGGTACTCCGAGATGACGGTCCCCTAGAAACCCGCAAGCAACTTTTTTTATTCCCTCTGTCATGTTATAAGTTGGGGGGGGGGCTAATGGTACTTTCATCGAGCTTCCATACCGTGTCTGTCGGTAACGGCTATTTTAATATCCGAACGAAAAGTGGCAAGTAATGTACGTGAGCCTTTTCCGGAAAAAAATAGACCTCAACGGGAAAGGCCGACGTGGGCGTGACTGCAATAACCATATGCATTAGCGTAAGAACACACATGCACAGTTTAAATGCATGACTAGCAGTCTTAGATAAGCCATACATGGTCGGCATAAGACGAAGGAAAATACTGACATTACCTGCATGTCTCTGGGAAGCTTATCTGTGTTTGAAGATGGGGCTGAACAGCGCTGTCGGTTTACTGTCTTCCTGAATAGAATGGCCCTAACTTGGGCATGTGGCCAGAATGTGACGTGGTCTGCTATTCTTCGAACTCAGATTCAAATTCTTTTGTTTTCAGAAACAGCCCGAACTCGGCAACACGCCGAAATTGTGTTTTCTCGTCAGATAAATAGGTTAAAAAATAAAAGAAATATTGTGTTGGTCAGGCAAGCAATAAAAGTCCATTAAAATGTTCTGTATCAGCATCAATGCTGAAACTGGTGTTTCCCTTCGTAAATTGATGCAACCTAGGGATAAATTAAAGTTTAACTGAAAAGCCAACTCATTTTTGTGTCATTTGATTGAATACACTGAATTATTGGATTCTGCAAAGGGATTTTTTTATTTTCCACTATCTGCTCTAGTTATGACATTCAGAATATCTGCGGCTGTCCCCACAGCGTAAATTCTACTATGACGCGGGAAATTTTAATCTCAACACAAACGCGGCTTTTCACTGGGCCGTGGTGAGATTGGCGAAGATTGCTTAGTGCCTGAACAAAAAACAAATCATAAATCTTTCTCGTAAAGCATACAACAAAAATTCAGTACCATAAATCACAAGGAATTTCCACTATTTGAAAACCGATTATTCGTGAATAGCGGAACAACGAAGTAACGCATTTTCGGCGGGTCTTCAAGCCAATTTAAGTGAATAAGTGATGGGTAACTAGACTGTCCTATCCCAGCCCTTTTCGGTTATACTTTAACAGAAAATCCTCTGTAGCTTCGTATATTTTGTAAAAATTTCCCGAAATTTTCTTGAGGACCAAAGCGTTGCGTTTTATTAAGACATAACAGATATATAACACTTAACATATTTTGCGATGTCACTTTTAATGAAAACATAACCCTGAAAAGGTTATAATGGAAACATTCTATAGAGTAGAAGAATATAATATAGAATATATTTACACGAAAGCCCGAAGGCCATGACGATCGTGGTGGCGCAAACCAATCCGGAGGTATTTCCCCAACAACCTTACATCACAAAATTGTTTACTCTTTAATATTTTAAACATCCATTCTGTACCCAAAACTCCTTCGCCAAATATCTCCGATCTTAAAACCTTTGTAGCCTACAGATTATTTATTTATAGATATAGATATATATATACATATTTATTATTATCGAAAGTACACAGTATAATATGTATACAGCATTTCATGGTGTTAATCGGATGTCAGCTGATAATTGTTGCAGCGATATTTCGGCTCTTCTTGGCAACAGTCCTCTTTTGGGCTGTAGTTGGAAGAATGAATCTGCAACCATTACGATCACGGACCGTCATTATGAACCTGCGATCATTACCAACAGTCGTTTCGAACCTGTGTGATTGCATATTCGTTCTTAACAACCTGAAAAAGGTCCCTTGCCAAGAACAGCCGAAATATCGCTAGGACGAACCTTGGCTGACTTTCCATATATAGCGCCATCCATTCTGTACCAAAAAACTCCTTCGCCAAATATCTCCGATCTTAAATCCTTCGTAGCCTACACAGTATTTATTTATAGATATATATATACATATATAAATATTTGTATTATTATCTAAAGTGCACAGTATATGTATACAGTATTTCATGGTGTTAATCGGATGTCAGCTGATATTCGTTGCAGCGTTATTTCGGCTCTTCTTGGCAACAGTCCTCTTTGGTCTGTAGTTGGAAGAATGAATCTGCAATCATTACGATCACGAACCGTCGTTATGAACCTGCAATCATTACCAACAGTCGTTTCGAACCTGTGTGATTGCATATTCGTTCTTAACAACCTGAAAAAGGTCCCTTGCCAAGAACAGCCGAAATATCGTTAGGACAAGTCTTGGGTGACTTGCCGTTTATAGCGCCATCAAATGCGATTCGCAGTCCGCTTGGGTTGACGGAATACTTATAAGGCGTTTTCCGCGACAATCCCGGATTATAATCATAGATAACTGATAGAGAAACAGCAAATCGACCATACCAGATTACAAAACGAAAATCGCCGACGATCCTGAATCTCACTCCGTTGCAAGATTCCCGAACTAACTATCCAAGAAAAATTCGAATTGTCAGAGAAAAGATTTTGCATAACCTGGATTAACGGAGAAAACGCATTTCGGAGAATCCGGATTGTGAATCTATTTAGATTGGCACGGAAAAAACGCTTATAGTGGGTTCTTTATCCGAGTCATTAGTCGAATTTATTCCGTCTGTCAGGTTTTTAATGATAACTAGATCCTGATCAGCGCATTTTGAGAGCTATTCGGTTTGGAATCGATCCGAAGTCTAAAGGACCCCTCGCACTATTAATTCTTCTACTTCCAGTATTTAAAAATAATTACTTTAAATTACCTTAAATTGCACAAGCAATAAGGATGTTGTATCCCGATCAGTAGCTTGCGGATGATGATGGTGCTATTTCCTGGTTGCTGCTTCCGGGGCGCACCAGTACTCTTTCCATGGCTGCCCGCACCAGTCCTCGTCGAGTCGCTTTTTGAAACCTTCGTGTGTTTCGCTGGTGATAGTTGGTTCAAACAGGTTGTTCCATAGAGGAAAACTACTTTAAAATTAAGCTCTGCTTTCAACAAACTACCCACGGCTTTCGCTGTTTTAAGCCTTTTTCGAGATCCGTTGACTTTTAGCGAAAACAGGGAAAATTTACATAACCAGTTTATGGGATCCCAAAACGTAAGTGGAGGGATACCTATGACATCGCAAAAGTTGTCCGTCTGTCCGTCCGTCCGTCCGTCCGTCCGTCCGTCTGTCTGTCTGTGAGCACGATAACTCTCGAAGGGAATGAGATATTTTGATGAAACTTGGTGTGAGCATTCTTTGGGCCAAGAGTAAGGTCGAGTTCGTAGATGGGCCCTGTAGCCCTACATTTAGGGGTGGGGGAGGGGGTTCAAATTAAGGGGCAAGCAAAATATTTTTAAACAGCTAATGTGATAGTCGATTATGGGGTAAGAAGACACGCTGAACACGAATATGAAAACCACTTTCTCGCCGGACAAGTAGTTCGTCCGGAATCCGGCCAAAACCGGAAAGTTTGTTAAAAGTAAAAGTTTTGTTTGAAGTTGATTAGATGTTTGATTTAGGGGTAAGAAGGCATGCTGAACACGAATATGAAAACCATTTTCTTGCCGGACAAGTAGTTCGCCCGGAATCCGGCCAAAACCGGAAAGTTTGTTAAAAGTGGAAGTCTTATTTGAAGTTGATTAGACGTTCGATATAGGGGTAAGAAGGCATGCTGAACACAAATATCAAAACCGTTTTTTCGCCAGACAAGTAGTTCACCCGGAATCCGGCCAAAATCGGAAAGTTTGTTAAAATTAAAAGTTTTATTTGAAGTTGATTAGATGTCCGATTTAGGGGTAAGACGAGATGCTGAATCCGTATATGACAATAATTTTTTTGCCTGGCAAATAGTTCGATCGGAATCCGGTTGAAACCGGAAAATTTGTGATAAGTTAAATTTTTATTTGAAGTTGATTAGATGTTGGAAATAGGGGTAACTAGATACGCTGAATTCGTTTTTGAGCTTTAGTTTTTCGTCGGACAAGTAGTTCTGGAATTCCGCCAGAAACCGGAAAATTTGCAGAAGTAAGCCAGGATCGTTTCAATCGACTTTTAGGGGTAAACACACAAACTGAATCTTGGTTTTCTTAATGATTAGCTGTTTGGCCTTAATCTGTTTCTAAATTTTAAGAGTATAAATGTTCATGGAGTCTGGCGAAGACCGGATCTGACGAAGACAAAACCTAATTATCTGGATCAGATATCGAAGTTTTGGGATCCCATCGGAACCTTTGGTCTTGTTCTGATGGAATCTGATGGAATCGCGGACAACCGTCGACAGCGTGATACGCATCGAAGGTAGCAAAACGCGGCAAGTGAGAAAATTAGCGAGATTTTAATAGTAATATAATAATAATAATACAAAGCAAAAGAAAAGGCTTTCGCCTCTAAAAAAGGCTTTCGCCTCTATTTTGTTAGATGGGTTAGAATGTACCGCACGAAATTTCGGTCTCCGGGTTTAGAAATAGATGAAGTGATAGCTGCAGTAGGTTGCCTTAGTATTATACGTAAGACAGGTCCTTTAGGAGTCTTGCCCTTTTTTATTTAATTTTTCAACTTGGGCCCTAGTCTAGTACTGATATCAGAATATGCACCGCTGGCCCAACAAGACCAAGTTCACCCCGCAACAAATTTGATTTTTTTTTTTAACAGAAGCGTGCATTTCAATGGCTAATGAAGCAAAGCTCAGGAAATGTTCAATTCCAGATTGTAGGGTAGAGATCAGGCCCGTATCCAGGAATTTATTTGGGGGGGGGTTGCCCTTCGGGGGGGTTTGCCCGCGGTTCGGACCAAAAAGTACATAAAAGACATAGATCACATGTTAAAGCATACAAAAAACGATTAAATTTCTGGGTTTCGGGGGGGGGGGTCGAACCCCCTAACCCCTCCTGGATACGGCCTTGGTAGAGAGGTACCACAAATCCGAAAGAAAAGTTCTTTCGACGAAAATCGAATAGCAGAGCAAAGAAGTAACGCATTTTAATCGGGTCTTCGATCCGATTTAAGTGAGTAAGTGATGGGTAACTACACTTAGCCCCTATTCGATTAAAAGTTAAGGAACTGTTTTGACTGCTCAGTGTTTTATTTCTAGCGCAGCAAGTGGATGAAATGGGACTGTTCGTAGTTAAGTAACCGTTCAAAGAAGTCTACATTAAATATTCTTTGAGCCCAAGCTGACTTAGACTCCTATATTCATATAATATATACAAAAACGGATTCGTCAGCTGTGATTGCAAGTTTGTTTCTTTCCCCAGCGTTGGCCCAGAAATAACAGCCTGAAGAGGACCGTTGCCAAGAAGGGCCGAAATATCGCTTTATAAGCATCACAGCTGACGAATCCGTTTTTGTATGTATTATATGAATATATAAGCCTACCTTTGTTGTACAATCCTTTATCCGAGTCATCAGCCGAATTTCGTTCTGTCTATCAGGCCTTTAATGGTTACAAGACCCCGAGGTCAGTATCATTCGAATCTCATCTGAGAAACCAGCGGCCGTGCCCTGTTCAATCATTTATGGATCCCCGAACCAATTCACATACCTTCAATAATGCCGTTGGGTTTGGCATGCGAGCAATTTGCCAGAGATAGGAGCCTTCCCAAAAATGTCTCAGGGGCTTGACATGAAACAATCACTCTTCTTAGGTTGTTAACGACCACGCACGAAGGTACACAAAAAATTGCTTTGTTCTGCCATACAATGAAACATGTTCGATGCGCTGAATACCTGTCGTCAGGGGCGTCGCAAGTGCATTTTCGTTGGGGGGGTGCAGAGCCAAAACTTTACCGAATCTTTCAAAATTTTTACCGAATCCTAGAAACTAAAAATTCGAGCTTTAAATTATGGCACAGAAAGGATTACGTAGGAAAAGTAACATTAAAGGACAGCATGAAAGACGATAAGCCAAACTTAATTAAGTGGCGTTTTGGCGAAGGCCACTTGGAGAATATATTGCCGGGCACGATTGCAGTAACAGCTTCTATCTATTATACCCAAGAGAAAAATAAATCTAGCGCCGCAGGCGAATTTTCAGAATCTTTTTTTTCCTGTAGGCTAAAATTTAACTGCTTATCTTACAAATTCTATTATTAACCGTGGATTAAACACCGATACTCTAAGAAGTTCCAGAAACCGGATGGAGCGACGTTCCTGCAGCAGCAGCTACTCTACCATAGTCAATACTACCCATGATCACATAAAGTGGGCGCCGTAGGCGAAATTTTATTTAAGTTAGCTTTTTCCTGCCAAATTTAACTATTTCCATCCAGATTTTAGCTTTTAATGTTTCGAAATCCCAATCCTAAAACTGTCTTAAAACCCCAATCAAATGACGCACCCTTCCGCAAAATATAGAATATTAAGATTCATGATTAAATCTTCTTTTTGGGATCCAAAGTAAAAGTAAGGACTATCGATGAGATCATAAGTCAGTCCTTTTGTCTGCAACCAGTGCTTCACTCGACCTCTTCCGAGTTTCGAGGTTCGTGGTAACTCCCGAATGGCAATTATACCGAATCCCAGTTAATAACACTAGCACCCCATGCAGTCCCATGATATCAGTCCTATCCTACCCCGTGCAAAAATTTTCTGGTATTACATGGTTATTTCATTGCATTATTTCATCATTTCATTATCACCATGCGATAACAAAAATGTTAAAAGAAAAAAGTTCTCGCATGGCTGAAACACATAGCTTTTAATAGGAAAAAGTTCCAACCGTGCGATATCAAAAATTATTATCGCATGGCTGAAACGCATGGCTTTTAATAGGAAAAAGTTCCAACCATGCGATATCAGTGATATCGACCGGTTGGAACTTTTTCCTATTAAAAACCATGCGTTTCAGCCATGCGATAATAATTTTTGATATCGCACGGTTGGAACTTTTTTCTTTTAACACCGGGGTAATATATATAACATACAATTCTGAATAAAGAAAAGCTGAAATAAACCATTTAGGTATCTTGGGACTGAAAAAAAAAAAAAAAAAAAAAAAAAAAAAAAAAAGCTGAAATAAAAAGCTCTGTTAAAAAAAAAAAAGAAAGAAAAAAAAAAAAAAAAGCTGAAATAAAAAGCTCTGTTCAAAAAAAAAAAAAAAAGAAAAAAAAAAAAAAAAAAACTGAAATAAAAAGCTCTGTTCAAAAAAAAAAAAAAAAAGAAAAAAAAAAAAAAAAAAAAAGCTGACACAAAAAGCTCTGTTCAAGGCAGTAGCAAAAAAAAAAAAAAAAAAAAAATCTGAAATAAACCCTTTAGGTATCATGGGACTGCACAGTGTACTAGTGTTATAATCATTATCACCCTTGCATTCCTCGGGCGATATCGGAAAAATTTGGCCCTTGGGCAGCATGGTAGGCAGATATCACCCTCGCTGCGCTCGGGCGATATCAGCCTACCATGCTGCCCGCGGGCCAAATTTTTCCGATATCGCCCTCCGGCCGGGCGATAATATATATTATACCAAATAAGTTTAGACCGATAGCATGTTCGAGATTCTGTATAACTACCGTATCTCGGTTATTATTATACCGAATTGTTTTGATATCGAAACAGTATAGAATAATTTTCATATTCGGTATAATTTCGTCGAAACTGGATCAAAAGTAGGGATCTGTGGTAACTACCGGATCCTGAAAATTATACCGAATAAATTACCGAATCCCAATTATGATACCGAACAATTCTATACCGATACCTTATTCGGGATTCTGTGTAACTACCGAATCTCCATAAATATACCGAATAGTTCTGGCATCGAACAATTACCACAATTTCCGTAAATTATCTCCCCGAATTCGTGATAACTACCGAATACTGGGAATTACACCGAATCCCGATCATTATACCAAATAGATTTGTACCGATAGACTATTTGGGATTCTGTATAACTACCGAATCTCCGTAAATATACCGAATAGTTCCGATATCGAAAAAATACCAAACAGTTTTAGTCAAATTTTGGGCCTCCGGCCCAAAATTTTACCGAATCTCAAAAAGTTAGGGGGGTGCTGCACCCCCCGCACCCCCCCCTTGCGACGCCCCTGCCTGTCGTAGTCATGAGCCCTTGATAGAACATTCTTCTGGGGCTGTAAAGACTCCAGGTGTAATGGGATCAAAGGCGTCAAGCATGGGGGAGACGACTTCTTCCCCTGAATCTGTCGACCACTCTGTACAAAATATCGAGTCGCCGCGTTTTCCGGCCGCGCCACAGTTTTCTCACTGGTTAAATAAAGAAGACGAAAATAATCATATCCACCGGAATCTCGATCTGCCTTCTGAATGTGTGTTGTGTTACGAAATTAATATTTTAATTACCTAACGATCATTTCACTTGACCTTTTTTAATGTTGCCTCACGTTTTCTTATTAAAACGAGCAAACGATCATTTCACTTAAAACTCTATCTTGTTATGAAATTGTGTTGTGTCTTCTTGCGATGTAATATTGTAAAGACTCCAGGTATAATGGGATCAAAGGCGTCAAGTATGGGGGCGAGGACTTCTTCCCCTGAACCTGTCGACCCCTCTGTACAAAATATCGAGTCGCAGCGTTTTCTGACCGCGCAACAATTTTCTCATTGGTTAAATAAAGACGATGAAAATACTCACATCCACTGGAATCTCGATCTCGACTGGTAAATGCGTCGGTGTTAACTGGAAATAATAGGCGAAAAAAACAGTCGGTAAAAATGACCTGTCGGTTACCCAACGGCCATTTTCGTCGACTGTGCTATTGCCCCGAGCCACCGAATGGATGAAATAATTGTATTTATTTATAAAAGAATCGTCCTGTTTTAGTGTAACTTTAATATGTGATATTTAACATCACGAAGTAACAAATTTCGCTTGTCTTATTTGAATATTTCCTTATATCGTCTTAATAAAATGGATATGTTAGTTTCAAACGATCACTTCACTTAAAGCTCTGACTTCTTATACAACTTTTTGTTGCCGTGGCCCCCGGGCTTTTTCATTAATATTGCATTCGTTCTTCTTATGAGTGTGTGTTGCCTCTTCTTATGAAGTTAATATTTCAATATCCAACGATCATTTCGCTTTTCTTCTTTGAATGTTGCCTTACGTCTTCTTAATAAAATTAATATGTTAGCTGTAAACGATCACTTCACTTAAAAGCTCTGTCTTCTTATGAATGTGTGTTGTGTCTTCTTGTAAAAATAAATATTTATTTACCCATCGATCCTTTTACTTCTCTTCTTTATTTTACTTTACACGTCTTCTTACTAAAACGGATATTCTTCTTAGGAATTTGCGTTGTACGTTTTACGAAAACTAATTTTTAACTACCTAATTACCATTTCACTTGTCTTCTTCGGATATTGTTTTACGTCTGCTCTTAAAGATGGATATTTTAGTTGCAAACGATCACTTCACTTAAAGCTCTGTTTTGTTCTGAATGTGTGTTGTGTCTTCTTACGAAATTAATATTTTAATTACCTAACGATCGTTTCACTTGTCTTCTTTGGATATTGTTTTACGTGTGCTCTTATTAAGATGGATATTTTAATTGCAAACGATCACTTCACTTAAAGCTCTGTTTTGTTCTGAATGTGTGTTGCGTCTTCTTACGAAATTAATATTTTAATTACCTAACGGTCATTTCACTTGACTTTTTTTTAATATTGCCTCACGTTTTCTTATTAAAACGAATATTTCAGTTGCAAACAATCGTTTCACTTAAAACTCTTCTTATGAAATTGTGTTGTGTCTTCTTGCGATGTAATATTGTAACTACTCTAATTATTTTAATTTCACATATCTTTTTTTAATGTTGTCTTCCGTCTTCTTATTAAAATGGTTATTTAGTTGCAACCGATCAATTCACTTAAAAGAACTTCTCTTGCAATGAATCTGTGTTACGTCTTTTATAAAATTTGATATTTCAATTACCCAACAATAATTTCACTTGTCTTCTTTGGATGTTGCTTTAAACATCTTCGTTTTAAAATGGGTATTTTAGTTGCAAACGATCAGCTTACTTAAAGTTGCATCTTTTTAAGAATTCTTAAGAACAGTCTTCCTGTGGATGTTTGTTAATGTCTTATGATGAACAGGAGTATGTGAACGTGCGTTATGTTGTCTTATAAAAATGAATGTTTCATGACCCATCATTGTTTCGTAATGAAGTAGAGAAGAAAATAATAAACTCAACTTGGATGAAGACCCGCTATTCACTAAAACACAACTCTTACTAGAAATGATCTTTTCCCCATGAAATGGATCAGAAAAAACGTTTTTCGAAAATACCATTACTTTCCACCTGAAATTAGCGATTTTCTTGTTAGCGCTTGTCGACTGTATCCGGCTGGGCGCAAAACGTTTCAAAACTGAAAGCGCCGTGGTTAAAAAGTTGGAAAACTAACCAAATAAAAGAATTTAAAAATTGAAGATTCTCATATCCTTATATGTGAAAGAGTTGTCAGCGGACATTGAAGATTCTGGCAAACTTTGCGTTGTGTGTCGGGCAAAACTCGGTACGGCCGAAAAAGCGCTAAAAATTCGTAGGCACAAAACGAAACAATGGAGAAAGGTGGGGATTTTAGAAGCTTATAATTCCACAAGGTAGCTAGGTATAGTGTTAAAGGCAGAATAAGCAAGAGAGGTCCTATGGTGCGGCAAGGAGGTTATGGCATTCTGCGCCGCATCCTTGCGAAATCAATCAATCAATCACGTTTATTTTTTCCAACTGGCTACAAGTAAAGCTAGGATAGGAATACAAAAAAATATTTACAAAACACACAGATTCGGAACAGTTCCACTAATACACTGACAAGATTTGACCAGAAATAAATGATGGAATGAAACTATGTAAAAATTGGGAGGAGAAATTAGCCGGATATGGAGAAATGTGTTCCCCTTTGGATTGTCGTGTGTCTTGTCATTACCATCGGATGTGGTGGGAGGATTTTGGCCAAGCGAAACACGTCACGTCAGCTGCGTGCACTTGAATTCCGGTAAGGTTTCGCGTACGAAAATACGCATGCGAAATTCGAGAAAATATGCATGCGATGCGTCGAAATTTTGGCGCGAAGGAGGAAATTCGTACCCAATTGCGAAAATCGGACTGTATGCGCATGTATCTTTAGAACCTAGCTTCGAGCTAACCGACGTGAGAAAGATGTCTGACAGTTAGGAAGAACATGTTCAGGGTTGCCACGCCGGACAAACATAAATCACCCGTTCATTAGTGGACCACTTTTCTGAAAAAAAATGGTGCTTTTTTGCAATTTTGGTAATTTTCGCGGATTTTTTTTATGTGGAAATCACAAAAATTTAGTATGGTGATATGAACAGACAAAAAACTTGATGAATGAAATGAAAGTCACCACTTGTGGCAACCCTGAATAATCGCCAAAAAGCACCAAAAGAAGCCATCGCGGCTTTTTGTAATGAAATTTGGTGACTTCCGCGGTATTTGTATGTGAACTCGCAAAAATTTGGCAACCCTCTTGGCAACCCTGAATATGTTGCCACGAAATTCCGCACTTTCTAGATCATTCTGGCACTTCCAGTGCAACTGTGAACTATCACGAAGAATAAGTGAAGTCGCAGGGAGAAGTTCAACTCAATCTAGAGGCTGTTGTCTTATCCCAGAGCTGCTGTGAGCCCAGCAAATCCGAGTCCGAGACCTTGAAAAAGGCGTCTCGAGACGAGTCCAAGTCCACAGCTCTAGCGGACGGACAGCTCCGTGAAAGACGAGTCCAAGTCCTTGAAAAAGGCGTCTCGAGACGAGTCCTATTCCACCAGCTCTGTCTTAATCCTCCGTAGAAGATTACTCCAGGCTACCCCCCCCCCCCCCCCTGTCATCTTCCGTACCCTACTCACATAGAGCAACCTCATCTTGTTCGTATAATACTTTTGTCGGGCTCCTTCATGTTACGGGCAGGCTCTTGTCACGCCCTGAAAACTTAAGCTTGGTGATCACAGAACGCGGATTCGCATTCGCGAATTCGGCGTCACTAGCGAAAGATCCGCGCCGCGTCATTTCAGCTCCCAAGTCAAACCTTGTTCGCGCCCTGTCCCTGTCAAGTTCCATACCGTACTCACATAGAGCAACCTTAAATAATTGTTTGTACGATACTCTTGTACTGTTCGTGTTACCTGCAGGTTCTTGTCACGCGCTGAAAACTTAAGCTTGGTGCCCACAGAATGCGGATTCGCATTCGCCTAGGCGAATTCGGCGTCACTAGCGGAAAAATTCGCGCGATGCGTCATTTCAGCTCCAAGTTGAATTGCTCGCGTCGCATCGCGGAAAAGATTCGGGTTCTGTGAGCACCAAGCTTTGTTCGGCTATACTTCTTTATCGATTCTTGATGTCAGTCTCTTCTTGGGCATCTGAAACTGGTCCGTGCTTTTGTTTTACCGCCTTAAGCTAAGTGCCCACAGAACGCAAATTCGTGTTCGCCTGGGCGAATTTGACTTCGCGAGCGGAAAAAATTCGCGCCGCGCCGTTTCAACTCCAAGTCGAATTTGTTTCGCGCCGCTTGGCGGAAAAGATTCGCGTTCTGTGGGCACCTAGCTTTATTCTTATTTGTCTTGGACGGAATTACGAGGCTGGAAACCCATTCGGATATCCTTCGTTCAGAGGGGCTCGTCCTCTTGATTTTAGTGTACAGCGAGTGCCCCGTCGATGCGGCACCGGCTGACACCAGCCGGCATCGGTTGCCACATATTAAAACATCCAAATAAGCATCTTTAGAATCGTTTGAAAGGAGGATCGCATAATTTATGGCCGGCACCGCCGATTTCGGTCGATGCCGGGAAATGGTGTACAGAAGGTGCCGGGGAGTGGGTAGCCCCTCGCATCGCTCACCGATTCTTGTTTCTTACGATTGTAAGTGCAAGAGATTTCGTGTTTTGGTTTTACTACCTTCTTTTTATCTGTGTCGGTGAACGGAGTCACGCGGCTGGAAACCTATTCGGATATTCTCCTTTTATCGATTCTTGATCTCATTCTTTCCATTTACTATCGCAAAAAGTTCGTGCTTCGGTTTTACTACCGTTTTTGTTTGTCTCGGCACTTCTTTGTCTCCATTCCAGTGGCCTCGCGGTTAGCCCACCGCACTTGTGATTCCTATTCGTTCCGACTTCGTAATAGTGTTGGGCGATATTCGATATTGAACCAAATATGGATATCGAAACGTAAATATCGATATCGAAAACGATATTGGTACATTTACAATTATTGCAAATAATTCAACATAAGTTACATTTATTTATCCGAAATTGGAGATTTTTTTTTTCGTTATTCAGTTTTCATTTATTCCAAGTTTGAGACGATGCAGGATACGATTTACGACAACTTTGTTCGTAAATTTTGGGGAAACGAGACGTATACTAAAGCGAAACGTGGTACCGAAATATCGATATCGAAAGTAAAAATATCGGTATATCGAAAAATCCTATTATCGCCCAACACTACTCCCTAATGAACAAGGGTTCCCTATTGTTACTACTAAACAACAGAATTAAATAGACCAGTTATTTTTATTCAAGCAACCACAAATCTTCACTACAGAAGCGCAAGCTAGCACAAATATATAAGTTATCACAGTATGTAAAGACCCAGATGTTATACAAAAAATCAGCCACATACCCAAAACGTATGCAGTTAAACGTCGAAGATGACAGATTTTTTTTCAAAGGTTCTCGATTTTCCCAACCAAAATTAAGACACAAACTAATAACTAAAAATGGGACATATCACGAAATCAAGGGGACCCGAAGGGCCAACAAACAATTTAGTGCAAAAACATAAAATGAGGAATAATTCTTATCGGAAGACAATTAAAGGGGAATCTAGTAATCGGCAGCGGAATATGGCGACTTTTGGGAAGATATATCGATACTGCTTTGATCGTATAGATGCGGCATAGACGGTCAAGATAACGTAAACGCGTAACCTTCCGCTTTAAAGAACAGTTAAAAACGCAACAGGGTCTCGCTCCGCTCGGCTAACTTTTTTAAATTATTTGGGGTTACAAATCTATAAACTGTATTTACTTAGGAAAACTGAACGATCAATGAAGTATCGATATGGCCCCAAAAGCCACCATAGCGGTAGGGAACAATTTCCGCCGTTCGTCTCTTGTACTCAACGGTAGCCCGGATTTCGCGCTTGAAATCCGCATTTGTCTCGTCGTAGCGAATCGGATTCCCAGTAGATTTTGATTTAACGAAATTCACGGGACGTCGCGCGGAAATTCGATAACACGGTGGCAGCCAAGCGGAAACCGTTCCCTATGGATTCTGCATCTTTTAAATTAGAGGGTAGATAACAACGTTGAATGAATTAGGCTTGAAGAGAACGGTGCTTTGTCTGTCAGTCCGTCGTGTAACAATCGAGTAATAAGAATCCAGAACATTTAAAAGATGAAACTGCTTATTGTTCTCCCATCCCCAAACCGTCTGGAAAAATCAGAAATTACCAAAAAAATTTCGAAAATAAAATAGCCGGATAGGCTAAACCCCAAAATAATTTATAAACTGCTAAAACAGCTTAGTAGGTCTGGTGCCAATCGACATTTCTAGCACGTGAGAACTGCAAGAGCTTTATTAAGCGGAAAGAGATAATCAATCAATTGCCCCCCGCCCTGTTGTTAAAAACATTACTACCTCTTAGGCTATCTGATTTCTCAAATATGTCAAAAGCAAAGAATGTGGTTACTATGGTGTATAGTCAACAAAAGCATGTCAGTCAAAGAGTCAGGATCTAATACACGAAGCCATCATGGAGATAAGCCATTAGCTTGGGCAAAATACTGCCCGACTAAAGGTTAACCTCCACAGATTGCCGTCTTGAATTAAGGAATCGACCTCAAGATGCGGTCTGAAAGTCGCAAAAAAACGATAAGGCAAAAGGTGAATCACACAGCATTCTACACATTACCCTGACTAGTCCAACAGTACTCCAAATCGGGAGTTGCAATTCAAGCGCCTGAGATTCAGTTGACACTTGCAACTCAAACACTCGAGGAACAGCTACTTGATATGTTTCAAAACTGACTTAAACATGAAAAAAAAAAACATCCTCAGTGCATCACAGCCGCAGTTAGGGCTTTAAACCCCAGAATCATTGACGAATTCCACTTCTGATCATAATAATTGAAGGCTAGTTCAGTGCGTTGCCGTTTCGCACTAGGCATGTCGTTCATATTCTCCTTAACGGACACACAGTTCGGTAGCACTGGGGTATAAATCGTGGGTTGTCTGTCCATAATGAAGGAGGGGCTTGTCCCGGGCATGGGGCTCCATTGCTTGGCCCCGGGCATATAGCCCCATTGCGTGGCTCGCGGGGTGGGCATTTGTGCCACACAGTTGGGGCACTGACAGGACTGCGCCTGTAGTCGGTCTATCACGGGAGCGGCGTCGGCCAGAGGGAACGAGGTGTAGCTCATCACAGATTCTAAAAAAAATTCGCCTATCAATCACAAGATTCAAATTTGACAAAGGGATGGGATCAAGGTTTCAGAAGATCGTTTCCACTTACGGATGTATGATATAAAACCGTATAAGGTTCCAAGGAACATGATAATATAACAGCATACTTATTGCGTTTCTGTAATGCCAGTAGCTATTACTAGTAGTGCGATAGACAGATATTCTATTACCGTACATTAAAATCGTAGCGCCGATTCGGCACTAAAATACGTCGATACTTACAATTATATACTTATCAGATGAGAAGAAGTTGAATATAAACATTTGTAAAGCATTATACATTTTTTAACAACTCTTATGTAAATGATATTCAAACTATCTTTTTTATATTTCATACTCCTCAGCCAAAAAAGAGTTGTGTGGCTTCATAAATAGCAAATCCTTAAGCAAATGGAGAACCTGGTTCACTAGAAGACCCGAGGGGTTGCTTACTTCCAAAATGGCTGTACAGGAAAGTTCCCGGTGCCGAGGAGGCGTGTACAAGTGGTGCCTAACAAGAGAGTAACCCCTCGTAGGAGACCAACGGTTCCGTGACAATAGTTGACCCGAGGGGTTACCCACTCCCCGGCACCTGCTGTACACCCTATCCCGGCACCGACCGAAATCAGCGGTGCCGGCACCGGTGCCGTCCATAAACTGGGAGATGTTGCTTCTAAACATGCTAATTTTAACGTTCTAACACATGGCACCGCGACACTTGCTGTATACTAAAATCAAGAGTGGGCAACCCCTCGAGTTCACCGAATAGCGCCTGACTTTACACGTTCAGGAAACCCTTACACTTACAGGTAGTTCAGAAGGAATTACGTGCCCCATACTCTCTGAATAGCAACGGAATACGTCCATCGAGCCAACTGGTACAAATAGCACCCTAACAAGAACGAGGTAATAAATTGGGTTCGTAAGAATCCCGCTAGGAAAATGTCTTCCCCGTAAAACCGCAATAAATCAGTCAACATAGGGGTTAATTTAAATCACCCCAACAACACCCTTCAGGGAACCAACCCTTAGATAGTGAAAGAATTTTAGAACGAAAATAAGGTCCCAAATTGGGTCTGAAGTTTATGGAAACTACAAAACCCCATCCGGAGGGTTTGACTTTATCAAGAACATAAGCTTCCTTGCATGTTACATGCCTAATGGATCTGGGGATTCGATCAGCAATATCTGATGGTGAATCGGAGAGGACCAGGATGGGGTCGAATGATGGGATCTGGTTGGCGTTTTTACTACTAGACCGAAAAAAATATGAGAATCTGAGCACGGAGTCGATCGGGTGAAGACATAGGTACAAACAGACAATACCACAACTAAGTTGGATCCGTTTCGAGTTCGACTTTCCGGTTTGCTGGTTCAAATTTTTGTAACTAAATAACACGTTAGTGTGTAATATTATCTGTGACGTCTTCTCCCTGAGAACAAAACTGAGCGAAATACTGAAAAAAAGGGTCGCGATGGATGGTAAAATATTCAAGAAATCTGCACAGGCCTGCAAGAGTAATGAACTCCTGGCTCTAACAAAATTATGTCTTCCTCAACCGCAAATCCCGTAGTTTTATCCCCAAAAAGGAAGCTGGGTATTCATGTCCCCTTTCTACAGAACGACCCATAAAAAGAGCCAGTCAGCTCATCCCGCTCTATAGGGAAGCCTCTCAAGAATCGTCTCATTTTTGGGATCCCAAAACGTTAGTGACGGATACCTATGACATCGCAAAAGTTGTCCGTCTGTGCGTCTGTCCGTCCGTCCGTCCGTCTGTAAGCACGATATCTCTCGAAGGGAGTGAGATATTTTGATGAAACTTGGTGTGTGGATTCTTTGGGTCAAGAGTAGGGTCGAGTTCGTAGATGGGCTTTGTAGCCTTACATTTAGGGGTGGGGGTTCAAATTAAGGGGCAAAGAAAATATTTTTAAACAGCCAATGTGATAGTCGATTATGGGGTAAGAGGACATGCTGAACACGATGGTGAAAACCATTTTGTCGCCAGACAAGTAGTTCGCCCGGAATCCGGCCAAAACCGGAAAATTGGTTAAAAGTTTGTCAAAAGTAAAAGTTTTGAAGTTGATTAGATGTTCGATTTAGGGGTAAGAAGACATGCTGAACACGATGGTGAAAACCATTTTCTCTCCGGAAAAGTAGTTCTCCCAGAACCCGGCCAAAACCGGAAAATTGGTTAAAAGCAAAAGTTTTATTTGAAGTTGATTAGATGTTCGATTTAGGGGTAAGAAGACATGTTGAACACGTTGGTGAAAACCATTTTCTAGCCGGACAAGTAGTTCGCCCGGAATCCGGCCAAAACCGGAAAATTGGTTAAAAGCAAAAGTTTTATTTGAAGTTGATTAGATGATCGATTTAGGGGTAAGAAGACACGTTGAACACGTTGGTGAAAACCATTTTCTCGCCGGACAAGTAGTTCGCCCGGAGTCCGGCTAAAACCGGAAAATTTGTTAAAAGCAAAAGTTTTATTTGAAGTTGATTCGATGACAGATTTGAGGGTAAGAAGAGACGCTGAATCTGTATAGGACAATAGTTTTTACCCGGACATTTAGTTCGTCCGGAATCCGGTTGAAACAGGATTTTTT
Source organism: Branchinecta lindahli (assembly GCA_023053555.1). Classification (NCBI taxonomy): domain Eukaryota; kingdom Metazoa; phylum Arthropoda; class Branchiopoda; order Anostraca; family Branchinectidae; genus Branchinecta; species Branchinecta lindahli. The sequence goes on along the minus strand of JAKZAO010000005.1, from coordinate 8,967,137 downwards.
TTATAATTAAAGTTTTATTTAAAGTTAATCAGATGTTCTTTATAGGCATAAGGAGATACGCTGAATTCGTTTCTGAACTTTATTTTTTTTGCTGGACAAGTAGTTTGCTCGGAATTCGACCGAAACCGGAAATTTGGCAGAAGTAAAGCAGGAAGTTTCGATCAGTATCGCCAAAATAGATATGGCTTATAGAGGTATATCTGAACTTGGTTTTCTCAGGTGATTAGCCTAGCGAAGACAAGACCTAGTTGTCTGGATCAAATATCAGATTTTTGGGATCCCATCGAAACCTTTGGTCTTGTTCACTCGGATCCGCTGCACCCCACATGGAGTATCCTTTGTTAGAGAATTTCGTATCTTTAGCTTGCTGCAAACAACTGAGCGAACATTCTCTGGGCGGAATTGGGTCTCCAAAGCAGATCCAATGAGTTCGAGAACTCTGAAAAGGTGTATGGCGAGGGGTTGCTCACTCGCTGGGCACCACTGTACACCCTCCCTGGGACGATGTCATGTACAAACTATATATTGAAACACATTTTCACTAACGAGTTCATCTGGGTGCACTTCATTGACTGATTGTTGGTTCATCATAAGGAAATGCAAAGAAAAATACATAAAAGCCGCTAATTTCGTAAAAACTTCAGTTTTACCAATCAGCAAGGACCTTTCAAGGATAATCCTTATCACCAATCGCTTTTGCTATACAGTCGGGTAACACTTAAAACAAGTTAATCCTTTTCAAGCTTTAGACACTTGAAACCGTTTAAATCACTTAAAATTATTTTAAATGCTATGTAAAATATAACACATGAAAAGTTCTTAACATCAATATTTGATCCATCCATAATATATGACAAAAGGCTGAGCATCCACACGATGCAATGAATATTATCACACTTCTGACAGTGTAAATAATGATGAAAACCTGACGAAATGTTACCGAAACTGTGGTTGCGGGTAGATATGGTTTTTCAGCGATGGTAAAAGCGGAACTTTTTCATCCCAAATTCACAAGAAAGCCTCATTTCCGCGTCACAGCAGAGCTGACTAAACTCACCGAGGAAGAAACCACTACAATCATTTTGTCAATGAATGGCCTTTCTTAAAAGGATCAATTTATATTCTTTTTTCAAATTTTCTTTTCAAAATTTCCGCGTCACTGGGCGCCATCATTTCAAAGCACTATCTTTCAGTCACGTCTGGATTTAAATTTAAGGACAAACAAAGCAGGCAATCATCACGTCTGAGGAGATGTCTTTCGAGGGACCAAGTTGCTGTGAAATTCTGTCTTTAAATTTAGGCTGGTGGTTCTAATAGGCGTGAAAATGTCAGGAGACGACCATGAAAGGTGATTACTGATTAGGAGTGGAATGACTCGCAGATGACGTGGACTGCTCAGGATAGATTCAACGGCTGCATCCAGACCAACGAGCTTCAAAGAAGTCACTCACGAGTTCGGCTGGATCCAGGAAACTAAGGTTTAAACGTTGGGAAAGTCAACCAGAGAATCGTGATATTGAACCTCTCTGATTGATTGATTCATAACGCACTCCCGTGGCAATAACGAGGCAATAAGTGCAATAAAAGAGTAAAAAGTATACAAAAAATAACAAAAACACTAAGACAAAACACATTAAAAGTGTCTGTGTCGAAACGAGTTCAAATTCACGACGCAGGTTGCTGTTGCTCAGTACAAACTCAACGGCTGGATCCAAGTAAACAAGCAACAAACGTTGGGAAGATCAACCAGAGAAAGAGACCCGGCAGTTTGAAACTGGACCTATCTTTCGAAACGAGGTCGCGTTCACGACGTGCGCTGCTGTTTCTGAGTACAAACTCAACGACTGGATCCATGAAAACAAACATCAAACGTTGGGAAAATCAACCAGAGAAAAAGACCCGGAAGAATGAAACTGAACCCCTCTGTCGAAACGAGTTCGCATTTACGACGTGCGCTGCTGTTTCTGAGTATAATTTCAACGGCTGGGATACATGTAAACACACATCAAACGTCGGGAAAATCAACCAGATAAAGAGACTCGGGCCCGGCAATGTGAAACCTCTACATCGGCCGAATTCGCACTAACGACGTCGGTTGTTTTTGTTCAGTACAAACTCAACAAGATAACAAATATCAAAGCTAAGGAAAGTCAACCAAGAAGATGCGACTGCCGACTAGGTAATACGATGTTTACCAGTCCGCCGAGTTCGTACTTATATTATCATCTTGACCAGTAGTGAAAGATGATAAACCAATCAGTAACGACTATGTGCTGACTCAAAAAGATTTCCTAATCACTCTCAACCCTGAGCGTAATCCTGATCTTCGTTGAAGGAACATAGCTTGAATGCGAACGGCAGATACAGGAGTTGAGGGACTAGATAATCATCTTACCAGCCAAAGCCCTTTCAAGGAAGACATCTACTAATCACAGAGACGGCAAGGCATTCAATCCCGAAGCTCAAAGCCATTGCCGCCAATGGAACACTATTATACTGCAAACTCCAAGTCCTTCACTAAAGTTGTTACGTCGGAAGATAATGGGGTTATTACCAGGAAATTATTGCCCCACAAAGCAAGTTCTTCGGAAACTGATCAGGAGGAAGGAATACGATGGCCATTTCCGCGGAGGTCCGCTGGGACCCACCCCCAGCAATAAAGAGATAACACCAAGATAGAATATCTGACGAGAAAACAGCAGCAATTCAGGAGCAGCAGATCCCTAACGGGATGCATAGTTAAGATTGCTGTCCATAAGGTTGGCAATGTGGCTACGCGTCATTTATTTACAGACCCAACGAAGTAGCAACCGGAAAAACAATTCTATCGGATTAGCCCGCTTCCGTTACCACTTAAGTAAATCTTCGGAAGCCCAGGTCTGGGGAATGGACTCTCGACAACCTTAACGTCCATCGTCATGCAATCCGGGCGTTGCTTCCTCCCCAGAGCTTTGGTTTTCACGAAACACGTCTGGCGGAAATCCTCACAAAGCCAATGTTTGAAACTTGACGAAAGTGCCAGCTGTTCGTTGAAGCCTCCCACTAGCAGAATAGGGCGATTCGAGCTCTCCCGGACGTTATCAATGACATCGTTCACATCTGCGGGCTTGGTCTCCAAGGCAAGGATCCCATCATTCTCTAAGAGCACGATCCGGCGCTATTGACAAGAAAGGTTGAACTGAATAATATATACACGAAACCTGCTACAGAAGAATTTACGATGTGTCATGGGTTAGACTCTAATCGAACTGAGATAATCAAGGCGACTTCTCAACTGTTAACAGAGCTTGTGCTATGAATCTCGAACTTCAAAGAACAACTATAAAGAAATTATAAGACCTTCTAGATTCCACTTAATTCGACCATGAACTCCCAACCTTAAGTTGCACATCGACTTAGCACACGACTCCGACAAGAAGTTCATCAGCATCGTTCCTCATATCATCAGAAACCAAGACGTCGATCCATGCCTTTCACCTATTCGGGAAACGAACAAAATTAAACCCCACCGCAACCCCAGTTAATTTCGTCTGAAACCCAAAACCACTACTTTCAGCCTTCCTTCCCACTGGTTGAACATGCCCTGTTCCTAACCACCTTATTTTCAAAGAATAGCTAAAACCCATTAGCTGTTGTCACTCCATAACTGATTACACCGTGAGTGCCTATTACGCCAAAACCGAAACCGCCAGTTTTGAAATGAGTTTGGGTACTATTTTAGTATTATGGTATCCACTTATACCAAGTTGAAAACCACGCTTCCTAGCCATCAGGAAATTTAACTCTGATCATGTGAAAATAAGTAATGGAGTGTACTGGAAAGTGCATATTAGTTGGTTGTACTTTGACAGGAAAACCAGTAATACTGCGTCGCTACATAATCTAGTACCAAGCATTTTAAGAATAACTTGAATTAAGAAATGTGAGGGTCGTGCAAGAACCACTTCCACCACATTTAAGAAAAAAGTAGACGCAGACTCGCGCAGACTTTCACAACACCCCTCATTACGGTTACGCAAGATCTTCTCAACACTTCTCTACAACCTTCAGATCTTGTTATGTGGCTAACACAGAAAATTAACCAGGAACGTATGTTGGGATACGGCTCATCTGAAAGCGGCATCTGTTGTATAATTTTTTTATGGATGGATATATTTATAACTCTCAAGCAATTACCGTTTTCATTTCGTCCTTATTACGAAAATGCCATTCGTGCTCAACACGATTTCAAACATGCTCTGACTGTGATTCATTAAATTTTAATCCAGAATTTCGGCACGTCATGTGCCTTCCCCGTTTTAGGCGTTGCGTGACCGTAGTAAATTTCAGGGACTAGCGACTACCAACAAGGTGAGAATGGAGGAGGCGCTTCCGGTTGTGAACTGGAAGACCCTTGCTAAGACAGGCAAAAAAAAAACCCTCAGCCCACTAATCCACTGAAGACCAGCGAACATGAATCGTGGAATACTCATCATCAAACTATTGTTGTAACTGTACGACCACCCCAAGCTCGGCTACCCTTTTCCCCTTGTCATTAGCAGAGCGATAAGAATCCTAGGAGAACAATTTTATAACTCTGCTAATGGGATAAAGGGTTGAGCCCTTTGAGGGCTGTGGTCTGGCCGACAATCCCCAGTATAGCCTCATTCCTAGTCAGTGATGTATGGTGAAGGCGAGCGGTAGGCTTGGCGAAGGAAAGAAGCTTTCATATCCTCACGGTTGGCTACCCTTGATCGTCATTGTCACTGGAAAGAGCGTTAAGAGTCCTAGGAGAACTATTTTTTTAATCTCAATGGGATAAAGGGATGAGCCCTTTGAGGGATGAGCCCTTTGAGGGCTGGGGTCTAGCCGACAATCCTTAGCATACTCTCATTGCTAGTCAGTGATGTATGGTTAAGACGAGCGGTAGGCTTGGCGAAGAAAAGAAGCTTTCATGTTCAAGTAACTAAGTATAATGATAAGTTATGTTACGAGTCAGACACCTAGATCTTGGAAAAGGTATCATACACCATTGTTGCTAGAGTATCAGGCCCCTCGATTCGGTTACTATTGCCTAAAGGCCATAGAATCGTATTCTAAGCTGGACCCGAAAGGGAAATAGCAAAAAAACATGCGATGTTACAACTACTATTATGTCTAAAAGAGAGTTTGTCTAATAGCCCGTTCGTTTGCGCATGTTCCTACTACGGAACTGGAAATTTGTATGCTAATAATTTGTTTACATGGAGGTGTGTGTATTTGGAGAAAATTAGCAGTATGTCAGTTGTCACATCAGAATTTTAGTTAACCATGCAGATTATTCAATAGGCACATTGCGGTACATTATAGCCTTACGCACGCAGTTAAAAAGTGACTTCCATCATTTAGGACAAATCAGACAGAAAACAATTATTCAACAATATTATTCATGCATTTATTCACATCCTTCAAACAGAGGACTGAAAATATACAAGCTATCAATAAATCTCAGTTCAACCACTTTATGCATGTGTTACGTTTTTCTGTCACGTGTAGTCCCTAGTTTGTATTCAATCTTGTCGATTAAGCTAAGCCCAATTTCAGCCTATAACTTGGAGCAGGTTAAGCCACGAACCTTTTAATTTTAAAGGGCGAAAGACAGGTCTGTTGACCGCACCCCAATCAGACTCTCCTTGCAGCTCATTATTTTTCTACAGATCACATTTCCAATACCATCTGATCCCACCGCGCCCCAGCCCCTCTGACCCCTCACCTTTGATACGCGATCACATAGAAAGAAAAGGCCTTTGTACGAAAATATCATCCGTCACTCCTAGCCTGCAGGTCATCACTACAGGGGCTTATTTTCAAAAAGCCATTCACTCCTTATTCATACATTCTATCCAACTTGAATTACAAATTCTATCCGGCTGAATTACTAATCGAAGATACGATAATGGAAAAAGCAGGCGTGGAGGCTTCAATCTTTGTGTCTTGAAATGCCGAAAGTTACTAGGCGTTAATGGAAAATAGGGGTCCAAAAATACACACGTCCTTATGATAAGAGTATAAATGGAAAGATAAGAGGTAGTTTTAACTTGCCGCCCATACGCGAACGGGCTAGTCGTGAAAGCAGGCAAGCATCCAGAAATATGCAGTCGAATGCTAATGCGAAGAAAGGAGGTGATTCCGAACTTCCAACCACTCTTGTCGAGTCCATCTACACTGTCAGAAGTTTGATAACATTTAACATACCGATACGCATTCTTATTTTAAATGTTATGACGGATGTCGATAATATTTAGGTTCTGATCCTTTTAAGGGTTTTCTTTTCCTGAAACTTAGTTTCACTAAAATTCAATCACCCTGTTATCAAAAGCTCAGGGAAATTACTGTATTTTTCTTTTTTAATACTGCATTATTTGTATGTAATATAATTCATCATTATCATTTGAATACGGAATCTGGAAAAGGTTGCTTCTAAAGGCTACTAGGCGGGCAAGGGAATTGCTCGTTTGAATCGAGTCTGTAGCCTACAGACAAGAGGAAACCACCGCGCAGGTTATGCCCACAATTTTGAATATTTTACTCTTTTCGTCTAACTTCTGTTTTTGTTACTCTTTCAGGCCCACTTTGCACACGGTCAAGAATGAGCCATTTATAGTCGTATAGCAAAGAGAGTGTTTTCGGCGAGCGATACCACCACTTCTTACTAAGGTACGTCCACACATAGTCCGATTTTCGCAGTCAAATAGCCTACTAATTTCCTCGTTCACTCCGAAATTTAATCTTACTTTATTGCAGGCTCGAAAATAAATTGGCAATCGTTAAGAATTATAGGCTAATCTATTCCCCAATCAACCACACCCACTTCTTACTTTTACAGTTTCTTAACCAATATAACATAATCCTAGAAAAAACCACACAGATACTACGTTAAGACTCTTTTTTTATCAAGAACTTTTTCTAGTGTTAGCTATAACTCCAGGATGAAAACCAATTGGCAATCAGTAAGAATTCCCAGGCCTATAGGCTAATCTATTCCCCAATCAACCACATCGACTCATATTTCCAACGGCTGGAAAACTTCATTAGGGGGGCCACATGTTATATATCAGGGACAGTGGGTACTTAGGAGATCTGGGCCCCCATCCGCCCTCGGAATTTGACACTAGGGGCTGCATACTTCATAAAACGGAGTAAGTGGGTGACCAATATCAAGAAAGGATAATGATACAAACTTAAGTCTCTCAGCTACTATCCTTGTTTTAATTATGCAGTGTGAGGTCAGATGTTGTTATGAAGATTCATATTTTGTTGTTTGTATATGGTCCTCAGGCTTTAAATACATTATTATTATGATGCCGACCACATCACGGACGAGGTCCGTAAATATTGAGTGGGTGCTTATACCGGATATCTTGTGGAAAAGCAGTAAAGTGAGCAATTCCTGGCGATAGTTCAAGTTCAGGTTATGTCCTCAGAGTTTGCCCTATTTCCTTGGAAACTGTTCTTTCAACCTTTTGAATGTAAATGATACAACTTCATTCACACACTGAACTACACGAGAACTAGTGGAATAATGTAAAGATAGAAAAGAAAAGATGAAAAAAATCCGGTCAGACGAAAACCCTAACTAGTTAGACGCTGATTATTCCCGCAGTAGCATATGGCGGCACAGGTGGGTGATCCTGGGGTAATTGCAGGAACGAATAGTTTGTGTTTTAAATACCTATCTTGAAAATAAAACAAAATTCCTGCATGCCTGTCTGTTTTTGAAAATAAAAGAACCTGAAGGATCCGGGCATGAAATCTTCCACTGCGATGACCTCGGCGATGACAGGGTCAGAGATCTATGAACTAAGAAAGAACAAAGAACTTCGAAGAACTAATAATTTCCAAGGCTTTTAAATTTGCACTATAGAGTGAGAAACCCCTCGCAATAGTCGACATCTGAATTTGACCCTATCCTTCGGAAACGGTTCATTTGGCCTTCTTTGTACGTGAGCTTTCACGAATTCTACACAAAGAATTGAGCTGATGTATTCCCGGCGCCCTGTTCTCCATTAGGGGAAATTTTCAAAGGGAACGTCCGACACCACAGAAAATGGGAGATGGAAATCAGTCTTTTCAGCATTTTTGGGAAGAAGAAGAGCAAATGGAATGTTCTATTGTGGGAAGTTGTTTTTTTCAACATGGCAGTTTTCAATTGAGGTCAGACGCACTGGAAGGGAAATCGCTGATATAGCTTAGTGAAACATAATTCATAACGAAAGGAAATGGTGAGAGTACACCCCCCATAAGTGGCCAAAAAATCATTTTCCGCTAAAACATAGAAATCGAGAAACATAACCAAACTGAGGAGATATGGGATGATATAAAATGGTACAACAAAAATACGTTATCATCTACCTCTGTTCTTGCGCGTCAGAAAGAAGGTATGATAATACAAACCCCATGTAGGCTAATGCTCCGGTACTTAAAAAAAAAAAAAAAAATTCGACTGAATCCTGGGAGTCTACAAACATCACTAAAGTGGGTTGTAAACATATGTATAGTAGAATCATCAACTGATTTCTATAATAAAATAATCAGATAGAAAATTATGGCGACACCACTGATCGTAGTAAAGTATTAAAAATCTTAGAAATGTGGTCGTAAGGATTTGAGAAGATATTTAGCACCAAGAATGGTTACTGGTGGTATGATGAGCAACTACAGCCTATAAGAGCCAATGTAATAATCAACAGACAACAAGTATAACCAGATTAGCCCAAACGTTGTAAAACATCAAAAGTTTCAAAATATATTTTGGCCGGAATTTCCAAAAGAACATGCATTTTGCTCCCATGCATAATCATTGATGGTTTTAGTACCGATAGCAGCTTCTAAGAGCTATTTGGAAACCTGTGACAACACTGTCTAAGAATCTCAAGAAAGTTCTGTCGTAGAAACCAAACAATTCAACCTTCGCATCAGAAAACATGCCAACTGGAGCGCAGCCAAAACTGTAACATGGCAGCTTGCAAAAGGGTTACATTGTTCTGGACAGTTACTTAACTTTGGACGGTCCACTTTTTGGCTAAACGATTTTAAACGCACATTATGATTTCTTAAGAAACCTTAAGAAACTACTTTGATTTAACAAAAAGTTGACTTCTGCCAAGGAAATGGAATGAATAGTTGTACTGCTCGTGTAGGCTACTGCCCTAAGTTAACTAGCGCCCCAAGAAGCCAACGAAGCCTAAGGACCCAAGTGAATGTTAACCTGTCTACTAAGACCGAGTAGCCCATGGCTCCGATTCTTTAAGGGGTCAAGGGACATCACCACGGAGGAAAAAAAACGAAAATTACCTTTCAGATTTCGTCCATTCATAGCTAAGGAATTATCCACGTTCCAGAGGGGAGGTACGGGAATCTGAGATTTTGGAGTCTGAATCACACTGATCTGCCTTCTAGAAGCTCTTTTGGCCTCTTTGACTCGATGCAGCTCCATCTGGTTCGATTGTGTCGGCACTAGGACCAGTCTCTGAGCCATAGATCGGGTAACACGACTGTAGTCATATAGCTCACTCTTAGGCATGTAACTAGTATAACCTCTTTGACTTTGGGGCACTACAACTCGTGGCGCGATTTTCAAAAGTGGCTCGGCGTTGGGTGGAGGGCGAATGATTCGAGGTAGGTCGTATTCCACGCTGCAATCGACACTTAGTGGTTTAGAGTAATCCTTTTGTGGGTCAATCGCAAGAGGGCGGGCTTTCTGAGGGCTCCGCTCTTCAAGTTTCCGCTTTCCACTTTTTCGTTTTACTTCACATGACTGTTTTTCTTGCTGTATCAGGTACCGTACATCCGCTGGTAAACTATCCCTGTATCCATAGTTGGTGATAGGTCGGGTATCCTTTCCACAAGCTGGGTAGCATCCTCTATGCTGGGTTAAAGCACAGCTGAAATCACAAGCATGGTAGGCTTCTCCTCCTGAACCGTACATGTTTCCCATTGGAAACTGGTAATTCGGCACTAAACACGATGTCGACATCCTTATTCAGCATACACTCCTTTGATTCATGTTTACAGTTCTAACTCCGTTCGGTAACTGAATAGAAATGATTTTTTCCCAAGCGTTGCGGCAGCGCGGAGGTGCGCAGCGCAGAAATCTGATTGGCCGAGACTAATGAAAGGGATTGGGAAAAAATAGTGATCTTTTTCTTTGGAATGATTTTGATTGACGGCATATAAAATTCCGATCGTGCTAGTGAAAGATGGATGGGGATACGTGGAAGGAGGGGAATGGATCGGATGTTTGTCACTGATGGAATATCTCCAGAAACAAGGTCTTTGACTGGAATCCGGTTGATTCAAACAGACGCGTTGCGTTGGTTCCAGCTAGAATGTTAAGCTATTTTGGCTTAAGAATTCCATCTGGGACTAAGCGCATTTTCACGGTCCCGCTTGAAGCTTAAAAAACCTCCCCCTCCTCCCCTATGGTAGCCTACTGATTAAATATTCCTTCAGCCCAAGCTGACTGCCTATCATATTTGACAGTGCAAAACGGATAGTCGGCTGAATTTATTATTATATTGATTTTTTTTTTCTACAAGTTGATTTGCCGGCTTGAGCCTGTAGAGGATCCTTGCCAAGAAGGGCCGAAATATAGCTCGAATAAACTCACCTGACGTGTGGCAATGTTCAGTTCAGTTCAGTTGTATTCATAAAAATAATAAGCACCATTAACTCATTATGACCCCACCATAAGGCCTAACATAAGGCCTGGCAATGGGAACATAAGGCCTGGCAATGCTCTCACTGTCAAATATGGGTCAACAGATCGGTGGAGTTAAACGGGTAAATCAGATATTTCGGTCCTCCTGGGCTTGGGTCCTCTTCAGGTTGCAATGAAAAGAATAAACCCGCAACAAAATCAATGCATTAATGAATAAGAAGCTTCTTGCAAACTTTTACAGTGCTGTGGCTTGCCTCATTTACTGTTCGTGGCTCCATTGTGGGATCTATTGAACGCTACGGATCGAGGGGCTGACCACTCTTGATTTTAGTGTACAGCAAGTCCCCGGTGCCGCGGTGTCCAGCCGGTGTCGGCACCGGCTGCCACGTGTTATAACGTTAAAATCAGCATGTTTAGAGCGAAATTCCCACTTTATGGACGGCACCGGTGCAGGCACTGCTGATTTCAGTCTGTGCCGAGATAGGGTGTACAGCAAGTGCCGGGTAGTCGATAACCCCTCTCCGCGGATGAGAAAGAGTTAAGAAAGATATTTTTCAAATTTGCTAAATTCACATTGCATAAAACGGATGTACGTCAGCTTGATCGTCGTTTATTAAAATATCGTCATTTATTAATCAAAATCGTCCAGCGATTCCCCCCTAGGAATCTTTTTGCCCGGCCTTGTCATCCCTGTCTTGTGGTCGACGGGCACATTACTAGGAAATGATCTGGAAGGGGGACTGTAGCTTCGACCGCCTTGGGGCCTCAAGAGAGTTTAACCTGGCACTGCGTGCCAGCCTGAAGAGGAGCCTTGCCAAGAAGGTTCGAAATATCTCAGCTGAGCAACCCGTTTAGCGCCATCAAATACCCCTCCCGGAATTTCCTTATGCCGGACTGAGCCTGTCTTTCCGGGCGGCTAAATAGAAACCCGCCGCGAAAAATGAGGAAGGGCAGGACCAGGGCCCTATCCAGGGGGGCTAGGGGGTTCGACCCCCCCGCTGAAACCCACAAAAATAATCGTTTTGAGGCTTTAAGCCTTAAGGCTTTAAGCCTTTTAAGCCCTTTAAGCCCTTTTAGCCCTGTTTCAGCACCTGCAGCCTCATTGACGAAAAGACGAGGAAGGGGCAGGATCCTGTTCTGACGGTTTTCTTCTTCCTAAGACAGCAGCCCTGTTCCAGGGGCGGTTCGAGGGGGGGGCGTGGGGGGTGACTCACCCCCCCCCCATGCTTCAGAGAATCGTACTCTCAGTCGTATGTTTTGAGCTTGTCTGAATGACAGTCGTATGTTTTGAGCTTGCCAGAATCACATAAAGGCAGTTACAAAACGTGAATTTTGCCCGCAGATGACATTTCTAGTCGGATGGCTACAAAGATCTTTCCTAGTCGTATGTTTTAGGTCTGTCAGATTCACAGCAGTTGTATATTCTGAGTTTGCCAGCATGATAGTCGTATATTCTAGCGTCCCAGAATAACACTAGATCGTGAATTCCGCCAGACGCAAATCTCCTGTTCCTTGTCGCATTTACGAACAGATTTTTTAGTCGTATATTAGAGACAGTCGTAAGTTTTGAGCTTGCCAGATAAGGCACATAATCCTGAATTTTAGTCGCAGATGACCTGGTTCTGGTCGTATGGTTACGTATAGATTTTCTGTAACTCACATGTCACGAGTCAGTCGTATGTTTTGACTGAGCTTGTTAGGATGACAGTCGTATGTTTCGAGCCTGTCAGAATGACATAAATACAGTTACCGAATAACTCACATGTCACGAGTCAGTCGTATGTTTTGACTGAGCTTGTTAGGATGACAGTCGTATGTTTCGAGCCTGTCAGAATGACATAAATACAGTTACCGAATCTGATTTTCACCCGGTGGTGCACAGTGTGAACACAACTGGTTTTGTACCAAAACCTTTGTATTTTAGCAGAAAACACGTAGCTGATTTTTGAAATTTCAACAGTATAGCCTATCTGGTTTTGTGCAAAAGATCCTTATTCTAGAATAAAACAGGTTGATTTTGGCTTGCGGAGTAAGGTTTGACCATAAACCGGAGATGTACGCATTACAAGGACGGGTCACGGGCCTGATGATCGCACCATACTGTTAATTCAAACCAAATCTACTTTGTGTCTATTTTATTATGGATGGCTACTCCCTTTTTTCGGAAGGGGTCAAGTACTATGGAAGCACTGCTGTGTACCAACTTCCGGCAGGATATCCTACTCCGTTCTAGAGTCAACGGGGTTACGGACAGATCTGTAGCACTTTATTTTGGTTGGGTTCCGAAAAAGACCCATAAATGTTTAGTCTATTCTCTATCTAGTGGCAGGGCTCGTCTTTTAGGTGCCGTTTTAGGCATAATATTTGAACCACGTTCAAAGCTATAATTTGTGCTGGAAGTAGTTGAACTTTTCCCAGAAAAAAGGCGGATTTAAGAAATCGCGCCTGCGGCGCCTTTCGTAGCAACCCTTTCACTATTTACTTGAAGCGTGCGTCATTCAGGTGGGTTTTAAGCTTGAGATTTTGGGGTTTGAGCAACATTTAAAACTATAAATTGGATGGGAAGTAGTTGAATTTTGCCAGTAAAAAGTCAGATCCAAAAATTTTCGCCTGCGGCGCTCAGTTTTCGGAGCCACGTTACAAGAAGAATTTAAATGGCAAGTAGTTGAATTTTGCCAGAAAAAAGGCAGATTTCAAAAAATTTCACCTGCGGCGCCTTTCGTAGTAGGCAGGTAGTAGGCCTATCCTATTACATTTTTTTTTCAAGGGTGCGTCAATTAGGTGGAGTTTTAAGCTTGACATTTTGGGATCTGAGATACATGAAAAGCTAGGATTTGTAGGGAAAGCAGTTGAATTTTGCTCGGATTAAAAAAAAATTCGCCGGCGGCGCTCAGTTTAAGTTGTCTTGAGCACATCCGTCAGAAGCTGGTACCGAAGATTGGCTGTTTCCTGCGAAAGTTCAAATGAACGTCATGCTGAAACTCAAAACCTTTTAAAAATCTATGTTTATATTTTTTGAGCCTGTGCTTTTCTTTTTCATTTTTTTTACGACATAATTGCCGATTACCTAGTCGTATGTTTCGGAGGTCGTCACCCCCCCCCCATGCCCAAGCGCTTCGAACCGCCCCTGCCCTGTTCTGAGACAGGACCCTTGTCTTGATGGAGGGAGGGTTTAATCCAGCACTGCGTACAAATTAACATTCATGATCCAATAATTCCATCTGAAAAACGCAGGTCGAAATTTAAATAGTCGTTAGATGCTGCTCATAGTTTCTACCCATTATTCCTACAACCAGAAATATAGTCTTTGTCTGTTAGTTTACGTTCTAGGATACGTTTTACCTTATCATTATGAGTATTCTTCTTTTTTTCTCTTTTCTCCCTTTTTGTGTTTTTTTTCTTGTACAGCATCTTTACCATTTGGTTCTACGATGGGTAAATAAACATATATATATAAATCAGCCTGAAGAGGACCCTTGGCAAGAAGGGCTGAAATATCTCAGCTGAGTAACCCATTTAGCCCTCCCGGATTTTTCTTAGGCCGGACTAAGCCTGTCTTTTCCGGGCGGATAAATATAATTGTCTGGAAGCAAATGGATTACAACCGGAAGTTCCAATAATTCTATCCGATCTGATGAAACTCCGGAACTTAGCTTCCTGAAGTAAGAAACCCGTCGTTAATTGATTCATGAAAGTTTGAAAAACAATTCTTAAAAATTTCATTTTTCGAACTATTGCCTAATGTTTGTGCCGACACAACAAGATAAGAAAGACAATCCATACAATTCACAATAATCCGAAATCTATTTATTATTTACTTTGCCGACTGTGAATTGGTATGAGCAATTCATCCTGTAATTAGGGTAATAAGAATTAATACGGGAAATGAGTGTTTGGACTTTGCAGTTATTTGTTACCGAAGAGATTCGAACAGATTTCATAATTCCTGGGAAACAGAATACTTGACCTTCTGCCCGCACCATTTTTTTTTTAAATTCCGTCTTTTACACACCAGCGATGTTTAATTGCTAAAAAGATTAGACTTTGAGAATGCTACGATATGAACGTTTACGTGCTGGATCTCTCCAGATTGATGTATGTAAAGTTTGTTTTCTTTGTTGTATTTATACCAGTGTTCGTTATTTATTTTGTATGTTTTGACCCTAGTTGGTCGTCTCTTAGTTTCTAGCAGCGTTACCAAGTGCATTTCTGAACTAAACCATGTGTAAGTCAAAATTTAGGGGCCCCACCCTCAAATTATCTCGTGGTACTATGCACGTCGGCCACTGGACAGGGATGAACGACCAGAACTGTACATTACCCTAATGTTGTTAGGACCAACACAGCTTAAGAAAGCTCGATCACATTTTCTGTCAAGATCAAAGCAATCTCATTTTGATCCGTTGTAATCATACAGCCAGTCTCAAGCCTGGATAAAGGAGGAGGGTTGGGCGGTTGACCAACAGCCTGGTGCTGGAAAAAGGCTCCCAATAGAAGGGCGGCTAAATAGCATCGTCTAGTTCTTTGCGTTTGTAGAGCGTGGCATCGTCCAGTTGTTTGAAAGTGTCAGTCCAGAACCTGCCATGCTAGCAGAAAAGACGGCATTGCTAACTAGTTGTCCACAATTTTGCCCTGATAACTTCTGAGATTTAAATCTGTCCGTCTGTATTTGATCGCGATATCTCTGAAATTGCTTCAGGTATTTAATACAAACTGAGATTGAATTCGTACAGCACTTGCGGCCAATCCTGTATGCGTCAGTTTTCGTTTCATAATAGAGAGCCAATCACGATATTTGACAGCGCAAAACGGAAATGTCAGCTGAATTTTATCAGAGCTATATTTCGGCCCTTCTTGGCAAGGGTCCTCTTCAGACGAGGGCCTCTTCCTCGGGCTGAAATGCAACTTTAATGAAATTCAGGTGACGTATCCCTTTTGTACTGTCAAATATGATTCGCACGTCAGCTTGGCTGAAGGAATGCCAATCGTGATACCAATTGTCAACCGTTTGACGACCATTGGGCAGCAGCCGAGATGACAGACGACATACGGCTGTTTCTGGATGTCGTGGGTATATTAATTGGTGGCACAGGAGGGACTGTAAGGTTGTCTCTGGGCTGTGCCTATTGGCCTCACTGGCGAAGTGGAATATATTTCGTTCTTTTTTATACTCTCTTATACCAGGATTCCAGACTTAGGATGTGATTAGTTTTACGTCAGCTTCCTTTGAATGCATCTTGCAAGTTCTTCGTTTATAGGTTTCTGTTGACGAAGATTTTGTGACGCTCATGGTGTTTTATCTAAACGAAAGCTAATTAAAGTCCGAAAGAAGAACAGGGATCCTGCGACTCTTGAATAGGTATATTAGACTATATAGCGGATGTAGGTATTTCGATTATAAGACTTGCAGATATATCTGAAAGATCATAGCCCGGAAGGCATCATGAGAAGGTAGGCTTGTGCAAGCAGAGCCTTCACATGGCATTAGGACTAGTCTGTCCAGGTTTTGATACGGACTTTAACTTGACTGACACAGATTAACAAAGACAATTTAGCCAAAATCCTGTGAAAGTCTTGAGACGGACACACCCAACAAAACCATAAATGTACTTCGTTTACAGAACAATGTTGACAAATCGTTACAGCGGTTAGGTTTTCTCAGAGCTGATGGACTCGCCTTTTTCATAGACTCGGTCTCGTCTCGGTCTCGTCAGTGGTGGAGCCAGGGTTGACTCATGTATCACGATAGTGCGAGTTGTCACTAAATTTTTTTGACATAAAATTCACTATATTTTAGAAAATGTCCAGAGTGTCATTTTTTCAGCAGTGATTCCGACCAAACGGAGATTTCAAGCAAAAGTTACTATTTCTTGTTTTTTTCTGAGAATAAAGTCCGGTCTTCACCTCCCGGAACTTCCGGAATCTGGGCTTCCAGATTATTCTTTGACGTCTTCTGTAAATTGCATCTGGAATATGAACCGGTCCGAAAGTATATCAAAATAATCCGGAAAAAAGGGGCTTTGAACTTCCAGATTTCCGGAATTTTTGAGTAGCGCAGAAGAAATTCAAAAAGAATCTCGGAAAATCTGGGAACCCAGATTCCGGAAGGTGAAGACTCACCTTAAAATTTCACTCCCAGTTCAGTCTCTAACTTCTTTTGATGTAGCAACCCTGAATGGAGCAGGACTTGGACTTACCTCCGAGGGGTCGACGACTCTCATTTCTTATGTACACCATTCCGGAATAACGGAATAATCCTGACCATTCCTGTTTATTCCTGGTCATTCCGGATCATTCCTAACCGGGTAATTCACCAACTTCTGTTTAGTCCGCATTTATTTCACCCCATTCGGTCTGTCCTGCGGCGAACGAGTGGTCGACGACTCTCATTTTTGATGTAGAGCATTCCTGAATAACGGAATAATCCTGACCATTCCGGATTATTCTTGACCATTCCGGATTATTCCTTCGGGACGTGTACACCATTCCGGGAGAGTCGTCGACCCCTCGCTTACCTCGTCTTGAAATCTTTCCGGAGTCCAGAGTCCGAGCAATGCCTTGGACACACGATCAGGGTTGGGTGCTCCCCGCTGGAATTCCCTCGGGAATTCCTGCCCGGATTTTCTGCACCATCATCACTTCCGTACGGAAAAGTTGAGATTTTGTCAACTTCATGACGAAAGGGAAGAAAATCCGGCCCGGAAATCCTTATCGTGTGTTCGCACTACGGCTCGGCCCGGAAAATTCAAAAATCACACAGACTGTCTTCAGCGTCCATTAGTCAAGTCCTTGTTTGTTTTTTAGTGAAGTATCAGCTGATGATATGGTTTTGTATATAAAATATTATCATATAACCAGTCCAAACATATTTTGAAACCAACTTCAGTCATCCGATCAGCAAAATCTACAATAGGAGCACCCACCTTGTCGCTGCGATTAAAGAAAACATATAAAAAAGGAAAAATCTCGGGAAAAACATACTGTTAGGACTCGGGGCGGACAGTTGTGATAGTCTCGTTCGGACTCGATAGCAGCTTTGGGTTTTCTCGGTTTATTTACGATGCTGTTGAGAATTTGATGGTGTCGATACATAATATAACTTTCATTGCTTGTCTGACGAATGGTATATCTTATGTTGTATTCATCTGACAAGAAAATGAAGTTTTGGTGTGTTGCCGCCTTTACGCTTTTTTAAACAGTAAAAACAAAAAATTGAGTTTGGAATTCGATGTCGTTGAATGAGTATTGAGAAGTCCATTTCTCTGAACTTTTCCCTTGTTACTTGACAGTTTATTATGAGCGGATTTTTAACTCGAAAACCGTGATTTTGAGAAATGGCAGCCAGAGGTGGGCGAATCCGAATCCGGATTCGAATCCAGGATTCGTACTTTTGGTCGGATTCGAATCTGGATTAGAATCTTCTGCATGTCAGGCTGGATTCGGACTCGGATTCCAAGCCTTCGATCTTACGAATCCGCTCAAAATTTCTAGTCTATATCCTTCCAGTTTCCGTTTCCCAAGTTTTACACAGTAGGCCACCACCAATAATCCTGAGTAACATATCACGTTAGGTGATTGCACTACCAAACTACAACCTTTGAAATGATTTGATTTTTCTTAAGGTCGGATTCGAATACGGATTTGATTCCGGATTCGAATCCTCAGCATAAAATGGTGGATTCGGATTCGAGCCGGATTCGTACCTAGCCCTGGATTCGGATTCGAATCCTTTCATGATCGGATTCGCCCATCTCTGCTGGCAGCTTCGCTGACAAAGAAAATTTGAGTGTGAAAAATCCTAAGACATGTAAGCAACCGACAAAACCATAAATGCACTCCACTTACTCACACATAATTGTTGACACATCGCTACAACGCCCAAGCGCGAAGTTCGATGTTTATGAAAGAATATTGAAAAGTCCAGTAATTGCTGTCAGAACCGGATGGCAAACACCACGAGGTTCCCACCCTTTTTATACAGAAGAATAGACGGACCCCCCAACTCCAATTTTCAACAGCTTAGAGCACTGCGCTTGAACGAGAGCCGCCCGCCGGCACCACTTATAGACCATGGAGATAATTGCGGGGGGTTCGCAACTTGTACGAAGTCCTAGGGTGAGTTCCAACCCTCTTCAGTAAATACGGAGTTGACCGCGAAAACTAGACAAAGTTGGGGCGACTGGTGCAGCTTTCAAAGATAAATGTAATGTAACTACTTGAAGTAAGTGTAGTAAATCTGACCGTGAAAACCGAGCAAAATTGGAGCAAAAAATTTCGTCCGTGATTGGGACAAAGTCTTAGGATGCGCTCCTTTCCTCTTACTATTGTAAATACGGAGTTGACCGGAAAAAATGGACAAAATGGGACGACTATAGTAGCTTTTAAAGTAAAATTCCGCAACTGGGACAAAGCCCTAGGGTGCGGTAAATACCGCAACTGGGACAAAGCCCTAGGATGCGGTAAATACCGAGTTAAATACCGAAATTCGTTCCAGCCTTGATGCCAAAAAGCCAAATTGGTGATGCCATGCGTAGCAACTACTATAAGTAGGGTGGAACACACCCTAAGTGTACTCTGCTTACTTTTTACTTTCGTTTTGTTTTCTTTTATATTCCGTCTCGTTTGCTTCTGCTGGTGACGGGTCATATATAACAAATAATAAAAATAAAAAAAGTTAAGTGAGAACGCATTTTTATCAGGTTCCGGCTTTTTTGCTTCTGCTGGTGATGGGTCATAGTAGAGCAATAAAACGCATTTTTATCACGTTTTCGAGCTTGAGTAAATAAGTGATTCTTAACTAGATTTTCGTATTTCATCCCTATTCCATGACCTTTAAGGTATGAGATTAAAAATAAATGGAGATACATTAAACAATGGCTAAAAAAGTCAGCTACGATTTTCGGAAAGTCAGCTACGATTTTCGTCGACGACAAGGGCCTTCGACAGGCTGTTGCTGGAACCTACAATCTATGAATAGAATAGAATATATTTACACAAAAGCCCGAAGGCGATGGCAAAACATTGGAATAAAACACGGCATATTATCAACATGAAAAACAAGAACGACATGGGAATAATCTATTCAAGAAAAAACAGTTCGCAGTGACGCAGACCGATCCGGAGGAATCTCCCAAACATCCGTATATCTCCAAAATGCTTACTTTTCAACAACCTTATCATCCACCCTGATGAAAAATTCTTTGACTGTGTAGTAGTATGGTAGTTGCATGAAAAAGTTGCATGGAATGGTAAGTAGTAGTATGGAATAGTTTGATTAGTGATCTGTAGTAGTATGGAATACTTTGATAAACATACCTCTGAATGGATTAATCTTATGTAGTAGTGTCCGATAGCACCCAGTTTGCTAGTAGTAGCAACAGTTACTACTGCATGCTACTTTTTCGTACTACTTCATACAACTAATTCTCGGAAATTTTTCATCGGGACTCTTCCCCAAATATTCTTTGTCCGAATACTTCGGCTCTTAACTCATTCAGTTCCCTACACTCGTACATAAAATGGCGACTCGTACATAAAATTTGCGACTGTAGGTTTGTTTCTTCCAGTCCAGCAGCCTGACGAGGACACTTGCCAAGGAGGGCCGACATATCAATGACGAACATCGTAGCTGACTTTCCGCTTATCAGCATTGTTTCCCGGTCAGCTTGGGCCCAAGGCGGATTGATCAAAAATTGAAGATCCGATTTCCTCGTTGAAATAGTCAATCAGTTTAAAGCACACCTCACACTATTTACTTTTTTTTTCATTAAATAACATTAAATTCAATATATAACAAAATACTTTTTTTCTATTTCTTTCATTTTTCCCCTTTTACTTTTAGACCTATATTATTTTATATTTTAATTATAGCAGCAAAAAAGTAGACTTTCCAAACAGCTACCCTACAAACAACCTAATTTTCAAGTCTACTTATACTGTTTATGTTCCAGTATTCAGAACTATCCGAATACTATAAAGTTTGGCTCTACTTTTAACAAACTACCCACGGCATTGCCTGTTTTAAGCCTTTTCCCAGGCGCACTGACTTTTAACGACATCTCGGCGAAATTAGAAAACCGGTTTTACGTATGAGACGCGAACACTCGTCGGGAGCACAATACGCATGGAAAACAGTGAATCGCGGCAAGTGCAAAGGTTATGTTGTTACTGGGTTCAGAATGTAACATTTAAATTTGGGTCTCCGGGTATAAGAATTAATGAATGATATTACGGAAGTAGATTGCATTGGTATTATAGATAGGATAGGTCCTTTAAGGATTATTTCTGTTAAACCATGACCGATAGTATTTTCTATTTTTGACGATTATGATTTCCTTGTTTAAAGTGGCCAATCAAGCAGATAATTGTCAGTCACACACTCCGTGACCAAAAAACATTCGCGACGTTTACGAAATACAAAGTAATAAATGTTTTTAAGTAACAGCTTTCTGAATATGAAGTTGGGACGACCATTGTGAAGACCACGATTTCCTTGTTAAAATTGGCCAATCAAGCAAGTAGTTATTATTTTGTATGCAGTTTGACCGACAGCATTCGCTACTTTTAATTAAAGGAATAAATTGTTTCAAGTCTCTAGTTCGTGTTTTTTTTTATTTGAAATTCATGTCTAGATTTGTGAAGCTTAGAAGAAGAAGACTGAAAGTTTAGCTTACAGGGTTAAATAACCAAAATTGTGATTTAATGTCAATATAAAAAACAGAAATCAAGTCAATACCTGTGTCATAGTTATAGAACGAATACACGAACAACTTTAGAGAGAATGAGCAAATTAGACAATCGTGTCTCGTCAAAACTCTCACGAACTCTGGAACAAAACTTTGGCATATCTCACATGCTTTGTGTAGATAGAGGGCAGAGTTTGTGTTCCCTAGCAATTCGTTCCCGTTGCCGTTGGTAGGGGGAGGGAGCTTTTCGGAGGCTGAACCGCTTCTACTGCACTGTAAAGAAACAAACTTCTCGCTTTCAGATAACTTAATCTGCAGTATTTTGCATTCTAGCATTTTAATTCTTTATCGGATTTTAACTCTCCGACTTCGGAATAAAAATCTCCGAATTTGGTGATGCACAGTTACTGAAGTGCGATGAAGGAGAATCTTTTTACAGTGTGCGTGTACCTATCATTATTTTTAGAGGGTTGAAACGTCTTCTGGACTTTTTAAAAGTAAGACAAATTTAAATTTAAAAGTAAAGACAAATTTGAAATTTATTGGGAAAGTCTTACATTTTTTTTGGGGGGAAGAGCGTTAGGGGTATTTAAGGGATTGAGTATCAGTTTATTTAAAGGAGTGGGATTATAAAAATAATGGTTGGTGAAGAAAGTTTCTGGTTTAATTGCTTAGTGTAATAGAGTCCTCCTTGTCAAAGGGGGTTTGTCAATCCTCTTAACAGGTGAAAACTTCTGAGGGTTTTGTAGTGTAGTTGATGGTATTTTTTCCAATAAAATCCCATACATTATCTAATATATATATATATATGTAATCTATAATCTTGTTCAGGTTGTCATTTGAACTTTAAGAGGAGGAACGCCAGTTAAATTCAAAGAATAATACATACATCAGTCAGTTAAAAATACCATGTCCTAGTGCAGGCCCGTATCCAGAAATTTATTCGGGAGGGGGTTTTACCCGAGGGTCAGACTCAGTCCATACCAAATATTCAAAAAGAAATAGATCAGAGGTTAAAGCTTATAAAAAACGATTCTTTTTGTACATTTCGGAGGGGGTTCGAACCCCCTAGCCCCCCATGGATACGGCCGTGTCCTAGTATTCTTCAGCGAAATTTTGGCCCTCTTGGCTTGGATCCTCGTCAGGGTGGTTCCCACAACCAACACGATCTTATTGCCCACTCTCAAAATGCCCACGGTTCAAAATGCCCACTGCTCAAAATGCCCACAAGTGAGGTCGAAGACCCCGAAATCGTCCAAAATGCCGACTGCTCAGAATGTCCGACAGTTTGGTATTTTGAATCGTGGGCATTATGAGTCACGGGCATTTGTAGTGGGCATTTTTAGTCTTGAGCATTGAGATCGTGGGCATTATGAGTGTTTCCCCTTCGCCAGAGCATTATCCAGTCACAGCATGACAAGGACCCTTGCCCATAAGGGCCGAAATATCGCTCGATTAAAATCAACTGACATACCCGTTTAAAGGGGTATGTCAGTTGTGATCGTTCTACTCAGCGTTGGGTCGATTTTGTTTTATTGATTTTTATGAAAGGGTTCGAACCATTCGATTTTTTTCTTCTCTCTGGTTCAAACCCTGAAACAATTGTAAGTGTAGAGTGTCGTATTTTTGATGTTTATGTATCAGTTTGAGTTGGTAATAAAAAAAAACCTTGAACCTTGGAAGCATTCAACCATGATTCGTTTCAGCTTGGACTGACTGATATTTATGCCTTTTACGAAATTCTCTACATACTGTAAAAAAAAATCTTGCAGTATTTGCTACTGGTATTAATCCTGTCTCTACTCACATAAGATTATCTCCAATTCGGATGAATCTTATCCCAGTGAAGATAAGATTAATCAATTCAATTCAATCATTTATTTATATCCGCCAAAGCTGGCGAGTAGAAAAATATAATAAAATATAAATAATCGGTCTACAACTGACGAACAACTAGACCATAAACTTTCACAAATTCTACATTCAATTCATTTTAAAAAACTACACTAGCCTAGACGAATGTCTACCTTAAACTTCAACCAAAATACATTCATCAATCAATCAACGCAACAAATCAGAAAAAGTGTGCTTTATGGTAAAAAAAAAAAATTCCCAGTAGCAAATACTGCAGTTAACTTTAATCCGGAGAAACTTTTACAGTGTACAAGGCTTTCCCACACAGGAGTAAGTAGCCCCTGACGAGCATTAGGAATAATCCCATACACATGTGAAGACCCTGCAGAAGCCGGCAGAGCGTTAAAATAAATGAATTGTAATTTCCGAACAGCTCGCCAAGTGGGGTCGTTACGAGCTACTTGAAAGGTTTGAAAAGAATCCAAAATTGGTCCTTCCGTATCTGTTCAGCCAGGTCCCAAAGGACATGTTTGCAGGATGGATAGTAGGAGGGGGGGGGGGGGTCTCGGATCCGACATTTGAGAGCCGAAAGGAGATGAGATTATTTTCAGAATTTCCGGAACAAGATTTTTTTTCAGAACTAGGGCAAATTACAGATTAGGCTGGATGACGTAATGAAATGGTTATGATTAGTTTTTCAGAACCGATCTAGCAGGCAATACCATGACAGTATATAAATAACTATCAGGGTATCCACCCTTTCGAAGACCCAATCGAGCAGCAAAAACAGCAGCCGTGTCCAAAATGAAACACCAGCTTTAACTCCAAGCAGTTTTCCGGCAAGACTCTCACAAAATCAGATATTTAAGGAAGAATCTTCAAGTGTTTTTCTACAACTTAATTTTCCAGCTTGTGCGGCTTGAGCCTGAAGAGGACCATTGCCAAGAAGGGCCGAAATATAGCTCCAATAAAATTTAGCTGACTTATCCGTTGTGCTTCGTCAAACATATTCGCAGTCAGCTTGGGCTGAAGGAATATCTGATAGTATAGCCTATAGTTATATGCAAAGTCAATTCTGTCAGAACCTACCGAATTTCAAAATATATATGGGCTGGCCTGGAAACCTTGCGAGCCACCAGCTTCGTCCACCTTTTCAAAGCCAATCTAGTAGGCACGATCATACTACACTATTGTCTGAGTCAGTTTGTAAAAACGTTCCGAGTTACAAATATTTCTAAGATGGAATTCTCAAGAACCACCCACTTCTACTTTTTCAAAGCCGATCTATCAGGAACGATCGTGCGATCGCAATTCGGATTGGTTTTGCAAAGTCAATCTAGCAGGCAATACTGTCGTAATGTCTGATTCGTATTCTGGTAGAAACTTTCCGAATTGCAAAATAAATTTGGACTGGAAATCTTACGAACCACCCACTCCTTCCACTTTTTTAAGGCCAATCTAGCAGCCACGATCGTAATTGTGTCCGAGGCAAATTTTGTGTAA
Organism: Branchinecta lindahli; assembly: GCA_023053555.1. NCBI lineage: Eukaryota > Metazoa > Arthropoda > Branchiopoda > Anostraca > Branchinectidae > Branchinecta > Branchinecta lindahli. The sequence continues at coordinate 8,942,417 of JAKZAO010000005.1, read as the reverse complement.
ACTTTACTCGTTTACAAATATTTCGGGGATGAAAATCTTATGAATCACTCACTTTTTACACTTTTTTCAAACCTAATCTATCACTCGATCTATCAGGCATGATCGTACGATCGCAATTCTGATTGGTTTTGCAAAGACGATCTAGCAAGCAATATTGTAGTAGTGTTTGATTAGAATTCTGTTGGAGCTTATCGAATTGCAAAATATATATGAGCTGAAAATCTCACGAGCCTCCCACTTCTTCCACTTTTAAAGCCAATCTAGCAGGCACAACTGCAGGATACTGTTGCACGATCGTTTTGTACCTTATTTTACAGACAAAATCAACAAAAAATTCGTGGATTCCAAGTGACATATTTTTTTGTATGATTGTATATTCAGTTTATTTTTGCCTGTTAACTATAATGGTCGACATATTTGGTACCAATTCGAGTTGGATCCGAGGTTGGATCAGTAAAAACTATCACCTATCTCAGACCTTGTCTGAGTCATATTTGTAAAAATGCTACAAATATTTTCTGGGCGGGAAATCTTACGAACCGCCCTGACCGCCCACTTCTTCCGCTTCTCAGTCTATCGGGCACGATCGTAATAGTGTTCGAGTCATATTTTGTAAAAACTTCGCGAATTCACGAACATTTCCGGGGAATCAGGGACTTGTTCCAGTTTCCAAAGCGATCTAGCAGCATGCGATTGTCATGCAGCATCAGGCAGGATCAAAGTAGAAGGTTGTAACGCTTCTATACAGCATATTATCCACTCAACCGAACAGTTTTCCGATCAAGGACCCCCCGTGGCTACCCATTTCAAGTCTTGAAAATAACCCTATTCCAGAGCACACAAGCGACCAACCAAAGCGAGGGACTCTTCAGTAGGGTAAAGGGTGTACCCAAGGGTCAATTATATTTTTTGATAATCATTAATACGAGGTTAGGCCGGTAAGGGAGTGTTAGAGAGACAGATTTTACTGTTGAATAGTTGACAACGCTTCCTAGATCCTAGTGCAAAAATACGGGTAACAGATTATACTGACAGAGCTAGAACCAGAGGAAAAAACATTTGTATTTTGTTAGTACGAGGAAGGTAGTCTATGAAGCCGAAACTTCGTCAGTTCATTTGTTGAGCCGACTCCCTGCATATATGACAAAATTAAAGGGTACTGGGTGCTGGAAGTGTACTGATTACTTAGCTAGGGCCAATGACATTTTCTTATTCAGTGACAGGAGGTAGTAGGTGCTGTTGGAAACCTAGGAAAACATAATTCAAACACGGCAGAAACGTTAAAGGCCAACTTCCGACATCGAGGTTGATATCGGAAAATTACATCGAGACGGCCATTTAAAATAACCTATCGGAAGAGAAGGCGAGTTAAGCTATGAAAAATATCTACCGAGCTCAGCAAGGTTGATGTTTAAATGGTCGTTGACAGGGCCGTATCCGGGTGGGGCGTTAGGAGGTTCACCCCCCCCCCGAAATATACAGAATAATCGTTTTTCATAGGCTTTAACCCTTTATGCATGTCTTTTTTGTACTTTTTGGTCCGACCCGTCTGCACCCCCCCCCCAAATTAATTTCTGGATACGGGCCTGGCCGTTGAGCTTGTGATTCCGATATCAAACGAGATGGAGGTATGTTAACTGTTATAGCTTTTTGGACAGAACCATTAGTAATTAACCCTACATATCATCATAAGTCCAACAAGTTATATGATGATAACCGTCACACAGAAACTTAGAGGTGGATATGCCTTAGTATCAACTTCTCTGGAGGTAGATATGACCTTTGTTCTTGATATGACTTCATATTAATCTTTCTGGACTTTCTGTGTGACAATTATCGTACTTTAAAGGACACCTGAATGAAGAGTACCAAGTATCATCCCAATCTGTATGACTTCCGTTAAAATTGCCTGCAGAAAACCCAATCCAAATACGAAATAGTGTTTCCAAGTTATGATTTTTGCTCCTTTTTGCATCTGTCCTTATTTCAGTACCGAACAATTTTAGAAATGAACAAATGTCTCCAATCAACCCTTCTTCTGGAATATTTTTTTAACCAGTTAAGCCCAAACGTATATCTAGAAGAAATTCCAATACGATCCGGCCAGCGCTGTACAAGATTTGAATGAATTGCGCTTTTTGTCTTGGAGTCTGCATGTGCAAACCTCCAGAAACGAATCCCTATTTTGAAAACGTCACGCTCAGGAGAAGAATGCTTTCCGTGGCCATGTCTGTAAATGCATTCTCAATGGTGTGTTCAAGTATGGTTTCATTGTTCAGGTGTCCTTTAAAGGACCCGCCGTGTCCATAATGCCAATGTAATCTACTTCCGTAACTGCATTAATGAATTATTTTAAGCCCGGAGATCCCAATTTAATATGTTATATTCCAAGCCCGCCAACAACAGTTCACTAATCTTTGCACATGCCAAGATTTACTATTTTCCATGCGCATTATGCTCCCGATGAGTGTTCGCGTGTCATGCTATTGGTGCATAGAACCGGTTATATGTATTTTGCCGAGTTTTTGCTCGAAGCCAGTGGACCGCGAAAAGGCTTAAAACAGCCAAAGCCGTGGACAATCTGTTACAAACAGAGCCTGGTTTTACAGTATTCAAATAGTTTTGAACACTGAAACACAAACAGTAAAGAGTGCGCGGTGTGCTTAAACTGGCCATGTTCACAGGTTGATATGCATTAGGCTACTGTTTGAGAAAAGGTATTGTGGAATAAACGAAGAGACGAATGAACATTTTCCAGTATGGACATCATCGACTAGAAGCATTCCACTCTCTGAGTGACCTGCATGCTTTTATGAGAAAAGCTCGCCTGGAGGAACTGTCCAGGGTCCTGCAACTGACAGGAAGATTAGACAGCTTTTAAATCGAGAAGAACCGGAACGCGGTAACCACTGATATAAGGAGTGGCGTAAGCCAACAGTTCTAATTTGGGGGACTGGGACAATGGGCCATTTGTAGCCTGAGTTTCGACCAAAATTTTTGGCCTGCTTCACATAATAATTATAATTATAATAGTGGGTGTCGTCCACCAAAAGGAGGCTGACTATTTTCTTAATTTCTTGATTAGAGGTAGGAAGTATTGCTCGTTGAAAGTAGGCAGAAATATTATCAATGCAATCGCTTAGCTTACAGTTCTCCCTAAAGCTTGGCTTAAAACAAATGGTACAGGATACAGATAGGTAGATAGATGTATTGACGATGAGCAGCCCGAGGAACATGGCAATAATTAGTCACACAAAAAATATCAAACACGCAAAAAATCGCACAAAAACAAAGAACAAAAAAAGAACTCCGTAATCTTTCTCTGTTCTAATGACATATTTATGGTATTTCCCTACTCCAAAAATCTACTCCTATTTTCCTTCGCTATCCTCAGGAATCGCCCCAGTCTCATAACCGTATCAAAGCACTCATTCGTAACAACTCTGATTAACCACATTATTGTGCAAGGGCAAGTGTTATTTTCCTATTTTGGCCAATAAGAGGTGGAGTTTCGTTGATGAGAAGGAGGCCAAAACATTTTGTAACCTTACTGCTGATAGAGCAACGGCCGACGACTTTTTTTTTAAAATAAATAGCAACCCTTTTCCCCACCTTTTCCTAGTAAGTGTGTTTAATTATATCCCTTCTGCAGAAAAAAGGCGCGAACCTCCCTAACGATAACAAAGGGTAAAGGTTTCAGCATCAACCTTACAGGGTTACGACACAACCCTCGCCCCAAACCAAACTGTAGGTACAACCGAGACTTGATTTGACGTGCTAACCATTCAGCCAAGACGGACACTGACGGACGACGGTAAAGGTTTTGCACTACCCTTCAATTCAAAAAGTAAATCCTTCTCTTTTATTTTTATTAATTTAAGGATCGGTTGTACTATGATGCTGATAATGAGGTGACGGAGGACAAACCGAGACGAAACCGCTTGAGCGCTGAGCTCTAAAAAGACAATTGGAAAGGGGACGATTGACAAAGTTTAGGAAATTCCAAACATTCTATTCACTCAGCGGGAACGATTCTGCATTTTCTCTTCCGTTCCTGCTCTTGAGCTGATCACATTACTTAACTTCGGTCTCCCGATCCGCCATTCTTCCTCCCCCTTTTATTTTACACTCCGAGTCCCCGCTTAGACAGTACGATACTTTATCCCCCGTCCTTGCAAGTTCTTAATAACAGATCCCCTGACATTCAGGAATAATGGGGATTGTCAGGCACACACCGAATCGCATAATACCATTCGAATTTCGAAGCAAGCATGCAAAGGTCTATTCATTCCTCTGTCTTGAGCTGAGGGGGGCCAGACTTTACGGAGCGACAGGCGCGGTGAATTGGACCGCGTGCTATCGGAAAATAGCTCCGAGATTTCTTTTCGGAAGCCATGTGACGCAAATACTGTCAGCGAAACACGCTTTCGTCGCTAGGGGGCGGTAATCCAGATTGCGACGCTAAATTTGCTTCCCGACAGGTCCAGGTTTAAACACTTCTAGTGTTTCTAAGGAAGCATGAGATAAATATGTTCACAACATCGTTCGCAATAAGACATTCGCAATATCATCTGGAAGTCTCTGCCCCGCAGTAGATCGGAAAACAATTAATATTTCCGGGCCAAAGAAGCAAGAAATACTAGTCGCGTTTTTGATCCGAATTCTCTTCGCGATTCTCCTCCGAATTCTCCTATTTGGCGTGTTTAAACTATTCAGATGAAACGAATTCTCTTCAGATGAAACGAAAGAATGGAGAATTCGTTTCATCTGAATAGTCTAAACACGCCAAATAGGAGAATTCGGAGGAGAATCGCGAGGAGAATTCGGATCAAAAACGCAACTACTATTACGTGCGATATTCGCAATATCATTTGAATGCTCCATCAAGTGAATGCTTCTAAATCCGCCAGAGCGGATCGAAAACACGTGCGACCGGGAAATAGTTCATATTTCCGGGCCAAAGAAGCACGATGTATATTATTACGTGCGACATTCGTAATATCATTTGGAAGTGAATGCTCCGAAATCCGCCAGGTGCAGTGGATCGAAAACGCGTGCGACCGAGAAATGGCTCATATTTCCGGGCCAAGGAAGCACACATGTTATTACGTGCAATATTCGCAGTATCATCTGAAAGTCACTGCTCCGGAATCCGCTGGGCGCGGGTGAGCGAAAACGCGTGCGACCGGAAAATAGCTCATAGTTCCGGGCCACGGAATCGTGACACCGGAAAATAGCTCATAGTTCCAGGAACAGCTCATAGTTCCAGGCAAAGGAGGTACGATACTACGATATTCGTATCAATACGATATTGATACGAAATACCATATGGAAGTCACTGCTCCGGAATCCGCCGGGCGCAATCGAAAACGCGTGTGACTGGAAAATAATTGCTCCTATAGGAGCAATTAGTTCGATGCCATAGGATTCATATAGTTCATATAGTTCGATGCCAAGGATTCACGAGGTAGTATTATGTGCGATATTCGCATTATCATGTGTAATTTCCGGAAATCTTATATTTTTAGATATCAGCATTTAATAATTAATTCGTATGAACACATTGATTGTCTCCTTATGATTTTATTTCTGTTCTTGCTCGAACACGTTTTGCTATATGTGAGAAGAACGTTTCATGCCTGATATCTTGGCTGGTACTGTTGGTGACCCACACGTGAGTGTAGGCTTGCATAAGGTTGGAATAGAGATCATAAGTCCAGGTTCTGATACGGACTACATTGGTCAAGAGTGTGACCGGTTTACTTTATTCTATCCCTTGGCAATTAGGCCCAGACATAGAGATCCAGGGCCCATAAGCAGTTAATAGAATCCGGTCTCCCTTTTCGGGAATGTATCATACAACAACTTTACTCTTATTTTTAAATTATTTAACGTACTTTGGCTTTACTAGACAAGAACCGACTATAATTTGTAGCATATTATAATTTGTACATTTGCCAATTCAGCCCCTGGTCGGTGCCCCTTCCGAGGTTGGGGCCCTAGGCAGCTGTACGTTCAAACAATGCATAAAACGGATACGTCACCTACTATGCTTTGGCAGCGATATTTCGGCCCTTCTTGGCAAGGGTCCTCGTCGGGCTAAGTAAAGCTGCTGCATAGTTTGCCTGGGTAGAATTAGTTCGCCAGAGTTTGCAATTCTACATTTCAGAGTCACGGTTCAAGATTAGGAGGGGCGGGGGCAAACCGTGCTCCTTTTACAGACCAGACTTGCCCAAAAACTCATTAAAACTGTCTTATTCAAAGGCTATCCAGTCCAAAAGCCTCAGCTTTTAATCTACGAATCGGGACATCCTATTAGAATGCCGGTAGGCTGCCGAAAACACAAGGAAAGGTCATAAAAGAGCATTTAGGACGAAGGCGATGATAATTTAGTTTTGTATTCCGTGGACAAAACATACCCTGAAACGTGATCCGAAATAGATCCGATGTTCGAAGAATGTTGCATTAATGCCGACCGTGATGTAATCAGTTTTTCCTAGGATAATGATTTGGTCTTAGGGGTATACGACTTCTAACCAGCGTGTCACAAAATGAAGCCTTCTTTGGGACGGGTAACTGTTTAAAATTTAACTGAGAGGCAAGCTTATTTTTACAACTTGGATTTGAAATCACAAAAAAGACTAAGAGGAACTAAACTGCATGGTGACACTGATAGTGCGAACACCTGATCAGGATTTTCTTCTCTTTCATCGAAAAGCTAAACAAATCTCAGCTTTTCCACATGGTACCTCAAATCTGGGCAGGAATTCCAGCTCACAAGCACCCAACCCTGACCGTCTGTTAAAGGAACAGTAAACTTGACTACGCAGCTTTCGGCCATCGAATCGCCCGGGGGGCTTAGATAAATATACAGGGTCTTATTGTCGACAGACCTTCTTTGTTATCTCGAACCGTCTCGAACCCCCTCCTTAGTGTTCCCAAAGCTAGCTGGCAGGCCCTTGCCCCTTATGCACTGTAATTATGCACTCATGTACTGTAAAAGTTAGCCCTTTTACATGTAGACTACAGAGTAACGACCTCCCCGACAAGACGGCCGGGGTTCGATTCCTAGTCGCGGCACACAAACCTTTTGCTTTTGCAAACCTTTTGCTCAAAAGTCGAATTCTCGGAAACTGCAATGGTCGTAACGAGAATTTTTCTTACTCTCAATATCGACTCAGGGTACATTCTTGATATGTTAGCTAGCTCCCCGAGTCAAGTTTGAGTCAAGTTTTCTGTTCCTTTAAAGGCATAAAATGGAATACGAATGATTCATTTTTGCTCTGACAATGGAAATTCCACCCCGAATGAGCTATATCACTTTACCCGAAATCTCTTCGGGCCTGAAACGTTAGCCACCAAGAGCGTGTTCCACCCTACTTACCGTAGTTACTACGCATTACGTCACAGATCCTGGCTTCTTGGCGTCAAGGCTGTAACACATGATTCTATTTTCGGCAAAATATGCTGCCATGGGCTAATCGGACCAATCACGCCACAGAGATCGTAGTTACCACGCTAACTACGCTCCCGAGCGTGGTAAGCAAATAGTTACTATTAATTACTACTTCGAGAAGGCAGGAACGGTCAGTGTGGTAACTTTCACGAGGTTGGAACGGAAATAGTAACTAATAGTTACTATTGTTAGAAGCAAGGCCATATCCAGAGGGGAGGGGAGGGGGTTCGAACCCCCTCCAAAACATAAAAAATACTCGTTTCTTATAGGCTTAAACCTCCAGTCTATATCTTGTAGGAACTTTTAGGTATTGACGAGGTCCGAACCGCGGGTAAAACCCCCTCCGAAATAAATTCCTGGATTCGGACCTGGTTACAAGGATGGAACCCGCTCTAAAAGGCAAAGCGAAAAGGGAATGTCTGTCCTTTTTCGAGAGGGGGAGGGGAAGGACCAGTAAATGTGATTAACCTTCAAGAAGATTTTACAGTACTAAGGAGGTAGGCAAAGCCGCCCAGAGGTCTTTGTACCGGGAAATACGCTACTTAGCGCGCCACTTTGACAGTCAAGGAAATATACCCTTATCCGATACTATCTGTGTCATTAGCGGCTAAGCCGTAGCGGCCGGTCGGACGAGATTGGGAAGATTGGAATCCTCAGGCGAATTCTTAAGTCAAAAGCCACAAGGAAAATGGAGATAACGGAAGAGAAGGCAAACTGTAATGAAATACCGGAAAAAAATTAACATGGACTAATGATTTTATTTGTGCATGAGTGCATGGACGTATCAAGGGGGGCTCAAGCCCCCCTCCTACCGGAACATACAAAAATAATGATTTTGTAGGCTCTAATCTATGTTCTTGTTTTATTGTTTGCTGTGGATTAGGTCCGACCCGCGAGTTGCCCCCCCCCCCCCCCCCCGAAATAAATTCCTGGGTACGCCCTGCATGGGTGCCTACAAGTGATTGTACTTACTTGTATCAGGGACCCACAAATTTCCTTTACAGGGGGCTTGTCATGTTGCCCGACCCTTGCCTACTTTCAAAAAATCCTACTTGGGTCGAATCGGCATTCTTGTTTGCCTCATTGGACGTACGCGCCAAAGAGACTCGTCCCTCAAGGCGCCAACAGCCAATCCCAATTTTGTCTATCTGGCCTTGGACGTGATTGGACTGTGGGTATTTGGCGAACTATCTTCCGGTCGGTCAACATAGCATCATAAATCTCTTATTGACAAGCCTCCTGAATGGCGAGGCATTACAGGAAATGTATGGGTCCCTGCTTTTATCAAAAACGCATAATACGGACACGGAGCTAATGTCATGCTAACCTTTAAAACATGATTGGCAGTAGACATGGTTCAATATTCTAATATACATGACCCCTTTGAAATTCTGCTGGGTTTATTAAAGCCCGTCCCGGCAATTTCAGCCTCACTCAGTCCCCCGCGGTTCTTATAAGAAAAAAATAAACTCCCCGGAGGCAATAAACTGAAGCCTGATTCGCCTCGATCAGGACCAAATACGGAAAAATCAAAAGATTATAATAGCGCAGTTAGAGTGGACAAAAACGACATAGAAGCAGGGCCGTATCCAGGGGGGTAGGGGCTTCGAACCCCCTCGGAAACATACAAAAATAATCGTTATTTATATGCTTTAAACTCTGATCTATGTCTATTTTATACTTTTTGGTCCGACCCGCGGGCACCCCCCCCCCAAATATATTGCTGGATACGGACCTGCAGCAAGGTTCGAAATCTTGAAAATTTATTTATCTATTTATTCCTTTATTTCCCTCAAGACTGAGGATTAACATAATATTCTACAATAAACTATACCGAAATCGACTGACCCATTCAATGACACTATAAATAGCCTACTATAGAAAAAAAAACACAAGGTTAATAACTAAACTAAATTAACTAACTAAATTAAAATTATTAATGTAAATGAGAATAGATGGAATGATTAGGAACGTAGAGTAAAGTAAATAAGGCGGATCCCTTAAGAAAAATGGTGTACTTGTTTCCAAAGTAGTTGCCCCTTCCCTTTATTTGAATAACCGCGCAACATGTGGAGTGACGATATAAAAGTACTCTAAAACCACGAACATGAATTCTATTCTTTGTGCAGTAAAGTCATGATTAAGCATTTTGGTTTTGTTTGTTGAGTTACTTTCGCACGAAGTTTAGTACGATGTCGTAACAAAAGATTCAACCAGGTGTGTGATTAAGATATCGTTGAGATCCAGCTTAATTCTTTGGCTTAATTCATCTGTGTGGAAAAAATCATTCTCTTTTCTCTTACTTCTATTGAAAAAAAACGTGAGACAATGAACGTTGGCAAACATGAAGTGGCAAATGGCTGCCATGTTGTTGATAATTTGATGTTGCTGATACATAATATTTTGCTGAACTTTCACTGCTTGTCTGACTCTGACCAAAGCTATGTTTTACTTTATTTATCCAAGAAAATCAAATTCGATGTGTTGCCGCCTTTACGCTGTTTTCGAAAATAAAATAAATTGGACTAGTTGAATGAACTTGTGAAGTCTATTTCTCTGAAATGTTTCCCTTATATGAGTTGTTAACATTACTAGTAATGTTAGGCTAATTTACAAATATGAAGTAACAGAAAAGGCTATCGCCTCTACATTACTCTGAATACTTGGAAGTCATCATATTGGGCAGAGTTAAAAAGCTTATCTACAAGACACCGAAACTATCGTTCTATTCATCATTAACCGTATCTTCGATAAGGCTGTAAAACCGAGGGGTTGGCAACTCTGTGTGGCACTCGTACACCCTCCAGTATGGCACTTGTGTGGCACTTGTATGGCACTGTGTGGCACCCTCCAGTATGGGACTTGTATGGCACTCGTACACCCTGACGGTGAGTTGCCAGCCCCTCGCTGTAAACGTCCTTGTGAAGTCCTATATAGTCCTTGTAAGTGCCCTATCATGACAGTTGAAGCTAAATTTTTATTAAATCGGTCACTTTAAAACTGTCGTAACTTCCGTTGATTAAGTTGAATGTCTCACTCAAGTCTCCTCTAAATTCCATATTCAAAGTAGGAAACACAGCATGGTCTTTGTTGTAACGCCATCTATCGGAAACCAAACAAACATCGGGGGAAGAAAATCGCCGAGAAATCATGCTAATAGACCATTGTGATAACCATGAAGAAAAAATCATGGGCTCTTGGTTACAGTAAGAATAGATAGTTAACCTTCTGGGAATGTTCAACTGGTGCTCCAAGCATAGTGACTGTAACTCAAGCCGCCCTACCCACGAACACGCTTTCGTCGAACGACCCTTACATAAAGATAGGATATGTGAACTGTTTAGATGAATTTGCCTTCGGCGGTATCACTGTTCCTATATGCCGCTTCTGTCTTAGTATTGTAGTGGTTTGCGAACTATGTTCATAGTTCGCTCTGTAGCTAATTATTATTATTATTTATTTAAAAATCAGGTACAAAATTGCCGTGATCTTTCGATCAAATTCTTTGCCCTTTGTCAAACAAATACGTAAGTAAAGCACAGATAAATAGTATATACAATTAAGATTTAATAGTCACGGCGAGAAAACATTATTGTAAAACTCAACAAACTGAGGGACAAAACTTCTCCGATACCTTTCATGGTTATACTTAACGGGTTCGAGTTTGGGATCTTCATGGACTGTCTTGCTAGTCGGGGTCGTTCTGGTACATAATCAGGAGGGAGGATCCACCGGAGTTTATGGTTATTAAGGAGCTTTACTTTGACATATTTTTTCTCTTCGTTTTGCTTAGTGGTAGAGCAGCGGCCTTGTAAGCCAAAGGTCGTGGGTTCAAATCTCGCCTGAGGAGCACTATTTTCCCTCAGTTCATAGTATTGTCTATACAAATGCAACAGCTCACGGTAAAAGACTCACTGAAGAGTATAGGGGTTGCTCACTCCCAAAATAGTTCTACAGTAAGCGCACGGTGCTGACGGGAGGAATTTGGTGCCCACCAAGTGAGTAACCCCTCGTCAAAGAAAATAGGGTTCCAATTTCGTACATACTGAAGAAACCAATCAGTTTGTTTTATTAGATAGTACAAAAGAACAACAACATTTAAGGCTTTATTTTACCAATGCCGATTTCCCAGAAGCAGCTTGTTTTTGAAGGGTCATCTTCCGAGCGGCAACTGGAATAAAATACGGCCATCATTATCAATGTCTCAATAGATGGCGTTTCCTGTCTCTAATCAGGAAGCGAAAAATTAATGTTTCATTCATTAGATAACAAACTAGTAAGGAAACATATGAAGGGCCACAGTAGCTTCAAAACGTAAGGCGAACTTAAGTACTTAAAGGCACAGAAAACTTGACTACGCAACTTTCGGCCATCAAACCGACCTGGGGGGCTTAGATAAATATACAGGGACTTATTGTCGACAGGACCCCCCTTCTTCGTTATCTCGAACCCCCTCCTTAGTGTTCCCAAAGCTACCTGGCAAGCCTTTGCCCCTTATGCATTGTAATTATGGACTTGTGCACTGTAAAAGTTCAGCTTTTGCCGTGTATCGGGATAGTAGTCAAGAGGTCGTGCGTTCGATTCCTACTCCCGGTACACAAACCTTTTGCTTTTTTTCTTCTACTAACTCAAAAGTCAAATTCTCGGAAACTGCAATGGTCGTAACGAGAATTTTTCTTACTCTCAATATCGACTCAGGGTACATTCTTGACATGTCAGCTAGCTCCCCCCGTCAAGTTTGAGTCAAGTTTTCTGTTCCTTTAAAGCTTAACCGAATAGGGGTGAGCTATGATAGACTAGTTACACATCATATTTTTACCTAAATAGGCTTGAAAACCGACAAAAACGCGTTCCTTCATTAATTTGTTATCCACGAATAGCCTATTAAATTTTAGCTGACGAGTTTATTCTTCCCCAATTGTTGTCGCAACCTCTATGTTTGAAATGTTTAGCAACAACAGCGGCAAACAATTGCCGAAAAATAACCAGCAATGGCGGATTTTTATTATTCAAGCCAGGAAGACTAGTGACTTGATTAGGAAAGTGACCAAGAAGCACTTGGCATTCACCCATACATGTTGATTCTAATGTGATTGCGCAGTCTGGAATAGAACATTTCAGAATCTTCACTTTATTGGCCATTGCGACGCACTCTTTTGCAGATGTTCAAATTCTCCGCCACTTGTCGTGCAAGCAGCGGAGATTCCCAACGTCACTACTAGACTACGCGACGAAAAAAAAATTAAAATATCTTAGAGGAGTCAAAACAATTCAGTGTATTCAAATCAAAGGTATAAAAATAAGCTGACTTTTCATTTAAACTTTAACAGAACTGACTTTTCTTTAGAAATCAGCTCTGCTTTTAACACATTGCATACTGTTTCGGCTGTCTTAAGCATCCCTCCGGGCTTCTTGGCTTCGATGACAAACGCGGCAAAACTTGCATAACTCGTCTTTCTAACCAATGAGCTTCCCCGAAATAATAATCGCTTAACCCCTCACGTCTCAAAAAGAGCAAAAATTGGCAAGCGTAAATTTAAAGTAGTGCCGTCTTAGGGACATGATTCACTGTATGAAACACAAAGTCTCGGAAACTAGAATGGATGGAGTGACTAGTGAATCAGTAATATAATTTGAAAACAAAAACTCCAAAATTCTGCATGCTGAGAACCCCCTCCTTGTGGTGATGGCGAGTTCTCACATGTGGCTTAGTTTGCCAATGTGGCTCTCGTGGGCACTCTACTGTACTGTGGGTTCGCCCCAGGTTGATGTACATTTTGTTTTTCCTAGTTGCGTTTTTGCAGATACCATGATATCTGTTACCACGGTAGCTGGATAGCTGCAACTGGACGTTTTTGCAGTTACCGTAGTATGTGATATACAGTTGCTCTGCAAAAACGACAATTGCCGAAAGTGCGCTTTTCGAAGTCATCCCAAAAGAAAAACTGATATTCACTAAGTGCTAAACTTCTTTCCCACCACTTTGACAAAAATTGATGAAAGTGAGATGAGTTTTTCAGATACCACGGTAACTGGCCAGATACCACGATAACTGCAAAAACGCCTTTTGATCGTGGTCAATGGTATCTGCAAAACGCAACTCTTTTCTTTGTACGTACCGTTATGCTAATGTTTGTTATTTATTTTGTTGTGGCCCTAGTTAACTGGTCGTTTCTTAGTTTGAATAAACGAAATTCGGCGTTAACGCCGACGACAGAGGATCTCTGATTACTTCCTCCACACTGGCCTGACAACAAGCTTTCCCTGGTAGCGTTCCCACCCCGCAGTTTCCCCAACCAGAGTAAACACGGTACTAAAGAGTCCTCTAGCACCCTGAAGCTTCTTAGTTCTATGCGGAACGCTACAGATGGCGTTTCCGTTGCTCAAAGATTGGCAACAGCTACCTACCCATACAACTATGGTTGGCAAATCAACATTTTGAAAAGAGCAATTTGGTTCCACTTCAATCACGGAGAGGAACTTATAAGTAAGAATCGGTTGCATCAGGCGCTAGAAACTTGTTGCAAATTAGTGCACGTTTTATTTGATCTCTATAGGATTGATCTCCTATAAATCTGAGGGTAAGAAAATTCGTCTCCGTGGTCTATCACTGTAACCTAGAGTTAACTGTTTACGCCACGGATACAACTGATAATTAAAACAGTGACGTAGTTTCGCAATAAGCAGTAGAGTGTGGCATCTATGTTATTTTGGTCCTGAAAAGTTACGGATAGCTTTATAATACCAACTAGGTTATATAAGAAAATGTTCCAAGTTTTCATCCGTCATGGTGTCTACGAGCGAAAAAGATAAATTTCCACTGGCTGCAATCTTTTCTTTTCTTCAGATATTCTGATTTTTTTCAACGCTGAGGGATAAACTTTGATCGTGTGATTACGGAATGTGTCATCCGTTTTATTGAACAAAAATCCTTCTTGGGACGTACCATTTTGATAACTTCGATGGGTTGACGTGTTGCTCTCGCAACCCTTTTGTCGGCGAAGCATCACGTTGTCCAGGCAACGTAGATCTTGTTTTATTTTAGGGGAGGAGTGCCGTGAGCCACAATAAACACGGAGCGGGACTACTTATAAATCATCCGACCACTGAAGGGCCAGAAACGTCAAATGGTCAGTTAGGACTTACCCGTTTCCCGGCGGATGTTTTTCCTGTTCAGAACTGTTTCCCTGAAGCAGGTAAGGGATTCGTTTGGCTTAATTCCAGGCTTCCGGACTTGCCACGGTCTGGCTTCCAGTACTGCAATCTTGAAGTCAGTAGATTCGTTGTATGTATCCAAGGGTATGAAGTCCTCCGTTGCTAGGAAAAAAAACACAATTAAAGGCATTGGCGCCATTTTCTCGCAAGTTAAAGAAAGGAACCCCTGTTCGAATTTTCTGCTTCTTCTTCCTTAAGAGTTGAACAAATATACCTTACGTTTAAAGGACACCTGAATGAAGAGTACCAAGTACCATCCCTATATGTATGACTTCCGTTAACATTGCCTGCAGAACACCCAATCCAAATGCGAAATAGTGTTTCCAAGCTATGATTTTTGCTCCATTTTGCATCTGTCCTTATTTCAGTACCGAACAATTTTAGAAATGAACAAATGTCTCCAATCAACCCTTCTTCTGGAATATTTTTTAACCAGTTAAAGGACACCTGAATGAAGAGTACCAAGTAGCATCCCTATATGTATGACTTCCGTTAACATTGCCTGCAGAACACCCAATCCAAATGCGAAATAGTGTTTCCAAGCTATGATTTTTGCTCCATTTTGCATCTGTCCTGAACAATTTTAGAAATGAACAAATGTCTCCAATCAACCCTTCTTCTGGAATATTTTTTAACCAGTTAAAGGACACCTGAATGAAGAGTACCAAGTATCATCCCTATCTGTATGACTTCCGTTTACATTGCCTGCAGAAAACCCAATCCAAATACGAAAAAGTGTTTCCAAGCTATGATTTTTGCTCCATTTTGCATCTGTCCTTATTTCAGTACCGAACAATTATAGGAACAAATGTCTCCAATCAACCCTTCTTCTTGAATATTTTTTAACCAGTTAAGCCCAAACGTATATCTAGAAGAAATTCCAATACGATCTGGCCAGCGCTGTACAAGATTTGAATGAATTGCGCTTTTTGTCTTGGAGTCTGCATGTGCAAACCTTCAGAAACGAACATCCCTATTTTGAAAACGTCACGCTCAGGAGAAGAATGCTCTCCGTGGCAATGTCTGTAAATGCATTCTCCATGATGTGTTCAAGTATGGTTTCATTGTTCAGGTGTCCTTTAAGCCCAAACGTACATCTAGAAGAAATTCCAATACGATCCGGCCAGCGCTGCACAAGATTTGAATGAATTGCGCTTTTTGTCTTGGAGTCTGCATGTGCAAACCTCCAGAAACGAACATCCCTATTTTGAAAAGGTCACGCTCAGGAGAAGAATGCTCTCCGTGGCCATGTCTGTAAATGCATTCTCCATGGTGTGTTCAAGTACGGTTTCATTGTTCAGGTGTCCTTTAAGCGACACCTTGCTGAAACATCATTCACTTCTAGCGGGTACGTGAATCCTTTTTAGTGTTCACTGATTGCAAAGTGAAGTGTTGTAAACAATAGTAGCCTGGCCCATTAGGGCTTTTAGCGTTAATAAACGTAATGGCATATCATATTATATTCACCTGAGCTCAAAAATCGAATTCTAATACACCGGTAGCTGACAGCAAACACCAACACCATTTTAACTATTTCTTCTGATGGTCTTAGTCGTCTTTTAGGTTGAGATGGGTTAGAATGGACACACAATCAAAGAACAATTTTACAGCTTTTATTTTAATTTCTGTTGCTCTCTCTTCAGTTCGTCTACTTTATTTAACTGATTAAGTTCATAACCTAGCTTAGCAATTTAGGAACGAAAATTATGTCATACCTAATTGATTGTAAGGACAAGATAGCGATAAGAAAAATATGCTGAATCTGGGATGCCATTAGTTCTTATATCAGATGAAAAATTCTGACGGAAACCGGTCAAATCCGAAAATTTACAAACAAACCTTATTGTCCGATGAGATTAGGCGAGTCGATACAAAGGCAAAACACCTGGATCTTTTATTGGTTTTGGATGGGATCTCATTCATCTCATAAGAACCGGCCTAAAATTGATTCAATTCAACTGCAGTATTATCTCTAAAATAACTTGACTTTACGACAAAGTTTTTTTTTTATTTCTACGTCAAAGAAACTGTACAGACAGAACGTCGAGCCTAATGGGCGGTAGTAACAAACCGTCTTACTAGCAAAAACGGCGAGCCCAATAAAACGCGGCAAAAACTTCAACACAAAACAAGTAATAACCATTATCCCATGCTTGAAAAACTGGCGCAAAAACAGCCACAGACTTTTAGGAGTAAACTACTATATGCAATTACAGCATACTCAAACTGTAAGGATATAGCCTGCCGTTCTGGTTGAAGCATGAGGGGTCTCTACTTCTTGATTTCGCAGTTCACCATGACATCCTTTCCGACGGCAGAACTCCATTCCAGACGAAGTAATGGATGGGTAGATGGTCGAAGTTTAAGTGAATAGGGATGAGATCCGACAGTCTAGTTACACATCAATAATTCACTTTAATAGGCTTGAAAACTCAATTAAAATGCGTTACTTCGTTTGTCCGCTATCCACAGACAATCGATTTCATCTAATGAACTTATTCTTCCGGATTTGTGGTACCTCTATGTGCCTGTCTCTGTATGCTTCAAATATTTAGGTAAGCCATTGCCGAAAAATAAACTAAAATGGTAGATTCCTTGCAAGACGTATGTACATATTACATGTTAACAATAATATGTTAAGATTAACATATTATTGTGGAAAATTTCAACAAGTGACAGACATTTTATTTGTGTAACATATATTGTTTTATTTATCCTCGCGATATTCACAATAAAGTTATTCATTCATTCATTCAAAACATATTGTTCCTATTTTCTCCAGCTGTGACTTCTCCGGGCTTATTTACTTTAACTCTGGAAATGCAGGCTTCTTTTGAAATTCAAAATTCTCCGCGTCTTGGTGAGTTTTGGGTTGTCGTGCAAGCAGGGCACATTCTGAACGTGATTACTAGAGCTTCGGGTGAAAAAAGTAAAAATTCGCTTAGATGCGTCAAAGTATTTCAGTGTATACAAATATCAGATGTAAAAATAAGCTGCCTTTTTAGTTAAACTTTAATGAGTTCACTGACTGGGAATGAGATTATGCTTGGGAATGTCGCCCAGAACCCTGCTCTCAAAGGGTTCTCCAGTTCGCCACACAAGCAAGGTTATAAGCTGGCGTCCTGGGATTCTCATCGCTCTTGTTAATGATCCGAAGTAGGGGGCAGCCTAACGGATTACGGTGTTGTAGGTTTGATTTTCAAGATAGAGTTCCCAGGTAGGGTTCTTGGCAGTAATGACAGTAAAATCATATGAATGGCTTCACCGCTCATTCTTCAAAAGAGCCATAAGGGCAAGGCCGTATCCAGGGGGGGTTAGGGGGTTCGAACCCCCCCGAAACCCACAAAAGTAATAGTTTTTTGCAGGTTTAACCTCTGATCTATGTATTTTTTGTACTTCACTCCGATCCCTCCATTCTGACCGTTTCTCGAGATTTCCGGTCTCGCCCCCCAGCTCCCCCATAGCTGTAGAATCCGGTCCGGACTTCAAATGGGACATCATAGGTATGCCATTTATTCAGTTATTAAGTTTCATTCCAATCCGATCACCCGTTCGAAAGTTACACACTACTCCAGTTTTCCGGATTCCCCAGCCCTCCATTCCCCCCCCCAGGTGCTCGGATTGGGAAACTGATTATTTCCAGGTTAGCCCGGTCGGGTCCCTGATGCTCCTGCCAAGTTTCATCGTCCTAGCACATCTGGAAGTACCCCAACTCGAAAAAGTGTGAGAAAACTACTTAATTTTCAGAATTCACCGGCCCACCACTCCCCCCCAGATGGTCGGATCGGGAAACTGATTATTTCCAGGTTAGTTTGGTCGGGTCCCTGATTTTCCTGCCAAGTTTCATCGTCCTAACACATCTGGAAGTACCCTAACTCGAACATGTGGGACAAAAAAACTCGGACAGACCGACCGACCGACGGACGGAATTGCGATCGGTATATGGCACTTGAGCCAGAGGCTGCAAGTGCCATAAAAAGAAAGCGAACAAAAATTAAATTAAATACCCATCGGAGATTTACTCGGAAATTACTGAAAGCCCAATTGCTGAAGCGTATCATCGTTGCCGGAAGGTTGCGATTTCACTGAAAAATCCTTGCGTGCTCCTATAATGCCCTTTTCCATGTCTTTTATCTTTCCCCGTTCTAGGGCATCGACATTAAAGTTTAACCGAAAAGAGCTAGGATAGGACACTCTAGTTACCCATCACCCGGAGATATTCTGAGCCTCATAACTAGAGCAGATAGTGGAAAATCAAAAAATCCATTTGCAGAATCCAAATAATTCAGTGTATCCAATTAAATGACACACAAATAAGTTGGCTTTTCAGTTAAACTTTAACGAAAATCTTCGTCCATTCCACTTTCTTTCGGGTTCTTTTCTTTCGGTCTAGCCACTTCTTGGTCCCCATGTACAGCTAACAAATGCGTGTCGCCACTCCCTCACTTGTAATAAAGTTTACAACTAGCAATTCTTGGCGGTGCAATTTGTGCAATAAAAGCTGATGCGTCAAATTCCTCAATCTGCCACTCCTTCTTACTAACAATAGTCTCTGTGGGTAGGCTTACTTATAGCAATCAACAAGGCAACCCCCCTTGGACGTATGCATTGATCCCTAGAGCTAAATAGGACAGGGGGGTAATTTTATTTAGAACCCCAAGGACTCGGGGGTTTACGTCGCAGATGAATGGTGAGCATGTAAAGTGAGTAGGATACATTCATGCGCGCTTGGATCGTAAACATTTTCCCAAGCTCGTTACAAGCGACCGGTGCTCGCGCAACTATATAACATAATAATAATAATATACTGCAAAAACAATAAGACCACAGAGCCACTGCAAAATTCTTTAAAATGTAGGGTTTTACATTTGAGTAGTACATATTTTGTGATATCTCTCTTCCACTGGTTCCGTGTCGGGCAATTTGCTGTTTCTTTGAATAGTTGGTATACTCTTGCATTACCGTATGCACGTAAGCTAGCACCATTTTGTAAAATTTTCAATATGTATAAAATCTTACAAACACAAGCCTCATCAAAATTCTTTCAAAACTTGTAGGTTACATCTGAGTAGTACACATTTTGTGAATTTCTCTCTTGAACTGGCTCAGTAACGGGCAATTTGCTTTTCCTTCGGGTAGTTGGTAATCTCTTATATCTTTTTTCTAATAGCCTATATGTAATGCATATTCTCCTATGACCCACGGTCAATTACGATAATCTCACATAGAAAGTTAGCGGGTAGATAATTATGAGAGGATGATATAAGCAAGAATAATTATTCCCTTATTTATTCTTGGTACAAGTCACATCAGCCTCCAGAGAGGATGATACAAGTCATATCAGCCTCCAGAGAGGATGATATAAGTCATACCTCCGGAAAGGATGATTTAAGTCATATCAGCCTCCAGAGATTATTTCTGTTCGAGAAAGTTATAGCAGTTAACACACCTCCATCTTGGTTGACATCGGAATGACAACCTCGATGGCCATTTAAAAATATCAACCTCGCCTTCGGCTCGATAGATATGTTTCATAGCCTACCTCGCCTTCGGCTCGGATTGGTTATTTCCAATGACCGTCTCCGTGTTATTTACGATATCAACTTCGATGTCTGAAGCATTACCTCGTAAAACTAAGTCCGAACTGACATTCACTGCAATGAAACTGGCGGAACGCGTTCGAGTATCTATTGACAGATCCGCCAATGCATATTAGTCTGACAACATATTATTATCACGCCTGAACGAATATTCAATTTGTCCGCTTCCCGTTTCGGAAATGCCTGGCCTAACCGATCATCTGTATCTGAAATATTTATTTCTATTTCTGCAAGTAATTCTCACCTAACTTCCAATTTTAAAGTGAAGAATCCTCAAGAAACTTTGAACAGAAAAATTCAGAACTTTCATAAAAAGGCTGAAAACATTCTTGTCCATCACAACCTTTTTCCTTTCTTCACTAAAAAAGTGCCTTGATTAGTTTATTTATTTTGATTCTGTGTTATCATTTGTATTTTATTGTAGATTTAGTATGATAGTTTGTTTTTAACGGTCAGTTAATTGTTTGTGTACTATCTCTGAAGTGTTTGTGACATGTCGTTCTCTTTTTTTTTATATACTCTTCAGTTTTGAAGGAATCAAATAAATGAATGAATGAAAGTCTGACAAATATTCACCTTTTGGATTACATCGAAACCTCTGGTCTTTCTAACTATGCCTGAGAGGGCTGGAAACTGAGGTGAACATACCGCTGCAACTTTCCAAATTCGGAATTAAGTTGGAGGTAAGCCTCCCAACTATATTATAAAGCAATATTTAAACCTTTATTTCCGTCCGTCAGAATAAGTTGGCATTAAGGCCAGGGTGCATAAATAAAATAAATCAAGACTAGCAAATTTAAATCAAGAATCATTCAAGTTGGCGCAGAAATGGTGGCGTATACAAGCTAATGAAGAAGTAAACAGTTGTCAAATTGAGCGAAAACGAAAATTTAGCAAACTGAATTCCGCTCAGATTTTTACCTTCATCCAGTTAGGCTAGTTGCCGAGAAATCGTTCATTTATCTTCTTCATCTTCTTCTTTTTCTAACTCCAAAATCGGAAACGCAAAACTGACACAGCCACAGCAAAGGCCAAACCACCTATGAGGCAACATTCCGGAATGTTCACGAGTTAAGCACAACTGTGCCCGACTCCCCGGTACACAGTGTGCCCGACAGTTGGTAACCCCTCGGCAACGCTCTCATCCTCACGGATGGACAAATCTACTAAGCAAGTATTCTCAAGTGAATCCGACTGACCCCAACCACTCGTATCAAGTTTCCCCGATCTAATTCATTCAGAAGTAAGTTCCGGGAAAAAAACGGACCTCTCTCAAACCGCCAGCACACGGGCCAGAACACTCCAGGGCATATAACCTTTTAACCCCACCAAGCTTAGCCTCAATTTTACCACCAGTTTACTTACCGTTTGACAGAAACTGAGGACCTCTACCCCCAGAGAAGCCAAAGAACGGTCCGGATCTATCGCTGACTTATCTGGGATATGTGTTCTTGCAACCAACCGAATTCATCCGAATCGGACGACCTTCGGGAGTTAGCAATGCGTCAAGGTTCTTGGTTATCCCCCCCCCCCCCCAAGGATGTTCGTATCATGAAGATAATTAATCCAATTGAATCGGGTATCGGACTACCTCCCTAAGACACCTCCAGAGTTTCTACTTTTTAACATGTTAGCATGTGTGGTGTATGTTCTTCCCAATTTCGCAGAGGCCTTCAGTCTCACAGTGACTGAATCCTGCCGGAGCCTGAACATAAGGCACACGACCATTCGTTTTAATAAAATTACGTCCTGGTCGCTGCAACCGTTCAGTACTTCAGCCTTCAACACGATTTCCGGGAACCCCTCCACCTCCCCCCATAATGATCGACCCGGTCCGGGTCTACGAATGACCATCTACGGCGTGTATTCTTATTATCTATCAATGTCCATCCAAATCGGATGCCCCGTTGCGTAATTAGCGATTTATGCATGTGGCAAGATTTCGAATTCCCCCTCTCCTCCCCCATCACTAGCATGCTTGCCAAGGTCACTAGCATGCTTGCCAAGTTTCATCTTCCTAACCTATCCGAAGTACCTGAACTCGTGATCGCCGACCGACCGACTATCAATGTTCATCGAAATCAGACCACTTGTTCAGAAGTTATACATGCTACAAGATCCCCCCCCCCCCCCACCCAAAGAATCCGGGAAAGGAGGATATTCAAGTGAATCTGGTCTTTAGCATGCTTTCCAACTCTGATCTTTCTATCCCATCCATCCGAAGTACCCTAACTCGTGATCGTCGGACCGACCGACTATCAATATTCATCGAAATCAAACCACCCGTCCGGATTTATGCATGCGGCAAGATTCCGAATTCCCCCTCTCCCCCTCATCAAATTCCGGAAATGATAATCTTCAAGTTAATCTGGTCAGGTCCCTAGCACGCTTGCAAAGTTTCTTTTTTCTGACCCATCCGCAGTGCCCGTGATCGTGATCCCCGACATCGTGATCGCCGGACAGACCGACTAGTAATGTTAATCCAAATCGGATCACCCGTTCGGGAATTATGCATGCGGCAAGATTCCGGATAACCCCCCCTCTCCCCCCCCCCCCCCACCAAATCCCCGAAATGATGATCTTCAAGTGAATCTGGTTCCTGCCACGCTTGCCAACTTTCATCTCCCTAGCATGCTTGCCAAGTCTGGTCTTCCTAACCCATCCGAATTACCCTGAACTCGTGATCAGCGGCGTCACGACTGAGGGGGGGGGGGGGCTCCAACGTTATCGGCCAGTCGGTAAAAAACACGCGATTTTTCGTCAAAACAGTTTATTTTTTCAGGAAAACAGTCGGTTTTTCTGAAAATCAGTCGATTTTTCGTCAAAACGGACAGTTTTTTTGAAAATCAATCAATTTTTTTCGAAACTGTCGTTTTTTCTTGAAAAAATTAGCTTTTTCTGCAAAAACAGTCAGTAAAAATTACCAGCCAGTCGGTAAATACCTTGCCCCCCCTCACCCCAAACATTTTGGCTAGTAACGCCTCTGCTCGTGTTATAGTCGTGATCGCTGGACCGACCGACTTTCAATGTTCATCGAAATCAGATCACCCGTTCGGGAGTAGGCCTAATGCATGCGGCAAGATTCCGGATTCCCCCTCTCCCCCCCATCAAATCCCGGAAATGATGATCTTCAAGTGAATCTGGTCCCTGACACGCTTGCCAACTTTCATCTCCCTAGCATGCTTGCCCAGTTTGATCTTCCTAGCCCATCCGAAGTACCCGAACTCGTGATCGCCGGACAGACCGACTATCAATGTTCATCAAAATCGGATCACTCTTTCAGGAGGTATGCATGCTACAAGATTCCCGAGGCCCTTTCGCATCGAATCCCGTAAATGAGGATCTCTAAGCAAATCTCGTCAGATCCCTAGCATGCGTGCCCAGTTTCATCTGCGCACTTGTTCTGAAAATCAGTCAATTTTTCTCAAACTGTAATTTTTTTCTTGAAAACATTCGTCTTTTCTGCAAAAACGGTCGGTAAAAATTACCAGCCAGTCGGTAAATATCCCCCCCCCCCGGACCGACTGCCAATGTCCATTGAAATTGGATCAATCGTTCAGGAGTTATGCATGCTACAAGATTCCGGACCCCTCCCCCATTGAATCCCGGAAACGAGGATCTTCAAGTGAATCTGTTCAGGTCCTTACCATACTTGTCAAGTTTCATCTTCCTAGCCCATCCCAAGTTCCCTGGAGCCCACAGTTGCAACATACTCCGTTTCAGGATCCGGAAAAGATCTCTGGCGTTCTGTGGGCACCAAGCTTAAAGGAACAGTAAACTTGACTACGCAACTTTCGGCCATCGAATCGCCCGGGGGGCTTAGATAAATATACAGGGTCTTATTGTCGACAGCCCCCCCCCCCTTCTTTGTTATCTCGAACCGTCTCGAACTCCCTCCTTAGTGTTCCCAAAGCTAGCTGGCAGGCCCTTGCCCCTTATGCACTGTAATTTTGCACTTATGTACTGTAAAAGTTCGCCTTTTTACATGTAGACTACAGACTAACTACCTCCCCGACAAGACGGCCGGGGTTCGATTCCTAGTCGCGGCACACAAACCTTTTGCTTTTGCAAACCTTTTGCTCAAAGGTCGAATTCTCGGAAACTGCCCGGAAACTGCAATGGTCGTAACGAGAATTTTTTTACTCTCAATATCGACTCAGGGTACATTCTTGATATGTTAGCTAGCTCCCCGAGTCAAGTTTGAGTCAAGTTTTCTGTTCCTTTAACTCTTGTCGAACCGATCGACAGACAGACGGAAATGTAATAAGAATTTGTCTACTTACCAATTAGTGGAACTCTTTCTTTAACTGCCTGTCTTTTAGAAATGTCAATTTTCGTACGCTTCTTTGGTACCGTTTCCTTTGCATCAGAAATAAAGTCAAGAATATCATCGGGTAGCTTCTTGGATTCAATCTCGGCAAGTCGTTTTTTCTAAAGGAAAAAATGATCATGAATCCCCAAGGTTTTGCCAAGAACTCATAAAGCTACGCTAGAAACTACAACGCGGCTGAGCACTGCCAGATTAGAGAGTTATCAGAAATAGGCTTGTTGCTCACGTTAGCACCTCAGCTGACATCTGGTGGTACGTATCGGAAACTTCAGTTCTCGGAACGCTAAATCTGTAACCAATTAGAGCAGCCAATTACATGGAAAAGAAACACCCTTGTACAGTGTGTACACTTTACTTACTTTATTCTTTCCAATCCAATCCAAAAAAAACTCTACAGTGTGGCTCTTTTTCAAATTTCACGCTTAACAGTCCAAGTATGTGACGCTAAAGATAGCGTTTTTCGCTCAGAGTCCACTTCTTCGAACGCTAAATTTTCACCTTATTTGTCATCAGCATCACCACTTCAGCGTGAGCTACAACTTTAGCGTACGGTATTTGGGTCTCACGCAAGTTTCCGAAAACTCTCTATTAGCAAGAACAAATAACTTTATGGAACTTCTGTCTTTAGTCTCATGCAGCGACTATGAATACCCCGACAATACTGAGCGGACCTAAAGGTATTTACTCTAACTTTGATCTGATGTTGATACCCGTTTACTCATCTTCCGTCTTCGCCGTTGCTTATAGCAGAAAAAATAGTGCAGGAGGCTGGCAGGAGGCGTACTCCGCGCGCTGACCCGCTCTGCAGTGCGTCCATAGAACCAATCAGCTGTAACTTCTACTTTTCTTCACCGGCGACTTCACAGCGATTTCGCTATTCGTAGAGGTAACGAAACGTGATGTGGCGCGAAGCTACTAACCTCCGCTCGTTCGTAGCGGACAGGGTATGGGGTAATATTCGACTCCGCATAATCATATTACAGAGATAGGAAGACGGAGGTTCTGCCAGAGTATTTGTTCTTGATATTAGCACTATCATGGATACGAAGGACAATCTGACATTTGAAACAAGCGCTTACTTTTTTTTTTTTAGTAGTGCCAATGTTTCGACATAGAGTAGAAGCGGTGTAGAAGTATTAGCGGATAGAACTGAGTCAAAACCCTAACTTGGTAATTCTATTTTATGTTTCTTGTAATTGGGGCTTTACGGTACCTATGACAACATCTGTCAGGGAATGTCCAGGGTAAGAGCTAAGGTCGTAATCGCTAGTTGAATTTGCAGATGTGTATGTTTTTTTTTTATTGAAAGTGTGGTACAAGACCAGAGCAAAAAACACTAGGGCGTAGCGCCAAGACTTATGCTTTCCATTCTTGGCAAACGGGCAATACTCGTAGCGCCGCCCATTACACTTGCGGCATTTAAAGCGAGACAAACTTGCGGGTTTATAAATTTCTAGTAAAGCTAAGATGGGGTTTTCATATATCTAGGAAACAGGGGAGGTTGTCTCTTTTTTTTGCTGTGTTCAGAATATGAAGTTATTGGAGCCAGCGCTGGTGCACGACTGATTGAGTTTCAGTAGGGACGTTCTCTATTACCTCTTGGCATTACTCTCTAATGTTATTTTGCTCTATACAATACCGAAGGCCATGAAATAAAGAGTCACAACATTTATGCTTTGGAATCAATGCAGTATTACTAAAATTATTGTGACGGAATCATAACAGTACAGAAAAT
Source organism: Branchinecta lindahli (assembly GCA_023053555.1). Classification (NCBI taxonomy): domain Eukaryota; kingdom Metazoa; phylum Arthropoda; class Branchiopoda; order Anostraca; family Branchinectidae; genus Branchinecta; species Branchinecta lindahli. The sequence goes on along the minus strand of JAKZAO010000005.1, from coordinate 8,916,081 downwards.
CCATATGCCTGTCTATCAGATTACACAAAAATCAGAACGACCGGTATTGACTGACTGAGGGGCTGATCCACGGGCTTCATGGCTCCCAGGGGTCAGGACTACAACAGGAGTATATTTATTTTTACCATCGAGGCCTATGAATTAACCAAAATTCCTAAATTTTCTTGCTGCGGTGACTGAAACACAGGCTATAAAAAAACTCGTACACGAACGGGTGAGATGGTTTGAGACAGTTAGGATGCTATCTGTTTGAAGACCATAGACTGAACCTACTGCTCGTCGTTTCATATGATCCTCAATTTGGCGGCTTGCTGGAAGGCTAAGAAAACCTGAGATCGCCATAATGTTTTAGCAAGCACTGCTTGAAAAAGCAAAAGGGTTTTGAGCCATCCACCACCTAAAGTATATTCAGATTAGAAATTATGCACAAGAGTAAAACCAAACCTTCTCTTCTTTTTCACTTTTTCTCTTCACTTCTTTTTCTTTGCGTTTGATCTTCTGTTTGCTTTCTTCTTCTTTAATGAAATTCAAGAGTGACTTCTTTGCTTCCAGGGCTGATTGTTTACCAGTGGAAAATGAAATGGCATCTGGAGCTTCGTCACTGTCTTCATCAACTCCTGACTGATCTGTCTCATTTTCACTATCCGCTTGTGCTCCTGAAATATAAACTAACCTTAAGTTATACAGGTCATGTACAATTAACCTCAGCACATTAACCTCAGTCACACCACCTTAAATACCGGTCTTTGCCAACCTCTTGGTGAGCATTGCATAACACTCCTTGTAAATTCTTGAAATAGGAATTTTCCAGATTTTCTATTCTGTTGACCATTCCTCATACAATCAATCCAATAGTTCATGTTCTGATGGAATAAATAGTAGGTGCCGAACATTTTAGGTTCCATTGCTTAATCCTTACCCAAAGCATTTGTTGACTCGGAAGGTACTGTGTACAGAGGCATCACTACTGGGGGGAGGGAGGGACGCCCTCCCAATGTTGTCCGCCAGTCAGTAAAAAATGGCCGAGTCGGCGCAAAGCACCGCTATTTTTACTAAAAACAGTAAATTTTTTCTTCAAAATAGTCGTTTTTTCTTAAAAACAATCAAAAACAGTTGGTTTTCCGTAAAAATAGTCGATTTTTCTTAAAATCAGCCGATTTTTGGTCAACAGAGTGTTTTTTTCTCAATAATAGTCGTTTTTATCCGCAAAAATAGTCGGTAACAATGACTAGAAAATAGCCGATTTCTACAGTCACAAACCCATCCTGGCCAAAGGAAAGGAGGAAAGTCCTTTGGCTCTGGATCAGCTTATCATCTTACATACACGATTGTTTCAAAATCTATCAACTGCTTTTTTATAATAACAATAATAATTTATTTCTAACCCACAAATCATACAAGATGAAAAATAGTCAAGTAGCCTACAAAAGAAAACTACGGTAGCGTTCCAGCGACGTAATATTAGTTATGATCATTATTATTCTTGTTATTATTGCCATTCCAGAGCCCACCGTAATAAGTAAATTGGCTCCTCCCACTTATTATTTTTGTTCCAGGACTGTTATGATCGTTACGATTTACTTATGATGGTCGCGAGCATCATAAGTGATAATAACTATCGGTTCTGCAGGAACTCCCGTAAGAGTGATGACATATGTACGCGTTATTATTATTTGCTTTGCAGAGAGCGAGGAAAGTACCACAATACGACAATCGCCCCTCCTCTTATCATCGTAACTTGTAATAACTTCACTGGAATGCTACCTACGGTCAGAGGCGTTACTAGCCAAAATGTTTTGGGGGGGACGAGGTATTTACCGACTGGCTGGTCATTTTTACCGACTGGTTTTGCAGATAAAAATGACTGTGTTGACGAAAAATCGGCTAATTTTAAGAAAAATCCACAATTTTTACAAAAAAACGACAATTTTTACGAAAAACAGACTGTTTTTAAGAAAAATAGCGGCGCTTTGCGCGGACTCTGCTATTTTTTACCGACTGGCCGACAACATTGGGGGGGGGCGTCCCCCCCTCCCCAGTCCTAGTATTGACGGCCCTGCCTACGGTACATAATTAGGGTAGGGTGGCCACAAAAACACCTAGTGGCCAAAATTGGCGATTTTTTTGTAATGAATGCAGGAATTGCTGTGAATTTTCCTGATCAGTTTTACCTATCTAAAACATCTTCAAAAAATATTTTGAAAATACCATTGCATTCAGGACAAAATTGTCTGTTTTGTAAGGCCATCAGTAAGATGTCCTAGCTATTTAATATTATTTCTTAATATTCAATGTAAATTTAGATGTTAAAAAAAAGTAGCTGAACTTGCCTACAAAAGTTTGTTGATACTAAGGAGGAAAAGTCAGCAGCCTATAGCAGCAATAGGTCTATTGGACTATAACCTTAATGATCTTATTCATATTTTCTCATCTAACTCACTTGCTGGGGCTCCCCATGCACTCAAAACCAGCTCAAAATACCCAGTTTCATAGAATTTCATTGAAGCACATAGTTCCAAGCTGGTCACTAGATGGACAAAACCCTAAAGTCAATGGATGAACATAGGCATTTTCTTATGTAAAATACTGTTTTCTAAAGAAGATTTAGGATGCTTAGAGGCAAGATAGAGAGGTGATTTTGGCCTCAAATCAAAGCTAAAAGTAAAAGAAAGGAGAATCACATTATGATCTTCAACAGCTCAGGTTTGATTAAAAAAAAATTTACTGGCTACCCTAATTAGGGAAAACAACACATACGAAAATACTACCAGACCGTCATACAGATCAGTAAGCTCATGAGAGGGTAACAGACTCCTCTATTCCATCTCAGATAGTTTTCTGTTGAGAACAGACAATTTCTCTGTAACATTTACCTGTTTACTAGTGAATACATATTAATAGGCTATTTTTGCTCCCAAGTGTCAAGCAGCAAGATAAGGCTCAGCTGGTCTTCTGCCCTGCAGTTATAATTATCATGTAAACGAACCTGACTGGTCGAGTGCAGCTGCATCGTTAACTTTTTTGAAGTACCTCTTTCCTGCCATGCTTATCTGACGTTTTAAAAGCTGCGCTCAAATTCACTAGACGGCGATTAATTTGGGAAGAAAATCCCTAAAACTCTCTTAAATCACGAAAACCGTAAAAAGAAATGCCAAGACGAAAAAGATCGTGTGAACTGTGAAGTTTCCAGACAGTCAGAAAAAAAATAATTACGGCAACAAGTTTAGAATATCAAGGACAATTGGCCTGAATGTAACACACATTAACATTTGTAAAAATAGCCTAAGTTACTAATTTCACTTTGAATTGCAGACATAGGGCCAGAGTAGGGCGAAGGACGATTCTAAAGAACTTTTAATCTGTACTTCTTTAGAACTCGAACAACCCCTTTATTAGCCATATGGAATCATAGATATATTATGTACGACTGGGAGGGAAATACTCTTGCGTATTTGCACGATTGCCTTCCAATCCCACACAAGTTTGACGTCATCAGTTTGAAGAACTACATAAGGTTTGAATGCCCCTAGAACAATTCATATTATTAAACTAAAATTCATTCCATTCTCTTTCGGTTTTTCAAGTATTTGCTAACCCCCCCCCCAGACAATAAACAGCAACCTTATCGATAAGTTTCGTGTAGCTAATCCTTTCGCGGCTGTCCTGAAATCCATCAACAGAATGATGCAAAGTTGTGATTACCCATTGAGCTCCATGACGTTTCTGTTTAGCGAATTCTTTTGGTTGTTGTTGTAGTGTTGTTTCTTCTTTTTTTTTAGTATACTCCGTCTGTACCTGTATAGACGTGTTAGAAATAAAATTCAATTAAACTTAAAGAGAAGAACGTAAAGACCACAAACACAAATAATAACAAAAAAAAAAAATAAGAAGATAAAATGGCTCCCTCCTCAGAACAGGGATCTTGTCTTAAGGAAGAACAAGAAGAAAACAAAAAGAACAGGGATCCTGACCGTCCTTGAGCCATAGCAGGATGTAGAAGAAATAAAGCTACAGAGGACAAATGGTTGAAGAAAATGTCTTAAGATTTGACTTAAATTACTATTTGCTTAAATTACTATTTGCTCCTTAGCAGCAGCTTAAATATTTGCCAGGCTGGTTTTGGGCCTGTTTTCGACCCGTCCAGTTAGGCGATGCATGATTAAAATGTGTCTACTGTTCTCGTGTCGAGAGATTGCTAGACCTAACGCAGATTTCCGCTAGAACAAATCCAACACAAATAAAGAGGAGAGCGAAGAGCATTGATTTGTTATCATAGGGTTGCTGGTGACGACGTACCTTCAGAGTGAGTAACATAGCGACATTCAACCTGCTTTAGATAACTGGATCTTAAAGGCGTCCGATATCTGAGGCGCTTCGATGCCAACGACCAGTCCAAAACTTAAAGCAAGTTATAAAGTTATAGGAGCTTCTTGGGCCTGATCTTATTGTAAAGTAATTCGAGTCTTAGATTTTCTTTGTGAGTCACCATATTCTAGTTCATTCCTTCCAAGCGGACTAGCTTTTTAAAAGTCCCCCGTGTCTCATCTCATTATCAACACTTGTCCACAGACTAAATAGTACCACACGCTGATGAGTAGAAAAGCTGCTATCTGCTTCCCGAGCAATGGAACTTTTGCACTATCTTTGGAGTAGAAAGTGAAAACTAGTATTTTCTGCTCATTTCCTTGTGCAGAACAAAACGTCGCACTCTACCTTTAAACTGTAATGCCGTCGGACATTCTTGCCAAGGAAAGGAAATAATATCTCAGTATGGATGGCCAATTGCCTCGCCAATTGCCGGGTCTCACAAGTATGAAGGTCAAAAGGGGGTCAATGGAAAAATTTTTGTATTATGGTTCAAGTTAAAAAATAAGTTTCAACATTCAAAATTTTTCCAAGTCCAAAACCAAGATTTTTGTATTGATGGTCAAAAGGGGGTCAATGGAATTTTTCTAAGTCCAAAACCAAGATTCTTGTAAGTCCAAAACCAAGATTTTTGTATTGATGGTCAAAAGCAGCCCAATGGAAGTAGGGGGATTGTCACACCATTGATTGTCCCTAGAACGGTTTAAGAGTGTAAACGTGTCCGGCGCCTCGCTTGCCGCTCCGAGGGGTTACTCACTCTCCGGCACCCGGTGTACACTCATTCCCGGCACCTTCCCGGCACTGGCACCCGGTGTACACGGGCTTGGGTAGTGAGTAACCCCTCGGGCCGCTCGGCTCTATATATATAGCAGCCAATGAAAAATAGCCTAACAGGCCGCTTTGAAGCGAACAAAGGATATCTCCCTACTTCCATTGGGCTGCTTTTGACATCAATACAAAAATCTTGGTTTTGGACTTGGAAAAATTCCATTGACCCCCTTTTGACCATCAATACAAAAATCTTGGTTATGGACTTAGAAAAATTTTGAATATGAAATACGAATTTTTTAACTTGAACCATAATACAAATATTTTTCCATTGACCCCCTTTTGACCTTCATACACAAGTCACAGGACACTGCTGGATATACCTGCGACTCAATATGCTCGAATAGCAGGTCTTGCTTGGCTAGTCCAAGTCAATATCAATTTTGTCAGTACGACTTTATATTAATATAAAATACCATAGAGCCACTACAACTTGCTTCCGAATTTAATTGCACTAGTTGCGTTTTTAATCCGAATTTTTTTCGCGATTCTCCTTGTAATTCTCTTTTTCTTGCGTTTTTGTCAGAATCGAGAACGGGGAAAGCCTCGCGATTCTGCAGAATCGTGAAGTTGCTCCGATAGTGAATTCTCGATTCTCCTCTCTCTGTTCTCCTCCCTGATTGGTCAACAGAGTGCGGGTGTGCAATCTGCAGAAACAGGTAAACCGGGTTGCAGACGAGACGAGCTGATAGCTGATAAATTAGTGTTTTTGTCAAAAGCGAGAATGGAGAATCGAGAAGAGCAAAAACGGTAATTTGTACGAGAATCGAGAACTCAGAAGCGATAATGGAGAACTGAGAATTCAGATCAAAAACTTTTATAGCCGCCTTGTTTTTGGTACAATTGCCTAAAATGCGCTTGTACCGTAGGGACTTGCCGATCACTAAATTGTCCTTCACCGGACTGTTTGACCAAGAATTGCCGAAATCGACCTGCCGAAATCGAATTGCCGAAATCGACTTGCCGCATGAAAACTTGCTGACTAACGTGCTCCTGTAAAGTTGAACCCCCTACGATTGGTGTAACTGTTGTTAATCTCCAGGAGTACAGGACAGGGTAACCAAACGGATCAGCACGTTGTTTGCTGGTTGGAGCAATAAACAAGACCAAACTTTTCGATAGGATCCCAAAAATTTAATATTAACTAGGTCCTGACTAGGTCTTGTCTTCGCCAGATCCAGTCTTCGCCAGGCTAATCATCTGAAAAAACCAAGTTCAGATATACCTGTATAAGCCATCTCTATTTTGACGATACTGATCGAAACTTCCTGGTGTACTTCTGCCAAATTTCCGGTTTCGGCCGAATTCCGAGCAAACTACTTGCCCAGCAAAAACAAAAGATAGTTCAGAAACAAGTTCAGCGTATCTCCTTATCCCTATAAAGAACATCTAATCAACTTCAAATAAAACTTTAACTTCTAAAAAAAAATCCGGTTTCAACCGGATTCCTGACGAACTATATGTCCGGTTAAAAAATGATTGTCATATATAGATTCAGCGATTTTTCTTACCCTTAAATCTATCATCTAATCAACTTCAAATACAAATTTTGCTTTTAACAAATTATCCGGTTTTGGCCGGATTCCGGACGAACTATTTGTCCGGCAAGAAAATGGTTTTCACCGTCGTGTTCAGCACGTTTTCTTACCCTAAATTGAATATCTAATCAACTTCAAATACAAATTTTGCTCTTATCAAATTTTCCGGTTTGCGCCGGATTCCGGGCGAACTTTTTGTCAGGCAAGAAAATGGTTTTCACCATCGTATTCAGCATGTCTTCTTACCCCAAAATCAAACATCTAATCAACTTCAAATAAAACTTTTACTTTTAACAAACTTTCCGGTTTTGGCCGGATTCCGGGCGAACTATTAGTCCGGCGAGAAAATAACTTTCATATTCGGATTCAGCTTGTCTCCTTACCCCTAAATCCACTGTCTAAACAGCTTTCAAAAAATATTTTTTTTTGCCCCTTAATTTGAAACTCCTCCCCCACCCTCAGATATAGAGCTACAGAGCCCATCTTCGAACTTTGCTTGTCCTTTGACCCGAAGGATCCTCCCACCAAGTTTCATCAAAATATATCAATCCCTTCGAGAGTTATCGTGCTAACAGACGGACAGACGGACAACTTTTGCGATGTCATAGGTATCCGTCACCACAGCCTATATACTGTATACTAGTCCTATATACTATTATATAGGCTGTGTCCGTCACTAACGTTTTGGGATCCCAAAAACTACTGTGCTCCGCTACTGCTCTCCTGAGCTCCCAAGTGTGGCTCTCGACAGTAATGAGGGTAAAATCGTAAAAAAAAAAATATGGACTTATGAAAGGAGGCGATTGGTATTGTTTGAAAATGCGGGGGACAACATTACCAGATCGAAATTTATTGCGGGTTTTTGAACGCAATTGCACCTTTAGTTTCTCCGATAACCCTTCACTAGCCAAGGCTTTTCACCAATATTTGAAACGAATTTAATCATTTATTAGAGCAACCCTCCGGCCTCGCCTCCAGCAGGCTGGGGTTTTGTTACTTCGTGTTACAAATCAATTAGTTGAATAACAAAGCGACTAGTGTTGGGCGATATTTGGATTTTTCGATAAAGCGATATTTTCACTTTCGATATTCGATAATTCGATAATCGATATATCGATATCGACATTTCGGAACCATATTTTGCTATAGCATACGTCTCGCTGTGCCAAAATATAAGAGCGAAATTGTCGTAAGAAAGCACCTTGCATGAACTCAAACTTCAAATAAATAAGAACTAAATTACGAAGAACATATTACTCAAATTTTGGATATAGAAATTTAACTTAAGTTGGATTATTTACAATAATTATAAAAAACCAAAATATCGTTTTCGATATCGATATTTACGTTTCGATATTCGATATCGATATTTGGTCCTATATACCGATATATCGTTATCGATATCGAATATCGCCCAACACTAAAAGCGACACTTTTATATGCCATTGGCATGTCTGATGCGTTTGTGCCCTCGCTTGTGCCGTTAAAATTACTAAGGTAAGGTAAGGTATAAAGGTACAATTTTATTGACAATAAATTGAAAAAAAAAATCCAGCTGCATATAAGCGATAGTCATGCCAGTGGCACAAGAAATCGACGCTTCACTAGATTTTTATTGGTTTGTAAAAAAAATAGAACCCTAGCCTAAGGCGTTGCAAAAAACAAACAAACAACTAAAATTTGTCAAATTCACCTGAACTTGATGATTTTTTGGGAATCGACCGGATTATTGCTCAGTGAACCTACTTATAACAAGGTTCAGTAAAATTGTGCCTTTTTTGGCGGCGACGAATCAGACGGGAAGCTGAGGAAATAACAGATTTCCTTTTGTATTATGCCCCCATCGCCTGGGATAAAACCGCACTTGATAGTAAGCAGTTTATCTCCCAGAAATTCTGGTCACATGGTTCTGTCTGGCGTGTAAACTATGAGCATCCTGATAAGCTTTATCTGACGTCTACCACGTTGCGACCCTCGTGGATTTTGTTCTCTGGTTGGACCAGGGACCCATAAACTTCCTTTACAGGGGGCCTGTCAATAAGAGATTTCTGATGCTATCTTGAGCGCACGGATAGTAGTTCGAGAAATACCCACGGTCCAATAACGTTCAAGACCAGATAGACAAAATTTGGGATTGGCTGCTGGCGCCTTGAGGGAGGAGTCTCTGTGGCGCGCACGTCCAATAAGGCAAACAAGAATGCCGATCGACTCAAGCGGAGATTCTTGGAAACTCGATTTGGTTCGGTCATCATATCAGTAAAGAAGCATAGGAAATGACAGGCCCCCTGTAAGGAAATTTATGGGTCCCTGGTTAGACTGACTTCCGCCCAACGTTTAGCAAATGTCACCGAAGCCACAACCCATTCACATGGTTGTAAGGAAAACCACCCACTCGTCCATTGCATTTCTAAAACAAGTGAGCAAGCGCTTAAACGTGGAGTGTGAAAGTAGAACGTTTATCACATCTTATATGCAAACAGTGTTAGAGCAAAGACATTTCAAATCCCCATTCCCCAATAACCAAACAAGCGCTGAAATAACCTAATTTGAAATCATCCCACTTTATAAGCGTTTAATGTAAACAAACCGCATGTAGAATCAAAAAGATCTTGAAGATCTTGCAAGAACAGTTTTAATTTCAATACTGAATGTCTTGCCAGCCAGTCCGATCTCTTAAACCTCTTTTCAATTAGCAAGGTAATATCAAGTGCCATAAACCAAATCTTGGCAGCCCAATACCCCCTCCTCACAGCTTCATTGAAAACGGCATATCATCTATCATATTAAACAAGGCCAAAGGTTTCGATGGGACCCCAAAAAATTCATGTTTGATCCAGAGAATTGGGTCTTGTCTTCGTCAGATCCAGTCTTCGCCAGAATCTTTGAACATTTTACCATTTTACTGAACAACCAAGTTCAGATATATCTCTATAAGCCATATCTATTTCGACGATACTGATCGAAACTTCCTGCTTTACTTCTGCCAAATTTTCGGTTTCGGCCGAATTCCGAGAGAACTACTTGTCCAGCAAAAAAAGAAAGTTCAGAAACGAATTCAGCGTATCTACTTATCCCTACAAAGAACATCTAATCAACTTCAATAAAACTTTAACTTGTCACAAATTTTCCGGTTTCAGCCGGATTCCGGACGAACTATGTGTCCGGGTAAAAAGTGATTGTCATATACGGATTCAGCGTCTCTTCTTACCCCTAAATCTGTCGTCTAATCAACTTAAAATAAAACTTTTGCTCTGAACAGATATTCCTGTTTTGTCCGGATTCCGGGCGGACTACTTGTCCGGGTAGAAAATAATTTTCGCGTAAGTGTTCAGCATGTCTTCTTATCCCTAATCAACTTCAAATAAAACTTTTGCTTTTAACAAACTTGCCGGTTTTCACCGGATTCTCGACGAACTACTTGTCCGGCGAGAAAATGGTTTTCATCACTGTAGGGCTACAGAGCCCAACTACGAACTCGACCTTACCTTTAACCCAAAGAATCTTTACACGAAGTTTAATCAAATGTCTTATTCCCTTCGAGAGTTATCGTGTTGAAAGACGGACGGACAGACGGACAGACGGGCGGAAAGACGGACAGATGAACGGGTGAACAGACGGGCAGATGGAATTTCGTGATCTCATAGGTATCCTTTCATTTACGTTTTGGGATCCCAAAAATCGTCCACTTTCCAACTCTTCATTAAAGTTTAACTGAAAAGCCAACTTATTTTTGTGTCATTTTGTTGAACTCACTGAATTATTTGGATTCTGCAAAAGGATTTTTTTGTTTCCACTATCTGCTCTAGTTATGGCGTTCAGAATATCTGCGGCCGTCCCCACAGCGAAAATTCTACTATGACGCGGGAAATTTTTGTCTAAACACAAACAAGGCTTTTAAGTGGGCAGAATTGGTGAAGATTGCTTAGTGCCTGAACAAAAAAAAGGTCATAAATCTTTCTTGTAAGGCATACAACAAATTAGAGGTACCACAAATCACACGGAAATTCCACTATTTGAAAATTGATTGTTCCTGAATAGCGGAAGAACCAAGTAACGCATTTTCAGCGGGTCTTCAAGCCAATTTAAGCGAATAAGTGATGGGTAACTAGATTGTCCTATCCCAGTCCTTTTCGGTTAATCTTTAAGGATTGAACTAGCGGAGCGCAAGAACAGGGTCGGAAAGCCAAGCGAGTTGGAATAGAGTAGTTCAATTTTTTTGATTTTATGCTCAAAAGCCATAAAAGGCCATAGCGTAAAAAAGGTAAAACATAAATCATGTACCTGTAGCCTACCCCAGGCTATAGTGATGAACAAATAAACTGTATTTTTTAAGGTTTCCTATGGACATTTGAGTGAGAGCTCCGGGTTTTCGTTTACTATTCAGCTGAAGAATGCAACTTAAAAATTTAAGTAGCTATCCCAGTAAGACCCCCTCTGCTGTGCTGCTGTTTTTGTCCCACATCAGCGAACTCTTTCAAAACTTGAGAGCCTTTATTATTTGCATAATTATACAGTCTGTGACCGATGCTGATGTTACTCAGTATTTTCGGCTTCTTTGTAGGTCTGAAAAAAAAATCAGATCCCTGGTACAGTAGAGGTATGTTACTTACGACGGTCATTTGAGTTTCGATGGTGCGGTTTTGGGCTAAGTGGTAAAATGAAGACCCAATGCACCCATTCAGGTGTTGTTAGGAGTGCTTAAAGAACCCCTCGCACCGTTTACTGTTTATATTCCAGTATCTTAGAATAGTTGAAAACTTTAAAACTACAATTTGCTTTAACCTCCTGAGACCCTCCGTACAATGGGTTGTACAGGGCTTAATTATTTTTTGTGTGCAAACGGTTGCACTAATAGCACCCAGAGATAATCTGATTACTTCGTCTGAACGTCAGCTATAAAAGGGTATTTTTCTTTTGTCTCTGTCGTTAGTAGTTCCTGAGAAAATGACGGAAAGAGACGAAACTGGCGAACCTTCGAGAAAGCGAAGATTGGTACAAAAAGGTAAAAATTTGAAAAAAATACTAATTCTATTAGTAAAAATCTAAAAAAAATCCCATGTATTCAGAAAAATTTGAGCTACGTTTATATTGGTAAAAGAACTTGATTACTTGAAAATGTCCCCATGAAAGGTAGACTTGATTCTCTTTGAACAACAGGTTGCACATTGGGTCCTTGTTCTGATTCTGTACAATGGGTTGTACAAATGGTAAGTCCTGGCATTTAGGGGTAAGTCTTCTTCTTCGTGTTGATTCCATGGCCCCCTCTTGGCTTTGAGGTACAATACGAACGATTTTTTCTAATTTAGCGGCTCTCTTAGTCCCGAGGTGGAGGAAAATGGTTTAAATAGGATATTTTCTTGTTTTTTTCCGCTGTGGGAAGGCTTTTTGCATGCTCAGCATTTAATTTTTCTGTTATTCTAAGTATCCGTGAACGATGCAATCAACATGTTGGACGACAGTGATCTCGAAGACCTTGACAGTGATGAAGAAGAAGAAGAGTGGCTTCCTTCGAGTGACAGGGATAGTGTGCATCCTGATTCCGACGAAGAAATCGATGCCTCAGTATCCGCCGAGCCTGTGCAGTTAGAGTCTAGACGTTCAGCTGGGTTCAACGTTCTGTTCTCTGAAGAAGACAGTGACATCTCGTCGCCGACTCCTTCAGTCTCATCAACATCGACATTGTCTGAAGCATCTCCGTCAGTCACGTCGTCACCTTCTTTGGCTTCAGCTACCGGAAGAAGAATGATGTTCAAGTCCACCGATGAAGAATTCGGCGTTCGACTCGGTCCAGTCATCACCGATCTTCCACAAAACATGGAAAAGGAGGCCTGGGAACCAGAAGAGTTCGTCTTTCAGTACTTCAAGGAAGACTTCTGGACTTCGACATCCTTTGCAACGAATCAGAGAGCTGTCAAAACCAACGGAAAGTCAATTGGCGTATCGCCCAACGAGCTGAACATCTTCACGGCCATATCCGTCCTCATGGGCTCCTTCAAGTATCCAAGAATTAGGATGTACTGGAGTAGGAATCTTCGCATTCCAGTCGTGGAGAAGAGCATGCCACGTAACCGATTCTTCGAGATACGCTCCAACTTGAAGTTCGTCGTCGATGAAGATGTGCCACAACAAGAGAGGCAGCTTGATCGTCTGTGGAAGATCAAACCTTTGATCAGCATGGTGCGAACAACTTGCCTATCACTACCTCGCGAAGTTTGTTGTTCAATTGACGAACAGATGATACCATTCAACGGAAGATGCCAGGTGCGCCAGTACGTCCCCAACAAACCCAATCCAGTTGGACTGAAGAACTTCGTCCTCACAAGCTCTTCGGGAATCGTCTACGACTTTGAGATTTACCAGGGCGAAACAACCTTCTCACAACAGTACGCACAACATGGATTAGGAGCCGCCGCAATCCTTCGGCTCGTCGAAAGCCTCCCCCCAGGATCAGAAGTGTATTTCGACCGATACTTCACAACCTTGAATCTTCTTGAAATGCTAGCTGACAAGATGTTGAATGCCACTGGAACCATTATGAAGAATAGAGTCAATGCTGTACCCCTTCTTGCTGAAAAACATCTGAAGAGAACCGGAAGAGGATCGTCTGTCCAGTTCGTCCGTGCTGACGGCAAAGTGGGGGTCGTTCAGTGGTACGACAACAAGGGCATAGTTCTTGCTTCAAACTGCAAAGGTGTTCATCCAATAGCAAGCTGCCGAAGATACGACCGACTTTCAAAAAGCTACGTTGATGTGCCTATGCCAAGTCTCGTCCGAAGTTACAACGAGAAGATGGGAGGTGTCGACTTGTGCGACCGAATGATATCCTACTATCGAATGAATGCTCGAACAAGGAAATGGACTGTTAGAGTATTCCACCACTTCGTCGACCTGGTCTTCTCGAATGCCTGGCTGGAGTACAGAAAACTGAAGATCTTGAAGAAAGAAAAACACATGCAGCTTCTTGACTTCAGAATCTTTGTTGCTGAAAAGATGCTGGCAGCAGACCCCGAAGGAAATACCGTAGAAGAAGCTCCGGTCACTGCGTTTGTTCCCAACGGGCCTATCCCGTCTGATGCAATCCGAAAGACTGCAGCTCTCCACATGCCGTCGTACGACAGACAGCTAAAAACGTCAATGCGGTGCAGAAGAAGCGGCTGTAGCGAAAGATCGAAGGTTGTCTGCCAGACCTGTAAGGTAGTTCTGTGCTTCAACCCGAACAGGAACTGCTTTTCAGACTTCCACAAGTGAATTTGTTCTGTTTTACACTGTTTTTGTTCCTTATTTTACATAATACAATACTCGCTATCCTTCGAGAAAAGACTAAACTGGAACCTAAAGTGCAACCGGTTGTACAGACGATTGTGGGGGTTGGGTAGGGATGGGGGCTTCGAAAAAAATCTGGGTTCTTTTTAGATTTTTTTCCAGCCCATACACCAAATTTGGTACTTGTAGGACTTACCCAAGGTTCTGGGTCTCAGGAGGTTAAAGTTTAACCGAAAAGGGCTAGGATAGGAGAATCTAGTTACCCCTCACTTCTTCACTTAAGTTGGCTTGAAGACCCGCTGAAAATGAGTTACTTCGTTGTTCAGCTATTCACGAATAATCGATTTTCAAATAGTGGAATTTCCGTGTGATTTGTGGTGCCTCTATGCGCTTGTATTTTTGCTGTATGCCTTACGAGAAAGATGTATTATTTTTTTTTGTTCAGGCACTAAGCAATCTTCACCAATCTCACCACTGCCCACTGAAAAGCCGCATTTGCGTTGACATTAAGATTTCCCGCGTCATAGTAGAATTTACGCTGTGGGGACGGCTGGAGATATTCTGAGCCTCATAACTAGAGCAGATAGTGGAAAATAAAAAAAAAACCTTCGCAAAATCCAAATAATTCAGTGTATCCAATTAAATGACACACAAATGAGTTGGCTTTTCAGTTAAACCTTAAAGAACCTCTCGCACCGTTTACTGTTTAGATTCCAGTACCTTAGAGTAGTTGAAAACTTTAAAACTAGAATTTGCTTTAAAGAAATTACCCTCAGCTTTGTCTTTTTCAAGCCCGTGCCAAGGCCCGTTGATTTCTAGCAAAAACAGGGAAACATTTACGTAAAGGAGATTAACAAAACAGAAACACATGTGAACTGAGGCCACCCCGGAAAGCTTTCACCTGTCCTAAGGGGGCGACCACACATTAAATAGTCTAATCTACTCCACTACTTAACCAACACATCACACAAACAAAGAAGAAAGAAAAGAACAGCAGGGAGAACACAAATAAAATACCACACCAAATCATCCGAGCCCACCCAAACAAAATTAAGAATCGTATTTCTGGAAGAGTATCGGTTTTAACATAGCTTTAAAAGGACCCAACTCCTCCTCACCCTTCCCCGCAAAAACTGGTTAGCCCGTTTTACTAACGACGGCGCTTCCCGCAAACAGTCTTCGGTGGCATTAAACACATCGTCGGGGGGGGGGGGGGGGTAGACTGGACCCTTTAAAATTCGGGTTTCCGATTTTAAAGTTTAACTGAAAAGCAAACTTATTTTTGTGTTATTTAGTTGAATACACTGAATTATTTGGATTCTGCAAAAGGATTCTTTTGTTTTCCACTATCTGCTCTAGTTATGACGTTCAGAATATCTGCGGCTGTCCCCACAGCGAAAATTCTACTATGACGCGGGAAATTTTTATCTAAACACAAACAAGGCTTTTCAGTGGGCAGTGGCGATATTGGTGAAGATTGCTTAGTGCCTGAACAAAAAAAAAGTCATAAATCTTTCTTGTAAGGCATATAACAAATTAGAGGTACCACAAATCACACGGAAATTCCACTATTTGAAAATCGATTATTCCTGAATAGCGGAACAACCAAGTAACGCATTTTCAGCGGGTCTTCAAGCCAATTTAAGTGAATAAGTGATGGGTAACTAGATTGTCCTATCCCAGTCCTTTTCGGTTAAACTTTAAGTATCAGTGGAGTGATTGCGGAAGTAGCTCGCATTGACATTGGAGGTACGACGGTCTTTTAATGACGGACTGAAAATACGGTTTTTTGCTTTACAACAAACCCTGCAATCTATATTCTATATCCGAATCACGCCAGTGATCCTAGCGAAGAATAAGAAACGACACCCAGACGAATCCTCAAATCGACTAAGATCATATGTAAACCAATGAACAACGTCTGTTGTAATGAGGTTCAAGGAGATTTCGGGTTGTTTTTAAACTTTTCGTTCCAAGATCTTAAACAGTAAATGAAACAGTTGCTTCCTTCAGATCAACTGTCGAGTATCTAACCCCTTTGCTAAAGTCGGTGTTAGTTCCAAGACACCGAAGTTTCTAAATTCCATCAACGAGCATGGTGAGTCATCAGTGAGTAATTAGCGTTGGGACATTCGTGAGTTCTGGAAATAAACTTGCAAACACTTTATGCTTACGATTAATTTGAATGTCCTTTTTCATTTTTATTCTGTATCCCAGTGGTTCCCAACCTTTTCCGTACCGCGTACCCCTAATCAAGGTTCGAAAATGTTGCGTACCCCCTTTTCCAGAACGTTAAAAAGACGATATATATTATAATAAATGATAAGGCAGACATGAGTAGAAATTTATACAAAATCAATGAGACACTTAAGGCTGCTTTTTAGCTAAAATTTTATGAAATCCCGGCTCTACGTCATTTACGTCAATATTTGTTTCACAGTCAGCCTGTTTCTGTGTATGGTTTTGACGTCCTCCGTGCTTTCATCAAATTGCATCGCAAATGTTTTCGTTAGCTTAATTCGTAACCTGAATGACAATAATTATCACTTGTTATGTCTTTGGTTCTTCTTGAAACAACATTGTTAGACACAGGAACAGATTTTACGGCAGTAGGCTAGCTGTAGGCTATTCAGGGGCGTCAAGCACTTGTTGGCAACACCTCTTCCCCAAACAGAAACGAGTCGGCGCGAAGCGCCGCGATTTTTCGTAAAAACAGTTATTTTTGTTTGAAAAACAGTCGATAAAAATACCTTGCCTCTCAAAATGTTTAGGCTAGTGATGCCTCTGCTGGTAATATTAGGCTTTCGGCAGTCAAAAGTTAGTTAGGCGAGATTTTGAAGTTACGAATTAGAACGATTTTGGTTCCTTCGCGTACCCCTTGCAAGGGTCTCGCGTACCCCTTGGGGTACGCGTACCCCCGGTTGGGAACCACTGCTGTATCCGACTCAAAAGATGATGCTGTGTAGGATAAGAATCTGAAATCTCGTCTCGCGTTGAAAGTCATCCAGAACAGAGGGTGGGTTTGCACGAAGCAAAAGTAACGAAGCAAGTTCCTTGAAAGTCCCGTAACCCTTTGCCACCCTCTAACCCCTGGTCATTTAAAAGAGCAATAAGAACCCTAGGAGAAAGATGGGATACTCACTCCCTAAACCTGTGTACACCGGTGCCGGGAATGAGTGTAAATCGGGTGACGGAGAGTGAGTATCCCCCCGAAGGAGACCGAACTTACAACCATGCTAATTAGACGAAGGGAAGAGCCCTCCGAGATCCGGGGTCTAGCCGACAGTCCCTAGCATAGGCCCATTGACGATCACTAGCTTCCCACGAAACTTTCCGTTCCTTTTCCTGGGGAGAAATCTGTGAAAAAAAATATCAACCCCTTCAGTGAGCGATCAACCCCTCTCCTTATTTGCATAAGGATCTAACAGAATTGAAAACCGGTCTCTTGGCGCGGTGATCAGCTGTTCCGACAACGTGGTTCCTCGTTGCGCCAGCAAGTAAGAGCGAAAACAAATTCAGTTATAAACCAGAACTCAGAGGGGAAGGTTGTTTGAGTTAGAGGATGAGCGTTGTGTGTTGCAATCGAGGAAACAACTTCTTTAGTCAGAACAGTTTTGGAAATAGATTTAAATCAGAAAATATGAGGTGCAACGGAAAAGTGAATAGTGTTCCTATGGTTGACAACACAGAGGAGATGCTGTTTGAAATGTTGATAAGAGATGGATATTGTTCGAAGCCACCACCAAGCCGACCCCAGGCTAAGACTGTGAGAAAACCTGAGCCTAAGACACAAACTAGATATTTGAGTTCAAATGGCTACTCTGGAGGTCAAGTTATGATCCCGGAAATGCCAGCTCAGAAGCCGGAAGCAACTTGGCCTAACATGCTTCGTAAGAAGAGAGAAGTGAAACGTCCACTCGTACCACCTACTTGGCCTATAAAGGAGCGTCCTTTGAGCATAGACCTATCTAAGGATTATTCAAAGCCATTGACTGTTGATTGTAGTGTTGAGTATGACCTACCGAAAAGTATTCGGCCACCTGAAGGAGCCGACCCGATTTTGAAGATTGCCTCCCCACGAAGACCGAAAAATAACCTGCCAACAGCAACTTGGATCCTACAGCCTGTAAATAACCATTATTTAGTTCAGTCCGAGGACCAGATTTTCCTAGTGCCTGCGGATGTCCAGCTAGTTGGTGTACAGGACGAACAATATGTTGACACTATTATCCTGCCCAATGGAGTTCAAACACCAGTAGTTTCGAATGATAGTGGAAGAGGCACGGATGGTTGCAGAAGTCCTATGGAATTCCTTTCCTCCCCAGAACCTATCACTGCAGTACCTGATCATTTCATGGTTGGGCCGATAGGTAAGTTATCATCCCTAATTCTAGTGGGGGGGGGGGGGGGGCTAGGGCTGATTTCGACTGTTGCCCACTCTGGATTTTAATTTACAGCAAGTGCCCGCCTGGCGCCGGTTGACACTTGTTAGCCTAAACACGTGTTAAACTAAAATCAGTATGTTTATAAGTTTTTGAAAGATGGATTGTCTAATTTATGGCTTGAACTGGTACCGGCAAAGCTGGTTTCGGCCGGTTCCGGACTGGTTCCGGACGAGGTTCCGGAAAGGATCCACAGTGGAGCAGGTAACCCCTCGAGCTAAGGTCACGTTTGGGGGAGGGGGCTAGACGTGGGAGGGATTGTCCAGCACGGTACTATTTTTTATTAGCTTTCAAAAGCCAAAATGCAAAGTAATGATGTTTCTTTAAGTTATACTTGAAAACTACTTTAATTTTACCCTAAAAAAAAAGTAATTTTTGCCCTGTCCTAAAGTTTACTGAAATGACGCCTCTTTCTGTAACTGAAGGAGATCGGGGAGTCTTTGGAAGGGAGCTGATGTTGGCACACTATCAGTATTTTAATTACAGATGTTTTGGAGGGATCTCTGTCATTAACAGTTGGTACTCATCTCGGTTTTCATAAGCCCTGTGTCATTTTACACCACATGATTCCTGTTTACATCAAATGCCTTAAATTGCATTTTGGATCATTCTAAGATAATAGTATATTATTTTGACTGGAAATTGCCGCTAATTTGGATTTACCGACATATTTTGGGCCAAAAAGTAGAAAATCCTCTCGAGAGATGTTTTTCAGATTTTGCGCCACAGTGGGGTTGTCGTTTGTTTTCGTGGGCATATACTAAGTGGGGCACACACACGCCTAAAATTCTCCAGGACCTAAGTTCCGCGTTTTTTTTACTATAGTGCCTAATAAAGGAAGCTTATTTTACTATATAAATCGTGACGCAATTCCGTTCTTGGAAGGCTTTCTGGTACAGACGTGGCTTGTTTTAGACGTCTTTCTTCATTGGACGTAGGCGAACTTCGTGTCAAAACTCGTCTATCTACTCTCATTTTATGGTACTGGATTACTCCGGATCGACTTGGTACAGGTTCGTCTGGACAGACACTCCTTTTGCATGCTGTGTTATCTTCTTTCATGTAAAAAATCGTGAATTTTGATGAAGGGAAAATTGTAATGGCTGATAAAGAGATCAAACATTGTCGGACTTCTCTCGACGTAATTCGACGAATTTTGATTCAGTAAATATTCGACAGAAATTCTGATTGTAATTAGGTGAATTTTTTATCGTAAAGTCTGATCATTAATAAATACTGTTGTATGTAGGATTCATCGAACGAAAAGCCACCCGTACATAGCAAACTAACTCTAGAGAGTACCGCGCAAACTTTGAAAAAGTGACACGCAAAAAAAAGATACAACCTCCCCTGTTTCCCAGGGTTGGTCACCAAAAGTAACTTCGTACACCCTGGAAAGTAACCCAAAAGTATCTCAAAGTAACCCAATGTAACCTAATGTAACCCAAAGTAACCCAAAGTAACCCAATGTAACCTAATGTAACCTAATGTAACCCAATGTAACCCAAATATCCCAATGTAACCCACAGTATCCCAAAGTATCTCTAAGTTTCCGTGAATTTCAATTGTTTCGTGAAGGAATTTCGCATCAGTTTCAAGATATTGCATTCGGCGCCTCGTCTCGTCTGACGAAAAGTTTGAAAAGTCACCACGCAAGTCTTGCGCACGAGGGGTTACTTTGGGATACTTTGAGATACTTGGGTTACTTTGGGATACTTTTGGGACAATTGCATGCCATTTGTGCGCAAGACTCGTGGCCCAATGTAACCCAAAGTAACCCAATGTAACCCAAAGTAACCCAATGTAACCCATAGTAACCCAAAGTAACCCTGAGTAACCCAAAGTATCCTGAAGTAAGCAAGTAACTCGTACACCCTGGTTCTTGGTGACCAACCCTGGCCTGTTTCTTCGATGTGTGCAGACCGCATCTTAGCTTTACTGGAAATTTCTAAGCCCGCAAGTTTGTCTCGCTTTAAATGCCCCAAGTGTGGTGGGCGACGCTACAAGTATGGCCCTATTGCGAAGCATAGAAAGTAGAAAGCATAGGTCTTGGCGTTACTCCTTAGTGTTATTCTGTTCTGCACCCGTATGTTGTGCGGTTTCATTCTCGTCTGTCTTTTGGATAATGTTTCTGTTTCTCGGAAGTTGTATCTGTTGGTTTGTATTAGTTTTACGATTTGCCCTACTTTGCATGGTTCTTGGAAAAGACTTCCTGCATTTTTTGTCTCTGTACTGTGTATTTTTTGGCTCATCAAAATGGTTTTCTACGAAAGCGTTCTAGCATTCCGAGAGCGTTCTTCTAGAAATTCCGTGCCAGTTTGTCTTGGAAATGTGGCATCATTGCCGTACGTCTTCTCTGTTTCTGCGTCGTCAGCGGTGTTCTTTATTTAATCGAACACCAGTAAGCCATGAAGAATTGGGTACTACTATTCTATGATGTACACCATCGCTTATTTGTTGTCTTCTCTGTTTTTGCGATACTAGTGGCGTTTTTGATTGCCGATTAGTTCGGCGATAGCGTAGCCGTTTGACTTTTTGGCGTTTTTGACGTTCGCCGGAAGCCGATAGCCGTAGCTGTTTCTTCTAATTTCTGTTTTTGTGCTCAACGGCTAACGTCTATCGCCTAAATTCCTGTCCATCGCCCATCGGCCTAGGACTCGCCGATAGGCGATGTACGTTGCCTCCATAACGGCTGTCGGCTATCGAAAACAGTAAATAAGCACGAATCGGCAAACTTCCTTCGTCTACCGGGGAAATTTCATCGGCGATCGAAAACGCCACTGTTGCTCCTTCTTTTGTATTTAGGTCGGGTACGATGGTTTCACGGTGTAAAGGGTATCGTCATTTTCGTCGGCGATACACCGGCCTTCTTGCCATGCCACTTGGGATGAGTTCGAACCTCCTGACAATACTTACTAAAAGCTACTGTCGTCCTTCTACCCCTTATTAAGGGACAGAAAACAATTTTGGCACTATTATCAGTTCCATAGGGAAAAGTTGAGATTTTTTCAGCTTCATGATGTAAGGAGAAAATCCGGTAGGGAAATGTTCATCGTGTTCTGAGACTTGACTCAGTGAAGTTTGTGGGGACGTGTCAGAATGGGGCCATTGGTGACTAATCGGAAATAAACCCTATGATTGTGCCTGATTTGGAGTATGGAGAATTGCCCTGTAAGGGAAACACTCGTATCACAGGACAGTAGTCGTTTCTAACGATATGGCGAGGACATAAGAGCCCGTCAGACTGAATTCCAGGAAAAACAGAAGTCTCCTAAGTCAGGACGAAATATTCCTAGAATTGTTTACCCTTCCCCTCCCTCCCAGGGAGCATATTTTCTCATAGATGCAGACGACGGAGGTTTTTGCATTTTTAATCTTCCAAACAACGAGGTTTCGGCGAAAGGGGGCGCGCTCGTCCCGCCTTTCAAAGCTACCCCCCCCCCCCCACCGGTCTGTCCCAACTAGTGGATGATTGCTCTTATCCATATCCCTTCTTCACTTCCCTTTTTCTGGCTTCGGTCAACAGTCTCCTGATTTCCCTGAATACTTTCCCCTTCGAATAATAAGGGGAAAGGTGGGGTGTGGTGGGGTGAAACAAAGGTCGAAATAAAAGGGTGAAGATTAACTCAGCAGATGGGCAAGCATCGGGGATTCAACCTTCGTCCCTGGGGGATTATGGAATCAAACTTTAGAGAGGTTTTGTTTAAGTGTCCTGAGTTAAGTCGTTTGGATTGTTTGGGGGTGACAAAGGGGGTGGAAATTTTCGAATGGAATTCTGGAAGGTTGTCATTTGTTAAAGGTTTATATTTTATTTTGTCTGTTAGATTTGTCTTTCAAGTTCTAGACCCGTGTTTTAGTGTGTATTGCTTCTTAGCTTTCGTTACAGCTGATTGAAACTTCCAAAAGACTCTGGCTTGCCTCAGTTTTTTTTTAAGTCTTCTCTTACCCTTGCTCACACACTCACGCAAACTTTCAAATCTCTACTAATTGAATATGAAAATGCTCAGTTGCAAGTGACTGCTCCCCTCTTGAAAACATGAAAACATATTAATAACAGAATTGTCTTAATTAATACAGTTAATAGCCCTTCCATTGAGAAAACATCACAGATTAATTTACAAAATTACATAAATAATCCATCCAAAGAACAACATGTGCGATAACCAACCTTTTTTTTACCAGCACTTTTATTTGGGTACTTGGTATATGAAGAATTTCCAGCCTGTTTCATTTGACTGCCCAATCCTTCTAATTGACTATGTATGCTATGCTAACGCGTGTTCACTAGACTTGGTCCCACTTAACAAAGGAAGTAAAAATTCAATTTTCTAATGGCACGTTTTCAGCAAACGCTCACAAAACATGTGGCGAAAATGGTCACAGGGCCCCTCTTCATTCAACCCTAAGGGTGCGTTTATTATACTTCAAGCATTTACAAAAGAGGGGGATCAGATTGCAGCTTTTATATTTAGAAGGCGATGGGTTTTCCGATGTCCCCTAAAAAGGATGCCTGGGAAATTCCAGAATATGTGATCCCCTCTCAGAGTAGTTGTATTTTGTCCTGGAAAGATAAGATCAATTGAACATGTGCGGGAAATTGTTTCTTTTGTGTTCTTCGATAAGACGTGTGCACAATAGCCAAGTCAATTGAAACATGTTTTGGATTTGGAATGCAATTAGTGACTGCACCCAAGGGACTGTTATGTTTCACATGTTGCTGTGAACAAGCCACTGTGGGGGGGGGGGAGGGGTAGAGGGGGGGCTCTTGTGGCAGGCATAAGCGTCGAATGGGTGGAGGGATACTGATTTTTGAAAGTTGGAGGAGGCTGGGGAATGAGAACCAGGGGAACAATTCTTTCAGCTAAAAAAAGGTGAAAATATGGTGAAATAAAATCTATAACTAATAAAGAGAAAATGAAATAACGGGAAATGAAAAAAATGTGCTGAGAAGGAGCGATCTTGACTTGGAATATAAGACAAATTCTTTTTGAATAAAGGTCGAATTTATACAAGGGAATTAATCACTGAAAGGTGAACCTGATATTTTTTTGAATTGAATGTAGAAGTCTAGGTGTAGAAAACAATGGTGTAAAAAATATAGTAAATATTCGACAAATTGTAACGAATTATTCCGCAGAGCAACAAAGTATGCCCCTCTAGAACTTTGCGCCACCTTTGAGGCTTTGATTAACATGTGGTGTAAATGTGGTGCCTAATGTTCCACGCTTTTTCTAACGTGGAACAGAATAGCAAGTGTCAGACGATACGGTGCGACGTTAGGACAGGTGGTTAGAATTAGATAATTTGATTGCTTGGAAACATTTGCTTGCCTGTGATGGTGTCTGGAACAGATGCTACTCTTTCGGTTTTGAATTACGAAATTGGGCCTTTTGTCTGGGACTTTCCCAGGCCTCTGAATGATCGAGTCGAGGATTTTGTTTGTTGCTATTCGATTTGTGGTGGAATTTGGTTACGGGATGAATCTTTTTACCGACCAAAAATCTGTCATAGCTTACGGCAAATTTGTTTTGAAACGGTTTCCTTCCCTGATTGGTGAGAAAAGTTTAGAAAGTATCTGAATGGCGTACGGTAGTTTGGTTTTCCTTTTTGCTAGTTCAGACAGTCAGCTCTGAAGTACTTTACTACCCAGCCGTTGATCTATGACTCACAGAAGTTGTTGAAAGTAACAGTGAAATGCTGGTTGGAGTGGCAAGCTCATATCCCTAGAGAATCGATGAACTTCTGGGGGATGGGGGTCATTAAATGTTTCCTAACCTGGCTCGGGCGTTCAGTTTCATTTTATTTTCATCACTAATTTTAGAATTTAAATATTTACACGAATCCCGCAGAGCACGAAAAGACACTAAGTACTCTTGCCCGTATGCTTTGTAACGAGAACGGAAGTCCAAATTTGCTTCAGCCAGGTGACAGAGAACTGGTTGTTCGAACCTTTTAGGATTCCATTTCGTCATGCCTTTCTTTGAGATTTTGTTTATGTAATATCGTTCGCGCAATCGCTTCTCCTATTGTGGCTTGCTACCAGCTGCCCCGAAATGACACCATACTTCTTGAGGGGCTATGCGGTACATAGTACCTGTAGGGTCACTGTCACTGGGACCAAGCCGGGCCCTGTCCGCCATACCCCAGCTTTCGAAGGGTCATATTGTAGAGTTGGTCTCCGAGGATTCTTATAGCTGTGGCGAATAAACAAGGTTAGAGGGAGAGGGTAACTAAAGGATGCCGAGCAGGCCCGTATCCAGGAATTTATTTCGGGGGGGGGGGGTGCCCGTGGAATTTATTTTGGGGGGGTTTGCCCACGGGTCGGACCAAAAAGTACAAAAAATACCTAGATCAGAGGTCAAAGCCTACAAAAAACTATTACTTTTGTGGGTTTCGGGGGGGGGGGGGGTCGAAACCCCTAACCCACCCTGGATACGTCCCTCATGCCGAGGCTTTTACTCCACGAGTTTTTGGGGACTCTTCACAGCTTCGGGTTAAAGGACTCGTCTTACCTTTATTACTGATTCGCTCTACGCCCCTAGACGTTCCAGCCTTTCTCATTTCGGACTTCCCATTTCCGAACTTTACTACGCGGATTTCTGGATATTTTCGCGGATATTTTCGAGGCATATCGGGCCCCCAGTTGGTGTTTCCGAGGAGCTCGTTGGTTAGAAATACCGGTAATGCAATTTTTACGCGTCATTCGTCAAAACCAAAGGGGCCCTGCCAGGCTGAAAACACCTGGGACGAGTTTGAAATCTTTAGGAAACCAAGCAGAGTTTCAAAGGAGTCACTTGTGTCATGATATTGGGACAAAAACTGTATCTACTATGACTTGTGCTTTAAAGGTTGATTCGTCTCTGGAGCATAGGGTATACGCCCTCGAAATAGGAATCGATTGTGGTGAAAAAAGTTAATCTGGCTTCTGGAGCATTGGGAGAATATGTGATCCTTATATGAATATTTCTGTTTGATACTGATGAGCCAATCGGTGTTGTCCTTTGGTGGCCATTCAGGGTCATAGCCGCCCGTCATTGTCCTTGTTTACTTCCTTGTCGCGTTTCGACTTGCTCAGAATTCTGTGGCACAATAACAGTTGAAGCCCCTCAAAAACAGGATGACGTAAGAATAAACCTTTCCAAGATTTCGCGAAGCCAAACTTGTTCTTATGTCCGAAAGTGTTTGATTGGTGCCCTACTTTTTCTTTATATTTTCACCCTGTTAGTCTTAAGGCTAGAATGCGTTTTGCTTTCCCTCGTTCAGAACTCCCAAACAACAAGATCAAAGATTTCGATGGGATCCCAAAAATTTAATATTTGACTCAGACAACTACGTCCTGACTACGTCTTGTCTACGCCAGATCCAGTCTTCGCCAGGCTAATCATCTGAGAAAATTAATTTCAGATATACCTGTATAAGCCATATTTATTTTGACGATACTGATCGAAACTACCTGCTTTACTTCTGCCGAATTTCCGTTTTCGGCCGAATTCCGAGCGAACTACTTGTCCAGCCAAAAAAAGATAGTTCAGAAACGAATTCAGCGCATCTCCTTATCCCTATAAAGAACGTCTAATCAACTTCAAATAAAATTTTACTTTTAACAAATTTTCCGGTTTCGGCCAGATTCCGGGCGAACTACTTGTCCGGCGAGAAAATGGTTTTCACCATCGTGTTCAGCATGTCTTCTTACCCCTAAACTTAACATCTAATCAACGTCAAATAAAACTTTTGCTTTTAACAAATTTTCCGGTTTCGGCTGGATTCCGGGCTAACGACTAGTCCGTCGAGAAAATGGTTTTCACCATCGTGTTCAGCATGTCTTCTTACCCCTAAATCGAACGTCTAATCAACTTCAAATAAAACTTTTGCTTTGAACAAATTTTCCGGTTTCCGCCGGATTCCGGGCTAACTACTTGTCCGGTCAAAAAATGGTTTTCACCATCGTGTTCAGCATGTCTCCTTACCCCTAAATCGAACATCTAATTAACTTCAAATAAAACTTTTACTTTTAAGAAACTTTCCGGTTTTGGCCGGATTCCGGGCGAACTACTTGTCCGGCGAGAAAATGGTTTTCACTATCGTATTCAGCATGTCTTCTTACCCCATAATCGACTATCACATTAGCTGTTTCAAAATATTTTGTTTGTCCCTTAATTTAAACCCCCTCCCCCACCCCTAAATGTAGGGCTACAGTGCCCATCTACGAACTTGACCTTACTCTTGACCCAAAGAATCCTCACACCAAGTTTCATCAAAATATCTCATTCCCTTCGAGAGTTATCGTGCTCACAGACGGACGGACGGACAGACGGACAGACGGACAACTTTTGCGATGTCATAGGTATCCGTCACTAACGTTTTGGGATCCCAAAAACATACCTCCGTTTCTTCTTGTTTCTGTTTCAAATTTTTCCGTAGTGGAAGGGCTTGAATTGGACGTTCTGATATGGCTTGTGTTTTTAAGTGACAGAAGTGAACTTACGTACGTCATATAATTATTTGTTAAAGGTTAAACTTTAAGGGTCTAGCCTATAGGCCTAATGCTTGGTCTCACCGTGATATTTTCTTAGCAAAACTCCAGCCTCTGTTCTCTCTTCTCCTTTTTTGGGCTACGGCTTCCCTTCTACTCGGTGAGGTTTATACTCACTCTAAATGACTCTTCATAATTTAATTATTCTTAATTATCATTCATTATTTAAAATATTTTTTAATTTTGTTTTATATATTTTTCGCGTTGTATTAATCCATAATTTATAATTATTATAATAAAGAGGACCGGGGCGTGTATTCTTGTGGAAATTGCACATTCTTGTGTAACCATTCTTTCATTCCTGTCTTATCGTTGCACCACAGTTGGCGTGACACCTAAAACGTGCATTGCTATCAATATGCAAGCATTTCTTTTTTACCGGTTTCAAAACTTCGTTCTAACTATCAGGAAACCTAACCCAGTCTGGAGCTTAGCCATACTTTGAAATCTGAGTTTAATAGGTTTTTGCCAATTCGTTTTGGCAACTTGTTTAAATTGCGTCTCAGCTTCTCGTAATTTCAACTTTCAGCCGTCTGGGTTACGGCTGGTAACTTGTAATGGTACTTTCAGCTCAAGTTAATTGCTCAAGTTATGTCACTGAATTTTTATCGTGTTTACCTTGATAGGGGTCTCTTGCTTTGTCCTTTTGAATGTCTGTCTGTCTGTTTGTCGAATAGGATTGTTACTTTGTCTTGTCCTTGGTGGAAGTAACGGTAGTGATTTGCAGGATTTATTATGAAGTGAAGTCAATTTCAGTTTAAAGTCTGAGGTGTGGATACTGAAGTCACTGCCTGTTAATATCACATGTGATACTTTCCTGCAAATAATAATACAAATAATTGATTTATAGCCTAATACACACGAACAGCGTGAAGGCAGTGAAGAAGGGAAAGAAAGACAGAGGTTATAACAGAGAAAACACTAATACAACAGAATAGACACAAATCAACAAACCAAATGGATGAGCAAGTGAAATATAGATGGGCTTTTATATGCTTTAATCTTGTCATGAAGCTCCTGGAGTTTCGCCCTTATATCAGATTGTGAAAGATCTATTACTCCACTTAGCAAGTTGATACTTTTTGGTAGCAAATGTCGACTCGTCTCCCTACGAAGGTCTATAGAAGTACATGCCAATTTAGTTCTGGAATGCGGATGCTCAAAGTAACTACTTCCCGACTGCAACCGTTGTAAATAAAATTGTGCGACATCTTACTAAAGGTGGAAGTAGATTCTTATCAGTCGCAAATATTATCGGTTCTGTTCCTTGTATGTGCATTAATTAGGTGGTCTTAACTTTATCGACCTTGTTGCTGTGTTGACCTTGTAAATCGTCAAACTTCCTGGTTCCACAAATGCTCCTTCCCATGGCATAATTACGGCATAAATTGATGCCTTGCGAATGTCTGCCTTTCTTAACTTCATTGATTTTCGTCTATACATCTATTGGTCCTGCAAGATCTGCACCATGATTCCTTTCCGTGGCGTAATTACGGCTTGTCTCCAAACGCATGGATTGGAGTGTTCATAAGTTCCAGTTTGATTCTCAATATCTTATATTGATGATTTAACCTTTTCTGGGACCGGTATTTTTTTGTGCAGGCCAACACTTTACTGCTCGGCTGTGAAACAGGATATCTTTTATTACCTGCTGATTCGATTCACCAGCCCCTGTGGTGGGTTACGAAAGAAAGGGGAGCTATTCTACTCGAGGGGTTAGTTGATTGATGGACCAAATTAGGGTTTTACAATTTGAAATACCCCTGTCTGTTTTAGCAGGATTTCCCGAAAAGGTGGGAATTCACCAACCAAAGGAAACCATCATCTGTTGTTAGCAATACGGGGGAAGAATACTGCCAACAGGAGGAGGGGGTTGTTTTGTAAGGGGAACAAAAATGAGAAATATTCCAGTGCCATTGGGGATGGTGGGGACAGGAAATGTTAATGTTGAAAATGTTAATGAATGTAAGAAAAAATCTGTGGGGTCATCTGGAATGTGAGTTTGGTTTTGAAGGGGAAATATGAATTTTGTAGAGAGTTAGGGTTTCGCAGAAACTGTTAAGATAGCTGTTCCCGTAAAAAGTAGAATGGATAATGACATCAATCATGCTGTATGTAACACAGCTACTTTTCTGTAATTATGCCAAGTTAATAGATCTGTAAGTTCCGAACCATGCATCAGAAATTAGTAAAAAGCGGCAAGTTTGCTTAGAGTGAGATACATTTGTAGGATAGAATGTTTGAGTATGACCAAGTAGCAATAACCGTAGCCAAAGCTGAGCTTTTGAATAGTCAAAAGACCGTTGTCACGATTCTTCTTCTTCTTTAAACTGAGCAAGACCATTCGCAAACCCGTAAGATCCCAATACTGTGCACCTTCTGGTAATTCTGTAGGGCTTTCTTGGTATGCATGCAAGTTTCGGTGAATTTGTTGGCCGTGGGACAGATTGAGTGACACGAGCGTAAATTTGTTCATGGGAATCTCTTGCTGTGGAAGGATCGAACCTCTTTTGAACCTATATACAGTAAAGCAGGGACCCATACTGTAATGACTGGCCATTCATGGGGCGTGTCATTTCCTATGCTTCTATGTTGCTATGTTGCCCGAGCCTCACCTAGTTTCCAAAAATTCCACTTGGGTCGAATCTGCGTTCTTGCTCAGATAGAGCCAATCCCGGGCCTCCTTGGACGTGAGACCAAAGGGACTCCTCCCTCAAGGCAATATTTTTATCCCCGTGGTCATTTCTCGAACTATCTGACGCTCGGTCAAGAGCGCATCAGAAATCTCTTATTGACAAGCCCCCTGAATGGCGAGTCATTACAGGAAATTTATGGGTCCCTGAGTAAAGGAAATTCGAGATAAAAGCGGTTATCGGCAGAAGGCTAAGATACCAAGAGCCTTCGGATCGAGCAGGAAACGCCAGTGGGGTCGGGGAGGATTTAATTTCAGCTTTGGTGCGGTTGCTGTTGTGTTGACTAAACTATCGTGTGCGTCGACGATTGCTGGGTGAAAATATAATTACTCACCCCTTTGCCTTGTAGCCTTGCTAGGTCACTCAATATTAACCCCCGTCTAGCCTTAACAACCATGGGAAACTCTAGCCATTTTGACCAAAACAAAAACATCTACAAGGCATATAACAATACTGATTATGCGAGGTCTGCAACCTTGTTTACACTATCCGCAAATTGAACAGGTACATTCCCCTTGTTTATTCTCTGTGCTAATGATTGCGTAAGCGAGCCTTTCGCCAACCTTAGAAATGTAATGGAAAAGGGTCTGGGACGAACATTGGATTGTATACTGTGTGAATCCGAAAAGTCAGTTACGGAATCGAAAATGTATCCCTCCAGCCAAATCGTCCAGCCTTTGATGGCTACCCTTGCAGATTTTTAATTGGAAAACGGGATGAGACTCTTCGATTGTTGTACACTTCGAGTCGTGCAAATTTTGATTGCCTTTTGAGGCCTCTGAATACTTATTTTAGTATCTTATTGGGTGAAGTCTTATCCGTTTTATTGTTTCAAGAACCATTACGACGAAAAAATTCTCCTACACTAAAAATATATTATAATTTCACCATATTACGGAGGGGCTGTCCACTTTCGATTGTGGTGTACACAGAGGGCCTTGTGCCCCGCGCCGGCTAGCACAGGTTGTCACGTGTTAGAATATTAAAATCAACATATTTAGAAGCGTTGAAAGATGAATCGCTTAATTTGTGGCCGACACCGGACTCGACACCGGAAAGGGTGTACATCAAGTTTTGGGCAGTATTTAACCCCTCGCATATTGTGTTAAAGAATGGGAAGTTAGAATGTCAGTGACTTTTATAAGTAAATATATAATTCTTAAATACATGCTATACACTTGAGTCAGCAAGGGACAACTAGGACTATCGACCCCTGTTTACGCCGTCAGTTGTGATGGGTCGAGCGGGAGTAATCCAAACAAGGTTAGGCCGGAAACCTTGTTTATACATTCCGAGCTCAATAAGGTGTTTGCGCTCCGTTGCTTGGGCCATCGTCCAAAACCGTGAGCGATTATAGAATAGGCTTGATGTACTTGAGGGTATAATTATAGTTAATAGTTTGGAGAAGTAAACACGGAACAAGAATCCATGATTTTTGATTTGCGGGAACTAAACGGAGGCCTGTATGCGGGTTTGATAGCCGTTTTTCTGTAGAGAAAAATAACAATTAGTTTTTCAGAGACAGATAAATTTTTGAGAAGAAGAGTTTGCGAAACTTTTCTCCAGTACTGCACAAATTGAGAAAGCAAATTGACTATTTTTTGTAGTGATTCCCGACTATTCAGGTAGGCTAGAGGCAGCAAATTGGCGAGGGGTTGCCCACTCTCGATTTTAGTGTACAGCAAGTGCCCGGTGCTGCGGTGCCCAGCCGGTGCCGGCACCGACTGACATCAGCCGGCACCGGTTGCCTCGTGTTAGAACGTTAAAATAAGCATGTTTAGAAGCGAAATCACTTAGCTTATGGACGGCACCGGTGCCGGCACCGCTAATTTCGGTCGGTGCCGGCCGGTGCCGAGATAGGGTGTACAGCAGGTGCCGGAGAGTGGGTAACCCCTCGCAAATTGGCTTCTCCAGGAGTCAATTTGAGCGATTGTAGGCAGGGACGTATCCAGAGGGGGGGGGGTTAGGGGGTTCAAACCCTCTCCGAAACATGCAAAACTAGGCTAATCGTTTTTATAGACTTGAACTTCCGATCTGTATCTTTTCAAGTATTTTTTCTATGGACTAGGTCCGACCCGCAGGGAAAGCCCCCTCCGAAATAAATTCCTGGATAACGGACCTGATTATAGGGCTTAGTGTTGAATTTTCAGAAAATACAGATATCATGTTCTTGGATTTCTGTGCGTCTTGAATTTAGTTGTTACTATTTGTTAAGCATTAAAGTACACTGTCTTCATTATGCTTTCACTTCATTTGAAACAACTCGTAATTACAATTATAGGACTTTGAAGTCTACAAAGATTATCGTAATTTCCGAATCGGTTTCGGTCAAAAGAAAATATGCTTTTAGGCAGTCCAGTCCATGGGCAGTCTGAATATTACCTTTTGTTTCGTGTCGAGCTCGAGTTTAAACGGTAATTATTATTTGCACTTTTTATTCAGGGGTTGGATGCTTCGTTTGGAATTGGTACACCTTAATTATTGCGTCTCGAGAGCGTCGTTAATAGCAGATATTCTTTCTGTGAGGAATACTTCTCACGTTTGTAAAATGATAAACATTTCTTATTAAGGGTCTACTTACTCTACCAACTCTACTTACTACTACTTTCATTTCACATTACAGCAACTGAGAGTAGACAAGGTGAGAGCAGGGAGGAGGGGTATACTAATTCATGATACTTCTGGGACATAAATACAATTTTGTCACAAACTTGGGTCCTAAACACTATGACTTTAGCATTGCGCTCTCACATGTTAAACTGATGTTTAGCTTTGATGTGCCAGTCGACTTGGGTAAAACAGTGGACGTAACAAGTCGAAGTGCAGCAAGCCCGATGGACAAGTACCTATCCCCTCAGCCATATCTGTTCTGCCCATTGTCCGATGTTTGTTTTTTCTGACCCTTAACGTCCGCTCCACGCCCATACACTACCACATATGCCTTTTGAAACTTCGTTTTCGCTGTAACACTAGTACACCCTAGTAAGCTCGATGACTAAGTACCCATCTCCTGGACTCTATCTCATCTGCCTGATTTTCTCTTTTTCTGAACCTCGAACGAATGTCTCTTGTTTTGCTGCCACAGTAGTACATCATAGTAAGCTTGATGATTAAGTACCCATCTCCTTGGCCCTATCTGGTCTGGCCATTGTCCGATGTTTGAATCTTCTGACCCTAGGAACAAAAAAATTATCCTGTCCGCCTTTCGGCTTCGTTTATGGACGGAAGATAGGCCTTCCTAGCAACAGAAATTGATCACGTCATGCCTATTGTATATCGTGCCGGCTCAGTCTTTTTGTGTAGGCCAGCTTAGGCCTTAGGCCAACGAATCTAATATTTTCTCCGTCTTGAGAAAATAATGATAGGTTCGTAAGTACTGGTAACATGACATTGCTTTAGGAATGAATAGTTTATAACATATCGGTCAGATAATCTTATTTTAATTTATGTTTCACGTAAAAGCGAGGGGGGTCGTCTTCAGAAAATAACGAAACGAACAAGTAAAGGGCTGAATGTATTTTAATTGTTGTCTCAATTAAAATAAGATCATAAATTGATCTTAGTTCTACCGACGTGAGAGCAATTCTGTCACTTTTTAAATGAATCATGCACGAGTAATTTGAAATGGAATTTGTTGCCATGTATGGTATATATATGCTAGGAAAGATAGGACTACTTATTTGTATTTACAGTTAATCTAACATGATCGATAAATTTGACAGTTGACGTCGTTTAATCTTCCAATGATGCCAATATTTCATTCATCAGCGTCGTTAGACTATTCTGATTATTTAAACCCTAGGCTATTTGTCTATTTTATCACCTGTTGTGAGATCACAAATATTTAACTGTGATAAAAGCGTCTAGCGGAGATTACTGACCTCCAGTTTTACTTATCATACATAAGTTAGCTGATTTACCGGATTAATCAAAGGATAGATTTAAATCGTAAACGAGTTGGTCTGCAGATCTTGAGATAACAGCATGGTAACGAAATTGCACTGGCGCGGAAGCAGTTGGTTAATTTCCCGGTTTCTGTGTTGATTGAACATTGTCGCCCGCAAAAGTGGGTTATAATATAAATAAAAGAAAAGAGCGAAAATACTTAAGGCGGGAATTCAAGAAGGCGCATCAACAATATCAAAACGAGTAATAATTGCTGTGTAGGGTACATGACACCTGTAGAAGTGTTGGAAACCCCTTGCAATCCTTTCGCCTAGGAGATTCCCGCCAAAATTTGGAAGTATGAATAGATCAGAGCTGCTGGTTACGCCATTCGCAAACATTAGTATCGCGTCAACAAATGCCTAGTCCCGTACAGTTCCCGGAACAACAATTTCTGCGTCAATAGCGAATAGGCTTAAGCTGTAAACAGCGGATGTTGAGGCCGATTTGGGGCGTTATAATTCGTCCTTGGGATCATTGTGTTATTTAGGAATGTTTATAGGTTTAATGAGTTGAACGTTAATTGTAACTGCAATTCCTGTTGCCGCATGGCTGAAAAGGATGTCTATCCGGGGGGGGAGGGGTATTATTTATTTATCTCACTCAAACTGAGGAGATGTAGCACGGTTATAAATGACCATCTATTTGAGCCAGTAGCTTTCTGGAGAAATAATGCTTTCTTTCTTTTCTATATACTAACTAAACGCAACAAGACCAAAGGTTTCGACGGGATCCCAAAAATTGAATATCTGAATAATTGGGTCCTGTTATCTCCTGATCAAGTCTTCGCCAGGCTCCTTGAACATTTTTACTTCAAAAATTCAAATTTAAAACTTGGACTGTCGAAACCTAAAAAAAAAACTGTTGCTATTATATGTGGGGGATCGTGATTTATTCTTTGGGAAACTAGTTTAGAGAGAGAAAAGTGGAGTGAAAAAAGAGGAACGGGGGAAGAACCAGTCATTGGACTAAAGTCCATGTCCAGATGTATATTTATGTGTACAACACAGCTGAATAAAAACAAACAAGAAATCAAGAGCAGGCTTCCTATTAATTTATCCGTCTTAATTATTCTGCCAAAGCACATGAACAGATAAAGTGAACTGACGAAATAAAAAATAAGGAACAGATCCCAGGGCTAGCTGTGAAAAATCCCCCCCCCTCGTACGAAAATGTTTACCCACACTGAGGGACACCAAGAGCGAATTCTGGGACGACAAAAACCTGCAATAGGAAATGTGACGGCATCGACTCTTGTCTCCTGTGTTTGAGTGGATGGGGGGGGGGATACCTAGTCCTGACAACGAAACGCGTTCCGGTCTAGAGAGCTGTCTGAAGTTCGTTCTTTTCGCTTGGATGTTCTTGGAACTCGTTATCAAAATCGTTGGACCTTGCCAATATCTCTTGACTGGTCGGTCTCAAAGAATGTTGGCAGCGGAATATGAAGGGAAAACTGACCATTGCAGCATGCCAGTTGGAATATTAACTGGAATCTCTCGACTTGGCGATTAACTTTGACGTTAAGTTCCCGTAAGGACAGATTTTATTCGGATATTTGGAGGTCTTTCTTTAGCCTTGGAAACAGTTAGGATTGGACCGAATGGTTTTGCGAGCCAATAAGACACGTTAAAATTGTCCCGTGTTCCGCGTGATATCCCGAAAAATGCATGTCAATTTGGTGTCATCTTACAGTAATTAATATTGCCATAATTAACGTAATTAGAATTCGTGTTTCCTAAAAGTCTTGCGTAGCAGCTAGTTACATGCGTCTTGTATTTTTCCGTGAGACGAGCTTGTGTTCAATTAAAAACATTGTTACTTCTTATTTATGTTAAGACTTTATCACCATTTCTGTTGACGTTAACTATTTTTAACTTGTATGCAAGTTACGTGGCTGAATATTCTTGAAAATGAATTTTACTGAGGCGGAATTGTATTTAATTCAAATTAGGCTACTACGTTTTAGTTACTATCGTATTTCTATTTCTGCCGACTTGAAAGATCTCTAACTCGATGTGCAAGTTATATGGCTGAAATTTACTTGTAAATGACTTCCTCTTTGAATGACCTTCCTCTTGTCTTGTGTTTTTGTGCCCAGTTTGTCACGATTTTTTGTCTGTTTCTTTTATTTTGGTATCCCAAAACGTAATAATGACCGAATATCGACTTCGTCAAGTTTTTCCATCCGTCTGTCTGTCCGTTCTAGTGAAGCGGTTGATTAGGGACATATAACATGCTTACGGGGTCTGGGCGAAGACCCGGAATCTACAAGAATTGTTTGTCTGGATGAAATCCACTTTCTAGATCCCGTCGTAACCTTTGGAACTTTTTCGAAAAAATGGGCTTGGTTTTATCGTACGCTTGTCTGTTATCTTCCTCTAGTTTTTTGGGGAATTCTAGGAACTGAATTTGAGATGATTATCCACCCTCGTTCCCGCGATTCTTCACTTTATAAGAGTATCCTGTCCTGTCACCTCTTTTAGTAATACATTGATTATCACGCTTGCCACGTCTATTCTCTTTACCTGCT
Organism: Branchinecta lindahli; assembly: GCA_023053555.1. NCBI lineage: Eukaryota > Metazoa > Arthropoda > Branchiopoda > Anostraca > Branchinectidae > Branchinecta > Branchinecta lindahli. The sequence goes on along the minus strand of JAKZAO010000005.1, from coordinate 8,879,944 downwards.
CCCGATCATTGTTTCCGAGGAGCTTATTCATCCGGAGACAGTTTAGTCAAATTTTGCCAAGTTTGTCATCCAAGGCAAGGGACATGGAAAGAGGCTAAACATGTAGTTTACTGTAAGCATATCTGAGTTCTAAAGTAGTCAACTATTTCAGAACAGCAGAAACATGATGTAGTGCGAGATGCCCTTTAAGCTGAAACCGCTTCTCTTTGACTAGCTGAACTGTGAAAACAGGAATTCCGCTACTTATCTTTTATGACAGCCTCCACCTCCCATTGGCGTCTCGCTAGGTAGTCTTTCATAGGGTACAATCATGCATTTACTTTTTGCGTGGCTCCTTTTTCATGCCTTAAGAATGTCCAAGTTGGGTAGGGGCTGATTATAGTATAGGGGTATCTGACTTACCACTGACGAATATGCTTGCTTTAGTGACGCGTCTGTTATATCTGTTTCCTGTATTGTTGGTCTGGTGAAAGAATATGAATAGTTTGTTACAACATGAAAGGTAATGAGCGTGTTCGACCCTACTTACCATAGTTACTACGCATGACGTCATGCATTTTGGCGTCACGGCTGGAACGCATTTTTGAATTTTCGGTAAAATGTCACTCCACTGCCAATAACGTTACAGCGATCCGTAGTTACTACGCTCCCGAGCATGGTAAGCAAATAGTTACTATTTCGAGAAGGCTGGAACAGTCAGCGTAGTAACTTTTCGTGAGGTTGGAACGGAAATAGTAACTAATAGTTACTATTGGTAGAAGGGTGGAACACGCTCAATTCAAAAACGTGAACGTACAAACAAAACGGCTTTTTCATAGTTAACAATCTGAACTAACCTGTCCATATGAAATTTAAAGATGCTACATAAACTTTCTGTTTACCTTTCCAAAGCAATCGCGACGCCGAAACTCAAGTATGTTTGCCTTTTTCTGCTGTGTTGCTCTTGGGGTTCAAGAAATAAACCACAGAGAAGCCGAAAGTCCATCCCTACGAGGATTAAACCCGCAAATAGAGAAGATAGAATAATGTTATATAACTGGTAATTTTTTTCACGGCCATAGTTACTGCTTTTACTCTTTATTTTCTTGTTTAAAAGAAAATTGGATTAGTTAGCTTGTTTTTTACGGAATTTTCTTTTCCCTCTCCCCGGTTCCAAGAGGACTAGTTTCTGTTAGCCTCACCGTCAGCACTTGGATGAGACATTAAAAAAATAGATCCACAGGTTTGCAGTGGAAAACCTGTCATTGCGTCCCGGGTAATTGAGATTTGACATATTTCTCAGCAGCAAAGAGTGAAAGTCACCCTTTACCCTATGGAACCGACTTTTTACTATGTCTACACAAGTGTCGAGCCTGAGGAAATAGGAGACTGTTACTCCACTTGGAGCGCTGAATTGTAATAAGGCCAAACTGAAACCTGGCGTGTCTCTTTGGATTTTCTTGTTGTCTTCTTGTCTTTTTCGTGTGTTGGAAGAATCAGAAAGGCTGTAGGGATGGTAAGCACTGTATTTCTTGCAGAAATAGCATTTTTATATTTCTGCTTTAAGTTCTTGGTGGATGTGTGCTAGAGCTGAACTGGAACAAAATTTCACAGTGACGGGATTTAATCCAAATTTAAATTTTTGTTCCGAAATCCTCAGCCCAACCTGACCGGGAATCAGATATACAGAAAAAAATTACTCAAATCTGATAATTCACCTAGAGTATCTAAAAGTCTAATTAAAAGCTGACATCCGTCTTGGTCATTTTTATAATAACTTTAAAACTGCTGTTTTCGGGTTTTACTTTGACTAGTTGGATTCATCCGTTTTAAGTCATTTTTTGTATTAATGTAACTAACAAACCTGCTGTTTCTTGGGTTTTATTATAACTACTATAATTTATCAAAGCGGTGGGGGGCTAACAGTGGTATAGGTTACGGGCGGTACGGGTGTAAACAACATACAGTGACAAATATTCTTGCGAAAAGTCCTACCCTTCTGGGTATCGAATTTCCACTTCTGTTTTAAATTGAGTTGGGCTTTATTGAATTGGTCTTGTACAATCGTTACTTGGAGCTGTGCGCCCCTTCTTTGTTCGGTCCCTTTGTTCTGACCGAAGGTTGCTCGGGTTGCAAATATCTGTGAGCTTCTGTAGTTGCCAGATGTTGTCAAGAATTTTGGAATCTGAAAAGTCATCTTTGGGTCGAATGTCGGCCTAAGAAATTGAGATAAGATGCGCGGGGTTCATCTTACATTTACTAAACAATATGTCATTAAAATTGAGAATGAGGGATTTACCGTATAGGTCACTCTTATTAAACAATTAAAAGTTTTGAGGTCCGAAGCAGTAGACCGCAACAGTGGTTCTTAGGATAATTGAGTCTGAGCCTTGGTATTCGGGGATATCATCTGTATGCAGTAGAGACATGCTTTTTGGACCTTGGTTAGCTCTGTTAGGTGCCATTTTCGGCCACTTACTGTTATGAGCCATCTACTGGCGAGTCAAAGTAGTTCCTTAAAGCAAAACTGAAACCTACTAATCCGTTTTTTGTCAATCTCAATAAAGAGCAAAATCATAGTCCGCCTCTTAATATCGTAATTCTAGTATACTATTGGTAGCCTGGACTTCTATTTTCATAATTTGATTTCTCAAGAATTTCCAGGAACATAATTGTTGCTGCAATGAAAAAAGAATTGTTTTACTTTAAAAAACAATTTGCCTGTAGGCTACAGTTTTAGCACGTAGAAAACCGGGGCGGGGGGGGGGGCGCTCCTCATCCCCTTGATGCAGAGGAGGCCATCTGTAGGAATCGAATGTGGCCTACTTTCTTGTTTATTGAAAATGTGTCTTTAAAACTTTAGTGACGAAATTCCAGATGCTGTTTAGTGTTGTGTATCAATTCTTGTTTGTATTGTGTTAAAATTAAATTTTTGTTATCATTTTATCTGATATTTTCTTCGTACATTTATTTTTTCAGTATTTTGTTACTCCGATCTACTACGTAAGCAGGTTACAAATTGATTATTATTATTTCTTAAAGGACACCTGAACAATGAAACCATACTTGAACACACCATGGATAATGCATTTACAGACATGGCCACGGAGAGCATTCATCTCCTGAGTGACGTTTTCAAAATAGGGGTGTTCGTTTCTGGAGGTTTGCACATGCAGACTCCAAGACAAGAACGCTCATTCAAATCTTGTCCAGCGCTGGCCGGATCGTATTGGAATATCTTCTAGATGTATGTTTGGGCTTAACTGGTTAAAAAATATTCCAGAAGAAGGGTTGATTGGAGACATATGTTCATTTCTAAAATTGTTCGGTACTGAAATAAGGACAGATGCAAAATGGAGCAAAAATCATAGCTTGGAAACACTATTTCGTATTTGGATTGGGTTTTCTGCAGGCAATGTTAACGGAAGTCATACAGATAGGGATGATACTTGGTAGCCTACTCTTCATTCAAGTGTCCTTTAAACATCATTATTAGAAAACATCCAGATCTTCAAACAGAAGCGAATTTGTTCAACACTTCTGTCCTATGTGTTGTTTGTCGGAAGCAGAGGGGGAAGAGAATATAAAAAAATTGTTCGACGAAATTGAAAATTTTCTATGTCATAAGTGGTACGTCTGTAGCTGAAGACAAGTCTTGGTTGATATTGATAGTTTATGTAAGATATACATAAATAAATAAATACAATCGAATATGTGTATGATAAAACGAAAATGAGCGTGCAGCCATGAAGAGCCGACTTTGAATACTTGCGTACCCTAATCGCAAACTAAAGGGAATAGTGCGGAGCGTTTTTCCAACGTCGGTTTTTGCCTCTTAATCTGAAAGTGACTATCTCTTGTCGCTCCTTTATCACCAACGAGAAGGGCACGTCTCGCCTCGACTCTTAAAAAATACTCTTGACAAAATTCCAGATCGCCAAAGGCTCAGGAAAATAGAGTTCAATCACGATTCCGTACCTGAAATCCGCTTTGTCACATTTTTGTACCGGATAGGTATGCAAAGTGAGATCTTGTCTACCGGAATGTATGCTTTGTAACGGTCGTTTTGAGTTCCTCGTTTCGGAAAGTTGATCCCGGAAATGGGGCTACTGGGTTTGAAATTCGGCATATGATTGTTTGTGAGGATCTGTATTTTGTAGGTTTCCGACCCCCAGCCGTGGGGGCGGGAACCGTTGTCCGTCCGTGGCTGAACAGGTTAACGCGCCGAACTCACGAGCGAAGGGTCGCTGGTTCGAGTCTCGGTGGTGCCGACCGTTTGGTGTACGGCGAGGGTTAGTGGCGTTTCCCCACAAGACAAGCCAAAAGTCCACCCAGCTTCAAATGGATACCTAGAGAAATCTAGAGAAAAGCACGAGAAGCGTTGGATGATTTGCCCCCAACCACGCATTGCACTCCCTTCCGAGGGCGGAGTATCATGAGATCGGCACCTGGGCTTGCGAACCTTAACCGGTTTGCATGCGAAAGTTTGCTTGCTTTTGCTTTTTTTTTTACCCCCAACGCTAAGGAACGGTTTCGTACATTTGTACCTGATAGAGATAGAATACGCCGGGTATGCATGGTAACAGTCATATTCAGCTGCTTGTCTCGGAAAGTTGATCCTGAAATTTCTAGAGGGAAAGGGGATTAAAATTCGGCGTAAAGTGCGAACTATCAGGGTCGGGCACTCTCGGACCGGAATTCGTGCCTGGATTTTCGGCACTATCATCACTTCCATACGGAAAAGTTGTGATTTTTTCAACCTGATGACGAAAATGAAGAGAATTCAGCCGGATAATCTTTTCCGTGTGTTCGCACTATTGGATCTTCTGTGGCATTCTGCGATGGTTGTATACTCTTGATGACTAACTCTCCTTGCCGATGCAAAATCGCCGGTTACCTAGCGGTAGAGCCGGAAGCGGCACCACAGCTTTGCCCAACGATCGCCGTGATTGGGTGACACAGGACTTAAGTTGTTGAGTTTGAGACGTTTTCTCGTTCTTCCTGAGGATCAATGGCGTGTTTTCGACTTGGTCGTATAGTGTATTGTCCGAGGTTTCCTGTCTAGTTGTTTGCCTGCACCAGGTGCCTGGTCGGTTTTTGTTCGTTGCCCTAGGATCACGGTCCAACCAATCAAAGAACCGAAATAGAAGAAGTCCGGATTCCGGGAATCACGTTTCTCATCCACGCTTCGATGTAAGCCAAGTCTGGGGGAGAATCCGTTCGAATCTGAAGGCGCGCGTTTACTATACCGTGACCGAGCTACGGCTTCGCTAAAAAATGAGCACGTGCTTTTTTTTCTCGTATAGCAACAGCCCAGCGACTAATCATTCATGAGTGAGGTGGGAGTGTGATTAATTTTGAGCTTGTCGGAAAAAAAAAGAAAGAATGCATCTTGTGAAGTATTTAGGATTAGAGAAGAAAACGGATAAAACCATGTTTCATGGCGGTAGATCGATAAGTCAGCTGGAATTTATTCCAGCGTTATTTCGGTCCAGGTCCGTATCCAGGAATTGTTTCGGGGGGGGGGGGGGGGCGGGTTTTCCCGTGGGTCGGACCAGAAAGTACAAAAAAGACGTAGATCAGAGGTTAAAGTCTGTGAAAAACGAAGATTTTCGTATGTTTCGGGGAGGGGGTTGAACCCCCTAACCCCCCTGGATACGGCCCTGTTTCGGTCCTTCTTGGGGAGGGTTCACTTCAGGCCGCAGCCAGAAGGATGAACCTGTAACAGTCGCTAGAGTAAGCATCAGCTGACTTACGTGTTTAACGCTATTAAATGTTATTTGCAGGCAGCTTCGACTGAAGGAATACACAGATAAATAGAAACGGCAGTTGATTATGTGTGACGGCCCAAGAGATGGTATCCTGTCCGTTCATGGGACATTATTTCTTCTCTGGCTATTCCGTGTAGCCTATCTGGCGTTTTCATTAGCGACTAAAGTACACTCATTTCTTTGTCGCCGAGATGGAACTTATGCTTAGATGAGCATTATTCTTCGGAATAACCCTTTCAGAAAATAAGTAGTTAAAAAAGTTAATTGGAGCCCGCCATGTTTAAGTCGGAGGAACAACAACAACACAAAATGGAAATATTTCACTGTACAGTTCTTGTGAATTAGTCGTCAGCCAAACATCAATGAGTAACGATGATCAGATATTGAATAAGAAGCAGTAGGTAGTGAAAGTAAGTAATAAGCAAGTAGTTTATTTTTCACCCGCCATTACTTTTGCTTGTCCTTTAAATCTACAGGATAATAACGAGACACGGCGGAGTTACCGCCCTTGGTAACAAATCTAAAAATGTTTATAGTTTGCCCAACCAAATCGGGATTTTGGGCTCACTCTAGCAACAGACATCTTTTTATTTGAATTCGAAAGTGCAGCGTCAAGAAAAATGTCGCTGCCTAACGACAGGTGTCTGACGAAGAGTTTTCATTGGTTCCGATAAGACATGTCAAACATTTTTCGTGGGTTTTAAGATAAAGCTCCGGCCAAAGAAAGCTTAGGCTTAAGAGATAAACGATCTTGACAAAACATTAAGTAACTAATCTTGAAAAAAAGATCGTAACATATGTAAACACGAGGATAGAAAACCGGACCGATTTCAGGGTTCAATCTAAGATTAATAAGAGCAAGCATAAAAGCAAATGCGAGAAAAGTAACACGTAAAATGGCTTTTACGATTAGTTTGTCTCGGGTTTAGTTTCCAATCCACAAATGATAGTGCCGTATTGTTTGTCGTAAACTGATAGCTTAAATCAGTTTCCAAGTGCAATAGAAGTACCGTACGTCAGCTCTGGTAGAGCTATTGGTGAAGACCGGTCATATTTTTCGTGATGAAAATTCCCGATGAAATTTGTTCGAAAATTAGTCATATGAAGTTGTATGTTTTAGTAGCAAACAGCAATAACTCGTGTTTGCTCGTTTAAGTAACATCTTTTTTTAATCGTCGATGTTTCTGCGGTAGATTAGTAGAAACGAAGAGTGTTAGTTTTTGTTTCTTCATAAATTTTCGGAAATGCCGAATGCAATGATTGAGAAACAAGAACTTGAAATGGTAAATGCGAGCCTCTTCCACCTGGCCCATCCGGCCTTTGTACGTCGGTCTTGTCACCCCTCACCCCTGAAAGGAGGGTTTTCCTCAACCTGAAACCCTATAAGAGGTCCATTCATGAACGTCTAACTTACACCCTTGGGAATATGGAAAACCGTAGCTGTCCACCCCTAGCCGGGGTTTTAAATGACCCGCATGCTGCCACAAAAGCCAGATCATAAAATATCCTGTACACGTTTCCTGGGTAGGTGTTTGCAGCTATAAAGAGTCAGGTATACTGTACGAAAAATACGATTCCAGAAATAATAAGATTAGTAAGCGGTTGGTGTAAGGCCGATTAAAAAGCAACACAATGAAAAGAAGAAAAGTGTAGAAAGACACTAATAATTCTGTGAAACTAATATACATAATTCTGAAGCAAAGGAGATAATACTGAAACACCCTGTATAGCCTGTATCTGTCGGATGTATGAAACACGATTTACAACATCTGAACGGATTCTCTGTAAACATTTGCAGATCCTCTGCTGAAATGAATTTTAAAATGAACTACACACAGTTCAAACTATATTTAGATGAATCTAAATATTAATTAATTACTTTAAATTATCGCCCGCTATCTAACTGAGTTTTGGAGACTCGAGTTGCAAATATTTACAACAGCTGTTATATTACTTGTACAAACATAAGTTTAAATTCTCAGAAAACTACTCCCAACTTTCGGGTCGAGCCCTTTCGCCGTTTTGCCGTCTTTGTTACTAAGGGCCTCCCTTTGATGTTTAAGTTTCGGACACGGTTCGTTAAAGTTAGCAATCCCTTGCCCGTGTTTATTATTGAGATTTTGTTTTTACAAGGATACCTGTTTCAGATAGGTATCTAAGTAGGTATGGGGCTGTACCTAACCTTTTTGGGGTGTGTTACTTGGGGTAGTAATTTGGCGTTGGTTTGTTAAGATGTGGAAAAGGCTAGGTTTGGTTTCAGAAATGGAGCTGCGGGATAATTAGTTTCTTGTGCCGATGCCAAATTAGTAAAAAGGGAGGCCAATTTTAATTGAAGCAACTCTGTATGGTCCCGCTCTTATGGTCGCTTAGGGGCAATGGTAGGAGATGATGAATGAATGAATCTATTCCCAAAAAAGCCCGTGATAAAATTTTAAAAATTTTGATTGGGAGGGGCGTTCCTGCCCAGTATGTGAAACTTTTTGCTTACTGGTTTCGTAATCAGAGGTTTAAGGTTCGGTGGGGTAGTGAGAATAGTGATAGTTTTGGCCTGGTCAATGGTCTTCGACAAGGTGGAGTGCTCTCCCCTCTTTTGTATGCCATATATGTGGATGGGCTATCTACAGTCCTTGTGCAGTCCAAGGTTGGATGTTTCATTGCTGGTGCTTGCTTGAACCATGTACTGTTTGCTGACGACCTGGTTTTATTGGCACCTTCTGTGTATGCACTAAATCGATTGCTTGAGATTTGTGATGCTTTTGCAGTGGAGCATGACATACAGTTCAACACAAAAAAAACACTAGCTATGGCTTTGTTCCCTAGAGGTTGTCATCTTCCTAAGCTGCCAGTTCTGTTGTCGGGTAGAGTTATAGAGTACGTTGCGGATTGCAAATACCTGGGTTTTGTGATTACAGAGAAACTGAGTGATGATCTACAGTTGAAACAGTTGGCTAATGCGCTATGTAAATATGGTAATATGCTCCTTTGGAAATTTAGTGATATTACTTTGAGTGTTAAGATACATCTATTTCGTACTTATTGTAGCCAGTTTTATGCAATTGCCCTTGTGTGTAACCACACTAAAGCTGCGAGGTATAACCTTGAGGCTTGCCACCGTCGAATTTTTCGTCGCCTTCTCCGTCTAGCACCACTGGCTAGCACGACGCAGGCTTATGTGCGGAATTCATGCTCTACTGTGCCGGAAATTGCGCGTAAAGCTCGCTCATCTCTCCTCACGAGAATTATGAACAGTGATAACTCTTTGATTCGGGTTGTTGCTCATCCGCTCCTCCATAATCGCTGTACATGGAAGCATTTGCTTTCTACAGAGTGAGGAGTTTGTAGTTTTTTTTTTTTTTTTTTTTTTCGTTTTTGTTGTTGTTGTTGTAGTTAGTTATGGCTTTGTTGGCTGAAATAAAGATTAATAATAAAAAAAAAAAATAACGGAGTAGCAGAATTTTATGGATTGGTTTGATCCGTTTATCAAAGGTTTATCACGCGGGGAATGGCGTTGACTATTATATGGTCGTTTTGGACATGTTTGGCGGAATAACACTGTGTTCCCATTTCCTAGCAACTTTTGCCCTCCCCCTTCTCGCCTTTTATTTCGTCTTCTGTTCTAAATAATACTGACTCCTCTCGGACGAAATGAACCACGAGGACATTAGATTCAGATCGTTAATGCTACGTCTTGGATTTTTAACACGACTCGAGAATTCTGGCACTAGTCTCTTACTGAAAAGTCGTTTAGGGGGGTCGAGACTCCCGAGGAACGGTATTTTGTTACGCTGTAGTTCACTCGGCATTCAGTTCGATCCTTTTCCATCTTTCAGTATTAGTACAGGAAAATGAGCTCCAAAAACAGGTCGACCCCAAACAAATTGCAACAGAAATGATTTTTACACCATCTTGTAGAGAAAAAAAAGCTGAACAACATATCCATTTTCGCATATCCTCGCTCGACGCAAAATAGGTGTTTTTTGGCTTTTAATACATTTTTTTACATATTTTGAAAAAAAATGTAAAATTTCCGTGGTTGTCCGTTAATCTTGAACTGAAGTACGATTCAAATGCAAAATGACAAGCTGAAACCGAAAATGAAGTCAGATTTGGCGCATAAAGCACCAGAAAAAAGTTAATGTAATTTTTTCAGCCTATTTCGCAAAAAATGACAATTTTCAGTGTGGCCCGATTTTCTTGAATTAAAGTGCTTTCCTGACATAGAATCACCAGCTGAGACCGAAAATGGAGTCATGTTAGGTGTCTGCCGTGCCTGAAAGAAGTTTCGTAACCATAAATGTGTCATCTTTACGTTTTTTTAGTAAAAATAAGAAAATTGTTAAGAAAAGTAAAGTAGGAGTCAAACTGCTTTTCAATGCTCAATATTTACAAAACAATACAACACATCCAAAGTTCTACATACTGAGTCGGTTTTAAGAACAAAAATTACGATTTTCGTGGTCGTCTTTTTTCGGGACTGAAGTATCGAGGGGTTGCCCACTCTCGATTTTAGCGTACAGCACGTTCCCGGTGCCGCAGTGCCCAGCCGGTGCCGGCACCGACTGACATCAGCCGGCACCGGTTACCATGTGTTAAAACGTTAAAATAAGCATGTTTAGAATCGAAATCACTGAACTTATGCCGGCACCGGTGCCGGCAACGCTAATTTCCGTCGGTGCCGGCCGGTGCCGAGATAGGGTGTACAGCAGGTGCCGGGGAGTGGGCAACCCCTCGTGAAGTATGATCCGGATGCAGAATGACAAGCTGAGGTCATATTTGTGGTGTATCTTCCACCAGAAAAAGATTCACTATCAATAATATTCGCCGTTATTATTTTTGTAAAGACATTTACTCAGTACTTACTATCCATCAAAATGATCGATTGTAGAAAAAAAAAACATATACATGAGCTGGCCATTAGTAGCAGAACCTTCTTGAAGACCAAATAACTTATCCTTGGGAGAACGCCCAAAGTAAAACAAAAATGCAGTCGGATAGAAAATTAGTTATGATCAATCAAAGTAATAATATTTTTTTCCTTCGCGGTTTATCCTGAGACCTACCTACCCTACTCTGAACTTTATTCGATATTTCTGCCATATCGGAATCTAGTAAAGTTTGGCGAGAAAACGTATTCCTAGGATTAATAAAATGCATATGACATATTATTGTTTACAAAAATTTTTACGCATTGTGCACCACAAATCAGATGATTCGACTTAGCCTACCAGCAAGCCAAAATCGGATCCAAAATCCTGGGTTCGAATGGAACACAGCAATCACTTATGGTCGAGAATCACCCATTGAAATAGTTTACTCTTTTCCCCTCAGTGACTGATCTTCCAGCTTTTGAAGACACGTGTATTTACTCTAGATGTAACCTTTGACCAACCCCTGTGTTGGAAATTCATGAAACTGGTCCAAACAGCTTCACCACTTTCACCAGGAAGCGGACATTCAGTGTTCGACCTGAAACTTGGAGGATTCCACGCCACGATGAGCTTATGATGCTACATCCTGGAGGAGTCTGGACTGGGAGTCCGGACTCGGAAGATGTCTGGACTGGGAGTCAGGACTCGGAAGATGTCCGGACTGGGAGTCAGGACTCGGAACATGTCCGGACTGGGAGTCAGGACTCGGAACATGTCCGGACTGGGAGTCAGGACTCGGAAGATGTCCGGACTGGGAGTCAGGACTCGGAGATGTCCTTTCAGCGGATAAGTGATCGCCAGAAGCATAGCCTACGTCGCCAGGTAATGATTGACTCGGCGCTATACGCTATTCTGCTTTCCACGACCATCTGAACAGATCATGGAACTTTTTCACGAAGCTGATGAACAAGGAAGTAAATGTTGAGGATGTAGCATGTAGTCATTCCTTAGAATAAATACTGGAACTGATCAGGACTGCTACAGTATCGGATGTCAAAGCTGTGGTTCCAGTATAGGGAGATGCTTCGGTACTGCGAAACTTCATAAAAATTGAAGGATCTGGATCATGGGAAGTCTGGTGAAGACACCCTTCTCCTGATCTGTGGCGTCGAAAGGAGGAGACCTGAATAAGCTCCAAAGGGAAGATTTCGAAAAAGTGACAACGACAAGTTCGTTTGTTCACCCAGAACAGTCACCATCAATGGTTGATGTAGCAAAATAACACAAGTACCGAGTTTTTTTTTCTTTTATCAAGTTTAGGAATGAACTGGGGAGCTTGATCCTCAACTGAAAATCGAGGAAATGGGATATAAGAATCAAGATGACTTCTTATACCCGTTAGCAAATGACCTTCAACAAGCTCTGCGCATGCTCTTAGAATCGACTTAAAATCGACGATGCTCTTAAAATATACTAAGATCCCAAAATTCGTGGAGATCTTATGTTGATGATGATGAAACTTCTTTCTGGTACACTAGACACCCAGGTTGATTCCATTTTTGGCCTCAGCTCGAGATTATATGTCAGGCTAGCACTTTCGTTCAAGAAAATCGGACCAGTGTGGAATTTTGTACTTTTTCAATAGTTGGTTGAAAAATGACATTAACTTTTTCTGGTACTTTATGCGTCAAATCTGACTTCATTTTCGATTTCACCTTGTCATTTGCATTAGAATCGTACTTCAGTTCAAGACTAAAGGACAACCACGAAAACTGAGCATTGAAAAGCAGTTTGTATTCGTACTTCACTTTTCTTAATCATTTTCCTGTTTTTAACTAAAATTCGAAAAGATCACATATCTATGGTTACGAAACTTTCTTGATTCCATTTTCGGTCTAAGCTCGTGATTATATGTCCGGATCGCACTTTCATTCAGGAAAATCGGGCCAAATAAAAAATTGCTTTTTTTCGTGAAATAGGTTGAAAAAATGGCAATAACTTTTTTCTGGTGCTTTATACGCCAAATCTGATTTCATTTTCGGTTTCAGCTTGTCGTTTTGCAATGGAATCATACTTCAGTTCAAGACTAGCGGACAACCACGAAAGTTTTGTATTTTTTTTCGAAATACGTAAAAAAAAGTCATTAAAAGCCAAAAAACGCTTATTTTGCGTCGAGCGAGAATATGCGAAAATGGATATGTTGTTCAGCTTTTTTTTCTCTACAAGATGGTGTAAAAATCATTTCTGTTGCAATTTGTTTGGGGTCAAACCTCCATTTGCCTGTACTATATGTCTCTTTACCACTAAATCGATAGTCTAACGGGGTGGAAAACTTGGTGGTCCCTCACTCGAGCGAAAAACGATCAAATCTTCTTTCTCCTTCGTGTCTTTTGACTCTAAGAATAGGTTGAAATTGACTTAAATCTTCTGGAACTAGCTCTCCAGGAGATGTTGCTCCTTCGTTAACTTAGAAATACGAGATTAAGAACGGGGAAAATCTGTCAATGCGCAATGACTGGTTGCCCGTGTGACCAACGGAGCTTGGCGGGGAAGTGAGCGTTCCATCGATGCGAGGTCCGGGCTCTTGTCCAGGATAAGGAACGGACGAAATTCCAGGAGTTAATTTGTGGGGGGTTCCTTCCTACTGAGGAGGTGAACATGATGAACTTATTGTCGGATTTCTTCGAGTATGCCTGTAATCAGGCCCGTATCCAGGAATGTATTTCAGGGGGGGTTGCCCTTCGGGGGGGGGGGGGTTGCCAGCGGGTCGGACCAAAAAGTACAGATTTTAGATCAGATTTTAAAGCCTACAAAAAACGATTAATTTTCTGGGTTTCGGGGGGGGGGGTTCGAACCCCCTAACCCTCCCTGGATACGGCCTTGCCTGTAATATGTAAATATGCCTGGGTATAGGGGGGCGTGACCTGGCACCCTGACCGGTTCTATGTTTCGAGATTGGACCAGTTTGACAAAGCCATGGATCTTTCTTAGCCTCCTGAGAACACGCCGTAGCGAAGCCGATTATCCCGCTGAAGGGATGAATGAATTTGTTGCAAGAACAAAACCAAGGGGTCGTGACCAAAAAAAAGAAAAAAACAGAACCACTATCTGTGGACAAACCAACGCGTGCAAATCTAGCCTACTTGCGAATATCCTCCATATTTGAACTTCCAATCTTTTCTACTAACCATTACTCTCGTGTAATTCCCACCCTTAGTACTTCATCCCTTAGATCATTCAGACTTTCATATTCACACTTAGAATGGAATACACCCTCGTCCATCTTACCTTACGAAAGTGTTGTAGCCCGTAATTAAAAATGTATTAGCAACTGTCTACAACAGTTTGTTAAAGTTTAACTGAAAATGGCCGCAATAGGACAGTCTAGTTACCCATCACATTTACTTAAAGAGGCTTGAAGACCCGATGAAAATGCGTTACTTCGTTTCTCGCTATTCATGAATAATCAATTTCCAAATAGTGGAATTTCCATGTCAGATTTGTGGTACCTCTTTGCGCTTGTACCTGTGTTGTATGCTTTGCGAAAACGCTTTACGAAAAATAAGTCTTCACGTAGTGAGCTACCTTTCGTAAGCTGATCACTGGCCACTGAAAAGACGCGTTTGTAGCCTATTGAGATTCAAATTTTCCACGTCATAGTAGAATTTTGCGTTGTGAGGACGACCGTAGATCTTCTGAACGTCATACTGGAGGAAATAGTGACACAATCCAAATATTGTAGTGTGTTCAGTTGAATGATACGAAAAATAAGTTGGCTTTTCAGTTAAACTTTAAGAAAGGGTTAAGTGCGTCGCAGATTCAGCCCGACTTGATCTCTATCTTATCACATCTTGGAAATGTCCAGTCCCTAAAGTCTTGATATATTAGGTCATCATCCGTTAGAAGTTGGATTAGTTGCCAGGTTATGTGGGAGTGTGACAGTCGCTGGCATGTAATTCAGAACGAGATCATTTTCTCAGGTGTGGAAGCTTCCGTCGCAACCTTCTTCAGGAGAGTCACATCACCCTTTTTTTGTTTTGTTGAAACTGTGCTTCTGTGCTTCTTGATTACTGTGCTACCTATGTCGTATTTCCTGTCCTATTCTGAAATGTGATTAGATGATATAATCGGATGCAGGCCTTTTTTTTATTTGTTACTTTCGACCGTGACATCTTTTTCTGTCGTTGTAGAGGAAGCGCGTAATTGCAGTACCACCAAGTCTTCTTTTATAATCACTCGGTCTTTTGTCCCTGAAATGTTGAATTTGGTCCGGTATATTGGCGACAAGGTAAAAGCTCGAGGCAAAATGTAATAATAAATAGTAAAATATTCTGTCCTCCCAAGCAGCATTCGGTTATTTTTGTCCCTTGCAAGATCGATGTTTTTGTTTGGGGGGGGGGGATATGGCGACAATGGTCAAGTGTAGGGCCCAGTTTCTCAAAACTTCGTAAAATGCCGGTGAATATCTTTCCCAGGTTTTGTCCGAGGTTAAGGCAAATACGTGAACATGTCCGTATCCAGGAATTTATTTCGGGGGGGGGGGGCTGCGGGTTGGACCAAAAAGTGCAAAAAAGACAAAGATCAGAGGCTAAGGCCTATAAAAAACGGTTACTTTTTTATCTTTCCGGAGGTTCGAACCCCCTAACCCCCCCCCCCCGGATACGGCCCTGTACATGATTCTGTCACCAGAGGTCACATTTCCAGTCATAGGATGGACCCCTCCCCCTGACTTCCTAATATTGAATCCGGTTCTGAATGATGGTACAAATACGGTAATTATATTCGGAATCCCATATGGAGAATTGGAAACTTATGAGTGGGGGGGCATCCCTGCTGTCTAACAGTTGCCGTTATGTTGATGTCCCCGTAGTATCGATACTACATAATTGGCCTATAAATTCAGAGGGGAGCGATTGCGATTATGTTATGGACAATATGTCAAGCTAGCGTACTGGCTTTTGCTTGGTTTGGGGGCACTGTGACATTTGAAACAGCAATGTGCCATTTTTCCGTGGCAAAAATGCTAGTTGTCCCCGAATCCGTATCATGTCTTTTGTAGCTGCAGAAGTTGTCAACTGCTTTTCGAAACCTCAAAATTTGGAGACGAGTTTTTATTTTGTTGTCGAAATAAGATCATCATTTACCAGTAAACGCCACCTATGGCTATGGGACGCTAAGACTCTTAGCCGAATGTGTTCGAGCCATTGTGGTGTCGGTCATAAATTGGGCGATTCATCTTTGAAACGCTTCCAACCGGTGCCGACTGGGACGGCACGGCACCGGGCTCTTGCTGTACGCTAAAAATTGAGAGTGGGCAACCCCTCGGTTGTACCATTTGCAGTGAGGAGGAATTCATATCCAGTGCGAATAGCCCCTGTCCCCTTTGCGGGGAAAGTCAGGATGACCTAGCCCACTTGGTTGCACGGTGTCCCGAACTCTCGAGGTTAAGGGAATCTTGCTGGGGGGAAAGGGAAATACTGTTTCCTGATATCCTGAAGAGCGCATCACCAGCAGCAATTAGTGCGTTATGTAGATTTGTAGTGAGTAGTATTAAATTAAAAGTTGATCGGGCGAGTGTAGTTTAGATTATGCAGTGTGTTGTAAGAATTTATTATGAAGATTTATATTTTGTTGTTTTGTATATGGCCCTAAGGCCTTTAAATATATTATTACTATTATTGATATACACCAATAGGTGCAAGTTAGCATCGCACCGTTTAGGCTCCAGTGAAGTCACCTGA
The DNA here is from genome assembly GCA_023053555.1 of Branchinecta lindahli. Classification (NCBI taxonomy): domain Eukaryota; kingdom Metazoa; phylum Arthropoda; class Branchiopoda; order Anostraca; family Branchinectidae; genus Branchinecta; species Branchinecta lindahli. The sequence goes on along the minus strand of JAKZAO010000005.1, from coordinate 8,863,585 downwards.
AGCAACAAAAATCTCCTAATTTCTTTTTCAAAAAGAGACAGTGTTCACCTCAAGTAATTGATTTAGGATGTAAGTTACGCGAATGAATGCCTCTCCGGCGGAATAAATTAGCCGTTTCCGCAAATTTGGTTGTTTGCGGTTTTCCTCCTACCCCTTCTTAGTTAGGGTTGGCTGAGACCTAGACATGCTTGAACATGTTATCGGTCGACTCGGGGTAATGCTTTTGTTGGACAAGCTTCTAGGGATGGAGGGCGTAGGAAAATACACAGAGGGGTGTATCTTATTCTCATGGTAGTGTACCTGGTGACCGCTTGGCAACTCTCATTTCTGTTTTCCGATATGTCAAATTTCTTGTATTACAGCTCCATGCTAGTTTTTGCATTTGCCGCGTTTGGCTCTTTTCGAGCCGGACCAGGCGGGAGCCTATTGCTTCTGAGTAGTTCATTGTTCAGTAATACTGGTTATGCAATCTTTTCCGTGTTTCTTATTGAAACTGAGGGTGCCGAGCGAGACTGGAGCAAGCCCACTCCTAGGTCTTTGACCCACCTCTTTGTCCAGAGCCTTCTTGAATGCGTCAAGTGTGGGGCTGGGATAGTTCATTCCAGGGGTTGACAAACTGTCTGTTCGTGTATTAACTAAGCTTATATTCAGTAATGCATAAAACGAATACGTCAGCTACGATGCTTTGCGGCTACCAAAACATCGTAGCTGACGGCATTCGTTACCGAAGCATCGTAGCTGACGTATTCGTTTTATGCATTATTGAATGTATGTTTCTCAGTCAGCTTAGTCTCAAGGAGTATTTAACTAAACTTAATTTTGTTTACAGATACGAGTGCGACAGACCGTCGCGCGGAGCTCTCTGCCAGTATCCCATTCCTTCCCAGTTACGCCACCTTCGCAAACCGCCAGCCTCTACTAGTCCCTTCACAGAAGCCACCCCACCACCAGGCGGTTCACCATAGAAAGTCATATTCGATGGACGCCCAAGGGCGCCACCCGAAAAGGGGCGCCGCAGCGCACCCGCGCATGAGCAGTGCTCTTGATCTGTTCGAAATCGAACGAAACGCGTCACATATCAATCCAGTGTTGTGGACTTTCGGTCCGAATTCGATAATTTATGTTTAAGTTATTGACCCCTATTGGGGAATCCATAATTTAATAAACGGAGGAATGTACAATTTGTGCCGGAGTGGGGGAAACGCGGCCTCGGTTACGGGTTGGCGTGGAAGTATCCAGTGATTAAGGAGAACCCCAATGTTCGATTTTGTGTACGTGTTCGAAAGCTGCTTATAGGGTACTTTTGTCCTAGACGGGGTTGTTCATTGCTCCGTTTGTTATGTAATGAATCCTCTTATACCGCGGTAACTAATGTATAGAAAATATTCTTGCTCGGCTATGTGCCTTTACTGGGTAGTGATTTTTTGGCGTGATATAACATTTATTTGTGGGTTACCAGTCTTTTCTTACATAATCGTAGTTGTTGGTTTTAATGTGTGATCTCTTTATACTAATTAACAACAATACGTGTTTTAGATAACCTTTGTGAATACCCGTTATCATAGAGACGTAGTATCAATAGGTGGACAAAGGGGAAAGAACGCGGGACAGTTTCCCTGATGGCAAGCTCCCTCTTGTCGCGATATTGATACAATGTCTAGTTGCAGCAGAGCCCTAGAATATTTCGTCCGTGTTTTATCTTATTTTGGTGTTGAGCCGCGATGTGGTGTAGGCCACTATTATTAACGTTACAACAAAAGTCCTTGTTTTTTCGCTTAATTCTTGCTTTTCTCGAGGGCATGACAGTTCAGCGATTTCCTCTACACCTGCAGGGTTCTAAAAGTCTCCAGTAGATGACTCTTAGCTCGCGAGAGCGAGGACTACATGGACAGGAGTATGTACTGTCAGGAATTTTGTAACGTTTACACAACGATGTGCAGCTTTAACAGAAATAAGATTACATACTACCTGTTAACGCGACAGAAATTTTGTGTTATGAGCCTTTGTGTTAAGTTTTTGCGTAAATATGCAAAAGCATGGTTTGCAATGTTACTTTTAGCGAAAACATAACACTTCAAAGGCCATAACGGAAATATCATGTAAGTTTAACAGATAGTGTGTTATCTCATATCTGCTGAAATAGCGCATCCTTTTGTAAATTCTATGAAACTTCTAGTAGTGTATGCAGTGACACGCCCTCGGAAATAGCAAACAGTGATCGAAAAATCATGGGCCCTTGGTTTTGCACTTATGATGCGGTGTATTGTTGATGGACTTAAATCCGGATTGAATTGTGTTTGAAGTTCAGAGCTCAGATATAATTCGTTACAGGATCATAGAAAATCGAAAAGTTCTTTGTTTTCATTTCGAATTTCGGTGCAGATAGCGAATTGCAGGAAGGGGTGACCGAGGTCGTATGGGAAGATGAAAACGCGAGTTTCTGGATGCAAAGCAGTTTTGGGCGCCAAAAAACCTGTAGCCTTATATTTTGACTTTAAAACAGGTAGTGCGCGAAAACCGCTTCGCACCTAAAAATTAACGTTGCGATTGTTGCTATGGCCTCGATAACCTTACCTGTGAACACTTCTACTGGTCTTGTCAGCTTTTTGGCCTTTACAATTTTGATCTGAAAATTACCTAAAATTGCTTTCCGATCAAATAGTGGTCGTCGCTGATTGGCCAGGAAGAGCATTACCTCCCACTGTTGCGTTTTTACCGAGGTTATACTGCATCATAAGTGTATAGAGTTGGCTTTTCAGTTCCGAGTTGAGCGAACCATGCGGATTATTCTCTATTTCTCCGCCCTCGCCACATTATCAGCATCCATCATACAGAGATAGCACAATAGATCCGTACGTCAATAAAAAGAAAAGAGAAGCTTTCATTTGTTTAAATTGTAGGAGAGTGCAAAACATCGTCAGCGAGGTTCGCACCTTTTTTCTTCTGATGGAATGAAACACGTGTTCTAAGAAAATGTTGATGATCGTGATGATCACCGGGGGACTTAGGAACTAAACCGCATGGCGGCCCTGAACTGGAATGTAGAGAATTGAGTTAGAAAAATATTGGCGAAATTTTTGGAAGCTCTGTTAAGCCCACGTATTTCTTGTGTTCATTTCGTACCGGTTTTAAACCTTGTGATTTAATTGTTTGAAGGTGATCCTGGAATTTATAGGCCATGACCTATAGTCGAATTACCCTTCACATTTAACTTGTTGAAACCGGCCTTCCTTGCGATGGTAGTCGTTTTCAATTGAAGCCGGAAGTGATGGGGGTGTAAAAGCTCGAACGTCCCACTTGCAACAATAGCCGTTTTCGGTTGCTCGGGATTTTGATCTTTACTGAGCTGTTTGTCAACCGTTTCTCAGCTCAATCCGAGAATTCTGTGTTCCATTCAGGTGCCACAGCTTCTGCGCCCGGGTTCCCTAGTAGTAGTTAGACCAACAGTTGCGTTTTTGATCTGAATTCTCAGTTCTCCGTTCTGAATTCTCGATTCTCGTACAAATTACCGTTTTTGCTCTTTTCGCTTCTCGGCTCTCGCTTTTGACAAAAACAATAATGTGGCAGCTCGTCTGCCACCCGGTAGACCTGTTTATACATATTGAACACCCGCACTCGGTTGACCAATCAGAGAGGAGAACGGAGAAAGAGAATCGAGAGTGCACCATCGGAGCAACTTCTCGATTCTGCAGAATCGCGAGGCTTTCCCCGTTCTCGATTCTGACAAAAACGCAAGAAAGGAGAATTCGCTTCATCTGAATAGTCCAAAAACGCGAAATAGGAGAATTGCGAGGAGAATTTGGATCAAAAACGCAACTAATATGAACAATGCTTTACACCTGCGGCTGAAACAGTTTATGGTTAAGATCAAGCGATGGAAAACGACTTTAATAGTGCAAGTGGGGTGTTAAGGAAGCTTTTGCATCCCTGAAGTTTATTGTATAATAGGGGATCCTGGTCTCAGGGATTTGGTATAATGTTTTCGGATTTACCGATTTGTCTCGTCTTTCGCGCTTGTACTTGGAAGTTTTGTGCCTAATAGCTATTCGCTGGTAAATGGGTAGAACTAGACTGATTTTTTGAATTGGTGAATTAATATAATGTCGTGATTATTTTCTTGATGAAATAATGGTAATTACTAGAGGAATGACCTGTGATATTGAATAAAATCTCCCAAGGAACTTCATTTGTTTGTGGTAGCAGTAGGGTTTTGGGCAAAGAGTGTCCACACTTTAGAGTCAAATGTGTTTTCAATACAGTTTCAACGGCACAATCCTTTTGTTGAACTTGAAGGATCCAAACTAGTCAATTAAGCCTTCAGTCTTACTTTATTTGAGCCCTTCCTTGAAACTTCAAAGAGTACTACCCTTCTGTTGCACTTAGAGGAGCTTCGTAGCGAAAATCTTCTCCGCTGACTCAACACTTTTTGGCCCGAAAGTTTTCTGCGGAACGCTTCGCTTCGTAGCTCAAATCTTTTTGATTGAATCAGCAATTTTCATCTCAAAATTTTTTGTTTTCCATCATGGGGCGCTTTCCTTCGTAGCGAAAAACTTTTGTGATGACTCAGCACTTTTTGGCTCAAAAGTTTTTCTTTGCCATTATTCAATTGAAGGCTTTGCTACGTAGCGAAAATAAAAAGTTTCACCTTAAAGTTGAACTGAAGGGCACAGTTAAAGTAAAACTGAAGGCTTAATTTAATTATGGAGATTCGTTGAAGTTCAGCTGAAGGGTTGTACCTCTTTAGGCTTGACTGAAGGGATTAGCTCATCCAAGTTCAACTGAAGGGTGGTACTCCTTTGAAGGAGATCCTTAAAGTAAAATGTAAGGCTTAATTCAATGGTGAAGATCCTTAAAGTTCCACTGAAGAGTTGTATCCTTAAGACTGAACTGACAGACACAATAGTTGCGTTTTTGATCCGAATTCTCCTCGCGATTCTCCTCCGAATTCTCCTATTTGGCGTGTTTAAACTATTCAGACGAAACGAATTCTCCTCAGATGAAACGAAAGAAAGGAGAATTCGTTTCATCTGAATAGTCTAAACACGCCAAATAGGAGAATTCGGAGGAGAATCGCGAGGAGAATTCGGATCAAAAACGCAACTAATTAAAGTACAACTAAAGGGATTTACCCTTAAAGCATAGTTTAAGAGGACAACGTTTCACTGCAGCTTTAAGGAATTGTGCAGATCAGACGAACCTAAAAGAGTCGTTCCCTTCACTTGAACTTAAAGGATCTATTTTACTTTAATTGTGCACTTCGGTTAAACTTTAAGGAGTGACACCTTTCAGTTCAACTTTAAGGATCTATATCATCCTTTAGCATTTAGTTTTACCTTAATTGGGCCCTTCAGTACAACTTTAAGGACAAACCTATGATTTTCGCTACGTAGCAAAGCCTTCCATAGAATATTGGCAAAGAAAACTTTGTAGCCAAAAAGTTCAACTGAAGAGTTATACCCTCAAGACTAGGCATGGGCACTGTTTCTGTTTCTGTTTTTTTCTTCCTGTTTTACTGTTTCCTGTTTAAGGCGTCCAAAAATAAACAGAACAGCTGTTTTTAACCCAGCTGTTTTTTTTTCTCGCCTGTTCTGTTCCGTTTTAATGTGTCCTGTTTTACCCTGTTCCTGTTATTTTTTACCTGTTTAAACGGCAAAACCTTTTTTTTTTTGGCATTTCAATGTATCGGTAAAACAAATCTTTCAACTCAAGATTTCCATTGTTTCGAAATGCCACATTCCAAAAGAGGCCAATTTGTCGACCTTCTTAGTACACTGGATATTCGACGATGGCTGCGGCGTACGAGTAATCGAATGGTGTTCTGGCCGACGGAACTTGGTTGGTTGTCCGTGTTTCCTTTTAGCTTACAAGATGTGCTGTTGAATGTACTAAGTAGGCTATTCAAATAGGGGACTAAGTAGGGTAGGCTACCAATAGCCAAAAAACTTCTTATTTGTTTGAAATTGTGAGAAAATAGAATTTCAGTTTAGGTACGGTAAAATTTTATTCAGCCCTGACTGCGCTAAACGGCTTGACCTGTACAGCACCAAAGGATCGCAAAAATTTAGTATTTGATCCAGACATCCAGACTTTGACAGATTAAGGTCAGTAGTTATCATCTCAGAAGACCAATTTCAAATTCAGCATGTTTGTTAACCCCATCCTACGTCGTATCTACTTTGTCAAAACTGATCAAAACTTCCTGCCTTACTTATGCCAAACTTCTGGTTTCGACCGGATTCCCGGTGAACTGCTTGTCTGGCAAGAAACTACAGCTCAAAAATGAATTCACCATGTCTTCTTATCCCTACATCTAACATCTAATCAACTTACGATAAGAAATTACTTTTAACAAATTTTCCGGTTTTACTTTTAACAAATTTTCCGGTTTCACCCGGATTGCGGGCGAACTTTCCGTCCGGGGAAAAATGATTGTGCTATACGGATTGAGCATGTCTTCTTACATCGAACATTTAATCAAATTCAAATGACCAACTTTTCACAGTTTTTACGGTTTAGGCCGGATTCCGGCCAAATGTGGCCAAAGGTACAGTCAAATGCGATTTCAGATGACTAGAACTATCAACTTCAAAACGTAAAAAAAAATGAAGACTCAACATCACGACATCCGCAACACAAGAATTAACAATTAATGATATTAAAGGTTAACTTCAGACATCGAGGTCGATATCGGAAAATAACACCGAGACGGCCATTGAAAATAACCTGTCCGAGCCGAAGGCGAGGTTGATATTTTTAAATGGCCATCGAGGTTGTCATTCCGATATCAAGCGAGATGGAGGTGTGTTAACTGTTATAACTTTTTCGAACTCGGCGTGACCTTGGAGGAGGATATGACTTATATCCTCCTCTCCGGAGGCGGTTATGACTAATTCTGTAACGTGATTGGCTGGATTATCCCGTGGAGTGATATTTTACGTTTTCTGTGTGAAGATTACCGTAAGATAACTGACCGTGGGTCATAGGAAGGTAACCACTACACGCCTGCTCGAAAAAAGTTATTAAAGGTTAACTTCAGACATCGAGGTTGATATCGAAAATAACAACGAGACTGCCATTGAAAATAACCTGTCCGAGCCGAAGGCGAGGCAGGTTATGAAAAATATCAGCCGAGCGGAGCGAGGTTGATATTTTTGAATGGCTGTCGAGGTTGTTATTCCGATATCAACCGAGATGGACGTATGTTAACTATTATAACTTTTTCGAACAGGTATTGACACTTACAATATGCTTTACAACTTTTTTGAACATGTTTTTCTGTTCCTACTGACGCAGTATTCCCTAAGATCATGGTCAAACTATACTAGGCTTTTGTCTGCGCAAAATAGGGCACCGAAGTGTCTGTAGACAAGTAGATAAAAACAAGACCAAAGGTTTCGATGGGATCCCAAAAATTTAATATTTGATCCAAACAATTGGGTCTCGTCATCACCAGACTCCTTGAAAATTTTTACTATAAAAGTTTAGAAACAGATTAAGGCCAAATAGCAAATCGTCTGAGAAAACCACGTTCAGATATGGATTAAGCATGTGTAAATATTCCTTCAGCCCAAGCTGACTGCGAATCATATTTGACAGTGCAAAACGGATAAGTCAGCTGAAATTTATTGGAGCTATATTTCGGCCCTTCTTGGCAAGGGTCCTCTTCAGGCTCAAAGCCGCTCAAGTTGGCAAAACGAACTTGTGAACAAACGTCCACAAGTTTTATTTTTAACAAACTTTCCGGTTTTTGCCGGATTCTGGGCGAACTACTTGTCCGGTGAGAAAATGGTTTTCACCATCGTGTTCAGCACGTCTTCTTACCCCTAAATCGAACATCTAATCAACTTCAAATAAAACTTTCACTTTTAATAAATTTTCCGTTTTTTGCCGGATTCCGGACGAACTACTCGTCCGGCGAGAAAATGGTTTTCACCATCGTGTTCAGAATGTCTTCTTACCCCATAATCGACTATCAAATTAGTTGTTTAAAAATATTTTGCTTGCCCCTTAATTTGAACCCCCTCCCCCATCCCTAAATATAGGGCTACAGGACCCATCTACGAACTCGACCTTACTCTTGATCCAATGAATCCTCACACCAAGTTTCATCAAAATATCTCATTCCCTTCGAGAGTTATCGTGCTCACAGACGGACGGACGGACGGACAGACGGACAACTTTTGGGATGTCATAGGTATCCCGTCACTTACGTTTTGGGATCCCAAAAAAAGCTTTTCGGGGCTGCAGAAAAAAAAGTAAGAAAATTTACCGAATTCTGAATATCGGTGTTTAAAAATTCAAATCCTCACGGGCGACCGCACAACGTTTTGCGAATCTGCGCAAAACAGTAGACTCTGTTCCTCAAATCTATGCCGTTTATGAGCCTAGGGGCCTGTTTCCGCGCCAACCAATGTACTTCGGTTCAGCGTAACCAGTGTTTTCGCGACTTTCGGTTCTGATGAACCGGTGTTTTTGCGTCGACCAGAATGTGGTTCGGCGATCGGTTCCGACTTTCGGTCAGGAAATTTTGGAACGGCTTTCGTTACCGTTCACGATTCTTGGTTCTGATTCAACTTCACCATCATCAACTAGAAAGTAAAAAAATGGCGGAACAGCGTATAGAAAAATCTACTAAAATTAAAATAAGAACTTAATATAAAAATATAACTTGAATTCTTTATTGATTTTTTTTTTAATTTTATTCTTTTATTTTATATATTCATATAATATGTACAAAAATGGTATCATCAGCTGTGATGCTTATGAAGCGATATTTCGGCCCTTCTTGGCAAGGGTCCTCTTCAGGCTGTTGTTCTTCTGGGCCAACGCTGGGGAAGGAAACAAACCTGCAATAAATGACTGAAAATTCTACCAACTATAAATATCCTATTCGGGAAAATTAATCTTTTATTTTAATGAATTAATTTTAATTTTAAATAATTTTAAATTTAATTTTCAATTTTGATTTTTCTATTTTAATTCTAATTTCTTAGTTTTATTTGACAGTGCAAAACGGATACGTCAGCTAAATTTTATGAGAGTTATATTTCGGTCCTTCTTGCCAAGGGTCCTCTTCAGGGTCAAAGCCGCTCAAGTTGGAAAAATGAACTTGTAGTTTTCCACACTAACTTCTGGTTTTCCACAAGTTCGTTTTTCCAATTTGATTGGCTTTGAGCCTGAAGAGGACCCTTGCCAGGAAGGGTCGACATACAACTCTCATAAAATTCAGCTGACGTATCCGTTTTGCACTGTCAAATATGACTCGCAGTCAGCTTGGGCTGAAGGAATATTCATTCTTAATTTTAATTTTCAATAATTTTAAACTGAACTTTTAATTTAATCTGTCAGTTTTAATTTTATATTGAATAGATATACCCTCCACACAAAACCCAGTTGGCTACTTATATAGCTGCAGTTACAGCTACAAATTCTTCCTCCATTTTTTATTGTCAAATATCTTCCTTCATCACATCATCGTTTTCCAACTTCAACCGTGTTTTCGCGTAATTTCCAATGTTTGGGGAGGATCGATTTTTGGTTCAGAACGAAAAGTGTTATCGCGACAACCGGTTACCGGTTTCCGCTGAACACCGGTTGGCGCCGAAACACACCCTAGAACTGGCCTAGTGTGACCAATGCCGCGTTCGATTTACCCTTGTCTCGGTCCTGTCTCAGTCCTGTCAGCCAAATGCCGTTTTATTTAACTGCCTTGTCCGCTTAACACCGTTTTATTTGTCCTGTCAGCTGACAATTGTCAGCGTCCTGTCAGACAGGACGCCGTGAATGATGACATGATCTCCGAGCAAGTTTCGGTCCTGTCTCAGGTAGATTTCTCATTTGCGTTTTATTTGTTATGCTTGTCCGTTGAGTCATTCACCTGACAGGGCTAAATAAAACGGGTTTAAACCGTGACAGGACAGTAACAAGAAGACAAGACCGAGACAAGAGGCGTATTCTCGCCGTTCCCCGAGGACTCCACTTGAGGAGTCCCCGCGTTTTCGTTTGTCCCGGGGACTCACTCCCCGTATTCTCGCGAGTCCCCACGGACGGGGAATGCTCCGATTATCATCACCATCATCAAGAAGGACTCCCTTTCAGATTCGGAGGGGAATCAATTTTTGGTGGTGCTGGTGCAATGTAAAATTAAGTAAAAATAATCAGAATGAACAAAACCAGAAATAAAGTAGATCCAGACTAATTTTGTCAAATGCATATTTTTTTTAAGAATAAAATCCGTCTTGGAAGCAGTCCCCGTGTTCTCGCTGTTTCCTGCACGCGGAGTCCGCATGGAGTGAGTCCCTCTATTCTCGCCGTTCCTTTCGATTCCCCGAGGAGTCCTCGGGGAACGGCGAGAATAGGCCTAAGGAGGGCTCAAATCGAACGCAGCTCAAGGGTCTAAATACATTCCGACTGTGTTCACACGCGTTTAGTATATTTGATACCAGGCAGAAGACTTGATAGCTTCGCGCGAAAAGTTTGAAATCCAGCGAGGACGTGCATTACGATAATCATGTGGTGTTTGAGATCTTTCCTCACTCAAAGACAGAGTGAACTGCTCATTAACTACCATTTTGGAAAGTAGGATGTTGTTTCAGTTGACAAGCTGTATTTTCAGTGGAAATCTGAACTTGAAAAGGTATGACATAAGGCATAGGCTGGTTTTCTAAGAGCGTAAAATGTTTTGTCATTTTGTCAGTGCTGAATAACTAGCTTTTGGAAATCAAGGGATTGTAGGATATTAGTTGCGTTTTTGCTGATACCATGGTATCTGATATACGGTCAAAAGTCGTTTTTGCAGTTATCGTAGTATCTGATACCACGGTCAAAAGGCGTTTTTGCAGTTGTCGTGGTATCTGGCCAGTTACAGTGGTAACAGATATTCAGATATCACGGTCCGACCGTAGTATCTGGTCGTGGTATCTGAAAAGTTATCTCACTTTCGTCAAAACTGTGTCAAATTGGCGAGAAAGAAGTTCAGCACTTAGTGATGTAACTGGATATCAGTTTTTCTTTTGGGATGACTTCGAAAAGTGCAATTTCTGCAACAGTCGTTTTTGCAGTGGACCGTATATCAGAAACCACGGTAACTGCAAAAACGACTAATTGCAGATCCAGTTACCGTGGTAACAGATTACCATGGTATCCGCAAAAACGCAACTATTGTTTCAGTTGACAAACTGTATTTTAAGTGGAATCTGATTGTGACAAGGTATGACCTGGGCCATAGGCTGGTTGTCTAAAAGAGTAAGAAGTTCTGTCATTTTTCAAAATTTATTTAATTTTTTTTTTTTTTTCTATATTTGTTAAGTTTTTTTTATTGAAAGTATTGTTTTTAATTTATTTTTTGGAGGTCAGCTTCTACTTTTCCATATTTGAGGTAAAGTGCTCGATTAATTCAGCATTTGAGGAAAAGTGTTCGATGAACATCTGCTTCGTATCATCCTCCCTCCCTGAAATTTATTTTCAAAATATAACAGCCTGTGGGGCATAGGCAGGGCATAGGAAGATATGCATTGCATACCTGTTCGATAAAAGTTATAAGCCAACAACCAGGAATTCAAGATCGGTCGTTTGCGACTGAGATTCTTGACAGGATTTTTGGCACAGCATCAGTTTTGTACATGAAAATTGAGAATTTTTCAACTTCTGAAGAACAAGAGCTGGAAGCTCATATGGCCCTTGCAAGGCTGGGTCAGAGGATGAAAGTAGGAATTCGTCAATCTGTGGATTTGTTGTGATCATTTGTAATCAAAACTCTTGAGGCAAAAATGATGATGAGCTCATCTGGAGCACGAAAATGTATATTTTACTCAAAAGTATTATTGGACTTATAAGGAATTCGGTTGTAAGCAAAACTCTTGACGCAAAAATGATCATGGGCTCATAGGGATTACGAAAATGTTATTTTGCTTAAAAGTATTTTTTGTACTTTGCGGTTAGGATTCGTACTTTAAGGAATGGTCGGATCCGGGAACTCACAATTTCTAGGCCAATCTTGTCAAGTGTCTATTTTCCAAGCAAAGTTTCATCGTCCTAGCACATCTGGAAGTACCTTGATTCGCGATCACCGGAATTGCAGACCCACTTCCAACTCCCCCCACAGTGCCCGAACCCGGTCCGGTTCTGCCACTGATGTATCTAGGGCTTCTGCTTGTTCATCCAACCAAGTTTCATCCCAATCGCTCCACTCTACGCTTGTCACAAGATTTCCGGTTCTCCCCTCCACCTCCCCCCCCCAACATTCATGGAATTACATCCGGACTTAGCCTATAGGACATCTGAGACATGAGGTCTTTCCAAATATCAAGTTTCATTATGATCCGATCACCGTTCAAAAGTTATAGATACAACATATTATTCAGATTCAGGATTCTCCCTCCCTCCACTCCCCCCCCCATGATGGTCGGATCAGGGAGCTATTTCTAAGCCAACCACGTCATGCTGTCTCTAATGTTCAAGCCAAGTTTCATCGTCCTAGCACGTCTGGAAGTACCGTAACTTGCGATAACCGGAATTCACGACCCCCCCCCTCTAGCTCCCCCACAGTACCCGAATCCGGTCCGGTTCTGTCAGTGATATACCTAGGGTTTGTGCTTGTTCCTCCCACCAAGTTTCTATTCACTCCATTCTAAGCGTGTCATATGATTTCCGCCCCCCCCTCCGACCCCTCCCACATTCATCGGATTCGGTCCGGACGTGAAATGGGACATCTGAGGCATGACATCTTTTCAAATATCAAGGTTCATTAAGATCCGATCATCCGTTCGAAAGTTATGCATGCCACTAAAATCCGAATTCCGGCTCCCCTCCCTCCCCCCACGATGGTCGGCGGGCAAGTGACTATTTCCGAGTTAGCTTGGTCGGGTCCCTAATATGCCTGCCAAGCTTCGAGTACCTTAACTCGCAAATACCGGACTTACCGACCGACCGACGGAAAAGCGATCGGTATATGGCACTTGGCCGGAAAGCAGTTGCCATAAAAACAACAAAATACATACGTGAAATAAAAAAATAGAAATACCTGTTTTAAACAGCGGTTTCTGTTTTTATTCGCCTGTTAAACAGCTGTTCCTGTTTTGGAACTCATCATTTCTGTTAAAACAGAACAGAACCTGTTTTCAAGTTTCCTGTTTTCTTTCTGTTTCTGTTCTTAAGTTACCCGTTTTTGCCTGTTCCTATTTGAATGACAAAACAGAACAGTGCCCATGCTAGTAGCATGCAGTGGAAATACTTACTACTGCATGCTACTTTTTCACAACAGCTTCATACGACCTAATTCTGGAAAAAATTTCATTGGGTAGAGATGGCCCCACAATCTGGAGTTGAACATTTCCTGACCTTCACTTCAATATTAGCCATCGTATATTCTTAATCCCACTGTTGTGGCTTCACCCTCGAAACCACATCAGCCACTACTAGAGTCCAAGGTGAATAAAAAAATACCCCTTAGATATAACACGACTTAGTGCATTAGAATCCAAGATATAAAAATAAGCTGGCTTTCCAATTAAACTTTAAAGGCTTTGTATCGTTTCTGGTGAGTCTTCCTTCAGTCGAAGCGGACTGCGAATCGCGCCAAACGCGCGGGTCGTAGAGACTTATTCTGGCGAAATTTCGGCCCTTCTTGGCAAGGATCCTCTTGAGGCCCAAGCTAGAAAGACAAACCTGCGGTAATATCTTATAGAAAATAAACTTCTGTTAGTTGACCCGATTTGCCGATTTTTCCATGAGTAGGTTTTTATTTTCCATACTTGGCGTTTTTAATGAGTTGTATTGGCTCTTTCTCTCTACAGAAGCATTTCATATAAGATCTAGCCTATAGCTAGTTTTTCAACCTGTAATCTTTACTCGTCACACAGGTTTCCTGAAGCGAAGACGAACTTGTTGTTTGAGAATGATCGAAACAGGAATTGTCGGGTTTCGTTTACGCTTTAAGAATCAGATTCGTAGCATAACATTTTGGAAAACACCTTCGACGTGTTGAATGAAATTCTGCTCCGACTAAAGTAATGATTACTGTTTAAAAATGTCAGTAAAATCTGGCCAACCTCCCTTGCACTTTTTTACATTATTTTCATTTCATTCACTTGTTGACAAATTATAGATAGATAGTTATATATTTATTAACACTGAAAGCCCTAAAGGGCCATGGTAAATACAAATACAAAAAAAGAGAAAAAACAAACTTCAATGAATAAATTCCAGATTAATCCAACAAATAAATTTCAAATAATATAATCCAATACACACCCCTTTCCTCCTAACTCACATTACAAAAAATGTTCTCTATTTGCCATGCCCAAACTAACCAGCCTTCCCAAATTCTTTATCCCCACAAAATTTCTATCCTTCAAAATAATCTCCACCCATTCCTCCCTTTCAAAACACCCCAGATAAATTTCCTGCCTCAACTCTTTTAACTCTACAAAAACACAGAAAATGCCGTAATATCGTTGACATTCACACGCTGCATATAACCGTTACAGCAGGGATTATGCTCTTGGGATTGCCTGGGGGAGCGCGCTCGGAGCGAGCCGGCTTGAAGGTGACACAATGAATGAATGAATTCTCTTTCAGTATGATTTCAGTCGTGAAAGAGGAAGTGTCTCGTGTGATTCAGTGTGTAAAGGTATTTTCGATGTGGATGAATGACTTAATGAAAAGGTAAAATGAAAATGTGAAAGTTTGTTCGAAAATACAGTTTGATTTCTAGAAGAATTTTTTGTTAGCAAATATGGGACTCTTTATAGAAAATAATGATTCTTTTATTTATCATTACATTTGGCGTTAAGCTTTTAGCTTGTCGCCGTTTTTATGGCACTTGCCTTCCGGCCAAGTGCCATATACCGATCACTTTTCCGTCGGTCAGTCCGGTGTTTGCGAGTTAGGGTAATTCCGGATGTATTAGGTTAGGACGATGAAACTTGACAGGCATATTAGGGACCCGACCAAACTAACTTGGAAATAGTCACTTCACCGATCTGACCACCGTGGGGGAGTGGAGGGAGGGGGAATCCCGAATATTGACGTATTTATAACTTAAAACGGGTAATCGGATCTTAATGAAACTTGATATTTGGAAAGACCTCGTGTCTCAGATGTCACACTTCAAGTCCGGAATGGATCCGGTGACTTTAGGGGGGAGTTGGAGGGGGGAACCGGAAATTGTTTGACATGTTCAGAGTGGACGGATCGCGATGAAACTTGGTGGGAAGAACAAGCACAAGCCCTAGATCCATAGTTGACAAGACCGGACCGGATCCGAGTACTGCAATGCGGGGGAAGTTGGAGGGAGGGTTCCGGAATCCGGTGATCCCGACTTAAGATGCTTACACATGTGCTAGGACGATGAAACTTGGCAGGCATATCAGGGACTTTACAATTTTAACTTAAGAACAGTCGTTTCTCCGATTTGACCATTGTGGAGGGAGGGGGAATCCGGAATCTTGAAGTTGTCCAACTTTTGAACGGGTGATCGGATCTTAATGAAACTTGATATTCGGAAAGAACTCATGTCTCAGATGTCCCATTCCAGGTGGCGACATGATCCGATAAATGTGGGGGAGTCGGGGGGGGGGATTTGTGACACGCTTAGAATACAGCGACTGGGATGACACTTGGTGGGACGAACAAGCGTAAGCCCTAGTTACATCAGGGACAGAATCGGACCGGACTCGGTCACTCTGGGGGGGGGGGGGGCTGGAGGGGGGTCCAGAATTCCGGTGATCGAAATTTAAGGTACTTCAAGATGTGCTAGAACGATGAAACTTGGCTTGAACATTAGAGACTTAACAAGCTTAGAAATAGTCAGTTCCCCTATTCGACCATCCCTTAAAGTACTCATCTTAACCGCGAAGTACAAAAAATACTTTTGAGCAAAACCTACATTTTCATGATATCCATGAGCCCATGATCATTTTTGCCTCAAGGGTTTTGCTTAGAAATGAATTTCTAGCAACCTTAAAGTGCGCATCATCACAGCCAAGTGCAAAAAATTTACTTTTTTCCCAAACAATGTTCTTGTGATTTTCTCATCTCAAGGGTTTTGCTTACAAATGATTACAACAAACCCACGAATTGGCGAATTTCTACTTTCATACTTTTACCAAGCCTTACAAGTGTCGTATGAGCTTACAGCTCTTGTTTCTTAAAATCAGCCGATATTTCGTCAACACAGTCGTTTTTCTCTCAATAATAGTCGTTTTTATCCGCAAAAACCTTCGGTGAAAATGACCAGCCAGTCGGTAAATACCTTGTCGCCCCCAAACATTTTGGAGAGTAACGCCTCTGATTATGAAAACATGATTTACCGTGTGTTCATACGCTGGATGCAGTATTGGTTTACGGCCCCAAACAGCTGCCAAACAGGCAATTCCAAGGTCTGGGTAAATTGACCCTAAAAAAGAGGGAACCTCCATTTAAGAATACGTAATTAAAAGACCCTTGTGAACAACTCAGCCATGTACAACTTACTTATTATGAGCCCTTGTTATCACGAAGAAATCTGGGCCAACCAGACTGAAGAGCGCTGGAAATCTCATCTAGTAAACATTGAAAGCTAGGTTTATAGTACGGGTATGCTTCTTTTAACCTTAGTTAACTTTGGACAGTGCAGTTTTTGGCTCGTAAAACAAAGACCCAAAAGGTGTTCTGAGGAAGGCCTTAATCAGCCAATTATATGGACTGGTAGTTGATTTTTGTCACAGCAAGTGGATGAAAATGGCACTGTTCAAAGTTAACCGACGTTCAAAAAAGCATACCTCTACTGTATGCAGAGCAAACTAACTCTAGAGAGTACCGCGCAAACTTTGGAAAAGTGACACAGAGTCAATCGCAGCGACACTAGCTCCGCTAGCGGACTGAACGTCCCTACTAAAACTCAATCATTCGTGCACCAGTGCTGGCTTCAATGACTTAAAATTCTGAACACAGCAAAAAAAGATACAACCTCCCCTGTTTCTTCGATGTGTGCAGACCGCATCTTAGCTTTACTGGAAATTTCTAAGCCCGCAAGTTCGTCTGGCTTTTAATGCCTCAAGTGTGGTGGGCGACGCTACAAGTATGTCCCGATTGCGAAGCATAGAAAGCATAGGTCTTGGCGTTACTCCTTAGTGTTATTTTTCTCTGCCTGTATGTTACTTCGGACGTCGCCTAGCTGTCAACAACGCCGAAGATGTGGGGAACTAGCAATATTTATGCACAGATTATGAGCGCAAACCTTGATTTGATAATACAGAATAAAGTCAACTGAGACACACACTGTAGCATCTTAAATCTTTTGCTCTTTTTTACTCAGTGGTGCATGATCTAACTCCTCACGATTCTCCTCGCAATTCTCCTATTTCGGGTTTTTGGACTATTCAGATGAAGCGGATTCTCCTTTTCGTGCGTTATTGTCAGAATCGAGAACGGGGAAAGCCTCGCAATTCTGCAGAATCGAGAAGTTGCTCCGATAGTGAATTCTCGATTCTCCTCTCTCCGTTCTCCTCCCTGATTGGTCAACAAAGTGCGGGTGTTCAGTATGCATGAACTGGTGTACCAGGAATCCAGGATGCAGACGAGATGCCAAATTAGTCTTTTTGTCAAAAGCAAAAGGGCAAAAACGGTAATTTGTACGATAATTCAGAAGCGAGAACGGAGAATTGAGAATTCAGATCATTAACGCAACTATTGTAGCAATTTTGCTTTACATAACGAGCGAATTCGACGATCGAACGTACCGTCAGTGGGACTGTCGAGAATAGACAGTCGTCTGATGATTGTATTTGTCGAGTTCTCACGAAGTTCGTACCGTGGGCTTTGATTATACTTGTTGAATGGGTGACCGAAAGTTCTGACTATTCTCTACTCATGTGTCGAATGTAATTTCCAACGTGGGCAAATAGAATAAGCCTTGTAAAACTGTTTGGCTTTATCGTTGTCCCAAAAGGAGCCATCTACCAGGACTGACCGAAACCTGTTGAGTTAGAAAAAGAATGGTGCCCTGAAGAATGGGCAGCCATGTTCTTATCTTAGACCAGTGACTGCGAATCAGCCTTTCCAATTAAGCGTTCTTAGCGAACTAAAGCACGGACTGGAAACGCTACTCCGAGTCAAGGCGTAAAACTTGTTACTAAAATAAGATTGAAAACTAAAAAAGTGTTCAAGTTCAGCCTATGATTGGTAAAACGCTAAATAAAAGAAAACCATGACAAGCTAATAGTAATACTCAGTAATGAATAACAATAACCATAACATTAGAATCAGAACACCATTTTCAGGCGTCAGTTTGGAGTAGCGTTCTTCAGTCGTACTTGAACTGCTAGGAGCGCTCAATTTGAAAATCGCGAATTGTCAGGCTTGATTTTTGTCTTTTATAGAATTGTGCGATTCCGGTTCCACCAGCCAGCTAAATCATCTACGAACAATAAGTGGGCTATTCGGCAGTTTTACGTCGGGCCTACATGCCCCGCAGCTTGCTCAAACCAAGGCTCATGTTCTTATCCCAGCTGTGACTGCGACGAAGGGTTTTCAGGAAACGGATGCGAAGCTAGTGCCACCTATCCGGCAAGATTTATTCCTTTAGACACACGACACACTACTTGTGTGTCGTTAGTCTCTTTTCTGAGCGACCCATTTACATGTTGAGAAACAACCGGGTAGGTATGCCAGGGGCAAATGATTACTGGATATCCTATTGTCCTTGTGTCCCCCCTGTGAGTAAGGTGGCTTTTGGTGAATTTTCCGTAAATTGCCCCGGATGACCCCCCCCTCAGGAAGAACCCTCCGATGGCTAAATCCCCCTTGTATGACCCCCCCTTCCCTTCCAATCATGTGGAAATTAATCCGGTAGTAATGCGGTAATTAATCCGGCTTGCACCCGAGGTAATCCCGGACGAAGCGTGTCTCGGTGTGGTGAACGGAGCTCGGTTCGACCGTTCCTAGTTCCAAGTGTCTTGATTAAGTGTGTTGTCCGGGTGTTGATGCTGCACAACATCAGTGATTTATTAAATGAACAGTACATCCATTGGAAGGTTTTTCCCATGGTAATTCAAAGAAGGGGGCCCCAAATTTCTTCTAAATATCGTGGAGAATACCCTTTAGCTGACGTAGTGCCAGTTTTAATGACTCATTGACAAAGATGGGCGAATCCGAATCTGGATTCGGATTTGAATCCAGGATTCGTTCTTTTGGCCGGATTCGGAATCCAAACTCCGGATCTTACGAATCCGCTCCAGTTTCTAATCTTCATCCGTCCAGTTTCCATTTTCCCGACTTCTGCGAAAAGAGCCCCAAAGTCATTCCTCATTGCCGAGAGGAAACCCATAATATGATAACCACACACGAAAACCCCGAAATGACCGTCTCATTTTCCGTAGGCATTAGTGCTTTTATCTCCCCTCTGACTTTCAAAACTATAACCTATGTACATGATTTGATTTTTGCTAAGGTCTCGGATTCAAATTCGGATTCGATTCCGAATTCGGGTCCTCAGCATGAAATGGTGGATTCGGAATCGGATTCGTATATCTAGCCCTGGATTCGGATTCGAATCCTGCCACGGTCGGATTCGCCTATCTCTGCTCACTGAGCCATAATAGTAGTTGAGTTGCTTTTTTCTCAAGGTCTATTCATTTCCCCCGTTATGAGGGTAAAATCTGCCATCGGTGGGATTCTTTTACGAGGAAGGGGATGGCGGCAGTTCGAGGGTAGAGTTTAACAGGACGGAATTTTCGGAGAAAGACAAATATCGCGGAGAAACCCTTTAGCTGACCAAGAACAAAAAATCCTCCCTTTTTGGTCCCATGCAGCGACCCGCTCTGCAGCGCGTCACACGTGACGTCACAATGGTAGACAAACAATCGGCTGTTAATACTCAGACGGCGTTCGTAAAGAAATTTCTTCTCCGGGGCTCTACTGCGACATAGCCTAGCTGTTTGTAGAGGGAACGAATTATGATGTTCCGCGTAGGTCCGACCCTCCGCTCGTTTACATCGGGCAGGGTGTCGAGAATATATTCGACTCCGCATGGTTGTACTACACAGATAGGGAGACTCTTGGGACTGCCAGTTTTAATAACTCATAAGCCAAGTAGAAGTTGTTTGCAGATGCTCTATTTTCAAGGTCTATTCATGTGTCCCGTTAGGAAGGTGGGATCTGCCATCTATAGAGGATTCTTTACGGGGAGGGGAGGGGGTCGTGGGAGAGTATCCCAGCAGGGGAAATGAAGTAGGAAATGATGAGTATCCACAGGTATCCCACACTGGAACTATTCAACTATTCTATGATATCAGTTCAAAGACTTTTTCCCCTTTTGTTTCCTTTCACAGAAAGACCCCCTTTAAGAATGAAATTAAAACAAAATTTAGTTTATTACATTTTTTGCAGATTGTGTTCCGTTACGACTTTAGCGATTCTACTCACAGTGCCAACGCGTGGTCTGCGATAGTCGGTGGGACAGTGGCGCCATCTCGTGGTGAACAACACGATGTGCCAGCTCTAGTTTTCAGTTCCTCCGCGCAGCGGTTTGCCGAAACAGTTCCTGTAGACTTGAGGAAAACTTCATTTCTTCTTTTAACTGCTGTAGTTTCCTGCGATTTGGCTGATTGTAACGTTGAAATGGCGCAACGAGAAGCTCGACTTTATGTTCACTATTCAGAGAATGGAGGTAAGTATCAGGCCTTGTGGGGCGGGAGGGTTACCTGCGGGAGGTGTACTCCCAAAACGACGCACGGCCTTGAAAAAAGTCCCTGCTAAAATATCACATTGACTAAGGGTAAGCATAAAAACGTCCACGCTCACGAAGTTAGGCTGTAATAAAATTTACCAATATCGAATCCGTTAATAGAAAAAAAGGTATGAGGACGGCCTGTTTTTGGACTTCGAGCTTTTCGTCAGGCCCCGCGAACTAAGAACGGTAAGGTTAAGCCAGCAGAGACCCGGAGAAGAAATTTCCTTACGAACGCCGTCTGAGTATTAACAGCCGATTGTTTACAGTCTCATCGGTAAAGCCGAGTGAACTGGCTGGCCCGTGGGTTCAGACGGGCGGGCTCATCACATCACTCCCTGTCATTTTAAAGTTTGACCGAATAGGGCTGAGATATGACAGTCTTAGTTATCCTTAACTTATTCACTTAAATAGTCTTGAAGACACGAAGAAAATGCGATGCTTCGTTGCAGCGCTGTTCGTAAAATCGATTTTCATCGAGTGAACTTTTTCTTTCGGATTTCTGGTACCTCTATGTTCATGTTCCGCTAAGCTTGACATATTTGGCAACTACAACGGTAAATGTTTGCCAAAAAAAAAAAAAAAATCACATGCAATAGCGGTCTTTCTTTACCCGATGAAAATCTTTGACTGTGTAGCTGTATGGTAGTTGTACGAAAAAGTTGCATGTATTGATGTGTAGTAGTATGGAATACTTTGATTTAACATGCTTCCGACTGGCTTAGTCTTAAGAAGTAGTACCCGACAGCTGGCGACAGCATCCAATTTTTCTGAAGGGGCATCCAGTTTGCTAGTAGTAGGAGCATGCAGTGGAATAGTTACTACTGCATGCTACTTTTTCGCAACAGCTTCATACGACCTAATTCTGGAAAAAAATTCATTGGGTAGAGATGGCCTCACAATCTGGAGTTGAACATTTCCTGACCTTCACTTTAATATTAGCCATCGTATATTCTGAATGCCACTGTTGTGGCTTCACCCTCGAAACCACATCAGCCACTACTAGAGTCCAAGGTGAACAAAAAAAATACCCCTTAGATATAACACGACTTAGTGCATTAGAATCCAAGATATAAAAATAAGCTGGCTTTCCAGTTAAACTTTAAAGGCTTTGTATCGTTTCTGGTGAGTCTTCCTTCAGTCGAAGCTGACTGCGAATCGCGCCAAACGCGCGGGTCGTGGAGACTTATTCTGGCGAAATTTTCGGCCCTTCTTGGCAAGGATCCTCTTGAGGCCCAAGCTAGAAAGACAAACCTGCAGTAATATCTTCTAGAAAATAAACTTCTGGTAGTTGACCCGATTTGCCGATTTTTCCAGGAGTAGGTTTTTATTTTCCATACTTGCCTTTTTTATGAGTTGTATTGGCTCTTTCTCTCTACAGAAGCATCTCATATAAGATCTAGCCTATAGCTAGTTTTTCAACCTGTAATCTTTACTCGTCACACAGGTTTCCTGAAACGAAGACAAACTTGTTGTTTGAAAATGATTGAAACAGGAATTGTCGGGTTTCGTTTACACTTTAAGACTCAGATTCGTATCCTAACATTTTGGAAAACACCTTCGACGTGTTGAAATTCTGCTCCGACGAAAGTAATGATTACTGTTTAAAAATGTCAGTAAAATCTGTCCTAGTGCATCAGGAAGTACCGAACTCGCGGGATTGCCAGAAATCCGGACCCCCTAAGTCCCCCACAGTGCCCGGATCCGGTCTGGTTATGTTAATGACTTATCTAGGACTTATGACTGTTCTTCCGACCAAGTTTCATCCCGATCCCTCCGCTCAATAAGCGTTTCCCAATATTTCCTGTTCCCCCTTTCCAGCACCCCCGAAGTCACCGGATCCGGTCCGGATTTGAAGTAGGACGTCTGAGACACGAGGTCTAAATATCAAGTTTCATTAAGATCCAATCATCCGTTAGAGAGTTAAAAATACCTTAATTTTCTCGATTCCCCTCCCTCCACCCCACCCCCCAGATCGTCGAATTGGGGAAACAACTATTCTCAAGTCAATCTGTTGGGTTTCCTGACATGCCTGCCAAGTTTCATCGTCCTAGCACATCGGGAAGTGCCGAACTCGCGGGATCACTAGAAATTCGGACCCCCCCCCAACTCCCCCACAGTGACCGGATCCGGTCCAGTTATGCCATTCACGTATCTGGGACTTGTGCTTGTTCCCCCCTCCCTCCACTCCCCCCACGATGCTCGGATCGGGGAAGTGACTATTTCCAACTTAATTATTTGGGGTCCCTGATATGCCTGCCAAGTTTCATCGTCCTAGCTTATGTGGAAGTGCCCGAACTATCAAAACCTGGACAGACCGACAGACCTACCGACCGACAGACCGACGGACAGACAGAAATTGCGATCGCTATATGGCACTTGGTGCCATATAAACAAGAGCAATCTAAAGATACAAATAATTTTCTCTGTGGGCCACCTTAGCAGACCTGAAATTCCGTTCTTTCAACATTTGTATAAAATAAAACACCCACTCCCGCATTCTCTCAACATTTCCTCCCGTAAATCATAAGTTCGTATGACATGTCTCAAGTTCAACTCTTGTATACTTGTTTATATATATGTATAGATGCGGCTTTTGGTGTAACAGCAACAAATAAGACCACGCGGCGTATTTTAATTATCGGTTGGAAACTGGACGGTTTTGTCATATCATCGATGATATGCCGACCTTAATGAAGTTGTGACATGACAAGAGGGGTATCAGGCACTAAACGATTTGGTTTTATTACACTTGTTATTACCTTGCTAATGGAAAATAGGTTTAAAGTGTCGGACTGGCTAGCAAGATCTTCTTTCGATTTGTAGTGCGGTTTGTTTAAAGCACAACTCTTACTACAAATAATCTTTTCCCTATGAAATGGATCAGGAAAAAACATTTTCGAAAATACCATTACTTTCCATCTTAAATTAGCGATTTTCTTATTAGCGCCTGTCGATTATGTCCAGCCTTCCTGCTCTCCGACGCGGCGGCTGGGCGCAAAACGTTTGAAAACTGATCGCGCCGTGGTTAAAAAGTGTGATAACTAAGCAAATAAAAGAAGTAATAAACAAAAGCTTCTCAGATCCTTATGTGTGAAAGAGTTGTCAGCAGACGTTGATGATCCCGGCAAACGTTTTGTTGTGTGACGGGCAAAACTCGGCAAGGCCAAAAAAGCGCTAAAATTTCGTAGGCACAAAACAAACCAATGGAGAAAGGTGGGGATTTCAGAAGCTTATAATTCTGTATGGGAGCTAGATATATTATAAAAAGCAGAATAAGCAAGAGGGGTCCTTTAAGCTTTTAAACTGGGAAGATTTCAAACTAGGTTATTTCAGTATTTTTTGGTAGTAGGGATGTGAAATGTCTTGATTCTAATGCTGTTTGTATCTAAGATGTGATTAACCTTTTCCTTTCACACTCCACATCTGAGGGCATGGGCACTTGTTTGTTTGTCGTCGCGGTATCAGAAATGTCAGCAGATAGATGCTTTTTTGGCGGTTTTTTTTTTTGCTGTTCCTGGCTTTGTATAACATTGATTTAACGTTTTCAAAATCACAACAGACTACATCCCAAGACAAAGTATTGTCTGTTGAAACTGCGCATCCTTGTGTTATCTGTTATGAAACTTCCGACAGTATACTAGTTGGGTCGTGGGTATGTCGCTTGAGTTTTTCTTATTTTCAGGTTCATGTGCCAAGGGTGGTAGCTAGCACCTTCTCATGCCGCCGAAACGCGGTCTTGGAAACTTGAAAACCACGCCAGTTGGCTTTGCTGCAACCACTGCTCATATCACCGCCTGATAAATTGCCTATGGAGAGCAGTATGGGCGCACGATCTGTCTGTGTCTTATCTGTCTTGACTGGTTTTATTGTACGGACCGATTAGTTGTGCGTGGACGGACCAGTGATTTTAGTGAGCTGTATAGATCTCCTACTGTTTGGGAGTTGAGATTGTTGAGTTTCGTTTTGGACGCAATATGGCGCAGATTGTCGAATTCCGCCCGAATTTGTAAACCAGTTTTGTGGAAAAGGTTCGTAGTGGAGTATAAAAACAAAGTTGTTGCGTGCACTTTGAGTTAAAACGCTGCTTTCGTGGATTCTGAGTTTTGCGACGAAACTTGTGTGTCAGCGAACCGAGTGCGACGCTAAACTTGGCTTTATAATGTTATATTTTTAACACGGAATCTCTGTGTCTCCGGAAAGGTTCTATTTCCAATCGACACCGTCTTTGTGACCTAGAGGAAGTAATCCAGTTAGCCTTCGCTGTTCTCTTAAATGATTTGGTTTCCAAATAAAGTGTATAACTGCGTCTATGAGTAGTATCGAGGGAAAACAAAACCTTTGGACAAAGGCTTACTAAGTATCCTGCTCCGAGAAGCGAG
Source organism: Branchinecta lindahli (assembly GCA_023053555.1). Classification (NCBI taxonomy): domain Eukaryota; kingdom Metazoa; phylum Arthropoda; class Branchiopoda; order Anostraca; family Branchinectidae; genus Branchinecta; species Branchinecta lindahli. The sequence goes on along the minus strand of JAKZAO010000005.1, from coordinate 8,838,496 downwards.
GAAGCTCCGATCTGCCATCTAGCGTGCATATGGTGATGCTTGGTCCGAATGTAAGGAGCTAAAAAGACTGTTTGACCCGCCCTCTTTTCAGATAACCGAAAGAAGATTACAAACTTCAAGTATAGCACATGCCATCTTGCGGATTTGGACAAAACTAGGTACTAACAGCCATATTGTGTCGCCATCTATTCCACTTTTTCCGTGAATAGGCGGAGCTAAAAAGTTAGTTCTTGGCCACGCCCTCTTCGTAAAGTGGGCGGGGCATGTAGTTCCGCCCAAATCCGCTAGATGGCGTAAGCTATGCTTAAAAATTTCGACAAATGTCAACTCCGCCTACTTTTATAATAAAGGCGTGGCCAAGACCAAAGTCTGAAGCTCCTCCCATTTGGAATAAACGCAGAATAGATGGCGCCACCATATAGTTTCGACGTAGTTTTGTAAAAATCCGCTAGATGGCGAGTGCAACAATAGATGGCGCGTTTAGTTCTGCCCAAATCCGCTAGATGGCGTAAGCTCTGCTTCAAAATTTCGATAAATGTCGACTCCGCCTACTTAAATGTCGACTCCGCCTACTTTCACAATAAAGGCGTGGCCAAGACCAAAGTCTGAAGCTCCTCCCATTTGGAATAAACGCAGAATAGATGGCGCCACCATATAGTTTTTGTAAAAATCCGCTAGATGGCCAGTGCAACAATAGATGGCGCGTTTAGTTCTGCCGAAATCCGCTAGATGGCGTAAGCTATGCATAAAAATTTCGATGAATGTTGACTCCGCCTACTTTTATAATAAAGGCGTGGCCAAGACCAAAGTCTGAAGCTCCTCCCATTTGGAATAAACGCAGAATAGATGGCGCCACCATATAGTTTCGACGTTTTTTCTTGTAAAAATCCGCTAGATGGCCAGTGATATGCCTAAATTTGTTTGAGATCACAACTTTGAAGCTTCACGCTCCCCCATTCCAAGAAGAGCAATAATAGATGGCACCACGATTGTATAGTACATAGTACTGACAGAACCCGCTAGATGGCATGTGGTACCTCAAACCTACAGCTCGCGAAGCTTTTAAAAGGGGGCGAGGCCAACAGTCCTCCCGTTTCACCTCCTCCCATTCAGAAAAATAGCATCCGCATGTGCACGCTAGAGAGCATGCGCGGTTCTAAGGATCAGAACATGGTAGTGGCACAAAATTTGTATTCACTGAAAGACATCCGTCTCAGAACTAAAATCAGTAATTGAAACAAACATTTAAACCACACCAAAGAAATACACGCTCAGATCGAAAGGGTCAAATAAAACATCTAATACAATACGCAACAAGATACTCCGCTCTGGACCCGAAACATTGAAAGAGTTACGAGCAAAAAAGACACATTCAACGGTATTACCTTAGAACCAAACACACATCGAAGCATGCGTTTAGTAACTTTCTTAGATGCCGCTGTACAATGATTAAAAACTCTAGGGTCAAGAGGATTATACAAAAGACTCAAACGGTCTGCTAAAGTCTAAACAATAGCTGTCTCTCGTCGAAAATTTAAAAGTCCTAAACGAAGAATAAGAAGTTTGCTACATCGTGTCATTTTTCGCGCCTCGCACCAGTAAGGGCAGCAAGGATTTTTCTTCCGGCAAAGCTACTAAACGCATGTCTAAAAATCACTTAGTCGTCCGACAAAATTTTAACCGCAGCGGACCCTCAAAAGAGGAAGGGGGTTGCACCCTCTTAACCATCTTTGGCAGTGCTTTGTTACAGTCACGGTGTTCAGGCAGCTTACGATACCACATACATACAATCCTACTAAACATTTATCGAGACGAGGGGTTCCGCATTCGACTAGTTTTGGCGCACACACAGCGCTCGGGAATGTGAACTACTCGTACCGAAACATGGCCCATCATCCCCTCATTTTAACAAAGCGTGGGCAATCAGGTTTTCACAGATCCATTTCAAGACTTAGACTGGTTAGAACACAATTTGCCTAACGCTATTTGAATGCCGAACTACTGTTTCTGGATGATATTCCAAGAACCAACACAAAAGCCCGTGGAGAACTTTGAACTTCCGTAGCAGGACTGGTTGGTGGCGAGTGACCACGTTTTCAGCATAAAACTTGGAGCATTTGAGAACCAACAGCGGGCTCTTCAAAATCAACAACATTTATACCAGATATACAACTAAAGAACTCTTGTACAGTAGAGGTCTGCTTCTTTGAACGTTGTTCAGCTATGAACAGTGCAGTTTTGCGCAAAAGGGGGAAACGAAAAACCAGAACCCCTTTCCAGGTGTTCTTGCAAGCAACTGTAAATTCCACAAAACTCATTCGCCACCCACATTCAACTGACAGGTATAATCTCATGTCCTTCGTACCTACTTCAATTCTATGCTATAATTAACAAGGTAAATTCTATAAGTTAAGTGGATCTTCAAACTTACGAAATTTGTATTGTGTTATTATACGTACTAGTTGTTAACTGTATGACGATCCAGTGCTATCGAGTGAATTGTAAGAGGTATTAAGGAAATTAAAGATTATTATTATAATATTAGGAACCCCGAGGTAGCTCATCTGTCTGACTGGAATTTGACAGTTGCAACAGCCTGTGGATGAAAATAGCTATTCCTTCAGCCCAAGCTGACTGCGAATCATATTTGACAGTGAAAAACGGACACGTCACTATATTTCGGCCCTTCTTGGCAAGGGTCCTCTTCAGGCTCAAAACCGCTATATATATGTATAAATATAGCTCTAATAAAATTTAGCTGAAGTATCCGTTTTGCACTGTCAAATATGAAAATAGCGTTTCTCTCCTTCAAAGTTAACTAACTAACGTTCAAAGACCCCACAGAACCGTTCAAACCGCTTGGAAAGCTCGTTGAGAATCTTACGAGGGTCGATTAGCTGTTTGTTCTTGCTAGTTCCTCGGCCTTGAAATGCTTCTAAGAAAACACCGTCCTAACAGTTTCACTATCCAAACAACAAATTAAACAGAGAAAGAAGACGGCACTAACGAACTCTCATATCTTCGGCAAGGCGATGCAACGCCATTAGTTTGCTCCAGAAAAGAAAACGAGGTAGTTTAAACTCTAACCACCGTGCATAAATTAAAAACTCCAAAAAATTTAAAATCAAAAGGTACGTATACTTTAGTTCTTTCTGGAACTTTGTTGGAGGGAACATGATTTTACAAATTAAATATCTCGCGCTTTTCGTAGGAGAGGAAAGCCCATTTGTCCATACATTAGTTTTCAAGTAGCATAGTTAAGCGGTGTTCAGAAAGGTTATTAGTGACGCCATCGTCAGGGTGAATCTGTTTAACTGGATCTTCTTTGGTTCCTCCATTCCCATTCATCACAGTGATTGATGATTCGGATGTTTTACGAACGCCTATGTAGCCTAGTACACTGTCAGAAGTCTGATAACATTCAACACAAGGAAGCACAAGGAAAGAGGCACTGGAAAATTACCCAGAATTGGATGAAAAAACTCCCCTGTCATTAAGTGAAATCTTGGAAAGTTTCAACGTCGTCTGGGAATCAACATACTTTATTTACAGAGGCATCTTCTACTGGCAACACGAAGGAGCAGCAATGGGGAGTTCCATTTCTCAAGAACTTGCGGAATTAACCCTGAGGAAAATCGAGCAAATTGCTTTCAGCATCAAGCCCATGGTTCCCCGTTTTTACAAACGTTACGTGGACGATGGCTTTACTGTTTGGGAGGGCCAAAAAACAGATATCATTGTGTTTGTCGACACCTTAAACCAAATTCAACCGACTATCCAGTTCACAACCGAATTCGAGAATGACGACCAAAAGCTGCCATATCTAGACGTATTGATCACCAACGGAACAAGAGCTGTAAGCTCATATGGCACTTGCATGTGTTGAGATGCTTTGTTTGATTAAAAGTATTTTTCGACTTTGTGGTTAAAATGCGCACTTTAAGGGAGCTAGATAAAAAGTATTTTATTTTTGAACTTGGGTGTAATGATGCGCACTTTCAAGGAGCTAGAAATGCATCTGTATGCAAAACCCTTGAGGCAAAAACGATCACAGGTCTTTAGGGATCCTTGATGTATACCGTTTCGTCAAAAGTTTTTTTTTCGCTTTTCATTTCAAATGCGCACTTTAAGGGTGACAGAAATAAATTTTTAAGCAAAACCCTTGTGGCACAAATGATCATGGGTTGAGAGGTATTGTTTGAAATAAAGTACTTTTCTGACCTGGCCGTTCAGATTCACACTTTAAGGGAGCTAGAACGTCATTTGTAAACAATACCCTTGAGGCAAAAATGATAATGGGCTCATGGGGATCATGAAAATATGAATTTAGTTTAAAAGTATTTTTCTAAATTTGCAGTCAAGATTAGTACTTTAACGAATGGTCGGGTTTGGAAAGTGGTCATTTTTGAGTCAATCTTGTCAAATCTCTAATATTACAGCCAAGTTCCATCGTCCTAGATTATCTGGAAGTACCTTAAATCGTGATCACGGAATCCCGGACCCCCCCCCTCAAATTTCCCCACAGTCGACGGAGCCAATCCGGTTCCTTAAGTGTTTATCCAGAGCATCTGTTTGTTATTCCCACCAAGTTCCATCCCGATCTCACCAGTCTAAGTCGGTCACGTATTTTCGCCCCCCCCCCTAATTGCTGTCGGATCTGTCCGGACATGAAAAAGATCAACAGAAACATGTCCTCTCTTCAATTACCAAATTTCACTCAAATCCGATCAGCCGTTTCAAAGTTACGCATGACTCAATATTCCGGATTCCCCCTCCCGTTACTCCCCCCACGGCTATCAGATCATGTAAATTTTTCTTTATAAGTCAGTTTGATCGGGTCCCTGATTCGCCTCCCAAGATTCGTCGTGAAAATCCCCAAAACCGCCATAACCGGAATTCCGAGAAACTCCCCTCCACCCCCCCCCCTAATGTCATGATCCATCCCAAATGTATAAACGATTTATCTGGAGCAGATGCTTGTTCTTCCCAGCAAGTTTCACTCCGATCCCTCCATTCTAACCGTTTCCCGATATTTCCGGTCACCCCCCCCAACTCCCCCATAGCTGTTGAATCCGGTCCGGACTTCAAATGGGACATCAGAGGTATGTCATTTATTCAGTTATTAAGTTTCATTCCAATCCGACCACCCGCTCGAAAGTTACACAGTACTCCAATTTTCCGGATTCCCCAGCCCTCCACCCCCCCCGGGTGGTCGGATCCAGTCCAAATGTATAAACAATTTATCTTGAGCAGATGCTTGTTCTTCCCAGCAAGTTTCACTCCGATCCCTCTATTCTAACCGTTTCTCGAAATTTCCGGTCTCCCCCCTCCAACTCCCCCATATCTGTCGAATCCGGTCCGGACTTCAAACGGGACATCAGAAGTATGCCATTTATTCAGTTATTAAGTTTCATTCCAATCCGATCACCCGTTCTAAAGTTACACACTACTCCAATTTTCCGGATTCCCCAGCCTTCCACTCCCCCCCCCCGGGTGGTCGGATTGGGAAACTGAATGTTTCCAAATTAGTCCGATCGGGTCCCTGATGCTCCTGCCAAGTTTCATCGTCCTAGCACATCTGGAAGTACTCCAACTCGAAAAAGTGTGACAAAACTCCTTAATTTTCAGAATTTCCCCGGCCCACCACTCCCCCCCAGATGGTCGGATCGGGAAACTGATTACTTCTAGGTTAGTTTGGTCGGGTCCCTGATTTTCCTGCCAAGTTTCATCGTCCTAGCACATCTGGAAGTACCCTAACTCGAACATGTGGGACAAAAAAAATTCGGACAGACCGACCGACAGACGGAATTGCGATCGGTATATGGCACTTGAGCCAGAGGCTGCAAGTGCCATAAAAACAAATTTCATCTGTTCAGTATACAGGAAACCGACCCACAACGACAGGTACGACCTTACGATTCATACCAGCCAGAAAACGTGAAACAGAGAGTTGTCATTTCACTGGTCGACAGAGCCATCAAAATTTCCGACAAAACCCTCCTGGACGATGAACTGAACCACATTCGAGATGTACTTTACGGCAACAATACCCCATTCAACTCGTCAACAAAATCATTAAAAGAAGATTGGAGATCCATTCGACCCCCACAAGCAACACTGGCACTCCTAGCAATGGCGAACCCGAAGAAAAGACTGCCCGCGTCTACCTCCCGTACATTCAAGGAGTCACCGAAAAACTGTCCAGGAACTTAAAAAAGTACAATATTGAAACATTTCACCGGACTCAAAACACGCTTCTGTCCTACCTGAACAACGGAAAAGATCTAGTCCCAAACCACAGCCAAAGAGGCATTTACTCGATACCCTGCGATTGTGAGAAACGCTATGTCGGCAGGACAGAGAGAACTTTCGAAAAGAGACTCGCAGAACACGAGCAGGAGATCGACCACGCCCTTTCCAATGGTCACCGTCCAAATAATAACTTCAAATCAGCACTGGCTGAACACGTTTTCGAAAACCCATCCCACGCAGTACATTTTGAAAAAGCCCAAAACCTTGCAACATGCACCGGACTTCACCAAACGATAAGAGAAGCCGTTGAAATTAAGAAAAACCGTTCAGGAATCAACAGAGACACGGGCGAGTACTCTCTACCGGAAACATGGAACGGAATCATCAGCACAAGAAAATTCAGACCCCAAGCTCCTCTCTACAAAAAAACGAAAACCAACCCAACTGCAGAAAAATCTCGACCCGAACAGAGGCCCAACCGAGCAGCAAAAACAGCAGCCGTGTCCAAAATGAAATCTCAGCAACCTTTTTAACTTCGAGCTACTCTCCAAAAGGAAGTTCACCAATTTAGATACTTAAGACTAAGCTAGAATCTTCAGTTTTGTTATCACAAGTTTCGTTTTTTCCATCTTGAGCGGCTTTGAGCCTGAAGAGGACCCTTGCCAAGAAGGGCCGAAATATAGCTCCAATAAAATTTTCAGCTGACTAATCCGTTTTGCACTGTCAAATATGATTCGCAGCCAGCTTGGGCTGAAGGAATATTTAACCGATTCTTACTTACGAGTCCATGTCCTCGTGATCGACGTGGTACCAAAGTGTTCATACCATATAAAGCACAGGAAACAAATTGTAGGTACACCAAGTAGACAAAACTGCTAACCCCTCATTGCCGACGATGATTATGGTCTAACAGCCTGTTTATTAGACCATGAAACCATTAAAAATCCCCTACTTGTCTCACAACTGGGAACGGTCTATTTTTGGTTTAAATGTTCACCCTTCTACTGAAGTTGTCAATCCCTCTAAACTCTTTAACTGTTATATAGCCCGCAACCACCTTCTTTTTTACCAACCCCTTCGACCTTCGAAAGCAACTAGCTCTTAGGTTCACTGAGTACGCGTTGTGCGCAGAGCTTATACTACTATGCAGAGCTATATACTATTTTCAAGAAAAGGGGTAGCCGAAAGTTGGTCGACACATTTTGTGTCCGGTTTTTGCCGGATTCCGGGCGAACTACTTGTCCGGCGAGAAAATGGTTTTCACCATCGTGTTCAGCATGTGTTCTTACCCCCAAATCGAACATCTAATCAACTTCGAATAAACTTTTACTTTTAACAAACTTTCCGGTTTTGGCCGGATTCCGGACGAACTACTTGTCCGGTGAGAAAATGGTTTACACCAACGTGTTCAGCACGTCTTCTTACCCCATAAACCACTATCACATTAGCTGTTTAAAAATATTTTGTTTGCCCCTTAATTTAAACCCCTTCCCCCACCCCTGAATATAGGGCTACAGAACCCATCTACGAACTTGTCCCAACGAATCCTCATACCAAGTTTCATCAAAATATCTCATTCCCTTCGAAAGTTAGAGACCGTACAGACGGACAACTTTTGCGATGTCATAGGTACCCGTCACTAACGGTTTGGGATCCCAGAAACCTACAAATTTCCATTGGTAATATATTGTCAGATTCGTTTTCATCGTTCTACCTACTCCGCTTGCCACCTCGTGAACTGAGCGAGTAGAAAATAAAATTATTAATTATTCTTATTATAAGTGTTTAAAATAAAGCGAGTAAATAAATTAAATAAAGTGTTATCTATGGCATCCATGTGTTAAGTTTATCAGTGTATAACACCAGTACACTGTGCAGTCCCATGATAACAGTCCTATCCTACCCAGTGCCAAAATTTTCTGGTATTACCCTGATGTTAAAAGAAAAAAGTTCCAACCGTGCGATAAAAAGTGATAACGCACAGCCAGCCGTGCGATAAAAAGTGATAACGCACGGTTGGTCGGTTCATCAAGTTCATCGAGCATTTTCCCTCAAGTACTGAAAAATACAGCCTGATCTCCAAAAATTAATAAAAGACATCACTTTCAGGAGGAAAAACAAAAAAACACTAAAAAATACAAAAGCAAAATAACGTCGATAATGCAAACAAAAAACGGATAACGGTACAGTGCTATCATCGCGGTTAAATACAACTTGTACTTTCAGCACAACACTATTGACCATTCTGAAAGCCCGGGTCTGGAACCCATACACGTCGGCATATCTTCACTCTAGCCTGGCAGGCTTCGCTTCAGTATCTAGATAGACTACAATACTTTGAATATCCGAAAGGCATAGTCACTAAATAAAACCTCACACGGTTTTTGTCACTTCAACAGCCCTCGAGTGTCTTGCGACCGCGAGAATCAAGCGGACTCGAGCCCGCATATGACGTTAAACGGTATATTTAGCGGGGACCACAACGTTTCGTTTGGCGTTGGAAAATAACGGCGTGCCGTTAAATTACCGTTGCATAGGCGTGACCGCTACATGAATCCCTCTGCATAAACGGTAATAGTGCCGGTTTCCTTTGGAGCGTCAAGGCCAAATCTTGTACACGCTTTCTTCCATTTGCACTGAGTACACCACAGTTCCCGATGTTCCAATCCGTAGACTTTCATGCAATTTTTTCCATCCCGATTCCGGCGCGAACTTGGCTTTGTGGTCCTTCCAGTTTTGACAGTTTTCTGGGAAAAAGAAACACTGATATAAATATGCAAGTAGATTTCCCCGTGTCCTGGAAACAGGAGGCCCGAGCTGAACATAAATTCTGTCTTACAATTCTATTAAGGTACGAACTGATAACCGAACGATGTGGCCACGTAGAGATTCCTCTGGTCTTATGAACTTAGGAAAAAGGATTCCGCAAGGGTTATTTTTCGACTATCCTATATGCACGCAACGACTCTTTTAAAGGAACAGAAAACTTGACTAAAACTTGACTCGGGGTGCTAGCTGACATATCAAGAATGTACCCTGAGTCGATATTGAGAGTAAGAAAAATTCTCATTACGACCATTGCAGTTTCCGGGCAGTTTCCGAGAATTCGACTTTTGAGTTAGTAGAAAAAAAGCAAAAGGTTTGTGTGCCAGGAGCAGGAATCGAACGCACGACCTCTTGACTACTAATGTGTTAGTCAACACGGCCAAAGGCGAACTTTTTACAGTGCATAAGTGCACAATTACAGTGCATAAGGGGCAAGGGCCTGCCAGCTAGCTTTGGGAACACTAACGAGGGGGTTCGAGATAACAAAGAAGGGGGGTCCTGTCGACAATAAGTCCCTGTATATTTATCTAAGCCCCCCCCGGTCGGTTTGATGACCGAAAGTTGCGTAGTCAAGTTTTCTGTGCCTTTAATTTATAGAATTTATCCTGGCAGATTATGGCCAGAAATGATTTTCTGCTATTTTTGGCCAGAATTTATTTTGTGATAGAATCTGGCCAGATTTTATTTATCGCCGGAAAAGTTTTGGTAGTGAAAAGCATTTTTTATTCGAAGTCCCATATTTACGCTAGTTAATTAACTAGCGTAAATATGGGACTAGTTAATTAACTAGCGTAAATGTGGGACTTCGAATAAAAAATGCTTTTCACTACCAAAACTTTTCCGGCGATAAATAAAATCTGGCCAGATTCTACCACAAAATAAATTCTGGCCAACAACAGCAGAAAATCATTTTTGGCCATAATCTGCCAGGATAAATTCTATAAATTCTTCCATAATCTTTGATTGTCTGACAAAATTGCAGTTACGGGCTAGATGGTAGAAGACCGGAAACACCCATTCAGGTTTTCTTAGGAGCCTTAAGTGGCCTTAAGTAGCTACTTTAGCTGACTGATGGTTGACTTATGTCACTGCAAGTGGACGGAAATGGCAATGTTCATAGTTAACTAACGTTCAAAGAAGCATACATCTACTGGGTGTGGTGAGTACGGAAAAGCAAGATCACTAGTTTTCGCTTTCGAACCGGATAACGGTCAGAAGCCAGACGAAACGGACGAGTGTCACGGGTTAGGTGCGAGAGCGGGGTCTCGGACTCGTCACCGTCACTAGCGAAAGACAGAGCAATGAATCCTTCTAGTTCCATATGCTTGCCCACACTGTAAGGAGGAGAAAGAAGATTTGGACCATTTTCTTCGTATAGACGTTCGAAGCTTTCTGATTTTAAAACAAAGTATTAAACTGGTATTATTTTTTCACTTCTTGACATTCTGAGTTATGTTATATAGATAAAATGTATGGAATTAAGAAGAAGTCTGAGCGTGTTAAGTTATATTTTTGTTGTTATTTTGTGTATACGCCCTGGGGGTCTTGAAATACACTGATCTATCTATCTATTCGATTGAAGACATCCTACCGCATCCTCCAGGATCGCAGATTCGTTTTCCAAACTGCAGCCTGAAGAGGACCCTTACCAAGAGGGGGCAAAGTATCGCTAAAATAAATTTCAGCTGACCTATCTTTTTAGTGCCATCAAATGTGATTCGCAGTCAGCTTGGGCTGAAGAAATAATTTTATGCCTCTAGCTTTCTACGCTGGTATGCCGGGAGGAGAAAGAAGTCGCATCAGCTTTACATGTCGTTTATAAAAATCTTTCCGCCACACTTACCATAGATCCGGCGTCAGCGTTTCCCGCACTCCAAGACACGCTTCTAGTCCGGCTTGGTTGTGTGATCACAGATGGCCTCTCGGTTGAGTGGGGGAAATAGGCACCAGCGGTAGTGTTGAGGTATTCGGGATCTAGAAAACACAACCAGTAGAAGGAAATCCAACACAAAATCTGACATTCTGTGGAGAAGATCACCGAGTAATCCTGGTATGAATACGTTTGTCAACAACTAGGAACAGAACATCCTGGAACCGAAATCATTAGTGATGATAAACTGGTGGCAGCGAACTAACCTTCGTATGGTGGTCTGGCCATGTCCATATGAGAAAGTGTAGGTCCATAGCTCTACCTATTATGAGCTTCTTATAGGTAATAACTCGTCTCCTGATACGACCTCGGTTGGTAGGAGGGGCTAGGCGGTTCAACAGCCAATGAGGCATGATCGTCGACTTCGTCTTCGGTATAGTAAAAGTCTTCTTCATGGTCGCTGAAGTCCGTTGAGGAAGACAGTTTAGGCCTAAGAACGAGAAGATATTAAAGGACGACTTGCACCAAGTAGTGGTACGATACGCACCAAGTTCTGCTACGATAGTCTAAGATAATTAACCACTGTGAACCTCCGCTCCGCTTATAGCGAACTACAAAAGGCTTTGGCTGTTTAGATCCCCTCTTGAACCATTGCCTGGAACGACAAACTCGGCAAAATTTGAATAACCGGTCTTCTGACCAATAAGCTTCTTGAAGTCAATGATTGGAACCTGACATGTCGCGTAAAGCATAAACAAGGCAATCGTACAAATGTATATATCGACATTTCAACTATGAAATGCGGATTTTCGGGAAGAAGAATGGATGGGCAGATTGTAGAGTGAATTAGTAAGCTATCGGAGGTAAGACGGGTGTCAACAGGTATCTCATATCTCTTGACACTGCACATCCTTGTCTGAACGTTATGAAACAACAGAGTAGGAAGTTGCATCTTGGTTGGAAACCCCCATACGGTATCACCGTTGATACTGACAACACTGCACTTACCCCAGGTGTACCAGTCGGATGTAATTTTCTATCATCTTTCTAGATGGCGTAAGCGAAGTGCACCCTCTCCACGTGCAGCGGAAAACTCGACGTTTCTGCAAATAATGAGGGGTTATTATTTATTCAAAATCAAATACCGGCCGACCAGGACTACAACACATACAAAATAAACTATGACATTTTCAAGACAAAGTTCGAACCCACAAAATAAAAGTCGAACTCACAAACAGCAACTCCCTTGTTCAGTTTCAGTCAGTAACAGTGATATCATAAGTCCAAGATATTGTCATTTCATTTTGGAAGAAGATTTTTTAGACCCGATTAGTCCCTTTTTTTAATGTTTATTTTTTTTCTTGAGCATTTACTACATTACTGAAAGCTCAGTGTATTTTTTCCTTTTCTTTGTCTGTACTGCGCAATTTTCCACTTCTTTAAGTGCGTAAATAAAATTTCATCATGTTCATTTCATTTAGTCAGTACCAAAATCTAATCACGAAGGATTAAATAAGAAGTAAGAAGCAAGAAGCGAAGAAGAGGCGAAGATGAATCACTACTATTACGTTCCAAATCGCGCTAATCATCGCATCGTCATGAACCACTAAACGAAAATAATTCACAGGAAAATAATTGACAAATTTTGTGTCCGGTTTTTGCCGGATTCCGGGTGAACTACTTGTCCGATGAGAAAATAACTTTCATGTTCGGATTATGTCAATCACCCCCCACAGTGAGCGGATCCGGTCCGGTTATGTCAATCACTTATCTAGGACTTGTGCTTGTTCTTCCCACCAAGTTTCATCCCAATCCCTCCACTCCAAGCGTTTCCCAAGATTTCCGGCTCCCCCCAAAGTCACCGGAACCGGTTCGGGTTTTAATCGGGTCGTCTGGGGCTTGAGGTCTTTCCAAATATCAAGTTTCATTAAGATCCGATCACCCGCTCAAAAGTTACAAATTCCTATATATTCCGGATTCCCCCTCCCTTCACTCCCCCTACGATGTTCGAATCGGGAAAGTGACTATTTCTAACTTTATCATTTGGGGTCACTGATATGCCTGCCAAGTTCCATCGTCCTAGCTTATGTGGAAGTGCCCGAACTAGCAAAACCCGGACCGACAGACCGACAGAAATTGCGATCGCTATATGGCACTTGGCCCAAGGGCAAGTGCCATAAAAAAAGACTGTGTTGACGAAAAATCGGCTGATTTTAATCGTCCCTGATGTCCGGCGAGAAAATGAATTTCAAATTCGTGTTCAGCATGCCTTCTTCCCCCTACATCGAACATCTTATCAACTTCAAATAAAACTTTTACTTTTAACAAACTTTCCGGTTTCGGCCGGATTCCGGGCGAACTACATGCCCGGCGAGAAAATGGTTTTCATATTTGTGTTCAGCATGCATTTTTACCCCTATATCGAACATCTAATCAACTTCCAATAAGACTTCTACTTTTAACTAACTTTCCGGTTTTGGCCGGATTCCGCACGAACTACTTGTCCGGTGAGAAAATGGTTATCATATTCGTGTTCAGCGTGTCTTCTTACCACATAACCGACTATCACATTAGCTGTTTAAAATATTTTACTTGCCCCTTAATTTGAACCCCCTCCCTCACCCCTAAATGTAGAGCTACAGGGCCCATCTACGAAATCGACCTTACTCTTGACCCAAAGAATGCTCACACCAAGTTTCATCAAAATATCTCCTTCCCTTCGAGAGTTATCGTGCTTACAGACGGACGGACGAACAGACGGGCGGAAGGACGGACAGACGGACGGACAACTTTTACGATGTCATAGGTATCCCTCCACTTACGTTTTGGGATCCCAATACTCTGCTTCGCGCCTTTTTAAAAGTAGATTCACATGGCGGAGAATAACAGAGAAATCATTACCAATCGACAGGAATGATTATCGAAAACACTACTGTACCTTTTCCTTCTGAAAAACCTTAACACCAGCCAAAATTATTTGCAACTAACAGAAATATGGATCAACCATTTAAGACGATGAGTCCATCAATTCCGTCCGCTCATGAAATTACTCAGTGGGCTAGAAAGCGTACGGTAGCTTGGCGTTTACATAATTTCTTCTTGAAAATGTGGCTGATTGCTAGATAGATTTATGTAAAACCTCAGAACAAGTTACTGAAAGAGAGAAATACTGCCAATTTTAACTTTTTGGGATCCCAAAACGTTAGTGACGGATACCTATGACATCGCAAAAGTTGTCCGTCTGTCCGTCCGTCCGTCTGTCTGTAAGCACGATAACTCTCGAAGGGAATGAGATATTTTGATGAAACTTGGTGTGAGCATTCTTTGAGTCAAGAGTAAGGTCGAGTTCGTAGATGGGCACTGTAGCCCTACATTTAGGGGTGGGGGAGGGGGTTTAAATTAAGGGGCAAACAAAATATTTTGAAACAGCTAATGTGATAGTCGATTATGGGGTAAGAAGATATGCTGAACACGATGGTGAAAACCATTTTCTCGCCGGACAAGTAGTTCGCCCGGAATCCGGCAAAAACGGGACACAAAATGTGTCGACCAACTTTCGGCTACCCCTTTTCTTGAAAATAGTATATAGCTCTGCATAGTAGTATAACTCTGCGCAGAACGCGTACTCGATGAACCTAAGAGCTAGTTGTTTTCGAAGGTCGAAGGGGTTGGTATGTGGGGTTGGTAAAAGAGAAGGTGGTTGCGGGAAATATAACAGTTGGAAAGTTTAGAGGGATTGACAACTTCAGTAGAAGGGTGAACATTGAAACCAAAAATAGACCGATCCCAATTGTGAGACAAGTAGGGGATTTCTAATGGTTTCATGGTCTAATAAATAGGCTGTTAGACCATAATCATCTTCGGCAATGAGGGGTTAGCAGTTTTGTCTACTTGGTGTACCTACAATTTGTTTCCTGTGCTTTATATGGTATGAACAATTTGGTACCACGTCTATCACGAGGACATGGATTCGTAAGTAAGAATCGGTTGCTAGAATCTTTGGTGATGAGGGGTTGCCAACTTTTGCTAGTTGGTATACCCTTTATTTTTTGCCAGTGTATTTCATGGTAAGATCGATACGGTACCATGTCTATCACGGGGAGATGGACTTGTAAGTAAGAGTCGGTTGCTAGAAGGCCTTCGCGAGGGGCTTGAAACTTCAAACTTTGATCTGTTTCTAAATATTACAAGTAAAGAGTATTGATCTATCAACATCATATATTAGATTTTTGGGATCCACCGATCCACCGTGTTTTTTATGTTTATTCAAACCATATAATTTTTTTCTTTTTGTCTGATTTTCTTAATTTTTAAGCTTGCCCAGGTGAAACTTTCCTTGTGGCGAAAATAGATGATCTCTCGGTCTTATCGAGTCCTGATTGGAACTCGTTACTTGAGCAGGGATGGACCTAGACACTGTAATTGCTATAATGCTTCCGATTTAACTTCTTTGAAGTTTAACTGAAAAGGCAGCTTAGTTTTACATCTGATTCTGAATACACTGAATGACTTATATAAAGGATTTTGTATTTTTTCTCCCGGGGCTCTAGTAATAACGTCCAGAGTGTGCGCTACTTGCACGACAACCCAAAATTCACCCAGACACTGAGACTTTGAATTCCAACAAAGGACTGCATTTCCAGGGTTAAAGATTAAAGAAAATAGGAAGATGATAAGTCAGCTGATTTTTCGGCAATGGCTTACGTTTGTAGTTGCCAAATATTTCAAGCGTACAGGGACAAGTAAAAGAGGTACCACAAATCGGAAAGAATAAGTTCATTCGATGAAATCGATTATCTGTGGATAACAGACAAACGAAGAAACGCATTTTTTATCAGGTTTTCAAGCCTTATTTAACAAGAGCTGTAAGCTCATATGGCACTTGCAAGGCTTGGTAAAAGGATGAAAGTAGAACTTCCCCGGTTCGTGGGTTTGTTGTGATCATTTGTAAGCAAAAAGCTTGAAAGAAGAACTGCGACTGACCCTTGGAAATCACGAGAAGGTATCGTTTGGTAAAAAGTTTTTTTTTGTTGCACTTGGCTGTGATGATATACACTTTACGGGCCCTAGAAATTCATCTGTAAACAAAACCCTTGAGGCAAAAATGATCCTGGGCCCTTTAGGATAATGAATAGATATAGTTTGGTGAAAAGTATTTTTTTTTACTTTCCGGTTAAGATGCGCACTTTAAGGGTGCTTATAGAAATTCATTTCTAAGCAAACCCCTTGAGGCGATAATGATCATGGGCTCATGGGGATCATGAAAATGTAGGTTTTGCTTAAAAGTATTTTTTGTACTTTGCGGTTAAGATGAGTACTTTAAAGGATGGTCGGATCAGGGAAGTGACAATTTCTAAGCCAATCATGTCAAGTCTATAATGTTCAAGCCAAGTTTTATCGTCCTAGCACATCTTGAAGTACCTTAAATTGCGATCACCGGAATTCTGGACTCCCCTCCAGCTCCCCCCAGAGTGACCGAATCCGGTCCGGTTCTGTCACTGATGCATCTAGGGCTTATGCTTGTTCTTCCCACCAAGTATTATCCCAATAGCTATATTCTAAGCGTGTCACAAAATTCCCTCCCCCCCCCGACTCTCCCACATCGGTCGGATCCTGTCCGCACTTAAAATGGGACATCTGAGGCATGAGTTCTTCCGAATATCAAGTTTCAGTAAGATCCAATCACCCGTTCAAAAGTTGGACAACCTCAAGACTCCGGATTCTCCCACTCTCCACTCCCCCCACGATGGTCAAATCGGAGAAACGGCTGTTCTTAAGTTAAAATTGTAAAGTCATAAAGTCATAAGAGCAATAACTGCTCTTACGATCTTCTTTCTCTCTTCCTTTTTTTCTCTTCCACTTTTTGGGATCCCAAAACGTAAGTGGAGGGATACCTATGACATCGCAAAACTTGTCCGTCTGTCCGTCCGTCTGTCTGTAAGCACGGTAACTCTCGAAGGCAGTGAGATATTTTGATGAAACTTGGTGTGGGGATTCTTTGGGTCAAGAGTAAGGTCGAGTTCGTAGATGGGCCCTGTAGCTTTACATTTAGGGGTGGGGGAGGGGGTTTAAATTAAGGGGCAAGCAAAATTTTTTTAAATAGCTAATGTGATAGTCGATTATGGGGTAAGAAGACACGCTGAACACGAATATGAAAACCATTTTCTCGCCGGACAAGTAGTTCGTCCGGAATCCGGCCAAAACCGGAAAGTTTGTTAAAAGTAAAAATTTTATTTGAGGTTGATTAGATGTTTGATTTTGGGGTAAGAAGCCATGCTGAACACGAATATGAAAACCATTTTCTCGCCGGACAAGCAGTTCGCCCGGAATCCGGCCAAAACCGGAAAGTTTGTTAGAAGTTAAAGTTTTATCTGAAGTTGATCAGATGTTTGATGTAGGGGTAAGAAGGCATGCTGAACAAGAATACGAAAACCATTTTATCGCCAGACAAGTAGTTTGCCCGGAATCCGGCCACAACCGGAAAATTTGTTAAAAGTAAAAGTTTTATTTGAAGTTGATTAGATGATAGATTTAGGGGTAAGAAGAGATCCAGAATCCGTATATGACAATCACTCTTTAGCCGGACATATAGTTCGTCCGGAATCCGGCTGACACCGGAAAATTTGTTAGAAGTTAAATTTTTATTTGAAGTTGATTAGATGTTGGATATAAGGGTAAGGAGATACGCTGAATCCGTTTTTGAGCTTTAGCTTTTCGCCGGACAAGTAGTTCTTGAATTTCGCCAAAACCGCAAAATTCACAAAAGTAAGCTAGGATCGTTTCGATCGGCTTATAGAGGTAAACGCACATGCTGAATCCATATCTGAGCTTGGATTTCTTAATGAGTAGCTGTTTGGCCCGGCGAAGACTGGATCTGGCTAAGACAAAACCTAATTGTCTGGATCATAAATATTGAATTTTTGGGATCCCATCGGAACCTTTGGTCTTGTTTCTTTTTCGTCTCATTCATCTTGCAGTGGCTAATGACTGCTAGTAGTAGTAAGAAAAATCTAACAATTTTCCCGAGCTAGTTCCAGTTTTCAAGCCAAACTATGATCTTGCAATCCGCTGATTTTGAAGTGTCGCACAAAAGTAGAACCCAAGTAGGTTGAACTATAAGCGTGTTCCAGCTTCGTCGAGAAGTTGAAAAAAGTTACGAAAAAGTCAACTTTTTCGTTCCAGCTGCCGGCGAAGTTTGAGATGGAACACTTCGAAGTTGACTTCGTGGTTAACTTTGAAGTAACTTTTTTCAAAGATACTGACTGGAAGTGGAGGAGTATCTTTGAAAAGTAACTACCCTCACTTCCATCATCAAGCTTCGAAAATTCGGTAAATGGGTTTCGAATATCGGGAATTCGAATTTGTTCATTTCTAAAATGCTCTGAGCAGTAAAATTGGAAGTAGGCGGCAAAGTGGGGTTTCTTTCCGCGAAAAGCGGGGAAAAATGTCAACCAGAACTGTTTGAAAAAAAAATGAATTTTACCATATTTATCATTTTTACTAGCTTTTTTACTAGAAACTGAAACAGTTACTAGATTTTCTTCCATTTTACTAAATTTACTAACAATGTTCGGTTTTTACTAGATTTAGTAAAATTTTACTAAGGGTGGCAACACTTCTTGATTGAGGCGGTATTAGCTTTCCGGTTCCGGCTTAATTATCAATCTGGAAGAACGGAAGAAAAGCACTTGACCGGAATCTACCAATTTTCCGGTTTCCAGCGTTTACGGGAGGAAAGTTGGTGCAGTGAAAAGCGACGCAGAAATATGAAAATTCGCCTTTATCTATAACAACATCCATCATTCCTAAATGTAAGGCTACCGGGCCCATCTACGAATGAAGGTCACAAAAACTATCTAGTTCAAGCCTTGACGTTATTCCATAGAGAGAAGGGCTATGTACTTATCGTAAAACATGGGGGGGGGATTCATGGGAGGGAGTGGTTGTTGAAAATTATGCGGAATCGGGCTTTTCTTAGTATAAGAAACCTGGCGAGGTTCCGCCGAGTGGCCAGTCTAAACAGGGAAAAGTGTTTGTGTGGAGTTTAGTGTAAAATCGTAGTGTGTCAGTTTCTTTAGTATTTATATGTATTTATTTACGTTTGTTTGTTATGGCCCTTTGGGCTTTTAAGGAAAATAAATATCATATCATATCATTATCATCCTACTCCTATTGAAGCATTGGTCAACAAATCAACCAATTCATAATCCGAATAAGGCTACTTAAATTGAAATAAAAAACGGCGACAAGCTAAAAGCTTAACGCAAAATGTAATGAAAATAATAATTATTTTCTATAGAGTCCCATATTTTCTAACAAAAAAATTCTTCTAGAAATCAGCAGCTCATCGACTGAAGAAAAGCCAAACTGTATTTTCGAACAAACTTTCACATTTTCATTTTACCTTTTCATTAAGTCATTCATCTATATCGAAAATACCTTTACACACACTGAATGACACGAGACACTTCCTCTTTCACGACCACAGCTTAACTACTAGGTTCACGACTGAAATCATACTGAACTGAAAGAGAATTCATTCATTCATTGTGTCACGTCACCTTCAAGCCGGCTCGCTCCGAGCGCGCTCCCCCAGGCAATCCCAAGAGCATAATGCCTGCTGTAACGGTTATATGCAGCGAGTGAATGTCAAAGATATTACGGCATTTTCTGTGTTTTTATGGGACTTGCAGCTTCGCTCAAGTGCCATATACCGATCATTTTTCGGTCGGTCTGTCGGTCGGTCTGTCAGGCCACTCATCTCGAGTTCGGGTACTTCCATAAGTGCTAGGACGATGAAACTTGGCAGGCATATTAGGGACCCGACCAAACTAACTTGGAAATAGTCATGTCCCCGATCCGACCACCGTGGGGGGAGTGGAGGGAGGGGAATCCGGAATATTGACGTATTTATAACTTTTGAACGGGGAATCGGATCTTAATGAAACTTGATATTTGGAAAGACCTCATGTCTCAGATGTCACACTTCAAGTCCGGAATGGATCCGGTGACTTTGGGGGGAGTTGGAGGGGGGAACCGGAAATCGTGCAACATGTTCAGAGTGGACGGATCGGGATGAAACTTGGTGGGAAGAACAGGCACAAGCTCTAGATACATAGCTGACAAGACCGGACCGGATCCGAACACTGTGGGGGGAGTTGGAGGGAGGGTTCCAGAATTCCGGTGACCCCGACTGAAGATGCTTACACATGTGCTAGGACGATGAAACTTGGCAGGCATATTAGGGACCCGACCGAACTAACTTGGAAATAGTCTCTTCCGCGATCCGACCACCGTGGGGAGAGTGGAGGGAGGGGGAATCCGGAATTTGACGTATTTATAACTTCTGAACAGGGAATGGATCTCAATGAAACTTGATATTTGGAAAGACCTCGTGTCTCAGATGTCACACTTCAAGTCCGGAATGGATCCGGTGACTTTGGGGGGAGTTTGAGGGGGGGAACCGGAAATTGTGTGACATGTTCAGAGTGGACGGATCGGGAAGAAACTTGGTGGGAATAACAAGCACAAGCCCTAGGGCTATCCATAGTTGACAAGGCCGGGCCGGATCCGAATACTGCGGGGGTAATTGGAGGGAGGAATTCCGGTGGATCCCGACCTAAGATGCTTATATATGTGCTAGGACGATGAAGCTTGGCAGGCATATCAGGGACTTTACAATTTTAACTTAAGAACAGCCATTTCTCCGGTTTGACCATCGTGGGGGGAGTGGAGAGTGGGGGAATCCGGAATCTTGAGGTTGTCCAACTTTTGAACGGGTGATCGGATCTTACTGAAACTTGATATTCGGAAAGAACTCATGTTTCAGATTTGCCATTTCAAGTGCGGACAGGATCCGATCAATGTGGGGGAGTCGGGGGGGGGGGGGGATTTTGTGACACGCTTAGAATATAGCGCTTGGATGATACTTGGTGGGAAGAACAAGCATAAGCCCTAGATGCATCAGTGATAGAACGGGCCAGATTCGGTCACTCTGGGGGGGGGGAGTGGAGGGGGTCCTGATTTCCGGTGATCGCAATTTAAGGTACTTCAAGATGTGCTAGGACGATGAAACTTGGCTTGAACATTAGAGACTTGACAAGATTGGCTTAGAAATTGTCACTTCCCTGATCCGACCATCCCTTAAAGTACACATCTTAGCCGCAAAGTACAAAAAATGCTTTTAACCAAACCTATATTTTCATGATCCCCATGAGCCCATGATCATTATTGCCTCAAGGGTTTTGCTTAGAAATGAATTTCTAGCACCCTTAAAGTGCGCATCTTAACCGGAAAGTAAAAAAAAAATACTTTTCAAAAAAACCATATTTATTCATGATCCTAAAGAGCCCAGGATCAATTTTGCCTCAAGGGTTTTGATTACAGATGAATTTCTAGCGCCCTTAAAGTGCATATCATCTAAGCCAAGTGCAAAAAAAAACTTTTTTTTTACCAAACGATACATTTTCGTGATTTCCCAGGGTCCGTCGTCATTCTTATTTCGAGGGTTTTGCTTACAAATGATCACAACAAACCCACGAACCGGCGAATTCCTACTTTCATCCATTTACCAGGCCTTGCAAGTGCCATATGAGCTTACAGCTCTTGTTGTAAAGAGTTAAAAGAGTTGAGGCAGGAAATTTATCCAGGGTGTTTTGAAAGGGAGGAATGGGTGTTGATTATTTTGAAGGATAGAAATTTTGTGGGGATAAAGAATTTGGGAAGGCTGGTTAGTTTGGGCATGGCACATAGAGGACATTTTTTGTAAGGTGAGTTAGGAAGAAAGGGGTGTGTATTGGATTATATTATTTGAAATTTATTTGTTGGATTAATTTGGATTTTATTCATTGAAGTTAGTTTTTTTCTTTTTTCTCTTTTTTTGTATTTGTATTAACCATGGCCCTTTAGGGCTTACAGTGTTAATAAATATATATCTATCTATCTATCTATCTATCCATCTATAATTTGTCAACAAGTGAATGAAATGAAAATATTGTCGAAAAGTGCAAAGGACGTTGGCCAGATTTTACTGACATTTTTAAACAGTAATCATTACTTTCGTCGGAGCAGAATTTCAACACGTCGAAGGTGTATTCCAAAATGTTAGGCTACGAATCTGAGACTAAAAGTGTAAACGAAACCCGACAATTCCTGTTTCAATCATTTTCAAACAACAAGTTCGTCATCATTTCAGGAAACCTGTGTGACGAGTAAATATTACAAGTTGAAAAACTAGCCATAGGCTAGATCTTATATCAGATGCTTCTGTAGAGAGAAAGAGCCAATGCAACTCATAAAAAAGGCAAGTATGGAAAATAAAACCTTCTCCTGGAAAAATCGTCAAATCGGGTTAACTACCAGAAGTTTATTTTCTAGAAGATATTACCGCAGGTTTGTCTTTCTAGCTTGGGCCTCAAGAGGATCCTTGCCAAGAAGGGCCGAAATTTCGCCAGAATAAGTCTCCACGACCCGCGCGTTTGGCGCGATTCGCAGTTCAGATGTGTCTGAACCAGGTTCGGCCGAGGTAGGGGAAGTTTGAGGGGAAGGAGTACCGGAAATAGTGTGGCTCCTAGGGATCAAATTAGTGGGATGAACCATTTGCCCTAGATGACCCGAGGTGCTGTTAGACTCGAGTGAAACAAGATATCCTATTTCTAGGTCCGATCGTAGGGGGTTGAAGGGGGTGGGGTATTTTGTGACATTCTCATCTGTTTTCTCGTACCACCTAGTCATATCAAGTGCCATATGAGCTCGTAGCTCTTGTTTTTTTCTATTAACGAATTCAATATTGGTATATTTTATTACAGCCTAACTTCGTGAGCGTGTAACGTTTTTATACTTACCCTTAGTCAATGTGATATTTTAGCAGGGACTTTCTTCAAGGCCGTGCGTCGTTTTGAGAGTACACCTCCCGCAGGTAACCCTTCCACCCCACAAGGCCTGATACTTACCTCCATTCTCTGAACGAATAGTGAACATAAAGTCGAGCTTCTCGTTGCACCATTTCAAGGTTACAATCAGCCAAATCGCAGGAAATTGCAGCAGTTAAAAGAAGAAATGAAGTTTTCCTCAAGTCCAGAGGAACTGTTTCGGCAAACCGCTGCGCGGAGGAACTGAAAACTAGAGCTGGCACAAATTGTTGTTCACCACGAGATGGTGCCACTGTCCCACCGACTATCGCAGACCACACCTTGGCACTGTGAGTAGAATTGCTGAAGTCATCACGGAACACAATCTGCAAAAAATGTAATAAATTAAATTTCATTTTAATTTCGTTCTTAAAGGGGGTCTTTCTGTAAAAGGAAAGAAAAGGGGAAAAAGTCTTTGAACTGATATCATAGAATAGTTGAATAGTTCCATGTGGGATACCTGTGGATACTCATCATTTCCTACTTCATTTCCCCTGCTGGGATACTCTCCCACGAACCCCTCCCCTCCCCGTAAATAATCCTCTATAGATGGCAGATCCCACCTTCCTAACGGGACACATGAATAGACCTTGAAAAAAGAGCACCGCAAACCGCAAATAACTTCTACTTGGCTTATGAGTTATTAAAACTGACAGTCCCAAGAGTCTCCCTATCTGTGTAGTACGACCATGCGGAGTCGAATATATTCTCGACACCCTGCCCGATGTAAACGAGCGGAGGGTCGGAGCTACGCGGAACTTCATAATTCGCTCTTTGGTCGCTGCATGGGACCAAAGTGGGAGGATTTTGTTCTTGGTCAGCTAAAGGGTTTCTCCGCGATATTTGTCTTTCTCCGAAAATTCCGTCCTGTTAAACTTACTTAATCTCCACCCTCGAACATCCCCTTCCTCGTAAAAGAATCCCACCGATGGCAGATTTTACCCTCATAACGTGGGAAATGAATAGACCTTGAGAAACAAGACCAAAGGTTTCGATGGGATCCCAATTACATTTGATCCAGATAACTAGGTCTTGTCTTCGCCAGACCCATTCTTCGCCAGGCTAATCATCTGAGAAAACCAAGTTCAGATATACCTGTATAAGCCATATCTATTTTGACGAAACTGATCGAAACTTCCTGCTTTACTTCTGCCAAATTTCCGGTTTCGGCCGAATCCCAAGCGAACTACTTGTCAAGCAAAAAAGATAGCTCAGAAACGAATTCAGCGTATCTCCTTATCCCCAAAAAGAACTTCAAATAAAACTTTACTAACAAAAAAAACCCAGTTTCAACCGGATTCCGGACGAACTATATGTCCAGGTAAAAAATGAATGTCATATAAAGATTCAGCGTCTCTTCTCACCTTTAAATCTCCCATCTAATCAACTTCAAATAAAAATTTTGTTTTTAACAAATTTTCCGGTTTCGGCCGGATTCCGGGCGAACTACTTGTCCGGCGAGAAAATGGTTTTCACCATCGTGTTCAGCATGTCTTCTTACCCCTAAATCGAACATCTAATTAACTTCAAATAAAACTTTTGCTTTTAACAAATGTTCCGGTTTTGGCCGGATTCCGGCGAACTGATTGTCCGGCGAGAAAATGGTTTTCACCATCGTGTTCAGCATGTCTTCTTACCCCTCAATCGAAGATCTAATCAACTTCAAATAAAACTTTTACTTTTGACAAACTTTCCGGTTTTGGCCGGATTCTGGGCGAACTACTTGTCCGGCGACAAAATGGTTTTCACCATCGTGTTCAGCATGTCTTCTTACCCCACAATCGACTATCACATTGGCTGTTTCAAAATATTTTGTTTCCCCTTAATTTAAACCCCCTCCCCCACACCTAAATGTAGGGCTACAGAGCCCATCTACGAACTCGACCTTATTCTTGACCCAAAGAATCCTCACACCAAGTTTCATCAAAATATCTCATTCGCTTCGAGAGTTATCGTTCTGACGGACGGATGGACAACTTTTGCGATGTCATAGGTATCCGTCACTAACGTTTTGGGATCCCAAAAAGCAACTCAACTACTATTATGGCTCAGTGAGCAGAGATGGGCGAATCCGACCGTGACAGGATTCGAATCCGATTTCGAATCCACCATTTCATGCTGAGGATTCGAATTCGGAATCGAATCCGAATTTGAATCCGAGACCTTAACAAAAATCAAATCATGTACATAGGTTATAGTTTTAAAAGTCAGAGGGGAGATAAAAGCACTAATGCCTACGGAAAATGAGACGGTCATTTCGGGGTTTTCGTGTGTGGTTATCATATTATGGGTTTCCTTTCGGCAATCAGGAATGACTTTGGGGCTCTTTTCGCAGAAGTCGGGAAAATGGAAACTGGACGGATGAAGATTAGAAACTGGAGCGGATTCCTAAGATCCGGAATTTGGATTCCGAATCCGGCCAAAAGAACGAATCCTGGATTCAAATCCGAATCCAGATTCGGATTCGCCCATCTTTGTCAATGAGTCATTAAAACTGGCACTACGACAGCTAAAGGGTATTCTCCACGATATTTAGAAGCAATTTGGGGCCCCCTTCTTTGAATTATCATGGCAAAAACCCTCCAATGGATGTACTGTTCATTTAATAAATCACTGATGTTGTGCAGCATCAACACCCGGACAACACACTTAAAGGAACAGAAAACTTGACTCAAACTTGACTCGGGGAGCTAGCTGACATATCAAGAATGTACCCTGAGTCGACATTGAGAGTTAGAAAAATTCTCGTTACGACCATTGCCGTTTCCGGGCAGTTTCCGAGAATTCGACTTTTGAGTTAGTAGACAAACAAGACCAAAGGTTCCGATGGGATCCCAAAAATTCAATATGTGATCCAGACAATTAGGTTTTGTCTTCGCCAGATCCAGTCTTCGCCAGGCCAAACAGCTAATCATTAAGAAATCCAAGCTCAGATATGGATTCAGCATGTGCGTTTACCTCTATAAGCCGATCGAAACGATCCTAGCTTCCCGTATGGAAATAATTAAGTCGTAAACAGTTGTTAACGATCGTTTACAATTGTTAACAATTGTTTGCAGTTGTTAACGATCGTAAACAATTGTTTACGATCGTAAACGGTTGTTTACGATCGTAAACGGTTGTTTACGATCGTAATTTTACGATCGTTTTTTTACGATCGTAATTTAACGATCGTAAACAATTGTTTACGATCGTAAACGGTTGTTTACGCTCGTAAACGGTTGTTTACGCTCGTAAACGGTTGTTTACGATCGTTTTTTACGATCGTAATTTAACGATAGTTTTTTTTACGATCGTAATTTAACGATCGGTAACAATTGTTTTTATTTTCAAGACGATAAATACAGACCTGATTTCTAACAACGGCAATAAGAAAGTTGATTAGTTTTTAGTTTTGCATAATCCAAATAGTTTAACTAAAAGCTGAAACTAAAATCCCAATCGTAAACGGTTGTTTACGATCGTAATTTTACGATCGTTTTTTTACGATCGTAATTTAACGATCGTTTTCAATTGTTTCCGATCGTTTTCAACTGTTTTCGATCGGAAGCAATTGTTTTTATTTTCAAGACGATAAGAAAGTTGATTAGTTTTTAGTGGCTGGGAGGTTTGGTATAGCTAGGGGTAGGGTTGGGATAGTGTTAGAATAGGATTAGGTTGAGGTAGTTAGGTTAACGGATCACTAGCGACCATTGCCAGGCGATCATACCTAACCAATTGATTACCTTTCCTTTTCACTTAACCCCTATTATTCTACTCACTCTGAAAAGTTACGTATACCATTATTCACCCCTATAACTTGGCGCTGACAAGTTATACCGAAAATGCCTTCTTCCTATACAATGAATTCCCAGAGGTATGCTGACCTCACGTACGCAAAGCATGACCTGTGACTGCGCTCTGCAACAAGCCAATCAGCGCCGACCGCCTCAGACCGCGACCGCCTCAGGGAGTGACATTTCTTCGGGGTGTTGCGGATAAATGTTCCCTTCGTTAGTTTTTATTCGTTTTGTCCAAACAATTGAACAAATGTAGAACTGGCTGAGAATGATATCTTTTCTACTCTAGTGGGTGGCTTAGTGGAATCTTCATGTCTTCTTATGGTCGCAGATCTTTCAGGACCTCACCAGCTGGAAGTGGAATGCCTTCATGACAGCATATTTTACAAAAATCTGGAAATATCAGTTCTTAATTCAGTTATAAAAATGGAAGTGACTACATACAGTGTGGAAATATGCCCAATGCTCGTATTGAAAAAAAAATCTTAGAAATAACTGTTTTCGATAATAACGATCGTTTACTATTGTTTTTTTTTCAGCTTGAATTATCTGCCATAATCATACTGGAAATACGATAGGGAACAACCGTTTCCGATCGGAAAAATACGATCGTTAACAACTCTTTCCAATCATAAAAAAACAATCGTTTACGATCGGATTGTCCCATAATACAATTGGGAAAAAACGATCGTTTACGATTGGAAACAGTTGTTAACGATCGTTTTTTTTATGATCGTAAAAATACGATCGTTAACAACTGTTTCCAATCGTAAAAAAACGATCGTTTACGATCGGAATGTCCCATAATACGATCGTAAAAAAACGATCGTTTACGATTGGAAACGATCGTTTACGATCGTAAAAATACGATCGTTTACGATTGGAAACGATCGTTTCCGATCGTAAAAATACGATCGTTTACGATCGTTAACAACTGTTTTCAATCGTAAACGACTGTTTCCAATCGTAAACAACTGTTTCCAATCGTAAAAAAACGATCGTTTACGATCGGAATGTCCCATAATACGATCGTAAAAAAACGATCGTTTACGATCGTTTACGACTTGAATTATTTCCATACGGGTTACTTCTGTGAATTTTGCGGTTCTGGCGAAATTCAAGAACTACTTGTCCGGCGAAAAACTAAAGCTCAAAAACGGATTCACCGTATCTCCTTACCCCTATATCCAACATCTAATCAACTTGAAATAAAAATTAAACTTTTAACAAATTTTCTGGTTTCGGCCGGATTCCGGGCGAACTACTTGTCCAGTGATAAAATGGTTTTCGTATTCTTGTTCAGCATGCCTTCTTATCCCTACATCAAACATATAATCAACTTCAGATAAAACTTTAACTTCTAACAAACTTTCCGGTATTGGCCGGATTCCGAACGAACTACTTGTCCGGCGAGAAAACGGTTTTCATATTCTTGTTCAGCATGCCTTCTTACCCCTATATCGAACATCTAATAAACTTCAAATAAGACTTCTACTTTTAACAAACTTTCCGGTTTTGGCCGGATTCCGGACGAACTACTTGTCCGGCGAGAAAATGGTTTTCATATTCGTGTTCAGCGTGTCTTTACCCCATAATCGACTATCACAATAGCTGTTTAAAAAAAATTTGCTTGCCCCTTAATTTAAACCCCCTCCCCCACCCCTAAATGTAAAGCTACAGGGCCCATCTACGAACTCGACCTTACTCTTGACCCAAAGAATCCCCACACCAAGTTTCATCAAAATATCTCACTGCCTTCGAGAGTTATCGTGCTTACAGACAGACGGACGGACAACTTTTGCGATGTCATAGGTATCCCTCCACTTACCGTTTTGGGATCCCAAAAAAGCAAAAGGTTTGTGTGCCGGGAGTAGGACTCGAACCCACGACCTTTTGAACCCACGACCATTTTGATACCAGTATGTTAGCAGGGTTGCCGCCGGTAGTACAATTGTGCTCATTATAGAAATTTCTTTTTGGGATCCCAAAACGTTAGTGACGGATACCTATGACATCGCAAAAGTTGTCCGTCTGTCCGTCCGTCCGTCTGTCTGTCCGTCCGTCTGTAAGCACGATAACTCTCGAAGGGAGTGAGATATTTTGATGAAACTTGGTGTGAGGATTCTTTGGGTCAAGAGTAAGGTCGAGTTCGTAGATGGGCTTTGTACCTCTATATTTGAGGGTGGGGGAGGGGTTTCAAATTATGGGACAAACAAAATATTTTGAAACAGATAATGTGATAGTCGATTATGGGGTAAGAAGACATGCTGAACACGACGGTGAAAACCATTTTCTCGCCGGACAAGTAGTTAGCCCGGAATCCGGCCAAAACCGGAAAGTTTGTTAAAACTAAAAGTTTTATTTGAATTTGATTAGATGTTCGATTTAGGAGTAAGAAGACATGCTGAACACGATGGTGAAAACCATTTTCTTGCCGGACAAGTAGTTCGCCCGGAATCCGGCCAGAACCGGTAAATTTGTTACAAGCAAAAGTTTTATTTGAAGTTGATTAGATGTTCGATTTAGGGGTTAGAAGACATGCTGAACACGATGGTGAAAACCATTTTCTCTTTGGACAAGTAGTTCGCCCGGAATCCGGCCAAAACCGGAAAATTTGTTAAAAGCAAAATTTGTATTTGAAGTTGATTAGATGATAGGTTTTACGCTGAATCTGTATATGGCATTCATTTTTCACCCGGACATATAGTTCGTCCGGAATTCGGTTGAAACCGGATTTGTCCGTCTGTACGCACGATAACTCTCGAAGCGACCAAAATGTCACACTTCCCATCTGATAAGCATACCAATCTGTAAAACAAAATAGAGTAAAAATCTTCAAAAAGTCTAGCGGACACTGGATCTCGCGAAGACAAAACTATTTGTCTGGATCAAATATTCAATTTTTGGGATCCCATCGGAACCTTTGGTCTTGTTACTTTTGCAGCAGATTTTAAGAAAAAAAGTAGTTGTCAGGTAGTTGCCCCGTAGGGAAAAAAGGTGCCCGGAATCCGTGGAAAGCCCCGGATTCCGGGAAAAAACACGGAATTCCGGGGTTTATCTACGGAGTTCCTTGAGTGTTCAAGGATTCCGGGACCGACGTTCCGGAATTCCGCGCCGAGCCAGGAATTCCTGGTCATCAGCTTGGGTGTCTTCACGGAATTCCGTTACTCCACGATCTTTCGCGGAATTCCCGATCTGGAAAGTTTTTCTGAAATTCCAGACCCGGAATCCGGCATTTTGTCGACCTCTGTACGGAATTCCAGAACTATCAAATTCCGTATTAAGGAATTCCAGAGCAACTGCAAATAAAAAACTTAATCATGAAGATACTTTCAGTTCAAGTACAAAACATTCATGTCCTCAATAACGACCCATTTCGATCAAGACAGGAAACACAAATGAATGAAGACATCCAATATTTGTAGCAAACAGCGACTTAGCGAAAGTAAATAAGTAACTGCGATCGTAATTTTGTTGCCATTATTAATTTGGCGACAGGAAAAGTACCGTTGCAGCTGTCAGGAAATACAGATTCAATTTGGTTTTAAGAATTAAGACAAACATCAAATGTTGGGGAATTTGATATTGTTGAATGTCCTTTTATAGGCGCTGCATATTTCTGTTACCATGTTAACAAGAAATGTATTCCTCCCCAAGCCCAAGTCCGAAACATTTAACTCCCGTAGCATGTCAGGCTTATTACAATTTTATTATAGATACAATAAAACTATTGTTATGGTTCTCTGTTTCTGGAAACTTGACTTGGTTTTAAGTATGTGCTTACCCAGTATTTCTCCTGAGTATGTGCTTACTGTATTTTTTTTTTCTGTGACCGCAGTTCGGTTCTCTAAAATGCGATTCTTTGGTTCAAGTGACTTCCGGAATTCCGAGCATTTGGCAACGTCTCAGGAAAACTCTAGTGTTTGATTTGCTACATTGAACTGAAGACGAAGATGAGGTTTTCACAAAAGGTTCTTTACAAATCACCAATTGAGTCCGGGAGTTCCGAATCTTCCGTTCGACTTATTTCGATCACCATACAAAATACCATATATTTACACCGGGCTTCACTTCCCGGAATCTGGATTATCTTGAAATATCTTCTCCAAAACTTACGGAAATCTGGAAGTAAATAAGCTTCTTCGCACCGGACTAATTTTGGTCAACCCATAGCCTACTTTGCAAGCCCAGATTAAGTCCGGTCTTCACCTCCCGGAACTTCCGGAATCTGGGCTTCCAGGTTATTCTTCGACGTCTTCTGTAAATTGTACCTGGAATGTGAACCGGTCCGAAAGTATATCAACATAATCCGGAAAAAGGAGCTTTTGAGCTGCCAGATTTCCGGAATTTTTAAGTATGGCAGAAGAAATTCAAAAAAATTCTCGGAAAATCTGGGAAACCACATTCCGGAAGGTGAAGACTTAACTTTACGGACATTATAAGAGGTAAAGACCTCAACTGTTAATTGGCCTGCTCTTATTTTGTATGGTATTTTCTGTGTCCTGCTGTGTACTCGTAAAATTCTGTCCCACCACCAGTGTTAGAAAGTCAGCAAATAAAATTCAATGACATATCCGTTTAGTGCAGATAAATATGCGGGCTAAAACAATTTTGGATTTCTATTTAACTTTTCTTTGATAAAAAATAAAATGTTAAGGATTTTTTAAAAAGTTAAGGATTTTTAGATAACTAAACGGGATTTTCTTAAGACCACGTCGCGACTTGCTCCCGCGCAACTGAACTTGAAACATCACATGGCAAACGCCAGACATTTGAAGGAAGGAAGGAGGACGTCTGATCTTTTCGGGAAATGGAACGTAGCACAGAGAGGGGAACGATCAAGCTCCTTCAAATGGATTCAACAGTTCTGTTCGTTGTCTACTACAGTTTTTCATGGACCATGTTGTGACAGAAGAAGCTGCGGCTGCCCGGATGGTTTATGGTCTAACAAAAAGGTATGTTTAAATCCACAGTTCAAGCCTGCTCTTTCTTTCAGTATAGGTATGCTAATTTGACCACAAATCTAACTGCTTCTCTACTTGGGATGTATGTAACAGTCAGATTGAAATAAAAAAATAACAAACTAGGTTAGGTAGCCTATCGGTCAGCACTTTTATCAGCACACAGCTAACTTTTTTGGCACAAA
Source organism: Branchinecta lindahli (assembly GCA_023053555.1). Taxonomy (NCBI): domain Eukaryota; kingdom Metazoa; phylum Arthropoda; class Branchiopoda; order Anostraca; family Branchinectidae; genus Branchinecta; species Branchinecta lindahli. The sequence continues at coordinate 8,806,714 of JAKZAO010000005.1, read as the reverse complement.
AGTAAGTTGGAAAAGTTGTATTTACTGTGAAAACAGATAGTATTTAAGCATGCTGTTTGGTTTCATCTTTTTTTTTGCAAACCAATCGGGGTTAGCTGGGGTTAGCCTACCTCTTTCAGTAATTCAGTTCGACTATACTTTTGTTCTGTACAAGTTTTAATGCGGCCACCTGAAAACATTCTATAAAAGCTTGCAATAAGAATCTTGCGATTTCTTAATGTGAATTTTTATACTTACCGAGGATCATGGCATAGGCTAATGTATGGAAAGTAAAATATTTGTACTGATTTTGGCAGATAAAAATTGTGAAAAACCTAAAATAGTTGTATGTGTCCTGTACAGGTGTTAACTACCAACGCCTGGTAAATGCCACACTATCAAGAAGAAGAAGTACTTATTTAAATTGCACATTTCTTGTTAGTGAATACAGTAGTGTATTTGGTATTTAGCGTTTTCGAACAGATCGGCCCTGTAAGAAAACTTCAAGTGGTGGTTTTGTTTCTCGCTTGTGAAACAGTCAGATAGAAGTAGAATAACTTGAAAACAACACATTAGTGACAGCTAACTGTTATGCAGTTTTTGTTTTTGGCAATAAAAGTAGGATCAACTGAAAAAGTAGTGAAGTAGAAAAAAGTAGTAAATTCTTCTTCTCCTAACCACTGGTTTGAACAATTTAGCAGTGTGGTAAAGAATATTGTAGACAGAAGTCTGCAAGTTTTAACTATCTATCAGTGAAAGAAAAAAGTTTCTGTGTGGCTTGCATCACTTATTGATAACAGTAATTCTAATTTCGAACTGTTAGGTTATATGATTGGCAAAAAATACTAGACATCAGTGGCTAATACTGAAAAATCGATTCAAATGGGAAAACTGGATATGCATTATTTGTTTTGGGCAAGTATTTATTGGAAGGGAGATAGAAATTATTAATAAAATGCTCCTATTTCTTTCAGAGAGATGAATATCTTACCGCATGGAGTTACTGATCGGGCATAGTTGGACACTTCCTGAATCCTGATTGCTGCAAAACTGTGGGTACGTAAGTAGAAACTTTGCTAAAAAGTGGAGGGATACCTGTGACATCGCAAAAGTTGTTGATCTGTCTGTCTGTCCGTCTGATATCACAATAACTCTAAAAGGGATTAAGATATTTTGAACTTGGTGGAAGGATCCTTGGGCAACATATTTTTTTAAATCTTTTGAGATAGTTGATTTAGCGTAAGGAGACATGCTGAATCCGAATATGAAAGTTATTTTCTCACCGGACTAGTAGTTCACCCGGAATCCGGCAAAAACCGGACACAAAGTTTGTCAACCAATTTTCGGCTACCCCTTTTCTTCATGCAGTATAGCTCTGCGTGCAGAGCGCCTAATCAATTAGCGTAAGAGAGAGAGCTAGGGGGTAATCGAAGGTCGAAGGGGTTGGTATATGGGAAAAGAGTAGGTGGTTGCGGTCTATATAACAGTTGGAAAGTTTAGAGGGCTTGAAAACTTCAGTAGTAGGGTACACACTGAAACCAAAAATAGGCCAATCCCAATTGTGAGACAAGTAGGGGACTTCTAATGGTCTCAAATGCATGAATGAATGAATGAATCTGTTACCCGTAAAGTGAATGACACAAAACCGGAGTATTATTATGGTCTGACAATAGGCTTTTAGACCATAATCATCTTCGGCAATGAGGGGTTAGCAGTTTTGTCTACTTGGTGTACCTACAATTTGTTTCATGTGCTTTATATAGTACGAACAATTTGGTACCACGTCTATCACGAAGACGTGGACTTGTACATGAGAATCGGTTGCTAGAATCTTTGGTGATGAGGGGTTGCAGACTTCTGCTAGTTGGTATACCTTTTATTTTTTACAAGTGTTCTTTCATGGTAAGAACGATACGGTACCATGTCTATGACGGGGAGATGGACCCGTAAGTAAGAATCGGTTGCTAGAAGGGCTTCGCGAGGGGCTTGAAACTTTGAACTTTGATCTGTTTCTATAAGTAAAGAGTATTGATCTGTCAACATCATATATTAAATTTTTGGGATCCCATCGACACCTTGGTCTTGTTACTTAAAAATCGCCAGGTGAATCTCTTGAAACTGCCGAGGGTACTATGTCAACAGCAGTATCTATTATTGCAGTATATAGTATTTTCAATATTGGAGCATAAAAAGTAAACAGTACGAGTGCGAGGTACAATACACTAGTCTGATTGTCAACTAGTACATCTCTGAATTCAAAGCTGCCGTAAAATCGTATAGTATAGTTCAGATGGAAAATCATTTCTGGGTGAAATATAGTTTCCAGTAATTTTCAAAATCCGAAAGATTACATGGGTCATACTCTAGAAATTATTCTTTTCAGGTTTCCTGAAGTAGCCTACAAGTTCGAGGGGAGAGGAGCCCGAGCACTCTTTTCTGTTTTAAAAGAGGCGTGTCGGCAAGCGACAAACTCCACCACGAAGAAATGATTTTTTTCCAAGTTTTTGTGGTAAGATAATAATAAATGCTTCCTCCAAGTTGAGACAAACTTCGGGTCGATTTTTGTTTCGTATTTTCTGGAAGGAAATACGAGGCGGAAATCTTGGCGTAACTGGTACTGATTTCCGGTTGAGCAGTGACCGTTCTTGTCTGAGTATCCGGAATCGGTTCTTCTGCCCGAATTCATGGAACGGAACAAGAAACGGGCCCCGGAAATACATGGATCTTATTGCTGGAATTCCGAGTCCGGAAAGTTGCAACAAGATTCCAAGCACGGAAATCCCGCTTCAGTAATTCCTGTGTTCCGGAATTCCCGGGTAAGGAAATTTGGAACAGCATTCCGGGCACGAAAAACGTTACGGAAATCCGGCTCCAGGAATTCCTGTACGTACGCCGGAATTCCCGGGTCCGGAAATTTGGAACAACATTCCGGACACGAAAAACGTTACGGAAATCCGGCTTCAGGAATTCCTGTACGTACGCCGGAATTCCCGGGTCCGGAAATTTGGAACAACATTCCGGACACGAAAAACGTTACGGAAATCCGGCTTCAGGAATTCCTGTATGTACGCCGGAATTCCGGGTAAGGAAATTTGGAACAGCATTCCGGGCACGGAAACCGTCACGGAAATCCCGCTTCAGGAATATCTCCGGATTTCCGTAACGTTTTCCGTGTCCGGAATGTTGTTCCAAATTTCCGGACTCGGGAATCCGGGCACCTTTTTTCCCAACGGGGCATCCTTTATTTGCAAGGTGACTATGGCCCAGTATCACGATTGAGGACTTTTCTTCTTTGGTAGTACTTTTTGGGATCCCAAAACGTAAGTGGAGGGATACCTATGACATCGCAAAAGTTGTCCGTCTGTCCGTCTGTCTGTCTGTGAGCACGATAACTCTCGAAGGGAATGAGATATTTTGATGAAACTTGGTGTGAGCATTCTTTGGGCCAAGAGTAAGGTCGAGTTCGTAGATGGGCCCTGAGGCCCTACATTTAGGGGTGGGGGAGGGGGTTCAAATTAAGGGGCAAGCAAAATATTTTTAAACAGCTAATGTGATAGTCGATTATGGGGTAAGAAGACACGCTGAACACGAATATGAAAACCATTTTCTCGCCGGACAAGTAGTTCGTCCGGAATCCGGCCAAAACTGGAAAGTTTGTTAAAAGTAAAAGTTTTGTTTGAAGTTGATTAGATGTTTGATTTAGGGGTAAGAAGGCATGCTGAACACGAATATGAAAACCATTTTCTTGCCGGACAAGTAGTTCGCCCGGAATCCGGCCAAAACCGGAAAGTTTGTTAAAAGTGGAAGTCTTATTTGAAGTTGATTATACGTTCGATATAGGGGTAAGAAGGCATGCTGAACACGAATATCAAAACCGTTTTTTCGCCAGACAAGTAGTTCGCCCGGAATCCGGCCAAAATCGGAAAGTTTGTTAAAATTAAAAGTTTTATTTGAAGTTGATTAGATGTCCGATTTAGGGGTAAGACGAGATGCTGAATCCGTATATGACAATAATTTTTTGGCTGGCATATAGTTCGTTCGGAATCCGGTTGAAACCGGAAAATTTGTGATAAGCTAAATTTTTATTTGAAGTTGATTAGATGTTGGAAATAGGGGTAACTAGATACGCTGAATTCGTTTTTGAGCTTTAGTTTTTCGTCGGACAAGTAGTTCTGGAATTCCGCCAGAAACCGGAAAATTCGGGATTTACTTTCCACACCTGGATCCGCTAACAGGAGCGCCAGCTCCTTCCATTCGGGATTTACTTTCCACACCTGGATCCGCTAACAGGAGCGCCAGCTCCTTCCATTCGGGATTTACTTTCCACACCTGGATCCGCCAGGATCGTTTCAATCGACTTTTAGGGAACACACAAGCTGAATCTTGGTTTTCTTAATGATTAGCTGTTTATCTGTTTCTAAATTTTAAGAGTATAAATGTTCATGGAGTCTGGCGAAGACCGGATCTGACGAAGACAAAACCTAATTGTCTGGATCAGATATCGAAGTTTTGGGATCCCATCGGAACCTTTGGTCTTGTTTCTTTTTGGCCAGTGCATTTATTTTAGTAAAGTGGCAACCCTGTATGTTGTCAACACAGAAAAAGCCGAACTTTTACAGTGTATGAGTGCATAATTACAGTGCATAAGGGGCAAGGCCCTGCCAGCTAGCTCTGGGAACAATAAGGAGGGGTTTTGAGATAACAAAGAAGGGGGGTCCTGTCGACAATAAGTCCCTGTACATTTATCTAAGCCCCCCAGGTCGGTTTGATGGCCGAAAGTTGCGTAGTCATGTTTTCTAACTAGGAACGGTCGAACCGAGCTCCATTCACCACACCGAGACACGCTTCGTCCGGGATTACCTCGGGTGCAAGCCGGATTAATTACCGCAAGACTGGAAGGGAAGGGGGGGTCATACAAGGGAGATTTAGCCATCGGAGGGTTCTTTCTGAAGGGGGGGTCATCCGGGGCAATTTACGGAAAATTCACCAAAAGCCACCTTACTCACAGGGGGGACACAAGGACAATAGGATATCCAGGGAGCATTTGCCCCTGGCATACCTACCCGGTTGTTTCTCAACATGAAAATGGGTCTCTCAGAAAAGAGACTAACGACACACTACTTGTGTGTCGTGTGTCTACAGGAATAAATCTTACCGGATAGGTGGCACTAGCTTCGCATCCGTTTCCTGGAAACCCTTCGTCGCAGTCACAGCTGGGATAAGAACATGCGCCTTGGTTTGAGCAAGCTGCGGGGCATGTAGGCCCGACATAAAACTGCCGAATAGCCCACTTTTTGTTCGTAGATGATTTAGCTGGCTGGTGGAACCGGAATCGCACAATTCTATAAAAGACAAAAATCAAGCCTGACAATTCGCGATTTTCAAATTGAGCGCTCCTAGCAGTTCAAGTACGACTGAAGAACGCGACTCCAAACTGACGCCTGAAACTGGCGTTCTGATTCTAATGTTACGGTTATCGTTATTCATTAGCCTACTGAGTATTACTATTAGCTTGTCATGGTTTTCTTTTATTTAGCGTTTTACCAATCATAGGTTGAACTTGACCACTTTTTGAGTTTTCAATCTTATTTTAGTAACAAGTTTTACGCCTTAACTCGGAGCAGCGTTTCCAGTCCGTGCTTTCGTCCGCTAAGAACGCTTAATTGGAAAGGTTGATTCGCAGTCACTGGTCTAAGATAAGAACATGGCTGCCCATTCTTCAGGGCACCATTATTTTTCTAACTCAACAGGTTTCGGTCTGTCCTGGTAGATGGCTCCTTTTGGGACAACGATAAAGCCAATTTTACAAGTCTTATTCTATTTGCCCACGTTGGAAATATACATTCGACACATGAGTAGAGAATAGTCAGAACTTTCGGTCAACCATTCAACACGTATAATCAACAAGAGCTGTAAGCTCATATGGCACTTGCATGGGTTGAGATGTAGTGTCTGATCAAAAGTACTTTTAAGGTTACCTTTGCGGTTCAGATGCGCACTTTAACGGAGCTAGAGAAAACGTATTTTGTTGTAGAATTTGGCTGTAATGATACGTACTTTATAGGCACTAGAAATTATCTGTAAGAAAAACTATTGAGACAAAACGATCACAGGCCCTTAGGGATCATTGATATATACCGTTTGGTAAAAAAAAAAATTTTCACTTTTCGGTTAAAATGTACACTTTAAGGGTGATAAAATAAATTTTCAAGCAAAACCCTTGTGGGCTGTGGCACAAATGATCATGAGTTGAGATGTATCGTTTGATAAAAAAAAGTAGTTTTCGACCTTGCGGTTGAAACTACGGTTGAAACTTCATTTGTAAGCAAAACCCTTGATGCAAAAATGATAATGGGCTCATGGGGATCATGAAAATGTATAATTTGCTTAAAAGTATTTTTCTAATTTTACGGTCAAGATTGGTACTTTAAGGAATGTCGGATTTGGAAAGTGGCGATTTCTGAGCCAATCTTTCGAATCTCTAATATTCCAGCCCAGTTCCATCGTCCTAGCACATCTGGAAGTACCTTAAACCGCGATCACCGGAATTCCGGACCCCCCCCTCAAACTCCCCCACAGTCGCCGGAGCCAATCCGGCTATGTAAGTGATTTATCCAGAGCATCTCTTTATTATACCCACATAGTACCATCCCGATCTCCCCACTGAGCCGGTCACGTATTCCCCCCTCCCCCAGTTGTTGTCGAATCTGGTCCGGACATGACAAAGATCACCAGAGACATATCCTCTGATAAATTATCAAATTTCACTCAAATCCGATCAACCGTTCCAAAGTTACGCACGACTCAATATTCCGGATTCCCCCTCCCGCTACTCCCCCCACGACTGTCGGTTCATGTAAATTTTTATTTATAAGTCATTTTGATCGGGTCCCTGATTCGCCTCCCAAGTTTCGTCGTGAAAATCCCCAAAACCGCCATTAACGGAATTCCGGGAAACTCCCCTCCACCCCCCCCCCCCTAGTGTCCGGATCCAGTCCAAATGTACCAACGATTTATCTGGAGCGGCTTGTTCTTCCCAGCAAGTTTCACTCCGATCCCTCCATTCTAACCGTTTCTCGAGATTTCCGGTCTCCCCCCCCAACTCCCCCATAGCTGTCGAATCCATTCCGGACTTCAAATGGGACATCAGAGGTATGCCATTTATTCAGTTATTAAGTTTCATTCCAATCCGATCACCCGTTCGAAAGTTACACACTACTCCAGTTTTCCGGATTCCCCAGCCCTCCACTCCCCCCCAGGTGGTCGGATTGGGAAACTGATTATTTCCAGGTTAGTCCGGTCGGGTCCCTGATGCTCCTGCCAAGTTTCATCGTCCTAGCACATCTGGAAGTACCCCAAATCGAAAAAGTGTGAGAAAAACTACTTAATTTTCAGAATTCCCCGGCCCACCACTCCCCCCCAGATGGTCGGATCGGGAAACTGATTATTTCCAGGTTAGTTTGGTCGGGTCCCTGATTTTCCTGCCAAGTTTCATCGTCCTAACACATCTGGAAGTACCCAGGAGGGGACTGGTATGAAATCTGAGGACCCTAGCTGGGTGGGGGTGGGTGTTTTTCCCAAGAAATCGCAGATTTTATTTGGGTGGGTCCTCTTGGCAGATTTTTTTGTACACGGATCCGAGTAACGTATCATTCAACAGGAAATCACATGTCCGAAACAGCTGTTACAATTGATTTCTATACTAAACACTCGAACACAAGCCTGCCATTCGTTTCAAGCATCAGACTTCTAAATCCTCACCCACCCTGTAGGCAACCTCATCCAAAGCGTCTGTGGCGGTGGCCCTGATTTTTGTAACGGTATTTTCTTGTGTCAAAAGCTATTAAAACCCCAAGTGCCCCTGAAACATGGCGCTGAATCTGGGGTTTGAAGTGTTTGAACGGGAGTTGTTGTATGCCATCTTGCCTTAAGTTTTACAGACAAGAGCTGAGCTTATATGGCACTTGTTGATAAGGTGGTGCAAGAAAGTATGAAAAGACGTCACGAAATACACCCTTCAGCCCCCCTAGGATCCCTAGGATCGGACCTGGAAATAGGATTTCTATTTTCACTCGAGACTGAGCATTTTCGGCATCGCCTCGAATCATCTAGGGCAAATGACTTTTCTACCTTCCAGTTTTAGCCCAACTCTTTTGATCCCTGGAGGTGCCACACTATTTCCGGTACCTCCCCTCCAACCCCCCTACCGCGGCCGAGCCTTGTTCGGACACATAAATGGATGATCTAAAGTATCTTTTCTTACCGCGTATCAAGTTTCACTTGAATCTGAGCATTTTACTGGAAATTCCGATACCCCCCCTCCACCGTGCTTGGATCCAGTCCGGACCCTAAAACGTGCCATCTATCAAATAAACATCGTAGTAAGCGAGCAGCAAAATTTTCGGGTCTCCCCCTCCAACTTCCCCATTGTGTCTGAATGGCTACGGCTCGGAAACATTAAAAAAAATCGCATCCCTGACATCTCCTCTTCCCGCTCATCAGTTTTGACTCGAATCGGAGCATTTCTGCAAACTTCAGTGTCCCGCTTCATCCTCTTCCTTCGTGGTCGGGTCCGGTCCAGACATCAAATAACAAACCTAGGCCGAATAAACTCTCCAACTTACATACCATTCGGCCCATTTGTTTGGTTTTTGTGCATTTCACAAAATCTGGCACGGACCCATGTCTGGCATATCTAGGTCATCAGTTCTTATCACCCATAAAGTTTCACTCGACTTGGACCACCCGTTCGTAACCTACGGTAGTCAATAATTTCCGGATTTCCCTTCCCTTAACTCCCCCGAAAATGTTCGGATCCAGGAACAGAAGTTTTCCTGGGGCATTGCGTCAGGTCCTTAGCCGTATTTGCTCGAGTCACTAATATGCCTGCCAGTTTCATCGTCCATAGTACATCTGGAAGTATCTTAGTTTGCGATCACCGGAATTCCGGGAAACCCCCTGTAGCTCCCCCAAAAAGCCCATGTACGAGCTGGGGCTTATTCTTGTTCTTCCTGCCAAATTTCATCCTGTTCCCTCAACACTAAGCGTTTCATGAGATTTATGGTGTCCCCCATCCACTCCACCCCCATAGGTCTCGGATAACTGTCCAGACTTGACGTGGAACATCTGAGGCGATGGCTCTTTCCACTTGCTTAGTTTCATTCAGTCTCTTCGGGTACCTGATATGCCTGCCAATTTTCATCGTCCTAGTACATCAAGAACTACCGCGCTCGCGGGACCACCATAATCCCCGACCCCTCCCCTCCCAACTCCCCACACAGCGCCCGAATCCGGTCCGCGCATGTCATCGATTTATCTGGGACTTGTGCTTGTTCTTCCCACCAAGTTTCATCTCAATCCCTCCACTTTAAGCGTTTCCCAAAATTTCCGGATCCCCCGTCCAAAGTCACCGGATCCGGTCCGGATCTGAAGTGGGTCGTCTGAGACGCGAGGTCTTGCCAAATACCCAGTTTCATTAAGACCCGTAAACCCCTTCGAAAACTATACATACCTTTTCCGGGTTCCCCCTCCCTCCACTCCCCCCCCCCCAGATGGTCGGATCGGAGAAGTAACTTTTTCAAAGTTAATCTTTTTGGGTCCCTGATAAGCCTGCCAAGATTCATCGTCCTAGCTTATGTGAAAGTGCCCGATCTGGCAAAACGTGGGCCGACCGACAGACCGACGAACGGGCAGAAATTTATGGCACCTGTTCGAAGGGCAAGTCCTATAAGAACTGACATCCGCCTTGGATATGATATAGGCCACTAGAAACCAGTCCAGGCAAGATTATTGGGTCCGAGGGTATCGATATTTTATATACAAAACACATGGGCTGCAGAAAACATCTGCTGCAAACGTAACTTAACATGGGATATGGATTCAGGAAATTAGAAGCTGACAGCCTACCTGGGCCAAGTTGCGCATGAACGAGAAGGGTGGGGAAGGTGGCAACATGAAAAGTAACTTCTAGAATTCACCGACCCACTCCGGATCCTAACAGACACATCTGAACCCCAATGCCAACAAGTATACCAAGTTTCAACTTGAAACCACACTAAATTGTGAAAACGGAAAACTGGCTAGTGCGGCCGCTATAGTGGATTGATACTAGAAATCGGGATAATCCTTATGCAAACCCGTTAAGTTTGCTCAAAATATGTGATTCCTGGGATAACATTCGTTCTAAACGACATATAAGAGTAGAGAAAGCTTCTATCCTTAAGATTTGCAATCGAACGATATACTACTCACCCCTTTTTGGGGGGGTGGGCTGAGTATTTTTTTCTTTTTATACAGATTTTTTTAGGATTACTGGGGTACCCCTCAGCAGTTACAGATTTCATACCATCCAGACGGGGGTGGGTGGGTCTTTTTTCCGAAAAAGGCTAGATTTTAGGCTAGGTGTCATCAGATTTCATACCAGTCTCCTCCTGGAAGTACCCTAACTCGAACATGTGGGACAAAAAAATTCGGACCGACCGACCGACGGACGGAATTGCGATCGGTATATGGCACTTGAGCCAGAGGCTGCAAGTGCCATAAAAACCACGGTACGAACTGCGTGAGAACTCGACAAATACAATCATCAGACGACTGTCTATTCTCGACAGTCCCACTGACGGTACGTTCGATCGTCGAATTCGCTCGTTATGTAAAGCAAAATTTCTACAATAGTTGCGTTAATGATCTGAATTCTCAATTCTCCCTTCTCGCTTCTGAATTATCGTACAAATTACCGTTTTTGCTCTTTTCGCTTTTGACAAAAAGACTAATTTGGCATCTCGTCTGCATCCTGGTACACCTGTTTATGTATACTGAACACCCGCACTTTGTTGACCAATCAGGGAGGAGAACGGAGAGAGGAGAATCGAGAATTCACTATCGGAGCAACTTCTCGATTCTGCAGAATTGCGAGGCTTTCCCCGTTCTCGATTCTGACAATAACGCACGAAAAAGAGAATCCGCTTCATCTGAACAGTCCAAAAACCCGAAATAGGAGAATTGCGAGGAGAATCGTGAGGAGTTAGATCATGCCCCACTGAGTAAAAAAGAGCAAAAGATTTAAGATGTTAGAGTGTGTGTCTCAATTGACTTTATTCTATATTATCAAATCAATGTTTGCGCTCATAATCTGTGCATAAATATTGCTAGTTCCCCACATCTTCGGCGTTGTTGACAGCTAGGCGACGTCCGAAGTAACATACAGTAGAAGTATGCTTTTTTGAACGTCGGTTAACTCTGAACAGTGCCATTTTCATCCACTTGCTGTGACAAAAGTCAACTACCAGTCCGCATAATTGGCTAATTAAGGCCTTCCTCAGAACACCTTTTGGGTCTTCATTTTACGAGCCAAAAACTGCACTGTCCAAAGTTAAAGCACAACTCTTAGTAGAAATAATATTTTCCCTATGAAATGGGTCAGAAAAAAATATTTTCGAAAATACCATTACTTTCCATCTGAAATTAGCGATTTTCTTGTTAGCGCCTGTCGAGTCGACTATGTCCAGCCTTCCTGCTCTCCGACGCGGCGGCTGGGCGCAAAACGTTTTAAACTGATCGCGCCATGGTTCAAAAGTGTGAAAACTAAAGCAAATAACAGAAGTAATAAACAAAAGCTTCTCAGATCCTTATGTGTGAAAGAGTTGTCAGCAGACTTTGATGATCCCGGCAAACGTTTCGTTGTGTGACGGGCAAAACTCGGCAAGGCCAAAAAAGCGCTAAAATTTCGTAGGCACAAAACGAAACAATGAAGAAAGGTGGGGATTTTAGAAGCTTATAATTCTGTATGGGAGCTAGATATATTATAAAAAGCAGAATAAGCAAGAGGGGTCCTAAAAGAAGCATACCCGTACTATAAACTTAGCTTTCAATGTTTACTAGATGAGATTTCCAGCGCTCTTCAGTCTGGTTGTCCCACATTTCTTCGTGATAACAAGGGCTCATAATAAGTAAGTTGTCCATAGCTTAGTTGTTCACAAGGGTCTTTTAATTACGTATTCTTAAATGGAGGTTCCCTCTTTTTTAGGGTCAATTTACCCAGACCTTGGAATTGCCTGTTTGGCAGCTGTTTGGGGCCGTAAACCAATACTGCATCCAGCGTATGAACACACGGTAAATCATGTTTTCATAATCAGAGGCGTTACTAGCCAAAATGTTTGGGGGCGACAAGGTATTTACCGACTGGCCGGTCATTTTCACCGAAGGTTTTTGCGGATAAAAACGACTATTAGAGAAAAACGACTGAGTTGACGAAAAATCGGCTGATTTTAAAAAAACAAGAGCTGTAAGCTCATATGACACTTGTAAGGCTTGGTAAAAGTATGAAAGTAGGAATTCGCCAATTCGTGGGTTTGTTGTAATCATTTGTAAGCAAAACCCTTGATATGAGAAAATCACAAGAATATTTACTGTTTGGGAAACAAAGTAAATGTTTTGCACTTGGCTGTGATGATGCGCACTTTAAGGTTGCTAGAAATTCATTTCTAAGCAAAACCCTTGAGGCAAAAATGATCATGGGCTCATGGGTCAACAGCCAGTCCCAAGCCTGGATAAAGGAGGAGGGTTTGGCGGCAGACTAGCAGCCTGCCCCTGGAAAAAAGTTTTGCCATAGAACCATCTAGTTTGAGAGCCAACATGATACCGACTATGCAACCTGCCGACGACTATGGACCGCCCCCGGACCCCATGACGACGAATTTGGACCGCCCCCGGACAATTTTTGAAAGCGAATTGTCAAATGAAACTTGGTTTTTGGAACGTGAGGACCATGGCCCAACTTTCAAAAACAGAACAAGTTGTTAATGAGATGGACAGATATGGCCTCGACATCCTTGCTCTGTCGGAAGTCCGTTGGACAGGTGCAGGCAGTCAATCCCTCGAAAAGGGATTCACAATCCTGCACAGTGGCACCGACAAAAAGAGAGAAGCAGGTGTTGCCATAATGCTGTCCAAATCTGCGTCCAGAGCACTAACTAAATGGACGCCCATAAATGAGAGGATCATCGAGGCACGGTTCACGGGTCGACAAGCCAAACTAACAGTTGTCGCGTGTTATGCACCAACTAACGACGCAGATGATAACACGAAAGATAGCTTCTACAACACCCTACAAGCTGTCGCCAAAGATATCCCCAGCCACGATCTCGTCTGCTTTGTTGGTGACTTCAATGCCAAAGTGGGGAGCGACAAGTCCTACTGTCCTGAAGTTCTTGGTAGTCAAGGCCTCGGCGAAGTCAACGAGAATGGGACACTGTTAGTTGACTTTGCGCTAACAAATGACCTTATCATCGGAGGAACCCTGTTTCAGCATAAAAACATCCACAAATACTCATGGAACTCGCCGGATGGTCGAACCCACAATCAGATAGACCATATCCTGATAAACAAAAAGTGGAAGTCGAGTCTCCAGGATGTTAGGGCCCACAGAGGAGCCGATGTCGCCTCAGACCATGCCTTGATGATCGCCAAATTGTCCCTCAAGTTGAAATCTACACAGAAACCAGAATCCAAAGAAAAGCCTGCCTACGATTCCGAAAAACTCTCAAGCGCAACAGTCCGTCACAACTTCAGTATCCAGCTTACAAACAGGTTCGAGAGCTTGGCCCTAGATTTCAACAACGAAGCCACTGTGGAGTCATCCTGGAACACCCTAAAAGAAGCATATAACCAGACAGCACTAGAAACGCTTGGGCACAAAAAAAGACCCAAAGATGAATGGTTATCCGATAAGACATGGACCCTTATTGAAGAACGTCGGAAACTTAAGCAACGTCTTCTAAACGGTGGAGATAACAGCGACACAGTCTTGAGTAACCATCTATACCGACATCAAGACAAGCTAGTGAAGAAGAGCGCAAGGGGAGATAAACGGGACTTTCTAGAAAAGAAGGCAGCTATGGCGGAAGAAGCAGCCAAACGCGGTGATTCCAGAGCCGTTTACAAAATCACCAATGAAATCATCGGGAAACGACGTAACCTAAACGGGCCAGTCAAAGACGAAAACGGCAAGATGGTCACAGCCCCCGATGAAATCTCTGAAGTTTGGGCCGTACATTTTGAGAAAGTCCTCAACAGACCTAGTCCTCCGAACACAGCAGATATCCCCACAACCCCTTTCCTGGACCTTCAAATCAATACGGAAGAGCCATCGACCGAAGAAATAGTCCAAGCCGCTCGCAAGTTGAAGAACGGCAGAGCACCAGGAAGCGACAGGATATCAGCAGAAATGATCAAAACCTCTTTAGGTGCTTGCATAACGGTGTGGATCGCATTCTTTGCATGCATCTGGAAATCAGAGAAAGTCCCTGAAGAATGGAGAAAAAGCACACTCATCAAGCTTTTCAAGAAAGGAGATGCATCGAAGTGCGATAACTGGAGGGGCATCAGCCTCCTTTCTATCCCAGGGAGACTATTCTCACAGATAATCCTCCGCCGCATCCAGACAGCCTTAGATAAGCACTTAAGAGACGAACAACATGGCTTCCGCCCATCTCGCTCCTGCTCAGACCTTATTTATGTCCTGCGCATGTTGATCGAGGAATGCAACGAATGGAGGCAAAAGATGTACCTTGTCTTTGTGGATTTCGAAAAAGCCTTCGACTCAATACACCGAGAGTCGCTGTGGAAAATCCTCCGATACTACGGCATTCCAGATAAACTCGTATCCCTGATCATTGCGCTGTACGAAAACACGGAGTGCTGCGTTCGGACCCACGAAGGAAATACAAGGTATTTCAGTATCATGTCCGGTGTCAAACAGGGATGTGTCCTCTCCCCCTTGCTTTTTGTCCTTGTAATTGATTATGCGCTCCGAGAATGCACAGGGTTTGGTATCCAAATCTGCGATAATAAGAGACTAGCAGATCTTGATTTTGCCGACGACATCACCCTGATTGAGGCAAACAAGGAAAGGCTCCAGGAACTTCTCGATGTAATCCGAGAGAAAGCAAGTCTTTTGGGGCTGAAGATCAGTTCGAACAAAACAAAAAGCATGGCAACGAGCGACTCACCACTGGGCATAAAGTGCGGGGACAACGCAGTAGAGCAGGTAGTGGAATTTAGATACCTTGGAAGTACAGTCGAACGAACTGGATCAAGCGAAAAGGAGGCGCAGTCTAGGATTGGACAAGCCAGTGGAGCTTTTAATCGACTAAAGCCAGTTTGGCGATCGAAAAAGTATTCCCTGAAACTGAAATTGAGGCTGTTCAACAGTAACGTCCTCTCCGCCCTCCTTTATAGCTGTGAATGCTGGAAACTGAACCAACAGCAAGAAAAGAGGATCCTCGCTTTCGAGAACAACTGTCTTCGCAGGATACTGAACATTAACTGGAGGGACCACGTAACCAACCAGACAGTTCGCTCTATCACGCATCAGCCCATGGTAACAGATGTCATACGCCAACGAAGATGGCGCTACTTGGGACACGTTATCCGCATGGCGGAAGATAGACTCCCCAGAACGGTACTCGAGTGGCAACCAGAGGGAACCCGAAGAAGAGGAAGGCCAAAAAATACACTTCGTCGCACATACCAGCGGGACCTGAAGTCTATCAATTCGACAGTCCAACCCCAATGGGAAGACGTCTGGGCAGCAGCACATATGAGGGATGACTGGCGGCTCTTTCTGGATGCCCTGGGTGCCTCTGGCGGCACAGGAGGAACTAAGGTCTAAGGTAAGGCTCATGGGTATCATGAAAATGTAGGTTTTGCCCAAAAGTATTTTTTGTATTTCGCGGTTAAGATGAGTACTTTAAGGGATGGTCGAATCGGAGAACTGACTATTTCTAAGCTTGTTAAGTCTCTAATGTTCAAGCCAAGTTTCATCGTCCTAGCACATCTTGAAGTACCTTAAATTTCGATCACCGGAATTCTGGACCCCCCTCCAGCCCCCCCCCCCCCAGAGTGACCGAATCCGGGCCGATTCTGTCCCTAATGTAACTAGGGCTTACGCTTGTTCGTCCCACCAAGTGTCATCCCAGTCGCTGTATTCTAAGCGTGTCACAAAATCCCCCCCCCCCCGACTCCCCCACATTGATCGGATCATGTCCCCACTTGGAATGGGACATCTGAGACATGAGTTCTTTCCGAACATCAAGTTTCATTAGGATCCGATCACCCGTTCAAAAGTTGGACAACCTCAAGATTCCGGATTCCCCCTCCCTCCACTCCCCCCACAATGGTCAAATCGGAGAAACGACTGTTCCAGGGTTCGTGCGCTTGCTCTTCCCCGTTTTTCCCTGACTTTTCCCTGACCTTTTTTAGTGATTTTCCCTGACCTTTTCCAGCAGTTTTCCAACACCTTTCGATTACCTCAGTGAACAGATTAACCCATTTACTGAAAAAAAAAACTGAATAAAACATCGATCAGCTTCGTAAAACCCTTCAAACTGTAGCCTACGAGAAATCAACAATGCGATTCCTCATTTTCTAAAACAGATTACTATTTGTCAACTATAGTATTGCAATCACAGAGATCGACAAACGTCTCAAAACACTATGTCTTAAACACAAACGACAATTGTAACGTCACTGACAGCAACGACTTCAAATACGTAGGCTAAGTTGGCAAGAAAGACTTCAATAACAAACTGACAGACTGAGCTTAAAAGCAAACCAAAAGAACAAGGAGAGGGAAAAGCGAAATCAGTGCAGACGGGAAAATCATACCGTCTATCATGACCGCTAATGACATTAGGCTACAATACGGGAAGATGATCTTAGGATAACAAATTCAGTCGAGCCAGCAAGCTTTTCACCTCATTTTCAAGCCTTTGCAAATGCTCGCGGCCTTCCTGCCCGACTATGCCCTTCCTTCCTTCGTTTGACCTCTTTAAATTCTAGAGCAACATTGCGTTTAGGGAGTCGTCACTCAGTGCTTCCACTCGGTGCACTCTCAAAATAAGTATGCTCCCCTTAAAAATAAGTATTTAGTAAGTGGAAATTTTTACTGAACCTGTCAGAAATTTTACAGGCAATTCTAGCTTTAATTTCGGTTTATCAAATTTTGAAACTTTAAGCAAACAATGCTAAACTATGCGCCGCAGGCGAAAATATCCTGCTAAGATACAGAGATTTTATAAATGTTTATAACAAAGAACTTTCTTCAGGAGAATATAAAAAGCTCGATGCATAAGTACAGACTGAACTTTTTCATTAATTTCCCTGACCTTCTGCGACTTTTCACGATTTTCCCTGACTTTTCCCTGATTTCGCTGACCAAAAAAAAATTCCCTGACTTTTCCCTGATTTCCAGAGCCGCACGAACCCTGTGTTCTGAAGTTAAAATTGTAAAGTCCCTGATATGCCTGTCAAGTTTCATCGTCCTAGCACATGTAAGCATCTTAAGTCGGGATCACCAGATTCCGAAACCCTCCCTCCAACTCCCCCCGCAGTATTCGGATCCGGTCTGGTCTTGTCAACTATGGATCTAGGGCTTGTGCTTGTTCTTCCCACCAAGTTTCATCGCGATCCGTCCACTCTGAACATGTCAAACAATTTCCGGTTCCCCCCTCCAACTCCCCACAAAGTCACCGGATCCATTCCGGACTTGAAGTGTGACATCTGAGACACGAGGTCTTTCCAAATATCAAGTTTCATTAAGATCCGATTACCCGTTCAAAAGTTATAAATACGTCAATATTCCAGATTCCCCCTCCCTCCACTGCCCCACGGTGGTGAGATCGGTGAAGTGACTATTTCTATGTTAGTTTGGTCGGGTCCCTAAAATGCCTGTCAAGCTTCATCGTCCTAGTACATCTGGAATTACCTTAACTCGCAAAAGTGATCGGTATATGGCACTTGGCCTGAAGGCAAGTGTCATAAAAACGGCAACAAGCTAAAAGCTTAACGCCAAATGTAATGATAAATAAAAGAATCATTATTTTCTATAAAGAGTCCCATATTTGCTAACAAAAAAATCTTCTAGAAATCAGCAGCTCATCGACTGAAGAAAAGCCAAACTTTTTTTTTTTAAACAAACTTTCACATTTTCATTTTACCTTTTCATTAAGTCATTCATCCACATCGAAAATACCTTTACACACACTGAATCACACGAGACACTTCCTCTTTCACGACTGAAATCATACTGAACTGTCTGAACTGAAAGAGAATTCCAAAGACTTTAGAGAATTCATTCATTCATTGTGTCACCTTCAAGCCGGCTCGCTCCGAGCGCGCTCCCCCAGGCAATCCCAAGAGCATAATGCCTGCTGTAACGGTTATATGCAGGGTGTGAATGTCAAGTGTCAACGATATTACGGCATTTTCTGTGTTTTTGTAGAGTTAAAAGAGTTGAGGCAGGAAATTTATCTGGGGTGTTTTGAAAGGGAGGAATGGGTGGAGATTATTTTGAATGATAGAAATTTTGTGGGGATAAAGAATTTGGGAAGGCTGGTTAGTTTGGGCATGGCACATAGAGAACATTTTTTGTAAGGTGAGTTAGGAAGAAAGGGGTGTGTATTGGATTATATTATTTGAAATTTATTTGTTGGATTAATTTGGAATTTATTCACTGTTTAGTTAGTTTTTTTTCTTTTTTCTCTTTTTTTTGTATTTGTATTTACCATGGCCCTTTAGGGCTTTCAGTGTTAATAAATATCTATTTATCTATCTATCTATAATTTTTCAACAAGTGAATAAAATGAAAATAATGTAGAAAATTGCAAAGGAGGTTGACCAGATTTTACTGACATTTTTGAACAGTAATCATTACTTTAGTCGGAGCAGAATTTCATTCAACACGTCGAAGGTGTTTTCCAAAATGTTATGCTACGAATCTGAGTCTTAAAGTGTTAACGAAACCCGACAATTCCTGTTTCAATCATTCTCAAACAACAAGTTCGTCTTCGCTTCAGGAAACTTGTGTGACGAGTAGCCTAAAGATTACAGGTTGAAAAACTAGCTATAGGCTAGATCTTATATGAGATGCTTCTGTAGAGAGAAAGAGCCAATACAACTCATAAAAAAGGCAAGTATGGAAAATAAAAACCTACTCATGGAAAAATCGGCAAATCGGGTCAACTACCAGAAGTTTATTTTCTAGAAGATATTACCGCAGGTTTGTCTTTCTAGCTTGGGTCTCAAGAGGATCCTTGCCAAGAAGGGCCCGCGCGTCTGGCGCGATTCGCAGTCCGCTTCGACTGAAGGAAGACTCACCAGAAACGATACAAAGCCTTTAAAGTTTAATTGGAAAGCCAGCTTATTTTTATATCTTGGATTCTAATGCACTAAGTCGTGTTATATCTAAGGGGTATTTTTGTATTCACCTTGGACTCTAGTAGTGGCTGATGTGGTTTCGAGGGTGAAGCCACAACAGTGGGATTCAGAATATACGATGGCTAATATTGAAGTGAAGGTCAGGAAATGTTCAACTCCAGATTGTGGGGCCATCTCTACCCAATGAATTTTTTTCCAGAATTAGGTCGTATGAAGCTGTTGTGAAAAAGTAGCATGCAGTAGTAGCTATTTCCACTGCATGCTACTAGCATGGGCACTGTTCTGTTTTATCATTCAAACAGGAACAGGCAAAAACGGGTAACACAAGAACAGAAACAGAAAGAAAACAGGAAACTTGAAAACAGGTCCTGTTCTGTTTTAACAGAAATGATGAGTTCCAAAACAGGAACAGCTGTTTAACAGGCGAATAAAAACAGAAACCGCAATTTAAAACAGGTATTTCTATTTTTTTTTATTTCACGTAGGTATTTTGTTGTTATGGCACTTGAGCTTACTCAAGTGCCATATAGCGATCCTAATGTCTGTCGGTCTGTCGGTCTGTCCCGCTTTTGCTAGTTCGGGCACTTCCACATATGCTAGGACGATGAAACTTGGCGGGCTTATCGGGGACCCGACCAGATCAACTTACAAATAATCACTTTCCCGATCCGACTTTCCCCGGATCCGGGAGTCCGGAAAACAAATAACAAGGGCAGCGAAAAAGAGCAAAAGGAAAGGTCCTCTAGTGGGATCGATCCCGCATCGCCAGTTTCAAAGTCCAACGCTTTACCGTTGCGCTATGGGAGTTTGCTGAGTCGAATGCAAGAGTAGTTAAATTTTACGGATCAAAATAAGACCGACTGCAATCGAAATTATTCGACGGTCTTTCCCGGTTTTGCTAGTTCGGACAACTCCACAGAAGCTATAGGACGATGAAACTTGGCAGGCTCATCAGGGACCCGACCAGATTAACTTAGAAATAATCATTTCCCCGATCCGGCTATCGTGGAAGGATCGGAGGGATGGGGAATCCGGAAACTAGTAACATGCATAACTTATTTGGAAGAGGTAATCGGACAGGGATGAAACTAGAGAATTGTCAACAATAAGTGTCTCAGATGTTCTGTTTCAATCCGGACTGAATCCGATTACTGGGGGGGCCTTTTACAAGAGCTTTCAGCTCTTGTTTTTATGGCAATTGCTTTCCGGCCAAGTGCCATATACCGATCACTTATCCGTCGGTCGGTCGGTAAGTCCGGTATTTGCGAGTTAAGGTACTCGAAGCTTGGCAGGCATATTAGGGACCCGACCAAACTAACTCGGAAATAGTCAGTTGCCCGCCGACCATCGTGGGGCGAGGGAGGGGAGCCGGAATTCGGATTTTAGTGGCATGCATAACTTTCGAACGGATGATCGGATCTTAATGAAACTTGATATTTGAAAAGATGTCATGCCTCAGATGTCCCATTTCACATCCGGACCGAATCCGATGAATGTGGGAGGGGTCGGAGGGGGGGACCGGAAATCATATGACACGCTTAGAATGGAGTGAATAGAAACTTGGGTGGAGGAACAAGCACAAACCCTAGGTATACCATTGACAGAACCGGACCGGATTCGGGTACTCTGGGGGAGCTAGAGGGGGGGGGGGTCGTGAATTCCGGTTATCGCAAGTTACGGTACTTCCAGACATGCTAGGACGATGAAACTTGGCTTGAACATTAGAGACAGCATGACGTGGTTGGCTTAGAAATAGCTCCCTGATCCGACCATCATGGGGGGGGGGTTGGAGGGAGGGAGAATCCTCAATCTGAATAATCTGTTGTATCTATAACTTTTGAACGGTGATCGGATCATCAGTGGATCTACTCAACGGAACTAGACAACGCACTTCCGCCTCCATCACTCAACCGGCGAATCTACAGGATGTTCACCCAACCTTATTCGCCGGCCAGTGCGATTTAAGATAATGAAACTTGATATTTGGAAAGACCTCATGTCTCAGATGTCCCGGATGTAATTCCATGAATGTTGGGGGGAGGTGGAGGGGAGAACCGGAAATCTTGTGACACGCTTAGAGTGGAGCGATTGGGATGAACCTTGGTTGGAAGAACAAGCACAAGCCCTAGATACATCAGTGACAGAACCGGACCGGGTTCGGGCACAGTGGGGGGAGTTGGAAGTGGGTCCGGAATTCCGGTGATCGCAAATCAAGGTACTTCCAGGTGTGCTAGGACGATGAAAGTTTGCTTGGAAATTAGACACTTGACAAGATTGGCCTAGAATTTGTGAGTTCCCAGATCCGACCATTTCTTAAAGTACGAATCCTAACCGCAAAGTACAAAAAATACTTTTAAGCAAAATAACATTTTCGTGATCCCTATGAGCCCATGATCATTTTTGCCTCAAGAGTTTTGCTTACAACTGAATTCCTTATAAGTCCAATAATACTTTTGAGTAAAATATACATTTTCGTGCTCCAGATGAGCTCACCATTATTTTTGCCTCAAGAGTTTTGATTACAAATGATCACAACAAACCCACGAATTGACGAATTCCTACTTTCATCCTCTGACCCAGCCTTGCAAGTGCCATATGAGCTTCCAGCTCTTGTTCTTCAGAAGTTGAAAAATTCTCAGCTTTCATGTACAATTCAATTTCAATTCAGATTTATTCACCATAATATAAAAGCATGGCAGTTATAACATTGGCACGTCGACACAATACAAAACGAACCATTACCAGAACTGATGCTGTGACCAAAATCCTGTCAAGAATCTCAGTCGCAAACGACCGATCTTGAATTCCTGGCTGTTGGCTTATATCATTAATTGTTAATTCTTGTGATGCGGATGTTGTGATGTTGAGTCTCCATTTTTTTAACGTTTTGAAGTTGATAGTTCTAGTCATTTGAAATGGCATTTGACTGCACCTTTGGCCACATTAGGCCGGAATCCGGCCTAAACCGTAAAAAATGTGAAAAGTTGGTCATTTGAATTTGATTAATTGTTCGATGTAAGAAGACATGCTCAATCCCTATAACACTAGTACACTGTGCAGTCCCATGAGAACAGTCCTATCCTACCCAGTGCCAAAATATTATGCATTCTGGTATTCCCCTGATGTTAAAAGAAAAAGGTTCCAACAGGGCTCTATCACTTGGTATCGCATGGCTAGCAGGGCGCTGTCACTTGGTAACACCCTAGGGCCGCTATCACTTGGTAGCGCCCTAGGGCTGCTATCACTTGGTAGCACCCTAGGCTGGCCCTAGGGTGCTATCACTTGGTATCTCATGGCTGGCCTTTTTTTACCACAAAATTAAAACAAGTTTACTAGCAGGGGGGCACAGGTATTAAAATCTTTGACATCTAGCTGGGTGGGGGCAGGGTGGGGGTGGGTGGTTTGGTCTCAAGATCGCGGATTTAATCCGGGGTGGATTTCCTTGTAAGATTTCCAGGCCAAGTTTGTGTAGCTGAGGGTTATTTTAGTTCAATTGGAAGTTCATTTTGAAAAGTGTTTGAATGTCGCACTAGGCTATGCTATATTCTTACTGCGACATTATCGACTAAAACCAACTAGAGTGCAAGAATTACCGGTAAGTTTCGAAACTTACTCTTACCGAGTAAGGTACAGGTAACTTTGGTAAGTTAATGTAAGTTACCACCCAAGTGGTAAGTTTCAGATACTAATGTATTTAAGGAGTTGTATCCCCTCCCCTTTGAGAGAGTATTAAAGAATATTCATATGTTTGTATCATTTTTTATTGAATTATATGCTACTTCGGTTACATGTATCAAAAGTGAGAAAATGAACAAAATGGCACTTTAGGTTTCAGATAATATAACTTTGTAATAAAAAATAGATAAGCTAGAGCTGCTCCCCCTCCTCAGTCCTCATCTAACCCATCTTCAAATGCCATGTCTGGTAGATCGTCTTCCTCGAGATCATCTCCATCAGCTGGTAATGGCTCAGAACCAGAAACACATGATGGCACTTTGAACATCTGTTCCAGCCTTTCGCGTCGGTTTCCAGGCAATCTTGAAGCTGCACGATGATGCTCATTTTTTTTGCTATTGAGCGACTGACGAACCATAAGAATTTTGTTCGCCGTTTCATGCTTGATACAGTTTCTACGGTGAGTTTGCACTAGCCCATACCCTGACCAGAGTCTGTCACAGGAGGCTACAGTAACACAAACTGTACAGTCTTTTATCGCGACCCTCGAAAGCACCAACTTCCCAAAAAATCCAGCCCACCAGCAAGCTGCCGACTCGACAGCTTTCGCAGTCTCATAGTACAACGGTTTCAAAAATGGGCCACGTTTGGAGATGTAGTTACAGAGTTCTGTGTTCACGACCCCAACGAACTCGGATTCTGTATCTGTATGATATGGAGATCTTGCATCAGATGCATATCCTCCTTTCGAAATTGGTAGGAAAATACAGCAAGCTCATTGATGCGACTCACTGCATCTCTTAGGCTGCTCTTAGGGATGGATTAGGTTTAACTGAGAACATTTTTGTACACGAAAAACTTAAACTTACCACTTGTGAGAAACTTACCGGTAAGTTTGACCTGAAACTTACCATTACCGGGTAAGTTACCCAGTGGTAACTTACCATGTGGTAACTTACATCTTGCACTCTAAAACCAACTCAAACAAAATAGCTTACCATAGTGGCATAGTTTCTGTGGAATCCAGAACCAATCAATCAATCAGTCGTTGTAATTTGCTAGAATATCTTACAAAATAGCAGTGGCATTGTCAAGACATAGTTAAAACAGAGCACTCAAACAAGCATTGTATGACCGCATGCCGGCAGAGCGTTTTAAATATCGTGCCAGACTTTACAGTGTTGTCGCTTTCGCGAATTTCGATTTTTCTTTGTGCTATCATAATTGTCGACAATTTTTACTTACATTCTGGCTAGGAACGTCCAAAAATTGAAATATCGGCATGATATGGTAGAAAAATATATCCAAGTCGTCATTCTGCACATTTTGACACCTTTCTTTTTTTTTTTTTTTTTTATCTGGATGGGGGGTGGGGTGGGTGGTTGTTAAGTAAAAATACATTTTTTTTTCTGAGGGGGTGGGGGGTCCTAAAACCGAATCGGAATTTTGTACCCTATGGTGAGGGGTGGGTGGGTCCTTTTCTTGAAAGACTGATTTTAGGCTAGATATCATTAGATTTCATACTTGTGCCCCCCCTGTGTACTAGTGTTGTAATCATTATCGCCCTTGCTTTTCTTCGGGCAATAGCGGAAAATTTGGCCCTTGGGCAGCATGATAGATTTGGCTGCGGGCCAAATTTTTCCGCTATCACCCTCAGCAAGGGCGATAATATATAATATCACAATCATTTTGTCCCCGGACGGAAAGTTCGCCCGCAATCCGGGTGAAACCGGAAAATTTGTTAAAAGTAAAACCGGAAAATTTGTTAAAAGTAATTTCTTATCGTAAGTTGATTAGATGTTAGATATAGGGATAAGAAGACATGGTGAATTCATTTTTGAGCTGTAGTTTCTTGCCAGACAACCAGTTCACCGGGAATCCGGTCGAAACCAGAAATTTGGCATAAGTAAGGCAGGAAGTTTTGATCAGTTTTGACAAAGTAGATACGACGTAGGATGGGGTTAACACACATGCTGAATTTGATATTGGTCTTCTGAGATGATAACTACTGACCTTAATCTGTCAAAGTCTGGATGTCTGGATCAAATATTAAATTTTTGCGATCCTTTGGTGCTGTACAGGTCAAGCCGTTTAGCGCAGTCAGGGCTGAATAAAATTTTACCGTACCTAAACTGAAGTTCTATTTTCTCACAATTTCAAACAATTAAGAAGTTTTTTTGGCTATTGGTAGCCTACTTAGTCCCCTATTTGAGTAGCCTACTTAGTACATTCAACAGCACATCTTGTAAGCTAAAAGGAAACACGGACAACCAACCAAGTTCCGTCGGCCAGAACACCATTCGATTACTCGTACGCCGCAGCCATCGTCGAATATCCAGTGTACTAAGAAGGTCGACAAATTGGCCTCTTTTGGAATGTGGCATTTCGAAATAACGGAAATCTTGAGCTGTAAGATTACCGATACATTGGAATGCCAAAAAAAAAAAACAGGTTTTGCCGTTTAAACAGGTAAAAAATAACAGGAACAGGGCAAAACAGGACAAATTAAAACGGAACAGAACAGGCGAGAAAAAAAAACAGCTGTGCTATTTATTTTTGGACGCCTCAAACAGGAAACAGTAAAACAGGAAGAAAAAAAACAGAAACAGAAACAGGAAACAGAAACAGTGCCCATGCCTACTCAAGACCGAACTGAAAGACACAACTAGAGTAAAACTGAAGGGTTGCACCCTTGAAGGGCACGATTAAACCAAAACTGAAGGCTTAACTGAAAGGTGTAGATCGTTAAAGTTCAACTGAAGGGTTGTACTACTTAAAGTTTAAATGTTACCGAGTGGAGAAGTCGTACCCAAAAAGAAAAAAACAGAAAAGATGCTACGTGGGTTAAAAAAGTGCAACCGCCAGAGGCGTTACTAGCCAAAATGTTTGGGGGGGGGACAAGGTATTTACCGACTGTCTGGTCATTTTTACCGACTATTTTTGCGGATAAAACGACTATTATTGAGAAAAAAACGACTGTGTTGACAAAAAATCGGCTGATTTTAAGAAAAACCGACTATTTTTAAGAAAAATCGACTATTTTTACGAAAAACCGACTGCTTAGATTGTTTTTAAGAAAAAAATCGACTGTTTTTACGAAAAATCGCGGCGCTTCGCACCGACTCGGCTATTTTTTACCGACTGGCCGACATCATTGGGGGGGGCGTCCCCCCCCCCCCCAGTAGTGACGCCTCTGGCAACCGCATGACACAATCAAGGTACAACTGAAGCGTTGTACCTCTAAAGCTTAACTGAAGGCACATCTCCTTTAACTGAACGGTTCTCTCTAAAGGTTGTTCCTCGAGGAAACTTTAATAAAAAGGAAGGAAACTGAAGTATCAAAATGATTCCTATTTTCTACGACTGATCTACTTGAGAGAAAATAAATATTTCATCCGTCAAAGCACGCAAAAGATATATCACCTTGGCACAGCACACTAATAGTCTAGACCTACATCTACAAACGCTCTTACATGGAAAATTGGCACAGTAGCGGAGAATTTTAACCGGAGAACAGAATCGCAGGCCTGAACGACGAATCGAGAAGAGGACTATTTGACCACAGGCGACATAAGGGACTGAACGTTTTTAAAACCTGATGAATTAACGAAACTGGAGAAGTTGGCACAGTTTAGACCGACATCTAACAAAGTAAACGAAGCACAGCGCAACGAGGAATATTAGTTGCGTTTTTTCTCTCAAACTCTCCTCGCGATTTTCCTCCCAATTATCTTATTTCTCGCTTCTCAATTCTCGTACAAACTGCCGTTTTTTTCTTTTCTCGCTTTTTCGTTCTCGCTTTTAGCAAAAACACTAATTTAGCAACCCGTTAGTAGCTGCTTATACGGATTGAACATCCGCCCTTTGTTGACCAATCAGGGAGAAGAATGAAGAACGAAAATTGTCTATCGGAGCAACTTCTCGATTCTGCAGAATCGCGAAGTTTTCCCCGTCCTCGATTCTGACAAAAACGCAAGAAAAGGAGAATTGCATTCATCTCAATAGACAAAAACGCGAAATATGAGAACTGAGAGGAGAATTCAGGTCAAAAACACAACTATTGTCCAACCCCAGCCGTGGCACAGTGAACGACAGGAAGACCTGGGGAAACTTTCGCGTCGATGGTTGGATGTTACGTTGCATTAAAGTTTAACTGAAAAGCCAACTTATTTTTGTGTCATTTAACTGAACACACAGAATCATTCAGATTCTGCAAAGTGATTTTTCTATTTTCCACTATCTGCTCCAGTTATGACGTTCAGAATTTCTACGGCCGTCCCCACAACGACATTCTACTATGACGCGGGAAATTTTAATCTCAACACAATCGCGGCTTTTCTGTGAGCAGTGGTGAGATTGGTGAAGATTGCTTAATGCTTGAACCAAAAAAAAACATAAATCTTTCTCGTAAGGCATACAGCAAAAATACAAGCGCATAGAGGTACCACAAATCACACGGAAATTCCACTATTTGAAAATCGATTATTCGTGAATAGCGGAACAGCGAAGTAACGCATTTTCAGCGGGTCTTCAAGCCCATTCAAGTGAATAAGTGATGGGTAACTAGACTGTCCTATCCCAGGCCTTTTCGGTTAAACTTTAACATGATGGTTGTTTTCGCGTCGATGCCATCTAGAATGGCCATTTTCACGCTAAAACATCGACGGGTGACGTCACCATGCAGCTGGATGGGTGTCTCCCGTTCAACAGCGCTCCTCGAACCCTGTTGAACGGAAGACAAACATGGCATCTTTCTCCGTCTCAAAACTTGGTCGTGTAGATGGCATCACCCAGAGCGTGTTCCACCCACCTTACCGTAGTTACTACGCTAGTCACCGTAGTTACTACGCTAGGCTGGAACGCTTTTTTATTTTTTCGGTCAAATATCAGGCCGCGGGCTGATCGGACCAATCACATTGCAGAGATGCGTAGTTACTACGCTTACTACGCTCCCGAGCGTGGTAAGCAAATAGTTACTATTAGTTACTATTTTGAGAAGGCTGGAACGGTCAGCGTAGTAACTTTTCGTGAGGCTGGAACGGAAATAGTAACTAATAGTTGCTATCGGTAGAGGGGTGGAACACGCTCCCGGTGGCATGGTCGCGTCGACGCAGAGCAAATTAGCACCAGGAAGCAGCGCCAAGATTTGAAAAAAGTTACACACACTCGAATAGCAGCGACACTAGCATCACTAGCGATAGAGAACGTCCCTAATGAAACTCAATCAGTCGTCCACCATCGCTGGCTCCGATAACTTCATATTTTGAACACAGCAAACAAAAACATACAACCTCCCTTGTTTTCTCGATGTGTGCAGACCGCATCTTAGCTTTACTAGAAATTTCTAAATCCGCAAGTTTGTCTCGCCTTAAATGACGCAAGCGTAGTGGGCGGCGAGACGAGTATGGCCTGTTTGCGAAGAATGGAAAGCATAGGTCTTGGCGCTACTCCCTAGTGTTATTTTGCTCTGCGTCCCCTGGGACAATCTTTTGTGTGGGAAAATCGCAGCCTCGACCGGTTCTTTCTGCTAATCACTTCGTAAACTGACAAAACCATGCCTCCTGGTGTTTGGGTTCTCTTTCAGGGACAGTATAAAAGAATCGGTCCATATCCAGTCTTCGACGATTCTAGCCAGTTTGCGTTACGGGATTCACCTTCCATATTTTCAAAACCTTACGGATTTTTATGACAATGATGATCGTTAATTTCACCACTGAACAACATATCTTAAGTGGGTCCTCCACTGGCAATCGTAAGTCCGTCGTAACCGTGCTCGTCCGGACCCAACGTGCTCTCATTGGCTGAAAACCGCCAAAATGGCCGCTTACGACAGGTTACGATTGCTTCCGACAGCTTACGATTGCCAGTGTAGGGCCCGCTTTAGATGTACTCGTCGCATATCCTTTTCCAACAAATCACATGTGCCAGTAATTTTTCCTTTTTCTGCTACTCCATCAGTATTTAAATTGCCTCTCAGGTTTGTTACCTCTATGGGTTTGTTACTCTATCAGGTTTGTTACCTCTATTTCCAGATCCCGGAGTCTAACGACCCGGACTTCCAGAGGTTTTTAGGCTGGGTTCTCTTTTCCGACCCACCTCCACAAAAATGGAAATCTTCGATATGGAAGAGAAAGCCTGGTTTTCACCGTCACGACGGAAACAATCACTGCACTGATAGTTGTACATTCCTGTGGGGTTATATATTCTTGCTTGTTACACATCGAAATATTCCACTTGCCAGTTATCGGGTGCACAACTTCATTACGTTCACTACCAGGGCATGAGATTAAAGATAAACGCGTTTCGGTTCTACTGAATGGCAGCGGGAATCAGAACACAGAAGACATCTTTTCCGGTTTCATCTTTCAGCTCCCATTTGACAACAACTCGGATCTAAAAGACAGAAATGATTAGAAGAGCCACCAGAACAAGTAACTGCCCTAGTTCAAGACTAGCGCATGTCCAAAGACCCCAAAACAAGACTATCGGATGTCCAACAAGTCAAGTTTACAGGAGAAAACCCTGTATTGAATCTAGGACGTTGAATTTACTTAGGTTTGCTTGTTTCATAACAGTCATCAACAGTTATGAGCATGATACCAGGGACCCATAAATTTCCTGTAATGCCTCGCCATTCAGGGGCTTGTCATTTCCTATGCTTCTATGTTGTTATGTTGCCCGACCCTCTCCTACTTTCAAAAAATTCCGCTTGGGTCGAATCGGCGTTCTTGTTTGGCTCATTGGACATGAGCGCCAAAGAGACTCCTCCCTCAAGGCGCCAGCAGCCAATCCCAAAGTTTGTCTATCTGGATAGTTGCGTATTCTATCCCCGTGGGTATTTCTCGAACTACCGGACGGTCGGTCAAGAGCGCATCATAATCTCTTATTGACAAGCCCCCTGAATGGCGAGGCATTACAGGAAATTTATGGGTCCCTGATGTTACCCTATTTCGTTGTCTCGGAAAACCATCAGTCGAATGGGATCTCGCGACATACAGAGATATGGTTGACTGCAATAAACGGGTACGTCAGCTGAATTTTATCCTAGCAATATTTCGGCTCTTCTTGACAAGGGTTCCCTATATTTTTCGCGGAAACGCCGTTTTGTCTATTTTTTGGACGACACAACTGTGGGCCACAAACTTATGATTGTTTTTCGCGGAAACACGATTGTGTGCTACAAAGTCGAGCCACAAGTTGAAACTCGCGGAAACGCCGTTTTGTCTATTTTTTGGACGGTAAGTTCAAATGTCTGAATATATAAATAAAAATCATGTAAAAATCTCAAGAAATATAACTCCAGGCTTTCGTCCTTACCATTCAGTGCAAAAAGGATCTTCAGTTTTATTTCCACATGCTTGAAAAAGTTTTAATTTTATTGCTTTGACGTTATTTTGCTGCCAAATTTGAATTTCCCGCCAAAATCGAGCCACAAAATCGACAATCACCTCGGCAGTCGTATGTCATTTTTGAGCCACAAAGCGAGCCACGAAAATCTTGTTTGTCGCGGAAACACACTTGTGGGCCGCACAAAAGGCCGCGGAAACAGTCTTTTCGAGCCACAATCGACCCACAAACTGTTTGTGGGAGCACGGAAAAACGTCTTATATATTTTACACTGCGAAACGGATACGTCAGCTACATTTAATTAGAGCTATATTTCGGCCCTTTTTGACCGGAAGATAAACTGTGGAAAAACAACTAAAGATTAATAGATTATCTGAAAGATTATCTGATCTTGTGAATTTCTTCGTAAAAATTGCTTAGAGCTAAAGCTGGTACTGCGATTTTATTTTGGATACGGCTGCTGTTTTTTGCTGATCGATTGGGTCGTTGACTGACCATAGGTCATTACTATGAGTCTTATTTATAGCTCCCTAGAGTGGGATGGCCTACAAGGCCTAGTGTATGATGGGCGGTTGATAGCCTATTGTGAGTTTAGTCTGCAAACCATACTGTGAGTTGAACACCGGTATCCATAATGAACCCGCGAAGTTTTGCATGTACAGTAGGCCATCCTGACGCCCTACGGCGTCCTGACTTCGATCACTATATTATATATTATCGCCCGAAGAAAAGCAAGGGCGATAATGATTATAACACTAGTACATTTGTTTTAATTTTCTGGTATTCCCCCGATGTTATAAGAAAAAACTTCCAACCGTGCGTTTTCACTTGATATGGCATGGCTGGCCGGGCGTTATCAAAATACATAACGCCCGGGCGTTATTTATTTTGATAACGCCCGGTTGGACCTTTTTTTCTTTTAACATCAGGGCAATACCAGAAAATTTTGGCACTGGGTAGGATAGGACTGATATCATGGGACTGCACGGTGTACTGGTGTTGTACATGGATATTTACCGTCTTTTGTCCGGCTTTCTTCACCCCTCACCATAACATCCGGTTGAGAATGCATCTTCATACTCAAATACAGTCGTCTCACCTTATTTGAATGTTCCGCGCTTTTCCCATTTACCACGCATTCTAGCAGTGCTGGGTTAAGTTGGCAGTAATGCATCTTGATTGAAGCGTCACCAGTTCAGTTTGTGGACAGTAGTGTTGGGCGATATTTGGATTTTTCGAAACATCGATATTTTTACTATCGATATTCGATATCGAATTTCGGTACCATGTTTCGCTACAGTATACGTCTCGTTTCCCCAAAATTTAAGAACAAAGTTGTCGTAAAATCATCAACAATCAATCATCATCTTAAACTTCGAATAAATGAAAACTGAATTACCAAAAACATTTTGCTCCAATTTCGGATATTTAACTGTAACGTATGTTGGATTATTTACAATAATTATAAATGTACAGATGTCGTTTTCAATATCGATATTTACGTTTCGATACTCCATATCGATTATCCACTAAAATGTGTTAAGCCACTAAATGGTTTAACATATTTAACCGGATTTGTTACAAATTAAAGGTAAACTTTTTCGGGTTATTACGGTAGTAACATAACGATGTGTTGATATCATAAACACTGAAGTGAAGTATTATTTCATAAAGTACAAAGTTTCATTATTTATAGGGTTCCTGCACGACTACACTTATTCCTGACTACACTTGTGTCCATGTACAGCTGCAAATGTTCGTTACAATAAACAATCTTGAACGTTGGACTGGAGAGATTAGCTTGCCAGCTAGGGTCTTCCCAACATTCTGGATACAGTGGTGGTTCTTTCTTTCAGAGAGCTTTGAATAAATCAATCAACCAATTTATTTAATTCGTGATATTACAAACCACATATTACAATTTAATTTAATTTAAATAATAAAGATAAGAAAAAAAACTAATCGTGGATGGTTCAATTTCGGATTTTTTTTTCAACGTGAACGCTTCTGCGAGGAACTTGCAAGGCTCCTGCTCACCCTCCTCCTTTATCCAGGATTAGAACTGGCTGCATTGATGCACAACTGATGAAGCTGACGATTCATCGCACTTATCGGAGGTCTGCAACCTGAGCGGGAGGATGTCCTGGCAGCAGCCCACCAGGGATCTAAGACAGTCTAGGATCCAAGGCAGTCTTGTAAGAGATCCAAAGCAGTCTAGTCCACTAAGCCCTTTTCTGGTACCCATGCTCAAACGCTGAGGCATGCTGGCAAAGGTGAACATAGTTCTCATACTTATGTATACCTCTTATTTCCAAGAGAAATACCAGTATACAGCACTTTGTTAATAAGACAGACAAACAAGTATTTAATTCTGGATTTGAAATTGTTGTATTCTGGTACCCCCTCTGGGGATTAAGGGGTACACATCGGTCTACGTATGAGCGCCATACTCACCCTGCTAGGATGACACAGCGTTTGAGCAAGAACAAATAATCAGATAGAACTACTGTGTTCAGTCACATGCATCGACTATGAATACCTCGAAAAAAATGAGCGGACATAGACGTATATAATCTAGCTGTGAGCTGATGTTGATACCCGTTTACTTCTTTTCGTCTTCGCCGTTGCATCTCGCAGAAAAAATAGTGAAAGATTGCTTGCAGCAGGAGTACTCCTCGCGCTGACCCGCTCCGGAGCACGTCCTTCAGCCAATCAGGTTTGAATGCTACTTCTCCTCATCGTCCGCTTCACGGCGATTTGGCTATTTGTAGAGGTAACGAAACGTGATGTGGCGTGAAGCTAGTAAACTCCGCTCATTTGCGTCGGGAGTCGGCCGTATTTTACTCGACTCAGCATGTTTGTATGACCGATATAGGGAGACAGCGGTTCTGTCTCGTTATTTGTTCTTGGTTTGAGCATGGGTACGCAAAAGGGGTTAGTGTGTTAGACTGGACAACTCGTACAGAAATTTCCCACCTGAAATCGACCCCGACAAAGTGAA
This sequence comes from Branchinecta lindahli, assembly GCA_023053555.1. Taxonomy (NCBI): domain Eukaryota; kingdom Metazoa; phylum Arthropoda; class Branchiopoda; order Anostraca; family Branchinectidae; genus Branchinecta; species Branchinecta lindahli. The sequence continues at coordinate 8,773,497 of JAKZAO010000005.1, read as the reverse complement.
ACAGATTTCGACCCGATTTCAGGTTAGTTTCTTCCTCGGATCTACCCACCCAATCGCCCGAAACCGAAATTCCGGTCGATCCGAGGAAGAAACCAAACTGAAATCGGATCCAAACCGAAATGTCTTCGACTTTGTCTGGGTCGAGTTCAAAGTAAGAACACACGCCCAGGATTTCCCAGACGGATTTCTTATTTTTTTCATCATCGAGTTGAAAAAGTCTCAGCTTTTCCATATGGAAGTGATGATGGTGCCGGAAATCCGGGCAGGAATTACAGTCCGGGAGCGGTCTCTAGGGGTCACGGGGAAATTTCCGTACGCGATTCGTGATTCACTCCAATAACACCAGTACACCGTGCAGTCCCATAATATCAGTCCTATCCTACCCAGTGCCAAAATTCCCTGCGACAACTGTTTTAGCCCGCTAAAAACTGTTATCGCCCGCTGACAACTGTTATCGCCCGCTGACAATGTTATCGCCCTGTGATAACAGGGCCCCTGGTGTTATAATCATTATCGCCCTTGCTTTTCTTCGGGCGAAAGCGGAAAATTTGGCCTGCGGGTAGCATGATAGGCTGATATCGCCCGACCGCCAGCGAGCTATTCAAGCAAGGGCGATAATATATAATACTACTTACCTTTGGATAAGACGTCAGAATCTGAAGAATAGAAGAGTAGGTGTACGATTGGTCATGATTCACTGGACAGGTTATCCCTGAGTCCACACATCCGTTATCAGATGGTAGTGGGAAGGGTAGAGGTATACCGCCAATGATACCATGGACAACGCTCTTCAGTTTGGTCGTATCGGTTACTATAGTAGACAAAAGGAATGTCAGGAACTGGGACATCTGCCTGCACTGTCACTCCCTAATCATACCTAATAATTTGGGGTCGCCCCTTTAGGACAGATGAAAGATTTACGCCGGCCCCGGTTCACATGCGTTCATTCTGCTTTATCAATTAGTTATATACCTCTCTCAAAATCTCTCTGGTACTCTGCTATCCTCCAGTGGCAAGCGTTAAACTTCTTTCTCACCAATTTCACTAAGTGCTAAACTTCTTTCTCACCAGTTTGACAAAAACTGATGAAAGTGAGATGACTTTCAGATACCACGACCAGATACCAAGGTTGGACCGTGATATCTGAATATCAGTTACCACGGTAACTGGCCAGATACCACGACAACTGCAAAAACGCCTTTTGGCCGTGGTATTAGATACCACGATAACTGCAAAACGACTTTAGACCGTATATCAGATACCACGGTATCAGCAAAAACGCAACTAAGGAGAACCGAAGAATCAGTCCAGCGTCGTTAGGGTGGATATACATTACACACTACACAGGAAGTTTGGGATCTCGGGAATGGATTAAACGATGAGGGACGTAGGGTTATTTAGTAATAGAGGTACGGCAGGTCCTTTAAAGTTTAACTGAATAGCCTACACTGCATTATTTAGATTGTGTTAAGGGATTTTTTTTATTTTTCACTATTTGCTCTAGTATGACGTTCAGAATATCTACGGCCGTCCTCACAACGCAAAATTCTACTATGACGAGAAAAATTTGAATCTTAATACAAACGCGGCTTTTCTGTGGCCAGTGATCAGCTCGAGGAAGGCAGCTCACTGCGTGAAAACTTATTTTTCGTAAATCGTTTTCTTTTAGCATACAACACAGGTACAAGCGCATTGACACACCACAAATCCGACAGGGAAATTGCACCTATTAAAATCGATTATTCGTGAATAGCGGAGCAACGAAGTAACGCATTTTCATCGGGTCTTCAAGCCTCTTTCAGTGAAAAGTGATGGGTAACTAGATTTTCCTATCTCAGCTCTTTTCGGTTGAACTTTAAAAGAATTCGTAGCAAGACAGGTTATTAAATTAGTACTAAAATATAAAAACCACATGCGGTAATTCTTGTGCAGACAGATGCATCAAGTAATAATAGAAGGGTCAATCTTGTGTTTAGTGGGAGATCCCGCATAAGCTATGCTTCTGGAAGGGAAATGGACTCTCCTAGGACTAGGACCTTCAGTGCCTTAATTTTTGGGGCCTACGTAGTAACTGATGAATGAAAATCCAAAAGAAATTCATAGCTCTAATTAACCTAAAATAGCTTCTCTTGGACTTACAGGCTGTAAACTCCACAGTTAAGGTAACATTCGTTCCAGACTTCAATGTACAAATTGGGCCATTGGGACATTCATCAACGCTGACTGATACAATTTTGCCTGATGGTGAACCTGTAAAATTAATTTTGTTGTAAAACTGAGTTGGTCCAGGCCTACCAGTATGATCAACAGTAGTGCGTAATGAGGGGGAAGGGGAATAGGAAGTTCTCTCAAAATCACTTTCACCACTATATTATGGAATGTAAAAAGGTAGGTGAAGATGGAATACAAAAATACATTATTTAGGTGAAGTTCCATCTTCACTTGAATATTTAGCAATACAGTGGAATGAACTTTTACATTCCAGTTGGGGTATAAAGGTCTGTAAACTGTTTAGACAATTTTGTCTAAACACAGATTACTGCTCCTGGAGTTCCTACCTGGCAACTACAGTGGTTTGAAACCATGGTCACAAGCACCTTGGTCGCTCAGTTAGGTAGAGCGTTGGCATAAGAAGCTGAAAGTTAGAGCATTTTTTTCAGTTCACTCTTAATTCTGAACCAGTAGTGTCATGATTTGCACAGTGCTAAACTTGAAACAAGAAACAAAAGAAAAGCAAGTGCGCAAGCGCTCAGACGTAGAGTGTGAAAGTAAAATGTTTATCACTCTTATATACAAACAGCAAGATATTTCACATCCCCAATAACCAAAAAATACTGAAATAACCTAATTTGAAATCATCCCAGTTTAAAAGCTTAAAAAAAACACATTTAGAAATGTAAAAAAGATCTTCAAAATCTTGCAAGAACGGTTATGTTTCAACACTAAGCCAGTCCGACACTTAAACCCCTTTTCCATTAGCAAGGTAATAACAAGTGTAACAAAACCAAATCGTTTAATAGCCTGATACCCCCCTTGTCACAACTTCATTAAGATCAGCTTATCATCGGTCATATGAGAAAACCGTCCAGTTTCCAACTCATCATCGAAGAGAAAAGTACGCCGCGTGATCTTATTTGTTGCTGTTACACCAGAATCCACATCTGTAAATACATATCCACAAGTATACAAGAGTTGAACTTGAGACGTGTCAAAGACGAACTTAACTCATGGGAAATCTGGGCCCGGCTGCCCATGAACGGGAGAGGGTGGGGGGGGATCGAGACCAATCAAATTGCATATCTAGACCTGAATATCCTCGGCTATACCAACTTAGATTATGATTCCAGTCACTGGTCAAAAACTTTACTCATGGGGAAACTAGGCCAACTTGCCCCTGAACCAAGTGGGGGTGGGGTTGGGGGCCCGCAAAAATAAAAAAGAGACCCCAATGCTCACAAACCTACCAAGTTTGAACTTGATACCTGTTGATTCCTGTCACGGGTAACAAACTTTACTCCTGGGCAATCTGGGCCCAGTTGCCCTTGAATGGGGTGGGTGGGAGACGTGCAACTTTCAAAGCAATTTTTCAGCCCTAGAATCTGCAAGTACAAGGAATTTTATCGTCCTGTGCCCAGGTCTGGTCAAGTTATGAACGTTATTCACTGGGCAATCTGGGCCCATTTGCCCCTGAACCGGGTGGGTGTGGGGGTGGGACCCCCAAAAGGCACAACTAGACCCCAATACCCACAAGTATACTAAGTTTGAACTTGATACTTGCACTGGTTCACGAGTTATGAGCTCCACAAAATATGGTGAAAACCGAAAACCGGAAACCGAAAGCTGCTACAGCGCTCGCAACAGTGGATTGTTCCAAGGAACACTCAAGGTTCAAGGTTTAATTACACTTCACTATAAAAGTTATTATACATAGGGTTAAGCCGGAGACACAAGGTCGATTGACCAAAACCCGGTACAATAAAAGAACAAAAATATTTAGCATATAACAAAAACTCCACTAAAAAACTTCATATATTTGAAAATAATTCTGCATATGAGAAACTAGACCTGAAACAAACATTTTTGGCAAGTTACAGTAGGCTAAAAATTGCTTGTTATGTTATGCATATTAGCATTTTCGTTGTCAACCGTTCACTGTTAGGCAACATTCAAATAAGCATCCCTCTCCTGTATGTTCATGACAAGGATTTTGGCAGATTAAACTAGACCATATGCATATGTCCTGCCCAGGTCCTGTCAGTACCTGACTGACAGGTCTGGATGATTAAAACCCATACAATTCAATTCAATTTACTTTATTTCACGGTTTTTAAAAACCATAAGAAAAACAAAACAAAAATAATACACTCAAACAAACAATACACTAAACTAAAACAATCAAGTAGAACGGGCTCCAGGTGGAACCTGGGTCACCCGAAGAGACCGCTCCCATTCCAGCCACACTGAGACAACCTCAAAAGCGGGGCAGATGAAGCCCGCACAAGTGGATTGGACGACCTGAGAATCCTGTTCTGCAAAGAAAGAATGTTTCTCCTTCTTAGTTCAGGAAAAGAAGGAAGTCCCGCCACCACAAACATACCAGAAGCACTACAGTGTCTAGGTAGACCATGCAACCACCTGAAAGCATTTTTATAGAGAATCCGAAAAGACCGGTCAGTTTCCCCAGAGATGCTGGTCACGAGGGCCAGGCAGTAAACTGGAGTGCAGTAGGCCCTGAAAAGAAAAGATTTTATGTCTTCCTCACAAGAAGAGAATTTTCTAATCAGTATATTTGCACGGACACACAGCGACCTCGAAACGGCTGTTACATGCTCCTCGTCAGTCAGTTTAGACGTCAGATGGAACCCGAGGTATTTAAACGCCGTCACAAACTCGAGAGTGACACCATTAAGTATGGCGTCCGGGATACGTTTCAGTCGAGTTCCTTTCGGAAGAAATGCCATACACTTCGTCTTCGCGGTATTGTACACAATATCGTGTTCAGCGGCAAACCTTTCACAAACAAGCAGTAAGCTATTCAGCGCAGCTACAGTTGGAGCCAAAAGAACTAAATCGTCAGCATAACTCATATTGTTATAAGACTGACCATTCATGAAGCATCCAATACCTGTTTTAGACAGCTCCTTATTCAACCCGTCAACATACAGATTATAAAGGAGTGGAGAAAGGACACCACCCTGGCGCACTCCATTGCCCACTGGGAAATGTGAGCTATAGCATCCACTCGATCTAACACGAAACTTCTGCACAGTAAACCACGATCCAAGAACCCGAATGATTCTCGGGTCTACCCCTTTCAGTCGCAGCTTGTCAAGAAGTTTCGCGTGATTGACACGATCAAACGCAGCCTTAGCATCCAGAAAACACGCAAATACGGGTGTTGAAAATAACCAGTAAAACTGGATCACACACTTCAGTAAATAAATACACAGGTCAGTACCCAGGCCAGCTTTGAATCCAAACTGGGAATGCGAAGATCTTATTGTAGGTTCAATCAACTCGTAAAGGCATTTTCAAAAACTTTCGAAACTACCGCAGCTAGAGCAATCGGCCTGTAATTGCTAACTGACGTTTGGTCACCTGATTGGGATTTAGGAATAGGGACCAAGCAAACCTCCGTTAAAGAATCGGGTACAAAACCATGATTGAGGAAACCATTAAAAAGAGCAGTAAGTATACATACCATTATGGGCCCGCCATGCTTAAGGTGGTTCGCTGTGATCCCGTCGAGTCCCCCAGATTTACTCCCAGTGAGCCCAGAGACCGCCTCTGCCGTGTGGGCAAATGTGATCAGCTGCTCGGTAGGTGTAAAGCTGGGATTCTCACTCAGACGGGACATTGAAGTTGCAACATCCGATGGCACTGACGAGAAGACTGCCCCGAAGTGTCGACTCCACAATTCTGCTATTGCTTCCGGTCCTTTAGCATCAGCTATCTGATCAGATGGCTTAGGGGCAGATGCTTTATTAAGGCGAGAAACACGAGCCCAGAACTCACGAAACCGCGATCCCGAAAAACTTAGTGCAAGTGCACTGGTGCGAAGCTGCGTTGCGTTCCTCCTGCACCATTTCAGGGCATTTTTATACCTGCAGTTAAGTAATCTTCTTGCTCGATCCACGGCATCTCCCGTCTGTCGGCCTTTCTGTACCCAAAGCAAGAAAGCTTGCTTTGCTGCCAAATAATGAGGTTTGATGTAGCGACTCCATCCTGGAACTTTAGTGCCGTAGCTACGGCAACTTTTTAGGCAATTTTTATACCAGGTAACTTTTACTAAAAACAATTGCCAAAACATTCAATTCATAAGTTGGTCATTTTTTATTTTGTTCTGTGGGGTAGGCTAGAAAATCTAGCCGAAACTCAGGCCAAATCCCTCAGTTCAACAACAGATGGTAAAACATCACTGAAAATCACAAGTGATGAAAACAACAAAAATAACCCACTGTAGTCGAGCTTTTCTCATTGTATCATGAAGAATTCAGAGAGTGGAATAGTTGCAGTTGTTGCTTGCCCAGGTTGGGCAATCTTGAACAAAGTGTGTATTTGTCTCTTTGTTTATTCCACAATGGACATATTGGAGACTCAGTTTTTCCTGTATTTGAATAATATTTCTCTAGGTTTCCAATCCCAGTAACAACCCGGATAAATTGGTCATTGTTTACCCTTGTGTCTTTTTTTTAAATATTCGCTATTATTATGTACTGTTTCTTCATTTAGAGTTACCAGAATTCATTTAATGACGCCTACTAGTACAAAACAAAAACACTATTTCAATTTTGACAGTGCGAAACGGATAAGTCAGCTGAAATTTATTGGAGCTATATTTTGGCCCTTCTTGGCAAGGGTCCTCTTCAGGCTCAAAGCCGCTCAAGATGGAAAAATATATAAATATATTTTATATAGATATATAATATATTATAGATATATAAATATAGCTCCAATAAATTGCAGCTGACTTATCCGTTTCGCACTGTCAAATATGATTCGCAGTCAGCTTGGGCTGAAGGAACATTTACACTATTTCAATTTTCTAGATAGTCAGTAGTTGATGTGCCAAGTACCATACAGGAGGGGAATCCATCCTCAGACAAGATTTCAAATTTCCAGAGAAGTCTTTCCTTCAGAATAGTCCATCTAGCTTAAAAAGGAACCAACAAATATGACAAAAATACTAGATTGAAGCTAGTTGAATGGTTTACATATTGGATTAATAACTATTGCATCAGTATTTCTAGTTAAACTTACTTTTCTTTTCAAACAAGATTACTTTATTCTAACCTTACCTAGGGGACATTTTCGCGTGAACGGCGTTGTTCAACAGGACAAGCCATCATCATGACCCGTAGGGAAAAAAGGTACCCGGATTCCCGTAAAGTTGTCCGGAATTTTGGAACAACATTCCGGGCACGGAAAACGTCCCGGAATTCCGCGGTTTGACAGGAATTCCGCGTTAAACTGCGGAATTCCAGGAAACAAGACTCCCCAGGCGGGATTTCCGTTACGTTTTCCGTGCCCGGAATGTTGTTCCAAAATTCCGGACACCTTTACGGGAATCCGGGTACCTTTTTTCCCTACGGGGATATGCGTTTTCTCGTGGATGGCATCCTCATGATAGTCATTTTCGCGTGAATAGCTGAACGTGTGACGTCAGAGTTGAGCTCAAGACCATCGGTTTGTTCAACAGTGGTCCGGGAGCACTGTTGAACAAAACTGCGCGTAATTGTTGAGCTCAACAAATTGTTGTGAAGATGGCATCATCCAATGACATTTTCGCGTGGATGGCACCTTCTGTCGAGCTCAACAGCTATTCACGCGAAAATGTCCCCCTAGTCTAGATTGACTTTGAAAAAGGAAGAGTTAGCAAAGTCAATAGCCAGAAAACAGGATATCAAAATAGCTACAAAAGGGAGAAAAAGGCATAGAATTTGAATATTTTTGGACACATGACTTTGAAAAAAGTACTATTTTGCCTCCTGAGTGTCAGGACAGCTTGTACATTTCATTTTTAAATTTCCGCGGCAAAAATCGAGGTAGTGTAAAAACGAGGTTGGGTGCCACTCCTGTATATGCCAAGTACAGGAATTTTGTCAGAACTTTACCCATTCCTCCAAAACCAAGCTGATAGTAAATCATTATGACACTGAAAAATGGATATGCCAGCTTCATTTTATTGATGTTTTTTTACTGAAACTATAATTCCGTCCTTCTTGGCAAGGGTTCTCTAAAAAGGCTCGAGCTGGAAAATTAACTTGTGGAAAAACAACTGAAGATTCTTGCTTAAAATATGATTTGTTTTTTTGAAAAAAAAAATTCTGCAACTTAATTTTGGGCATGGCTGCTGTTTTTATTTTGTTGTAGACGGTGTTCAGATCGAATCTATCTGAATAAGATAACCTCTACTTTACAACTTACTCACCACAATCTTTATAAACTGTGTCAGTTCGAATCATGCAAACTAAAGAAAAAGCACAAAACAACTGAAAGAATCTCGAATGATGCATCCTTATAGCCACGTTGAAACGAGAATTCAAAATCCTTGCCGTTCACCTAAAAAGGCGTACTTCTTTCGAATAAAATCCCGAAAATTTTGGGGAAAATTTAAAAACATTGCCTGATATGTTTCATGGCTAAAATATTATTTGAGAAAACTCTGTCTAGGTTGAATTTTTTACTTTCGCGATAATCCGAAAACAGTTCATAGTTGCGTTTTTACAAATACCATGGTATCTGTTACCACGGTAACTGGATCTGCAAGTAGTTGTTTTCGCAGTAACCGTGGTATATGATTTACGATTGGTATCAGCAGGGGCGTCCCGACACCTTTCTGATAGGGGGGGTGCAGCTCCAAAAATTTACCGGAATTTTTCCAAGTTTTACCGGAATTTTTTAGTTTTTTCCCGAAATTCTCTGTAGTGAACCTCTGCAGAAACTCTAGAATATTGTTGTGTTCTGACTTCGACTACGTGTTACAAACAACAAAAAAATAGGTTCGTTAAAGTTTAACTGAAAAGGCAGCTTATTTTCAAATCTGATATTTGAATATACCGCTCTGGTAATAACGTTCGGAGTGTGCGCTGCTTGCATGACAAAAAAATCATGCATACGCGGAGAATCTCTCTATCTTTCCCCTTTTAATGAGGTAACAGGAATTGTTTTAGCCGACAAGAACGCTTTCCATTTTAGTGGTAAGACATCTTTCAAGTCAGGAAAGACTTCGAATATATCTTCAAATTTTTGGTTTGTTTCGAGGCTCTCCTGGCTATTTTCGAGATCATGCCGGAGCAAGGCTAACTCGTTTATCGTCTCGGCTTATCGCCGGAAAGGAATCGAGAAAGCTGTCGAAACTGGAGTAGGCGGTACTGTGATATTATTCCTGGAACAGTATGTGTAGTTGGGAATGATGAAAATTTCAGTAGGTTGCCTAATTCTTGAAAGTTACATAAGCTTAGGAGATTACTGGAATCACCCGATGAATGATACGCTGTGTTGTCTGTCTGCAAGAATCACCCTGCTAAGTTGAGTGCCAGGGTCATCTTGGCAAGCTGTGAGTTTACACTTTTCCGGTAAGCAGCCAACTTCTGGCAGATTCCCTGGGCCAACTTCGGGTAGATTCCGTGGAGCAAATTCCGGTAGATTCCTTGATCTAGCCTCCAGTAAATTCCCTTAGACAAGTTCCGGTAGATTCCTTGTGCAAGATTTCGGTAGATTCCCTGAGCAAAATTCCGGTAGGTTCCGTGAGCAATGATCCAGTACGCTCAGAAATTCCAGTAGATTCCGTGGGTCAAGGTCCGGTAGATCTCCTGATTCAGCCTCCAGTAAATTCCCTGAGACAAGTTCCGGTAGAATCCTTCAGCAAGATTTCGGTAGATTGCCTAAGCAAAATTCCGGTAGGTTACCTGAGCAATGATCCGGTAGATTCAAAAATCCTAGTAGATTCCGTGGGTCGAAATCCGGTAGATCCCCTGATCCAGCCTCCAGTAAATTCCCTGAGACAAGTTCCGGTAGATTCCTTCAGCACGATGTCGGTAGATTCTCTGAGCAAAATTCCGGTAGGTTCCCCGAGCAATGATCCGGTAAATTCACTAAAAATCAAGTTCAGGTGAATTTAAAAAATTTTAACTGGCGCGGCTTCGCCGCACCAGTCAAAATTTACCGGAATTTTTTCCGCAAGCCTTCTGGGGGGGGGTGCAGCACCCCCCCGACACCCCCCGTCGGGACGCCCCTGGGTATCAGATATCATGGTATCTGCAAAAATGCAACTTAACAGTGACAACTTTTCTATACGTAATATAATCATATAAAGAAAGTGAGAAAAAAGCTGCTAGCGTTCCAAAATATAGATACTGTTTGTGTAGTTTTCACTATTCCTTTTTACCGATTCCATCTATTTTCAGTATATTTTCTCCTAAACATGTTGCTTCTACATAATCATTATTTGGGTGTCTAGTGCGTTCTAGATGTTTTTTGTCTGGCTGGATTAATCTCCCGGTTTCACTTGAAAACGGGTATCTGGAGCCCGGAAAAAAATCTCCAGATTCTAGCTTCTGCGCCTATGAACTAATAAAAAGTACCAAGACAAAACAAGAACCAAACCACTAACTTCAACGGAACAGAACGGAATAAAAAGAAAACTCGAAAGTTATACCAGACGAACGCCGGAGGAAATCCGTGTCAGACCAAGATTTACAAGATTAGTCGTTTGTGAAAATCATGCCTAAGGTCCCGAATAGCCAAATGATTTCCAAAATACGTGTTACTGGATTTCTTGATAGCCGGAGAAAAGGTATTTCTTGTGGTCTAATTGTCGTGTGTACGACTCAGCCATTCAGCAATTAGTCTAATGCAAAACGACCTTCGCGTGATTCATTGAATCCACGCGTTATCTTATCAGTATGGGATGCGACGGATTTCGATGGTAATGAATTTTATGTCGCCCTAAAAAAGGACAGTCTCAGAAGGATCAGTGGAAACTTAACGTCAACCCGAACAGAATACAAAAATGTTAGTGAGTTTGTTTCAGATCTATTTCCAACCCAAAGTCTTTATCATTCTCGGATCTGATCACCTTTCCTGCCGTCGTGACAATGCGGCCGGAACCCTGCCTAAAGACCAGAGTCGTGTGTAATACCAAGAACAATTAACGAGACAGAACTGCTGTCTCCCTATCTCGGTCATACAAACATGCTGAGTCGAGTAAAATACGACCGACTCCCGATGCAAACGAGCGGCTTCGCGCCACATCACGTTTCGTTACCTCTACAAATAGCTAGATCGCCGGTAAGTTGATAAAGAGGAAATCTAGAAGTCAACGCTGATTGGTTCTATGGACGCGCTCCAGAGCGGATCAGCGCGAGGAGTACGCCTCCTGCTCGCCTCTTTCGATATTTCTTGTGCGATAGGCAACGGTGAAGACGGAAGAGGAGTAAACAATATCAACATCAGATCAAAGCTAGAGTAAATACCTCCAGGTCCGCTCAGATTTGTCGGGGTTTTCATAGTCGCTGCATGCGACTAAAGACAGAAGTTCTTACTGATTATTTGTTCTTGGTAATACTCTATATGAGTATATGACTAAGTCCAAAACAGGCCAGTGAACCTCGGTAACTTAAACGTCTACAGTTTCTTTGCCCTTCAAACTCCGACCGGCGACCAGGCAAGGATAGAGTCGTAAAAAGACTAATTAAGCAAACGGTGAACTTCGACGGCGTTTGAAAAGGAAATCAAGCTGGCTAAAGGTGAGTCTTCACCTTCCGGAATCTGAGTTCCCAGATTTTCCGAGATTTTTTTTAATTTCTTCTGCGATACTTAAATTCTGGAAATCTGGAAGTTCAAAAGCCCCTTTTTTCCGGATTATTTTGATATACTTTCGGACCGGTTCATATTCCAGATGCAATTTACAGAAGACGTCAAAGAATAATCTGGAAGCCCAGATTACGAAAGTTCCGTGAGGTGAAGACCGGACTTGATCCAACGGCGAACAAAACTTCGATAAACAAGAGCTGAAAGCTAATATGGCACTTGTAAGAAAAGTTAGTATGTTTTGTCAAATGCAGTTCGCAATTGTCAAGGCTGAATCTTTCCTTCCATCAGAAGACGGGCTTGATCTAGTAAATCTGAAATGGTTGAATCTGAAATTGATAACTGTTTCAGTATAGAAGTTTGTCGTACTCTGGTTCCGATTCGCGTATAACTCAATCGATAGTAGAAGCTAGTCCTCTAGCTGTGATAATTATGTACCCGAACTGAATGTGACCACGAAGTAGTTGGAAGGGTTTTCACGAGATTTCCAGCTGTCCCCTTCGAGCTCCGCACATCGTTATCTGAATTAATCCTGACTTGAAACGGGAGATGTTAGACGTTAGCTGTTGCAACTTGTCAAGTTCTATTTATATTCCTCGTCATAGATAATCTGGAAGTACTCCAATTCGTGATAACCGGCATCCCGGTAAACCCCCTCCAGCTCAACCCACAATGCCCCGGTCCGGTCCTGTTCTGTCAATAATGTATCTAGGGTTTATGCTTACTGTTCCCACCAAGTTCCATCCCGATCCATCGGCTCTGAATGTTTCACGAGATTTCCGGTACCCCCAGCTGCAGCTCCCCCTGCCAGTTCTCGGATCCGGCCCAGACTTGAAATTGATCATCTGAGACACTTGTTCTTGACACATGTCAAGTCTCATGCACCGAGTCATGCACGTCCACCAATCACCCGTTCCAAAGTTATGCATGTCATTAGATTCCCGATCCCCCATCCATCCACTCTCCCTAAGATCATTGGATCGGAGAAGAGATTGTTTTCAAGTAAATCTGGTCGATTACTTAATACGCCTATACCAAGTTTCATGGTCCCAGCACATCTGGAAGTACGTTAACTAGTAACCCTGTGGAAACCCCCTTCAGCCCCCCCCCCTACTATGACACGATCCGGTCCGGTTTTTGTCAATAATGTATCTAGGATTTATGCTTGTTCGTCCCTCCAAGCTCCATCCCGATCCCTAGACTCCAAGCGTTTTACGACATTTTCGGTTATCGGATTGTCGGATTCCCGGTTATCGGATTCCCGGCCGGCACCGGTTATCGGATCCAGTCCGGATTTGAACTGAACATTTGAGACACTTGTTGTTGACACGTGTCAAGTTTCAAACATATCGATTACCCGTTCCGAAGCTATTATAAGCATGTTACTAGTTTCCGGATTCCCCATCCGCCGGATCGGAGAAATGATTATTTCCAAGTTAATCTGGTGGGGTCCCTGATACGCCTGCCAATTTTCATCGTACTAGCTTATTTGGAAGCGTTTCAGGAGATTTCCGCCCCCCCCCCCCAGTTATCGGATCCGGCCCTGATTTGAAAATGAATATCTGAGACATTCGTTCTCGTTCGTCCTTGAAACTTGTCAAGTTTCATGCACGTCCGATGACCCGTTCCAAAGTTACTCATGTTACTAGTTTCAGGATTCCCCATCCCTCCACTCCCCTACGATGGCCGGAACGAGGAAGTGATTATTTCCAAGTTAATCTGGTCGGGTCCCTGATACGCCTGCCAATGTTCATCGTCCTAGCTTATGTGAAAGCGTTTCACGAGATTTCCGGTTCCCACTCCAGCCCCCCCCCCCCAGTTATCCGATCCGGTCCAGATTTGAAACTGAACATCTGAGACACTTGTTGTTGACACTTGTCACCTTCAATACCCACACCTTCAATACCCAGAGAGGACGTAGGATCGATACCATTTAGCGGCATTTTTGTTTTGCTCCACTTTTGCTATCCTTGTAACTAGTTTTCCGGACTCCCGGATCCGGGGAAAGTCGGATCGAGGAAGTGATTATATGTAAGTTAATCTGGTCGGGTCCCTGATATGCCTGCCAAGTTTCATCGTCCTAGCACATCAGGAAGTACAGAACTCAGGGGATCACTAGAAATCCGGACCCCCCCCCCCCCCAAATCCCAGATAGTGACCGGATGCGGTCCGGTTATGTCAATGACTTATCTAGGACTCATGCTCATTCTTCCCACCAAGTTTCATCCCAATCCCTCCACTCCAAGCGTTTCCCAAGGTTTCCGGCCCCCCCCTCCAGCTCCCCCCAGAGTCACCGGATCCGGTTCAGATTTTAATCGGACTGTCTGGGGCACGAGCTCTTTCCAAATATCAAGTTTCATTAAGATCCGATCACCCGTTCGAAAGTTATAAATTCCAAAATATTCCGGATTCCCCCTCCCTCCACTCCCCACACGATGTTCGGATCGGGAAAGTGACTATTTCCAACTTAATCATTTGGGGTCCCTGATATGCCTGCCAAGTTTCATCATCCTAGCTTATGTGGGAGTGCCCGAACTAGCAAAACCCGGACCGACCGACCGACCGACCGACCGACCGACCGACCGACCGACCGACCGACGGACGGACAGAAATTGCGATCGCTATATGGCACTTGGCCGAAGGGCAAGTGCCATAAAAACGCAACCATTAGCTACGTATGAAATACTTTCTAAACCTAGAAGTGAAATCCCCCCCCCCCCCAGTGAAATTCAATTTCTGGTGTTCGTTCCAGGAGTTTTGGCTTTCCGACTAGCATAACCAAGTCTATAAAAAACAAAAGAAAAACTATAGCCTACCGCGCTGAAATTCGAATCAGTCTTGAAAGCAACATCGTGACCAACTTTCATCAAATTTATGCCGATAAGTTTTTGCCTACTCTTTCGACGTACCGGTTTTTCCGCCATCCTAGCAATGCCAGTGAGGGCATCGGGAGTTACTTACTGCTTTTTAATGTATTTAACCATTCTGTAGCAGTTTTTATCGTTGACAATTTTTAAACTTATCTCATTTCTTTATTTTAGGGGAAAGAAACAGAGAAGACTGACAGAAATAATTTCAAATGAAGCCTTGGTTTACGGATCTGCTTTATGGGGAGTTGTAAGTCCTGTTTTCCAGTTTCCTTCTTCGGGCTAGGTCAACGGACATTAACGGACATTCTAGGTCAACGGATTCATTTTAAAGTCAGATATTTTCTGAGCAGAAATTACTCCACTTTGAAAGCAAACCACCTATTACCAAGAACAAATAACCCATTAGAACCTCCGTCTTTGGTCCCATGCAGCGACTATGGATACCCCGACAAAACTGAGCTGAGATAGAGGTACTTGCTGAGCTTAGAGTTGATGCCCGTCTACTTCCCTCTTCGCAATTGCGCATATGCGTGGGCGCTACAATCGGAAAGCGTTAGGAAATTTATACAGCTCTTTTTGTGCTCCGTCCATTTTATTTCGTTCTGGTGTCGCACACGTTCTACGGAAGAACGAGTTGCAGAAGATGAGAAGATGCTATTTCAAGTATGCGAAGCACCTGCTGTATTTGCCAAAGTTATACCATTCCCACATGCTAACGGAGCGTTTCCAAGTCAAAGATGCGAGTGTTACAGTTACACTTTCGGAAATTTCATCGGCTCTTCCAAAAATCATGGACAAATGGGCCCAGCCAGCGCATGACATACTACATTCTTTTCTGGCCGACGAATGAAAAATTGTTCATTGTATTTGTTTTGTTGTGTTTAATTTTAATTCTTTTATTTTATTTTACATACTTCTCTTTTCAAATTGGCGGGTCAGAAATAAATTACTTACTTACTTACTTATATTTACCAGACGAAAAGTTCAGCAGCCGTGCTGACCCGCTCTGCAACGCGTAACAAATTGGCTTTTACTTTCGAAACTTCTTCTCCGGGGCTTTACTGCGATAAAGCTTTTTGTAGAGGTAACGAATTGTGATGTTCTGCGTAGCTGCTTCTTCTAAGTAGGTGTTGTCGCTAAGGTAAAATTATTAACAAGCACTGAATATACGAATTTTTACTGTCCACAGTGCTTTAATGTATTTGTAGTTCTGTGTCAAAAATTAGAAAAAACTTGAACTTGAAAAAACCTTGAGCTCCTACCCTCCGCTCGTTTGCATCGGGCAGGGTATAGCGGAATCTAGTTGACTCCGCATGGTCGTATTGCAGTGATAGGGAGACTGAGGTTCTGGTGCTTATTTTTTCTTGCTATTACGCTCAACGTTGACATAACGTTGGCAACAAACGTTGTCTTTGGTCGGTTTGTACAGTCCGTGCCTTCGACTGAACGAATCAGTTTTTTTTCCGTTGTCGAGTCCTGGCTATAACTGAAGGATTCTATTTGCTTTTAAAACATTCGTTGAGACTTTTTTAACACAATTTCACCGATTTTTTCTACCGGCATTTTCCTCGTATTTACCGATAATCTCCATATTTTTAGCAGCCATTGCCTGATTTTCGAACCCGAAAGTAGAAGCACTGCGAGGGGATAACCTCCCAATGAAAAATTTGTAGCTTTCGTAGTTTTATGATAGTTGTACGAACGATTTGCATGTATTGATATGTAATAGTATAGAATACTATCATTTAATATGCCTCAAACTGGGCCAGTCTTAAGCAGTAGTTTCTAGCAGCATACTGTCTTGCTATAATAGCATCCAGTCTTGCTAATAGTTGCAAGTAGTGGGGACAGTTACTACTGTATGTTATTGAAACATACAACTTCATATAACTAATTCTTGAAATTTTTTGATCTGGCTCTGGAAAGACCGGCAGAGACTCGAAGAAGTGCTTGTTAGAATGTTAGAATAGTAGGCCCAACTGGAGTAGGCCTATCTGGATCTGTTTTGTTTCTATATTTTATTGACTTGTAGCCATCAAGAAAGTCTTTTCTAGCTGTATGGAATCTTCTTTGGCGCTTGGGCTTCTTTTGCTGGAGTCAACGGTAAGAAATCAGTTTTACTCGAAGTTTGCCGTTTCCACAAGAGCCAGGGTCGTCTCAAAAACCTTAGCAGCGGGGAAGTCAGGAAAACTCCCAGAAGCCACACGAGTCAAATAGTCAGCGCAGTTTATTCATTCATTAATTCACTGGTGTGCTACACAAACTACATAACACAAATATAAGAGAGACAAGATCCCCTGAAGTTATCTTGTTGGGGGATTTATTTAAAATTTGCAGATCTCTCTGCAAAATCATCTTCAAACTACACGTCGTGTGATATTTTTATTGTTGCCAGACAATAAAATATTTTGTTGTTGCCAGACAGTAAGGATCAGTAAGGACAGTAAGACAGTAAGGATTTTTATTGTTGCCAGACCATTCAATATTTTTATGTTGCCAGACAGTAAGGATCAAATCCAAAATATGTCGGGCCATTTTTAAATCCAATAAATCTTGTCTCTCAGCTACTCTTCACGTCAGTTCGGGATCCAAGCTCTAGGTGGCGGGTCACTCGAGCTGTCCCACAACACATTTTTAAGGGAGTTTCTGTCCCTCCCTCTCCCAAGCTCTTTGGCACTTCCTACTAAAATCAGTCGCGTTTTTTGTCCCCTATCTCCTGAGGATCTGGTTTATTTTCTGATTTTTGCACCAAGCGGTCACTCCTCACTGCTCTTTCGTAGTGTTGGGCGATATTTGATATCGATAACGATATATCTATTTATTGGACCAAATATCGATATCGAAACGTAAATATCGATATCGAAAACGATATTTGTTCATGTTTAATTGTTGTTAAAAATCCAACACAAGTTACATTTATATACCCGAAATTGGAACAAGATGTTCTTCGTAAATCAGTTTTTATTTATTTGAAGTTTGAGTTCATGCAGGATCTTTCTTACGACAATTTTGCTCTTTGGCGAAACGGATAAGTGTACTATAGCAAAACATGGTACCGAAATATCGATATCGATCTATCGGTTATCGAATATCGACAGTTAAAATATCGATATATAGAAAGATCCAAATATCGCCCAACACTACTCTTTTGACCGGTTTTTGGACTAAGTCCTTTGTCCTTTCTTCCCAGGCCTACGAAGAAAGGAGATTGGCAACTCCGAAGTAGGCTAGTTGACCTATCTGCTGAGAAGAACGGCGCCTGACTCCTCTCTGCCAAACACGGTCAAATTAGCAGAAAGGACAGAGGACTTGGGAGAGAGGCTTTTAAGCTCTTTTGGAAACAAGACCAAAGGTTTCGATGGGATTCCAAAAAAATTATATTTGATCCAGATAATTGCGTCTTGTTGATCCCGCGGTCTTCACCAGACTCCTTGAATAAATTACAATTAAAATTTGACCAAAGACTAGTCTTCTGAGAAAACAAAGTTCAGGTATGGATTCAGCATGTGTGTTTACCCTATACGTTATATCTACTTTGACAAAGTTTATCAAAATTCCTGCCTTACTTCTGCCAAATATCCGGTTTGGGCCGGATTCTCGGTGAACTACTTGTCCAGCAAAACTAAAGCTCAAAATGGATTAAGCACATTTTCTTACCCTATATCGAACCTCTAATCAACTTCAGATAAACTTCACTTAAAAAAAAAAGGATTTTGTCTGGATTCCGGGCGAACTCTTTGCCCGGCGAGAAAATAATTTTCATATACGTATTCAGCATGTCTCCTTACCACTACTTCGAACCTCTTCTCAACTTCAGATAAAACTTCATAAATTTTCCGGTTTTGCCTGATTCCGGGCGAACTATATGTCCGGATAGAAAATAATCGTCTTATATGGATTCAGCATATCTTCTTACCCCTAAATCGAGCATTTAATCAACTTCAAATAAAACTTTTACTTTTAACAAATTTTCCGGTTTTGGCCGGATTCCGGACGAACTGATTGTCCGGCAAGAAAATAGTAATCAAATACGGATTCAGCATGACTCCTTACCCCTATATCGACTATCTCATTGGCTTTAAAAAAAAATTCGTCACTCAATTTGAAACCCAACCCCTAAGTATGGGGCTACAGGGCTCATCTACAAACTTGATCTTTACTTTGACCCAATGGATCCTCATACCAAGTTTGAAGAAAATATCTCTACCCCTTCGAGAGTTATCGTGCTGACAGACGGACAACTTTTGCGATGTCATAGGTATCCCTTCACTTACGTTTTGGGATCCCATAAAAACGCGACTATTATGTTCTAAACTGTTGTCTCCTAGATGGCATCTGCATCGCTATGGGTGTGCTGTCAATGATTTCGGCCGTGGGAAGTATGGTGTTTAGTGGATTCCTCATCTATGGAACCAGAGAGGTATGTTTGCTCTTGATCTACTTGCAAGCTTTGTCTTCCCTCCATTTCTTCCAGATTTTTCTGAAAGGACCCAAGCTACATCACAGTCCAATCAGATTTTGCATGCGAAAATATAGGTACGAAATATCTGTGCGAAATTCCGGTCACTATAAGAAACTTGTATGCGATGCGCCAAAATTCCGGAGCGAAGGAGGAAATCCGCATCTGACAGAAAAAAATCGGGTGAGCACGCACCATCACTTAAAACATCACGTTTAACAGCGGTAATTAGGACAGCTTAGAAATGAGTGACAACGTAAACTTCAACAAAATCCGTTTCAAACGGGGACACGCATTTAGGTAGGTAGTTTTTTTTTTTAACCAAAACATCGAAAATAAAATAAAGTAACATGACTAATATCCTACTGCAGCAAAAAGAAAATTCTAAGGGCTTGTGCTGCAATTTACTATTACCAAGAACAAATCTATTACTACTTGTAACTAATAAATGGTTAGCTAATGACTTCTGGTTTTCACAAGCATGTGTGCAAGTGGAGTTTGAAAACAGATGTGTTGGACAATGGAGCGGAGACCCGTCAACTGAGCCACCCCAGATCGCCAAAAGATTCCGTCAGTTGACTAACAAAAATCCGTCACTTCGTCCGCCCGTCAGTCCGGACACCCACGTCCACCCGTCGGTTCGTCCACCCATCAGTACGTCCACCTGTCGGTTCTCCCACTCATCAGTACGTCAACCCGTCAGTTCCGACAGCATCACCTTACCGAAAATACAGTTAACGTCGTATGTATCAACAGCTTCAAGTGCGAGCAGATGAGAGATCTGCTCAGTACGATTCTTTCCAATTTATTTGCGATACGTAGAAGCGAAAGCCTTCTTATAATGAAAGTAAAACGTGGAACTTCTAAGCGTTTATTCCATACCCACTGAGCAATTAAAAGGGAGTATTCCATCGACAAGGATTGAAAAACAAACATGGGGAAAAGATCCAGAGTGCGTGCATTTCTACGTAAAATTTCGTGGTAATTCTAATGTTTCAGGTTTTCTTAGAAAAGTCGGAAGCTCATCTCCGTTTGGGTGTTTGGACAGATACCCATGGTACTTCTCTCTCTTGCTGAAACGGCACTAGCAACAACACTTCTGGTACGAGGGTATATTTATATTCCCAACGACAGAAGTGGAATCATCGTTACGGGATACTACGTCGGAGGACATACTGTATTTCTGGGTGAGTCAAGAACTGGAACATTTTTTTTTTCTTCCCACCAATGCCGTATTACTCAATAGGCGGACTGGGTACCTTCCTATGGGGCCGACTATTTTTATGGGCACCACGAATATGATCGAAATAATGTTGATTTGATCTTGACAGAAACTTACAACTAGCCTTCTTAAATTATTTGCGTTTTATATCGAAGTTTTGTTCACCGTTGGCTAATCCGGTTGTTTCATTTCCGTTTTCAAACGCCGTCTAAGTTCACCGTTTGCTTAGTTAGTCTTTTACGAATCCGGGGATCCTTGCCCAGTTGCCGTTTCATCAGTAAGGTTTAACTTCAAGCTTCCTAGCTCACGAAGTTCGACAGAGTTTGAAGGACAACGAAACTGTGACTGGCAACCCACAATTTTATTTTAAAA
This sequence comes from Branchinecta lindahli, assembly GCA_023053555.1. NCBI lineage: Eukaryota > Metazoa > Arthropoda > Branchiopoda > Anostraca > Branchinectidae > Branchinecta > Branchinecta lindahli. The sequence continues at coordinate 8,752,760 of JAKZAO010000005.1, read as the reverse complement.
AGAAACCTGAAAAGAGAACGGAAGGTAATTTCAAACTTCGATCAAAAACGTGGGTTGACTTTGAAACGTCCCCAGTCGAAACGTCCCCATAGCAAAACTAGACTACTACTGATCAGTCACGAGCCCAGGCAAGACGATTTGGACTTACGACGATTTATATATACTGGTCCCTCCTCCACGTCCCCAAACCTGGTCCCACGCTATCTCTTGCCTTTAAAGATTGTTCTACATTGTATGTTCCTCATGCACCTCAAGACCAAGGCGAACTTAAAAATCATGGGGACATTTCGCCACGGAGACGTTTTGCCATGGAGTGGAGACGTTTCGCCATGGGGACCTTTTGTCATGGGGACGTTTCGCTATGGGGATGTTTCGCAACGGATACGTCTCACAACGAAGACGTTTCGCTGGGGACATTTCTCCGGAGACGTTTTGCCATGAGGACTTTTGGTCGTTAAGTCTAAAACGCAACTACAATCTCTGTGTAACAGCAAATTTTCCAAGGCTCGCCTTCACGCAGCCACTACCTATATATGTCTGATAGTCATATCTAGCCAGCGGTCTATCTGCACACTAGTACTGCTACTATTTGCAAGAGTGGTCTGAAATTTTGACTGCCTGGGGATCTCAACATGGCTTAGTCCTGCACTGTTCATACCTCCCCTCACACAGTAAGACTGTCGTCGGAAAACAAGAATCCCAACTTCAAACCTGTGTTTGGTCATGTGTGTGAAAGAAATTAAAGAAGGTGAGGTAAGGTCAGGCTCCCAGGGACCCTTTTCAAGACCTAAAATGGTCTTCACCCTTCAAACCAAATCCATGATCTACAAAAATGCTGAAGCTGTCGACGGACCTTGAAGCTTTTGGTAAATTTTGCGCTTCTGGCAAACTCGGCTCAGCCGAAAAAGCGTTAAAATGTCGTAGGTGCAAAACATATCAATGGCAAGGAACAGGGATTTCTAAAAATTTGCCATTTAGGAATAATATGAAAGGCAGAAGAAGTGCGAGGGGCCTTGGGTTTGTCACTGCCTCCTCCGTTACATGTTGAAGCGGCGCTTCTACAGAGAATAGCAGAGAGAGGTAGACAACTGTTAGATAAATCATCCATGGTAGCATAAGGTTATCACATAGCGACTAGCTGATAACGCTATGTGGGGTTTGGTTGTCCAAGGTTCACTTCGGACAACCTTCGCAACTGGAGAGGCTACTACCAAACAGCCAGGAAATCCATAGGGAAGGAGCCTATAGCCACTCCCACCTCATCACCTAACTTACTTTATTTATCTTCCACAGCTCTCACTGCCTTGTTCCTTCTGATCGTCGTCCCTTACCGACACAGCCTAAAGAAAAGAGCAAAACTATTGGAAGATTTCAACTGATTTTTGTAAATCTTTCCTGGATGTTTTTTTGTGGATTATTCTTTAACTGAATTTATGTGTTTTATAATCTATTTTAATAATAATAATAATATATTGCAAAAAAATCAGGCCACAAAGCCTCTACAAAATTCGCTTAAAACTGTCAAGTTTAAAAACTTCTTCCTGAAACATTCTGTCGATGTGACTCTTGAACATGTTGAGTGACTGGCAATTGGCCGTTTCCTCCGGAAGGCTATTCCAGTGAGCAGCTACACGATTCTTTAAACACCATTTCCCAATGTCCTTGTGGAATCTCTCAGCAGTGATTTTTAAGCTATGGCCACGAAGATCGTTCTGGCTGAAGATCAAAACATCTTCAGCGTTCAGGTTGTCATACATGCCATGGCACAGCTTGAAAGCCTCAATTAGGTCACCACGGTGGAACCGGTATGCCAAGGTTGGAAGCTTTAGTCTCCGGAGCCGTTGCTCGCAAGTTAAGTGCCGGAGCTTTGGTGAGAACTTAGTTATTCTTCGCTGTACTCTCTCCAGTGCTTCAATGTCTTTGTTGTAGAATGGTCGAATTGCTGAGTGCCCATACTCAAGGACTGGTCTGACCAGAGCAACGTAGAGAGTAGAGATCATTTGCTCGTCATCGAACTTAAAAGACCTTCTTAACAGAAAGGCAACTCTGTTCGCCTTGCAGATTACCTTCTCGTAATGACCTTGGAAGCTAAGTTGAGGGTCGACTGTAATGCCAAGATCTCGCTCTTCTTCACTTCTGCTCAAAGTAGTGTTTCCTATCGTATAAACAGAGGGCAGGATAGGTCGTCCTAGGGTCACCGGCAGATGACTTTTGGAAACGTATCTCCACAAGCCAGGTTTGCATCCACTGGTTGATCCTATCAAGGTCGGCTTGAAGTTTTGACGAGTCGTCAGATGACCTAATCACTCTGTAAAGTTTGGTGTCATCTGCGTAGAGCAAAATGCTGGAGTCTATTCCTTCGACTAGATCATTGATGTATAGGACGAATAACAGAGGTCCAAGAACCGAGCCTTGCGGTACTCCGCTGATGACTTCAGCCTCCGTGTCGCTCAGTGTACAGTCAACCACTACAGATTGAGTCCTGCCACAAAGGAAACTTTTAATCCAAGACAGCAGGCTGTTGGATGAGTTCATTGAACCGAGTCCATATTGCTGCAGTTTATGTAGGAGACGCCTGTGCGGGACTTTGTCGAAGGCCTTTTTCAGATCCAAGTAAATCAGGTCGACTTGATAGCCTTTGTCAATTTTTGACCTCCAGTCGTCTACTGCCTGAAGAAGCTGAGCCTCTGCTGATCTATTTTTCAAGAATCCAAATTGCTTCTTTGTGATGATTTTCTTAGCTAGCAGTTGCTCGGCAACCCTTTACATCCTTATAGTCCTCCAAGGTAATACTTGATCTAATTCTGTGAAAAAGGTGCGACATAACCAATCATTGACCAATCTCTTTAGTTGGTCGCTGGAGAGTTTGCTTTATTTTAAAACGGCCGGGTCTGTTGACGTTTACTTGGACTCGAGTCGGCGATTTCGAAACGAGACGAATCGGAGTCCTGCTCCGTGAACGACGAGTCCGAGTCAATGGAAGGCGAGGTTCGATTTGCGGGTAAGAAGACATGCTTAATACGTATATGACAATCATCTTCTCACCGGACATATAGATCGCTCTGAGTCCGGCTGAAACCGGAAGTTTGTTAGTAAAAGTTTTATCTGAAGTTGATGAGGGTAACGTAGGAACAAAGAGACATGCTGAATTCGTTTTTGAGCTTTAATTTTTGCCACACAATTAGTTTGCCCGGAATCCGACCGAAACTGGAAATTCGGCAGATTAAGTAAGTAAGGAAGGGAGTTTTGATCAGTTTCGTCAAAGTAGATAAGGCGTAGGCTACAGGGTAAACACACATGTTGAATCCATATCTGAACTTGGTATTCTCAGATGATTGTCATTGGCCTTAATCTGTTTCTAAATTTTAATAGTAAAAATGTTTAAGAAGTCTGTCGACGGCCGAATATCCACAAGACCCAATTGTCTGGATCAAAATTGCTGGGATCCCAGCGAAACCTTTGGTCTCGCTTATCTAGTAATCTCTTGAGTTTGAAGTCTGTCTATTCTTAAAAGTTTAATCGACACGATCAGGAAAATGTAAAAGAAAACCAGTTTTGAATTTGGATTTATTGATTGTACTCGGAGTTCGTTTGTTCAAGTCAGATTGAACATTATTTGAACACTGATGGGTATTAAGAAGATGGGAAAGAATCTTGGAGTAGGAGTATCAGTCCTGGCGCTTTTACAAGGTAGGTTTCTGCAAATTGCCGAAATAACAGTTTGCCTGGGTTTGCTGTTAACCAACCATGTAGAAATTTATGGTTACCACATCACCCGCGAGTAATAACGTGCCCAGTTTTACTACACCCATACAAACAGTATCTAATTCTCTTTCTAACAGATACGAATTCATATCGTTTAAAGGAGTTATATCATAAGCATTCTAGCACGTGCAGCGACTAGACCCCCCCCCCCACCCAAGACCGAAGATAAAGCCACGACTCGATCCGTCCGCTGGGTCATCTAGTGGCGCGGGTGGGAAGCGCCCGACATGGGGAGGCTGGTATCATAGTTTGACTACGGATCTAACAAAATGTTTTTGTTTTAGCAGGCATATGGAAAATGTGTAGAAACATCAAACTAATTATTTTGCATTATCGATTTCTTTTAGTATTTGTTTTCTGTTTTTTCCTGTTAATTCCCGTAAGTCCAAAGAAGGAAGGATGTAAGCTAGATAAACAATTCGTAAATTACACTTAATTCGTTACAGTGATTTTTTGAAGGTTCTGAAATTGAGCTAAATAATATTCAGCTTCCGAGACCAAAAAGTGTCTAACTGGCCGATGATTTCCTCTTCCGACATATCTAAACGCTCACATGGTGATATACTTAGTTGTTTTAATCCTCTTACACGCCACTCGATCTTCTCGAAGATTTAGTAACTCGTTCGACCTCCGACAGGAGATTACTGAATAGCTAATGAGTAATGGCGACCTTGCTTTCAAGAGTGAATTGTGTTCAAGTAATTCGTGGATAATGTTGGCTACGTGAGGATTTTGAAAAAAACAAAGGTAACTGTATTCGTAAAAATCCGACCCATCGAAAAATGATGGTGTCTCCCACCTTCTCGGCCCAAATGAATCACGGACTTTAAATTTAACACAATAACGTTGGTGACAGTTTACCTTTAAGCCCTAACCTTGACTTAAACACCCTTGCCGACCAACCCTCTTCACCATTGACAAACAGGTGTTCATTTTCCGGAATAATCATTCAGTTAAAACAGGCAATTCTGCCTCACGAGCACTAGCTCGTTCGAGACTCGCGTCAGTTCAGTTGAGTCTATCTGAGATATGTCGCGCGCGTACTTGGATTGCGTATGCATGTGAAATTTAGTTCAGTTGTGGTATAGATCATAACAATGGAGGAGCAAAGCGATGACAGTTTTTCCGAGTTTCTGGAAAGTAAAGCAGGACAGAATGACCTTAGAAACGTGTTACCGCAATATGACAGACCGAGAGATTTCTGGTGAACGTCGTTTTCGCTACGATCATAGCCTTATTTTCAATACCTCATTTTTGCAACAACTAAACACCCCTTGACAATTCAAGGCATGACAGCGACGATGGCATAATACGGGCGAGCTTTCGTTAGTTTATTATATTTTTACTTTTATTTGTATGTATTCCAACTGATTGTAAAATCCTTCATGTTGCGGTGGTGCCATCTGCACCCCGCACTGCTCACTTCTGTCGCTGCTAGGCAGCGCTACTCCCTTTCCGTGTATTAGTTTTAATCTTTTATACCGTCCGTAGTCCACTCTTGCATTATTTATTAACTCTTTGACTTATTATGACTCATTCTATGAACATGAGTCATCTACACCCTACACTTCTTTTCCGGGCCTCGACCGGCCAACAACACTTTTTACCTAAAGATTGTCAATTTTGCAAGTACCAGTAAATATAACCTTTTGTTTATATACGGGGGCTGGCCTGTAATGCCTAGTGTACGATGGGTGGTTGATAGACTATTGTGAGTTCGGTCTGTAAAACATTGTGTGAACTGACCTAGGGAATTCATAAAGAACCCGTGAAATCTGCACGTGTAGTAGGCCATCCTGACTCCGCTGACTGCATCTCTGGACATTTACCATCTTCTGTCCGGCCTACTACACCCCTTGCCATAACATCAGGTTGAGAGTGCATCTTCACATACAAATACAGTCGTCGTAACATTCCCGGGTTTAAAAAAGTAGGAAAGTATTAGATTTATTCGTAACAAGCACCTTAGAAAAAAAAGGGTTAGCTGACATCGTAAACTGTATTCAATGTTCTCGGGCGGAAGATATTTTTCAGAAATTTTCTTGAGAATATCCGCTGTCGGGGGTTGTTTGAACAAGCTGTTTAAGGAACTGGCAAGTGCTTCACTAAACTTGGTGTCAGTTTTTGTACTCGCCTGTAATTTGGCAATTGCTTGCGACACGAGGTCTGGCTCGCCTTCCTCCAAACGTGGCCTCTTCCTCGTTTCGTCGGGTGGCGTAGTAGTACCAAGACGTGCAGAACTACTACGCGCTTCGGATTGTTCTGACCTCATTTCTTCCTCTTCATCCTCGTATCCAACTTCTTCATCATAATCCAAATCCATGTTATTTTCTTCATTCATCTCACAAAGCGTCTGCACGCATCAGTGTTGCCACCCGACCAAAATTAAGTTTACTAAATTCCGGAGATTTTTTTTACTAGATTCTTATAAAATTTACTAACTCAAAAAAAAATTTCGCGGCGACAGACAAGTGTATTGCATTGTCGACCTGTACCAGATTTAAATAATAAATAAATATATCGAAAGACAGTTTAATTTTGAGTCACACTGAAAAGATAGTAGCGAAAATATATCGGACCGCGGACTTGGTCATCAAGAGCAGAGACGTCAAAAACGGGGGGTGGCCCCTGTCGGCCAATCGGCAAAGAACAAATAAAATCGGCGCGAAGCGCCGCAAATTTAAAAAAAAACAGTCAATTTTTTCTTAAAACAGGCCAAATTCTTTTCAAAACTATCGATTTTTCTCAAAGCAATTGGTTCGTTCGTTTTCATCAGGGACAAAAGACTTAACACAATGGACAAAGAGCTCCGATCCTTGGTTTGGTTAACAGACAAAATTAAGAACTCTGGAGTGATAAGCAAGAGTGGATCCTAATATTTGTGTACATTTCCTCAGAATCTATGAAAAATGACACAACTTCCGGGTTGGACCATCTTTTTTACTAGAAATTGGGATTTTTTACTAGATTAAAATGAAATTTACTAGATCCTCTGTATTTACTAGATTAAATATTTTTTACTAGATCTAGTAAAAATTTACTGCCGGTGGCAACACTGCCTCAGCGTAGTATAAAGTCAACTTGTTTGAAATCTACACCGCTGCCCTCGCATGACGCATACTCGCATAGTATCGGGTCATATCAAAGGGTCATATCTCAAATGAACCGGAGGTGGAGCCAGTGCTCAGGGAGGTATAACACCAAAATGTGTTGAATTTGAGTTATGTTTTTCTTTCAGTGACCTCAGCTACTGTGCTCAGAATCGTCTCAACTGGATCTTTACAGTTTACCCCTGTTAATCACGGGAAGACATTAGCTTGCAGAATTGTCACTCCAGACACATCAGTAATTAACCTTAAATGGATTGATTCAAAGGGCCATGAAATTAAAAGTGGAGACAGGTATTTTTTTTATTTTTTTTTTTGAGGGAGGAATTCTTCGCAGAAGCGAAGTTTTTATGATATACTGAAAGAAGTTGTAGTTGATCAGTCCCATGTGACTTCCACGTTAATGGCGCGTTAGTAGATAATCGTAAACGTCTGTTGGTTTTAGGGACATGTCAATCATTAAAATCGAGCAGTAAAACAGAACCTCAAGCAATTCTGAAGGATTAACTATATAGCCTACCCAAATTCGGATGTTTCCTATAGATAAATCGTTTATAATTCTGGATAAAGTCTGAGCTGGACCCTGACTAAGAAGGGCCGAAAAATTTAGGGATACGAGGACATGCTGAACACGTATATGAAAATCATTTTCTCGCCGGACAAGTAGTTCTCCCGGAATCCGGCTTAAACCGGAAAATTTGTTAAGAAGTATAATTTTTATTTGAAGTTGATTAGATGTACAATTCAGGGGTTAGAAGACATGCTGAATCCAAATATGAAAACCATTTTCTACCCGGACATATAGTTCGCCCGAAATCCGGCTTAAACCGGAAAATTTGTTAAAAGGTAAGGTTTTTATCTGAAGTTGATTAGAGGTTGATTCAGGGGTAAAGAGATACGCTGAAATCGTTTTTGACCTTTATTTTTTTTCCGTGCAAATAGTTCGCCCGGAATCCGGCCGAAACCGGAAATTTGGCATAAGGTTTGATCAATTTTGTCAAAGTAGATAGGACATATACGGGTAAGCTGAATCCATATCTGAACTTCGTTTTCTCAGATGAATAGCCATTGGCCTTAGCCTGTTTTGCTTCTAAATTTGAATACTAAAAAACTTTAAGGAGTCTGGCGAAGACCGGATAGCTACAAGACCCAATTGCAGTCCGGATGAAATATTACAATTTTGGGATTCCAACGAAACCTTTGGTTTTGTTTTTATAGAGGCGAAAGCCTTTTAGCTGCAGTTATATTATTATTATTAGGTTTCGGGTTGTTCCATCGACCCGTTTTGTACTGACACCGAGATTTCTGCCCCCCGCCCCCCCCCCCCTCCCCCAAAGTTGCCGAATCCGGTCCTGCTAAACGCCAAATCTAGGGGTTCTGACAATTCCGCCTACCGGTCATCACTGTAAAGCCTAGCTGACGTAGCTCAAAACCGAATAGCGTAGCCCATATTGGTTACGTGATATATATTATAAAAGATGTAACACATATTTGTGAGTGAATATATTGTTTATTTTTCTTTCATGTGTTGTTAATCACTGTATTGTTAATCACAAGTATTTTCGGTTTATCTATGTAAAATTTCCATATAAAGTGCGAAGGGTTTTCACAAAATTATGCCCCTGCTCATCATAGGTATGCCTCGCTTTAGCTTGAGACCCCAGGATATATCCTCCTGTTTCGTTGAGGATCTCTGTAGGTATCCATATGTTTTGTTCGGATCCCAATAGATATCCCTCTTGTTGGCTTCGGATCCCAAAGGGCGAGAAAGAACACGCACTCGAAGATAAAGGTCGGGCTTCACTACCCAGATTTTTCGCCCGGATTCTGGGTTCCGTTTTCTTCAATATCGGTATGGGTAGTGAAGACAGGTCTGAAACGGTCTGAAAACACCCCGGACGCGTCCGGGAATCTGGTAGAAAAATCTACCAGATTCCCGGATTCTGGGTGAAAAGAAACGGGATTTGAAAATAGTTTTCATTTGACTTGGAGAAATTATTGTGCTGAGGTGGTAAAATCTAAGAAAATGACAGAAGTGCTGAAAAATACCCAAAAGTGGATTGTTGAAAAGACATTTGATTTGATTTCTGTTTGGGACCGTCTTCACATAATCCGGACCTCAGATTCTGGGGCGTCTGGGTAGTGAAGCCCGACCTTAAAAGGAACAGTAAACTTGACTACGCAACTTTCGGCCATCGAATCGCCCGGGATTTAGATAAATATACAGGGTCTTATTGTCGACAGGCCCGCCCTTCTTTGTTATCTCGAACCGTCTCGAACCCCCTCCTTACTGTTCCCAAAGCTAGCTGGCAGGCCCTTGCCCCTTATACACTGTAATTATGCACTTATGTACTGTAAAAGTTCGCCTTTTTAAGACTATAGACAAACGATACCTCGGCAAGACGGCGTGCGTTCGATTCCTAGTCGCGGTACACAAACCTTTTGCGTTTTTTCAACTAATTAAAAAGTCGAATTCTCGGAAACTGCCCGGAAACTGCAATGGTCGGAACGAGAATTTTTCTTGCTCTCAATATCAACTTAGGGTACATTCTTGATATGTCAGCTAGCTCCCCGAGTCAAGTTTTCTGTTCCTTTAAAGGAACAGTAAACTTGACTAGGCAACTTTCGGCCATCAAACCGGCCTGGGGGGCTTAGATAAATGTACAGGGTCTTATTGTCGACAGGACCCCCCATCTTTGTTATCTCGAAACCCCTCCTTATTGTTCCCAGAGCTAGCTGGCAGGGCCTTGCCCCTTATGCACTGTAGTTACGCACTCATGCACTGTAAAAGTTCGCGATTGTCTGTGTTATCAACATTGACATACATTGTACTACTTTGTTTCAAGGCAAAGATCGTGGGTTCGAGTCCTACTCCCGGCACACAACCTTTTTGCTTTTTTTTTTTTGTTCTACTAACTCAAAAGTCGAACTCTCGGAAATTGCCCGGAAACTGCAATGGTCGGAACGAGAATTTTTCTTGCTCTCAATATCAACTTAGGGTACATTCTTGATATGTCAGCTAGCTCCCCGAGTCAAGTTTGAGTCAAGTTTACTGTTCCTTTAAGAGGGAATACAATCGGCGTTCCGATCCTGCTTCCAAAGTCAGCTAACTTCCCGGATATTCACAGGATAGTAGTCAGCGACCACTACAGAAAGGACGATGTCTCAGGAAGGGACCTCTTTTTCAAGACCTTTCAGCAATCAGACTCAGGCAACTATACCTGCATAGCCGGCTTTGAGATCAATAAGACACTACAAATTTCGGTCAAGCTTTCTAGCTATGAACCAATTACTTGGGTTAATGTACCTGAGGAACAAAATGCTCTCCTGGGTAAAGACTACAAAGTGAAGTGTGTTGTGACTGGGGACCCGGCGCCAGTTGTGGAGTGGCTGAAGGATGACGTCCCTGTTTCTGGTAAGTACAGTCAAGAATAAATAATCAGATAAAACTTGTGTCTTTTTTTTTTTTTTTTTTTTTCTTTTTTTTTTTTTTTTTTTTAACTTTTATTTAAAACCTTTGGTACAAAGCATTTACTTCTCCATTTCACTATTCTTGATGTTTGCTCGATTCTAGATCTGTAGGCACCATGAGCCGTGGCGTGATAACTGTGAGCTTCTCCGGCGAGTAGAAAAACTTGTGTCTTTAGTCGCATACAGCGACTACACTGTCAGAAGTTTCATAACAGATCGCGCATAAGACTTTCAAGAATAACACCTTTTCACTTAGAAATAAGTGTTATGACCAATTAAGTTTACACTATTTCGTGCCTAGATCTCCAACGCCTTCAGTTGTTAAAAAAAATACTACACCGTCAGAAGTTACATAACGACAACAGAAGGATGCCCGGTTTCAACAGATAACACTTTGGGATATTATCTGTTATGTTTCTTTCGTTCCCGTTGGTATTTTTACCAATTAAAGGTGTTGTTGAAGATCTAGGCACGAAATAGTGTAAACTTAATTGGTCGTAACACTTTATATCTAAGTGAAAAAGTGTTATTCTTGAAAGTGTTATGCGCTATCTGCTATGAAACTTCTGACAGTGTATGAAAACCCCGACAAAACTGAGCGGACCTAGAGGTATTTACTCTAGCTTTGAGCTCATGTTGATACCGGCTTACTCCTGTTCCGTCTTCACCATTGCTTATCGCACAAGAAATATAGAAAGAGGCTAGCTGGAGGCTTACTCCTCGCTCTGACCCGCTCTGGAGCGCGTCCACATAACCAATCAGCGTTGACTGCTAGATTTCCTCTTCAATAACTTAACAGCGATATAGCTATTTGTAGAGGTAACGAAACGTGATGTGGCGCGAAGCTAGCAACCTCCGCTCATTTCCGTCGGGAGTTTTACTCGACTCAGCATGTTTGTATGACCGAGATAGGGAGACAGCAGTTCTATCTCCTTATTTGTTCTTGGTACAGCGTTATTCCTACCGAAGAACGAGAAACATCACCCAAATGAATCCTCAAAATTGACTAATAGTACTAAAACCATTTGTAACTAGTCAACATCGTTCGTTGTACTACATCGTACAGTGTTATTCCTACCGAAGAACGAGAAACATCACCCAAATGAATCCTTAAAATTGACTAACAGTACTAAAACCATTGGTAACCAGTCAACATCGTTCGTTGTGGTGACGTTGCTGGCTCTTCGCTTGGCATCCGGAGATTCTTCATCGTCACGAAGATTTAGTTAAAATTGTTGAAAAAGTAAAGGAATTCGTTGAAAAAAGGTCTGGAAAGCTTTTTTGTTCATTTATCTTTCACAAAAGGAGGACCTCTTTCACGAAAGGAGTTGGGAAAATCTGGAAAGTCTGTAAGTGTTCAAATGAAAATCCTGTAGTGACCCTTAAGTATATTTCTTTTAAAAATAAACATTTACAGATATAATCTCGAAAGCCACCTGGACTAGCAGATGTACTTAAAATATGGTTGCAGGTTATGGATTGTTTCTTCTATTATTATCTAGCTTATATATGTTGTTTGTTCAAATAATGGTTCTGCATCTAGTGCCAAACGAGCTCGAACGGTATCGATCATGCTGCACTCCCGACAAGGGAGTCTCAGCGAGCATCTGCTCATCGACCCCTTTCCAAATAAAAATAAGAAATGATTTCGTGTTTGGTGCCCTACTGTTTTGACTAGCTTTTGCCTTGCAGTTGATTACTGGTTCTAGTTTCATCTCCTTCAACAAGTGTTTTCCTTATGTGCTCGACATAGCTCTTGCAATAGTATCCCTTAACGTCAAAGTGGCGTTATCCCTTAACATCATAGTGGAAGATCATGTCAAACTCTAGACAAGGTAATTTCAGCGAGCTACTCTTACCCCCCCCCCCCCCGAATGAAAATAAATGATTTTGCGTATAGTAGGCTGCTATAGTAGGCCATATAATATAATCACAAAAAGGATTTGGTTGATCCCTCCCCCCCCCTGAAGGAAAAACAACTAACGATTTCACGTCTAGTAGCCCACTCGAATATATTGATTTAATTAAGATTTACCTTGCAGTTGACTACTGGTTAGTTTCTTTTTTTGTTAAAATCAATGCCATGGCCTCAGGCTTTTATGCGAAACAAATTATTAATTATGACTATAGTGTCAACTGGTAGCGACTACTCCCCTATTATACATCAATTTCCCCCTTTTAACATTACTAATTCAATCTGGGTCATTCTGAACAGTAGCATTTTCAACCGTTGACAGTTTACTCTCTGGGTTCTGAACCGTGAGCATTTGAGTCGTGGGCATTTATCGTGGACATTTTGAATCGTGGGCATTCTGAGTCTGGGCTCCGTTGACAGGCTTTTTTTTTACGAATGACACTTTTTTGTCAGAAAAGCACTTTTTCATTTACTTTACGAAAGTGGCGGATTACCGCCCCCAAAAGACGGCCAAAGCAAGTACTTTACTTTGATTTAGTACTAAACAAGACCAAAGGTTTCGATGGGATCCCAAAATTTAATATTTAACCCAGACAACTAGGTCTTGTCTACGCCAGATCCAGTCTTCACCAGGCTAATTATCTGAGAAAATCAAGTTCAGATATACCTGTATAAGCCTTATAACTTCCTGCTTTACTTCTGCAAAATTTTCGGTTTCGGCCGAATTCCGAGCGAACTACTTGTCCAGCCAAAAAAATATAGTTCAAAAATATAATATATAAAGAACATATAAAGAACATCTAATCAAATTCAAATAAAACTTTAGCTTATAAAAAAAATACGGTTTGAACCGGATTCCGGACGAACTATATGTCCGGGTAAAAAAATATTGTCATATACAGATTCAGCGTCTCTTTTTACCCTTAAATCTGTCATCTAATCATCTTCAAATACAAATTTTAATTTTAACAAAGTTTCCGGTTTCGGCCGGATTCCAGGCGAACTACTTGTCCGGCGAGAAAATGGTTTTCACCATCGTGTTCAGCATGTCTTCTTACCTCTGAATCGAACATCTAATCAACTTCAAATAAAACTTTTGCTTTTAAACAAATTTTCCGGTTTCGGCCGGAATCCGGGCTAACTACTAGTCCGGCGAGAAAATGGTTCACCATCGTGTTCAGCATGTCTTCTTACCCCATAATCGACTATCACATTAGCTGTTTCAAAATATTTTGTTTGCCCCTTAATTTCAACCCCCTCCCCCACTCCTAAATGTAGGGCTACAGATCCCATCTACGAATTCGACCTTACTCTTGACCCAAAGAATCCTCACACCAAGTTTCATCAAAATATCTCTTCCCTTCGAGAGTTATCGTGCTCACAGACTGACGGATAGACGGACAACTTTTGCGATGTCATAGGTATCCGTCATTAACGTTTTGGGATCCCAAAAAAAGTTTGAAGCCTTGAATAAAGCTCATTTCCGATTAAATTTTGTTACAAAACTGTGATGTAACAGTTAAGAAATGACTTGAAAATGTTGTTGCAAAATCAGTTCTTACCAATTATTGGCATTTTCCGCATTGTACAGCGGAATGCACAAACAAAAATTCGAGGTGTCAAAAAGCACCCTTTTGTCAGAAATTGTGACACTTTTATGAGTCGAGCTCTTGGCAACCCTCCTAAGTATATTAACAGATCGAGAAATTAAGTCCGGTCTTCACCTCCCGGAACTTCCGGAATCTCGGCTTCCAGATTATTCTTTGACTTCTTCTGTAAATTGCATCTGGAATATGAACCGGTCCGAAAGTGCATCAAAATAATCCGGAAAAAGGGGCTTTTGAACTTCCAGATTTCCGGATTTTTTAAGTAGGCTATCGCAGAAGAAATTAAAAAAAATTCTCGGAAAATCTGGGAACCCAGATTCCGGAAGGTGAAGACCTGACTTTATCCTGAATCCTTGCTACTAAAGGTCGGGCTTCACTACCCAGATTTTTCGCCCGGATTCTGGGTTCCGTTTTCTTCGATACCGGTATGGGTAGTGAAGACAGGTCTGAAACGGTCTGAAAGCACCCCGGACGCGTCCGGGAATCTGGTAGAAAAATCTACCAGATTTCCGGATTCTGGGTGAAAAGAAGCGGGAATTTGAAAGTAGTTTTCATTTGACTTGGAGAAATTATTGTGCTGAGGTTGTAAAAGAAAATGACAGAAGTGCTGAAAAATGCCCAAAAGTGGACTGTTGAAGAGACATTTGATTTGATTTCTGTTTGGACGGGGCGTCTGGGTAATGAAGCCCGACCTTAATAGCTTATTTACCTTTTAAGTAAAACTTGTCTAGGATGTTATTTGTAATTTTTTATTTCAGATACCAGCCCCGATTTCGGAAAAGATGGCTTTTTGATCAGAAATGTTACTCGTAATGATGCTGGGATTTTCACTTGTCGTGCCAAAGATGTCGTCGGAATAACGGCCGAAAAGAAAATTACTCTTAAGGTACAAAATCTTAGTCTATCACAGTAGGGGAGACCGGGGCGCCTCCGTCCACTTTTTCGATTACCAGCCACCAAGAATTTTACGTTCGTTATTTTGAAAAATCTTGCTGAACGCAGGGAACAGCAACGTTTGATCTACCAAATCAATTTTGTAGTTTTCTTAGAACTCAACCAGATTGTAAGAAAAAAGTGATCCCGCTGAAGCCCCATTCTGACCGGAGGTGCCCCCAACCCGGGGCACCTTCGGTCGGGCTTGGGGCACCTTCGGTCAGTCTCGTATTTTAGCAGCATTCCCGGCGAACTGCATGCAGCGCAAAAGATCTAGTGACACTGAGAGCAACCTTTCAATCGAAATTTCCAGGTTTTTGCAAATTTTGCTAGCTTATCCCTCAAGGAAATAAAGTTCAAAATTCGATTCAGCATGTCTCCTTATCCCGATACCGAATCTCTAATCGACTTCAGAAACAACTCTGGCAACTGTCCGGCAAGAAAACAAAAGCTTTTAGGGATAAACACAGGGGTGAATTCATATTTGAACTTGGTTTTCTTAGATGATTAGCTATTTGGCCTTAATCTGTTTCTAAATTTTAAGAGTAAAATGTTCAAGGAGTCTGGCGAAGACTAAACCTAATTGTCTGGATCAAATATGAATTTTTGGGATCCGATCGGAACCTTTGGTCTTGTTACTAACATGGGAACACCTCATTTGGAATTTTTTGTCCGCAACAAGGTACATGCTCGTGCAATTTTCAATTTTTCTACGGAAATCGAACATGATCAGCAGCCTCCTCGATTTTTTTTCAGACCTACTGGAATCGGGTTGGTTTGCAGCACTTTTTGTATTTAAGTAAACGGTGTGTTTTTGAAACCCATTAGTTTCAGACCAAATATCAGAAAAGCTGAGTGGTTGAAAAATTGTGTCATAGTGTTTTGTAACTCCATACATATCGGTCTTACGATATGTGGAGTCTTTACATACAAATATTTACAGAGGAAGGACACAGTATAAGCAGGAACCCATAAATTTCCTTTACAGGGGGCCTGTCAAAAAGAGATTTCTGATGCTATCTTGAGCGCACGGATAGTAGTTCGAGAAATACCCACGGTCCAATAACGTTCAAGACCAGATAGACAAAATTTGCGATTGGCTGCTGGCGTCTTGAGGGAGGAGTCTCTTTGGCGCGCACGTCCAATGAGGCAAACAAGAATGCCGATCGACTCAAGCGGGGATTTTTGGAAACTCGATTTGGTTTGGTCATCATTTCAGTATAGAACCATAGGAAATGACAGGCCCCCTGTAAGGAAATTTATGGGTCCCTGGTATAAGGTAAATAAAAGTGTTCCCAATTGGGAACGTTCGTGGTTTCGCACCCTCTTAGTTTTACTGGCCTGCAACTTCGAAAAGAAAGCACCACTAAATTCCATCTGTAACTGGTCTTGGGCGTTAATGGGTTAAAAGCAATTTTTACTATACTGATGGGAATCTTGATGTAAAATAATGCCATAGTTCGCACGGTCCGACCCGAGTTTAAACTGGATTGTAATTTAAATTAAACTTGCACCGATCCGATGGTTCTTGGTTCTTCATCGATGGTTCTTCTGTACTAGATCGAGAGTAGAGACCAAGAAAGGATGTCAACTTCGGACCCGACTACGGTCTACGGTAATGTTTTTTACACACCATCAGGACATTTACGTGCTCGATTTTTTCAGGTCGTTAGCGAAGATCATGTCAACGATCTCCAGAGCAACGAAGAAATTAATATAAAACTGCAAGAGATTATTCAGGTAAGTGAGCGTAAACTCTGAGACCATAAGAGCTATGAGTATACTAGTACAGTCAGCGTCAAATATGACCTGACCGCAAACCAATTGCAACAGAAATGATTTTTACACCATCTTGTAGAAAACAAAAAAAAAGTGTAACGCATCAAAAGTTGAGAAACCTAGCAGGGTGCAAAATTCGTACTTCTTAGCATTTTATTATTATTTTTCAGCTGAAATTTTAAATTCCTTAAGGCTTAGTATTTGCTTCATGCGAAACATATTCCTGATGTAGTTTTATATGCTGAACTCGAATATCACATCAGATTAAATATACGGTCAACCCAAACTGTTTCAAATTCATCACCATACAAGAAATTCGTGATTCTGTGAAAGTACAGTGGTTTGACCAAGGTTTGACCGCAAACAAATCCTAACAGAAATGATTTTTAAACCATCCTGCAAAGAAAAAAAAATTGTTCGGCTTACCAAAGTTAGAAACCTATCAAGAAACCTATCTCCTTTTTATGGCACTTGCAGCTCCGCTCAAGTGCCATATACCGATCGCTTTTCGGTCGGTCGGTCGGTCGGGCGGTCCACTGTTTTCGAGTTAGGGTACTTCCAGATGTCCTAGGACGATGAAACTTGGCAGGCATATCAGGGACCCGATATAACTAACCTGGAAATAATCAGTTTCACTATCCGACCATCTGGAGGGGAGTGGTGGGCCGGGGAATTCTGAGAATTTAGTAGTTTTTGTAAAACCCCTACCCCTTTCTTCTCACTAGTAGGTCTGCGCGCGGCGTGACGTCACTCTTTGCATCGGATCACTCTGTTAACAGCGGAAAGAGCTAGTGCATTCGAGGGTCAAAGGGGTTTGTATATGTGATTCAGTGCGGGGGAATATGGAAAATTGAGTGTTGTGTAACTTTCGAACGGGTGATCGGATTGGGACGAAACTTAATACCTGAATGAATGACATATCTCTGATCTTCCATTTGAAGTCCGAACCGGATTCGACAGCTATGGGGAGTTGGGGGGGGGAAGACCGGAAATCTCGAGATACCGTTATAGTGGAGGGATTGGAGTAAAACTTGCTGGGAAGAACAAGAATCTGCTCCATATAAATCGTTTACAGGTTTGGACTGGACCCGGACACTTGGGGGGGGGGAGGGTGGAAGGGAGTTTCCCGGAATTCTGGTGATGACAGTTTTTGGGATTTTCACGACGAAACTTGGGAGGCGTATCAGGGACCCGATCAAACTAACTTGTAATTAAAAATTCACTCGATCCGATAGTCGTGGGTGGATCGGAGGGAGGGGGAATCCGGAATATTTAGCCATGCGTAACTTTGGAACGGGTGATCGGATTCGAGTGAAATTTAATAACTGAACAGAGGGCCTGTGGTGATCTTTTTCATGTCCGGACCGGATCCGACAACAATTGGGGGGGGGGAATACGTAATCGGATTGGACTGGAGAGATCGGGGTGGAACTTTGTGGGAATAACAAACAAGTCCAAAACCGGAACCGGATTGGCTCCGGCGACTGTGGGGGGAGTTTGAGGGGCGGGTCCGGAATTCCGGTGATCGCGAGTTAAGAGATGTGCTAGGACGATGAAGTTTGGCTGGAATATTAGAAATTCGACAAGATTGGCTTAGAAATCGCCACTTTTCAAATCCGACCATTCCCTAAAGTACCAATCATGACCGCAAATTAAGAAAAATGCTTTTAAGCAAAATATGCATTTCCATGATCCCCATGAGTCCATGATCATTTTTGCCTCAAGGGTTTTGCTTACAAATGAAGTTCTAGCTCCCTTAAAGTGTACATCTTAACCGCAAGGTCGAAAAGTACTTTTTATCAAACGATACATCTCAACCTATGATCATTTGTGCAACAAGGGTTTTGCAAAAAAAAAAAATTTCTAGCACCCTTAAAGTGCGCATTTTACCCGCATTAGCGGAAAAAAAATACTTTGATCATACGTATATATCAATGATCCCTAAGAGCCTGATATCGTTTTTGCCTCAAGGGTCTTCCTTACAGATGAATTTCTAGTGCCTTTAAAGTGCGCATCATTACAGCCAAGTTCTGCGATAAAATACTTTTTCTCTAGCTTCCTTAAAGTGCGCATCTGAACCGCGCAGTCGAAAATTACTTTTAATCAAATAATACATCTCAACCCATGCAAGTGCCATATGAGCTTACAGCTCTTGTTTTGCTTTTTCAGCTGGTATTTCGATTTTCTAAAAGCTTACCATTTGCTTCATAAGATACATATTTTAAGGTAATCTTCTGTGCTGGATTTGAAATTGAACCAACTCGAATCACAGGTAACAAAATCACATTGATAAGAGGTAGATAAACTTTATCCCTTCCATGAGCCCTTCCAGTCCGGTGAGATGAGACATCAGCTAGAGGGCTATACGCTCTTCATAAAATTCCTTCCAGATTAGTTCATTTTGGCCGCTAGATGCGCTAGCATGAAATAAACAATGACACGTTACTTCCTGGTATACGTTTATCCAGGTTTTATGGCACTTGCCTACCGGCCAAGTGCCATATACCGATCACTTTTCTGTCGGTCGGTCGGTCGGTCTGTCGGTCAGTCCGCTGTTTGCGAGTTAGGGTACTTCCAGATGTGCTAGGACGATGAAACTTGGCAGGCGTATTAGGGACCCGACCAGACTAACTTGGAAATAGTCACTTGCTCGATCCGACCATCGTGGGGGGAGGGAGGGGAGCCGGAATCCGGAATTTAGTGGCATGCATAACTTTCGAACGGGTGATCGGATCTTAATGAAACTTGATATTTGGAAAGACGTCATGCTTCAGATGTCCCATATCAAGTTCGGACCGAATCCGATGTATGTGGGGGGAGTCGGAGGGGGGGAACCGGAAATCATATTAAACGTTTAGAGTGGAGCGATCGGGATGAAAGTTGGTGGGAGGAACAAGCACAACCCCTACGTACATCATTGACAGAACCGGACCGGATTCGTGCACTGTGGGGGAGTTGGAGTGGGGTTCCGGAATTCCGGTGATACGGAGTTAAGTTTCTTCCAGGTGGGCTAGGACAATGAAACTCGGTAGGTAAATCAGGGACGCGACCAGATTAACCTGGAAATAGTCAGCTTCCCGATCCGACCATCCCGACCATCGTGGGGGGGGGGAGGGGAGCCGGAATCCGGAATTTAGTGGCATGCATAACTTTCGAACGGGTGATCAGATCTTAATGAAACTTGATATTTGGAAAGACGTCATGCTTCAGACGTCACATATCAAGTCCGGACCGAATCCGATGTATGTGGGGGGAGTCGGAGGGGGGAACCGGAAATCATGTTAAACGCTTAGAGTGGAGCGATCGGGATGAAACTTGGTGTGAGGAACAAGCACAACCCCTAGGTACATCATTGACAGAACCGGACCGGATTAGTCCACTGTGGGGGGAGTTGGAGTGGGGTTCCGGAATTCCGGTGATACGGAGTTAAGTTACTTCCAGGTGAGCTAGGACAATGAAACTCGGCAGGTAAATCAGGGACGCGACCAGATTAACCTGGAAATAGTCAGCTTCCCGATCCAACCGTCGTGGGGGGAGTGGAGGGAGGGGGAATCCGGAATCTTGAGGTATGTACAACTTGCGAACGGGTGATCGGATCATAATGAAACGTGATATGTAGAAAGACAACATTTCTCGGATGTCCCATTTCAAGTCCGGACCGGATCCGATGAAGTTGGGGGGGGGGGGGGTCGGAGGGGGGTCCGGAAACCTTGTGACATGCTTGGAGCCCGTAGGGAAAAAATTGGCCTGGAATCCAGGCATCTGGAAATTTGGAACCTTGATTCCAGGCTGAGTCTGGAATTCCGGGCACCTTTATGAATGGGATTCCAGGCTAAAACAGTCCGGAATTCCGGGATGTTCTGTTCTGGAAATCCAGGCTTCGTCTGGATTCCAGGTTCCAAATTTCCAGACTAGGGTTCCAGGCTGGATTCCAGGCTTCGTCCGGATTCCAGGTTCCAAATTTCCAGACTAGAATTCCGGGCTGAATTCCAGGCTTTGTCCGGATTCCAGGTTCCAAATTTCCAGACTAGGATTCCGGGCTGAATTCCAGGCTTCGTCTGGATTCCAGGTTCCAAATTTCCAGACTAGAATTCCGGGCTGAATTCCAGGCTTTGTCTGGATTCCAGGTGCCAAATTTCGAGATCCGGGATTCCAGACTACCCGTTTATTCTGGATTCCAGACTACTCGTCTGTTCTGGATTCCAGACATGTTCCACAACTGTCCAGAAACATGACTGATATGTTGACACCTTGCTTTCAAGTGGAAGGATATATACCTAGGAGTTCGCGCTCCTCGTAATTATATAAACACAACTTATTTGTTCCACAACGTTTTCTGATCGTACAATTACTTTAGAGAGTCTGTAACAATTTACTTCCATGGCACGAAATTAAATGTTTTCTGGATTTCTGAGAAAACCACTTTTCTGAGAAACGACTTTCTTCATATTTAACCAATAGCACGCATAAATCCAATTGTACACATGAAAGAATTAATGTTGATTTATTGCGTAAGATGAACAAATAACAATCAAAAGGCAGTCGGCAAAAAAAAACATTACACCTTGAATAGATTTATGTACAAGGTGAAACAATAGATACCGATCAGTGCTGATAATGCCACAATCGGTGTCTTGAATCTCAGTCGGTCACGAACATGACATTGTGTTCTCTTCTCATGCTGCATTGGAAGAATCTGCAAAACGCTGGATCCCTTACACCAAGCTGCCTTCGCATTGAGCAGGATTACCTAAATAAAACACCCATTTCAATGATCGATCCAAGTTACCTTTTTCCCAAGCGGTAACAAGTGTGCAAGCGCTCAAACGTGGAGTGTGAAAGTAAAATGTTTATCACATTTAATACATAATCAGCGTTAGAACCAAGACATTTCACATCCCCAATAACTAGTGGAGCGATCGGAATGAAACTTGTCGGGAAGAACAAGCACAAGCCCTATGTAGATCAGTGACAAAACCGGACCGGATTCGGACATTGTGGGGGAGTTAGGGGCGGGGTCCGGAATTCCGGTGATCGCAAGTTAAGGTACTTCCAGACATGCTTATAGGACGATGAAACTTGGCTTGAAAATTGAAGACTTGACATGATTGGCTTAGAAATAGTTAGTTCCCAGATCCGACCATCCCTTAAAGTACTAATGCTAACCGCATAGTGCAAAAAATACTTTACATTTTCGTGATCCCTATGAGCCAGTGATCATTTTTGCCTCAAGGGTTTTGGTTACAATAAAGTTCCTTAAAGTACAAACAACACTTTAGAGCAAAATATACATTTTCGTGCTCTTGATGATCATCTTTTTTGCTTCAAGAGTTTTGATTACAGATGATTCTCTCTATAACTTGGAAATAGTCACTTGCCCGATCCGACCATCGTGGGGGGAGGGAGGGGAGCCGGAATCCGGAATTTAGTGACATGCATAATTTTCGAACGGGTGATCGGATCTTAATGAAACTTGATACTTGGAAAGACCTCATGTCTCAGATGTCCCGTTTCGAGTCCGGACCGAATCCAATGAGTGTGTGGGGGGGGGTTGGAGGGGGGAACGGGAAATCATGATCCGATGAATGTGGGGGGGTCGGAGGGAGGAACCGAAAATCATGTGACACAGTTAGAATGGAGCGATCGGAACCTCCCGAGCGTCACCGTCGAAAAGGAAGTGCTTGAAAATTTCGCTGATTTTTCCATAAGATGTCAAAATATTTAAAACAAATTGTTCAAATATATTATACAACAGCAAATATAACTAAGTGACCATTTCTTTTGCACGTAACTGTAGTACCAAACAACCCATCACACTGACAAAGCTACCTACTACGATAACTTGAATACAAGCTGAAAAGCTTGCAAGTGCCATATGAGCTTGCAGCTCTTGTTTTGTTAATAGGGGGTTGAGAAACGGTAAGAATGGAGGGGTTGGAGTGAAACTTGCTGGGAAGAACAAGCATCTGCTCTAGATAAATCGTTTACACAACTGGACTGGGTCCGGACACTGGGGGTGGAGGGGGTATCCCGGAATTCCGGTGATGGCGGTTTGGGGGATTTTCACGACGAAACTTGGCAGGCATATTGGGGACCCGATCAAACTGACTTTGAACAAAAAATGCTCGATCCGATAATCGGGGGGGGGGGGGTGGAGGGAGGGGAATCCGGATTATTGAGTCATGCGTAACGTTCGAACGGGTGATCGGATTCGAGTGAAATTTGATATTTGAACAGAGGGCATGTCTCTAGTAATATTTTTGATGTCCCTTGGAGGGAGAGGGGTCTAGAATTCCGGTGATCGCGAGTTAAGGTACTTCCAGCTGTGCTAAGACGATGAAGCTGACCGCAAAGTAAGAAAAATACTTTTAAGCAAATATTCATTTCCATAATCCCCATGAGCCCATTATCATTTTTGCCTCAAGGGTTTTGCTTACAAATGAAGTTCTAGCTCCCTTAAAGTGCGCATCTTAACCAAAAGTGAAAAAAAATGCCTTTGACCAAACGGTATACATAAAATTATGATCCCCAAGGGACTGTCATTGTTTTTGCCTCAAGGATTTTGCTTACAGATGAACTTCTAGCGCCTTTACGGCGCGCATTATTACAGCCAAGTTAAAAAATAAATACTTTTTACCAAACGATACATTCTCATGATTTCCAAGTCCATGAGCATTCTTATCTCAAGGGTTTTGCTTCCAAATGATCAGAACAAGCCCACGAAAAGGCAGATTCTGTATTTCATCTTCTGAACCAGCCTTGCAAGTGCCATGTGAGCTTCTAGCTCTTGTTAGTGGAGTGTTCATTTATGGAAAGATATAAATCTGAAACTTGGCACGCTTGTTGGCACTAAGGTCTTATTATGTCTTCTTGGGGTCCGATCCCCCGCACCGACTAGGGTCCATTGGGACCAGATTGCCCAGTGACTATATATATTATGGCCCTTGCTGAGGGTGATAGCGGAAAAATTTGGCCCGCGGGTGGCATGATAGGCTGATATCTCCCGAGCGCAGTGATGGTGATACCTGCCTATCATGCTGCCCAAGGGCCAAATTTTCCGCTATCGCCCGAAGAAAAGCAAGGGCGATAATGATTATAACACTAGTACACTTGTTTTAATTTTCTGGTATTCCCATGATGTTAAAAGAAAAAATTCCAACCGTGCGTTATCACTTGATAATGACGCACGGTTGGAACTTTTTTTAACATCAGGGCAATACCAGAAAATTTTGGCACTGGGTAGGATAGGACTGATTTCATGGGACTGCACGGTGTACTGGTGTTATAATATATGTTCATAACATAATTAGAGCTGGATATAGGACGATGAAATTCGGACTGAGATTGTTTTTGAGTCCACATGTCAACCTCCTACACATGTAGTGCATCTTGTGTTCTAATTTTACAATTTGCAGGTAGTCAACTTTGGACAAAGTTTTCCTGAAGGAGACCCAAACAGACAAAACATCAGCACGGAAGTTGAAAGGCTAAGGACTGACCTAGTCCAAATGCTAGAATCAAGTGCTATCTCAAACGAAGCCGTCATAACGGAAAGGATCGCAGTTGCGGTGAGCCCCTCCTCTGTTGATCCAACCGTTGGCTTCGTAGTCACCATGACAAACAGAGTAATTACAGAGGCTGAAGTAGTGAGGGAAAGGACTATTTCTGATAAAACTGCCCTGGTGTTTTTGTCACCTAACCTGGTAGGGCAAGAGCCGTATAGCTTCCGCGCGTACAGTGACAGTTCTTTTTTCTTACCAACGTCAGATGTTACAATAGTACATCAAGGTGATTGCCCATCACACGATGATATGCCTTCGATGAAGTATGAAACAAAAGGGATGGTGATGGAAGTGTCATCAAATAGTAGCGAAAAACTTGAGGATCCAGACTGGTTCGTAAAGGTATATTTTGAAAGAGATTCGTGTCAGGGACCCAATAATGTTATTTGTGGTTCCTGGAATGTGACTAAGTGGGAAAATAGTGGTAACCAGAGTTCAATCGAGAAGAAAGGCGAAAAAGAGTTTGATGTTTGTATTCATAAACAGCTTGGTGCATTTACCCGTCTTGTTCCACAGGTGGAGCTAACTCCAACCGATTCCTGTGTCCTGCATTATATATCTGTTGTAGGATGCAGTACCTCTATTGCGTCTCTTGCACTTGTTATTGTTGTGTACGCTCTAAATCCGAAACTAAGAAAAAACACAGGAATACGCATTATTATCTGCCTGTCTTTTTCTTTGCTGTGTACAGCTGTTGTTCAGCTCATGGCTTTCTACTCTATCCGGGCGATATATCTGGGACCAACAATATTATGCAAGTCATTGGTTCCATTAGTACATTATTTCGTTCTTACTTCATTTTGTTGGATGCTGGTCGAGGCATACCACCAATACGACAAATTCGTCAATGTTCTACCGAAGTACATCCCGAAGTTCATACAAAAAGCATCGTGCTTTTGTTGGGGCTTTCCGATTCTGCCAGTATTAGGTGGTCTATTAACTGAGTGGCACCAATGCGGGAGCTACTTTACTTGGACGTGCTTCATGTCAAAATGGTTATTTAACATAGCTTTCTTGCCGTTGTGGGGAATTGTGATGGCAGCAAATTTGATCTTCTATGCGCTGTCTCTCGCGAAAGCTATTTGTAAGAAATCTTCTTTGCGGTCTACAGCGAAGAGTAACACGTGGCTAAAGGTACGCCTTTCCTTCTTCATGTTTACTGTGCTCGGCCTGGCTTGGATTTTCGGCATTCTTTCACTCGTCGACGGTGAAAGAACGCCTATATTCTCTTACTTGTTTACTATCTTTTCCTCTTTTCAAGGAGTATTCGTAGCGAGCTTAACTGTGTTTAAAAATGTTTGCACCAGAAAAAAGGCTTCCGTGGCGAAAAAACTTACAACGAAACGCTCCAGCCGAGCGAATTCTGAAGGATACAACCCCATGATTTTCGAGCCCCACTCCCAGAAAGATTCAACGCCTGATAGCACGAAATATCCAGTGACAAGTTTCTCAACTTTTCGATCCAGAACCATACAGGAAGGGTACAATGAAACGCTTCCGGAGCACAGCTTGTCGAGAGACTCATTCATTAGCATGAAAGACAGAGAGACGAGCTTCTCCATTTTCCAGTCTGAAACTATAAGGAAACGAGTAGAATAGTTCAGACGAGTCACCGGATTTATTTACTGGGTTGCGTTACTTCAGTGTAAGATGGTTATTATGTTATTGACCATATTTATGATGGGTTCCGACTAAAACCCCCCAGCGAAAAAAAAAACCGGACAAAAATCCCCCACCAACCCCCCCTCGGTACCACCCGCCCCGGCGAAACCCCCCGGTACCCCCTGGCGAAACCCCCCCCCCCGGTACCTACCCCCCCCCGACCAACCCCCCCCCCCCGGGTACCAGAACTCCCCCGGCGAAACCCTCCCCGCATAAATAAAAAAAGACAATCCCAAAAGAATCTCCTAGTCCCTAATAATCCCTACGCCACGGATAGTACAAGGGATTAGCTGGGTACCCGGATTAGCTTATGTACCTACTGACGGGTGTATAAGAGTAGAATAACTGGACGTGTCAGCGTAACGATCCCCCCAACAAATTGTTTCCCAATTCCTTCCCCTTCTTGGCGAGGAGGCTGCTGTTAGGATGCACTCATTCGTACAATGCGAAGGGCCATCATTTAAACCGTCAGCCAATTGCCCTCTCCCCTTGCCTGCTTCCCGTTCCTCTTTAGTGATCCCTGATTCATACCAGAAACTCCAAGATGGGTAGCTGTTTTTAGGATCCCAAAACGTAAGTGAGGGATACCTATGACATCGCAAAAGTTGTCCGTCTGTCCGTCCGTTCGCCTGTGAGAACGATAACTCTCGAAGGGAATGAGATATTTTGATGAAACTTGGGGTGAGGATTCTTAGGGTCAAGAGTAAGGTCCAGTTCGTAGATGGGCTCTATAGCCCTACATTTAGGGGTGGGGGTTTAAATTAAGGGGCAAACAAAATATTTTGAAACAGCTAATGTGATAGTCGATTATGGGGTAAGAAGACATGCTGAACACGATGGTGAAAACCATTTTCTCGCCGGACAAACAGTTCGCCCGGAATCCGGCCAAAACTGGAAAATCTGTTAGAAGCAAAAGTTTTATTTGAAGTTGATTAGATGACAGATTTGAGCGTAAGAGGAGACGCTGAATCTGTATATGACAATCATTTTTCAACCGAATTTTTTTTTCAAGTTAAAGTTTTATTTGAAGTTGATCATATGTAGCCCAAAAATCCCTCACATTTAAAAACGATTTTTTAAATGTGAGGGATTTTTGGGCTAAGGTCCGTTGTACTTTCAGTTCAAAGAATATTGTTGCAGAATGTTTAGATCCCGTAAGTGGTGATGGGAACATTGCGGAATTGTGGAAAGGTAAATTTGGCGTGCTTCTCAATTGTGTAAGTAGTGATTGCTCGTGGGCTATGGGCCTTGATACTTCGGTTCCTGCTAAGCTTCTTCTTCCTAGCTTGGTAGAAAAACTAATTGGTGATCTTCAAGTAGATAAAGCGGGCGGGCCTGACCAGATATCAGCAAGACATCTTAAGTTCGCAGCGCGTGAGAAAAGTGAAGTACTCGCGCGTCTGTTTAATGCTTTTATTTCCCACGGTTATGTCCCTTCGAAGCTGACTGATGTTGCTTTAGTGCCCATACCGAAAGGCCGTGGTTGTGATGTTTCGAAGTCGGAAAACTACAGGCCTATAGCTTTGGCAACGATTATTTCGAAGTTGTTCGAAAAGTGTGTTTTGTCCGAAATTGGACCCAAACTTCAGACAAGTGATTTCCAGTTTGGATTCAAGGCACTCCATGGAGTTGATTTTGCAATTTTTTTATTTAAATTTGTAGTTGAGTATTTTTGGTTGTATTCGTCACCGGTTTTTGTTTGCTTCGTTGACTCCGCTAAGGCGTTTGATAGAGTTAACCATAGTAAAATGTTGAATATTCTGGTGAGTAGAGGAGTTCCGCTTCAGTTTATCCGTTTATTCGCTTTTTGGTTCCGTAATCAGGAGTTCCGTGTGAGGTGGGGGACTGCATCTAGTAGTTCTTTTCATCTGGTGAATGGCCTGAGGCAAGGAGGAGTCCTTTCTCCTCTTCTTTATGCAGTGTATGTTGATATGATGTCTCAAAGATTGAAGGAGTCTAATTTAGCCTGTTTCATTGGTGGGACTTGCTTCAACCACTTCCTGTTTGCTGACGATCTCGTTGTTCTTTCACCTTCGGTGTTTGGGCTCAATAAACTATAAAGTATTTGTGATACTGTCGCTTCTGAGTTGGATATTATTTTCAATACGAAGAAAACGTTCGCTATGGCTCTATTTCCGACCGGATGCTCGCTCCCGCGACATCAGGTTCGGTTATCCGGACGGGTCCTTGAATATGTAAATGAATTTCGTTACCTGGGTTTTTGTGTTAATGATAAGTTGAGAGATGATTCCCATCTCCGTGAGCTGACTCACAGCTTATGCGAGCGTGGGAATATGCTTATTTGGAAGTTTGGTGACGTTAACCCTGTCATCAAAGTTCGATTGTTTAAAACTTTTTGCTACCAGTGTTTTGCGATTTCTTTGTCCTACAATAGTACAGCGAAATCTATCAACTAGTGTTGGGCGATATTCGATACGATAATCGAAATATCGATATTATTGAAGAATATCGATATTTTGATATTGACTTTTCAAATATCGATATTTTCGATATTTACATTACGACCTGCAACAGGTCTGCTATTCGAGATTTTCAGAATAAAAGCACGAATTTGGATTTCAAAGTTGAAACAAAACCATTTTGTTGGTACTTTCGGTAAGAAATTCTAGATGTTGAACTCAATGTGGCGACCTTTCACAACAGAATACAGAGCTAGTATTTTTTTTCCTTCTGCGCATTTATTACCGGAAAGTACAGTAGACTATCCATCCATAGGTAGCAAACCACCTTGGGATTGCTATTTACCTATTCAGGATTGTCAACAACTGTGATTTTAGATTAAAATATAACTGTCTAATGTGAAGTAGTAATGTGTAATGGGAACTAGTAGGATTGTCTGTTATTTACTCCCATCCACATTATGTACACTTGAAGACCACAATGGCCAACGATTCAAAATCTCCTTTCGGAAAGGAAAAATTTGGACATGCAACTCTTTTTTATTGTGAATGTTTGATTTCGGTCTTTTTGTTAGTTTTCGTTCTAATGTTATTTTTTTTTTCGTGAAAAAATGTAGCGGTATAAACAGTTTCAAGTGTGTCAAATATCGGTTTTGGATAATCGAAATATCGATTATTGAATTTGAAAATATCGAAATATCGATATTTCGATAATCCTCAATATCGCCCAACACTACTATCAATGTGCTTGAAGCGTGCTACAAACGGATTTACCGTCGTCTGATCCGCCTCCCACCCCGAGAGAGCATTAGTCAGGCGTTTGTGCTCAACCAATGTCATACTTTCGACGAGATAGTGCGGAAATCCCGAACATCGCTTGTTTTGAGGCTACGGCAGTCGAAGAATTGCCTTGTGGCGATGGCTTCACACCCGCTGTTCCACTGTCTTCCTATTTGGCGTCATCTATTAAGTGATGATTAATTAGTGTTTTTGTTAAGTATTTATTTGTAGTGTAGTATATGGCGAAAGCTGAAGTAAAATTGAATAAATAAATAAAAGTGTCACAATTTCTTACAAAAAGGTGCTTTTTGACACCTCAATTTGTTTCTTGAACAATGAGCAAAATGCGAATGATTGGTAATTATTTTGAATTTGTAAGAACATTTTAAAAACACTTCTTCATTGTCAGATCGCATTACCGTAAAAAATTTAAACGGAAATGAATTTTACAAGGCTTCAAACTGTTTTTTTACGTTCTAAATCAAAGTAAAGTTCATGTTTTTGGGGGCGGTAATCCGTAACTTTGGTAAATTAAATGAAAAGGTGCTTTTTCTGACCTAAAAAGTGTCATTTGTATGAAAAGGCGTCACTTTAAAGTTTAACCGAAAAGGGCTAGGATAGGACAATCTAGTTACCCATCACTTATTCACTTAAATTGGCTTAAAGACCTGCTGAAAATGAGTTACTTCGTTGTTCCGCTATTCAAGAATAATCGATTTTCAAATAGTGGAATTTCCGTGTGATTTGTGGTGCCTCTATGCGCTTGTATTTTTGCTGTATGCCTTAAGAGAAAGATTTATCATTTTTTTTTGTCAGGCACTAAGCAATCTTCACCAATCTCACCACTGCCCACTGAAAAGCCGCATTTGTGTTGAGATTAAAATCTCCCGCGTCATAGTAGAACGGAGGTCAAACAGTTACTAAAATCTTCGAGAAGATCGAGTGGTGTGTAAGAGGATTAAAACAACTAAGTATATCACCATGTGGACGTTTAGATATGTCGGAAGAAGAAATCATCGGCCAGTTTGACATTTTTGGTCTCGGAAGCTGAATATTATTTAGCTCAATTTCAGAATCTTCAGGAAATCACTATAACAAATTTAGTATAATTTACGGCGTTTGTTTATTGTGATCTAGTTTACATCCTTCCTTCTTTGGATTTACGGGAATTAACAAGAAAAAACAGAAAACAAAATACTTGAAGAAATCGATAATCCAAATAATTAGTTTGATTTTTCTACACATTTTCCATATGCCCGCTAAAATAAAAACATTTTGTTAGATCCATAGCCAAACTATGATCCCAGCCTCTCCATGTCGGGCGCTTCCCACCCGCACCACTAGACGACCCAGCGGTCGGATCGAGTCGTGGCTTCATCTTGGGTCTTGGGTGGGGGTTCTAGACGTTGCAATTGCTAGAATGCTTATGATATAACTTCTTTAACGGTGCAGAATAGTCACTGCAAATCGCCCATATTGTCCTACTTGTTCACCATCACTTTCTTTTTCCAAGGAGTAGTCATAGCGATTCTAACGGCGTTGAAAGATTTCTGCAACAACAAGACCAAAGGTTTCGATAGGATCCCAAAAATTCAATATTTGATCCAGACAAATAGTTTCCAGACAATATAGTTATAATTTTCTTGTCTGACGAAAACGGTGGCGCTTCCAAGCTGGCCCAAACGCCATCACCCCAATAGAAGAAGAGCACTTGGACAAAAACGCTAGATGGTGTGAGATGCCCTTTAACTGAAAGAACTGTATTTTCAAACATATTCTTAAGCAAAAATCACGTAATAACCTAAAAGTTCCAGTCTACCACAACTACCTGACTTTTTAATCGCGTGCCCAATGTCTGTTCGAGCGTAGCTTGGGTCGGCTTGATCACAACGTCGAAGTCTGATAACATTAACACATGGATGTCCATAGTTATGAGGATGTCAAAGATATCTGTGCCATTACCCTTACAGTTATCTTTTCGGGGTCGTAGTATAAATATTCTCAACGTTCGCCATGACATTCAACACAAGGACTAAATGTAAGCACAAGCTTCTGACAGTGCAAATCAGAATCACTATTCGAATTGTTATTTTTAATTTCAACTAATCTTGCATGTTTTGTTTAGTTCTGAAGCATTTGTAAAAAAAAGCGCCCTGATCCGTCTGTTTTTTTATCTTTGTTTTATTCCTTTGTATTTCATTGTAGATTTAGTAGGCTAATTTGTTTTTAAGGGTAAACTATTTATTTTTATGTAAATAAGTGTACCGTGAGTATTCTACTGATATGCTGTTGTTTAAATTTTTAGACATTATCTTCAGTTTTGAAGGATTCAAATAAATAATAATAATAATAAACTAACCGCTGTTCGGCATAGTCAAAGTCAAACTCTATCCCCTTTGTTCAGCAGGATTTACACAGGCTTAAGATTTTTTTATAAAGAAAAAACAAATGGATGAGTCATACATTTTTGGATTCGACTTTTTGCGTATTTTCGAAAACTTTCGGATTCGAGTGTTTGCGTATTTTCGGAAAATAGCATTCAGCACAAATCAAAGATTTGTGCTGAATCCACACTTTCCTCCACACTTTCAGCACAGCAAATTAAAAAATCAGGTATTCGCGACATACTGGCAACATCTCAATTTGCTCAACTTAGAAAAATCATAGAAACAGTAGAAAAACTTGGAATGATCATAAATACAGCATTTTACCTCAATTAACCTAGTGGACCCAGAGTAGTATAAGAACGTAAAAAACACAAGCTTATGAGTAAAAGTGACAGCATAGTGAGTACATTTTCAGCGTTTAGTGGGGAAAAAGATGGCAATTATCCCAGGTCCTGAAGGTTGCAATAAAAAAATACACTAAACAATTGAAAACTGAAAGTCTCACATTGAGCATATCAAGAAAATCTGAATACTGCCCTGTTAACCTGAATCGTGTCTGTTCCCTGAACTCTGTCCCAAACCCATCCCAGCCTGTGAATCGAACAGTAGCTGTAAAAAAACAAAGATGCTCCACTAGCAAGATTTGAACCCGTAGCTTATACCGACGCTCTAACCAATTGAGCATACTAGAGGCTTGTGAACATAGTTCGCAAATCACTACGATCATTACACTGTCAGAAGTTTCGTAACAGGTAACACATGGATGCGCAGTTTCAACAGACAACAACTCAACAGATAACACTTGTGATAATCTGTTGTGATTTTGGAAACGTTATGCATAACAAGCATTGCCGAAGAGTGCCGAAAACGCATCTGCTGAATTTTCCAATTTCATGAAGGCAAACGAAAAAGTCAGCAGGCGCGTTTTCGGCATTTTTCGGCTCTTGGGCAAAACTTGTTATGCATAAAATTTCCTGCATAACGTTTCAAAATCACAACAGATTACATCCCAAGTGTTGTCTGTTGAATTGAAGAGCTGAGCGCACAAAGGTGATAACTCTTTTTTGGCAAATTGAGTTAAGAGCACCATCTCGTACACATTTTTGCGCTCTTTCTCCCTCTGCTATCAGAATCTTTGCCAGATCACTCCCTAATGAGATACTCAGTCGACAAATGTGATAACTAGCTTTCGATATACTAACCTCCCAAACTTTAAACGCGATTATCTCGAAAAGTGAGGTATCACCTTTGTGCGCTCAGCTCTTCAATTGTTTTCTGTTGAAACTGCGCATCCTTGTGTTATCTGTTATGAAACTTCTGATACTGTAGTGACGGGCTACAGGAACAGTGATCTCGCTCGAGACAAATTTGTTTGAACAATTTACAAATCATGTGATCGTGAACAAACGAAAAACGAATATGTGAATACTTCCTGAAAATCTGTGATCTACAGAAATATCGAACTGAAAGTAGAACTGTGATAATCCCATCAAGATAAAATACTGCATTCAAAGGTGAAGTACGAAGAATACTGGTCAAGTAGAGCACCAAAATATCAAAAAGTAAAAAACGAAGTACAGCTCACACTGGTTCATTCAAAATACTAAATTTGGTCACAGATGGCAGTATGGGCTGTAGTTCGAAACATCCTCAACACCAACCCGCTTCAGCTCTTTTTTTATTTATGCATTTCCCATTTCAGGTGGAAAAGAAATATTGTGAGAAAAAAAAATGATGTAGAGGAATACAAGAATGCGCCGCAACGTTCGGTCACTTGTCGGAAAAATAGAATTATCCGGAACAACCAGGATAATCCCACCTATGGTAGAGTCTGAAAGTTTCGGAAAAAATCTGGACAACCAAAGAAACAGATGTGTGTTCGGCGGGACCAAGCTGGAAACGGAAGTGAATCCGGCTCAAAACTAAAGAACATCTTAGCCAAGAATGTGAATTTTAAATTTCTGGAAACCCGAAGCGAAAACGGGCCAAGAAACCAGAAAATTGTGAATTCGAAAAAAAAAATGAAATATGGAAAATGATGTGAATTTTCGGAAAAATCTGAGCTGAAAACGAGCGGTGAAGAAGAAAATGAACACTCTAGTTACCCCTGTTTCCTCACGAGATCCAAAACAGAGAGAGCTATGACTTTTAAACTGCGCGCCACAAGCCCTACATCTACATTTCAGTCACTCCTGAATACTTTTATTGCAAGAACAGCGGATCCGGTGTTTCTGAACGGATTTTCTGTTTTCCGGACTGAAGTCCGGCGCGGCCACGCGACCCCGATCACTTATCCGTGTCAAAGCCTATATGGCGAAAACAAAAAATCCCCGGTGATTTTTTTCAGGATTACTACCTTGAAAGGTAATCTATCGATATGAACCGTAAAAAGTATCTCTGAATAAGGGTTAAAGTTAACTGAAGTATTTGCTACTGGGATTATTCTTATCTCTACAGGGATAAGATTAATACCAAATAGAGATAAGATGAATCCCAGTGGCAAATACTGTAGTTAACTTTAATCCTTACTCGGAGAAACTTTTTACAGTGTAGTTAAAGGGTGGATTAGCGGTGCGTTCCAGTCTTATTACTTTGGCTAAGCTTCCGAAAATGGCAAGTGTTACTAAAGTAAAGAGAGTTAAGCTTGCTTTACTGGCCAAGAAATGATGGGCCGACAGAGTCCAGAGGTGAACTGGCGGTGCGTTCCACCGTTGTTACTTTGGTTACTATTAGTTTAGCTTCCGAATATTTTTTTTCCATAAACGGTAAGCTAAAAGCTTGTCGGCAAGTGCCTCCAAAAGTAATGCGGGTGGAGCGCACTCAGTTGGCCTGCAAATAATAGGGCTGGTGTCGGGCTTCTTAAATTAAGAGTAACAAAAATACAAGCAGAGACCGAGAGATTAATCTCCAGAAACCCAATATATGGAAAACTAATCTAGGGCTTTACAAACGTTTGTGCAATTTCTTACTTGGCCTCTGTGCGTACCTAATGATTGAAAGCATAAGTTCCAAGTGAAATTTGCACACCGATGCAGAATTTCAAGAACGACAGCGAGCCATCTGTTGATTTTACAGCAGCATTGTGTTATAATGAGCCTTTAAGTACTACGTTTTTGTAAAATACAAAACTGAGCATGGCTTTCAACGTTATTTTAGCGAAAACATAACACTTAAAAAGTCATATAGGATCTCATATCTGTCGAAATTCAGCATCCTTGTGCAAATGCTATGGAAATTCTGACAGTGCAGTAACAGATCATCGAATTTCATAGACACCGTGTTTTAAGAAACATCCGTCGCTCACTTCTGTAACGCGCAACTATTCCAGAATAATGCTAAATCTGCACAGTGCAAGATACACTTTTGAAGCAAAATTCTGCTATGACGTGAAGCAGAGGCGCGCTGGTTATTTTCCGAGCGCCAGGCCATGTTTTATCAGCACTGTGAGGACTCGCACCTATCAAATTATTCCGTTGAGGCCATCTTCCGGAAAGCGGGTACGAATTTTCTCTCTGGGCGACGGAAACCCGCCTTCTGCGAAACTCCGCTTTAATCGGAGCGTTCTAACTAACGCACACACCGAGACTCACAAGTCAAACTGCACTGAGTCACTTCGAAAAGATCACTAAACTAAAGCCTTGGGCGCTTTCACACATCACTAATATGTCTAGAACAGAAATCAGTTCACATTCTTCTCTTTCCATAGCTACCTAAGAAGCGTTTTGCCTTGCAAATCTCACTAAATTCTGTCGCTAAATTACGCGGCGCACTTAAAACGCGCTCTCCCATTGGTTGGACTAGACATTTAGACAGCCGAGTCTTTCGACGCTGACTTTTTGATATCCGCTAGGCTCTCCACAGAGCTCTCAAGAGGGATTTTCTTTTCTCCATTCCTGGAAATAAAGGAAGGTATTAGTTGCGACTTTGCAGATACCATGATATCTGATATACGGTCTAAATTCGTTTTTGCAGCTATGGTGGTATCTGATACCAGGTCCAAAAGGCGTTATTGCAGTTATCTTGGTATCTGATATTAGATACCTCGGTGCGACCGTGGTAACTGATCGTGGTATCTGAAAAGTCATCTTACTTTCATCATTTTTTTTCAAATTGGTGAGAAAGAAGTTTAGCACTTAGTGATGTAAACGGATATCAGTTAAAAACGACTAATTGCAGATCCAGTTACGTGGTAACAGATACCATGGTATCTGCAAAAACGCAACTATTATAATATACTCTTTCTCTGCAGAAGCGCATTCTTCAGTCTCAGAACTCGCTGCTGGCTGTCCTGGCTGGGCCGCACATGAGGCTGACACTCCCAATATGATTGTCGTGGGGGAAGTTGCTGTTTTGCAACTTTTTCCCGGTTTTTGAGTAATGTATTATAGTGTGTTTTGATTTTTTGTTGCTGTTTTGAAGATTTATATGGCTCTTGTTGGCCGCTGATTCAGTTAAATAAATAAAAAGAAATGATAACAATATAATGCAAAGAAATAGGCACTGGCCTCTGCGAAGTTGTCTACAATACCACATATTTCACATTTTACATTTACGTACAGATTGTACAAAGAATTTTTAAAAACATTGACGGAGTCACTAAATACTTCCAGATCGAAGGGTGTTTCACCAGTTCACCACTCTTGATGTTCTTAGAAGATTATGATAATGCCTTTGAAGAATATAAGTTTCTAACACAAGTGCTCGATTTTTGTGAAAAATTTTCTGAGAAAACAAAGTCGATGAAATGCTCCGCCCAACAAGTTGGTGATTCTCCGCTAAGCTTTTTGTTCGGCAGTATTTCTGTCCATCTCGGCAAGGGTCCTTTCCAGACAGCGAAAAGGACTTATTTTTTTGACACGATTTTGTTTTATTTGCTCCTCACAGT
The DNA here is from genome assembly GCA_023053555.1 of Branchinecta lindahli. Classification (NCBI taxonomy): domain Eukaryota; kingdom Metazoa; phylum Arthropoda; class Branchiopoda; order Anostraca; family Branchinectidae; genus Branchinecta; species Branchinecta lindahli. The sequence goes on along the minus strand of JAKZAO010000005.1, from coordinate 8,716,487 downwards.
TTCGTTCTAATATAAGGTCTGAAGCCAAGCTGACCATTCACTACGAAAGAAAACAAGACCAAAGGTTTCGATGGGATCCCAAAAATTTGATATCTGATCCAGACAACTGGGTCCTGTCTTCTCCAGATTATGACTTCGCCAGACTCCTTGAACATTCTTAATACAAAAATTCAGAAACAGATTAAGGCCAAATAGCTACTAATCATCTGAGAAACCCAAGTTCAGATATGGATTGAGCATGTGTGTTTACCCCTATAAGTTATATCTGTTTTGATGAAACTGATCGAAACTTCCTGCCTTAACTTACTTCTGCCAAATTTACGGTTTCTGCCGAATTCGGGAACTACTTGTCCGGCATAATACCGAAGCTCAAAAACGAATTCAGTGTATCTCCTTACCCCTATATCGAACATCTAATCAACTTCAAATAAAGCTTTAACTTAAAACAAATTTTCCGGTTTCAGCCTGATTTCGGGAGAACTATGCGTCCGGGTAAAAGACGATTGTCATATCGGATTCAGCATCTCTTCTTACCCCTAAATCGGATTCTAATCAACTACAAATCAAAATTTTGCTTATAACAATTTTCCGGTTCTGGCCGGATTCCCGGCGAACTACTTGTCCGGCGAGAAAATGTTTTTCATAATCGTTTTCAGCGTGTCTTCTTACCCTTAAATCGAACATCTAATCAACTTCAAATAAAACTTTTACTTTAAACAAAATTTCCGGTTTTGGCCGGATGCCGGGCAAACTACTTGTCCGGCAAGAAAATGGTTTTCATTATCGTGTTCAGCATGTCTTCTTACCCCTTAATCTACCATCTAATTAGCTGTTTAAAAATATTTTGTTTCGACCTTAATTTGAATCCCCTCCCCCACCCCTATATGTAGAGCTACAGAGCACATCTACGAACTCGACCGTTCCCTTGATCCAAAGAATCTTACACCAAGTTTCATCAAAAGATGTCACTCCCTTCGAGAGTTATCGTGCTCACAGACAGACAGACAGACGGCCAACTTTTGCGATGTCATAGGCATCCCACCACTTACGTTTTGGGATCCCAAAAAAAACGAGATTTTCTGGGTTTTCAACTTACTTATTCCACCACTTACGTTTTGGGATCCCAAAAAAACGAGATTTTCGGGGTTTTCAACTTGCGTACTTCAACGTTTACGTTTTCAACTTACGTGTCAACTATCAGTGGCGAGGAATCAGGAGGCGAGGTATTCACCGACTGTCTTGTCATTGGGATCCCAAAACGTAAGTGGAGTCCGTCTGTCCGTCCGTCCGTCTGTCTGTGAGCACGATAACTCTCGAAGGGAATGAGATATTTTGATGAAACTTGGTGTGAGCATTCTTTGGGTCAAGAGTAAGGCCGAGTTCGTAGATGGGCACTGTAGCCCTACATTTAGGGGTGGGGGAGGGGGTTCAAATTAAGGGGCAAGCAAAATATTTTAAAACAGCTAATGTGATAGTCGATTATGGGGTAAGAAGACACGCTGAACACGAATATGAAAACCATTTTCTCACCGGACAAGTAGTTCGTCCGGAATCCGGCCAAAACCGGAAAGTTTGTTAAAAGTAAAAGTTTTGTTTGAAGTTGATTAGATGTTTGATTTAGGGGTAAAAAGGCATGCTGAACACGAATATGAAAACCATTTTCTTGCCGGACAAGTAGTTCGCCCGGAATCCGGCCAAAACCGGAAAGTTTGTTAAAAGTGGAAGTCTTATTTGAAGTTGATTAGACGTTCGATATAGGGGTAAGAAGGCATGCTGAACACGAATATCAAAACCGTTTTTTCGCCAGACAAGTAGTTCGCCCGGAATCCGGCCAAAACCGGAAATTTTGTTAAAAGTTAAAGTTTTATTTGAAGTTGATTAGATGTCCGATTTAGGGGTACGACGAGATGCTGAATCCGTATATGACAATAATTTTTTTGCCTGACATATAGTTGATTAGATGTTGGAAATAGGGGCAACTAGATACGCTGAATTCGTTTTTGAGCTTTAGTTTTTCGTCGGACAAGTAGTTCTGGAATTCCGCCAGAAACCGGAAAATTCGCAGAAGTAAGCCAGGATCGTTTCAATCGACTTGTAGGGGTAAACACACAAGCTGAATCTTGGTTTTCTTAATGATTAGCTGTTTGGCCTTAATCTGTTCCTAAATATAAGAGTATAAATGTTCATGGAGTCTGGCGAAGACCGGATCTGACGAAGACAAAACCTAATTGTCTGGATCAGATATCGAAGTTTTGGGATCCCATCGGAACCTTTGGTCTTGTTTTTACGGACTGCAGGAAAACCGACTGTTTTTAAGAAAAAACAAAACTATAAAAAAAAGTTCAGAACTTCATTCTACGTCTATGCTCGATCTATTCTTTCTGACTGATGATATCAACATTCTCCCTATGCTCTGAAATCCTTGTCATTTCCATTGTCTTTCTTTCGTTTTCTTCTTTGACGTGACATCCGACCTTATCGTATTTTCCACAATGCTGGCACAAACTCTCGCACGCTCTGCTGCGACCCACTTCTTACTTCGTGGTTATCTTTGTCACTGCGATCTTGCTCGCATGAGCGCATAACTCTATTTCTGCCGACAAGCTTCAGACAGCAAGAAGCGCGCAGAGGCCCCAGCATGGGTGAAGTAAAGAGAACTCCGTCCATGGAAAACGTTTTCAAATCCAAAAATTCATTCAGTCCAAGCTGACTGCAAACCATGTTCAAATCATGTGTGCTACGGCTGTGTGAGCTGAAGCTTTGTGGTCGACGTTCTTAGACAAGGGCTTTAAAGTCCCGATGAAAAATTGTCAAATTTGTTGTAGCAGTTGTTGAATTAGTTGAGTGAAGCTTTGTTAAAATGCAGTGGCAACTAATGCCACTACATGCTAAAGCATCAAGACTGGATGCTACTAGTTACCTTGAGATTAGTACAGTTAAATGAAAGTATTTCGTACTACTACATTTCACTACGTCCAACTCAATGGACGAAGTTGAATCAAACATACAACTACACAGGCTACAAATTTTATATCGGGGTTGCAAACGGGGCCTTTCAAATCTAGGACTTCAGGGTGCCGGAGGAGGATAGCTACGTTGGGTCATCGTGCTTCAAAATTCGGAGATGCAAGGAAATGTAAAAAAAAAACGGTTCGGGCTAGAAATAATGTTGCCATCTCGCGAAGAAAAATATCCCTACCCATTCATCATTGGGGTTGTCTCTCGCTCCTCCATTTCGTTCTGAAGTGGCGCTTTGTCGTTTCCGCCTACTTCAACAGACTGCTTCTCAGCTTGAGACTTCCCACATGTTGCCTTGTGGAGTGCAGCAAAAATACCTGCAAACAGGAGATAATGCATAAAGTGCTTCGGGTATGTTTGTTGGTGAAGGAGTTCCTCCTCTCACTGAAATCCGCCGTTTTTCTGTTCTTTCTCTTCAGTCCCGTTCCTCTGCTGGCGGTCTATCTGGACAGCAGATTTGCCTGCCTCTACCTGTTTGGCAAGTTTGGGGGGAGGGGGGTTGTATGCCTCGATTTCATATATTTTTCTTATTTAGTGTGTGTAAATTGGGTTATTATGTTGAAACCCCATATTTTGAAATAAATAAGTAATTTAAAAGAGCTTTTTCATGAGATCCCGACAATTTATGACACTCGGAAAAAAACCTTATGCATGAGCTACAGCCGCTACAGGATTAAGCTGATTATTATAAATTTTGACTGCGAATCATACTTTTAGTAGTAAGCCTATTGCTGTTAGGTATGATTTATTTGGTTCAGACCATTTCCCCCTTTGGTTGGAATCAACTTGTTCTATTAGTGATGTGGACCCGTTGCATGTAGCTCCGCCACCCCCTGGTCCACCTGCTCTGGATTGGGAGAGCGCGAGTGCCTCTCACCCTGTGGCTTACACTATGGAAGTTGAGAAGCGTATCCTTGCTCTGGATATACTCTTGATGACTAACTCTCCTTTGCCGATGCAAAATCGCCGGGTTCCTAGCGGAAGAGCCAGAATCGGCACCTCAGCTGTGCCCAACGATCGCCCTGATTGGTTGACACATTTGAGCTGTCGAATTTGAGTCGCTAGTGAGACGTTTTCTCGTTCATTCTTCCTTACTGTACTGATCCTTCTCATACTAACGGGTTCCCCCAACCTTTACAATACACTGTTTTTTATTCTTCTTGTCAGTGCGTGCCGTACTCTACCTCTTCGTACGGGTAGTACTAACAAGAAAAGGTTTGGGCGAATAACATTCCTGGTTGGAATATTTACTACGAGACTGCAAAAAATGCTTGCTTATTTTGTGTTGTAAAAGACAGACCTCTTGGTGGTGGGTTTGACTCTGCGAGGAGAAGTATTCACGGGAGGTTCCGGAGTGCCCTTCGGTTGTGCAAAAGAATACGGACAGCCTGAGAACTTCGAACTTCGGGGCCCCTCTTCTAATTAAGCTACGGATCCTAGCATAAAGGACCCATGGTACTTATTCTAATTTTTATATTATCATTAGCTCTCCTATGGAATTATAAGCTTCAGAAATCCCTGTCTTTCCCCATTAGTTGCGTTTTTGATCCGAATTCTCCGTTCTGCATTCTCGATTCTCGTAAAAATTTACCGTTTTTGCTCCTCTAGCTTCTCCATTCTCGCTTTTGACAAAAACACTAATTTGACAGCTCGTCTGCCACACGGTTTACCTGTTTGTGCATATTAAACACCGCACCCTGTTGACCAATCAGGGAGGAGAACGGGGAGAGGAGAATCGAGAATTCACTATCGGAGCAACTTCTCGATTCTGCAGAATTCGGAGGCTTAATTTCCCCGTTCTCGATTCTGACAAAAACACAAGAAAAGGAGAATTCGCTTCATCTGAATAGTCCAAAAACGCGAAATAGGAGAATTCAGAGGAGAATCGCGAGGAGAATTCGGATCAAAAACGCAACTATTGTTTCATTATGTGCCTACAACTTTTACGCGCTATTTCGGCCGAGCCAAGTTTGCCAATCAAGCAGCGGAAACTTCGCCAAAACCTTCAAGATTCGTAGCCACCTCTTTTTAGGTCTGGACAGTGTCGAGAAGTGCCAACAAGAAAATGACTAAATTCACAAGTATTGGTATTTTCGAAAAAATATATTCCTGAAGCATTTTATTCATGAAAAGATCATCTCGAATCTATTAAGAGTTGGGCTTTACGGGAACAAATGCTATTGACGAACAGGACACAAAGACGTGCAAAATGAGCGACTTACCAACTCGGTTCATCAAACAGCAAGTGACATCGACGATGATCAAAATGATGAGGAGGAGACTCACAACTACAGCAGCAATAATCCCGGAGCCAGTGGCGATGTGGGATTCCGCAAGTTCTGATACCTCAGTAACTCCTAAGAATACATAAATATTTCCATAAATCTACAACAATTTGTAAACGGGACTCAGCGCCAGCTGTAGCATGTTGTGAGATGTTTTGGAACCCTATCGAAGAGCCTTCTTCAGCCTATAGTATTTTCCAAAAATTAAAGAAGCTTTCTTGGTTGTTCCCTGACCACGCGGCCTTAATAATTACATTATTAATACTATTTAATATAGCCCTACTGCATCAGAAAAAGACTGATGCAGTATAATTAAGATCGTGTTCCACCCTACTACCGTAGTTACTACGAATGATGTCACGGATCCTGGCGTCAAGGCTGGAACGCATTATTCTATTTTTGGTAAAATATCGTGCCGCGGGCTCATCAGGCCAATCCTGTCACAGAGATCGTAGATACCACGCTAACTACGCTCCCGAGCATGGTAAGAAAATAGTTTTTATTAGTAACTATTCCGAGAAGGTTGGAACGGTTAGCGTACACGACGTTGGAACGAAAATATAACTAATAGTATTATTAGGTGGAACCCACTTTAAGTCTTAACGGTGCATGGCTCTAAGAAAGTGGCAGTGGTCGTACTGAGGGAGTTAAATTTATTAGATCCTGATCTGGACCAACATAACAACCAGGCAGTGCGCTACCACTCTGAGCGTATTTGTTTGCATCGTTAGGGCTCGATTTCATCACTTCTTGCCTAAAACTTTCCCACTATCTTCCTTGCCCTGCTGACTATTCCTTCTGTACGTGGCTTTGTTCCAGTTCTTCGGACCCTTTATCGAGGCGTCAATTCTTGTCGCGGGGTTTCCCACTTTCGACTTTTTTTTTACTTTCCACTCTTCTATGTTTCCTTCTTTTTTATTATTCATCGCTATTTAACTTTATTTAAGTTCTTCTTTAATAGGGCTACACAAGTGCCTTCTCCTTCCAGGCCAGTAAATCAGGTTGAGCAATGATGTAGTATCTTCTAGTACATAATTATTACTACTTGAATACTAGGGCCCATAAAAGAAGCGGGGCCCACACGCAGACGCCCACCTTTCCCATTTCATGATCCGGCACTGATCATTCGTCAGATTCCCAACATCGATAACTCTGACGATGACGACTCTTTGCTTAGAAGGTCGATTTAATGTCGAAAACCAACTTCAAGCACACTAGAAAACCAGGCACCAAGTCTACCAACCGCTGAAACCAGCTAAGCAGCGGACCACCGCTCGAATGCGAGTTATTCACCTCAGGCCGCACCCAAAGAACATGCACAAGGGAAACGGGCAACCAGTTGGGTTGGGGGAAGGGGGCAATCAGGATCAATTACAAAACATTTATTACCATACTAATACTCACAAAAATGAATTATGGACAAGTCAGTGCCATCTCGATAGAGAGGGGTGCTATATTCCCCGAAATAAAGCATCCTCCACAAACTGTTCGATCTGTTCAGTATTTTTATTGTTGTATAGTTACCAGGGCCGTATCCAGGGGGGTTAGGGGGTCCAAAACTAATCGTTTTGTACACGTTTGATCTATGTCTTTTTTGTACTTTTTGGTCCGACCCGCGGGCAACCTCCCCCCCCAAATAAATTCCTGGATCCTGATAGTTACCCTATTTAGTAACGTGTGTTACTTTAATTACCTTAACCCTCTCTTCGAAACAGAAATGTATAGCAACTCCTCGAGTGAAATAACTGTGTGATGTGAGTTTGACTGATATGTTGTTGTTTAAAGTACTGTACATCACTCTTCAGTTTTTAGGGAATCAAAGAAATAATAATAATAATAATCTTACGCGGATAATTCAAGTTCATTATCTATTACGTAAATAAGTAATCTATTTATTACCCGTATTTTTCACGCAGAACAAAAAGGAGTAAATACGAAAGAGAGAAAAAGAAAGAAGGGTCACTGGTAGTGATTGAACCTCATTTGATTATCAGGTTAATAACCGAGTGAGTCTCAGTTGGAGATTTACCCAAGAACACTCAAAGCACGCGATTCCAAGAATGTATGCGACAGAGACGGTATTCTTCTCTGAATTTTTCATTCACTTAAAGACAACTAAAAATTTACACAACTAAATCATTAAAGTGCAATACTTTTATACATCTGATACTGTTTTTTCCGAGTATTGCCGGATTCGGTGTGAACTATTTGTCCGGCAAGAAAATAAGTCCATTCATTCTCCATTTCCTTTATTGAAAGGACCCCTCTTGCTTATTCTGCCTTTTATAATATACCTATACTAGCTCCCATACAGAATTATAAGCTTCTAAAATCCCCACCTTTCTCCATTGCTTCTTTTTGTGCCTACGAAATTTTAGCGCTTTTTTGGCCTTGCCGAGTTTTGCCCGTCACACAACGAAACGTTTGCCGGGATCTTCAATGTCCGCTGACAACTCTTTCAAACATAAGGATCTGAGAAGCTTCTGGTTATTACTTCTTTTATTTGCTTAATTTTCCCACTTTTTAACCATGGCGCGTTCAGTTTTCAAATGTTTTGCGCCCAGCCGCCGCGTCGGAGAGCAGGAAGGCTGGACATATAGTCGACAAGCGCTAACAAGAAAATCGCTAATTTCAGGTGGAAAGTAATGGTATTTTCGAAAAAGAAAAATTCTGATCCATTTCATAGGGAAAAGATCGTTTCTAATAAGAGTTGTGCTTTAAGGAGGGTTCAAAGTAATCCCAACTAGTATTATTAGCAAGCAATCGTTGCCTATATTCGATACTGGGATTTCCCTATCGTTGCCAGTCCAGAAAAAGAAACGGCGGCTAAACAGCCACGCTTCGCATGATTTGAAAACCAGGGTTCGCTCCTAAAAGTCATAGGCTACACGTGTTTCACTAGCACAAAAAGTAACTAAATTCGCTTCCCATTGACTCTCTTAAGATACGTCAAAGATGCACGAAATAATACTGTCGGGTGGAATGATGATAATGTTGATTTCACTTGACCGAGTGTCATTAACAAGTTTTATATATTACCTGTCTTTCTAAGAGCAGCATCAATGAGAGTTATTACATGGAATGCATTCACCCCGTCATACTTTTCTTCGTGGCTGTCATGTTAAAGATATAGTGACTGTTCACATTGTTTGTGTAGTGGAAAAAACACGACGCTTTGGTTCGGCAATAGCACCCCTTTACATGAGACTATATAACATAAAACATGCAAAACATGTGAAATTAGTCAGAAACAATAACACAAGTTGCCCATTTCGCTACGAGCATCACAGGCAGAATTAGTTACAGGAAAAATATTACAGAAACAACACCAGGGGTTTGGGTAGAACCATTCAGTAAGCAGATATGAGGCCCACTCACACATCTAGTTCTTACATATAAAGTATGCCCGTCTTCCGTTTCTGCAATCAATTTGCAGATTCGTTTTCTTCCAGCAAAAGCCTCACGAGGACCCTTGCCAAGAGGGCCGAAATATCGCTGACAACCATTTTAGCTGAAGTTTCTGTTTTTGAGAAATTGTTTACGTTTCCCAGTCGCTAGGGATGAAGAATTATTTGTACTAGGATAGCATCAATATACAGCGGAGACAACTCGCGTCGTTAACTCGCACATAAGCTGTGTTAACTCGCCCTTTCTGTAACTACTGTAGCTCTTTGCCAGATCTTGATACCGACGTGTGCGCATGCCCTAACGTATGTCAACCACTGATCGATTTTCCTCCTTTGACTCGGAATTATATTATATGATTAAAAAATATTCCCTAAGGAAGTATGATTTCTAGCTTCTCTCGTTTTTTTCTCATGCTATTGGAGTCGACCCCGCAAACTCTCGTACGCTCAGTTACTAACCCGTTCTTTGCTACCACATATCTTCGTCAACCTCATGCTACTTTTATTTTTGTTCTGACGACACGCTTCTGGCAGCGACTTTGCGTGCGAGAGCATATGATGAAGCATATAACCATGAGAAATAAGCTACGTAGTTGTCACAAAAATGCATTCTTGGTGAATTTTAAGGCATAATAAGATTTCAGATCAGCTGCAGTGACGAGGTTTAAGGCAGCGGTGGAATTACCGCGGCATACTTGTAAGAACTCGGAAGTGTGTCCAGGCCTTAAGTAACTCTACAGCTAAGCTAAAGTCATACAAACATATAGGGGAATACCAGGACCACAGACAACAAGGTCTTACCTTCCTGAAGACGAGAAGACCCGCAGCTGTGAACGTCACTTAAGCGCGAAACAGACGAACAAAAGCGAAAACGAACCAATCAGGTCCTGGAATGGTTCCTACAGTGTCCCCGCCGATGGAAATGATCAGCGAGATGAATTTCAAATCACGTTTTGCCTGTTTTCACTAGCAGCGAAATATGAAGTGACGTTGACCGTTGAGACATTCAAGAAAAGTGACGCCTCTTTAATTCGCATGCCGCATTTAACAATAGCTTATTATTTTGATTGTGTAGACTGGAGAGGCCAATAAAAAATATAACTAAAAAGCAAATAGATTTGCTTGCAAATAGTCATTCTTTTGTGCTTTTATCACTAATTTAATTTTAATTCTTCCTTGTACTCCCAAATACTTAAAGAGACCCTCAAATCTGCTACTTTGGGGCTACAGGATGGGACAAATTCAATAGTTACTGATACAACTAAAGAAGCAAATTTTTCAAAGCTTTAATATTTTTTAATCTTTTACTTTTTTGCCACTTTAACTTTTTAATGCAATACTTAGCCTATATTTGGTTTTCTAGACCGGGGAGGTCAATAAGAAGTAAAACTAAAAAAAGTAACTATTTTTAAAACTTGAACTCAAGTTATCTTTTACGCCTTTATCACTTTATTCCTTTAATTTAATACTACAATATAATCCCAAATATTTGACACTTACTCTTGTAGGGCTAGGCTACAGGGTAAGATAAAATCAGTAGTTATTAACAGTCTTTTATTTGAACGCCTTTATACAGTGTTTAAAATTTCAAGTCGTCCTAATACATACATAGTCTGGAGATCTGCTTCGATAAACAAACACTAAAGGTGTGTTTACATGTGACTGAAAACCTTTCAATTTCAAGCAATCCGGCAAGCGGGAAATTATAATTCGCGCCAAATTCAAGTCTTTTAGGCAGGAAATCGCAACTAATAATTTGAACAAAATCTTTTCTGGTCTTAAGTGCTTTCAGTCCCGTGTCGACTCACCTTAACAACCAAACAAAGTAATATAAGCTGCACAAACAAAATCTAGCTGTTTTTTAAACCACTGATGTCAAAATCAAAGGCCAGGAAGAGCAGAATATACCGAAAGAAGAGAGAGAAACAGAAAGACTCAAAATCAAATCGTAAACGGAATGTGAAAAGCTGAGGGATTACAAATCTGCAAAATGAGATTCTGTTATCCGAAGTCAGAGCCTTGTTCTTTGATTGAATTTTTGATGAGAAGAAGGGGGGCGAACGAAAGCATGGGGACGCTGGGCACAGGTTCCTCAGGGTGGCCCTAGCCCATGTGGGTAGGTTCCTCCAGGGGCGTACTTGATCTGGACTGTTCGATTTCCATGTTTGCCACGTTCGATCCGAGCAAACAATTATATCTTATCATTGAGAACAAGGCTGCAATCTCTGAAGGAACAGAGCCTCCCCCTCACAACGAATAATTTTCGAGAATTAGTCGTATGGAGTTGTACGAAAAAGTAGCATCAAGAACAAAATAATCAGTAAGAACTTCTGTCTTTAGTCGCATGCAGCGACTATGAAAACCCCGACAAATCTGAGCGGAGCTGGAGGTATTTACTCTAGCTTTGAGCTGATGTTGACCCGTTTACTTCTCTTCCGTCTTCACCGTTGCCTATCGCACAAGAAATATCGAAAGAGGCGAGCAGGAGGCGTACTCCGCGGGCTGATCCTCTCTGGAGCACGTCCTTAGAGCCAATGAGGTTTGAATGCTACTTTTCCTCATCAGGCGCTTCACGGCGCTTTGGCTATATGTAAAGGTAACGAAACGTGATGGCGCGTTTGTGTGGCGCGAAGCTAGTAAACTCCGCTCATTTGCGTCGAGAGTCAGCCGTATTTTACTCGACTCAGCATGTTTGTATGACCGATATAGGGAGACAGTATTTCTGTCTCGTTATTTGTTCTTGGTAGCATGCAGTAGTAACTGTTGCCATTCCATGCTACTACTAGCAAACTGGATGCTATTACAGCAAGATTGGATGCTATCGGATACTACTACTTAAGATTAACCCAGTCGGAGGCATGTTAAATCATACTACCATAGGTCAATACATACAATTTTTTCGTACAAGTACCATACAACTACACAGTCAAAGAATTTTTCACCCCCCCCCCCCAAGTAGAAATTGCAGATCGGACCTGGTCTGAATCACTATACATGATAAACAGGTATAGACATGGTTCCTGATAAAAAGTTTTTGATTTTCGTCCTTCTTCTATATTCTTAAACTCATTCCGTAAATAAAAATTAAAAAAAAGTAATTTGTTCTATTTGCTTTCTTCTCTCTTAAGCCTGAATATCGTACGTTCTACTCTTCTACAGTAGGGTATACATCATCATATAAAGGAAGGATTTCGACGTCTTCTCGTCAAAATGGGAAAAAGAGAAAAAAATATATATCAGCCACCAGTCATTAAATCTGAACCCTAGTATATTATTAATTTAACTATTTATCCAACCGCGATAGTTTACAGAAGCACAAGAACACAGAAACTCGTAAGGCTTTGAAAAGTAACTGAAATTAAAAATAGAGCTAAGAATAAAAATAAACACTGTATAGCCTCTTTATGCCCATTTGCCCAAGAAACCTCTAAGCAGTTGTACCAGGGACCCATACATTTCCTGTAATGACTCGCCATTCAGCGGGCTTGTCATTTCCTATGCTTCTATGTTGCCCGAGCCTCACCTAGTTTCCAAAAATTCCACTTGGGTCGAATCGGCGTTCTTGCTCAGATAGAGCCAATCCCGGGCCTCCTTGGACGTGAGACCAAAAAGACTCCTCCCTCAAGGCAATATTTTATCCCCGAGGGTATTTCTCGAACTATCTGACGCTCGGTCAAGAGAGCATCAGAAATCTCTTATTGACAAGCCCCCTGAATGGCGAGTGATTACAGGAAATTTATGGGTCCCTGGTCGTACGGCCTTCAAAGTCTTGCGAGGACATGCAGCTCTGCAAACTGTTTCCCCCAAATAAATCCTTCAGCCCAAGCTGACTGCGGACAACGTCAATTATAGGCTGAACGGACAAGTCAACTGAGATCCCAATTCCTAAGAAATAACCATTAGTTCACACAGAGCAAATCGCGGCGATGAACGAGATTTTTTAATCGCAGCGATAGATTTATCGCCTGGATGTTCACACTGAATTTTCGTCGGCAACAGAATTTAACGCGAAAAATTTGATTTTATGTCCCTTTTCTCGCTTTTCATACAAAATGGCGTAGAACTGAACAGCAATAATTAATTTTTCTAAAAGTGAATCATCAAAAGGGTCGTCCATGTTGCTGTTGTGTGCATAAAATCGTACTGTCGCCCGATTAAAGTTGAATTTTCCTAACATCGAAAATCGCCTGACAAGCAACAGAAATCACCGATTTTGGCGACGAAAATCTCGGCGATGGCCGATATCGCCTCATTGTGAACGTCTGTGTGAACCTAGGGTAACTCCCCAAATACGATGTTTCCAGTTGCTAGAAAATCGCATTGTTTTATTGTAGGTTCGGTTTCTTCTAGCAGAACTCTAACGAAGACCATTGCCGAGAAGGACCGAAGAATAAATCTAAGCTGACTTTACCGTTTAGCGCAATCGGCCCTGTTTCCTCCAAATATTCGAAAGTGTCCAACTTTCTTATAGCAATTATTTACTTTAGAAAAAAATACCCCTTTTAACCCTATTTTGGGCATTTGGACTCAGTTCTTCTAGGAGCTCGCTTCTACATAGCGTGATTCAGCAGCTGATTGTCCCCCTGATCGACTGAAACTTGAATTTTTTCAGAAGGTTTTGAACTGAAAAAATTAAATAGCAGCTGATATCGGTCGAAACAAGTTCCGTCTGAACGGGATCTCAGTGAGGAAAAAGCGGACCCCGCTAGACCCAAACGATCTCGAAAAAACATAGATGGCGACACAGGCAAGTGTGGGGTATGATATCGCATAAAATTAGAAATTTCGAGGGAATGGTGGATTAGGGGAAAAAGAGCCGATCAGTATTGTAATTACTGCATTTCCTTTCAAGCATACTCCTAGCCGAGAGGAATAGTTCCTGGTCTCCTCCCTTCCGTAATGCAACTGTACAGAACAGGTATTTTTTGTATTTATTTTTTTGCCAAAGCTGGCGGCGTCCGAACCACAGAGGTAGTGGCCTGACGGGATTAGCCCCGCCTTCGCTCGGTAATTTGCCATCTACCAGTTCAGCGCTTCAAGCGGATTGGTCTGTATGTCTCTCTCAGTGTTGCCAGATTGGCGGATTTTACGCCATATTGGCGATTTTGTCAGAGACTGGCGTAGATATTTTTCCAACTGGCGTGTGGCGTAAAACGTGGCTTTTTCTTTTTTAACTGGCGTATTTTTGGCGTGAAGTAAAAAGCTGACTTTCCTTAGGAAAACCGGACCTTTTTTCTGAAAAAAATCGGCTGTTTTTACGTCGTTTCAATCGTCACTACCTAAGGCCGAACATTTTTTGGGGTTCTGTGTTACACCAAAAATTTTGTCACTGAGTTTTTGGGAGGGGTAAATTTTGCTGCCGAATTTTTGGCATATTTTTATAAGGCCGCGACTTTTTTTTTAAACGATCTAGCAACACTGGTCTCTCGTTACCCTCACTTCGATAGTACAATAGATCCATAAATACTGAACAAAAAAGAGAATGTTTAATTTTTTTAAACTGAAAACTCTGATGAACTCTCGTCGTCAGGGAGGCTCTCGCCTTCTTCAGTTGAAGGCAAATGATTTAACACATGTCCTACCAGTTGTAGGTAAACGTTGATGATGGTGATGATCACCGGGGGACTACTAGGAACTAAACCGCATGGTAGCTTTGAACTGGGATATGGAGAACGGAGGACGGGACCAAAGAAAGGAATTCCTCCCGCTAGGGTTTTTAAAAATCCTTGTACCCATCTATACAGGCCCAGAGCAAAATAACACTACGGAGTAGCGCCAAGACCTATGCTTTCCATGCTTCACAATCGGGCCATACTTGTAGCAGCCCGCTACGCCTGCGGCATTTAAAGCGAGACAAACTTGCGGGTTTAGAAATTTCTAGCAAAGCTACGGTGCGGTCTGCACACATCGAAGAAACACGGGAGGTTGTATATTTTTGTTTGCCTTGTCCAGAGTATGAAGATTGGAGTCAGCGCTGGTGCACGACTGACTGAGTTTCAGCAGGGACGTTCTCTATCGCTAGTAGTGCTAGTATCGCTACTACTCGAGTGTGTGTCACTTTTTTCGAGTCTTGGCTCTACTCCCTAGTATTAAGTTAAGTCTTCACCTTCCGGAATCTGGGTTCCCAGATTTTCCGAGATTTTTTTTTGAATTTCTTCTGCGATACTTAAAAATTCCGGAAATCTGGAAGTTCAAAAGCCCATTTTTTCGGATTATTTTGATATACTTTCGGACCGGTTCATATTCCAGATGCAATTTGCAGAAGACGTCAAAGAATAATCTGGAAGCCAAGATTCCGGAAGTTCCGGGAGGTGAAGACCGGACTTTATTCTGCTCTGTACAGGCCTAATGTGAAGGTTGAACACTACGCCCCTTAACACTAAATGTCTATTTAAAACTGATCCAATTTCTGAAAGAAACGCGGTTGGTGCAAAGAAAGAAGCTCACAGAGCGCCAACCAATCACATTCACGTCTGAGCCAGAAATGAAGGCCTTACCAGAACTGGCGACAACTTCGAGCCTTGTTTAATACTTCATATAAGCTACAACACAGGTGACGGGACTTCAGCCTAGCTGGTAGGAATATATACAGCCCGCCACGATTGGTCAAAACAGGAACACGCCCAAAAGCGGTAACCAATCACATGCTTTAACCTTTTTGTCCATAGTTGCCACACAAGCGAAAAACAAAGCGATATGCCCGATTTTCACACTTAAACACCGGAATGTATCAATTCAGAATAGCCGCTAAGTCCCAATTCATGCTCTAGATGCACTAATAAATAATAACAGACCGGTCGTAGTTATGGCGACTAGTGTTGCTGGTGCTGTTGTAGTTGGCGAGGAGTTGCCTTTTTTTTGGTGAGGATCTGACAAGAAAGTAACAAATACAGATGGAGGAAGGACACTGCACAGACATAAAAATTAAATAGACAAAAGCAGCAAAAATAACGAAACGAAACACCTGATCTAGCATCGGACCTTATCTGTCGAATGTAGGCTACTCTCTCTCCTTACCAAGAAACTTGGAGACAGGTCTGGAGCCAGGGGTTGGTCACCAAGAACCAGGGTGTACGAGTTACTTGCTTACTTCAGGATACTTTGGGTTACATTGGGTCACGAGTCTTGCGCACAAATGGCGTACATCACGCTTGCAATTGTCTCAAAAGTATCCCAAAGTAACCCAAGTATCTCAAAGTATCCCAAAGTAACCCAATGTAACCCAAAGTAACCCAAAGTAACCCAATGTAACCCAAAGTAACCCTATGTAACCCAAAGCAACCCCTCGTGCGCAAGACTTGCGTGGTGACGTTTCAAACTTTTCGTCAGACGAGACGAGGCGCCGAAGTTACTTTTGGTGACCAACCCTGGGTCTGGAGGTCTGGACCGTCTCATTTATCTGTTTCTACCTCGTTCATCACTAAAAGCCTAGTTCCGCCGTAATCCCGTACTTTTAGGTCCTGATCGAGTCGTGCTGTATTTGTCGAACAGGAATACGCTTTATGACTATCTCTCCTTGTCAATGCTAAATCTCCGGGTATCAGCGGAAGAAAGAAAGAGACGGTGTCACAGCTGCTCCCAAAGAGCGCCGTGATTGTTTGACGCAGGATTTGAGTCGTTGAGTTTGAATCATTACGGAAACGTTTATTCCTTCTTCCTGAGGAGCACTGGCGTGTTTTGGACTTAGTCATATAGAGTATACAAATTTGATCTTCAAGGAAGTTAGGAATTTCTCAGTTCTAATCCGAGTATGAGAGTCCAATACAACCGGTAGATGGCGATGCGCCTCGTATATCATTGGAAACCATCTATCAAGTTTAGTTTTCGATTGTGCCTGACAAAGTTTTCTTACGTTCCAAGTGGTTTATTTCCTTTTATGGAACTAATGTATGTATATCTTCAAGTATTTTAACACGTTAAATGTAATGGTCGACGTATTTAGTGCCATGTCGGCGCTACGAGTTAGATCAAGAAAATATCTATCTATCTAAATAATACCCATGGTGGTATATACTGAAACTGCACATCGTGGTGTAACAGGTCATCACAATTCTGACGGTGCAGTATCTGGTCTTTTCTCTACAAGGATCTTTCTCCCAGTGACGAGAAGGGTTCGATCCCACTAAGAACTCATAAATGGTACTGTGAAGCAGAACACCCATCTCCACCTTCTCGCAATCCACGTTGCTCTGAATTTGAAATTCCCGACCCGAACGAGCTCTACCCTCGTACCCAAAACTTCTGCTTTCTCTCGTCTCTACAGTACTTTAGCCCTGTGGCCCTGTGAACGATCGCGTAAAAGGTTTGAGAATAAGCAACCGCTCAGTATTGACGGAACTCGACCGCGGATTTTGGCTCAGGCCCACGTGCTCTTAGGGAGCGAGGGGGGAGGGGAAATAGATTTTAATCATTAAGACTTAATTATACTGCCCTGCACCTAACCTCAAACCACCACAGTTCTTTGAACGGTAGAGCTTCGCCCCCATTTAATACGATACTGAAACACCGGAAGTCGTGATTTGTTGCTGGAAGCAGGTTTTGCATGACTGCTCGGATAAATAGATTTTTTTTTTTTATTATACTTAGTAACTTACATAATTTATTATTGTAACGTAAGACGTTAGAACACTGGTAGTGCTTGTTATTAATTACTCGACACAAACTGTGCCTGACTGCTAGGTTTAAACTTGAATTATTATTGTACATATTTTTGTATTTCCCTACAGGAGTATTAGAACCTTTGTCGCTGGAAAATGTGATTTGAGTAAATTCAGGTAACAAAAATTATCGGCTGCGTACAGCTTCGATTTCGGGAACGAATTAGTGATTGATTGATTACCTGTTCCTTATCACACCCTACCCAGGAGAGAAGAGGAAATCAAGCAAATTTAATTCCGTACCTTTGGCCGTCTTGATGACGATATCAGCTGGCTCGCTAAATCCAATCGCATTATGGGCTCGGATTTCGATCTTGTAATTCGTCTCCGGCTTCAAGTCCTTAAGCTCGTACTCGACTGTTCCTGGGGTGACCTCACGCTTCTGGCTGGGTCCAGCTTCGGTCCAGAAAGATCCGGTGTTGCTCTGACGAACCTGGGAAGAAGAAATTTGTCTTCGTTTGTTCTTGTGGTAAAATTCTCGTTATTGTGTGCGTGTGTCTCTAGGTGTGTTGGTCTGTGTTCAGCTGTTATTGCCTTAAAGGACACCTGAACGATCCTACCATACTTCCATGAACCCCTCAGATCGTCATTCACAGTACCGGTACAGAGAAGAAGAATTTTTTCGCTCCGTGATTTCGGCGCTATCCACTCTTGAAGTTCTAAGTCTCCCTATGGCGATTCGTTACGACCTCCCAAGACAAATTTAGCGCCAATATTTAAACTGTCATTATCGCATGGATGAACGTACGTTGATAACGCATGGATGGATAAACAGCGCATGGATGGATAAACGCATGGACTGTTACGGCGTGGACTGTTACAACATGAACTGTTACGCATGGACTGTTACAACTGTTACGGCGAGCGTTACGATCAAGACAAGTCGGAAAAAAGGCTGAAAACTATAGCACGGTGAAACTTCATCCGATTTTAGTCCGGTTTTCGAGAGATAAATGGTAAGCAGTATGTAAAAGTGGCAATTTGGGGTGTTAGACTTCATTCAGATGACCTTTAAAACTCTTATTTTTATTTAAGTGCAATTTTTGCATACCAATATCATGTCTGACACGATAGGGGAGGAACAGGGTTGAGATCGGCCGTATACTCGCTCTGTGGTAGCACAGTTTTCCGTAAAAGACAATCTGTTTTCGTAAATCGAAACGAAATTTCCGGTTGAATCCGGCATTCGGATGCCGAATCCGCAATAATCCACTGATTATTTTCAACGGGTGGTAACACTTGATATTAACCGGACAGTCAAACCTGAATTTTGTACCGCAGATTCTGGAGATCTGATTTTCACAATGCTAATGCCAAACCCGTAAAATAATGTCGCGGTTACTTGAATCCGATACTCTCATTACAACGTATCCAGTTCTGGCTACTTGTTGGCGCCAAGACTGGAACAAATTTTTCTTTTTTCGGCAAAATATCGTGCCACGGGGTCATCGGGCCAATCACGTCAGAGATCGTGGGTACCACGCTTACTATGCTCGTGAGCAAATAGTTACTATTAGTTACTATTTCGAGACTGTCGGAACGGTCAGCGTACTAATTTTTCACGAGTTTCGAACGCAAATAGTAGCTAATAGTTAATTTTGTCAAAAGGGTGGACCACGCTCATAAAATCCAGTAGTAATTTCAGAGTTACTCTGTCTTGCTGTAACGAAGCTTCCAGAGCTTAGTTTAGAAGCACTTCCGCGCGAACTGCGAAATAATTCATTATTTTACGTTAGAAAACAATATTCACCGGATAGTAGATGATCTGGAATTGGTCGATGGGCATCCCGTTGTCTGGCATGATCTGCCACTGGATGGAGTACTTCTGGGGGTAAACGGAGTTCACAACCCCTCCTGTAGGCGTAGCAAGGATTTTGGGTTTTTCGGGCGCGGCGCGCTTGGGCATGGCATACTGAGTTTGTGCTCCATACGTCGAGTATCCGACCGGATTCCGGGCGAAGAACCGGAAAACGTAGGTGGTCTGTGGTTCCAGGTTTTCCAGAATGTATGGAGAGTCTGAAAGATGATAAAAATTAAAATACGAGGACTCAAAAACCCACGAGGGATTATCCACTCCCCGGCACCTGCTGTACGTTTACTACGTCTTTTACTCTCCGATTTCTGGGGGAAATAAATGAATTGAATTGAATTGTACACCCATTCAAGGCACATGATGGCACCGGCCAAACAAGTGGTGCAGGTCTTAAATTGGGCGATTCGTCTTTCAAACGATTCTAAGATTTCAATGTTCAAACGCGTGGTAACCGGTGCCGACTGGCTCTTGCTGTACACTAAAACTGAGAGTGGGCAGCCCTTTGAAAACCCAGCGACTTCAAGAACAACCAATTAATCAAAACAAAATCGGAACTTCTGAGAGGGCAACCAATGGTATATGACAAGTAGTTGTTTTGTTCATAACTTAGTTATTTTTTATGTTGATTTTAAATCGATTTGTAATTGGATGTTTAGTAAAGCAAGACAGTTTGATTTATGTTCCTTATTTTATCAGCTGCTTGAACGCGTGCCCCATATAACGACGGTTGATGCTGAATTTTATTAAATGGCTCACTTCAAAGTTGTCCTAATTTCCGTTGACTAATTCAAATGTCTCAACCAAGTCGACAATTTCACCAAATTCATATTTTATTGGGTAAGTGTTCCCAGTGTTTGCTTCCCAAGGTAGGGTAATTTTTGTTACTTACCAATTGGCCATTCCTTGTTAGGAGTCTCGCCTACCCAGTCTTCATTTTGCTTTCTGAACTGGACGGCATAGGATGTCAATTCTCTTCCGCCAGTGTTCTGAGGTCCAAAGAACTTGAAGGTGATGGTGGTTGCTAAAAAGGGAGAATGCGTAACAAAATCTACAAACGGAACGACATACAAAATATGCAAAGAAAGGCAAAACGACAAGTAGCGCCTAAGTAACTCGAAGAGTTGACCGCTCGATATTTCGGCGTAGATCTGGTGTCGATTTGTTATCCGATTAGTAGTACCTGGTCAGTGTTGGGTCACTTGGGTCAGCGACGCAGCCCGCACGATCCAGTACCCAGTCCGAGCGTGGCTAAACACGATGCTCGAGAAGTGATCGCAAAAACACCTCAACAAAACACAAACGTTATACCCCTGGTATACCCCAGCACGGGTAGCGTCGGATGGCTCGCCCCCAACCACGCATAAACCCGACGAAGAGAGACACAGGAGATCGGCACCTAAGCTACGCGAACCTTTTAAGCGGCTTTCACATTGACGCGTTGAGCCTTTCAGATTGAGCTAAGCAACCTCTGCGTCGCACTTGCGCTTTGCGAAATTCCACTGAATGGGTTATGCTGCTTTCACACTGACGCGTTTATCTTGCGTAATCTGATGCGTACGCGTCGACGCAACGCAAGAATAGAGCCGCTTTCACATTGACGCGTTTATCTTGCGTAATTTGAGGCGTACGCGTCGACGCAACGCAAGAATAGCGTTGCATCGACGCGTACGCATCAGATTACGCAAGATAAACGCGTCAATGTGAAAGCCAGCAGTACGGTTCGCATGCGGATTTTTTTGCTTTTTTCCCCCGCACTTTTTACTGTTTATGTTCCGCTATTTTTCTCTTTTGTAAATTGAATACTTGAAAACTAGGGTCTACTTTTAACAAACTAACCACGGATTTGGTTGCTTCAAGCCTTTTTCAGGACCGCTGACAGGAAGAATTCACATAACCATTTCTCATTATACAGTAGTGGTATGTTCATTTGAACAGATACTTAAATGTGCACACTGCAGTATTGGGATAAATGGTAGAATAAAGATTCAAAATACTTATTCAGGTGTTTTCAGAGGCCCTTAATTACCTACTCTGAATAGCTCATAGTTGACTTTGGTCACAACAAGTGCATGAAAATGGCGAAGTCTAAAGTCAACAAACGTTCAAAGATGCATACCTCTACTGTACTTCTCGCAAACAACCGTCGACAGCATGATACGCATCGAAGGTGGAGAAACAAGGCAAATACAAAAGTAGGTGAGGTTTCGTTAGGGTCGTTAGAATTTAACGTATGAAATTCGGGTCTCCGAGTTTAAGAATGGATGGAGCGATTACGGAAAGTAGATTGCATTATTATAGTTAAACAGGTATTTTAAGTAAGTAAATCTTATATGTATCCATACCCATATAATTCGAGCGGAGCAAGGCCCTGGCAGGGTTTTTAACGATTACTGAAAGTGGAACGTTACGGGTTTTCGTCATCTTGACATAACCTACGGCGTCGGCATAGGTAAAGATATCAGCATCAGCCCATACAGGCCTAACTGGCGATGCTGATCTCCGATAATCTGCCCTCAGCCACGAAGTACAATGGGCAGTGGGGCTAGCCATCGTGGTGCTTTCGCATACCCTTTCTGTCACCTTCCCCAGATTTCTCCAGGTACCCACTTGAAGCTGGGTAGACTTAAACTTGTCTTACAGGTTACGACACAACCCCCACCACAAACCAAACGGTAGGCAACACCGAGACTCGAACCAGCGACCCTTCGCTAACGAGTTTGGCGTGCTAACCATTCGGCCAGGATAGACAGGAGTCGGTATAGGCTCAATGCGATACAGATTTATGGCCTCAGAAAACCGCCAAAGGGCTGCGCGTTTACCTGTTACGGTCTGGAATGTCGCCTGTGTTGGCGGTTGAGGAACATGTGCTTGCTTGAGCGTGATGGTGTGTTCAGCCTTTCCATGTTTATTTTCGGCCAGGCAGCGGTATTCTCCGTAGATACCATCATCGACGGGGTTAATCTGAAAGTTAGAGATCCCGGTAAAGCCATGTGCGGTAACCATTATACGGAAAGCTTGTGATCATTGAGAAAGCGGTGTATCCACCGAGGCAGCTTGCGGAGTTTGAAGAACAGATCCATATTGTACCAAAGTTCAGAGCTTTAAGTAAACAGCCTGCGGTCTTAAGACCGGAATTTCATTATTAATAGGAAAACAAGCCCAATGCCAGTGTTGTGTCGGTCTCTATGTCAAGCGCTTAACTAACTTAAAGGACACCTGAACAACGAAACCATACTTGAACACACCATGGAGAATGCATTTACAGACATGGCCACGGAGAGCATTCTTCTCATGAGCGTGACGTTTTCAAAATAGGGATGGTCGTTTCTGGAGGTTTGCACATGCAGACTCCAAGACAAAAGGCGCAATTCATTCAAATCTTGTACAGCGCTGGCCGGATCGTATTGGAATGTCTTCTAGATATAGTTTGGGCTTAACTGGTTAAAATTATTCCAGAAGAAGGGTTGACTGGAGACATTTGTTCATTTCTAAAATTGTTCGGTACCGAAATCAGGACAGATGCAAAATGGAGCAAAAATCATAGCTTGGAAACACTATTTCGTATTTGGATTGGGTTTTCTGCAGGCAATGTTAACGGAAGTCATACAGATAGAGAAGATACTTGGTACTATTCATTCAGGTGTCCTTTAAGTACATACCGAAGTTAACATGATCCTCCGGTACCTCCTAGAATTTAACTGCACAAGTGAAGACTCAGAACTAAAATTCCATCCTGCTAAACTTAAGTTCACGTCAGTTGGATATTGCTAAATTCTAAATTACGTCAGTTGCTTAAACCTTAGTCGACGTCAGACCGCTTCCGGCTAGTCGACGTCAGGTTGTGTCACCGGATTTTGTTCGAAAAAAATATGCAGTTGACAAAATTTATCTGGATCCACTTTTTTCTGGTTTTGCTTATCCTGATTAGACTTAGACTTAGGTCCTCCTACGCCTGGAGGCGCTTAAGGCAGCAACAGTGGTTCGCCACGACGACCTGAGCCATCGACCAAAGCTCCTCCATCGAAGACCTCGCCAACTTCGCCTCCTTCTCTAGCGACCTGCCAATAATCATTTGGGTCTCCCTGACATGCGGAGGCCAGGGGGTGTCCAACATCATACGTCATGTGGCAGCCTTCCATCGCCCATTCGCACCATATGCCCCCAATACATCCATCGCCGCTTTCTAATGGCATCGAGGATGGGGTATGATTTGTCATACGATTAATCTCGTCATTCCTTATTCTCTCCGTCCAATGTATATTCAATAAAGATCTTAGATCTTTATCCTGAATGTTTTTCATTAATTTTACATTGCACCAACACCAGCAAAAATTATTCCTCTCCAGGAAAGGGAGTCCTTTTTGATGATGGTGATGACGTCCATGGGGACTCGCGAGAATACGGAGTGAGTCCCCGGGACAAACAAAACGCGGGGACTCCTCACGTGGAGTCCTCGGAGAACGGCGAGAATACGCCTATTGTCCTAAAAGATGGTCAATGGTATCTTGCCAGAGCAACTGTAATGATTCTCCGATGTCTGTTTTTTCCTATCAAAAGCTTTCTTTGGTGAGCCGAAATGAAAAACAAGGGTTCTATTTTATGTATTTATTTTTGAAACCCGATGAAACGCGGGTTCTACTCTACGTCACCCTAAAATCCGGTACTAGATTTAATTGAACCATGTTGGAACCATACCCAAGGTCGGTCCAAGTCTCAATGAGAACCTACATCATTTGATGTATTAATGAGAAAGTTTGAGTGAGCTTCGATTACAAATATCTGCAGCGAATCTGAAATTTACTACAAATATATCTAATTCACGCCGACTTCTTGTTATTACAAAGAAGAAGTCTACTTGGGATTTAAAGGTTTCATCACTATCATCAAGAACTTCCTCTGTTTTAAGTAATTAATACCTCTACGGCGAGCCTGACTAATTCCTTAATTTTCCAGCAAACGGAAATTGCTTTTCTTCCCCAGAAGTCAGACGAGGCAAGGTCAAGCTTATACGTCAGGTGAGACCTAGACCGGGAAATAAATTTAATTTTCCAGCTGATGGCATTAGGAAGTCAACTCTCCGGAGAGCGTTTTCTGCAAAGTGCCCGTTTATACAAGCCTTATTCGTCCAAAAGGCCATCGAAAGTGCTTTCGGAGAAAACACGTCTAAAAAAATACTAGTTAAAACTTAAAGCACACCTAGCACTATTTACTGTTTATATTCCAATATTCAAAAGTTTTTGAACACAGTGAAACTAGACTCTGCTTTTAACAAATTACCTACGGCTTTGGCTGTGTTGTTAATCTACAGCCATTTTCGGAGTGAGTAACCTCTGGATGCAACCACTCACAAGGAAACAAGGCCAAACATTTCAATGGGATCCCAAAAAGGTAATATTTATTGGACTTCTTGGTCCAGACAATTGGATTTTACAGATTTCTTAGTCTTCGCCAGACCCCTTTAACATTCTGCTATTTATCCATAACCCACCGCTTGAATATGTAAGAAATATAATGTTACCGTTTTGGTTTTTTTTGGCAACTTGCGGCCAAACAACTAATCAGATGAGAAAACATCTGATGATGAGTAGCGCCAAGGCTTTCCATGCTTCGCAAACGGGCCATACTCGTGACGCCGTACATTACGATTATGGCATTTAAAGCAAGACAAACTTGCGGGCTTATAAATTTCTAGCAAAGCTAAGATGCGGTCTCCAAACATCCTGGAAACAGGGAAGGTTTTAACCTTTTGTTGCTGTGTTCAGAATATGAAGTTATCGAAGCCAGCGCTGGTGCACGACTGATTGAGTTTCAGTAGGAACGTTCTCTATCGCTAGTGGAGCTAGCGTTGCTGCTATTCGAGTGTGTACCATTTTTTTCAAGCCATTACGCCAGTGAACGATTAAAACAGGGCAACCGTGTTCACTGGGACATTCATTCCCGAACCAGTAACAAAGATAAGAAATATCACACTATTACCCGTAGGGAAAAAAACGGCCTGGAATCCAGACGAAGCCTGGATTCCGGGCATTTTGCCTGGAAATCCAGGCATTTTGCCCGGATTTCCGGGCTGCAGCACGGAGTTAAACTTCTTACCTGGATTTCCGGACAAGTTTTCTCTGGAAATCCAGGTAATGAAGTTTCTTTCCTGGAATTCCAGGGTAGTATTCCGAAATTCCAGACACTTGGTTGGAATTCCAGACACTTGGTTGGAATTCCAGACACTTGGTTGGAATTCCAGACAGGTCCGAGTTTAGATTTGGTAAGGGCCCGGAATTCCGGGCAGTCGGTTGAAATTCCAGACAAACTTGGATATTTCAACGCCGCCTCTTCTCGAATTCCAGGGTAACAGTCATATGTTCAAGTAACTTACTTGAAATTCCAGACAGGCCTGGATTTTGCGCTTCCTCGTCTGGAAATCTAGGGAATACGTGCAGAAAGTCTGGTTTGACGAGAAGAAAGCCAGGATTTCAGTATATTAGTTGGATTTTAAAGTGTAGCGGAAAAATTAAGAAAATACCCTTATCAACATTTTCAAAAGTATCTGAGGAAAATCATCCGAAGAAATTTTCTGCCGAGCAAGATTTCATTAAAATGTCTCGCTTTCAGTGCTCGCTTACATCTCTTACGAAAGTATTCGGGTCTAAAAAATAGTTCTCTCCAGCGCGAGAGCACAGAAACTGAAGTAAACTTTGAAAAAAAGAAAACAGCAAAAAGAAAAAAAATATTTACAGAAAGAGGAGTCGAATCTTGGTTAGCACCTAATTTGTTAAAAGTAAGACAGTGTCGCATACAAATTTATATCGCTACATCGGATCAACATGAGTAAAACACTAAAAAAAATACTATGACAGTAAATTTGCCAACAAAATATCTTTTTAGAAAGTGTTCGGGCCCGATCTTGAACGGGGAGAAGATGCGAGTTTGCACACAAAATTCTAAACAAATCTTGAGTCAAGTTGGACTTCCGGAACCTTGATACGATGTTAATCGAAGAAAAAACTACGAAAACCACTAGTAACGTAGAATGCAGGAATGCTCCGGCATTATTTCTCGAAATCTGGATTTGCAGGTTATCTTTAACATGCTTCTGCAAGGCTCCGACTTACATGATCATTCGAAAGTTTTCTTGCCGGACTAACTTAGCTTTGGTTTCTCGTTCAAGTTCGGCTTTGAATCAGTCATAAACTGAAAGCCTAGGGTAAAGAAACTGTAAAGGAGGTAAAGCCCGCAACTTTTCTAGTGAATAGGAAAACCTGGTGTTTTTATTTTTTGGCAATTTGTGTATACGCAAACACGTAATATTTGTAAACAAAAATGATACGAAATAAACCAAAAAAATTTCTTGTTTTTATCAAAAGAATTTCCGATTTAGAATATATGTTTTATAATTTTTCTTTGAAGAGAAAAGAGATTTTAGAGATCCGATGGGACGTTTTCAAGAAAGCCGGGGTAACCCAGTGTTGCCAGGTGAATTTTGGAGGTTTTTGACATTTTTTCTCCGAAAGTGACACTTTTTTTCCGAAGGACACTTTTTAGGTCAGAAAAGCACTTTTTCATTTACATTACTAAAGCGACGGATTACCAACCCCTAAAACATGTACTTATAAAAAATAGTTTGGCCTCAAATAAAACTCATTTCCAATTAAATTTTGTTAAAAAATCTTGATGTAACAGTTAAAAAATGTTTCAAAACATCGTGACAAATTCAGTAGTTCCCAATTGTTCGCATTTTGCGCGTTGTGCAATGGAATGTACAAAAAAAACGATTTGTCAAAAAGTACCTTTTTGTCAGCAATTGTGAGTCCAGCTGCTGGCAACGCTGTCGCAATACCAACGACAAAATGACAAATTCAAATGCGCTGACTGGCATGGCTTACTAAAGGCTAAAGGAAGGAATTGTGGAGTGTTTACATAATCTGTCGTGGATCTTCTTGTGATTCATATCACATTGCTGCTGCATGAAGGTGATGTAAAAATGTAAGTATAAAATCTTCTAGTTAGGCCTACTTGTTTCTTACAGGAGAGGTATGCTTTTTTAATAATTGGTCGCATCCGTCGCATCTCAGTTCTGAATGTTTCACTAATTTGTTTTGTTTACAGTCAAATTTAAAAAGAAATAACAAACATAACATCAGCTAACAGCCAACTGTTTCAGCTTATCTTTACCATTATTAACAACTTTTTTTTAGTTCTTCCTTTTTCTAGATTTTTGCTGACTTCAATAATCCCGTACTTCTTTTTCCATTGGTGATCTCTTTAATTAGTTGTGTTTTTTGCCTTCATCCAGTTAACCAACCTACAAGATTTCCCACTATAAGTCGTTTTCTTCCTTCGGTTAACCGACCTAAGACTAAGTTCTTATAAGCCGTTTTTTTGCTCTGTTCGCCGGTCGGTTAACCAACCTGTGGACTGAGGTGGGAGGTCCATCCAACCGACCTACGCTCCTGGCACGGCGCGAAATTCAAAATTTTCATTGGAGAGATAGGCGCCGGCGACGGGATGATGCCATGTTTTCTTATAGGCCGTTTTTTAGAGCTCAGACGAACCGACCAGCGAGACGAAAAAACGGTCAATAGTGACAAATAGGTCGGTTAACCAATCTACTGTACTTGTGACTACTTGGTAAAATTGTAGGCAACAAGTCTACCACTAACCATCGTTTTCATACATTATACCAAAAATATAGGTTCTGACTCTGGGCCCCAACCTACTCAACTACAAACCTACTCAAAGTCAAACTCAACTGTACAGTAGAGGTATGCCTATTTTTTAGCACCTCCAGAAATTCTCCATACCTCTGTTTTGTTTGTTGTGCTTATTCAGACAGTCAAAACAGTAGAATAACAAAATTGATACCAGTTAAGAGGTAAATATTTGAGCAATATGTTTGAAACCAATATAATGCTGGATCAACATATACTTCTCACATTTAAACTTCCTTCTTTTACATTTGATGGTTCGGAAAAGCTAGTGGCAAGGTGATATAATAATTTGTACTTGACAAAGCAAAACGGATAAGTCAGCTACATTTTATTGGAGCTATATTTGGGCCCTTCTTGGCAAGGGTCCTCATCAGGCTCAGGCCGCTCAAGTAATTTGCCAAGAAGGGCCGAAATACAGCTCCAATAAAATGTAGCTGACGTATCCATTTTGCTTTGTCAAATGTGATTCGCAGTCAGCTTGGGTTGAAAGAATATTTAATACACTTTGGATAATCAATTAGTTTCAGTGCTTCCCTATCTACCAGGGGCCAAAAAAATCGAACCAATTGTCTGCATTGCATCAGCGACAGTATTTTTTCTTATTTTGTGTGGGTGGGTGTGGCTGATAGAACGCTTGTTACCTCAAAAGAAGAAACTGCAGAAGCAATGGAAATTATTCTTGTAATTTGGCCATACAGGAAATCAGTATGTGAATTAAACATTTTCAGCAAATATTTTGCTGTTCAAGTTGCCTGGCATGAGATTTAATGTTTTTAGTGGTAATAACATTCAAATTAGCATAGCTTTTCTGTGTGAACGAGTCATGAATGGGTTGGGTGGTGTTCAAGGTTGTCTTGTATAGTGAGCTGAGCTCGAATCATCAATATTTTATTCAGTTACAGTAATCAACATTTAGCATATTGTTTCTAGCATCATGCATAACATATTTGGATCCTAACATATTTAGCAGTTATCGTTGGTTGTTTAAAAATAAGAGATTTGTTCGACTGTGTGATGCCGAGTAAAATCTGCAAAACCTGAAAGAAACAGAAGGAAAATTAGAAAAAAAAAATTCAAAATAAGGCTTAGCCTAGGCTATTACACACAGTAGGCCCTAAACCAAAAACTAATCATTTTTTTTTCATAACAAATCTTGCAGACAGTCGCCTGCCTGTTATGGGTCCTAGTTTTCCCTTGATGAATAAATAAACATGCCCCTACTGTATATAAACCTCCAGTTTTCTGGCTTATTTCTGGGTGCGGTTCGAAACCTGCAGATTCATGTTCTGGATAACTACTTAAGCATGGTCACACAGATATTCTAAGTGGGTTCCTGCAATTTAAGTATGCTATAGTCTACTATATTATTATCTATTCAAACAATAACTTAAAAGATTAAGTCTGGGCTGGAATTAATTGGGGCGTACAATCCTTTAGACCAAAGGCTCCAGTCTGCTGAACTGAATTCAGAGTGTGTGAAGCCTCTAGAGAAGAGGGGGTCGAAAAGAAGTTTCAGTCCTAGAGATTTTAGTAAATCTGTAATGCTTTTTGTTCACCAAAATGGTGGTTACTTTAGGGTAAGCACTTGTTATTCAGATTCGGGTTTCAGAGTTCTAATAAGAATGGGAAATTATATTTGTCTCTGCTTTTCTGCTAAACCCTCCTGTTGTAGGGATCCTTTCCAAAGTGTTGAAACTCCCTCTTGAAGTTGAGGGGGGGGGGAGGGCAGCCCAGTTTCCTTGAAATTTTTCCAGTGTATTGAATTTGGGTAAAATTTATGGTAGGTTATAACTTGACCAGAGCTGGACATAGGAAGATGAAATTCCTCGTACTTGAAGATCCTGCAGCTGGAAAATTACTTTTAAAGTTGCACCTCCCCCGGACCCACCCCGTTCATGGGTAACTGGGCCCAGATTGCCCCAGAGTAAAATTCGTGACGAGTGACAGGAATCAACAGATATCAAGCTGAAACTTGGTAGGCTTTTGAGTATTGGGGTCTCATTGACCCTTTTGGGGATCTCATAAACCCCACTCCCACTTGGTTCATAGGCAATTGGGCCCTGATTGCCAATTTTTTAATGTCTTTACATGAGAATAACTGGACCTTAGGGTTGGGAATATACATGTGGAGTTGAACTAACCTCCATGCTCATGGGCAAGTGGGCCCAGATTGCCCATGAGTTAAGTTTTTGACCCGTGACTGGAGTCAAACTCTAGGCTGGTATAGCCTACTTGTGGATATATAGGCCTAGACACGCATTTTGATGGGTCCCGACCCATCCCGTTAACGGGCAGCCCGTTAACGGGCAGCTGAGCCCAGATTTCCTGTTAGTTAAATTCTTCTGTGACAGGTCTTAAGTTCAAGTTTTGTATACTTGGCGAGCTTTATGTAGGGGAGAGGGGGGCAGGTCCGTCATAGGGGCAGGTCCGGACATTTGCTCTATAAACCTCAGTACTGAAATTTAAATTACGCAAAATTGTTTTTCAGAGCTGTTACACATATACGCTTCTTCTGTTAAAAATTCCCGCAGTTGCCCTCTTGCAATCATAGTCATGGGGTTGGCACCTCATTTTGGTAGTTCCAAAGCAACTTACATCGTCGGTGATTTTTATTTAAGTAGTTTAAGATTAGCTCTACCATGTCAAAAACGAATATCTACAATTGCTATAAGAGGTTGAGAGTTATAATTTTTTTTGTGTGAAAACAGCACCAGGGCCAGGTCCGGACAAAAACACTTGGGGCAGGTTCGGACAACAATTGCAAGAGAAGTTGAAGGGAAAAAAAAGAAAAATAATGAAAGAAGAGGAAATCGAACCAGGGAAGAAAAAAAGTCACCAGAAAGGCTCAGAAAGTATTTACGACCCATTTCGGAAGAAAACAGGTCATATTCAGACCTAGCGGTAACAGTATATCCGGATGATAATGACAGATGTTGATAAAGTGACGGTACGCAGGTTACAGTTTTTCCAAACGGAAGCAACAAACGAAAATGAACTGAGGCAACGAAAGCGAATGAAAAAACGTGTATATAGTCCTTCCTGGGTTAAAAATAATTGTATGTCCGGAGCTGCCCCCGCCATGTCCGAACCTGCCCCCAGTCTGGGGGCAGGTCCGGACGAAAGTAGTTAACAGGAAAATAGAATTTGCAAAGAAATTGTTATAGGTAACAAGATTCTACAAAGTAACAATAGCAGCTAAGGGATGATTCTAGACATTCAGAAAAAAATGGTAGCAACAGAACCTAAAACAAAATCTTGGTATGCAAAAAAGCAAAAACGTAACGAACCTGCCCCCCTCTCCCCTATAGATGTGGATTTTAGTGTGACAGCAACAAAACCACCACGCGACGTGCTAATCCTTAATGAAAAGTTTCGATTAAAAGTGGGATGGGTTTCAAATTTAGTTATTTTAATACTTGTTTAGTTATTGGGGGATGTGAAATGACTTGGTTCTAATGCTGATTATGTATTAAAACATTTTACTTTCACACTCCACGTTTGAGCGCTTGCGCACTTGTTATCGCTTGGGAAAAAGGTAACTTGGATCGATCATTGAAATGGGTGTTTTATTTAGGTAATCCTGCTCAATGCGAAGGCAGCTTGGTGTAAGGGATCCAGCGTTTTGCAGATGCTTCCAATGCAGCATGAGAAGAGAACACAATGTCATGTTCGTGACCGACTGAGATTCAAGACACCGATTGTGTGGCATTATCAGCACTGATCGGTATCTATTGTTTCACCTTGTACATAAATCTATTCAAGGTGTAATGTTTTTTTTGCCGACTGCCTTTTGATTGTTATTTGTTCATCTTACGCAATAAATCAACATTAATTCTTTCATGTGTACAATTGGATTTATGCGTGCTATTGGTTAAATATGAAGAAAGTCGTTTCTCAGAAAAGTGGTTTTCTCAGAAATCCAGAAAACGTTTAATTTCGTGCCATGGAAGTAAATTGTTACAGACTCTCTAAAGTAATTGTACGATCAGAAAACGTTGTGGAACAAATAAGTTGTGTTTATATAATTACAAGGAGAGCGAACTCCTAGGTATATATCCTTCCACTTGAAAGCAAGGTGTCAACATATCAGTCATGTTTCTGGACAGTTGTAAAACATGTCTGGAATCCAGAACAGACGAGTAGTCTGGAATCCCGAATAAACGGGTAGTCTGGAATCCCGGATCTCGAAATTTGGCACCTGGAATCCAGACTAAGCCTGGAATTCAGCCCGGAATTCTAGTCTGGAAATTTGGAACCTGGAATCCAGACGAAGCCTGGAATTCAGCCCGGAATCCTAGTCTGGAAATTTGGAACCTGGAATCCGGACAAAGCCTGGAATTCAGCCCGGAATTCTAGTCTGGAAATTTGGAACCTGGAATCCGGACGAAGCCTGGAATCCAGCCTGGAACCCTAGTCTGGAAATTTGGAACCTGGAATCCAGACGAAGCCTGGAATTCCAGAACAGAACATCCCGGAATTCCGGACTGTTTTAGCCTGGAATCCCATTCAGAAAGGTGCCCGGAATTCCAGACTCAGCCTGGAATCCAGGTTCCAAATTTCCAGATGCCTGGATTCCAGGCCGATTTTTTCCCTACGGGTAGGTGGCCATGGTAGAAGAGATTCCTTATTCTGGAAGATTTAATGTTCATCTTATGCATCTTCCATTGTTTTAAATTATACTACGCGTCATTATCTGAACAAAGAAAGGAGAACAAATGTAATAACAAAATTAAAGCCTTTCCGGAAAATCGTTTCCCATGGCTTATAAACAAAAATCCTAGAAAAAAAAAATCCGAATAAAAATAAACTTGCAAAGCAAAGAATCGAAGATTGTGGGAAACAAAATTTTTGGTTTTATTTTTCTAAGAAGTAATGAAATTTCGATGGAAAATGAGCCACGCCATTCGAGTGATTACTTTTTATGGCACTTGCAGCTTCGCTCAAGTGCCATATACCGATCACCTTTCGGTCGGTCGGTCGGTCGGTCGGTCTGTCTGTCCACTCATCTCGAGTTAGGGCACTTCCAGATGGGCTAGGACGATGAAACTTGGCAGGCATATCAGGGACCCGACCAAACTAACTTGCAAATAGTCACTTCCCCGATCCGACCACCGTGGAGGGAGTAGAGGGCGAGGGAATCCTGAGAATTTAGTAGTTTTTGTAAAACCCCTGCCCCTTTCTTCATACTAGGAGCTCTGCGCGTAGGGTGACGTCACTCTTTGCATCGGATCACTCCGTTAACATCGGAAAGAGCTAGTGCATCCGAGGGTCAAAGGGGTTTGTATATGTGGTTCAGTGCGGGGGAATATGGAAAATTGAGTGTTGTGTAACTTTCGAACGGGTGATCGGATTGGGATGAAACTTAATACCTGAATGAATGACATATCTTTGATGTCCCATTTGAAGTCCGAACCGGATTCTACGGCTATGGGGGAGTTGGGGGGGGGGAAGACCGGAAATCTCGAGAAACGGTTATAATGGAGGGATCGGAGTAAAACTTGCTGGGAAGAACAAGAATCTGCTCCAGATAAATCGTTTACACATTTGGACTGGACCCGGACACTTGGGGGGGGGGGGGGGAGGTGGACGGAGTTTCCCGGAATTCTGGTGATGACGATTTCTGGGATTTTCACGACGAAACTTGGGAGGCGTATCAGGAACCCGATCAAACTGACTTGTAAATAAAAATTCACTCGATCCGATAGTCGTGGGGGGATCGGAGGGAGGGGGAATCCGGAATATTTAGCCATGCGTAACTTTGGAACGAGTGATTGGATTCGAGTGAAATTTAATAACTGAACAGAGGGCATGTCTGTGGTGATCTTTTTCATGTCCGGACCGGATCCGACAACAATTGGGGGGGGGGGGAGAATACGTGACCGGATTGGACTGGAGAGATCGGGATGGAACTTTGTGGGAATAACAAACAAGTCCAAAACCGAACCGGATTGGTTCCGGCGACTGTGGGGGGAGTTTGAGGGGCGGGTCCGGAATTCCGGTGAGTGCGAGTTAAGGTACTTCCCGATGTGCTAGGACGATGTAATTTGGCTGGAATATTAGAAATTCGACAAGATTGGGTTAGAAATCGCCACTTGTCAAATCCGACCATTCCTTAAAGTACCAATCATGACCGCAAATTAAGAAAAATACTTTTAAGCAAAATATACATTTCCATGATCCCCATGAGCCCATTATCATTTTTGCCTCAAGGGTTTTGCTTACAAATGAAGTTCTATCTCCCTTAAAGTGTGCATCTTAACCGCAAGGTCGAAAAGTACTTTTTATCAAACGATACATCTCAACCCACCATCATTTGTGCCACAAGGGTCTTGCAAGTGCCATATGAGCTTACAGCTCTTGTTTTTGTAATTTTTAGCACGAAAGAAAGACAAATCGTAAAAAAAAATTTAAAAAGAAAACAAAACCGAAAATCCACTAAAGCTAACCTAACTTATGCTGTACAGGAAAGTGGACGTTCCAAAAAATCGTAAAACTCACCAGAATTGTGCTTTCACCATCTCCATTGTAGATCTTGTATCGCGAATCGTTCTCAATAATTGCATTGTATCGGCTATTCCACCAGTTGATTGTTGCATTCGGGATGGAGGAAGCACGGCAGGTCAAGTTCACGGGTCTTTGGTCCCAGGTCCAGGTCTCCTTCATTGGGGTATCGTCAAAATTCGGTCGGAACTCGACAGTGATGTGTCCCATACGCTCGATGACGCCAGCTACAAGATCGGTTGTTTTAAAGTTTAACCCAATAGGGCTTAGATCCAAAGGTCTAGTGACACATCACTTATTCGCTTTCACTTAAATAGGCCTGAAAATCGGATAAAAATGCGTTCTCCGCCTGTCAGCTATTCACAAATAATCGATTTCATCGAATTAACTTTTTCTTTCGGATTTGTGGTACCTCTATGCGCCTGTCCTTCTATGCTTACAATTTTTACCTGCTACAATGGTAAGCCATTTCCGAAAATTAAAACTAAAAATGGCAGATTCATTGTAAGACATATCTGAACATCATTTTCCTACTTTCTGCAGCCTTGACTTTTCCGCGCTTGGCGTCTTCAATCCTGGAAATGCATACTTTTTTAAATTCAAATTCTCCGCGTCTTGATGAATTTTGGGTTGTCGTGAAGGCAGCGCACCTTCTGAACGTTATTACTAGAGCCTCGGGTGAAAAAGTTCAAAATCCCTTAGATTGGTCAAAATATTTCAGTGTATCCAAATATCAGAAGCAAACATAAGCTCTCTTTTCAGTTAAACTTTAAATTTCATCTAAACAGACTAAGCATCCTAAATCACAGTGACTGTTTCACAATCTTTGAAAATATCACGATTCCATTACTTGTCTTTTCTCGCAACGCAGGGGGCATTTGTCGTGTGCTTCTTAAGTTTTCAGACAGTTTTATCCCAGAATTTGTTTCAGATCGTTTCCCGTATCGTGAACGCCTTACCAAAGCTGAACCTTCTCCGGGCGGCAAATTGCCTGTTCTTTTCTTCTAAAAGTCAGACCTTTCTGGCACCAGTCAGAACAACTCTCTAGACTTTATCTCCCATCAGTTCAGCTTTAAAGGACACCTGAACGATCCTACCATACTTCCATGAACCCCTCAGATCGTCCTTCACAGTACCGGTACAGAGAAGACGAATTTTTTCGCTCCGTGATTTCGGCGCTATCCACTGTTGAAGTTCTAAGTCTCTCTATGGCGATTCGTTACGACCTCCCAAGACAAATTTAGCGCCAATATTTAAACTGTCATTGTCGCATGGATAAACGTACGTTGATAACGCATGGATGGATAAACAGCGCAAGGATGGATAAACGCATGGACTGTTACGGCGTGGACTGTTATAACATGAACTGTTACGCATGGAACTGTTACGCAGTCGGGTCGTTCGTCGTTCTTCCAAAGCAAGAATTACGCATTATATGACGTAATTGCAGCCTATTGTGCAATAATAACAACAAAGTAGCAGTTTTTTGTGGTGCAGCAGTCACGGAGAGAACAGCTAAGCGCCGCGTCAGTGATAGATTCTGTCCCCGCCCACTGATGGAAAGGATGTTTGCAATCGGTGAAATAGTGTTTTGCAGATTTACACACTACAAAAGTTGGTCCGTGAAGGTACTAAAAGTTATACCCATTAAGGACGGTCAAGTAAAGTACCAGGTACTCTGCTACGGAGGTAAAAACGAACTCTCAATTGTTACTGCCGGGTCTCTAATAGAATACGATGCTGGTTATGAAGTGGCCAAAACCGACAAACGGCCCGCAGTGGCAAAAGCACTAAAGGAAATGCTTCAAAATCCGGATCTTGGTGGAACTGTCTCGAGTAACGCAACTTCGCTTCGAGAATCGATTGATCAAATAGCGCTCAAAATAACGTCCGATCAAGCCAATATTAGTGCAACAGTTTCTGCTGAAATCACGAAACAAGTTGAAAAACTAAAGGACTGTATGCCAGGAATTACGACTTCTCAAATTGAACAAATCACTCAAGCTGTCCACGACAGTTTGAAGATCGAATACGACATGAAGTTCGAACTGTACTACTGCGAATCGAAAAAATGATCTCGACCTATGAAAAATCAGTAAATTCGCTATGGTGTGAGATCGACTCTTTGAAACAGGAAGCGAAGGCAACAAAGCTGGTCATGCATGGCGTGAAAGACGTTTCAGCCTCACAAACGGCGGCATCAAATCTGTTGAACATTATGAAACAAAAGCTGGAAATAAGTGACCTCAGCATATCCGATATAAGTGATGTTCGAAAGATTGGCAACGAGACAGAGGAGAGAGGGGCATCTTTTGAGGTGAGCTTCAAAACGGTTCTGTTGGCAAAACAAGTGCTGGGTGCAAGAAAAAAATTAAAAGGAACAGGTCTCTTCATTTCTGAGTCTTTGACTAAAGCAAGGCTAGACCTCCTCAATGCTACCAAGGACAAAGTTGGAAATCGGAATGTTTGGACAGTAGACGGAAAAATCATGACCAAAATCGGGTCAACTACAAAACGAATTACGAACGTCGATGATGTAATTGCATTGCCCGATCCTTCTCATCCAGTTGTGTAACAAGACAAGGACCAATCGCAATCGATCAGTGATTATTTATTCGGTCATTTAGTGTGTTATACAGATGAATCGACTAGAACAGTTTGAAAAAAATCCCCTTTGCCTGGATTCTCTGATTAACTCAACGTTAGCTGAAGACGACAAAGAACAGAGTGAATTATTGGTAGATAGTATATCATGCAGATATGTAAGTGAATGCTCGAAAAAGGTACATAAGTCGGACTTGAGGGTTGGTCACTTAAATTGTCAGTCATTGCAGACAGCATATGATGAAATATCGGAAGTTGTTAGTAGAAATAATCAAATTGATGTTCTAGCGCTGACAGAAACGTTCCTTACAGAGAATATGGATACAAAAATGCTAGATATTACGGGTTTCTCGTTGGAAGTATTAAACCGTGAAAAGCTAAGGAAAGGTGGTCTAGCGTATTATGTGCGAAAAGGACTTGATTATTCGCTAATACCTGATTTTAATGTTCGTGTTGAAGGAATATTTGAGTCATTTTGTCTCAAGATAAAAGAAAATCATCAGGAAATTTTAATAGCGTTGGTATATCACAGCCCGTCAGGTGATACGGAAATATTTATGGATGAGCTAGAAAAACTGCTGTCAAAGTTGAAGTGTCATCGGTACCCGGTAATAATGCTAGGCGATTTTAATATGGATCTACTATCGTTACAAAATAACAAGAATCTGTTATTTCTTCAAAACTGTATGTCATATGGGTACCTGCCTATAGTACGAATACCCACTAGGGTAACCCCAACGACCGCGACTCTGATTGATAATATATTTGTATCTCACCAGAATATTGTTAGAAGGTCAGTAGAAGTGCTATTATTTCAAACATCTGATCATTTTGCTACTTTCACTGATGTATTGATGGGTAAAAGTAAGATAAAATCAGAACCCAAATACAGGCTTAATCGTCGAGATGAGTCAGAAAAAAATATTGCAGATCTAGTATTAAGTTTAAAATGTATTCAGTGGGATGAATTTTTTCAAGCCCACGTTGATCCAGATTCAGCGTATTCAGCGTTTATTGATTTAATTACTAGCAGTTATAATTGCCATTGTCCTGTGATGAAAGAGCCACAGCGTAAGCATTTGCCCAGAAAACCATGGATGACACAGGGACTTCTCGTTTCTGTTAACAACCGCAAAACTCTTTATAAACATTATAAAAATGATCCGACAGAAGAGAATTTTCACCGGTTTAAAGAATATAGAAACAAGTTAAACCAGCTAAAAAGAAATGCAAAGGAAACATATTTTCAAAATAGTTTTAAAAATGCGAACGGGAACCCCAGGAAAACTTGGCAGATAATTAATTCGGTCATTGATCCAAATAAATCAGAAAAAAAACTTCATATAAAAGAACTGATTAGTGAAAAAAATTCAGTAAAATCGCCGGAAGAAATTTCGAGTCTTCTTGGTTCATTTTTTGTAAATATGGGACAAAAAATAAAAGATAAACTGTCGAATGCTAAATCAAAAAGAACACTAATTACAAAGGTAACATCTCAAAAACTAAAGAAACAACAGACAATGGCGGAAATGCAGAAATTCCCATCTGTTACATGTGATGAAGTAAAAAAATGCATTTGTGAAATTAAAGGAACAAGGTCAACGGGCCTAGATGGACTTTCTTTGCAACTAATAAAAAAAATACAACCAGCAATCATTGAGCCTCTTGCAGTCCTTATAAACAGAAGCCTTGATGAAGGTATTTTCCCTACTAAACTAAAGGAATCCAAATTAATCCCACTTTTTAAAGGAGGAGACCCAACAGTAATTGACAATTATCGACCAATCAGCTTACTTCCAATTTTTTCGAAAATATACGAAAAACTTGCTGCAAAAAGACTGTATGAATATTTTGAAGCTAATAAAATTCTTTCTGATAAACAATATGGATTTCGGAAAAACAGATCAACTGAACTCGCAATTACGGATCTTATAATGAATATAAAAGCAGCGCAAGATGATGGTTTATATTCCCTGGCGATTTTTTTGGATTTAACAAAAGCGTTTGACTGTGTTGATTTTGACATCCTTCTTGGAACATTAGAAGGATATGGGATAAAGTCGACGGTTCTTGAATGGATTCGGTCATATTTAACAAACAGACGTTGTAAAATACTTGCTAATGGCATCATATCAGATTCATTCGATATAACTTGTGGGGTGCCCCAGGGAT
Organism: Branchinecta lindahli; assembly: GCA_023053555.1. NCBI lineage: Eukaryota > Metazoa > Arthropoda > Branchiopoda > Anostraca > Branchinectidae > Branchinecta > Branchinecta lindahli. The sequence continues at coordinate 8,677,328 of JAKZAO010000005.1, read as the reverse complement.
CGGTCCTTGGACCATTACTTTTTTTAATTTATGTGAATGAACTTTCGGCTGATATCCCCTTTGCCTATATAATAAATTTTGCGGATGATACTGTATTATTTCTCACGCATAAAAACCGTGAGCAACTAATTACAAACGCTGAAGTTTGCCTACGGGCAACAACTGAATTCCTTGAAGAACGGTTGCTTTCCCTTAATACAAAAAAGACGAAGTATATCATTTTTAAATATGGAAATGACCGAGTCTACGATAGTAAGATAAATACGGCCGACCACGAAGAAATTGAACGAGTAGACCACATTAAATATTTAGGCATAATAATTGATGAAAAGCTGGATTGGGCAATTCACATTAAATTTCTTTGTATGAAGCTGTCAAGAGCTGTTGGTGTTCTCCATAGACTGAAATTATTTTCCCCCATAAAATTTTACTGATCCTGTATTTCAGTCTATTCCACTCTTATCTTTTATATGGAACAAGCATTTGGGCTTCAAATTATAAGTCAGAATGGAAGCAAGTCCAAATTCTTCAGAATAAATCTATACGTGCTATTTGCAAGCTTGAGCCTCGTCAAAGTGTGAAGCCGTTATTAATAAAACTTAAAATATTAAATGTGGCTCGACTTCGGGAACAAAAAATTGCCGAAACTTTATACAAAGTAAGCACAAATACTGCACCTGAGTCGTTTATGTCGGTTTTTCGACGGAATGATGAAATTCACCAACATGGTACTCGACATGCATCGGAACTAGTTACAGAAAGGAGACGTCTCACGTCATCTGGTTTTTCAATCAAATTTACCGGTCCAAAAATATGGAATTATCTTCCAAATGCTTTGAAAAATGCTAATAGTATACCAGAATTCAAAAATAAGATTAAAAGTTTCTTATTGGAAAATATTGATCTAGATCCGAACTTTTTCTACCGATAGTTGTTTTATATATTTTGTTTGATTGATATACGTCTGTTTTCTCTACTTTTCCCTTTTTCTTCTTTTCTTTTTTCTTTTCTTTTTCCTTGTATTTCTTTTCCTGAAAAATGAATGAATACTGTCACCCGTTACGGGCAGTGCTCTCTTAGGGTGTAGTTAGTTCACAGTGTATTATTTAATTTTGTTAATAAAGAAACTGAACTGAACTGACTGTTACAACTGTTACGGCTAGTGTTACGATCAAGACAAGTCGGAAAAAAGGCTGAAAATTATAGCACGGTGAAACTTCATCCGATTTTAGTCCGGTTTTCGAGAGATAAATGGTAAGCAGTATGTAAAAGTGGCAATTTAGGGTGTAGACTTCATTCAGATGACCTTTAAGTCGGATTTGTATCCATCTTAACTGCAATACTCTAATTTTTTTCGTGTAAGGTTCTTTTCGAGGCGGATCAGGTTCCCACTAACTTCTTGCAAAGAGCTCATAGGTCACGAATACACGTTATTCAAGTTTGACGACTATGTTTGATATATTTCGAACACGCTGCAGTTCTGAAGGAGTCACATAGGTTATTATACTGGAACGGAGACCGTATGCATTGCGACTTGTGCATAAACTCTGTTGCCTCATTACCCTTTCCGTATTCCGAAATCTAGGGGGGGGGGGGGCAGCGCATCATAATCTCGGAGGAAAACTCAGAGATGAAGTCTGGCCTTTGACCTTATCCGTCATCCGTCATTAACTTTGGAGATTCCTGTCTCTCGGAAAAGTGGTTCCTTTATTCTCTGCTAGGTCAGATATTCGAAAGCGTGACGTGAGTTTAGACTAAGATCGACGTTAACGAGGAGAATGGATGTTCGCCCCCCCCTCCCCGAAACCAACATAACTAATAGTTTTGTGTTGGCTTTAACCTATGCCTTTTTTGTACTTTTTTAGTCCGAACCGTGGGCAAACCCCCTCAAAATAAATTCCGCGGGCTAACACCCCCAAATAAATTCCTGGATACGGGCCTGCAACACACTATCAGGAAATACGGCTTTCCCATCTCAAACTGACTAATATATTTATTTGTGCCCAGCACATTGATACTCCAGAGAAGGCAAGTTCCACACTCTCCTAGGACCCGCCATCTATTTTTGAATGGACGAAATGCCTTGTTGCAGTTCAGAGCTCGAAGCAGACAAGTTTCTCAAAGTCCACCATTGTCTCATTGTCAACACTTGTGACAAAGAACTAGTAAAATTCATATTTTCTACTAATTATCCATAATAAGGTAGTGAGCAGAAAATAACAGCTTTCACCTGGCTTTCACAGTCAACTCCTAAGATAGTTCAAAACTTCCATTTCTCAGGAATCCAGTGCATATATTCAAATAATGCATGAAACGAGTACGCCAGCTACGATGCTCTGGCAGCGCCATTGTCTCATTATCAACACTTGTGACAAAGAATTAGTAAAATTCATATTTTCTATTAATTATCCACAATAAGGCAGTGAGCAGAAAATAACAGCTTTCACAGTCAACTCCTAAGCTAGAGCTAAACTACCATTGCTCAGGAACCAAATTATATTCAAATAATCCACAAAACGAGTACGGCGGCTACGATGCTTTGGTAGCGATATTTCCGCCCTTCATGGCAAGGGTCCTCGTCAGGCCAATCAGATTGCAGATTTTTACTCATCAAGTGGATCGATTTCACTATGATTGCGTTCCAGGAACTTAACAATTGTTAACAATCGTCAACTTTATTTCGGGGCGGAGCTAACTGCAGCTTTAACGATCGTTAACTTTTCCAAATTCTGAAATTCTTAACTTTCCCAACGATGCTCACCAACCATCGTTACAAAATAGTTAACAATCGTTAAGCTCTGGAACGGAAATCGTAGGTGGGCGGAGCTTAAATTTCAAAATCAGAAACCTGGAACGCAAAAAGGTAACAATTCTTAACAATCGTTAAGTTCTGGAAAGTCACCTATTTGTAGCCAAGTGCTCATTATAAGACACGAGGGGATTTACAGAAACTTGTTCGCTTGGAAGCGCTGAACTGGAATATGGCGAATTGACACAAAACAGTAAATATTTTTCATTATGCAAATTCAGGACAGTCTTTCCATCAGGCTTTAATGGTACAAAATGGAGGGCAAAACAAGTCTTTGCGAAACTATTCCAATGCTTGAATCCTATCTGCTCCCGGCACACGAGAATTCGGCTGACAAACCTTACTGATGAAACTGTTTTTTGATGAAAGTTGTTATCAGGATTCTCCAGCCCCTGTCCCCATACTCGAAGGTTCTTCTCTTAGATCGAAACAGGTTCTTTGGATCCCATAAGGCCGGTTACGGGATACCTATGGCAGTATTATTTATTTCTTCGCTAGAGGGGATCTACGCAACGGAATACAAAACTTAAAGACAAAATGGAACAAAACACTACAAACACTTAGTTTGACTACAAAATTATGCCGGTTGTAATGTGCGTGGAAGCTGAGAAAGGATCATATAGATGTTTTTTGTTTTTGTATTTACTTTAGACCACAAATTCTGAAAAAATACATCTTATTATTTGTCCTATATTTGGATAGCCTACACTGAAACTGAATCGAGGGATTTTTTTTTCATTTTCACAACAAGCTCCGAAACACAGGATAAGCATGTTTGTCCATTAGGTCTTTCAGAATGAAAAATCAAAATTCCGAAGCTTCTCATGACCTTATTTTTGAAAGGGTTGCCGGCGGACCTTTAAGCTTTCGGCAACAAGCTGCTTCCCTTGCAAACTCTGCCCGGTCGAAAAAACACTAAAAAATCGTAGGTGAAAAACGAAACATTGGGGAAAGACAGGGATTTTTGAAACCTCTAAAAAAAGTAGAATAATAAGTATTAGGGGCCATTTAAAGGGCACCTGAACAATGAAACCATACTTGAACACACCGTGGAGAATGCATTTACAGACATGGCCACGGAGAGCATTCTTCTCCTGAGCGTGACGTTTTCAAAACAGGGATGTTCGTTTCTGGAGGTTTGCACATGCAGACTCCAAGACAAAAAGCGCAATTCATTCAAATCTTGTACAGCGCTGGCCGGATCGTATTGGAATTTCTTCTAGATATACGTTTGGGATTAACTGGTAAAAAAAAAATTCCAGAAGAAGGGTTGATTGGAGATGTTTGTTCATTTCTAAAATTGTTCGGTACTGAAATAAGGACAGATGCAAAATGGAGTAAAAATCATAGCTTGGAAACACTATTTCGTATTTGGATTGGGTTTTCTGCAGGCAATGTTAACGGAAGTCATACAGATAGGGATGATGCTTGTTACTCTTCATTCAGGTGTCCTTTAACCATCATGTTGTTTTTCTTAATTATTTCGTTGTTTTCTTTTTGTTCTTCTTAATTTACTGTCCTTCACTTGGCCACATTCGGTTGTTAGTCACAAGTAGACAATCACTTATAACTATTGAGTTCTGTCAATCGCATCTCCTGCTGGATTTTTTCGCGGTCAGCAAAAAATATGACAAGTGCATTCTCGGGTGCTATTAATCCTTTCAAAACGCTTTGTCGATTTCCGATCTTCTTCTACTTCGCTGATTACTATCTTGTCTTTGCCTGACAAGAAATAATTCGATTTGACTTTTGAAATGGCAGGCGAGACTTCCCGTAGGGTATCAGAAATCGGAAGACTTTTTTTATGAAAAGAGATGCTAATCCTTCCAACAAGACCAGACATTTAGAGCGTGTTCCACCCCTCTACCAATAGTAACTATTAGCTACTATTTCCGTTCCAGCCTCCCGAATAGTTACTACGCAGACCGTTCCAACCTTCTCAAAATAGTAACTAACAGTAACTATCTGCTTACCATGCTCGGGAGCGTAGTAACTACGCATCTCTGTAACGTGACTGGTCGGGTCAGCCCGCGGCCTGATATTTGACCGAAAAAATTAAAAAGCGTTCCAGCCTAGCGTAGTAACTACGGCGACTAGCGTAGTAACTACGGTAAGTAGGGTGGAACACGCCCATAGACGTTCGAGGATACAGCTTTTTCGGCAGCTACTTAAAGCAGAGCTTAAAGCCGGGCTAAAGCCATCTTTTTTAAAGTTTAACTGAAAAGCCCGGTTATTTTTTGCATTATTTTTTAATATTCTTTTAAATTCGACAGGTCTGAGACACATAAAGCACAAATGGCAGTAGACATGCTTTCTGTTCCAACACGTTAACGTACCCTATTCCTTTGAATGTATACTGTTTTTCAAAAATTACAGAACCATCCATTTTAGCCGCGCGCGGGCCTTTAAGCTTCGACAATAAACCCGGAAAAATTACGAGGCTGGTCTTTCTGATCACACTGTCAGAAGTTTCATAACAGATAAGGTGTTTCGGCTCTTCCTGGCAATGCTTGTTTTGCGCAACATTTAATGCATAACGTTTTCAAAATCCAAAAGATTACATCCCGAGTGTTATCTGTAAAAACTGCGCATCCTTGTGTTATCTGTTAAGAAACTTCTGACAGTGCTATGAGCTCAGACGCAATAAGCGGGAGCCTGGTCCGCTTCAAAAGAGCCAGACATGGCGAATGCAAAAGTCGATGTAGTGCCGTTAAGGTACTGATACTTTACTGATACTTTATTGTAAAACGAAACTTTCACAGCATTGGATTGCCGAACTTGTCGTTTTCGTCAGGTACATCATAATTACAAAACTAAGGTGGTTGTACATAATAAAGCAATAGTCAAAAAATGATCAAACAGAATAAAAACCCTAGACAATTAAAACATTAAAGGGAAATATTTGATCAATTGTTTAAAACTTCAACAAAAGATGGTACAAAGCTCTTTCTGTAGCGTTCGGTTCTTGTACAAACAGGGTTAAGAACCGGAACTTTTTGTGCTACAACCCGAGGTAGTCGAGGTTTTGGCGGGCAATATGGGGTAGGAAATAGGTGCTCAAAACCTGAGTGGGAACGCAGACTGTTCCCGAAACTAGTACAAAGAGTAAGACGTCGGGCTGCTAAAGTAGGGAGGCGGAATTCTTTGAGGAGGAGGATATAAGGCACTTTGCCCTGGCGGTAGATGATTCTCAAGGCTCTCTTCTGAATAGTTTCAAGCCTATCAGACTGATCTACTGTCAGGCCAAAGTGCCAAACCGGACAAGCATACTCAAGTAGCGGACGGATGAAAGTAACGTAAAGGCGGAGAACATGTGATTTAGGGCACGAAAATTTGGAAAACAATTTTAGGAGAGAAAGAGACGCACTGGCTTGTTTAACAATCGAACAAATGTGAGCCTCCCACTTCAAATCATTCGTCAGTGTGATCCCCAAAAGTTTGGTCTTTGTTGTAAATATTTCATTTGGTATTGGAGTAGTGAACGATGGCTTTGATTTAAGAAAACTCATGGTCATGATATTAGATTTCTGGGGATTAACTTTCATTTTCGACTCGGCTGCTTCGGCAGCGATATCGTCAAGTATTTCCATTGCGGTACTCTTTATGTTCCTTCTGCACCTTTCAAGTAATGTCATGTCGTCCACAAACTTCCAACGATCGGCTGATTCGTTAGCAAGATTGTTAATCATTACCAAAAATAATAGAGGACCCAAAAGCGTTCCCTGTGGAACCCCACAAGAAATAGGAAGTGCATCAGAATAAATGTTTTTATACTTTACAACTTGACTTCTATTTGACAGAAAAGATGCAATGATATTAACTAGAAAAGGTGGTACTTTAAATTCATTTAATAATTTTTCAACTAAAACATTGTGACTAACAAGATCAAATGCTTTTTGGAGGTCAACCAAAATAAGATTCAGCCATGTATCAGGCTCATCAAGTAGTTTATATACAGTGTCGAGAAGGCTAACCAGATAATGTGTCGTCGATAAACCTTTCATGTTTCCGAACTGGTTTTCATCTATTAAATCAAGGATCGTTTCTTTGAGCCAATCTGCTAGAAAACTCTCATACATTTTGGAAAATATCGGTGTAAGAGTGATAGGACGGACTCCACTAAAATCCAGTTTAGCCCCTTTCTTCTGTATGGGAGTAACGTCCCCTTTTTCCAGCAATCAGGGAATAAACCGCTTTTGGTTATCGTGTTGAAAATATCTGATAAAGGTTTTGATAGTTTGTCGGGTTTGTCGGGAAATGGTAGGTGAAAATGACATCACAAGTTCGAAATACCAGAAAAGATAACGGACGAGACTGCAGTACTGCACTGTCAGAAGTTTCATAACAGATAACACAAGGATGCGTAGTGACAACGGATAACACATGGGATGTAATCTGTTGGGAATTTTAAAACGTTATGCATTAAAACTTATGCACAAGAAGCAGAAAGAGCTGAAAATGCATGTGCTGACTTATCTGTTTGTCGTCATGATACTTGGAAAAGTCAGCAGACGCTTTTTCGGCTCTTCCTGGCAATGATCATTTAATGCATTACGTTTTCAAAATTCCAACAGATTACATCCCTTAACTGCAGATCCTTACGTTACCTGTTATGAAACTTCTAACAGTGTAGGGACGTGGTCAGCAAGTCATTTTACTGTTTTGGAAGAGTAGGTGATGTTAAAGAGGTTAATAAAAATAAGATGACGTCGTGGAGGAGGAGCCATAACCCCAACAGTAAAAATATATATATACATAAAAATACCCGCTAGTAGTCACAAAAAGTACGACAAAAACAGTACACGACAAGAAACAATTATTCCTTGTAAAGAGTGTAATTCTCCAGTCCCGTGACTCTGCTGTATCCCCCTCCCCCGCCCCAACTGTCCTCTCCATATTAGTTTTGGGTCACCTAATCTTCCTTCGTGAATCGGGCAGGTTTACTAATAACGAAACAGATCCGTGCGTGTTCCGTCCCTGTACACTAATCAACGCCAAGTCCTTTCCCCTCGCCTTGCCCATCCCTCCCCCGTTTCTTTTGACATGATACAGGCTCGAGCATAGAGATCCAGTGCCCCAAGGCCCTTCTGGTTAATTTAGCGAAATGAACTCTACTTTTTAAATTACATCTTGTTTTTTTCTTTTTTCTTTTCCTCAATACTCCCTGACGAATATTTCATGCAAAGAAGGAAAGTGGACGCTTTCATTCAATTCGCCCATCCTTGAGCAAGAACGGTCCCACTTTTATCCTCTAGGGAGTTGAAATTCGCAGAGCAGTGAGAAAATTGCGATCTGTAGAAACTTAGCTTAGCGGTTTACTCGCACTTCCCACAAATAAGAGTCTAAACGGGAAGAACTTCAGCTCCCCAGTAATAGTAGGCTATTTCTATAAGCCAGGCTTCGCCTTCAAAACTTCCAAATGCCTGGGGCTTTCACACAGTTCAGGCCAACCGGTCCGGATTTTCATGATAATAATGATCAAGGAACTTTGCCATTTTTCACATTTCCCAGACGTTCCTTTTAAAATTCTAATAGCCTCTTTTGATTAATAATTACAACTTTCAATCACTCTCCGTATTTCTTTCTACATTTGGCATATTATTTGTTTCTGTCTAAAGTGTTGCCTCTATGGCCTGATTATGACAACTTCCAGACAACCGGGTTCTGAGGGTCCAACATCCGGGCGTTCCAGACGTTTGTGGCCCAGCCAAAAACGACGAAATGGCGACGAATCCGTCTCGACGAAAATGGATGTCTGGAATTCGGAAGAACAATTTGCTGCAATTTGCACTGTGAACAGTTTCATAACAGACAACACAAGGATGCGCGGTTTCAAAATCTACCACTTAGGATGTTAGCTGTTTTTCAAATGTTACGCATTAAACCGTTATGCATAAAAGAAGAGCCGAAAAACATCTGCTGACCTTTTTTTTTCTTTTTCATCATGATATCGGAAAAGTCAGTAGATGCTTTTTCAGCTCTTCCTGGCAATACCTGTTATGCGTAGCGTATAATGCATAACGTTTGCCAGATCTTAATAGATAACATCCCAACTGCTAACTGCGCATCCTTGTGTTATCTGTTACGAGACTTCTGACAGTGTGGTCGGTGTTGCCTGGCTTTAAGCCCCGCCCATTCCGTCTAAAACCAGCCAATCGAGTAACTACGTGCTTGGCCGTGAGACTCACCTCCATTTTTGGCCACACATTTGTACAAGCCATCATCATCCCTTCTTGATCCTTGAATTGTCATCCTTGCTACTGCGGTCTCGGCTTCAGACCCTGGTTTCGCTTCCACGCTAACTCTGGTGTCTTTCGCATTAACTCCATGTGAGAAAATGTTGTCAGAGCCCTCTTTGATGAAATTGATTTCCGGTAGAGGGTCCCCTCGAGCGATACACTCAATGCTGATGTCTGCGTCTTGGACCTGAAAAGTGGGACGTTAGGAAGCTTCGATCCGGGACTCGAAAAACTTGTCCAACAATCAATTATGTTACATCAACAATCATCGATGGCTTCTTTTTCCCCTCCTCCCCTTAGTGACACAAGTGTGGCACCTACTTTTTCGATTTTTCTTTAAAATTCTAATCTACTTACAACTTCTATCTTACCTTAAAATTTACACCTTCACTTTTTACAATGCTTAAACCCAAATCAGTGAAAATCATTCAAAAATTACAGTAAGAGGAACAAGAGCTACGAGCTCATATGGCACTTGTTACGAGTAGAGGGTACAAGAAAGTGGATGAGAAGGTCACACAATACACCCGCCATCCAAAAATACGGTTCGGACCTACTAATAGGATAGGTTAATTCGCTCAAGTCTGAACGTTCCGGCATTCCCTCCGATCACGTGGGCTAAATCACTGTCCTAACCTCCAAAGTGTTGCGAGCGCAACACTTTGGTTTGTTTCTTCGCTATCTATTAAACGCTCAAGTTGTCAAACTATGTTCAAAAAAGAGTTTTTTTTTTCTGAAATGATGACACAATCCTCGACACAGTCTATAATAACATGGCTATAGGCTACCTCAGGTTTGTACTTGTACTACTTGTTTCTTATAGTTGTGGGTGATAAAGAAATAATAATAATAATAATAAAAGGAATACAGAATATCGGAAATGGGGTCTAAATTGTCTTTGCAGACAGTTGAACTTTATCCTTTTCAATCGTAGACATCGACACTGATGAAAGCCTGGGACATTATCTTATATAACCTAATTGGTATTATAAAGCTGCCCGTAACGTTTCAGGACCATATTGTCACAGATGGCACTTTACTATTATTGCAAAACTACGTCATTGCTGCCATACCTCAGGGATCAAAGACAAGAGCTGGAAGCTCATATGGCACTTGCAAGGCTAGGTCAGTGGATGAAAGTAGGAATTCGTGGGTTTCTTTTGATCATTTGTAAGCAAAACCCTTGATATAAGAATGATCATGGGTCCTTGGAAATCACGAGACTGTATCGTTTGGCAATGCATTTGGCTGTGCACACTTTAAGGGCGCTAGAAAATCATCTGTAATCAAAACTCTTGAAGCAAAAAAGATGATCACCAGGAGCACGAAAATCTATATTTTACTCAGAAGTATTGTTTGTACTTTAAGGAATTCAGTTGTAAGCAAAACCCTTGAGGCAAAAATGATCATGGGCTCATAGGGATAACGAAAATGTATCTATTGCTTAAAAGTATTTTTTGTACTTTGCGGTTAGCATTAGTACTTTAAGGGATGGCCGGATCTGGGAACTAACTATTTCTTAGCCAATCATGTCAAGTCTCGAATTTTCAAGGCACGTTTCATCGTCCTAGCATGTCTGGAAGTACCTTAACTTGCAATCACCGGAATTCCGGACCCCCCCCCCCTAACTCCCCCACAATACTCGAATCCGGTCCGGTTCTGTCACTGATCTACATAGGGCTTGTGCTTGTTCTTCCCACCAAGTTTCATTCCGATCGCTCCACTCCAAGCATGTCACAAGGTTTCCGGACCCCCCCTCCGACCCCCCCCCAGCTTCATCGGGTCCGATCTGGACTTGAAATGGGACATCCGAGACATGTCCTTGTTCTACATACCAAGTTTCATTATGATCCGATCACCCGTTCGGAAGTTATACATGCCTCAAGAGTCCGGATTCCCCCTCCCTCCTCTCCCCCCACGATGATCGGATCAGGAAGCTGACTGTTTCCAGGTTAATCTGGTCGTGTCCCTGATTTGCCTGTCAAGTTTCATCGTCCTAGCCCACCTGGAAGTATCTTAACTCCGTATGACCGGAATTCCGGAACTTCCCTCCAACTCCCCCCCCCAGTGCACGAATCCGGTCCGGTTCTGTCAATGATGTACCTAGGGGTTGTGCTTGTTCCTACCACCAAGTTTCATCCCGATCGCTCCACTCTAAGCGTTTAACATGATTTCCGGTTCCCCCCTCCGACCCCCCCCCACATTCATCGGATTCGGTCCGGACTTGAGATGGGACATGTGAGACATGGTGTCTTTCCAAATATCAAGTTTCATTAAGATCCGATTACCCGTTCGAAAGTTATGCATGTCACTAAATTCCGGATTCCGGCTCCCCTCCCTCCCCCCACGATGGTCGGATCGGGCAAGTGACGATTTCCAAGTTAGTTTGGTCGGGCCCCTAATACGCCTGCCAAGTTTCATCGTCCTAGCACATCTGGAAGTACCCTAACTCGCGATCACCGGACTGACCGACCGACCGACCGACCGACCGACCGACCGACCGACAGACAGACCGACAGACCGACAGACCGACAGACCGACCGACGGAAAAGTGATCGGTATATGGCACTTGGCCGGAAGGCAAGTGCCATAAAAAAACAGAAAATCGCAAGTAGGGACTAAATTGACTCTGCAACCAGTTGAACGTTATCTTTTTCAATCGTTGACTTTGGGACTAAAGAAAACATCGAACATTATCTTATATAATCTAGACAGTCTCACAAAGCTGTCCGTAGCTTTTCCTGATCAAAAAATGCCACTTTACAGATAACTGTAAAACTAAGTCATTCTTTCAAAATACGATTTGTAGTCGTTGCGTTACCACTTAATTCTCGGTTAAAGATAGAGATTATAAGGTAGCCTACAGTGATAGACCCAAGAGACTAGCTTTCTTACCCTCACATTTATAGAGCTAAAATAAAATGTGCACTGAGTTAGTTAACCTAGAACAGTGCCATTTTTCCACATGCTGTGACAAAAGTCAACTACCAATTAGCCAAAGTCGCTAATTAAGGGCGCCTGAGAACATCTGAATCGTGTTTGGGGTTTTCATTTTAGCATTTTGGCGCTGTTCAGAGTTAACTAACGTTCAAAGAAGAATACCTCTGCTGTAAATGCAATATATATAATATGTATTTATTAAAATGATGGCAAATCCTTTTCTGCTGAGGTTCCGGGGTCTGGTTTTCGGATCACGCAGATCGTCAAGTCCTGACAACAATATGAAAGTATATTGTTATTTATTCTCATATTACCATATTACCAATACTAACATAATAACTAACACCATATTACCATAATAATCACCACCATATTACAATAAAATATATTACCATAAATTGCAACTGTACCAAAAAACTGAAATGAACTGAATATACTGTGAAACGAAAATCGTCAAGTGTGGCTGCAGTGCCGATTTGTCAGGGGCTTCCCATGTTTATCGTATTTATTGGACTGAGTGGGAGATAGGCTTATCAGACTTCTCTGCATGGATTCGGATTTCTTTGTATTTTATGCTGGAAAATGATGGCTTCGTTCCGTTCGATTTTTTTTCCCGGCGGATTACATAGGCGGGGAAACTGATTTATGGTTAGGACAGACGATCTGGTTTTCCCGGGCCGGGTTTTCTTCACTTTCGTTATTAAGTTAAAAAAAAATCTTACATTTCCGTGTGTAAGTGAGAAGTGATGATGGCATTGTTTGTACTTAAATTCGAAAACTAACGAGTTTTCTGGTTAAAAAAAACAACGAGAGGTTGATTGGCAGAAATAATTATAAATAGGTAGAAGCATAGCTGATGGCGCTAAATGGAGACGTCAGCTGGGCTTTAATCTACCGAAATTTCGGTCTTTCTTGGCAAGGGTCTTTTTCGGACTCTAACTCGAAACACGAACCGGAGACCAAGACAATCGACAGAATTCTTTCGTGTCTGCACATCAAAAATTTTATACAAATTTTACATGCATTTTCTATATTTTTTATAATTTTACACAGATTATATTTTAACACTGAGCTATATAAATATTCCTTCAGCCCAAGCTGACAACGAATCATATTTGACAGTGCAAAACGGATACGTCAGCTAAATTTTATTAGAGCTAGGCTATATTTCGGCCGTTCTTGGCAAGGGTCCTCTTCAGGCTCAAAACCGCTCAAGTTGGAAAAAGGAACTTATGGACAAACTTGTGTGAACTTGTTTTGTCCACAAGTTCATTTTTCCAACTTGAGCGGTTTTGAGCCTGAAAAGGACCCTTGCCAAGAAGGGGCCGAAATATAGCTCTAATAAAATTTAGCTGACGTATCCGTTTTGCACTGTCAAACTGAGCTGTACTTGAAAAAATACACAACTTACTCCAGTGACGTTTACGTAGGACACAATCGTCGGCTTAGTAATGACGTGTAGTGTCGGCTCAGCGGCAATAACACCTCCTCCGTTGGTTGCCCGACATCTAAAAGCAAATAGCAGGATAAGTATACAGAGAGAGCTACCCTCACCAACGCCATCTTCCTTAACAGCGTAAATCCTCATCATCATCTTCTTCTTCTACTTTGCGGTGTTTGCGTTTACTGGTGTTGATTGACAATACCCTTATACGACCCGTACAACTTCTTCCTATGTTTCACAGTTCACTATTTCATTTAAACTTTCACACATTATTAAATACTCATATTACCACGCAAAAGCCAGCCTGATGATTGCTCACTAGCCGACGCATGTACACGTTTTTTTTTGTAGATTAACAAATGATCTATTGGATTTGCCTTAGATTATTTTTCTTCTTTTTTTTTGGGGGGGGGGGGATGAGTAGGCTATTTGAAGCATCGAGTAATAGTTAGGTGCGGGAAATTCAGAAACTATGGTTTGCGAAGAAAGATGTTTTTAGCTGTTTACTGTAAATAAATATAAATGTTTGATTGTTTGTTACGGATCTGTCTGCTACGAAATATTTCAAAATACTGATGTTTTTAGAAAGTTCGCTTGTTACAAAGACGTCAAAGAACAAGGAGTCAATTGACGTTGTATTTTGCAAGAGGATGGTGGTCTTCTTCGTATATTTCCGAGCGGAAATCGGACCTCTTTTTTGCCGAATAACTTCTGGGCAGTCAGGCGCGGTGAGGAATTTCGCAATTTTCTATTCAAGAAGCCCTAGCAAATTTAGCACGATTGGAAACTACTCCAAACCGAACTCTTCGCCAAAGCTAGCGTTTCCGATTCTGATTTTACGATCGTTGTTCTTTATTATTACTACTTATTTACTTATTACTTTTAGTTTTGCTTTATGCAGCTTTTTCCCAATAGGATAAACTTTACTAATTGTTGAGATATCTATGTTGTTTTGGTGATTGAGTTTTACGCGTCAACTCGAAGTAGCGTTCCCAGTCGTACTTTCATCCTCTAGACGCGCTAAACTAGAAAGGGCAAATTCGCCATACTTTACGAGGAACAGTTCGTCGCTAACAATTCGAGCGCATCCAGGATTCTCTTGACATCTTCCTCGTCTAAAATACCGCACCTCCCCCAAAATTGGCGCTTCGATCACCTTTCAAGAACGATGGATTTATTAATCCAGATGATGTGCGGGGGCCGGGTGGAGAGATTTCCAATTTCACTCTTATCTTATCCACGTGATCTGTCAAAGGAGTCAGAACTAGAACTTCCCAACACCTTATTCCATAACAACCTTGTTTTCGAAATGGTTGGTTTCACCCGGAACTTCGTTTGATCCCCAGGCAACAACAGAGAGGGTGAGGGGGGGGGGGGCGAAACGAGAAATCGAGGTTAAAAACAATGGTGATAGCAGACATGAGAGGAAATGAGACTATAAGGCCTCTATGGAGTTCGCGATGTGATTTAATTTTCATAAGTGGCATTTCAGCAAAATAAAATCTCATGAATCCATACAGACATACAAAGGATCAGCGCGATCGTTTTGTGGCCCGTACTTTTGTCAGTTTTTGGGATCCCAAAACGTAAGTGGAGGGATACCTATGACATCGCAAAAGTTGTCCGTCTGTCCGTCCGTCCGTCCGTCCGTCCGTCTGTCTGTCTGTAAGCACGATAACTCTCGAAAGCAGCGAGATATTTTGATGAAACTTGGTGTGGGGATTCTTTGGGTCAAGAGTAAGGTCGAGTTCGTAGATGGGCCCTGTAGCTTTACATTTGGGGGTGGGGGAGGGGGTTTAAATTAAGGGGCAAGCAAATTTTTTTAAACAACTAATGTGATAGTCGATTATGGGGTAAGAAGACACGCTGAACACGAATATGATAACCATTTTATCGCCGGACAAGTAGTTCGTCCGGAATCCGGCCAAAACCGGAAAGTTTGTTAAAAGTAGAAGTCTTATTTGAAGTTGATTTGATGTTCGATATAGGGGTAAGAAGGCATGCTGAACAAGAATATGAAAACCGTTTTCTCGCCGGACAAGTGGTTCGTCCGGAATCCGGCCAGAATCGGAAAGTTTGTTAAAAGTAGAAATTTTATTTGAAGTTGACTAGATGTTCGATATAGGGGTAAGAAGGCATGCCGAACACGAATATGAACGTTATTTTTCGCCAGACAAGTAGTTCGCCTGGAATCCGGCCGAAACCGGAAAGTTTGTTAAAAGTAAAAGTTTTATTTGAAGTTGATTAGATGTTCGATCTAGGGGTAAGAAGAGATGCTGAATCCGTATATGACAATCATTTTTTTGCCGGACAAGTAGTTCGTCCGGAATCCGGCCAAAACCGGAAAGTTTGTTAAAAGTAGAAGTTTTATTTGAAGTTGATTAGATGTTTGTTTCAGGGGTAAGAAGACATGCTGAATCCTTATATGAAAAGCATTTTCTACTCGGACAAGTTTTTAGGTCAGAATCCGACTGAAACAGGAAAATTTTTGAAAGCAAAAGTTGTGTTTGTATTAGTTGATTAGATGTCCGATTTGGGGGCAAGAACAGATGCTGAATTCGTATATGACAATTTTTTTTTGCCGGATATATAGTTCGTCTGGAATCCGGCTGAAACCGGGAACTTTTGGATGGTCTAAATAAAGGCTTCGTTTCTAGTCGTGAATATTGTAGCCAAATAGCGTTTGTGGTTTTATCGGATGCAATTCCAGACTTTCATTTGGTCTGTTGGGTCGTTGGGTCACTGGATCTCGCGAAAACAAAACCTGTTTGTCTGGATCAAATATTCAATTTTTGGGATCCCATCGGAACCTTTGGTCTTGTTCGTTTAGACTTCGCAAATTGTTGGCCACCTTAATCTTTTCTTTCCTGTTTCTATTTTTTCTCCTTTCTTTATACTCCATCTCAGACGATGTTTGGTCAACAAATGGGTGACATATTATCATCATCATCATTATTAGAAAATGGAGATGTCACAGATCTGTGCGTCTGACTGGTCATTCGCCGGCGAAATTCCCATGGAAAGATACGATCAGAAATGCTGGAAATACGAGTGTAAGATATCCGACGCTCACAGGAAGTATAGAACGGGCTGTAATGAACCTGTTTTCGGTGCCTTTACGTCACTCTGACATGCTTAAAACATGCGGCTGCCATTCTTGCTAGCTCGAAACGTACGATTGAAGATAGGACTCTCCGAGGTAGGGCAGCCCCCCCCCCCCACCGAACCGCCCCTGCTTTCTATCATACCGATTGGAGCATTGCAAAGAGAAAGCTGTGATTTGAATGGGGTTTCGAGTCTACTAATAAAAGAGTATTTTTAGTTGTAGCAGGGACCCATAAATTTCCTTTACAGGGGGCTTGTCATTGCCTATGCTTCTATGTTGACCGAACCAGTCCTAGTTTCAAAAAATCCCACTAGGGTCGAATCTGCATTCTTGTTTGCCTCATTGGACGTGCGCGCCAAAGAGACTCCTCCCTCAAGGCGCCAGCAGCCAATCCCAAATTTTGTCTATCTGGTCTTGAACGTGATTGGACCGTGGGTATTTCTCGAACTATCTTCCGTGCGGTCAACATAGCATCAGAAATCTCTTATTGACAAGCCCCCTGTAAAGGAAATTTATGGGTCCCTGGTTGTAGTAAGTAATAAGTGTTGTAGTAAGACACAACAAAAAGTTTACACAAAAAGTTGGAAAAATGAAGATATCAAATCGTCGCTGTCACGCATTAAGGGGCCAAGCGACAGATCTTGTGAAAATGAGTTGTTGATGGATCTTAGCTTCTGCATCTACTGTAAATTTTTCAGACCCTGCGACAAGCCGTTCCCGAGATACACAAATTGCTCAGAAGATCTAACCGCCACGACAAAGAGCTAAGCGACAACGGTTAAAAGAGCTGCGCAACAAAAAAAAAATCATTAGTACATCAGTAAAAAAAAAAATGTTCTTTTCTTCTATCCGCTAGAAAAAAAGATGTTATTCGGTAGAAAAATCATCAAGGTCAGTTGAAAACGGATTTTTATAACGTTTTTTTTTCTTTTCCTGAACGTTATGAAAAATGTCGCTGACTCCTTAATGCGTGACAGCGACGAAATTTTCTGTAACACAGTAACTGGTACAATGATATTACTATTTCATATGCTTTTACTCAGGCTACTTCTGCATTTCTGGTTTTACTTTGATTTACATTTGAAAATGGGGGGGGGGCGGAACGGCAGCGTTGCCCACCCCTAGGTTTCGCGAAATGACGCTCAGCATTCGCTTTCAACGTCTATAGGGCATTGCAAACCAGCTACTCCTAACTGACCACGACCAAGGGCTTCTTAATATTCCCAGTTCATCGTTCTTCACAAGGACCTCCACGAACATGAATTCCTGGCTCTGTCCCGTTGAAAGCAACCTTATGTTCTCTCGACATGAGTGGCTAAGACAAAGAGTTGGGGTACAGCAGTACCCTAAAACAGTCAAGCGAGAACAATAAATCAAGCGCTTAATCGCAGCTAAGAGCAAAGTGTTTCAGCTTTCTTTGACATAAAGAATGAAAACAAAATCGTTGGTGCGATTTGTTATGTCTTTTTTAATGTTCTTTTTCTCCTGTTGGGATATTTCTAACGGCCATAAAAGTAACAGGAAATGCCGGACGCCGCAGCCTGACGGGGCAAGGGCGATGAATAAACTTGACAACAAACTGCAAAATGTTCAAATGAATCGCAGTTTGTGGCTTCAGTTTGGTCTTTATTTTACTTAAAAATCTGTTCGCGCTTTATGTTGTGAATAAAATTTTGCTGGGTTTGATTTTCACCCTATTCTTCAGATCCATTCAAAGCTCGGCGACGTTCAAAGTAATATACCTTTACTGGACTCTGCAAGCTCTGCTCTGATTTTTTTCGGAATAAAGTTCTCTTTCTATCAGCCCAAGCTGACTGCGAATCATATTTGACGATGCAAAACGGAAAAGTCAGCTACATTTTATTGGAGCTATATTTCGGCCCTTCTTGGCAAGGGTCCTCTTCAGGCTCAGGCCGCTTAAGCTGGAAAATTAACTGCACGTGTTTTCTACAAGTTAATTTTCCAGCTTGAGCGGCCTGAGCCTGAAGAGGACCCTTGCCAAGAACGGCCGAAATATAGCTCCAATAAAATGTAGCTGACTTATCCGTTTTGCATTGTCAAATTTGTTCTCTTTCTATCTGACCATAAAATCCGCCCTTCGGCACTACATCGGTGTTTTAGCGTATTATGGGTTGTTTGTCTAAAGGCATTTGATTTTTCGGATTCATCTTACAAACACGAAACACGTGGATTAAAAAAAAAATTGTAATAAGTAGCCTAAGTAAGTAATTTATCTTTTTTTCCTTTTTTTTGGGGGGGGGGGGGAGGCAAGGGTGCTTTGTTGACGAAAGATCGTCCGTCAACGGATTTTCTTGACAGTTTGTCATGTCTTTATTCTTCTTTCTATCATTCTTTTTGTAGACTTGTTTGGTTCGTTTCCCTTAAGATTATATGAATAAAGAATAAGCCCCGCCCATTGCCAGGCCTTATGTTAGGCCTTATGGTGGGGTCATAATGAGTTAACGGTGCGTATTATTTTTATGAATAAAACTGAACTGAACTGAACTGATATTTTCACCCACTATTTTGGAAAGCGGAGTTTAAAGAAAATGAAAGAAATAAAAACAAAGAAAATAAAGTAATGTAGTAAATGTAGTAAAATATGTCAACACCCTTTTATCGTGATTCTAATCCTTTAATACCCCACTGACTTCAGGCATTTGGCAGGCAAAACTCCCACACTTCCAGAACAAAACAGAAGTTTGTATAGGCTACTTCAAGCCTTTCAAGGCGTAAACAAAATGTGGCACTGGAAAAGAATATTGCCGCTACAGTTTTTTGTCCCTCGACACACGAAAATACAAGACGGAAACAGCTATATTTTCTCAGGCGTCAAGAAATAGCCTACGGCACTGATATAATGTTGCCCCCCCCCCCAAACACAACAAATTCAAGACGGAAACAGCTACTGAACAACATTTGCTCGAAAGTCTGGAATTCCGAAGAACTCAAGGGATTTTCACTGCCTCCTTAACTGTCTTTGTGTTGTCAGATATGGTTTTCTGTAAACCTAGCAAAAAACAATACTTTGATAACTTTTACCGTATATCACCATATTTCTTCTATTTATTTTGGTTTAATCCTGATTTCTTTAGGGGGAATGCGGTGGTCAGATAGGCTAGTTAGTGATACAGGGAGGAATAGCAGCTGTCATTTGTTAGAAATAGCGGTATACTAACCCACCGAAGAGCACTAAGGAATGCAAGAATCATTCATTGTGTGAACTGTACATTCTGTACGTTGCTTTCAACTCGCAGTAGCAAACTTCTGTCTAGGCAAAGTCGAGGGGTTGCCCACTCTCCACCACATGGTATTCAACTCAGCGCGCCACCGCGCCACGCGATGTACGTCGTTTCTGTGAGTGAGCAACCCTCAGACAAACTAGGCAGTTGCTTCGGGGCTTCGGCCAGAGGCCGAAGTGGCAATTAATTATAATATGTAAACAAGGATAGTTGGCACTCTCTTTGAATGAATGATTTATGAGGCACTGCCAAAGGGCATAAGTAGGATATACAGTAGAAAAGGACAAAGAAATATAAAATAATCACATAACACTCAAAATATTTTCCAGAAAGGTTAGCCTATTCACTAATTCAGAATCATTTTTACGTCTGCTTCTCTACTTTCGAAAGTGAAAATACGTTACAAAAATATAAGTAAATTCCATTTGTTGCTAAATTACGAAAATCAAATTAGGAAAACCCCGATCTCTATGTCTGGGCCCACTAATCCAAACATAGTGTTTCCAATCCGTGTGTATATACGTCAGTTTTTGTAGCTAAAGATTATTTCTATCCGAAAACGGGTTAAATAATGTACATGATTTTGGCAAGCAATTGAATTAATTCGGAGCCTCGGAGTAAAAGATATGAAAACTGGATACATACATGATTGAACTTGCAGTAGGTAAGTGATCGTGAAATTGGGAGGGATAAGGTGGGGAGGTTGAATATGAACTGTATGGAGGAGATAGTTAGGGAGATCGTGCAGGGATGTTTAGGGAGGAAACGAAACATTTCCATTGGCACGTCTTACTATAATGACAAATACGGAAGATTACATGACACAAAAAAGGTCATGGGATTCAACAAAAGAAAAGAAATGAAATGAAGGATTGTTCTTTATAATTATATTCTCTCGACGTAGAGACTGTCAAGGAATTCTTCAAAGCCGTGGCAAACCATTTTTAACGACTTCAAATGGAAGGGCGTTCCAGCAAATAATCAGGCGAATTTGGAAGGACCAATTGTCTTTCCAGAAGCGCCAGTGATAACAGGGAAACGTCGTTTGAAAGTCAGGTCAGGGAAAGGCTAACGAAGAAAATTGCAAACGGCGCTGTGACCTTGCTTGGAAGAATGGGAGAATGTGATAGGTGACTGTCTTCTCTTATAAGACAGACTGGTTATGCAGCTTATAATGTTTTGAAGTTTATTTCATGATAGATGGCAAGTATTATTTTTTCCGAAAAGTGATATTTCTCAACCGTTTTACTGTGAAATATATTTCTACTAAGATTTGGGCCTAAATAACAACTTGGCTACGCAAGCACCGAATTTTCGACGGAGCAGATTCCCATCCCCTTCATGATTTAACGCCAAAATCCGTTTTTAATTTTTTTTTTATTTTTTTTTAAGGAACGCGATTCTTAGTTGGTTTATTCCTAGTTTAAACATTTAAAAGGGGTCATAACAGATGCATTCTCATAGCGTTTAAAACATGCGCAATCGTGCGAAACCGAGTCCTCCTTCTTTTCTTCTTTTTCTTTTTATAGTACTTATATGCTAGTTTTCCGGGTGTGTCTACTGGAGTGTCTGTAGTGGTTATTTCTGTGGAGTTTTCTTTTCGAAGAAACTGCACTATCGGAAGTTTCATAACAGATAACACAAGGATGCGTAGTTTCAACAGACAACACTTGGATGTAATCTGTTGTGATTTTGACAACTTTATGCATTAAATGTTAAGCATACAAGCATTGCCGGGAAGAGCCGAAAAAGCATCTGCTGACTTTTCCGATATCATGATGACAAACAAAAGCCAGCAGGTGCTTTTTCGGCTCTTCCTGGCAATGCTTGTCATGCATAACATTTAATGCATAACGTTTTCAAAATCACACCAGGCTACATCCCAAGTGCTGTCGGCTGAAACTGCGCATCCTTGTGTTATCTGTTATGAAACTTCTGACAGTATGCATATGTAACATACAAAA
Organism: Branchinecta lindahli; assembly: GCA_023053555.1. Taxonomy (NCBI): domain Eukaryota; kingdom Metazoa; phylum Arthropoda; class Branchiopoda; order Anostraca; family Branchinectidae; genus Branchinecta; species Branchinecta lindahli. The sequence goes on along the minus strand of JAKZAO010000005.1, from coordinate 8,655,584 downwards.
AATCCTAACGACCTCATATTGTCTGAGCGATCAATAATCACGGAACACAACCACGAAATTTTTGCCTGACGCGGTGGCTCAGAGCGGAAGTTCTAATCATTAATATTTCTTTTCCCTTGATAAATCGTTCTTAACTTTCGACAGTCTAGGCTAACTTCTTTGAAAAGTTGCTTACTTTGAAAACTGTGAATATTCCTTCGTTTCCCGTCAGTTTTAATAACACAGAACTAGTAACTAAATTTACAGTATAGGACCCGACGACACTTTGGAAACTTTCTTCATTTTACAAAAAAAATCCGCGCTTATCTTCCCCGTACCACATTCTGTTCCCTTCTTCAAACAACAATAACTTTATCCACTTCGTCTTTTTATTAATTGTTTGGCTGCATTTTTTAAATTGCTACTCTGTCAAGTGAATTGATTGTACTGTAGGTTTTGTCATCTATTTATTTGCTTTTGATAATAATGATACAATAATATAAATCCAGCAAAATGGTTTTCGCATCCACAAATATGTTTAATAAATATATTTAAAATATTTATATACTCCTCTAGTGTATTTTAAGGGAAAATAAACAATATTAACGACGCAGATTCATTCATCAAACAAAACGGTATTAGAGGACGTAGCCGGAAATGACGTGGTGAGCAAATTTTGAAAAGCAACTAGTTGCGTTTTTGCAGATACCACACCACGGTCAAAAGCCGTTTTTGCAGTTACCGTTGTATCTGACACCACGGTCAGAAGACGTTTTGCAGTTATCGTGGTATATGGCCAGTTATCATGGTATCTCATACTCAGATACCACGGTCCGACCGTGATAACTGATCGTGGTATCTGAAAAAGCCATCCCACTTTCATCAATTTTTGTCATATTGGTTGGAAAGTAAGTTTGGCACTTAGTGATTTGCAAGCTCTCAGAAACAGCGTATCGGCGTTTGTCGCCTCACCACGGTTTGATCCGTTTGTTTGATTAATGTTTTGTCGACTTTAGTTTTTGTTTTACGTCTTTTTCCGTTTTTCTTTTTCTTCAAGTTTATACTCCACTATTAATCTGTTTGATGTAAGTGGGTAATAAATAAATATTATTATGATTACTGGATATCAGTTTTTCTTTCGGAATGACTTCGAAAAAGCGCAATCTCGGCAAATGTCGTTTTTGCAGAGCAACCCAATATCAGATACCATCGTAACTGCAAAAATGACTAACTGCAGATCCAGTGACCATGGTAACAGATACCATGGTATCTGCAAAAACACAACTACTGTAAAAGTTGAGTTTCAAAAAACAAGTGGCCCAATGGAATCATCTTCCTAAAAACGTTGTGAACATAGAATCCATACATCAGTTTAAAGCAGGTGTGGACCGCCACTTGGCTGACGTTCAATACTTTCCTGAGAAATTTGCAGAGGCGATTTATTTATATTACTATTATTTTTATTAATCAATAATAATCAGAGCTTCTTGGTGAAAATCGATTTTTCTTTGCTACTCACCTATACTTTCCGGCATGTTCCCGCTTCACTTCTTCGATAACCATAATTCCGGAATTCGGGTTGATAACGAAGCCTGGCCTGTCAACAACTGGAAGTCCCTGGGGGTCGATAAATTCGTAAGTCGGGTGAGGTTCCCCGTCAGCTGTGCAGTCAAAGCGGGCAGAGCCATCTTCAACAGCTTCGATGTCTGATACGGTTTGAGTGAAGGTAGGTGGCACGATGATCTGTAAAATGGAATAATGATCTCTCGGCTTTTGGTCTTCAAAATGCACCAGTGAGGATCAGATCAGATCAGTCATCTTCAGGGTTTCACGACTCGAAAGGGTTTAGCAAATGCTGCGGATACATGGTCACTATTCCGGGCCCGATTTTCTGCACTTTCGTTATCAGGCTGAAAAAATACTCTCCCTTCTGATGACGAACCGCCGTGTGCTAGCGGAACAGCCGGAAACGCCAACCCAATTGTCCCTAACAAACGTTGTTGATTGATTTGCATAGGATCTGAATCACTAAGGATTTAGTTCGGGTGAAGTTTCTCGCGAGGTTTCTCGTTCTTCCCGACGTTTAGTGGCGTTTTTCGGACGTCATTTACGGTATCTCAAATTTCTGTATGAAACCAGGGACCCATAAATTTCCTTACAGGGGGCCTGTCATTTCCCATGCTTCTATACTGATATGATGAGCGAACCAAATCCAGTTTCCAAAAATCCCCGCTTGAGTCGTCGGCATTCTCGTTTGCCTCATTGGACGTGCGCGCCAAAGAGACTCCTCCCTTAAGGCGCCAGCAGCCAATCCCAAACTTTGTCTATCTGGACCCTGATGAAACTAAGGATGGTGACGAAAATCTCGGCAAGAATTCCAGTCTGAAAGCACCAGACCGAGGTCGTCCGTTAGTGGCACAAGGTACGTGGCAATATGCTCTGCAAGATGGAACAATAGCTGCAGTCGCAGGAGTACCCAATAGTGGTCTATGGTTTTTGGGATCCCAAAACGTTAGTGACTGGATATCAGTGACTTCGTAAAGTTTGATCGTCTTTTACCACGATAACGCTCAAAGGCGGGGGACGTATTTTGTTCAAAATTTGGCGTGAGGATCATTTTGGTAAACGTACAGAAGGGCCCCATAGGGACCCGGTGGGATGGGGCATTTCAGATTAAGGGGTGAATTTGTTTGAAGATAATTAGACAGTCGACTCAGAGGTGAGGAGGCACACTGAATTCATCATTTGAACTTTATTTTCTTTTCGGATAAGTAGTTCGAGTGGAATACGGCCAGAACCGGAAATTGGGCAAAGCTACAAGATATTTCTGAAGCCAATGAAGGTTCGGTAATTGTTCTTTATGTATTTGTTTTTCACGTTTATTTATTTTTCCCAGTTCACATGCTTCTGATGGCGGACTACACTTAGATAATATATAAGATATACGCAACACACGGAAACAGTATAGGATATGACATGATACTGGCTACTATTTAGTCGACCATCTACCAGTAAAGCAAACCTTCAGTAACCCATATCCGACCAAGATCCGACAGCGAGTCGGTCGAGTCCGTAGAGCAAAAAAACAATTGCTGCGCTATGTAGAAAGAAGCTAAAACAGCTAAGTTTTCAGAAACACTAAAGGGTTGTCATCACAGATTCCGAATTCTCCAAACCTGAAAATGTTCGCAGTGAAATCCGGAAAACCCTACAAACAAACAGGTCATCCGAATCAGAATCCGTGGGAAGCTTAACACCGCTTCAGCTTTCACCATAAGAGTGTATGAAGAGAAAGGCAAATGAAGAAAACAGTTGGCTGTAGTAGAACAAGACTTTGTACCTTAAGAGTAATTTTTTTTTCGCCCAAATCTCCGGTGCTTTCAACACTTGCTCGACAAGTGAAAACTCCAGCATCATTACGAGTGACATTACTGATCAGGATGCCATCTGTTTCGAAAACATAGTTGGTATCTGAAAGAAAATATTGAATGAACGACTGTTTGCCCGTGTCAGGAAACTGGATGTATGAGGCATTCGGCAAGCCTTAAAGCCCACCTCGCACTATTTACTGTTGATGTTCCACGAAAACAGTTGAATACTTAAAACGCTTTCAATAAATTATCCACGGCTTTTTCAGTGTTAGGCTAAGCCTTCCTCCAGGCCCATTAACTTCTAGCAAAAACAGGGGAAAATTTACATAATCTGTATTTCTGGAGAGCGAGCTTCTCCTAAACAATCGTCGGTAGCATGTTACGCAGCGGAACAAGCCAAGTGTGAAAATCATTGAGCTGTCGTTAGGGGGCAGGGGGTAGAATATACTGGATTAAATTCCGGTCTCCAGGTTTAAGACTGGTTGGAGCGATTGCGGAGGTAGGTTGCATTTGCAGTACAGGTAAGACGAGTCCCTTAAGCCGCGTTCACAAGCATGCCAAGCCAAGCACAGATGCCTAGGCGCGTGCTCAGGTGTAGCCAGGCACCGAGTTCTAGAGCCTGGAACTCCGTGCTTGGCCCAAAATCTGCGCCTAGGCACCGGTGTGAACGGTGATGCTAGGCACATGACTATACATCTGTGCTTGGCTAGACATGCTTGTGAACGGGGCTTCAAAGATTAGCGGAAAGGGCTTGGCAGAGCTGGTCAACACACTTGGTAAACACCGCAAAACAGAGCTCAGTGCGAGGTTTTTCGTGCTGGTTAAACATTAGAAAACGTTTTCAATATTAGAGTTCAGTTTCATTCAGTTTCATTTGACTATATTTAAACCCCAAAAATATATGATTAACACTCCTGCCAGGAAAGCACAAAAGGAGTGCTTGGCTAGGGCAGGGAAATAACGTTTCTTTCTTCTGATTCGTTCACGCGTTACTGGTTGGGCGGTCTTCTACAAACAAATGCGTGAGCTGAACATTGTGGGGGACTGGAGCGGCTGGTTGAAATATATCAGAGAGCTAGCTACAGGGGAATTAAATAATCAAACCTGTAAGTGTTAAAGACTTAACAATGAAGCTGCGTAGAATTTCACCTCTACGCCTCCGTCTTACGAGCCGGATTAAACCCTATTAAGGCCCCTAGGATGTTTGCACCGAAACAATTTAAAAAAAGCTCGATTGTATTTTTTTTCAAAATCAAGATTTATATTATATTTGACAGTGCAAAAACGGATACGTCAGCTAAATTTTATTCGAGCTATATGCCAAGAAGGGCCGAAATATAGCTCGAATAAAATTTAGCTGACGTATCCGTTTTTGCACTGTCAAATATGATTCGCAGTCAGCTTAGGTTGAAGGAATATTTAAGATTTATATTACGACAGTCAACATCTAGTATGTAAATATATGATTATTTGTCATATGATGATAAATAATAATCAAATCCTGATGCCAGGGCAATGGTGGTAAAAAAAAACTTCGCGTGTGGGTAACAGCTAGAACTGCAGAATATTGCAGGTTCGTTTCTTCCAGCCAGAGCCTGACGAGGACCCTTGCCAAAAAAGGTCAGAATGTCGCCGAAGAAAACCTTGGCTGGCCCCGTTTAGCGTCTTTTTTGTAAGCCGCCAAATATTGTTAAGATCCGTTGTCGCTGCGCTCCCAAGGCGTGTGCCCGACCACACTGCGCATAGATCTCTTCTACCGGATTACGAAGCCCCAAACCCGACTCGACCTGAAACAAGGCTTTGCGCTGCAACCCGTAACTGCACCAGACTAGTTCGCCCCGATACCCACTCTACTGACCGGTATCTTTCGTCATTTGTACCATATTTTGTAAACTATTTTAATTCTGAACTGTGATATATTCGTTATCAAATTTTACATACATAAAAATATTTTAAGGTAATTATTGAGAAGTGATTATTAAGTTTTGGCCATGTTAATAATTGTGTGGCGATCCGGTGCTAGCGAGTAATTATATGAGCTATTCAGGAAATAAACGTTATTATTATTATTAGTATTATTATTTGGTAATCCGGCGCCTATAAGACAAATCATCAAGATAATACGACTATCCGGTATCACAGAGTACTCTCCAGCGAAAGTCGCGCAGAATTTCACCTTTCTCCTCATATTATTAGCTAAGCAGTTGATTCCAGGCCTAGAAACCACCGAAAAGATGCAGGAATAATTTATGAAAAGGATTTAGTCAGTTTTCCGGAAAAGATGCGGCTAAGAGGATTATCTGGTAGCGGGAAAAGCAGTGACGGCTGAGAAAATAAGCACGTTTTTGCCTGTCGCAATTTCTGAAGGAAAAGATTTTTGCGAGCAGAGAGGTTTATTTGAGAAAAAAATACCAAGTGTGCCAAATGAAAACTTACTAGAAAATCGGGATCTTCATCTCACTAGCCAGAGCAGTTAATTCCATGCTTAGAAACCACCGGAAAGATGCAAGAATAAATTATGAAGTGGATTTATCCGGTTTCCCGGAAAAGATGCGTCTAAGAGGATTTTCTGGCACCGGAAAATTTGTGACGGCTTAGAAAATAGGTGCATTTTTGCATGTCACCATTTCTGAAGGAAAGGATTTTTGCGAGCACAGAGATTTTGTGTACCGAAATGAAAACTCGCTGGCTAATCGGTAGCTTATTAGACTCTTACTAGGGAGCACTTAACTCAATGCTTAGAAACCATCGGAAAGATGCAAAAATATTCTATATTCAGTTTCCCGGAAAACGAAGAGGATTTCCCGGTAGCGGAAAACTTGTGACGGCTGAGAACTAGAGTGCAAGAATTACCGGTAAGTTTCGAAACTTACTCTTAGAGTAAGTTACCGGTAACTTTGGTAAGTTACCGTAAGTTACCACCCAAGTGGTAAGTTTCAGATACTAATGTATTTACGGAGTTGTATCCTCTCCCCTTTGAGAGAGTATTAAAGAATATTCATATGTTTGTATCATTTTTATTGAATTATATGCTACTTCGGTTACATGTATCAAAAGTGAGAAAAAATTGAACAAAATGGCACTTTAGGTTTCAGATAATATAACTTTGTAATAAAAAATAGATAAGCTACGGTTTCTACGGTGAGTTTGCACTAGCCCCTACCCTGACCAGAGTCTGTCACAGGAGGCTACAGTAACACAAATTGTACAGACTTTTATCGCGACCCCCGAAAGCACCAACTTCCCAAAAAATCCAGCCCACCAGCAAGCTGCCGACTCGACAGCTTTCGCAGTCTCATAGTACAACGGTTTCGAAAATGGGCCACGTTTTGAGATGAAGTTACAGAGTTCTGTGTTCACGACCCCGACGAACTCGGATTCCGTATCCGTATGAGATGGAGATCTTGCATCAGATGCATATTTCTACGCATACGAAATTTCAGCATCCTAGCTTACCCAGAAGTGCCCGAACTCGAGACCCCACGGACAGACCGACTTTTTCCGAACGGTATATGACACTTCAGCCTAAGTGCCATAAAAAGTCGCCAGTGCAAAATTTTAGTCAAAAGTCAAGAACTAGAACTCACCGTATCAAATTAACATGTTCTAGGGATGTCTTTCTTACTTATTCAGAATGACTGCAGACCAGAGCAAAATAACACTAGGGAGAAGCGCCAGACCTATCCTTTCCATGCTTCGCAAACGGGCCATAGTCGTAGCGCCGCCCATTACGCTTGCGGAATTTAAAGCGAGAAAAACATGCGGATTTAGAAATTTCTAGTAAAGCTAAGACGCGGTTTGCATACATCTTGGAAACCGGGGAGGTTGTGTCTTTTTTTTGCTGTGTTCAGAATATGAAGTTATTGGAGCCATCACTGGTGCACGACCGATTGAGTTTCAGTAGGGACGTTCACTATCGCTAGTGGTGCTAGTGTCGCTGCTGTTCGAGCGTGTGTCACTTTTTTCAAGTCTTGGCGCTACTCCCTAGTGTTATTTTGCTCTGCTGCAGACTGACTACTGACTCATCGTATTTTTGTTCACACAGACCCGTTTCTTATTGGTTACGATACGACAAGAAATGTAAGACGCGCGCTGATTGGCCCACCCTTTTCCAACAGGAAATGACACTGAGCGGAAGTACAGTACCCGTAGGGAAAAAAGGTACCCGGATTCCCGTAAAGGTGTCCGGAATTTTGGAACAACATTCCGGGCACGGAAAACGTAACGGAAATCCCGGCTGGGGGGTTTATTTCCCGGAATTCCGCGTTAAACTGCGGAATTCCAGGAAACAAGACTCCCTAGTCCCTAGGGGGGAATTCCGTTACGTTTTCCGTGCCCGGAATGTTGTTCCAAAATTCCGGACACCTTTACGGGAATCCGGGTACCTTTTTTCCCTACGGGTAAATGACTCACGCATTGAATCTGACGACTAAAAATGTATGCGAAAGATTGTTCTGAAGTCCCAGCTCTCTTAGGGATGGATTAGGTTTAACTGAGAACATTTTTGTACACGAAAAACTTAAACTTACCACTTGTGAGAAACTTACCGGTAAGTTTGATCTGAAACTTACCATTACCGGGTAAGTTACCTAGTGGTAACTTACCATGCGGTAACTTACGTCTTGCACTCTACTGAGAACTGAATAAATAGGTTTTTGCCTGTCGCCAATTCTGAAGGAAATGATTTTTGCGAGCAGAGAGGGTATCTGATATAAAATACCAAATGTGCCGGAATGAAAATTCTCTCACTTGCCTATTTATTATTCATGTTCCAAAATTCTAAAACTGAATTCATAAGAAGGATCTGCTTTTTTACAAATTACCCACGGATGTGACTGTTTTAAGACTTTGTCCAGGCCCCTTGACTTCTAGTATTAACAAGGAAAAATCAGATAACAACTTTTCTGACAATACAGCTTCTCGCAAACACTCTTTTGGGAGCATGACATCGAAAATAGTGAAACACGGGAAGTGTAAACGTCAGTGAGGGTCGCTAGGGGGGGGAAGCATAACACACATCAAAAATAGTGAAAGTCAGTGAGGGTCGTTAGGGGGGGGGGGGGGGGGGGGGTGCCGTTTAAAATTAGGGTATCCGGACTGATGAAGCGATTACAGAAGTAGGTTTCATTGGCATTGTAGGTACGACATATACTTCAATCTTTATCGACTCCACCCCCCCCCCCCCACTTCCAGAAAAAAAAAGCACAACACAAGCCCCTTGCGTTCCATGCTAACCACTGCTGACTCTCGTTATCAGAGAGAGACTGGTCCACTACAAACTTCCAATCTATTACTCACTTGTAGAGCTTACCCCCCCCCCCCCCCGTCCTCGTGACTCTTTTTGAAAGACAATCTTCCTTGATGGATTTACAAAAAAAAAAACCTTTTCCGCAGTCTTGGGAAACTTTGTGGTTCTACTTCCATATTTCCGAGACCCCAAATTGGATAGTTCTGTAACCAAGTTTATTTTTCTGGAAGAGAAAGGAAAATAATATCGGGATAATAGAAAATCTTCCATGTTTCAATCCGCTGGTTCTTATCTTTGAAGAAACAGAAAAGTAAAAGGGTGGGTGAGATTGATCAAAGAGGCGCCTGTGTCTAAGAAAGGGGTTAACGCAATACTCCTTTCTTGTGCGAGGTATCAAGAAATTATATCCGCTTTTTGCTGCTTTCATACTGAAGTGCAAGCTTAATGATATTAGTTTAGGACAAAAGTACCAATTAATTATAATAATTTTAAAATAGAAAATATTCATTTATAGTATAGCGTAGTTCACCCATAGTGTAGGTTCCTTTATCGAGTAGGTTGTTATTTTTTCAGTGTAACGATTTCAGATTTTTGTATTTTAAAACTTTATTGTGGTGGTAAAATTATATGTGAGTATGTGGTGAACTGATATGAACATATACATATAGTTAATAGGCTTTCGCTCTGTAATACATATGGTGTATAGTAAAAAGGCTTTCGCTCTGTAAAGCGATAAATTGTCGCTCCTTGCAGTTAGTCGTTTAGTTACGAGCACAAAAAGTCAACACTCCCTTTTCGCTTCACCACATACAGACTCACCAAACCTATAAGACGGGGGTAGAACAGAAGAGCCATCCTTGGGTACAATAATCAAAGGATGTCTGTCTACAACACAAGAAGTATCGAGTTAAACCAGTTTAGTACTACATGCGAAACGAAACTGGTTGTGATTGGGGGAGAGGGTTGACGCCAGATACTCGCTAACATTACCTTGTCGGGAGTTCGGAATGTTTCCTAGTCTGTCGAAAAGGGAATCTACCGGGTTCATATACCACTTGGTACGGGGCGGTAAACAAAACTAAATATGAGGTATCAAGTTCTAGTCTGTCAAAAAGGAATAGTAGGCAAGTGGGTTTATCGAGTTCATACACCACTTTGTACGGGACGGTAAACGGAACTAAAGTCGGGTATCAAACGGAAGCCAAAACTACATGGGAAATCATTCTTAAGTTTTCATTGGGGACGCGGGTTAGGGTGCAGATACTCGCTTACATTACCTCGTCGGGAGTTCGGCACGATCTTCCAATCTACAGAAAAGGAATACGGTGGTAAAGCTAGAGTTATATCGAGCTTTTCTAAGTTAGGTACTGATCCGGAACGCTTGTTGCAGGGAATGAAATTATAACCAATAATCAAATAAGAGCTAAAATCTTGACAAACACGAGTTTCGGAGTGCAAAAAGCGAAATCTTTATTTTTGTACTTGGTTGGTGGGGGTAGGGTAGCTAAATCTTGGTAAACACGAGTTTCTTAGTACTAAACGCGAAATCCTTATTAGGGTCCTACACGTGAAATCATTACTTGGTTTGCATTCGGGGGGGGGGGGGAGTCAAGAGAAAGCTCGCTGAAATGACCTTGTCTACAGTTTGGTAATCTTTCACTCTGGAAAAAAAAAATAGAAATTCAAGAGCCATTTCGAGCTCATAAAGTGTTGTTCAAGGAGCTGAAACTAGAACGAGTATTCAAATGCAAGGTAAACTTAGTTAAAAAGAGAAGGGTACTACACGTGAAGCCATTACTTGGTTTCACTCGGGGGGGGGGGGGCTGGGATACACACTCGCTGAGATTACCTTGTCGGGAGTGTGGCATGATCTTCAACTCTGTAGAAAAGAAATAGTAAAGCAAGTGGCATTCCGAGCTCAGATGGCACTAGTTTAGATACAGAACGATTGTCTTAAACCAGCTTAAATAAACTAGACAACAATAGAATAAACAAAATATAGCTTATCCTGCAACCAAATCGAAACTGAAATTTAGTTCAGGCGGATTATAAGATTATATCTGTAAACGTTTCCTCTACTGAAAATGCGCTACAGGATCTCTAACAAATTGGCAGCTGAAAACTTCTCGGCTTTTCCAGATTACAAAAAAAAACGAAAAACTTAACATTTGTGTTGGCAGCAAAACGACAAACAACTCCCACTTTCAAAGGAATTATAAGGTTTAAGCCAAGCTGACCATTCATAATGAAAGAAACAAAACCGAGATTTTATCCCTCTTAAGATGTTAAAAGAGGAATAGATAAAATTTCGTATATTTCGGTTGCACTTCCGGCAACCGTCAGCGAAGAACGAATCAAATCCGAGACCAAATCACATTTTCCAAAACAGTAACATCAAAACAGCGTTCCCTAGCTTTTTGTTTACCGGGCATTCTCGTTTTTTCCGGGATTCCACAGTGTTCTAGATTATCCCTGACAGCAGAAGCCCGGTACTTACTTCTAGAAATAGGAACGTCATCCTTCAGCCACCTCACGACTGGCGCCGGGTTGGCGTTCACGACACACTTGACTTTATACTCTCCGCCCAGTGTGGCATGTTGTTCTTCAGGTACATCAACCCAGGTAATCGGTACACGGGTAGAAAGCGTGACCGAGGCAGACAGTGTCTGAGAGCTCGTATAGGTGGCTCTGCAGGTATAGTTGCCAGAATCTGATTGCTGAATAGCACGGAAGAAAAGCTGCCTCCGGGGAATGTCGTCATCATAGGTGTCTTCGCTGAATATCCTGTGAAGATCCGTAAAGTTAGCTTACTTCAGAGCAATGTTGCCATTACTGCCATTTGTCAGATTCTCTAGTTCTTTTACAAAGCGAGCCAGAATTCTGCGACTCGATTCTGCGAGTAAATACAAAAATGATGCAAAAAAGATGAGACATACAATTATGAAGATAAAGCCAGATTTATCGTTAATAGTTGGTAAAAAGGACCCAGTTTCGTAGACACAAGAATGTCACAAGTTTTTTTTTTTTTCTTTTTTTTTTTTTTTTTTTAAACACAATGAATATATAAAGAAATTATGAAAGAAATATAGCAATATTTTAAACTACTATCAGACTAATTTTTACTTTTAGTTTCTCAGAAACTTAATGATCTAAAATTTATTTTTTTTGGCCCGCGCAGCTTCTTTTCCTGATCTCCTCACAATGGATTGAACCAATGCGAGTGGCTACGTCTCCACCTCCACTCAGTGACGTTAAAAACTATTATCAAAACATCAAAAAAACCTTACTTAACGTCACTTACACTAAATTTTAAACAATCTTAATTTCATTAATAAACATTAAATTCAATATATAACAAAAACTTTTTTCTATTTCTTCTCATTTTTCCCCTTATACTTTAATACCCATATTATTTTATATTTTAATTATAGCAGCAAAAAAGTAGACTTTCCAATCAGGCACCCAACAAACAAAAAACAAAAACAAAAAATAATTGCAACTCCCGCAGGAAGGGTGCTTCACACCCCACACCCCAGGAGCCTTAACTTCACTATCCTCGCCGACCATACGTCCATCCTTACTACAATGTCACAAGTTTTTGTGGCAAAAATTCACAGGTTCTGTCAGAGAAAAGTGACAACACTGCTTCCGAGCACGATAGGAACGCCAGTTGCATCCCCTGTTCTTAGCGTTGTCACTCGCTCTTTGGAATTCCAAGTCAACAAGGAGGACACCTCGGAGGATACTTACTGGAACCCCTAGCGACAGTGAGTGATATCGATTGGGGTCCAAACTAACAAGAGGGATACCTACTGGGACCAAAAAAAAACAGAGGGATACCTACGGAGATCCCATACGAAACAGATGGGTGCATACTTGGTGGAACCAAAGTGAGAGATCCCTACGAGGTCCTAAGTCTACCCATCAGTCTGCCTGTGATCTCGTTAGCTCCCGAAAATCGAGATTTCCCCCGGGATCCCCGACTAGATTTTTTTTTATTTTGTTACCTTTGACCATAGCTGAAATCAACCTAAGCATCTAAAACTTTCTCACTTTCCGTCCGCGGGAGAGGCGGGGGGGGGGGGGGGGGGCTGAAACTCAAGGACAACAGACAATTGGAGCGGAGACACCACGAGTTCTGACGTCCAACTTCGGTAAAAACATGTCCCAGAGAGGCAGGCTATTCTGCATCTAATTTGAAGGCTCACGATGAAAGCTAACAAGCTAAGTAACACTCGTCTACAAATTATTCTTCGCCCAGCGTGCGAAAACGGCTTTATCCTCGGCAATGTGCAGAATCCTCTTATACACGTAGAGCTTCTCTTGACCGCGCAAAAATCCCTGAGATCACAGCAAAACTTCATCCGGCTGTTACTGTCGACCCATGCAGGGGCGTTACGTATGGGGAGACGCCCCCCCCCCCCCTGATGTTGTCGGCCAGTCGGTAAAAATAACCAGTCGGTAAAAAATAACCAGTCGGTAAAAAATGACCGAGTCGAAACACTGACCGTGAAAACAGTCGATTTTTCCTTGAAAACAGTAGATTTTTTCTTAAAAGTCGTTTTTCTCCTAAAAAGAGTCGTTTTTCTGCAAAAACAGTCGGTAAAATGACCAGTCACTCGTTAAATACCTTACACCCCCCCCCAACATTTTGGCTAGTAACGCCTCTGAATCCGTGTCTCTAGGCTTTGTCAGTTTTATTATAAAATCTCTATACTAAGTTGCACTGAACCCATACAATCACATGCATATTACATTACCATACGCTTTCTTCCATTGACAATCTCATATTAATTTCAATTTGTCTAAACTCTCCCAAGACCTATAGAGTTTCAACAGTTCCGGGAACTGATTCTAGAAACAAGGGACTCGGGGCTTATTTTTGTACACTGATTACTACGGCTAAGGAGCGAATAAAATTGTGAGAGTCAATTAAAAAAATCCCAACCACCGGAGTTGCTATATTCAGATCTGCGTTGACAGAGTTGCTATATTCAGATCTGCGTTGGGCAAAGAGCCGCAAGCCTACTTTGTAGAAGCCAACTACTTATAAGCTCTTCAGAAAATCCAATACCGAATTATCGCCAGATGTGCTAGAGGAACAATAACAATCACACGTGAGAATGGGGGACAAGTTATCGGAATGGAGAATGAGTGATTAGGCTTTCGGCTCACACCGACCCGCTAATTAGCCCCGTCGGAAAGTGGTTCAGCAGTCAGCAATGATGTCGGAAGCCAAAATTGACAAACTTGATGTAGACTGATAAAACAGAGTTGGATTGAGAACAAACAGAGGTAGAGGCATTTTATGAAGTTTCAAGTATGGCTAGGCCTAAGACAATGTTGGAAATGGCCAAACAAATCCGGATAAACGTATACCACGAAGTAACATGTCATTGTTTACTTTATGCCAGCGCATCTAGCGGCAAAAAAAGAACTAATATGGATGTAATTTTATGAAGAGCGTATTCTCCTCGCTGTTTTCGGTGCTAAAGTCAATTTGTATTTTGGTATTATTATCTTCACAGAACAAAAAAGCCTCAAAAATGTCCGTGACACACTTGTCACTTGTACTCGATACTTTCCCATCAAATAGTATCAAGAACAAATAATCTGATAGAACCTCCGTCTCTCTATCTCTGTGATACCACCATGCAGAGCTGAATATGTTCTGATACCTCACCCGATGCAAACGAGCGGAGGAGGAGCTACCCAGAACATCATTATTGTTATCTCTACAAAACACCTGTATCGCGGTACAACTTCGCAGAAGAATCGGAACGCCGTCGGAGTCGTCCTTTACAGCTGATTGGTTGTCTGCTATACTGACGCGGGTGACGTGCTGTAGAGCAGGCTCTCCCCGCCTGCAAGGTATCCTACGGTTTTTCACCTCGTATGAGCAACGGCGTAGAGGGAAGTAGACGGGTATCAACTCAAACCTCACAGCATGTACCTCTAGGTCCACTCAGTTTTATCGAGGTATCCATAGTCAATGCATGTGAACAAATACGGAGGAGGTTCTATAGGATTCTTTGTTATTGATATTATACGGGAAAGGGAAACGGGCAAATACCTACCTGCTTCTCATAGATAATTATGTAGGGATACTTTAGAAATTTTACAAACTTTCTCTTCAGGGATATGGTTTTGGGTGGTTTCTTTGTTTTAGTGAATCTCTAGAAGTTTGATACTTTCAGAGTAATAAATATGGAGGAAGGTACGAAATGTTTTCTTTGTTTTAACAGGGAGCCTGGACATATTAGGTGTCAACCCAGAAAAAAAAGAACAGAATGTTTAATACTTTTATATTAAATATACAGGAAGCTGAGATATTTTTGGGGGTGGTTTTCTTTGTGTTTTAACGTCATAAAGTGGTCACTACGAGATGGCCATTACAATTGTTCTGTAATAGGAACTAAGAATGTAAAGTAGCTACGTGGGCATTAAAAAAAAAA
The DNA here is from genome assembly GCA_023053555.1 of Branchinecta lindahli. Lineage (NCBI taxonomy): Eukaryota > Metazoa > Arthropoda > Branchiopoda > Anostraca > Branchinectidae > Branchinecta > Branchinecta lindahli. The sequence continues at coordinate 8,640,531 of JAKZAO010000005.1, read as the reverse complement.
AAAAATCCTTATCCTACATTTTTTTTTGCAGCAGCAGCCCAGTAGATAGTCCGGGATCCAGACCGCGATATCGTTCAAAAACAGGGGGGGGGGGGGGGGGGGGGGGGTAGCAAACGAGCTGCAGAAGGTTTGAAGAACTTTTCTAGAACAACTTTTTGTGCTGAGAACGAAAATCCTACCGCACCACTCCGCACCGATGTACGTCACCGACTTTTTAGCCTATAAAGGCAGATTTGGCCTATAAAGACCAACACTATTAAAATAATTTTCCTAGCAAGACCGCATTAGATAAATCAAACAAACTATACATATTCTGAATTCTCTTTTTATCGTCTATCGAATGGTATATTTTTTATTTTTTTTAACTCACGTATTTTTCTTAGAAACGTGTTAGAAACCAAGAAAAAGCGAAAATTATTTAACTTTTTTAGCTAAATTGTCATTTATCTCGGAAAATTTTCTAGCAAACTACATATTTTTATTATTCAGTTAGAAAGATAAGCTCCTTGCCAATCGTTTGAGCTATTAAAACTTAAAAAACATTCGGTTTTAAGAATGTCAAGATTTTTTTAAAGCAGAGCATCCCCGTTTTCTTCAGTGAGTGACGGTAGAAATTTTAAAGGAAATATATTAGTTTGACGGTAAGTTTAGGGTTAGTTTTTGGCGTGGAATCCAATTATGACAGTAGATTTTCCCTTAGCATATGTATAGGTCATGTAGGCTATATGGCCTATAGGCTGAATAGCCTATAAATCCTATAATGATATTTTTGTTTTGAAAACACAACTTTTGAATAATCTTTACAGACCTGCTTTTTGAGCCGAGAACGAAAATCGCGTCGGATAATACAGCACCTGTGTTACCTGTGTAGGCAACCGAGATTTTGGCCTATAAGGGGAATTTAGGCCCCTAAAGACTGGCTCAATGAAATCATTCTACACAAAATTTAACTTATTAGAGAGGAGTACTAGAATCTAGAATCTAATGTAGTACTATTTAATCTAATTATGACATAAGTTTCTTTCTTGGGACGCATATAGGTCATATAGGCTATATAACATATAGGCTAAATAATCTGAAATGAACAAACCCGTCAGATCTCTCAAATAAATTGACATTTTTATTGGAAAAATTTCCAGAAAACTGTTTTTTATTATTACTGTAGGCTACTAAAAAGAGAAGCTCTTTCTCGATCGTTTGAAGTATTAAAATTAAATTTTTTTTTTAGGATTTCTGGAATTTTTGTAAGCAGGAAATTCAAATTTTTGACTATGAGGTGCAGTAGAAACTTTATACAAAATATATTGGTTCGACGCTAGGTTCAGCGTTGGTTTTTGACGTGGGATATGGTAATTTCACTAGTTTCTCTTGTAAGATAGTAGGCTATAGGTCACATGGACTGTATAGCATAAAGGATCAATAGCCTATACTGAACAAATCTCCGGAAAACTAAGTTTTCGCACGCCCATAGGTCAGTTTTTGTGCTGAATCCAGGTTTGTCATCAATTCCAGCATCTCATAAGTTAGTCGCGTTTCACATATACATCTGCTTGCTCTAACTTTTAAGCCGTGACGACTGCGCCGTATGCGTTACAGTAAGGGCCTACAGAAACAAGAACGGGAGGGTCGCGACATAACTGATGACGTTACCAGAGGAACACTCCAACCATCAGTCCGCTCAATATAAAGAAAATCTATGACTATCCCTCAAATAATGGTAATGCATCACAGACGAACCGTTAGAATTGCCTGTCTACCTGTACCTCCACAACATAATCGTTGGCATCTGGAACAAGTTCATCATAGCTCCCCTCCCCCAATAGAAAAGGTGACAAGGGTGATTGTAAAAATATGCTAGAATTTTTCTGATAATACGTGCAGCTTAAGTCTCCGCAACTGTCCTACTACTGCAAAGCTCCAGAGATTGAAGGGACAGACGCACACGGTCTAACCAAAGCGGGCTTCACAACGAGCGTGTGCTGCATGGCTCTTCTCTCTCTGCCGCATACTTGAGCATTGGCAGCACGGATGTGCAGCCATCAATCGTTCAAGCATCAACAGGAAACCACGAAATTCTGCGTTGACTTTGTTCTTGCATTCGACTCAGTAAAGAAAGACACAACTAGCTGGGAATGCAGGATAGACAGGATCCCAAGATAATCCGCGTTGCTCAGGTATTCTATGACCAGACGGAGGCTCTAGTGAGAGGTGAAACAGAGCAGTCAACACAGTTCTTGACAAAAGGAGGCGTTTGCCAAGGTTTCATCCTCTCGCTAGCTCTTTTCAAGTTCGTCACTGATTTGGTTCTAAAGGATCATGGATAAGCACCGGGGATGGAAGTCTGCTACTGGTGGAAGTCTGTGACTTTCCATCGTTTTCCCCTGAAACGGACTGATCGCCGATTAAGTCAAAAGGGCACAGAACATACTGAATGCTGCCCCAGACTACGAAGGTCCTGTCTTGTAGAAACTTTTAAATGTCCCCCAAACTTCGTCGATGAAAACCGCAGAAGCACGCAAAATCACCTTGTTCTACCAAAGGTGCCTGCGATCCATACTGAAAATTAAACCTGATGATTACGGGTAATGAGGAAATGATAACAACGGCAGATCACACCGACTGCTTTGTCGAACCCAGTCAGAACCAGAGGACTAAGCCGGTTCATGCACGTGTTGCTCTGTCCAGATTGCGCCGCAACCTCCCTCCCGGCCCAAAGGGTGGAAGAAGCGAACAGGGGTACAACGAAAGACATTGGTTCTACGGCGAACACGGGCCTCGAACCGATTGTAGCCTTTAGGAAGGGTCAGAGACTAAGGGATATTCAAAAGACATCAGTTCTGACGGTCAACACGGACCTCGAACCGATTGTAGCCTTTAGGAAGGGCCAGAGAATATGGGAGACCCAATAGCTAGCCTTGATGACTAAGGCAGTTGTGCAGGAACGCCATGAGTGGCGTCGCTTGGTGGTTGCCACGAAGTGCAATCTAGTTTGGTCGTGAAAGAAAACTCCGTTGCAAGCGGGTGAGTGCGGGTCAATAGTGGAGAACAGCGTCTGGCCAAGATTTTCGTCAAGCAGATTTCGCAGCAAGATTTCGTCAGCGTCCGGCCCATCAAAGGGGGTTGGCGACAAGATACCTAACATAATTCGTACTTAGAAAACGCATCACTTTGGCCTGCAGGGAATACAGGATGTTAAATTTTGTCTATAATATTTTCATCGGGCTGGTCTTTATAGGCCTAATTTCCCCTCATAGGCCAAAATGTCACAGATGCTGTCTTATCCGACGCGATTTACGTTCCCGGCTCAGAAAGCAGGTCTATAAAGATTATTCAAAACTTATATTTTCAACAACAAAAAATCTTTATAGGATTTATAGGCTATTCAACCTATAGGCTATATAGCCTACGCGACCTATACGTATGCTACGGAAAAAACTGATGTCATGACTGGACTGCATGTCAAAAACTAACCCTAACTTACCGTCAAACTGATAATATTTTGTAATAATATAATATTTTGAGAGATACGACGGATTTGCTCATTATAGGCTACTCAGTCTTTATGTTATATAGCCTATATGACCAATATGAATCTCAAGAGCGAAAATTATGTCATAGTTAAATTCTATGTAAGAAACTAACCTTAAACTTACCGTCAAACTAATATATTTCCTTTAAAATTTCTACCGTCACTCATTGATGAAAACGTGGATGCTCTGCTTTAAAAAAATCTAGACATTCTTAAAATCAAATATTTTTGAAGTTTTAATAGCTCAAACGATTGGTAAAGAGCTTGTCTTTCCAACGAGATAATAAAAATATGTAATTTGCTGGAAGTTTTTCCGAGAAAAATGACAATTTAGTTAAAAAAGTCAAACAAATTTCACTTTTTCTCGGTTTCTAAGACGTTTCTAAGAAAAATGTGCAAGTTTAAAAAAATAAGAAATACACCATTCGATGGACCATCGAATGAGGATTCAGAATATGTGTAGTTTGTTTGATTTAGCTTATGCGGTCCTGCTAGGAAAATTGTTTTTGTAGAGTTGGTCTCTATAGGCCAAATTGGCCTTTATAGGCTAAAAAGTCGGTGACGTACATCGGTGCGAAGTGGTGCGGTACGATTTTCGTTATCAGCACAAAAAGTCGGTCTAGAAAAGTTCTTCAAACCTTCTGCAGCTCTCCTGCTACCCCCCTTGAACGATAGAGGTGCCTGGATCCCGGACTAAGAACTAGTTTCAAGAAGTTTCGAATTCATACAATAGCTTGTTCGGAATTAGACAGTCGTTAAATTTACGGAACCATTTAACTTCAAAGTACAACTACGTGACTTATACTTTTGGAAAAAGGTGAATAAATGAGCCACTTTAACTTCTCAAACGTACTTTAAAGAGCGACTCCAACTGTTACAAGTTTAATGGTGCTTATCAAGTGTATTTTTTCTGGTGTTTTTCAAAAAAAAAAAAAAAATTCCCAAGACCAGGAGACGAGAATTTCATACGGTGTATACTAACCACCATAACGACAACACACTGATCTTCACAATTGTCTTGTTTCACTTCGTTTCTGCTAGAAGTCAACGGGCCTTGGCAAAGAATTTGCTGGAAGCTTTCAAGTATTCAACTATTTTGTAATACTTCATAAACAGGAAACAGTGCGAGGGGTGCTTTAGTTGGTTCTAAGATTTGGTAGCTCATTATCCCATATACTTTATTATTGATTCACTCTACCCCCCCCCCCAATCTTCCAATCCCTTTTCACTTATATTTGCCTTTCATGTCCTTTTCATCGACCCAAGCGCAATCACACGGATATTTGCTTTGCCGTGTTTTGCTATTTTCAAGGTGGATGAGGGTCCCGTATATTGCTTCCGAGGAGCTTATTTGCCAGAAATACCAAATGTTCAAGTTTTTCCGCGTTTATCATCAAAGCTAAGAAGGCCGTTCATGAGGCTGAAAAAGCCGGGACGGGTATGTAATCTTTTGAGAAACCCGGCAGTTTCAAAAATAGGCTATGTTAGAATACTAGAAGAGAAACTGTATCACCCAACATGCTTTAATAAGCCGGTCTAGGGGAACATTTGAATTCCAAGTGGAATTACGTGCCGTATTTTTTAGGAAAAAGGGTAAATAAGTCAGGAACTTGGACCTCTGAAATGCAAATATAACAGTTTCAAGGGTCAAACGCTCATGTTGGAACGGTTACCAACGAAAAAGGTATCTACATATCAAGTTTGGAGTTTTCTCTGTAAAGGGGTATCATAAATGACATTAATGGCAGACTCCGAACAATGCGTTAAACTAGGAACCCACAATGTTAAGCAAGACTCTCAAAGACGACTGACACAAACAAATATCAAATTCATTGTAAATATATGAATTTCAACTAAAGCGGATCATAAATCGATTTTTATTTTATTTTTTATTTGCCGAGTGATGCTGGGTTTTGCACTCAAGTAAAACCAAGCGTACTTTCAAATCCGAACGTCGTATTCCGCAAATCCTCTCGAAACGGTCGGGGCTCTTAAAGCTCAACTGAAAAGACAGCTTATTTTTGTACCTTGTAGGCTACTTGAACACACTGAATTATTTTGTTTTTATTATTTATTATTGTTTTTTTTTTATTCGTTAAACTCGGCTCTCATAGTGACGTTAAGAACATGGACGGCCCGACGTCCCGACAGTCGACGACGTTGTTTTTCCGTCTTGAAATTTCGAAAGACAGAAAATCAGAAGCTGTTATATGCCTTTATGCAAGTAAGTCCCAGAACTACCAGTCTAGACAGTTTGTTTATTGTCAGCAGACAATGTGGTGCTGTTGTTGATCCTAAATATGTTAAATTACATAGAGCTACCGCATGTTTGAAAGATTTATCCACAAACTAAAAACCATTATAGGGAATAGCGGATCAATGGATTAAGACATTTTCTAGGGTTATCAACAAGGCCGTATCCAGCGGGGGTAGGGGGTTCCCCCCCAAAAAAAAAACCTACAAAAGTAATCGTTTTTTGTAGGCTTTAAAATCTGATCTATGGATTTTATGTACTTTTTGGTCCGACCCGTCCATCCAGTCTGATACACCACAATGTTATCGAGTTCAAGCCCCAATTCGACACATAAGTGGCGTTTTTGATCGCCGATCAAATTTGACCAGTAGACGAAGCGAGTTTGCCGATTCGTGCTTAAAGTTTAACTGAAAAGCCAACTTATGTTTGTGTCATTTAACTTAATACACTGAATTATTTGGATTCTTCAAAGGGATTTTTTTATTTTCCACTATCTGCTCCAGTTATGACGTTCAGAATTTCTACTGCCGTCCCCACAACGAAAATTCTACTATGACGCGGGAAATTTTAATCTCAACACAAACGGGGCTTTTCTGTGGGCAGTGGTGAGATTGGTGAAGATTGCTTAATGCCTGAACAAAAAAAATCGCAAATCTTTCTCGTAAAGCATACAGCAAACAAACAAGCGCATAGAGGTACCACAAATTCCACTATTTGAAAATCGATTATTCGTGAATAGTGGAACAACGAAGTGACGCATTTTCAGCGGGTCTTCAAGCCAATTTAACTGAATAAGTGATGGGTAACTAGATTGTCCTATCCCAGCCCTTTTCGGTTAAACTTTAATACTGTTTTCGACAGCCGATAGCCGTTGGTGTTCGCCGTTGTTTCCGGGTGCGCAAAAACGGGTTTTTATTTTTGAAAATACCGTCAAATCCTCAAACAGAATCCCGACGTCAACGGCAAACGGCGAGTCCTAGGCTGATCGGTAAAGAACAAGAATTTAGGCGCTAAACGTTGGCCGATCAGGGCAAAAACAGAAACTAAGATAAACAGCTACGGCAATCGGCTTCCCGCGAACGTCGAAAACATCAACAAATCAGACGGCTACGCTATCGGCGATCAAAAACGCCACTATATTCAGACAAGTCCTGCTGTTGATTTACCAGAATATAACGTGTCACTCTTAAGAGGGAAAAGATCCCCCTCCTCCTATCATAACCATCAGAAAACGTAACCTGATAGCCCCGCTCTATATCAAACATTATAAAAAGAAACAAGGAGAAACGATGGCACTCGAATATAGTTAGCCGAGAGTGAAGTGCCTCCTGAATTCCTAGAAAAGTATCAAGTTAGAAAACTGTATTGTGTCAGTCACGCTTTAAAGAGCCAGATAGATGGAAGTAGACGATGGGAGACACGCACACGAAAAGGGGAGATAATGCACTGGACAACATTGTCAACGAAACGCTAAAACTGATACAGCGCAGCCAATCAGGAAGAAGGGGAGAAACCATGGGTTCTAAATACAAAATTTCAAGCTAATCTGGGTATCCCAACGTGGGGTTGTCTACTCTGAAATTTGTTTGACAGCTCACGACGAGACAACACTGTCAAATGAAAAGACACTGAAACTCAAGAATGGCAGACAACCAGAGGGGAGGAACCATGAGTTTTAAAATCGAAAGTCGGGTTTATCGAGGTTTACAAGACAATCTAGCGTCTCCGAGCGAGGTTTCGTAAAATCTAAAACCTGTTGGAAGTTCACGATGCACTAGTCAACACTGTCAAACTAAACAACACAGAAACTCAGACAGCAGGCAATCAATGAGGAGAAACCATTTTTAAACCCAAATTGTCTAGCTAATCTCAGTATCCAAGCAAGGGGTTGTCTACTCTGAAGCTTCTTTGCGAACACACGATGCACTAGATAACACTATTAACGAAGCCGATGGGAGGGGGGGGGGGTCAAGCCAAAGCGGGTCAAGAGAGGTTGCACGTTGTTTGAAAGTTCCCGATGCGTTAGATCACAATGTCAAAGGAAGCGACACTGAAACTTAGGACAGCAGGCAATCAATCGGGAGGGAGAGAACATTAACCACCCTTCCAGCTGTTTGAAAGCTCACAATGCACAGTACAACACTGCCAATTCAAAGTTCTGTTTATTATCAATATAATTACAGTTGAAAAGCCAATTAGGCTCGATGCCAAATGGTGCGCCCCGAAAAACGAGGAAGGGCAGGACCCCTGTTCTTCTGGTTTTCTTCTTTAAAGACCGCAGCCCTGTTCTGATTAAAGGGCAGAAGCCCTGTTTTGGTTGACATTAATGAAAGGGTGTGTACTACACCAGAAAACACTGTCAACGAAACGACAGTTAAACCCAATAAAGCAGATTTAGTTGGGAAAATGCTACATATTGAAGGATTAATTTTGCTAAAAGGAGGCTCAAATAGACAGGAGGATTCACTAGCCTACCGGAGAGAATCAGAGACTCGAAAAACCATTTAATTTTCATTTTAAGAATCGCGTAGGAAGTTGCTTAAGGGATTTAGGAAAAATGTTTGGTGATGAAAGTTGTTTGGGATGAGTGTTCAGTATCATAAAATATTCTTCCCTGTAGACGTGATTATTTGCACTTTTAAAACAGGAATGGTTACATCTTTTTTTCACTCAAAACGTGTGCTTGTTGCTGCAACGTTGAAGGATAATACATCAATCAACCAATCAAAAGGTAGGCCTATACTACACGTTGTGTGGGAGCTGACGAAACACCACCGGAAACAACAGAACTATCCCTGAAACTCAAAGACGGCAGACAGTTGCGGTGGGGGGGGGCACGAGAGTTCTGACATTCAACTTCGGCAGAAATAGGTCCCAGAGAGGCTGGCTATCCTACAACTAATTCGACAGCTCATAATGCAATAGACAATACAGACAAACGAGGCAACACAGAAACACAAGGAGCACAGAGGAATTCATTCTGCACCAGCGTCTCTGCAGCAAATAGCCGGGGAGGGGGCGAGAGTTCTAAAGCCCGAATTTGGCTGAAACAGTTCCCCGCTTCTCCAGAAGTTGTAATCAACAGTAGTGAATACGGTAAGAAACAAAACAGAAACACGAGGTCATAGGTTCCGTAAAGACTATGGGACACGACAGACCGGATACAACGACTGACCACAAGGATGCACAACACAGGACTCAAAACAAGACAACACACTCAAAGACGGCAGACAATCAGAGATAATGGAACACGAAGAACATTCAACACATAAGGCAGACACAGATGACAACATTCAACTTTTTCTTGCAAGGGCACATATTTGTATATTCTCTTATAAATATTCTGGACATATCTTGAGGGAAAACTAGCTCCCAAGTTACACCAATAGGAGCGAGGGAATACTCACTCTCCGGCACCCGGTGTGCACTCATTCCCGGTACCGGTACCCGGTGTACATGGGTTTGCGGAGGAGTCTTCACTTCATCAAGGGTCCATTATTTTCCGGCCATCACTCGCGATTCTGAGAGCTAATCACTGTTACACCTTAAAATTCAAATATTCTCCAATCCAGGTCCGTTTCCACTCTGACATACTCTGCAATGTGGCTGATCACGAGGGCCTCACTTACAGGAGCAACAACGTTGGCTCTATCACTCTTTCATATAATCCATCTACCGGGACCCAGTGAAACATACTGAGCCACAGGAAAGTCGATGAGACCTCAGGATCGCAAATGATGGTCGCCAAATCCTACTGTCATGGTACCGAAGATAAGGAAGATAGATGCATCTAACTATATGGGAGGATTTACGGGGCGACTACACTGTACCGGTTAGGATTAGCAAGGGATAACAAGTTACGAATATCTCATGCCAGAGTTATCAGAAGACCATGCAACGATCAGGGTTTTACCTTTCGTAGTAGAGACCATCACTGCGAAAAATTAAGCAGATTAGTAAGCGAATCGGTGCGAAGTTCAGCTCAAACGCAAGGCAAGACGCCTTTAACAATCTCACACACGGTGACCCACCCTTTAGCCTATGAGATAGCTAACTATAACACCAGTACACCGTGCAGTCCCATGATATCAGTCCTATCCTTCCCCCAATTTTCTGGTATTGCCCTGATACAAAAAAGTTCCAGAGGGCGATAACAACAGCTATTATCGCCCTGCGACAACTGTTATCGCCCGCTGACAACTGTTATCGCCCTACGACAACTGTTATCGCCCTGTGATAACAGGGCCCCTGGTGTTATAATCATTATCGCCCTTGCTTTTCTTCGGGCGATAATATATAAGATTAATTCCACTTCGAAGACCAGGCTAAATTTAGTCTTTGCGACATAAAAACATAAAGTGGGATGACTAAATTCGAAGAGCTCGTGAACTTCGCCAAAAATTTCTACTGAAGAAAGGGACTTATAAAGCGAATCACTAACTATCTTAAGGGTTACTAACTTGAAGCCGGGTGTGTGTACACACTTTAGCACTAGCAGGAGTGCATATTTAGGTTAGGGGGTATTTTTATGTTGACAAAGTAAAATTCGAAGTATCGCTGGGAAAGTTACTTTCCGAATAAATTCTACTCCAGCACAAGCAAGAATAGTTTGTGCAAGTGTGGATGTAAACCACAGCCTAGCTCTTTGACTCGTGACCGATGAAGGGGTAGAAAATTTAAGTTCGTGAAAGGTTTCAAAATTTTTTCATGGATGAATCTGCATATTATCATTGTTTTCCGTTTTCCTCCTTCCTTTTTAAGATCACCTGATATGTTAGACGACGATGGTAACCGGGGATGTCCTGAGTTTGCCGTATTTAAGAAGTTCCTCATTTGTCCTCATTTTTTCCGTTTTCGTTTTAATTGCGTCAATTTCTTATAGATATACCAATAATCGTGAAATGATTAATGTATGATGTTTGATGGCACTGATGGGAGCTAGAACTTTATTTCAACGATATTTTGGCACTCCTTGGCAAGGGTCCTCTTCAAACCGTTTCAACAAATCCCGTACGGAAATATCCCGCCTGAAATCGACCCAGACAAAGTGAAACATATTTCGACCCGATTTCAGGTTAGTTTCTTCCTGGGATTCGGCCTCGTCTCTGCAGGAGGCCGAAATTCCGGTCGAAATCGACCCAACAAATCGCCTGAGGCCGAAATTCCGATTGATCCGAGGAGGAAACTAACCTGAAATCGGGTCGAAATCTGTTTCACTTTGTCTCGGTCGATTTCAGGCGGGAAATTTTCGTACGGGATACGAACCTGCTACGAACTATCAGGTTCAGGTTCTTTAATCTGATTTCGTTTCAACAAATACGAACCTGCTACGAACTATCAGGTTCAGGTTCTTTAATTTGATAATTGCGATAAATTCTTTACAATAAATATCAATCAATGGCTGGCAGGGATACGAGCTCGTTACCTCGGCCCCATTTTATATTGACTAAACATATATGATATAAATGAGTCGTTCACATAATCCTTAGGAATTGCTGAGGGAGTGCTGAGATTTTATTCTGAGCGCTGCTGCTGTTTTATTGCTCGCTTGAAACACGTAACATACAAAAAAAGTTTACAAATATTTATTATTGTCATTTTTTGTATTAAAACGGAAGACATTTGAGACAGATCAATTATCTTATCTTACCCCCCCCCCCCAAAAAAAAAACAATCATTACCTTTCTCCACTCGTAATTTCCTGGCCCTCTGGATTAACCCACTTAATATCAGTGATTAAGGATGCATCCGGAACCTCAGCTTTGCAAGTGAATGTCAGAGAAGCTCCAACTGAGGCAACATATTCTGGAGTGGCTGGGGTGATCACCAATCGAGGCTCTTGGGCTAAGGTCACTGAAAGAAAAATACAAGCAATGAGCCTCTGCTAGGGAGTGTCGGTTTACCCCGGCTCTCAAAAGGCTCCACCCTTTGTCACATTGGCAAGGTTAATTTATTGACTAACTGAAGCTACACGACCGGGGCTGGAGGTGGCCAAGGGGATTACGGCATTTTAGGTTTCTTGTGCTCCGCCACTGCTCTCCACTGAAGAAAACAAGCAACGTATGTCCTGCGGCAAACTGGACAACAGCTTCAGCGCGCGTAGTACCACATCTATGGCTGCGGGGCACGGCACAAATTCGCGTGAGCTATCAAGTCCATAGCATATACCTGTCAAAAAAAAAAAAAAAAAAAAAAAAGCATGACTCCTGGTATGGGTAGCGGTGTAATAACAGGAAGAACCCTTTGCTCGTTGACTGGCAATGAGCATAGGCTAGGGACTCTCGGTTAGAGCCATATTAACATTCAGTGTCTCCTAGGAGTTCTTATCACTCTAGCTAATGGTCAGGGGAAGAGCGGGAAGAGATACCCAAGGGGATTACGGCGTTGTAGTTTTCTGTGTTTCAAGACGATGTGATCAGCCACTGCTCGCCAGAGTTCCCAAGTGGGGTTTTTGACAGAAGTGACAGTAGGATCAGACGAGTGGCTTGACTGCTTGTTCCTCAGAAGATCCGCCGATAGAAATAAAACATAAAATTCTACACATTTTCCTGATTATTTTTTGGGATTGCCTTTCGCTAACGTGTCAATACAACTGGAATGATAAAACCTAATGCCATAAAACCTCCAAGTGCCATAAAAACCGTGGGTTGTCTTACATGCCATCGATACAATCCAACGAAGTGTCACAAATATCATCATCAAAATGCTTAAAACTTCTCATATTCACTCTGAACTTGCCAGTTTATTTATTAGAGAGAAACTCCGACTTTAACATACTCCGAACTGTTCTCCCCAAAGCCCAATGCGAAACTGATGAGTTATCCCTTGGAAGCTGGAAATATAGTCAGTGGAGACGTTCTGAACGAGTAGGCTATGGAAGATGCGGAGAGTAGCCTATTAGGGATTCAAGTGGATAAACAGGAAGGACGGGTAAGGCACAATTTAATTTACAGTATACTGCATGGGTCGAACAAAATCGTACATACAAATGACAAGTTGTGACGGATCTGGCGTCTATATGTCGGGAGGGGGGGAGGGGTGCCACTATTTCTCGGGGACGATCCGATTCGAGTAAACTTGATGGGTGGTAAATAAAGATGGCCTATAAGGTCCGCCATTTGGAAGTCCAACAGCATCTGGCATTGGTGAGGGGAGTTGGAGAGGGATATACCTAGGGACCAAACGATTGGAACGATAGGGATAAAACTTGGACTGTTCAAAATCATATGTACTAGCTGTGCTATTTTGGAATACCGGCCGAATCCGACTTCGGTGGGCGAAGTCGGAGGGGAGTACCGGACATTTTCTGGAAATGTACAAATTCGAAAGAAGCTTAAATAACTTCCCAAGCTGACTGGGAATCATATACAAGAAATGCCTCAAACCGGATAGGTCAGATAGGATAGCCGTATTATTCAGCGATATTTCGGTCCTTCTTGACAAGGGTCCTCTTGAGGCTGCAGCTGGAAGGAACGAATCTGCAATCAATCGATCTAGTGGTTGCAAATCTGCAAATCTCAAATCCGTTTTCGTCGGATAGGGTGCGATCCCTATTAGCCAACTTTTTTTTTCAGCCAATTGTTCCCGCTGCATACGTCATCTAGCGCTCCCGGGTCTTAGCAGAGGAGAGGCCAAAGAAACAACCGTACGAAAAACACAGGCACCGCTGCAAGAGCTTCCTACCGGCCAGAAAATCCTTTTACGTTCCAAGAACCATAACATACAGATGGCGCTCTAAGTAATTAGGTTGCCACAAGCGCAATGCTGGACAATCGAAATAAGAGCCAAGAACCATCGCCAAAATAAAATTCCTCCCTCCAAAACCGTACGCGAGAAAATAGGCAGAAAATGGGCCAACTCCGACTAGATGCCCCTCCAGCTTGAATCTCTCGACGAGTTGTCGGAAATCTCTAAGAAACGCACACCAGGGCCATCTAACGATATCGACTGGCCTGACGCTACGATTACGACGAGAACAGACTGTTCCAAGAACCATGACATACAGATGGCTCTCGAAGTAAACAGGTGTAGACCCCGAAGCCACGCCGTTTATCGGCGCGCCGCCGCCGAAAAAGTTTCGGCGCGCCGCCGCCGTTTTTCAGATGGCGCGCCATAGCTAACGCCGTTTGAACGGCGGCGCGCCGCCGCCGTTTTTTTCGGCGGAAATACTTTTCATTGTTTCCCACCGTGTCTTTTGACAATGAAAAAGTAATTAAAAGACCGTCATACCACTGATGTTTCTTTGAGCACGTCCACGCACACTGTCCGACCATGATGTTTTTTTTATGTTAATTAAGCTTGTCTGGGACTTAAAGCCCGTCTGCATTACCGTAAACCGACCGTTTTACGGCCGACCGTTTGACCGTTACGGCAGTGAAGACGGGTCTTTCTCTACGGACGGCCGTAGCCGTAAAACGGCGGTACTGACCCCTCCGTAACCGTAAAACGGACGTAGTGAAGACTGCTTTTTTGTCAAAGTCCCATGTAACTGTTTTTCAACTGTTTTCCAAGTCACATATAAACTGTTTTTTAAATTTTAACCCAAGATTCACCTATTTGGGACTAATGTAGACCATATTTTTGCGGTTACGGACCTAATGAAGACCACATTTTTGCGGCTACGGACCGTCCGTAAAACGGTCGGTTTACGGTAATGCAGACGGGGCTTTACATTGGTTTGCTCAAGTACCATAACGTCTGTTTTGCTGTTGGCAGTCGGACTTTCACTAATAAGCTAGACCACGATAGTTGGCGCGCGAAGAAAGGACCCAGAAAAAATGCTTACATTTCATCACAGCATCCCATCGTCGGTTGGGGGGGGGGGTCGTATCTTCTGTGTTATTTTTTGTTTCAGATAGCAATCGAATTTGAGAATAATTGTTTTGTTTAGAAGCAATCGATCCATAAAAGTCGTCACCTAATTTTTATTTGCCATATTTCGCTGTTTCCCGGGTACTCCTTGACGAGTCAAGGGGAGCCACGAGAAAAGAAGGAGTCACTTTCTGGGGACTATCGAGACTGGAAACAACGAGAACAGATATAATGTATCTGTATCAAGTTGGTTCGAAAATTTGCTGATCTATTTCCTTGCCAAACTCATTTGGTTGACGAAACAAAATTAGTCTGTCAAATGGTCCACGTTATTTCACTTTCTTTGATTCGCAGCGGGAATCCGTCTGGAACAGGGAGATGACGCCTTGTACAAGAATAGCTGAAATTATGTTGATACCAGCGAGGTAGCCTATAAACTTGATAGGCTACCTGGCTGGCCAGTCAACCGATATTGTAATTCGGTACTAATTATTTACACCTACAGCCAATTCAGGCACGAAATTGCTCCAAATCATGGCCGCAAAGTTCCAAAATTTTAGCTAAAAAAGTCCGGAAAACGGCGCCAAAAAGCGGCGCGCCGCCGAAAATTTTCGGCGGCGCGCCGCTTAAAAAAATTCGGCGCGCCACGGCGCGCCGCCACGCCGAGGGTTTTCCGGCGCACCGCCGCTGAAAAAAAATTCGGCGCGGCTTCGGGGTCTAAACAGGTGGCCAAAAAGTGGAATGCTGGACAGCTGATAGACACGATAATCGGCACAAAAAAAATTTCGCCATGCAAAAGCACGCCAGAAATAAAGAGAAAATGGACCGGCTCCGATTCGATGCACATTCAGCTTGAATCTTTCGCCGAGTTGAGGCTTAAATCTCTAAGAAACGCATCATCACGGCCATCTAACGGTTATGACTGGAATGGCGCTACAATTCTGATCGTGGAGAGCGGAATGTTCTGAGAGAATGATACACAGATGGCGCTCCACCTTCCAAGTGAACAGGTGGTCAAAAAAGTGCAATGCCGGTCAGCCAAAACAAAAACCGGCTCCACAATGAAATTGGGTCAGCGAAAACCAGACGTGGAACATCGAAGCACGAAAGGAACCGGGTCTGCCACACGCAAGCTCAGCGCCAGACCCCCTTAAGCGGCATCCTGCGTGACATCGGAGGGCACAATTACCAACCGATTATTGGTGAATAATAACTTGTCAATCGCTATTTACTCGCGAGGGTGCAAATCAAGACCAAAATTTGCGGTTTCGTTCCTGCGAATCACACAGATAATCGCAAACCGATACATGTTAGAAAAAGATCGTGAAAGCCTACAGCCGAAGGGTGTTTTCAAACAACAGACACTATTAACAACTGAGCGCGATATTTCCGAAAGAGGACCATTGCGAAGGAAGGCTGAAATACTGGCAGAACAAACCCATTGCTGACATCAGTTTAGTACCCTATCTGTTACCACATCTAAACAGCCATAGTTCTTTCCGTGGGACTTCAAGTTCATTAGGTAAAATCATAGATACATACACGAATAATTTGCTCCAACAGGCTAATTACGTGTAAGAAAATCCAACTGGTTATCTTTGTTACAACTCAGGATGGTTCAGGAGAAGAAGTTTATTTTACTATTAAAAAATCGTAAGTTAACAGGGGATTCGTGCCAACCGAAAGGCTACTCAAAACGCGAATGTTACTTCTCAAAAATCGAGAGAACAATAAATTTCATAAATGTAGGGGCAGTGTTAAACAAAATTAGGAAAGGAGGTTTTTGGAGTGTAGGTCGGGTGATGGAATGGCGGGTATACCGTCATCGGTTTTGATAACAGCTAACACATTTCGCGCATCCTTGTGTAAAACGTTATGACCCTTTTAAATGGTGATGTGCGAAATATAACACTTAAACGGCCATATCAGCAGTTTTGTCTCAAACATAATGCTTCTTTGAGTCGTAACAGATACTGCCCATTCTCATAATGTTTAACGGCATCACACTTCCGACAGTGTAGGGAGGTTGAGAGAAAAACTTCTGTGGGAGATCGGAATTTGGGAAGGTACACGTTTTCGAGAACACCGAATACCCAGGTTTTGGGGTTTCGCTTTTGTTAAAGTTTAACTGCAAAGCCAACTTATTTTTGTATCATTTAATGGAATACAGTGCATTATTTGGATTGTGTTAAGGGATTTTTTTTATTTTTCACTATTTGCTCTAATATAACTTTCAGAATATCTACGGCCGTCCTCACAACACAAAACTCTACTATGATGCGGAAAATATGAAACTCAATACAAATGCGGCTTTTCAGTGGCCAGTGATCAGCTTGCGGACGGTAGCTCACTGTGTGAACATTTATTTTTCGAAAAATCGTTTGTGTGAAGCGTACAACACAGGAAGGTACCACAAATCGACAGGGAAATTCTACTATTTGAAAATTGCTTATTCGTGAGTAGCGAAGCAACGAAGTAACGCATTTTAATCGGGTTTTCAAGCCTCTTTAAGTGAATGAGTGAGGGGTAACTAGACTGTCTTATCTCGACCCTTTTCGGTTAAACTTTAACATGTAATATTTTCATTTGTGATTTATCATTGCCATAAAGAGACGTGCACACACAGTGCGATTTGCGCATTCGGATGCGAATTTCCTCTTTTGCTCCAAATCTTTTACGCATCGCAAGACGGTTTCTCCTCGGGTTTCTTAGTGACGCGGGTTTCCTTGCGTATTTTAGGACGGGAAATCTTATCGAACTATGTGTGAACATACCTTAAAGGACCCGTCGTTCCTATTATGCTAATACTACCCACTTCCGTATCTGAATTCATTAATTCCTAAGCCCGGAAACCCAATTTTCATACGTTGCATTCTAAGCCCGCTAACGACACCTCACTAATTTTTGTTCTTCCCACGATTCACTATTTTCCATGTGCATTATGCTCCCGACGAGTGTTCACATATCATGCTATTGATGCGTAAAACCGATTATCTGAATTTTGCCGAGTTTTTCCTAAAAGTCAATGTGCTTGGGAAAAGGCTTATAACAATCAAAGCCGTGGACGTCCTTGAAACAAAAAATAAAGCTATGATACTTACAATGTGACAATTTCTAAAGAGCGTATTAGTTAAATAAGATAATTATTGAGTGATGTAAAGTGTATTATAATTGTTACCATTGTGTGTTTTGTACGGCCAATTGGCTATTAAATATTCATTATGTGGAACGCACTAGAAAACTCCACGGTTACCTGCCAGACAACAAATAGTTTCAAACAGCATTTGGACAAGGAGTGGTCAGGCAAACCGTGGAGATTCAACTGGAAACCTGGACAAGATAGCACCCATGAAGGCGTATATTAGGAGAAATCCTACTCGCCTGCAATTGCAAATTTGCAGGTAACAGAAAGTAATGCGAGGTGTGCTTTAAGGTTGCAGCGTGCATAAAAATTACTCTTTCACGTACCCACCCGCACACTGACATACGCAAAACGCCCATGGCGATATTTGTCGCAAATCGTAAAAAACATAAAGCATGCCAAAACGCGAAAAAATACGGGCGGATGTGACCAGAGGTTGGCGTATTTCTCTCAACAGAAGGATCACTTTCAAAAATTCATGTGTGGTCCGCATATTTTATTTCCGAGTCCCATCGTAATTTGCTTTCCTGTCGCGGAAAACGTGGCTACCTGAATTGCTACAGAAGCCCGGAAAAAGATGGGTGATGATAAAACGCAGACAAGGGACCAGGAATTTTATGTCGATATCAATGACGTGTTCTTCTACAGTAGAGGAATAAATGTCGCAGTGGATCTTCCCCTGCGTCACTCAAACATGCGACTGTCATTCTGACAAGCTCAAAATACACGAATGATAGTAGATTCTCTGACACATGGGGGGGGGGGTAAAATAGTTAAATATTTTAGAACCACGCTCTGCTTCTAAAAAGTAACCCCGTGGCAAGCATGACAATCAGTGTATAGATACTAGAGGAGATATGATACGCTATTGAAGTGAAGAATCTCGGGAACGATAATGGACGGAAATTCTACTGAAGTAAAATGAATAACTATCATAAGTACAACGTGTCGTTTAAGGAGTTTGTCCTCCCCCCAGTCCATTTGCTTTTCCAACACGGGCCCATCTTACTCCAGAAATACGGAACTTAGTTTGGCCTGATGTAACCAGAATCCGATCTTTGGAAGTAATCAATATACTGCGACTCCAAACTACACCATTTTTTGCCTCGACTGTCGCTTTTCACCTAATAATGTTACAAGCTTTGATCTTCTTTCCCTAGCGTACATTTCCAGGGGAATAAAAAAAATACTTCAAAGGATGCACTTGGGGAGTTCGTCTGTCTGGTGTTAATTAGACCGTGTTAAAGTAGAGATTAAACCTAGTTTACTTCAACCGACGCCATCGGCAGCTCCCACCCTCTAGTCTCAATGTTTTCTATATCCGCGCTGTTTTCTATACACTCAAATCCTCCAACAAAATTCCTTAATCTTCTGAACCTCTTCAAAGGTCCTCAAAAATGTTGTTATAAAACAAAAATAAACCAAAATCAAGATTATGTTGTTATTTGTTAAAAAAAGAGCGACAAAGATGACATTCGAACAAGCTTGCCTCCCGTTCTCCCCTCCCCCCACCAACCAACTCCCCCCCCCAAAAAAAAAAAATTTCTAGGATAGAACATCATGCTGTCTTCTCGGCTGAAATTATTTTAATATAAAAAAAAAATCCAGTGATCTGAAACTCCTTTCAACAGCTTCTAGTTTCTTCTTTCTTTCTTTTATCTTACTCGATAGTTCGATAGATCTTGGACTCTTCGGACCACGGAGTCTACCATAATGGCAATTTGAAGGGGATTTCCGAGCCAAAATCATGTCATTATCATTCGAAAGTTACTATTTCGCCCGCCTTCAAAAAGACTGCCAGACAGTCGATCGTCTATAAACCAAAGAGTCCCACCCTTACACAACAAACTTGTCCTGCCGCCTCTCTAAACATCCCCAACTTATTTCCCCACCGGGAAATTACATGTGCTTAACCTTGTTCCACAAAACCTTAGTCAACTCAATCCCGTCTCTAGAGTCGCAGCACATCTACCACAGAAAAGGACGCAGTGCATCAAGCGACGCGGCAGCATCTGGCGGAATGTCTTGTCAACGATTGAAAGAGGGACTCAGAATACGCTGTTTCTGCTTACATTGTTTGTGTCCGCACAGCGTGTACCAGTATTTACGCGTGAGCACTCCCTCAACTTCCTAGCCCTTGTTTTTCAATGTATGTTCCTTGTCCTTGTTCATGCTGGTATTTTTGTTGCCCTAACCGTCAATGACCTTGCCTTAAAATTCTAGTGCTGCTGTATGTGTGTGTTTCAATTGTCAGTGTCTTAGGCTAGGCTTTTCTTATTTTGTGTTATAAATCAATTAATCAATTAACAAAGCGTCATTATTTCTGCCACTGGCATGTCTGACACTTTATGTTTCCGGGGGTATTCCTTATAATTCCGGGCGAACTACTTGTCCAGCGACAAAATGGTTTTCACCATCGTGTTCAGCATGTCTTCTTACCCCTAAAACGAACATCTAATCAACTTCAAATCAAATGTAATTGACGTGACTGCCATTTTTTACTATACTTTACCTTGGGATAAATACTCGCAGCAGGCTCCACTACTGTGACACGAAATCTGCTGCATTTGTGTAATTCTCTTATTTCGACTTTTCCCGACCAAATCGATTCCGGAGTGCAATTTAATCAGGAAATTACATCACCAGGAACATAAAAGACCTCTGAAGCCGACAGAGAAACGAACCTAATTACGACCACTGACACAGGTCCTTTCGGAAAGCTGAAGGAAATGCAAACACTAGAGCTAGAACAGAGAGGACTGACCAACCAACAACAACCGACAACAACAGAACTGGCAGAAACTTGACGACATTTGACATATCGATGCGCAATTTCTATCTGTGAAAGGCTTGCGCAAATTCGGGAATATTTTACAACCCCCCTCTTTGAATGAATGAATGAATTTTTTTCACCCACTGCACTCCAAGAGAACTAGTGGAGGTGACAAAGTAAAATAACACAAAGCAAATGAATAAAGCAATAACACCCAAACAACAAGAGCTGTAAGCTCATATGGCACTTGCAAGGCTTGGTAAAATTATGAAAGTAGGAATTCGCCAATTCGTGGGTTTTTTGTGAACATTTGTAAGAAAAACCCTTGAGATAAGAATGAAGACGGACCCTTGGAAATCAAGAGAATGTATCGTTATGTAAAAAAGTTTTTTTTTTGCACCTGGCTGTGATGATGTGCACTTTAAGGGCGCTAGAATGTTATTTGTAATCAAAACCCTACTGGCAACAATGATCCTGGGCCCTTTAGGATCATGAATTTATATGGTTTGGTGAAAAGTATTTATTTAACTTTCCGGTTAAGATGCGCACTTTAAGGGTGCTAGAGACTCATTTCTAAGCAAAACCCTTGAGGCAAAAATGATCATGGGCTCATGGGGATCCAGAAAATGGAGGTTTTGCTTAAAAGTATTTTTTGTACTTTGGGGTTAAGATGGGTACTTTAAGGGATGATCGGATCAGAGAAGTGACAATGTCTAAGCCAATCTTGTCAAGTCTCTACTGTTCAAGCCAAGTTTCGTCGTCCGAGCACATCTTGAAGTACCTTAAATTGCGACCACCGGAATTCTGGACCCCCTGCCAGCTCCCCCCCCCCAGAGCGACCGGATCCGTTCCGGTTCTGTTACTGATGTTCTTGTTCTTCCCGCCAATTGTCATCCCAATCGCTATGTTCTAAGAGTGTCACAAAATTTACCCCCCCCCCGACTTTCCAAATTGGTCCGATCCTGTCAGCCCTTGAAATGGGACATCTGAAACATGTGTTCTTTCCAAATATCAAGTTTCAGTAAGATCTGATCACCCGTTCAGAAGTTCAACAACCTGAAGATTCCGGATTCCCCCTCCCTCCACTTCCCCCACGATGGTCATATTGGAGAAACGACTGTTCTTAAGTTAAAAATGTAAAGTCCCTGATATGCCTGCCAAGTTTCATCGTCCTAGCACATGCAGAAGCATCTTAAGTCGGGATCACCGGTATTCCGGAAGCCTCCCTCCAACTTCCCCCACAGTACTCGGTTCCGGTCTGGTCTTGTCAACTATTGATCTAGGGCTTGTGCTTGCTCTTCCCACCAAGTTTCATACCGATCCGTCCATTCTGAGTATGTCACACAATTTCCGGTTCCCCCATCAAACTCCCCCCAAAGTCACCGGATCCATTGCAGACTTGAAGTGTGACATCTGAGACACGAGGTCTTTCCAATATCAAGTTTCATCAAGATCCGATTCGCCGTTCAGAAGTTATAAATATGTCAATATTCCGGATTCACCCTTCCTCCACTCCCCCCACGGTGGTCGGATCGGGGAACTGACTGTTTCCAACTTAGTTTGGGCGGGTCCCTGATAAACATGCCAAGTTTCATCATCCTGGCACATCTGCAAGTACCCTAACTCGCGATCAGCGGACCGACAGACCGACCGACCGACGGAAAAGTGATCGGTATATGGCACTTGGCCGGAAGGGAAGTGCCATAAAAAGTATTTTATTTGTGAACTTGGCTGTAATGATGCGCACTCTAAAGGCGTAGAAATTCATCTGTAAGAAAAACTATTGAGACAAAAACGATCACAGGCCCTTAGGGATCATCGATGCATACCGTTTGGTCACAAAAGTATTTTTTTACACTTTTCGGTTAAAATGCGCACTTTAACGGTGATAGACGGTGATAGCGCACTTTAAGGGAGCTAGAACTTCATTTGTAAGCAAAACCCCTGAGTCAAAAATGATAATGGGCTCATGAGGATCATGAAAATGTAAATTTTGCTTAAAAGTATCTTTCTGAATTTGCAGTCAAGATTGGTACTTTAAGGAATGGTCGGATTTAGAAAGTGGCAGTTTCTAAGCTAATATTGCCGAATCTCTAATATTCCAGCCAAGTTTCATCGTCCTAGCACTAATGGAAGTACCTTAAATCGCGATCACCGGAATTCCGGCCCCCCCTCAAACTCCCCACAGTCACCGGAATCAATCCGGTTGTGTACAAAGATCAAGACATGACAAAGATCACCAGAGACATGTCCTCTGTTCAGTTATCAAATTTCACTCAAATCCGATCAACCGTTCCAAAGTTACGCATGACTCAATATTCCGGATTCCCCCTCCCGCTACTCCCCCCACGACTATCGGATCATGTAAATTTTTATTTATAAGTCAGTTTGATCGGGTCCCTGATACGCCTCCCAAGTCTCGTCGTGAAAATCCCCCAAACCGCCATTACCGGAATTCCGGGAAACTCCCCTCCACCCCCCCCCCCCAGTGTCCGGATCCAGTCCAAATGTATAAACGATTTATCTAGAGCAGATGCTTGTTCTTCCCAGCAAGTTTCACCGCGATCCCTCCATTCTAACCGTTTCTCGAGATTTCCGGTCTCCCCCCCCCAACTCCCCCATAGCTGTCGAGTCCGGTCCGGACTTCAAATAGGACATCAGAGGTATGCCAATTGTTCAGTTATTAAGTTTCATTCCAATCCGATCACCCGTTCGAAAGTTACACACTACTCCAATTTTCCGGATTCCCCAGCCCTCCACTCCCCCCCAGGTGGTCGGATTGGGAAACTGATTATTTCCAGTTTCTTCGAATCGGGTCCCTGATGCTCCTGCCAAGTTTCATCGTCCTAGCACATCTGGAAATACCCCAACTCGAAAAAGTTTGACAAAAACTACTTAATTTTCCGGATTCCCCGGCCCACCACTCCCCCTCAGATGGTCGGATAGTGAAACTGATTGTTTCCAGGTTAGTTATATCGGGTCCCTGATATTCCTGCCAAGTTTCATCGTCCTAGCACATCTGGAAGTACCCCGACTCGAAAAAGTGTGACAAAAACTACTTAATTTTCAGGATTCCCCGGCCCACCACTCCCCCCCAGATGGTCGGATCGTGAAACTGATTATTTCCAGGTTAGTTATATCGGGTCCCTGATATGCCTGCCAAGTTTCATCGTCCTAGCACATCTGGAAGTACCCTAACTCGAAAACAGTGGACCGCCCGACCGACCGACCGACCGACAGACCGACCGACCGACCGACCGACCGACCGAAAAGCGATCGGTATATGGCACTTGAGCGGAGCTGCAAGTGCCATAAAAACGATAACTAATGAGAAGCTGATTATTCCTTCTGTCGCTTCTGCCCGCTCAGACGGGTGATCCAGGGGTGGGTCCAAGAACGGAGAATCAGCTGACCGCGAATCATATTTGACAGTGCAAAACGGATACATCAGCTGAAATTTTATTAGAGCCATACTTCGGCCCTTCTTGGCATGGGTCCTCTTCAGGCTCAAAACCGCTCAAGTTGGAAAAACGGACTTGGTGTTTTTTTCACAAGTTGTGGTTTTCGAGCTGTTTACGTACACTGTCGCAAGTTGCTGTTTGTCAATTTCGAGCTGTTCAGTGGTTTTGAGCCTGAAGAAGACCCTTGCCAATAAGGGCCGAAATATAGCTCTAATAAAATTTCAGCTGACGGATCCGTTTTGCACTGTCAAATATGCGTACCCCCCTTTTGACAGATCGTTGTTTTACTTTTTTTTACCACGATCAGAAGAGAAAAAAGACGATATTTATTGTCATCAATGATAAGGCATAAAAATGTATCTGAAATTGCGAAGGATGGGGTATACGATCTAGAGGATAAAACTGAAGACGAGGCGAGATATTAAAGCTACAAATTAACTTTGATTCTAGACCTTCGCGTACCCCTTGCGAAATCACCCAATTTATGGCCGGCACCGTTGGTTTCGGCCGGTGCCGGACGGTGCCAGGAAAGGGTGTACAGCAAGTGCCGGGGAGTGAGTAGTCCCGCGACTGATGCGAGCATGGAGATTTTCCACTGAGGTGATAGGTTCAGATACTCTAAATCTCTACTAAATAGGTGTTTCGCGGCCATAGTGGCATTTTTTTAAATTAGATAATGAAAGAAAAGAGAACGCATGTTTATAAATTCAAAACGGGTAAATACTTCCTAAAAAGGGTTCGTAACTCTCCTAAGGAGTGACGCGTCCCGCCACTCGGATGCATCAATGTCCAGACACCAGGTGGAAACTCCGAGGGGTTCCCACTACCCGGCATCTGCTGTACACCTTTCCGGGACCGGTCGGCAGCGGTGAAACAAGCGGTACCGACACCGGTGCCGACCATATATTAGGCGATTCCCGCTTCTAAACATGCAAATCTTCATAGTCTAACATGTAGTAACCGGGTCCAAGACACCGCGGCACCGCGAACTTCCTATACATTAGAACTGAGAGTGGGCGAACCCTCAGGAAACTCGCCGAGATCAATAGCGACTACCGTATACCTAAGTTTGTATGTCTCAGAACGCTCTTACCCTGTTGATACCCTACACCTGGTCATTAGCCAGAGAAATAAGAATCCTTCGAAGTTATTATTAAATTTAATTCAAGCGGAGAGACATCCGGGAGCTGAGGTACAACCGACAGACCCAAGCCTAGGCCCCCTGCTGACCACTGGTTTTCAACGATAACACGCTGTTGATTGAAGTTGAAATGTGCTACTGTGTGAAATCTGAAATGTGTCTATGTTACTACTATCTCGGTTACTATCTACTGTAACTTGTAGCCTACTTGAATTATTAGGAAGGGAAACACTGAATCCAAAGCCTGTAAACAAAGGCAACAAACAGGAGAACTGCAAAATGCATTCCATTAGCATACAACAGCATCAGAGCAAACTAACTGGTTGTTTTGCTCTGAACAGCAAGCATCTAGATATCACATTTCGCATCCGTCTTTAGCTAAACGCTGTTCTCACTTCGCTTGGGAACCAGCTGTCACTGCAGCAAGCATCCAAAAAAGGCAAAAGGTTTCATGGGCCTGACCGGGATTTGAACCCGGGACCTCTCGCACCCGAAGCGAGAATCATACCCCTAGACCATCAGGCCTGTCTTTCCAGCACAAGCTCGCTTCTGAGCCGGAGGTCTCAGAGCAATATCGAATGACGAATAGTTTTCTCCCGTTAATAAAAGTAGAAGATAAGGAAGAGACAGATCGTCGGGACAGCCGTCGGTGCATTCGCGCTCATTGCAAGATCCGGGCGTATTTTTTAAAATAAAACCCGGAAGCATCTACTAATTCCGAATGCGTAATTCGTCAATCGTATTTTAAAAACCAAATGTTTTCCCGGTTGTTTTTGCCCTAGTTGTTTTCCTAAATCGGACATTTTGCGAGGCTTTCCTGAGGGCCCCCACCAGGAATTATTTCTGTTGAAGATTTTCGGTTTGTTTTTGCTTTTCTTTACAAATACTCCTTCAGCCCAAATTGATTGGGAATCATATATTAAAAATATTCAAAACAGAAAAATCCGCTAGGATATTGACACTTGACGGGATATTCATACTAGGATATGCCACCGAGGGGTTACCCACTCCCCGGCACCTGCTGTACACGCCAAGCCGGCATTGACCGAAATCAGCGGTACCGGCCGTAAATTAGGCGATTCATTATTAAAGGCTTCTAAACATGCTTATTTTAATGTTCTAACACATGGCAACCAGTGCCGGCTCGCGTCAGCAGGTGCCGTCACCGGTCAGGCACCGGGCACTTGCTGGACACTCAAATCGAGAGTGGGCAACCCCTCGTTTGCCACAGGGTACTTTTCTTTATTTTTTTTTTCCGCCATGGCCCATGGGCTTTATTAGGTATAAATTCATTAATTAGTTTTATTTTTCTTGCGAAAAATCTAGCGGGGGATGTTTGGTATAGTAGTAGAGAACATACAGGAAGCAACGGTGTAAACATATATATCATCACACATGAAAACGTGCTATTATCCTGTCAGCGTTCATTTCCTAAACAATAACACGCTATGGTATTCTTTGGATCTCAACCCCTTCCCTGTCTATCAAACTGTCTCTATCAATATAGCTTCAACACCGCCTTTTGTGGTGCGTCTTTCACTTCTCCCTATCAGCAGGGACCGGCAGGGACCCATAAATTTCCTGTAATGCCTCGCCATTCAGGGGGCTTGTCAATAAGAGATTTCTGATGCGCTCTTGACCGAGCGTCAGATAGTTCGAGAAATACCCACGGGGATAAAATATTGCCTTGAGGGAGGAGTCTCTTTGGTCTCACGTCCAAGGAGGCCCGGGATTGGCTCTATCTGAGCAAGACGCCGATTCGACCCAAGTGAAATTTTTGGAAACTAGGAGAGGGCCGGGCACCATAGCAACATAGAAGCACAGGAAATGACAGGCCCCCTGAATAGCGAGACATTATAGGAAATTTATGGGTCCCAGATATCAGCAAGAACGGATAAGTAGAAAGCAGAGGCGTTAATAGCCTCATTTTTTTTTTGGGGGGGGGGGGAAGGTGTTTTACTAACCAACTGCTTTTGCAGTAAAACCGATTGTTTTTATATAGACATAAAATCGATTATTTAAAAAAAAGTCGCATGTTTCGAAGGAAAAAATCGACCGTTGTTACGAAATATCGCGGCGCTTCGCTCCGAATCGGTTATTTGGGTGGGCGACCCCCCCCCCCCTCCATACGTGACACCCTTGGTAGAAGGACGAATACTATGTTATTTTGGACGCCACATTTACTTTGGGGGCCGTATAACCCTGAACGGCACGAAGAATATGATTAAGTTCAAAAAAAAAACACATAATATATAAACTGACTCAGATCGGATCTCAGCTAGAGCTAGGGTATACTTCAGCGATATTAAGGCCCTTCTTGGCAAGGGCTTGGGCAAGGCAAGGGCCCTCTTCCGTCTCTACTTCGTTCGTTTCTTCCGGCTTAAGCCGGAAAAGAACCCTTTCCCGAAATATCGCTGAAAAACATCCTGGCTGCTTTTCATTTTGAGTCATTTTCTGTATCTCTTTTTAGTGTGTTTTCATTCGATGTGTTCTTGCATGGATTAAGATTTGAGAAGGGAAACATTTGGGAAGGAAGTGATGGAAGACGAGGATTTGTTAAGACATAAGGAAAGACAAAATCCGCGAACTTCGCCGGTTCGGAGGTTTCTCAAGTAGGCTATGGAGCATCGGAAAAGTTTTCTAGAGTAAGGAGCGGAGACATAGTGGCATTTTGCCTTATTCCTACCATGGACCCTCGGACTTTCTAGTGAAAGAAGCTCATTAGTGGCGTTTTTGATCGCCTATAAAATTTCACCAGTAGACGAAGCGAGTTTGCCGATCCGTGCTTATTACTGTTTTCGATAGCCGTCATACGAATTCCCAACGTCTACGGCAAACGGCGAGTCCTAGGCCGATCGGCGACGCATAGGATTCAGGCGATAGACGTTAGCCGATCAGAACAAAAACAGAAATTAAGATAAACAGCTACGGCAATCGGCCTCCGGCGAACATCAAAACCGCCAAAAAGTCAAACGGCTACGCTATCGCCGAACTAATCGGCGATCAAAAACGCCACTATTCATTCATAGTGTACACCAGCCAGGTTCTGAATTCCGTCGACGGAAAATTGACGAGTTGGCTCGGCCACGTTCTCCGGAGCCCAAATGACCGCCAGGTTCGCTAGACGGAACGGACGAAGAAGAAACGAAAGAGGACCTTTGCCAGAAGAGCCGAAGTATCACTACAGATTATTCGAGCTGACCTGTTCTTCTGGCAGAATCGGGCAGAATGCCTTCCCTCGTGGCAAAGAAGACCGGGTGGCAGACTCAAGAATCGGTGGACGACCGCAGAAAAGACGTTGAGCCTGCAGGCGGCCTCCGCCGCTTCCGATCGAAGGTTGGGACAATTCGCTGGCTAAGAAAAGGTAGCGCCAGTCGGTGATGCCGGGAAAGGGTGCACACCAAGAGATACTTGCTCTCCAGGACCGGGTGTACGCTCATTCCCGTCACCCTTCCTGAATACGGGTTCGTGGAGTCACTATCCTCTTGGTATACACTGAGTGCCGGTGAGTGGGTCACCCCTCGACCGGCGCAAGACACAACATTTGGGATAACACCTTGTTCACGGACGCCGTGCGAGGCGGCTATCGTCTGGTCCCGTTCCAAGTAAAGTACAAGCAGGGTTGTCAAATCGAAAAATTTGTGTGAGTGACTTTTGGCATTTTTGGTCGGAATCGCTGCTGCAAAAAAAGGCCGATCTTAATTCAACTGTCATGAAAAACAGTAAAATAGTCGTTTTTGTTCGGAATCACTGCTGCAAAACTAACAAATCCGTACGTTTTCTAAAATAGAGTGAGTTTTATGGCCTACGTAGGACACGAGTTACAACAAGAGCTGTAAGCTCATATGGCACTTGCAAGGCTTGGTAAAATGATGAAAGTAGGAATTCGCCAATGCGTGTGCTTAACTGCTGTGATCATTTGTAAGCAAAATACGACTGTTCTTAAGTGAAAATTGTTAAGTCCCTGATATGCCTGCCAAGTTTCATCGTCCTAGCACATGTCTAAGCGTCTTGTCAGGATCACCGGAATTCCGGAACCCTCCCTCCAACTCCCCACAGTACTCGGATCCGGTCCGGTCTTGTCAATTATGTATTTAGGGCGTGTGCTTATTCTTCCCCCAAAGTTTCATCCCGATCCGTCCACTCTAAACATGTCAAACAATTTCCGCCCCCCCCCCCCCAACTCCCCCCAAAGTCACCGGATCCATCCCGGACTTGAAGTGTGACGTCTGAGGCACGAGATCTTTCCAAATATCAAGTTTCATTAAGATCCGGTTCCCCATTCAAAAGTTATAAATACGTCAACATTCCGGATTCCCCCTCCATCCATCCCCCCCGGTGGTCGGATCGAGGAAATGACTATTTCCAAGTTAGTTTGGTCGGGTCCCTAATATGCCTGCCAAATTCCATCGTCCCAGCACATGTGTTAGTATCTTAAGTCGGGATCACCGGAATTCCGGAACCCTCCCTCCAACTCCCCCCACAGTGCTCGGATCCGGTCCGGTCTTGTCAACTATGTATCTAGGGCTTGTGCTTGTTCTTCCCACCAAGTTTCATCCCGATCCGTCCACTCTGAATATGTCACATGATTTCCGACTCCCCCCCCTCCAACTCCCCCCAAAATCACCGGATCCAATCCGGACTTGAAATGTGACATCTGAGACGCGAGGTCTTTCCAAACATCAAGTTTCATTAAGATCCGATTCCCCGTTCAAAAGTTATAAATACGTCAATATTCCGGATTCCCCATCCCTCCACTCCCTCCACGGTGGTCGGATCGGGGAAGTGACTATTTCCAAATTAGTTTGGTCGGGTCCCTGATATGCCTGCCAAGTTTCATCGTCCTAGCTCATCTGGAAGTACCGTAACTCGAGATCAGTGGCCTGACAGACCGACCGACCGACCGACAGACCGAAAAGTGATCGGTATATGGCACTTGAGCGAAGCTGCAAGTGCCATAAAAACAAAATACAGACAATCCACACCATCGTGCTACACGTAGCAACCCTGAGTACAAAGTAAGACGAGGAACTGATCCCGCACCGATTTAGCGGAACACCAAAAACACGTGATACATCGGATGGGGCGGAATTAACGAATCAACATTATTTTGATCGTTAATAGCCTTCTGACACTAGATGAACAACAAATCGTGGACCCCTGCTGCTTCCAAAAAAGATTACGTCATTCTGACAACTAATCTATGGGTCTCGTACGGACGTCCACACGACTTTCTTTTGTGATTCTACTGATGACGTCAGCCCATATTTCACTCTTTTCCAGGCGAGTTACCACTTGAGATAATTGCTGGCACCCGTTGTAATCGCATTACTACCGACTTCAGTATCTCAGAGTCATCCTACGGATACTGCAAGGGGTTTGAGAATCTGAAAACGAGACTGATAAGGTCAAAGACAGGGTGCTGCCGGACACTTTTCGATCACTGAATTATCTCTATTTGCGACAGTAGTCAACACAGCAAATTGTAAGTCTAGTGATGCCCAGCTTGACTTTAGTTTAAGGTAGGCTATACCCGAAAACTACTTTAAATTTACAGTTTCCAAAAATGTAATTAAATGTTGAATATGTGTAATAACCTGGGACTGGGGCTCAAAATTCCTCTTTGCTACCCCCCCCAAAGTTTACTGAAATGCCGCCACAGCTTGTCGCACTGCATGCCTAGATCATCCACATTCAAATCGCTGGTCAAAATAGCTCCTAGCAGCACAACCAAAGAAAAAGAAAGAAACAAATTATTTGTGTGAATAAAAAGTATTTAGCAGTGTCGATTTTATTATTTTGCTCAAAAACGCAATATTTACAAGAAGAAAAGGTGTATCTACTGAATGCTTAAACTCATTGAATAATTGACGTAAACAACGGGATGGATCCGTTGCGCTAAATTCAATGTTTGCTATTTGCCAATATTGTTGGCTAGTGTTAAGATTTTGCAAACGGAAAAGGTACAGCTGTATTGTATCCACAATAACAACTCCCGTCGTCTGGTAACGGATTCTCCTCCCATATCCAACCATGTCAAATCAACTCGCTTTACCCGCCAAATAAAAGTAGTATTCACTGTAAAAAGTCTCCCCTACATCGGACATCAGTAATGGTGCATCACCGAATTCGGAGACTTCTGAAAGTTAAAATCCGACGGAGGATTAAAACACAAGCTTGCAAAATACTGCAGATTAAGTTATCTGAAAGAAGACAGTTTTTATGGCACTTGCAGCTTCGCTCAAGTGCCATATACCGATCACTTTTCGGTCTGTCGGTCTGTCGGTCGGTCTGTCAGGCCACTCATCTCGAGTTACGGTACTTCCAGATGAGCTAGGACGATGAAACTTGGCAGGCATATCAGGGACCCGACCAAACTAATTTAGAAATAGTCACTTCCCCGATCCGACCACCGTGGGGGGAGTGGAGGGATGGGGAATCCGGAATATTGACGTATTTATAACTTTTGAACGGGGAATCGGATCTTAATGAAACTTGATGTTTGGAAAGACCTCGCGTCTCAGATGCCACATTTCAAGTCCGGAATGGATCCGGTGATTTTGGGGGGAGTTGGAGGGGGGAGTCGGAAATCATGTGACATATTCAGAGTGGACGGATCGGGATGAAACTTGGTGGGAAGAACAAGCACAAGCTCTAGATACATAGTTGACAAGACCGGACCGGATCCGAGCACTGTGGGGGGAGTTGGAGGGAGGGTTCCGGAATTCCGGTGATCCCGACTTAAGATACTTACACATGTGCTGGGACGATGGAATTTGGTAGGCATATTAGGGACCCGACCAAACTAACTTGGAAATAGTCATTTCCTCGATCCGACCACCGGGGGGGGTGGATGGAGGGGGAATCCGGAATGTTGTCGTATTTATAACTTTGAATGGGGAACCGGATCTTAATGAAACTTGATATTTGGAAAGATATCGTGTCTCAGACGTCACACTTCAAGTCCGGGATGGATCCGGTGACTTTGGGGGGAGTTGGGGGGGGGGGGGGGGGCGGAAATTGTTTGACATGTTCAGAGTGGACGGATCGGGATGAAACTTTGGGGGAAGAATAAGCACAAGCCCTAAATACATAATTGACAAGACCGGACCGGATCCGAGTACTGTGGGGGAGTTGGAGGGAGGGTTCCGGAATTCCGGTGATCCTGACAAGACGCTTAGACATGTGCTAGGACGATGAAACTTGGCAGGCATATCAGGGACTTAACAATTTTCACTTAAGAACAGTCGGATTTTGCTTACAAATGATCACAGCAGTTAAACACACGCATTGGCGAATTCCTACTTTCATCATTTTACCAAGCTTTGCAAGTGCCATATGAGCTTACAGCTCTTGTTTTTATAGTGTAAGCAATAGGAACCCGTAGCGAGCGAGCCAGCTTGAAAACAAATAGACACGACTAATGGGGAGCTTCCCAGTTCCCTCTCTGTAACAAGCTCCCAGCCGCCAACCAAGTCATTACCGTTAACATACGGACAAGGCGAAAAGCCATTTACTTCGTATTTCCAGCGCACCACTATTGATTTATAACGACAACATGCTAGCCACTCCGCTGCAACCTAGCGAGTTAATAGCCTAATAGGGGAAAGGTAAAAGGTCCCTCTGGAACTCAAAACGAAATTGGATGGATCTAAGCTTTCCTTGAAGCTTTCTGATGGGAGGGGGAGGGGGGAGACCACAAAAACAGTGATGTTTGGAAGGTTGAGTGAAATTTAAACGTGATTCACATTGGCAACAACATTGCGTTTCCATGGCTATTAATTTCCTAGCTACACGTTCCGCTTACATGTGTAAGACTGCTGTAACTGTGCCGTCCCAGAGCTAAATAACTACTTTTTCTACCATAATTGATGTAAATTCATATACTGTACACATACTTTGTCATTACTATTTATATTTAATTAGAAACTAGGTGTTCCTTCAGCTCAGTTGCGCGTCATCTAGTGCTAATTTAGAACTTTAATGGGGGGAATAGCCGAGAAGACGTTAAAACCTTTTGAATTCGTCGTACTTATGATAATAATTCATCCTACTTCAATAATAATTCTATACATTCTCGTTCCCGATACTCTACACATCATAAGTGTATCCCACCTCCTCTATTGGCATTACACTGATTGTCACTCTTGCCACGTTTGTTCTCCTTACATGACGTGTCAGGCCCCCGATCACTGTTTCTGATAAGCTTACTGGTCAGATGAGAGGTTATGCAAATCTTGCCAAGTTTGTCAACCAAAGCAAGGGATATGGAATGATGCTAAAACCATAAGCCATGTGTAATTTGCTGTCAGCATAGCTAAGTTTTAAAGGAGTCAACTAGCTCCGAACATCTCATCAGAAACTGCACGTAGTGCGACTGTATGTAGTGCGAACTGTATGTAGTGCGAGATACAGAAAATCAATCAATCAAATGAGTTGATAGATCGCACCGACCATTCAAGGGCTGAGTAAATCAGAAAAAGAAAATCAGCAACAAGCCGCAACAGGTTACCTCCATTTTAGCTCTTTTAAATTCTACAGAGCGAACGGTAGAAAGCGAAAAAGCTCTAATCCGGTGGAAATATCCTGAATCCTAAAGAGCATTATCAAACAACAACGCCCTTTTCCAGGAAGATATTTCCGAAAACGATCTCCTGGAAACCTGGAAGCAGTTACGGAAAAGCCTGGATCACGCCCTAAGCACATAAATCGAAGTAATCGTCAAAAAAGAATAAAGGCGTCTGACACTGTAGAACAAAAACGCAGAACCTTACTCAAACCTCCCACAATAAATGGTTCACGAAGACCGTTTTTTGAAAATACCATTAACCTACTTTTCATGCGAAATTAGCGATTTTCTTGTTAGCGCTTGCCGAATCTGTGCTGACTTTGGTGTTACCATACCGATAACGAAATATCGGACCAAGTGTGACAGCTCCTTTTACTTTATTTGTTGTTATTTAATTATTAGTGCTTAATTATGGTCTTTGTCACCAGAATGAAGGCATTGAACTGAAATGAGATGTCGACATCGAATATCGAAACGTAAAAATAGATATTGAAAAAGATATTTGTCATTTATAATTATTGTAAATAATCCAACACGTTTTATATACCCGAAACTAGTGCAGTATGTTTTTGGTCTTTCAGGGTTTTTTTTCGAAGTTCGAGATGATGCAAGATGCTTTTTCGGGACAATTTTGTTCTTAAATTTTGGCGAAACGAGACATCTCTCTATAGCGAAGCGTGGTACCGATATATCGATTATCGAAAGTGAAAATATCGATACATCGAAAATCCAAATATCGCCCAACACTAGCTGACTTCTCTCTTTCGGAAGCGGAGGTAAGACGCAAACTATTCAAAAAATGGTTAGAGAGCGGGAAAAAGAGGGCAAAACAAAACGAGTCTGAACTTGCCAGGAAAAAACATTATGAGCGTGTTCCACCCTACTTACCGTAGCTACTACGCTAGTCGCCGTGGTTACTACGCTAGGCTGGAACGCTCTTTGAATTTTTTCGGTCAATATCAGGCCGCTGGGTGATCCGACCAATCACGTTACAGAGATGCGTAGTTACTACGCTAACTATGCTCCCGAGCGTGGTAAGCAAATAGTTACTATTAGTTACTATTTTGAGAAGGTTGGAACGGTCAGCGTAGTAACTTTTCGTGAGGCTGGAACGGAAATAGTAACTAATAGTTACTATTGGTAGAGGGGTGGAACACGCTCTATATGACGCACAAGATACACCTGTTAGCACACCACTTCTGCCAAAAAGAAACGAAAAATACTGAAGCTTGATTTTGTCTTCACCTTCTTCGTGACAAAGGTGTCGGCCTTTAGGAAAAGCTTGCGCCGCTTGACTACAAAACTCGGCGCGGCCGAAAAAGTGCTGAAAAGCTGAAGGTGCAAAACGAAACAATGACGATACACTGGAGATCTCTGAAGCTTATAATTCTGCAAGAGAGCTGGGGACAATGTAAAAGGCTCGGTAAAAGGCAGAATAAGTACGACGGGTCCTTTAAAGTATGTATACAGGTTGTTCATTCCAAAAGAAAAAGTGATATCCAGTCACATCATTAAGTTCCAAACTTCTTTCTTAACAATTTGACAGAATCCTAGGCTCTATTGTTGGTGATGATGATAGTGAAGTCACTTTTTCAGATACCACGATCAGTTACCACGGTCAGTTTCAGCACTGTGGATGCCCCTAGGTGGTGTAACTTTCGGGGTAGCGCTCCTGGTAGTGTAAATGTCGGCCGCTAGATAGGTGTGACGAAGAATAAGAAGAAAATTAAAACAGGGATCGTGTCTTCTTCACTTTTTGAGCCATTTGGAGGCCCCTAGGTGGTCTAAATTTGGGGTCCCGCTCGTGGTAGCGGAAACGTCGACCGCTAGATAGGTTACTGCTGTACATTGCAAATATGTAGTTTGCATCGAAACAGTTTAATAAAGTTTGATTATAATTGTCCTTCAAGATCAAAACAGGATTATTCTGATTCGTTGTCACGGGGACATAGATTAAAAATAGTATGCATTATGGCGGTTCTTAATTCTATTCCGCGTGTCTTACTGTCGCTTTCCGATAATATCGTTTTCTGGTCTGGAGTGAGTGAGTGCTCTCTTCCCCCTCTAAATTTTCGCCTGGCTGAACCTTTGAGGACCTCCATAGTGAGAATTCCCCCTCTCTCCTTAAAACTGATTTTCGATGCACCAGTGCTCCAGATCCGTCTTTTCTAGTCTTAGAAGAAGAAACAGTGTACTCGTCACTTCAGGGGTGGGCAACTGTCGCGTGCCACTGTAGACACAGTCAACTAGGTAAACACTTGTCGCATCGAGCTCACTGAATGCGGATCCGCGTGTGCGATTCCGCGGCCGACATTTACACTACCAGGAGCGCTACCCCGAAAGTTAGACCACCTAGGGGCATCCACAGTGCTGAAACCGACCGTGGTAACTGATCGTGGTATCTGAAAAAGTGATCTCACTATCACCATCACCAACAATAGAGCCTAGTATTTTGTCAAATTGTTGAAGTTTAACTGAAAAGCCAACTCATTTGTGTGTCATTTAACTGGATACACTGAATTATTTGGATTATGCAAAGGGATTTTTTGATTTTCCACTATCTGCTCTAGTTATGAGGCTCAGAATATCTCCAGCTGTCCCTACAGCGTAAATTCTACTATGACGCGGGAAATTTTAATCTCAACACAAATGCGGCTTTTCAGTGGGCAGTGGTGAGATCGGTGAAGATTGCTTAGTGCCTGAACAAAAAAAAGATGATAAATCTTTCTCGTAAGGCATACAGCAAAAATACAAACGCATAGAGGCACCACAAATCACACGGAAATTCCACTATTTGAAAATCGATTATTCGTGAATAGCGGAACAACGAAGTAACTCATTTTCAGCGGGTCTGCAAGCCAATTTAAGTGAATAAGTGATGGGTAACTAGATCGTCTTATCCTAGCCCTTTTCGGTTAAACTTTAAGAAAGAAGTTTGGAACTTAATGATGTGACCGGATATCACTTTTCGTTTGGAATGACTTCGAAAAGGGCAATTTCAGCCATTGTCGGTTTTGCAAAGCAACCGTAGTATCGGATACCACGGTAACTGCAAAAATGAGAAAATGCAAGTCCAGTTACCGTGATGTCAGATACCATGGTATATGCAAAAACGCAACTCTTGTTTATACAACGTAACCTCATTGACGAACGACGCTCAGGGTGACGGACGATCGTTTTTTTTGTGATTTTTTAAGATGGAACAGCAAAATTACATAATCCCAATTTTTGACAAAATCTCAAGTTTTCTAGGACTGCATCTATTCGCACACGACGTAATCAAGTTAATAACAAGCTGTCGCGTTGGAATACTCTGAGAAATCGATAGTCGAAAAATCCCCCGGAAATGAAAACTGTCTCAGACTCCGAACAAGATGAATGGTTTCAGTATCCCGTCGCACGACCATGAGAGGGGCCACACACTCCCAGGTTTTAAGGTACGCTAATAAGAAAAAAAGATTTAACTGAACAATTAATTAGGAGAAAAAGATGTTAAGAAAAAGGAAAGTGTATGGGATGTTAAAAGTTTTCTTTTGCTAGTCGTGTTGATAGCGTCAACACGTGGGTGAGGTATTCCTTCAGCCAAGCTGACTGCGAATGACTGACTGCGAATCATATTTGATACTGCAAAACGGATACGTCAGCTACATTTTACTAGAGCTATATTTCGGCTCTTGGCTCTACAGGCTCAAGCTGGAAAATGAGCTTGTTTATTTGTTCAACTTGTTCATAGGCTTTTTCCGAAATGGGTGTCTTAACGCCACCGCCGTTTAGCGCCACCGTATGTTTTCCGCCACCCAGGAAATCTTGCATCATCAAGAGGATTAGTTGGGTCAGACGAAAAGGTCAAATATTTTGGTGGGTTCTTCGCCACCGTATGTTTTCACCAACTCATTAGTGCAGGTAGCTGGTTCACGTAGTTCCAGATCCTAATCTTAACTAAGACGAAGACTGAGCTTAATATTTTACATAATTATTTATTTTAACTATTCAAATTTCAGAAGGTGAGAAATCGCCCGCAGAAATACGTCTCTTGAAGATTCTCTTGAAGACCGTTAAATGTCATTTTCTTTCACACTCTGTGTTTTAACTATTTCCATAATTATTTCTCTTGTCACTTAGTTCGGGTTCTGCAGTTACAGTTGCTCTTATAAATACTTTTAGACCAGTTAATAGTTGCGTTCTTTTTCGTCGTTCCTCTTCCTTAATTGAACTAAGCTAGTTCTTAGTTTTACTCTTATAAGGCGTTTTATTTGTCCATCCAGTTGGTAAGTAAAACTAAGATGTAGAACGGAGATCAAAGCTCAGTTCTCCATCCACTGGAAGACAGTTGGATGAAGTTTGGATGGCGATTCAAAAAACGCCTTATAAGCGAAAAGTAAAACCATGGTTTTACTCGCGAACGCCTTATTTGTAAAACTAAGAACTGGATGGGCTTTGGATGAGGAAAACGAACGCAACTAATAACTGATAATCCCTTAATCGCTCTGATACTTAATCCAGTTGGCGCTCGACACCCATCAGAATCTGACAAGTTTTGACCATACCCTCTGGAGGAACTAATCCTCTTGGGGACGTAAGATTTCCTGGGTGGCGGTAAACACCCTTTTCAAAGTTAAAGATTTTAATCTGAAACTACCTGCACAGGCTACCTGCGCTACCTGAATTATAAGGTGGCGGA
Source organism: Branchinecta lindahli (assembly GCA_023053555.1). NCBI lineage: Eukaryota > Metazoa > Arthropoda > Branchiopoda > Anostraca > Branchinectidae > Branchinecta > Branchinecta lindahli. The sequence goes on along the minus strand of JAKZAO010000005.1, from coordinate 8,602,170 downwards.
AAACAGATGGTGGCGGAAAACCGCGGTGGCGTTAAAACACTGCTACCCTTTTATCAGGCATCTGTGAATGCACCTTGATATGCGCTGAATGTAGAGTGAGAAACCCCTCGACGTTTCGCAACATCGCTCTAAATTAGAGCTTCGCACAAGAGATGATTCATTAAAAATTTGGATGACGTCCCGGAGTTGGCATAGGAATTTTACGAGCAAATCGTGAGTATGGCAAAATGCAGCGAAAGCGGAAACAATGAAATAAAGAAGGTGACGTAATTACGAAAATATTTTCTTTTTTGTTCGGACAAAACGGAAATAACATTCATTTACAAACATTATACCACATCAGTCCTTTCCTCTACCGATGATGCCCCTTATAGAAGTAACCACTGTCACCACCAATGTTATGTCACACACCCACGAAGCGTAACATATAACTGTAAAAAAACGGAGGCCGAGCTGAGTGCTTCCCTACCATAGCCCCCACCCCCTGACTCTCAACAACGAAGGTACACAGTAAAGCATATTCCATACGGACGGCGAATTTGAAAAAATCTTATTCTGCCGTGTGACAAACTGATTGAAGATCTGAGGCATTTTCGAAAAATATATTTTGTTATAACGGAAATAACATTCATTTACAAACATTATACCACATCAGTCCTTTCCTCTACCGATGATGCCCCTTATAGAAGTAACCACTGTCACCACCAATGTTATGTCACACACCCACGAAGCGTAACATATAACTGTAAAAAAACGGAGGCCGAGCTGAGTGCTTCCCTACCATAGCCCCCACCCCCTGACTCTCAACAACGAAGGTACACAGTAAAGCATATTCCATACGGACGGCGAATTTGAAAAAATCTTATTCTGCCGTGTGACAAACTGATTGAAGATCTGAGGCATTTTCGAAAAATATATTTTGTTATTTTCAAAAAAACTAACGTGCCGTATTTACATAAGTTTCGACGTGAGAATTTTAATTTGGATCTCTTCTTTCCATTTCCTTCTTCTTCCATTAAAAAATAAATGCAACTGCTGGTCAAGAACAATCAGAAACTGAGAATGGAACAGGTCCACCACCAATCATGGCTGCATCCTACTGAACACAAACCCCACCCCTCCCTTCAAGATACGCGATCAACGCAAACTGCGAAATATCAAACTATTTCTTCGGCTTAGTAAAACACGAACCGTCATCACGGATTCTGCTTTACGAGGTGTTTGGTAAGTTTCAGAGTCTTGTAATGATTAATAAGATATTTCACGCTTTTCGGCGATGTTACCGTCACAAGTCGTTCTGAGGAAAGAGACATCGACGTTCTGGCAAGTTCAAAAGGCCACTGTGCCAACTTTATTCTGGAAATCCGACGACCTTCCGGTCGAAACGCCAAAAATTCCATCGGGGAGTGTTGCCTCCGGGAAAATTTGGCTCAACTTCCCAACTTACCTAGAAACAGGAAAAGTGAATTAGAACCAATGACATCAAACTCAAAAATAGATAAATTGGAAACTAAGGGGATAGCTAATCTCAAACAGGAAAAGTGAGTGGGAATGAATGACATCAAATTCAAAAGTAAAAAATCTGGGGCAGAGGGAATGGTGATCTATAATAGGGGGATATACGGTGAACACATACAACAAATATTGTGTTCAATGAAAGTGTATTACAAAACCAGAATCTGCTCGACAGCGCACAGTGGAAAGTATGAAGTGTCGTAGAACGAAGTAGAAAGTACAAGTACCCAATTAAGTCAAACTCCAAGAGGTACCCCTTTTTCCGTGTTTATCGAGCTTTTTGGTGTTGTTTTTGTTTTATTTTTTTCCATCATGGCCCAAAATTAAAATCATTCACTCACACCTTCAAGATGATGATAAGAACCTCTCTGCCTAAGCTGAGCAAATATCCGCGATCGAGTTCCCTAAATACTGAGCGAATGCTTATGCCCAAAACCTTGTATACTATCTGTTCTGCATGGTGACACAGAGCAACTGAACGTAGCACAGAGGTCAGGCTGAAGACTTTTCGGTTAGGCTACAGCGATAGCCTATAGCTCATGCGGGTCGGGATTTCATAGTAAGAGCAAGGATAAATGCAAGAAGGGAGACGGACATTTTACTAAGGAGCAGTATCAGCAGTTCTTCTTTGTTTTGTTATTTAAGTGTGCAGTTCCGTGTGCATTACGCCTGCTAAATGAAAAAAAAATGCAGTTCTGATGGAAGTTTTGTTGGATGTTGACTTGGCTGATTTCCGTACTGAAACACCTTATTCGCAGCTTTTCCATCAACCTTAAGGCAAAACTTCAAACTTCCTGACTCACTAAGTTCGACGGTAAAAGTTTGAAGGAAAAGAGGAATTTCAGGAAAAGAAGGTAAAAAAGAATTCAGATACAGATTTTTGAACTGATCCATTACACAAAAAAGATAGTTAATTCAGAAGTTCGGCGTGCAAGATGTCATTCGGTCACTGGAAAGGACGTCAGCGTCTCTGTTAAAACATCTACTCATCCAGCTCATCGTCTAAATGATGTTTTCCATGAGTTTTTTTTGCCTAATTAGAAATTTAGTCCAAAATTTCGTCATAAATGTTGATTGAAGTTTGTGTTTGTTTTTCCTTATTTCCTTTTACTCCACTGGCGCCACGTGCATTTGGTTGGTTACAAATTAAATATTTATATCTACATACAATAAGATCAGATTTAGTGCGAAACACTAAATTTCGTTTCCGCTAGAAGTTAAAGTTGGCCAGCTATGGCGGCCGGCCACCAAAAACGGTCTTTAACAGACCTTCGAATTTGATGACAAAAACGCGGCTAGGTGTAGACAATATCGAACACCGCGTACCCCTTGGCAGGGACCTGGCGGAAGTCGAGCAAATCACTTTCAAGTACAGTCACAAAGCAAACAAAAACAGCATGTTTATTTGCTAACCTCTATCGGATACTCAACCCTATTTTGCACACAAAGCTCCACTTCAGAACCGTTCGCACATTACATCACCGTGGTTAAAAGCAAATAAGGGGAATCTCTTATCTCCTGATTATAGTCACACAGGACCGAAGTTCGTAATTAACTCCGCTGATAGCACAGAATATGTTGGTGTGAAAGGGATATTTACCAAACTGATGCCATCAATCCAGGACTAAGCTGGAGAGATAGTTCTGATAAGACAGATGATTGCGAAAAAGTTAAAATAAACAAGCTCAAAGGCTTCAATGGGGTCCAAAACAGGGATATGCGGTATCCTGTACTAAAGAGAATTCCAGATGAAATTCGGTACCGGATTTCGGATGAACAAACCGATTTCGGACTAAACTGGCTTGACTGAAGAAGACCAGCAGCGGAAATCCGTGGGGATCTTCAGAACGAAAGGAAAGAACAGAAAAACTGGAGGAGGGATCCCAGATCCCTCATCCGAAACCAATTACAAGAGCCTAACCAACCCCATCACTAATATCAGGGGAGGGGGGTCTTCGACTGTTCATTTAGGCTTAGCCTCAAACAATTCATAACAGCATGGTACAATAACTAGCAGCAACCCGCAACTGATTCGAAAATCGTCGCTTCTTGCCATATCCGTCAAGTAAGTGCCATACGCGGTAAAAGACAACATTCAATTTTCCTAATACAATAGGCAGCTTGATCATGCTTTGCATACTAAATAGCTATGGTTCACGTAATCGCTTGACAACAATTTGAAGTTTCAGATACTGCTTATGGGTGCCTCCAGGCCGGTTGGCCGGTCACTGAATCCACTCTGATGGACAGGTGAACTTCTTGGTCTCTTGTTGTAAAATATTTTCTGTGACCTAAAGCCCAATTCACACAGAGAGCGAATCTCGCCACGCCTGACGATATTCGTCACGCCAGGCGTTGAAAAACGTAAAGCCAAGTAAAAAAATTCGCAACGCCAGGCAAATAATTTGACGCCCCCTGTGTGAATTCCGCTTAAGACCGCCTCCAAGCCAAGCTCCAAGCCGAATTTCGCCACGCCTGACGATATTCGTCACGCCAGGCGCTGAAAAACGTAACGCCAAGTGAAAAAATTCGCAACGCCAGGCAAATAATTTGACGTCCCGTGTGAATTCCGCTTAAGACCGCCTCCAAGCCTCTTCGGAGAGGCGTTTCTTCCCGCAGGCAGCTCTACCTCTAGTGTCCACCGAGCATGCCCTCGAAATTTTAATCGTGGATGGTAAGCACAGGGTAAGCACGATTTATATCCGACCTTCTCTTGTCAGCGACACAGCCTGGCGGCAAATAGTAATTTGAATACTATTTATTTTTTAATTAGCCTACATATTTTTCATTTAATTTTATTACAAAATATTACCTTCCATCAACAACTAAACAAAATAATGGAGATTATGGAGAACATCAAACCATTTCATTTTTCTCTACTTTTTTCGACCATTTTTCCGTTTAATCTTTATTATGAAATTTTACTTTACTTTCCATCAATGACTGAAAACTGATAAGAATTAAAATAGATAACATTCAAACCCTTGCCGTACCGGTAAAATCGAACGCAAAACGCATAAATCCAACACACTGTATCGTCAACGGCTGCGAAGTAGCCACAGGCCCGCACACAAGTCGGATTCAGACATTTTCATGCAGACTTTCAGCCTATAATGCGAGTATCCAAAACTCAAAAAGTTCACATTTCAGGATGAAGACAGGCTAATTAACTAAATCGCCGATCGTTAAATCACTATGTCCAAAATTTTGAAGGCCGAATAATTACGGATGACATCTCGTGCGAATTTTCGATATCGAACAAAGCTGAATTAAACACGCATCCACCAAACATGTGTGAAATCGGTAATCACAGATGGAAACAGAGCTAGTTTTTACAGTATCGTAGACTGAGCAGTGAACGAGTGTCCGACCTCATGTCAACTCGGTTCACTGATCACCATCAAATACGTAAAATAAGCGAGCAGGGTGACTACAGTGTAAACATTTTCTCCGAATAAGGGTGCAGTATTTGCTACTGTGATTAATCTTATCTCTACTGGGATAAGATTAACCCGAATTATGGATAATCTTATCTCAATAAAGACAAGATTAATCCCAATAGCAAATAATGCAATTTTTTTTTTTACAGTGTACCCTGGGATGGGCAGGGGTATAATGACAGGAAGGACCCTAGCCGGTTAGCTCGTTGACTGGCAATGCTAGGTGGCGAGTGAGGTGGCTAGTATGCTAGGTAGTATCGGCTAGAGCCCAGCTTTTAAGGTTGGTATCCTAGGAACCATTCTCGCTCTTGATCATGACCAGCGGTAGAGGGTTATAGCCAAAAAGATTAAGGCGTTAATTCAAAGTACTGTGCTCCACCACTTCCCATTTTGAATTTTTTGACAGTAAAAAAAAAAAAAAGCGAGGGGTTGACGACTCTCCCGGAATGGTGTACACGTCCCAGAGAAATAATCCGGAATGGTCAGGAATAATCCGGAACGGTCAGGCTTAATCCGTTATACCGGGATCGTGTACATCAAAAATGAGAGTCGTCGACTCCTCGTTCGCCGCAGGACAGACCGAATGCGGTGAAATAAATGCGGACTGAACAAAAGTTGGTGAATTACCAAACTCCATAGATAATGGGAGGATATAGAATGGTTAGGAATAATCCGGAATGGCCAGGAATAATCCGGAATGGTCAGGACTATTCCGTTATTCCGGAATGGTGTACATAAAAAATGAGAGTCGTCGACCCCTCGCAAAAAAGGGAAATCGTCCGAGTAGGCCGGCAACAGATAAGGGAGGCGACCCTTGTACACCAATAGGCTAAAGTCAGCAGTCCCTTGTTTTCTTTACACAAAATGGATTGATGTCTTTTCAAAACCTTAGGCCTCTGGCAACGACTTTTTGTGGGAAGTGCGGTTATGCTTCATACCTGAGGATCGGTACGCTGCAAATCGTGGCCAACAAAGTGCTCCTGCATCAGTACCATTTCCCGACCACACAATATGTTCCACCATTCCATATGTGTTATTTTGGGAACATTTTCAGCAATGAAAATCACACTCACGCACGTCCCACTTATAGAGGCAATGCTGCCGGCTCTAGTAACTTCAGAGAGTTCGCCCACCATCTAGGACAGTAAACCAGTCGGGTCTCCGTTTCCCGAACTACTTCCCATTTGCCAGACCAAACGCGCTGAAATTGGGGACACAATGTTGTCAGCTCTACAATCCCTCAGAGGTTTTCCTTCAGCGACTGAAAGAATAGTAGCCTACTGACGTACCAAGGCAGCTTAGAAACCATTGCAGGTTAAATTAATGAATTTTTTCCCAAAAATAGCCCGTGGGCCTTAGCAGCAAAAAAAACAAGACCAAAGTTTTCGATGGGATCCCAAAAATGTAATATTAACTACGTCTTGTCTTCGCCAAATCCAGTCTTCGCCAGGCTAATCATCTGAGAAAACCAATTTCAGATATACCTGTATAAGCCATATCTATTTGACGATACTGATCGAAACTTCCTGGTGTACTTCTGCCAAATTTCCGGTTTCGGCCGAATTCCGAGCAAACTACTTGCCCAGCAAAAACAAAAAATAGTTCAGAAACGAGTTCAGCGTATCTCCTTATCCCTATAAAGAACATCTAATCAACTTCAAATAAAACTTTAACTTCTAAAAAAAAAAATCCGGTTTCAACCGGATTCCGGACGAACTATATGCCCGGTTAAAAAATGGTTGTCATATATAGATTCAGCGTTTTTTCTTACCCTTAAATCTATCATCTAATCAACGTCAAATACAAATTTTGCTTTTAACAAATTTTCCGGTTTTGGCCGGATTCCGGACGAACTATTTGTCCGGCAAGAAAATGGTTTCCACCATCGTGTTCAGCACGTTTACTTACCCCTAAATCGAATATCTAATCAACTTCAAATACAAATTTTGCTTTTATCAAATTTTCCGGTTTTCGCCGGATTCCGGGCGAACTACTTGTCAGGGAAGAAAATGGTTTTCACCATCGTATTCAGCATGTCTTCTTACCCCTAAATCAAACATCTAATCAACTTCAAATACAACTTTTACTTTTAACAAACTTTCCGGTTTTGGCCGGATTCCGGGCGAACTACTTGTCCGGCGAGAAAATAACTTTCATATTCGGATTCAGCGTGTCTCCTTACTCCTAAATCCACTATCTAAACAGCTTTCAAAAAATATTTTTTTGCCCCTTAATTTGAAACCCCTCCCCCACCCTCAAATATAGAGCTACAGAGTCCATCTTCGAACTTGACTTGTACTTTGACCCGAAGGATCCTCCCACCAAGTTTCATCAAAATATCTCAATCCTTTCGAGAGTTATCGTGCGCACAGATGGACAGACGGACAGACAGACGGACAACTTTTGCGATGTCATAGGTATCCGTCACTAACGTTTTGGGATCCCAAAAAAACCACAAACTCAACATAAGCACCAAAAATTAAAACTCTTATCCCCAAAAGCACTGGGACTCGGCTTGAGACTCGGATTTGGACAAACAAAATCTTGACCCCTAAATCGAATATCTAATCAACTTCAAATACAAATTTTGCTTTTATCAAATTTTCCGGTTTTCGCCGGATTCCGGGCGAACTACTTGTCAGGGAAGAAAATGGTTTTCACCATCGTATTCAGCATGTCTTCTTACCCCTAAATCAAACATCTAATCAACTTCAAATACAACTTTTACTTTTAACAAACTTTCCGGTTTTGGCCGGATTCCGGGCGAACTACTTGTCCGGCGAGAAAATAACTTTCATATTCGGATTCAGCGTGTCTCCTTACTCCTAAATCCACTATCTAAACAGCTTTCAAAAAATATTTTTTTGCCCCTTAATTTGAAACCCCTCCCCCACCCTCAAATATAGAGCTACAGAGTCCATCTTCGAACTTGACTTGTACTTTGACCCGAAGGATCCTCCCACCAAGTTTCATCAAAATATCTCAATCCTTTCGAGAGTTATCGTGCGCACAGATGGACAGACGGACAGACAGACGGACAACTTTTGCGATGTCATAGGTATCCGTCACTAACCTTTTGGGATCCCAAAAAAACCACAAACTCAACATAAGCACCAAAAATTAAAACTCTTATCCCCAAAAGCACTGGGACTCGGCTTGAGACTCGGATTTGGACAAACAAAATCTTGGGCCGTTGATGAGAATGAGAAGGCACTCAACCATGAAAATTAAGATCACTCTTCTCCCAGGGCAGTAGCTGAAACTCGTGATGATAGTATTTGTGGAAACTTAAATTAACTATGAGCAATCAGTAATCAACTTCGGTAGAGCTACGTCATCCTCTTAATTAGGCAACTCATGCCAAGGGTTGCCAACTCGTTTAAATACAGTACACCAGCCAAAATCTGAGGCGAGAATTTAAAGATACAAGTAATGCTAGTAACTAACAGAATCGTACCGCGGTGGGGCAAAAAACCTACTTTGCATGACGTAATCTTTATTTATGTACAAATAACACGAAGTCTATGTTTTAGCATTGGTACATATTGCGTATACCAAGAGTTCTCCACCACCTCGCGAAAATGGATATTCTCGGTAGCAGTGTTAGTTTTATCGCAAAAAATTGTTCAAATTTGACGTTTTTTCCATTTCAACAAAATCGTCGCTGACAAAAGAAAATTAAATAAAGGTCTAGCCACTTTTTGACAACGTTTCACCCAGTCGTAATCAAAATCTAGTTCAGACAACTCGAACTTCGTTGCCCTCTTTACTACATACCCTTTCGAGCATGAACAGTCTTCAGAGGCCCTTAATATTACGGATTTCTTCGTAAAATTGTTAAAAATATTATACAGAAATGCTTTGATATTTTTAAATACGGCACGAATTTGATTTGAATTTTTTCAAAAAAATCCAGTCAACAAATGAAATATCCACTAAAGGTCCAGCCAGCCACCCATTGCCAATGTTTCAAAATCTAGTTCAGACTACGTCGTAAACTACCTACACTTTCGAGCATAAATCTTTTTTTAGGGCCTAAATAATTTCTTCGGAAATGTTCGGAACACTATATATTTTTTACTATATATTAGTATATAGTATACTATATACCAGTACTACATTTTTGATAATACGGCGAGAATTTGACGGATTTCCCAAATTTCAACAAAATCTTCGTCAACAAATTAACCAACCTCTGGCAATGTTTCGCTCTGTCATTCTCAAAGTCTAGTTCAGACTACACCGCACAAGCATTGCTCTCTTCCCTCCTACCCTTTCGAGCATTATTATCTTTTAGAGTCCCTAAATATTACGAACGTCTTCGGAAAATGGTTAAAAATACTATAAAATGTCATATGTGTTTTCAAATCTTCATCGTTGAAACGGTATTGCTGCTGGGTGGAGATTGACTTTCAGGACCAAAAAATCTTCTCAGGGGAAACTTGATCAGCAGCGGATATTCTGGCGCCTTCTTCTTTCATGGTCTATTACCTCTATGGTTCAAAATACAGACGGAAGCAAGCGAAGTCAATCAAAACGGAAGGATGGATCCTGTTTACCCGACTGTTGAAAAATAATTCTTCACGCGACAAATCCGTGTAGTATCAGATTCATTATTTAAGTCGGAAACGGGTATCTTCAGCTTAAATCAAAGCGAAATTCCGGCAGTGTGCACCTGCCCACAAGCCACTATCAGGATTATCGAGGGGTTGCCCACTACCCGGCACATGTAGTACACCCTTTCCCGGCACCGACAGAAACCAGCGGTTCCGGCACCGGTGCCGGCCATAAACGAGACCGATCCCCATTCTAAACATACTGATTGTAATGACCTAACATATGGCAACCGGTGCCTCCTAGTGTCACCCGGTCCCGGCACCGGGCACTTGCTGTGCGCTAAAATCAAGAGTGGGTAGCCCCTTCGAGGATTATCGCAGTACAGACAGAAAAAAAATTATTAACATTTGCGTCACCTAGCAATTTGTCAGAGCAAAGAAAGCTGACAATGATTTCAAAGTATTGTGCTTGATTTGCGACATGCACTTCGTCACCACAAGTAAAATTAATCTTCCTCAGCTAATTAACTTTAAAGTGAACTTCGGGTCTCAGAAAGAAAAGATCAAGGCGAGGAAAAGATATTGAGTGTTAACAAAATATATTGTCACTGAATCTATAGTATAGCCTATGCGTTTCCACGTGAACACAAAATATTTTCACGGTGCTCCTTTTCTGCACCTTCGTTCTTCCGATTTTTCAAAATAAAATATTTTTACGCATTTTATTGATCTTCTTTCTCTAGATTTCTCTTTTATTCTTTCCCGCTAAGTAGCCCACTAAATAATGGTACAATAGTATTATAGTACATACAATAATATTCCTGTTGCTGAAGTGCACTACAGCCCAATCGATTGGCAAGATTGTAGATTTGTAAATAGAGCCTCAGGATTCAGAAAGCTTTTTGTTGATTATTTGAATATTTACGTGTATGTGTATTTAAAAATTGTATTTTATATGTCCGTCGGGCCCGAGGTCGGGCCTTTCAAATACAATGATAAATTACTATACTCTAAAGGTAGTATGTCTACAAAGATAAACTGAAAAACTAAATATGCTTAGAATGTAATTTCCTTGTTCGACCGGAATTAAATATAATAAAATACACGAGCAATAAAAATTCCACTCAGAATTTTCGCCCCATCAGTGAAATATAACACATGTAAGACCCTTCGATATTTCGCAGTCTGCCTTAAAACTGCAAGAGCAAACAACAATTTCAAGAAAAAATCCCTAAATCAACACTCCTCTTTCCCCAGCACAATGCGACCTTAGTGCCAAACACGTAGGCGGTTAGACAAAACAATATCGAGTTGCAAATGCCACTCAAAGCTCACTCTTGAAACATGCTGCGCAACATCCCCGAGTCAAAATGTTTTTGTAAGAGGTGGGAAGATACACTTTGGTGAAATGTTTTGACAGTTATTTGGCACAACAACAATGACAAGAAATGCATTTACTCTATGCTTTAACAGAAAATACTATTTTAGTTGCTACCAAAGCGGTGAAAGCTTCCGGACATATCTTTACGGCTTTTTACTATATGTATTTATATCTATTAAAAAAAGGTGCTCAAAATCCCATCTCAGCTTCCCGTACATCACGGCCTTGTCTCAACATTTTAGTAAATTTTCGAGTTTTAGTGGTTGTAGTGTTTTGTCCAGTTTTACTTTTCAATTTTGTACTTCGACGTTTTGTTTGTCTTAACGGGTTCAAAATTAAACAAAATAAAGCTCGATCCAGAAAGGTGGCACACTGTTGGGCGACAGTACAGCATACATTGACACCAGTCAACAACCGTGAACGGATGGTACTGGATATAAATACAACAAAAGTGAATACGCAACCCCTCGGATCAAGTGGCAACGTAGGCGTGGAAACGTCACACTGGCAGATCCACTTCCAGTTTCCAAGGGAGAAATCACTAGAGAACGGATAAGCAACTTTCGCAAAAACGAAAGAGGGATTTCCAATAATCCTTCACGAAGTTTCTACTTAACAAAAACCCATCTGTCTTTTGCAACTTTATTATTAAAAGAATATTTCTGAACTCCTGTCGTCGAATCAAATTTGGTCTTCCCCTGAGCATTGGAGGATGGCAAGTTGTACCAGTGGAGAACAAGGCAGCCGCCTACGGCCCTTACCCCAGGAGAGGCCAAGGTGGTTATAAAAATTATAATGTGCAAAAAAGTATAGTTGGTACTTGTCAATTTTCATTTTCAAGTCTGCTTGTCTATTTTCTAAAGTCAAATACGTTAAACAAATTAAAAAAATAAATAAAAGTAGAGGTTTTGTTCAGAACTGATGCCCCGACTTGTTAACCGCCTAGGGACCCTGTTAACCGACTAGGGATCTTTAGGTCCGGGCCTGGTTTCTACAGATTGTTGGGTTGGGTAGGTTCAGGCCTACTAGAATTTTTCCAAAGTTTAGTTCTTCTGCTTTTTTTCCCTTCTTTTTAGCTTCAACGCGGTACTTCTAGTAATGGGAGTAATGGCTAGCTAATAGGAGTAATGGGAGTAATGGCTAGCTAACTTGCTAGCTTGGTGGGAACCACTGTACATACCCTCGTGCCGGTTGGGCACTTGCTGTACAACCATTTTCGGAGTGAGCAACCCATCGGATCTACGTTTTTTTTTTCAATTGTCGGATTCACCCTTTCTTCGAACCTTTGGCGGTATCCGGACCGTGCAGAAATGAGAAACAAGAGCACAAGCAAGCGTAAGACCCATTACCAGATTGTTAGAATCCAATTTAGTTGAGTGACCGACGTGCAGCGCTACCTTCACCACTCCGCGACTACGAACTCGAGAGATGGACATTAAAAGAACTAATCTGTTGTCGGAAAGGTCTGTTTGTTTCATCAAGGTGATACGTGCATGAAAAAAGGAACTTTCGTTTGATCTTTCAAGTAGGTAGGCTACTAGTGATGCATCCTGTATCCTCGGTCAGATTTCTCAAACGTCTGAAATTCTGCCAGATTTCGGAAGGACATCGGGATTGGATTGATTTTTTCGAGGATTTTTTCTTCTTCAAAATATATTTTGCACATAAGAGAACGGGACACAGCGTAAAATCCTGTCGTCACTTCAGTTTTAGTGGAAACACTAAAATCGGACAACGAGAACCTTTCGGCACAACTAACTTGACCCCCTCCCCCCCCCCGAAGGTCGTATTCAGGGGGTTCACCCCCTCCCCAAAAAAGGTTAGGGGGTTAGACTCCTCTTCCCCCGAAACATACACAAATAGTCTATATTATAGGCTTGAACCTCAGATATGTCTTTGTTTTACTGCTAGGTATGGATTAACCCCTCCCCCTCCACACACACACACACACAGAAAATGAATTCCTAATACGACCCTGTGCCCTCCCCCACAATAAGGCGACATACTAACTTTTTACAGACCTACTTTCGAACTGCAGTCCCCATAGTATGTCAGAAGACAAAGCTTTTCCATACAGAAGACTCCCCTATATGTCGATTTCCAAAACAACCCTTCCTCAGGTTCCAAGAATAAGAAATCTTTAGAAACCGGAAAGATCGATTATGGCAGTGTCCAAACTGGAAACAACCGTCTTGAATGGGCGATGACGTACTATCTCTCCAGGAAAACTTCGTACGAAGAATCAATCACACGACCAGGAGAAGAAAGGTCATTTCTCCATATTCTGCGGTTTCCCATACAGCCTTAGTGATTACAGGGATAAACACAAATTTAACAATCAAAAACGCAGCTGCGATGTTGGTCAGCTACATTGGGCTCAAGGATTTATGCATGAAGTAGGGATAAACTACAGTTATTATAGTGATTTAGAGGAACACATTTTATAGGAATAGTAGAGAAAAGTAAGCTTCTCATTACACAAAAAAATTGGTCGTTCAGTTACTCGGTGTGCGGGTAGCAACATGTCAACAAAATTATCCAATGGCCAGAGGATAGTAATAACAATGTCATACAATGTCTATGTAATTCAGTATGGACCGAACATAATTATCTCCAAACATGGCAACGTTAGGAGACCATTTCAACAGTCCTAACTATATTTAGCATGTGAACAATCACCGAACAATTGCCTTGATTCTGATATACACTAACAAAATGAATGTTCCCCGATCCATTTATTAACACAGTGCTTTAATGAAATGTGTATCCAACAGTTTAATTTCAAAGACCTGTGGCGCCCTACTGGGCTCCAATTGGGACTAAGTACTGCCACCTAGGGGGGCCAGGTGGGGGAACTAGTAATAACACACTGACAATGAGTGATCAACACGCGTGTGTTTTGAATATCATGACATGTGGGAATGTAAGCTCGAAAGACTAATGATCAAAAAAGTATACTAAAGTATACGAAGCACCTGCTCCATCTGTCAAAAATATGTCGTAACTAGGCATGGGCACTGTTCCTGTTTTCTGTTCCTGCTCCTGTTTTTTTCTTCCTGTTCTACTGTTTTCAGTTTCAGGGATACAAAACGGCTGGGTTCAAAACAGCTGTTTTGTTTATTTTTTTACCCCTAAAACAGAAAATAGGAAACAGTAAAACAGGAAGAAAAAACAGGAACAGGAACAGTGCCCATGCCTAGTCATAACCACACACTAGCGGAGAAGTTTGAAGTTCAAGATCCGTTACCTTTCGGAAGTTTCCTCGTCCCTACCGAAAATCATGGACAACTTAGGCGAACCAGCAAATGACGCTCTACAGTGTTTCCTGGCAAGACATCGAAAAACTGTCATTTTTATATGTGAAATATTTATTTTCTCTAATTTAATAACTAACAACTCTTTAATAACTCCACTTCTTGAATGGCGGGTTGAGAATAAATTACTTACTTACTTAAACTGTAGGGAAACTAAACAAATGCAACTCACGTTATTCCCATACTACAACTAGACAAGGGTCGTTGTGTCGCTCTGTTCAGACGGGAATCGAAGGGGAGCAATCAAACAGGGCCAAATTCGAAGGAAAACTGTATATCTAAACCAAAAACAACGCCAAAAAACATCAATGAGATAGCTACAATAAGAAACGTGAAATTGTGGATGATATATCACAAACTGTCACATCTGCATTAAGAGCCTCAGCCAGCCAAAACAGGCGATATCGAGGATGAAGAAAATATGCATTAATCAGAACTAAATTAAATAAAACGGAGCCTAATCCAAACTTGGCATCCATTACTGTTTTATGGTTGCTGCAAATTAAATCAAAATAAAATAAAAAGGAGCCTCATTAGCATCCATACTGTTTTATGGTTACTCCATATTGCACCACGTCCAAGTAAAGTGGTCCTACAACACATTATAACTTCACTAACGGATGATATCGTGACATATCCACATCAACAACTTCATCCAATACTGCTTTGTGGGAGTTGAAGAAGATCAGATGTCTGGTAAACATGAAAGCAGAGAATCCGATCACAAGTTTGATTGAAGCCTTGCAAAGCTAAATTAGAGGTCTTTCAAACATGGTATCACCGTGGAAATCTAATTACCTGTTGGAAATCGAATAGCTTCAAGATTGGTCGATTGACCGCCAGTGCTAAATACTGACAGAGCAGACCGCCGGGCTATGACCCCAGAATATGATATGATATGATATTTATTTGCCTTAAAAGCCCAAGGCCCAATATTCCGATCGGTGACACGTGACAAGAGGCAAATAATGGTGTCTATTTGCGCCCCCTAGGACAGGTCGGTGCTTTCTGGTGTGCCCCATATTTAGTATTCATGCTTACTTGTGTGCCCAAAAACCTCTTGAGTCCTCATTTCTTGGCACTAACTTAAAACTGCGAAAGAAACGTACATAACTAACTCGAGTTCACAAACAATGTTTTAGCTTCATTTTCTATATTTCGCCAGTGAGTTTTGGACCTTTTTATTTGCTATATCTACCCTTTTAAATCCAAGTAGTCATATGGTACGTAATATCAAGGATGCAGGTTGCTAACGAGGCATTCACACACATGTATAACAAGACGAGAAACAACCTCACCCAATCCAAGTGAATGCAGTGTTTTTAAATCTATTTCAAAAGAAATTTTTTGAAGAATCAATTTTGAAGTAGGCTAAGTGGTGAAATAAATTATCACACATCATTTTTTCCGTCGAAATGTGTTCGACATTTTTGGTTTTGTCTGGTATGAACGAATGAATTTATGTATTCCCCAAAAAAGCCCTTAGGTCCACGGCGGGACAAAATAAATAATCACTCCAACTGTACCTGTCCAAATATTCAACATTCAACATTCAACTTATAATTCTTAGAACTAAACAACTATCAAACAAATTATTAGCTATCCCTACCACAACTTCAACCTATAATAAAACGTTCACGGTGCGTTCACCTTCAGGAATCAACCAAACCGGCGCAACTTTACTACCCATCAGAAATTCAGAGACAGAAATTGAAGAACCTCTTTAACAACAAGACGAAAGGTTTCGATGGGATCCCAAAAATTTAATATTTGATCCAGACAATCGGGTCTTGTCTTCGCCAGATCCAGTCTTCGCCAGGCTAATCATCTGAGAAAACCAAGTTCAGATATACCTCTATAAGCCATATCTATTTTGACGATACCGATCGAAACTTCCTGCCTTACTTCTGCCAAATTTCCGGTTTTGGCCGGATTCCGGGCAAAGAAGTTGTCCGGGTAGAAAATGTGTTCTCTAATCATCGAACATCTAATCAACTTCCAAAAAACAGTTACTTTTAACAAGCTTTCCGATTTTGGCCGGATTCCGAGCCGGATTCCGAGCCGGATTCCGAGCTTGGACTCCACTTCAAAACATGCATTACTGGCCCAACAAGACAAAGTTTATCCCGACGCCGAGAATTTGAATTTCAACAAAAGCGTACATTTCAATGGCTAGTGAGTAGTGAGGCGAAGGAAATGTTCAGTTCCAGTTTGTAATGTCAGTTCTGATAAGCAATTTTAATAATAAAGTACTGAAAAAATACGAACGCCTAAACGCCTAAGTCGCCCACAAAAATAGCGGAGCAACGAAATAACGCGTTTTCATCAGGTCTTCCAGCCTATTTTTACGAATAAGTGATGGGTAACTAGACTGTGTCTATTCGGTTAAAATTCAAAGAAACAAACAGACACAACTCACTATAACAAGACATATTTGGGCAAGAAATTCGGGAGCGTGCCTGATCCCTATCAGTTCATATTCAGGTCTGATATGGTCATGAACTTAAGAAGCTGTCAGGCGAGAAGTATGGGATCTGGATAATAAACTGACTGATAACATAGGCCCAGACGGCTAAGGGGCTGCAAGCAGGAAAAGGCTGGGGTTAGTTTTCAGAGATTTAAAGGTTCAAAATATTTAAAGTGTGGAAGAATTTTTGCCCGAAACAAAACTCAAAAGAGTCATAGTGATTCATCAAGTGATTTTTTGTTGTAAAAGCAGAACTTTTTAACTTTTTAATTTTATTTTTTCATTGGTAGGGAGGGGGTTGTTTGGTTTAGTAAAGAAAAATAGGGTTTTTTGTTGTTTTTTTGTTGGTTTAAGAGTTGTTTTAGTGGCTGCGATGGAAGGGGTGCCCTATGCCGGAAGGGCACCCTGAGATATCGAGGTGCCTTTTTTCTTTTTTTTTTAGTTTTTTTTTTTTGTGGTTTGCCCTATTTTTCGTTATTAGACCATTGTTTGACTGCTCAAAAGGTAAATTAATTTAAAGTTAAATTTGAGTAAAGGAAAAAGAAAGTAAAGAATGTCATTGAGAAGAGTGGAGGGTGGTTTAATATTAGTAGATTTAAATTGTAAGTATTTTTTTAATTTGAAAATTAAGTTTTAGTTTTAAAGGAAGGAATTTATTAAGGTTGTAAAGATAGGATGGAAGTGTAAAGATTAGAAAGAATGGAAGGAAAAAATAAAAATAAGAAATTAAGAAAATAAAAGTAGAGATAGAGGAAAGTGTAGGTGACGCTAAATAGATAGGCCGGTCACGCGTGATAACGTTTTAAAAATTTAAGATTGAAAAGACCGTTGGCGTCACCGAGGGTAAGTGGAAGCGTAGTCACCTGGCCAATTCATATTGGACTGGAAGAGTAGAAAAGACACTACGCGGCATATAAAAAATTATTGAACAAATTAAAAAAAAAAAAAAAAAAAAAAAAAAAAAAAAAAAAAAAAAAAAAAAGAGTCATAACAGATTTAAACAGATGTATTTTCATAACGTTTACCGCAAGGCTGCACCCACTTGTGTTAAATATTACCAAAATTCTGACATTCTGAAATCTCTGCGTCTTCGAACTGCATCCAGGTGGTACGCAAAGGGGTTAGACCCTTGCGAGTAGCAATTCGGAGTGAATGGATGAGTCTTTTTGTTCAGGGAAAATATAGCTGGTGTCAATACACAGCTTGGAGTTGGTTTTCAAAACGTCGTATTTTGAGGAGCTCTTTAAACAATCTTAGAAAGGTTATTATAAACTTCTGCTAAAACTCGGGCCTTAAAGTTCATTCCTCCACGGAATTTCATTTCAGTCAGTTTTCGGAAACGTAAATGAAAGAAACCTCAGATCGAAAAGCACAATGGCTAATAGGATTAGAAGCCCCTCAGGTTCGGCGCCGTGGGCCAGCAGCAGCATAATAAGGTAACTTACTAGTCAAAACAAAGATGTAAAGAGCGATGTAAAGTTTAAGATGGAAAACGATGCGGCCAGCTTTAATACACAACTGCCTTCAGCTGCAATAAACAAGGGGTTGAATACTATCAAGGGCGAACGCATTTTCACGTGCGAGACATCACTTACGAACTGGTCAATAAAGGTTGCATTAAAGGACGCGTCAACTAACCCATTATAGTCTTGTGATTTCCACCCGTTCTCATTCCCAAAATTCCGCATATCCTAGGTACAAGGCCGTATACAGGGGGGGGGGTTAGGGGGTTCGACCCCCCCCCCCCCGAAACCCACAAAAGTAATAGTTTTTGTAGGCTTTAACCTCTGATCTATGTCTTTTTTGTACTTTTTGGTCCGACCCGTGTGCAAACCCCCCCCCCGAAATAAATTCCTGGATACGGGCCTGCCTAGGTATATTCTATCCTATCCCATCTATTGGAACAATACTGATTTTACGCTTGTCCTGTTTGTTTTCTTTACGAGGCACAACAAGCTCCCAGTCACTGATTTCGAGACGCCAATTGGTCAAGAGATAGGTTATGCAAAATTTTGCCGTGTTTTGCCATTCAGGGCAAGGGGATGGAGATGGGTTAAGAACAGCCGAAGCCTTGTGTAATTTTTTGTAGGAAGGGCTGAGTTTAAAGTAGTCAATTAACTTACAAAATCTTGGCAAAAACAGAACACAGTGCTCGGTGTCCTTTAAAGTATCTGTCTTACAAAATTTATCGCTTCACTCCAGAGTTGCTGCGAGTCCAGCAAATCCGAGTCCGAGACAAGTCCAAGTCCGAGTCCTTGAAAAAGGCGTCTCGAGACGAGTGCGGAGTCCGAGTCCAAAACTCTGGCGGACGGACAGCTCTGTTAAAGACGAGTCCGAGTCCTTGAAAAAGGCGTCTCGAGACGAGTCCAGAGTCCGAGTCCACCAGCCCTGCTTCAACTCAACGTCCTTAATCGAGTCTCATTTTCGAGACTTCAACCTTACGGATGCATTTTATCCGCGCTGACGGCGCTACGATGACTACTACATTTGCCGTCTCTGGCTTTTTCCGAGGCGGAACAGGTTTCCGCTTATTACTCCCCAGCAGCTCTCTGTTCAGAAATACATGAAATACTCGAGTTTGTACAATGGCAAAAATAAATAATAACGATAATAATACACAAAAAGAAGCACATCTCTACTACCGTAGGGCTGAGCACAGAAATGCGGCGTCCAACAAGATTTTGAAGGCTGTTAAACAGGCCGTATTTTGGCCATAAAATGGCACAAATTCACATTTCACTGAACTCTGATCGATTCAAAGAAAGAAAAATAATAAATGCGCATAAACAGCACATTTTAATGCAGACATTTAGACTTTTTAGTACAATACGAGCCCTCATCTCAGACGAGCGTAAAACCTAACGTAAGGAACAGGTTCGAGTTTATGACACCTCACATTAAAAGCTGATCTGTATCTACCAGCTGCTGCTTCGCGTAGCATTCCACTGAGAGGATTCTTTGTTACTAATATTGGCCATAAACAATCGTGGCTCGGAAAGATACACAAATACGGCTATTCGATTAAATCACCGCGCATAGCCTATCGGAATGTTATCATGAAGTAGCCTATCAGGCATCGAAAAAAAGGATATCTTAGCAGTTATGTTATAAGTGGACGATTCAGCACTTTAGTAGTTTGAATAACTTTGGCGCCTGATGTCTGACCGTTTTTGGCTTTAAAAAAAAATATTATTGTTATAAGTTGCAGCTTACATGGGAGGAATTGAGTACGCTTAGCTCGTACGCAAAAGCAATCAGCAAAAGCTTTTTGCCTTTACATTTCCGTAATATATTTAATTCGAGGTGATGACATAGAAGTCACCGTAATTCGTCA
Source organism: Branchinecta lindahli (assembly GCA_023053555.1). Lineage (NCBI taxonomy): Eukaryota > Metazoa > Arthropoda > Branchiopoda > Anostraca > Branchinectidae > Branchinecta > Branchinecta lindahli. Next base: position 8,582,163 of record JAKZAO010000005.1, on the reverse strand, counting down.
TTCTAAAGATGATATGTTGGTCCTTCTTGGCAAGGGTCCTATTCAGGCCTAAGCAAGAAAATCTAAACTTGTGACTGCTTAAAGTTTCACTGAAAAGCCAACTTATTTTTGTGTCATTTAGTTGAATACACTGAATTATTTGGACTCTGCAAAGGGATTTTTCTGTTTTCCACTATCTGCTCTAGTTACGACGCTCAGAATATCTGCGGCCGTCCCCACAGCGAAAATTCTACTATGACGCGGGAAATTTTTATCTAAACACAGACAAGGCTTTTCAGTGTGCAGTGGCGATATTGGTGAAGATTGCTTAGTGCCTGAACAAAAAAAAAGTCATAAATCTTTCTTGTAAGGCATAAAAGAAATTAGAGGTACCCCAAATCACACGGAAATTCCACTATTTGAAAATCGATTATTCCTGAATAGCGGAACAACCAAGTAACGCATTTTCAGCGGGTCTTCAAGACAATTTAAGTGAATAACTGATGGGTAACTATATTGTCCTATCATAGCCCTTTTCGGTTAAACTTTAAAGTTTAACTTTTTTTCTATCACTTAACTGAATACACTTGATTATTTGGATTCTGTTAAGGGATTTTTTTTCCTACTATCTGCTCTAATAGTGACGTTCAGAATATCTACAGCTGTCCCAGAACGTAAACTCTACTTTGACGCTGAAAATTTGAATCTTAACACAAGGCCGGCTTTTCGGTTGGTGAGCTTGGTCAGGTTAGTGCCTGAATACATTTTTTTCGTAAATCTTTTTCGTCGAGCATACAACAAAGGTACAGGCGCATAGTGGTACCACAAATCTGACAGGGAAAGTCCACTATTCGAAAGTCGATCATTCGTGAATAGCGGAGAAACGAAGTAACGCATTTTCATCAGGTCTTCGAGCCTATATATGTGAACATATGATATGATATATATTTGCACAAAAAGCCCGAGGGCCATGGCAATACAAAACAAAATGGAAAACAAATTTTCACTAAATTCCAACTAGGCCTAAATAAATCTTTCTCGATGCTTCATCGAAAGCTTAGGGAATCTTCCCAACTGGCGAATTCCCGAAAAGCATTCATCCTTCATTAATTTAACCAACCATTCCTCATCATACACTCCTTTTCCAAACACTTCATCCCTCAACTCATCCAATTCACTACATTGACACATCAGGTGCAACACATTCTCATTCATGTCCCCACACCCATATGACTATATGATGGGTAACCAGACTGTCTTGTCTAAGCCCTTTTCGGTTGAACTTAATTTGTTTCGTGAAAACGAACTTGTTTCGCGATCAATTAAGAACAGTTAATTATATCTGGCGTCGTCAGATTATTACGAACAAAAATCCAAATAGTTGCATGATATAAGTTCTTAACAACATAATTCAAATAGCCATAGCGGGACCGCCTTAAAGGGAATGTAGTTATCTGAATATGAACGCTTATTTTTTGAAGCATATATTTTAAGCAGGCTAGGGCTAAACGGTGAATTACTTTAAAAAAAAATTAGTCAGGTTAATGTCTTTTTTTATGAAAAGAAATTACGAGAAATTATGATAATTATTGCAAATTACGACCGAGACGGAGACTGACCTTATCAGGTATTGATACATGGTGAAAATATTAACTTCACTCTGCTTCTATTTTATTTACTATGTTCACCCTTTTAAATCCAAGTCAGCATAATAGTATGATGCACATTGCTAAGAAGAGATTTCCTACACATATCCAACAAGACAAGCACCATAGTGTGAACCCATTTCCAGTGTGCACTGGAAATATGTTCCAATTTTGAAAATCAAACTTTAAAGTAACGGGCTAATGAAATTATCAAACATTAAATCATTATTCCGTCAGTCGATTTGACCTTTTTGGTTTTGTTTGGAAATGTTGTAAGCTTTGAACCTTAGATTCACATGACAAAATAGATACTCTTTATTCTACTTCTATTTTATTTAATGCATCTAGCCTTTCAGATCCAATTAGTTCCCTAGTTTATAAAAGCTACTCGGTACCGACCATTGCCCTAGGCAAACAAAATTCGATTTCCTCACCCCCTATTGACTCAAAACGAGCCCTCATTCGGGAACATTACATGCGAAAAACTCCCCCACCCTCTCCCCTCCCTTGTGAATAGAAACGACAAACGAACAGTCTAACATGAAACACAGAAGTGGGGGCGGGAGTACCATACGTGCTTTTATTGCTAGCAGAATGGCAGGGGCGTCTTTATGGAGGTACTAAAATGACCTATTTACCTTTCACAATCTTTCAGTTCAGTGCAGTACCTTGCAACTGTGTTCCTTGTCTAACTAACCTAATCAAATAAACGTTTACAGTTCTTTAAAATGCTTTTTGTACTAAGGAAAACCAGGTCTTGGAGGGTGAAGATCTGAACTTTGGGCCAAAGCATTGCACGTAATAAAATAGAATAAAAAATAAATAACACTGAAGCAAACGCGTTGCGATAAATCTTAAATGATACAAGAAGAAACAAATTATGTCTCGCTCAAAGTAATCTACAATTATGTTTATTACATCTCAACATGTGTAAATCACGAGATTCCAACTTCACACTTTTTATATTTTCTGTATGTCTTGATTTGTAAGCCATACATTTATGCAAATTATAGCTCACGCGCAGCATACTCACATATCTGACGGCCGACCTCTATCTATGTGTCGCAATTACAAGATCACTAGAACAGTGTTATATGTTAATTTTACGAGAAAATTTTGGTGGGAAAGAATCAATCTTCCCTGACTTTCAAATTCGGGAACCGAAATCTTCAATAACGACTCCCGTTTCGCTCATTAATCTGCAATGCTAATTAATTGCTAATCTTGAACCTCATGGCATTTGTAGTGCCAAGATGGATACCTAGCTCTGCAATGTAGGTCGACTTAAACAACCCGATACGGATGTTACACCTACCACCTGCCACACTGCGATATACCCGACAAAAAACTTGCCGCATATTCCAGAAATGGCGATCTCGCAAAAAAAAAAAAAACAAGAGCTACGAGCTCATATGGCACTTGTTACGAGTAGTGGTACGAGACAGTAGAAGAGAACTTCACAATAAACACCCCGCCATTAAAAAATGCGGTTCGGACCTAAAATTAGGATACCTAGGTTCATTCAATCTGAAAGCTCTAGATGATGTATTTAGAACTTATGCTTGTTCTTCCCACCAAGTTTCATCTCGATCCCTCCACTCTAAGCGATTACAAAGGTTTCCGGTTCGCCCCTCCAACTCCTCTCAATGTCACCGGATCCGGTCGAGACCTTTCTAAATATCAAGTTTCGGTTAAATCCGATAACCCGTTCAATAGCTGAGCTTGCCACTGGATTCCGGATTCCCCTTCCGTACACTCCCCCTCGACGGTCGACAATAGTTCGGGTACCTGACAAGCCTGCCAAGTTCATTGTCCTTGCACATCAGGAAGTACCGAACTCGTGGGATTACTACAAACTCGGATCCCCTCCAACTCCCCCACAGTGACCGGATCCATTCCGGTTATGCTATTCACTTGTTCTTCCCACCAACTTTAATCCCGACGGGACCTCCACTCTAAGCGTTTCCCAAGATTTCCGGTTTCCCCGTCCGACTCCCCCCAATATCACCGGATCCGGTTCGGATTTAAAATGGGGCGTCTGAGACACGAGGTCTTTCTATATATCAAGTTTCATCAAGATCCGATCACCCCTTTGCAAGTTAAAAATACCTCACTTTTCGGATTCCCCCTCTCTCCACCCCCATCCCCCAGACGGTCGGATCCGGGAAACGACTATTCTCAAGTCAACCTGTTCGGGTCCCATACACGCCTGCCAAGTTTCATCGTCTAGCGCATCAGGAAGTACCGAACTCGCGAGATCACTAGAAAGTCAGATCCCCCCAACCCCTCCCCCCCACTGTGAACGGATCCGGTCCGGTTATGTCAATCACGTATCTAAGGCTTGTGCTTGTTCTTTCCGCCAAATTTCCTCCCGATCTCTCTACTCAAAGCGTTTCCCAAGATTTCCGGTTCCCCCCTCCAGTTCCCCCAAGGTCACCGGATTCGGTCCGGATTTAAACTGGGATATCTGAGACACAAGGTACTTCTATATATCAAGTTTCATTAAGATCCGATCACCCGTTCGTAAGTTAAAAATACCTCATTTTCCCGGATTCCCCTCCCTCCAGCTCCCCCCCCCCGGATGGTCGGATCGGGGAAACGACTATTATCAAGTCAATATGTTCGGGTCCCTGACATGCCTGCCAATTTTCATCGTCCTAGGAAGCACCGAACTCGCGGATCACTAGAAATCCGGATCCCCCCCCCTCCAACTCCCCCAAAGTGAACGGATCTGGTCCAGCTATGTCAATCCCGTATCTAGGACTTGTGCTTGTTCTTTCCACCAACTTTCATCCAGATCTCTCCACTCTTAAGCGATTTTCAAGATTTCCGGTTTCCCCCTCCAACTACCCCCCATGTCACCGGATCCGGTCTGGATTTAAAATGGGAGGTCTGAGACACGTGGTCCTTCCATATATCAAGTTTCATTAAGATCCGACCACCCGTTCGTAAGTTAAAAATAAATAATTTTTCCTATTTTTTCCGGATTCCCCTTCCCTCCACTCCCCCTCAGGTGGTCGGATCGGGGAAGCGACTATTTCTAATTTAATCTGGTCCGGTCCCTGATATGCCTTACAAGTTTCATCGTCCTAGCTTATCTGGAAGTGCCCGAACTAGCAAAACCCGGACCGACCGACCGACCGACAGACCGACAGGACGGACAGAAATTGCGATCGCTATATGGCACTTGGCCGAAGGGCAAGTGCCATAAAAAACCGTTATGCGGGTCGGACCTCGTCCATAGCAGAAAGTACTAAAAAGATACAGATCAGAGTTAAAGTCTACACAAAATGATCATTTTGCATTTTTCGGAGGGGGTTTGAAGCCCCTAGCCCCCCCCCCCCCCCCGTTTGGATACAGCCCTGCTAGTCATTATACACAAATCCTCAACGTTGGGTCCAGGCCCAGAAAGAAATCCAGGAATTTCTTTCCGAGGGGGGTGCCCGCGGGTCGGACCAAAAATTACAAAAAGATATAGATCAGAGGTGAAAGCCTAAACAAACAAGATCAAAGATTTCGATGGGATCCCAAAAACTTAATATTTGATCCAGACAATTGGGTCTTGTAGATATCCACTCTTCGCCAGACTACATGAACATTTTTAATATTAAAACATATAAACAGATTAAGATCAATGGCGTTGACGAAATTGATCAAAACTTCCTGCCTTAGGCTATACTACTGTCAAATTTCTGGTTTCAGCCGGATTCCGGTCGAAGGATATGTCCAGGTAGAAAATGATTGTCATATACGGACTCAGCAGGTCTACCTACCCCTAAATCGACTATCACATTAGCTTTTAAAACCAGATCGAGTCTTCGCCAGGCTAATCATCTGAGAAAACCAAGTTCAGATATACCTTTATAAGCCATATCTATTTTGACGATACTGATCGAAACTTCCTGCTTTACTTCCGCTTTACTTCCTGCTTTACTTCCGCCGAATTCCGAGCGAACTACTTGTCCAGCCAAGAAAAAATAGTTCAGAAACGAATTCAGCGCATCTCCTTATCCCTATAAAGAACATCTAATCAACTTCAAATAAAACCTTAACTTATAAAACAAGTCCATCTACCCGTGATAGACATGGTACCGTATCGTTCTTATCATGAGCTACACTGGCAAAAAATAAAAGATATATCAACTAACAAAAGTTGGCAACCCCTCACCACCAAAGATTCTGGCAACACTTACTTACTACTTCATGTCCTCGTGATAGACGTGGTACCAAATTGATCGTACCACATAAAGCACAGAAAACAAACTGTAGGTACACCAAGTAGAAAAAACTGCTAATCCCTCATTGCCGAAGATGATTATGGTCTAACAGCCTATTATCAGACCATGAGACCATTAGAAGTCCCCTACTTGTCTCACAATTTTAGATCGGCCTATTTTCGATTTTAGTGTGTACCCTACTACTGAAGTTGTCAACCCCTATAAACTTTCCAACTGTTATATAGCCCGCACAGTCGGCAACCATCTACTCTTTTCCATTATACCAACCCCTTCGACCGCACTAGCTCTCTCTCTCTTACGTCAGCCCCGCGCAGGGCCATACTGATCCCGCGCAGAGCTATAAAAATCTGAGACAAGGGGTAGCGAGGGTCGACAAATTTTGTATCCGGTTTTCGCCGGATTCCGGGTGAACTACTTTTCCGATGAGAGAATAACTTTCATATTCGGATTCAGCATGTCTCCTTACCCCTAAATTGACTATCTCAATAGATTTCAAAAATATTTTTTTTTGCCCTATAATTTGAAACCCCTCCCCCACCCTCAAATATAGGGCTACATAGCCCATCTTCGAACTTGACTTGTACTTTGACCCAAAGGATACTCACACCAAGTTTCATCAAAATATCTCAATCCCTTCGAGAGTTATCGTGCGTACAGACGGACGGACGGACGGACGGACGGACGGACAACTTTTGCGATGTCATAGGTATCCCTCCACTTACGTTTTGGGATCCCAAAAAGATCATTCGTGTATGTTGTGACAAAGGGTGTTGATGAGTGTTGATCAATGAGTATTTAGTGATTGTCCCCCACTAATTATGGTTTGGAGAAAATAGGCCTGACGAAACCTGAATTTCGACCCTCGTTTCGACCATACTTAACCATCACGACCATTCAATAACAACCCCCGTGCCTTCGATCAGCCCCAGTACATCCAATAAAACACCGTTCCTCACATCAAATTCCGTGCCCACAAACTCCATGCCTCCGACCTACCCCCATGTCTTTGTATACACCAAGTCAGCAAGTGACTATTCCCTCGACATATTGTATGTTTAGTGAAAAAGAAACTGGGAGGCCCCTCTGCCCAAGTTATGAATCCAACTTTTGGCGAGAAGCGGCGGTTGACTTCAAGCTGAGATGTGAAGGTTGCAAAACCAGTATAGCTAGCTGCCCGATAACCGGTAACATCACTTTTGAAATACTGGCGCTCGCTCTCGGCAAACGCGAATTGAATTACAAACTGATCAACTCTGGTGAAAGGCAGAGAGAGAAGTTTGCTGATCTCACTCTCACAGGTGGAAACGACGACAGAGACTGTAACACAGCGTTGCCAGATCGTGCGCATTTGGGCACTTTTTTGTGGCGGCTGCGCTTTGAATGTTTTAGGTTAGCGCATTGCGCAATTTTTGCCCATTCCCCTAAATCTCGGCGCAAATTGGGCGCTTTTTGCTATCTACAAATTTTAAAAGTGAAAACCAGATATGGATTTGTAAACACCACACAGTTTTTATATTCAAATCTCGAGGGTTGCGGGGGCGAATATTACAAAATTTCATTCGAGAACACCGTGTAAAGATAGGTGCCCACAGAACGCGAATTCGCGTTCGCCTGGGCGAATTTGGCGTCGCGAGCGGAAAAAATTCGCTTCGCTAGGCAAAAAATTCGCGTCGCGCCGTTTCAACTTCAAGTCGAATTTTTTTCGCGCCGCCTCAGTTTCGCGCAGACGAAGTTCAGGAAATCAACAATCAAATTAGCCAAACTAGAAAAAGTAATAATTTAGACAGATTGGTTGCTTTTCTGGGGAGTTATCCATCCATAATAACTAGAAACAGAAGCAGCACAAGGCCCAAATCTCATCCAAAATGGTTGGAAGAGCATTTCTGAGAGGAGATGAATGTGGATGGTGAGTAGCCTTTTCATACTGTTTACTGTATAGACAGTACTGTAAACCAATCTACCACAAATCCATGGTTCAAGATACATTATCAGAGAATTTTGAGTAGGATCCCCAAAATCAAGTGCTGTGGTAGACTGCTTAAGTTCCAAGAACAAGTGAGCTTTGGTGGCTGTTCGGGTATCATTCGGTTATCTGTATCAAACTTCCCTGAACCAATTTTCTTTGCCCTCTTTTTTTCCGACCTCATTTGGACTCTCCACTCTGAAGAAGATCAGTTTCTCTCCAAGAGGAGGATTCATCTTTATGTTAGGCAGGTACAGAAAAGGTACCAACCTCGAAAGTATACAACCTCGAAACTGGCCTCAAAATTGTTAAAAGGAATTTCAGTTCTGACAGTTAGGTATTAGCTAAGACTGCCAAGAGGTTATTATCGAACATTTTTTAGGCCATATACATTCGATAGTGGGTACCTCTCCTGTACTTGTAGCCTATCTGATAGTTCAGCTTTTTCTTTGTTTATCAAAGATATTTAGTGTATATCCTATATCTGACCTGATCTCTACAGCCTATACATATATAGGCTAGTTTCTCAGTAGCCCAATATAATACATATATTATATTATATAACTTATTATCCAGTGAAATTGCTGCAGAATTTGACAAAGGCTTGTTCCTGTGTAGGAGTGGTAATTACAGATAAAATCACCCAACTAAACGTTCTAGGTAGTCTACTTAATGCAGACTTAAAGGTACTGTTCTAAGGTAATCATTCTTTCAGCCCAAGCTGACTGAGAACGTAGTTTGTTGTGCTGATGAAAGCAGTTTAATTATTTCGTACTACAGCATGAAGAGTGCCCTTGCCAAGAAGGGAGTATTCCCTCAAACAAATTTTCACCAAGCTTATTCTGTTTAGCACCAACAACTGTATTTCAAAATATTAAAAGAGAATGGTTTGTTGCAGCAGCTATTGATTTTTTTTTTTCAGTTCTGTGAGGTGCAAGAGCAAATGGAAAAACCTCAGAGACACATTCATGAACATATTTATAAGAAAATAGAAGTTTGTCAAAAGCCGCTCAGGTGTAAGTAAGGCTTCAACTTGAATATGATGAAGCCCTGTCCTTTCAGGCTCCATGACCATTGTGTAGCTGCTGACACCAACAGCAAAACAAACTTTGTGATTGAGTCTGATCTGTCTGGGAGCAAAAGGCAACAAGCACAGAAGAGGTAAATGACAGCAAGTGCTTGACTGAAACAATCATGATTGCAGAAGTGGCATTGAACAATGACCAACTGTTTTGGAAGAATACAGAACTAGAAGAGCTAAGAGACACTCCTCATATGGAAACACCACCACATTGGAAAAAGATGCTGCAAACAGCTTTGAGTGAGAAATGTTGTAAATTAATACTTCATTCTAAACACTGTAAGGGTAGTCTCAGAAACAGAATAGTGAATCATCTCCCAGAAATGTTGTGAATGCAGAAAGAAATTTCAAGCAGATGTGACACCTGGCTGACACAGTACTGTGTGGTAATAATGTGTGACAAATTTATAGACGAGAAAGCTTTTTTAATGATGTAAAGTCGTTATTGTTTTTTTTTTATTAAAATAGGACGAGGATGAAGACTTCTTTTAGAGGTGTAGATTTTCTGAGGTGACTGGAACTGAGTTCTGAAACTAAAATTCAGATTTCAAGAGCTTCTGTTGCAGAATCTGGTTTAGTAATGGTGTGTTTATGTTTTTCCCTATTTTCTCTTTTTCACATTTTGGTGCAAAGAGAATCTATTTGAGCCCACTTTGATCCTGTTCCGCCAGTTAACCATCAGTCATCCTTCATCTTCTGGTCTACGATCTAGTCTTGGCGAATTCGTTAAAGTATTCGCTTTCCAGTGGGACCTACGAAGCGAATTCGTCGAGCGGCGCGAAAGGTCAAAATTCGTACGCGGAAAAAATTCGCGTTCTGTGGGCACCTATCTTAACTGTGCAATCCCACTGACGCAAATATTCGCAGAATAGTCCGATGTTTCGTCGACCACAAATGTCGCGCCACAAAGCTACAAATTCGGAGAATCGCTGTAGTTGGATTATTTAAACTACAGCTACAAAATCGCACCACAAAAATCTTGGAAAGTGGATAGAATTGTTGGAAAAATGATGTTAGCTGAATCCGGATTCGAATCCGGCCAAAAGGACGAATCCTGGATTCGAATCCGGATCCGGATTCGCCCATCTCTGCACCTGCATCTAAGAAAGCACAATCTGTTGATGAGCAGTTTGCACTTCGGAAATTTGTTTTTTTTTTCGATAAAATTGATAGCTTTTCGTTACTATTTCTTTTTTCACAAACGGTAAGACCTGATTTACTTTTCTCGTGCTGAGAACATGTTTCTAGCCAAAATAGGTGCATGGGAGAGGTCTTTCGTGACTGGCTAGATATTTTTACCGACTTTTTCAAAAAAAAAGATTGTACCTAACGCTATTTAAGAAAAAAATGACTCGAAAAATGATTAATGTTACAAAAAATCGTGGCGCTACGCGCCGGCTCGTTTTTATTACCGGCTGATTGAAAACATATGGAGGTTATCTAATTTTGTCCCAAAAAGGAAAATAGCGAAAATGCGCCTTCAAGGCGCATTTTGCTTCTCTTGCTGCGCGATCTTGTGCCAAGCATATGGCAACACTGCTGTAACGACGAATAGGTGGGGGGGGTGGATACAGTTGTGCAAGTTGACTGTTTGGACCAGCGCGTTATTAGGCCTACACTATTTACTGTTTACTTATATGTGAATAACTAACTTTATTCAAAGTAACATATTTTACTTATTTTATTACACTGACATATTCTAAAATATAGACTCCTTCAGTCCATGCTGACTGGGAATCGCAAAAAAATTAATGAATTGGAGGTTCATTTCTTTCAGCTGCAGCCTGAACAGAACCCTTGCCAAATGAGCCGAAATATCGCTGTAGAATATTCTAGCTGACTTGTTTTTTACATATATATAGCCTATTCAAACAATCTTTTAAACTCTCCCAAGCATGAAAGCCGGGAGTTTTAGGGGTGAGGGTGGTGTTCTCTTTACGTTCTTCCTTCGTCGTTTTAGCACTTCTCATCGAAAAACACGGCTCCGACCTTTGGAAATTTCGCACTCAGAAAATCGATCATAAACAGAAACTGCAATGTATTTTCTGGTGGCATTCGCAAACCAGATTCTTAATACATAATCAAACAGTTGATGTACACCGTTCCGGAATAATCCCGACCATTCCGGATTATTCCTAACCATTCCATATCCTCCCATTCTTTATCGAGTTTGGTATTCACCAACTTTTGTTTACTCAGCATTTATTTCACCCCATTCGGTCTGTCCTGCGGCGAACAAGGGGTCGGCGACTCTCATTTTTTATGTACACCATTCCGGAATAACGGAATAATCCTGACCATTCCGGATTATTCCTTCAGGACGTGTACACCATTCCGGGAGAGTCGTCGACCCCTCGGAATATAAGTCAGTCGCTTGCTTAAGAATGTCCTGTCTCCGGAAACGGTGATGCCACCAACCCCAGGAGTCTGTGACGACTGTGACCCCTTGTTTCACATGCCCCAGATTGAGCGTGACCTATAAAAAGCCACAAATACAGTGAGCAGCCTTGGATTTATCTATTTTACCATCATTTATTTTTTTCACTTACTTCTGTCTTTATCTGTCACCATTTGTCACGAAGACATCACATGATAAAATTTAAAAATATTCTAGTCAGGACAGAAATATCCGGGTTTGGATCATCTTTTCTTTTGCTGAAACGTGCCATTGCAAAATCCTGAGCATTAAATATTCTCCACCGAACTTTTCGGGGTCACCAAATTCGGGGTTTCCTCAAACGGGGAGCACGTGAGTTTGACTAACCCAAACACGAACAGAATATCCCAAACCAATTATTTTTTTTAGATTTTCATTTGTATTCAGTAGTCACATCCAGACTCGGATTTACTTGTAAAACATCTTTTTCAAGCACGCGTAGATAGGACACTCGCGAAATTTAGCATGTTTTGGGGACATGACCCATTTTTACTTTATTTTGTCTTCTCCTTTTTATCTATCTGGTTCATTAATAAGTCAATCGGTTAGAAGTTAGTTCCTTGTTGTTGTTTTCTATGGCGTTACATCTCTCCGTATAATACGTGTTCCTTTTGTTTCTGTAGTTTACTCCGTCTTTCTCCCTATGAGTGCATGACGGGTCAAAAACAAATTGTTATAGGATAAAACAATGACAGTCAAGTACCGAGGGGTTACCCACTCCCCGGCACTTGCTGTACAACCTTTACCGGCACCAGCCGAAATAGGCGATGCCGGCACCAGTGCCGACATTAAATTAGTCGACTCCTCCATCAAAAACCTTCTAAAAATGCTTATTTTGATGTTTAAGATATTACAACCGGTGGTGGCTTGTTTCAGCCGGTGCCGGCACCGACCCGGCATCACGGCACCGCGCACTTGCTGTACACTAAAATCGAGAGTGGGCAACTTAAGTACATAGATCAGACACTCTCGATTTTTTTTTTCTGGGACATGTGCCATTCAGAATAAAAAATCGACAACGGTTAAATGGCCCCTTGTACTTATTCTGCCTATCCCTATAGAATTATAAGGTACGCAAAACCCCGCCTTTCACCACTGACCGAGCCACTGACTCATTGTTTTTTACTCACGAAAAGAATCCACAGATGGCCTAGGATTGTTGTGAAATGCCGTAAGGCTAAATCACGTAATAAATTCATCATGGCCTAGGCTCCAGCAAAATTAAAAGACGGCAGTGACTCTTGGCTACCCTTCAGCAAGCTTTACTTTTAGCCAAGTTTAAGCCTCGCACCCATTCTCGCAGTTCCCTCTAGTCAAGGACGTTCTGAATTTCCAGCCTGTTGAAGTGGCAACTTCAGAACTTATTGAACAGGCAAGTCCTTCAGATCTTAATGTCACCCATTTTGCGGAAAGTGGTTTTCCTTTGGGATTAAGGGGTCTGCAGCTTAAACGTAATGTGAACAGCGCGTGCCAGAAAATCTGGGAACAAATTTTGCCGTCCTCTAGGATAGTCTCGAGGATAGTCTCTGGTTCAGATCCAAGTGGAAATGAATGTCTTATTAAAATTAAAGAACTGGGCGCTGAAGCACTGTACGAGACACAGTGCACAGCAATCTTGAGACTTGAGGAAATGTTAGAACAATAAGGTGTGGGTTGGAGATTGTGGGCTTTTTGGGATCCCAAAACGTAAGTGGAGGGATACCTATGACATCGCAAAAGTTGTCCGTCCGTCCGCCCGTCTGTCCGTCCGTCTGTAAGCACGATAACTCTCGAAGGGAATGAGATATTTTGATGAAACTTGGTGTGAGCATTCTTTGGGGCAACAGTAAGGTCGAGTTCGTAGATGGGCCCTGTAGCTCTACATTTAGGGGTGGGGGAGGGGGTTCAAATTAAGGGGCAAGTAAAATATTTTTAAACAGCTAATGTGATAGTCGATTATGGGGTAAGAAGGCATGCTGAACACGAATAAGAAAACCATTTTCTCGCCGGACAAGTAATTCGTCCAGAATCCGGCCAAAACCAGAAAGTTTGTTAAAAGTAAAAGTTTTGTTTGAAGTAGATTAGATGTTTGATTTAGGGGTAAGAAGGCATGCTGAACACGAATATGAAAACCATTTTCTCGCCGGACAAGTAGTTCGCCCGGAATCCGGCCAAAACCGGAAAGTTTGTTAAAAGTGGAAGTCTTATTTGAAGTTGATTAGACGTTCGATACAGGGGTAAGAAGGCATGCTGAACACGAATATGAAACCGTTTTTTGCCAGACAAGTAGTTCGTCCGGAATCCGGCCAAAACCGGAAGGTTTGTTAAAAGTAAAAGTTTTATTTGAAGTTGATTAGATGTCCGATTTAGGGGTGAGACGAGATGCTGAATCCGTATATGACAATAATTTTTTTGCCTGACATATAGTTCGTCAGGAATCCGGTTGAAACCGGAAAATTTGTGATACGTTAAATTTTTATTTCAAGTTGATTAGATATTGGAGACAGGGGTAACTAGACACGCTGAATTCGTTTTTGAGCTTTAGTCTTTCGTCGGACAAGTAGTTCTGGAATTCCACCAGAAACCGGAAAATTCGCAGAAGTTAGCCAGGATCGTTTCAATCGACTTATAGGGAGGGGTAAACACACAAGCTGAATCCATATCAGAACTTGGTTTTCTTAATGATTAGCTGTTTGGCCTTAATCTGTTTTTTAAATTTAAGAGTATAAATGTTCATGGAGTCTGGCGAAGACCGAATCTGACGAAGACAAAACCTACTTGTCTGGATCAAATATCGAAGTTTTGGGATCCCATCGGAACCTTTGGTCTTGTTATTTACTGTCGTGCGTGTTGACGGTTAATGCAGATCAAGTCTGTAGTATAGACCATGTCTGACTTCGAGATCCACTTGCTTCAGGTCCAACATTTTTTGCATCCTTACTATTTTCAGCCTGCTTGGGAAGAGATTCTGTAAAGGACAAATTACTTATTTTGATTATTATTAGCTTCTTTCATTCGTCAGCACACGAGGCATAGGTCAAAAACTAATCGTTAGGCTAGAGGAGTTAAATCGGAAGCATACTAGCATTTGCAATTCCTAAACCACCCTTCTCCACGTCGCGACTCTAAATCAGGATTCGGTACGAGCATCGTACCATCTATTTGCGGAGTTCGGTATGGGTAAACTCAAAATAGATCTTAACAAGAAAATCAGACGAAATGAAAAACTTTTAACTGGTAGGCTATATGGTAAAAAGAAAAAAAAGGCTAAATATTTGGAGGTATTTACTTCTTCCAATAATTTGTTTTGTGGATTTTATACATATACAATTTCTGCAGAACAACATGAAGAAAATGCGCGTCCAGTAATCCTGTACATGCAGTCTACTACATAGAACAATTTATGAGCGGGTGATATTGACTGACTCGGTTGATTCATTTTCTTTTACTTGAATAATGTTAGCTGACAAAAAAAAAAAAATGCAGAAAGAAGGGGCACTGTATTGTTGACAGTAACCACTACGAAGACTGTTATTGATTTTCTCCCTCGCTTTCCGCCGTAGGCTATCAATTAAACATAAACAAATATAAAAAGGACGACCTTTAATCCAGATATCCAAATGAAATTGCCCGGGTCAGAAAAGCACCCTGAAGCAGAGGCGTTACTAGCCGAAATGTTTTTGGGAGTACGGTATTTACCGACTGTTTCTAAAAAAAAAAAACCTCTCTTGCTACTAACCTATGAAAGCTCCCTCTGCAAAACCCTTGTGAATCACTCTATTTGAATTTTCCGCTTTTCAGTGCTAGCTTAGATTTTCCTGGGTTGCCAGACAACAACTTCTTCTTTGTCTTAGGACGTCAGAGAACAAGCCCTGCCAAACCTGATATAGTCACTGCGGTGGGACGACCACCGCGCTGTGAATCTCAACGATTTTTAGCATTTAACCACGGCGCGCATTTGTTTTGAATTTTTCGTGAAGATAAACCAAGTATTCGTCATAACAAGGGAATCCCTAACATGAGTAATCTTGAAAAACGGTACTTATTCCGGACCATTTTATCTTAAAAAGCTATTTCTAGAAAGAGCTGTGCTTTAAATAATATCGACGATTTTTCGGCGGAAAGCACCAGTTTTATTTGTATCGATAACGTTTGGGGAGGGGGGTCCTCGCCGTACGTGACGCCTTGGCACTGAAGTACAATGACTTCTTGAAACCTGCAATCCCTTCCACTCCACAGGCGCCGGAGACTTTAATAACCCAAGGGGATCGATACACCGGGACTAAGTCAGGGACTTTTTCCTGGGCAACAGATTGTCGACTAACACTTCCAAGCGGGTTCTAGGATAAAACGGGGAGACTAGTTTAGAAGGCTTGGTGCCAAAAAGTTTTCTTTGCGAAAACCAATTAGTTAGGAAGAAGAAGGTGGCAAATATGGGGGAATAAACACGAGAGCAAACCAGGAAAGTAGCCTGGAGCAAACTGCAAAATTTCTGGGAAGTTGGAAGGAATGTGACTTGTAATTCTGAAAGGGTGGGTAGCGTGGAAACCTGAAAACACGGGCGTAAGATGTACAGTAGAAGATGCGAAGTATAATTAAATAACGATATGTACATTTTCGCGAATTAGACCTATAAAGAATTATTCAGGTTTTATAAGGATTATTCACATATCTGAAAAGCCTTTAAAGTTTAACCGAAAAGGGCTGAGGTAAAACAATCTAGTTACCCAGCACTTATTCACTAAACAAGGTTTGGAGACCCGATGAAAATGCGTTACTTCGTTGCTCCGCTATTCACGAATAATCGAGTTTGATATGGTGGAACTTCCCTCTCGGATTTGTGATACCTCTATGTGCTTGTAGGTGTGTGAAGGCGATTTACGAAAAACAAGTGTTCACACAGTGAGAAGTGACCACCTAGCTCACCACTGGCCACTGAAAAGCCGCATTTGTAACGAGACTCAAATTTCTCGCGTTATAGTAGAATTTTGCGTTGTGAGGACGGCCGTAGATATTCTGAACGCCATACTAGAGCAAATAGTGACAAATAAAAAAAATCCCTTACCACAATCCAAATAATCCACTGTATTCAGTTGAATAATACAAAAGTTAGTTGGCTTTTCAGTTAAAATTTAAAAGGAGACAACGAATGACTGGAGTCCTACCCTGCATTTGAGTATTTTGTTGGTTGACCCTCCTCCCCCCCCCCCAATACAAAGAAAAAATGACACAAAATACCTAAACTTTGCGCTTATTGACTGAATGTTCACACTTGAACATTCCTCTCTTGAACATGCACTGAACGAGGGGTCGACGACTCTCGTTTTTTATGTACACCATTCCGAAATAATCCTGACCATTCCGGATTATTCCTGGCCATGGAATATTCCTAACCATTCCATATCCTCCCATTCTTTATCGAGTTTGGTGCTTCACCAACTTTTGTTTACTCCGCATTTATTTCACCCCATTCGGTCTGTCCTGCGGCGAACGAAGGGTCGACGACTCTCATTTTTGACGTAGTCCATTCCGGAATAACGGAATAATCCTGACAATTCCGGATTATTCCTGATCATTCCGGATTATTCCTTCGGGACGTGTACACCATTCCGGGAAAGTCGTCGACCCCTCGGCACTGAGTGACCATAATCAAGGATACTTGGAAGATTTGGCATCCCTAGGCCTACCACACTTTACTAATGGCGCGCAGGGGCTGACTTCGGCCATCCTTGGTTCTGCGGATATAAAGCTTGTAAGGCCAGTGTCAGACTGCAGTAGGCTTTCTACTCCAACAGACAAAGAAAGAGGCATTGAAAGACCCAGAAGAAATTCGGAATACATCTTACCTAGAAGAGAAAATAACTGTAAATTTATTTTATTTATCTACTGATAGAAAAAATGGTTGATAAATAGTAGTGGTTGATAACATGCGCAATCACCGGATCATGGAGAAGTTTTTTTTTTGACCCAACTATTAAGCTAAAAGAAATCAGTGAAAATCTTCTGCCTCCATCCAACCGCCTTCCCGTCCATTGCCCAATGCGCCAGCTAATACAGTAAACTTATTGTTTTTTCGTGATTAGCTGTGTATTTCTTGTTTTGCGTTTATTTATCTTTTCTTGTTGTTGTTGGTTTTGTTGTACCCTCTTGTTAAGCGTTGCAATTGCATGTAATAAATTCATTCATTCAATAGTAATAAAAAAAACAGTTCTTATGGATACCTCAAAATCGAAGACCAGCATGATTTGACTGACGTAATTTAGTTGACTGGCACAACCAGTTTCTAGTGTAGATCAGATTTGCTGCTAAACGGAAGTATTTGACTAGGCGACATTAATGTCCTTGTGTAGGCCGTAGTTCAAAACCAAAATTCCGACTTGAAAATTTTTTGGTATTTGTTTTTTAGCATTTTATTTTTATTTTAGCTGAGCACAGAATCAATTTCCTATCTTGAGTCTGAATAGGACCCTTGACAAGACGGGCCGAATTATCGCTTGAAGAAAATCAGCGAACGAATCCATTTCGCGCAGTCAACTACGCATCAAGCTTGACTGCAGGAAAATTATTTATTTTTGCGTTTTCACATAAACATCCGATTTATTTTACGCATACTTAACTGTCCGACTAATTAATTTACTTAGCACCAAAACAAGATTCGAATCAGCTTGGACTGAAGGTATATTTAACGCATCAAAAGCAATCCTTATCACACGAATGCTTTCCAAACGCATGGAAAGGTGCATTTGAAACACTGTATTTATAATTCCCGTCACATTCCAGGCCTACTACCTACCTACTCAAGTTCACGCAGCAATAATTAAGCTTAATTTAGTCAAAGTACAACGCACCGAAACCACAAGAAAAGGGAACCCCAAATCCACAATTACCAACCTACACAAACCAAAATTGCACCATTGTACTTTAAACGAACTATACTTTCGAAGCGTACCCGGTGCGGTCTTCATCTTGTTAATCATGTGCCATGACGTAAACTTGACAACGTTGTGGATAGTGTTGGGCGATATTGAGGAATATCGAAATATCGATATTTGCAAATTCATCATCGATATTTCGATTATCGGAAACCGATATTTGGCGTACTTGAAACTGTCCATACTGCAACAGGTTTTCATGAAAAAAAAAATCGAACGAAAATAAACTAAAATAATAAAATCAAACATTCCATTAAGAAAGAGTAGCGTCCACGTTTTTCCTTCTCAGTCTCTCTCTCCTCCCAAATCGCTGAAGTCTGAAATCGAAAATATCGATATTTGTGAAGTCAATATCGAAATATCGATATTTTACAATAATATCGATATTTCGATTATCGTATCGAATATCGCCCAACACTAGTTGTGGATTGACGACGGTAAGACAGGTTATAGGTATTGTGGGTATATTTTCTTTTGTATTTAGTATAATATATATGTACATAGACATAGGCTACAGGTCCGTATCCAGGAATTTATTTCGGAGGGGGTTTTACCCGCAGGTCGGACCTAGTCCATACTGGAAAGTTAAAAAAAAGATATAGACTAGAAGTTTAATCCTATAAAAACAATTATTTTTGTATGTTTCGGAGGGGGTTCGAACCCCCTAGCCTCCCTCTGGATACGGCCAAATACAGTACCCACACTTTTTCATGGAAAGCACATAAATTGGATTTTTAACTGCGATAGGGCTCCCCCCCCCCCGTAGCTTAATCAAGGGAGGGAGGGGCCTGAAGGGATGCTTAACAGTTGGTGTGGTGTGTACCAACATGCAAGCACGTTAGCCGACGATTGGTCAGAGGTTGAGGGCCTCATACTCTAGGAGGCAACGGTGGCTCAATACACAAAACAGTCAGAACTGAGCCGTCAGAAAACATCAGTGAAGAAAGTTGTTGGTTCGAGTTGTTTAGTATAACGGAACATCTATCTACTGGTTACAAAAGTTTATTTTGAAACATGTCCAGGTTCAGGTGATCGTTTTATTTTTAGAGGAGATCTGGGTGTTTTTTAGTGTTTGCTCATTACTGTGACGTAGACGAATATTACAAAAACAATCAACCAATCAGGTGAGGTCCAGGGGTAGGGGTAGTCAAAGGAGTAAGAGCATCTTCGTTTCTCAGATTCAAGACAGCCGGAGTTTACCTCGGAGTTTACTTAACTCCGACACGAGTTTTCATGTGGGGTTCTTGAAAGTAAAATCATCTATCTGGACGGGCCATTCTCAAAAGAGACGGCTACAGATAAGGGGGTTGTAAAAATGTTCCTAGACTGTGCAACGGGACATGTCGCAGTATCGCTGATTGCAATAACATCCAAAACACAATAGACAAAGTTTCACCAGCTCGGACAACAACAAAAATTCAGCAAACTAAACGACTCATAAGCTCAAGGGCGTCTCCCCTCCCTCCGAGACATATTGCCCAATTAAAGTGTGTTCCGAAGCTTTTATTCGAACTGCTGGTGGGGTGCTACGGGATCGCCGTCGTACTTGTCGTTCCAGACCTAAATGAAAATGCAACACCAACTGAGCCCATTCTCCATACTTGCAATTTTGAGTACCGTAAATGTCAACTTCTCGTATTTTCGAGAGGCGATAAAACATTTCCGAGGTGCGTCCAGAGACTGCCCCGCCCTTCGACGATGGATAGTAAAAGATTAAATCAAACAATGTTATTTTCCCTGAAAGAAAAGGATCCGTTTACCAGTGCTAGCCTGTACACACCATTTGAGGTCAGCTCTGTTTGGCTCTAGTAAACAAAAAGGAAAGGAAGAGAGGGAAGGTCTGGGCAATTACATGGGGACTGTTAACGCCTTGCCCAAAGCAAGAACCAGCTACAACACGGTGAAACCTCTGTTGATCCGACAGACGGGGTGCTTACTCCCAGTATAGTTGTAAAGTAAGCGCCCAGTGTCCAGCCGGCGCCCGCGCCCACGGAGGCTGTACAATGACGCCCACCGTGGACTCGACTATACAGAATTCTGGAACATTTTTCAACCCTCAAAGATAACGCTTGGTCTTTTCGAGAATCGGTCTCAAACTGCTCTCGTCAATACAAAGGCCTTACCGCCAAATTCCTCCATTAAACCTACTTGAATGCTCCTGAACAACTCCTTATTCCGTTTCTTGTTAGGCTCTCTTTGAATAATACTGACTCATGTTAAGATTTTTTTAAAAGAAGATATATAACCGTGTTCACAGAAACCATTCCTAGCTACTGGTTTCTCCTCCTTTTCCGCAACATCAATCACCTCCTTCAACGCCCACATCCCTCCAAACACGAAAACAGTAAGTACAGCCTGACAACCATAAGCCCTCAAATTAACCATAAGACTGTCTTATGGCACAGAGCAGACACTGCCCTCTTGCCCTTTCGCACCCCCCGCTAATTACGAGTGTCAGAACATGCCCCAGAAATAAGCTCTCATGGGAATCTCGTTAAATCTCCCTCCGTTTGCGTTTGCAACGTCAGCAGTGGCATTATCGATGATCCAAGACCCATCCATCAGCGATATCCTATATGTTCCTTTGAGAGGAAAAGAAGATATAGATTTCTTGATTGCTCGAAGAATGTCTATTGTTCACGCTATATTGAGACGTCGACGTAGGTTATGATGGAAACGGTCATGTTCGCTTGGCGACTTTTTGGGATCCAAAAGTTAGATGTGATACATGTGAATATTCCTTCATCCCAAGCTGACTGCGAATCATAGTCGATAGTGGCAAACGGATACGTCAGCTGGATTTTATTAAAGCAATATTTCGGCCCTTCTTGGCAAGGGTCCTCTTCAGGATCAAGCCGATCGAGCTGGAAAGCGAACTTCATAAAGAAGTTACTAACTGGGTGAAACATATGATTGCATGAAGTTAGCACGTCCGTCCGTCTGTCAGCACGAAAGGTCTCGAGAGGGTTGGGATGTGTTGTTCAAGCCGTCGATATCATTTGGTGGCTTTTTCTTTAATTACATTCCTATATTATTGGACTCGAAGGCTTGGTCAATGCAAAAGTACGTTAGTCAGAATTTGTTAACAAAGACAAATAGTACAAAGCACTAAGGTCTAGGAAATCCTTCAGGGTTGATCTACAAACTGCCTCCAAATTCAACAGAACTTGCCGTTCACTCAAATGCCCTATGCTGACCGGTCGAACGAAAATTAGCTGAACTCGGTTTGTAGTTTGAATGGTTCGTTTCTTCCAGCTATGGCCTGATGAGGACCCTTGCCAAGAAAGGCCGAAATATCGCTAGAACTAATTGTTCAAAAACAATTCGCTGTCGCTAGGCATGTAAGAACAGGCGTGTCACGTGGAAAGATATAAGCACTGAAAACACCACTCTTCACTCAAGACTGGGCTGGACCGAATTTCGCCCATGAAAAACCGTTAAGCTTATGAATTATTAATATGTAAACCGCGGACTGCCATGGCACAAGCCATAATTACTTTCTTTTTTACGCCATCGACCGGTCCATTTTAGTTTTTTGCGGCGACAATTAAGAAGGATTGATCTTGATTACTGACGCGGAACTAAATTTATTCAAACACGATTGGTTATACACCGTCTCAAACACAAAGAACATTCAACAGTCACACTTCCTAATAAACTTATAGGACCTTTCGTACGTACATTACTGATTCACTTTAGGCACCTAATCGTTCCAAGATTTAGAGAGATTTGAAACTTCCGCTGTAACTCCACCGAACTTTCTATTTAATTTCCGAGATTTCGGAAATTCCTATTTAATTCTCCCCGAATTTCCCTTCCTATTAACTTCACAGTAACAGACCTAGGCTGATTATTACATTTTCCGTGTTTTGGCACTTTTCGAGGCTAATCAAGCTCCCGCTATCGCTTCCGATTAGCTCTTTGGTCAGAAATCGTGGTTATGCAAGTATCTCCGTGTTTCTCATAAAGCTGGACGAGTTTGAAAATAGCCCCTGTAATCTTTGAGGAATCCAGCAGAGTTTCAAAGGAGTCGCGTTTGTTTGAAAAAAATTGAAAAAATTTCGCTCATAACGTTTTGGAAAAGCACCGTCGATATAGGCACGCTTTGTACGAATTTTTACACGTGTAACAAAGGTTTTGTTTCAGTAAAGGTTTGAAAAAAATTGAGAAAATGTCGCTCATCACGTTATGGAAAAGCCCCGTCGATATAGGCACGCTTTGTACGAATTTGTATACGGGTAATAAAGGTACTGATCGAAAAACCTTGAACATGGGGTTTTGGGACATCAGTTTGAAAAAAGATACGAATTAAGTGTTTCTTCTATGACAATCCATTCTGTTTCATTTTGTTATCAATAAAACAAAATACATTTTGAAAATAGAGGCCGAAGAACGCCATCTACTTCTGTCGTGGCTGCGCCCCATCTAGCGGCGACCGAGGAAACTTAAGTAAAGGTGGAAGAAGATCCCAGAGAAACCGTGCCACTGGAGGGTCACTTAAAACAGCTATGAACAACAAATCATGGACCCTTGTTTTCAAAAAGTACCGCGCTGTCGGTGCTACCACTTTTCAAAGATTTTCACGGTCAATTAAATCCCTTTCGCCTTTCATGATTTTTTTTTATGGATAATATGAATCGTATTTTGCCACGTGGACGGCCACCGCGCCATCCCCGAAAGCAATTGATTATTTTTCGGATCATAAATCCCCGAACATCTCTTCGTCGTGACATTTACTGCCGGCTAATCGAATCGACCCTCTTTGGATCCAGTGCCACCGCTTCAATTCATATTCAAAACTTGAGCGCCGAGAAGAATTGGATAAACTTATATTGCACACTAGGACACCCCCGTCTTTGTGCGAATTCTCAATTCGATATGCTAGTCCGGAGGGGCCCCCGCTAGGGCCGGCATTGTGTGCTGGCACCTGGTTAACCCCCTAATGAATCAGGATTGTATTACTGTGTCATTTGTGTGGTCTGCGCATGCCCAACGGTGTTAAATTACGGGCAAATTGCAAATCGTGGGCAACCGGAATTCCAAACTTTGTCCGGAATATTAATCGGAGGCCCTCCGGATTTATACATACCAGCTTGATAAAGACGTTCTTGTAAAGTATTTTTGTACAAGGCCTAGTCGTTTGTGAATGCCTAATTGTCACGTCTCGACTTTCTTCTAGTGTTTCTTCTTTTTTTCTCTTTTGTGGGCCATTTTTTCCACTGTGGTGTTATGATGAGTAAATAAGCATATACATATACATGCGCAGACAGAAACAACGAAGACCTGTTCTCTTGCACTTGCACTGTTGAGAATCCGGAGTAATTATGAGGAGATTATTTTTCTTCGAGATTTACCAAACACCGGATAAACACATAACACGATGCCTACCGAATTTCCAATGTTCACCGGATTCCGTCGGTGATATCAATCAACCAAGCAGGGAAGAAAAGCAGATAGATCGATTCAATATATCAGCTAAATATCAGCTATAAGAACTACCAAAATTCCAGGTTTTGCCAGACTCAAATATCGGCCCGGCCCGAAAAAAAAACGGACAGACGGACGGACAAACTTTATCAAGTCATAGGTTCATTCCACCACTCATGGTCTGGTATCCCAAAACATCCCTGACAGTTATATCGCGTAGTGAGTATCTCATTTCACATTGTAGTGTGGCGTGTTCTCTCTTCAAATTCAAATCAATTCTTCCCCCCCCTCTACGAACAAGGCCATGTTATCCTTCCTTCCGTTCGACGGCTCAGTCTTTATCTGCCAGCCATCCTGGGAATGAACTTCGTAAATGGAGGTTGTTGTTCTCTTTTAATGATCTAGTGCGGACAGTATATCGATAATGAAAGACCAAGATTAAAGGATCAGCCGCCCATTAGAATAAGTAATTGCTAACTCCCTTATGAAGAAGGGTTGCGTCTGCCCAAAGGGGAGGAGGATGGTCTATTGGCGAGTGTAACGTCTACAACTCGAACCGTCTTCATCACTTTCCAACCACAAACTCAACAAACTCTCTACACAAACTTTGGTAAAAAAAAAGAGATTAGGCTAGGGATAAAACATTCAGTTGTAATTTGGGTTTACAGTATGTCATGTTTAGTTGGGTCCTTGGGGTTTAATCCTTTGATCATAATTAGTTTGGGGAATGTGAGAAATACGTAACATGTAAACAAGTATCCGATTCTAGCGCAAGTTGTACGTTTGGTATTAGTTGGTTTCCAGACTTTGCAGATACAACAGAACAATAGTACAGTAAAGTTAGAAAAGCATGTCCAAGCTTAAGAGAGCACGTAAGCTCTTCTCCGGTAGTCAAACTGAAGGTTCGAGAACGTTCGTGGTTTGCTTTCTCTGACGAGTAACTGTGTTGGTTATTTTCCCGGGTCAGGAATCGGTACTGGAGAGGAGCCAATCTTTTAACTCCCAAGTGATAAAATAAGGTACGTTCGTCGTAACGGTTCCCGACCATACAGCAAACTGACTATTCCCCAGGACCCAGTTTTGCCTCGTGTGTCAAACTGACTCCTGGCTATAGAAGAAGAAACTAGCTGCTTCTAGCTGTTATGGTCGAGAAGAAATCCTTACAGGAAAAGGGGTCAATTTTTTTCTTCGAGGTTTGCAGTGCAGAGCATGTTGTCTATCCCCCCCCCCCTCAATCCACCCACCCACCAGAAACTACGAACAAAAATCGAAAAAGCATGGGTCCATGCCCTTCCAACTACCTTTTTAAAGAAGATCAGTTTTATGTGTCAAAGTCAAACTTTTCGGGCTGGTTTACGATAAGATAAACCTATATATAAACTAATTAGAACACCAACCAATCAAGTTCAATACCTACCAGCATATTTATTACCGAATCTCCAACGAAGAAGAAGTTGTCGGACCTACTCCCGCCAGGACATTTTACATGTTTTAGTTTTCTGAACTATCGCTAAGAAAATAAATAAAAAATCACTGGAAGCAGGTGCATCGGTCTGGGAAAAGTACACCCTGTATAAAGGTCACTGACTCCTCCTATCAGACCAGCAGATCCGGTGGCGGCGAGCGGGATATGAGGATTGAGGATAGATGATTCAGATAAGCAAATAGATGAGTGTGTCGGTCAGAGTGACCATCAATAATGCTGATGACCTTGTTACATTGCGGATCTCACCACTATCTCGTGAAGGTAATTTAGACCTCTGGACCACGCGAAACCCAAATTTGGAAAGCAGGACCTAAGTACTCCTTCAGCCGAAGAGGGTGAATGAATCGGTGGTGATAAACGTCAGCTGAAATTTTTAAACGGCGATATTTCGGCCATTCTTGGCAAGGGTCATATTCAGGCTATAGTTGGCAACATGCAACCTGACGATGACCAGTGCCTATATTAGGAACGAGATATGGCTGAAATAAAATCTAAGCTAACTTATCCGTTTACACCATCATACATAATTCGCAGTCAGCTTGCGATGAATGAAGTAATTACAAAATACTTTTCGTATCGGCACTGAATTGAAAAATCGATTTTGACTTTCGGGCATTTTTAAAATCGTTTTTGGGATCCCAAAACGTACGTGGAGGGATACCTATGACATCGCAAAAGTTGTCCGTCTGTCCGTCCGTCCGTCCGTCTGTCTGTCTGTGAGCACGATAACTCTCGAAGGGAATGAGATATTTTGATGAAACTTGGTGTGAGCATTCTTTGGGTCAAGAGTAAGGTCGAGTTCGTAGATGGACACTGTAGCCCTACATTTAGGGGTGGGGGAGGGGGTTCAAATTAAGGGGCAAGCAAAATATTTTAAAACAGCTAATGTGATAATCGATTATGGGGTAAGAAGACACGCTGAACACGAATATGAAAACCATTTTCTCACCGGACAAGTAGTTCGTCCGGAATCCGGCCAAAACCGGAAAGTTTGTTAAAAGTAAAAGTGTTGTTTGAAGTTGATTAGATGTTTGATTTAGGGGTAAGAAGGCATGCTGAACACGAATATGAAAACCATTTTCTTGCCGGAGAAGTAGTTCGCCCGGAATCCGGCCAAAACCGGAAAGTTTGTTAAAAGTGGAAGTCTTATTTGAAGTTGATTAGACGTTCGATATAGGGGTAAGAAGGCATGCTGAACACGAATATCAAAACCGTTTTTTCGCCAGACAAGTAGTTCGCCCGGTTTTATTTGAAGTTGATTAGATGTCCGATTTAGGGGTAAGACGAGATGCTGAATCCGTATATGACAATATTTTTTTTGCCTGACATATAGTTCGTTCGGAATCCGGTTGAAACCGGAAAATTTGTGATAAGTTAAATTTTTATTTGAAGTTGATTAGATGTTGGAAATAGGGGTAACTAGATACGCTGTATTCGTTTTTGAGCTTTAGTTTTTCGTCGGACAAGTAGATCCGGAATTCCGCCAGAAACCGGAAATTCGCAGAAGTAAGCCAGGATCGTTTCAATCGACTTGTAGGGGTAAACACACAAGCTGAATCTTGGTTTTCTTAATGATTAGCTGTTTGGCCTTAATCTGTTTCTAAATATTAAGAGTGTAAATGTTCATGGAGTCTGGCGAAGACCGGATCTGACGAAGACAAAACCTAACTGTCTGGATCAGATATCGAAGTTTTGGGATCCCATCGGAACCTTTGGTCTTGTTCAAGACGCGTCGTTTCGTCGTCTCCATTTTCTCATAGCACCTCAAATGGCTAAGTGATCAACCACGGTTAACTCCCTTTTTTCAAATCGCATTATTCCATAGCGGGGCAAGAGCAAAAACAATGTTTATATGGCTCACCTGCAAAACTGCTTTCCCCCTTTAATGGAATTTCAGTATCAATATATCCTCATAAAAAACAAAAACAATGAATTAAATAAATAGTAGGCTAAGAAGAACTACCTTTTCTTGCATTGCTCAGGCAATCGTACCTAAAGTTCTAAACATAGTTCTAAACATCGTACATTTGGCCAAGAAACGGATTCGTTCACATCATGAAAAGTGAATAATTCCTTAGTTTACTCAGATCAAGGCCGTGTCCCCCCCCCCCCCAAACATGCAAAAATATTCGCTTTTCATAGGCTTTAGCCACTGATCTATGTTCTTGTTTTGCTGTTTGGTATGGATCGCGAGGAGACCCACCCCCGAAAAAATGTCTGGATACGGTCCTAGCTCAGATTTCTACCTTAACTGGAGTGAGAAGTCCTAGATGACCAGCCCAAGCCTACAGTCCTGGCACGAGCTGAATGTAACATTCTTCTGCTCATGCATACCACGAAGGAGTGCCAAACTAGTCTTGCGAAAACACTTTTACTAAAGTATTCGCAACAGTAGGTTTTGTACATGGTCTACGGACAAAGACGACTAATTTTTCGCTAGACAAGACTCGGCGGTCACAAAAACGGCTAGATCTTCAGAGACCAAAAATAAGTATCTAAAATACTGGCGTCCGGAAATTTCGGCCGTATTGACGAAATTAAAAATGAAATAAAATGAACTTCCAAATTTTGGTTTGTTTCAACTAAATTCTATGTTAAAGTTCCCCAAATTTAAAGAATTTGAAATGGATATTAAATTCTAAAAAATGTGTGTAACGATGGTTTGAGTATGACTAGAACTAGGTGACGTTAAAGGGTTATGGCGTGGAGGGGGCCTAGCCCAAAAACTTATAAATATGAGACAAATTAAAAAAGATGCTAGGCGGGTCTAAAGAATAGATAAAATGAGCAGGCTATTCGGACAGAATAGCTATGGTTGTCCTCGCGACAACCAGAGGGGTAATACAAACGGAAAAGAGTGAAACATATGCCTAGGCCTACCTATTACATCTGTATGTGTTAATGTCGCGAATTCCTCTTGAATTAAAAATAAGCAAACTATTCGACAGCCATTATAACATTTTTTTTGTTCAATCGCTTGGTAATTCGTTTGTTATTTTGGCAACTTTTACGGATGCCAATTCAGGCATGACAGTCTTACAAAGAGTTTATTGACTTTTTTGGCACAGTATAATTGGCCAACTGAAACACCGGAACATCTGCTTACACGAATTGACAATGTTCGGGTATACGGGCAACAAAATATTCGATGTTTTGCTTGTTAAGGTAGATCCAAACCCTGTAATAATGAGAAAATTACGGGGTCCACAAACTGCGAGAAAATTAAGTTCAACTCCCTAACAGCAAATCCTCTGCCACTTCAGCGATAGATAATTTGCATATCCAATCGCAAAACAAGGCTTCCAGCAAACTGCATATCATCAGGGACCCATAAATTTCCTTTACAGGGGGCTTGTCAATAAGAGATTTCTGATGCTGTGTTGACCGCACGGAAGATAGTTCGAGAAATACCCACGGTGCAATCACGTTCAAGACCAGATAGACAAAATTTGGTATTGGCTGCTGGCACCTTGTGGGAGGAGTCTCTTTGGCGAGCACGTCCAATGAGGCAAACAATAATGCAGATTCGACCCAAGTGGGATTTTTGGAAAGTAGGACTGGTTCGGTCAACATAGCAACATAAAAGCATAGGAAATGACAAGCCCCTGTAAAGGAAATTTATGGGTCCCTGATATCTTCTACGATCAAATGACTTTGTTGCAAACCTTTGAAGATTTTCGGAACCTATCGAGGGCTGTTTTTAGGAGCAAGCAGTTTCTAGACTTCCGAAATCTACGACACCCTAATCCTTTTGGCCCTTGTCATTCGCCAGGGCGATCAGAATCCAAATCCTCGGATACCAGCCTTATAGCTGGTACGAATTACCAACCCTAGCTGCAAAGTAAATCATCTTTTGAAAACCCTTCTTCTGTTCCATTTCCGTTCAACACTGAGCGATAGCCCTTGATCAAGCGATCAAGGTATGTGTCACCAGTATTTTGACAAAAAGAAATCCTTGGGATATGCCATTTTAAATCTAACGAAGAGGAGAGCCCTCTGATAGCTGAGGTAGAGCCGACACACCCTGGCTTGGGCCCAATGCCAGTGAGTGAAATACCAACCCTGAACAAAATAGGGAGACGAATTATCCCCGAGTGTATACACTCGCGGTATAATGGACTTCCCCGTCGTTAAATACCAATAGACAGACTTGATTGATTTTTGCGCCGAACAATAGTCAACGAAAATCCTATTCCCATTACAGGAGGATTTCCTTGTTATTGGCAAGACCAGGAATCCACGACAGCTATTGGCTCCTGGCCCTACGTTTGTTCAGTCGTCTCAGGTCTCGGAAGAAATGAGAGACCTTGGGATTCCCGGCTTCTTTCACGCCGGAAAAAACAGATTTGACGGGACCTCTAGCTGAAACAAGCATACGACCGGATTCATCAAAAGGTATTCTCGAGGTATACACGAACAAACTGATTTGCAGGCGATCTCCAATTATGAATGTAAAGAATTGGTTTAATCAACTTCATAAGAAAGTCTTGACTGAAATTAGTAGGCGATTGAATTTTCGTCGTTAACCTGAGTTTGTGCGTAGATTTTAACTCATTTGACGCATTTTTTATTCTTTGCATGTTTAAAGCGACCCTTAATTATTGTTTTTAAGTTCTAGTTTTCTTAGATTATAGCTGCGAAATTATTATAAGTTTGTATCACACACATAAAAACGTGGCCTCTGATTCAGTCTATACGTCAATTCAAAATAAGCAAAAAGTTCTCCAAGATTTTCAAATGGAGAGACAAGCTTCATTATTGGTTATTGTAAGACGGTCAATCATTTGCCGGCTTAAAACGGATAAGTCGGCTAAGATTTTATTAGGATGTTGAGCCCGATCTCGATCCCGTTTTTTTCTGCCGCTTTGGAAGAAGATGGGACAAAAACTGGCTTGAAACAGGAATGGACCCAAGATCGCCAGGAATGGTACTCTACATTGGAACAACTCTAAGATGCCAGTAAAGGCTCGCAGCCGGTGTCCTGATTCAAGTACAAGTAAGTAATTTTATGTCGGCTATATCTCAGCTCTTTTTGGCAAAGGTCCTCTTCAGATTACCACTGGAATTGACTAGTGATATTTTGTCCCTTGCCAAGGATTTAATAAGAGACAAACAAATTAATCCGACAGTTTCAAAAAAGCAAAAATAAACAAAATAGCTCAAATGAGAGACAAGCACCATTACTGGGCTTTTAAGACAACAATTTGATTGATATCATTAAAGTAAAGCTCTTAGTAGAAATTATTTTTTTCACCGTGGAATGGCTCAGGAATGTCGTTTTCAAGAATACCATTATTTTCCACGCAAACTTGTCAGCGCTTCTCCACTCTATACAGCCTCCTCTTCAGATTACCACTGGAACTGATTAGTGATATTTTGTCCCTTCGCAAGGATTTAATAAGAGACAAACAAATTAATCCGACAGTTTCAAAAAAACAAAAATAAACAAAATAGCTCAAATGAGAGACAAGCACCATTACTGGGCTTTTAAGACAACAATTTGATTGATATCATTAAAGTAAAGCTCTTAGTAGAAATTATTTTTTCACCGTGGAATGGCTCAGGAATGTCGTTCAAAAATACCATTATTTTCCACGCAAACTTGTCAGCGCTTCTCGACTCTATACAGCCTTCACACTCTACGACGCGGCGGCTGGACGCAAAATATTTGGAAAATGAACGCGCCCTGATTTAAAAGTGGGAAAACCAAGCAAAGTAAAAGAAGTCCAAAACAGAAAATAGACCTGATGGTCCCATGTCTTCAAAATGAAAAAAGCGCTCTGAACTTCTCATGTCCTTACGCAAGAAAGCGTTGTCGGCGGACCTTCAAACTTTCGGCGAAGTTTGCGTTGCGTGACGGGTAAATTCGGCTACGCCGAAAAAGGGTAAAAAGCTGCGAATACAAAATGAAAGAACGACGAAAAGCGGGGATTTCAGAAGCTTATAATTCCACAGGGGAACTAGGGATAAAAAAGGCAGAATAAGCAAGAGGGTCCTTTAGACAGATGTCAGCTTAGACGGAAAGCGTACAGCCTGAAGAGGACCCTTGTTAAGAAAAGCCGAAATATCCCTAAAATAAAAACCAAGATCCAAGCGATCAGCGTCACCAAATGTGACTCGCAGTCAGCATGGGCTGAATAGAATACTTGCAAAACAAATTCGCAGGTTCTGATACGAAAACAACGAAATTATAAGAAGAAATTATATTTGTAAATGTCGTGGAAAGACTGGTCCTCATGATGATTTGAGCCACTTTATGTGCGAGTGTAGAGAGCTGAATGATCTAAGAAGGGGTGAAGGGGTGTTTGGGGTATTAAAAAGTATATCATTGTGTGATGTAAGAATGTTTGGGAAATTCCTCCGGATCGGTTTGCGCCACCCCAAATTGTTTACTTAATAATCATCCTTATTTTGTTTCTGTTGTTGTTTTTTGTATGCTGTTGGTATGTTAATTCAAACCAGTGTGAACACTATATTTTTATTCCATGGCCTTCGGGCTTTTGTGTAAATATATTCTATTCTATTATAAATAGTAGGCTGGAAAGAATTACTCTGCCTGGCAATGTGCACCCAACCCGCTTGTTATTTTCGCGTCTGTTCTTTTCACGACAATGACAATGGACCAATACGATCTGATATGTCAGGGATCTTATTGGGACAAAAATAGGGTACGTGGCTCGAGCCCCCTCTATTGTTAGGGGACACCTTATTAGCGAATAATGCAACAATATCTGATCCTAAGCCCCCTTCCAGCTGTTACTGGTACCGAATAAATACTAAAATATTCATGTGGGTTCATTTGGTAAAGTGATTGTCAAAATAAAGCAATACCGTACTGTTGACATATTTCAGCTGGTATTGAGGGGTTGCAACCTCGCCGTCTTTCCCACATCACTGTCTTTTCCCTTTGTATGAAGTGTAAAATTTGTTTTCTAATTCAAATTGTGTTCTTTCTTTTCTTTTTGTCCTCCACTATTTCTATTCTACAGAAGTGAAGTGGGTAAATAAAAAGATTCAATCATTCACTGAAATAAACAGTTGTAAACACGTATCAAGTCTCAGGGAGATTAGAAGAATACAAAAAGTTTACTTTAACCGATTTCCTGTGAAACTTCGAAAATCATGTTCAATTTCGAAGAACATTGGATGCGCTGAAACAATGTACTCGCCGTTCTCTGTCGGTAATTAATATATATTAGTAAGTTAAGGACGCATCGTATTTATGATAATAATCCATTCCACTTCAGTAGCATTTATTTCCATTCTCATTCCCGAGATTCTTTATAAGTGTATCCTTCCTCCTCTACTAGCAAAATACTGATCATCACGCTTGCCACGTTTGTTCTCTTTACCTGACGTATCGTCCGCCCAATCACTGTTTCCGAGGAGCTTGTTCGTCCAGAGACCGGTTACAAATTTTGCCAAGTTTGTCATTCAAGGCAAGGGACATGGAAAGCGGCCAAAAACAGCCGAAGCCGTGTATAAATTTTTAACCACAGCTTAATTGTAAATTGGTCAACTATCTCACGCCATCTGAGCAGAAACACTATGTAGTGTGAGGTGTCATTTAAAGATTGCACGACAACACGGAGGTAATCTAAGAACTTATCGGCACCAAACAGTCTGGATGGAGACCCACGAACACAATGAAAGACGAATTAGTGATTTTGATTATTATGTCTATATCCAGGAATTTACTTCGGGGGGGGGGGTTGCCCACGCGTCGGACCAAAGCGTATAAAAAAGACATAGATCAGATTTTAAAGCCTACAAAAAACGATTACTTTTGTAGGTTTCGACGGGGGGTCGAACCCCCTACCCCCCCCCCCCTGGATACGGCCATGTCTGTATCGCTGTAGCGAAGATTCCTTCTTTACGTCTTTTCCTTATACGAGTAACAAACACAATTAGTTATACAAATCTCGTCAAAGTACCGGAGCTCCAGCCAGTGCTTTCAGCCCGAGCACTGTTATCAGACAGCGGATACTTCATCTCTGATATGGAAATCTCCCCGAAATTCCACGAGACCTCGGAATAACTAAGAAGACATAATTCTTCTTTAGAGCTTGCTGAAAAACAAATAGGAGAACCCGAGTGCCTACATAAAACAACCGAGCTTGAGTGGTTTAAGAAAACAAATTAGATACAGCAAGAACAAATAATAAGACAGAACCTCCGTCTTTGGTCCCAGGCAGCGTCTATGGATACCCCGACAAAACTGAGCGGAGCTAGAGGTATTTGCTCTAAGTTCGGATTGATACCCGTCTACTTCTGTCTTCGCCGTTGCTCATCGCAGAACAATAAATTTAGGAGGCACGCTGACCCGCTCTGAAGCGCGTCCAGAGAACCAATCGGCTTTGACTTTAAAAGTTTCAACTACGCGGCTTCACAGCGATATAGCTATTTGTAAAGGTAACGAAACGTAATGTGCCGCATAGCTCCTAACCTCCGCTCGTTTGCATCGGACAGGGTAAGGGAAAATATTCAACTCCGCATGGTCGTATTATAGAGATGGGAGACGGAGGTTCTATCTGATTATTTGTTCTTGATATATGGGATACGCCTTACTGAGAAAAGGATCTGAATTTTTTTTTTTCAGAACAACAGGGAAGTTTTCGGTAAGCAAATACTCCTTCAGCCTAAGCTGGCTGCGAATCATCGACAAAATGACTCAAAACAGACAAGTCAGCTATGATATCCTTAAAGCTTAACCGAACAGGTCCATGATCCGACAGCCTAGTTACAAATACCCTTATTTACATAAATAGGCCTGAAACCCGGATAAAAATGCATTAATTCGTTTGTAAGCTATCCCTACATAGGCCCAATCGATTTCATCACTGATTCGTGGTACTTCTATGTGCTTGACCGTCTATGCTTGAACTATTTAGCAACTACAACGGAAAGCCATTGCCGAAAAATAAACTAAAAATTGCAGATTCCTTGCAAGACATACCTATACATCATTTTCCTACTTTATTCAGCGGTGAATTTTTCCCGGCGCGTCATTAATCCTGGAAATGCAGGCTTTTTTTTTAATTAAAAACTCTCCGCATCTGGATGAATTTAGGGTTGTCGTTCCAGCAGGGCATATTTTGAACGGTATTATTAGAGGGTTGGGTGAAAAAATAAAAAATTCCTTAGATGAATCAAAATGCTTCAGTGCATACAAGTATCACATGTTAAAATAAGCTGCCTTTTTATTTAAAATTTAACTGAAAAGCCAAATCATTTTTGTGTCATTTGATTGAATACACTGGACTATTTGGATTCTGCAAAGGGATTTTTTTATTTTCCACTATTTGTTCTAGTTACGACATTCAGAATATCTGCGGCTGTCCCCACAGCGAAAATTCTACTATGACGCGGGAAATTTTAATCTCAACACAGACGCGGCTTTTCAGTGGGTAGTGGTGAGATTGGTGAAGATTGCTTAGTGCCTGAACAAAAAATAATCATAAATCTTTCTCCTAAAGCATACAACAAAAACACACAAGGACAAATCACAAGGAAATTCCACTATTTGAAAATCGATTATTCGTGAATAGCGGAACAACGAAGTAACGCGTTTTCAGCCTATCTAGCTGATTTATCTGTTTTGAGTCATAGTATATTTTCGGTAGGATTTGTTTTGGTAGTCATATTTCCTCGACTTCGCGTTATTTCATACTCATGAGCTGATTAAAGGAGAATAATTGATAACTGTATGCAAACACTCTTAGTTGTTAAAAGGAACCTGACAAATTTCAAGTAAGACGGGTTTATCCCATGTTTTCGGTAGGGTTGAGTCCTGCTTTCGAAATACAGATCGACCATGGTCTTGCAACAGACTCATAAATAGGCCTACCCCTTTCCTCGTTGGCATCATGAATCTGTGATTACTGTTCCTCAATTCAAGCTCGACTTGGTTTCATTTGTTTTTAGGGTCCTGCTTTTAAAATAGCCTACAGATCGACTCTGGTCTTGCAGTCGGCCCATCAATACCCCCTCCCTCGTTGGCATCGTGAACCTGTGATTATTCTTACCAATTTTCAGTTCGATTTGGTCTGTTTTTGTGAGCTGTGTTTTACGTGATCTGATTAAAGGAAATAAACTGATAACAGTATGCAAACACGCCTGATTGTTTTTCTCGTATTCAAGTTACGTGCAAGACGTGTCCAAAACAATGCTAACCAATCAATGCCATCACAGGAAAAAAGTCGAAATTGTCTTTGGCTGGCAAAGTCGTCAATAAATCATCTAGGCGAGGGGTTGTTCAATAGATTTGTTTAGTGTTCACCTGGACCGCTCCTTCCTAATCATAATCTTAGGTGCGCAATTTGCCACCAAGGGACTACCCACTCCCCGGCACCTGCTGTACACCCTTTCCCGGCACCAACCAAAATAGGCAGCGCCGGCACCGGTGCCGACAATAAATTGGGTGGTTCATCTTTCAAACGCTTCCAAAAATGCTTATTATGATGTTTTAACACGTGACAACCGGTGCCTACAGGTTTCAGCCGGTGCCGGCACCGACCCGGCATCGCGGCCCCGGGCACTTGCTGTACACTGAAATCAAGAGTGGGCAACCCCTCGTTGGCCACGAATAAGGTGGTGCAGCTAAAAATGAGACCAAGCCAGAGTAGGCTATCCACTTTTGACAGAACCAGTGACATTAGGACACAAACACCTGTGCCATTCTAGCGCCTACGAAATTCGGTCCTTTTTTACCAATTATTAACGAGAAATCTTGCTTTTCCAGCTTCACAATAATAAGTATTTGCTTTTTATGCGGTCCGGTAAAAGAATCCTGACTCGATTTGTCGAAAAAGTCAAAAACCTATGACAAATTGCAGAATTCTTCAACCAGTGGCAACACTGGACCAGGCCCTCCTCGTTATCATTTTAACTATATCAATTGTGTTCTCTGGTGATTTTATTTATGCGAACTGAAGTCTTATTAAAATAGTTTTTTCTAGGTTCTTTACAATTTCTCACAAAACTAGGTCTGTCCGATCAGTGCCTATAACACCCGACAGGTTGCCCACTCAGTATTTGGGTGCACAGCAGGTGCCCGGCGGTGCCCAATTTTTGTTTTCCTTGGTACTAACTGAACAGGTAGGCTACCCGAAAAGCAGAGCTGCTGCGAGTCCAGCATATCCGAGTCCGAGACAAGTCCGAGTCCCTGAAAAATGTGTCTCGAGACGAGTCCGGAGTCCGAGTCCATAGCTCTAGCGGACGGACAGCTCCGTGAAAGACGAGCCCGAGTCCTTGAAAAAGGCGTCTCGAGACGAGTCTAGAGTCCGAGTCAGCCAGCTCTGCAGAAAAGTGCTTATGTAGCAAATAGTTGTATTGCTCAAGTCACAGGATTGGAGGCGCATTTTAAACCAGTAATTAACCAGCCGGTGCCCGCCGGTGACGGGTCAAGGTGCACAATAGGTGTCGAGGAGTGGGCAACCCCTCGGTACCCCAGAGAGTACCCCGCGATTGATGTACTCCTGGTGCCAAGAGTGATTGGCCCCCTGGGTCGCGCTCCAGAACAAAAGATTTCCCGAGATAACGGCTATTTTCCTGTGACTAATAGTTTGTCAGCAAAAAAACATATATGGATTAAACTATCCTTGTCATGCCACTAACCGAGGACTTGAAGGTCTTCACATTTCTCGGCAAACGTGACTCTCCTCAAAAATTCCGTGAACACGGATTTTAGTTTTTGGAACAAAGTAATGCGTAGGAAGCCAACCAGCTTAGGTTCGAAGAGCTCATCCAATTAATAGGGCTTAATTAACGGGATACAGAAGTAGTTTAAAGCACAACTGAGAGCCTACACCATACTGTTAGTACATTTGGACCTTTTACCCCGCCTTTGATAACTTTTAATTGGCCAACATATTAACTCATTTATTACTCCATTATCTGTATTTTTGAATAAGCACCACGAGCTCGGGGTCAAAGAGGTCCCCCAACCGCCATATCACTCTCACAACGAACCATCACCAGCCAATTCGAACTGGACCCATGTTAAGTCTGTAACATCAGCTCGACTCGGAACCACAGCTCGGAACCTATGGAAAGAAAGATGCCCAGCCCAACGGATTAATGAAAAGGCCAACATGGATGGAGTTCCGACGACCGCTTATGGAAGAAGGAACTTTGGACGAGGGTACAGTTTAGTTGTTTATCAATGTTTATGAAAATATTCTAGAAGGAAAAGTTTACATATATCACGAAATACATATTTAGAGTTGATCCTAAGTATAAGCAGGGTATTTTTTAGGTCGTCCCTAAAAACGTAACGCACGGTCCGTGGGAAGAAGACGTACCTCCACCATTTCCAACCCAATCAGTGAATATCTCCCTCCCCTGTTTCGACTAAGGCTACACGCATCTTCCAGTCAGGTTATTATTCTTTTCCAGATGTCGTGCCGTGAACTAAATGTCAACTCAGCTACTTTAATGTTGCTAGGCAACCATTCCCGCCAACTCCCCAAGTTTCCGAACAGCTTCTCTTTTTGCCTCGAAGAAGAGATTCTACTTGTCACATCACCAGCCGTAAATGGAAATCAAATCGAGAAACGGGAAATTCAGAGAAACTAGACCTGCGATGAAAGATGAAATCCAAATTCGGAGAGTTAAAATCCGATTAAGGACTAAAGACTATATTGCAAAATACTGCAGATTAAGTTTTCTGAAAGCAAGGAGTTTTTTGTTTACAGTGTACGGTACAGCATAAAAGCGTGACATGCCAGTAGGGTAGACGAATCAGTCAACCACAAACCCCTGATTTTTGGATACTCTATGCCAAACGCTGGATATGCCTAGCGTTTGGCATAGCCTATTCTTAACCCTGGACACCCTATGCCAAACGCCGGATAGCTGTTGGCACCTTAACCCTGACCTACCTCACTACAGGTGAATTCTGATTGGTTGATTTTTTAGCTTCACTCAAATCATCAATATTTGATTGGACTCCAGTATCCAGCATTTGGCATAGTGTATCCAGCGTTTGGCATAGGGTATACCAAACGCTAGATATACCCAACGTTTGGCATAGGCTTTCCCAAAATCAGGGGTTTGTGGTAGACTGAGACGAATGACGTTTTGTTGATTTACTAATTGATTGTAACATAAAATATTATAGCAAACTAATCATACTTATTTTAATCAGTAAACCGAAAGACAAAAATGCTAGCTTAGCTAAGATCGAGAGTCCAAATCCCACCCGGGGAGCTTCGAGTCGGCTACTTGGAATGTTTCCACCTCAAGGGCGCCCTTGCCCATTTTCAATTATTTTAATTTCAACGCAAGGCTCTTCACTGTCAGAAGTCATAACAGATAACACAAGGATGCGCAGTTTCAACAGATAACACTTGGGATGTTATCCGCTATGATTTTGCAAACGTTATGCATAACATGCATTGCCAGGAAGCGCCGAAAAACCGGCGAAAAAGCATCTGCTGACTTTCCTATATCATGATGAAAAACAAAAAAGTCAGCAGATGTTTTTCAGCGGTGCTTCGGCTCTTCTTGTATGCATAACGTTCGGAAATCATAACAGCTAACATCGTAAGTGTTATCTGTTGAAACCGCGCATCCTGACAGTGTAGGGCAAGCCCGTAACCAGGAGGGGGGGTTAGGGGGTTTGAAACCCAAAAAATTAATCGTTTTTTGTAGGCTTTAAGATATGATCTATCTATTTTTTGTACTTTTGGGTCCGACCCGCTGGCAACCCCCCCCCCCCGAAATAAATTTCTGGATACGGGCCTGGTGTAGGGCCTTGGACTGTCTATAAACCTTCGACATTCGGGTGTTAAGAATTCAAAACTCAGTTAAACATTGGGGTGTCAAAAAGCCGCGTTCACGAGCATGCCTAACCAAGCCGAGGTGCATAGGCACGTGCCCAGGCTTAGCCAGGCACAGAGTTCTAGAGCCTAGAACTCGGTGACTGGCCCAAAATCTCTGCCTAGGCATGGGTGTGAACAAGGTTGCCACATGTCGCACGAGTGTGAATTGTCACCATATTTCGTTTTTGTCACTCTTGTCCTCCTAAAAATCACTATATTTCAGATTAAGTCTAAATGTGTCATTTTGCAGCAGGGGTTCCGACAAGAAGTGACTATTTCACGTTTTTAGTGAATAAGAAAATTAAGATGCGTCGTTTTTGCAGAGGCTATTCCGACCAAAAGTGACCATTTCGCGTTTTTTCGTGAAAATAAATTTTCACTCCCAATTCACTCTCTGTTTCGGGCCAAAAGTCAGTCTCTAAATATTTTTCATGTGGCAACCCTGGGTGTGAATGGTGATGCTAGACACGTGCCTGGGCATGCTTGTGAAGGGGGCTTAAGGCTCCAAAATTCAGCTGTATGATTTCCTGTTTGACACTCAAAGAGTGCAAACAACCTTAAGCATAGTTGTAGGTTTGGTCACCTCTGGGAGGGGAGGGCTCAGGCGGTGGGTCTCGAGGGGATGCCCATTGGTCAGCCGGTGATGATGCCTCTTAATATATACCAAGTCAACCAGTGACCAACCATTCATCTGACATAGCTAGCAAGAAAAAACTTACCTTAAAATCACGGAAAACGAAGAGAAAAGGACTTGGATTTTTCACAGGAGAATACACTTAGAAGTCTAAAAATTCGTAGCTATAAGTTACGCGGAAGCGACGGTTGGGAACAATCGAAGTTTCTTACCTAAAAGAAGAAATCACATTTTATAGGTCACTGAAATAATCATCGTTCTTCATACTAGTTCAGGCTGTTACTTCTGACTGTTATTTAACTACGAACAGTGCAGTTTTTGAATAAATTGTAATATAAAAACTCAAAACACCAACCCGGGTATCCTTAGGAGCCCTTAAGGAACTATTTTGGCTTCATTTCATTGAGTTGCATTAAAGAGCAGAAACGTGGAAGCGCAATAGAGGATTACCGTCGAGGAAGGTTTAAACAGATAGAGAAAAGTTTATCGAGAAGTTTCTTAAAGCCTTTGGGTCAGCATACGGATGAATTATTTCTTCCCATCGCCACTTCTCAAACTAACGTCCTACTTCTAATTTTATTTGTTGTACGATCCAAAAATGCACTAATCCTACAAATAATGTTTGGGTTTGAACCGCATAGCAGATCTGTTCCTGACATTTTTATTTCATTCAGAGTCTTCCGTGGCCATTCCCATCACCTCGAAAAATGGTCTAGGTTTCCTATCAACTTGGGATAAATAGGCGAAAACAGAATTTGCAATATTTTAAAAGAGGATCCCGGCAATTCCTGAAGAAAATTTTATTAGTCATCGCTCAGGAACAAGTGCAGAAAAGGGAGGAGGGAACCTATCTAGCGGTACACAATGGCTTCCGTAAAAAAGCCGTCAAAGAACCGTCTCGCAGGACAAAGTAGGGGCCGTAAAAGGTCTTCAAAAGACCCACTGAAGTAGAGACTTCGGATAATTTGCTTCTGCTGACTGTCTCGGTCCTAATACATCCTGATGTATCGATAAAAGGATACGATGACGTCATCGCCTATTTAACTTACAGGACCGGCAAAGAGATAAATCACACAAGTTCAGAGACGACAAAAGACTGAGGGTTCGCTCACTCCGGGCACTAGGTGTACACAAAAAAACTGATGACGTGATCAAGCATACAGCTTGTAGAACTGCAAAAAAAAGGAATCACACGAAATCACATAAATTCAGAGACGACAGAAACTTTGAGATAGAAGAAAAATGAGGTCGAGATACGAAAATGATGATGTGATCGCGCATCAAGCTTGAAGAATCGGTCGAGAGATATCTCACAAGTTAGAAAACGCAAAAGGTTGAGATAGAGGAGTTGGTACGTGCAACAGATGTACATGAAGAACACTAAGACAACGGAAATAGATTTGGCTAAACTAGTTTAGTGTTGCATAAACGATTATGGCATATGATTCCGACAGATTCCGACCGAGAGCAAAGTTCGTTAGTAGGTTGTTACTTTCATGGAAGATAGTAGTGTTTCATTGTATAGCAACATATGCTTTAAATGGATTTATGACCAAATACTAATCAAATCGCCGAAGCCATGAGAAATACATGTAGAAATTGTAAACAAAAGAGTTTTGCCGAAACCAGGGATCGAACCAGGGACCTTTAGATCTTCAGTCTAACGCTCTCCCAACTGAGCTATTTCGGCCATGATAAGCCTATCGTTCGCTGAAGTATTTCAATATTAGTTGCGTTTTTGATCCGAATTCTCCTCGCGATTCTCCTCCGAATTCTCCTATTTGGCGTGTTTAGACTAGTCAGATGAAACGAATTCTCCTCAGATGAAACGAAAGAAAGGAGAATTCGTTTCATCTGAATAGTCTAAACACGCCAAATAGGAGAATTCGGAGGAGAATCGCGAGGAGAATTCGGATCAAAAACGCAACTATTATTGTCCTACCGTGAAAAATTTCGTGCCTGTTGCATAATCTTTACGGCTAGTCGCCGCTGAAATCTTTGGAATGCTAGTCTTACCTCGCGTCTTAGCATTTAATACCTAGTAGGCTAGACGATCAGGGGTAGGGTTTAAGCAAAGCCAAGCTACAACGCCTACGGCGTTTCCGCGGTCCAGAGTCTGTGGCTCGAAGAAAGTGTGTCCGCCACCGTTTGTGTGGCCCAGAGGCCACAAGTCTGTTTTTGCGACTAACAAGGTCTGTGTGACTCACGCTGTGGCTCAAATTTGACGAGAAACTCTTAAGGTGATTTTCGATTTTGTGGGCACGAGATTTGGCAGGATATTCGAATCTAAGGCAAATTCATATCCAAATAATAAATGATTCATATTGTTAAAGCACATCTCTTACTATAAATGATCTTTTCACAATGAAATGAACATTGATTATTGTTTTCGAAAATACCACCATTTTCCACGCGAACTTTCGTGTTAGCGCTTCTCGACTCGATACAGCCTTCATGCTCTCCGACGTGGCGGATGGACGCAAAATATTCAGAAAATGAACGCGCCGTGGTTCAAAACTGGGAAAACCAAGTAGTCCAAAACAGACGGGTTTCAAAAACAAAAGACCAACGAAGCCGAAAACAGAGGATAAACCTGATTGTGTGTCATGTCTTAAAAACTGAAAACATTACGTCGAAGCTTCTCATATTCTTATTTGTGAAAGTGTTGTCGGCCGACCTTGAGCTTTCGGCGAAGTTAGCGGTGCGTGACGGGCAAAACTCGGCTAGGCCAAAAAAGCGCAAAAAAGCCACAAGTAGGAAACAAAAGAACGGCGAAACGCGGGGATTTTAGAAGCGCATGATTCCATAAGGGAGCTAGGTATAATAAAGAAGGCGGAATAAGCAGGAGGGATCCTTTAAGCAGATCGACAACAAAACTGAGGATACTTGTAGTATAGAATGGTAAGGTCGCAGTCAAACATGATTCGGCGTCAGCTTCGGCTGAAGGAATATTTAAGGTCGTATGTGTTTACTGGGATTCTGGGAAATTTTATTTGTATTTCCAAATATTTGAAAAAACTTCCAAAAACAGACAAACGGTATTTTCGCCGCGTCTCAACTGTCGGAATGTGCCGCTCATTCCCGTGACAGACAGGCCCGTATCCAGGAATTTATTTCAGGGGGGGGTTCTCCACGGAATTTATTTCGGGGGGGGGGGTACCCACGGAATTTATTTCGTGGGGGGTTGCCCACGGGTCGGACCAAAAAGTCCAAAAAAGACATAGATCAGAGTTTAAAGCCTACAAGAACTATTACTTTTGTGGGTTTTGGGGGGGGGTCGAACCCCCTAACCCAACCCCTGGATACGGCCTTGGTGACAGATATTCAAAAATATGTGGGACACAAGTACGCCGCGGAAAACCTCGCGGGAAACGCCTCTAGTCTCCAGTGGGGGCGAGTCAGAAACTTATCAATTGCAAAGGCCCCACTTTTTTTCCCGCGAAAGCGAAAGGAATGTTGTGAATGATACTTCAGTTTATGTTGAGGTCAGTAGAGACGGCCAAGTTCTCAAACCCTCGGTACCTCATAATTTCATTTCAGCTCGTTCTGGCTTACAGTTCAATAGTCAAGAACATTGCCACTAGCAACACTTGCTAAGCATACATCATTATACGAAATGCTGATTCGCTAAGTACCAACATAACTTCAAGTTCAAATGCAACCAAACCAGAAACAAAACGTTTTAACCACACTCGCACCTTAGTATTAGCACTCAATCAACCTCACGGCACGGCAGATGTCAGGACCTGTCCTCCCTGGCAAATTCGCGTGATTTATTCCCCAAAACGTGTTTCTATTAGTATTCGAATTTGGCAGCATTTTGGCACCGATCCATTCTAGAGCGGAGCATTAATATAGACTAAGCAGGGTCTATCTAGCATGAAGCTGATACATTTTTTAGAAACAAGAACAAAATGAAAATCAACCAGAACGAATACTTCATTCTTTCAGACCAAAAAAGGTACTTTTCAGCTCCCAGGTTGCACTTTCTTATGTAGTTTCGGCGTAGTTTCACTGTAGTTCGTTCGAGTTACCAAGGTACAGTATGTAGAACGGACAAATAAAACCAAACACATACGGTACTTTGATAACTAAACCAAAAGTACGTCAAACTACACCAAAATTAGATCCAAAAGCGCAACTTAAGTAAAGGGAGAAGAAACAAGAGCTGGAAGCTCATATGGCACTTGCAAGGCTGGGTCAGAGGATGAAAGTAGGAATTCGTCAATTTGTAGGTTTGTTGTGATCATTTGTAATCAAAACTCTTGAAGTAAAAAACATGATGAACTCATCGGGAGCAGGAAAATGTATATTTTACTCAAAAGTATTGTTTGCACTTTGAGGAAATCACTTGTGAGCAAAACCCTTAAGGCAAAATGATCATGGGCTCATAGGGATCACGAAAATGTGTATTTTGCTAAAAAGTATTTTTTGTACGTTGTGGTTGCTATTAGTACTTTAAGGGATGGTCGGATCTGGGAACTGACACTTTCTAGGCCAATCTTGTCAAGTGTCTGACTTCCAAGCCAAGTTTCATCGTCCTAGCACATCTGGAAGTATCTTAACTTGCGATCATCGGAATTGCGGACCCCCCTCCCTCTAACTCCCCCACAGTGCCCGAATCTTGTCCGGTTCTGTCACTTACGTACATAGGGCTTGTGCTTGTTCTTTCCACCAAGTTTCATTCCGATCGCTCTACTCCAAGCGTGTCACAAGTTTTCCGGTTCCCCTCTCCGACCCCCCCCCCACCTTCATCGTATCTGGTCCGGGCTTGAAACTGGGCATCCGAGACATGTGATCTTTCTACGCATCAAGTTTCATTATGATCCGATAACCCCTTCGGAAGTTATACATACCTCAAGATTCCGGATTCCCCCTCCCGTCATTCCCTCCACGATGGTCGGATCGGGAAGTTGACTATTTTCAGGTTAGTCTGGTCGAGTCCCTGATTTGCCTGCCAAATTTCATTGTACTAGCACACCTGGAAGTAACTTGACTCCGTATCACCGGAATTCCGGAACCCCCCTCAAACTCCCCCCACAGTGCACGAATCCGGTCTGGGTCTGTCAATGACGTACCTAGGGTATGTGATTGTTCCTCCCACCAAGTTTCATCCCGATTCCTCCAGTCTAAGCGTGTCACATGATTTCCGGTCCCCCTCCGACCCCCCCCCCCCCCCCACATTAATCGGATTCGATCCGGACCTGAATCGGGACATCTGGGAAATGACGTCTTTCCAAATATCAAGTTTCATTAAGATC
The DNA here is from genome assembly GCA_023053555.1 of Branchinecta lindahli. Taxonomy (NCBI): domain Eukaryota; kingdom Metazoa; phylum Arthropoda; class Branchiopoda; order Anostraca; family Branchinectidae; genus Branchinecta; species Branchinecta lindahli. The sequence continues at coordinate 8,537,277 of JAKZAO010000005.1, read as the reverse complement.
CGATCACCCGTTTGAAAGTTATGCATGCCCCTAAATTCCGGACTCCGGCTCCCCTCCTTCCCCCCACGATGGTCGGATCGGGGAAGTGACTATTTCTAAATTGGTTTGGTCGGGTCCCTGATATGCCTGCCAAGTTTCATCGTCCTAGAACATCTGGAAGTACCCTAACTCGCGATCACCGGACTGACCGACCGACAGACCGACCGACCGACCGACCGACAGACCGACCGACCGACCGACGGAAAAGTGATCGGTATATGGCACTTGGCCGGAAGGCAAGTGCCATAAAAAAAACTGAATAATAATGCTCCCTTGTCCAGTGCCGTATCCAGGACTTTATTTCGGTGGGAGGTCTCCCCGAGGGTTGGACCTAATCGACACCTAATAGTGAAACCTGAACATAGAACGGAGGTTAAAACCCATACAAAAACGGTTATTTTTGTATGTTTCGTGCGGGAGGGTCGACCCCCCCCCCACCCCCCTTGGTTGTACACGCTTTACATGTCCGGTCCCACATGGATCCAATTAGTTGCCAGCGTTGAAAAACACTCACCCTATCTTATCTGTGTTTTTTCGTCCCTGGAATCCAGGTCCACATGATAATATTTTTTCCCACAGTATTTATGGCGAGCAATAGCCTGTCGACGATTTATATTTCCCGCCGCTGAAAGCCATACGTCCAATAAATTCTAACGCATCAATGAAATGGAATTCCATCTCTTTCCAGCAGACACTTAAGGGAATGCATACTCTGGCTTGCTTGTTTATACCCCTTTTCGGATCTTCTGAAATTCCGCTCGGCTCGAGTTTCGGATTCGTCAAATATCGAGGGGTTTCCCATACTCGATTTTATTGTACAGAAAGTGCCTGATGCTGAGGTCCCCGGTCGGTGCTGGCACCGGCTTACAGCAGCCGGCACCGCTTGCCAAGTGTTAGCGTTTTAAATAAGCGATTTTAGAAGCGGGAATCGCCTAATTGATAGCCAGCATCGGTAGAGCACCATAGCCAGCCTTTCCGGCGGAAGGCTGGTTTCGGTCGGTGCCGGGAAAGGGTGTAACAGGTGCCGGGAGTGGGTAAACCCTCAGCAAATATTTACTTCGCAAAAATCCGGTTTAGCAAAGTTCATATAGAGGACGTCTAAATATTGGCAGGCAAAAATATGCTTTGCGACGTCGTCTAGGCGAAATCGCATTCGCGAAGCATTGAGCGAATTCGACCAAATTTTTTTTTTTTTTACCTTATGACGCGTTTTTTAACGCCGGGCGTGGCGAAACTCGCTCTCTGTATGAATTGGGCTTTAGGTTGGTGTGAACTCATGCCGTTTTTTCTTTTCATAGAACGGAAATTTCGGTCATTCTGAAAGAACACACGTTTTGTATTGCCAGCTCGAAAGGCAGGAACGTCCGAAGCAGTCCTACACAAATCCTCATGTTTTGGGCACAGTGCTTCAACTGAAGGGTATACCTCAACGCATGAGCACAGTGCTCTGAAGGAGAAAGTATCCCCATGAAAATCTGTTTGTAAGGATAGATATTCCTTCAGCCCATGCTGACTGCGAATCATATTTGACAACGCAAAACGGATAAGTCAGCTACATTTTATTGGAGCTATATTTCCATTTTATTGGAGAAATATAGCTCCAATAAATGTAGCTGACTTATCCGTTTTGCGTTGTCAAATATGTTTGTAAGGATTTACAGATTTTCATGGGGTACTGTCTAATTGCTCCAGGTCACAGTGCTCCAACGGTCAGGCAGTGTGCTCATCCGTTGGGGTATACCTTAATCAAGAACATATAAGTTTTTTCCCTCACATTGGAGGATCTGGAAAAACTGAGAAAAATTGGAAAAATTTAACATTGGAAAAATTGAGGATTTGTGTATGACTGATCCAAAGCGGAATCATTAAATGATGAAAAATGTTTAACCATTAAGCAAAAACTGTTTAGCTAATTTTTCAACATATTGTTTAGCCATTTGCCAACAAAATGTTTAGCCATAAGCCACCATTAACCATTAACCATTTTGTAGTAACCATTAACCATTTTGTAGTGAAAAGAAGAAAAAAAGAAACAAGATCCAAGCGTCTGATTTCCGGCGCGAACTTGGGATGCGAATTTTCCCAGGACTTAAACCTTCTTAAAGTTCAACTGAAACGCCAACTCATCTGTGTATCATATATGTGGATGCACAAAATTATTTGGATTCTGCAAAGGGATTTTTTGATTTTCCACTATCTGCTCTAGTTCTGAGGCTCAGAATATCTCCAGCCGTCCCCACAGCGCAAATTCTACTATGACGCGAGAAATTTTAATCTCAACACAAATGCGGCTTTTCAGCTGGCAGTGGTGAGATTGGTGAAGATTGCTTATTGCCTGAACAGAAAAAAATTGATAAATCTTTCTCGTAAGGCATACAGCCAAAATAAAAGCGCATAGAGGCACCACAAATCACACGGAAATTCCACTATTTGAAAATCGATTATTCGTTAATAGCGGAACAACCAAATAACTTATTTTCAGGGGGTCTTCAAGCCAATTTAAGTGAATAAGTGATGGGTAACTAGATTGTCCTATCCTAGCCCTTTTCGGTTAAACTTTAATGATGCCCAAGCGGCTACAATTCCTTGCCCATCCACAGATCTTTTTCCAGTTCAGAATTCGGACTCGTGTAACAAGACCTTAAAGAAACTCACACGGCATTCCCGAGTTGGTATCCCTCCTCGGTCGAGTACAGGAAGAAAAGGATTTAGAAAGTATCTAATACGAAATAATTTCCGTTTTATTCGACCCGAGAGCCCGGAATGCTCTGAGGAATAAATTCCCTATCGAATCTCATATAAAGAGATTGTACAACTCCGTAAAATATGACAAAAGTCAGGACAGGATTCCCGGATTAGCCCCCCCCCCGCGGTTGAGTACCGGGAAGAAGGGGATTCCCAAAGTCTCTAATACGAAAGAATCTTCTATTTTATTGACAGGAGAGCCCGGGATATTCTGGAAAAACTCGCTTACGAAAACACATCTTTCGGAAAATGACTCCGTAAATATGAACCGGGTAATTGATTCTGATCGAATGGATAATTCACAATCCAAATAACCAAAACGATTTTGGCGAAGGTCCCTGGTTCAAACCCGGCTGAGGAGCAATTTGTTTTTCAGTTCACTTAGAGATCTAAATAAGCGTTCCATCCGGTCGTGCTTTTATCGATTTTGTAAGTCCTTGCTAGACCTACCACCCTGGACTAGAAACTCGTGGATCAGTCAAAAATATGGGATTGATGATCGATATATGGCCGTCCAGAATCGGCTCTCTCGATATGCCCGGTCGCTACGCAAGAACAATTCCTTGTATGGCACCATGGTGCTAGTGTCTTCTTCCTTTTAGTTATCTTTTTTATGGTTCAGTTTTCTTCTTATTATTTATGTTTATCTTTTGTTCTCTTTTTTCCTTTCTCTTTCTTCTTTTTATATATACTCAGCTTTTTTTTACTACGTCAAGTGTAGTAGGCCAATAAACTGCATCCAATCATTCATTCATTTATAAAGTGTTCCTCCGTTTCAATAGAAACAGAACCGCCCTCAGCCCCCCTCCTCTGCAGCCGCAACGAAACCTCTCATTAATTTGGGGCAATCTTTTAAAAGGTCTGGACAGTTTTTCCTCGGTTTCGTCTGACCAGTAAAAGTCACTGGAAACTGACCGACCGAAAAGCGGAGCTATTTGGCACCACATACACCGACCGCAAATCGACCGGGCACTCGCGCCGGCAGGCACTTGGTGCATGAAAAAATCTCAAATGATCAACCCCTCGTCGATGCTACTTCGCATAATCTTTCCAACTTTCATCTCTTTCCATGTACTTTTACCTGAGTGCAATTTTAGAACCCCATTTATAGGTTCCTGGGAGGGCTTAAACGAGGGCTATTTCTCTTGTGTGAGTGTGAGTGTGAGGGGAGGGGGGAGGCAACGACATCACCAAGGGCCTGCACCAGGCGCTTGAACAAAAACTCCTTGCTTGAACAACAAGAACAAAAACTACCCCCCCCCCCCCCAGTTAGGGTACGATTTTTCATTTGCAGATTCGAGGAAGCTTCGGATCATTTTTCATCCCTTTTCTTATATAATTCCACAAAGCCGCAGTTTTACTCCACTCAAACCACACTTAACATTCCTCGGGGGGCTTGAATGAGGGCTATTTCTACCCAAAAGGGAGAGAGAGAGGGTAGGCAACGAGGCGTAACCAAAGATGCAACCGGGCTGGCTGACAGTTTTTATATTTGCCCGTAATTTATTCGACTTCCTCTTCAAGGTATTTGACACTGACAAACAGACGACATCAAAGGGACCCTCATTACAAGTCAGTCGATGGAAAATTCGCGTCACTACGGGGAAAACAAACAAGCGGACAAACGAAGGTGCGATTGAGGGGCCCACGAATCACGAATCAACCGAAGAACCAAGGCCGTATCCAGGGGGTAGGGGGTTCGACCCCCCCCCCCGAAACCCACAAAAGTAATCGTTTTTTTGAGATCTGATCTATGTCATTTGTGTACTTTTTGGTCCGACCCGCGGGCATCCCCCCCCCCCCGAAATAAATTCCTGGATACGGGCCTGTGAAGAACCCTGGCGTTGAGGAGCATCAGACAAACGAAGGTGCGATTGAGGGGCGCACGAATCACGAATCAACTGAAGAACCAAGGCCATATCCAGGGGGGTAGGGGGTTCGACCCCCCCCCCCCCGAAACCCACAAAAGTAATCGTTTTTTGTAGATCTGATCTATGTCATTTGTGTACTTTTGGTCCGACCCGCGCGCAACCACCCACCCCCCGAAATATATCCTGGATACGGGCCTGTGAAGAACCCTGACGTTGAGGAGCTATCAGGTTTGCTAATACACTTGATAACTAACTCTCCTTGCCGATGCAAAATAGCCGTGTACCTAGCGGAGAGCCGAAAGCGGCATCACAGCTGTCATCAACGATCGCCGTGATTGGTTGAGACAGGATTTGAGTTGCTGAGTTTGAGTTGTTCGTGCGATGTTGTCTCGTTCTTCCTGAGGATCACTGGCTTGTTTTGGACTTAGTCGTATAGACTATTGCCATAGTTGCTCTGTGCGCAACTGGTTGGCTGGGACAGAAAGCGTCATTACATGGAATCCGGGCTGGGGACGACGTAAATGCAGACCTGCTGCCCCCCCCCCATCAAGCCCATGTGGCCAGGGTCCGCACCTCATACAACAATCGGCAACAGTGAGACCCCCCCCATGCAGAAACTGAGGAACATATGAAAATTCCCGGATTTGTTATGGCCTGGATTTCCGGCTCCCATTGCACTGTGGGAAAAAGTCTTCGCTACAAAACCAAACTTTTGCTAGCAAGAGCAGCCAAGAGCTACAAGCTCCTATGGCATGTTAAGGAAATGCTTGTACAAGAAAGTAAAACGAGAACGTGTAATCGTGACCGTTACTATAACTAACTTAATAGTAGCCTCAGGTCAGTATCCAGGAATTATTTTCGGGGGGGGGGTCGCCCGGGAGTCGGACAAAAAAGTACAAAAAATACACAGATCGGACGTTAAAGCCTATAAAAACGATTATTGTGACCTTACAATCGGGAACTGAACCCTTCCTCAGCTTCGTTTCCTTAGCCATTGAAATACACGCTTTTGTTGAAATTGAACTTCGTGTTGTCGGGCCTAAGCCAGATCAAAAGACATCAGAATTTAAAGGAAGGAAGGGCCTTAAAATTCCTTACCAGCGGCAAAATAAATCAGAGAATTCAAATCCAAGATACAAAAATAATTTGGCTTTCCATTTAAACTTTAAAAGATAGTTGAATCACGGCCAACCGGCTTTCAGATAAATCGATCCTGGTGCAAAAACTAGTTCTGGTGAATCGTTACTCCGGCAACCGTTACGAAACAGGCTATCAAACGCAGGAAATGTTATCTGATGTGGCATCCGCGGTCGTAAACCTCCTCTTAGGCTACCTCAAATCCGGGAGTGGGAAAGGTAATGCGGCGGAGAGACAGTTGGGATCCCTGCTAGGACTTTCGGCACTACCATTAACTCCGTACGGAAAAATTGTGTGGAAGTGGAGAAAATCGGCCCGAAAACCCCACTGTCTCTCTACACTACAAGAGCGTGGAACTGCAAGAGCCGAAACAGCAGCAGACACAAATAGTTCCCCAGAATCTAACCAATACCAGGGAGTCCAGGGACCCATACATTTCCTTTACAGGGGTGTCAATAACCCCTGTAATATGTAGGCTAATATAACCTGTCAATAAGAGATTTCTGATGCTACCTTGAGCGCACGGGATATAGTTCGAGAAATACCCACGGTCCAATAACGTTCAAGACCAGATAGACAACATTTGGGATTGGCTGCTGGCGCCTTGAGGGAGGAGTCTCTTTGGCGCCCACGTCCAATGAGGCAAACAAGAATGCCGATCGACTCAAGCGGGGATTCTTGGAAACTGGATTTGGTTCGGTCATCATATCAATATAGAAGCATAGGTGTCCAGGTGATCCTCAGGAAGAAGGAGAAAATGTCTCATTAACGACTCAAACTCAGCAACTCAAATCGTGTGTCAAAAAGTCACGGTGGTCGTTGGGAATGGCTGTGATGCCGCTTCCGGCTCTTCCGCTAGGTACCCGGCGATTTCGCACAGGCAAGGAGAGTTAAGCTAAGTGCACACACAGTCCGGTAAGATTCCGCACGCGAAAAAGCGCATGCGAAATTCGCGTCATCTATGCCCGACAGATTTTTCAGACAAAACAAAATCCGGACGGGAAATTTGGCCCCAGATTTGAAAAATCCACTGCTTTAGCCTACAGTCGGATGATGCTGATTGATTGCCGAATGTTTGCAAATTCTCTGTTGATTAAAACATTTCTATTTTGTATTGTTTATATAAAATACAGGAGGTGTGAATAAGTTTGAACAGTTCTGAGGAGTATCAAACAAAGATGCAACTAAGAAACTGCTTTGATTGACCAGTATTTTACTTTTATTGCAGCAAGTGGATGAAATGTCGCTGTTCAACTATAAAATGATAAACTGCAAAAATAACCGTACCTCCTGTAGATAGCCTAGTACACATTTACGTGTGTCTAGCTGGTAGCTTGCATTCAGCAGACACTTGCCGACACTTGCAACCAAGGTTTCTCTAATAAACATGTTTTTGGAGATCACATTAAATAGATCGTATAAACATTTGAAACTTTCAAGCAAGAGTTCAAACACACAAGCACAGCTTATGAATTTTTCAATTTTCAGAGCACAGTTTCGCATGAGTTTAAAATTCGCTCCGGAAAAAGTAGAATATTTTCTACTCAAACCGGAACGAAATTATCGTAGCGAATCCGCATTCCGCATGCGATGCGTCAAAATTCCGGAGCGGAGAAGGAAATTCGCACCGGACTGCGAAATTCGCACTCTGTGTGCACGCTACTTTAGTCATCCAGAATATCCGGACCAAATCTAACCGGTATCGGAACGGTTTCATCCAAAGCAATTCCATCCCATGTATCGCAATTCCTAATCGAACCTATAAAATCTGACTGCTTGAATTTTAAGGATGGAAAAGTTATGTTTTTTGGTTGTAATTAGATTTTAAATTTAAAAAAATCTGAATAGGCTAATGGTAATGAAGAAAATTTATTTAATATTTTAAAGATGGATTGGTAAAGTAAAATCAATATTATTATTATAATAGTTTAATGAAATTCGGCAAATAATATTTTTGAAGCTATTATTTAGTGTAGATGACATTAATAAGGAATGGAGCGGGTGTCAAACCTAGCTTGTGTCAAATCAAGCTGGTGTCAAATCTAGTTTCAGAAGCGTGGAAAATGTCTGAGCGGGTATAAAAGAAAACCAATAAAATCTGATTAACTGTCGAAGGATTTGATTCTCGGTAACAGTAAATTTCCTATTTATTCTGGTTTGGTCGGGAAACGGTACTGGCAAGGGGTCAACTCGTTACATCAATATTGGCATGTTAGTTTCAAGAACTAAAAGCGAGCAAACAAACCCTTGGATGGTCCAATCCCCGTAAAACACCGCGAACCCTTTGCCAATTCCAAGAAATCCCTGTAATCAACTTGTATCATAGTAATAGGCATTCCTGGCAGTTTCTTAACTCGCGCACGCAATTAAATTCACTATCTCAACTGAACTTTATCTGAAAGGAGCTCCTCACTCTAACGACCTCCACATCTCAACCTCGTGCAAATATAAATATGCAAATATACGAGATAGTTTCTATACCTTACAGTACAATTTACGGTAGTTTGTAATTTATTTGTCATATAGAGTTGGCAAATGTATATTTATTGTTGTCCATTTTTCTTTATTTCCTTGTCTTCTTTTTTTCTTTTTCTATGCTGTATTTAAGACGATATTTTGTCAGACAAATGGGCTACAAATTTATCACCTTTACCATCACAGCATAGAACAGTCGACATTTATTTGTCACATAGAGTTAGAAAGTGCATATTTATTGTTGTCCTTTTTTTCTTTCCTTTTCTTTTTCTTTTCCTGTACTCTTTTAAGACGATACTGTGTCACATAAATGGGCAACAAATATATCACCATTATCATCACAGCAAAGTACAGCAGAGGTGTGCTTGTTTGAACATTCGTCAATTTTGGACGGCACAATCTTTATCCACTGGCAGTGCAATAAAAGTCAACTACTGTTGAGTCAAAACTTCCTACAAAAAACTGCAACTGAATCGTCAACATTAGCTTCGTGTAATTTCTACTTCCGTAATGACAGAACAACGGAACGACATCACTGCAGCCACTCAGCTTGGTGGACGGACAGAAATCGAGGAAGTTTGTAAATTTGTGATTAAAAGCGTCAAAGCTGAGAATAGAAAGTTTGGTTCCCTTTATGCAAGGTGTGACATTTTATTCCTTTGGTATCGCACGTCTTTGGTCTTGTATATCCTTTACGCTAAATAAAGAAACGTTATGCGCCACTGACGGCTCAGTACATTATCGAACGTTTCATTGTACTTTGCACAGTCTTGTAGGGTTATAAATCTATATCATAGCAGACAGCACAAGGATTCGTAGTTTCAACAGAACACTTAGCTGATACAACTTTCAAACGTTACGCACTGAAACGTTATGCATACATGAGAGCAGAAACACCGCAGAAAATAATACCTGTTGACCTCTTTTTTATCATCACGATACTGGAAAAGTAAGCAATGCTTTTTCGACGTTTTTCGACACCACCTGGCGATGCTTGTTCTGCATAACGTTGAATGAATAACATATTCAAAATCATAACAGATAATAACACCAGTACACCGTGCAGTCCCATGATATAGTCCTATCCTACCCAGTGCCAAAATTTTCTGGTATTGCCCTGATGATAAAAGAAAAAAAGTTCCAACAGGGCGTTATTATCAAGTGATAACGCCCGGCCAGCCATGCGATATCAAGTGATAACGCACGGTTGGAATTTTTTCTTTTAACATCAGGGGAATACCAGAAAATTAAAACAAGTGTACTAGTGTTATAATCATTATCGCCCTTGCTTTTCTTCGGGCGATAATATATAAAACCACATGTGTTGCCTGTTGAAACTGTGCACCCTTGTGTTATCTGTTGTGAAACTTCAGTCTACAATCTAAGGTAAGGTCAAAGTCTGTCAAAGTAGTTCCTCGAGTTGTGGGTAGTAGTAGTTCCTTGAGAGCTCCAAAAACCTTTTTTGTATTATTGTTCAGCCAAAAGGTGCACCGCCAAAGTTAAATATCGGTCGAAAGTAATGTACCTCGGAAGTAAAAGTACGTGCACACATGGGCCACTTTTTGCAGTCGTATGCGAATTTCCTCCTTCGCTGCGGAGTGCTGAAACATCGCATGCAGATTTCCCCATAGTGACAAGAATTTCGCATGCAAATCTTATTGGACTGTGTGTTCAAGTGGGCCGAGGCGAAAACCGCCTGGCAACCCCCTCCCGAAAGTTTTAAAATATGTCCAGAAGCTTGTAACGCTAAATCAGGTATATGTTTTTGTGCCGGGGGAAGGTGTGAAAAGAGGAGGAATCCGGCAACAATCAGAACGGATAGAGTGGACACATTACTTCTTCAAAAGTTGGGAAAAGGCCACACGTGAGAAAAGACGAGATTTTGGGAAAATGAAAGAGCCATAAACAATGAGACAAAGGGGCAACTCTTTATCGACAAGACAGGTACAGGTACACGAAGCTAGCAATAATGTATTATCCGTCGCTACCGTACTGGGGTGGTCTATCTAACCTTTGTCCTCTATATACATGAGAAAGCAATATGCAAATGACCAATCAACGCGGAACTCATTATGGTAGAGATTTCTATCAGTATTCTCGAGTATAACAGCAAGTACTGTAAAACAGTGGTGCGATCAGACGTTGATCGAACCTTCTTTGTCCCATACTTGCACTGTTGTTTCCCCTTATTCTACTCCTTTCTACTGGTAAATGCAAACCCGTCAAACTGAGTACGCTAAACAAAAAAGTTATTTGTTTCTCGGCATGGCAAAAGTTCGAAGCAAAAATACTCTAGAAGGCACCGAACTGAGGATTTAAAAATAGCCTAGTCGCGCCAACTGAGTTTATTAATACCTGAGTTTGATTCCTGGCCCATACTTGAGTACAAAACTGTACTTTTTGCTCGAGTAGACGAAATCATGACAGCAAATAAGCGAACATGATGTCCTGGTTTTGGAAACCCGAAATAACGGGTAATTTTGACAAAGTTAAGGGGTTTTCTCAAGTTTAACATAGTTTCCTGCCTTTTCTAGGCTTCCCGCTCCTTTTTTCTTTCTTTCTTTTTTCAAGTATTCTGGTACAGTTAATGTTTCAACTGGTATTAAGTCACCTACAGGTTAGCCTCTGGGCATTGAAAACTTCGTTGTTGTTTTTTTTAAACCCATTGACTCTTCTTCTTTGATATGATATGATATGATAAGATATGATATTTATTTGTCTTAAAAGCCCAAGGGCCATAACAAATAAACAAAAATAAATGCACATAAATACAAAAACACTGACACACTACTATTTAACACTAACCCCCACCCAAACACTTTTCCCTGTGTAGACTGGCCACTCTGAGGAACCTCGCCAGGTTTCTTATACTAAGAAAAGTCCTACACCGCATAACTTTCAACAGCCACTCCCTCCCATGAATCCCTCCCTTAAAAATTTCCTTCCTTAGCCTCTGGGCATTGAAAACTTCGTTGTTGTTTTTTTTAAACCCATTGACTCTTCTTCTTTGATATGATATGATATGATAAGATATGATATTTATTTGTCTTAAAAGCCCAATTGACTCTTCTTCTTTGTCTTACGTACCATAGCTGTCGCCATGCCTGCCCATTTTACTAGCTCTATGGAACAGAACAGTCGATGACAAATCAACTCGTCCAATCCGAATGCCTTTGCTACAAACATATTTTTATGAATTTATGAAGTATTTTTATGAATTTATGAAGTATTTTTATGAATTTATGAAGTATTTTTATGAAGTCCCCATCGAGGTCCCCATGGGTTTTTTTCCACCATTCTTGCAATCGATTCATGTTGCATCATTCCTTCGATGGATAACACAGTTACGCCACCTACAATTTCCTTTTATAATATTACCATTTTATAAGTCGTAAACTGAAAGACAAAACTGCTTCCCAGCTGGGATTTGAACCCAGAGCCTTCCGCTTACGTTCCAAGTCCTTTGCATAGGCTAAAGTTCCGTCAACGTAATACCTATATAATGTTATCGTTTCTTTTACTAAAGCCTACTCTCATTAATTTCTCAAACTGCCCTGTCTTTTGGTCAGGTTCGTTATATTTTCGCTAAACTATAGCTGCCATTAGAAGGAAAGCCGCAACTTTTTCCCTGCATGCCCTCAGTTCCCTTCAAGCCCCATTCCTAAGTCTTGCCAACTCGCCTTCCCACGTTAAAATTCTAAAGACAGTAGACAAACCCAGCAACTCGTTAGTCCAGAGATGCCTTGTCTGAGGTGAACATCGTGACGGGAATTATATTTACATTCGGTTGTTTAAGAAGATGGACTGCCGCAAATGTTGAACTTTCCCAGCTCTCTAAATCAGCAAGAAATGGCATTTGGATGTCGTTATTTTCCCTTGTTTTCGTTACTCCGATGACCTTAGGGTCGTTATTCAGCTGTCGTTTCCAACACACTCTGTGGTAGTCCTGTGCAGATTCTGAGAACCTTCTACAACTCCCACATCTATCACCGGATCTTTAGAAGAATAAGCGGTCAAGCCTCTCTGATGATTTTTGTGTCCTTACTGTCAAGATACCCACTTGGGAAATCAGTGGCGGAGCAGAGTGTCTTAAAACTCAAAAACCTACAACGCCGGAATCTCCTTTCGCTACTCTCTACCCCAAGTCAGTAGCAAGAGCGATAAGTATTTCTTTCAGCCGAAGCTGAATGCGAATCATATTTGACAGTGCAAAAAGAACAAGTCAGCTGCATTTTATTAAAGCTATACTTCGCAGCACCAGCTTTAGCTCCAAGCAATTTTCACGAAGAAATTCACAAAATCAGATACATAAGCTAGAATCTTCCGCTGTTTCTCCACAGGTTCATTTTCCAGCTTGGGCGGCTTGAGCCTAAAGAGAACCCTTGCCAAGAAGGGCCGAAATATAGCCCTAATAAAACGCAGCTGACGTATCCGTTTTGCATCGTCAAATGTTAACGAGCGATAAGAATTCCTAGGAGACCAACTTTAAAACCCTCTTAATGTGACGAGGAGGGGGGAGGGTCTTTTGGGGGCTGGGGTCTACCGCATACCTACGACAAGCCGCACATCAGGCAAATCGCTACTGGCGTCGCGGCAATGATGGTGTCAAAAAAGGAAACAGGACAGTCATAATGAAGTTCCCAGTTTAAGCGTCATAGAAAAAGAAAAAATACCCATGACGAACTTTTCAGTCATAACAGTTCACATAAAACTTCCCGGTCGCCATGAAAAATAGCAACACAATTACGAGAAGCAGCACACGGTGTGGCGTGTCGGCGCTGATCGTGTCAAAAAGAGGAAAGAATGCCTATGACTGATTTTACAGACGTAGCATTTCACAGTCATCGTGATGTACCGTACCTCACTTAAGCGGAACATCAGAAATGTCACCGCTTACGCCGCCGATCCTTCGAGAAAAAAAGAATGCTTATTTAAGCCAGTACAGAAAACGATCTCACACCAGAGCGTACAAATCAAGGTGGTTGGATCAGTGCAAAAAGACACGCTGAGAAACCGGTTAACTCAACTCAGAACAAGTCAACGTCAGTCTCGGCAGGATTTAGAAACGAAAAAACCTGGCACCATCTAACGAGCGAGTAAGAACGTGAACTACCCTGCGGCGAAGAGTATGAACACGATATGGTTTATGCTCAGTGATTTCAGGCGAGTTTCCCATCTCGTTCTAGCAGAAGGTGAAATGATTGACGTGTTGATCGGTAGCCTACTCCTGTACCCAGCGTCTATTTCGAACAATATAACTCATGCATATAACGAACGAATCTTACCGTCAAAACTGTTATTTTTCTTGGGAGTAAATCTACTTTGGGTCTACTTTATTCTGTACGATTGCAACCTTTTCGGGATCCCAAAACGTTATGAAAGAATACCTATGGCTTCGTACGGTATGGCTTCGTACGGTTTGTCCGTCCTTCGGTCTGTCTGTCCTGGTACCTAACAGCTCAGGTGAAGTGGCCGAAGATCTGCAAGGGCCGATTGTCTGCAGTAGAAAGACCAAGTACCGTAAAATGCCCATTCTAGGGACAGTTTTTCATGTTTTTTTCGAATGACTTTAGCTGTGAAAGTTGCAGAAACTTCAGATTTGGCTCAAACGTGGGTCTTAGCTAGTTGAACAAGTTTGCCAAGTTTCAGATTTTTCCTGTAGTCAGTTTTTTTTATATTTTTTTTTTTAGAGGGTGTCCCTTGTTTGGAAGCGGGTTCCTATCTAGGGACGGTGACCTTTAATGCACTTTTTAACCTTGTTGGGAAGCCTAAATTGATCAAGGGACAGTGCCAAAAAAGGGACAGTAAAAAAAACGTTTTTCAGCACTTCAGCAAAAAAAAATCCTGAAGGAAAAGTTTGAGAGTTATCAGAAAGGTGAAAACATCCTTGGATTCAGCGTTTTATAAACTATCCAAAACTGTAACGAAAATTGATTTAAGTCACTTCCCTTATTTTCTGCAGAGCTTTTAAAAACTTTTCCATAGTTTTTGTCCCTTGTTTGGCAGTGTTCCTTGTTAGGGCATTTTACGGTATAGACCTTTGTCTCATGATCAACATTAATAACAGAGATTTATAAGTCACTTATAACAAGATGATCATAAGAAACTCTGCAATTTGCTTCCCGAGCAGTGGAGTTTTCACCATTATTAAATTTCACGTCATTACGTTATGGATCCATATTTTGCCATCTCTGTCACAACTGTTGATAACAAAACAATGGAGGACCTTCAGAAACTACTCCGCTTGGAAACATGAACTGGAACATGGCGAACTGGTTTTATCAAGACAAAATTTACAACTCACAATCATGAGAAATGAACCATCTTTTTGTCCCTTTAATCGTCGGCTCAAAAGCTTCTATCTCACAGAAACAGAAATGTAAGTTTTCTCATTTTCCAAGCAGACAAAACCTCGGCTTGCTGTCATAGAAAGTAGGGCAGAAACTTGGCTTTTGCAAGTTATGTCCTTGCTTGTTCCCAGGCAAAAAGCGCTTAGCACCTAGGTAAGGGAATTCTAATTCCGTGCTAGGACTATACAGGTTTTAGGAACATTCTACGACCCCTTTTCTATAACCGGCTCTTTTCAGGGACGAGTCAATCTGATGAGTTTATTGTCATTAAGAACCAAAAGAGCGTCAATAATTCCTAGGAGACCAACTAATAACCGTGATAACTGATGAAGGGGAGGACCCTTTAAGGGGTGGGGTATAGCGATGGTCCCTTACACAGGCTCATTGCCGGTAACTTACATGGACAAGAATTCCTAAGAGACAAACTAGCTAACTGAAGAAGGGGAGAAACCCTTTGAGGGGGGGTCTGGCCGACAGTCCCTACCACAAGCTCATTACCAGTCAGCGATGACAGGCTGGGAAGCGTCATAATAAAAGATGAGCATACATTTGCTGAATGTTATCAAATTTCTGACAGTGTGGTAGTCTCTTTTCCAGTGGATCGTTAGTGCTCAGAAACGAAATGGATGATAGGCTACGGCTACACCAATAGAGGTGAACTGAAAAACAAAAATGTTCCTCAAGCGGGATTTGAACGCGCAACCTTAAGCTTCATTTCTTCTTTTTCTCGACAAGGATCCAATACTGGAGTCGCAACCTTAACCGCAACCTTATTTCAGTTTTCGGGCTTCCAGATATAACCGGAAAGCTAGTTGAGCTTGCTGATAAACTCCCCCAGACAGTGAAGGCTCTCCCAGCTGATCATGGGTTTGTCCGCCTCCTTAAATAATCAAGTGTTTTTGTTGTGTATTTAGTCGTTTTTATTGTATTTTTTCTTTTTTGTTTATACTCCGCTTTTGTTCATTTAGCGGGTTAAAAAATAAATTAATTAATATATACTATCTTCAAATTTCAAGTCCGAGAGGTACAAGCCCCTCGGATTGTATTACCCCTAGTGTTTACGCCATATGGGAGATAGGTAACCCGCCCTAGGGTGTGTGGTTATACACCTGTAAAGAGACAATAAAGGACACTGAGGATGTTGGTGGATCTCGTATGAATGTCGGGTCGGGATAGGGTTAAGGGAATCACGGGTGGAAAAGAATCTTAATGAAAATTAAAGGACCTCGATTGAACATCAAGGTGCTACACTGTCAGAAGTTTCATAGCAGACAACACAAGGATGCGCTGTTTCAACAGACAATACTTGGGATGTAATCTGTTTCGATTTTGAAAACATTATGCATTTTTCAGTTTTCAGTTTCATTTGACTGTAATTAAACACAAAAAATACATCAGTAACACTCCTGTCAGGAAAGCACAAATTAAACGTTTAAAAATGTTAAGCATAACAAGCATTACAAGAAAGACCGGAAAAAACACCGACAAGGCATCGGCTGATTTTTCCGATATCATGACGACAAACAAAAAAGTCAGAAGGTGCTTTTTCGGCGGTTTTTCTTATGTTTCTGGTAATGCCTGTTATATTATGACATTTAAGGCATAACATTTTCAAAACCACAATAGATTTCATCCCAAGTGTTGTCTGTTGAAACTGCGCATCCTTGTGTTATCTGTTACGAAACTTCCAAAACATAACAACACATTTTCCAAAACATAACAAATCTTCCAAATTTCCGCACGGCTCACGGCATGCCTTCGCCACGATTATTTTTTTGTGATCTGTTGGTCATTTTTTTCAAAGAATCGGGATCTTTTTTTTTTATAGAACGGGTGACTTTTTGGGTCTGGCGTGGCCTGGGTTTGGCAACACTGGCTGATTCATAGTTTGCTAAAAAAAAATTAACTACCCCCAATACCAAACTATTCCCCCCCCCCCTCTCTTATATGCTTAATTAATGTCGGTTATCCCACAGGTAATCTAGTGGGTTAATAATAATTAATTAGTGGATTTGAGGTAAAGTTCTTTCATTCCTTTTTTTCACTGACGCAGCATCGTCATCCATTTGTTCTGACGAAAAATGTTGTTAACCGGCCAATCCTGAACTACTACTTTTTGGAGATAACGTGATATTGGATTCCATATTTGTGTTTCGTAATGTCGTTAATCAGTCAGTCTGGAATTTGTTTTTGGCAATAAAAGAATTGGTTTCATAACAAGCCTAAGATAGATCACCAGAGGAGGCAAAAAAGTAGAACAAATCAAGATGGGTCAATTTATTCTGTACAAAAAGATGTTTTAGCTGAACAAAACGATACATAACGTGGTTTTATTTTCATCTGTGTATTTTTTACAGCGAATTGGCTATTAAACAATTCATGCATCCTCAATACAAACGACTATCAAAACCAGATTGATACAAAGCTGCAAAGGACAGGCCAAAACAACCTGACGTTACTGAAATCTTACAAATAACCAAAATCCAGAGCTAATGTACATGGTTGGTTAACTGTAAAGTCCAGGGAAACCAGTTGACAGAGCACTTTGTGCAGAAACTTATTTTGTCTTACCTTGTAAAAGCACCAGGACTGATAATCCTAATCCAAGAATCCTTCCCATCTTCTTCTAATACTCCTCAGTATCCAAAGAATAACCAGTCCGATTCAACTTTCCAGAGGGAACGCTTTGCCTTCACCCACCGAATTCAAATTCACAACTGATTTACTTGCTGATGGCGTCGTTTCTTCACTGACCGATCCTCTGGCGCTGCGCGAAAGAGGAGCGATACTAGCGCCACTTAAGATTAATTGTTTGTTTGTTTTTTCGAACGTAATAAGAAAACAGTATTGTTTGATTGGTAGAAAAACGGAAAAGTGAATCTTTGAGGGCTGCCTGAGAGGGCTATTTAATTTAAAATTCAATCGTTGTGTATACTGTGTCAGTAAATTGTTTTCTACAAATTCCTATCGGCAATTATCAGAACTATGGGCGTCTAAACGTGTCTAATTATTCTGAATCCTAATTTATAGCAGAGGTCAAACGCCTGGAAAAAAGGCAGGGAATTTGGTCGTTAGCGAAATTTGTTTTTTACTCTGTTTACAGTAGCCCATAAAACCATGTCTGCAAATACTAGTAATGAGGACTATCGTAAGAAAAACAGAGCGAATTTCGTTGATGTCGTTAACAGCCGATCCAAAGCTGAAATCAAGACCAAATACTGAAGGCGCTATTGTTTCAGATATTTTATTAAACATATCAGATAATATAGTAAAGATTTATAAAACGTACCGTAAGCTGGAAGTAATGCCGTACGAGCAAAGACCGCTACCGTAGGCTACTTGTACCTGAGAAAACGTAGTGCAGTACATCTTAGTGCAAACCACAGATAACAAGACCAAAGGTTTCAATAGGTAAATACTCCTTCAGCTCCAGCTAACAGCATTGAAGTAAATCTTCAAGCCAGGCTTCACCTTGCAGATTCTTCTTCCGGGTTCCAAACAGCCGTTTTCGTCGAGACGAATCTGGTAGGCGAAGCCAGGCCAAAAACGTCTGGAAGTCCGGGGTGCTGGACACCCCAGATTCCAGATGTCTGGAAGGTCCCACTCCGATGAAAAATTTTCGAGAATTAGTCGTGGAGTTGTACGAAAAAATAGCCTGCAGTAGTAACTGTTACCACTGCATGCTACTGCTAGCAAACTGGACGCTGCTACAGCAAGATTGGATGCTATCGAATATGTAAACTAATTAAGATTGATCCAGTCGGAGGCATGTTAAATCAAACTATTCCATACTCATATCAATACATGCAACTTTTTCGTTACAACTACCATACAATTACACATTCCAATAATTTTTCATCGGGATAGCGGCAACCCATTCGAGAGATACAACATACATGCAAACGTATGAAGAAAAGGGAAAGCGATTGACAGTGCATGTAAGAGATATCTGAAGTGCGAATGGGACATCTAGGAAATGTTGAAGAATAGCAATTTGGCTGTCATCTATCATGAAAATCTGGAAGGGTTGGCTTCAATATGCGGAAGCCTCGGACATTTGGGGATCTGGAAGGTGAAGCCTGGCTTTTGACTGACTTATCCGTTTCTGTAATATTTTTTTTTTTTTTTTTAGGTTTCGATGGAGTTTATAGGTTTCGATCCCAAGGAGGAATATCCGTTGAATTTTGCATCGATATATTTAATCGATTTCTTTGATTTTATCTTTGTATTTTTCTCCGTCCTCTACATTGGGTCTTGCTGGTTTCCTATCTTTGTCCCTTAGGACCCTCAATCAGACCAGCCCACTAGGTAAAAAATCAGAGAATTAAATTCGTTCGTGAACTTCTGGTTTGACCGGATTCCGGTCGGACTGCCCATCCGAGTCGAGGACAAATCTTATTTTCTGATTCATCATGTAATTTCCTGGTATGCCAACCTTCCAACCAGTTTCATTGGATAACTTTGTCTGTCCCTAAATGCATGAACCCCCACCCTTAAATATCGAGGTACATTCCTTCTATGTATTTTTTCCTACTTGCTCTCTTCAACAAAAATAAATCGTATAAGGGGAGACCTCGGTATCTCGGACTCTCGGTACTAAAGGGAGGGGCAGTCCGAGGGGTTGCCTACTCTCGATTTGAGGGTACAGCAAGTGCCCGCCGCGGTGCCTGGTCGATGCCGGTCCCGGCCGACACCAGCTGTCACCGGTTGCCACATGTTAGAACATTTAAATTAGCATGTTTAGAAGCTGGAATCGCCTAATTATGGCCGGCACCGCGTGGTATCAGATACCGTGGTATCAGATACCGTGGTATCTGCAAAACGCAACTAATAACCGTCTTTTTCTGTCATTTTGACTGTCTTTTGGAGCAGTCTCAGGGTCTTGTCGAGGGGTTGTTCACTCCATGGCACCTGCTGTACACCCTTTCCCGGTACCGCCCAAAACCAGTGGTGCCGGCCGTAAAGTAGGCGATTCCCGCTTTCAAACATGATGATTTTTAATTTCCCTCCACGTAGCAACCAGTTCAGAGATCGGGCACTTGCTGTACACTAGAAGCCCCTCGGGTTTTATCTACTTAGAAGGTTGGAACTGACTCTGCAAGTATTCATAGTGAGGGGATACTCACTCTCCGGCATCCGGTATACATTCATTCCCGGCACAGACTCCCGATGTACACGGGTCTGGGGAGTGGGTATCCCCTCGAACCATGGTCGCCTCAGATTTGCAAGTGGGATGACTGACCCTGCTTAAAGTGATTCCACAGTCCCCGAATTTTCGGGGATTTCCCCGAAATTCCGGAAAACCCCCATAACAAAATGGTGTTCCCCGAATATCTTTCTTCACCCCTAAAATTTACCGACAACAGCGTTAGTTGAATGGCTCTGTTGCCAATACGTGTTACTGGCTTTCCCATCCCAAATACTGCCTTTTTGTTCAAAGGAAACTGAAATCCGTCAACCTTTGCGGTAAAGTAGAACATCCTCGATTTTTACTTTTTTTTCGTCTTCTTCTGCACAAAAACGCGACGTTGCTCATACTGCGTCACCTCTTTTTCGTCTCCCCGAAAACGACCCGAATTTCTAAGGCTTGTTCCCGAATTTGAAAAAAAAATAAAGTGGAAGTATTGTCTGCTTCGAGCGTGTGCGGAGCGCACCGACGTTGGACTAGGGTACTCTAGCGGTAGACGACGGTGTTCTACGAATTAGGTGAAGAGAAACAAGAATTATGTATTGGGTTTAAAGGCTCTGCACTGAACACATCCTGCCAATCATTCCAGGTGCCCCAAAATGGTGGATCATGGTGGACTCTTTTTCCTGGGAACTCGGGCTTGCTCTTCCTGTGAAAGGGCCAGGGGCGTCACTATGGGGGGGGGGAGACGACCCCCCCCCGAATGTTGTCGGCACGATTTTTCGTAAAAACAGTCGATTTTTTTCTTGGAAACGGTCGATTTTTCTTCAAAACAGTCGATTAAAATTCGATTTTTTCTTAAAAACAGTCGTTTTTTCTTAAAATCATTCGATTTTTCATCAAAACAGTCGATTTTTCTTAAAAAAACAGTAGTTTTTTCCTGCAAAAACAGTGTTGAAAAAATAACCAGCCAGTCGGTAAATACCTTGCCCCCCCCCCCCAAGCATTTTGGTTAGTAACGCCTCTGTCAAGGACAACTGAATTTTGTGTTTGCTTATGGTGTGTTTACAAAAACCGACCGTATTTCTCAAAACCGAGCGGAAAAACGGTCGTTTTTGTTGCTAGAGAATTTTCCTAGCGTAAAAACGAGCGTTAAATACGCTCGGATTTGAAATCCGCTCGGTTTTGCGCAGTGTGTAAATCCACCATTATCCACTAGAACTCGGGTTATATTATGATTACCAGTTCCTTTTTGCTGATACCATGATATCTGAGGTATGGGACTTTCGACTCTATCGGCGTTTGGCAACTACTGAGCCTTGTAAATTGTTAAAACCGTTAATTCGGCTCTTTCTTATTTGTTTAAAGGAACAGTAAACTTGACTCAAACTTGGCTCAGGGAGCTAGCTGACATATCAAGAATGTACCCTGAGTCGATATTGAGATTTAGAAAAATTCTTGTTACGACCATTGCAGTTTCCGAGCAATTTCCGAGAGTTCGACTTTTGAGTTAGTAGAAAAAAAAAGAAAAAAAAGCAAAAGGTTTGTGTGCCGGGAGTAGGACTCGAACCCACGATCTTTGCCTTGAAACAAACTAATAAAATGTATGTCATCAGGGTTGCCACCGGTAGTACAATTGTGCTCACAATAGAACTTTCTTTTTACTTTGGGAGCAGATTTTAAGAAAAAAGTAGTTGTCAGGTTCTATTTCCAAGGTGACTATGACCCAGCAACACGTTCTGAGTACTTTTCTTGTTTGGTATTACTTTTTTCCTTTTGCATAGTGAATTTATTTTAGTAAAGTGGCAACCCTGTATGTTGATAACACAGACAATCGCGAACTTTTACAGTGCATGCAGGGGCGGATCCAGGGGGGGGGGCGAGGGGGGCGATCGCCCCCCCTAGACGGACTAAAAAGTCTTGTTATAATGCTGTTTTAGAGCAAGCGCAGATGAATTTGCAGATACGTGGAACTGCTTTGTCGTTAAAACGTGGAATTGGTGGTACAGAGCAGAGAATTTGTGCTCGCAAAGTGATGGGGGGAGCTTGTAAAAACGTCAATTTTTGTTCGGCCTGCCGGCCGAAAAAAAGGGTTGAGACAACAATTTTGTCAAAGCATTCGCCCCCCCCTAGAGTCGAGCGCTGGATCCGCCCCTGAGTGCATGAGTGCGTAACTACAGAGCATAAGGGGCAAGGCCCCTGTATGTTGATAACACAGACAATCGCGAACTTTTACAGTGCATGAGTGCGTAACTACAGTGCATAAGGGGCAAGGCCCTGCCAGCTAGCTCTGGGAACAATAAGGAGGGGTTTCTAGATAACAAAGATGGGGAGTCCTGTCGACAATAAGACCCTGTACATTTATCTAAGCCCCCCAGGCCGGTTTGATGGCCGAAAGTTGCCTAGTCAAGTTTACTGTTCCTTTAAACGTAGTTAAGAGCTGTGGCTGGTTATGCTTAAAGTTTGAACACAAAAACTTAGTCTCGCGGTAATGACGCATCGTACCTCCAAAGGTAGGTAAGTTTGAAGCCTTCAAGCTCTCGTTTTTGATGAAACTTTTCAGCAAAAATGTTGTTATGTAGTCAAGAAATAGTCAGAAAACTTTCCCGACCATTTACTGGATCCGAATACTCAACAAACCAACGATAGTTCAGTCTCAAAGCTAAACTATGACTACGCATCCGCCATCTATCGAGTCTTATCGTCAGTGGCCACTGAGGTGCTAGATAGATGGCAAGGGCTTGCTCTTCAATGGCTTCGTTGTTTCATATATGGCGAAAGCGCGTTCTCTTGAAGGAAGATGAAAGAGAACGGTCTGCGTTTTATCGCATGTATAGTTTCGGTGTAATTTGACGTACTGGAGAAATAAACCGCGGCACGAAGCAAAACTTCTGGACGAAAGAAGAAAACACGAGCGAAACTACACCTAAATAAGAAAACACGAGCGAAACTACACCTAAATAAGAAAACACGAGCGAAACTACACCTAAATAAGAAAACACCAGCGAAACTACACCGAAACTGCATCGAATAAAACACGTCTTTAGAATAATTGCCTCCATACATTCGTGGGCTCTCAAGACAATTATAGCTTAGGGCCGGTGACAGGATTCTAACACTGCGAACACACTAAAAGAGTTTCCCAGCCGAATGTTCTTCACTTTCATCGCAAAGTTAAACAAATCTAAACTTTCCCATATGACGATGGTGCCGTAAATCCGGGCAGGATTTCCAGGCCGGGAGCGCCCGATCCTGATCGTGTGTTCGCACGACAAGACGAGATACTAGTTGTCGCTTTTCATTGTTTTAAATACACCCGGTGCACGGTCGATGTACACTGAGTCACTGAGTTTCCGGTCAGTCTTCGGCCGGAATTTGGGTTGCTTTTTCAGATGATCCTTAAAAGGGGTGGAGGCAAGGTCCTCCTAAAGTCCAAAAAAATCAATACGGAAACTTGTTCGTGCCTTTTTCCACCTTAATGTTTAAAGCGGAGTCATACTGTTTGTTATTTACATGTAAAAAATTCAGTTCAATTATGGTTTCGAAATATACCGATCTCTATCTCACCCTGTAGTAGGCCTACGCAGATCCTGGGAGCATCTTACAACCGTAAAATGTTAAAAGATTTAACAAAAATTTAATTTTTATCTACCACCGGCTCTTTTGAGGAATGAGCGGCAGGGGCGCCGCTATGGGGGGGGAGGGGGGGGGCTCCCCCCCCCCCAAAGGTCTTGAGAAAGTACTTTCGTCGGGCGAAGCCCGGCGAAAGTTCACTTGTTTGTCGGCGCGGAGCGCCGGCAAACCCAGGAGAAATAAAATATTGCATGCTTTGTCGGGCTTTAGGTCGACTCGTCGGCACATCGGGTTCATTTCATACGCAAGAAGTCACATTCTGCACACATTCGTCGTGCACAACACAGAAGAAATCAAATTCTGTATCCTTTTGTCGGGCCTCGATATTCTCGTCGGCACATCGGGTTCTTTTTATACATAAAAAATACAGAAGAAATTCAGTTTTATATTCTTTCGTCGGACGTCGGTAGACTCTTCGGCATATTGGGTTCTTTTTATACACAAGAAATCGAATTCGGCAAATATCTGTCGGGCAAAACACAGAAGAAATTGACTTCTGAATGCTTTTGTCGGGCGTCGGTCGACTCGTCAGTTCTGTTTTTCTGTGATATCAGCAAACATTTGTCGGGCGCACCCGGGAAGTTCAAGTATCGTCGGCATATCGTGTTCTTTTTATACGCAAGAAATCAAATTCTGTAAACGTTTATCAGGCGCATCCCGAAAGGTTAAGTTTTGTCGGCTCATCGGCTGAAGTCCTTTACAGTCTTGTCGAGCAAAACAAAGACGAATTCGAATTCTGATGCTTTAGTCGGGCGTCGGTATTCTTGTCGGCACATCGGGATATTTTTATTCGCAAGAAATCAAATTCTTCAAACATTTGTCGGGCGCACCGGAAAGTTTAATCTGGATCAGAATCTCATTACACGTAAGAAATCAAATCCGTAAACTTTTGTCCAATCCCGAAAGTTTATGTCTCGTCTGCAAATCGCGATTTTCTACACACAAGAATCAAATTTGTGCCTACTTTCTTCTGAATGGCCATACTGTTTTGGCGGAAAGATTTGTGATTTCACAAGTAGCCCTACTTTTATTTGAGATCGTTCATAAGCGTTTCCACAAAAGTTCGCCTGCGGTGCATTTCGTAGTACTCTCTGTTTGGAAGAATGGTGTTTCCTTTAGTTGGCGTTTTAGGATTGAAATGCATGGGGGTTGGACACATTAAAAGCTAGAACTTGTAAAAGTATAGGTATAGAATAGCCTAAAATTTTCCAGAAAAAAGACAGATTAAAAAAAATTCGCCTGCGGCGCTTGATTTAACTTGTTCTGGGTTTGGTCTTTTTAGCGAAAGGTGAAAAGAAAAGCCGAATATGCGAATTTAAACATACGAATTTAGATTAAAAATAATCTCAGCTAATGCATTACAGTTAGTTTTACACAAAATTTCGCGTGTGGCGATTAGTTTAACTTGTTCTGGGTACAGTCGTTGGAAGCTTCAGTTTTTAGCGAAGCTGCAATGAAATCCCGAATATGAGAATTTAAATTTAAGAATTAACATTCGAGGACTAATCTCAGCTGATGCATCACAGTTAATTTTACACGGTACAATTTTGTGCTGGCGGGAAATGTACGCCGTTGCCGCGAAGCGGCAACGGCGTTTTTTGTCGGCACATTTTTGAGTCCGTCGGCACAAACTGGACGTCCCCCCCCCAAAGGTAAAAGGCTAGTGGCGCCCCTGATGAGCGGTCAAACCACTCGAAGATTTTATTGTCATTACTGCCAAGGACTCAACTTAGGACCTCGTGACAGCAGTGTGGAGCACAATATTTCGAGAACTCTGATGATTTTACCTTCATTATTGTCGTGAATCTACTGGGGAGCTAAGGAGATAGTAGAGGAGCACAGTGTTACCGTAAATCACGCTTCCAGCGAGATAAGAGGCGTATTCTCACCGTTCCTCGAGGACTCCTTTTGAGGAGTCCCTGCGTTTGTGTTTGTCCCATGGACTCGCTCCCCGTATTCTCGCGAGTCACCACGAACGGGGAATGCTCCGATTATCCTCACCATCATCACAAAGGACTCCCTTTCAGATTCAGAGGGGAATCAATTTTTGCTGGTGTTGGTGCAAGGTAAAATTTATTAAAAACAACAAGAATAAAGAAAACCAAAAATAAAGTGGATCCACAATAATTTCGTCAACTGCATATTTTTTTTGAACAAAATCCATTTTTGAAGCATTCCCCGTGTTCTCGCAGTTTTCCGTACGCGGAGTCCGCGTGGAGTGACTCCCCCTATTCTCGCCGTTCCCCTTGATTCCCCGAGAAGTCCTCGGGGAACGGCGAGAATACGCCTAAGGTGGGGTGATCCTCCTGTAGAGTCTCTCGCTGGTTAGTAGCTTGATTGGTAGACTGTTGTTGTTACATCGGCTCACTGGCACTCCACTGTAGCCGACATGCAGCATTTTTCCAGTATTCATCCACGCCTTTTGACGCCATCCAGGTTAGCAGCGTTGATTTTTTTTTCCTAAAAACTGTTCCAGAGTTGTAGGCTCCGTACACAGATAAAACCGTGCCGCTGGCGATAATATATCAAAGATGGATTCAGCATGTCTCTTTATCTCTAAATCGACTTAGGACAGTCATAAAAATCCTCAATGGCACAGTGCTCGAACGGTAGGGCATGCCCCAGGGTACGAGCGTTGGGGGCAACGTTGGGGCAACCAAAAGGATAGGCAACTTGCTGGAGAAACCCGCTCGCGATAATATATCAAATTGATTCAGCATGTATCTTTATCTCAGAATCGACTTAGGCCAGTCATCGTATCCTCAATGGCACAGTGCTCCAACGGTAGGGCATGCCCCTAGGTACGAGCGTTGGGGCAACCCAAAGGATAGGCTGCTGGGGAAGCCCGCTCGCGATAATATATCCAAGATGGATTCAGCATGCCTTTTTATCTCTAAATCGACTTAAGAGTTAGGCCAGTCATAGGCTAATTTGTTTTTAACGGTCAGTTGTTTGTCTGTCTACTATCACTGTACGTGTGTGTGAGTTCGACTGACATGTTGTTCTCTCTTTTTATATACTACTCTTCAGTTTTGAAGGATTTAAATAAATAATAACAATAATTATAATAATACAAACCCTCAATGACACAGTGCTCCAACGGTAGGGCATGACCCAAGGTACGAGCCCCGAGCCTCTCGCGTTGGGACAACCCAAAGGGTACCCAGACCTGGTGTGGGTAATGCTTTCAAACCTACTTACATACGTACTATGGTGGAAACAATTTTATTTAACGTCCGGGAGATTTTTACGGTCACGTGCGGCATTCCTCTTTCTTTTCTTCTGTAAATATTTGTCGATTCCTCCGCGTTCTTTCAGCGTTTCATACTTCTTGGCAAGGTCCAACAAACGCTGATCAGCTGAAAAGATAAAAACAGTGAATTAGTGGTTGCGTTCAGAACTTAACGATTGTTAACAAATTGTTAACAACTGTTAACTTTTTGCGTTCCAGGTTTCTTATTTAGAAATTTAAGCTCCGCCCACCTATGATTTCCGTTCCATACCTTAGCGATTGTTAAAGTTTAACTGAAAGCCAACTTATTTGTGTTTCATTTAGTTGAATATATACACTGAATTGGATTTGGATTCTGTAAAGGGATTTTTTTGTTTTCCACTATCTGCTCTAGTTATGACGTTCAGAATATCTGCGGCCGTCCCCACATTGAAAATTCTACTATGACGCGGGAAATTTTTATCTTAACACACACAAGGCTTTTCAGTGGGCAGTGGCGATATTGGTGAAGATTGCTTAGTGCCTGAACAAAAAAAAAGTAATAAATATTTATTGTAAGGCATACAACAAATTAGAGGTACCACAAATCACACGAAAATTCCACTATTTGAAAATCGATTATTCCTGAATAGCGGAACAACCAAGTAACGCATTTTCAGCGGGTCTTCAAGCCAATTTAAGTGAATAAGTGATGGGTAACTAGATTGTCCTATCCCAGTCCTTTTCGGTTAAACTTTAACTATTTTGTACGGTGGTTGGTGAGCATCGTCGGAAACGTTAACAGTTGTAGAATTGGGAAAAGTTAACGATCGTTAAAGCTGCAGTTGGCTCCACCCCGAAATAAAGTTGACAATTGCTAACAATTGTTAAGTTTCTGAGACACAACCAGTATGTACGCTTGCCTTGCGCCACAATTCCTCGGCGAGTTTAATAAATCAATTACTCTTCCTTTTTTAAAACGCAAGTCACAGTTACTGGTTCTCCAAAAGATTACAAAACGAACTGGTGATGACGCTTGTGACTGAGAAGGGTAAATAATGAAATAGCATCAGTTTTCCGCTTTAATTTAAGTAAATATAGATATCTGTATGCAAACAATTTTAACAAGACCAAAGGTTTCGATGGGACCCCAAACATTTAATATTTAGGCTATGGACTTTTTGATACAGACAATCGGGTCTTGCAGATAAGATATCCGGTCTTCACCAGACACCTTAAACATTTTTACTATTTATCACTAATCAAGGCCTGGCAGAGCAGCTTCGCAACCGATTCCGGTAATACAACCGGTCACATGCTCTCATGCTCGGTATCAGCGTAGCTTCGTGCCCTCATTCGTGAGCCGGCTCAATTCCGAAGCAGTTTGATCAACTATTAGTACATTAATATATGTCTAAAATTTTCTTTTGTTCTTTAAATTTTAATTAACTTATATTGCGGGCTGAGCTTTTTTGTTGTTGTTGTTGTATTTATGCGTTTTATGTTGGACGTCAGTTTATCTTGATACAGCAATTTTTATTCGTTTTATGTTGGACGTCAGCCACAGTTATTTTTGTTGCAAAAAAACGAATATTGCCGTGAATGGTTTTGAAAATAAATCAAATTGATTGGATTGATTGATTGATCAATCGCTTGAAAATAAACATAAACGATACCGCAATGGTGTTTTATTGACAAACTAAGACCAAATGGCTAATCATCTGAGAAAAGTAAGTTCGGATATGACGAATTCAGCATGTACGTTTACCCCTATATCTCATATCTACTTTGACAAAATCCCTTGTTTTAGCTGTATTAATTAAGGGCGAACTTCTTTTCCATCAGGAAAATAAAGTTCACACTGTCAGAAGTTTCATAACAGATTGCGCATAACACTTTCAAGAATAACACCTTTTCACTTAGAAATAAAGTGTTATGACCAATCAAGTTTACACTATTTCGTGCCTAGATCTCCAACAGCACCTTCAATTGGTAAAAATACTACACTGTGTTACATAACGACAACAGAAGGATGCCCGGTTTCAACAGATAACACTTTGGGATGTTATCTGTTATATTTCTTTCGTTCCCGTTAGTATTTTTACCAATTGAAGGTATTGTTGGAGATCTAGGCACGAAACAGTGTAAACTTAATTAGTCATAACACTTTATTTTTAAGTGAAAAGGTGTTATTCTTGAAAGTGTTATGCACTATCTGTTATGAAACTTCTGACAGTGCAGTGGATTCAATATGCATTTTATGCCGACCCTTTAACTGAAGCCTGCCAGCTCTAAAACTTCGCAAAATATATACAGACCAAAACAGCTGGTGACACCGAGAGTCAAGCAAAGAACCTCTCGATCTGCAGTCGGACGTTCAAACGGTTCAGTTAACCTTCTCTGTGTTACTTTCTGACTTACCGACTTTGCGAAAAAAAATTTCAGTAGTCGGCAAAAATATGACTTTTCGAGTCTACAAAATTTCTGGGTTCGGGCAAATCGGTGGAATCACTTGTCTGACAAGAAAATCAAGTTCAAAAATCGATTCATCACGCGTTCTTACGCAAGGTGTGAACCTCTAATCGACTTAAAAATGAACTTTATTTTTACAAAATTTCCGGCTTTGGCAAGATTCCGGGCGAACCACTTGTACTGTCCTACAAGAGACTAAAGGTCACAAACGAATTCAGCATGTCTCCTTACCATTACATCGAACCTCTAATCAACTTCAGATAAAACTTTCACTTTTAACAAATTTTTCGGTTCTGGCCGGATTTCGGGCGAACTGTTTTTCCGTCACGAAATTATTTGTCATATACAGATTCAGCCCGTTTCCTTACCCCTATATCGAACCTCCAATCAACTTCAGATAAAACTCTCATATTTAACAAATTGTTTGTGTTCTGGCCGGATTCCGGGCGAACTGTTTTTCCGGCGAGAAAATGTTTTTCGTACACAGATTCAGCCCGTCCTACATCGAACCTCACCTTCAAATAAAATTGCGGATATCTTGTAGTATTTTCTACATATTCAGGCTAGCGAGTATTTTTATATTGGGAACATACTCAAATTCGGCGTCCTCACTGCGATAGTTACTTTACGAATAAATTATACTCTACTTTACTGTATAAAGATTCTCACTGAGACCAGGGACCCATAAATTTCCTTACAGGGGGCCTGTCATTTCCTATGCTTCTATATTGATATGATGATCGAACCATCCAGTTTCCAAAAATCCCCGATCGGCATTCTTGTTTGCCTCATTGGACGTGCGCGCCAAAGAGACTCCTCCCTCATGGCACCAGCAGCCAATCCCAAATTTTGTCTATCTGGTCTTGAACGTGGACCGTGGGTATTTCTCGAACTACGTTCCGTGCGCTCAAGATAGCATCAGAAATCTCTTATTGACAGGTAAAGGAAATTTATGGGTCCCTGCTGAGACGAATATATTTTTCTGCAGAGCGGAAGGACGAGAGCTCAAATGGAGAGTACAGCAGAGGTACGCTTCCCTGAACATTCGTTAAAGCACACCTCGCACTATTTATTGTTTAAGTTCCAATATTCAAAAGTATTTGATTATCTCTGCTTTTAACAAATTATCCAAAGATTTGGCTGTTTTAAGCCTTTTCCCAGGTCCATTGACTCCAGCTAAGGTCAGATAATCGGAATTGCGACAGTTGCATGATGCGCGAACACTCGTCGGGAATTCGCACGGAAAATCGTGAATCGAGGCAAGTGCAAAGATTAGTGAGGTATCTTTAGCGACTTATAATGTAACATACAACATTTGGGTCTCCAGGATTAAGGATCAGTGAATGCAGTTACAGAAGTAGTTTACACTGGCATTATAGACAGGACGGGTCCCTTAACTTTGAACAGTGCCACATTCATCAACCTGCTGCGAAAAAAGTCAAATACCGGTCAGCCCAAGTAGCTAAATTAGCTTCACTTTATTATATATTATCGCCCTTCCTGAGGGCCAAATTTTCCGCTATCGCCCGAAGAAAAGCAAGGGCGATAATGATTATAACACTATAGTCATTTTACACGTATAGTCATTTTACTTCCAAAATTAAGCATGCTAATCATAATTTATCAGACCCGTTTTAACTTTTTTCATTTTTCAGCATGTTTATTTTGCACGATTTTAAAAATTATATAGGTCTTGTATTAAAATAATTAGTGATAAATATTCAGTTTGTAAATAGGGTTCAAGTTTAATAAGGGTTGTAAGTTCAAGTTCAGGTCAGTGTAAATATTAAGTAGTTTCGGGAATTTGATAAATATGTAAAAATGTAAATAAGTGTCCGTGCTTTAGTGTAACATGTGATTTTGAATTCAGTTAGTATCCAGATGATGTAGCGAGTAGTGAAAATAAAATAGTGTTAGTCTGTCCATCTTTATATGACAGAAATGGCGAGGCTGCCAGGAGATGAACTGTAAATAGTGTACATATAGTGAGAGAATGGCGGAAAGGACAGTGAATATAAGTGTGCCTCCTTTGTTTTTAGTAGCAGAAAGTTTTCCTGAGTTCAGTGGACAATCAGATAACCTTCTAAAATGGATACGAGAGACAGAAGAAAGAGTGAAAATGCTGGGAAGCTATTACAAGGAGAAGGACATAGTGGAAATAGTGAAATTCAGGCTGAAAGGAGAGGCAAAGGACTTGGTTAGTGATATTGAATGTGAAAATTTTACTGAACTGAAAAAGCTGGTGCGAAGCAAATTCTACCGGCCTACTTCATCGCCAATAGCCAGGATGATGGCTATGCAGCAAGGCTCACTGACCGTAACATCTTATGTCAGGAAGCTGAAAGACATTTGTGAAGAGTATCAGGAGGGAACGGACGAAGAAAGGAAGGCTACGGACAGCATTGTCCTGGAGGCGCTGCTCAGTGGGCTCAACCCGGCCCCAAAACGCGAAGTCTACAGACAGGGAGTTGAGAAGAATCTCCAACAAGCCATTGCAGCCGCATGCAGAGCTGAAGAAGTCGAGAGGATTTGCGGAATACAGGAAACCAACGGGATTCTGAAACCAATTGGTAAGCCTTCAGTATCTTTCGAAGATTCGTCCCCTCAGACATCTGATGTCCGTTTCCGTAAATACCGGTCCAAGTCTAGAAGTCCGTCTGTTTCTTCAAGAAACAGCTCAGTTTCCTCTCGGTCTTCCGAATCTTTACAATCTCCCTGTAGATATGGTCCTCGGAACGATTTCCGTTCCAAGAATGACTCTTTTTCTGCTCGACAAGGTCGGCGTCAATCTTACCGCCCTTCATCTCGGCAGTCTTCAAGGGATGGACCTCGGAGTTTTCAGCGAAGCAATAGCCGCCGTCCAACTAGCCGGTTTCCAGGTAGTTGCTGGACCTGTGGCCGTCGAGGCCATTTAGCTAGAAACTGTTTTTCTGGCTCGCGGCTCGCATAAAAGGGGATATGCGGGTCGGCGTGTTGTAAATACTGTACATATCAGTTCTTCGTTGCCAAAGTGTTCTATTATTGTTGGTCCGTCGTTTACGTTTGCTATGATTGATACCGGAAGTGAAGTTTCTTTGATGCGTCATGATATTTTCCAAAGCATTCCTTCCGTCGACGTTGCCAATTTTTCTCGAAATGTTGATTTCCAACTTCAGTCTTTTTCCGGTCATCCGATTTTGCCTATCGGACAGGCCGATGTTGAAGTTGAGCTTAGTGGACAACGATTTCGTCACAAGTTCCTGATCATGCCTACGACATCTATGCGTTATCCTTCCCTGATTGGTTCAGATATTATTCGTCAGATGAAAATTGATATTTTTCTTTCGTCTGAATTCCTCATGGTAAACGGTGTTCAGCACCCGATTTTCTTTGAAAGCTTTGCCAGAGTTTATTCTCTTGTCACTCTCAAGCCCAGAAGCAGGCCACTTTCCGGAGGAGGACCATTTCGAGTCCTTCCACGAGCCACCAGAGACAGAAAGTTACCTGCAGCAACGGCAGTCAGATGAGCATCACCACCCACAGCCAGATCAACATCATCAGATGCAGTCAGAAGAACAACAGCAGACGCAGCCACACTCATCCATAGCCACAGAAGAACGAGATGCAGACGACCAACCCATACGAAAATCTTCAAGGACAAGAAAGCAAACGGAATTTTTCGGGAATCCAATTTTCTAGAGTGTATTTTGTTACACTAAGCACGATAATAATTCCATTCTCAGTTATGATTTAAAGTTAATTTCCATTTCGTAATTTCATTTCATTTTTCTTCTTTTTATTTATGACATCTCGTTATCCCCTGCGAGATTAGTCATAATTGTATATTTTGCATTTTCTCGCATTTGTATTTTTGTAATATTTTCGCGCGAGGTCGCGCTATTTTCTTTTAGAAGGGGGCTATCTTGTATTAAAATAATTAGTGATAAATATTCAGTTTGTAAATAGGGTTCAAGTTTAATAAGGGTTGTAAGTTCAAGTTCAGGTCAGTGTAAATATTAAGTAGTTTCGGGAATTTGATAAATATGTAAAAATGTAAATAAGTGTCCGTGCTTTAGTGTAACATGTGATTTTGAATTCAGTTAGTATCCAGATGATGTAGCGAGTAGTGAAAATAAAATAGTGTTAGTCTGTCCATCTTTATATGACAGAAATCTGTCCATCTTTATATGACAATAGGTCACGTTCAATTTATTGTATAGGCTATAGTGTTTTCATTATTTTGTTAGTTATTTGTCTATTGGTATGTCACAAAGTTGTTCGTTTGATTTGGATTATTTATGTATTTATTTTACTCGTCAGCTATGGCGGAAATAAAATAATTGAATTGAATTGAACTAGTACACTTGTTTTAATTTTCTGGTATTCCCCTGATGTTAAAAGAAAAAAGTTCCAACCGTGCCATATCACTTGTTATCGCATGGCTGGCTGTGCGATAACAATTGCTATCGCACGGTTGGAACTTTTTTCTTTTAACATCAGGGAAATACCAGAAAATTTTGGCACTGGGTAGGATAGGACTGGTATCATGGGACTACACAGTGTACTGATGTTACACCCGGTTATCAAAAGGTCACATCTCCAATTCTGGGGCAAACTGAGTTACCCCCGTGGCTAGGTTCTCCGGTCAAAATTTGAATTATTTATCTTCTATTAATGGTATTTTATTATATTATAGACCATATTTATGATAAGAAGTTGGTAAAAATGTCGAAAACTGTATATACGTATAGACTCTGTATAGACTGTATTGCTGTGACGTTATGTTTTGACGTAAAAACAACCCATCGGCTCGTCTGAACTGAATTGAAAACTACGCATCTCCGTGTTTTTGTCAACAATATACGACGATCTAAGAGCCACCGAGAGTCTCTGATCGAAAATATTTAACATGTGAGAGATAGCATTTTCCCTATTTTCCGATCTAAATTTGCGTCTCACGCAAAACTAACACATGTGGAGATACGACCTTTTGTATCGTAAAACTCTTGATGACTAAATCTTTGTGCAGATGACGAATCGCCGAGTGCCTAGCGAAGAGCCAGAAACGTCCCCACATCAAACATTGTTGACTGGTTTACATAGGATTTGAATCAATTCTGAGGGTTCTGGCCAGTAACAGTATTTCCCTAGCAACATGACGTAAAACCAATCGTTTTAAGACATGGCAGACCACCTTCTTTATTTTTCTTGGTTTCCCCATCCAAGGCGCGTTCAATTTTCAAATATTTTGCGATCAGTAGCCGCGTGGGAGAGAGGGAAGCTGGATAGAGTTGACAAGCGCTAACAATCGCCAATTTTTCGGGGAAAGTAATGGTATCTTTGAAAATCGATGTTTCTGAACCATTTGATCTTGAAAAGATCATTCCTAGTAAGAGCTGTGCTTTAACTTACATTTTTTGACAAAGAACGGTGTCTTTCCCTCTGACACATCCTCTGAACGCTTTTGCTTATCTTCCCACATTCTTGCCTCTTCTTCTTTGTGCTTCTTGACCTCGGACAGCTGATTACCAAGTCTTTGGATCAAGTATTTTATCTTCGTTTTCTGCTTTTCGTCCGTCTCTTCTCTGAGTTGTTTCTTCAGCTGCGACAATTCTTCAGCTTTCATCGGGTTGATAAACTCGTAATTTTTCCGGAAATGCTAAACAGAAGCGACTGGTTACTGGAATTACCTCCACAAGTGATTCATTCCAACTGTTTCTTGTGCAAATGCTAAACAGAGGCAACTGGTTACTGGAATTACCTCCAAAAGTGATTCTTTCCAACTGCTTCTTGTGCAAATGCTAAACAGAAGCAACTGGTTACTCGAATTACCTCCAAAAGTGATTCATTCCAACTGCTTCTTGTGCAAATGCTAAGCAGAAGCAACTGGTTACTGGAATTATCTCCAAAGGCGATTTATTCTAACTGCTTCTTATATTCTAATCCTTTCCACGATCACAAGAGTGATCACACTGCTAAGCTCCCCATCGACAATGCTCCCCACAGATCCACTTAAAAGCGAACGAGAATCTGCTACGTAATATAACCAGTTAAACCGTGTTTACTTTCGTGTCAACGCAATATTCCGGTGATCTTATCGCACTGGACATCGCACTCGCACATGACAGCATCCAGTACAATTTTCGAAATTTTTCGAATTTTCAATTTTTATCGTTCGTTTTGACCATTTGTAACCTACGGTCAACTGCTCTTATTTGAAAACGGTGATATCCGTCAGAGCTTCTTCTGCTTTAATAGTTTCTTTAGTTAGTTTCTGCTTTAGTAGTTTCTTCAGTAGTATTTCCCTCCATTCTCGTTCTCGAGATTCTTCACTTTATAAGTATATCCCGTTTCCTCTATTAGCCATACACTTATTATCACGCTTGCCACGTTTGTTCTCATTACCTAACGTATCTGGCGCCCGATCACTGTTTCTTAGGAGCTTATTCGTCCGAAGACCGATTATTCAAATTTTGCAAAGATTTTGCTAAAAAAACAGCCGAAGCCGTGTGTAATTTCCTATAAGCATAACTTAGCTGTAACGTGGTCATCTATCTCAGAACATCTGAGCAGAAACCCTATGTACTGCGAGGTGTCCTTTAAAGTTTAATAGAATAGGTCTGAAGTACGACAGTCTAGTTACTCATCATTTATTCACTTAAATAGGCTTGAAAATCCGATGAAAATGCTTTCATCGTAGCTCCGCTATTTACGAGCGTGTTCCACCCTACTTACCGTAGTTACTACGCTAGGCTGGAACGCTTTTTTAATTTTTCGGTCAAACACCAGGCCGCGGGCTGATCGGACCAATCACGTTGTAGAGTTGCGTAGTTACTACGCTTACTACGCTCCCGAGCGTGGTAAGCAAATAGTTACTAGTAGTTACTATTTTGAGAAGGTTGGAACGGTCAGCGTAGTAACTTTTCGTGAGGCTGGAACGGAAATAGTAACTAATAGTTACTATTGGTAGAGGGGTGGAACACGCTCTATATAGCCGATTTTCATCGAATGAACTTTTTCTTCGGACTTGTGGTACCTCTATGTACTTGTACCTTTACACTTGAAATATTTAGCAAATACAACGGTAAACGATTGTCGAAAAATAAATCTTTTGGGATCACACGGAACAGCGGGCTTTGGCCTTTTCCGCCTATTCGGTGAACTTAAACCACGACATTGGCTCACGAATTACGTTCCTCAAGTCTTTGTTATCCGAGGTATACTTGATCCCATCTAGGAAATTCTTTAAACGCCTGTTTTTCAGTTGCCATACATTTATAAGATGACTTTACCTTTCTGTCAAACTCTCCACATCTCATATCAAATCTTGGGTCTATTCTTTCGACTTTGTGAGCTTTTTCTTTCTTCCATTTACTCGGTGGGATCTTAGACGATACTTCTCGAGGTCGGTTTTTATTGGCACGGTGAGCAATTTCAGCACCTAAAGGAAAAATGGAATCTTCAAACAGGATGAATATCAACAACTTTTAAGTTTGGTGTTGGTAAACGGATTATGAATGTTCTATTCGACGATATTTTTTTTATGGCAAGTTCAGATTTTCAGCTACGGTCTGAAGGGGACATATTGCCGAAACACCAAAGGATTCCTTGAGTTTGGGCCCAAACGAGCAAAACCGAGGCGAAACACGAAAGAGGCAGGACCCCTGTTCTGATTTTCTTTCGCTTTCTTTAGACACGAACCCTGTTCCGGCGTATTTATTCTTCTTCTTCCTTGGCAAGATTCGATGTTCGGAGCCTTGTTTTGCAACGTTAACCTAATTGACAAACAAGCCTTGAGCTTGGGCTCAAGGGATAGCCTATTATACTTGAGATTTAAAGTTGAGTGAATAGTTTATTTTTCTCGAAATCATAATCAGAAAGCTTTCTGCGCTCTGCCACTCAAGACGTATTTTCGACAAACTGAAAATGAACTATCATTCCCTTTAAAACACCTGTAACAATAACTGAGATATCCTTTCCAAAGTTCAGATAGCCCCTTAGTCCAGCATTACTTTCATTTATTCATAAGATCGGTGGGTTCCTAGCATGCTGTCGTAAATGAGAGTCTGGCTTTTTTCCAGTCAGACCACAAGAACTTTTCATCAACAAAACACAACGACCACGAATCAACACACGACGAATCAAGGAGAACCCATGGGCACTCAAGACGTCTGGAGAAGCCATTCTCGAAAACAAGAACCCGGAGTAATTTCTTCCGGAATCGAGTCATCTCACTTTGGAACGAGCTGCCAAGTCTGTTACATCCAAGACCGTAGATGCCTTCAAACGGTCTCTGGACAAAGAATGGGAAACAAAACCCTGGAAGCTGTACTGGGATGCGCGGGAATCCAGTACCAAGAACAAGACGAAACCAATTACCAGAACCACCACCCATAGGAGCATCGTATCAGGATTATATCTTACATTGCTCCGAAGTGCAATTTTAGGTAATTTAAAGTAAATCGGATACACTGCAAGACGCTAACATGAATGAAACCTATGTCAGCCCGTACGGGTACCAGATGCAAAAAGTCTGCCGTCGTATTGGTCATCATTTATTTTTGCGAGTCGAGGTTTCATATCGTATTGGTTAACTTTGACAATATTGACTCAAATCCGGCGCATTCTCGAGTTTTCGAACCCATTGCTGCAGTGTTTCCACTTCTCATGATTTCACATGAGATCTCATGTTTTTTAATCCAATCTCATTATTGTTTTTCCAATCTCATTATCTCATGATAAACTCATGATTTTCAGGATTTCTGATCTTTTCCTAGTCTCAGTGTTAAAACAAGTGTATATTGTATATTTTAATAGGTATATTTAAGTCTGTATTTTTCATTAAACTCGTCTGATAGCTTTCATTCGGGGTTGGATGCTTTTTTTTTCATTCGTTGACAGCGATCGTCCGGAATCCCAAAATAAAGCTCTGACACAGATGCTTATATAAATTTTTGCCTGCGGCGCCTTTAGTACTAGTCTACATTTTACGCAAGTGCTACATAGAAGTGGAAGGCCGAAGCAGATTGTGCATTAGGTTCGACTATCTAGCCACATAAAAAGGCTTGGAACTTTAGGGTTATAGCAAAATTAAGAGCTAAAATTTGTACGGAAAGTTCAAAGTTCTGCCAGAAAAAAAAGCTGATTTAAAAAAAAATCTAGCCTGAGGCGCTTAGTTTCATTTTGTCCTGGGTACAGTCTCTAGAAGCTACTGCGGAGGCTTCGCCCTCCAGCGAGAGGAGCCATGGAAACTTATTTGTTCTTTCTGGTGAATCTCTACCATATTTCTGGGCAGAACTATTCCAAACTTGTAGTCGGACAAGCTGCTAAAATCCAAGCTGCGAAAATATCACAATTTTCACCAAAAAATTTCATGATTTTTCCCATGATTTTCGCGCACAAATCTCATGTGTAACTCATTATTTTTGGACTGTTGCTCATGATTTTGAAAATTTCCGAGTGGAAACACTGCATTGCTGGTTGTCCCAATCTGGGTGTCGTGGGGGAAGTCGCTGTACTGTCATTTTACACCAGGTTGAGAGTTATTATTGTTTGTTGTTTACTTTTGTTGAAAGTCTGCATGTTCTTTACCATTGATTAATTACCTTGAATCGCACTGTCCAGCGACAAAGGTGGATGGTCCTCCTGTGGTTGTCGCTGGTTTGGGTGATTTTGGTCACACATGATGTCGGGACTGTTTGTTGATTAGTGTCTGGTAGAGGATTCCGGGGCATCCCACTCGTACTTCCAGGGTTTGGCTTCCCACTCCTTGTCAAGCTTGGATTTGAATGAGTCCACTGTCTGTGCACTGACTGTATCCTCTGACAGGGTGTTCCAAATTTGCACCACTCTGGTTGAGAAGAAGTGGTTTCGGATCCTGGTGTGAGCAAATGGCTTTGGAATCTTCTTACTATGACCTCGAAGAGTTTTTGTAGCTTGATCTGTAGAGGTGAGGCAAGAATTGATTTTGTATGAGTTTGTACGTTTGTTCAACGTCACTTCTACGTCTCCTGTATGCCAAGCTTGGTACTCTCACTTGCTGCAATCGTTCTTTGTATGGGACATCCTTCATGCCTGAGACCAGTTTTGTGGCTCTCCTCTGGACTTTCTCTAGCACTTCACAGTCTTTCTTGAAGTATGGGCTGGCAACTGACATTCCGACTTCTAGCTTTGGTCTCACAAGGCCTTTGTATAGCTTAGTGATTACTAATTTGCTTCGAGTCGAGAACATCCGCTTGATGATACCAAGGGTTTGGTTTGCCGCTGCTGCTACAGTTTTGATGTGACTGCTGAATTTAAGTACTTGGTCTATAATGACCCCTAGGTCTCTTTCTTTCTCCTCTGCCGCAAGTGGAGCAATGGGGCCAATTAAAAGAAAAATAAGCCATTTGTTTGAAACTTACCACTACTTTTGGTTTTTCTATGTACCGCCTCTGCAAAATTCTTGGTTCCCAGCCTTTCTTTCAACTCCTGAAGTTCTTCGAAGGATAAGCTAGAAATTTCCTTCCTTATGTCGTCCTGAAAGATACGATTAACTGGATTACGTTGGAATCAGCTACTGAAGCCAAAGGTGAAGGTGACAGGTTTAAATTCCACCCAAGGGGCATATCTGTTTTTTGGTTCAGTACACACAATGTTATCATCTCAAGGGCGCCCGTCTCCATCAAATAATATCTCTGATTTTCTCTATGAGAATCTTCCACTGGGGCCCTGGGTCGTCTACAAGGCTTCGACATTGGAATCCTTCACCTGAATTTGTCTTGAGGAAGAGACACTGATATGGAACTAGCAGCTCAATAAGCCTGATGCAGCATATAAAATGTGAAATGCCACACCATTATCCTAGTTACTGATTAATTTCTTTGTAAGATCCAAGCTCTAGCTTAGAGCTTTTATCAGCAAACTGTCCTCTGCGTCATCTAATTAGACTGTCAAGACTTAAAGAGTTTCCTGATTTCTCTTAAGATTAGCATTTGCTATTGTAATCAGACTAGATCAGGCTCAGACCAAGCTAGGATGAAGAGGAGCACCAGTTACTGTTGAAATAAAGCTCCCCAGGGACATTCAAGCTCATTCACGACTATGCTGGAAGAATTACATTTGCTTTCAAGAAAAGAGCAGACCAAGACAAAACAGAGACATTTAACCTCAAAGACTAGCTACAGGGATATCCAGTCAACTTCTAGGCCATGAGCACTGGCAATATCAACTGGTACGACTACCACGCTGCTAGTATGTGATTTAAGTGAGATTTAACATTTATGGGTAAGGCAACATGAATTCCTGCTCAGTAAGTTAATTTGGACCCCATTTCGTGCTGGTCAATTCTGACTGTTCAGGGGGCCTGGCATTAGCTTGCTGCTTACTCGAAAAAAAATCTCTGACACAGCCTGACTTGGCATTTCTGGACCTTAAAGCACATGTCTCAGTAGATATAGGTTCTATTCCAATATTCTGACATGTGTTACACCGTTGAAACTCTACTGGGTTTCTCAAAGATTGATATTAAACAGATAATATTACATACCACATAAGGGCCACCCCAGAAAGCACTGGCCTGTCCTATTTTTATATAACATATACATTTATATTAGCCTACATATAAAATATTTTCAGCCTTGCACAGACCCTTTCATTTAGATAAAAAACATGGAAAACTTGCACAATGGGTAATCCTGACCAGCAACAAGAAGTAAAAGACTTGCAGAAAGGAGAGGATGTGACAAGCAATCTTAATTTGTACATAGGCTATGCCAAATACTGAATATGCACCTGTCATCATGAAAGATCGTCCGTCAACGGATTTTCTTGACAGTTTGTCATGTCTTTATTCTTCTTTCTATCATTCTTTTTGTAGACTTGTTTGGTTCGTTTCCCTTAAGATTATATGAATAAAGAATAAGCCCCGCCCATTGCCAGGCCTTATGTTAGGCCTTATGGTGGGGTCATAATGAGTTAATGGTGCGTATTATTTTTATGAATAAAACTGAACTGAACTGAACTGAACTCATCCAATGCCATACACAGGGCACCCTGACAACATGGATAGGGGGATCAGGAATACATTTACGTCATAATCAATGACATGTTCTACAATCATGTCAGGTTCGGGCAGCTTTATATCAGTGAACACCTAACTGTTTCAGCCAGGTTTCAACAATATGTCTGTCACAAAACTAAACTAAAAAAGTTGTGTTTAGATAAGTCCTTTTAATTTTACAACATCCTTCTTCCATTTGCTGGTTTGAATGATCTAGTGGCAAGGGTTAAGAAATTCTGAAAGAGCCATCTGCCATTTGAACCAGCTTTGAACATCCAATCTATTAGTGAAAGAAAATGTCTTGGAAAAAATTTGTTCGTAAGCTTATGTTAGCTATGGCCTATGGACAAAAACATGCATAGGCTAATTTCTGAAGTTGGATATAAATTAAGAATTTTAGACAAGTATTTTGCAGCAAAAGTTGTCTGTTATGGTTTAAGTGTTTTCTTTGGAGATGGTCCACTATCACCAGATGTTCAAATTAGCATACCTCTTCTACTAGGGTGCCGCTACTAGTAGGCGGACACGTCGTAAAAAGCGGACAAAGTACAACCTGACAGAATAAATCTGCCTAAACAATAAACAAACCCTAAACTTTTCTTCTTCAGTTGACGTTAACCTCCACAGCATTGCCACGCCACACAATTTCATGAGCAGAATTGCTTAAACAAAATATAAATAATGAAAATGACATTTTCTCACTCTTTTAATGACGTCACACTGTCCGCTGCTGTCCGCTTTTTACGTAGGTTATTTGTCACTCGTCATAAATAGTCAATACTCAAAGTTATTATACCCTGTGATAATTATGATCAAAGATCTTTCAAGTTGTGATTCGTAGTTAGTTTCATAACTGTAATACGTCACAATTTTTTAATCAATTCTGTCAGTGCATTCAAACCTTGTCCGCTATTCATGAGGACGTGTCCGCTATATTTGGCTCGTCACTTTTCTTGGACGCTTAATTTGACGAATGGATAGATTTCACGTCGTAAGTGTTGTGTTGGTTTGACAACACTGCCGGATTCCGGCGTTTCATCATTGGCAGCCATTTTAAATTTGGAACAAAATGTGACCAAATACTCTGGGATAGCTTGAAATTTGATAGAGTTACAGAAGGTGAAAGAACTGGAAGTGAATTAACTGTCCGCTTACTGGTAGTGGCACCCTAGCTAGAGGTACTGTCCTTTATTAGGCCCCTTCCTCTTTGCCGGGAAAACAATATGATGGTAACATACCTTTTCCTGACTATCACTTTCTTCTCCAGCATCACTTCCAACATCTTCTTCAGCCATGGACTCATCTGAACTACCTGAAGAAGCATCCATTTCATATTTAGAAGCCATGTTTAAGTGACTTTGAAATCTGCGCCAGACAATAGTGGCCACAGAGCTAGAAAAGATTTGGCAGAGTATACTTGCTACACAGAGCAGTTCGATTTTTGAAAAGTTAGCGCAGTATTTCTAAATAAAGAAAGTGGCATCCTGGTGGCATCACAGCGGGCTGGCAGTAGTTGTTGTTTGATGTTAAACTCTTTCCGTAACTTAAACCTGCAAATAGTAAGAGATGATATGATGGACGGGGAAAACCCATTTCGCAATACAGCATCCAGACTAGACCCCGAAGCCGCGCCGGAAAACCCTCGGCGTGGCGGCGCGCCACGGCGCGCCGAAATTTTTTTAGCGGCGCGCCGCCGAAAATTTTCGGCGGCGCGCCGCTGTTTGGCGCCGTTTTCCGGACTTTTTTAGCTAAAATTTTGGAACTTTGCGGCCATGATTTGGAGCAATTTCGTGCCTGAATTGGCTGTAGATGTAAATAATTAGTACGGAATTAAAATATCGGTTGACTGGCCAGCCAGGTAGCCTATCAAGTTTATAGGCTACCTCAATGGTATCAGCGTAATTTCAGCTATTCTTGTACAAGGCGTCATCTCCCTGTTCCAGACGGATTCCCACTGCGAGTCCCAGATTTTTTGATTGTACTAGCAACTCCCTTCCGCCCATTCTCACGGGTCCCCGTCGTCAGCCATTGCTTCAACTAGAATAACTAGAAAATAACTCCTTTCGGATTCGACGTGGAGCTTATTTGAGGAGTTGCTGGTGTCAGTGGTTTAACTAACGCTTAGAAAATAATAAAACTCTGTTTGACTGATTTTTTTTAAACTGTGCAGTTATAAAACTAAGTAAGCAAATCAAATCAAAGAAAAGTGAAATAACGTGGACCATTAGACAGACTAATTTTGTTTCGTCAACCAAATGAGTTTGGCAAGGAAATAGATCAGCAAATTTTCGAACCAACTTGATACAGATACATTATATCTGTTCTCGCTGTTTCCATTCTGGATAGTCCCCAGAAAGTGACTCCTTCTTTTCTCCTGGCTCCCCTTGACTCGTCAAGGAGTACCCGGGAAACAGCGAAATATGGCAAATAAAAATTAGGTGACGACTTTTATGGATCGATTGCTTCTAAACAAAACAATTATTCTCAAATTCGATTACTACCTGAAACAACAAATAACACAGAAGATACGACCCCCCCCCCAACCGACGATGGGATGCTATGATGAAATGTAAGCATTTTTTCTGGGTCCTTTCTTCGCACGCCAACTATCGTGGTCTAGCTTATCTGGAAGTGCCC
Source organism: Branchinecta lindahli (assembly GCA_023053555.1). Taxonomy (NCBI): domain Eukaryota; kingdom Metazoa; phylum Arthropoda; class Branchiopoda; order Anostraca; family Branchinectidae; genus Branchinecta; species Branchinecta lindahli. The sequence goes on along the minus strand of JAKZAO010000005.1, from coordinate 8,493,560 downwards.
GGATTAGTGAAAGTGCGACTGCCGACAGCAAGACAGACGTTATGGTACTTGAGCAAACCAATGCAAGTCCCAGACAAGCTTAATTAACATAAAAAAACATCATGGTCGGACAGTGTGCGTGGACGTGCTCAAAGAAACATCAGTGGTATATGACGGTCTTTTGATTACTTTTTCATTGTCAAAAGACACGGTGGGCAACAATGAAAAGTATTTCCGCCGAAAGAAAACGGCGGCGGCGCGCCGCCGTTCAAACGGCGTTAGCTATGGCGCGCCATCTGAAAAACGGCGGCGGCGCGCCGTCACTTTTTCGGCGGCGGCGCGCCGATAAACGGCGTGGCTTCGGGGTCTAATCCAGACAACATCATTTGCGAGTTTTTTTTTCCCAACCACTGCCCAACCATTACCTTACGAAAGGCCAACTTGGCTTTGCATAGGCGCCTCAGAACCTAGCATCCTTGCATGCTTTTTAGCTGAGCGTCACATTTCCGTAATATCACCCAAATGTCACGTAAAATGACTCAAAACACTTGGAAATATTACGACATAATGCTCCGGCGCATATGAACACTTCCGACAGTTTTAACTTCCAAATAAAGTTCACTTTCGGCTATGATTAAAACCTATACGTTACTTTGTTTTTGTTTGGTTATGGTAACACCAATCCCGAAACAGGAAGAAAGTGGTTCTAGCACTGGAATCGGTGTGGATTTGATCCGGAATGTGGATGTAAAACCGGATGACATAGAAATTACAGAGCCGGATGAAAGTAAGTAGGGAAAGTAAAGACGACTCTTCTTTCCTATGCATAGGAAAGAAAGAACCCACAGGAAGATAACGTTGATAAAAAAAAATAACTCAAGGCTTACCATATTTCTTGGTTTCTCTATTGGTCGTTATAGTTGACCCACCAATGCCAGGGATCATAAAATTAAATTCGAAATATACTGGCAATAAGAGAGTGCTTAGTATCTAGAACTACTAAATACTCAATTTCGATAGAGTATCATCGCAAGACACAAATTGATCCTTTTCCTTGGTACAAATACGAGTAGTCTCCATCCGTTGACGTGTACTTTGGAGGGGGGTAATGGGTCTTGGAACGTGCACCACTTAATCTGACAAAGCTTGTAACTGTAAATCCGACTGGCAGATCGATTTTTTTCTTATAGCTTTTTATGGCACTTCGGCTAAAGTGCCGTGTAGCGATCGTAATGTCTTACGTCTGTCCCGGTTTTGCGAGTTTGGGCCCTTCAATGTAAGCTAGGACGATACAATTTGGCAAGCGTAGTCCCCGACCCGAGCTCTTTTCTGAGATCTGATTATCCGTATAGGGTGGAGGGAGGAAGAATCTAGTATTTTATGACCCGCGTAAGTTGCGAAAGGTGTTCCGATTCAAGTGAAACTTGATGGGTGATACGACTGATACGAGCAGGTGCCCGAAATATTATTCTGTAATTGTGTCTGACATTGGCATCCGACAATGGTGAGAGGGAGTTTGAGGGGGGTTCCGAAAGTTTTGGAACATACCCCGAACCAAACAGATAGAGGGTATGAAGGGGTAAGTCGGGTCAAAACAAAAATTAAAATTAAAATTAGAATTGCGGTAAGCTATATATATAGAGCCGAGCGGCCAGCGAGGCGCCGGACGCGTTTACACTTATAAACCGTTCTAGGGACAATCATTTTAATTTTCGTTTTGACCCGATTTACCCCTTCATAGGAGGGAGTGAGACGAAACTTGGAAGGTGGGGTCCTAGATATGTTATTTTCAGCTTTGGACCGGATACGGGCTCAGTGGGGGAATTTGAGGGAGGGGGGTACCGTTCCGGAAGCGCTCCGGTTTCGGTGAAACCTGGTCAGTAGTAAGAACAAATACCCTAGTGTGACTTTTATGCGTCCAAATCGCATCCGACCACGATGACGGGAGTTGAAGGGGGAGGGCCGAAAATTTTAGGATGCATCGAGCAAAACGGATTGAGAGCTGATTGGGACGAAACTTGGATAGCACGAAGTTCATGGGCCCTAGATATGTTATTTTGACCGAGGGGTTGCCCACTCTCCATTTAGCGTACAGCAAGCGCCCGGTGCCGCGGTGTCCAGCCGGTGCCGGCACCGGCTGACATCCGCCGGCACCGGTTGCCACATGCTAAACGTTAAAATAAGCAAGTTTAGAAGCGAAATCACTCAACTTATGGACGGCACCGGTGCCGGCAGCGCTAATTTCGGTCGGTGCCGGCCGGCCGAGATAGGGTGTACAGCAAGTGCCGGGGAGTGAGTAACCCCTCGATTTTGACTTCCAGACTGGATCCGGCATCGGCAGGGGCGTCGCAAGTGCATTTTCGGTGGGGGGGGGGGTGCAGAGCCAAATTTTACCGAATCTCTAATTTTTTTTTTACCGAATCCTCTGCGAATCCTAGAAACTCAGAATTCGAGCTTTAAATTATGGCACATGAAAGGATTACGTAGGAAGAGTAACATGAAAGGGCAGCCTGAAAGACGATAAGCCAGCTATTAGGCGGCGTTTTTGCGAAGCCCACTTGGATAATATATTGCCGTGCGCGATTGCAGTAAAAGCTCCTATCTATTATACCGAAAGAAAATTAAATCGAGCGCCGCAGGCGAAATTTCTTTTTTCTGTATGGTAAAATTTAACTGCTTCTCTTCAAATTCTATCATTTACCGTAAATTAAATACCGATAGAAGTTCCGGCAGCAGCATCTACTGTAGTCTAGTCAATAACGACGCAGGCGAGATTTTTTTAAGTTAGCTTTTCCTGCCAAATTTAACTATTTCCATCCAGATCCTAGATTTTAATGCTTCGAAACCCTAATCCTAAATCTGTCTTAAAACCCCAGTCAAATCACGCGCCCTTCCACGAAATAGAGAATTACGAAAAGCGCCGCAGGCGGAATTTTCGAAACATTTATGATTAGATCTTCTTTTTGGGATCCAAGATAAAAGTAAGACTATCGATGAAATCATAGATCAGTCCTTTTGTCTGCGACCAGTGCTTCACTCGACCTCTTCCGAGTTTTGAGGTTCGTGGTAACTCCCGAATCCTGGCAACTATACCGAATAAATTACCGAATCCCAGTTATTATGCCGAAAAACTTTAAACCGATAGCATGCTCGGGATTCTGTATAACTACCGTATCCCCGGTTATTATTTCTACCGAATCTTGGAAATTATACCGAATAAACTGACGAATCCAAATCATGACACCGAATAATTTTGGACCGATAGCTTATTCGGGATTCTGTGTAACTACCGAATCTCCATACATATACCGAACAGTTCTGGCATTGAAAAATTACCAAATAATTTCAGTAAATTCTCTCACCGAATTCGTGATAACTACCGAATACTGGCAATTATACCGAATCCCGATCATTACACCGAACAGATTGGTACCGATAGCCTATTTGGGACTCTGTATAACTACCGAATCCCCGTAAATATACTGAATAGTTCTGCTATCGAAAAAATACCGAACAATTTTAGGTGGGTGGGCAGCACCCTCCGCGCCCCTCCCTTGTGACGCCCCTGGGCATCGTGGAGGCCGGATATTTCCTGGAAGTGCTCCGATTCAAGTGAAACTCGCTGGGGGGGGAGCAAATGCCCTGAATGTGACATTTATGTTTCCGAATAGCATGTTGGGAATAAAAGCGGGGTACCGTAAATTTTCCGGAAGGTCTCAGATTGAGAGAGAGGTGCACTTCCAGGCTTCGTGCTGCTACTAAGCAAAAAATCTTATTCGGGTATGCTTCGGCCCTTCTTGGTAAGAGTTCTCATCAGGTGTTAGCTAATTCAGGTTTTGACCATTTGGTGAAAGTATTAAACAATATTTGCAGCCAAATGGGCGAACAAGAACTTGGACCTCCAGTTGCTCTGTGCCAAGCTCTTAGGCCAGCGGTCCATGAAAAACGTCGAGATCTGGTTTTACTACAAACTGCTGCCGGACGGAACCAAGGATTACCTTTACACGTAAGTAAGGAGAATAGATCATTCAGGTCGAAACCAATCGGTTCGCCTAACAAAATCCGTCACTACGAAACCCCGACCAAAATAGAGTTTGCTAAACTCTGAAGGAACTTTTTACTAAAATTTTTAGATTTTGCTAATATTTGCAAACTCAAAAAATTGTTTGGCGCGTGTCGCTACTGCCGCTGTTGGAACTGACTTAAGTGACGGCAACCCATTCAAGGCCGCAAGGGAGAGCCTGCCACTGCGAATAGGCTCAGTCACAGGTACCTCTTCGCAGTGATTTCTTTTGCTAAAGCCCGGTTATGGTTGAGAACATAGGAAGGGTCTAGAAAAAGAGACAACAGTGAGCATCTTCTCCAAAATATCAAAAGCTCTTTCTAAAACCTTCCACACATTTTCCCGATCGAACTGGAGAGAGTAACTCTCGAGAGTCTCTGGAACAGACCTTACTTGGACCGACACATCTCGGCGCACGAGAAAGGATCGGTGGAGGGGGGTGGGTGTTACGAATGGTCTTTGGCCGTTTTTAAGAATATAAACTCGGTCAGAGAAAGAAAATATTATTTCTCTAATTTGGGCCAAGCCTGGAACGAAGCAACTGCACAGTTCCACTTGCGGTTTCGTTTCCTATTACTGTATATACAATATTACATAGTAACAAAGACCCAAGCCGAGAATGTTCTGGAATCTCCAAATAAGGAATGTTTCCGCTTTGTGGTTAGAGAAGGGCCTGCGAAAAAAGAACGCTTCGTTTGAATTTAAATTCAAATTTAAATATTTTATTGACCTCCAAGAACGGAGAGTATAAAATGAAATACATACAAACTATTTGGCCCAACATGTAATACTACAAAAAAAAAACTGGCCAAAAAATACTAATATACAAGAAAATAAAATTACACACACGCGTTAAACTATATTAACTCTTTAACCGCTAAATATAGGTTATGAGTAAGAGAAGACATTTTCGACAGAAATTTTTGTATCGTAGTGACACTTCTTCGGATCAACAAGTTGGTAAGTCTGACAATAAAGTCTGTCCTGAAACTAAACCAAGCAAAGGCTACGGACCTATATAAACGTCTTTAAAGGCCCGCTATCAAAGTCTAGTCGTTGGTCGTTAGTGTGCCCCCTTTTCCTCCCCCTTCCAGACCACGCTAATGGCAGCATAACCCGAAACTCAGCGTTTTATTACAAAAACAAAACACAAAAACAAGACTACCAGGCACAAAAACAAAACAAACCGTTTGTGCCATATTTTACTAAGTTTTATAAAGAAATGCCCTGAATTTCAAATTTTTCTTGTTCGTTTCGTATTGTGTCGACGTGCCAATGTTATAACTGCCATGCTTTTATATTATGGTGAATAAATCTGAATTAAATTGAGAATCCCAGTTAGTTACGATCAGAGGCGTTACTAGCCAAAATGTTTGGGGGGGGGGGGGACAAGGTATTCACCGACTGGCTGGTCATTTTTACCGACTGTTTTTGCGGATAAAAACGACTATTATTGAGAAAAACGACTGTGTTGACGAACAAGACCAAAGGTTTCGATGGGATCCCAAAAATTTAATATTTGACCCAGACAACTACGTCTTATCTACGCCAGATCCAGCCTTCGCCAGGCTAATCATCTGAGAAAATTAAGTTCAGATATACCTGTATAAGCCATATTTATTTTGACGAAACTGATCGAAACTTCCTGCTTTACTTCTGCCAAATTTCCGGTTTCGGCCAAATTCCGAGCGAACTACTTGTCCAGCCAAAAAAGATAGTTCAGAAACGAATTCAGCGCATCTCCTTATCCCTGTAAAGAACATCTAATCAACTTCAAATAAAACTTAAACTTATAAAAAAATCCGGTTTCAACCGGATTTCGGACGAACTATATGTCCGGGTAAAAAATGATTGTCATATACAGATTCAGCGTTGTCTTCTTACCCCTAAATCGAACATCTAATTAACTTCAAATAAAACTTTTACTTTTAACAAACTTTCCGGTTTTGGCCGGATTCCGGACGAATTACTTGTCCGGCGAGAAAATGGTTTTCACCATCGTGTTCAGCATGTCTTCTTACCCCATAATCGACTATCACATTAGCTGTTTCAAAATATTTTGTTTGCCCCTTAATTTAAACCCCCTCCCCCACCCCTAAATGTAGGGCTACAGTGCCCATCTACGAACTTGACCTTACTCTTGACCCAAAGAATCCTCACACCAAGTTTCATCAAAATATCTCGTTCCCTTCGAGAGTTATCGTGCTTACAGACAGACGGACAGACGGACGGACGGACGGACAGACGGACAACTTTTGCGATGTCATAGGTATCCGTCACTAACGTTTTGGGATCCCAAAAATCGGCTGATTTTAAGAAAAATCGATCCTACCTTACTTCTGGGAATTTTGCGGTTTTGGTGAATTCAAGAACTATACTTGTCCGGCGAAAAACTAAACATCGAAAACGAATTCAGCGTATCTCCTTACCCCACGGGCGTCCCGACACCTTCCTGATAGGGGGGGTGCAGCTCCAGAAATTTACCGGAATTTTTCAAAGTTTTACCGGAATTTTCAAAGTTTTACTGGAATTTTTCGAGTTTTTTCCCAGAAATTCTCCGTAGTGAACCTCTGCAGAAACTCTAGAATATTGTTGTGTTCTGAGATTGTGACTTCAACTACGTGTTACAAACAACAACAAAAATAGGTTCGTTAAAGTTTAACTGAAAAGGCAGCTTATTTTCAAATCTGATATTTGAATATACCGCTCTGGTAATAACGTTCGCAGTGTGCGCTGCTTGCATGACAAAGAAAAATCATCCAGACGCGGAGAATCTTTCTTCCTTTTTCCCTTTTAATGAGGTAACAGGAATTGTCTTAGCCGACATGAACGCTTTCCATTTTAGTGGTAAGACACCTTTCAACTCAGGAAAGACTTCAAATATATCAAACTTTTGGTTTGTTTCGAGGCTCTCCTGGCTATTTTCGAGCTCGTTTTCGAGATCATGCCGGAACAAAGCTAACTCGTTTATCGTCGGCTTATCACCGGAAAGGAATCGAGAAAGCTGTCGAAACTGGAATAGACAGTACTGTGATATTATTCCTGGAACAGTATTTGTAGTTGGGAATGATGAAAATTTCAGTAGGTTGCCTAATTCTTGAAAGTAACATAAACTTAGGAGATTACCGGAATCACCCGATGAATGATACGCTGTGTTGTCTGTCTGCAAGAATCACTCTGCTAAATTGAGTGCCAGGGTCATCTTGGCAAGCTATTGGTCTACACTTATCCGGTAAACAGCCAACCTCTGGCAGATTCCCTGAGCTAACTTCGGGTAGATTCCGTGGAGCAAATTCCGGTAGATTCCCTGATCCAGCCTCCAGTAAATTCCCTTAGACAAGTTCCGGTAGATTCCTTGTCCATGATTTCGAGAGATTCCCTGAGCAAAATTCCGGTAGGTTCCGTGGGTCAAGGTCCGATAGATCTCCTGATTCAGCCTCCAGTAAGTTCCCTGAGACAAGTTCCGGTGGATTCTTTCAGCAAGATTTCGGTAGATTGCCGAAGCAAAATTCCGGTAGGTTCCCTGAGCAATGATCCGGTAGATTCAAAAATTCTAGTAAATTCCGTGGGTCAAAATCCGGTAGATCCCCTGATCCAGCCTCCAGTAAATTCCCTGAGACAAGTTCCGGTAGATTCCTTCAGCAAGATTTTGGTAGATTCCCTGAGCAAAATTCCGGTAGGTTCCCCGAGTAATGATCCGGAAGAATCACTAAAAATCAAGTTCAGGTGAATTTTATAAATTTTAACTGGCGCGGCTTCGCCGCACCAGTCAAAATTTACCGGAATTTTTTTCCGCAAGCCTTTTGGGGGGGTGCAGCACCCCCCCGACACCCCCCCCCCTCGGGACGCCCCTGCCCCTATATCCAACATCTAATCAACTTCAAATAAAAATTTAATTTCGAACAAATTTTCGGTTTCAGCCGGATTCCGGACGACTATATGTCCGGCTAAAAAATGATTGTCATATACGGATTCAGCATCTCTTCTTACCCCTAAATCTACATCTAATTAACTTCAAATAAAACTTTAACTTTTAACAAATTTTCCGGTTTTGGCCGGATTCCGAGCGAACTACTTGTCCGGCGAGAAAATGGTTTTCGTATTTTTGTTCAGCATGCCTTCTTACCTCTACATCGAACATCTAATCAACTTCAGATAAAACTTTTACTTTTAACAAACTTTCCGGTTTTGGCCGGCGAGAAAATGGTTTTCACCATCGTGTTCAGCATGTCTTCTTACCCCATAATCGACTATCACATTAGCTGTTTCAAAATATTTTGTTTGCCCCTTAATTTAAACCCCCTCCCCCACCCCTAAATGTAACTCTACATCGAACATCTAATCAACTTCAGATAAAACTTTCACTTTTAACAAACTTTCCGGTTTTGGCCGGATTCCGGGCGAACTACTTGTCCGGCGAGAAAATGGTTTTCATATTCGTGTTCAGCATGCCTTCTTACCCCTCGATCAAACGTCTAATCAACTTCAAATAAAACTTTTACTTTTAACAAACTTTCCGGTTTTGGCCGGATTCCGGACGAACTACCTGTCCGGCGAGAAAATGGTTTTCATATTCGTGTTCAGCGTGTCTTCTTACCCCATAATCGACTATCACATTAGCTGTTTAAAAATATTTTGCTTATCCCTTAATTTGAACCCCCTCCCCCACCCCTAAATGTAGGGCTACAGAACCCATCTACGAACTCGACCTTACTCTTGACCCAAAGAATGCTCACACCAAGTTTCATCAAAATATCTCATTCCCTTCGAGAGTTATCGTGCTTACAGACGGACGGACGGACAGACGGTCGGACGGACAACTTTTGCGATGTCATAGGTATCCCTCCACTTACGTTTTGGGATCCCAAAAACGACTATTCCTAAGCGACTATTCCTAAGAAAACAAGACCAAAGGTTTCGATGGGATCCCAAAAATTGAATGTTTGATCCAGACAAATAGGTTTTGCTTCGTCAGATCCAGTCTGCGCTAGACTTCTTGAAGATTTTTATTGTTAAACTTTAGAGAAAGATTAAGGTCAAAAATTAATCATTAAGAAAACGAAGTTCAGATATAGATTTAGCACTTGGGTTCGATTATGTTTGTTTGGTTATTCAACATTTTCAAAATAGCAACATAACGTTGGAAAGTTTATAGAGGAATTTTATTTTACAGATTGGTACGCTTATCAGATGGAAAGTGTGACATTTTGGTCGTTTCAGGAATCGGTGCATATTATGCAGAATTGGCAGTTGTTGAATGTTTGGTGTAATTTGTCTGTGATTTTTATATTGTTTACCCCTAAATCTACCATCTACTCAACTTCATATAAAACTTTTACTTTTAACAAACTTTCCGGTTTCGGCCGGATTCCAGGCTAACTACTTGTCCGGCGAGAAAATGGTTTTCATGTTCATGTTCAGCATGCCTTCTTACCCCTAGATCGAACATCTACTCAACTTAAAATAAAACTTTTACTTGTAACAAACTTTCCGGTTTTGGCCGGATTCCGGGCGAACTACTTGTCCGGCGAGAAAATGGTTTTCAAATTCGTGTTCAGCATGCCTTCATACCCCTAAATCGAACATCTATTCAACTTCAAATAAAACTTTTACTTTTAACAAACTTTCCGATTTTGGCCGGATTCCGGACGAACTACTTGTCCGGCGAGAAAATGGTTATCATATTCGTGTTCAGCGTGTCTTCTTACCCATAATCGACTATCACATTAGCTTTTTAAAAATATTTTACTTGCCCCTTAATTCGAACCCCCTCCCCCACCCCTAAATGTAGAGCTACATGGCCCATCTACGATCTCGACCTTACTCTTGACTCAAAGAATGCTCACACCAAGTTTCATCAAAATATCTCATTCCCTTCGAGAGTTATCGTGCTTACAGACGGACGGACAATCCCTCCACTTACGTTTCGGGATCCCAAAAATCGACTGTTTTTACTAAAAATCGCGGTGCTTCGCGCCGACCCGGCTCTTTTTTACCGACTGGCCGACAACGTTGGGGGGGGGGCGTCCCCCCTTCCCCCTAGTGGTGACGCCTAGTAGTTACTATTACTAATTACTTTTTTTTCAGCCGGAATTCTCCGCGCTGGACGTACGAGGTCAGGGACTACCCACCACAAAGTTGGTCCTTCTGGAACAAAGGAAATAGTGTCGATAATAGGTTTGTTTCCTCTCTTAAATTGGCCTTTAAGTCCTGACATTCAGTCTTCTCTTTCACATGCTCTTCCTCATTTCGAAGTCGCCGCCACGTGCACTTGTTTGTCTCCTCGAGATGGTACTGACCACAAATCGATACCCGGAATGGCTGAGTATAATTTAACAATATACGACGATCTAAGAGACATCTAGAGTCTCTGATCAAAAATATTGAACATAAGAGAAGTCGCATTTTCCGATCAAAATACTCTATATGACTAAGTCCAAAACACGCCAGTGATCCTCAGGAAGAAGGAGTAAACGTCTCTGTAACGACTCAAACTCAACAACTCAAATCCTGTGTCAAACAATCACGGCGATCTTTGGGAGCAGCTGTGATACCCGAGGTGATACCGTGTCTGGCTCTTCCGCTAGATACCCGGCGATTCTGCATCGGCAAGGAGAGATGGTCATCAAGGGTATTTGCATCTCACGTCAAACTGACAAATGTGGAGATACGACCTTTTGATAACCGAGTATCGAAATACTGCACGAAACATGTGGGCTATAAAGAACATGTCGCAATACATGTTCTTTATAGTCGGAAAATTTCCCGCGTCATAGTAGAATTTACGCTGTGAGGACGGCCGGAGATATTCTGAGCCTCATAATTAGAGCAAATAGTGGAAAATAAAAAAATCCCTTGGCAGAATCCAAATAATTCAGTGTATCCAATTAAATGACACACACATAAGTTGGCTTTTCAGTTAAACTTTAAAAGCAGAGCTGAATCTTATAGCATTCAGATAGTTTGGAATATTGAAACACAAACAGTAAGTAGTGAAGAAGACTGAATGGCGAAGACAATACCCAATTGTTAGGATCAAATATTTTTGGGATTGCATCGAAACCTTTGGTCTTGTTTCCACAAGTTGTGGTTTTCGAGCTGTTTACGTACACTGTCGCAAGTTGCTGTTTGTCAATTTTGAGCTGTTCAGTGGTTTTGAGCCTGTAGAAGACCCTTGCCAATAAGGGCCGAAATATAGCTCTAATAAATCCCATGTCTTGTTGCCTCTAGATACGCTAGTGTAAAAATAAACAACGGCACGATACTTCTTAGTGTATGTTACCAGGCTTGCTTGGCCATTTTTAATTCCTCTTAGGCCTGGCCATGTCTAAAACTGTTTAAAGTGTCGCTGCCTCTATGTGTGCTCTCAAACTTCATGAAGTTCGTCAATTCTGGCTTCCGACTTCAGTAGGCCCTACTGACTGAAGTATTGTCGTAGGTCTTGGCGCTACTCCCTAGAGTTATTTTGCTCTGATGCCAAGTAGTCTACGGAGGCAGAAGGACTGCACTGACAGTCCCTACACTAACAATTGATAGGAAAAACAAAAGTCAGTCACCTATATAAAACAATAATCACTCATACACTTTAGGTGGAGCAGGACCAACAACGATTTCGGATTCATCAGCGACGAAATCCGGCAGATTCCCTACCTCCGGATTCCGTCGGATATTCTACAACTTAAAGGAGAAGGAACGTATGTTTGTGAAATGGCGATAGCGACACCGCAGTATCCTCAGCGAGAACATTATATGAAGAAAACGATTATTAAATTTCAGTAATATTTATATCTGCTAATAAATTTTAGAAAAATCGGAGTCCTATCCAGGGGATGATGTAATCCTATCCTTGAACAATTTAAGAAAGAGACAAGGGGTTTGTTGAGGCCTGGAAATCGAAGCTTCCATTGTAAAGAAGCAAACTGAAACACAACAAGAGCTGTAAGCTCATATGGCACTTGCAAGGCTTGGTAAAAGTATGAAAGTAGGAATTCGCCAATTCGTCGGTTTGTTGTGATCATTTGTAAGCAAAACCCTTGAGATGATAAGAATGACCACGGACCCTTGGAAATCACGAGAATATATCGTTTGGTACAATTTTTTTTTTTTGCACCTGGGTGCGATGATGTGCACTTTAAGAGCGCTAGAAATGCATCGATAATCAAAACTCTTGAGGCAAAAAGGATCCTGGGCCCTTTAGGATCATGATACCGTATTTGGTTTGGTGAAAAGTATTTTTTTTTTACTTTCCGGTTAAGATGCGCGCTTTAAGGGTGCTAGAAATTCATTTCCAAGCAAAACCGTTGATCAGGGGCTCATGGGAATCGTGAAAATGTAGATTTTGCTTAAAAGTATTTTTGTACTTTGCGGTTAAGATGAGTACTTTAAGGGATGATCGGATCAGGGAGTGACAATATCTAAGCCAATCTTGTCAAGTATCTAATGTTCAAGCCAAGTTTCATCGTCCTATAGCACATCTTGGAATACCTTAAATTGCGATCACCGAAATTCTGGACACCCCTCCAGCTCCCCCCCAGAGTGACTGGATCCGGTCCGGTTCTGTCACTGATGTAGCTAGGGCTTACGCTTGTTCTTCCCAGCAAGTGTCATCCCAATCGCTATATTCTGAGCGTGTCACAAAATTTATCCCCCCCTCCCCAAACTGATCGGATACTGTCCGCACTTGAAATGGGATATCTGAAACATGAGTTCTTTCGGAATATCAAGTTTCAGTAAGATCCGATCACTCGTTCAGAAGTTGGAAAACCTCAAGATTCCGGATTCACCCCCCCACTCCCCCCACGTGGTCAAATCGGAGAAACGACCGTTCTTACGTTAAAATTGTAAAGTCCCTGATATGCCTGCCAAGTTCATCGTCCTATAGCACATGTGTAAGCATCTTAAGTCGGGATAATCGGAATTCCGGAAACCTCCCTCCAACTCCCCTCACAGTACTCGGTTCCGGTCCGGTCTTGTCAACTATCTATCTAGGGCTTGTGCTTGTTCTTCCCACCAAGTTTCATCGCGATCCGTCCATTCTGAGCATGTCACACAATTTCCGGCTCCCCCTCCCAACTCCCCCCAAAGTCACCGGATCCATTCCGGACTTGAAGTGTGATCTTTCCAAATATCAAGTTTCATTAAGATCCAATTTCCCGTTCAGAAGTTATAAATATGTCAATATTCCAGATTCCCCCTTCCTCCACTCCCCCACGGTGGTCGGATCGGGGAAGTGACTATTTCCAAGTTAGTTCGGTCGGGTCCATAATATGCCTGCCAAGTTTCATCGTCCTAGCACATGTGTAAACATCTTAAGTCGGGATCACCGGAATTCCGTAACCCTCCCTCCATCTCCCCCACAGTGTTCGGATCCGGTCCGGTCTTGTCAACTATGTATAGAGGGCTTGTGCTTGTTCTTCCCATCAAGTTTGAGCCCGATCCGTCCACTCTGAACATGTCACATGATTTCCGGTTCCCCCCCTCCAATTCCCCACGAAGTCACCGGATCCATTCAGGACTTGAAGTGTGGCATCTGAGACACCAGGTCTTTCCAAATATCAAGTTTCATTAAGATCCGATTCCCCTTTCAAAAGTTATAAATACGTCAATATTCCGGATTCTCCATCCCTCCACTCCCCCCACGGTGGTCGTATCGGGGAAGTGGCTATTTCCAAGTTAGTTTGGTCGGGTCCCTGATATGCCTGTCAAGTTTCATCGTCCTAGCACATCTGCAAGTACCCTAACTCGCGATCAGCGGACCGACAGACCGACCGACCGACCGACGGAAAAGTGATCGGTATATGGCACTTGGCCGGAAGGCAAGTGCCATAAAAATACTCCCCAGGCATCTCTTCGCTTTCAAAGAGGGGTTTTCCGATACAGTTCGCAACAGCTACAGTCCCCGGACAGAAGCGGCGACAGGATCAGTCATCCGCTCGAAGCAAATTTGCCTAACATGTTGACTAGGAATACATGTACGAGACACAGAAATTCGAGTTCTAGATTTTAAGTCAAGCAAACATTATTTCACTCTTTCTGTCACCAGCCGCGTTGCCGCCTCCCCATTACGGTACCAGCATCACATACAGATGGGGAAAGAGATGGTGAGGTAATTAACTAAAGCTTGTTTTCAACTGAATAGTTTGGATTTAGACCAGTAAACCTATTCCTATATGGAAACAGGGACTCTTAATTATTTTATCTCAACAGAAACAAGACCAAAGGTTCCGATGGGATCCCAAAAAATCAATATTTGATACAGACAATTAGGTTTTGTCTTCGCCAGGCCAAACAGCTAATCATTAAGAAATCCAAGCTCAGATATGGATTCAGCATGTGAGTTTACCTCTATAAGCCGATCGAAACGATCCTAGCTTACTTCTGTGAATTTTGCGGTTCTGGTGAAATTCAAGAACTACTTGTCCGGCGAAAAACTAAAGCTAAAAACGGATTCACCGTATCTTCTTACCCCTATATCCAACATCTAATCAACTTGAAAAAAAAATTTAACTTTTAACAAATTTTCCGGTTTGGCCGGATTCCGGGCGAATTACTTGTCCGGCGATAAAATGGTTTTCGTATTCTTGTTCAGCATGCCTTCTTACCCCTACATCAAACATCTAATCAACTTCAGATAAAACTTTAACTTCTAACAAACTTTCCGGTTTTGGCCGGATTCCGGACGAACTACTTGTCCGGCGAGAAAACGGTTTTCATATTCTTGCTCAGCATGCCTTCTTACCCCTATATCGAACATCTAATCAACTTAAAATAAGACTTCTACTTTTAACAAACTTTCCGGTTTTGGCCGGATTCCGGACGAACTACTTGTCCGACGAGAAAATGGTTTTCATATTCGTGTTCAGCGTGTCTTCTTACCCCATAATCGACTATTACATTAGCTGTTTAAAAAAAATTTGCTTGCCCCTTAATTTAAACCCCCTCCCCCACCCCTAAATGTAAAGCTACAGGGCCCATCTACGAACTCGACCTTACTCTTGACCCAAAGAATGCTCACACCAAGTTTCATCAAAATATCTCATTCCCTTCGAGAGTTATCGTGCTTACAGACGGACGGACAGACGGACAGACGGACGGACGGACGGACGGACGGAAAACTTTTGCGATGTCATAGGTATCCCTCCACTTACGTTTTGGGATCCCAAAAAACAATTACCTACAGAGAGATATTTTTCACATGAGTAGTAGCGGAGTAGGCAATTCCCCCGCCCAGGAGAGTCCTCCAACGGCTGTAGTATACAAAGAAGGTGACAGACCGTCACGCCAATGATACTTCCGGAATCTGGGTTCCCGGATTTTCCGAGTTTTTTTTTGAATTTCTTCGGCGATATTTAAAAATTCCGGAAATCTGGAAGTTCAAAAGCCCCTTTTTTCCGGATTATTTTGATATACTTTCGGACCGGTTCATATTCCAGATGCAATTTACAGAAGACGTCGAAGAATAATCTGGAAGCCCAGATTCCGGAAGGTGAAGACCAGACTTAAGGGCGATTATGGCGATCTTTTGGATTCGCTTTCCGAAAAGCAAAGCGAGAATCGGCCGAGCGCAAGAACCCAAGGAAAGTCGTTGCGCCTCACAGTTGCACCTTTACAGCTTCTCGCTGACTTGCCGAAATCACTTTCCGCTCGCAAAGTGGATTCGCTTTCCAAGTGCTGGCGGAAACTAGCGGAGCGCGAGAACAGCTCTGGAAAGCGAAGTGGCTTTTAGCCAAAGTCGCAAAAACAGCCGGCGCATAAGCCAGCGTAGCTTTCCACACCGCTAGAATCGCCCTATAATGGCAGAATTATCTCGATTTCTGATCGGCTTCTTGGTCTCTGACCGTCCTTTTTGGACTTGAAAAGGTGTGTGGTTTTTGGACCTTTGCATGACCTTTTAAGACTGGGATAATTTTCGTGACCTTCGGAGGTAAGATTTTGACGTGATAGCACTTGTTACCGATAGAGTTAAGCATTGTTCAAATAGGTGTAATAGGCTGCGTAGCGCTATAAGTGATGTTTAGGTATCAATACACACCCTTTGTTCAGACTGAAAGTAAAAGGTTCTTATACATGCGACGTTCAGTGTTGCCACATTGATACAAATTTTCGAGATTCTAAAGATCAGAAAAAGTCTTCTTAGTTGTACTTGAAGTACGCAAGTAGAATTTGACGACCATTATGTTTAAAAAAAAACTATTAAATTAACGAGTGGACAGCAGTGTTCCTCGAACTAACAATAAGCAGTCGTAACAGAACAAAAAGTTTTGTAGCAACCCTGGCGAAGCTTCTATTCCTCGGCTAGCCAGCAGAGCCCAACCAAGCGATCCGATTGGCTTTGCATAAGACAAAATAGAACCAGTGCCTATTCTCCTTATGCGGCTTATTACAATGCTCCCCGAGGAAAAGACGAAACTGTATACGCCGTATTACACCTATTTGAACAATGCTTTACACGTGCCGTGTTAGGGCGATATTCCCCATCGCCTAACAAAGAAAAACCTTTGAAGAAGAAGACGAAGGGCTAAAAGAAAGGCAGACCGTGTTGAGACGTGGCAGCGTATGCAGATCTGTTTCAGACCTTAACTGAAACAGATCCAAGTTGGCTTAAAGTTTAACCGAAAGGGGCTAGGACAGGACAATCTAATTACCCATCACTTATTCACTTAAAGTGGCCTGAAGACTCGCTGAAAATGAGTTACTTCGTTGTTCCGCTATTCACGAATAATCGATTTTCAAATAGTGGAATTTCCTTGTGATTTGTGGTGCCTCTATGCACTTGTATTTTTGTTGTATGCCTTACGATAAAGATTTACCATTTTTTTTTGTTCAGGCACTAAGCAATCGTCACCAATCTCACCACTGCCTACTAAAAAGCCGCACTTGTGTTGAGATTAAAATTTCCCGCGTCCTAGTAGAATTTACGCTGTGAGGACGGCCGGAGATATTCTGAGCCTCATAACTAGAGCAGATAGTGGAAAATCAAAAAATCCCTTTGCAGAATCCAAATAATTCATTGTATCCAAATAAATGACACACAAATAAGTTGGCTTTTCAGTTAAACTTTAAGGATTTAAATAACATTCATCTGTGTTATACCGAAAGACAACAGAAGTACGATCCTTATACACTTACGAAGAGTAAGTGTAACAAAGAATGAAGGAAAAAAACGAACAACTCGTTGTTCCAAGATGAGGTAGCCTATGGTAGACATGAGCTGAAGAAACCAACTGCTGAGACAGAAAATCTGCGACGATTACTCCCAACCCCCTTGGCGCATCAAACTAAGTTAGCGAGCAAATTAAGGTAGTTGGTTAACTGCGATAACTTATTTTAGTGTTTTAATAGAAATTCAGGTAAACTAAACAATACAAACTGAAACTCTCAACCCGTTCGAAGCATTTTCGCTTCTTTCTTCTCCTTTAGCTCTTGCAGCTGTGCCTCAACCACCTTCTTCCTTTCTTCAAGGAACTCACGGTATTCTTCACTATCTAAACTTCGCACTACCTTGATGCCTATAGTTCTTGCTGCGTCTATAACATCTTGGCAAATTTTTTCGAGGGGTAGGCCTATCAGAGGCGGATCTTGAGCTTTTATTTTTGCTATTTCGTATACGTGTTTGAGGGTGATCATGCCAGCAACCTCGTTGGCTAGAAGAAAAGAAGGTACTCTCAGTAAGGGAAATCCTAGCATATAAGCCTGTCGATGTTCAGCCTTAGTGTAGTATAATTTTAGGGACTGGTAAACAGCCGCCGTTTTGGGAACAGTCTCCTAGCCTGATCATGAAAGGGAACCAATAACAATGATTAGTTTATTTATTACCAACGATTCAACAAAGGATGGCAAGTGGAGTAAATAAGCAAAATTAAAGAAAGAAAAATACTCAAGACAACTATACAAACTGGTGTGCGTTGAGCCTTTCTAATTTTTCTAGTTCACTTCAGTTCAGTTCAGTTTTATTCATAAAAATAATAAGCAACAATAACTCTTTCTGAACCCACCATAAAGCTAAAAAAAGCATTTTAGCTCCGATATGCGAAGCACAGCACAAAGAACAGGCGTCAAAGTCCCCAGCCACACCATAACCAATCACACCCAAAGCATCTGTGGTGGTGGGAAAGCTATTAAAGCCAGAGGCGTCATTTGACCCCCCCCCCCGGGGGGGGGGGGGCTGGTGGGAAAGCTATTAAAGCCAGAGGCGTCATTTGACCTCCCCAGCTGCATATGAAAAACCAGAAAATCTTTAAGAAAAAAGTGATTGACATCATTATGACAAGCAATAGTATAAAGTGGATTTTAATAAGGTCTTTCACCAAACTTTGACCTTACCAGATCGAGCTAATGATCCGGAATTACGCCATTGCCTCCCCCAGGTTTTCGCGAAATTACGCATCTGATTAAAGCTCTACGCGCCACTGAACGATGGCGCAGTGTCTGGGGTTTCAACAGTTAGTGTTGTAAGCCAGATTGCCTTTTAAGTTGGCTACATATAATTAAAATCTACAGTTTGCCCTAAGTTTAGATATAGGGCACCAAAAACAAAATGGGCAAGATCTTTCTTCTTCAAAAACGCTTCATAGTGTAGGCTATTAATGAATGGAAGAGCATTCTTTTACAATAAATTAGTTTTGTAGATAGGTAATGTTATCGCAGTCTCTTCGTTTTTTCATCTTATAATAAGAGGAAACAACACAGAAAATGCGGCTTCTTCTTTTCTTTCTTTTTTCCTTCACCGTCTACGTCTACGCTTTGTGATTTCTGACGGGTGAAAAATTAAAATTATTATTATAATTAACAAAAACTAATTTTCGTCCTCTCGCCAGGCATAGTCCGTACGTATTTGTCTTGTACGGTCAGAAATTTGGAGAGGGGGAAGCTATTGGATTCTATCAGTGGCAATGGGAAAAGATGTTTCCACTAAATGCTGTAAAAGCTTTAATCAACTAGTGGAATTAGAACTGAGAAATAGTGCCGTACCGTATGGCAGACAGAAACACGGTATAAGTGTGCAGTATTTATCTCTTCTTTATATTGTCTTGTAGTTGTAGTTTGTATCTGGGCCTATACAAATTTATTTTCTTATTGGCCAGTATGTAGTATCTAACTTTTCTGAAGTTCAAACCAGGTACTGCCTCTCAGTTTCTGCTTATGGAGCATTTTCAGACCAACATTGCCTGTTCCACAGATTGTATGACCGAATTATGGCGTGCAACGTTTCTTACAACTCAATCACTGCACATATAAAGTGAGACTACATTTAACTGTGCTCTCACGTGTCAGTGCCAGAAAATTTATTTTCTCCCTCACCGTATGTTTTTTTTTATGGCACTTGCCTTCCGGCCAAGTGCCATACACCGATCACTTTTTCGTCGGTCTGTCGGTCGGTCAGTCCGGTGTTTGCGAGTTAGGGTACTTCCGGATGTGCTAGGACGATGAAACTTGGCAGGCATATCAGGGACCCGACCAAACTAACCTGGAAATAATCAGTTTCCCGATCCGACCATCTGGGGGGGAGTGGAGGGCGGGAGAATCCTGAGAATTTAGTAGTTTTTGTCAAACCACCTACCCCTTCCTTCAGACTGGTATAGCTCTGCGCGCGTGGATGACGTCACTCTTTGCTTAAATCTATTGAACATCGGAAAGAGCTAGTTCTGTCTTGGGTCGAAGGGGTTGGTATATGTTCAAGCTTAGTAGTGGTTGATGTAGATGAGACGGAATCCAGGAAATCGAGTAGTTTTTGTCACACTTTTTCGAGTTATTGTACTTCCAGATGTGCTAAGACAATGAAACTTGGCAGGCATATCAGGGACCCAACCAAACCAGAAAATAATCAGTTTCCCGATCCGACCATCTGGGGGGAGTGGAGTGCGGGGGAATCCGTAAAATTGAGTGTTGTGTAACTTTCGAACGGGTGATCGGATTGGAAGGAAACTTAATACCTGAATGAATGACATATCTCTGACTTTCCATTTGAAGTCCGAACCGGATTCGACAGCTATGGGGGTGGGGGTGGGGGGAGACCCATAACTTGCTAGGAAGAACAAGTATCTACTCCAGATAAATCGTTTACAAATTTGGACTGGATCCGGACACTTGGGGGGGGGGGGAGTGGAGAGGAGTTTCCCGGCAAAGATCAACCCGGAATCCACCCCCCAAAAAAAACAATGCGCAAGCGAGGGTTGCTGTTGTAAAGTCTATACAATGAATGGGTGAGGTGAATGTTACAGGTTAGATACAGTAACATGGGGATGAAACCAAGTCTTACTTGACTGCATAGCTCCTCTTGTTATACCTGCAGCTTGCTTCAAGAAGTGGGAAAGAGGTGGGGTGTGGATGACCAAATTAAAAGTTTTGTCTGGGTTTCCAGTGATTCGACATGGTAAAGGAACACCTTCTTTATAGTCCTTTGTTTTTTCATTGAAGTCCTTGACAAAGGCAGCAATATTTATTCCTCTCTGAAAAGAAAATCTGAGATTAAGGCAAGACAACGAAAAAATCAACAGAACTGAATCAGGGAACAACAAGAGATACACGCTTATATGTTCCTTGTAATGGGAAATTGCACAAGAATGTATAAGAATATGTGTAATAGTGGGGCATTTTCTAACTAACACACAGTGGTCTGCTTAAATTTTTTATTTCCTTCAACAACTCTTGCCACAAAAAGGCCCATTGTCTCAATCCCCAAACTACTACTAGGATAGACACAAAAAGTACTGTTGGCTCAAATTTGCATCAGAACTTCTTCCAAAAATATTTAAAATATACCAGTCCATGAAGGATTTTATCTATTAAAAAAGGCCACCAGTTGACATGTCCAAACCCTTTTATTTTATATTTAAAATTACATGTAAATCAAGCTATAAGAAAACTAATTGGACATGCCTCAGACATGCCTACAAAAGTTTGTTGATACCTAGGAAAGAATGGCCATGAATGATCATGCCAGTAAATCCCCATTCGTAGCACTTGAAGATCATATTCACACTTTCTGTTATAATAAATTTGCAGTTACAAAACATGCAAAAAAATAACACCCAGTTTCAATAAGAATCACAAAGAGAAAATGGCAGCAGCATGTTGTTTGCATTGTGATGCCATGGCAAAGTCCCAGAATAATGTAATAATTTAGTAGCCACCGTAGTCCTACTACTACCATCTACAGTCTAAAATAATAACTGTAGCCTACCTGTCCAAGCTGAGGGCCTAGTGGTGGACCTGCAACAGCTTTTCCTGCTGGAATATACGTCCTTAAAGGTCGACTGTGGTCCACTTTCTGGACAGTTTGCTTCAATGCTGAGCCTGCTTTCTTAGCAGCTTTACTCATTTTTGATCAAGATCGGGAGTCACGGACTAACCTTTTAAAAGATTTGCTGTTTGTGTTGTTCTGACTTCTGATGATGCTAAAAATCCTAATTAAAAAGACTTAATTGACTTGAGTAAAAATACAGTAAAGTAAAAAACACATATCAAACTGTGAGAAAATTAATTTTTACTTTGTCTTATATATAATTAAATTTTAGTTATTCATAATATTAATAATAAGCTCAGAATTGTGGTTCGCCTGTTTTTCACTGGTAACCGGCAGGTGACACTGAATCCTCGAGCGTGAAATTTAAAAGAGAAGAAAGATGCGGTTTAAGGAATAAGACAGTTTTTAAGGAATCAGACAGTTGGCAATTCACAATGCCACTTTTTGAAGGTCTTATTCTTCAAAGTGAGAAACATGCAGTAGTCTTAGACATAGGAAACCAGTTCTCAAAGTAAGATTTTGGTCTTTTAGTCATTCTGCATGATAAAATGTGAACTTACCAGTACCTCTCAAAATCTAAAGCTGCAAAGCTACTCTGCACAAATGCTGCTTTCTTTGTCAGCCATCTGTAGCAAATTCAGTCCTTGCTTGCCCACTTTAGACTTTAAAAGCACAGCTATCTCGGTAGGGTATAGCCACAAAAAGCGTTACCAGCAGTAGTGCAAACTTGCTGATTTTCCGTAATGAAAAATGAATTGCTGGGAATTTATCATTTTTTTCTATTTTTTCAGTCTAAAACAGCTGCAAAAAATATTTCAAATAGACCATTGTATTCAGGACTGAATATTTGATTTAATAAGGCCTGCAGAAATATTTCCTAGCTAGCTTATTTTTATCATTAATATAATTGCATGTAAATTCAGATATAAAAAAAGTACCTAAACTTCCCTAGAAGGAATTGTTGATACCAAGAACTGAATATCCATGAGTGGCTCCACCAGCAAATAGCGTTTTTTTTTTTACCTTCAGCATCATATTCCCAGTTTCTCTTTAATCCATGTGCGGCCGCTCCCAATGAAAAAAACTAGCACCCAGTTTTAATAAGAATTACAAGACAAAATGGCGGCTGATGTTGCTGTGTGATGTCGTCATTCTCCGAATTTGATCGTGGCGAAATTACGAGATTTTTTGAACATGTGTCGGCATGCTCCCATAGTCATTAGTGTTTTTGGGATCCCAAAACGTAAGTGGAGGGATACCTATGACCAGAGGCGTTACTAGCCAAAATTTTTTTTGGGGGGACAAGGTATTTACCGACTGACTGGTCATTTTTACCGACTGTTTTTTCAGATAAAAACAACTATTTTTTAGAAAAACGACTTTCTTGGCAAAAAATCGGCTGATTTTAAGAAAAAACAACTACACGATAACTCTCGAAGGGATTGAGATATTTTGATGAAACTTGAGTCAAAGTACAGGTCAAGTTCGAAGATGGGCTCTGTAGCCCTATATTTGAGGGTAGGGGAGGGGTTTAAAATTAAGGGGCAAACAAAAATATTGTTTGAAAGCTTTTGAGGTAGTTGATGTAGGGGCAAGGAGACATGCTGAATCCGAATATGAAAGTTATTTTCTCACCGGACAAGTAGTTCACCCGGAATCCGGCAAAAACCGGACACAAAATTTGTCGACCAATTTTCGGCATTGCAGTCCGTACCCCTTTCTTCACACTAGTATAGCTCTGCGCGTGGATGACGAGCAGAGCGCGTAATCTATGACTGTCGGAGAGAGCTAGTGTAATCGTAGGTCGAAGGGGTTGGTATATGTTGTTCAAGCTTGGTAGGAGTTGATATATGTTGTTCAAGCTTAGTATGAGGATTCACTGGCAAAGTACAGGTCAAGTTCGTAGATGAGTCCTTTAGTCCTATATTTAGAGGCAGAGGAGGGTTTCGAATTTACGGTAAAAACATTCATGTTTTATGAGCTAATAAGATATCAATTGAAGGGGTAAGGAGGTCCACTGAATCCATATCTGAGCTTAGTTTTCTTGCTGGACAAATGAATTATCACAGATTCGGCAGAAACTGGAAATTTGATTGAAGCTCAAGGTTGTTTCTGAAGTCGATTAGAGATTCTGTGTCGGGGCAAGGAGACATGCTGATATTCATTTTTTAACTTTATTTTAACTTTGAAAATCTTAAAGGATTCTGACAAAGACTGAATGGCGAAGACAAGACCCAATTGTTAGGATCAAATATTTTTGGGATCCCATCGAAACCTTTGGTCTTGTTTTTCTTGAAAACAGTCGTTTTTTCTGCAAAAACGGTCAGTAAACATTACCAGCCAGTCGGCAAATACCTTACCCCCCAAAAAACATTTTGGCTAGTAACGCCTCTGCTTCTTTGAACCCAACCCACCTTTGATTTTTTGCCCTAAAATAGTCAGACATAAATACTAAAATAAAAATTCAAGACTGGCTGAATCCTAATGTGTCAGCTTTCTTTCGACATAAAGAATGTAATCAAACTCTTTTTTCTGCTGCTTTTAAAGCCTACTTGAAATGGTCGTCAAACTATTTCCAAACTGATACAAATTCTTTGGGTGCTGTAATCTGGTCATTAGATGGTGGAAAAGCAACTGTACAAGAAAGGCCGAGGGATTCAACAATAAAAGCGTGATGTGAGTTAGTTTGCACTGAGTATCCTAATTTGCATAATTATTTGCTAGGTTTGAATTCATCATTTTCTTATGTGAGTGAAAGCTCTTCTCAAATTATGGCCAGCATTGCTACATAAGCTAGTATAAATAGCTATTCTCAGTAGGCCTATCCTCACAAATACAGCGTTTTTTGAGGTTGGGATCCAGTTTGGAATATTGCAAGACCATCTAAATTTGAAGCAATACTGACTCTTGAGTCTGAAAAACTGCAGCATTTTCTGTTAAAGGACCCATCATACCTATAAGACCAATGCAACTTACTTCTTTAACTCTATTCATTAATTCTAGATCCTGGTAACCCAAATTTCGTATGATACATTCTAATCCCGCTAACGACACCTCAGTAGGCTAATCTTTGCACTTGCCACGATTCACTAGTTTCCATGCGCAACATGCTCCCGACGAGTGTTCGAATATCATGCTATTGATGCGTAAAACCGGTTTTCTAAATCATGCCAAGTTTTGCTATAAGTCAATGGGTCTGATAAGCCAAAGCGATGAATAGTTTCTTAAAAGCAGAGCTGATTCTTATAGTATTCAGATAGTTTGGAACGTTGAAACACAAACAGTAAGTAGTGTAAGGTGTGCTTTAACCCTTTCTAAACCAAGTCCTGGTGTGATAGCCGTTCTTTATAACTTCTTTCTTTTTTGCAGGTGTGGCTTTGCTGGTGAGCCTGTGCCTCGCTTCATCTACTCAAGTGAAGTGACACTAGAAAATGATGAGACTACAAGCTTATATGACATTCATGATGAGAAAACCTTGTTTAAAGCCATCAAAGTTTTCCTCCATGATGTTTTCTTCAAGTAAGTTTAGCACAGCTGTGAGATCTGTTAATTTGTAACAGTTACTTTGTTACAGTTACTTCATAACCTATGGCTTCGCATTTAGCTATAGGCTACTTCGCTCATTTTAGTGGAGTGTTCATTTATAAACAATCCACTCTTGCAGCTGCCGTAGCCGATTTTCGGTTCTCACAATTTTTTGGGAAGTTCATAACCCGTGACCATGATAGATATCAAGTTGAAACTTTGTATACTTGTTGGCGTTAGGGCATAGTTTTGCTTTTGGGGGTCACAGGACACACACCCTCCTAGTTCAGGGGTGATCGGGCTTGATTGCCCAGTCACTAATGTTTCTAACCTGACCAATGACCTGGCTGGAGATAAGACAATGAAATGCCGTGTTCTTGTAGATCCTAGGGCTGGGAAGATACTTTTGTAGTTGCACCTCCACCACCCAGAGACGAATCCAGGGCTAGGTACGAATCCGAATCCACCATTTTACGCTGAGGATTCGAATCCGGATTCGAATCCGACTTTGACAAAAATCTAATCATGTAGGCTACATAGGTTACAGTTTAAAAATCAGATGCGACAAAAAGCACTGATGACTAACTAAGGCAAATGAGAGGGTTAATTGGACGATGTAAACCATATTTCTAGGTTTTCATGTGTGCTTGTTATGGTATAGGTTTCCTCTCGGCAACCAGAACTGAATCTCGGGCTCGTTAAGCACAATAACTTAAGCACATTGGGGAAATATTAGAAATTGGAGAGGATTCGTAAGATTCAGGGTTTGGAATCCGAGTCCGAATCCGAATCCAGCCTAACAAGCAGAAGATTCGAATCCGGCCAAAAAGACGAATCCTTGATTCGGATTCGCCCATCTCTGCCACCACCCTTTCCAGTTTGAGCAACTTGGCCCCGATTTTCCAAGAATTAAGTTTGTGAACTGTGACGGGTAACAGTTTCAGATTTGGTATACTTGTTGTAGACATACCGATCTAGATGGGCTTTTTGGGGGGTCCCGACTCCCCCACCCTTTCGGTTCAGGGGCAACTAGGATGTGCCCACTTCGTAACTTGTGAACCATGACTGATATCAGTGTGAAACTCGGCATGCTTGGTGGCATGGGATCTAATTGTGCCCTTTGTAGTTATTAAATGTCAAGGTCAACTATTTCTTAGGCTGTTGTATACAAGAATATGATAAACGTTTTACTTTCACACTGCGCACTTGTTTTTAAGTGTAGTCGAATGCCGTATTCTACTGTATGACATTAATTTGGCCTTCCAGAAAGAAAAGATAGGCCGTCCCTCCTTTTCGCTGGCTGGTTATAACTTAGGTTGTGCTTTTGTTTTAACGGGTTGGTTTGACCAATAGGAATTATAGTTAGAGTAGCCTTTTTATTTTCAGTTGGTCCTAACCGTTTTTTGTGCTCTTAGAAAATTATTTTTCAGGTATTTAATGGTCAGTCATCGTGATCGGAAAGTTGCAATTGTTGAACCGTTGTTCGGGACTCAGCTGTTCCGAGAAACTCTGGCAAAAGTTTTATTTTCGCATTTCGAGGTGAGAGTCATTCAGTTTCTCAGATTCCTGTAGTAGTGGAATACAGTGACAAACTCTTGCTAACTTTTGCTGACGGGTTTTGAAGAAGAACTGATGGTCTTGGGGCAGCCATGCGAAGATGCAATGCACAAATGTCTCGTCAGTAGGCTACTCAAGAATGTGATTATGTACTTTTTTGTTGCAATCCATCTTGCTTCTTTTGACAGTGTTGCCAGATCAGTTAAATTATATGACAACCCCCAAATTAGATCGCAGACTTTTTTCTGTGAGGGGAGATATTCTTCCTTTTGTGTGCTATTTGGTCAAGAATTCATAACGACTGTTGATCAAAATACTATCGCGCTGTTGGCTACCACTAAAAGATTCGCACGCCTTTGGTTAATTTCTGGTCCGTTTTCGTCTGATCCGATTTTTTGGCACCGTCAACAGCACCTTTTTTTGCCTATGTATTTAAGCTACTTCCGTAAAAATAAGATGTCCGCAAAAACCGCGTGATCCTGTAATATATCATAGGCTCCTCATTTGCTGTTCTTTCAGGTTCCGGTGGTAATTTTCATTCCAAACCCTGTCTCAGCTCTGGTCACCTTGGGAATTCCTTCGGGGCTCGTGGTTGATGTAGGGTACAAGGAAACATCAGTTGTTCCAGTCTACGAAGGGGAGGCCGTGCTGAACTGTTCAAGTGTTCAGCCCTTGGCTGCCGAAGCTGTTGAACAGTAAGTGTCCTACTTTTCCTTATATGGTTAATAGTAATAATAATAATAATAATCATTTAAAGGAACAGAAAACTTGACTCAAACTTGACTCGGGGAGCTAGCTAACATATCAAGAATGTACCCTGAGTCGATATTGAGAGTAAGAAAAATTCTCGTTACGACCATTGCAGTTCCGGGCAGTTTCCGAGAATTCGACTTTTGAGCAAAAGGTTTGCAAAAAGCAAAAGGTTTGTGTGCCGCGACTAGGAATCGAACCCCGGCCGCCCAGTCGGGAGGTCGTTACTCTGTAGTTTACATGTAAAAAGGCGAACTTTTACAGTACATGAGTGCATAATTACAGTGCATAAGGGGCAAGGGCCTGCCAGCTAGCTTTGGGAACACTAAGGAGGGGGTTCGAGACAGTTCGAGATGACTAGGAAAGGGGGGCCTGTTGACAGTAAGACCCTGTATATTTATCCAAGCCCCCCCGGGCGATTCGATGGCCGAAAGTTGCGTAGTCAAGTTTACTGTTCCTTTAATCCATACGGTAATATCTTTGGAGTTTAACTGAAAAGCCAACTTATTTTTGTGTCATTTAGTTGAATACACTGAATTATTTGGATTCTACAAAGGGATTTTTTTGTTTTCCACTATCTGCTCTAGTATGGTGTTCAGAATATCTGCAGCCGTCCCCACAGCGAAAATTCTACTATGACGCGGGAAACTTTTATCTGAACACAAACAAGGGTTTTCAGTGGGCAGTGGCGATATTGGTGAAGATTGCTTAGTGCCTGAACAAAAAAAAGTCATAAATCTTCCTTGTAAAGCATATAACAAATTAGAGGTACCACAAATCACACGGAAATTCCACTATTTGAAAATCGATTATTCCTGAATAGCGGAACAACCATGTAACGCATTTTCACCGGGTCTTCAAGCCAATTTAAGTGAATAAGTGATGGGTAACTAGACTGTTCTATCCCAGTCCTTTTCGGTTAAACTTTAAAATATTTATAGTTTTGGATGTGTCAGTCGTTTAAGCACTCAGT
This sequence comes from Branchinecta lindahli, assembly GCA_023053555.1. Classification (NCBI taxonomy): domain Eukaryota; kingdom Metazoa; phylum Arthropoda; class Branchiopoda; order Anostraca; family Branchinectidae; genus Branchinecta; species Branchinecta lindahli. Next base: position 8,465,468 of record JAKZAO010000005.1, on the reverse strand, counting down.
TCATGAATAGTAGTGTCATATTGTTTCAAAATATCAACCAAGCATCGAAATTACGTAGTTGAGAATAATTAAATTTTTAACGAAATATTGTACAAAGACTTCAAACTGTTCTGCAGGCTCCCATCCCAAATAATGGCTTGAAATTCTGCTTGAAAGACAAAAAGTTCACACTTTCCACTTGGAACTTAGTTCCCCAAATTTGTTTTTTTGGTTCAACAAAAAGTGTAGTGAGCGATGTTGGCGATGTATCTACCATTTTTTGACTTTGATCCATTTAGTCTACTGGCGCAGAGGTCGTGTGTCAACTCATATCCGTGGACCCATGGACCCGATTGAGTGAATTGACCATGCTTTGGTGCAGAACGAGCGAGGGCTGGTGATGGAACTATCATTACCGTCACGTTACCTGACGTCACTGGCATTGAAATTATAATGATGCTGCCGGTGTACCTACCTTGTGCTTATGCTTCCTTCTGTGCAAGCGTTGATACTCCCGTCCTAGAATTTGTCATGATATATTGCCTTTTAACTTTCCAGATGGCAGTGTAACTTACCACGCGAATTCTTGGTTAAATTTCGCTTTTTGTTTACAAATTTAAACCAAGATCGTGCATGTGAGGTGTGAAATTCGAGAGAGCGCGGTAGCCGGCCGTCTGACGGATTTTTTTTTTCCGTTGAGTACTGATTATATAGGCTGACATCGGTGCTCTTCGCTTTAGGAACCTCTTACGGCTTCTCCGTAGTCGTTGCCGGTTAAGGCAGGAAGATGGCACGGAGGTTGCAGTTTGCGACGCGGAATATCATTTCAGTCAAGCTGCGCTAGAGGACATTTTAGGTAAGTAGCTTATCCGACCAGGAGGGAGATGGGTGAAAGTAAACTCTCGTAGGTTCACTGTCAGAAGTTTCATAACAGATAATACAAGGATGGGCAGTTGCAACAGATAAAGTTGAGTCTTCACCTTCCGGAATCTGGGTTCCCAGATTTTCCGAGTTTTTTTTTATTTCTTCTGTGATAGCCTACTTAAATATTCCGGAAATCTGGAAGCTCAAAAGCCCCTATTTTCCGGATTATTTTAATATACTTTCGGACCGGTTCATGTTCCAGTTGCAATTACAGAAGACGTCAAAGAATAATCTGGAAGCCGAGATTCCGGAAGTTCCGGGAGGTGAAGACCGGATTTAACACTTGGGATGTAATCTGTTGTGACTGTGAAAACGTTGTGCATTCAATGTTGTGCATAACAAGCATTGCCAGGAAGAGCCGAAAAAGCATCTGCTACCTTTTTTGTTTTTTGTCAGCAGATGCTTTTTCGGCGGTTTTTGGCTAAAATTGTCGTTTTTAAGCGGTTTTTAAGCCTAAATTGGATCTTCCCGACGACAAATACAACTTCGTGCCTGTTTAACAAAATCTTTTGTCCCCACATTTCCAGCTTGGGTGATTTAACGTGAATATTTGTTCCCATTCTTTGTCGAATTTGGTAATTCCTCCAACTTGAGTTCAGTCCACCCACATCCGTTTCACCACATTCGATCCGTCCATTCGTAAATTCCCTGATTTAACATGTTTATTTGGTATAATAATTGGTATAATATTAATAATGATTTATTGAGCCAAACACGGCCATGCATATAACAAGCCTCATCGGGTCCCCAGAATACCTACCTAGTAACCTCCTGAACAAAATAAAAAGACGAAACTACCAACAAACCGTCAATTTTCTATGTTTCCTAGTATTTCTGGAGTGTGGAAAACGCCCATACACGTCATTGTCCATAGGTGGTATCGTCTGAGTCCAATCAGAACCATTTTTAGGCCTCCTGACTGATAATGTTTCCCATTATATGAAGCCTACTGTAACTAATAAATGCTTTGATGCCAGGATGCCGCCCAGTAACAATGATATTAGTTTTTAGAGGTACTTGTGCGTTAAGCCGCCTTATCTTTCGTGCTGGGATGAAAGATAAAGGAAGAATAGAGCTTACCTAAGAGAACTGCGGTGTGGGAAGGGAGAGAAGGGGAAGGTGAATGAAATATGATATATATATATATATATATATTATATATAGAACCAATTATATTGGTTTTCAGAAGTACTGGTGCCTTAAGCTGCCTTATCTTTCGTGCTGGGATGAAAGATAAAGGAAGAATAGAGCTTACCTAAGAGAACTGCGGTGTGGGAAGGGAGAGAAGGGGAAGGTGAATGAAATATGATATATATATATATATATATTATATATAGAACCAATTATATTGGTTTTCAGAAGTACTGGTGCCTTAAGCTGCCTTATCTTTCGTGCTGGGATGAAAGATAAAGGAAGAATAGAGCTTACCTACGAGAACTGCGCTGTGGGAAGGGAGAGAAGGGGAAGGTGAATGAAATATGATATGTATATATATATATATATTATATATAGAACCAATTATATTGGTTTTCAGAAGTACTGGTGCCTTAAGCTGCCTTATCTTTCGTGCTGGGATGAAAGATAAAGGAAGAATAGAGTTTACCTAAGAGAACGGCGGCGTTGGAAGTGAGAGAAGGGGAAGATGAATAAAATATGATATATATATTTAAATATAAATATATATATAGAACCAGTTATATTAGTTTTCAGAAGTACTGGTGCGTTAAGCTGCTTTATGAAAGATAAAGGCAGAATAGAGCTTACCTAAGAGAACCGCGTCGCGGGAAAGGAAAGGTGGAAGATGAATGAAATATGATATATATATATACTATATACATATATATATCTATATATGTATACATATATCTATAAATAAATATGTAGATATATATAGAACCAGTTATATTAGTTTTCTTACGTACTGGTGCGTTAAAGTAGCCTACGCATTTTGTCCGAGAACGGATGCAACAGCTTCAAGTACGTATTGGCATCAGACAGGTTGCATATGTAATCGCTTGGATATGAAATTAAAACAATATAACGAAGAAACATTTCTAAAATTTTACTTCAGTATACCTTCTTTCTCTGTGTATCCCACTCCTGGGCAGGGGCGTCACTAGCCTTTTACTTTTGGGGGGGGGGGACGGCCAGTTTGTGCCGACGGAGTAAAAAATGTGCCGACGAAAAACGCGGCAACGGCGTATATTAGTCCTTTAATGTAAATTCGAAATTTAAATACACATATTCGGGTTTACATTGCAGCTTTCGCTAGAAAGCTTCCAACGACTTCACGCAGAACAAGTCAAATTATTCGCGGCAGGCGAAATGTTTTAGATCTGCTTTTTTGTCTGGAAACATTTTCGAAATTTCCAACGGCTAAACCCAGAACAAGTTAAGTTAATCGCCGCAGGCGAAGTTTTTTTAATCTGCCTTTTTTTCTGGGAAAATTTAGCTTACAAGTTCTAGCTTTTAAGGTGTTTCAAACCCTAAGAATTTCAATCCTAAAGCGCCAACTCAATGAAACAGCGTTCTTCCAAATATAGAATACTACGAAATGCGCCGCAGGCGAAATTTTGTGTAAAACTAACTGTAATGCATTAGTTGAGACTATTCCTTTAATGTAAAATCCTATATTTAAATTTACATATTCGGCTTTTCTTTTCACCTTTCGCTAAAACGCGAAGCCTTCCAACGACTGAACCGAGAACAAGTTAAATCAAGCGCCGCAGGCGAAATTTTGTTAATCTGTCTTTTTTTTGGGAAAATTTAAGGCCACTCTATACCCATACTTTACAGTTTCTAGCTTTTATTGTGTTCCCAACCCCCAAGAATTTCAATCCTAAAACGCCAACTAAATGAAACGCCGTTTGTCCAAATAGAAAATACTACGAAACGCGCCGCAGGCGAAGTTTTGTGGAAACGCTGATGAGCGATCCCAAATAAAAGTGTGAAATCTGTGTGAAATCACTAATTTTTCTGCTAAAAAAGTAGTGGCCATCCATAAGAAAGTAGGCACAAAGTTGATTCTTGTGTGTAGAAAATCTCGATTTGCCGACGAGACATAAACTTTCGGGATTGGACAAAAGTTTACGGATTTGATTTATTACGTGTAATGAGATTCTGATCTTCCGAAGGGAATTGAACTTTCCGGGTGTGCCCGATAAATGTTTGAAGAATTCGATTTCTTGCGAATAAAATATCCCGATGGGCCGACAAGAATACCGATTCCCGACTAAAGCATTCAGAACTCGAATTCTTCTTTTTTTTTGCCCGACAAGACTGTAAAGGGCTTTATTTCTTACGTGTAAATAGCAGCCGATGTGCCGACAAAACTTAAACTTTCGGGATGCGCCTGATAAATATTTACAGAATTTGATTTCTTACGTATAAAAAGAACCCGATGTGCCGACGATACGGGTCATCCCGGGTGCGCCCGACAAATGTTTGCTGAAACTGATTTATCACAGATAAACAGAATCCGATGTGCCGACGAGTCGACCGACGCCCGACAAAAGCACACAGAAATCAATTTCTTCTGTTTTTAAAAGAACCCGATGTGCCGAAGAGCATATCGAGGGCCCGACAAAAGGATACAAAATTCGATTTCTCCTGTGTTCTGCACGACAAATGTGTGCGAAATTAGATTTCTTGCGTATGAAAAGAAGAGTCCCCCCCCCCATAGTGACGCACCTGCTCCTGGGAACAGTTGAATAACTTATTCAATCATATTCCCTTCTTTTCCTGCACACGCCGCAGTTCTCTTGGGTATGCTCTGTTTTGCTTGTATCTTTCATACGTTGGGCACCAAACAAGTTGCATGTTTGATCCCTTGTCTAAAAATTAAAATAATTTAAGGAAGAGAAATATCTTTTTGATCCATGCGATAATGTTGCGCTTTATCTGAATCCGACTTGAGGCGGCAAAGTCATCCTTTGTTTTGCCACTCGTGAAGAATGACTTGCCGCAGCATTTTGCCGCTTTCACATTAACGCATCGTTGCGATGCGTTGCGTATGCGTATTGCGTTGCGTTTGTGTTGCGTACAGGTTACGGATTGTACCTTTCACATCTGCGCGATAACTTTTCACGCTGGATGCGTATTTACGTTTTCTTTTCTCGGTTTCTGATGATGTAGTTTCGTTTCTTTCATTACTAGTAAGTTTTTCTTCGTCTTTAGTACGTTATTCTCCAGTTTTTCTAAAAAAACTTCCCCTTTTCATTGAAAAGGCTTCCGAGTTAATGCAGAGGAAATCTCAGAGATTTAGGAAAGCGGACTTTCGCGCGAGCTATAGCAGTTGAAGCTTGGCAGATGTATTTTGGATATGAACCAAATCAGTCGAACTATTCATATTACGTATAAGACAATCCATTAAAGGTGAAGGAAACTCAGTTATTTCCGTCGGATAAATGTTTATCAAAATGTTCAAGAAAATCAACAAATAACTGAAATACGAAAAAGTTTTCTACTTATTTCTTCGACGCAACGCAAGAATAGAACTTGGTTCTAATAGTCTAATAGAGTCGCAGGTCTGCGTTTAATTTGTCTGCGTGAGCTCTGCGTTGCGTTGCCGCAAGCGCGACGCAGAGGTTGCGTAGCTCAGTGTGAAAGGCTTAACGCGTCAATGTGAAAGCGGCTTTATCGCATGGTACGCTCGGCTCTACGCAGTGAAAAGTTTTAACTACTATACCGAAGTAAAATTTTAGAAATTTATCTTCGTTATATTATTTTAGTTTTAGATTTAAAGGACCTCTCTTGCTTATTCTGCATTTAATACTGAACCTAGCTCCCTTGTGGAATTATAAGCGTTTAAATCCCCACCTCTCTCTATTGTTTCGTTTTGTGCCTACGAATTTTTAGCGCTTTTTCGGCCTTGCCGAGTTTTGCCCGTCACACAACGCAAAGTTTGCCAGAATCTTCAGTGTCCGCTGACAACTCTTTCGCATATAAGAATATGAGAATTTTCTGTTTTCAACTTCTTTTGTTTGGTTAGTTTTCCAACATTTGAAACACGGCGCGTTCAGTCTTCAAACGTTTCGCGCCCAGCCGCCGCGTCGGGAAGCAGGAAGACTGGATACAGTCGACAAGCGCTAACGAGAAAATCGCTAATTTCAGGTGGAAAGTAATGGTATTTTCGAGCAAAAAATTTTCTGATCCATATCATGGGGAAAAGATCATTTCTGGTAAGAGTTGTAAGATAAGGTAAGGTACAATTTTATTGACAACTTTAGTATAACTGCAGTAGCATAAAAGCGACAAACATGTCAGTGGCATACGAAATGACGCTTCGTTAATCCTGACTGATTTGTGAATTTTTTTTTACTAAAACGCTAACCTAAAATATTAAAATAAAAAAAAACAAACAACTAACAACATCAGCTCGAATTTTTTGTTTTTAGGACAGGGTAATTAACAACTATAACAAACACAAATACGAATGCAAATACGATGTTGTGCTTTAAGGGATTACATATGCAACCTGTCGGGTGCTAATACGTACTTTAAGCTGCTGCATATTTTATGTGAACGAAAAATAAAGGCTGAATAGAGGAGAGGACACTTAAGAGAATTGCGGCGTTTGCAAGGAGAGAAGGGGAAGATGAATGAATAAGTTATTCAGTTTTCCCAAGGGTGGGATATGAAGTGTATAACCCGGAAAAGTTACTTCAGAAGACAAACAAAAAATCCTCCATCTATGAACTTTAAACATGTTTCCGATGAATCGGCACAAGGCCTTCAATCCCAATGAAAGGTTTTTGTTCAAGGACGCGTCGTAGGCTACCTGTAATGCCGATGTAACCTACTTCCGTAACTGCATTCATTAATCCTTAAACCCGTAGACCTAAATTTCAAATGTTACATTCTAACCCCGCCAACGGCACCTGACTAATTTTTGCACTTTCCACGATTGCTCGCATAAAACCGGTTATATGAATTTTGCCGAGTTGTGCTAAAAGTCAATAAGCCTGGGAAAAGACTCAAAACAGCCAAAGCCGTGGATACTTTGCTAAAAGCAGGGCCTACTCTTACAGTATTCAGATCGTTTTGAATATTGGAACATGAACAGCAAATAGTAGGCTACAGCAAATAGTTTAACTCCGCTATCACCTCGTGTACTTGGTGGGTTAAAAGTAAAATATATATAGTGCAAGGTGTGCTTTCATGGAATGCACGCGCTGATAGAGCCCAAATTCTAGTACAGAACATAAGAATCCTGGCTCACCAAGCCTACCAGTTGAAAATCCCTCTTTTACACTGAAATTTGACAATCTTTTACCTTTTTAATACAAATTTACTTGCTTTTCCAAAATTAATTCTTGACAATTGCTTCAAGTGCGTTTTGATAAATTTTTAGCTAGTTATTACTGTTCCATTTTTCCTTATTTTTAGCTAGTTATTGCTGTTCCATTTTTCCTTTCTTTTGGGTATTTGCACTCCGACCCTTACCCTTGCCTGAAATGCCTGCGGATATGGAAGCATTGGTGCGTCAATCCGCTGCATCTTTTATGCTGGGGAAAAGGATAAAAGCGAAAAGGGCTTACCTAAGGGGCAACGGAATCGGGGGGGGGAGACAATAATAAATGAATAAATTATGTAATTGTTCTCTTGAGTGGGATATAAAGAGGAAGACAAAGGAAATGTATATAACTCGGACAAGTTGCCTTAAATGGGAAAATTCCATATTGTCTTTTTGCTGCAGACTTTAAACACGTTTGTGAGGAATCGCTGCAAGACCGTCGATCGTACCACAGTGAAAAGTTTGTTAATTTAAAGCCAGCTTTAAATTTAATTTTATTTTATTGGTTTATTTGTAACCATCTTTTGAGTAATAGAAAACAAAGTAAAAGTATTGTGAAATGCGGTAACGACTAATTTTAGTAAGTTATTATTGTTCCTTTTATCCTTTCTTCTATGCATTTGCACCACTTGTCTTTTTCTGATAGCCTATGCAGACAGAAATCTGTCGGATTGCGTTGCAGTAGGGGTAATAATTGTATTATTTCGGAAGCACCGATGCGTTAATCCGTTGTATCTTTTACGCTGTGGTGGAAGATAATGGCGGAATAAGGCTTACCTAAGAGAACCACGGAATAAGAGTGGGAGGGGGGAGATATGAATAAATTATATAATTGTCCCCGAGCGTGGGATGTGAGGAGAAAGAAAGAGAAAAATAAATCTAATAACAGATGGTAAATAAGAGAACAAAAGCTGACCGTACATTTGTCTCCTGGCTCATGAACTCATCCGATATGTCAGATAGTTTTCATAATCAACCATTCAAGTAACCGACTGAGTCGTTGTGAGCAGCGATAAGTCACGACTCACAAGGTAATAATTTTTGAATTCTTGTGTCACTTGCCTTCCGGCGAAGTGCCATATACCGATCACTTTTCCATCTGTCGGTCTGTCGCTCGGTTAGTACGGCGATCGCGAGTTAGGGTACTTCCAGATGTGCTAGGACGATGAAAACTTGGCAGGCGTATCAGGGGCCCGACCAAACTAACTTGGAAATAATCAGTTTCCCGATCCGGCCATCTGAGGGAGTGGAGGGAGAGGGAATCCGGAAAATTGAGATAGTGCGTAACTTTCGAACGGGTGATCGGATTGGAATGAAACTCGGATTGGAATAGATGATGTCATATCTCTGATGTCCCATTTGAAGTCCGGACCGGATTCGACAGCTGTGGGGGAGTTGAGGGTGGGGGGAGAGACCGGAAATCTCGAGAAACGGTTAGAATGGAGGGATCGGAGATACAATTAGACTGGATCCGGAGACTTTGGGGGAGGTGGGTGTTTCCCGGACCGGTGATGGCGGTTCTAGGGATTTCCACGACGAAAATTGGCAGGCATATCAGGGACCCGATCAAACTGACTTGGAGATAAATTTTCTCGATCCAGTCATCGTGGAGGGAGGGGGAATCCGGAATATTGAGTCATGCGTAACTTTGGAACGGGCGATCGGATTCCAGTGAAATTTAATGATTGAATAGAAGACATGTCTCTGATGTAGCTTTTTGTGTCCGGACCGGATCCGACAACTGTTGGGGGGGAGGGTAAGTAGTAGTAGTAGTAGTAGACAGGTTTAATAGAAAAACTTGGCAGCTATCGCTGATTTGCGTTTCTTTACAACAGATTCAAAATCAAACTACACTTGTAAATATAAATCAAACAAGAAACATTAACTCTTATTGTACATATCGACGAAAACCGGGACGAAAGAATTACCATTTACCTTTTAATTAAAGAATTACCCATTACCGTTACCAATACGTCACCCGCTAAGACCGGAGAGATCGGGATGGAACTTGGTGGGAATAACGAACAAATGCTCTGTATAAATCATTTACATTACCGGATGGGATCTGGGCACTGTTAGGAAGTTCGAGGGGGGGGGGTCCGGAATTCCGGTGATAGCAAGTTAAGGTACTTCCAGATGTGCTAGGACGATGAAACTTGGTCGGAAAATGAGAGATTCGACAAGATTGGCTTAGAAGTCGTCACTTCCAAAATCCGACCATTCCTTAAAGTACTACTCTTAACCGCAAAGTAAAAAAAAACAAAAACTTTAAAGCAAACTATACATTTTCATGATTCCCATGAGGCCCTGATCATTTTTGCCTCAAGGGTTTTTGCTTACAAATGAATTGCTGGCTCCCTTAAAGTGCGCATCTTAACTGCAAGGTCGAGAGGTACTTTAGATCAAACGATGCATTTTGGCCCATGATCATTTCTGCCACAAGGGTTTTGCTTAAACAAATTTATCTCTGCACCCTTAAAGGACACCTGAACAATGAAACCATACTTGAACACACCATGGAGAATGCATTTACAGACATGGCCACGGAGAGCATTCTTCTCCTGAGCGTGACGTTTTCAAAATAGGGATGTTCGTTTCTGGAGGTTTGCACATGCAGACTCCAAGACAAAAAGCGCAATTCATTCAAATCTTGTACTTCGCTGTCCGGATCGTATTGGAATTTCTTCTAGATATACGTTTGGGCTTAACTGGTTAAAAAATATTCCAGAAGAAGGGTTGACTGGAGACATTTGTTCATTTCTAAAATTGTTCGGTACTGAAATAAGGACAGATGCAAAATGGAACAAAAATCATAGCTTGGAAACACTATTTCGTATTTGGATTGCAGGCAATGTTAACGGAAGTCATACAGATAAGAATGATACTTGGTACTCTTCATTCAGGTGTCCTTTAAAGTAGGAATCTTAACCGAAAAGCAAAAAAAAAATACTTTTAATCAATTGATATATTAATTATCGCCAAGGAACTATTATCGTTTTTGTCTCAAGGGTTTTGCTTACAGAGGAATTTCCAGCGCCATTAAGTGCGGTTCATTACAGCTAAGTTCCGTTTCTGGTACCGACAGTATCTGTGTCGGTAAATGAGGAAACTTCATATCGGGAAATCGGCACCGCACTGTTGAGCAGTTTTCCTTGGGTTTTCCTTGCCTCGACTGTTTTTTTTTTTTGTCAGTAAGCTCCCACGAAAGAAACGCATCTGAGCAATCCTGCTGTATTTAGATTTGGATTTAGATTAGATTTAGATTTGGCGTACCCTATGTCAAAGGCTGAGTTGTGGCCTGTGGTCTCTGTGTGTTCCCTGACCTACTCCACCACAAAGGAATTGAAATTGGGTTGTTTCTGAACTTAGCTCAATTTATCAGTATTTCATTAGTTGCGTTTTTGCTGATACCATGGTATCTGATACCACGGTCTAAAGTCGTTTTTGCAATTATCTTGGTATCAGATACCACGGTCATCAAAAGTCATCTCACTTTCATCAGTTTTTGTCAAATTGGTGGGAAAGAAGTTTGGCACTTAGTGATGTGAATGGATATCAGTTTTTCTTTTGAAATGGCTTTGAAAAGCGCACTTTCGGCAATAGTCGTTTTTGCAGTGCAACCATATATCAGATACCACGGCACTGCAAAAACGACTAATTCAGGTTCAGGTTCCTTTAATTTTCAAATAATGAAAACAAATAATTTTACACAACTTCATGGCAGAGAGCAGGCTCGATGGCCAGAAGATTAAATTAAAAAAAGATACAACTAATCATGGTCGTACACAACTGTATACACTATAACAACCACCATCCGGTCAAATAACCTCCGGACAACTAGCAAATAACCTCCTCAATAAGAAAGACAAAAAATTGCAGATCCAGTTACCGTCGTAACAGATACCATGGTATCTGTAAAAACGCAACTATTGAGCTGCATTGGTGTAGGGTATCCAGCGTTAGGCATAGGGTATCCTGGGCCAAGCTCAGGGGTCTGTGGTGGATTGGTAAACTCTGCCTAGCGTGTTAACTCACGCAGAAGCTTCTTCCTCTCGTCTCAAAAAGAGCTTGGTCAAGCGAGATGGTAGGTTGTTTATAGGAACATCTCGTAACAGTGGGCTCCAGAATTGTAGGATTCTTTCATTGTAAGATTCCAGATTTATAGGATTTTTCGGGGCAGGATAGCCTCTTAAGTTAAGTCTTCACCTTCCGGAATCTGGGTTCCCAGATTTTCCGAGATTTTTTTTAATTTCTTCTGCGATACTTAAATATTCCGGAAATCTGGAAGTTCAAAAGCCCCTTTTTTCCGGATTATTTTGATATACTTTCGGACCGGTTCATATTCCAGATGCAATTCACAGAAGACGTGAAAGAATAATCTGGAAGCCCAGATTCCGGAAGTTCCGGGAGGTGAAGACCAGACTTTACTCACATGGCAAAAAGGGGAGGTAAAGTGTAGGAGAATTTGGGGGTGGGGGGGGTGGATGACAGCAGTTTGGAATTTTTGACACGTTCCATTTTTACTTGTCTTTGTCAGTAGTTGCTTGCCTACCATTCCTCTCCTTGCACCCTACATGCAGAAAACCTAAACGAAACGTTAAAGTTTAACCGAAAAGGGATGAGATAGGACAATATAGTTACCCATCACTTATTCACTTAAAGAGCCTTGAAGACCCGATAAAGATGCCTTACTTTGTTGCTTCGCTATTCATGAATATTATTCACGAATATCACCATTTTCATATAGAGGAATTTCCCTGTCGGATTTGTGGTATATCTTTGCGCTTGCACCTGTGTTGTTGTATACCTGACGAAAACGATTTACGAAAAATAGTCACCAGTAGTCACCTTCCGCGAGCTGATCACTGGCCACTGAACAGCCGCGTTTGCATTGAGATTCAAAATTTCAGCGTCAAGTAGAATTTCGCGTTGTGAGGACGGCCGTAGATATTCTGAAGTCATACTAGAGCAAATAGTGGAAAAAAATCCGTTAACACAATTCAAATAATGCAATGTATTCAGTTAAATTATATAAAAAAAATAAGTTGTCTTTTCGCTTAAACTTTAATAATATCATACATTAATGAGAGCTATGGGGCCATGTTGTATGCCTGGTAACTCTGTCAAAAGTTGTTTTCTCCCTGCCTGTTCATGTGGTTCACTTTCTGGTTGGGTTTCTCCTAGGGAGGAGAATTCGCCCAACCAGGTTAGTAGTTAATCTGAGTCCTTTCTTCTCTAAAGTCGGCTGGTATTTCTTGGAAAGATAATGCTTAGGTTGTCTTACTTAGGATCTACAAAGCTGATTGATCGAGTCTCTAGAGAAAGATAAGTCCTGTTACCTAGGAAAGACCACAGCTCAAAGTGCAGTATCAATCAGTCAGGAAGAAAAGAAGAAAGCAAAGAAAAGATGATGGATAGTTCAGGAATTTAAGAATTTTTGGAGGTCTTCTCCAGTCCTGGTCCTGGATGGTTTAGTGAACTTTAAAGCTTTTTAACGAAATTCCTTTTCTTTTCAGTTCGTCTGTGTTTTGTGTCACCGTTCGACAGAGCTCGTCGTTTAGCGGATAATTTGAACGACTTGGCAACTACGGAGCCACCGAAACCTCCGCCGAGTGTGGAGTACCCACTTGCTGGCAGCACGATATTGAAAATAGATGGTTCTGTGAGAGAAGCGGCTTGCGAAGCACTGTATGAGCTAGATGGGGACATGGTCAACCTTGCAACCATGATACTCGACTCTGTTGTTCAGGTAAGCTGTGCATGTAAAGGGACAGTTTTTACTAGCCAAATTTTTTTTTTTTGGGGGGGGGGGGCATGGTATTTACCGACCGGCTGGTCAGTTTTATCGACTGTTTTTCGGAAACAGACTGCTCTTAAGAAAAATTGATTCTTTTTTAGAAAAAACGATTGTTGTTAGGAAAAATCGCGGCACTTCACGCCAACTTCGTTTTTTTTAACGATTGCCGACAACATTTGGGGGGAGGGAGGGGGTCGTCCCCGCCTCCACCCTATACGCGACGGCTCTGGTAAAGGGAGGAATCCGAATGTTGAAAGTAAAATATCCTTTGCTTTGACGGAAGTTCCGTCAGAATATGGCGTAGTGAACTCGAATTTCTTTTGAAAATGAACAAGAGGGCCAAAATTTCGTCGGTAAATGGAGTTTTCCTTCTACTCCCAGGCAAGTGAATTATCTTCTCCCAGGGGGGTTTCTCCGAAAAGGGTGGGAGAAGGGAGTTGGTGAGCAATCGGCTGGTGCCTAGGGTCCATTGAACTGAAACATGAAAAAGATAAATTCCGAACTATTGCAATTTCTTCCGCACAAGTTCTCCTACACAGGGGAGTCTTCTTGAACTTATTAGGAGGTTCCCCTATCTAGGAGGATTCTCAGTATTTAATCGGAGTAAGGCCAAAGACTAATACTACAACCGTCTGTAAATAGCATTGTCAACCTAAAGCATTGTCAAAATATTTGTAATAAGGCCTAATACCGCGAATGTTTATGCTGCAGAATGAGTAATAGATCCTGATCCTATTTTGTCATAGGGAGAGCCAATCAGATGGCTTGTTTGGGTTCTGCCAGCGAGCCTTAGGAAAGAAAGGAACATCGCCAGTGTTGCCACGGGTAGCACGAAAGTTGAACTAACAATTTTTCTTCAAGAGAACGCGTTTTGTTCTATTCCAACTTCCGACTGTTTTTTATGGCACTTGCCCTTCGGCCAAGTGCCATATAGCGATCGCAATTTCTGTCGGTCCGTCGGTCGGTCGGTCTGTCGGTCTGTCTGTCCGGGTTTTGCTAGTTCGGGTACTTCCAGATAAGCTAGGACGATGAAACTTGGCAGGCATATCAGGGACCGGACCAGATTAAATTAGAAATAGTCGCTTCCCCGATCCGACCACCTGAGGGGGAGTGGAGGGAAGGGGAATCCGGAAAAAATAGGAAAAATTACTTATTTTTAACTTACGAACGGGTGATCGGATCTTAATGAAACTTGATATATGGAAGGACCACTTGTCTCAGACCTTCCATTTTAAATCCAGACCGGATCCGGTGCAATGGGGGGTAGTTGGAGGGGGAAACCGGAAATCTTGAAAATCGCTTAGAGTGGAGAGATCTGGATGAAAGTTGGTGGAAAGAACAAGCACAAGTTCTAGATACGGGATTGACATAACCGGACCGGATCCGCTCACTTTGGGAGAGTTGGGGGGGGGGGGAATCCGGATTTTTAGTGATCCCGCGAGTTCGGTGCTTCCTGATGTGCTAGGACGATGAAAATTGGCAGGCATGTCAGGGACACGAACAGATTGACTTGATAATAGCCGTTTCCCCAATCCGACCATCCGGGGGGGGGGGGGGCTGGAGGAAGGGGAATCCGGAAAATGAGGTATTTTTAACTTACGAACGGGTTATCGGATCTTAATGAAACTTGATGTATAGAGGTACCTCGTGTCTCAGACCTCCCGTTTTATATCCAGACCGGATCCGGTGACATGGGGGGTAGTTGGAGGGGGAAACCGGAAATCTTGAAGATCGCATAGAGTGGAGAGATCTGGATGAAAGTTGGTGGAAAGAACAAGCACAAGTCCTAGATACGGGATTGACATAACCGGACCGGATCCGCTCACTTTGGGGGAGTTAGGGGGGGGGGTCCGGATTTCTAGTGATCCCGCGAGTTCGGTGCTTCCTGATGTGCTAGGACGATGAAAATTGGCAGACTTGTCAGGGACCCGAACAGATTGACTTGATAATAGTCGTTTCCCGGATCCGACTATCCGGGGGGGCTGGAGGGAGGGGAATCCGGAAAAAATGAGGTATTTTTAACTTACGAACGAGTGACCGGATCTTAATGAAACTTGATATATATAAGTACCTTGTGTCTCAGACATCCCAGTTTAAATCCGGACCGGATCCGGTGACATGGGGGGAACTGGAGGGGGAACCGGAAATCTTGGGAAACGCTTTGAGTAGAGAGATCGGGATGAAAGTTGGTGAAAAGAACAAGCACAAGCCCTAGATACGTGATTGACATAACCGGACCGGATCCGTTCACAGCGGGGGGGGGGGCTGGGGGGATCCGAATTTCTAGTGATCCCGCGAGTTCGGTACTTCCTGATGCGCTAAGACGATGAAACTTGGCAGGCGTGTATGGGACCCGAACAGGTTGACTTGAGAATAGTCGTTTCCTGGATCCGACCATCTGGGGGGTGGGGGTGGACAGAGGGGGAATCCGAAAAGTGAGGTATTTTTAACTTGCGAACGGGTGATCGGATCTTGATGAAACTTGACGTATAGAAAGATCTTGTGTCTCAGACGCCCCATTTTAAATCCAAACCGGATCCGGTGATATTGGGGGGAGTCGGACGGGGGAACCGGAAATCTTGGGAAAAGCTTAGAGTGGAGGGTTTGGGATGAAAGTTGGTGGGAAGAGCAAGTGAATAGCATAAACGAAATGGATCCGGTCACTGTGGGCGAGTTGGAGGGGATCCGAGTTTGTAGTAATCCCACGAGTTCGGTACTTCCTGATGTGCAAGGACAATGAACTTGGCATGCTTGTCAGGTACCCGAACTATTGACTTGATAATGTTGTTTCCCCAATCCGACCGTCGAGGGGGAGTGTACAAAAGGGGAATCCGGAATCCAGTGGCAAGCTCAGCTATTGAACGGGTTATCGGATTTAACCGAAACTTGATATTTAGAAAGGTCTCGTGCCTCAGACATCCCATTTTAAATCCGGACCAGATCCGGTGACATTGGGAGGAGTTGGAGGGGCGAACCGAAATCTTTGTAATCGCTTAGAGTGGAGGGATCGGGATGAAGCTTGGTGGGAAGAACAAGCATAAGTTCTAAATATGTCATCTAGAGCTTTCAGCCTGAATGAACCTAGATATCCTAATTCTAGGTACGAACCGCATTTTTGAATGGCGGGGTGGGGGTACCACTACTCGTAACAAGTGTCATATGAGCTCGTAGCTCTTGCTGTTAGATAGAGGAAATGTGTTCCCCGTAGTGTCCATATGTTCATTTTTGTAGTTTTAGAGAACGATTTCATGTATTTGTTTTTACCAAAACAGTATTTTTTCGAGAAAAATGCTTTTTTCCGATCTTTAGAAGCACGAATAATTTCATCGGTGTGGCTACCCTAAAATCGCATATGTAAGAACCTTTACTTCGGTTTGAACAATCACGCCTATCTTGTATCTATTTGAATGGATCTGTGAAACCTTATTTTATTGAAATATGTTTTTAATTCAAAGTGGTAATTTTAGTTGAAACTTGGTACTTAGAAACATTTTGTCTCGTCATTGTGAATACGGCCCAAAAATGCATATTTTTATGATGAAACCTGATCGTCTGTCCCCACCTTATCGTTCTTACTTTGTGATGATCACGAGGATCATCACTTTCCTTTTTATCAAGTTTGCCACCTATCGACGCTGCTTCTAACCAAACAGTACTGAATAATTTACCTAGATGACGACCAAGCTACTAGGGCTATCCCGATTGGCCGAACCGAATCTATTGTCTGAACTGATTGGCTGATCCCGGTTGACTGAACGTGGGGAAGGCCAGGTCCAGGGGCGTCACTAGCCTTTTACCTTTGGGGGGGGGGGGGACGTCCGGTTTGTGCCGACGGACTAAAAAATGTGCCGACAAAAAACGCCGTTGCCGCGAAGCGGCAACGGCGTACACCAGCATAGAATAGAACCCGGTTAAAACTAACTATAATGCATCAGTTAGAGGTTTTTCCTTTAATGTAATTTCGTATATTAAAATTCGCATATTCGGCTTTTCATTTCAGCTTTCGCTGAAAAGCGAAGCTTCCAATGGTTGTACCCAGATCAAGTTAAACTATGCGCCGCAGGCGAAATTTTCAAATCTGCCTTTTTTCCGGAAAAATTTAGCTGTAACTACCATACAAGTGTTTCATACCCCCAGGAATTTCAATCCTAAAGTGACAACTCAGTGAAACACCATTCTTCTTAATTAGAGAATACTACAAAGTGCGCCGCAGTCGAAATTTGTGTAAAACTAACTGTAATGCATCAGTTGAGATTGTCCCTTTGACGTAAATTCGTATATTGAAATTCACATACTGGGCTTTCGTTTCAACAAGTTAAACCAAGTTAAACCAAGCGCCGCAGGTGAAATTTTTTTAATCTGTCTTTTTTCGGAAAAATTTGCACCGACAAATGTTTGCAGAAAACAGAAAGTACCCGATGTGAGGACAAGAATATCGACGCCCTACAAAAGTATTTCAGAATTCGATATCGTCTGTGTTTTGCCCGACAAGACTGTGAAGAACTTTATTTCTTACGTTTAAATACAAACCGATGTACCGACGAAACATAAACTTTCAGGATGCGAGCGATACACGTTTACAGAATCTGATTTTTTACGTGTAAAATGAACCCGATGTGCCGACGAGAATACCGACGCCCGACAAACCTATACAGCCTTTGATTTCTTCTGTGTTTTGCCCGACTAACTCCACAGAATTTGATTTCTTACGTTTAAAAATAACCCGTTGTGCGGACGAGACTGGAACTTCTAGCGTGTGCCCGACGAAGTTTGCAGAATTTGATTCCTTACGTATAAATAGAACCCGATGTGCCGACAAGTCGACCGAAGCCCGACAAAAGCATACAAAAATTTTATTTCTTCAGTATTCCTTATGTATAAAAAGAACCCTATGTGCAGAAGAGAAGCCGACAAAAGCATGCAGAATACGATTTCATAGTGTCTCGCCCGACACGTGTTTGCAGGGTTTTATTTCTTGCGTATAAAATAACCTGATGTGCCGACGAGTCAACCGACGACCGACAAAAGCATACAAAATTTCATTTCTTCTGTGTTCGCCAGCGCTTCGCGCCGACAAACAAGTGAACTTTCGCCGGGCTTCGCCCGACGAAAGTACTTTCTCAAGACCTTTGGGGGGGGGGAGTCCCCCCCTCCCCCCCATAGTGACGCCCCTGGCCAGGTCACACGACCTTCGCATTCAGCAAGCTGTCTCATTGAATGGGCTACTGCTTCTCAAAGTGGTTATTTGATTAAGCCTCTGTGTCCATGTCGTCTGTTATTTCTCTTACAGTCTGGAGCTCGATTTCTTATTTCCTTATTTGAAAGTCACACGGAATCTTTCTTTGAAATCTAATCGGACTGCTTTTGTGTCTCCCTTGTTTTTTATTGGCTCCCCTATATTGGCTTACTTTTCGAATTGTTTCCCAAGTGCCCTTTTATCCTTATTTTCACATTCTGAACGGAGTGTTGGAATTGAAAAATGTATCATTACCTGGGCAATGTGAAGAACAGCTAATAGAATTATAGCTCTTTCAAATAAATTGGGCTTGTGGACCATCTCTACTTGGGGATAGAAAGAGACAAAACAACCATTGAGAGACCATTGGGATGCGCTATAGTTTCGACGAGAAGGAAATTAAGATGCTAATCGTGTTCATTGGTTTTAAAGGACCACTCTTGCTAATTCTTCCTTTTATGTTATATTATTTTTATGGCTCTCTTATGGAATTATAAGCTTCTGAAATCCCCGCCTTTTGCCATCTGATCGTTTTTTACCTACGACTTTTTAGCGCTTTTTTGACCGAGCTGAGTTTTGCCAGTAACTCAGGATTGAAGTTCCGTAGAGCAATTGCTGTATGAACTGGTGACTTCTAGGCCGTGATTCCCTTATAGGCAGCTGGAGCTGATGAACAAAATCAAAGCAAGGTTGGGCGATATTTGGATTTTTCGATATGTCGGTATTTTGACTTTCGATATTCGATAATCGATATATCGATATCGATATTTCGGTACCATGTTTCGCTATATAATGCGTCTCGCTTCGCTAAAATTTAAGAGCAAAATTGTCCTAAAAAAGTATCTTGCATCAACTCAAACTTCGGACACATAAAAATTAAATAACGAAGAACATATTGCACCAATTTTGGATATATAAGTGTAACTTATGTTGGATTATTTACAATGATTATAAATGAAAAAAAATATCGTTTCGATATCGACATTTACGTTTCGATATTCGATATCGATATTTGGTCCGATATATCGTTATCGATATCGAATATCGCCCAACACTAAGCAAGGTTTGATACTTTAACATGGGGAAGTCAACTGTTCAGACGAACTTTTCGCCAGAGGGACCACCGTTCCTGTAGCTGTCTTCAAGACAAACTCGGCTCAGCCAAAAAAGCACTAAGAACTCGTAGTTGTCAAACGAATCAATGGCGAAGGCTGAGGATTTCTGAAGCTTGTAATTCTATAGAGGACCTAGGGATAACAGGCAAGGCAGAATACGTCAGAGGGGTCCTTTAATCAAATCAGCTCACGGTCGTGCGGTCGCACCCTATAGCCCGGAAGTCGAGGTTTCCCGACCGTTCCCTAGCTCTGTGATAACGAGAGTATAATACTTTGAAAGCCGTTAACTGGAGTTGCCTAGGCAGACGATTAGAAGTTGGAAGAAAGTTTAGAAGGCCAAGTCGCTAAGCAGGGTCATATGAAAGTTACCCTTGCCGACAGTGTAAAAGTTATTGTGGAGGTTATTCTGTCGCTCGTTAGAAGGATGAGCTAGCAGTCTGACGAAGAACATCCGATTCGTTGTACGTGTAGGCAACTGAAAGAATGGAAGAGGACGGACAAGGCCATAGTTGCTTTTTTGCAGATACCATGGTATCTGTTACCACGGTAACTGTATCTGCAATTAGTCGTTTTTGCAGTTACCGTGGTATCTGATATACGGTCCACTGCAAAAACGACTATTTCCGAAATTGCACTTTTCGGAGTCATCCCAGAAGAAAACCTGATATCCAGTTATATCACTAAGTGCTGAACTCCTTCTCACCAATTTGATGAAAGTGAGATGACTTTTCAGATACCACGACCAGATACCACGGTCGGACTGTGATATCTGAATATCAGTTACCACGGTAACTGGCCAGATACCGCGAGAAATGCAAAAACGCCTTTTGACCGTGGTATCAGATACCATGGTATCTGCAAAAACGCAACTATTGTAGAAGTTGTTGTGGAGGCTATGCTGCCGCAAGTTAGATAGGATGAGATTGGACCTAGCAGTCTGACGAAGAACAACCGATTCGTTGTACATGTAGGCAACTGAAAGATGGAAGAGGACGGACAAGGCCCTAAGCAGGGGTGCTGAGGAAATATTTGGTTAGACTGGCATGTGGTCCTTACTTATGTCCGATGTGTGGAAAATGAAATTAATTTCCATTTAATGGGTTAATGTCAGGAATTAAATGACCTAAGGAAGGAAGTATTTGGGGAAATGTTGGTGGGGGGAGGGAATGGCTTAAACAAATATTGGGAAGTAAAAGTTCGAGAGAGATAAGAAATTTGGAAATAATCCTTAATGTGGCCATGAGTCACAGCTGTGCCGTATCCAGGGGGGTTAGGGAGTGGGATCCCCCCCCCCACGAAACATACAAATACTCGTTTTTTGTAGGCTTTAATATCTGATCTATGTTTATTTTGTACTTTCTGGATGAGTCTTACATAAGGCGTTTTTTCTTGACACATGTACATTTCTGATCTTTCTATCCACAGAAGCGAAAAGAGTAAGCAAGATTGAAGTTGCTAGGCGGTGACATGTCCGGGAGGGGGGAAGGTTACGCTTGCCAACAGTATGGAAGTTAGTGCGGAAGTTCTGACTTGACTTGACTTGACTTGCTTTATTTACTACTAATTATAAAATAGACTATATAATCACACAACCGCCCTGGGAAGGCTCAAACAGCCTGATGATGGACGGCTGCAATCCTCTGACTTCAACCTTTAACAAATTTCAATTTAAAAAAAAAAAGAAAGAAAGAAAAGACAAAAACACTCTCACTCAAGGTCTGGGAGTCTGGGGATCTTAACAACTCCATGGGAACATGACAAGGGTTAACGACTTGATTTTGGGCGCACATCATATTCTCAGCACCACATTTTTAGTTTCCAAACGGAAGAACGAGTTACTTCCAGGAATTGCCGTAAATACGGACTGCATGACAGCTTTTTGTCGACGTTGGTTGTCGCAGTTCTAGTAAATTTTCTGATGACCCTCTGTATTTTTCACTTACTGTTGTTAATTGATTGATTAATTTGCCGAGCTCCTTCAACCTTAAAGGACCCCTCTTGCTTGTTCTACTATTCGTTTTGTCCCTAGCTCCATTATCGAACTTTAGGCTTATGAAATCTCCGCCTTTCGCCATCGTTTCGTTTGTCTGTCAACGAACTATTCCTTACGACTGCCAAATGAAAACAATTTGTTGAGAGTGGATGTGTAGGCCGATTGTATTTTGTATATCCCCGCTGTGGTCCGTTCTTAGCGAAACTGAGCGGCGATAAATCAGAACTTATTACTTCAAGTACTGCAAGTTTTTTTCGAAAAAATCTAATTTTTGCTCTTTGTAGTTGTCGGCACTATATGCTATTCTATTTGTTTTGCCGATAAGTTGGATTTCGAAGCAGAGTAGGGGAGGTCGGGGTTGAACCGGACGCGGGTTGAACCGGACAGTATCAAGTGTGGGCAGGCCCAAAGTTGTAAAATCGTGAAATAATTAACTGAGGTTGGCAACAATGTTCTGACTCGTGAGACGAAATTTGAACTCTCAGTTGCGAACCGATTCCCAACCAGGTGACTTTGTATTTTTCATCGCATAAATCCGACTTACAATTTCATTTTAATTTTCAGTTAGAGAAGAGGTTAGTTGTTTTTTGCGAGTTGGTGATATTTTAGTGCAATGTAGGTTCATTTCTTCATCTTAAAGGCCTATTGCGGGGTTCCTACTACTTTCCGTTTTTTCTTGGTGTTCATTTTTTTAGAAATGGTCTCTGTGGGGTTGAACCGGATACGTTCTGGGGGGTTGAACCGGACGTTATTCTAGAGGTCCGGTCCAACCTCGCTCTGTCGAGATCAAAATATTTACTATTTTCCAGAGTTCTGAAAGCAGGATAAAGCTGCTGTGGCCAAGCTTTCTAAATTAATTGCTTCCGATGGAAAAACTCAAGTTCAACAAGCACTTTCTTTTGAGTTTGAATTTCCAAAAAATTTCGGTTAAGTGGTATGTTCGGATAGTCCAACTCTTCTCCAATAAGTATAAACTTGATTAGCTTAGTTGTACCACTTATTCAGTCAAATTCAGAGCTCATATTAACATGTCCGGTTCAAAACACCACCCGTCCGAACCAACCCCACCGGTGGGGCTGAACCGGACGATTTTTTGAAAAAAAAGAAAAAATCGTGGCACCAAAACCAGTTGAAATTAAATTCTAAAAAAATTACAGAACATGGCTAGTCTCACTATCTTTCATTTCCAATCTTCAAAATTTGTTCAAATTCTACAGAAACTGACTTATTAGCAGAAAACGAAAAACGTACGGTTCAACCCCGACCTCCCCTACTCTCACCAGAACAGTGTTCACAATACAAGTTTTTGTATAGAAACCTGACCATTAAATATTTACCTCGACCACACGTTTTTGTTTAGCTTTCGTAGGCGCTTGTTTTTACAAAATTCTGCCGACGCATTTACTTCTCAGTCCATCTTGGGGGAAGGTATAAAAGAACTGCGCAAGTGTTGAATTTTCTTTTACTCCACTGTAATTAAAAAGCGGGTCATAAAAAAATAAATAAAATGGATACGTCAGCTGAAATTTATTAGAGCTATATTTCGGCCCTTCTTGGCAAGGGTCCTCTTCAGGCTAGAAGAGGACCCTTTAGCCCGAAGAGGACCCTTGCCAAGAAGGGCCGAAATATAGCTCTAATAAATTTCAGCTGACGTATCCGTTTTGCACTGTCAAATATGATTCGCAGTCAGCTTGGGCTGAAGGAATATTTAGTTAGTATTGTTTCTTCTTCTTCTTCTTCTGTTCGGAGGATTTTGCCACATGCATTGGAAATGAAACGTGACTAATGTAGGGTTGGACGTGTGCCAGTGAAGCCAACGACACTCGTACCAATAAGTTTCTCGAGCCAACTGCCAAGAAACGTGGATAGAGCCCGAAATCCCAAATAAGATCTGATTAATCGAGGCCTTGTAGAGTTTGTTAATGTCGCCGATTGGGACCGTTCCAGATTGCGAAAAAATTGAAGAGCGCTAGTTGGGAGCGAAATCAGCGAGGGCTCTGTGTCTGACAAGTTTAATTAGCGAAGAGATTATAATTTACAAGGACTTTCGAGACAGTTCTTATCCCTGGAGCTTGCTGGAAATCCATCGCGAACGCGGGTTTATACGTTCAGTTCTTAGATTGTTCCATTATGCTTGCGGCCCACTATGCTTGCGGCATTTAAAGCGAGACAAACTTGCGGGTTTAACAATTTCTAGCGAAGGTAAGATGCGATCTGCACACATCACGGAAACAGTGGATCTTTTTTTTGCTGTGTTCAGAATATGAATTGATTCGAGGCAGCTCTGGTGCACGATTTACTGAATTTCAGTAGAGTTCGTTCACTATCGCTAGTCGTGCTAGTGTCGCTGCTGTTCGAGCGTGTGTCACTTTCTTCAAGTCTTGGCACTACTCTCTAGTGTTATTTTGCTCTGATCAGCATATGATCCTAATACTAACTAGTCAATCTTTTAGTGTCCGATTGATACCCGCACCGCACTTCTTGAGAACCTAGTCATCATTGGTGGAACTTCGATGGTACCAGGCTTTAAAGCGCGCCTATTGGCTGAAATCCGTGACCACGCCTCCCGTCCCGCCTACTCTAGCAGATTCCCGGTGAAGTCAGTAAAACACCACAAACTCCCCGGCAAGGAGAATTTCATAGCTTGGCTTGGAGGTAAGTCCAATATTTGCCTGTCAGGGTCAGTATTTGCAGTTGTTAATTCCAAAAATGGTAAGCTATACTTACCAGAAAGCGAGTACAAAATGGGACACAAAAGAGGAACAAAACCTACTAGAAACACATACATTTAAAAAAAATAACAATGAGACAGGCCGTGGTGTGTGGGGATGCTGGGATAGAATAATTTACGGGAGAACACACTACTGATACCGCATCACTAATAATATGGTACTAAGCAATATATAAACGATAAGAAACAACAAAATGGCTACAGTACCGTAACAGTCTTTTAGAGGAGGAGGATGACACTAAAACGGATCTACAAATGACATGAACTTTGCTTGTGCGGGTGATATTTTAAGTGTATTTTAAGTGTATTCATGTTGTTGGTTTATAAGGTTTTGGTGGGAGGTCTTGACACTAAAACGGATCTACAAACGACATGAACTTATGCTGGTGCGGGTGATATTTTAAGTGTATTCACGTTGTTGGTTTGAAAGGTTTTGGCGGGAGGTCTTTCCGTGGCTTCCAGACACGTTCAATATTCCCTTTTGTGTGCATCTCGTACACAGCCTGAGCAACCCCTCAAGGACAACGTACGGGCTGGGTTAAAACATTATTGTTTTGAGGAAAAATTGTTCCGTAACCCTCGTAAAGGACATTACAAAAGTAGGCAAGAAATTCAGCTTTAGTTCTTTTTCCGTGAAGTTCGTAAGGTTGACCAGCAGGAGAAAAGATCCAAAGCCATATTCTAAAATAAATTTGAAAGTGTGGAGTCGAGAAAACCTAAGAATGCTGGGATGATGATAAATGAGGTTTGTAAATTTTAATAACCAATAATAAGGTTCAATTGTTTGAAACGTTTTATGTTTCAAGAATAAATTGTCACACCAAATTTGGCAATTGCAAGGTCAAATGCAGGGCCTGAGCGGCGACAGACTTTACGAAACGCACTTTGCGAAAACTTTACGAACCTTACGAACGCCGTCTGAGTCGTCCTTTCGAACCGAAGTAGGCTGAAAGACTCGGGGGCCGGTACGGGGCACCAGAGCTATGACGTAAAAAGTACAAGTGAGCACCCCCTCGCTCTGTCCTCTATATCTTTCTTGTCAATATTCCTTCTATCTTAGGGAATCCTATGCTAATATTGCCCTAGACTAATATTTTCCGAGATCCATATTCAGTTCTGTGTGGATAGTATCACTTTCCTTCAAAAGATGGTGTTCGCGGTGTTCGCTTATTTTCAAAGAGCGCCTCTATGGCGAGGCGGCGAGCTGTGAAAGGAAATATGAAGTAGGCAGTTAATGCTGTTGTTATTGAGAAGGGAAAAATTAAATAGATAGTTCTAAGAGTCTCTTATTTTCGTAGAATATATTCTTAAAGGACACCTCGCACTACAATAAGGTTTAAGGTTTAATGGAAAAATTGCCACAGTAGCAAAAGCTAAATAATAGGCAATAAATAGAAAACAAATAAACACACATTAATAACTGACAACATCTAAATAACTTACCATCAACAACGAAACTTAAGACTGAATACAGAAATAAATCAAGAACCGAACAGGCACAAATGAACGACAGACGTGAGATTTTATTGATTGTTGATATAATTAGTGACAAGGAGGGAGAATGAGTGGAGCCGGCGGGCGGTACTTGATGCTGGAAACGGCTTGATTAAATTTGTATGTCTTGTTGAATAAGTCGGTTCAGGGAGTTGTTCAGGAAGGAGGTTGTGGAGGAGGAAGGAGGGTATGTGAACAGTTACTTTAACATGAATAGTGCAGTTTTGAGCTAAATGGTAGAATGAAGATCCAAAATACCTATTCATGTGTTTTCAGATGCCCTTAATTACCTACTTTGGCTAACTGGTAGTTAGCTTTGGACACAGCAAGTGCATGGAAATAAAGTCCAGTGTCAACGAACGTTCACATAAGCATACCTCTACTATAATTAGTGTTTCTGCTAAGCTGTTCTGAGATAGTTGACCACTTTAAAACCTAGCTATGCTTACAGCATATTTTAAAAGGCTTCGCCTGTTCTTGCCCACTTTCCATGTCCCTTGCCTTGGATGTCAATCTTGGAAAAATTTGCATAATCGTTCTTCGGACCAAAATGCTTCTCGGGAGCCTGATACGTCACGTAAAGGGAACAAACGTGGCAAGCGTGTCAATAAGTGTAATGGTAATAGAGGAGACAGGATACACTTATGGAGTGAAGAATCTGCGGAACAAGAATGGATAGAAATGCTACTGAAGTACAAAGAATTATTTCGAAGAAAGAAGTGTTCTTTAAGAAGCTTTTGCTGGTATACCGTGGGCGAGCTGATAAGAATAATGCAAAGAGACCTGTGCTTGGTCCTGTGACATGCCAGTTGCCTAGGAGCGAAGTTAGAGGTTGACGTCTAAACAAAAGAAGTGTTATTTACACACTAAAGTCTGAGTAAATTCTAAGCCTCCGTGGTTTAAACTGTTTCGGGAATTTGCCATATTCCAGTTCAGTGCTTCCAAGCGGACTAGTTTCTATAAATCCCGCTATACCTCACCTTCAGCACCTTTGTCAGACATAAGGCGTTTTTCCGTGCTCCCACAAACAGTTTGTGGGTCGATTGTGGCTCGAAAAGAGTGTTTCCGCGGCCTTTTCTGCGGCCCACAAGTGTGTTTCCGCGACCAACAAGGTTTTCGTGGCTTGCTTTGTGGCTCAGATTCGACAAACAACTGCCGAGGTGATTGTCGATTTTGTGGCTCGATTTTGGCGGGAAATTGAAGTTTAGCGGCCAAATAACGTCAAAACAATAAAATTAACGGAATGGTAATGGTAAGGACGGAATGGTAAGCACGAAAGCCTGGAGTTCTATTTATTGAGATTTTGCATGATTCTTATTTATATATTCAGACATTTGAATTTACCGCCGAAAAAATAGACAAAACGGCATTTCCACGAGTTTCAACTTGTGGCTCGACTATGTGGCACACAATCGTGTTTCCGCGAAAAACACTTAGAAGTGTGTGGCCCACAATTGTGTCACGGAATAACGCCTATTAGTAAAATAGATCCACGGGTTGATGAGTAGAAAATCTGCAATCTGCGTCCCAAATAATGGCAGTTTTGCATATGTCTCTGTAGTAGAAAATGAAAGATACCCACGACCTCACGGTCATGGATCCGGCTTTTTACTATGTCTACACGAGTGTTGATAAAGAGACAATGAGGGATTAACGGAAACTAGTCTACTTAGAGCGCTAAACTGGAATAAGGCAAATTCGAGAAAAGTGAGAACCTCGGTGAGAACACCTGCGGAATAATTCAGGAGCTACGATGGAAAAGATGATTCATTTCTCATGTTGGGGATTTGGTGGTGCCAAAAAATTCGAATAATATTATTTTTTACTTGAATCATTCAGAACTAAAGAGTGATGTACACAAATTTAAACAACAGCATAATATCATTCAAATACTCACATACACTTACATAAAAATAAACAGTTGACCCTTAAAACAAATTAGCCCACTAAATCTACAATGAAATACAAAAGAAAAAAAGATCAATATGAAATTTGTACAGAACGGCTCGAAGTGAGTGAGCTTTTTTTTTTGAAGTTTTTGCAAAGGGGAAGATTGTCAAGGCAATGAAGGAATAACCCGTCTCACAAATCGTACGCCTCAATGTTTAGTAGACGACCATTCTTGGCATAGCCGAAATAGCTCAGTTGGGAGAGCGTTAGACTGAAGATCTAAAGGTCCCTGGTTCGATCCCTGGTTTCGGCAAGATTTTTGCTGTTTTCAAAATTTTTCTTTTGTTTTTGCGTTCGACTGCTTATGTAGATCGGTCGAAGTCTAGGAGAAAAGATCTTCCATGGTGAGATATCTCAGTCGTAACAGCATTTGTGTGGAACCCGAGGGTTTTGGCAAGGTTCTCTCGATGGGTTGCCCACTCTCGATGTTAAGTGTACAGCCGAGTGTACAGCAAGTGCTCGGTGCTAGAAATAGTCACTTCCCCGATTCGACCATCGTGGGGGCAGTGGAGGGAGGGGGAATCTGGAATATTGAAGCATGCGTAGCTTTCGAACGGGTGATCGGATCTCAATGAAACTTGATATGTGGAAAGAACACATGTCTCACATATCCCAATTCAATCAATTCAATTTAATTTCAAAAAACTTTCCACGGACATGCCGAATAGCAGTATTATCGTCAATAGCCTATACAATAAAGACACAATCGTCAATTTGACCATAACTACAACAATTTTAAAACTCAAACGTACAATTCAGTGGTCATATTCACAATAATTCGTCATGGGCATTAAAAAACTTGACGAACGAAGGTACGAAACTACCGAGGGGTTACCCACTCTCCGGCACCTGCTGTACACCCTTTCCCGGCACCGGCCGGCACCAGCCGAAATAGGCGGTACCGGCACCGGTGCGACAGTAAATTAGGCGATCCTTCTTTCAAACGCTTCAAAAAATGCTTATTTTGATGTTTTAACACGCGAAAGATCGGTGCCGGCTTGTTTCAGCCGGTGCCGGCACCGACCGTGGACATCGCGGCACCGGGCACTTGCTGTACAATAAAACCGAGAGTGGGCAACCCCTCGGAAACTACGCTCGTATCGCGAGTGAAAAACCCTTGTTGGTGCAAGGCGTGGTACCATCTCAGCCACAGCTCGTTGTGGACGAACTCGTGTAGGTTGATGTTCTGGTGGGATGATATCTCGGTGGATAGGGTTCGCTAGGATACTTTTACCAACTTTAAGGGACAACTTAAGGCGGCGGGTGGATAGGGTTTCTAATTTAAATTCTTGGAGGAGGCGAGGGAGGAGGCTTATGTATGGGACTTTGGGGGATTTTGAAATTACAAGCAAGGCTCGGTACTGGATTCTCTCAAGCCGACCCGACTGCTCCTGCGTCAGTCCGAAATGCCACACGGCACAACAGTATTCTAGGGAGCAACGGATGAAAACTAAATAAAAGCGTAACAGGTGGTGGGGAGGTGTTCCATGACGGGATAACAATTTTAGGGACGCAATTCCCATGTTATCCCTCTTAAGCATTGTGTCAACTTGTTCTCCCCACTTCATGTCCGACGTGAGGTATACTCCAAGTAACTTCAGCTTCCATACTTGACAGGATATTGGTAGGTCGGGCTGAAACGAAGGATCAGACTCTAGAAAAGAAACAGTTAAAACAACGGATTTTTCGAAATTTACGGTCATTTTACCCTCTGCCGCTTCCTTGCACACGTCACTCATTATCGTAGAGGCAGCACTTTGAGTATTCTTATAACAGAGCTCTGTCAACGAAAGATCGTCTACGAACTTCCAGCGATCTGGCATGTTGTTAGCTAGGTCATTTACCATGACCAGGAAGAGTAGAGGTCCCAATAAAGTCCCTTGTGGAACTCCACAAAAAATCGGTAGGGGACTTGAATAACTGGACTAACCCATTTAACGTCCAAAACAACTGTGGTGGAGTTGAAGGGGGGGGGGGGGGTACCGGAAATATCGTGACACGCTCAGAGTGGAGGGATCGGGATGAAACATATGGTGGGAAGAACAAGCACATATCCTTGAAAGATTGTTGACATGACCGGATGGGATCCGGGCACTGTGAGGTGGGAGACTGTGTCTCGGATTTCCGGTTATCACGGGTTAAGGTACCAGATGTGCTAGGACGATGAAACTTGACAAACATATCAGGGACCCGACCAGATCGACTTAAGAAAAGTCATTTTCCCGGTCCGACTATCGGGGGGGGGGAGGGAGTGGAAATCCGGGATTTTGAGGCAAGCGTAACTTTCGAACGGGGCATCGGACACAAAACGAAACTTGACAGTTTGAAAGAGCTCGGAAAGAGCTGGTGTCGCGGATTTACCGTTGCGTGTCCGGACCGGATCCGATAACTCTGAGGGGGGATTGGAGGGGGATGGAAAATCTCGGAACAAGCTTAGAGTGGAGGGACCGGGACGAAGCCTGGTGAGAAGAACAACAACAAGTTGTAAATACATTTTTGTCAGAAACGACCGGATCGGCGCACCGTGGGGGTCTTGGAAGGGGTTTTCCGGAAATCCGATGATCGCGAGTTAAAGTACTTAAAGATGCACTTGGCCGATGAAATTCGGCAGGTGTATTGGGGATCATTTCCCCGAGGCGAGTGGAGGGAACTGGAATCCGGACTACCAGAATTTCATGCATAACTTTTGAACAGTTGGTCGGATCGGAAGGAAACGTGACAGTTGACAAAAGGACATGTTTCTGATCTCATGAATTCGTTCATAATCCCCCAAGGGCCCATGATCATTTGTACCTCAAGTATATGAAATGAGTTTTTAGCCCCCTTAAAGTGCGTATCTCAACTGCAAAGTGAAACGATAGGGGAGGTCGGGGTTGAACCGTACGTTTTTGTTTTCGGCTAATAATTCAGTTTCTGTAGATGCTATGTCCCGTAATTTTTTGAGAATTTGATTTCACCTGGCTTGGTGCCAGAATTTTTTCTTTTTTTAAAAAAAACTGTCCGGTTCAGCCACACCGGTGGGCTGGTTCGGACGGGTGGTGTTTTGAATCGGACATGTTAAGATGAGCTCTGAATATGACCGAATAAGTGGTACCAATAAGCTAATCAAGTTTTCGCTAATTGGAGAAGAGTTTGACTATCCAAACATACCACTTAACCAAAATAATTTTGAAAAATTGAACTCAAAAGAAAGTGCTTGTTGAACATTATTTTTTCCAACGAAAGCAGTTAATTTCGAAAGCTTGGCTACAACACCTTCTTTCAGAACTCCGGAAAATGGTAAATATTTGATCCGGACAGAGCGGGATAACCGGACCTCTAGAATAACGTCCGGTTCAACCCCCCAGAACGCGTCCGGTTCAGCCCCACAGAGACCATTTCTAAAAAAGATGAACACCAAGAAAAAACGGAAAGTAGTAGGAACCCCGCAATACGCGTTAAGATGCAGAAATGAACCTACATTGGACTGAACTATCACACAATCGCAAAAAAAACAACTAACTTCTTCTCTAACTGAAAATGAAAATCAAATCGTAAGTCCGAATTCTGCGATGAAAAAAAAACAACAAAGTCACCTGGTTGGGAATCGGTTTACAACTGAGAGTTCAAATATCGTACCATGAGTCAGAGTCAGAACACTGTTTTCAACCTCAGTTAATTATTTCATGATTTTATAACTTTTGTGTTGATCCCCTCAATGGAACTAATTGCTGATGCTGGTCAGACCTACCTAGAGAACTAAATCTCGTTCTACGCTTCGCTTCCTCCTCAGACACCTTACATAAAGAAAGGCAACCCTTTCTTACTTTCCAAAGGAAAATCCAACACTATTTCACCGCTTCCACCAATGCGATAAAGTGCTAACTTCCTTAGATGTTCTCTCTACAAAAGCTAACTTTATTCTGAATGAAATACACTGTACAACAAACAATTAGTTACGAAATATTCATTCACTCTGAGTGCTGAGGTAGCGCGGTGGCGCTTGAATGGCCAGGGGTTTTTCACTTCATGGCATATACATTATTAAGAAATTAAAAAATTTTAAGATCCCCAAGGGCCCACGATCATCTGTGCTCCAAGTATTTTGCTTCCAAATTCAGTTCGAGCCCCTTAAAGTGCGCATCTAGCCGCAAAATGCAAATAAAATTATATATTTTCAAGCGAACGATACAGTTTCATGACCCAAGGGCCCATGATCATTTGTGTACCAGTGCATTTGCTTACAAAATAGAATCCTAGCACCCTTAAATTGCGCACTGTAACCGCAAAGTGGACGGCATATTTTCACTAAACCATACATTTTCATGAACCCGAAAGGTCCATAATCGTCTGTGCCTCAACACAGTACAAATCTTAGCTGTTACCCTTGCCTACTCTACGTAGGCTATGCTTGCAAGTGCCATGTGAGCTTACAGCTCTTGTTACTTTACCCGACTTTACCGACGTCTTTTTCCCGGCAGCTCTTAGAGAGAAGACGTCCCTTTATTGCATCGGGGATCCGATTAAATATCAGGAGGAAGTACGGATAATGATTAGTTCCTCGGTTAGTTCCTTTTTGGAATATCTCTAGTCTGGAAAATGTCGCAGAAATTGGACAGGTTGCTTCAAACTGGATACAACCAGGGACCCATAAATTTCCTTTACAGGGGGCTTGTCAGTAAGAGATTTCTGATGCGTTCTTGACCGGTCGGAAGATAGTTCGAGAAATACCCATGGTCCAATCACGTCAAAGGCCAGATAGACAAGATTTGGGATTGGCTGCTGGCGCCTTGAGGGAGGAGTCTCTTTGGCGCGCACGTCCAATGAGGCAAACAAGAATGCCGATTCGACTCAAGTGGGGATTTTGGAAACTGGATTTGGATCGGTCAACATAGCAATATAGAAGCATAGGAAATGACAAGCCCCCTGTTAAGGAAATGTATGGGTCCCTGATACAACTGGCTTGCGCGGCGCCTCTACAGACCTCGCTGGGTCCTGGGTGATGTGTGGGTGAAGCTTGGTGCCCACAGAACGCGAATTCGACTTGGGGCTGAAATGACCAAAACAGGGCTACTGCCCTTTCATTGTCGATCAAGACAGGGATCCTGCCTTTAATTAGTCAGGGCTCCTGTCTTGAGGCAGGCTGACATTAGCCGGTACCGATTGCCACGTGTTAGAACATTAAAATTCAGCATGTTTAGAAGCGGAATCGCCTAATGTATGTCCGGCATCGGTCGGTGCCAGCCGGTGCCGGGGAGTGGGTAACTCGTCGAAACCGACTTTGCCACCAAGGGACTTGTGAACATAATTGGCCTTATACCATTTCCTCTCCTCATATCAGCATTCATCGCACATAGATAGTACAGTAGATCAACAGTATTCATTGAACACGCATAAGAAGCTTTCACTTTTTAAATTGAAGGGAAGTGCAAAATCGTCCTCGTCAGGGAGGTTTGCTCCTCCTTTTCCGCTGAAAGGAGTTGCATCATAAGCATTCTAGAACTTGCAAGATGAAGAACAACCCAAGATGAAGCCACGACTCGATCCGACCGCTGGGTCATCTAGTGGTGCGTGTCGGAAGTGCCCGACATGGGGACGCTGGGATCATAGTTTGACTATGAATCTAGCAAAATGTTTTATTGTAGCAGGCATATGGAAAATTGGTTGAAAAACCAAACTAATTATTTGCATTATAGATTTCTTTAAGTTTGTTTTCTGTTTTTGATGGCACTTGCAGCCTCTGGCTCAAGTGCCATATACCGATCGCAATTCCGTCTGTCGGTCGGTCTGTCGGTCGGTCTGTCCGAATTTTTTTGTCCCACATGTTCGAGTTAGGGTACTTCCAGATGTGCTAGGACGATGAAACTTGGCAGGAAAATCAGGGACCCGACCAAACTAACCTAGAAGTAATCAGTTTCCCGATCCGACCATCTGGGGGGGGGGAGTGGTGGGCCGGGGAAATTCTGAAAATTAAGGAGTTTTGTCACACTTTTTCGAGTTGGAGTACTTCCAGATGTGCTAGGACGATGAAACTTGGCCGGAGCATCAGGGACCCGATCGGACTAACTTGGAAACATTCAGTTTCCCAATCCGACCACCCGGGGGGGGGGGAGTGGAGGGCTGGGGAATCCGGAAAATTGGAGTAGTGTGTAACTTTAGAACGGGTGATCGGATTGGAATGAAACTTACTAACTGAATAAATGGCATACTTCTGATGTCCCGTTTGAAGTCCGGACCGGATTCGACAGCTATGGGGAAGTTGGGGGGGGAGACCGGAAATTTCGAGAAACGGTTAGAATAGAGGGATCGGAGTGAAACTTGCTGGGAAGAACAAGCATCTGCTCCAGATAAATTGTTTATACATTTGGACTGGATCCGACCACCCGGGGGGGTGGGGTGGAGGGGGGGGGGAATCCGGAAAATTGGAGTAGTGTGTAACTTTCGAACGGGTGATCGGATTGGAATGAAACTTAATAACTGAATAAATGGCACACTACTGATGTCCCGTTTGAAGTCCGGACCGGATTCGACAGCTATGGGGGAGTTGGAGGGGGGGAGACCGGAAATTTCGAGAAACGCCTTGAATAGAGGGATCGGAGTGAAACTTGCTGGGAGGAACAAGCATCTGCTCCAGATAAATCGTTTATACATTTGGACTGAATCCGGACACTAGCGGGGTGGAGGGCTGGGGAATCTGGAAAATTGGAGTACTGTGTAACTTTCGAGCGGGTGGTCGGATTGGAATGAAACTTAATAACTGAATAAATGACATACCTCTGATGTCCCATTTGAAGTCCGGACCGGATTCAACAGCTATGGGGGAGTTGGTGGGGGAGACCGCAAATATTGGGAAACGGTTAGAATGGAGGGATCGGAGTGAAACTTGCTGGGAAGAACAAGCATCTGCTCCAGATAAATCGTTTGTACATTTGGGATTGATCATAACATTAGGTGGGGGGAGGGGAGTTTCCCGGTTTTCCGGTTATGGCGGTTTTGGGGATTTTCACGACGAATCTTGGGAGGCGAATCAGGGACTCGATCAAAATGACTTATAAAGAAAAATTTACATGATCTGATAACCGTGGGGGGAGTAACGGGAGGGGGAATCCGGAATATTGAGTCATGCGTAACTTTGAAACGGCTGATCGGATTTGAGTGAAATTTGGTACGGTAATTGAAGAGAGGACATGTTTCTGTTGATTTTTTTCATGTCCGGACAGATCCGACAGCAATTGGGGGGGGGGGGGGCGAAAAAACGTGACCGACTTAGACTGGTGAGATCGGGATGGAAATTTGTGGGAATAACAAACAGATGCTCTGGATAAACACTTACGGAACCAGATTGGCTCCGGCGACTGTGGGGAAGTTTGAGGGGGGGGGAGGTCCGGGATTCCGGTGATCACGATTTAAGGTACTTCCAGATAATCCAGGACGATGGAACTTGGCTGTAATATTAGAGATTTGACAAGATTGACTCAAAAATGGCCACTTTCCAAACCCGACCATTCGTTAAAGTACTAATCTTGACTGCAAATTTAGAAAAATACTTTTAAACCAAATTCATATTTTCATGATCCCCATGAGCCCATTATCATTTTTGCCTCAAGGGTTTTGTTTACAAATGACGTTCTAGCTCCCTTAAAGTGTGAATCTGAACGGCCAGGTCGAAAAGTACTTTATTTCAAACAATAAATCTCAACCCATGATCATTTGTGCCACAAGGGTTTTGCTTAAAAATTTATTTCTGTCACCAGGGGGGCACAGGTATTAAAATCTATGACATCTAGCCGGGTGGGGGTGGGTGGTTTGGTCCGAAAAATCCGGATTTAATCCAGGTGGGTCCCTTCAAAGTTACGAAATTCGGGATTTTATACCTTGATAAATAGGGTGGTTGGTTTGTCAATTTTATTTTATTTTTGGGACGAGTAACATATCATTCGATAGCTTACCACATAATGACTAAATAGGTAATGTAGAAAACAGTCGTCGAGATGGTTTTGAGCCAATACTGAAACTAGAAGCTTTTTTGTGCGTATAATATAGGAACAAATTCATTTTCTGGAAGAACCACCACAGACTAAGTTTCCGAAGCGCCGACTGACCCTTCTGACAAACAAAAATAAGACCCAAGAAAAAAAAAATAAGACCGATCTGGCTAACTAAAGAGGACCCATTAAAGACGATACACATACCTCCATAATACGGACATGACAGGAGACCCATAATTTCCGAGTCCTAGCTAGCTGTGTCTTTTGATGATCCAAACACTGTGGGAAGGGGGTCCATATTTGTGCGAACAGCAGGTAGAGCCGGGTACCAGATTGAGTTGCCGGATCTCACCAAACTTGAGAGTTAGAGCTAGGGACGTAGTTCTGGCTTTTGATGGTTCACACCCAATCCGACCCATACATGAGCTCTGGCAGCAAATCAATTGGTGGTGTTGTGGCGTGCAGTGCAGACAAAATTAAGATGATGTGGTTCGGTCCTTCAAAATCACTATTACGCACAAGTTTGGTTCAGATCCGGCAACTCTTTCCGGGGTCTAAAAGTTATATCTTATCTTCTTAACAAGTTTGGTTATAACCAGGCAACTCCTTCCGTTAGATGCGATACAATACAAATTAAAGGACTCCCACAGCGGCCGTATCGGGTTCGGAGCCTCGAAACGGAGCTAAGTTGAGGTCCAACAACTTTTTCTAGCAGATGTCTTGAGAATATCAAATAGACCCCATCCTTCAACCTCCCCTACGTAGTAAGCCTATTGGTAGATGTGTTGTTTACATACATATAGGGACTCGTCTCCCTACCCCCCCCCCCCCAGACATGGTTCGGATCATCAAAAGACTCAACTATGAACAACCTTGTTTGAAGGAACAACCTGAAAATTCATGTGGCACTTGTAAGGGTTGTAAGCACTAGCATGCTCATTAGATAGGTTTTGCGCTCTTCCCCGAGATTCCTTTCATCGTAAGACGGGCGGACATAGTGAATTTGGAAAGGACTGTTTCAAAATAGAAGATTGGTACCATCGTGATTCGTTAAGTATCATCCAAACTGGATAACTCGTTTGAAAGTTATACTGTCTAGGCAAGTCCCTAATACAGACCTTAAACGAAATATCCAACGGAACATTTGTCAAGTTCCATCCGAAACAGACCGCTCATTCCAGAATTAAGCATGACACAAGAATTCCGGGATCCCCTTCTATCCCTCCAAACAGTGCCCGGATCCGGTCCGGTTCTAAAAATGATGTACTGTTCGTATTGCTATTACGCTTGTTCGTCTTGTTAAGTCTCATCCCGATACCTCAACTCCAAGCGTGCCAGGACATTTCCAGTGATCTCCTTCCAGTTCGTCAATCGTTGTCTGATCCGTTGGTTCAGTTTTGTCTGATGTCAATTCTTTAAGGCCTTTGAGACCCTGATTTACTGGTAAGCTTCGGGAACAGTGTATGGTTTTCCCCCCAATATTCCATGCATCCTTTCCTGTATTTGCGCAAAAAAGGGCTGTGCGGTTAGATCGACCCTTTAAGGTTGTGATTCAATTTTAATATAAGATCTTCAGGTAAAAATGATCATGAGCTTTTGCGGACCATGAAAGTGTAGGTATCGTTTGATGAAAATTATTTTCAGCACATTGGTGTTAACATGCCCACTTTAAGGGGTCTTCAAGCTCTGTCAGTCGTACCAGAGCTACACTGTAAGAAGTTTCTCCGAATAAGGATGCAGTATTTGCTACTGGGATTAATCTTATCTCTACTGGGATAACATTAATCCGAATAAGGGGTAATTTTATCTCAATAAAGACAAGATTAATCCCAGTAGCAAATACTGCAAGATCTTTTTTTTTACAGTGTATGTATGCCACAAAATTGACGGCCCTACATCTCCTCCCAACTCATCCGATAATGACCGGATTCTGATCAAGTTCTACAAATGATTGTCTAGAGGTTATGTTTTTCCTTCCAACCAAGTCCAGTCCCGAGCACTCCATTTTAGGCTAAGCTTGTCATGGGATTCCTGGTGCACCCACATAGTTGCGGAATCCCGTCCGGGATTGAACTGAATATGAGGGGAATGTACTCTTGTTAATTGTCAAGTTTCATTCAGTTATGGAAACCTGTTAGAAAGTTATGCATGTCGAAAGTTTCCGGATTTTTCCTCCCTCAAATTCCTCAAAAATGGTCGGACCCGGGAAATGGCAGTTTCCAAATGAATCATGTGCGGTTCCTAATGTGTCTGTCAAGTTTCATCGTCGTAGCACATATGAAAGTACCTTAACTCGTGATCACCCGAAATCCGGAACCCACCCTCTAACTCCCCATACAGTGGCCGGATCTAGTCCAAATTTGTAAAAGCTGTATGTACAGCAAAGGCTTGTTATCCTGACCAGATTCTAAATTTCCTTTCACCTCACCCCCCCCCCCCCAAAGATTGTAAATAGAACACATGTCGCACGTTCTATAGTCAATTATCAAATTTTGTTCGGATCCGATCACCAGTTCGAAAATTTTACATGACACAAGATTTTGAATTTCCTTTCACTTCCCCCCCCCCTCCCACCCCAAGATTGTCGGATCGGAGAGGTGACTATTTCCAAGTTAATGGGTCCCTAATTCGCCCGCCAAGTATCATCGTCCTAGCACATCTGGAAGTACCCTAACTCGTTATCACTGGAATTCCGGGAAACCCCCTTCAACTTTCCCCAGTGCACTGAGCCGGTCATGTTCTGTCAATAATGTGTCTTAAGAGTCGTTGTTCTTCCCACCAAGTTCCATCCCGACGGTTTGGATTTAGTTAGTGTGTTAGATTCGGTTTCTTTGGCACTTCCATTCTGGAGATAAGGCAGTGTTTTACTTCTATTTTTGCTCAGAACGTCGCAATTATCTAAATATCGGCATATTTTTTTCCGTTTTTTTTTTTATTCGGATCCGATCACCAGTTTGAAAGTTGTACATGACACAAGATTCGTGACCCTAACTCGTGATCACTGGAATTCCGGGAAACCCCCTTCAACTCTCCCCTGTGCATTTCTTCACACCAAGATACATCCCGACGGGTTGGATTAGTTATTCAGTTTCTTGGTGTAGCACTCTCATACTGGAGATGAGGCAGTGTTTTACTTCTATTTTTGCTCAGAACGTCGCAATTATCTAAATATCGGCATGATACTGTACACAAACTGAACCAAATCATCAATCCAGACCATCTGAATTTTTTTTTTTTTTTTTTTAGTCTAGGGGTGGTGGGGTGGGTGGTTTGAAACTAAAATTGGGGATTTTTCCCCGGGGGGTGGGGGGTCCCAAACGCAAAACCAGATTTTGTACCCTATGGTGGTGGGTGGGTGGGTCCTTTTCTTGAAAATTGACTGATTTTAGGCTAGATATCAATATATTTCATACCTGTGCCCCCCTGTCTGTCACCCTTAAAGTGCGCATTTGAAATGAAAAGCGAAAAAAAACTTTTGACGAAACGGTATACATCAAGGATCCCTAAGGGCCTGTGATCGTTTTTGCCTCAAGGATTTTGCATACAGATGCATTTTTAGCCTCTTTAAAGTGCGCATCATTACACCCAAGTTCAAAAATAAAATACTTTTTATCTAGCTCCCTTAAAGTGCGCATTTTAACCACAAAGTCGAAAAATACTTTTGATCAAACAAAACATCTCAACACATGCAAGTGCCATATGAGCTTACAGCTCTTTTTCTTGTTAATTCCCGTAAGTCCAAAGAATTAAGGATGTAAAATGGATCGCAATAAACAATCGCCGTAAATTATACTAAATTCGTTATAGCGATTTCGTGAAGATCATGAAATTGAGCTAAATAATATTCACCTTCCGAGATCAAAAATTGTAAAACTGGCCAATGATTTCTGCTTCTGACATATTGGAACATCCACAGGGTGATATACTTAGTTGTTTTAATCCTCTTACACGCCACTCGATCTTCTCGAAAATGTTAGTACTAATTTGACCTGCGTCGGGAGATCAGTTAATAGTTAATTAGCAATGCCGACCTTGCTTTCAAGAGTGAATTGTGTTCAAGTAATTTGTTGATAAGCTTGGATGCCCTGAGGATTTTGAAGAAAACAAAGGTTACAGTGTGTTCGTAAAATCTGACCCATCGAAAAATGATGGTGTCTTCCACCTTCTCGGCCCACATGAATCAAATACTTTAAAAAAGAGTCTTAGGCAAACGTTGGTGATAATCATCGGAGGAATAATAGGACCTGAACCGCATGGTGGTTATTAACTGCACTGTCAGAAGTTTCATAACAGGTAACACAAAGCTGCTAGTTTCAACAGACAACACTTGGGATTTTGAAAACGTTATCCGTGAAATGTTATGCGAAACAAGCATTACCGAAGAGCCGAAAAATGCTGAAAGAGCATCTGCTGACTTTTATGTTTGTCGTCATAATGTTGGAAAATTCAGCAGTTGCTTTTTTGGTCGTTTTTTGGCTCCACCTGGCAGTGCTTGAAGTGGGTGTCTTAACGCCACTGCGGTTTAGCGCCACCGTATGTTTTCCGCCACCCAGGAAATCTTGCATCATCAAGAGGATTAGTTGGGTCAGACGAAAGGGCCAAATATTTTGGTGGGTTCTTCGCCACCGTATGTTTTCCGCCAACTCATTAGTGCAGGTAGCTGGTTCATGTAATTCCAGATACAAATCCTTAAATGCGAAGAGGGTGTTTACCGCCACCAACGCTAACTCTACGTTAATCCTAGCCAAGACGAAGACTGAGCTTAATGTTTCACATAATTATTTATGTGAAGTCCAACTAAAGAAACTGTACAACTTCAACAATTCGAGGCCCCAAACTATTCAAATTTCAAAAGGTGAGAAATCGCCCGCAGAAATACGTCTCTTGAAGACTTTCCTTCTTGATCCGTAGTTTTAACTTTCAGTAGCTTCTCCTCCAGTTCTCTATACACTTTGCGACGTTTTGAAGCGTTGAGTACGCAGCTTTCTCTTCCTCTTCAGAATATTAGATCTGACAAGATTTGACCCTACCCTCTGGAGGAACTAATCTCTTGGGGACGTAAGATTTCCTGGGTACACGCTTTTCACATTTAAAGATTTTAATCTGAAACTACCTGCACAGGCTACCTGCGCTACCTGAATTAAAAGGTGGCGAAAAACATATGGTGGCGGAAAACCGCGGTGGCGTTAAAGCACTGCTACCCAGTGCTTGCTATGCGTAACATTCAGTGCATAACATTTTCAGAACCAAAACAGATTATTTCCCAAGTGTTGTGAAACTGCTCATTCTTGTGTTATCTGTTGTGAAAGTTCTGACAGTGTGTAATATCAAGAACAAATAATCTGACAGAACCTCTGTCTCCCATCTCGGTAATGTGACTATGTGGAGTCGAATATTTTCCCATATATACCCTGTCCGCCACGAACGAGCGGAGGTTACTAGCTTCCCGCCACATCACGTTTCGTTATCTATACAAATATCTAAATGGCTGTCAACCCGTGGATGAGGAAAAGTAGGAGTCAAAGCTGATTGGTTCTATGGACGCGCTCCAGAGCGTGTCAGCGCGCGGAGTACGCCTCCTGCCAGCCTCCTTCAGTATCTCTTGTGCGATGAGCCACGCCGAAGACGGAAGAGGAGTAAACGGGTATCAACATTAGCTCAAAGCTAGGGAGTAATACCTCTAGGTCCGCTCAGTTTTGTCGGGATTTTATAGTCGCTGCATGCGACTGAAGACAGAAGTTCAGTGTGATTATTTGTTCCTGGTAATATGTCATCTTATAAATTTATTCATTCATTCACGCTGTAAGTGCTGGGGCGCACTTCTGCCTGAAGTATTTCACGGACCTTTGCCTGAGGAGTCATTGATCCCCTCTGTTAGCAAGACATCTCATACAATCCTGGGTACAATATTGTTGTTTGTGTTGTTTAGTGGAGCTTCCAGAATGTCTTCTCTATGCTCTTCTGTCAGGGCCAGAAGGCTGGCGATGACGGAATAACGGACAGCTAATAGACCATGTGACGGAATTCTTGCCTGTCATTGGCTGTGAAATATTATCCTGTTCGTCTGCCGTGTATTGTGGTGGCAGCGCTTGCTGTTAGAGCGAGGGCTTTGTTGGAAGATTAAGTTCGAATGTAAATCTTGATTAACGGCGTAAGTCAATGTCAAGAACCTCTGCGGGGGTCCAGAAATCGAGGAAAAGCTGGATCGGTGGATAGCATTGAGAGCGCGCCCAGTGTTGCGAGATCGTGGTTCAGAAAAGCTCTTTGAAAAATACGCCAAAAGTACGCCAGAAATGTGTTTGACCCAAAATCCCAACGCTTCAACCTTCCATAATTGCAAGAATTAGAAGTAGAACCCCAAAATCGTTTGACCTTCGGCCAAACAATGAGATAAAATATGGAACTGGAATAAAATGGCAACACTACTTGCCTTCGTTTCGCAGATTTTTGAAAACTTTGCGATTTGGCTTGCCGTCCTTAATTATCCGTACTTTCGAGAGCATACGGAAAAAATTTGTTATGATCTTCTCAGCATTTAACGGGAGTTTGCAAGTATTATTGACGATCAAGTTAAATTCTACAGAAAAAAATCGTAGCGCGCCAAAAAGAAAAACAACTAAGCTTACGTCACACGCCACTTACAAAGGTGTTTTCGCCAGTTTGGCGTACAATTCGCCAATATGGCAATTGGCAACACTGTCGCGTCCGATATAGCATTTTAGTTTACTTTACAAGTCCGTTCATTTTCCTCCCGTCCATGCCTAAACCTAAACTTTTGATATACCCGCGTAGCTCCTTTTGCATCCCTTATTATTACTGAACACTGTTCGAGCTTGTTCCACCCCTCTAACAATAGTAACTATTAGTTACTATTTTCGTTCCAGCCTCGTGAAAAGTTATTAGGCTAACCATTC
The DNA here is from genome assembly GCA_023053555.1 of Branchinecta lindahli. Taxonomy (NCBI): domain Eukaryota; kingdom Metazoa; phylum Arthropoda; class Branchiopoda; order Anostraca; family Branchinectidae; genus Branchinecta; species Branchinecta lindahli. The sequence goes on along the minus strand of JAKZAO010000005.1, from coordinate 8,423,073 downwards.
CAACCTTCTCAAAATGATAGCTAATAGTAACTATTTGCTTACCACGCTCGGGAGCGTAGTAAGCGTGGTAACTGTGATCTCTGTGACGTGATTGGTTCGGTTAGCCCGTGGCTCAACATTTTGCCGACAAAAATAAAGATGCATTCCAGCCTTTACGTTGAAAATCCACGACATCATGCGTACGGTAAGATGTGTGGAACGCGCTCATCATCTCTCTTCGATGTTTATTTTTTTCCCACGGCTTGATCAGCTAGGAAGCAGAAAAACGTGTATCAAGAACGAATTGGGCAGGATTTCCGTACCGCTACGTACAACGCTTCGCAGAGCAAAAAAAAAAGGGCAAAGAAGCGAACTTCCGAGGTGCTGATCTTCTGACTCGACCCTCGGCTGGGAGTGCACTGCCTGGCTGGGGGCAAATCGCCTGACCTACCCCTGCTTTTCCATAGATTTCTCTAGAAACCTTAGCCAAAGACTCAAAACTAACTGCGAATCGTATTTGATGCTTACTTATCTCAGCTGACGTATCCGTTTAGCGCCTTCAAATAAATTCCGAGGGGTTGACCACTCTTGATTTTAGTGTTCAGCAAGTGCCCGGTTCCACATAGTAGAACATTCAAATCAGCATGTTTAAAAGCGAGAATCGCCTAATTTATGGCCGACATCGCTGGTTTCGGCCGGTGCGAGCTGGTGCCGGGAAAGGGTGTACAGCAGGTGCCGGGGAGTGGGTAACCCCTCGAATACTCCATAAGCCAAACTTCTAATATTTAAGTTCCGCCTGTTTCTAGTTCCCTAAACATAACATCTGTTCGCTTATCCTGACGAGAGTTTGTGACGTCCCTCTATTACATTTGCAGTTCGGACTCCAAAATTTGGTGCAAGGAATCGCAAGTGACTCTAATTGTATTTTCTCCCAACGTTTCGGAAATCTGCAGCCGTGGCAGATTGAGCTGCCACGATACAAACTCCAGTTTGTATCTCTATATAGTCTGGTGAATGTAGAAAGGTGACCCCCACACTTATTACTATCACGTTCTTTCCAGTTGAAGTGACTCTCTCATCTTGATTTTTTTGTACTTGTCCATATTATTTTACCTTAATTACCGGAATTTCCGTGTGATTTGTGGTACCTCTAATTTGTTGTATGCCTTACAAGAAAGATTTATGACTATTTTTTTGTTCAGGCACTAAGCAATCTTCACCAATATCGCCACTGCCCAATGAAAAGCCTTGTTTGTGTTTAGATAAACATTTCCCGCGTCATAGTAGAATTTTCGCTGTGGGGACAGCCGCAGACATTCTGAACGTCATAACTAGTGCAGATAGTGGAAAACAAAAAAATCCCTTTGCAGGATCGAAATAACTCAGTGTATTCAACTAAATGACACAAAAATAAGTTGGCTTTTCAGTTAAACTTTAAGTATAGTTTCCAATTTAAGACGTTAACTGAAGTGTCACCCAAGGGTAATCTAGAGCCCGGAACTTATTTTGAAAATTAACAACTCGCAGAGGAACAGCGGGATGTCCCGGCCACTCGTAATTCTAGTCTTTAGTGGCCCACTCTTTGTCGAGTGCCTTCTTGAAGACTTCGGGAGCGGGAGCTGAGACTTGCTTCGGATAGTTCATTCCAGGGGTTGTTAACTCTGTTGGTGTAGAAGCTACTTCTGGCCCTGGTTTTGACTTGCCGTTTGAACAGCTTCTTTGAGTGCCCTCGGGTACACTGTGGGGGGCCTGGGTGGCTATGCAGGATCTTATCTGATGCTGAATTTACTAGCTTATGACAGGGGATCATTTCTGCCGGCTGGAACCCACTTGAAGTTGGGATTGTGCGTCCTGGCAGCAGATCAGCGACTACGATTATATACCCCTCTAGATATTGCCCTCGACTCCTATTACTTCCACTTTCTCTTATATATGAAGCGTTTCCTCCTCTTGACTTTGGCCTATAAGGAATAATTATTCTCCTGGAAGCTAATCCGTTGGAGTTCGTCTTATGGTCCTAGCAATGACCCATACTAATTCTTTCTTAGCGTACTCATTCAAAAGGACCTTCCACTTTCTATCCTTGGCAGAGTAATCTTTTCCCCTTTAGTATTTTTCTCAGAGCAAAATAACACTAGAGAATAGCGCCAAGACCTATGTTTTCCATGCATCAGAAACAGGCCTTATTCGTAGCGCCGCCGACTATAAGGCTCGCGGCATTCAAACTTCAAAGCGAGAAACTTGTGGGCTTAGACGATTCTAAGTACAGCCAAGGTGCGGTGTGCCCCATCGAGGAAACAGGGGGGGGGGGTCAGCTTTTTGGCTGTGTTTGGATCATGGAGTTATCGGAGCCAGCGCTAGTGAGTGACTGATCGAGCGTCAGTAGGGACGTAATCCATCGGTAGAGGAGCAAATATCGCTGCTACTCGACTGTGTCTCACTTTTTTCTAGTCTTGGCGCTACCCGTCTATGTTATTTTGCTCTGGTTTTTCTCCGTTGCCTGGTATGGCTCTGGAGAACACCTTTTTTGGTCAGATAGAATATATTTGTTGTATATTTAGATTTGATTGCTAAAAATTCCGAAAGGGCATGGTAACAATATAGACAAAAGACATAACAAACTGAATAGCACAGAAATGAAAAAAAAAAAAAAACGTACTTCACTCATAACCTGCTAAAACGATTATTTTCGGCTTTGCAAAGCAACCCCAATCATGCTACTCATGCATTCCTTATTAAAGGAAACCAGAGTGTGCGAGTTTGAAAGTCCTCAACTTTCCTAATTCTTTACATTCACACATGACATACACCACACTTTTTTTCTCATCTCCAACTCTACTCATTGGACAGGAGAAATGGGCTACTGATAGTGAGTAAGATAGTGAATAACCCGATTCGGGCTGTTAGTAATATCAGCTTCGTTCAGTCGGCTTTCTGGACAATTAGCCTACTTTATATAAACGGGGGAATTTGCAGGTCCATCCGGTAAAGTGCAAAAATATTCGGACCTTTTCTTCTTCAACCTACGAAAATTTTCACCGGTCATCAATCCGGGACAGGGATATTTTTTCGTCTAGTGTTCCCGGCTAAACGAATGTAGAGTGCAACTGTTCCCTGGACATGTTAATTACCGTTAGATAAATGGCACAGTGACGGTTAGATATAAGCAGTGCAAAATAACACTAGAGAGTAGCGCCAAGACTTAAAAAAAGTGACACACACTCGAATAGCAGCGACACTAGCACCATTAGCGATAGTGAACGTCCCTACTAAAACTAAATCGGTTGCGCACCAGCGCTGGCTCCAATAATTTCATATTCTGAACAGAGCACAAACAAGATACAGCTCCACAGTTTCTTCGATGTGTGCAGAACTCATCTTAGCTTTACTTGAAATTTTTAGACCCGCAAGTCTGTCTCGCTTTAAATGCCGCATGCGTAGTGGGCATCGCTATGAGTATGGCCCGTTTGCGAAGCATGGAAAGGATAGGTGTTGGCACTACTCCGATAGTGTTATTTTGCTCTGGATACAAGGAGGGTTTTGTTTTCGCGAACTGGAAAGCAAAGTCGGAATCCCCTTCCAACGGTTTTCTGCTACTTCAGAAAGTTGCCAAACTTTCCGCAACGGTTTTCGCGCTTTGGAAACCGAAGCAACTTTCTCGGAAAACGATTTCAGAAAGTTAGTTGAAAGCTCCGCAGAAGCATAAGTTGAATACTTCGGCGAGAATCTGAAAGTGTGAAAAAAACAGGGTAAGCGTCTAAGGATAACTTTGTTGGAACATTGTGAGAACGGAAGGAATGTCCACTGAACCGTATTTATTCTAACAAGTTTTGGAGTTCACCATTTTCCCCGCGACTTAATTTTTCTGTCTTTCGCGATCAGTCCAACGGACAGTAATTCAAGGAATAGGATTCCCGCAGTTTTCGCGATGTGCTTCGCTCGCTGGAAAGTGATTCCGAAATCTCACGAACACCCTCCTAAGGTGTTGGGAATGATCCTAGTATTGCACTGCAGAGTGTATGTTGGAGATTCTGGGTCGAGTAAGCATTTATTGCACTAACGTTCTTCTGCGTCTTCTTTTTTCAGTTGTGAATTCATGTTGCTAGACAAACAATTAGTTTAGTAGGGATACTTCTGAGCGTCTGTCCTGTGGGTGTAGGTGGTCGGAGACATTTATACAGGAACACGGTGTTTCATCTTACAACGAAATTGCAATGTTCCAAGAAGGTTTTGAAAGATTTTTCCACAGCTGCAATCTATATTTCCAGAAAAGATTATTTGTATCCCGGTTGCTGGATTCCTTCGCTTTGGCTCCGGGTTCGTCTGGGGAACGTATTAGAAATGGGACTTCTCCGCAGTTCAGTGCTATTCAATTCTAAGGAAAATCGCAACAATTCGTACAAAGAAAGGGTCGATATTAAGTTTGCTGAATAGTTTCTCGACGAGCCTTCTGTGGCTAATCAAGTCTGAAGCAGGAAGGTGGATCGCTAAGGAAAATCGCAACAATTCGTACAAAGAAAGGGTCGATATTAAGTTTGCTGAATAGTTTCTCGACGAGCCTTCTGTGGCTAATCAAGTCTGAAGCAGGAAGTAGCGCCAAGACTTAGGAAAAATGACACACACTCGAACAGCAGCGATACTAGCACCACTAGCGCTAGTGAACGTCCCTACTGAAACTCAATAAGTCGTGCATCAGCGCTGGCTCCATAACTTCGTATTGTTTACACAGCAAAAAAAAGATAAAACCTCCACTGCTTTCTTGATGTTGGAAGACCGCATTTTAGATTTGCTAGAAACTTCTAAACCCGCAAGTTTGTCTTGCTTTAAATGTCGCAAGCTTGGTTGAATGCACTATGAGTATGGCCCGTTTGCGAAGCATGGAAAGCATAGGTCTTGGCGCTACTCCCTAATGTTATTTTGCTCTGGTCTAAAGCCTTTTTAGGTCAAGGTATGAGATTGTCCCAATTTCCAGGTACATCTGAATTCAGTATGGTTGCAAAAATTTGGTCAGCTTTGCGGATCGAGGAGAAGTAGCCAATTTTGTCAGTTTTGCTAAGAGAAGTTTTTGCCTGTAAGCCGCGACTAAGATCAAGGGGAATGAAGTTGGTGGAATGGTGGTTGGTGGAATGTGATAAATTTAACCACAGCGATTAACGAAGGGATAAGCTTCCGCAATTAATAATAATAATGTAACTGCAGCAAAAAGGCTTTCGTCTCTACACAAGGCAGTTAGCAAGTAATACAAATTTTGCGCCAGACGGAAGGGCTAGAATAAGCCGCTTGCAACAATTGATGTCCACAATACGATTAATGGCAACGACAGGAACAAAGATTCCAAATGGTTGAGTACAAGTTACTAAGAAATTTTACGAAAACGAGTTCAGATCAGCTCTAACTATTCTTTCTTTCATAGGGTCAATAATGGCAGCTACGGAAGCGGTGTCGCTCCGAGGTCTTTCCAGAGAGCAATATATGCAAGGAGCGAAACTGCAAGATTGGGCCCGGCTGGCGTCCACCTCTCCTGAAACAGAGCGGAAGATTTGACCTGTTAGGCTTTCCCTTGCTTTTCTCAGTTAAGTTCTTTTTCTTTACTTTCCGAGTCTATTTAGAAACATTTCGATATTTTATCTGCGATACTAATTTTTTGTTTGTAAATCATTCATTAATGGTTTCATCCGGCTTCAGTAATTGTTGTTTTGTGTACCGAATCGCGTACCGTTAGACCGGCCCTTGCAAACTTGGCGTACAATAAACTTTTGCGCTTTCATCCCTATTGATTCAAGTACCGAACTGGAAAAAAAAAATGCTCGTATGGGATTTGAACCCATAACCTTTGGCTTGAATTGCCATTGCGGTAACCAACTGAGCCACTGATAAGTGTGTTACGCAGACTGCAGATGAAAGTGGTAGGCAATTACTTTACGTAAAAGTATCCTATTCATTTGTTTGGCAGTTGTTTGTCATAATAACTGCCAAACCAATACTAATAAACCTTCTTTGAAGGTAAAAAAACGAGTAAGCCTAATTAGGAAGAATGGTTGCTATTTCGCTCAGCCAGCGGGAACTCCAAGTTTTAACGGTATTCATTTATATCCTTAGTCAAACCAGTTGCTTGGAAACAGACCAATTACAGGCATTCATATTCTGAGATGAAGGAGCTTTCGTCCTTTTGTTGTTTAGGGGCTGAGTCTCATTCCATATGCAGTTGCGATCTACTGCCTAGGGCCAGGGACCAAAGTTGTAATTAAAATTTGTAAAAAAAAAGTATAGTTGGCACTTGCCGTCATCTGCTAGTCTATTTTCTCAAGTCAAAGAATATAATATAATTAATAGTAATTTATTCGCTCACACTTTCACGGTAACAAAACCAAAATTGGTGAGTACTGTCGTGCACAAATTCCTCAATATAACATATACATTTAAAAATACGTACAAAGGTCAAAGGCTATTTAAAATTTCCAGAATCTTTGGTATACAACTATTTTGGTAACGGCTGGGTTTGGCCGCTACTGGTTGGAATATTGGTACGTTATTTAAACATTATTACGTACGTTATATTGGCACGTTATATAAAAGTATATTACCATGCTTTGATCGTACCTGACTTGCCGTTTTTAGCCATTGTTATACTTAATAAAAATAATTCAAGTTGTTTTTTTGCTAAATTACAAATCATGTACCGTAAAATGCCCATTCTAGGGACAGTTTTTCATGTTTTTTTCGAATAACTTCAGCTCTGAAAGTCGCAGAAACTTCAGATTTGGCTCAAACGTGGGTCTTAGCTAGTTGAACAAGTTCGCCAAGTTTCAGATTTTTCCTGTAGTCAGTTTTGTTTATATTTTTTTTTTAGAGGGTGTCCCTTGTTTGGCAGCGGGTTCCTATCTAGGGACGGTGACCTTTAATGCACTTTTGAACCATGTTCGGAAGCCTAAATTGATCGAGGGACAGTACCAATGTTTTAAAAAATGCTTTATTCAGCTACTGGTAAAGAAAGTTTTGAAAAAAGTGTAAAAATGGCTCAGATATCACTACTTTACTACTTTAAGAGGTAAAAAATAACTTAAAACGTAAAATAAAAGGCACTTGCACACAATGGACTTTAGATAAATTACTGGATCTTAAGACCTGACTAATAGACTATAATAATTTGCTATTCTAACAGAAAGCTCATGTTTATGATGTTTTAAGAAATTTTTGCCAACTCTGATCTAGGGATATTTGTCTTTGAATCTGTGCGAAGGATGGCCTATAGTGTCTAGAGGATATTTAACTAGACCTCCGTTGCCTGTGCAACGGGAAGTGTTGCAGCAACTGTGCCCTGTTCCTTAGGGCACAGTTGCGGAGCAACATGTGCAACTGTGCCCTACGGGACACAGTTGCGGAGCAACAGTCTCCAGTATGTCCTTCAGAGGACATTTTTCTAATGCGGCTTCGATTGTTTTCTTGAAGCATCTTTGATATGGTTTTATTTCGAGCTCCTATACTAAACTGAGTTTGGTAAAATGTTTAGCTGGTCCAGAAATAAACGAGAATAACACAATAACACAGTTGACAATTCTGAATATTTATAGGATGGATAATTACAATTTCAAGATAAACCAGAATTTCTTTAAATAATTGAAACTAGAAATCAAATTCAACTTTTAGAATTTGTGCTGTACAACAGAATAATACGATACAAATTAAACCACTCGAAACTTCGGAAATTATTTCTAAGAGAACGAAGCAACTTGGTATAAAGAACACTTCACTTCTTCTTGCATAACTTTCATAGCACTACTCGATAAAAATAAAATATACATCAAAATCGAAAATTTAAGAAAATTCCAAAAAATCGGAACGAGATGGACTTTTTTGGAATTATTTCCGGGAAATCTGTAAGAGCTACGGAATTTCATGCTTCAGTTCTCGAAAAGATCAATAAAAGTTCTATATGAGTTCATAATTATTTTATCTCTAAAACGTTTACTTCCGAAACTAGGGCCGTCTTAACTTGACGCCAATTCGAAATATTATGTTTCGAGACGCACATTTCGGGAATTATTTCCGGGAAATCTGAAAGAGATACGGAAATAACGTCTTATAGTTTTCTGCTTAACTTTTGATGGTCTAAGCTAGGAAAATATAAAACAAACCAAATTCACCAAAAAAATTAAATTGCCCCGAGGGCATGACAAAACTTCCAAATAGAAAAACCCAAAGAAGGAATTTTATTTCGGAGAAACTATTGTAAGCTCCAGTTGTTAGGAGATCGAGACCTGTCGAACCGCTTTGGAAAAAAAATTCTAGCTGGTCCAGAACAGAAGTTACCTCTAGAACGTCGAAACTTCGGAAATTATTTCTTAGAGAACGAAGCAACTTGGTATATAGAACACTTCACTTCTTCTTGCATACTTTTCATAGCACTACTCGATAAAAATATAAGAAACATCAAAATCGAAAATTTGAGAAAATTCCAAAAAAAATCGGAACGAGATGGACTTTTCCGGAATTATTTCCGGGAAATCTGTAAGAGCTACGGAATTTTGTGCTCCGGTTCTCGAAGAGACAAATGAAAGTTCTACATGAGTTCAGCATAACTGTATTTCTAACAAGTTTATTTCCTAAGCTAGGGTCGTCTTAACTTGACGCCAAACATCGAACGCAGAGTTTCTAAGAAAAAAACGGTTTTTTTTTTCTGGAAAACTGTTAGAAATTTTAGGAACTTCTCTGGAACTTTTTTACTCTGTTTCACGTTTCCCTTCCCTCTGAAAAATCTCAAATTTTTAACTCTTACCACTTCGGAGCTACAGGTCGCTGATCACGGTGAAAAAAAAAAAAAAAAAAAAAACTACGAAAGCAGTAGTGTTGCTCCGCACCACAATGAAATACTGCAGGTCAAATGATGTCGTGGGATAGGCCCACGCACCACACAGTATGATCCTTTAAGGTCAAGTTCATCTATTTCATCGATGAATGGGTGCCACCCCATTTTTCTAGCCTCGTAGTTTTGTTCTTGGCCTTTTCTGTGTCAAAATATTACAATTTTTGGAATTCCAAACTGTCTCATGGTATAATTATCATCATTCACAGCTTTAAGAGCAATAGCCAGCTTTCTTTTGTCAACTTATTTCCATTTTTGTACATTTTTTTCACTGTTCCTAGTTAGGGCACTCCAACACGTGAAAAGATCGAAAATTAGGAAAAAAATCGTAATAAATAAAATAATGAAGATAATGAGCTGAAAATTGGTGTCGACACTGACAAAGAACAGGCCTTCAAACTAACATATTGTTCTTGCTTGTGGGAGCCGTAGGTTCCTGAGGCCAGATCAAGATTTTTGTCTATGAAAAAAAAACTGTTTTTCAGCACTTCAGCAAAAAAAATCCTCAAGGAAAGGTATGAGAGTTATCAAAAAGGTGATTACACCTTTGGATTCAGCTTTTTCTCAGCTATCAAAAACTGTAATGAATATAGAATTAAGTGGTCTACTTAATTTTATACAGAATTTTTTTAAACCTTTCCAGGTTTTTTGTCCCTTGTTTGGCAGTGTTCCTTGTTAGGGCATTTTACGGTACGCTAGATATGTTAACTGCGTAGGGGACCTGGGTCTCTATGTCCGGGCCGGATCATATGCAGCCAAAATACCATGATAAATACTCGTTCAGTCCAAGCTGACCACGAATAAAATAAAATAAAATGACGCTAAACGGATACGTCAGCTAATAATTGCTCCAGCGATATTACAGCCCTTCTTGGCAAGAGTGCTCGTTAGGTTAGAAGAAACGAACCTGCAAATCCGCTTGTCTTGCTGACTTAACTGTGCGAATATTTGCAAAATAACCTTTTTTTCGTTCGCCACAAAACTTATGCCACAAAGCTACAGATTCGCTACGATTTTCGCTGTAGTTGGAAAGTTCAACTGCAGCTGCAAATTCGCGACGAAAACGTAAAAAACGGTTAGAATTACAGAAAAAATGATATTAGTTGTCAGATTGGGCGAGACTGACAAGAAGATGCAATACCTTCTTGTTTCCGTCTTCTCGTCAAGAGATATAGTACCATGGCAAGCTTTTGACTTGAATTATAATAGAATATAGAATATATTTTACACAAAACCTGAAGGCTATGGCAAAAAAAATTATTTAACACGTGATTAAAATAGATATTAAAACAACATGAAAAAAATGACTATTGACTGAACAGTTGCGGTGTATCCTAAACATCCACTCTTTGACCAAATAAGTCGGATCTTGATTCATTCAACTCCCTACACTCGCACATAAAATGGCTCAAATCATCATATATGCCAAGATCCTACGTGATCAGGCATGTAGCAGGCGTCGAGTATATCAGCCTGATCAGCGCTGGCCGATTGAGCCGGCTGGCTTCCGTAAGCCTCCATGAGGCTTTGAACGCCTTCCGCCACTACCTCCGCCTCGTACACTCTGGCCCTGTGACGGGCCAGAACTGATAGCTCTTGCCATTTCAAAGGCAATGCGGTCAACGTTTCAAAACAAGGCTCCGAAAATCAAAATTTGCCAAGGAAAAGAATTACACCAGAAAAAAGCCGTTCCTCGCTTTCGCGGCAGTTGCTGCTTGTTTTGTCCAGCTCGTTTTCTGGCCTCAACTGATTTCTCGATATTCCAGTTCAGAGCGACCATGCGGCTTAGTTCATAATAATATAATAAAAAGTCTCCCACTGATCATCATCATCAACAACGTTTATCGAAAACTCTGCTAGGGTATATTTGAATTATAATGGCGATTCTGGTTTCGCTACTTTATGCGCCGGCTGTTTTTGCGAATTCGGCTAAACTCGCTTCGCTTTCCAGAGCTGTTTTGGCGCTCCGTTAGTTTTCGAAAGTGACCTGGAAAATGAATCCACTACGTGGAAGTGATCTCGGGAAGTCAGCAAGAAGTTGTAACGGCGCAACAGCTTTCCGTTAGTTCTTGGAAGGGCAGATTTCTCGCTTTGCTTTTTGGAAAGCGAATCCGTGAGAACGCCAGAATTGTCCTATATTCCACTTCCCCATTCGTTTCATCCATTCCCAATGCTTCGAACTTCTTGTGGCATGTTCCATCCCTCGAAGGGACATACATTGATTTATACGCTTTCCTTGTTTAGAGAGCAGGCGGGGATTAATCGGGAATTAATATTTCGGGAAGCTCATTGGCGAGATGACGGCCAAGCTAACTTTGTTGTCTGTGATTGAAGCAAAGGGGCTTTGGAATCAGTGAAAAACAATTGAGGCCGCTTGTAATTTGTTCAAAGCGGAGCTACGTTTCAGAATAGTATGAACCAGAACAGTAGATATTCCGAGGTGTTCTTTCTGTCGTGCAGTAACTGAGTTTACTTGTTGAAAGTTGCGTAAGTTACGTTAAAATGGGAGTCGATGTAAAAGGGACCGACTAAAAAGAGACACGGCATTGTGCAGGAGGCACGAGTACTAAATAGAGGCACGCGCACTGAAAACAGGCACGGCATACTAAAAGAAGGAATGCTTGCACCAGGAGGCACGCACCGTCTATGCCTTCTTTTAGGACCCTTGTTCTGGCGTGCCTTCTTTTAGTTCTCGAGCATGTTCGCGTGAAAAATGAAGAGAGCACGATGTTCTAACGTGCTTTCTTTTAGGCTCCGGACTCGGTCATGCCTTAGGATCTGGAGTTTACTTTCGGGTATGCCGCGGAACCATTGAAATGACCCCTTGAGCATACGAAAAGGAGGCACAAAACGGTACCTAGTAAGATTTCATAACTCCGGAGACATGGGATCGACTTCAGGCTTCAGAGTGAGGGGCAGGAACAAAGTTCTAGCGTGCCTTCTTTTAGGATCTGGAGTTACGAACTCTGACTTACCTGTCTACTTCTACTAATTGCTAATCTCTTTTTATTGGGATCCCAAAACTTAAGTGGAGGAATACCTGTGACATCGCAAAAGTTGTCCGTCTGTCGATTAAGGGGTAAGAAGACATGCTGAACATGAATATGAAAACCATTTTCTCGCCGGACAAGTAGTTCGCCCGGAATCCGGCCAAAACCGGAAAGTTTGTTAAAAGTAAAAGTTTTATTTGAAGTTGATTAAATTTTCGATTTAGGGGTAAGAAGACATGCTGAACACGAAGATGAAAACCATTTTCTACCCAGACAAGTAGTTCGCCCGGAATCCGGCCATAAACGGAAAATTTGTTAAAAGCAAAAGCTATATTTGTAGTTGATTGATTAAATGTCCGATCTGAGGGTAACAAGAGATGCTGAATCCGTATATGACAATCATTCTTAGCCGGACAGAGTTCGTCCGGAATCCGGCTGAAACCGGAAAATTTGTTAGAAGTTATATTTTTATTTGAAGTTGATAAGATGTTAAATATAGGGGTAAGGAGATACGCTGAATTCGTTTTGAGCTTTTATTTTTCGCCGGACAAGCAGTTCCGGAATTTCGCCGAAACCGGAAAATTGGCAGAAGTAAGGCAGGATCGTTTTGATCGGCTCCGTCAAAATTGATATGACTTTTACGGGTAAACACCCGTGCTGAATCCATATCTGAACTTGGTTTTCTCAGATGATTAGCTATTTGGCCTTAATCTGTTTCTAAATTTTAAGAGTAAAAATGTTCATTGAGTCTGGCTAATCGTCTGGATCAAATATTGAATTTTTGGATCCCATCGAAACCTTTGGTCTTGTTACTCGTGTCTCCTGCGCTGTGCCGTGCCTCTTTTTAGTCGATCCCCGGTGACATGGGTCCACCCCCTCGATAGTTTTCACGCAGGCATGCCTAAAAACTCCAGAGCCGAAATGTAGGCACAAAGGCAAGCATTATAAGTATTGAACTGACAGTCAGCGTGCGAATTTCACAGTGCGAAATCATGCTTCAGTTGCCGACGCTCTAAGCACCGGACTACCGAGAAGCTTGAGTCACCAGATAGAAGCGGGCTACAGGAACAGTGTATGCTGGAGTCAAGCTCCTCTAAACAGTCCGCTTACCCATGCCACGATATGAAAACACTTATGCCAATGTGAATGAACCTCTATTCCGACTCCGGAAAGCTAATTCACTAATCCCGCTCCGTATGGACGGCCAGAAATGAGATTTAGATTGTTATCTTCGCGGGAGTAGATCAGCATGTTGAATTGAGAAATGGTACCAGTTTTCCCCTTTGACTGCTTGGATGGATAGTTCGTCCGGATTTGGTACACAAACTCTTGAGGGAGATGAGATGTTTTGTTCAAGCTTGGTGTGAGGATTGTTTGGGTCAAAGTACAGGTCAAGTTCGTATAGCCCTATATTTGGAGGTGGGGGTGGGGGTTTCTGGTTAAGTACGAAAAATATATTTTTAAAAGCTAATGAAATAGTCGATTCGCGAATAAGGAAACTTGTTGGAACCATGTGTGAAAATATTTTCTCAACGTACAAATAGATAGCCCTGAATCCGGTCAAAACCGCTAAAAGTAGTTTCGTCTGAAGTTGCTTAGATTTTTTACATTAAGGTAAGGAGACTTTATTTTATCGCTGGACAAGTAGTTTGCCCGGAATCCAGCCGAAACAGGAAAATTAGTAAAAAGTTAAAATTTGGAGGTTCGATGTAGGGAGATTCATTCTAGCAACATTTCGGCCATCCTTGGCAAGGGTCTTCTTCAGGCTTTAGCTAGAAAAACGAATCTGAAACAAGATAAAAGAAATTTCTGTCAACTATGATTATCCTTATCTGTCACCGAAATACCACATGAATATCTCAGCTGACTTATCCGTTATAAAAAACTTTAAAGGAACAGTAAACTTGACTACGCAACTTTCGGACATCGAATCGCCCGGGGGGGGGGGCTTAGATAAATATACAGGGTCTTATTGACGACAGGCCCCCCCTTCTTTGTTATCTCGAACCGTTTCGAACCCCCTCCTTAGTGTTCCAAAAGCTAGCTGGCAGGCCCTTGCCCCTTGTGCACTGTAATTATGCACTTATGTACTGTAAAAGTTCGCCTTTTTACATGTAGACCACAGAGAAACGACCTCCCCGACAAGGCGGCCGGGGTTCGATTCCTAGTCGCGGCACACAAACCTTTTGCTTTTGCAAACCTTTTGCTTTTGCAAACCTTTTGCTTTTGCAAACCTTTTGCTCAAAGTCGAATTCTCGGAAACTGCCCGGAAACTGCAATGGTCGTAACGAGAATTTTTCTTACTCTCAATATCGACTCAGGGTACATTCTTGATATGTTAGCTAGCGAGTTATGTTAGCCCCGAGTCAAGTTTGAGTCAAGTTTTCTGTTCCTTTAATGAAAAATTAAAAACTCTAAAAGTTTAACCGAAAAGGACTGGGATAGGACAATCTAGTTACCCGTCACTTATTCACTTTAATTGGCTTGAAGACCCGCTGAAAATGCGTTACTTGGTTGTTCCGCTATTCAGGAATAATCGATTTTCAAATAGTGGAATTTCCGTGTGATTTGTGGTACCTCTAATTTGTTGTATGCCTTACAAGAAAGATTTATGACTTTTTTTTTGTTCAGGCACTAAGCAATCTTCACCAATATTGCCACTGCCCACTGAAAAGCCTTGTTGGTGTTTAGATAAAAATTTCCCGCGTCATAGTAGAATTTTCGCTGTGGAGACGGCCGCAGATATCTGAACGCCATAACTAGAGCAGATAGTGGAAAACAAAAAATCCCTTTGCAGAATCCAAATAATTCAGTGTATTCAACCAAATGACACAAAAATAAGTTGGCTTTTCAGTTAAACTTTAATGGTTACGTCGCACTTATGGTAGTATTAATTTTACTTGAGTAGTACTTCCATCCATTCTCAGTCCCGAGACTCTTCACTTCATAAGTGGATCCTGTCTCGTCTATTGGCAATAACGCCTTCTGTTTTGAACGGTCGATTTGATCGATCTGCAACCTTTGAAAGTTGATAAACCTGCGAATATGACTTCCTTTGACCTAAAGTACCTTCACACGAAGTTGCAGCGAGTAACAGAGCTCCTCTCTGCCAAGGCTTCAGTGCCCTCACAGCACCAAACCAATTACAGCCAATTTGGCTGTGGCAGTGGTTCCCCTGATTTTGAAAGCTGGGGTAAGGGGTTGAATGCCATTTGTGTATGCCACGGGCATTTCTGGTACTTTCTTTTACTCTAGTGCTATTTCCGTTACAATACATTCTACCTTACCTTAGGGGATGGATTTGGCATTTAATTCTGGTTCATGTATCTCCTATTTGTGGCACATAGAAGCAATATCGGGTTTAACTCGGCTCCTTTCAGAATCTTTCAGACTCCGCACCAGTGTAGAGCCAGCCACCATGCGATTTAGTTCCTTTTGTTGCAAACTTCCAATGACGTTGAGAGTTTTGCACTACCCTTCAGTTTAAAAAGTGAAAGCTTGTGTTTTCTGACCATTAAATTATTGATTTCCTCTTTTCTCCGGTTCAAACCCCTAAACAGTTTTGCTCCTGAAACCTTGAATCTAATAAATCTTGATCTAATGTACTATCTCTTTGTGATGAATATTGATAACGAGGCGAGGGCGATAAAAAGACTGATCCGCTCAGAGCGCTGAACTGGTGTAAGGCAATTTTTTGCTAGAAAGTTTTTACGAGTGACTTGGGTCGCATTAGCTCAACAAGGCATTATCCTCAAGCTCACGTAGTTAGCTTTTTTCCAGCAAACTCTTGACATGGGTGTCCCTTTCCGGAAAATTGGTTCGTTCTCTGTCTTCATTGGTTGGCTGGTGTAATTTGGCAAGTCTTTTCCGGTCCTCTTTACCAACATGCTCCTGTCGGTGTCCGTTTTTCTTTGCCCGTAGGAAGCTAGGAGTCTACTGACACTTATTGGCAAGAAAGAACCAACTGGAGGTTGTTTATTGCCAGTCAGTTTTTCATGTGTCGAACCATGTTTGCACTACATGTTGTGGCAAGCACTAATTCTCAGCCATGGGCACACCCATGCTCTCAGTATTCTGAGTCAGAATTAGACTTCAAGTTGATTCTTTGAAGATTCCTCGCACTACATAATAGTGTTTCTGCTAAGATGTTCTCAGAAGGTTGATTACTTAAAAACTTAGCTATGCGTACAGCAAATTACGCAAGGCTTCGGCTATTTTTAGCCCCTTTCCGTGTCCCTTGTCCTGGATTAGAAACACGGCAAAATTTGCAAAACCAGCCTGCCTAATCAATAAGCTTCTCGGAAACGATGGTCGGGAGCCTGATCTGTCACGTAAAGAGAGCAAAATTTGCAAATCAGCAACATTTAATGTTGCAAGCGTGATAATCTGTGTTACGTCGGCAGAGGAGATAGTATACACTTATGAAGTGTAGAATCTCGGAGACGAGAATGGATGCAAACTGAATAGTTAGATGCTGAAAACTATTACTGAATAGGTGGGTGCTGAATAGTTAATTGCTGAATAGAGGCTGTAATAGGCTGATTACATCCTCGATTCAAGTACCCGGTCGAAGAAAACTCCTCCGCCGGCATACGTTTTCTTGGTAGCAGCAATCACTTGTATTTTGTGGGAGGGGGCATTGGCAGGCTTGTTTGTTGACGAATTGGCAACATTCCCAACTGGTCTTTTAGGTGATTTCTTATTGATGTTTGTCCCATTGGAAACGTCACTACTTGTGGGATCGATTGCCGCCCCAAAACCTTTTCTTTGAAATTCGGACTAGATCCTGGGTTGATCCGGCCGGGATAAAAGCTATTGATTGGTTGAAGGTGAAGGATTGGAATCGCTCCAGGGGTGTGTTAGGCTTGCGGAGAGGATGGATTAGAGAAGAAAATGATGGAAGGTATTTTCTCTTCAAGCGAGTTTCGAGTCTCTTAGAGTTCAACCAGGGACCCGTAAATTTCCTTTACAGGGGGCTTGTCATTTCCTATGCTTCTATGTTGCTATGTTGACCGATCCAAATCTAGTTTAAAAAATCCCCACTTAGGTCGAATCGGCATTCTTGTTTGCCAAATTGGACGTGCGCGTCAAAGAGACTCCTCCCTCAAGGCGCCAGCAGCCAATCCCGAATTTTGTCTATCTGGCCTTGGAACGTGATTGGACCGTGGGTATTTCTCGAACTATCTTCCTAGCGGTCAACATAGCATCAGAAATCTCTTATTGACAAGCCCCGTGAATGGCTTGTGATACCTTTATGTGCTTTTCCCTGGAATCAACTAAATGAGGCATGGCATGGCGCGGGAGACACGAGTAATAAAAAGAGATCACCAAGGAGTAGAAATAGACAAGTAAGTGAGTGTTCGTAACTCCAGAGCCTAAAAGAAGGCACTTTAGAAAATTGTCCCTCACCAAGGCCGTATCCAGGGGGGGGTTAGAGGGTTCGAACCCCCACCCCCCCGAAACCCACAAAAGTAATAGTTTTTTGCAGGTTTAACCTCTGATTTATGTATTTTTTGTACTTTTTGGTCTGACCCGTGGACACCCCCCCCCCCGAAATAAATTCCGCGAGTAACCCCCCCCCTCCCCGAAATAAATTCCTGGATACGGCCCTGTCCCTCACCCTCAGTCTGATGCCTGAAAGGGCCGTTTTAGTTCTCGTTCCTCTTTTTAGTACTCGTGCCCCCTATACTATGTCGTGCCGTGCCTCTATGCTTGAAATCTTCAGCAACTACAAAGGTTATAACCTTTGTAGTTGCCATTGCCGAAAATAGCCATTGCGAAAATGTAAATAGCCATTGCCACGAAAATGGCCATTGCCGAAAATTATATAAAAATTGCAGATTTCCTTCCAAGACATATCTTACCATCATTTTCCTACTTCCGAGCTTAGCGTCCGTAACATATGGGAATGCAAGGTTTTGTTGCAATTCTGGATGAACTTTCCGGTGGTGGTTCTGGATGAACATTCTGAACGTTATTACTAGAGCCCCGGGTGAAAAAACTCGAAGTCCCTTTGATGAGTCAAAATAATTCAGTACATTCGAATTTCAGGTAGCTACCTTTTCAGTATAACTTTAAAGCTTCAGTGACTACAGTCGCGTTTCCTACTCCGATTGGTTTTGTGCATTTCGGGAGTGCTCTGTCATTGTCTTGTGACTGAAACGAAGTCGAAGGAGTAAACCTATGAGGAAGCCATTTTCCTCTTTTTACTTTTTTCTGTAGGTAGGCTACGTCGTTCATCATCGTTTCGCTGTTGTGGGATTGCTCCTAGAAGGGGATGGAACCATTACAGGTCCTCTTCCTGATCACTCGGATAGCGTCTGGATGCTGGCCGGTATCCCAAGGGATCCTTAATTGTTCTAGATAAATAATCTTTTCCTGACCCAATCTGATGGCGTTCCAGAGGGACCTTTTCTTTCCATCATTTTCGGGAATGTTTACTCTTGTGTTACTAATTGACTGAAAAGCGGCAAAAGATAATTATGAATGTAGGGGGTGATTAATTCTTGAAAAGTACAACAAGGTTCTGGGCTGTCCCTCCCTCTCTCACCCGCGCATGGTCGAACACGGCGGGAAGCGTTTCCTACTGGAAACTTCAGCCAAATAAGGAACCAGACACGATTTGTTGTAAATAATCAAATCACTGGACAGACGGACCGAACGAACGACCAGCCTATGTACAGATAAACGACGGATGGATATGCCCAGAAACCAACTGACTGACAGAGGTTGACCGACGGGAGGTGAAACGAACTGACGAAAGGCCAAGTGCCAGTAAAGAAGGTAGATCGAAAAGCACCTGGTGAGTCAGAGAGCAGTATATTGTGTATCTGAGAGCGAACGGTGCTTTCACAGTTTTGAATTTATCCCGGTTGCCACACCATTTTGTCGGATACTACGATGTCGCGGAATCAGTTCTGGAACATTCTATCATGGTAGTGCTAGAAAAGAGGGCTAGCATATCAGCCGAGGCTCTTCTTGGCTGGGTTTGTTCGTTTCCTTAGGGGAATAAACGGGTTGAGGAAAAGGTCGGGATTTCGTCTTTCTCCCTAGAATCCTATCGTGCTTCACTGGAAAACCTCTGTCGCCCCAGTTATTCACAAATCCTCAATGTTAGAGCACAGTGCACCAACTTTAGGAGGGGAGCAAGGGCACAGTACTACCCTAACATTTTTTTTAAAACAAAATTTTGTTCAGATTTTCGGTTCAACGTATCAATCAGGGCACTGTGCCCTGCTCCAGTCCATGATGCCCAACGACGGAACACTTTGTCCAACAAACTGAGGATTTGTGTTTGTGTCAACCTGTCTCATTTTGTCTGATGGTCCTGGGAATTACTGTTCATATTCTTATCTCCTGACGTCGGCATTTCGTCGAATAAGCTTGACTTCATAAGCTGCTCTTGACATTCCCTTAGCAATCCGTCTCTTTGCGGAAGCCAGGATGACAAGCGTCCTTCCTATTGTTCACTTTGTTGCTTTCCGGCAAGTCAGCAGTCGCTCGCAGGCAAGGCACTAGCAAATCGCTACTAGCAAACGTTTTCACTTTGCCTTTAACAAGCGCTTGTGAGGACGACGTCACGTCAGCACAAATCGTCATCAGCACATTTTCCCTTGTCGACGCTGTTCGAAAGTTCCCTCACGTTTCTTGTCTTGGTAATTTAGGTTACCTACCTTCGGAGAGGGTCAGATTGACTAAGCGGACGGAAATCCCTTAAGCTTTGTTCATATAGGTGTAATGTGGCGTATAAAGAATCGTCTTTTTTGTTCTTTTAACAGGCGCTTGTGAGGACGACGTCGTGTGGCCAGCAGACTTTTTACCGTCACTTTTGACCATTTTTAACTTGTACTGACCTGTTAGTGCCTAGTTTTTGAGATCCCAAAACGTTAGTGACGGGGGACACGTATGACTTCGTTAAAGTTGTCCGTCCTTTAGCACGATAACACTCGAAGGGGTTGAGATATGTGTTCATACTTGGTATGAGGATCCATTGATACAGGTCAAGTTCGTGGATGGGCTCGGTAGCCGAATATTTAGGGGTGGGGACGATAACACTCGAAGGGGTTGAGATATTTGTTCGTACTTCGTATGAGGATCCATTGATACAGGTCAAGTTCGTGGATGGGCTCTGTAGCCGAATATTTAGGGGTGGAGGTTTTGAATTCTGGGTTGGAAAAAAATTACGTGTTTTCAAACTAATGAGATAGTCGTTTAGGGGCAAGGAGACATGCTGAATCCATAACTGAACCTGTGTTTTCTTGCCGGACAAATAGTTCACCTGGAATCAGGCCAAAAACCGGAAATATTGTAGAAGTTATTTCCGAGCCGATTAGAGAGGAGTCAGTATTCGAGGTTCAAGGTGGTTTAACATTGAAACAAGACCAATGCAGAGTGTGGGGTGTCCTGTGAAAAATCAAATAGAAAAGTAAAGATTAATACGCTTGTACGTTTAAAACGACAGAGGTAGTGCAGAGCATGGCGGATGGATATAGAAGCCTTGCAGTTGCACCCTTACCGTCCGTCCTGTCCGAATGGTTAGTGCACTGAACTCGCAAGCGAAGGGTCGATGGTTCGAGTTTCTGCGGTGACCGTTTGGTTTGAGGTGGGAGTCAGTGGCGTGACCTTGTAAGACAAGTCAAAGTCCACCCAGCCTCAAATGGGTGCCTGGAGAAATCTGGGGAAGGTAACAGGAAGGCTGTCGAAAGAACTAGGATGGCTTGCCTCCAAGTTCCTGGCCGAGGGAAAAGTATCGGAGATCAGCACCGCCCATTGTGGCCTGACAACGCTAATGCTACGCGTTTACCTCACCTACCTTACCCGTCACAACGAATTTGAGTCAATAGCGTGCGAGAATTTTACTAACCGTTTTCGTGAAATCTCTATAGATATATCTCTATCTCTATCCACATCAGCGGATATTGGAAAAAAACTGGCTTTAATACTGTGCTTCAAACCAAATAGGTCAACAAAAAGATGCTTGGGCCACCGGGAATCCCGGAATGCCACAGTCAGACACAGCGGTCAAGCAAACCTGTTATTTGCGCTTTAACGGTTACAAGAATGGAAAATAAAAGCACGGATCGGTAAATATGGTACAATCTTTCCATCAACCAGTTGACATTATTATGAATTCTTTAGTTAAATTTCTTTTGTTGCTCCGCCTTTTAAAAACGGCGGATCAGAAAGAATTACTCGTTGTTAGAGTATGAAAATAAGTCACTAAGACGTACTATTAAATAGTACTTCATAAATGTTCTTGTGTGATATCGACTTCCATGTCCATCTTCTTACTGTACGTCGATGTTAACTCCGCCTTTGGCCGGATGAGCTGCCTTACGAATGTGTACAGTTGTAAGTTCACAGATGATCAACTCAGGACAGCGGCGGGATAGATATTCATGTTAAGGCCAAAGAGACCTCTCTCATGAATTTATCACACTAGCTAGTCTTCCTCGTCTTCAAATGCTTGGACACCAGCCCTGGCACACTGAAGCTCGTGTGGCTTTCTTGCCTAGCGCAGGAAAAGAGGACCACGATCATCTTCAGTTTTCAAGGCACTTCACAGCCTTCACTCATCATTAAGATCTTCGGTTGTTACTCGTTTAGGCTTTATCTGCGACGGTACAGCTTAATCGATTGGACATCCAGATCACACTTCAGTTTCCGTAGCCTCCTTGGGAGGTCAAAATGGGTTCCGTTGGAGGCACTGACCTTAGATTGGTACTTGTTGTCCTTATGCCTTATTCTTCCGATACTTTTTGCAGATAAACACGAACACTCTGTCCGTGATCCTCTATCCGTAATCATCGCTTCTAAACTTTAAACAACATATCTCGCTCCAGTAAGTCAGAAAGGTTCTGTTGGTCGCAAAACCGAAGCCACAATGCTACTAGCTTGAAATATCTGCAGCACTAACACTGGTTTTGCATCTTTAACGACCTTGTCGTGTCCGTTGAAGAAAAATTAAAACATTCTAGCAAGACTTCAAGTTATAATGTCATTACGTCATCGTGGTCAACTTAAAGGCTTAGGATCCCCGAATTCTTCAGACTCATAGCCCTTGATCAGATTCTCAATAACAAGCTTTATGGTGATCGTGTAAATATTTTCGATGTTCTCGCTGTACCGATCGCCGAGAGTCATTTTCGCTGAATCAAGAAACGGTTTCTCGATTTTCTGAAAGAAAATGTAACTGTCAGAACTTGGCGGTCAGAACTCTGTAAGTAGAAAGGGAGACGTCCCGCCCGAATCCTGATTGCAAAGGTTCTTCACCATCTTACTCTAAGATGCGGGAGAAGGGAGAAAAGGTTCCCTAGAAAGGACTACGCGGGGCCCACGATATGCCTTCATTACTGGGATACCAACCTACTGACTACTGTGCCATACAAAACTGCTGCCAAGTTTCATCAAAAAACAAGATATCCGTCTCGAAGATGCTTAGTCCGTGTGTTGCCGTAGGCTACTTGTGTCCTCCGCTTTCACCTACTGTCCCGCAAAGCAAGCGTTGATTGGGTAAATGGCTTTTCTACGTTTCCTTCAGGAGCAATAGTATCCTGATCCAAATACCGATCCATACCCACCCATCCGTCATCATTGGTGACAGAAGCATAGGCATTTTCTTGTGTCTCAAATAAGAACTTTGCAAAACTTATGACGGGATTTTCATACAAGGTATTTAATATTTTGGGAATAGTTGTTTCTTTGGAAGCTTGAATGACTTGATCGCTTTAACAAGCTCCTGAATAGCAATGAATACTGAAAAGTAGTTCCCAGGTTTTTTTTGCATATAGGCCTGTGTGGGGACTAAATGCTTAAAGTTTAACTGAAAAGCCAACTTATTTGTGTGTCATTTCAGCGGATACACTGAATTATTTGGATTCTGCAAAGGGATTTTTTGATTTTCTACTATCTGCTCTAGTTATGAGGCTCAGAACATCTCCGGCCGTCCCAGGAGCGTAAATTCTACTATGACGCGGGAAATTTTAATCTCAACACAAATGCGGCTTTTCAGTGGGCAGTGGTGAGACTGGTGAAGATTGCTAGTGCCTGAACAAAAAAAAATGATAAATCTTTCTCGTAAGGCATACAACAAAATTACAAGCGCATAGAGGCACAACAAATCACATGGAAATTCCACTATTTGAAAATCGATTATTCGTGAATAGCGGAACAACGATGTAACTCATTTTCAGCGGGTCTTCAAGCCAATTTAAGTGAATAAGTGATGGGTAACTAGATTATCCAATCCTAGCCCTTTTCTGTTAAACTTTAACAACTTGTCTCCGAAAAAGTATCTGTACCGCAGTATTCTTTGTTTTAACGAAAAATCTACTATTTCATGTGACAAATCTGCTATTTCCTCCCCTGGAAATATTGCCAAGAAAAATCTTTTCTCAAAGATTTGATACCGGACTCCATCGCGACCTCAGGCCCTACCAATGTCTTCCCTTTTTAGTGTCCGTATCGCAGTCTTCTATGTCTTCACGAAAACCCCGTCATTTCTTGTAAAAAGCTTTAGCTGTCCTCAAGAAATATTCGTTTATTTCCTCGAGCTTTCTACGAGTGTGATTTCCCTCGTATCGCAATGCTTTTCCTTCTGGAAATCCTACCATACCTTATAAGAAACTGTAGGTGTCCCCAGGAAATATTTTTTGTTGGACTACCTCGAAATATCGTTTCCCCTCGTTTTGGCACCTGTGGGAACCGAAGGCTTACCAGCGCCTTTCGATCTTTTCCTGAAAACTCTGTCATTTTTTCTACAAAGTCTAGCTTCCCCAAGAAATGCTTTTTGATTATTTCCTTGAGGTACTTTGTTTTCACGAAAACCTTTCCATTTTCCTGGTCTGTCTCGGCCAATGAGTTACTGGATCACTTCGATTTCTGTTTCCGGACCTATTTTCTGAAAAATATTGACTTCTATATGACGAAAATAAGCCTATTCCGTACCGGGCAATTCATTGACAAAAGCCCGTCTCGACTAAAGCACCTGGGAAGTAGTCACTACTCTGATCTGATCTCATCTAGCTTCATGCCGAGGAGGCAGAATTAATTTAAGGATTATAGAGGGAACCTGTCCAGTGTTGCCACTGGTCGTAGAGTTCTGCAGTTCTAACTTTGTATCAATCTTGGTCCGTCTTGTAAAAGTAAACTGGAAGTTTATTTACGAAACTAGTCGAGTTTCACGTGATAGAATTCGTTTTTCCTCGAATTTTCACTCCTTGTGTTCTGAAATGAATCAAATAACGAAGTGACGTATACTGCTCTTCAAAACGGAAATTGTGAAATACGCTACCGGTTTAGCTGTAAAAACTGTTCCTTTAAAGACGCACCTCTGATCAATCACAGAAATATACGAGTTCTTCGTTGAAGTTGAGAAAAAGGACTGAATTTCATAGACGCCAGAATGTTACAGATTTTTTTGCGGCAAGTGTCACAGATTCCGTCAGAGAAAAGTTGCAACACTGGACTTTTCTACCATAGGAAGTACAGTGGCGAGACGACGAGAGAGGTGTATTTGAATTGCCCAATCGCTTCTTCCAGCCCTCATTTTCTAAGAAACACAGGCTTTTATGATGAATAGTACATTTCCTACCGGGAAACTCTTTGACAAAAGCCCATCTAGGCTGAGAGGCACGAGACTTTCGACCTGATTTGTGCTTTCATCTAGTTTTCCTGTCGAGGAGACAGAACTAATTTAAGGACTGGAAATCACCTCGAGAGGGGACTTTTCCACCGTGGGAAGTGAAGGAGCGAGACTACGAGAGAGGATATGTTACCTGGGGAACAACGAGGTTCCCCTCTTGTTTTTGAACTGCAGTATCAGTTTACGGCACGTAGACTAAAGACCCTTGTAGCATCGAAGTTTGCTCGCGTATAGCAGTCGAGTATCAAACTCTGTGTCATTCCTTCAAATCCTAGCCATTTCCATTTTTCTTGCCATGCCGTTCGTTCAGACAACTAGTGAAATGAGGTGCTTGATGTGCTTTCACTTCGTTGTATGCGTATCTTCAGTATGGCGTGACCCGGCTCCATGATCCCGAGTCTTCTAAGGTCCATTCACAACGTGGATCGACTAAAAGTGGGAACGGAACGGTAAAGGAGGAATGAGTACGGAAAAACTGGAACGCATAGCCTACTAAAAAGGAAACGATATACTATAAGCGGGAACGATGAACCAGGAGAAACACCACTAAAGGGGAACGATGCATCGTTCCCCTTTTTATTACCACTCTCTTGCTTTGCAAACCCGATGAAATAAACTTGTTCGTCGTGATCAATTTGAGAGTTGCCTACCCAGAAATGTTCCTTTTGAAATCCTGGGATTTTCCTGTGAGTCCTACCGATCTGCCTAAGGAACTCCTCGAAAACATCGGCATTATCTAGAGTCTTAATGCCCTCGTCCAGGGTTGCGATCACAGCTGTTGCATGCTCTGCCAACTCCATTGAAGACTCTAAGCCTGACAGATGGTTCGTACTTTCGGCGTTGTCTGGAAGGGTCTTGAACTTTTCGAAGAGATCAATCAGCTCGTCGTTCTCTTCGAATAACCTGAAAGAACGATTTTAGTTTGACCATGCAGCGACACTTTCTTGCAATTCGCTGGATTGGTAAGTCATTAGAAAGCCGGGACAATTTAGGGATAGTACTTGCGGTGCTAATCCATATTCCTCACTTGCTACTTCATCTATATTTTTCCAGAAGCTTTGTATTTCGTCCAATGTTTCCGTCCTAACGAAATTTGCTGGATCTTGGCTTCTGCTTTTCGAGACCTTTCAGTTCCTAGAGCTTCCTATCTTCATTGACATTCGTTGCAGTGCGCGGTTTGTTCCAGTTTAGCTGTAAGGCTGGTTTATTTTTGATTTCAGTAAATCGTCTATTCATTCCATTTTATGGTGAAGTATAGCTAGCTCTTTATTTTGAAGTGCCACTGCAACTCTTAGCTCTTTTCTGGGATCCCAAAACGCTAGTGATGGATACCTATGACATCGCAAAAGTTGTCCGTCTGTCCGGTGTCTGTCTGTCCGTCTGTCCGTCTGTAAGCACGATAACTCTCGAAGGGAATGAGATATTTTGATGAAACTTGGTGTGAGGATTCTTTGAGTCAAGAGTAAGGTCGAGTTCGTCGATGGGCTCTGTAGCCCTATATTTGGGGGTGAGGGAGGGGGGTTAAATTAAGGGGCAAACAAAATATTTTGAAACAGCTAATGTGATAGTCGACTATGAGGTAAGAAGACGTTATGATCACGGTGGTGAAAAACATTTTCTCGCCGGACAAGTAGTTCGGCCGGAATCCGGCCAAAACCGGAAAGTTTGTTAAAAGTAAAAGTTTTATTTGAAGTTGATTAGATGTTCGGACTAGGGGTAAGAAGACATGCTGAACACGATGGTAATACCATTTTCTCGCCGGACAAGTAGTTCACCCGGAATCCGGCCAAAACCGGAAAATTTGTTAAAAGCAAAAGTTGTATTTGAAGTTGATTAGATCTACGATTTAGGGGTAAGAAGACATGCTGAACACGATGGTGAAAACCCTTTTCTCGCCGGACAAGTATCTCGCCCGGAATCCGGCCAAAACCGGAAAATTTGTTAAAAGCAAAAGTTTTATTTGAAGTTGATTAGATGACAGATTTAAGGGTAAGAAGAGACGCTGAATCTGTATTATGACAATCATTTTTACCCGGACATATAGTTCGTCCGGAATCCGGTTAAAACCGGATTTTTTTAATAAGTTAAAGTTTTATTTGAAGTTGAGCAGATGTTCTTTATAGGGACAAGGAGATACGCTTAATTCGTTTCTGAACTTTCTTTTTTTTGCTGGACAAGTAGTTCGCTCGGAATTCGGCCGAAACCGGGTAGATATGGCTTATACAGGAATATCTGAACTTGGTTTTCTCAGATAACTAGCCTGGCGAAGACAAGACCTAGTTGTCTGGATCAAATATTACCATTTTGGGATCCCATCGAAACCTTTGGTCTTGTTTCACTCAGTATCTTGCTTTGCTAGCTGAATTTACGGTTTTCTACTTTTGTTCGAATTCGTATTGTTTGTTCATTGCTCTCTCGCATCGTTTAATGGCTACATATAACTCTGTATTGCAAGTGCTGCTAGAGCTCATGTTCTTGTTTTATTGCCTAATAATTTCCCAAAAAAAGCTGAATGCAGCAAAACTTTCCTTTTTGGGATCCCAAAACGTAAGTGAAGGGTCTGTCCGTCTGTAAGCACGATAACTCTCGAAGGGAATGAGATATTTTGATGAAACTTGGTGGGAGGATCGTGTGGGTCAAGGGAAAGGTCGAGTTCGTAGATGGGCTCTGTAGCCCTACATTTAGGGGTGGGGGAGGGGGTTCAAATTAAGGGACAAACATAATATTTTTAAACAGCTAATGAGATAGTCGAATAAGGGGTAAGAAGACATGCTGAACACGAATATGAAAACCATTTTCTCGCCGGACAAGTAGTTCGCCTGGAATCCGGCCAAAACCGGAAGGTTTGTTAAAAGTAAAAGATTTATTTGAAGTTGATTAGATGTTTGATTTAGGGGTAAGAAGACATGCTGAACACGAATATGAAAACTATTTGCTACCCGGACAATTAGTTCGCCCGGAATCCGGCCGTAACCGGAAAATTTGTTAAAAGCAAAAGTTGTATTTGTAGTTGATTAGATGTCCGATTTGGGGGTAGAAGAGATGCTGAATCCGTATATGACAATCATTTTTTAGCCGGATATACCTAGTTCGTTCGGAATCCGGCTGAAACCGGAAAATTTGTTACAAGTTAAATTTTTATTTGAAGTTGATTAGATGTTAGATATAGGGGTAAGGAGATACGTTGAATTAGTTTTTGAGCTTTTATTTTTTTGCCGGACAAGTAGCTCCGGAATTTCGCCGAAACCGGAAAATTGGCAGAAGTAAGGCAGGATCGTTTCGATCGGTTCCGTCAAAATGGATATCTTATAGGGGTTTTCTCAGATGATTAGCTATTTGGCCTTAATCTGTTTCTAAATTTTAAGAGTAAAGATGTTCAAGGAGTCTGGCGAAGACTGGATTGACAAAATCTAATTGTCTGGATCAAATATTGAATTTTTGGATCCCATCGAAACCTTTGCTCTTGTTTCTATTCGACTTCCCGTTTGTTCACTGTCTCCGAATGACCTGTATTTCTGTTTGTTGGATGGATACTTACAATTCTTTATTGCAAGCCGTACTGGAGCTCTTGACTCTTGTTTCTTATTACCCAATTCCTTGCCAAGCCACTTCCAAAAGTTTTAAAAGCTGAATGTAAGCTTTTCCTTGATTATTCGACTTTCTTTGTTTGTTAGCCTTCTCCGGGTGGTCGCTGTTTCATTTCTCTTAATGGCGACATAACTTTTTGCCAATTTTCATTCCGCTGCATTCATGTCAAGATGTAGCAAATGGATGTTGCGTGCGTCACAGTCGCTATCGTAAGTTCTCTGCTGAATGGTTGGCTTTGGTTGTAAAAGGAATCGGAAGAGCGTGTTGAGAAAGGATCGACTAAAAAGAGGCACGGCACGGCACGACATAGTGTAGGAGGCACGAGTACTAAAAAGAGGCACGAAAACTAAAAGACCCTTCTGGCTTCAGAGTGAGGGGCAGGAACAATGTTCTAGCGTGCCTTCTTTTAGGCTCTGGAGTTACGAACTCTCACTTACTTGTCTTTCCTCTACAACTAGCTAATCTCTTGGTAATACTCGTGCCTCCTGCGCCATGCCGTGCCCTGTCTCTTCTTCGTCGATCCCTGTTGAAAACAATGGGGAACTGATGTCGAGCTTCGGGAATAATTTTCAAGCTTATTTGGAAATCTGGCAGTAGTTGAGAGTTAAAGATTGATTGATTGTCTTTATTTGAAGCTCAGGGATGACTAGCGTGACTAGAGTCCATGGGGAGGGGAGGGCATCGTAACGGGCTGGATAGGGACCGGATTTAATTTTTCAAGATGTTCGAACTTTACGATCTTAGTTTGGTGACTTCTGACGCCAGGTCAGGCGTCAGGTAAGAGCTGGAAACTCTCAAAAGATAAAAAGTGATTGTGAAGTCTTATCAGCTCAAGTTTAGGTTCTAGTGGGACTAGTGTGTAAGAAGAAACGGAACTGAATTGGCACTCAGTGGCTGGTTTTGATTGCTTGGGTAATCGTTTCCGAGGTAGCTGAAGTCTCCAGCCAGCCTTCGTACTCCAGATCAAACAAGAATAAGAGATTTCGAAAGATTTAACGGTTCTACAATCTGCTCATTTTATAGCGTGACTTGGATTGAACTGAATTGGGAATCAACAGCTGCTTTTGATTGCTTGGATGGCTGAAGTCTCCAGCCGCCCATCGTACTCAAGCAAAAATTACAGCTATCAAAAGATTTATTCTGCAATCTGTTCATTTCTAGCGTGGTGAAATCGGAACTGAATTGGGACTCTACGGCTGCTTCTGATAGTTTGTGTAATCGTTTCCAAGGTAACTGAAGTCTTGGCCAACCTCCCCCGTTCTCTGTGCGGTGACTTCGAACTCCCAGGCAGAAGTTGAAGGCTTTCTTAAGATTTAGCCAAAAGATTTGGAATCCTCCTTGTTGAACCTAGTTGAGCGTGATTATGATGCAAGATGACCCATTGACACGAAGTACATTGGATCTCAGGTTCCAGCACGCGAGAATGTTATTTGAATAGAAACCACTCGTGATAGCACGGGTAATCGCTTCGAAGGTAAATGAAATTTTCAGTCACCCTTTCCCATATTGGTTCTATGACTTTCCATTTAAAGGGCCCCTGGTAGGGTACCTATAGATAGATAGATAGATATTTAATGCATAAAAGCCAACAAGGGCCATCGCACCAAAAACAACAAAAAGAAAAAATATATAGAAACACTGTGCCAATATTTAAAACTACGGGGATATACAATTTTCCCTGTGTGCTAACCCTACCCGGAGGAACCTTCCAAACAGTTGAGTAGCCTGGAAAATTTTCAGTGCAACCTATTTTCGTAATCCTGTCTCAGTCCTTAAACCCCAAAGACCCGAATTTAGAAAGGTACATTCTAACCCCTCTAACGACAACTTAATGACTTTCACACTCGCTTTGTTTGTTGTTTCACTGTTTTCGATAGTTGTGTTTTTGCAGATACCTTGGTATCTGTTACCACGGTATAAGCTGGATCTGCACTTAGTCGTTTTGCAGTTACCGTGGTATCTGATATACGGTTGCTCTGCAAAAACGACAATTGCCGAAACTGCGCATTCCGAAGTCATCTCAAAAGAAAAACTGATATTCAGTCACATCACTCCATTCAAAACTTCTTTCCCCCCAGTTTGACGAAAATTGATGAAAGTTAGATGACTTTTCAGATACCACGGTAACTGGCCAGATACCACGATAACTGCAAAAACGCCTTTTGACCGTGGTATCAGATACCACAACTGCAAAAACGACTTTAGACCGTATATCAGAGAAGTTCCGTCGTAAGAAAAAGTGGTTATGTAAATTTTCCCTTGTTTCTGCTAGAAGTCAACGGGCCTGGACAAAGGCTTCGAATAGCCAAAGTCGTTCGATTTGTTGAAAGCATAGCTAGTTTTAAAGTATCCAACTATTTTAAAGTACTGGCAACAGTAAACAATGCAAGTGCTTTAATGTCAGACAGGAGTAATAAGCTTTCAAAAGATTTGCCCTAACGAGGTTTTGGAATATGAACTAAACATAACATTTGAGATATGGTATGCTAGGGTAGAAAGACAGGTTCCGGGCACAGCAAAATGAGGCAAAGGAGAAGATAACGGCAATTTATTCCTTTAAGTGCAACTATTACTAGAAACAATCTTTTCACGATGAAATGGATCAGAAATATCGTTTTCCGAAAATACCATTACTTGTCGAATTAGCGATTTTCTTGTTAGGGCTTGTCGACTCTATCCTGCATTCCTGCTCCCCAACGCGTCGGCTGGACAAAAAACATTTGAAAACTTAACGCGCCGTGGTTAAAAAGTGGAAAACTGAGCAAAAGAAAAGAAGTCTGAACGGAAGATAGAGCTGGTGACCTACACTGTCAGAAGTTTCATAACAGATCGCGAATAACACTTTCAAGAATAAAACCTTTTCACTTGGAACTGAAGTGTTATGACCAATTAAGTTTACACTATTTCGTGCCTAGATCTTCAACAACACCTTCAACTGGTAAAAATACTACACTGTCAGAAGTTACATAACGACAACAGAAGGATGCGCGGTTTCAACAGATAACACTTTGGGATGTTATCTGTTATGTTTCTTTCGTTCCCGTTAGTATTTTTACCAATTGAAGGTGTTGTTGGACATCTAGGCACGAAATAGTGTAAACTTAATTGGTCATAACACTTTATTTCTAAGTGAAAAGGTGTTATTCTTGAAACTGTTATGCGCTATCTGTTATGAAAGTTCTGACAGTGTACCATGTCTTCCAAATGAAAAACAACACTTTGAGGCTTGTCATGTTTTTGTGTGTGAAAGAGTTGTAGGTGGCCCTTGAATCTTTTGGTAAAGTTTACTTTTCCTGACTGGCAAAACTCGGCTCGGCCGAAAAAGTGCTAAAGATTCGTTGGTACAAAACGAAACAATGTGGAAAGGCGAGGATTTCAGAAGCTTGTAATACCATAAGGAAGCTAGGGACAGTATAAAAGGCAGAATAAGCAAGATGGGTCCTTTAATAAGATAACGCTCGTAACCCTAGTAAGGCGGCATAATATACGATGCCGCCTAGCGCGGGCAAAACCGGATCAGTTGATTAACAGATGGCAGGACGACGGACGGACAATTTGACAAGGTGTGTCTTGAAGCTCCGTTTCTAGCGTGATTTGGATGCATGAAGACCCATTGGAACCCGTTTATTGAAAGCTTCGGTAATCATTTTCAAGATGTATATAGTTTCCGGTCCCGTTTCGCTGACTTTAGATTCGCGGTCAGGCGGTAGCGGAGAGCTTTCGAAGATTCAGCGTTGGGTTTAAACCTTCAATCGTCTGAAGGTGTTTCTAGGGTATAAGAGGGACCACTGTTACGAACCAGTTTCTGAAAAGATTTGTTCCATCGTTCGAAGTATCAATCACACTTCTATTTGCGTCTATTTGCTCCTCCCTCCTCCAAGAAACAGGTTGCACTCGTAGTTCTTTATTACAAGTGTCACTGGATCTCTTGGCTCTTGTTTTCTATCTGATATCTTACTACACTGTCAGAAGTTTCATAACAGATAGCGCATAGCACTTTCAAGAATAACAACTTTTCACTTAGAAATAGTGTTATGACCAATTAAGTTTGCACTATTTCGTGCCTAGATCTCCAACAACACCTTCAATTGGTAAAAATACTAACGGGAACGAAAGAAACAACAGTGTTATCTGTTGAAACCGGGCATCCTTCTGTTGTCGTTATGTAACTTCTGACACTGTAGTATTTTTACCGATTGAAGGTGTTGTTGGCGATCTAGGCACGAAATAGTGTACACTTAATTGGTCATAGCACTTTATTTAGAGTGAAAAGGTGTTATTCTTGGAAGTGTTATGCGCGATCTGTTATGAAACTTCTGACAGTGTAGGTTACTAATTCTAAGCTATAGACATCTTAATGTAATCCTCTTTTATTCGCAATCTCTTTCAGTCTCTTTCGATTTGCTTTTTGGCGACACCTTCTTTCCTTTATCAGTGCCGCTGGAAAGGCATGGGCCTTGTTTTCTATCTGAGATCTTGCTAGGTTACTTCTAAGCTATAGAAAGCTTAATGTAAAATTTTTCTCTTTTATTCGCATTCTCTTTGAATTAGACTTCTCTTTCGATTCGCTTGATGGCGACATTCTCTTTCCGAAATTCATTCCGTCTGCATTCATGTCAGGATGCAGTAAATAGTTTTTGCGTGCGTCACAGTCGCCATCTCAAGTACTCCGCCGAATGGTTGGCCATTGGTTGTAAAAGGAACCGGAAGAACGTGTTCAGACAGATGTGACATTCTGGCAGTTAGTGGCAAAGCTTTGGTTAGTGGCAGTAAGCTGAGAGCTTCCAAAGATTCGACGTTAGGATTGCGCAAGTTCGTGATTTGAAGTGCACTGTGCAAGACCTAGCGTGACTGGTTTCAGGGGGACATTTTCGCGTGAATGGCTGTTGAGCTCGACATCCACGCGAAAATGTCATTGGATGATGCCATCCACACGACAACGGGTTGAGACAGAGGAAGATGTCATCTTCCTCTACCCGTTCAACAGAGCTCGAGGAGCGTCGTTGAACGGGAGAGACACATTCAGCTGGATGGTGACGTCACACGTCGAGCTTTTCACGAGAAAATGACCATCGAGCTGGATGGCATCAATGCAAAACACCCATCATGATGATGGGACGTAACATCCAAGGGACCCATCCACGCGAAAATGTCCCCCAGGCTGCAGCACGCAAGAAAAGAGAGTTGGTTCTCAACTGTTGGCGATAGTTTCCATGAAATCGGAAATCTTCAGTCCAAAAGGATATGTAATCTGTTCAGGTTCTAGCGTGACTAGGACGTAAGAGAATTCGCTGAAACTTTCTGGTTTACGACTCAGGTTTCAACACGCTAGAAAGGAGTCGGTCAGAAATGATTGATATATCAATCCGGTCCGAGGTCCAAACTTTCCATAGAACCATAGAGATTAGACCCTCACCATATTCTAGCACTGGTCAGAAATCGGTGGGTTACGAAAAAATCAGACGAAACCAGCGCTTGGGTAATCATTCCCAAGAAATCTGAAATCTTCGTTTACCCTTTTATTCCAGTTTAGTTAGTGACTCCCGACTCGATCGATCAACTCCCTGACGATCTCTGTTCAAGGGCACTGGGAAGGAATATTTTATGAAAATATTATTCCATTATTTTGCGTCTCTATCATGCGCCATGAAACTGTTTGCTTCACTCTTCTCCAGGGTGCAGTTCGCAAACACTTCGTTTTCTTGGAAAAAGAATTCCAAGTTCAAAGCGGAGATAATACAAACAGTCTGTAGAGCAGGAAAGGGGATCGAAGACCAAAGGTTTCGATGGGTGAAAATTGACTCAAAGGTGAACATTTGCTGGACTTCTTCGTCCAGATAATCGAGTCCTGTAGATTTTCTGCCTTTGACAGACTGCTTATATGTGTCGATTGTCCCCAGGTCAGATAACGACCACAATACCAATTTTGGTTGAAAATAAAGACATTATTTTAACCGAACATGTTTGATGTGTATACAAGCGCCACGTAATAAATTCTATCGGAGAATTTTGTTCTTTCCGAAATTTCCGGTTTATAGGATATTATATTATTTATATTACATTATTTATCTGATCGTTGCGTCATTTACCCGATGGTAATACAAAGAAGAGGGGTGGATTCAGTCTTATTATCTTTATACCGACAGGAATAACCTGTCAGAGAACAAAAAGTGAAAGAGCTGATTTTCCGCCGGATTAGGGCTAAACGACTGATGATTTTGTCGGATTCCGGAAGAATTCCTTGTCCGGTGAAAAATAAACATTATATACGTACTCAGAATGTATTTTTCCGAACTTTCCTCTACAAAGTTCTGATTTTGGCCGGATTCCGGGCTAACTGCTTACCCTCAAGGGTTCAAAGAAAAATGGACCCCTAAATCCAATTTCTAATTTACTTCATAATAAAACTTTCTTCTGGCAAATTTCCCGTTTTGGCCGGACTCCAGGCGAACTCCTTGCCTGGCAACAAAATTTAGTTCAGAAAATGGATTCAGCAGGTCTCTTTAGCCCCCCAGAGACCGAATCCAAAAGTTCAGATATGGGTTCAGCATGTCTCTTACCCCTACAACGACTGTTCCATTGGTTCGAAAAAAACTATCATGCCCACAAACGGAGGGACAGACATATAGACCGACGGACCGACGGACAAACTGTGTGAAGTCATGGGTGTTCCGTCACTAACGTTTTGGGATCCCGCAAAGCGAGCGGCATACTAAAAAGAGGAACTGTGCACTATGCTATATCTAGGACCGTGAATCTTTCCCCCAACCCCGTCGAATGTATCGAATTGGTTGCGAATTAATTATAACAGATGGCAGTGCAACAGAAGAAGTATTTTAAAACATGAAAACCTGTTTTATTATGTTTATATTATTTAAATTTATATTTATTTGAAAAAAAAATTTCTGTCATCTGACTAATACGTATGAAGGGGGTCGGCTTCGAACAAGTTTATATTTTATTTACGTCTCTTCTTTTATGATTTTTGGGGGAGGGGCGCTATGGGAGCGAACTTCTAATGAAGTTAAAATTCTAGGTCAAGATAAGTCGTAACAAGAAAAATATTTAGCTGGTGAGCCTGGTAACGTGTTGTGAAGTTTTTGTGTTATTTGTGCCTAACAGTCAGCAAATTTTTAAAGAAGAAAGGTGTATCCGAAGAAAAGATGTGCTTATGATAGGTATATTCTGACACACAGAGTAAGTCATGAGTGAACGGAATTGACGGACTCTCATAAAGTCATAAAGGGTTGATTCACTTGTCTGTTAGTTGCGAATAGTATTGGCTGTACTTTAACTCAAAGCTCACAGCAAGTACCTCTAGCTCCGGTCAGTTTTGTCGTGGTATCCATGGTCGCTGCATGGGACCAAAGACGGTGGGGTTCTATTCGATTATTTGTTCTTTGTAGTGGTTAATGCGTGTTTTACCTGTGTGTGGCTCTGGCGGAAGTAAATAAATAAATAAACGTACTGACAGATCTGATGCAACAGTTCCAAGGTGTGAGTTGAACTGGTGGAAAATAGCGGATAATTGCCATTACCAATCAACAGGAATGATTACTGTAAACATTACTATACCTTTTCTTTCAGCAAAATCCTAACACAACACTGTTTCAGAACAGATAATACAAGGATGCGCAGTTTCAACAAACAATGCGTAACAGAAAACACTTGGGATGTTATCTGTTGTGTTTGAAGACGTTATGCATGAAAGGTTATGCCAACAAGCAGTGCCAGGAAGAGCCGAAAAACCGCAAAACAAGCATCTGCTGAATTTTGACGACAAACAAAAAATAGCAGCAGATACTTTTTTGGCTGTTTTTTGCTCTTCCTGGCAATGCTGTTATGCATAACGTTTTACGCATAAGTTTTTCAAACACAACAGATAACATCCCAAGTGCAGGGGCGTCGCGAGGGGGGGTGTGGGGGGGGTGCTGCACCCCCCCCCCAGAAGGCCCGTGGGAAAAAATTCCGGAAAATTTTGACTGGTGCGGCGAAGCCGCGCCAGTTAAAATTTGACAAATTCACCTGAACTTGACGATTTTTAGGGAATCTACCGGACTATTGTTCAGGGAACCTACCGGATTTCGCTCAGGGAATCTACTGAAACCTTTCACAAGGAATCTACCGGAACTTGACTTAGGGAATCTGTCGGAACGTGTCTCAGGGGATCTACCGGAATTTGCCCCACAGAATCTTCCAGAATTCGGCTGAGGGAATCTAGCCTACCGGAATTTTCGCTCAGGGAATCTAACGAAACCTTTCACAAGGAATCTACCGGAACTTGACTTAGGGAATCTGTTGGAACGTGTTTCAGGGGATCTACCGGAATATGCCGCGCGGAATCTTCCAAAATTCGGCTCAGGGAATCTACCGGAATTTTGCTGCTTACCGCTTACAGGGATGACCGCGAAGCACAACTTATCAGAGTGAATCGTGCAGACGGACAAAACATCGAACCTGGACGTTCACCGGGTGATTCCGGTAATCTCAAAATTTCTGTAGCTTTCAAAAATTAGGCAACCTACCAAAATTTACACCATTTCCAGCTACAAATATTGTTCCAGGAATAAAATCACAGTACCATCTACTCTAGATTCGACAGCCTTCTCGACTCACAAGTTAGCCTTGTTCCGACATGATCTCGGAAGTCCCCAGGACAGCTTCGGAACAAAAAAAAGTTTGAAGAAATATGGTATTCGAATTCTTTCGTGAATTTTAGTTAAAATTTAACGTTCGTCAACTAGATCGGTTTCACATGCGATTAGTAACAGACTCTCATGAAAGAGTCAGAATATTTCAGTGTTTTCAGATATCAGAAGTAAAAATAAGCTATGCCTTTGCAGTTAAACTTCAACGAGCCTGTCTTTGTTTACCGTCGTTTGTAACACACAATCTAAGTCAGAACACAACAGTATTCTAGAGTTCCTGCAGACAGAGGCGTTACTAGCCAAAATGTTTGAGGGGGGCAAGGTATTTACCGACTGGCTGGTCATTTTTACCGACGGTTTTTGCAGATAAAAACGACTATTATTGAGAAAAAAAACGACTGTGTTGACGAAAAATCGGCTGATTTTAAGAAAAAACGACTATTTTTAAGAAAAAACGACTCTATTTCTAAGAGAAAAATTGACTGCGTTTTTACTAAAAATCGCGGCGCTTTGCGCCGACTCGGCTATTTTTTACCGACTGGCCGAAAACATTGGGGGTGTCGACCCCCCCCCCCCCTAGTAGTGACGCCTGTGCCTGCAGAGATATTCACTATGGAAAATCTCCGGCAAAATCTTGAAAAATTCCGGTAAAATCCCGAAAAATTCCGGTAAAATTCCGAAGCCGCACCCCCCCCCCCCCCATCAGGAAGGTGTCGCGACGCCCCTGCCCAAGTGTTGTCTGTTACGCAGTGTCTGTTGAAAACGCGCATCCTTGTGTTGTCTGTTATGAAACTTCTGACAGTGTGGTGTTACGATTTTGCTGAAAGAAAAGTTATAGTAATGTTTACAGTAATCATTCCTGTTGATTGGTAATGGTTTCTCCGCTATTTTCCGCCAGTTCAGTTCACTCCTTGAACTGTTGCGTCAGATTTGTCAGTACGTGTTTTTATTTATTTACTTCAGCAGAGCCACACACGGGGATAACACACACTAACCACTACCAAGAACAAATAATCCAATAGAACCTCCGTCTTTGGTCCCGTGCAATGACCATGGATATCCCGACAAAACTGAGCGGAGCTAGAGGTACTTGCTGTGAGATTTGGGTTGATACCCGTCTACTTCCTTCTTCGCCGCTGCGCATAGTAGATGAAAAAGTGTAGCATGCCTGCAGGCGTGGAGAACCCGGTCTGCAGCGAGTCAGACGTGACGTCACAGTGGTGGACAACCAATCAGCTGTAAAGACGACTCAGACGGCAAATTTCTTCTTGGGGTCTCTACTGTGATATAGCTGTTTGTAGAGGTAACGCATTATGATGTTCCGCGTCGCTCCTACCCTCCGCTCATTTGCATCGGTGTAGGGTATCGGTAATATATTCGACTCTGCATGGTCGTATTACAGCGATAGAGAGACGGAGGTTCTTGTGATTATTTGTTCTTGCCACTGCGTATTCCACAAACCGACTAGTGTAAAGAAATGAAAAATCAACGAACACAAGTTCACCACTCCATTTTTTTCACAACGACATGGAAAATTAAAAACCTCTCCTCTCATGAAACCCTCCCTCTCATTCTTGTGCAGCAAAGCCCTTGAGTCTTTTACATCAGGGTTACCTCTTTAGCATTTCCCCGGGTGCTCTGCGCTGAAAGTGATTAGAATTGGGAGAATCTCGGGAAAAGTATCTTTGCCATCACAGTAGCTTACGTCCCCCGACAACGTTAGATTAGGCGGCTAAGTCGCTTAATATCGGGATTTATGGGACACTGTCATGGCAACGTCAGTGAACATCTTCATCTCAACGGGAATTGATCAAAGGTAGTATATTATTTGCAGAATATGTGCAAATCGCACACACATTTACTTTCTTCGCGGTGCTACTCACACGTGGCTAACCCCTGTGCTCACTACCTGGACGCGGTTCGGCAACGCCTGGGTTCTTAAGTTGCGTTTTTTTATGTTTGTACTTTGGTTCTTGTTTGTCTTACTTGTGTTTTATTGAGGTCTTATTTTGAGCTGCGTAGTTTCAGTTCCGAAATTGTAGCACCTGGAATATAACAAGAGCTGTAAGCTCATATGGCACTTGCGTGGGTTGAGATGTATTATTTGATTAAAAGTAATTTTCGACTGCGCGGTTCAGATGCGCACTTTAAGGAAGCTAGAGAAAAAGTATTTTATCGTAGAACTTGGCTGTAATGATGCACACTTTAAAGGCACTAGAAATTCATCTGTAAGGAAGACCCTTGAGGCAAAAACGATATCAGGCTCTTAGGGATCATTGATATATACGTATGATCAAAAGCATTTTTTTTCCGCTAATGCGGGTAAAATGCGCACTTTAAGGGTGCTAGAAATTTTTTTTTTTGCAAAACCCTTGTGGCACAAATGATCATAGGTTGAGATGTATCGTTTGATAAAAAGTACTTTTCGACCTTGCGGTTAAGATGCACACTTTAAGGGAGCTAGAACTTCATTTGTAAGCAAAACCCTTGAGGCAAAAATGATCATGGACTCATGGGGATCATGGAAATGCATATTTTGCTTAAAAACATTTTTCTTAATTTGCGGTCATGATTGGTACTTTAGGGAATGGTCGGATTTGAAAAGTGGCGATTTCTAAGCCAATCTTGTCGAATTTCAAATATTCCAGCCAAATTTCATCGTCCTAGAACATCTGGAAGTACCTTAACTCGCGATCACCGGAATTCCGGACCCGCCCCTCAAACTCCCCCCACAGTCGCCGGAGCCAATCCGGTTCGGTTTTGGACTTGTTTGTTATTCCCACAAAGTTCCATCCCGATCTCTCCAGTCCAATCCGGTTACGTATTCCCCCCCCCCCAATTGTTGTCGGATTCGGTCCGGACATGAAAAAGATCACCACAGGCCCTCTGTTCAGTTATTAAATTTCACTCGAATCCGATCACCCGTTCCAAAGTTACGCATGGCTAAATATTCCGGATTCCCCCTCCCTCCGATCCCCCCACGACTATCGGATCGAGTGAATTTTTATTTACAAGTTAGTTTGATCGGGTCCCTGATACGCCTCCCAAGTTTCGTCGTGAAAATCCCAAAAACTGTCATCACCAGAATTCCGGGAAACTCCCCTCCACCCCCCCCCCCCAAGTGTCCGGGTCCAGTCCAAACGTGTAAACGATTTATATGGAGCAGATTCTTGTTCTTCCCAGCAAGTTTTACTCCAATCCCTCCACTATAACCGTCTCTCGAGATTTCCGGTCTTCCCCCCCCCCCCCAACTCCCCATAGCTGTCGAATCCGGTTCGGACTACAAATGGAAGATCAGAGATATGTCATTCATTCAGGTATTAAGTTTCGTCCCAATCCGTTCACCCGTTCGAAAGTTACACAACACTCAATTTTCCATATTCCCCCGCACTGAATCACATATACAAACCCCTTTGACCCTCGAATGCACTAGCTCTTTCCGATGTTAACAGAGTGATCCGATGCAAAGAGTGACGTCACGCCGCGCGCAGACCTACTAGTGAGAAGATAGGGGTAGGGGTTTTACAAAAACTTCTAAATTCTCAGGATTCCCCGGCCCACCACTCCCCCCCAGATGGTCGGATCGTGAAACTGATTATTTCCAGGTTAGTTATATCGGGTCCCTGATATGCCTGCCAAGTTTCATCGTCCTAGGACATCTGGAAGTACCCTAACTCGAAAACAGTGGACCGCCCGACCGACCGACCGACCGACCGACCGACCGACCGACCGACCGACCGACCGACCGACCGAAAAGCGATCGGTATATGGCACTTGAGCGGAGCTGCAAGTGCCATAAAAATAAACGGCACGAGACAAGACTTTTGGACGCATAAAACGCTGTTTAGTGAAACTACGCGGAAACTACATCCGAAAAATCGCAATTTTAATTTCTTTGCAGGAGCATATAATGAACAAATATTTCTTCAGCCCAAGCTGACTCCGAATCAT
The DNA here is from genome assembly GCA_023053555.1 of Branchinecta lindahli. NCBI lineage: Eukaryota > Metazoa > Arthropoda > Branchiopoda > Anostraca > Branchinectidae > Branchinecta > Branchinecta lindahli. The sequence goes on along the minus strand of JAKZAO010000005.1, from coordinate 8,382,411 downwards.
TTATTGACGCTTTCAAATCCAGGCTCGACAGCTACTATGGCCCAATGGCATTTAGCCCTGAAATGTTTAGAAGAGAAATTTAGTTTATAATTTGTTGTTCATTTTGTAGAGGCCATGTGCCTTATTTTTGCATTATATTATTATTATTATTATTATTATGTTTGACAGTGCAAAACGGATACGACAGCTGAATTTTATTAGAGCTATTTCGGTCCTTCTTGGCAAGGGTTCTCATCAGTCTCAAGCCGCTTAAGCTGGAAAATCAGCCATCATTTACCAAAAATTCATTTTCCAGCTTGTTCATTCCAGGAAGTTCATTTTCCAGCTTGAGCCTGATGAGGTCCTTTGCCAAGAAGGGCCGAAATATAGCTCCAATAAAATTCAGCTGACGTGTCCGTTTTGCACCGTCAAATATGACATCTAATGACTCATCACTGAATAATTAGCACTATAACATTAATGAATATTTCCGACGTCTCATTTCATTTGGATGTATAAGTAACTATACAAACTAACATAAATAGTATTGCTCGAAAGTGGTTGTTCTGCAAGCAAGGACGTTTCAGTCCTGGTATCGTGTTTGGTATTAGGTATTGGGGTTGAGGAAAAAGAGTAACGATGCACCATCCAGTTTATTTTTCAGTCGATCGCTTGGTGTCGAGTTCTAGAGCATGCCCAAGCACGACGAGGGGCAGGGCCCCTGTTTTTCAGACTCAATTGGTGGAAGTGCTGTTGGCAGGGTTGCCACGGGTAGCACGAAAGTTTTACTTTGTTGAAAGCTGAGCTAACAGTTTTTCGTCAGATGAACACGTTTTGTTCTTTTCCGACTTCCGATTGCTCATTAGAGGAACTGTGCTCCCCCTAGTGTCCATAAGTTCATTTTAGTAGCTTTGTTAATAACGATTTCACGCATTGTTCGAGAAAAAGCACTTTCTTCCGATCTTCATTAGCATGAATAATTTCATCGGTGTGGCAACCCTGGCTAATAAATGGCTAATAGCCTTAAAATGTCTAATAGCCATTAAAATAACATAAAACATAAATGATCATAAATGAATATAAATGATCATGAGCTTGCGACTTCTAACCTGATTCGAGCGTATATAGTTAAAAAACCGAGTCCCATCCCTTGAACAAAATTTTCAAGCTAAGAGTGTAGTCTATCCTCTGTATTAGTAATTATGTTCAGCTGATGATCAGAGAGTTTCATTTTATATTTTTGATTATTCTGGTGTTTGAAATTTTTAATTTTTTCCTTGTTTTTTTTGTAATCCGTCCTTTTTTGAAGTGACGGGCAATAAATAAAAATGTATGTGTTTAATGGAAGAAAAGGATATTTTGAGGCCGTCTATAATCTACTTACTTTATGAACATGTACACTCCCGTTGGTTCCATTGCCCTGCTAATAGCTTTCCAGGACGCTATCATGCTGTATTTCTGCCTGGCATTCAGTGGCATCCTTGGATCTTGGACGGCGGCCTGGTTGGGTATCACTGGACACACTTTCACATTTTCGTCTGTCTGCTTGTTCATATTGCTTTGAAGGAATGTGCTAAGTTCACACCCCATTTTAACACTTAAAGGGTTCAGTCACTTGGAACGCTATGCTGATACTGAGTCCTGGTTGCTGGCTAGGGTTCGTGCTGTGGAGGGGTGGGTCAATGTTTTTTCCACAGTTTGCTTCGCGTTCTGTTCACTAGGTGATTCCGCCTTCTTCTTAGCATTAATTCTTTCTTTATTTCAAGTATTTAATGTTCATAGGGTATTTAGTCCCTTACAGGCTAGCGTCTGGGCATTGAAGAGTTCCGTTTTTTTAATAAACCCTTTATTCTCTCAGGCTTGTTCATATGATGGTGACAGGCTTGTTCATATGATGGTGGTACTGACGGTTTTAAAATGTTTTTCTTTTTCCAAGGGACTGTGCAGTAGGGTTAGGGGTTAATAAGGACATTCGAGAAAATCAACTCATCTCCTGATGATGGAATATGCCATAGACTCTAGATATTCGTACATATCAGTAAAACACTGGTATTCAACCAATACAGTTGTTTTTTCATCAATACGAGTGTCATACTAGTCCAGTACAAAGATCGTCCCAGTTTGTCATTTCATTATTCTACGGAATTCGGTTGTATGGATAATTGTCAAAGTAGCTCATCCAGTACTTCACTTTTTTAACTGTCAGCTTCTCCTTTAACTTCTTCACTCTGGCTATTATTTCACTCTTCTTACTTGACTGTATATATTTTCTGGCACTTAATTTCACATTTGGAATGGGAGCGTATTCCATTCAGACTGTGGGGAATCTGGGAAGACTGACTGAACCATAAGCAGTTTGGGGGAAGAGGATTTCTTCACGCCGGCCCAGGTCACCGGGGATCTGGGAAGGGGAAACTAAGCATTATTCTGAATGAAACTTGTCATCTTAGAGATAATTTAGATTACAAGATGGAATAGAATTGATTTTGGGCAGCCATGGTCCCGGGAGGCCAGACGGGGAGGCGAAGTGGGTGCTCTGTCCGGAAATAGCTCGGATGGGTCCACTAACACAAAAGAAAATATTGGTTTCCAATATTTGTCTTTCTCGAACTTTGAGCGAGACTTTGAGTGCAGGAAAGTGGGGTGGTATCCTCGCTCTAGACCAAAGTTTTGAAAAGGATTTATACTTAAAAATTCACATTGTGTCCATAGCCAAACCTGTACTTGTTAATCCTCGACCTATGTTCGTCTTTTACGTCATGTAAACCCACATTCTGCTCCGGCCCATTGAAGACGAGACAATTTTTCAGGCATCAAAGGTCCTTGTGGTACATCGCAACACATTTCGAGCAAGGGAGAAAATAAAAATGCATTATTGCAAAGGACTGTTTGCAAGTTAACATCCAGTATCTCCCCGACGGTCACAATTTCTCCAAACGCCCTAGCCATCAGCTATGTTGTTGGCCTTGACAGTTGGAGGACGTGGTCCCCCCCCCCTCAATAAACTCGAATAAGAAATGCAAATATAAGTTGTCCGATGCGTGGACAGGTGTTAGAAAATATGTAGCGTTTTATAAACGTTTGCGAATAGCAAAAATAATTGAGGAGGGAGATTTTTCGAGTGGAATTCGAGGGGAAGAAATTGTTGATACGTAGGTTGAGATTTAACTCAAGATCTGGCAATTTTCATCTGTTTGGGAATTTGTGGATAAAAAAGCCCGTTGGTATCTTTTGTAGCCGCCTGTTTATGCCTTGTACTATTATTGGTTTTTTTTCTGTTTTTTTGCATAATGGAGCCCTTAGAACCAAGACCAGTATCATGCCTCTCAAAAAGGGAAGGTCTTATGTTTCACCGACATTTCCTCTTGTGTCGCCTAAAGTTTGTCCATCCTGTCCGAGTGGTTAGCACGCTGAACTCGCAAGCGAAGGGTCTTTGGTTCGAGTCTCGGTGGTGCCGACCGTTTGGTTTGGGGTGGGCGTCACCGATAAAACTAATTTTTATTTTTATTTTTTTACAATACCGTATACACTGTCAGAAGTTTCATAACAGATAGCGCATAACACTTTCAAGAATAACACCTTTTCACTTAGAAATAAAGTGTTATGACCAATTAAATTTACACTATTTAGTGCCTAGATCTCCAACAACACCTTCAATTGGTAAAAATACTAACGGGAGCGAAAGAAACATAACAGATAACATCCCAAAGTGTTATCTGTTGAAACCGGGCATCCTTCTGTTATCGTTATGTAACTTCTGACAGTGTAGTATTTTTACTAATTGAAGGTGTTGTTGGAGATCTAGGCACGAAATACTGTAAACTTAATTGGTCATAACAATATATTTCTAAGTGAAAAGGTGTATTCTTGAAAGTGTTATGCGCGATCTGTTATGAAACTTCTGACAGTGTAATAGACACTGTGTTTCCAAGATACTGATCTAAAAAAAAAGCAATCTTAGAAGCTGAATTTCCTTTCTTGCATGGTAAGTTTTCGTAAAGGAACGTTTATTTGACGACAGTTTCAAAAATATATAACAAGGCTATTTACGTTAATAATTGGCAGTTGTCCCATTAGAGTAAATAAAATGCAAAATAGAATCGGACTCCCTGTGGGAGGAGCTATATGTACAGGAGGGTTTCCTCTTCTAGGATGCATTTTCAACACCATAGTAACTGAACTGTGATTAGTCTAACGCTGGGCATGTGTAAGTTTCTTTGCAGCTTCGTCCTATGTCGTTGACTTCAACGGCTTCTTCAAGACCCACGACGATGTCGTCATATTTGTCATCAACCGGTAGAAACCTGAAAAAAAAATCTTATAGAAAAGAGCTCTTTTTCGACAATCTTAAAGAATAAGTCGCAGTAATTAAAGTTTACATCACAGTATTCTAACATGGGTGACTACTTTGAAACTACGCTGGGTTTCTCAAAAATTACAAACCGTCTCGACTACTTTCAGCCTCGCCAAGCCCGGCCCTTGGTTTTGATGGAGACACGGAAAAGCTTGCAAAGCCGGTGTTTCTGACCCATGAGGTCCTCGGAGAGCAGGGTCAGATCACTCCGGCCAGGGGTCTATGAGTTTGCTGGCGTCAGGGAATGAAACTCTAGTAGGTCGTTGGATACTATTAGGCTTAGTTAGAAATGTCGCCGACAAGGAACGTCCGCGGCGGAACGTCACAAAAAAGGCTAGTGCTGATACCTTTACCTTTTTTTTTATATGAATTTTCTGTTGAAAAAAAATTACCTAAATAATTCTTTTAAAACTTGTCTGGTTGTAGTTGTTTCTGTTTAGAGTCATTTGTGTGTCAGTGTTGTCAGCGTTGTCGCTTTTTGTCAGTGTTGTCGCGGGTGTTATTTGTTGCTATTTATTACAAGCTTCTAGCGTACCGTTTTTAGGCAATAATAAATAAATCAGTAAAAAATCTTAAAATAGGCTAGACACTCCTGGACTTGCACTTCTGCTTGAATCGGGGACGCTTTTGGTCGAGGAGGCTTGTAGGCTGTGAACTTTTGTTCGGGACATTTTTAGTGTGGTATTTTTGTGTGAACATCATGCTAGGGAGCGTTATGTAAAATATAGTTTGTTTGTCAAACCATCATACATAGAAGAATTGATGGAGTACAAAAGTTCGAAATGAGAGTAAACAGAACAAATTCACATTAAAAGAAAAAAGTTAGTCGTGTATACGTTATCGAATACAGTAAAAGTATGCTAACAGTGGAGTTTTGGGCTAAATGGTAGAACGAAGATCCAAAATTCCTATATAGGTGTTTTCACATGCCCTTAATTACCTTCCTGTGGCTAACTGGTAGTTACCTTTTAGTTACCGAGTGAAAGGTCACTCGACGTCGAACGCCGTGCATTCCCTTTGTGATTTTGTAAATAAATGCTTTTAACGTGGTGAAATCCCTTTGACTATTTTTATTGATTTTAGAAAAGCGTTCGATACAGTAGATTTTAAAATTCTACTCAAACGTCTACAATCCCTTGGAGTTCGTGGTAACTATCTGAAGTGGTTTGATAGTTTTCTAAGTGGTAGATCTATTCAGGTCGTATTAAATGATGTGCTTTCCTCTCCTTTTCAAGTGAAGTGTGGTGTACCTCAGGGGTCTGTTTTGGGACCACTTCTGTACCTCGTGTATGTTGATTCAATGCGTTTCTACTTACCTGAGTGTTTTATTACGACTTTTGCGGATGATACTGCTTTAACTGTGTCTAGTCGATCCGTGGATGATTTGTTATGGCACTTGCAGCTTCGCTCAAGTGCCATATACCGATCACTTTTCCGTCGGTCGGTCTGTCGGTCTGTCGGTCTGTCGGTCGGTCGGTCGGTCGGTCGGTCGGTCAGTCCGGTGATCGCGAGTTAGGGTACTTCCAGATGTGCTAGGACGATGAAACTTGGCAGGCGTATCAGGGACCCGACCAAACTAACTTGCAAATAGTCAATTCCCCGATCCGACCACCGTGGAGGGAGTAGAGGGCGGGGGAATCCTGAGAATTTAGTAGTTTTTGTAAAACCCCTACCCCTTTCTACACACTAGTAGGTCTGCGCGCGGCGTGACGTCACTCTTTGCATCGGATCACTCTGTTAACATTTGAAAGAGCTAGTGCATTCGAGGGTCAAAGGGGTTTGTATACGTGGTGCAGTGCTGATGACGGTTTTTGGGATTTTCACGACGAAACTTGGGAGGCGTATCAGGGACCCGATCAAACTGACGTGTAAATAAAAATTCACTCGATCCGATAGTCGTGGGGGGATTGGAGGGAGGGGGAATCCGGAACATTTAGCCATGCGTAACTTTGGAACGGGTGATCGGATTCGAGTGAAATTTAATAACTGAACAGAGGGCGTGCATGTGGGGATCTTTTTCATGTCCGGACCGGATCCGACAACAATTGGGGGGGGGGGGGAATACATGACCGGATTGGACTGAAGAGATCGGGATGGAACTTTGTGGGAATAACAAACAAGTCCAAAACTGAACCGGATTGGCTCCGACGACTGTGGGGGGAGTTTGAGGGGCGGGTCCGGAATTCCGGTGATCGCGAGTTAAGGTACTTCCAGATGTGCTAGGACGATGAAATTTGGCTGGAATATTAGAAATTTGACAAGATTGGCTTAGAAATCGCCACTTTTCAAATCCGACCATTCCTTAAAGTACAAATCATGACCGCAAATTAAGAAAAATACTTTTAAGCAAAATATGCATTTCCATCATCCACATGAGCTCATGATCATTTTTGCCTCAAGGGTTTTGCTTACAAATGAAGTTCTAACTCCCTTAAAGTGTGCATCTTAACCGCAAGATCGAAAAGTACTTTTTATCAAACGATACATCTCAACCCATGATCAGTTGTCCCACAAGGGTTATGCAAAAAAAAATAATTTCTTGCTCCCTTAAAGTGCGCATTTTACCCGCATTAGTGAAAAAAAAAAATAGTTTTGATCATACGTATATATCAATGATCCCTAAGAGCCTGCTATCGTTTTTGCCTCAAGGGTCTTCCTTACAGATGAATTTCTAGTGCCTTTAAAGTGCGCATCATTACAGCCAAGTTCAACGATAAAATACTTTTTTCTCTAGCTCCCTTAAAGTGCGCATCTGAACCGCACAGTCGAAAATTACTTTTGATCAAGTAATACATCTTAACCCTTGCAAGTGCCATATGAGCTTACAGCTCTTGTTGTTGAAAGTAAATAGGGTCTTACAGTCATTTTATGTATTTACAAGTTTGAGCCTTTTGTCAGTGAACGTTAAAAAAACTAATTTTATGATTTTAGGAGAGTTGGTAAGCCTCCAAGTGCTGATAGAGAGATATTTTTTAATGGTAGGCCTTTGGCACAGGTGCATAAAGTGCGGTATTTGGGCTTTCAGCTTGATTGTAATTTATCTTGGAAGAACCATAGTGATCTTGTTGCAGCTAAAGTTGCTAGAGGTCTGGGAATTTTGCGTCGATTAAAGCATGTTTTACCATTATCAGTTCTTTTATTATTGTATCATACTATTGTTGCGCCGTATATTTCTTATGGTTGTGTCCTTTGGTCTAGTAATTTCTACGCAAATTTTAAAAGAGTGCAGATTCTACAAAATAAAACAGTACGTCTTCTTGGTAATTATGTAGAAGCTGCTGTTTTTGCGTATCGATGTTGGAATGATGTATGTCCTGCAGTTCTTACCGATTTTTTTCGCGTAAATCGTTCACTCCACAGGTATGTGACTAGAGAGGCGGATAATTTAATTGTTGAGTACCGAGACACCACACGTGCAGGTTTCGGCATTAGGTATTTAGCTCCGGCTATTTGGAATGATATACCAGTTGGCATTCGGGAGGCTGAACACATTGGGTCATTTAAAGTAAAATTTAAAAAACATTTATTGGGAGAGGGGAGATAATTTTCCTTTTTTTTTCATTTTTTAGATTTTGGTATTAAAGGTTAATTGAGTGAGAGTGTTTTTGTCCTTTCTTTTTTTTTTAAATGAAATTTGTTAAAGGTTGAGAGTCAGAGGATTGCAGCCGTCCATCATCAGGCTGTTTGAGCCTTCCCCGGGCGGTTGTGTGCTTATATAGTTTATTTTATAATTAGTAGCAAATAAAGCAAGTCAAGTCAAGTCAAGCAAGTGCATGAAAATGGCAAAGTCAAATTTCAACAAAGGTTCACATAAGCATACCTCTACTGTACTACAGAGTGGAGACTTTGCAAACTTTTATAGTGTAACTGTCCCGTTTTAAATATGTTGACACATACAACTGTAAATATATGTATTAGGAGTCTTGTTTTGCCTCGTAACCCAGTGAGCCCAGTGACTTCAGCAAGAGTATGACGAAGTCCGTAAACCTCTCAAAAGCTTCCGGCAGTCCAAGGATGTTTTCGTAACTGTTAATCACTGTGGCGACGCATTACAGGGACAAAAAACTACAATCGCTGCGAGTGTGAAAACTTTGTCGACCGTTCATCTTCCTAGCGTAGATTCTCCCAAAATATTATTCACCAGTTCTTTGAAAACAGGATTAACTCTCGGATAATAAACAAATTAATTTACACTAGAAGACTCTGAAGGGATGAAAGCATAGTTTGGATGGATGTTTTTATAACCATCTCGAAAGACAATAATCGCAAAATTGGAATAAGTGAAAGAAGAAGTAATGATAATTAAGAATTTCAACGTAACCTAACAGGCAATAGCGCTCCATGCATAGCATGGTACTTGTCGTCTAAATTGTCTTTGTAACCACGAATTCATTTCGCGATAGCGGTTTGGGACTGAGCGTTGGGAAGTAGGGAACAGAGGGAGTGGGTGGCTTCAGGAAATCCATTCTGGTATTACGTATATTTATATATATATATATTCGTATTTGAAAGCTATTAAGCCATCCATACACAGATCATTCTTAAATCACAAAAACAACCGAAACATCCTTCTTAACTTTGTAACACATATGAACTTCTGCTAAACTAATCACTTTTTCAACCATATTCCCAAAACAAACTATATACCTAGGTAAGGTAGATCTTAGGATGGCTAGAATCAGCTTATCCCCACATTTTGAAAAAGAGCAGCCCTTATATTAGAAAGCTCCTCACACCTCAGGAGAACATGTCCCAGCCACTCATCATGAAAGGGACCCCTTCATAATATTCCTTCCGAATTAGTTATTTTTGGCCGCTAGAGGTTTTAGCATAAAGTAAACAATGACACGTTACTTCTTGGTGTACGTTTATCCAGGTCTTGACTATTTTCAATTCATGCTTTGCCTCTGCCTCTATTCGTGCTCTACCCAACTCTATTCTATCGAACTTCATCAAGCTTGTCGATTCTAGCTTCCGACTTCGGTGCTGAGTGCTGGTTGACTTTTCCACGGGGCTAATGCGCGACTCAGTATGAAGCGAAAGCCTAATCGCTTCTTCACCCTTCAGATAAGTTATACCAAGATCTTACGTGGGACTATTATTGTTTCTCTAGCGCATCTGGCGGCAATTCGTCACTGGATTTTATGAGGGGCGTATACTGCGCATAAAAAAGTTACATTACACATAAGGACCGAGGTTGTATCTTTAGTACTGGGATGTCCGTTTGCTCGAGATTAAACCATGAGTCTCTCCTGAACATTGTCTTTCGTGTTTGCGTCCCGTTTACTAGCTTTGCGATCGCGTGACACCCCATTTGTCGCTACGATAGATCTCTAATGAAAGGATATTTTTCTTTTCATTTTGACACACTCGAATGGGATAAGCTGGAAGAAAGAAACGACCGGCGCGCGAGGAAAGACTACTAAAAAGCGGGAAGGTGCACCAGGAGGTATGATGTATTTTCTCCCTATCCATATGTGTTTCGTTTCCTCTTTGTGAAGTAACTCGACCCTTCCTCCTTTTCTTCTTGTAAAACAAATTTTCTCAAGAATTTTTTTTTGTTGGTCTACCATTTTTTCTTTCTCGTTATGCAATGTGCCCGTCCTTCAGGTATACCTTTCTCTTCTTTAGTACCAGTCTCTTGCTCTTTGTTTCCTTTCATCTCCTTCTTTTACACTATCCCCATCGAACGCTCAATATACTTTTTTCCGCCTTGATTTGGTGCCTGAACGCGAATAGATGGATTAGTGCATTTTGAATTTACACAAGAAAGATGAAAAAAAATAACTTAACTTTCCGTGACGCGACTTAAAAAAAAACAAAAAATAACGATTTCATGTTTAAATAATGCGGCGCGAATTTTTGCTTTAGCGATGCCGAATTCGCCTAGGCGAATGCGAATCCGCGTTCTGCGGGCATCAAGCTTTATTTTGGCTGCAAAGTTGTAGCATACTTTCTCCGTTACGAAAATTATTTATTCATTCAGACTGGATTGGTTGTGATCTCTCCGTACAGTGCCGGAATACCAAATAGGTAATTTGTTTCCGAATCTTTCCTAATCCTTGCCTCTCTTATTTTATCAAACGTCCTTTTTTGTTTGAAAGGGAAAGTCAGGGAAAGTCTGATAAGTTTAGAAAAAATATTTCCTTGTTTTCCCTAGAATGCCAATTCGATACGAGGAGATTTCAAAAACTTTGACTATGCTATGGATTTTTTGTGTGTGTGGAAATCCTAGTGGCGTGACTACCGTGACCGTGCATAAACCACTGAGTATAAAAAAGCCACTTGAACTGTAACAGTAGTTGAGCTAAAAAGGTCAAATGTGAAGACATTCGCCGTAAATTTAGTTCTTCTTTTTTTGGTCCAAGATAGGTCAAGGAAATTCTTTTAAAAGATTACAAGTCTGAATAAACGTTGATGTATTCAAAAAAGCATTTCAACGTTGGAAAATGTAAATCCAGCAAGCAAAATGAAGTCATAAACTTTCTTTAGAAAAAAATCTTACTCGTCCTTTGATATTTGCATGCATCCTAACGAAACCAAACTGTATTCTCAGTTTGCGGTTTCCGCTTTTCGAGAGACGAAGCGCCAGATTGCTGGTTATTGTTCCCGGCAAGCTGATCGGGCGCAAGCTCATTGGTCGGCAGAGTTGCCCTGTACCAAGCAGTGCCGACTCAGAAACATCTCTAAATGCTTTCTGTGCCGATCGTGGTATCATACAGACAGACGGGCGGATGGAGGACGACAAGCTTTGGCTGGATAAAGCGGAATTCACACCGACGGCGACTAAATATTGGCAGGAAAAAATTCACTTCGCCACGCCTAGGCAAAATCGCATGGTATGAGAGATATGAATTATCTTATTCCAGTGTCTGTATACTCGTCGTAAATGACTGGGCATCTCTGAACTAAAATTGATTAGCTGTTCTACATCCATCGTTTGTGTATTTCAAATTATTTGCCAGGCGCTGCGATTATTTTCGGCACAGAGCAGCAGCCTGGAGAAGCGTTTTTTTTAACCTGACGATGCGTTTTCTTCACACTTGGCATGATATCCCCAGGCGTGACCAACGTCTGGGCATGCCCCAGTGTCTGTGCATGGCGCTCATATGTTAGGGCACCATGCATGTTACCCTCTTAAAAATCTGTTTTAGAAGCAAATTTCCCATTCAGATTCTCGATTCAACAGTTGACAACAGATTTCTATGGGGATACCATGCCCTTGCTGCAGGGCATGGTGCCCCAGTGTATGAACACCATGCCCGTACGTTGTGGCATCAGACGTTGGGGCATCATGCCCAAAATTTGAGGATTTGTGTGTGACTGGACTTAAGTATCCTTCTATATCGTTTAGGATCCCGAGAGCCACTTCGTGCTTTAGCTTTTTCGAGCTCCATTGGCTTTTAAACATAGTGAATTTGAACTAAAATCTTCTGATTTTTTTTTTTTTTGCGGGTGCCATTCACCGCAGTTTTGATCTGACCACTGGTGCTGAAAATATCAGAAATGAATCTGCGGCAAAAATAGCTTGATAGCTTTTTGATCATGTTACGGCCTGATTACAAAGAAAATCTTCCGATCTCAAAATCGTGCGGTGTTAATTTGGGATGTTTTGTATGCAATATGGTTTGCCTTCTCAACTTTTGACATACATGCATGGGTCCGAAAAAAAAAATCTGCTATGGCCCTGGACCACTTAGGAATCAATCTTGTATTTTGTCAAACATTTGGGGTCAAGTTTTCATCAGGTGCTTTCTGGATTCCAAGCGAAAGTGAAGGATAGCCCTGACAGTGTAAACGTGTCCATCTGTCTGTCCGTTTGGTCCGTGACCTAGATAACTCCCGAAAGGTTTGAGGCATTTTAATGAAAGTTGTGTACGGACTCTTCTGGTCTTACCGGCATACTGCTTCATTTACATCCCTGAGCTAATCTTTGCTTCCGTTCGCATCTCCAACATTCAAAAATTGTATCCATCCTAATGGCACTACGCTGTTTTTTTTGCATTTGCCGTGTTTAAACGGGGTCCCGGCTACCCCCCCCCCCCAACCCCCCGACACAGTGTTAATAAAAAGCAGTGTATTTTTATGACGAGTAAAATTATATAGAGGTGAGCGGCCAGCGAGTTTACATTACAGTCACGCGTTTACATTTAAGTCGCGTTTCTAGGGGAAAATCCTGAAGTGCTCGCGGTCCAAACTGCAGTTTATAATGAGATTTTCTAATTTCCTATATATTTGCATTCGGGGGGGGGGTAGTACCGGGGCGGTCGCCTAGATCCGCTTAAAAGAGACGTTCGAACTTGATCACTTTGAACTTTAATCATTAGTAAGTTTTTCGTCATCACTAGTAAGTCTTTCTCCAGTTTTTTTTCTTTAAATAATTCAATTTTTCACTGAAAAATCTGATGCGCACGCGTCGACCGAACGCTAAAATAGACCTTGGTTCTGTTCTTGGGTAGCGTTTTATGTGTTTGCGTAGACTCTGCGTTGCGTCGCGCGACGCAGATGTTGCGTAGACTCTGCGTTGCGTCGCGCGACGCAGAGGTTGCGTAGCTCAGTGTGAAAGGCTCAACGGTCAGTGGGAAAGCGGCTTTAGTCACTGTTTTCTGTCGTGGGAGCCTGCATCTTTTCAATTTTGGTTTCGATTAGTTCCCAGCATGCTTACGACTGGAATTCCGCTTGAATCCATAAGTGTCCTTCTTCGGATTATCTGGCTTAGATTGACCTGACCCTAGGGAACTGATAACGTTGAAAGGATCGCTTTGCTGAATAGCACTTTCCTCTGCGATAAATCGTCGAACACTTAATCTGGATGAGGAACCAGGAGGAAGGAATTGGGGGGGGGGGGGCTGCATTTCAAAGTGATGGACATAAAAGGCTCAGATCACAGATCAAGCGGACAACACTACTCGAAAGGTCTTGGCAAGCATATTTTCGCATGAAACATGAGAGCATCATCCCAGGCTGCACAGAACTCAGTTCAAATTCTGTTTTGTCTCCTACGTCTCACTGGTTAAAGAACCTCCTTCAAACAAATGAGCCAATTGACAACACTATACGGCGTTGGAGCTACGGATCCATTTCCGTATTTTCTCTTGAGAGTTACATCGCAGCGGGATCCTAATACTCTGTGTATCTGTCTGTACCCCGAAGAGTAATGCCGCCAGAAGCCTATTGGACAGTTTTCATGTGTCATGTCTGCATCATAGCTTATCGCCTTTGCATGAGAACGACCCGGCAGTTACCAAAAAGACAAACGAGCACAAGGCAAAGCAGGGCAAAAAGCTCAGGTTTTGTTCTATTTTAAAACAAAATGATCGTGGGCAAATGATGGCGGCAGTTAGTTTTTTTTTTTTTTTTCAGTTAGAATCCGTCCAGTGCTAAACAGAAATAGCTGGGCAGTTAACGAAAACACGAACATTCCCGAAGCATTTACTAAGCAGTGAACTCGAAGACAAAACTTTTTCTCAGCCCAGATTTGAGCTAGTGGCCTTTGGCTTTTTAGGCCAGTGCTCTACCACTGAGCTACCTATAGGGGCTTGTGATTTAGTCCTCAAACCACTACAATAGTCAGATAGAACCGGGCCACAGGAACAGAGGTCCCGCTGAAATCATTTTCATCTTAGCAGTCCTAAAGCAAAACAAGTACTGCGAAATAACAGCAAACTGTAGTTCAGGCGTTCAGTTCTGCTTTAAGACTAAGCATCGAATGATAGGGAGGAATCAGTTTTACTTACCTCTTGAACGTTTTCACTCCCTTCAGCACCATCTTCCCTCCTGTGATGTAATCATGTGCACGGTCAGGCTCTTCGCAGGCAATTCTGTAAAAGCATCCGTACTCGTTTGTGTTTTCAGCCAGTGACATTGCCATCACCATCGATGCATCTTTCATATCCGGCAATATCTCTCTCACGTGCGACAGGAGAGTGCTATCCGATCTCCTTCCAATGCCTCCGGCACCGAAAAGTCCAAATCCCAAGATAATCGCCTTTATCACCACTAGGATAATCAGGTTGGTTAGGTTTAGCGTTAGAACCTCGGAGGTTGTGGAGGCTCGCGCGCTGACGGCGCGGAAGAGGTCATACGCGGAGGTGCGAGGGTCTTCCAGTTCGGCGGTAGCTGCTGTCGCCGCGGCAATGCAGCACAGGCCGATCGTCGCCTGTTTCAACATTATCTGGAACATAAAGGCGATGTAATGATCTGGCACAATCTCAGTTTAACTGAAAAGCCAGCTTATTCTTACGTCTTGGATTTGAATTATTTTGGCTCTGCCAAGAGATTTTTTCATCTTGGGCTCTAGTAGTGACTTATGCACTGCTAGCCCGACAAGGCAAAGTTCACCCAGGAGCGGAGAATTTGAAATTTGACAAAAGCGTGCATTTCAGTGGCTAGAAGTGGTTCATTTCCAAACTGTAATGTCACTTCTGAGGAAAGCCCGCTATTGCTGGGACCAAAAACAAAATTATTTTTCGGCAACCGTTTACCTTTGTGGTTGCTAAGTATTTCAAGCATAGAGGTACAAGCACATAGAGGTAAATACTCCTTGAGGACAAGCTGACTTGGAAACATACTTGCTGTCAAAACAAATGTAGCTGACGTTTCCGTTTTTGTCCATTGTATTTGCTGCCAAAGCATGTAGCTGACGTTTCCGTTCGTATCCATTGTATTGCTGCACATAGATGTACCACAAATCAGAAAGAAAAGTTCATTCGATGAAAAACGATTTTATGAATAGCGAAACAACGAAGTAAAGCATTTTCATCTGATCTTCAACCCTATTTAAGTGAGTGAGCGATGGGTAAGTGGATTATCGTGTATCAACCCTGATTTCCGGTTAAACTTTAACGTATGACAAATTGGCTGCCAGAGGCGTCACTACTAGGGGGGGACGCCCCCCCCCCCAATGTTGTCCGCCAGTCGGTAAAAGTAGCCGAATCGGTGAGCGCGAAGCACCGCAATTGTTTGTAAAAACAGTCGAATTTTTTCTGGAAATAGTCGTTTTTTCTTAAAACGAATCCATTTTTCTTAAAAAACAGGCGGTTTTTCGTAAAAATAGTCGATTTTTCGTCTTGGCTAAAAATCACCAGCCAGTCGGTAAATACCTTGTCCCCCAAACATTTTGGCTAGTAACGCCTTTGCTGGCTGCTGTACATTTGTCATACTGTTTCTAAGTGAGTAATTAATTTATTTTTCCCCGCCCTTTTGGAAAGCGGAGTATAGGAAACAAGAGAAAGAAATAAAAAGAAATACAAAACACATAAAATAATACAAATTTCTATGACAGCTTTCAAAAAACTGATTATTTGAAAAGATGAATGTGCAAAAAAAAAAATGCATATGCGTTTAGTTAGTTTCATCTGCACCTCGGGGCCACTTGGCTTTGGTCCCATGCACGACAATATCTGTACAAAGCGTTTCCTGACCAATGAGCCTCCAGAAAGCGATTTTGTCGAACTTCCTGCGTCTCCAAAACAGCCAAAGACGGAGTATCAGAATCAGTGTCATGACGTTGGGATGGATAACAAGAGCTGAAAGCTCATATGGCACTTGCAAGCTTTTTTGCTTGTATTCAAGTTATCGTAGTACGATGTGAATGGATAGTAGTGCTCCCCTCCCTCCCCCCACGATGGTCGGATCGGGCAAGTGACTATTTCCAAGTTATAGAAAATCATCTGTAATCAAAACTCTTGAAGCAAAAAAGATGATCATCAGGAGCACGAAAATGTATTTTGCTCAAAAGTACTGTTTGTACTTTAAGGAATTTTATTGTAAGCATAACCCTTGAGGCAAAAATGATCATGGGCTCATAGGGATCACGAAAATGTATATTTTCCTTAAAAGTATTTTTTTGCACTTTGCGGTTAGCATTAGTACTTTAAGGGATGGTCGGATCTGGGAACTAACTATTTCTAAGCCAATCATGTCAAGTATTTAATTTTCAAGCCAAGTTTCATCGTCCTAGCATGTCTGGAAGTACCTTAACTTGCGATCACCGGAATTCCGGACCCCCCTCTAACTCCCCCACAATGCCCGAATCCGGTCCGGTTCTGTCACTGATCTACATAGGGCTTGCGCTTGTTCTTCCCACCAAGTTTCATTCCGATCGCTCCACTCCAAGCACGTCAAAAGGTTTCCGGACCCCCCTCCGACCCCCCCCAGCTTCATCGGATCCGGTCCGGACTTGAAATGGGACATCCGAGACACGTTGTCTTTCTAAATATCAAGTTTCGTTATGATCCGATCACCCGTTCGGAAGTTATACATACCTCAAGATTCAGGATTCCCCCTCCCTCCACTACCCCCACGATGGTCGGATCGGGAAGCTGACTATTTCCAGGTTAATCTGGTCGCGTCTTTGATTTACCTGCCGAGTTTCATTGTCCTAGTCCACCTGGAAGTAACTTAACTCCGTATCACCGGAATTCCGGAACCCCACTCAAACTCCCCCCACAGTGCACGAATCCGGTCCGGTTCTGTCAGTGATGTACCTAGGGGTTGTGCTTGTTCCTCCCACCAAGTTTCATCCCGATCGCTCCACTCTAAGCGTTTAACATGATTTCCGGTTCCCCCCTCCGACCCCCCCCCCCAGCTTCGTCGGATCCAGTCCGGACTTGAAGTGGGACATCTGAGACACGTTGTCTTTCTACATATCAAGTTTCATTATGATCCGATCACCCGTTCGGAAGTTATACATACCTCAAGATTCAGGGTCCCCCCTCCCTCCACTCCCCCCACGATGGTCGGATCGGGAAGCTGACTATTTCCAGGTTAATCTGGTCGCGTCCCTGATTTACCTGCCGAGTTTCATTGTCCTAGCCCACCTGGAAGTAACTTTACTCCGTATCACCGGAATTCCGGAACCCCACTCCAACTCCCCCCACAGTGCACGAATCCAGTCCGGTTCTGGCAATGAGGTACGTAGGGGTTGTGCTTGTTCCTCCCACCAACTTTCATCCCGATCACTCCACTCTAAGCGTTTAATATGATTTCCGGTTCCCCCCTCCGACTCCCCCCCCCCCCCATACATCGGATTCGGTCCGAACTTGATATGGGACATCTGAAGCATGACGTCTTTCCAAATATCAAGTTTCATTAAGATCCGATCACCCGTTCGAAAGTTATTCATGCCACTAAATTCCGGATTCCGGCTCCCCTCCCTCCCCCCACGATGGTCGGATCGAGCAAGTGACTATTTCCAAGTTAGTCTGGTCGGGTCCCTAATACGCCTGCCAAGTTTCATCGTCCTAGCACATCTGGAAGTACCCTAACTCGCAAACAGCGGACTGACCGACAGACCGACAGACCGACAGACCGACAGACCGACGGAAAAGTGATCGGTATATGGCACTTGGCCGGTAGGCAAGTGCCATAAAAATACCGTGCGAAATTCAGAACCTCAAAAATAAGAAGGTACGGGGCGGGGCATAGGGATGACGGACCTTTCAGGATTAAGATACGATTTAACTTGTGAGATGTATGTTTCTTTACCATGTGTGCTAGAGGTGTGCTATAGAACATTAACTTTATAAATCCCTCTAAATTAAATTTAGAAGAGTTCATTTGCCCTTTCTAATTAGTCTTGGCTGGGAGTCTGGGAGATTTGAGGTTTTCCCTGTCTTTGCCAGAAACTGTTTAATTATGTCTTTCTTACATAAAAGGGGAGACTTATCTTGAGTTTCTGCCAACTCCGACTTTCTCCTCACCAAATGTAATTAGCTACATGGAACGAATCTGAGGCCAAGCTACTGTGTTCTTGTCTTGTGTGTCTAATGGTTTCCACAAACTTTGCAGTTTCTTAGATACACCCAGAGGCGTCACTACTGGGGGGGGGGAGGGGGGACGCCCCCCAATGTTGTCGGGCAGTCGGTAAAAACAGCCGAGTCGGCGCGAAGCGCCGTGATTCTTATTAAAAACAGTATATTTTTACTTAGAAATAGTCGTATTTTTTTAAAAACAACCGATTTTTCTTAAAAACGGTCGGTTTTTCGTAAAAAAAGTCGTTTTTTCTTAAAATCAGCCGATTTTTTGTCAAAACAGTCGTTTTTTCCTCAATAATAATCGTTTTTATCCGCAAAAACAGTCGGTAAAAATGACCAGTCAGTCGGTAAATACCCTGCCCCCCCCCCCCAAAACATTTTGGCTAGTAACGCCTCTGGATACACCGTCAGTCCAAGCTGACTGTGAATCATAGTTGACCGCGCTAAACGGATACGATAGAATCAACTGACGACAGTTGAAGTTTCTTGCAAATTAACAGCTTACTCAGTACTAATTAACGGACGCCAGGGTTGCAGCTGAAAGAAGCTATCATAGCCTACTTATTTCCTGCTTGTTGTCTATTTGATAAAAATATCCGTCGAATAAGTGTTTTCATTTTTGTCATGAAGGCCACTGACACACATTAAAAACAAACATCAAACATCAAACTTAACTGTCATTCTTATTTTTGTTCAGTCGACAAACAACAATAATAAACAAATAATTTTTGATTCGGATCAGTACAGTAACAAATAAGGTTATGTAATTAAAATTTAACTAAAACACACGATTAAAATTAAGATAACTGAAATTAAAAAAACATAATTATTTATCCCTGGTTACAATGGGGGCTGCCTCAAAGCGACGACTCTTTAAGGCCTTTGCCGAGTTTGTTCGTAATCAGGGAGGTATTTGTCTTATGGCTGTTATTTATAATATTATTCACAACCGCGTCCTACAAGATCAAGAAATCCAACAATGGCTTCATGAGAAGGATTCTAAGCCGTCGATGTATCTTTACGCTAAGGCCAAAGAGTATTGGGGTTTAGAGATGTTTTTTAAGGGAGGGTTATTTTCTGAGGAATTAAAATTAATGGTAAGCGCTCGTAGTGATAGCCTTCCGTTGGAATACGGAGAAATTATATGGGTAGTGCTAAGGGGCGGTCTAGTGGTCTTTACTTTTGTCCAGTGTGTGGTTGTGTGGATGAGAATTTGTTTCATTTCATGTGCGAATGTGTGGAGTTGAATGATTTAAGAGTTGAAATATTTGGGGAGCGAATTTTCGGGGAAGGTTGGTTGGTTGAAAAGTTTAAGGATAAAAGTGTATTTGGGGTTAGCAACTTGGAAGGTTTTTGCGGATAGGATGGAATCACAGGGAAGAGTTTTTGTAATTAGGATTTGTGGGGGGAGATATTTTTGTTTGTCTGTTCTTGTTTTTTGTATTTTGTATGCGATGGCCCTTGGGCTTTAAGCAAATAAATCATATCATATCATCATACACAGTAAAGTTGCCGGCGACAGGAGACAATAGTTTAGTGTTCGTATCGGACGTAAAGAGAGGCTCCATGTATGGTACTAATGCGAATAAGGAAATGATAAGAAGTGCCCGGTATTGCAGCCTCTCCAACGAGTCCGTCTGCTCCACCGTCAACTCAAAATGCCAAACGTGGCAACAATACTCAAAGAGGGAGGGATGAATGATAGGTACAGTCGAAGAAGATGCTGAGAAGGAACACCGTTGTGAGCAAGGAGTTTCAGGGACCTTACAGCCATGTTTACTTTCTTCAGAATGGTACCAAATTATGTCACTATTGAGATGAACTCCGAGAAGTTTTAGATCTTTGACCTGCGAGCCCTAAGGTAGCGGGATCTCGAAAAGTTGAGCTCGACTTGAGAGATGATACTGACATTATGATCGACGGCTTCTTGATATTGGGTCGGTCCGGTCCATACTCATGTCCGATGTGTGGTAGCATGGATGAGAATTTAAAACATTTATTGTGTGAATGCGAAAGTCTGAGTGAACTTAGGCTAGAAATTTTTGGAGTGAATGGAAGGGGAATGGATGAACAATGGATGTGTGGTGTAATGGGAATAATTGTTTTGGAAATATAAAACAGTTGGTGAGGTTCCTTAGGGTAGCCCTAGCCCACAGGGATAGGTGCTTGTAGGAGTTAATATTTTGCGTGTGTATGTTGATGTTTCTTGTGTGTTTTTTTCTATATGTATTTGCCATGGCCGTTGGCTCTTAGCGCAAATAAAATCTTATCTTATCTTATTGATTGTATGGCAGAAAATAGATGAGACCAGAACAAAACAGCAGGAATGGTTATTATGAACAGAACTGTACGTTTATTTCTGCAAAATCATGACATCGGCCAATACCGTTCACAAAAGCAGAAAATAAAATTCGCTTTTTAAAGCACCAAGTCAGTCAATCTCTCCCGCTCATTAGTTATTCAGTAGGCCAAGTTGCAGTGACTAGGTCAGGGCGCACGTTTTCTTATTGAAATGTGGTGTTTAAGCAGAAATGACAGAAAGTCGTCTTACCTTTTGTCTTTAGGATAACAACTGTCAGAACGATCCATACACTTGAAACACGTCTGACGATCTGACACTCCGGGTACATCACACTATGAAACCAACTATCATAACTTCGGGGTAGATGCACTCAACCATAAAAGTAACTGATATGATATGCAGATAGTGGATTTAGAGTCTGACACAGTTTTCTTATGCATGCTTAATTCTGTTGATGGTGATGATGGGGAATGTCAGACCTGTTAATTTTCGTTTGTAACGGTTGTCAGGCTATGAAGGGTGAGAGGGGTAAGGGTGCTGCAGGTTGGTGGGAAGGGCGCAATTCGTCAAAAGTTGCAGTCTTTTAACGCGACTTCATGAAGCCAAAAAGTAAACTGTGTTACCCCTAATTATGCAGGCATGTGATCAAGTATGTGCTGCGTGTAGTGGGACAGGTGACGTGTTAGCGCGTTCTTGTGTGACGATATTGATCTGCTTATTAACAGTGATACCGAATCTTATGAAATTTAGCGGTCTATCGATGTTTTGGGCTGGCTTTTGACATTGTGAAAGAGGAAACCCGTTTAACGCCTACTGTGAGAAGTAGGCTAATGGGAGACGGTGTCCCGGCACTCCCGGCAGTTGCTGAGATCAAATTAAAGAGGGTTTTCCGCGGAACAGTCGCGGGCCATACACTTCTGAGTGTTTGTGGCGGAAACACGATTGTGTACCACGCAGCCCAGCCACAAGTTAAAACTCGTGGAAGCCCAGTTTTGTCGTTTTTTTTTGCGGTAATATCAAATTTAATCCAGATATAATCTCAGGAAATGGAACTTCAGGTTTACTCCTTACCATTCTGTGCAAAAAGGATCCTCAGTTTTATGTCTATTTGTTGATGAAGTAGTTAATTTTATTATTTACTTTATTTTGATGCCAAATTTGAATTTCCCGCCAAATTCGAGCCATAAACCGAAAATCATTCGACAGTGATTTGTCGAATTCGAGCCACGCGAATCTTATTGGTCGCGGAAACATAAACATTACACAAACGACCGCGGAAATACTGTTGGGAATCACGGATCGCGGGAAGGGGGGGGGGAGCCCCGTAAGAGGGCTGAAAATTTAAGTGAGATTTACTCTTAAGAAGAAAAAGAAAATCAGAACAGGAGTCGTGCCTCCCTCGTTTTTCGCGTCGTTCTCAGTTCTGCGGAATAAGACCGGCTGCTACGTGTCAAGGCAGCGGGTAGGCAGCAAGGTAGCGCAGCACGGCAAGGTCAATCGCCGCTCGTTTGCCGTTACCGTATCTGCGTTACGGGACGACACGTGCCCCCTGTTGTCTCTTGCCACCTGTGTGCCGCCGCAGAGCCCATATTGAAAGACAGTAGTTGCGTTTTTGCCGATACCATGGTATCTGTTACCACGGTAACTGGATCTGCAATTAGT
The DNA here is from genome assembly GCA_023053555.1 of Branchinecta lindahli. NCBI lineage: Eukaryota > Metazoa > Arthropoda > Branchiopoda > Anostraca > Branchinectidae > Branchinecta > Branchinecta lindahli. The sequence goes on along the minus strand of JAKZAO010000005.1, from coordinate 8,360,357 downwards.
CGTTTTTGCAGTTACCGTGGTATCTGATATACGGTTGCTCTGCAAAAACGGCAATTTCCGAAATTGTGATTTTCGAAGTCATCCCAAAAGAAAAACTGATATCCAGTCACATCACTATAAGTGCCAAAGGTCCTTCTCACCATTTTGACAAAATGTGATAAAAGTGAGGTGACTTTTTCAAATACAACGATCAGTTACCACGGTCATCTGAATATCAGATATTACGATAACTGCAAAAACGCTTTTTTGACCGTGGTATCAGATACCACCTTAAGCCCAAGCTGACTTAGAGTCATATATTCATATAATATTCAAAAACGGATTCGTCAACTGTATTGCCCATGAAGCGAAGACCGTGGTATCAGATACCATGGTATCGGCAAAAACGCAACTAATTGCTAGTAGCTCCCTGAAGGAAGTGAACTTCTGTGCAGAGCTGTCAGTGTTTACGATACTTCCGTGGAAAGAAAAAGCCGCAGGTATCACGCAGACCCGTACAGTCAACCACAAACCCCTGATTTTTTTTATACCCTATGCCAAACCCCTGATATATCTAACATTTGGCATAGCCTATGCCTAACGCTGGATACCCTATGCCAAACGCTGGATACCAGTTGGCACTCTAACCATGACCTATCTCAATTTAGGTGCATTCTGATTGGTTGATTTCTGAGCTTCGGTCAAATCATCAATACTTTATTGGCAACAGGTATCCAGCGTTTGGCAAAGGGTAGCCTATCCAGCGTTAGGCATACGCTAGGCCAAATGCTAGATATATCCAGCGTTTGGCATAGAGTAGCCTAACCAAAAATTAGGGGTTTGTGGTATACTGGGCCCGTATCCAAAGGGGGGGGGGGGGGGTAGGGGGGTTCATGCACACCCCGAAACATACAAAAATCACCATTTTTATAGGCTTTAACCTCTGATCTATGTTATTGTCTTACTGTTTGGTATGGATTAGGTGCGGTCCGTGGGTAGACCACCCCTCGAAATAAATTCCTGGATCCGGAAATACAGAGAGGAGTTGGTTTTAAGCAAAAACAGCGTATTTTGACGCCGTCATTAGGACGAAAGAAGATCGGTCTACATGAAGCAGTCATACACAAATCCTCAATTTTCGGGCATGGTGCCCCAACGTATGGGCCCCGATGAAAAATTTCCGAGAATTAGTCGTATGGAGTAGTACGAAAAAGTAGCATGCAGTAGTAACTGTTGCTACTACATGCTACTACTAGCAAACTGGATGCTATCGGATACTACTACATAAGATTAACCCAGTCGGAGGCATGTTTATCAAAGTATTCCATACTACTACATATCACTAATCAAACTATTCCATACTACTACATATCATTCCATGCAACTTTTTCGTACAACTACCATACAACTACACAGTCAAAGAATTTTTCATCGAGGCATGGTGCTCGACATACGTTGGGGCACCATGCCCTGCAGGGAGGGCATGGTACCCCATGAAATTCTGTTGAATTGAGAATCTGAAATTTGTTTTCATACAGAGTTTTATGGGGATACTATACCCTTCCTGCAGTGCATGGTGCCCCAACGAACGAGCACCATGCCCATACGTTGGGGCATGCCAAAAAAAATGAGGGTTCGTGTATGACTGACTTGGAGTTATCAAATATGTCCTAAGTCGACAGTTATATCTTCCTAACAATCTATACAACCGTCAGTCAAGAAGGTGTATTATTATTTTCGGGGAATTTTATTCAGTCTCATGTTCCCACATTACGCAAAGCTGCGCAGCTCTTACATTTAATTGCTTAATGGTTGACTTCAAGCTTGTTTGATCGGAAGATACCATCTGGGCGCTGCAGTTGCGTACCGTTAAATTTTACAAAAATAAAAAATCCGCTGCCTTAAACGACCCGGAATCAATTAAAGGCGTGTAATGGAGATTTACACCGCAACTGCGTAACAACATAATTGAGTGAAAAACAGTTTCACTTATGGTATGCAGAAACGCGTGGGTTTCGAGCAAGAAGGTTTGTGCTCACCTGCAGGTTTGATCTGACCTGACAACTAAGGGCTGTCTTATTTTAGCCACGATAAGGTAGCGACAATTCGTTTCACGTCGTGTTCAGAAAAACAGCTAATCCTCGAAAAGCTGCTAGCGTCAAAATAATTCTTGATTTGAAATCTCTGTCGTTTTCTTCATGGTGCTAAATCTGAAGTTCAAAATCCCATAGGGTATAAACAATTACTCACTCTCATTACCGACTCTCAAACGGGTTGGACACTAAGATTGAAGCTGGCTTGTTCACCCGTGTATAAACCTGGACATATAGTCATACACAAACCCTTATTCTTTGGGCATGGTGCCCCAACATATGGACATGGTGCTCATACGTTGGGGCACCGTGCCCAGCCGGAAGGGCATGGTACCCACATGAACGAGACCAAAGGTTTCGATGTGATCCCAAAAATTTAATATTTGATCCAGACAACTAGGTCTTGTTTTCACCAGATCCAGTCTTCGCCAGGCTAATCATCTGAGAAAACCAAAACCGTCACAGGTTTTTGCTGCCAAAAGTTACAGGTCCCGACAGAGAAAAGTGGCAACACTGGTTTAAGCAGAAACATCCTGTTTTGACACCCTTCAAGCTCGAGAATTTTCTAACATATCTTTGAGGTTTTCCTTTTAGTTAATCCGGACATAAACCAAGGTTATCTAATGATATAACTTTGTCGATAGCATTCAGTTTAGTCTATCCCGACACACGCCAAGGTTATCCAATTATGTCACTATGTCGATCGCATCCACTAAAACTTCATGCACGACTGACCTAAGTAAGCTCCCTCCTTCTAATTGGTGGGTGTTGGTAAGAATTCCTTCTACAAAGTGAAATAACAGTTAATTAGTAATTGTGAGACAAGAATGATAATCAGGACAGAGCGCAAATGAACCCGGCCCAATGTCTATTTTATTCTGCTTGGTGTAGAAATTTATAGCAGTGGAAATTATGGCTCCTCTTGAAAAATATTTGTGCACAGTGAGAATTTTCCAAGAACTTTGAAGGTGGCGGTGGCATATTTATGGGGTACGAATCACAAGAACGAGAGAAAATGGTCGGAAACGACGTAAGTGATGAACTGAAAGACACAAATACTCCACTGACGGGACTGATCCGCGGGTGGTTCCCAAAATCACCACGATCTATTTGCCCACTCTCAGAATGCCCACGATCAAAATGCCCACGACTCGGGCCGAACAACTGAAATCGAAATCGTCCAAAATGCCGGCACCAATGCGCTAATCACTTACGGCGTTTGAAGCCGAAAGTAGCGGTTTCAAGTGCAGGCCGTGGAACATTTTCATCTTACAGTGCACTACTTATCATCTCAAGGGCTAGGCTTCCAAGTTACATTAAAGTTTAACCGAAAACGACTGGGATAGGACAATCTAGTTACCCATCACTTATTCACTTAAACTGGCTTGAAGACCCGCTGAAAATGCGTTACTTGGTTGTTCCGCTATTCAGGAATAATCGATTTTCAAATAGTGGAATTTCCGTGTGATTTGCGGTACATCTAATTTGTTGTATGCCTTACAAAAAAGATTTATGACTTTTTTTTTGTTCAGGCACTAAGCAATCTTCACCAATATCGCCACTGCCCACTGAAAAGCCTTGTTTGTGTTTAGATAAAAATTTCCCGCGTCATAGTAGAATTTTCGCTGTGGGGACGGCCGCAAATATTCTGAACGTCATAACTAGAGCAGATAGTGGAAAACAAAAAAATCCCTTTGCAGAATCCAAATAATTCGGTGTATTCAACTGAATGACACACAAATAAGTTGGCTTTTCAGTTAAACTTTAACAATTATTTCGAGTTTATTTATCACGGTTCAAGTCCCTTGAATAAATATCTTCAGGTAAAAAGGGTTAGAGTGGGTCCTGATGAAAACGGGACCCCGGGACCCCCTTGCCACGGGACCCTTCTGGCTAACGAAAACAGGACCCCTTGACAACGAAAACGGGACCCATCTGGCTAATCGAAAACAGGACCCCTTGCAAAACGAAAAGAGGACCTACCTTCACAATACGGACAGTGGACACGTAATTTTCGAATTATGGACCCTTAAATTTACAAAAAAAAAATAGCAGAAGAGAGTAAAAAACGAAAACAGGACGCGTCCGCGTCCGGGAATCTGGTAGAAATATCTACCAGATTCCCGGATTCTGGCTGAAAAGAAGCGGGAATTTGAAAGTAGTTTTCATTTGACTTGGAGAAATTGTGTTGAGATGGTAAAATCTAAGAAAATGACAGAAGTGCTGAAAAATGCCCAAAAGTAGACTGTTGACGGGACCGTCTTCACATAATCCGGACCCCAGATTCTGGGGAGTCTGGGTAGTGAAGCCCGACCTTAAGAAAATCGATTTCCCGTGGAAAGTAATGGTATTTTTGAAAACGATATTTCTGGTCATTTCTAGTAAGAGTTGTGCTTTAAAAAATCTGCTAGAATTCAACGAAAAGTTCCAGACAGAAATTTCGGACCCAACTGGAGTCAGAACTCTGGCCTAAACTGTTCAAACAGGTACTTAAGCGATCTTTTCTGGCGAAAAGGGGCTTAAAAGGAGCTTCATGAACAAAAGGAGACTTGTATACAAGTTTCTTATATATGAAGGACCTTTGAGCAGTCCTGTAAACTTCATCTTGGTCATCCACCATTCGTATCAAAATCCCTTTTCGCATTGGTCATCCACCATTCGACAGGATACGCAGCGAACGTCGAAATCCGCATCAAAATCCCTTTCGCTTAGACTGAATAAGATTTCCTAGTTTAGTGAGCTTGTGTTTTCGCCCCATTTCATTTTCACTAATCTCCGGAGCGTGCTTCCAAGAAGACTCCAAATTCATTCCACTCGGAATAAATTACGGATAAAACAATTAAGCCTCTGCGAAGGAACACGTGCATTCAAACTTTGCCGGGGGGGGGGCAAAGTCGACAGAAAACAACGAATGACAATCGACGAGCGAAACACACTTCACCCTCATGAAATATTCATGCAGTTGTGTTCTATACGAGGTCAAACAGATTCACGCATCGAGGCTTCGTACTAAGACCTCACAATTACACATACATAAAAATTGACGCGGTTTCACTGTGGCGGAAGGGTGTTCCAGTCGATAGTCGCCTGAAGTTTGGTGTACACAGAACACGGATTCGCATTCGCCTAGTCGAATTCAGCGTGGTTAAAGTTAAAAAGACAACTTATTTCTGTATCATCTAACTGAACACACTGTTATTTAGGTTCTGCTAAGGGATTATTTTTATTTTCCACTATCTGCTCTAGTAGTGACGTTCAGAATATCTACGGCCACAACGCAAATTCTACTATGACGCGAAAAATTTGAATCTCAAAACAGACGCGGCTTCTCAGTGGCCAGTGATCAGCTTGCAGAAAGCAAATCACTGCGTGAGCACTTTTTTTTCGTAACTCGTTTTCATCAAGCATACAACACAGGTACAAGCGCATAGAGGTACCACAAGTCCGAAAGGGGAAAAGATTATTCGTGAATAGCGGAGCAACGAAGTAACGCATACGCTGCTCATAAAATCCAATACCGAATTATCGCCAGATGTGCTAGAGGAACAATAACAATCACACGTGAGAAGGGGGGACAAGTTATCGGAATGGAGAATGAGTGATTAGGCTTTCGGCTCACACCGACCCGCTAATTAGCCCCGTCGGAAAGTGGTTCTGCAGTCAGCAATGATGTCGGAAGCCAAAATTGACAAACTTGATGTAGACTGATAAAACACAGTTGGATTGAGAACAAACAGAGGTATAGGCATTTTATGAAGTTTCAAGTATGGCTAGGCCTGAGACAATTTGGAAATGGCCAAACAAATCCGGATAAACGTATACCTCGAAGTAACATGTCATTGTTTACTTTATGCCAGCGCATCTAGCGGCCAAAAAAGAACTAATCTGGATGTAATTTTATGAAGAGCGTATTTTCATAGGGTCTTCAAGCCTCTTTAATGGAACAGAAAACTTGACTCGGGGAGCTAGCTAATTGATATGTTACGAACTACTTTTAGTACTTTTTGATCAAAGTAGTACTTTTTGAATACTTTCTGTGAAAGTAGTACTTTTTTAATACTTTTTCTCAAAAGTAGTACTTTTTTGTCCTAAAATGGCACTTTTCCAGTAATTTTTCATCAACTCCGAATCATTTTGTGTCGTTGTTGACTTCTCGATTTTCACTACATTTGCATCCGCCATGAGGGTTTCTTAAAATCCTACAGCAGACTTCTAGATCTCAGGCATAGTAGTAGCCAACGCTTTTCGTAGTATTCTCCATTCTGTGGAATCTAGGAGGGGTTTTAGCTTGTTTTAGGCTTGGGCCTGAGAAACATTATAAGGTAGAAGCTGTGTGGAACATTTTTGGCAGCATAGAGGTGAATTAAAAAAAAAAGTTGCGTGCTCTGCTCGCTTTAATATGTTCTTGGGTAGTCAATAGTATCTAGAAGTGCTGCCAGGGCTTCGCTCCCTCTGGTGATCATGTTTCTGGAAATTCTTGGGATTCTGGGGTTAGAGTAGGAACCAGTTGAACTTTGAAGGGAAAAATATGAAAACTTCAAAAATTTCGCCTGCGGCGCTCAATATTGCCTGTCGACAATAAGGCCCTGTATATTTATCTAAGCCCCCCCCCCCCCGGGCGATTCGATGGCCGAACTAGTCAAGTTCACTGTTCCTTTAATCACTAGATTATCCTTTCTCGGCTCTTTTCGGTTAAACTTGACTGAAAAAAACTTCGTATCGCCAGGCCAAAATCTCGCGCCGTGCTCAAGTCGATTTTATTTCCTGTCGAGTCTCAATCGAGATCTGTGAAACTCAAAATGGACAAAGTAATATTATTGACCAGGGATATTATTCATTGATATTTATTGACATATTCTGGAAGAGGTATGTAAAGCATATTGCCCTATGTCCCACACGTTCCAATCTTTAGTTGCGTTTTTGCAGTTATTGTGTATCTGGCCAGATACCGTGGTATATGATATACAGATACCACGGTCCGACCGTGGTAACTAATCTTGGTATCTGGAAAAGTCATCTCACTATCATCATCACCAACAATAGAGCCTAGGATTTTGTCAAATTGGTTGGAGAGTAGTTTGGCACGTAATGATGTGACTGGATATCAGTTTTTCTTTTGGGATGACTTCGAAACGCGCTATTTCGGCAATTGTCGTTTTTGCAGAGCAAACGGGGTATCAGATACCACGGTAACTGCAAAACGACTAATTGCAGATCCAGTTACCGTGGTAACAGATAACATGGTATCTGCAAAAACGCAACTTTTGACAGCGTAAATTGGGGATGTGGGGTTATAAGACTGATGACTTTTGTCGAGGTGGATACGACTTTTCTCGAGTTAAATAATCCGGAGGTGGTTGCGAATATTGCAGAAGTTATTAAGTGTTTTCCTTAACTACTAAGAGCCTTTGAAAGGCAGAAGTCCTCCGATATCAACCTCGATGTCGGAAGTTTCTTTAATATTAAAGTCGAAGTTGGAGCCACAAAAGTGAAAGCCACAAGTGACGCATAGGGCGTCGACAACGACTCTTCATTCACCACGAGGAGTTAGGAGTGAGGGAAATGTTGGCCTCCTTTAGGTCCAGAACATATTGCCTCCGCAGTGTGTGTCTTGGTAGTCCTCGTCATCGCCTTCCTTCAGGCTACCACTGATACACTATTTAAGGCAGTCTTTCTTTTGGCATATAGCCGGTTCCAAGCCCGGTTGAAAAAGGAGGAGGGGATTGTTGGGCGGTAGGGTTGCTACTTGTCCTTGTGAAAATCCCCCAGCAACTGCATCGTTGACACCATCCTCGGAATTACCACCCAATGAACCGGTGAAATGGCAGAAAACGTAGGCCTAAATGAGTCCCTTTGGGGAGCTGACCAGCTCGCCAGGGAGATATTGTAGAAGTAGTGAACTGAAAGACAAAAATGCTCGTCGGCAAGGATTTGAACACAGGACCTTCTACTTACAGGGTAGACACTCTAACCGTCTGAGCTACCGAGGAGCATTTTTGTCTTTCAGTTCACTACTTCTACAATATTTTCCATCTCAAGGGCGTATTCCCCATCAAAATACATTTGTTTTATTTGGTTTTCACCATGAGACCCCGCCAAGTGGGTCCTGGTTTGTCTACGTGGCTCCGACACTGGAGCCCTAGAGTTCTACACTAAATTCAAAAAAGTTGCTCTTGGGTCATTAGTCACGGTAAAAGTTCCTTGTATAAAGTGCCATCTATGTATCGCCAGGGAGAGCTGAACAGTCCGTGTCCTGGACCAAGTACAAGTAAGCAAGTACAGTAAACCTTGACACAAGGCCGTATCCAGGGGGGTGTTAGGGGGTTCGACCCCCCCCCCCGAAACCCACAAAATTAATAGTTTTTTGTAGGCTTTAACCTTTGATCTATGTATTTTTTGTACTTTTTGGTCCGACCCGTGGGCAAACCCCCCCCCCCCCCCGAAATGAATTCCGCGGGCAACCCCCCCCCCCCCCCCCCCCCCCCGAAATAAATCCCTAGATACGGGCCTGCCTTGACATATCTTTTTCTAGATTTAAATTTATGAGGAATAACCGCTATGCTCGAAACATACACTTTAAAGTTTAACCGAATCGGGGTGTGATACGGCGGTCTAGTTAGATCTCACTTACTTCACCAGGCTTGAAGACCCGATGAAAATGCGTTACTTCGTTGCTCCACTTAAACTTATCTTTCAGATTTGTGGTACCTCCACGTGCTTGTACCTCTATGCTTGATGTATTTTGCAACTTCTACCGTAATCGGTTGCCTAAATATAAATGTTTTGGGGATCACACGCAATAGCGGACTTTCTTCAGAAGTGACCTTACTGTCTAGAGTTGGACATTTTGTGAGGTTAGCTTCATCGGCCACTGCAATATAATATGCTTTTGTTAAAATTAAATTTCTCCGCATCGGGATGAACTTTTGTCTTGTAGGGTGTGTGGGCAGGGCCGTATCAAGAGGGGGGAGGAGGGTTAGGGGGTTCAAACCCCCTCCGAAACATGCCAAAATAATCATTTTTTTTACCGACTTGAACCTCTGATCTAGATCTTTTTAGTACTTTTTGCTATTGATTAGGTCCGACCCGCGGGGACAACCCCCTCCGAAATAAAATCCTGCATACGGACTTGTGGGTGGGTGTACTGCATATTCTGAACGTCACCACTAGGGCCTAATATAAAAAATATCAGAAACCCCTTATCAGAGTAGAAACAGTTCATTGTTGAAATCCATGATAGAAAAATACGCTGGCTATTCAGTTCAACTTTAAACGCATCAGTTTACGCCACGTGTTAGTACCATGCGTCATTTCCTCTTTCTATTGGAGGCTGCCTCCTGGAGCTTATCGAGAAGAAGCGCCTGTGATCCCGAATCGATACTTTCGGTCTTTAACAGAATGTTTTGTCGTAAAAGGAAGAAGAAGTATCGATAATGTTCCCTGACGCTTACGGAAGGGATCTTTTATTTGGCCGGGAGCCATGGTCTTCTGATAACCAAATAGGAGATGAATCAAGCCTTTGCTATTAAAAACAATAATTCTCTAATCAAAGATGTTATTTTTAAGTTACCTTAAAGGACCCGTCCTACCTACACTGTCAGAAGATTCATAAGAAATAACACAGGGGTACGCAGTTTCAACAGACAACACTTGGGATTTCATCTATTGTGATTTTGAAAACGTTATGCTTTAAATGTTTTGCACAACAAGCATTGCCAGAAAGAGCCGAAAGGCCCTGCAGACTTTTTTTTGTCGTCATGATCTCGGAAAAGTCAGCAGATGCTTTTTTCAGCGTTTTTTTCGGCTCTTCCTGGCAGTGCTTGTTGTGCATAACATCTAATATACAACGTTTTCAAAATCACAACAGATAACATCCCAAGTGTTGTCTGTTGAAACTGCGCATCTTTGTGTTATCTGTTATGAGACTTCCGACAGTGTGTGGCGCCGATGCAACCTTCTTCCGTAACTGCATTCATTAGTTCTTAAGCCTGAAGACACAAATTTCATATGTTACATTCTAAACCCGCTAACGACACCTCGTTTACCTTTGCACTTGCCACAAATCACTATTTTCCGTGCGCATTCAATATTAAAGGACACCTGAATGAAGAGTACCAATTTTCATCCCTATCTGCATGACTTCCGTTAACATTGCCTGCAGAAAACCCAATCCAAATACGAAATAAATGATTTTTGCTCCATTTTGCATCTGTCCTTATTTCAGTACCGAACAATTTTAGAAATGAACAAATGTCTCCAATCAATCCTTCTTCTGGAATATTTTTTAACCAGTTAAGCCCAAATGTATATCTAGAAGAAATTCCAATGCGATCCGGCCAGCGCTGTACAAGATTTGAATGAATTGCGCTTTTTGTCTTGGAGTCTGCATGGGCAAACCTCCAGAAACGAACATCCCTATTTTGAAAACGTCACGCTCAGGAGAAGAATGCTCTCTGTGGCCATGTCTGTAAATACATTCTCCATGGTGTGTTCAAGTATTGTTTCATTGTTCAGGTGTCCTTTAACCGTGCGCATTATGATCCGACGAGTGTTCGCGCATCATAATATTGATGCGTAAAACCTGCGTAAAACCGGTTATTTGAATTAAGCCGAGTTTTTGCTAGAAGTCAGTGGACCCGGTAAAAGGCTTAAAACAGCCAAAGCTACAGAATTCAAATAGTTTTGAATACTGGAACACAAAAGTAAATAGTGGGAGGTGTGCTCTAAAGCGCCACTCGCACTCTTTACAGCCTATGTTCCAGTATTTTAAAGTAGTTGAATACTTTAAAACTAGACTCTGCTTCGAACAAATTACCAACAGATTCGACTGTTTTAAGCCTTTATCCAGGCCCGTTGACTTTTAGCAGAAACAGGGAAACATTCACATAACCCGTTTTTCTGGCGTGCGAGCTTTAACTAAACAGTCGTTAGGAGAATGTTACGCGCCGAAAATTACAAATAAGATAAGTGTGAAAATCCTTCGAGTGGTCGTTAGGGGGGGGGGGAGTTAAAATACATCGTATCAAATTCGGGTATCCGGGTTTAAGACTGGATGGAGCGATTATGGAAGCAGGTTGCATCGTTGATGTCTTAAAGGACATCAACGTGTCCTTTAAGAAATCTCCTACCAACAATTTAGCGGACTGAAAACAATACGGCGCGGGAAGTAGTTAAAGTTTAACTGAAAAGCCTACTCATTTGTGTTGTGTGTCATTTAATCTGATACACTGAATTATTTGGATTCTGCTAAGGGATTTTTTTATTTTTCTACTATCTGCTCTAGTTATGAGGCTCAGAATATCTCCAGCCGTCCCCACAGCGTAAATTCTACTATGATGCGGCCAGATGCGGGAAATTTTAATCTCAACACAAATGCTGCTTTTCAGTGGGCAGTGGTGATATCAGTGAAGATTGCTTATAAGCAATCTTCACTGATATCACCACTGCCCGCCTGAACAAATTTTTTTTTTATAAATCTTTCTCGTAAGGCAGACAGCAAAAATACAAGCGCATAGAGGCACCACAAATCCGACAGGGAAATTCCACTATTTGAAAATCGATTATTCGTGAATAGCGGAACAACGAAGTAACTCATTTTCAGCGGGTCTTCAAGCCAATTTAAAGGAACAGTAAACTTGACTACGCAACTTTCGGCCATCGAATCGCCCGGAGGGCTTGGATAAATATAAAGGGTCTTATTGTCGGCAGGCCCCCCCCTTTTTTGTCATCTCGAACCCCCTCCTTAGTGTTCCCAAAGCTAGCTGGCAGGCCCTTGCCCCTTATGCACTGTAATTATGCACTCATGTACTGTAAAAGTTCGCCTTTTTACATGTAGACTACAGAGTAACGACCTCCCGACTAGACGGCCGGTGTTCGATTCCTAGTCGCGGCACACAAACCTTTTGCTTTTGCAAACCTTTTGCACAAAAGTCGAATTCTCGGAAACTGCCGGGAAACTGCAATGGTCGTAACGAGATTTTTTCTTACTATCAATATCGACTCAGAGTACATTCTTGATATGTTAGCTAGCTTCCCGAGTCAAGTTTGAGTCAAGTTTTCTGTTCCTTTAAGTGAATAAGTGATGGGTAACTAGATTGTCCTATCCTAGCCCTTTTCGGTTAAACTTTAAAGATGACCAACATTGGGCGGTCTAGCTGTTATAACACTAGTTACTGACTCTCCTTGCTGAGTACTTCAAGTCTCTTTTAAGTAGTGATTCTTTTCTACTCATCCTGCAATAACGTAAGAAAGCAGTTAAGTTTTTTCTGGGTTGCATATTAACAGTAGGTTGTCTACTCATAGGAAATTTCATCCAGAAAGCTAAGTAAATACCGTATAATAAAAATAAAACGACAAAAGATCATGAAATACCTAGAAATGAGACATCGGATCGTCGAAATGTCTCTTTTTCATTCTATACGCCTCCATTTCTTCTTCAGTCGGTGCTTTCACTTCGTATTTAGAATTATACTTTCTCTTTCTCTCATCCGTAACAACTTCTTGTTTATTTCTTTCTTCCTCTTCAAGCGCCGCCTTTAAGCGTTTTTTCTTCTTTTCTTCTTCATCATTTTCGCTCGATTCGGAGGAGCTTGATGAAGATGATGACGAAGTGGACTCCCTTCGTTTCCTCTTTGGTTTCTGCAAGGGACATTAAAGTTTCACTGAAGAGCTTGTCGTTCCAGTTTCCCACCCCGGGCATGATCGTCGCTGTCACGCATTACGGGGTCAACCGAAATTTTTAAAAATGTTCAGGAGAGGAACTACGTTTTAAAAATATATTTTTCAACTGATCTTTATGATTTGTCGAATAAGTGCTCTGTCTTGTCGTAGGGCTCTGAAAGATTTAAAGTAGACGAAGGAGCCAAGATCCATAGCCCTAGTGTGAATAAATCATTTTCACAAACAATGTTGCTTCATCCCTCAATGCGTGACAGCGACGATACAGGGGTTGCATTTAAATCAAAATTCCCCGGAAGAAAAGAACACTTTCGGTCCTAGGGTCTTGCAATGTCTCTTCAATATGGAAGCACACTACCTACTACGCGCGATCTTACATCGCCAACAAACATTGTCTCCCATTGGTTTGTACAGTCCCAGTCCCTTCGGCTGAACTAAACGACATGAGGGACTGTGAGAAAACTCTCCACAGGAAGATTAAATTTGGCAACAGGGCAAAAGCATGAAAATAACTGCGGAAGGCCTAAACGAGCACCAGCCGTCCAAGAGGCCTAACCCTAAAGAAGAAGAAGAAGTAAAGTCGAAAATAAGCGGACTGGAGAAGTCGCTTGTTACTGAGAAGGAAAATAATGAAATTATTGTCAGGTTTCAGTTCTGCTCTAAAGTTTAACCGAAAAGGACTGGGATAGGACAAGCTAGTTACCCATCACTTATTCACTTAAATTGGCTTGAAGACCCGCTGAAAATCCGTTACTTGGTTGTTCCGCTATTCAGGAATAATCGATTTTCAAATAGTGGAATTTCCGTGTGATTTGTGGTACCTCTAATTTGTTGTATGCCTTGGAAGAAAAATTTATGACTTTTTTTTGTACAGGCACTAAGCAATCTTCACCAATATCGCCACTGCCCACCGAAAAGCCTTGTTTGTGTTTAGATAAAAATTTCCCGCGTCATAGTAGAATTTTCGCTGTGGGGACGGCCGCAGATATTCTGAACGTCATAACTAGAGCAGATAGTGGAAAACAAAAAAATCCCTTTGCAGAATCCAAATAATTCAGTGTATTCAACTAAACGACACAAAAATAAGTTGGCTTTTCAGTTAAACTTTAAGAGTATTTCAATCGCATAGGGACTTCGCACAGGAACTCGCACGGGAATCGCTCGGTACGCGCGTGTTATGTTTTCCTCATCGTCCAATCACAAGTATTTTTCGGTTCCTTTTCCTTATTTTCTGGAAACGTTACGAAAATATTTATCAGAATATCGGGAACATGCAACCAATCAGGAAAAAGTCGACAGGAACCTAGAACATCCTTACATTGTAAGAGGTTTCTTCTGGATGTTTCCCGATTTCGAAACCGGGAACTTGTCAACGACAAACCGAAATACCTGGCCCAGAAAATTTGCTAGAATTCAATGAAAAATGCAGCTCACGAAAAGATCTCGACTCTAATAAACTGTTCAAACATGGTCACAAGGGATCTTTTCTGAGAAAAAAGGGCTTAAGGTGAAGAAAAGGGGTTTTGTGGCGACACAAAGGACCCTTGAGCGGCCCTGCAAAATTCGTCTTGATCGTTCAACATTCATCTCAAACTTCAAGCCGACTGTTCGCAGAGGATGGGCAAGCTATCCAGAGAATGCCAAATCCGACAAGTCCTTTTCTCCTCGACTGAATAAGATTTCCACCTCTCGGTGAGCTTTCAGTTTATTACAGTGTATATTTTCGGGCTACGTTTCACTTTCAATAATCTCCGGAGCGTGCTTCCGCCAAGACCCCAAATCCACTCCACTTGGAATAAATAAGAGAACAAACACCAAGCGTATACGGAAGAACTTGTACTCAACTTTCGTCGGGGGGGGGGGGGGGGGGGGGGGGGGGGGGGTATAAATTCGATAAATTCTAGGCCTATGCTAAAACCTCATAAGTACGCATCCGGTTGCACTTGGCTCTACCTATTACGAATTCAAACATGTGCATGATCACGGCTTCATACAAAGGAGTAGCCTAAGTAGAAACCTTGGCCATAAATTCACGGACCGACTTCCATGAGGAAAAAGAACCACTCACGTGCCCCCTTTCTCCATCTCTGTTGATTGTGTTTCCCCTTGCGCGGTTTACTGCAGCAGGAAAACTTTGCCCGGGTATTCATTGATGCTTAAAGGACACGTCTTAATTATGATATTAATTCATTCCACTACAGTGCTATTTCATCCATTCTGGTTCTCGAGATCTTACACTTCATAAGTGTATCGTATCTCCTCTATTGGCACTGCAATGATTATCACGCTTGCCACGTTTGTTCTCTTAATGCGACCTTTCAGGCTCTCGATCACTGTTTACGAGAAACTTAATGGTCAGAAGACCGGTTATGCTAATTTTGCCACGGTTGCCATCCAACGCAAGGGACATGGAAAGCTAAAAAAACAGCCGAAGCCTTCTGTAATTTGCCGTTAGCATGGCTAAAATTTTAATTAGTCAACCATCTAAAAAAAAATTCCAGCAGAAACATCAAGTAGCGTGAGGTGATCTTTAAGAAAAATGCATCACCAGCTACATTAGAGGTATGCTTATTCGAACAGTTACTTACATTTGAACAGTGCAGTTTTGGGCTAAATGGTAGAATGAATATCCGAAATTCCAATTCAGGTGTTCTCCCTTAATTAGCTACTCTGGCTAACAGACAGTTGACTTTTGTCATACCAAAGCCTCGTTTTTGTTGAAATAGCGCTGCTGCAGCACTTGCTTGCTTTTGCAAGAACTGCGTTTTTGTCTTCACTGTTTCTTCGGCAGCAGCAGCATCTTGCAGGGAAGCACGGACTTGGTCGGTGAGCAAGTCTGCGATTCTCAGGAAGCGCTGCCGTCTTCCTCGGAAGCACTGCAGTGCAAAAACGGATGTAGAAAGAATCAGTCCGGAAGCGGCCGAGAAGTGGACCTGCAGCATGCAACAAAAACGAGGCTCAAGTGTACGAAACTGGCTCTGTTCCAAGTCAACAAACGTTCAAATAAGCATACCTCTACTGTACTATTTCCCAACATTCTAAAATGTTCCTACGGGTGACCGATTGGGTTGAACGGGTCCTTGACACGGCAAACGCTTACCTTCTTATTTTCTTTCTTTCTGCTCTTCTCCTTCAACTCCACCAGGGCCTTGCTTTCTTCTTCCACTACGGTGGGTGGGGGGAGGGTGAGTAAGCGCTCGCTAGCGGCTTTACCTGCCTCTCCTGTGCAGTATGAGTTTTGTACCGCAGAGTGGCAGCACTTATACCCCCACTGCCCTGCATGCCACCAAGATCCCCAGACCGATGTGTGGTTGTTGGTGTAAACATCTTCTTCGTAGCGGGAACGGACTGTTTGCTTTTCTGCACCTAAAATGAAAATCCGATAGGTGAGATAACGAGTTTTAATTACATACAACTAAAGACATGAACAAAATGAGATTCTAGGTGGTTTTCTGATCAGCTAATTATCACTATAAAGACGTATTCTCGCCGTTCCCTGAGGACTCCACTTGAGGAGTCCCCGCGTTTTTGTTTGTCCCGGGGACTCACTCCCCGTATTCTCGCGACTCCCCACGGACGGGGAATGCTCCGATTAACGTCACCATCGTCAAAAAGGACTCCCTTTCAGATTCGGAGGGGAATCAATTTTTCGGGTGTTGGCGCAATGTAAAATTATTAAAAATCAGAATAAACAAAACCAAAAATAAAGTGGATTCAGACTAATTTCGTCAACTGCATATTTTCCTTCCGAACAAAATCCATTCCCGTGTTCTCGTTGTTTTCCGTACGCGGAGTCCGCGTGGAGTGACTTCCTCTATTCTCGCCGTTCCCTTCGATTCCCCGAGGAGTCCTCGGGGGACGGCGAGAATACGCCTATAATATTCACTGCTGGCCCGACTGGACAAAGTTAATCCCGACGCAGAGAATTTGAATTCCAACAAAAGCGTGCATTTCAATGGGTGATAGCAAAGCTCAGGAAACGCTCACTTCACTTCTGAAGAAAGACCGCTATTCCGTGTGGCCCAGAAAACAAATATTTTTCGGCAATCTCAATATTTCAAGCATAGTACAAGCACATAAGAGGTACCGAAAGAAAAAGTTATTTCGACGAAAATCGATAATATGAATAGCGACGCAACGAAGTAACGCATTTTCATTGGGTCTTCCAGCCTACTTAAATCAAAAAATGATGGGTAACTAGAGTGTCGTCTTCAGCCCTATTCGGTGACCTTTAAGGCGTCAGGTCAATACCACGAAAGAGCCAAAACCGAGATATGCACAAAACAGGACTTGCAGGAACTACAACGTGAAGAAGATGCGATGTGCAAAAACCGCAAAGAGAGGGCTGAAGTGTGACACCTTCGCTGTTTTCTTTTCGAACAGCGAATAACGGACGCACATCTCATTTTTCCTGCCGCGGAGCCATTCCAAAAGAGAACCCTCAGTAGTTAACTCCTCGTTACAAACCGGAAGAGAAGAAAGAATTATGATGAAGGACTTCCAAACGAGACTTTCTAGATAAAAGTAAGGACCGACCCTGATGGCACGAGTCCCTTACAATCGGAGCGTGTCGAATTTGAATTTGTGTCGAAAATTTCGAGGATTCCGAAACGCTATTCAGTTTCCGGAGCTTTCACGTGGAAAACGTTATAAGCCGACCATACATCAAAGAGGTTTCGGAATTCATGCCATGTACTAAATCACTGTCAAGACTTACAAAGAAGCAGTTCAGGCGAGGCTGAAACTTTTCATCCAGCCTTCCGGATAACGAACTGCGTATCGGATGTCAAAGAGATAAGAACTTTGCATATCAGTGTGAACTTTTAACACTTAGTCAGGGATACTGATATTAAGGTAGCCTTCCAGTGAAGTTATTACAAGCTACGATGACAAGACGATGCGATCGTCGTATTGTGGTAGTTATGACGCTCTTTGGAACGCAAATAATAACAACGCGTACATACGTCATCACACTTACGGGAGTTCCTGCAGAACCGATAGTTATTATCACTTACGAAGCTCGCGACCATCATAAGTAAATCGTAACGATCGTTACAGTCCTGGAACGAAAATAATAGGTGGGAGGAGCCAATTTACTTATTACGGCTGGCTCTGGAACGGCAATAATAACAAGAATAGTAAAGATCGTAACTAATATTACGTCGCTGGAACGCTACCTAAGACTCCAATTTTTTGATACTCCAAGACGAAAACGGGAAAAATTTCTAGAAAATCCCTTACTGTGCTGCCAAAACTGATGAGGTGATCAATTCGGAATAACGGGGCTTTCACACTGCGACGACTTGCGCTCGCGTATTGTCCGCATTCCGCATGAGCTGCGTCGTTTTTTTCGCATCGCGAGGGCTCATGCGGAACGTCCATATAAATCGAAGCAGATTTCTGCTTTCTTGTCTTTCATGAATCGAAACATATTTTGCTTTCTTGCATTTGTTCCATATACTCATAAATAATACCAACCCTAATCGACACAGAATAGCACGAAAGTGAAATGGCTACTTGTGACCTCGCTTGTGACGATGACTTTATTTCTTGGGGTAGAATACATTAAAAACTTCCGACATCGAGGTTGATATCGGAAAAAATACCGAGACGGACATTGAAAATAACCCATCTGTGCCGAAGACGAGGTAGGTTACGAAAAATATTTATACTATTTTCAATTTGTATTTATTTTTCAGAGGCCAGAGGCGCACCAATGCACCTCTGCGGAGGTATATCGTAACTGTGGATAGTGTTCATGCCCGCCGCAAAACGTTTCCGATCAATGCTGATCTGCTGATCTGGATCTGACGAGATTTTGTCGCAACACGCGTGTTTCTAATCCAGAGCGGCAATTTCAGTAGAAACTTAGCGTACTTGTGAACCAACAGCTGCGGCGTATTTCACTCTACTTCTGAATGAGATCTAAGAATATCCGCGTTATTCCGGAAACAACTTCTAACGACCCTGGATCGCTAGAATGAGAATCCTTCCCTGACAACAAATTTGACTGAATGAATATTTTACACTTTCTATTTCCTAATTAGTTTTGGTCTCCTAGGTAACAGAAAACTCAGGAAAAACGCTCTCAAGCGTAAAACGAGTATTGGTTTTCGGTCCTTATTTATTCACCCTAACGAACTATTAATTCCTCAAAGGCTTTCCCGGTCAACTTCGTAAACAACTACTTTTAATTGGTATAATGAACATTTAATACAGACGTGTTTTTTTTTCAATTCCCGCTTCAGACATGTTGACAACACGAGCTGTAAGCTCATATGGCACTTGCAAAGATACGTAGTATGTATATACCTAGGTTGGTGCAGTCAAGGTCGTAGAGAGAAAGAGGTGCCATCCCGTACCCCCCCTCCAACTCCGGGAACCCGAAGCTCCTTCAAGTTCCGTCCAGACGTCCCCACCCTAAGTGTACCACGACATTTCAAGCCCCCCCCCCCCCAACTTTAACTGCCCACATAAGGCCGGGTCAGATCTCGACCTGTAACTGAACATCAGAACATGACCGAAAAATAAACTAGAAATGGGGTCTTCGCATTCAATATCTTTAAATAATTTCCTACTTTCCTCAGCCGCGACTTTCCTAGCTTACCGTCTTCAACCATGGAAATGCAGGCTTTTGTTGGAATTCAAATTCTCTGCGCCTAGGTGAATTTTGGGCTGTCGTGCAGCAGCGCACATTCTGAACGTTATTACTAGAGCCCTAGGTGAAAAAATACAAAATCCCTTAGACGAGTCAATTCAGTGTATTCAAATACCAGATAATTCAAATACCAGATGTAAAATTAAGCTACCTTTTCAGTTAAACTTATGGAATTCATTTTTAAGAAACAAACCCATATGAGACAATGTTTGTTAGCGATGTTAGTCGAGATTGGGCGAAATAGGTATATTGTGCTTTCACAGGAAAAAGACAGTGCGACTGAACTGGAATGCAAGAAACTGTACTCCTACGTAGGGAACTGGAGCGATACTGTTCATTGAATCTTAAAGGACACCTGAATGAAGAGTACCAAGTATCATCCCTATCTATATGACTTCCGTTAACATTGCCTGCAGAAAACCCAATCCAAATACGAAATAGTATTTCCAAGCTATGATTTTTGCTCCATTTTGCATCTGTCCTTATTTCAGTACCGAACAATTTTAGAAATGAACAAATGTCTCCAATCAACCCTTCTTCTGGAATATCTTTTTTTACCAGTTGAGCCCAAACGTATATCTAGAAGAAATTCCAGTATGATCCGGCCAGCGCAGTACGAGATTTGAATGAATTGCGCTTTTTGTCTTGGAGTCTGCATGTGCAAACCTCCAGAAACGAACATCCCTATTTTGAAAACGTCACGCTCAGGAGAAGAATGCTCTCCGTGGCCATGTCTGTAAATGCATTCTCCATGGTGTGTTCAACTATGGTTTCATTGTTAAGGTGTCCTTTAAGAAGGTGAAAGATTTTCGGCATTATTCTGACCAATAGGGAAATAGCCAAAGTTTAGAAGTGACTTTTGACTTTGTTTTGACGGAGCTCATCTGGGTCCGATAAAAAATTGCGGAATTAATCGGACAAGGTTAGCTACTTAAACTAGTTGAGAATCTACTGGTATAGTTGAGGGCCTAAATGCAAACTCAAAACCATGTTCTAGTTTTGGCTTATATATAGTTATATATATATATATATATACATCTGTATTTAAAAGCTATTAAGGACTATGGGTCGTCGACACCAATCCGTGAACGTCGACGCAGAGAGCTTAAAGGACTCTTCTTGCCTATTCTGCCATTTATATTATCCCTAATTCCCTTATGGAATTATAAGCTTCTGAAATTCCAACCTTTCACCATTGTTTCATTTTGTACCGTCGACTTTTTGGCACTTTTTCGGCTTAGCCGAGTTTTGCCAGTCCAGTCACGCAACATAAACTTCGCCGGTAGCTTGAAGGTCCACCCACAACTCTTGCACACATAAGGACATGAAAAGCTTCAACGTCTTCTTTTTCATCTGGAAGACATGTTAGGCCATCAGATGTATATTCTGTTTTGGACTTGTTTGTTTTTCCCACTTTATTACTACTGCGCGTTTAGTTTTCAAATATTTTGCGTTCAGCCGCCGCGTCGGAGAGCTGGAAGGCTGGATAGAGTTGACAAGCGCTAACACGGAAATCACTCTTTTCACGTGGAAAGTAATGGTATTTCGAAAACCGATATTTCTGATCTATTTGATCGTGAAACAATCATTTCTAGTAAGAAATTCCAAAAAGACGGAGCTTTGTTTGTTGAGTAAACGTTGCAAAAACAAGGCTCCAATCGTCGTAAATTGTAAATAATGTTTAAAAGGAAGAAGAAGAAGTGCACTAAAACAATAGCCATGCTGTCAGAGACGGTGCCTATACCACGGTTTAATCCACCTGTGTCTGAATGTTTTCTTCTTTTTATGGCATTTGCCCTTCGGCCAAGTGCCATATAGCGATCGCAATTTCTGTCCGTCCGTCGGTCTGTCTGTCGGTCTGTCGGTCGGTTTGTCGGTCCGGGTTTTGCTAGTTTGGGTACTTCCACATAAGCTAGGACGATGAAACTTGGCAGGCATATCAGGGACCCCAAATGATTAAGTTGGAAATAGTCACTTTCCCGATCCGAACTTCATGGGGGGACTGGAGTGAGGGGGAATCCGGAATATTTTGGAATTTATAACTTTCGAACGGGTGATCGGATCTTAATGAAACTTGATATTTGGAAAGAGCTCGTGCCCCAGACGGTACGATTAAAATCTGAACCGGATTCGGTGACTCTGGGGGGAGCTGGAGGGGGGGGGGCAGAAATCTTGGGAAACACT
The DNA here is from genome assembly GCA_023053555.1 of Branchinecta lindahli. Classification (NCBI taxonomy): domain Eukaryota; kingdom Metazoa; phylum Arthropoda; class Branchiopoda; order Anostraca; family Branchinectidae; genus Branchinecta; species Branchinecta lindahli. The sequence continues at coordinate 8,338,766 of JAKZAO010000005.1, read as the reverse complement.
TGGAGTGGAGGGATTGGGATGAAACTTGGTGGGAAGAATGAGCATGAGTCCTAGATAAGTCATTGACATAGCCGGACCGGATCCGGTCACTATCTGGGAGTTGGGGGGGGGGGGTCCGGATTTCTAGTGATCCCGCGAGTTCGGTGCTTCCTGATGTGCTAGGACGATGAAAATTGGCAGGCATGTCAGGGACCCGAACAGATTGACTTGATAATAGTCGTTTCCCCGATCCGACCATCCGGGGGAGGGCTGGAGGGAGGGGAATCCGGAAAAATAAGTTATTTTTAACTGACGAACGGGTGATCGGATCTTAATGAAACTTGATATATAGAAGTACCTTGTGTCTCAGACCTCCCATTTTAAATCCAGACCAGATCCGGTGACATGGGGGGTAGTTGGGGGGGGGGAACCGGAAATCTTGAAAATCGCTTCGAGTGGAGAGATCTGGATGAAAGTTGGTGGAAAGAACAAGCACAAGTCCTAGATACGGGATTGACATAACCGGACCGGATCCGCTCACTTTGGGGGAGTTGGGGGGGGGATTCGGATTTCTAGTGATCCCGCGAGTTCGGTGCTTCCTGATGTGCTAGGACGATGAAAATTGGCAGGCATGTCAGGGACCCGAACAGATTGACTTGATAATAGTCGTTTCCCCGATCCGACCATCCGGGGGGGGGGGGCTGGAGGGAGGGGAATCCGGAAAAATGAGGTATTTTTAACTTACGAACGGGTGATCGGATCTTAATGAAACTTGATATATAGAAGGAACTTGTGTCTCAGATATCCCAGTTTAAATCCGGACCGGATCCGGTGACATTGGGAGAACTGGAGGGGGGAACCGGAAATCTTGGGAAACGCTTTGAGTAGAGAGATCGGGAGGAAAGTTGGTGGAAAAAACAAGCACACGCCCTAGATACGTGATTGACATAACCGGACCGGATCCGTTCACAGTAGGGGGGGGGGGGTGGGGGGGGTCCGAATTTCTAGTGATCCCGCGAGTTCGGTACTTCCTGATGCGCTACGACGATGAAACTTGGCAGGCGTGTATGGGACCCGAACAGGTTGACTTGAGAATAGTCGTTTCCCGGATCCGACCATCTGGGGGGTGGGGTGGAGAGAATCCGAAAAGTGAGGTATTAAATTTTAACTTGCGAACGGGTGATCGGATCTTGATGAAACTTGATATATAGAAAGACCTCCATTTTATCAGACCATCTCAGACGCCCCATTTTAAATCCGAACCGGATCCGGTGATATTGGGGGGAGAAGACGGGGGAACCGGAAATCTTGGGAAACGCTTAGAGTGGAGGGTTCGGGATGAGAGTTGGTGTGAAGAACAAGTGAATAGCATAACCGGAATGGATCCGGTCACTGTTGGGGAGTTGGAGGGGATCCGAGTTTATAGTAATCCCACGAACTAGAGTTCGGTACTTCCTGATGTGCAAGGACAATGAACTTGGCAGGCTTGTCAGGTACCCGAACTATTGACTTGAGAATGTCGTTTCCCCGATCCGACCGTCGATGGGGAGTGTACGAAAGGGGAATACGGAATCCAGTTGCAACCTCAGCTATTGAACGGGTTATCGGATTTAACCGAAACTTGATATTTAGAAAGGTCTCGTGCCTCAGACGTCCCATTTTAAATCCGGACCAGATCCGGTGACATTGGGAGGAGTTGGAGGGGCGAACCGGAAATCTTTGAAATCGCTTAGAGTGGAGGGATCGGGATGAAACTTGGTGGGAAGAACAAGCATAGGTTCTAAGTACGTCATCTAGAGATTTCAGACTGAATGAACCTAGATGTCCTAATTGTAGGTCCGAACCGCATTTTTGAATGACGGGGTGTTTATTTTGAAGTTCTCTTCTACTTTCTCGTACTACTACTCGTAACAAGTGCCATATGAGCTCGTAGCTCTTGTTTCTTTTTTGACACCAAATAAATGGACGTCGACGCTGTGAACTTGTTCGTTATGTAGAAAACAAGGCTCAGATCGTCAAAAACTTAGTTCTAAAGGAATAAGAAGTGCCCTCGAACAGTTGATATCCTGCCAGGAACGGCGTCTGTCGCCACCCCGCCGTTTGATCCTCCTGTTTTATCAATGTTTCCGTCTTTTTCCTTTTCTTCTTTTTCATGCTTCTACACCACTGATTTAAGCAGGTGACAAATAAATATTAACTAGTCTCTATAGGACGAAGAAGTGAAGAGTAAAGCTCCCCCCCCCCCTTGTCGGACTTACATCTAGACCAATTAGTATGATTGCTTCATATGACAGCTGGTTGGATATTGTGCTAACCCTCATATTTTATGACGTCATAAATCGCGTGACCCCCAAGGAATGTCGCAGACGAAAAATAAAGGAGAACGATCGACCGAACTTATCGGACCTCGGAAGGATAAATAAAGTTACGAGGAAGCCTGTCAAAGATACGATCGCATTCGGGCCAAAAGGGAGGGCTACCAGGGGACCTGGGATTCCCTTTTCTTTCCCAGAACGGAAGTGTGGATACTGTTTGAATCAAGTTATCTGTCAAGCAAGGGGCTTTGAGCTGATCACTTTCCTGAGGGACTCCATCAATAGGCACCGTCATTGCCTATGGAGTGGCGGTTCCGGTGGAAACATCGGATATCGTACTCTGGAAGCGCAGACCGAACCTCCGTCACAGGTCACTCAGTGGAACGCCTAGTTGCTTTTCGGGGTCCCAAAACGTAAGTGGAGGGATACATACGACTTCGTAAAAGTTGTCTGTCTGTCAGCACGATAACTCTCTTCAAACTTGGTATGGAGATCCATTGGGTCAAAGTACAGATTAACTTCGTAGATGAGCCCTGTAGCCCCATCTTTAGGGGTGGGGGAGGGGTTCTAAATAAAGGGACGAAAAGAAAATATTTAAAAAGCCAATGAAATGGACGATCTAGGGGGAAGAAGACATGCTGAATCCATATCTGAAACTTATTTTCTCGCCGGACAATTAGTTCGTCCGGAATCCGGCCAAAACCGGAAAATTTGTAGAAAGTAAAAGTTTTATCTAAAGTTGATTAAATAATCAATTTAGGGGTAAGAAGACATGCTGAATCCTTATATGACAACTGTTTTCTACCCGGATAAGTAGTTCGCCAGGAATCCGGCCAAAACCCGGAAAATTTGTTAAAAGTAAAAAGTTTTATTTGAAGTTGATTAAATGTTCGATTTAGGGGTAAGAAGACATGCTGAATCCGTGCATGACAATTGTTTTCTACCCGGACAAGTAGTTTGTCAGGAATCCGGCCGAAACCGGAAAATTTGTGAAAAGTTAAAGTTTTATCTGAAGTTGATTAAATGTTCAATTTAGGAGTAAGAAGGCATGCTGATTGCTGAATCCATATAGGACAATAATTTCCTACCCGGAAGGAATACTCACGGACGGAAAATGCTCCGATTATCATCACCATCATCAAAAAGGACTATCTTTCAGATTTGGAGGGGATTCAATTTTTGCTGGTATTGGTGCAATGTAAAACTACTTAACACTCAGAATAAAACCAAAAATAAAGTGGATCCACACTAATTTCGTCAACCGCAATTTTTTTTTTTGAATAAAATCATTCTTGAACTGTTTTCTACCCGGATAAGTAGTTCGCCAGGAATCCGGCCAAAACCCGGAAAATTTGTTAAAAGTAAAAAGTTTTATTTGAAGTTCATTAAATGTTCGATTTAGGGGTAAGAAGACATGCTGAATCCGTGCATGACAATTGTTTTCTACCCGGACAAGTAGTTTGTCCGGAATCCGGCTGTTCTCCCGTGTTCTTGTTGTTTCCGTACGCGAAGTCCACGCGGAGTGGCTCCCTCTACTCTCGCTGTTCCACTTGATTCCCTGAGGAGTCCTCGGGGAACAGCGAGATTACGCCTTTTGTGTCTTTACCTGCCTCGTCTGGCGGGGTAAACGCTTTTATTATAAATCCTGTTCGCTTCAAGACATGCTTGGATTTACATCCGCACACATGGATATAATTATGGAAAGACCCAGTGAAAAGGCGTCGAAAGCGCAAATAAGGTTTAACCAATTCATCAGGGGTTTTCGATGGAGAATAGTAAAATCAGAGCCTTGATTTGCACAAAATTCCTTTGGTTTTGAAAAGCCCTGATTTTTAAAGCCGTCGACCCTGCAGAAAATCTCCCTTTTTTTTTTTTTTTTTTTCAAATAAGGCCAACATGGGCCACAACATGACAAATAACACTAAACAAACAAACAAATGTAGGTACCAGGTCACTTACGTGACTCCCGTCGAAAGACCCGCGTACAACTCAAGAGTCAACGCAAGCCATACAGGCAGAGAAAGCCGCATCTGAGGCCCACAAAGGATCCTAAGAAGGGGGCTAGGGGATCGGAGGATCCTAGTTTGAAGGGAAAGAATTGACCGCCTCCGAAGTTCACCAAAAGATGGAAGCCCTTCACCAACAAACATTCCCGATGCACTACAATTCCAAGGAAGACCGTGAAGCCACCGGAACGAATTGTTATACAGAACCCGAAAAGAATTCTCACATCTCACACTGACATTACAAGCAAGAGGAAGACAGTAAAGTGGCGTGCAGTAAGCCCTGAAAAGAAAACATTGTATTTTTTCGCGACCAATTCTTGCGATGTTTTTTCCGCGCTATAATAATAATAATAATAATTGTATTTGAAAAGCCCAAGGGCCATATATAAGTATAAACTGTGAATACACGGAGATGTAAATAACCATACAACTAATCTACGTAAAGCTTTCTGAATTCCAGCGCTCTAGACACAAACCTGCAAATCTTACTAATCGACTGGGCGGAAATAATCAAGCACAGCTAAGATTCTGGTAACGATAAATATATGCTATATTATAATCGACATTACTCTGCTAGTCATATGTTTTTAGGAAATAGTATCAAACTTGTTGCTGTGATGATCCGAGACGGAAAGCGATAGTTAGTTTTGTTGCGAGGATAGAAGTTTCCAAAATGAACTTCTAAAGCCCTGCTTTTAAACCATAATGCAGAATGTCATTTCAGCCATTACTACCGCCTTTTCCGTAGAATGTGGTATTGCCCTTAGCCACCGCATGGCTGAAATAACTGTACATATTTATTAAAGAATATCCTGTTTTAGTGTAGCTTTAACATGTGATTTGTACTATCACGAAGAAAGCACGTATCTTTTCTGATACTTTGCATACCTATACCCCTGATTTCAAGAAAAAACCGTAACACAACGGAGAAAAAATGTATTATTATTATTTATCTCATTCCTTCAAAATTGAAGAGCAGAAATGCAATGTTAAACAATTCACCATTCACGCACAATTACATGATCATAAAGCAGAACACAAATTTGTGCAATTAAAAACTGCCCCGCTATAATAGTAACGAGTTTTCACTGCGTAAACCCCGCGTGACATAGTGTCCACACAGAGCGAGGCCGAGCTCCTTTAATATGAATAACGCTTCGAATAAAGCTAAATGAAGCTTCGCTACGATGCTGTTTCAAACTGTGCCACGTCAATTTTGTTTCTCAGTTATTTTATTTTCTAGATTCAAGTGAGTACATATAAAACCTTTCAGGGGTGCTTTAAAGGACACCTGAACAATGAAACCATACTTGAACACACCATGGAGAATGCATTTACAGACATGGCCACGGAGAGCATTCTTCTCCTGACCGTGACGTTTTGAAAATAGGGATGTTCGTTTCTGGAGGTTTGCACATGCAGACTCCGAGACAAAAAGTGAAATTCATTCAAATCTTGTACAGCGCTGGCCGGATCGTATTGGAACTTCTTCTAGATATACGTTTGGGCTTAACTGGTTAAAAAATATTCCAGAAGAAGGGTTGATTGGAGACATTTGTTAATTTCTAAAATTGTTCGGTACTGAAATAAGGACAGATGCAAAATGGAGCAAAAATCATAGCTTGGAAACACTATTTCGTATTTGGATTGGGTTTTCTGCAGGCAATGTTAACGGAAGTCATACAGATAGGGATGATACTTGGTACTCTTCATTCAGGTGTCCTTTAAGTATTTTACTTTCACTTTTTCGACGAAAGTGTTAGAATTTCCGTTTCCAATGTGGAGACTGCAATCTCTCTAGTTACTGCATGTATTTTATTTTTGCTGTCTGGTTGCCAGATAGACTTTTCGCTTTTCCCTCCCTAAGCTCAGATTCACGGTAAAAAGGGCCGACCGAAATATCGCTTCATAAGCATCACAGCTGACGATTCCGTTTTTATATATATTATATGAATATATCTCTCCTACATCGGACTTCAGTAGTTGTGCGTCACCGAATTCGGAGTTCTTTATTCCGGATTCGGAGATGTTTATTTCGAATTCGGAGAGTTAAAATCTGAATTCGGAGAGTTAAAATCCGATGGAGGATTAAAACGCTAGAATGCAAAATACTGCAGAGTTTTTTTCTTCCAGTGTACCTTCCGTGCCACAATTTAGCACAGCTATCGTCTGGGATAATAGTTGCGTTTTTGCGGATGCCATGGTATCTGTTACCACGGTAACTGGATCTGCAATGAGTCATTTTTGCAGTTACCGTGGTATCTGATATACGGTACACTTCAAAAACGACTATTACCGAAATTGCACTTTTCGACGTCATCCCAAAAGAAAAACTGATATCCAGTTACATCGCTAAGTGCTAAACTTCTTTCTCACCAATTTGACAAAATTTGACGAAAGTCGGACCGTGACTTTGAAAAACTTTAAAAAAAACCGTGACTTAATAATGGCAACACTTACCTTTAACGACCTGTCCCGTCCTCGAGTACTCAACATAATGTTCCGTCTGAGCGAGAAGTAACTCCTTGGGCGGAACGTGAAGATGTTCTTTCCCTCCATATTTCTCCAGAATGCTTTCCTGGATTCCAGCCTTGATCTCACCCTTCTTCTCCGTAAATTCCTTCTTTAGTTTTTCCACTTTCGTAGGCTCGCTAAGGAGATTAACATCCAGACCGGATTTTTGGGCCTCCCACGCAAACATCTGACTTTGAGCGTGAGTAACTGTGTCACCTGAAAAGCGGATGAAGTTCTCTCCCGCATAGCTGACTCTGAAAGGAAAGTGAAATGTCAGAGGAAGATAACTTACGATCCCTTAAAAGGGACTAAGCTACAACCATTTTTCTTCGAAAATTCGCATCTCAGGGCCAATCTAATAGAAATAAAAGTGAACAGCGTAAGAGCTCTAGTCTGCGACTCATGGGATGTTCTTCACTTCCTTCAGATCCAACTTCTTCACTTCCTTCAGATCCAATCAGAGAAAAATAACACCATAGGGAGTAGTGCCAAGACTTGAAAAAAAGTGACACACACTCTAATAGCAGCGACAATGGCACCAATAGCGAAAGATAACGTTACCACTATAACTCAATCATCGTCACTCCATGTTCCGAACACAGCAAAAAAAAGAAACAATCTCCCTTGCTTTCTCGATGCGTGCACCCTGCATCTTGGCTTAATTAGAATTTTGTAAACCCGCAAGTTTGTCTCGCTTTAAATGCAGCATGCTTAGTTGGCGGCGCTACGGGGGGCCCTTTTGCGATGCATGGTAAGCATATGTCTAGGCGCTATTCCCTAGTGTTATTTTGCTCTGGATCAAATTCAAGTAGTAGTCAGCCTAAGGGCAAACTGTTTAACAGTAGGATGAAGGAAATATTTGGGGAAAGCTAGGGTGCATATGGACCTTTCTTTCGCCCGATGTTTAGGAAAATGAATGAATGTATTTTCCATTTAAAGGGTGAATATCAGGAATTAAAAACATCCGAGGAAGGAAATACCTGGGGAAATGGTGTGCAGGAACGGTTTAAACAAATACTGGGAAGTAAAAGTTCTAGGGAAATGAGAAATTTGAGAAGATTCCTTAAGGTGGCCATTATGGAAAGTTTCTATAAACAGATGACGAAGTTATGGCTTTGTTTTGTTGTTCCCATGGCCCTTTGAGCTTTTTATGGAACAAATCTTATCTTATGTATACGTCACTCTGCAAAAAGAAGAGCCCTTGGCTTGGGTCCGTACACCGTCTATGGGGCATTACAAGAGCTTCTCGTCATGGGCAAAGCTTTTCTAGATGTGTTCCCTCTTCATTACGATGATTTTTCTTTATGCTAATCAATACTCCTTGAGCCTAAGCTGACTTAAGGCGTTTTTCCGTGACAATCCAGATTGACGATTCACAATCCGGATTCTCCAAAATACCTTTCTCTGACAATCCAGATTATGAAAAATCGTTTTCTGTGACAATCTGACAATCCGGATTCGTGCTTGGATTGTCGATTCGAGAATCTTGCAACGGAGCAAGATCGTCGGATCGTCGTTTGTACAATCTGGGATTGTCGATTCGCTGTTTCTCTGACGAATCAGCTATCCAGGACTATAATCCGGGATTGTCGCGGAAAAACGCCTTTATATTCAAACAATGGATAAAACGGATACTTATTTTCAAATTCATATTCAGACTTATATTCAAACAATGGATAAAACAGATAGGTCAGCTACGATGCTTTGGCAGCGATATGTCGGCTAAGGGGGCTCGTCCGGCTAAATCGATTAAATTTACTGCAGGTTCGTTCCTTCCCCAACGTTGTCCCTAACCTTCGACAGCCTGACGAGGACCCATGCCAAGAAGGGCCGTAATGTTGCTGCCAAAGCATCGGGGCAAAGCATAGGCTATTCCTTTTATCCACTGTTTAAATATCTGAATAAATTATCAGGGTTTTACCGCTAGATTTTCCGCAATTTCATCATACAGTTGAAAAAGTCTCAACTTTTCCACACGGGATGGATTACGGTGCCGAAAATCTTGGCAGGAATTTCAGTCTTCGACCGCCCGATCCTGATTGTCTGTCCAAAGCATATAAGACTTTGTGTTTTCTTAAAAGTTGACTTCTCTGCGCCAATCGATTACAGATAACTGGCTGAAAGGCCCCAAGAGATTTCTCGACATAGAGGTTGTAAACACACGAATCCGCCACACTCCAATTCAGAGTTGCGTTTTCAGACAATAACGAGTTTAACACCAACGTGCAAATACCCGTTTTCATCCCATGGTGTTTACTCTTGAGTCTAACGTCTAAACACGTAACGTAACTTGCTATTCGGGAGAGTTGTGTGTTCTGGATAATCGATGTTAAACCTGCGCATAACACGGTGGCTTAAAACGCTTTTAAATAGAAACACAGTAACACAGTGTTTGACTCTGGTAATTGAAAACGCTTTTTGCTAAACTCAGGGAAAACACAAGTGTCTGAAAACGCAACTCAGCGCTTCCAAATCCTTATGTTAATCCCTCTATGTCTCACCATCATCACTTGTGACAGACATAGTAAAATAGATCAACAGGTTGATGAGTAGAAAATCTGCAATCTGCTTCCCAGGTAACGGAGGTTTCGCAAATGTTTTAAGGCTAACACTCATAATGCCCACGATCACAACGCCCACTGTAAATGCCCACGGCTCAAAATGCCCACGACCCGAAATGCCTTTGACTCAAAATGCCCACGGCTCAGAATGCCCATGATCAAATCATCTGAAGTGTTCAGTCCGTCGTAAATTAGAATTAGGGGTAAGCGATAATCGTATGCTGAACTGGTATAATCTCAATTATAATATATGCATTTTCGCATATATAATATATGCATATACTTCGACACGATTTCGCATTAAATACTAATTTGTAAACTTAAAATTCTGGTATCCGTGGGAAAGCATTTTATCTACTATTATTTGATCTACTATGATTCAGACATATTTGACTGCAAGACAACAATGTGTCAAACTGGGTAATTCCTCGTCTGAAAATTTACCCTTGCCTGCTGTTGGAGTTCCACAAGGCTCAGTTTTGGGACCCTTTGGTATTTTAATATATGTTAACGATCCGAACGGAATTTCTCTTCCTGGTTCATCAAAAATAAACAAGCAAGAGAAGTTAAAAGAACAGTCAGTTCCGCTTAAACATTTAGAGTTGACTAGGGTATACGGTTCAAGATGAGTTTGACTGAAGTAGATCTGAAAAATAATAGTAGCGCTAAATTGCGCTAATTCACAGTAAACTTGGGCTGAAGGACTATTTATAAAACGCGCGTTTTAAAACGCGCGTTGTCGCTTACAACTTTTTCCAGCAACTTTTTGTTTCATTAGTTTAGTACCGGAAATCTACTTACTAATAATAAGGAAAACACACGTACAAAAAATATAGCGGCTCAAGAAGCTAAGTTTCTAACGGGCTCATCACTACGATAAAGTTTGAAATCGCGCCATATCCTGCGCATTATGAGCCACTAAACGAAAATAATTAAAAGGAAAACAAACAGCGAACAAAACAAAAAAGTGAAAAATGGAAATATTTACTTCCTATCTCACAGTGCAAAACGGATATTTCCGCTGGATTATATTAGAGCTATACTTCGGCCCTTCTTGGCAAAGGGCCTCTTCAGGCTCACGCAGCTCAAAATGGAAAAAGAACTTGTGAAAAAACAAAATAGATATAGCTCGAAAACGAAATATAGCTCTAATAAAATTCAGCTGACGTATCCATTTTGCACAGTCAAATATGATTTGCAGTCACTTGGACTGAAGGAATATTTATTTACTTCCACCCGAAAAGTTCAAAAGCATTCTGGAAAAAAAAGAAAAAGACTTTTCAGACACTAGACACATTCGATGGAAGAGAATTCCAAAGCTTAAAGGAATCTTCTTGCTTATTCTGCCTTTCATATTATCGATAACTACCTTATGGAATTAGCCTACAAGCTTCTGAAATACCTGCCTTTCGCCATTAGTTGCGTTTTTTGCCTTTTCTCCGTAGGTCGGTTAACCGACCTATTTGCCACTATTGACCGTTTTTTCGTCTCGCCGGTCGGTTCGACTGAGCTCTACAAAACGGCTTATAAGACAAGATGGCGTCTTCCCGTCGCCGGCGCCTATCTCTCCCATGAGAATTGTGAATTTCGCGCCGTGCCAAGAGCGTAGGTCGGTTGGATGGAGCTCCCGCCTCAGTCCACAGGTCGGTTAACCGACCGGCAAACGGAGCCAGAAAAACGGCTTATAAAAACTTAGGTCGGTTAACCGAAGGAAGAAAACACTTATAGTGGGAAATCTTGTAGGTCGGTTAACTGGATGAAGGCAAAAAACGCAACTATTGTTTGTTTTATGCCTACGACTTTTTAGCGCTTTTTTGGCCCAGCCGAGTTTTGCCAGTCACACAAAGCAAACTTCGCCAAAACCTTGAAGGTCCACCGTATTATCTTCATAAGGATATGAGAAGTTACTTTGATTTTGGATGACATGGTAAAACATCAAGTCTATCTTCTGTTTTGGACTTTTTTGTTCAGTATGGTTTCACACTTCTTAACCACGGCGCGTTCAGTTGTCAAATAAATATTAAAAATAAGATGAAAACGAAGTACTTACTCTTCTTTTGATTTTCCTGTGTTATCATACGGGTTCTCTCTCATCGAGCGTGTTTTCGGGTCGTAGTAGGCTGAATTGGGATCCAAATTTCGCAGATATTTCGCAGTGTCCTCTCGAATTCGCAGATTTCGGACAGTAATTCTCTGTTTTGAGTCGACCTTGGTTCCGGGCATGTCGATATCGTCAGCATATTTGTCGTCATCGTCATTGGCTCCTTCTGAATCCGAATCATCGTCAACCTGGAAGGCAACAAAACATGATTTTTTTTTTCTGTTAAAGCAGCTTGACTTCACTCATCTAAACACTGTTTCTGAATAATTAACCACCGTACTTGAACGTTTTAAAATGTACTATAAATGATCTTCCTTATTTGTGGATGAGAAACAAAAAATATTAGCATAACTGTATTTTTTATAAGGTGCGACGTCAGAACACCATTCAATTCAATTCAATTTATTTAATTCCTCCAGAAATCGGAGAGTAAAAGACATAGTAAAAGCATATATAGCTGGCCAAAAATATAAAACGACAACTATGACATAACAAGGCCGTATCGCATAAAACATCAACAGACAAATATCAAACAAAAATTAAAAAATAAAACGTATGCATAATAACTCAACCATCAGCTACAGCCTCAGCGAAGTTGTGATGGATTCGAGGAATTTTAGAAAGAAAATTAGTATGTTTTTTTTGTATGAGATCGTTAGTAGTGAAGTACTCCTGGATGTAAGTTATGTAAGTTATGTATGAATCAGTTGAATAACACAAAGGCGTAATTCAGGGGGTGGGTAGCTGTACCCCTGGCTTTCCAGGGGGACCCAGAACTATCCATGAAAAACCACTCTAAAACCTTTGATGAGGCGCAAAACCGGATATGTAGACTATATACTCTTTATAAAAAAAATTTTTTTTTTTTTTACCAAGTCTATGATACGTGAATATATTGTTTACTTTCCATTCACATAATGTTAATCATTTAAGGATTTTCGGTCTCATCTATGTAAGATCTACGTCAAAGAATGTGAAGTGGGCCCGGGACGACGCCGTTGCCCCCCCCCCTTAGGTTTCCGCGAAGAGACGCCTGTAGTTTTAGCGATGAGGACTGGAGCTTTAGAGGAGAATATCGTTTAGATGTCGTAGTAAAGTCCGGTCTTTACCTCCCGGAACTTCCGGAATCTGGGCTTCCAGATTATTCTTTGACGTCTTCTGTAAATTACATCTGGAATATGCCCGGTCCGAAAGTAGATCAAAATAATCCGGAAAAAAGGGGCTTTTGAACTTCCGGATTTCCGGAATTTTTAAGTATCGCAGACGAAATTAAAAAAAAAAATCTCGGAAAATCTGGGAACCCAGATTCCGGAAGGTGAAGACTCGCCTTAAAACGACTAGAGTGGCCGTGGGCTACATATCCGTTACTTATCTAATTGTCCGTGACCGGACAGAAGCGATATTTAATAATATGGCGCGGCTCGGAGGTCTCGGACAAACCAGTTGATGACCAAGCGCCAGGGCATGGCAAGGCCGAAGGCTTCTGTGTGATTTATGTATTAAAAATAAGGAGGGATAAGCCGCGGAGACATCACTGGGGGGCCCCAGAAACTTCCAACAGAACCTAACCAACTAGACCTGCAACAATAACCACGAGGAAGATGGATCACATGATGGAAGATTCTTATTTTTACTCATAGCTGTTTTTGAAGGTAATGACACAAAAAAGTTTCAGTTGTGACCGACTTATGGTTTGAGAACAAATTACTGATTGACTGACTTAATAGCGGTGCAAGGAGCTCCGCTGATAACCTGGCATCGTCCCCACGGGACTTTATTCCGGGTCTGGATAAAATGGGTATCACTCCCCCACATAATGCAAAGAACATCTACTTAAACTCAGGTCCAAAGGTAGGTCTACCTCAGTAATTGCTTTTGCGCTGTGCACCAATATTTTGGGACTTTCCGGACAACCAGGCAATGTTAAAAAAGGATGGTGTAGCAAATCGTCTGTTAGCTAGTACTTGGAATGGATATCGATTGCGGAATGCGAAAACAAAGGCTGTCGGAACCGATTCGGTTGCTTAAAGGGGTTCGGCAGGGATCTGTGTTAAGCCCAGTTATCTTTAACTGTGCGATCTATTCTGTTACCCGGTACATCCGAGATTGATTCCTTCTCAACGGTGTTGATTTGAGCTTTATTTCGTATGCGGACGATCTCCTGCTACTTAGCAATACGCAAGACGGACCACGTCATAATCTGAGTTTCCTCGTGGAAGCTTACAAGAGCATCGGTCTATCTGTGAATACTTCAAAAACTGAATTCATAGTTTTTAATGATCACTCCAAAGCTGAGCGCTCACTGAAAGTGAGTGACCAGACCGTTACGCAATCTCATTCGTTGAATACCTCGGCATCTACTACACCACGGAAATGCGTTCTCTCAGTGCTAAGGTTGTTACATGTGCCAACAGTGCAATTAGAGCGGGTTATGGTAAGGCGATTAGCTGTAAAAACAGTGTAAATAGATATGTTCTTGCTCGGTTATTTAATGCAGTGGTCGCGCCGAATGTTTTTTATTTGTTGCCTCTGTGGGAGATCATCTCTATCGCCGACCGGAGGAAATTACGTACACTGTACAACAAATATGCAAAGTTCTTGCTCGGATTGCCGTTGCGGTCGTCCAATACAGAGCTTTCTGCACGGTACGGGGTATTTGACCCGAACAGTAAAGTAGAATTGATAGAAAATCGAGCACGTTTAAGGGCTCTCAACATGCTTTCGGAAAATTTGCTGACTCATCTCTTATAAGTAGTGTTTTCTTTATTGTTTAGTTAGTGTATGAAGTTGTGTTTGTTTCTTTTCTATTTTTTCTTTTTCCTTTGTACGGTACTCCGCTTTTTTCCATTTTTGTAAGCGGGCAGAAATATATATATATATATATATATATAGCCCAGGCTTAGCGATACCAAGAAGAATACGATTCCTGCTCTTTCTTTTGTGACCCTATACTTTTTCCCTTCTACTTACTTCTTCTTCTCCTTTATTCAGTCTCTCTGCTTTCATTGTTCTCTTTGCCTCTTCAACTTTTTCATGTTCATCAATGACTGCCTGATATTCTGCTGGGTCATAGGCGTTCCATCTGTCTCTCTTCCCTTCAAAATCCAATGACAGATCTCCTGGTAAAATCTCATCGGGTGCAAATCCTTCTCCTATAAATGCAAAATGTGATCATAGGTCAGAGCGCCATTTCCGTGAACCTTGGGGGGGGGGGGGCAGAGATCAACTTTAGGTCCTAATCCCAGATTTAAAGGTTTCCTATAGGCTACGGACTCAAAATTAACTTTTTTTTAAGGTAAATTTAAAGTAGTTTTCGAATACAACTTAAAAGTAAAGCTTTGCATTCTGCCTTTTCAAACCTATTTAGTGGCAAGAAAATAGCACAAAGGAGGAAGATCTTGATCTCTAGGGATGTATGGCTCCCCTGCCCTCCCCCCTCCTTAACGGCGCCCTTCTTTCTTCCAAACGAACGAACCATTTTTTATATATATATAGATTAAAGGGCCTGTGAGTTCTGCCGTTCTCGCATAATGAATATGTACATTCCACTCGTAATTTTATCTACTTGACTTATTGGGTGTGACAAAGAGTCACAAAGATAATTTCTGTAGTATACTAGCTGAAAACAGAGGTGTTACTATCTAAAATGTTTGTGGGTGGGGCTAGGTATTTACCGACTGGCTGGTATTTTTACAGAGTGTTTTTGCAGTATATTAAACGACTGTTTTTAAGAAAAACAAATGTTAGACGAGAAAATTAATGTTTTGACGACAAATCGACTAATTTTCAGGAAAACCCACTGTTTTTAAGGAAAAATTTATTATTTTTACGAAAAATCGTTTCCAAAAGAAATCGGATCGACTGATTTTACATAGAATCGCGGTGCTTCGCGCCGACTCGGTTATATTTTACCGACTGGCCGACAACATTCGGGGAGGGAGGCGCCCCCCCCCCCCCCCAATACGTGACTCCCCTAGCTGAAAAGATACTCCATATCAGCCTTAGCGGAATTCTAGATTCATCTTTTTCAGCTTACCTGAAAACTTAGCTCCAACTCTTCTGGGTCTATCAAAACAGTCCTTCTTCTGGTGTCCCATCGCCCCACAATTTCCACAGGCTCCTTTTCTGTACTTGGTAGCTATCTTGGTCTAAAACAGAAATAAATGACATTTTATGCACATTATCGAAATATAGCTCGAATAAAATTTATCTGACGTTCCCGTTTTCACTGTCAAATATGATTCGCACTTCGCAGTCAGCTTGGGCTGAGGGAATATTTATCACATTTATTCATTAACATGTTTGGTGTGCAAGATGTCTACAGCAACAGCCAAGAAACTTTTCGGTACAAAGCAGCAAGGACTATGAGAGGATGGATTCAAGTTTAAATAATTGACTATACAAGATTTAAGCACTGCAGAGTTGAGGTACGGTAGTGCTTTTCTGATAGCAGACAATCGTCCATTATTGGCAAAATAAAACAGACAAAAACAGTGCATTTTTGTCGGTCGCAGAACTGAATAAAATGAGCAGTCTAGGGCACTGGAAAGAAAGAAAATGTTTTCCTACTAACAGATAAGGAATTCTAAAGAGAGTTGCTAACTCCTCTTTGGGGTGGTTTAAAAAATTGCAAAGCATTTTCAATGCATAAATAAGAATCGTCTTTTTAGACAAAAACCTGATTTTGAGCCATATCACCTTTTACGACTTCTACACTAAAAGGGAATTTCTCCTCTGTACGGTAAATGACTTTGTTTGACTTCTATGCTCTGGTCACCAAATGGGCCACTTAGTCTTGACTTGAGGTGAGGTATTACCCACAGTTCGGCAAAGGAAGGTAAGCGGATTAAACAAGCATAATTAAAGGAAGAAAAATACTCAAAATAACTGTACAAAAACACAATAAATCAAAACAGGGGGGGGGGGTCCAAAATATACTATCATTCTCACTTTGTGTTGCAGTAGCATGGACTCGCAGCTTTCTGATCTGTTACCATCTCCATTAAAGATTACCTCCACGCACAGCAGACATAAGCTGCATTTTCGCAGATACCATGGTATCTGTTACCATGGTAACTGGATCTGCAATTAGTCTTTTTGCAGTTACTGTGGTATCTGATATACAGCCCACTGCAAAAACGACTATTGCCGAAATTGCACTTTTCGAAGTTATCCCCAAAGAAAAAACAATATCTAGTTACATCACTGAGTGCTGAACTTCTTTCTCCCACGACCAGATACCATGGTCGGACCATATTATCTGAATATCAGTTACCACGGTAACTGGCCAGATACCACGACAACTGCAAAAACGCATTTTGACCATGGTATCAGATACCACGATAACTGCAAAAACAACTTTAGACTGTATATCAGATACCATGGTATCTGCAAAAACGTAACTATAGGCTAGCCTATCACACCTGCCTGATTGCAGTCCCCTGGTAATATATACAATCAAGTTAATGGAACATATATTATATGGTACTTACTGTATCTACGCCTTTGGTGTACCATTCTCCAACTTTTGCCACCTGCTTCTGCTTTTCAGCCTGGACTCGCTGATGTTTTAATGTCGCTCCTTGGGACCCAAAATACCATGGTGCTGTTGAAATGTATTGTGGAATATGTGGGTTGATATCTTTTCCAGACTCATCAACAGCTGCTGGTGCTGTTCCAGCCTAAAGAGCAAAATAAAGAAGAGAGTCAATTAAACAATATTCATTCTGCCTTCAATCACTAGCATTGTTCAACGAACTTCTCATTGCTATCAAGCTATTCAACTTACAGTAGTACAACGGCTATGATGCCAAGCTAATCACGAGTAGCAAACGTGGTAGAAAAACCTGCACTGTCCAAGTAGTACTAAGAATCTTGGTAGGCTACAATAAAAGTATGCTTCTTTAAACATTTCTATCAATTTTTCACTGCCTTGGTTTTGCTTCTGGAACTGTCAAATGGGAAAGAAAAGTAACAAAACTGATAACAGTTAACAGACAAGTATTCAGCTTTATTCAGGCATAAATAATAAGTTGCAATCCTATTTTTGTTGACTTTTAGATACGCTACTTCTCCAATTCGGATAAATTGAACGATTTTAACGAACATGGAATGGATTGCTGGTTTAGTTCAAGTGTCTTCTTCTCATCAAATTACGTGCTTACTGTCTTACACTATTCTTATTATGTTGTTAATCTCAAGACGGTCTGCAAGGCAGCTTCTGTTGTTCATCTTTGGACAGTCTTTAGAGATACTTACGATGGTGAAAAAATGAAAGAAGAAAATATTACCTTAAATTACCTTAAATCGCACTTGCCAGCGAAAGGTAATCCTGTCGTGCGCTGGCTCAGTGATGAATGGGGAGGGCCGCATCTTGGGAATCCCATGCAGTTTTCCAAGGCTTCCGAGTCCAGTCTTTGTCAACCGATGACTTGAAGGCCTCCACACTATCTGCCATGACAGTGTTTTGACTGAGGGAATTCCATAGCGGTACCACTCGATTAGTGAAAAATTGGTTTCGCTTCCTGGTTGTGGCTCTCTTCCGGAAAAACTTCTTGGAGTGACCACGGGTTCGGGTGTTCTGTTCTAGCTGGAACAGGTTGGTGTCTGTCTCCAAAAGTTTGTGTGCCATAATGACATCGCCACGTCTGCGGCGGTAGCAAAGGGTTGGCAGGTTTAATTTCGTTAATCTTGTTTGATAGTCCAGGGTGCTATATCCTTTGATGCATTTAGTGGCTCTTCTTTGTACAGACTCAAGTGCTGCCTGATCCCCCTTGTTTATTGGTGTTGCTACGCACATCCCAAATTCGACTTTTGGTCGTACCAGGCCTTTGTATAGTTTGGTTATTACTTGTGGGGATCTTGAGCTAAATGTCCTTTTGATCAGGCCAAGGGTCTGGAAGGATTTTGCAACTACTGCTTGGGTGTGTTGGCTGAACTTGAGGTCTTCATCTACCAGGATGCCCAGGTCTTTCTCTTGTCTTGTGGAAATTATTTCCTGTCTAGCGCCATTTTTGCCAGTCATGGAGTATGTGTGTCTTGGGTTTTTTTTTCCGAAGTGTAATGATCTGCACTTCTGGACGTTGAACTCTAGTCGCCAGGTTGTTGCCCATTTTGAGAAGTTGTCCAGGTCACACTGAAGGCTGGTGATTTTGGTGAGGCTATCTACCGGACCAATGATTTTTGAGTCGTCGGCATATAGGCTGGTCTTATTTCTGATAACTCTAGGGGCATCGTTAATAAAGATATTGAAGAGTGTTGGGCCCAGAACCGTGCCCTGCGGGACTCCACTTGTTACGTTACTCTTTTCTGAGAAGAATGCCATACCCTGGTCTCCATATATCTTAACGGCCTGAGTTCTTTCTGTCAAAAATTGCATGATCCAGTCTATGACATCTTGATGTATTCCAATCCCCTCCATTTTTATCTTCAGCCTCTTATGGCAAACTTTATCAAATGCTTTTGCAAAATCGAGTAGAATGAGGTCAACTGGCAGATTCTGATCAAGCAGGTCAGTTACATAATCGTAAGCATCAATAAGGTTTGTATCGGTAGAACGCTTTGGGCGAAATCCATGTTGGCACTGTGTTAGCAGATCGGTGTCAGTAAGGTGTCTCAAGACTGCTGAATTAACAATACCCTCTAGGATTTTTCCGACAACTGACGTGATGCTTATTGGCCTGTAGTTTGCTACTTGATCTCGTTTACCACCTTTATGCACAGGAGTTATGTGGGCGACCTTCCAATCACTGGGTACTGATTTTGTGTCCAAGGATGACTGGTACAGTTTAGTAAGGGGTGCTGCTATTGCTGAACTCAGTTCTTTTAAGAGTCTTGGGTGGATTCCATCTGGACCAACTGATTTGTTGGGGTCCATTTTTTTCAGCCTTCTTTCAACATCAACCGGGTCAACAGTTATAGAGATCATTGGTGTTGCAATACTATACTCTGGTTTTTGAGGTAGTGGGGTGTTATCATTGGGCGTGAACACAGATGTGAATTGCTTGTTTAGAGCCTCAGCAATTTGGACTGGGTGGTAGATTGTGTCTCCATTGTCGGATAATTGGGTTACTGAGTGTCTACCAGGTTTGCTTGAGGAGGCGTACCTCCAAAATGTTTTTGGATTCACTTTACAGTCATTTGCTACTGTCTCTTCATAGTTCTGGGTTAATTTTCTTGTCTGATTTCTTAATGTTTCTCTAGCTGTCTTGAACCGTTCATAATTCTTTGTGTTTGGTTTCTTCTTGTAGCATTTCCACCTTCTGTTTTTTGCATTTATCATCCGTTTAATTTCCTTAGTCAGGAACGGTAGAGTCTTTGGCTTTTTAATCCATCTTTCAGAAGTATATTTCTTCTCTAATTCTAAGAGAGACTCTCGAAACTTCTTCCATGCTTCGTTCACTTCCAAATTCCCTCTTTATTAGGTTGTAATTTGTGAATCTCCGCTTGACAAAATTATTTGACTTGTTGAACAACCTTAATTTACTCTGGATGCATACATGGTCGCTCCGGCCAAAAGGTGGGAGGCAGTCCACACTAATAATTGATTCTTGGTCATTCACGATTAGCAAGTCCAATAAGGTTGGTTCCTGTCCATCCCTATGCCTAGTATGAAAGTCAACCGCCTGATATAATGTTTGTTCTTCTAGGCACTGGAGGAGTGGGTTAGGCATACCACCCTGTTCTTTCGCATAACCATGTCCATCAGTCCAACCAATATTAGGCAGATTGAAGTCTCCCACTATCAATAACTTTTTTGTTGATTTCATAATATGTTCAATGGAACTTGTTATTGCCAGCAGGGCACTATTCATACAAGGGGCACTTGGACTACGGTAGATACAACCTACTGTAACTTGATCATCAGGTAATGACACATTTAGCCATACCTGTTCAACCCAAGGCTCATAACTGTTGGACACATCCAGTGTGCTTACCTTAAGAGCATGTTTGACATAGACAGCTATGCCTCTGCCTCCTTGTCTGGTAAGGTTTGTAAAAACCTCATAACCTGGCATTCCAATTTGGTTATCATCCAGAGCAATAGACGTTCTCTTGGGTTTAATTTCACAAAAGGCCCAAATATCAACATCCGTTTTAGTTGATACCGTTGCTCTTATTTCGGGGAGTTTCGACGTTATCGTATCAACATTACTAAACACAACCGTCAAGCATTTCCCGGATGCTGTTCGTATTTCTGAAGATTCTGTTGTTTCACTACCGGCAATACTGGCAAAATCATTGTTTGAGGACGTTGGCGGGGTGGTTGGAACAGGAGAATCAGCACTATAATACGTCTCAGATTCAGAATCACCTTCAGTTCTAAAACCGTCTGCATTGTTACTAACACTTGGTGAAAAACACTTTTTATTAATGCTATCCTTAACATGAACTAAGTGAACACTATTTACAGGGGCATGAAGATGGGCGTTTATTGTATCATTGCTTCTTGTCCGCCCAGGTTCCGAGGGGCGGTGGCCATGGAGTTTTTTGAAACTATTTTTCGTCCTCGAATAACCAGGTCCTTCTCACCCTCGTCAAGTCGTCTTTGGAGCTCCAGATACAGTTGCTGTTTCTTTGTTCGATCTTCTTTGGACATGTCGTTTCTGAACTGGATCGTTTCTTGTTTCTCGTATGATTTTTGGAGAATGCGCCTCTTCGTTTGAAAATCTGAGACCGAGAACATGACAGGGGCTGGGCGGGGTTGTGACGGACCGGCTATACTTGGGATATTGTTGGTTTTGGGCTGGCTGCTGACAAGTCTGCGAACGTTCGATATTTCTGCGGTAGGTAGTCCGTAGTCAGTAGTTAGGATCTGTTTGATTGTTGCTTCATCATTGGGTTGGTTGTCAAGTCCAAAAACTACTACGTTGAGCTTACGTCTTTCGCGGTCCGCTTTCAGTTTCTGTTCGTTTAGTTCGTTTCTAAGAGCGGACATTTCTGCCGTCATTTTGTTCTGCAACGCCGTGATGCAGTCAGTTCCACCGGTTTGCTCAATGTGGGAGATTCGGCTTTCAAAATCCTCGAGTTTTTGGTCAATCTCATCCTTCAGTTCACCCTTCAGTTCACTAATAGATTGCTGCACAGCATTTTTTACGATGCTTTCTAGGTTAACCATTGACTTGCTGACTTCCTGGCCAACTATCGCTGCCAGCTCCGTTGCTGTTACTCCACTTTTGTTGGCACCTGAAGCTTTGCACAAAACGCAATTCCAGTCACATGTCATCCTCCGAGTCATTTTAGTCATTAGCTCATATTCAGGTTCTGAAAAATCTAGGCATTCAATGCACAGCCATCTTTCCCATGTATCGCACTGCATGGCAGATGAATCTTCAGTGAGGTGTTTTCCGCATGCTGCGCACATATCTGTTCCTTTCACGGGGCTTGTCCTTTGCCTTTTTGGACGCGCGCTACGCATTTTCGAGTTTAGTATATTTCTTCAAATGTCAAACAATATTGGTGTTAGATAACTCTTCTGCTGACGTGGCATCAGGTCAAAGAAGGTCAGGGGCTGCTGACACTAGGTGGCACCTGTGTTTTCTCACTTTTCAAGGCAGAATTTCTGGCTGGTGGAGCAAGTAAGGTCCAATTTGTATTGTCTGTTGCATGTAGTGGTTTCACTTTAGTGTCTTAATCACGAATGTCATTTCATTGGTTTGACATATCTGGCTTTATTTAATATTTTCACAGCTTCAAAAATTTGTGGTGTCAATGTTTTGACATCACCAACATTTCAATATCCCGCTGACAGAACAAATTTAGATTAATTTTTTTATGCAGGTTTATTTCTTTTCTTTCACCTATTTACCTACAAAATGGCGGGAGAACCAATAAACTACTTTATTTGCCATAACAGTTGTTAGGTATGGGGTTTAGAGTTTTACTGGTTACAATAAAGGCTGAAATATCGCTGCCAAAGCATCATAGCTGACGTGTCCGTTTTAGACATTATTTGAACAGCCTATATGTTTCAAAGTCAGCTTGGCCTTGGGCTCAAGTGCCTCAAGGAATATTTATTATGCTTCTTGTTCGATGTTGTATAAAAACGAGGTCAGTTACACCCAGAGGCGTTACTAGCCAAAATGTTTGGGGGGGGGACGAGGTATTTACCGACTGGCTGGTCATTTTTACCGACCGGTTTTGCAGATAAAAACGACTGTGTTGACAAAAAATCGGCTAATTTTATGAAAAATCAACAATTTTTACGAAAAATCGACAATTTTTACGAAAAACCGACTGTTTTTAAGAAAAATCGACTGTTTCTAAGAAAAATAGCGGCGTCAAAGCCCACCACAGACAGACAGCAGGTGAGCAGACAGACAGGGCACCTCTGGGGCACCTAGCCTAGGGATAACCTAGCACTAAGCTCTAAGCAGGCTCTAAGTCACTACTTGCTGCATTGAGAAGATATCAACGGGTTTTAAAGAGAGAGAGTACCTTTCTGGCTTCTTCTAACTCCTTCTCTTTTTTGTAGTCCTCCCTGGACTTCTTTAAAGGCTCATCTTCTCCTGAAGCTTTTTTCCTTAGTAGTGCAGAAAATGGCACAGACGGTAAAGGAGTGACCATGTTTTCCCCCTAGATAACCAATTTGAACTTGGGGTATTTTTTTTTAAGAAACTCAACTATGTTCTACTTCTTCTTATTTTGATAGTCGAAATCATTGCGGTTTGCAAAATAAAGTGCCTGCATATGCCATCTAGCGTTACCACAGAACATGCTCGGATCACGAGAATATGCCTTTTAGGGGTTTTACTAAATGATGTGATAGATGGCAAATGCAAGTGCGATAAATTTCTTATTTGTCGTGTAGCGCATCACAGTTGATATCTATTGAATTATAACTAATCTACATGCTCGATCTCAGGTTCCATAAAATCCAATAGATGGCAAGTAAGATCCCCTAATAATATTTCTCATGTGAATTAAAAAGCAGCGTATCTGTTATCTTTCGGATTTTCTGGAACTAGACATGCTCGGTCTACGGTACAAAGCTTGCAATCCTAAAGATAGCATATGCGGAGCCTTAGGTGCGTTGTTTTGAGATCGTTCTCTATCGGGTTTTGGAGAAACTACATGCTCGGCCTCTGATCCTTAGTTCATGTTCTTGATAGATGCCATATGGAGTGCTTTTGGGCTAATTTACAACCCATTCAATTCAAGGCATCGCTCTGCTACCTATTGAATATTTGCAGAACTACCTGCTCGGTATGTGATCATGTAGTTTCGACGAAATCCGATAGCTGGCTACACAGTTCACTAGTTTGAGCATTGGAAGAAGAAGCAGAGAAAAAAGCCTGACAGGCACAAATTTTTGTTTTTGAATATCTTTGGTTTCCACTAAAATGAGCTCTATTGGAACAGGCGTAAGTAAAGAACATTAGAAGTGCCACAATTTTTTACCAGCGAATCTGTTCTTAATTGGGAAAAAGGGTTTTTTAAGACTAATAATGTAAGGTAAAACATTGAAATTCGGACACATATTTACATTCTTTTTCTTCTTCGACGTTCGTGAGGACAGCATTGCAGGTATCGTTTCGCGAATTAGGTTTGTTGAAAGAGTAGAATGTCGGACGTTTTCTGAGCCTCTCCTGGGGTTCTTATTTCTACGAGAATAAAAGCTTTCTGGCGTGGAAGGGATGCCCCTCTGCTTTTGTGTTCGAACAGGGAGTAATCATCTCGAACAGCTATCGGACATTACGGACACACACTTGTTCGTTATGCTTTTAGTCGCGAACAGACAAAATACAACTGTCCGAATAGCTTTATGTTGTCAAATATGGTGTCCTAATAAATATTTATCGCATAACTATTCGAACAAAACTAATGACACGATATATCGCAATCAGTGCAACATTTGCCAATTCTAGCAACTTAGCTAGGTTAGCCACCTTCAACAGAAGCAATGACCTTTTCCCGGCAATTTTTCGCTTTACGGAACCACTTCAAAACAATTACATAGTAAAATCTGGCAAACCTTTTAGTTGAATTTTCCCTGGCCGAACTGTTACAGCATTGCCATAAAACAGCGGTGGTCGAGTTTTTGGTTCTCGTAACTATTGGCTATTCCGTTTTGTCTGCAAATGCTAACACTTCGCCGTGAGAGATTAAAGAAAACGTCCGATTTGAGCTGTTCGATCAACGTGTCCAAATTCCGATATGTTCGAATTTCAATGTTTTACCTTAATGACATTTTTCCATGGCAAATTTGTGTTGCACACATCATGTGTGCAACAGAAAGAATGTCAGACATGTGTCACATGTCTGACATTCTTTCTGAGTATTTCATTCTGTCAGTGGCAAATGACATAACTCTTCATTTTTGCAAAAGGTTTTTGACTTCTCCAAAGGGTCGTAGCTTCAGCATAGCTGTGACCAAATGTGTTGTCAACACATTCCACCTTATTATTCTTACCATCCAGGGAGATATCCCTTGTTGCCTTCAAAGACAAAGGGGCATGTCAGTCTACCAGAAATCGCTCATTTTTGGATACTTATGCCAAACGCTGGATACGTCTAACATTTGGCATAGCATATGCCTAACAGTGTTAGTAACACTGGACACCCTATGCAAACGCTGGATACCTGTTGGTAACCTAACCCTGACCTACCAATATACAGGAGTTCTGATTGGTTGATTTTTTAGCTTCACTCAAATCATCAATATTTTACCGGGTTACAGTATCCAGCACTGACAATGACATAGTGTATCCAGCGTTAGGCATAGGGTATGCCAAATGCTAGACATATCCAGCGTTTGGCATAGGGTATCCAAAAATCAGGGGTTTGTGGTTGACTGGGGCATTTTAGACTATTTTTTATTGGATACCATATATAGAGCCGAGCTGCCAGTGAGGCGCCGGACACTTTTACACTTATAAACCGTTCTAGAGGGAGAATCAATAGTAGGCCCCTTTGAAGGCAGCAAGAAGGGGTATCTCTCCTGTATCTCCCTGGATGGTCAGAATAAGCTGCACATTCAGTCACAGCTATGCTGAATTTCATTCAACGCTGTTGAGGGAAATTGCACTTCTGAGAAAAATGTCCCAGAATTCTGGGATTTCATACCTTTTTGCCAATTTATTTGTTTTTATAAAACATTTGCTTGTCTCATAAAAGCAAACTGGAATTGACAAAAAAAAATTATCACCTGATGTAAGCTATTTGTTTGTTCTTTTGATTTTCCGGGTTTAGTTATAGCCTACACAAATCCTGAATTTTGGGCACTTCAGGGCATGCCCTGAGCACAGGTGCCCATACTTTGGCCTCAAAAATGTTGAAAGGAAATTTCTTTGTAGTCCTAACTAGGTCCTAGCTGTCAAGAAGCAAAATCTCATGACCTGGGACCTAGTGAGGACTGTAGAGGGATTTTTCTTTTACTCTTTTTGGTACCCTATTTCATAAGAATCTGTTTGAAAAAAAAATCATCTCAGATTTTCAGTTCAGCAGATTTTGTGGGAGTAGCCTACAGAAGATGTATGTTTATTTGAACAGTTACCTAAATATGAACAGTGCAGTTTTGGGCTAAATGGTAGAACAAAGATCCAAAATACCTATTCAGGTGTTTTCAGAGGTCCTTAATTACCTACTTTGGCTAACTCATAGTTGACTTTAGTCACAGCAAGTGCATGAAAATGGCATCATACCTATACTGTACTGTGCCCTTACTCAAGGGCATGGACCATGGTGCCTGGTTCCATTTTCAAGCGAATAAAAAAAAAGATCTGTTTCACGTATAAACAGAAATTATGAAATCTTGTATTGGTTAGTTATAAAAAACAGTAACTTAAAATGAACAAATGGTCAAAAAAGAAATCCACATTTTTTTTTTAAACAGAAAAAAGGACAGGATTTCTGAAGTGCCAGAATAGCCTATCACATGTTTTGCGGCCAAATGTCACAGAAACCATCAGAGAAAACACTGTCTTGTGTCTTTTAGTAGTAAGTTCAAATGCCTGAAAATAAAAATTAAATCTCATTAAGAAAATCATAGAGTTAACAACCAGAAACACCCTTTTTAAAGCAGGTTCAGACGAAAGGAATGGCAAATAATTCAAATAGACTAGAACTCAGAGCTTTGAAAAATTGTAAAACTTTTTTTTCACCGTTCAAATGTCACAGAAACCATGAGAGAAAACACTGTCTTGTGTCTTTTAGTAGTAAGTTCAAATGCCTGAAAATAAAAATTAAATCTCATTAAGAAAACCATAGAGTTAACAACCAGAAACACCCTTTTTAAAGCAGGTTCAGACGAAAGGAATGGAAAATAATTTGAATAGACTAGAACTCGGAGCTTTGAAAAATTGTAAAACTTTTGTTCTTCTTCACCATTAGGACGGCATTGACATTTCATTTTGAATTTGAGGTAGACTGAGTTAGCTTTCATTTTGAATTTGAGGTAGACTGAGTTAGCTTTCATTTTGAAGGAGTCGGAAACCGATCTGTCTTGGCCTCAGCAGTAGGGCACCACATTTTCAGTTAAGCCAGGCAAATACAATAGTTAGGCATTTTTTTACAATAATCCTGTGCACTAAGTGATTGCTCTACTTTTACTATCTGGAAACAGAAACAAAAATATGTTGCCAAAATAACCTGAACCTACTAAAAGTTCAGGAGTTTTAAATACTCAAACATAAATAGGGTACCATACCCAAGCCTCATTTTGTAAACACAAGGAAATAAATTGGTCAAGGAGAAAATTTTGCAAGCTCATAAGGAGAGACCTGGAATTCCACTGATCAAGAAAAACTCGGAGAGCCTTAGACGTAAGGTTATAAAAAAAAAAAAAAAAAAAAAAAATAAGGTCAGATTGGATCATAGACTTTGTTTCTTTCAGTATGACTTGTCTGCCTCCCAGTTCTCTCCAGATGGAAGAGTCTTCCAAGTTGAATATGCTCAAAAAGCAGTTGAAAACAGTGGGTAAGTATAATCAGAATTACCCTTTATTACTTATATAGGGATCTTTAAACAGTGCATTGAATGCAGCCATAACTACAGAAACATAGGGAAAATCATAGGAAAAACACATTTTTAGTCTAACTCCTAGTAGGCTACCAGAGATTGCTTAATTTTTTTTATGTAAAATGCATGCCCTTAGTCCACTAGAATGTCTTAGTGGCTGTGGGGGAGGGGGTCAGGTTTAAAAAGGTAAGATTGGTTGTTGCTAAAATATGGTTGTTATTGTTCTAGTCAGTTATTGAAACTTAGGGGGGCCTTGCCTATTTGGGTCCCTTCCCCTTGGAATCAGTCAGTTTTCATAGTAATTTACGTTGGCCAGGGATTAAGGCTGGCCCTTTTAAGCTAAAAATGAAATCCTGTATAATTTAATTTCAGCTAAAGTTACTCTCTTGCAGAACTGCTGTAGCTCTGAAAGGAAAGGATGGTGTCGTCTTTGCTGTGGAAAAGTTAGTTATGTCAAAACTGTTCGAGAAAGGAGCCAATAAAAGGATATTCAACATTGACCCTAACACAGGAATGGTAAGCATCTGGAAAGCTTATAATGTTTTTGAGTATGTTTTGTGTTACATTTGTGATTCTCTGCCATGCCTTTTGAGAAAATGAACGTATACAGTATGGAACAGATCCTAAAACTTCTTTGAAAATTCGTAAACATAATAAGTTTGTTAATTTCAACAATCCAAGAATACTTTCTCTATCCTTTCTCTCGCAGTAAAGGTAAGACAGAAGAAAAGTCATCTTGAAACTATGTCATTATCTAGGGTCTCAGCGAAGCCTAAGGAAAATCACAATGATATCGGCACTATTGGCCGCTAAGAATGAATTATTGTAATTCATATTCATTCATATATATATAAGCATAAAGAAAACCCGGAAAAATAAGTATAGTAGAACTTGAAAGCTTATCAGCCCGAGAAGTTACATTTTGCATGGTCTGCTTTTCATTTTACCTGATTTTTAGAGAGGGTCCACTGTGGATGTTTTGCCCGTCAGACTCATCATTGTTAAAGAGCATCTTCTACTTTAGAGAGTATACTTACTTACTTGTACTTGTAACGGAACCAGACGAATTGCCGCCTCACCTGGCGTCCATGAGTGGCCGAACGGTGGTGTCCCAGTTGTCCCCGCCAGCTCCTAGGCGAAATCTAGCCAGCAGTTTTCCCATCTGCCGAAGCGGCGGAAACCGCCTACAGGCTCAAAGTCTTTTTTGACGGTCGGTCCACCAGTTCTTGAGTTGACCACCCGGTCTCTTTCGCCAAAAGGGAAGGTTTCTGCTAGGAGAACTTGTTTGACTAGGCGGTCATTTGGGCGCCGGAGGACCTGACCAAGCCAACGTAGGTGACGGGTTTTGATGACGGCTGTTGCTCTTTCTATATTCGTACAGCGACGGCGTACTTCAGCGTTCGATCGGCAAATCTCACTCTGAGGATGTAACGAAGGCATCGATGGTCGAAAGTCTCAACAGCTGGCACCTGTGCTGCTTTTATAGAGAGTATCTGGTCGTTTGTCCACTTTTCCCGCTATTTCCCGGTCCATCGGCTGGGATCTGTGAATGGTCGTTGGCTCATATTTATTTTTTATTCCAAAAAACGCTAAGCTTCAAGGTACGCGCACACGCAGTCCGGATTTAGCAGGTTTCCTTTGGAAACTTTGGCTTGGTCAGGTAACTTCCAAAGGACAGATGGGCTTCAAAACAAGATTCCCAGGATTGGCAGCTCACTTCTTGGTCGATTCTGTTGTTTCCGTTCCACTTTATAATTACACAGATTACTCAGTTAAACTTTCGTATACCTCAATTAGAATAATAAAGAATATGAAAATTCCTTGCATCAAAGGCTGAATTAAAAATAGGCCATAAGATCTCAAAAGATAGTTTAAAAAGAATAATAACTTCGGAAGTTAGTCGAAACTAGGTTTGATGATTCAATTCTTTCCAAGTAAGCCTACCTTTGTTACGACTTGTCTCCTGTATTGACTGACACCGTGTTCGTCTCTAATGTTTGAGCTGCTGTCTACATTTGATGAGAAATAATAGGCCTATTTATGTGTTTCGGAAGAACAAGAAGGTCTCAGGTATATACTCCTGGTATCCTTGGTGATTCGAGTTCTTATAATCAAAAGTAACCAGGGAGTACTATGATTGTTTATTATTGTTAAAGTTTAACTGAAAAGCCAACTTATTTTTGTGTCATTTAGTTGAATGCACTGAATTATTTGGATTATGCAAAGGGATTTTTTTTATTTGCTCCAGTTATGGCGTTCAGAATATCTACGGCCGTCCCCACAGCGAAAATTCTACTATGACGCAGGAAATTTTAATCTAAACACAAACAAGGCTTTTCAGTGGGCAGTGGCGATATTGGTGAAGATTGCTTAGTGCCTGAAAAAAAAAGAAGTCATAAATCTTTCTTGTAAGGCATACAACAAATTAGAGGTAGCCTACCACAAATCACACGGAAATTCCACTATTTGAAAATCGATTATTCCTGAATAGCGAAACAACCAAGTAACGCATTTTCAGGGGGTCTTCAAGCCAATTTAAGTGAATAAGTGATGGGTAACTAGATTGTCCTATCCCAGTCCTTTTCGGTTAAACTTTAAGGGTAATGAGCGAAAAAAACAGATCGTTTGAGTGTTTCTCCTCGACGTCTTGTGAAAACACTTTTATAAATTAGTGGTCTAAAAAAATTTTTTTTGACAGTTGAAGAGTCATTGAAAATCAAGTGGCTACGAGCGTGCCCGAGCTGTAAGCTCTAATACGCCAACATTCAACAACAACAACATAATCAATACCGTAGTATAGCAAGCATCTTGTTTCAGGCGGTTTCCGGTCTTATTGCTGACTCCAGACAAATTGTTGAAACTGCCAGGATAGAAGCTAGTAACTACAGAGCCGAGTATGGAATTGGAATCCCTCTCAAGGTAAGGAAAACTTTTTTTCTGGGGTGGGGGGTGCTTCCATCATTATTTACCGCTTTCCAAACTGGGGCAGTTTTACGTAAGCAGAATTGATTTCACTTGAAGTTCGTAAAGGAAATGCCCTACTTTAGTACTAGTTAAGTGTTGATCCCTAATTGCTCGATCTGATAATGAAGAAATTTTACTACGCCCTAGACAAGAAAAGGGAAATAGTATAGTAGTAAAAGTAAGTAAACGAAAAATTGACTGAGCTATCAATAACGAGGTTAATGCGTAAGATAAAAAAAAAGAGCCTTGACTTCATGCGGTATAACCGATCCTTCCTTGTGACATTCAACTGATGCTTGTACCATGATGAACGCTCCATGCCTACAAGAGGACGTGAATTTTCGTTACCACCCACCCACTGGTTGATGCTCTGGCTCCGGATGACGCTGTGTCAATCAATCAATCTTTATTGTTTAAAAAACATTTCATACAGTATTAAAAAAAAGAGTATTTGTCTTCTTGTCAGGCATGTTATAATAATAATATTAATAATAGCTTTATTTCACCCAGAGGCCATATGTACACAACAACACAAATTCACAGGCACTAAGACGCACTGAGGGCACACGTCCCTGAGGAGCGCCCTCCTTACAGGAAGGCAGCTGAAAAGGAGATCAGCGGCATTCCTGACAAGAAAATTCTCTGATGGAGGGACGCTTTAGATCGCCTCACTATCTCATTCAGTGTGATACAGCACCTTCGGGAGACAAGTTCGTGGCTCACGTTACAAATCTTTGGAAGTCTGTAAAGGTGGCGGGCAACTCGAATTAGGCTTCTGCATAATTGACGTAACGTAAGACAAAACGAAAGAAAATAGAACTATCCTGAAAAGAAGACTATAGCGTCATCGCACTGTTCATGAGTTTTCCTTGCATAACCAGGGGCGCCATATGGGAGAGACCATCCCCCCCCCCCAGATTTCAAAAGGGAAAATGCAAAGCAGTGACTTTACTTTAAGATGTGTTCGAAAACTTACTTTAAATTTACCCCAATAATAGTGATTAAATTTTGAGTATGTCTGATAAACCTGGGATTGGAGCCTCAAATTGATTTTTGCCCCCCGAACGAGCCACTGCGCACAACGAGAAAGCCGATTTGGATTTTCGACGATACGGATCGACAACGCATACATATATTTATATATATACAGATTTCTTCTTATTTCAGTTCCTCACTGACCGAGTTGGTGGCTTCATGCACGCCTATACCCTCTACTCCTGGTTGAGACCGTTT
The DNA here is from genome assembly GCA_023053555.1 of Branchinecta lindahli. Taxonomy (NCBI): domain Eukaryota; kingdom Metazoa; phylum Arthropoda; class Branchiopoda; order Anostraca; family Branchinectidae; genus Branchinecta; species Branchinecta lindahli. The sequence goes on along the minus strand of JAKZAO010000005.1, from coordinate 8,307,136 downwards.
GGTTGCTCAGTTGCCTTGGCTTCTTACGAGAGGGGTAACCCCGAATTGTACGTTATCGACCCTTCTGGTGTTTCTTATGTAAGTTCGACATTCCTGTCTATTAATCATTCACTCGCGGATCCGGGAGACCGGTACGTGCACAGACAGTCCGATTTTGCAGTTGGATGCGAGTTTCCTCCTTCGCTTCAGTTGAATGCCTCATACAGGTTTTCCCATAGTGACGCTAACCTCGATGAAAAATTCTTTGACTGTGTAGTAGTATGGTAGTTGTACGACAAAGTTGCATGGAATGGTATGTAGTAGTATCGAGTAGTTTGATTAGTGGTATGTAGTAGTATGGAATACTTTGATAAACATGCCTCCGACTGGGTTAATCTTAGTGTAGTAGTATCCGATAGCATCCAGTTTGCTAGTAGTAGCAAGTAGTAGCAACAGTTACTACTTCATGCTACTTTTTCGTACTACTCCGTACGACAAATTCTCGGATATTTTTCATCGAGACTTTGCATGCGAAATCACATCATACTGTGTGTGCACATAGCCTTAAAGTTTAACCGAAAGGGGCTAGGATAGGACAATGTAGTTACCCATCACTTATTAACTTAAATGGCTTGAAGACCCACTGAAAATGAGATACTTCGTTGTTCCGCTATTCACGAATAATCGATTTCCAAATAGTGGAATTTCCGTGTGATTTGTGATGCCTCTCTGCGCTTGTATTTTTGCTGTATGCCTTACGAGAAAGATTTATCATTTTATTTTTGTTCAGGCACTAAGCAATGTTCACCAATCTCACCACTGCCCACTGAAAAGCCGCATTTGTGTTGAAATTAAAATTTCCCGCGTCATAGTAGAATTTACGCTGTGGGGACGGCTGGAGATATTATCAGCCCATAGTTAGAGCAGATAGTGGAAAATAAAAAAATCCCTTTGCAGAATCCAAATAATTCATACAGGTACAAATGAATTGGCTTTTCAGTTAAACTTTAAGGGCTATTCTGGCGGCCTGGAAAGCTCCTACTTTTTGCGCCGGCTGTTTTTGCGACTTCGGGGCTAAAACTCGCTTCGCTTTCCGGAGCTGTCTTTGTGTTTCGCTATAGTTCTGGAAAGCAAGGCAAATCGTTCTGGAAAGCGAATCCACGACGACAGTGGAATGAAAAGTGATGTCGGAAAGCTGTATATAAGACGGATCGGCTTTTCTTGAGTTCATGTGCGGGCGGATTTCCCCTTTGCTTTTCAGAAAAGGAATCCGTGATAACTCCAGAACCGTTCATGGGCAACTGGTAAATGAGTTAAAGCACAACTCTTACTAGAAATGATATTCTCACTGTGAAATCGGTCAGAAAAAATGTTTTCCGAAAACACCATTACTTTACACCTAAAATTAGCGGTTTTCTTGATAGCGCATGTCGATTCTATCCAGCCCTCCTGCTTTCCGACGCGGCGGCTGGGCGCAAAACATTTGAAAACTGAACGTGCCGTGGTTAAAACGTGGGAAAACTAAGCAAACAAAGAAGTAGCAAACAGAAGATTCTCATATCCTTATGTGTGGCAGACTTGTGAGCAGACGTTGAAGATTCCAGCAAACTTTGCGTTGTATGACGGGCAAAACTCGGCACAGCCGAAAAAGTGCTAAAAAATCGTAGGCACGAAACGAAACAATGGAGAAAGGGCGGGATTTTAGAAGCTTAAAATTCCACGAGGGAGCTAGGTATGTTATAAAAGGCAGAATAAGCAAGAGGGGTCCTTTAAGTTCGCGATTTGAATAACGCTTAGATGAACCTTAGTGTACGTTGGCCTAGAAGCCGATTTTGGACCCCCCCCCTCCCCCAATTAATCTGTCCGTTGCTTTTACTGAACTTATTATTTTCTAGGGTTACTGGGGTTGTGCGATGGGGAAGGCCAAGCAGGCAGCAAAGACCGAGATGGAAAAGCTGAAACTTCGTGATCTTACCTGCCGGGAATTAGTGAAGGAAGCTGCCAAAATGTGAGTCCCAGAATTATTTGAATAGGTGTATAAAGGATATGAGATCTAGGCTGATTGTAGGCCGATGAACTCGTATCTACATTACTGATTAACCCTTCAAGTTCAAGTTCAATGGGTTTATTAATAAATAAAAAATAAATCACACTTAATCACAACACTCAGTCCATTCCTGGACGCCGAGAACCAGAATCTTTACGTTTTAACATAAAACGCAGAGTGGTCACTACTCCTACTCTCAGACACAGCCTTACCTCTCAAAAAAAACTAACCAATACCTTCCTGCACCTCACCCCAGGGGAAACCACCCCATCAAAAAAAGAAAGAAAAAAAAAGAAGAAAAAAGGAAATTCATAATTACATCTTACTTTTATTATTTTTATCTATTTATTTTTTTTACCATACCTTATTTTAATTATTCTTCTGTAATGCTAGTAAATGATTTTTTACTCTTTTCTTAAATGACGCAAGGGAGCTCCTACCTCTCAGCTCTTCTGGGATCAAGTTCCATATCTTTGCACATGTTACATGCGGAGCAAAATCTGATCGTACAGTCGGGGTGAAGGGTATGTGCAGGTTTGAGGATGATCGGGTGTGCATATTATGCTGGTCCGAGATATGTCGAAATAAAGTTTTAAATGCAGATGGTAGCTCCCCAGCTAAAAACTTAAACACGAAGGTCAAGCATGACAATTGGTGCAGCGACTCCAGCGACAAATACTCCTCATTTTTTCCGATTAAGATCAGACATCGTTTGTGAATCGAGTTCAGCTTTCGCAGGTGAGATTTGAAGGTCGATTGCCAGACCATTGCACAATACTGTATATTGGGTTTTATAAGAGCGTTGTACAGGAGGACCAGTGTATTCTGCGGCAAGGTGTTCTTTAATTTTTTTATTATTCCAAGATTCCAAAAAGATCCCTTCGATCCCAATCGTTTCGTTCACTCTCGTTTTAGACATGGCCTTATGGGAAAAAAGGATGTGGACATTGAAGGTTAACTTCCGACATCGAGGTTGATATCGGATTATGACAACGAGACGGCCATTGAAAATAACCTGTCCGAGCCGAAGGCGAGGCAGGTTATGAAAAATATCTGCCGAGCGCGGCGAGGTTGATATTTTTAAATGGCCTTCGAGCTTGTTATTCCGATAACAGCTGAGATGGAGGTATGTTAACTATTATAAAAAAATTTGAACAGAATTTTTGTCTTCTTTGGTAGTATATTTATTTGCTTATACCTTTGCAGGGAATTTTTGTTTAGTAAAATGGCAACCCGTACTGTAGAAATGTGAAAATGACTACTGTTGTGACCCGGGCATTTCAGTTTAGAACAATACAATCCTTATCGAACACCATCGTTTTCCTTTGTGGCGAAGCAGATGTCATCTATCGGCGGACTCTTAGATCACAAGAAATCATGGGGTAAGAGATCCGATAGAGGCTGCTTTAGAGCGTCGTGCTCGATTTCTGGAATCCCTCGACCCTCTGAACAGCCTCTATCCAGCAATTAAGCAATAGATAAAGAAAAAAGGCTATTAGTTATTTATGTATTTTTTTGAAGCTAAAATAGTGCAAATTGTTTACAAAGTTGAAATTGTATCTTGTGTGTTTGTTGTTCATTGTTCTTTCTTCTTTATTTTTTTTTCTTTTCTTCTACTCCATCAGTGACATTTTTATGTAAAGATGGGAAATAAACTTATTCATTCATTCATTCATATATAGAATTAATCAAGCTTAAATCGGTGTTGCTACTGGTTGCAGAATGATGCGATTTGTCCTTCTTGAATGCCAAGTGGACAGTAAAATGATGGGGATGGATGCTCATTAGGAGACTAGTAGGCTTTGACACGTGTTACGTCATGACGATCCTGTGCTAGCGACACTCTGTTGAGCTATTATGGAAATAAAGAATATATTTATTATTGTTATTATTAAACGAGATGGTGGCTCTGAACTTGAGTATGAAGAATTACATTTCTTTTAGCATTTACGTAGCCCACAATGTGCTAGCGACACTCTGTTAAGCTATGATGGAAATTAAGAATATATTTATTATTATTATTAAACCAGATGGTTTGAACTTGAGTATGAAGAATTACATTTCTTTTAGCATTTACGTCGCCCACGATGAAGTCAAAGACAAACAGTTCGAGTTGGAACTCAGCTGGGTCGGAAAGGAGACCAATGGGAAACACGAACGAGTTCCAGCAGACCTCTTCAAGGAGGCGGAGGACTACGCGAAGGCAGCACTCAACGATGAGTCAGACACCGATGAGGAGATGTAACGCCCCCACCCCTGAAATTTGTGATTTTTATTTCTTTTCTAATATATAAATATGGTTAACTATGCCAAAGTTTGTGAAGGTGACGCTGAAGCGAAGTGGGGTGATGTAGGCTAGAATTTTTATTAGAATGAAATCAAAGGATCCGAAGGCTGGAGAAAAGCAACAAGCGTGCTATCCCGATGAAAAATTCTTTGACTGTGTAGTTGTATGGTAGTTGTACGAAAAAGTTGCATGTATTGGTATGTAGTAGTATGGAGTAGTTTGATTTAATATGCCTGCGACTGGGTTAATCTTAAGTAGTAGTATCCGATCGCAATCAATCTTGTTGTGGTAGCATCCAGTTTGCTAGTAGCAGCATGCATTTACGCCCTTCATAAAATTGCTTCCGGATTAGTTCTTTTGTGCGGCTAGAGGCGCTAGTGTAAAGTAAACAACGACACGTTACTTCTTGGTGTACGTTTATAGGTTTGGTGTACGGTTATAGGTTTGGCTATTTTAACTTTCTTTTGAATGTATTTTACTGGCCCACTACACTTGAAATAGTAAAAAAAAAGCGGAGTATATAGAAAAGGGAAAAAACAACAGCAAAGAGAACACAAGAGAAACATAAATAGGAAGAAAATAACACAACCGAAAATAATAACTAAAAGGAAGAAGACATTAGCACCATGGCGCCATTTTATGTTTGCCTCTTAGGCCTGACTATGTTTAAGATGTCTCTGCCTCGATTTGTGCTCTGTCGAACCCTGTTATATCAAACTTCATCTCGTTTGTCAGATTTGGCTTCCGACTTCAGTACTGACTGACTTCTCCACGGTGCTAATGCGCGACTCGGTATGATCCGAAAGCCTAATCGCTTATTCCCCCTTCAGATAACTTGTACCAAGGTCTAACGTGTGATTGTTATTTTTTGTTCTAGAGAATCTGGCGGCAATTCGTCATTGGGTTTTACGAAGAGCGTACTATTTCCCAGGCGGATAATTGTAACACGAGCATTAAATTGTAAATATACACAGAACTCCGAATTGTAAATAATCACAGATTTTTACATATACAATTTTAACACGCACATTTTATCTTTCGTTATTTTACGAGTATTTTTCGTACGTTATTTTTCGTAAAATAACGAAAGATAAAATGGCATCTGCATGTCGTTCAGTCCGCATCGTTTTCCAATTGGTATTGTGGTGGATTTTGTGATTTTTTATGGCACTTGCCCTTCGGCCAAGTGCCATATAGCGATCGCAATTTCTGTCCGTCCGTCGGTCGGTCGGTCTGTCTGTCACGGTTTTGCTAGTTCGGGTACTTCCACATAAGCTAGGACGATGAAACTTGGCAGGCAAATCAGGGACTCCAAATGATTAACTTGGAAATAGTCACTTTCCCGATCCGAACATCATGGGGGGAGTGGAGTGAGGGGGAATCCGGAATATTTTGGAATTTATAACTTTCGAACGGATGACCGGATCTTAATGAAACTTGGTATTTGGAAAGAGCTCGTGCCCCAGACGTTCCGATTAAAATCTGAACCGGATCCGGTGACTCTGGGGGGAGCTGGAGGGGGGGCGAAAATCTTGGGAAACGCTTGGAGTGGAGGGATTGGGATGAAACTTGGTGGGATGAATTAGCCTGAGTCCTAGATAAGTCATTGACATAGCCGGACCGGATCGGTCACTATGTGGGAGTTGGGGGGGGGTCCAGATTTCTAGTGATCCCGCGAGTTCGGTGCTTCCTGATGTGCTAGGACGATGAAAATTGGCAGGAATGTCAGGGACCCGAACAGATTGACTTGATAATAGTCGTTTCCCCGATCCGGGGGGGGGCTGGAGGGAGGGGAATCCGGAAAAATAAGGTATTTTTAACTTACGAACGGGTGATCCGATCTTAATGAAACTTGATATATAGAAGTAGCTTGTGTCTCAGACCTCCCATTTTAAATCCAGACCGGATCCGGTGACATGGGGGGTAGTTGGGGGGGGGGGGAAACCGGAAATCTTGAAAATCGCTTCGAGTAGAGAGATCTGGATGAAAGTTGGTGGAAAGAACAAGCACAAGTCCTAGATACGGGATTGACATAACCGGACCGGATCCGCTCACTTTGGGGGAGTTAGGGGGGGGGGAATTCGGCTTTCTAGTGATCCCGCGAGTTCGGTGCTTCCTGATGTGCTAGGACGATGAAAATTGGCAGGCACGTCATGGACCCGAACAGGTTGACTTGATAGTAGTCGTTTCCCCGATCCGACCATCCTGGGGGGGGGCTGGAGGGAGGGGAATCCGGAAAAATGAGGTATTTTTAACTTACGAACGGGTGATCGGATCTTTGAAACTTGATATAAAGAAGGAACTTTTGTCTCAGACATCCCAGTTTAAATCCGGACCGGATCCGGTAACATTGGGAGAACTGGAGGGGGGAACCGGAAATCTTTGGAAACATATTTGACAGTGCAAAAACGGATACGTCAGCAAAAATTTTATTCGAGCTATATTTCGGCCCTTCTTGGCAAGGGTCCTCTTCAGGCTCAAAACCGCTCAAGTTGGAAAAACGAAACTTGTGATAACAAAACTGAAGATTCTAGCTTAGTGTTAAATATCTAAATTTGGAAACGCTTTGAGTAGAGAGATAGGGAGGAAAGTTGGTGGAAAAAACAAGCACAAGCCCTAGATACGTGATTGACATAACCGGACCGGATCCGTTCACAGTAGGGGGGGGGGGGGTGGGGGGGGATCCGAATTTCTAGTGATCCCGCGAGTTCGGTACTTCCTGATGCGCTAATAAGACGATGAAACTTGGCAGGCGTGTATGGGACCCGAACAGGTTGACTTGAGAATAGTCGTTTCCCGGATCCGACCATCTGGGGGGTGGGGGTGGAGAGAGAGGGAATCCGAAAAGTGAGGTATTTTAACTTGCGAACGGGTGATCGGATCTTGATGAAACTTGATATATAGAAAGACCTCGTGTCTCAGACGCCTCATTTTAAATCCGAACCGGATCCGGTGATATTGGGGGGAGTCGGACGGGGGAACCGGATATCTTGGGAAACGCTTAGAGTGGAGGGTTCGGGATGAAAGTTGGTGTGAAGAACAAGTGAATAGCATAACCGGAATGGATCCTGTCACTGTGGGGGAGTTGGAGGGGATCCGAGTTTGTAATCCCACGAGTTCGGTACTTCCTGATGTGCAAGGACAATGAACTTGGCAGGCTTCTCAGGTACCCGAACTATTGACTTGAGAATATCGTTTCCCCGATCATACCGTCGATGGGGAGTGTACGAAAGGGGAATCCGGAATCCAGTGGCAACCTTAGCTATTGAACGGGTTATCGGATTTAACCGAAACTTGATATTTAGAAAGGTCTCGTGCCTCAGACGTCCCATTTAATTCCGGACCAGATCCGGTGACATTGGGAGGAGTTGGAGGGGCGAACCGGAAATCTTTGAAATCGCTTAGAGTGGAGGGATCGGGATGAAACTTGGTGGGAAGAACAAGCATAGGTTCTAAGTACGTCATCTGGAGCTTTCAGACTGAATGAACCTAGATGTCCTAATTGTAGGTCCAAATCGCATTTTTGAATGGCGGGGTGTTTATTTTGAAGTTCTCTCCTACTTTCTCGTACCACTACTCGTAACAAGTGCCATATGAGCTCATAGCTCTTGTTTTTTTTTTTGTCTTCGCTGATGACGGTTTGCCGGAAGTGCAACCGAAATGTGCGAAGTTTATTTATCCCTCACAAATCATTTTAGAGGGATAAATAACTATAGCTGATCAAGAAAAAAACGAAAATCTTGTTTTTTCTATTTTTGTTTCCAGTGATTCAGTTGCCGCCAGATGCGCCAAAGAAACAAAAAAAAATCACACGTTAGATCTTGGGATGAGTTATCTGAAGGGGGAAAAAGCGATTAGGCCTTCGGCTCATACCAAGTTGCGCATTAGCCCCATGGGAAAGTCAGCACTGAAGTCAGAAGCTAGAATTGACAAACTTGATGAAGTTTGACAGAACAGAGTTAGGTACTTATTTACTTATTACTGTATCACTTAACTGAATGGGATATTTTTCACTATTTGTCCAAGTATGACGTTCAGAATATATACGACCGTCCTAACAACGCAAAATCCTACTATGACGCCGAAAATTTGAATCTAAAAAACGCTGCTTATCTTTCGCGTGAACACTTGAGGGCGATTCTGGCGGTCTCTTGGATTCGCTTTCCGAAAAGCAAAGCGAGAATCAGCCGAGCGCAAGAACAAGCAAAAAGTTGTTGCACAACTTCTCGCTGACTTGCCGAAACCACTTTCCACTCGCGAAGTGGATTCGCTTTCCAAGTGCTGGCGGAAACTAGCGAAGCGCGAGAACAGCTCTGGAAAGCGAAGCCCTTTATTTTTCGTAGTCGTTTTCATCAAGCATACAACACAGGTACAAGCGTATAGAGGGTACCACAAATCCGATAGGGAAATTACACTATATGAAAACTGATAATTTGTGAATAGCGGAGCAACGAAGTAACGCATTTTCATCGGGTCTTCAACTCTCTTTAAGTGAAAAAGTAATGGGTAACTAGATTGTCCTATCTCAGCCCTCTTTGGTTAAACTTTAAACATGGCTAGGCCTAAGAGGAATTGAAAATAGCCAAACAAACCTGGCCAAAGGTACACCAACAAGTAATGTGTCAATTGTTTACTTTAGGCTAAGGCATCTAGCGGCAAAAAAAAGAACTAATCTGGAAGAACTTTATGAAGGGCGTGCTGTATAACTTTTTTCCGACAAAAGAGAATGTCAGCAATTTGAGGATGAAGCGGCCTCATTTGATGCGTTAGTATCTGCATCCGGGTTACGTCAACGTCAACCCTTGAATCCTATGGAACAAATTATGTATACAAATACAAGGTATGTAGCAGTTTCAGGTATGAAGTCCAAGCCACTGACCGATGAGTTAAGGGTTCAGCATCCGGGTTACATTACTTTTCAGCCCGTTCAAGGTTACTAAGTGAAAGTTTACTGGAAGTTAACTATCCCACCCCCATCGAAAGTAACAGTGAGTTTGAAATACCTGCTTCTCCCTTTTGCAAGTGATTCAGTTGCCGTTTCAAAATGACGTTTGGCGTATTGGGTGGCGTGTGGCAGTGTGTCAAAACCCTGTGTTTTATAGGAGGAATTCCTACCGACCGTACGTTTATCCTAATTATTCTTTGTTTTGTTTTTAGTTGCATGCAAAGACTATTTACACTGGCGGTTGTATGTCTTTCTTAGGACTTTCTAGAGACCTTACATCCAAGCATGTATGTGTTTCAGACCCAAAATAAGCGTGAACAGCAGCGATCACTAGCCAGAGGGCGATTCTACGTGGTGTTCTAGTGGTTTCTCTTTCAAAAAAAAAAACAAAGGGAAAATCCACCGTGAGCAGAACTAATAGAAAGTTGTTGCGCCTTTACAACTTCTCGCTAACTTGCGGAGATCACTTTCCACTCACTTAGTGGATTCACTTTCCAAAACTACTGGAGCGCAAACACGGCTCTGGAAAGCGAAGCGAGTTTCAGCCGCAGTTGGAAAAATCGCAGGCGCATAATTAATTCGCGGAGCTTCCCAAATCGCCAGAATCAATGTCAGATTTGGTTCTGGATTCCGGCACTGTTTCATCCCGGTTTCGTTGACTTAGGCTTTTTGTGCTGTCTAAAACAGGTCCTAGGGCTTTCCTCTTCACAGTTAGGACCTTGATAGGACTGCGTTGGAACATTCCTTTCGACCATTGTAGGCCAGGTTCGAGGTTGTACAGTCGTAACCACTCGGATTTTTCTTCCGGAAACATGCGTCGGCTTGGCCCGGAAGGTGAAAGAATGCGTGAAAGGTTGGAAAAAACCGGGTTTAGTTTTTCACGGACTCCGTTATCTGGAAGGCCTCACAAACGACACATGGTTCGTTCCATCTCGGCCCGAAAGTTACCAAATATAACCGTACTAACTTTTTGTAACTTTCGTCGTTCAAGCGGCTTACCGACGAACGTCTCAATGGGAAAACGTACTCGGCGAAACGTCCCCGTGGCAAAAGGTCCCCACGCCAAACGTACCCATGACGAAAAGTACCCATGGCGGAGCATGAATTGTATATATGAATTACAGGTTGCAACTGTGAATATACCCCTTGGTTGATCTTTTCAACTGCAATGCCGTATCTCGCACTGCTTTTGGTTGTAAAAGATATTTTGTTTCACGGGCACGATGCAGCTTTCCACTTATCCGTATCTTTGAGTTCTGGTGCAACTTTTATCGTTTTAGTATGCCTTTCCTGCTTCTAGTAAGCTTTCCTGATTTTAGTAGTCTTGCCTCCTGCTCCGTGACTTTCCCTTTATTTCCATTCAGTCGACCTCCTATTTGTAGTTCGTGAAGCCTGCCATTTTTCCATCTATGAAAGTGCCACTACCACAACCAAAACTGCACGTACGTTCACTTTCTTCAGGTTGCTGCTGCAAATTTCTATCCTCTTTGCTCGTCTCCTGGATTCCGTCGGCGCCGCTTGGATTCTTAAACTCCTTCCATGCCCACAGTGGATCATCAATGAATAATCAATAATGTTCAATCCGAGGGTTTTAAATATCAGCGTAGAGAAATATTTCATTCATACCAACATTTTGAATGTCTACTTTCATTTTTATCTCTGTTCTTGATTGAAAAATGTTGCTGGTAGGCAAATAAGTTTTCCTGCCCTTGACTTGTAATGGGGACCCACACGAAAGGGTATGTCTGTAGTAAGCAGACGCTTAAGATTAATTTCTAATTTATTTTCACCAAAAACACATTTAACAGAACTGGGAAAAAACAACCAAACAACCGCAACCGCCGCTTGGCCAGTGCAGTTATTTATTTATTTCACCTCTCTCTGACAAACTTTTCTCGTCACATCATTTACCCACTCACTCCCAACCCCTCTCCAAATCTCTCTCGGAGCCCCTCGCCACACCATTCACCTCCCAAAAAATACTCTTTTAATTTACTCATGACAATAAATACGTTTTCAGCCCCCCTAACACTGACTGGAAGCTTTATTCCAAACCGACACTGCACTATTTCTGATCACAAATCCTACTCTACTTGTATGTCGCTGTTCATGCATCAACATGCCCGCATTTCTCATAGAGTAGTATATTATTCCGACTCGCGGTCAACTCAACCAAAGGGTTAAAGTTTCACTGAAAAGCCAACTTATTTTTGTGTCATTTAGTTGAATACACTGAATTATTTGGATTCTGCAAAGGGATTTTTTGTTTTCCACTATCTGCTCTGACGTTCAGAATATCCAATTTAAGTGAATAGGTGATGGGTAACTAGATTGTCCTATCCCAGTTCTTTTCGGTTAAACTTTAAGTTATCGAAGGTAGTCCACGAGGATCTCATCTCTCTAATCCTCTTGTCGAAGACATCCCCCTCCTTCCCAACTACCCGAAACCTCCCAATCCATGGATAATTTGAATTAAAAGGAAGAAAAATCATTAAAACACGATAATTAAAGGAACAGTAAACTTGACTAGGCAACTTTCGGCCATCAAACCGGCTTGGGGGCTTAGATAAATGTACAGGGACTTATTGTCGACAGGACCCCCCATCTTTGTTATCTCGAAACCCCTCCTTATTGTTCCCAGAGCTAGCTGGCAGGGCCTTGCCCCTTATGCACTGTAGTTACGCACTCATGCACTGTAAAAGTTCGCGATTGTCTGTGTTATCAACATACAGGGTTGCCACATTACTAAAATAAATTCACTATGCAAAAGGAAAAATGTAATACCAAACAAGAAAAGCCCTCAGAACGTGTTGCTGGGTCATAGTCACCTTGGAAATAAAACCTGGCAACTACTTTTTTCTTAAAATCTGCTGCCAAAGTAAAAATAAAGTTCTATTGTGAGCACAATTGTACTACCGGTGGCAACCCTGTTGACATACATTGTATTACTTTGTTTTGGGGCAAAGATCGTGGGTTCGAGTCCTACTCCCGGCACACAAACCTTTTGCTTTTTTTTTTTTTTTCCTACTAACTCAGTCGAACTCTCGGAAACTGCCCGGAAACTGCAATGGTCGTAACAAGAATTTTCTAACTCTCAATATCGACTCAGGGTACATTCTTGATATGTCAGCTAGCTCCCCGAGCCAAGTTTGAGTCAAGTTTTCTGTTCCTTTAAGTTATTAAGTACAGACGGGAGGTTTCACCGACCTCGAAGTACACAACCTCGAAATTGGCCTAAAAAATGCTAAACGAAAAGTTTCTGTAGTCCTAACAGGTCCTCGGTAATTAAGATTCGCTCCTTGACAGTTAGGACCTAGTTAGGGCTACACAGAAATTTGAGACCAGTTTCGAGATTATTTAATTCGAGTTTTGCGACCTTTCCTGTAGGCGAGGTGTTGAGTGCCAGTCGGAGCATCACACCCTCTATGATCTTCTCTACGTAGATCGGACGCACTCGCATGCCTGATTTTTTAACTTGTTCCTGGTTTTACAGATTCAAGTAGTGGGACGTCGCATCCGAACTTAACTGCGGTGGAGTCTGGGCTTAGCTACCTGCACTTGAACTTCCCGTTCACTTCCATCAGCATTGGTGTCGGACAAGAGCGGCTGGAACCGTTTCGTCCCGAAGACGTCGAGTTCAGGGTCTTTACTAGGTATCACATATTCGCCTTTACAGTCCTGGACTACAAAATAGGCAGTGTTGGGAATCGTCATAAACCCTTAATTGTGTTGCGAGATCAGATAGGACCTCTGTCTTCGGTACCAGGCAGCGACTGTGAATACCCTGACAAAACTGAGCGGACCTAGAGGTATTTACTGTAGCTTTGCCCTGATGTTGATACCCGTCGACTCTACTTCCGTCTTCGCCGTTGCTCATCACAGAAAATGCAGGAGGCGTACTCCGCGCGCTGACCCGCTCTTGAGCGCGTCCAGAGAACCAATCAGCTTTGTCTTATACTTTTCCTCAAGGTGCCTCACAGCGACATAGCTAGTTGGAATGAAACGAGATTTGGCGCAAAGCTACTAACCCCCGCTCGTTCGCAACAGAATAGGTACGGGGAAATATTCGACTCCGCTTAGTCATAGTACAGAGATAGGGAGACGGAGGTTCTATCTGATTATTTGTTCTTGGTATTAATAACAGTAACATCTTGCATCACAAAATGCTTTCGACTCTGCATATTCCGAAGAAATTGGTAATGGGATTACGCTTGAAACAATTCAATTTGCGACACTACACTTGTACACATCCTTGTGGAAACGTGGTTGTGCAAGCTTGAACGCGTGCCGCTATGATGTCAGTTAATGCTCAAGTTTACGGTATGGTTGGCTTAAAATTTGTCGTAACTCCCAGCAGAAGAGGCATATACAAACCTCTCTGCTTTCTTATAACTCCAAGGACTAGGTTATATGGGGTGGGGCGGGGGATCACTAGGTTTTTTTCACTAGGTTATGAGGTTTTCACTAGGCTATTGTAGTGACTCCTAGGGGATATGAAATAGTATTTTCACCTCGCCCCTGCTCTCCCACCCCCGAAAGGTTTTGGCTGAGAAACGATATAGCTATTTTCACAAAGCAGCAAATCCTCTTATTTTATGTTTATTTAAAGACAAAACCGAAAGGAACGTGAGACCATACGTGCCAATCCGGGTGGACAATTCGTGGAAAAATCCAAATGTTTGGACTCACGAAAGCCGACCAAGTTACTCACCCATGGTTTTACTGCGAATATGGATCAGCGTGGCTTCACGGATATGAAAGATGGTGAGTTTCCTTTGTCGCCACCTGTTCACGATTGAACCGTGAAGCTTGTCTCCGGGAAGTGTGGATTCGCGCGGGAAAAATCCGGCAGCGTCTAGCTGAACGCGCCATTTTTGTGATAATCCGTTGAGTAAATGCCGCAAAATCCTATATTCATATAGATTTCTGCTATGACGCAAAAACAACCAATCCGCTTGTCTGTTGTGTGTCTTAAATGTCTTAATCTAGACCTACGTTGCCTGAGCAACGTGAAGTGTTGCAGCCAGGGGCGTCGCGGGGGGGGGGAGGGAGGGGTGCAGCCCCCGCCCACTTTTGTTAGATTCAGTAAAATTTTTGGTCGGAGGCCCAAAATTTAGCAAAAATTGTTCGGTATTTTTTCGATAGCAGAACTATTCGGTATATTTAAACGGATTCGGTAGCTATACAGAATCCCAAATAGGCTATCGGTAGAGATCTATTCCGTATAATGATCGGGATTCGGTACAATTACCAGTATTCGGTAGTTATCACGAGTTCGGTGAGATAATTTACTGAAATTATTTGGTAGTTTTTCGATGCCAGAACAATTCGGTATAGTTATGGGGATTCGGTAGTTACACAGAATTACTAATAAGCTATCGGTAGAAAATTATGCGGTATCATGATTGGGATTCGGTAATTTGTGGAAGGGCGCGTCATTTGACCGGGGTTTTAAGCTAGTTTTAGGATTGGGATTTCGAAACATTAAATGCTAGAATTTGGATAGAAATAGTTAAATTTGATAGGAAAAAGCTAACTTGAAAAAATCTCGCATGCGGCGCTCACTTTATGTGATCATGGGCAGTATTGACTAGACTACAGTAGCTGCTGCCGGAACGTCGCTCCATCCCGTTTTTGGAACTTCTTAGAGTCTAGACATTTAATTCACGGTAAATGATAGAATTTGTAAGAGAAGCAGTTAAATTTCCTACAGGATAAAAAATAGATTAAAAAAATTTTCGCCTGCGACGCTCGATTTCGAACTACGTTGACTGTCACCTAATCCTTTTGGAATTCTAGTCTACCTCGATCGGAAGGACTACAACCTCGTTCTCGTCGACTGGTCGGAATCAGCCAAAGGCATCAACTACATCACAGCTATGGGAAGAACCAAGCAAGTTGCAGACCTGGTAGTCCGCTTCCTTACCCACTACAACTTGGACAAGGTTCATATCATTGGACATAGCCTTGGTGCGCATATTGGAGGTTTTGTTGCAAGGAGAATCAAGGATAGAGTTAGGAGGGTTACGGGTAAGTACCCTTAAGGTTTAACCGAATAGGACTGAGGTAAGACAGTCTAGTTAGCTATCACTTATTCACTTAAACAGGCTTGAAGGTCCGGTGAAAATGCGGTACTTTGTTGCTCCACTATTCACATAGCCTAATCGATTTCCATCGAAAGAACTTTTTCTTTCGGATCTGTGGTGAATCTATGTGCCTGTACGAAATATTTAGATCAATATTTAGCATTTACCAATGCTCGAAATATTTAGGAACTACAATGGTATTGCCGAAAAATAAATCTTTTTTCGGTCACACGCAATAGCCGGTGTTTTTCAGAAGGGGCCTTTCAACCTGGAATTAAAAATGTTCTTAACATCACTTCATAAGGCATTGAAATGACCCCTTTGATGAATCTCAAATTCAACGGCTCTGGATTAATTTTGTGATTTCGGTTCAGCAGTGTATATTCTGAACGTCACTACTAGAGACCACGGTGAAAAAAGGAAAAATCACTCAGCAGACTCAAAATAGTTGAGTGTATTCAAATCCAAGATATAAAAATAAGCTGGCTTTTCAGTTGAACTTAAAAGCATGACAAAGGGCGTGATCATTTATCACTCGTTCACTTTGCGAAGGCTTTAAAACTCTATGAAACTGTTCGGAAACGGTAAGCCCTGCCTTCTCACCATGCGCTGTAGTGGTGTAGGCTATTCTTTATTACTGTGGACAAGTAAGGACAAATAAGCCAAAAGAACCTCCGTATTTGGTCCCTTGCAGCGACTGCGAGTACCCCGACAAAACTGAGCTGAGCTAGAGTTAATTGCTGAGCTTCGGATTGAAGCACGTCTACTTCCCTCTTCGCCACTGCGCATCTCAGGGGAAAAAGTGCAGGAGGCGCGCTGACCCGCTCTGCAGCGCGTAAATATGACGTCACAATGATAGACAACCACCCGGTTTTTATTTTGGAAATTTCATCTCCGGGGCTTTACTGCGATATCTGTTTGTAGAGGTAACGAATTGTGGTGTTCCGCGTAGCTTCTACCATCCGCTCGTTTGTATCGGGCAGGGTATAGGGATCTATTCGACTCCGTATGGTCGTATTACAGAGACAGGGAGACGGCGGCTCTGGTACTTATCTTTTCTTGACACTAGTTAGTTATACATGCACATAACTGAAAGAGTTATAGAAAACAGTAATGTTGTTTGATGCCAAGAAAATGTTGTCGCTTACAAAGTTCAGCATTTCGAGAATGAGAATAGATTAGACGGATTAACGAAGAAGCTTGGATAGATTAGTGTTGTAGTCTCTGCACTTATGTTTTGATTATTCCCAGGATTAGATCCAGCTGGACCAGGCTTCGACAATTCCGAAAACGACCCGAGCAAGCGCCTTGACAGCTCGGACGCCGAGTTCGTCGACGCCATCTATACCAATGTGGGGAACCTTGCGAATCTCCATTTCGGGATCGATTTTTCAATTGCCGATGCTAACTTCTATGTCAACGGCGGGAAGAATCAACCGGGATGTACTTTTCTGATACCCGTGATAGGTAGGTCGAACCGACTTCGAAACTCCTTTGACCGCCTTCAACCGATAGTCAGCTGATATTTGATGAATTTCTTTTATACCTTCCTCGTCGCTACAGAAACTCCCGCATAACAGCAAACTTTTTACCGTCTGACCCTAGCGCAAAGCTATCCTCCATAGCTCAGGACCTCAACGTTTCTGCCCTAGACCATTTTAGCACTTTTCATCTGGGAAGACGATATTTTAGACCGGATTAGTCCCTTTTTTGTGTTTTCTTTGTTTGTTCCTGTGCATTTACTATGTTATCGAAAGCTCACTGTAATTTTTCCTTTCTTTATTTATACTGCGCTATTTCCTTCCCCTTGTTTAGTGCGTTAATAAAATTTCATCATCATCATCATCATATTTATTCTGATGTATTTCGACCCTTCGTGGCAAGCGTCTTCTTCAGGTTCAAGCTAAAAAAACGAACCTGCGGTCAGCAGATGTGAACGCAGATTCGGGGATGGCAGGATTTTCAGCATCATCGCCACTTCCTTCCGGAAAAGTTTAAGGTCGGCTTCACTACCCAGATTTTTCGCCCGGATTCGGGGTTCCCGTTTTCTTCGATATTGGCATGGGTAGTGAAGACAGGTCTGAAAGCATCCCGGACGCGTCCGGGTATCTGGTAGAAAAATCTACCAGATCCCCGGATTCTGGGTGAAAAGAAGCGGGAATCTGAAAGTAGTTTTCATTTGACTTGGAGAAATTGTGTTGAGGTGGTAAAATCTAAGAAAATGACAGAAGTGCTGAAAAATGACTAAAAGTGGGCTGTTGAAGAGACATTTGATTTGATTTCTGTTTGGGACCGTCTTCATATAATCCGGGCCCCAGATTCTGGGGCGTCTGGGTAGTTAAGCCCGACCTTTAGAATTTTGTTCATCTTTACGATGAAAGTGAAGAAAATTGGTCTGGGAATATGTCGGCGCTTCTTGGCAAGGGTCCTCTTCAGGTTCATTTATGAACTCAACTTTAACAATAATCCGCGTCTAGGACATACAGTAAATATATTCTTATTTGAACACTCTAATTGTTTCAGTACCCTGGTTTTGGCACTTGCTTATAAAATAGTCAAATGGCGAGAAAAATAACAAACTTGATATCAGAGCCAACTCTTTAGGGGTTGTGTTTGCACAAAATTTGAATTTGAAGTTGAGAAAAATGAATTTATTTAGAGTGTAGCCTACTAGAGTGTAGAGTGTGCTCATTTTTTTATCTGATGAATCTGTTAATTGAACCGCCATCTTCTCTGTTGAAGGCACGGCACCAGATTCAAATTGTGAAGTAACGCCAGGTGCAACTAGTTAACAAACAGCTGACTAAACAGACAACAAAATTTTCAAAATAAGATGACCATGGCTGAAATCGTTTTTGGCAAGTATTTGGCAGTAAAAGTTGAATGGTATGGGTTTTAGTTTTTTCTTCGGCGATCGTTCACTGTTAGCAGACGTTCACGCACACCTATACTGTGTTCTAGGTGGATACTTTCAGGCCCATTGGACAACATCTGCAGCCATCTGTCGTCCATTGTCTACTTCATGAATTCGGTTAAAGGTCGCCAATATAAAGGGAAGAGTTGCAATGGGTCATCCAGAGCGAAAGCAGTACTTATGGGGGAGGACACCCCACGCAGGTCAGTAATCGCTTCATCGTTTTTCATTAATTCCCTCGAGTGTTATACTTGCATTACGACTCTGATTTTTCCTGCACAATTAACTAAGAAACGTGTTTCCAGCTCCATAATAAATCGCCATCGCCACTATAAAGGGAAGAGTTGCAAAACAAATAAATAAATAAAATAAAATACGCCCCTCATACAATCCAATGACGAATTGCCGCCAAATGCGCTAGAGAAACACACGTGAGATCTTGGTATAAGTTATCTGAAGGGTGAATAAGTGATTAGGCTTTCAGTTCATACAAAGTCGCGCATTAGAACCGTGAAAAAGTCAAACAGCACTCAGCACTGAAGCAAAACCTCCCTCACGACATCGAAGAAATCTCCTCCGTACCACTGCCCCTAGATGTGAACGAGCAGTGTTCCTGCCGATTATCACTGCCCTCAAATTCCTGTGCATCTCCTAAAAGCACCGTTCATCTTTGCCCAAGGTTGTCCCAACCTAACCTAACCACAACCAGCGATCCAACTTAACAAACGATCAACGACAAGGAAGCCGAAAGGGTCCCATCCTGGAACCCCGGTGCTGACGAAATTCAAAGAAGGAAGCCTGAATTGACAAACTTGATGAAATTTGACAGAACAGAGCTGGTCAGAGCACGCTATAGACGCAGGTAAACAGTGTTAAACATGGCTAGGTAAAGGAGGAATTGAAAACGGCCAAACAAACCCGGTTAAACGTACACCAAGAAGTTGTTTACTTTGTTTACTTTATACGTTGTTTACTTTATGCTACTGGATCTAGCGGCCAAAAAAGAACTAATCTTGAAGGGCAATCCAGGGAAAGCAGTACTTATGGGAGAGGAAACCCCACGCAGGTCAGTAACTGTTTCTTCAACCGCCTCGATCGCCAAGTTTCACTGTTTTTCATTCATTCCATCGAGTGTTGTCACTTTCAGAAGAAACGCATCATAAACGAAGAAACACGTTTCCAGCTCCATAACGAATATTTGAAATTAGAAAAACTGTCGATCAAGCAGTCAGTCCATGAGCATATTTCATGAGCTGGAATGAAGCTTAAAGTAGGGTATTGGTACCTGACACGTCGCATGTGTAATTTCAGTATGGAAATTAAAACAATAAACACGAAGAGAAATTTCGAAAATTTGGTTTTAATAATAGCTTTATTTCAGCCAGAGGCCATATGCACACAACAACAAAAACACAACAAAAGTTCACAGGCACTAAGACGCACTAAGGGCACACGTCCCTGAGGAGCGCCCTCCTTACAGGAAGGCAGCTGAAAAGGGGATCAGCGGCATTCCTGACAAGAAAATTCTCAGACCAGAAAATTCTCTGATGGAGGGACGCTTTAGACCGCCTCACTATCTCATTCAGTGTACAGCACCTTCGGGAAACAAGTTCATGGCTCACGCTACAAATCTTCGGAAGCTTGTAAAGGCGGCGAGCAACTCGATTGTAACCAGTTTTAAGAAGTCTGGCCGATTTGAGTGAAATATTGGCCACTAAGGATATACCAAAAAGCTGATAGCAATAACACTGGAACAAGCGAGTTTTCACAGCATCAGAACAATGCCCAAATTTGAGGGCGATCATGTTACCTCGCTTAAACAACCCTCGCAGAAGCGCGGTAACATGATCGTCATCTCGGCAATCATCCCGGAGGGTGAACCCCAGATATGTAAAATTACGTACAAACACAATTTCGTTTCCACCAAGCCGCACCCCCGTTTTGGTTTTATAGTTACGACTTTCTACTGCGTAGGCTCTATAGCGTTCCGTGCGACATGGCTGCGCTTTATTTAAGACCGATGTTTGGTTTGTTTGGTTTTGGTTTTTAAACCTATCCTTAGAGTTTTTTTGTGTTTTTTTAGGGCCCGTGGCGACTTCTGCGTAAATGCCAGATTGTCCGATGAAGATATTGATAAATACATAGTAAGCATCATGACAAACCCACGCAGTTTGGGAGTCAGCTGAGGTTTTATTGACGTTATTTATCTATTTATGACTTAATTGTAGCATAAACTGGTTCGTAGCGTTTCAACCTTCTCTCTTAACCAGTTATCGTGTGAATGTCACCATCGCGGAGCGTAAATAAGGGGGGATAGGGGGCAGGGGCGCCACTAGCCTTTTACCTTTGGGGGGGGACGTCCAGTTTGTGCCGACAAAAAATGCCGGCGGCAACGGCGTACATTTCCCGCCAAAACAAAATTGAACCGGTGTAAAATTAACTGTGATGCATCAGCTGAGATTAGTCCTTGAATGTAAATTCTTAAATTCAAATTCTCATTCAGGATTTCATTGCAGCTTCGCTAAAAACTGAAGCTTCCAACGACTGTACCCAGAACAAGTTAAATTAATCGCCGCAAGCGAAGTATTTTCAATCTGCCTTTTTTCTGGACAAATTTAGCTTACAAGTTCTAGCTTTTAAGGTGTTTCAAACCCCAAGAATTTAAATCCTGAAACGCCCACTAAATGAAACACCGTTCTCCCGAATAAAGAATACTACGAAATGCGCCGCACGCGAAATTTTGTGTAAAACTAACTGTAATGCATTAGCTGAGATTATTTTTTAATTTCAATCTGTATGTTTAAATTCATATATTCGGCTTTTCTTTTCACCCAGAACAAGTTAAATCAAGCGCCGCATGCGAATTTTTTTTAATCGGTCTTTTTTCTGGAAAATTTTAGGCTATTCTATACCTATACTTTAAAGGTTCTAGCTTATAATGTGTTTCCAACCCCCAAGTATTTCAATCCTAAAACGCCAACTAAAGGAAACACCATTCTTCCAAATACGAAATGCACCGCAGGCGAACTTTTGTGGAAACGCTTATGAGCGATCTCAAATAAAAGTAAGGCTACCTGTGAAATCACAGATCTTCCCGCCAAAATAGTATGGCCATCCAGAAGAAAGTAGGCACAAATTTGACTGTTGTGTGTAGAAAATCTCGATCCGCAGACGAAACATAAACTTTCGGGATTGGACAAAAGTTTACTGATTTGATTTATTACGTGTAATGAGATTCCGATCCCGATTAAACTTTCCGGTGCGCCCGACAAATGTTTGAAGAATTTGATTTCTTGTGAATAAAAATATCCCGATGTGCCGACAAGAATACCGACGCCCGACTAAAGCATTAGAATTCGAATTCTTCTTTGTTTTGCTCGACAAGACTGTAAAGGACTTTATTTCTTACATGTAAATATAAGCCGATGAGCCGACAAAACTTAAACTTTCGGGATGCGCCTGATAAACTTTTACAGAATTTGATTTCTTACGTATAAAGAGAACACGATGTGCCGACGATACTTGAACTTCCCGGGTGCGCCCGACAAATATTTGCTGAAACTGATTTATCACAGATAAACAGAACCGACGAGTGGACCGACGCCCGACAAAAGCAGTCAATTTCTTCTGTGTTTTGTCCGACAGATATTTGCCGAATTCGATTTCTTGCGTATAAAAATAACCCAATATGCCGACGAGTCTACCGACGCCGGACGAAAGCATATAAAATTGAATTTCTTCTGTATTTTTTATGTATAAAAAGAACCCGATGTGCCGACGAGAATATCGAGGCCCGACAAAAGCATACAGAATTCGATTTCTTCTGTGTTGTGCACGACGAATGTGTGCAGAATTTGACTTCTTGCGTATGAAGTGAACCCGATGTGCCGACGAGTCGACCGACGCCCGACAAAAGCATGCAATATTTTATTTCTTCTGTGTTTGCCGGCACTCCGCGCCGACAAACAAGTGAACTTTCGCCGGGCTTCGCCCAACGAAAGTACTAAGGTAGAGTTCCCCCCCCCCCCATAGTGGCGCCCCTGATAGGGGGTACTCCCACCCTCCAACATGGTCTGAGAAGGTAATCCGTCGGCACAGTTGGGCCCGTAGTGAGCTTTTGTCGGCGCGAAACTTCGGCAGAAGTATACGAACATTCTTTATTGGCACGTTTTGTACAAAAATCAGCTCTAAATGAGCCAATAGGAATACTGCTGAAGTAATCCAGCGGCACAATTTCACCCCAATTAGCTTCTCTCGAGCACCAAGCCTGAGAAAAGCATACAGAAGAAATCTTTTGTCCGCATTTTTGGAGGGGGTACGATTGGTGTACGACACCAATCCTTTTCTAGTTATTGTATTCTGATTCGGGCTCCAACTTGTCGGCAGAATAAATATAATCAATATCACGCTAAGCATGAAATTTTGTTTTAACTTTCTAATCAAATCGATGGAAAGATGTGTGAGGAAATCCGTCGGCACAGTTTTGCCCAAAATAAGCATTCGTCGGGGGTGAAGCGCTGGCAAGACAAAACTATACCGACATTTCTGTCGCGAGTGACTTTCGGCTCAAAAATTGGCTCCGGACAAAACCCTATTCTCTCAGATGTCTAGTCAGTATATTCTGCTTCGAAATTCAACTTGTCGGTAACATAAATAGAAGTCCTATCACATCGTACGAAAAGTTCCAACTTCTACCATCTAACAGGAATACTTCTGAGGAAATCCGTCGGCACAGTTTGTCCAAAATGAGTTCTTGCCCAGAAGCGACACGCCCGAAAAAAAACATGCCAAAGGCGTATTCTCGACGTTCCCCGAGGACTCCACTTGAGGAGTCCCCGCGTTTTTGTTTGTCCCGGGGACTCACTCCCCGTATTCTCGCGAGTCCACACGGGCAGGGAATGCTACGATTATCATCACCATCATAAAAAAGGACTCTCTTTCGGCTTTCAGATTCGGAGCGGAATCAATTTTTGCTGGTGTTGGGGCAATGTAAATTAATTAAAAACAATCAGGACAAACAAAACCAAAAATAAAGCGGATCCAGATAAATTTCGTCAACTGCATATTTTTTTTTTCGAACAAAATCCATTTTGAAAGCATTCCCCGTGTTCTCGCTGTTTTCCGTACGCGGAGTCCATGTGGAGTGACTCCCTCAATTCTCGCCGTTCCCTTCGATTCCCCGAGGAGTCCTCGGGGAACGGCGAAAATACGCCTCAGGACTTTCCCAATTTGGCTTCAAATCCGAACACATATTTAGTGCAAAAAATTAAATTAACTAATATACCAAGCAGATAGACATAAAACTGAGCATTCTTATCGTACGGAAAAGGAAGCAAGCCTCGTTGGTAAAACCGCGTTGGTATGGGGGTGGGACCCCCAAAAAGTAAAAATAGACCCCAATGCCAACACGTATATACCAGCAGTTTCCGCCTTGATGCCAGTCATTGGTCGCAAGTTACGAAGTGGGCTCATTCCAGTTGCCCCTGTCCCGACCCCCCCCTTCTCTATAGAGAAGGGTGGGGGGGGGGGTCAGGACGCCACAAACACAAATCTAGACCAGTATGTTAGTGAGTATACGAAAATTTTAACTTGATGCTTGTCACAGGTATCGGGACAGTGAGGGGGCGTGCAACTCCAAAAGTATCTTACTGACCCTATAGGATCTATAAGTACTCGTGATCCTGTCTCCAGCTGTGGTCAAAATACGAACATTAGTCACTGGACAATCTGGGTCCAATTGCAGCTCAGTCGTGTGTGTGTGAGTTGGGGGGGGGGGCCTCAAAAGGCACAACTAGACCTCAATTCCCACAAGTATAACGCCAAGTTTCAAATTGATACCTGTCATGGTTCACGAATTATGGGTGACACAAAAACTGTGAAAATTGGAAACGGAAAACCGGTTACAGCGTCTGCAAGAGTGGATTGTTCATAAATGGACACTCCACTAAAAATATTTTCTTTTACTAGATGAAACCTACGTTGGACCCCACGGCTTGGAAAGAGAGTTTAAGGAAGTAGGCGGTACAACTTCAGAGCACGAAATATGCGCATACATTCTTGCGGGAACATCTTCTCGGGAGCTGGGGAATCAAGGGTCGCAAGAGAACAGAGGTTGCGTTTCATGACCGTGCTGTTAAGACTAACATATAAAGCTTAAAGTATAATTTATATACTGAAAGGTCCTATTTTTGTGGATAAGGCATCAGAATAAAATGTCCTTTTGAACAGCTCTTTAGAGGTTAGAAATCTAGGCTCACTTCATAAGACCCCGACTGAATGCGTGTAGCACCAAGAACAAATAACGAGACAGAACTACTGTCTCCCTATCTCGGTCATACAAACATGCTGAGTCGAGTAAAATACGACCGACTCCCGATGCAAATGAGCGGCTTCGCGCCACATCACGTTTCGTTACCTCTACAAATAGCTAGATCGCCGTTAAGTTGCTAAAGAGAAAATCTAGAAGTCAACGCTGATTGGTTCTATTTTCGCACTCCAGAGAGGATCAGCGCGGGTAGTACGCCTCCTGCTCGCCTCTTTCGATATTTCTTGTGCGATGGGCAACGGTGAAGACGGAAGACGAGTAAACGGGTATCAATATCAGCTCAAAGCTAGAGTAAATACCTCCAGGTCCGCTCAGGTTTGTCGGGGTTTTCATAGTCGCTGCATGCGACTAAAGACAGAAGTTCTATCTGATGATCTTGTTCTTGGTAGCACTTTGTTCCAGATTTGTATACATTTTCACATCCCAGTTTGGTCAAAGCAAGCGCAAATTCAAGAGTCGCCGTGCCCCTAGCGGAAGAGCCAGAAGTGTCACCACAGCTGTCCCCAATGAACGCCGTTTATTGGTTGACACAGGATTTGAGTCATCGTTCGGGTGACGTTTCTAGATCTTCCCGAGGTTCACTGGCGTGTTTTGGACTTCCATGTAGAGTATTCTAGACGTTTCGACCAGATAGAAACTTCGTGTTTACAGAGAGATTGCACCTTACACCCGATTGAACCGGATATTTCTCACCGTCATCGGAGAAGGTAAAACGAAGAACTTAAAATGGCGAGGTATGGGATTTTCGACTTGTGACTAAAGTTTGGGCGTTTGGTGAAAGTTAAAAACTTATTATTACTGGAAAACGTTTTTTAATTAAACATAAGGAACAAAGTATAGTTGGAAATGTGTTTTAAAGTTATACTATAATAAATAATGAGGCTTGCACCGTACTGGCCGGCTGGACGCAAAGATCCGTCCAGTAGGATGCGAGACTTTGTTTCGTTGAAAAGTCCGAAGCCTTCTAAAACATATTTCCATTAAACTTTAGTTGCGTTTTATTGGATGTAGTTTCGGTGTAGTTTCGCTTAACAGCGTTTTTTTTGGAAAAAAGTTTGGCATGAACCAATCCAATAAAACGGTTTCAAAATTGTGTTCCCAATGGATCTGGTTTAGGGGTCTGTTAGGATGATATTACATGTCTATGCGATTCGGCAAAGACAGAATCTCTGCTGGACCCGATTGTCTGTGTTAGATAAGATCAGCATATTATTTCCCTTTGAGATTCTATCACAAGTACAGAACCTCTGATCTTGCTTTCTATTTGCTTCGCTTCCACGTTTTGATGCCGGTGATGACTACACTGTCGAAAGTTTCGTAGCAGATAACACAAGGATGCGTGGTTTCAACAGATAACACCTGGGATGCAATCTGTTGTGATTTTTGAATACGTTATGCATAACAAACATTGCCAGGAAGAACTGAAAAACCGCCGATAAAGCATCTGCTGACTCTTTTGTTTGTCTTCTTGATATTTAATGACGTATTTAATGGCATAACATTGCATAACATTTCAAAGTCACAAATTTGTTGAAACTGCGCATCTTTGTGTTATCTGTTATGAAACTTTTGACAGTGTACTTTTGAATCTTTTAACGCGTCGATGCTTGGGATGACTCCAGGTTCTAGTCACGGTGACGATAGTAAAAGCCATCAGGTTTCACCTTCCAGATTTTTCTTCCAGATTCCAGACAGCCGTTTCCGTCGAGACGGATTGGAAGGTGAAGGCAGGCCAAAATCGTCTGCAAGTCCGGGGTGTTGGACACCCCAGATTCCGGATGTCTGGAAGTTGCCATAGAGGCAACCCATTCAAGAAACACGACAACCTATGTCAACCAATAACAGCGTTTGTTGGGGACAGCTGCGGTGACGTTTCCGGCTCTTCCCTAGACAAACGGCAATCCTTCATAAGCACGAACATTTGTCAAGAGTATTCTAAAATAGGGTGTTTGGATTCACCGATCTCATAAAATAGCTATATGCTTCTCAGGAAACATTAACCCCTGACACTTTTCCCGATCTCAATAAAACATTACTTGTCTATCCGGGAACATTAGCTCCCGACACTTGATCCCCCCTCTCATAAAATACTTATTGGCTTGTAAATGGCAATGTAAATAAGCAATATAAATGCTATCATGCAAAGCGAATTCAAGTCTTTTCTATCCACACTAGGTTTTTAAGTAAGGTGGTATTTTGAATTAGCAGTACAGTCTGTTAATTTCGGCAGTGTCTATCGTTCCCCTATCTGGGAATCGGTACTCCAGACGCTATTGTTCCCCGTTTGTCGGGGATTCGATGTGTCAGGAGCTAATGTTCCCCGCGATGTCGGGGAATCGATAGGCCCAGGGCTAATCTTCCCCGCGATGTCGGGGAATCGATAGGCCCTGGGCTAACATTCCCCGACTACTCGGGGAATCGAAGTGTCCAGAGCTAATGTTCCCTCATAAACAAATAATCGATTTTGAGATGGGGGAATCGAAGTGTCGGGGGCTAATGTTCCCCGACATGCAAATATTGAGTTTGTTGAGTTGAGGTCGGGGAATCCAAATGCCAGGGGCTAATGTTCCCTCATACATCAAATAATCGATTTTGAGATCGGGGAATCGAAGTGTGAGGGGCTAATGTTCCCCGACATGCAAATATTGAGTTTGTTGAGTTGAGGTCGGGGAATCCAAATGCCAGAGGCTAAAGTTCCCTCATAATCATATAATCGATTTTGAGATCGGGGAATCGAAGTGTGAGGGGCTAATGTTCCCCGACATGCAAATATTGAGTTTGTTGAGTTGAGGTCGGGGAACTCAAATGCCAGGGGCTAATGTTCCCTCATATATCAAATAATCGATTTTGATATCGGGGAATCGAAGTGTGAGGGGCTAATGTTCCCCGACATGCAAATATTGAGTTCGTTGAGTTGAGGTCGGGGAATCCAAATGCCAGGGGCTAATGTTCCCTCATAATCAAATAATCAATTTTGAGATCGGGGAATCGAAGTGTGAGGGGCTAATGTTCCCCGACATGCAAATATTGAGTTTGTTGAGTTGAGGTCGGGGAATCCAAATGCCAGGGGCTAATGTTCCCTCATACATCAAATAATCAATTTTGAGATCGGGGAATCGAAGTGTGAGGGGCTAATGTTCCCCGACATGCAAATATTGAGTTTGTTGAGTTGAGGTCGGGGAATCCAAATGTCAGGGGCTAATGTTCCCTCATAAACAAATAATCGATTTTGAGATCGGGGAATCGAAGTGTCAGGGGCTAATGTTCCCCGACATCGTGATGATGATTTTATTGAGTTAAGGTCGGGAAATCCAAATGCCAGGAGCTAATGTTCCCTCATAAACAAATAATCGATTTTGAGATCGGGGAATCGAAGTGTCACTAGTGTCAGGGGCTAATGTTCCCCGACATCGTGATGATGATTTTATTGAGTTAAGGTCGGGGAATCCAAATGCCAGGAGCTAACGTTCCTTCATAATCAAACAATCAATTTTGAGGTCGGGGAATCCAACTGCCAGGAGCTAATGTTCCCCGGGAAGCAATAATGGTTTTTGAGCCAATGTCAATATTTGTATGAGCTAAAATCAATGTTTGTATGTCGGGGAACATTAGCCCCTCACACTTCGATTCCCCGATCTCAAAATCGATTCTTTGATTATGAGGGAACATTAGCCCCTGGCATTTGGATTCCCCGACCTCAACTCAACAAACTCAATATTTGCATGTCGGGGAATATTAGCCCCTCACACTTCGATTCCCCGATCTCAGAATCGATTATATGATTATGAGGGAACTTTAGCCCCTGGCATTTGGATTCCCCGACCTCAACTCGACAAACTCAATATTTGCATGTCGGGGACATTAGCCCCTCACACTTCGATTCCCCGATCTCAAAATCGCTTATTTGATTATGAGGGAACTTTAGCCCCTGGCATTTGGATTCCCCGACCTCAACTCAACAAACTCAATATTTGCATGTCGGGGAACATTAGCCCCTCACACTTCGATTCCCCGATCTCAAAATTGATTATATGATTATGAGGGAACTCTAGCCCCTGGCATTTGGATTCCCGGACCTCAACTCAACAAATCAGTATTTGCATGTCGGGGAACATTAGCCCCTCACACTTCGATTCCCCGATCTCAAAATCGATTATATGATTATGAGGGAACTTTAGCCCCTAGCATTTGGATTCCCCGACCTCAACTCAACAAAATGAATATTTGCATGTCGGGGAATATTAGCCCCTCACACTTCGATTCCCCGATCTCAAAATCGATTATTTAACTATGAGGGAACATTAGCTCTGGACACTTCGATTCCCCGCCCTCAAAAGCCATAATTGCTTATCGGGGAATATTAGCTCCTGGCACTTGGATTCCCCGACCTCAAAATTGATTATTTGATTATAAGGGAACATTAGCTCCTGGCATTTGGGTTCCCCGACCTTAACTCAATAAAATCATCATCACGATGTCGGGGAACATTAGCCCCTGAAACTTCGATTCCCCGATCTCAAAATCGATTATTTGTTTATGAGGGAACATTAGCTCTGGAGTCTGGACACTTCGATTCCCCGAGTAGTCGGGGAATGTTAGCCCAGGGCCTATCGATTCCCCGACATCGCGGGGAAGATTAGCCCTGGGCCTATCGATTCCCCGACATCGCGGGGAACATTAGCTCCCGACACATCGAATCCCTGACAAACGGGGAACAATAGCGTGTAGAGTACCGATTCCCAGATAGGGGAACGATAGACACTGCCGTTAATTTCAGCGGTCCATGCCAATATGTTTTCCATGGACAAGCTAAGTCTTGTATTCTTCTGCTGTGTAACCAGAGTGGTGGGCTCTGACCATTTATCATTGCAAGTGGACATTAGACACAGTCAGGTACTTGAGCTTGTTTCGTCCTTTTCCTCAGCCTCCGGGGGCACTGGGCCTCAGCAAGTCTGTCGGCTCTACCCCAACTTTCCAAGAGCTCTTAAATCCGCTTCGCACCTGAGAATGGTTATTGATTGAGATTTGATTGAATGAATGAATGTGCTCTCCGTTTAGTGGGTATGTCAGAAATTAAAGGACCTGAGGAAGGAAATATTTGGGGAAATGGTGTGGGGAGGAAGGTTTAAAAAATTACTGAAAAAAGTAGAAATTTCAGAGATGTAAGAAATTTGGGAAGATGGCAATAAAGCAATAAAGAAGATAAGGCAATAAGTAAGTAATTAAGTAATTAATTTATTTCTGACCCGCCATTGTCAAAAGCGGAGTATATAAAATAAAAGAAAGAAATTAAACAAAATACAACACAACAATGTGTCACACGGAAAGTTTTTTGTAAATAGGTGTTGAGGTTATGTTTTTGTTTTGTTGTTTTCAAAAATTTGTACAAAAACAAATTTTATCTGATTCATTTTTTGACAATGTAAAAGGGATACGTCATCTACATCTTATTGGAGCTATATTTCGACCCTTCTTGACAAGGGTCCTCTTCAGGCTCAAGCGCTCAAGATGGAAAATCAACTTGTCATTACAAGGTCATTGTTCATTATAAGGAAGTGGATTTCTTGACAGTAAAATAATTAGTGTGCGGCCGGCTCATCGACGAAGAAAAAATAGGTGATAGATAAGGGGGTGGAAAATACTGCCAAAATCTAGAAAGCCATCTAGAAGGCTAAGTAGAGGCCGTTTCCCAGTAGAAGAGTTGTAATGTTAAAGGACCCGTCTTGCTTCTTCTATCCCTAGGTAGGTAGGTAGGTACTTTATTTGTGATCCTTCTTCTGAAATTACAAGCTCCAACAATACCTACATCTAAGAGACACAATAAATATTCAAATGTAGGAAGAACGGGGAACGTGATACAGTTAGCCTATGACTGAGAAGCCGAATATTATATAGCATATATTGTTTGAGTTTTAAAGGGACATCTAGGAAATGTTGGAGGATAGTGACATTGGCTAGAAAATACGGAAGGGTTGGCATGGGTTGCGAGCGACAGTTCTCGGGTAGTAGCTTAAATGCCGGTCACGTTGATGATGGTTTTGGTAATTTGGGGGCTAACAGGCACTAAACCGCATGGTGACACAGCTGGAATCTAGACAATTGTTTGTGTCTAAGGTATATTTCTCTACGGACACCTTTTTTTTAGGTTCTTGTAATCCATGAATCCGCCTGGGCCATTGAGCAGGTCAACGTCGCTGTAAGTTTTGCAAGGTCAACTAATGCCACAATCATCACCGTGAATGAAACGATGAATACCTTCTCTGAAGTAATAAAAGAAAGCAAAACCCTCCCCAAACGAATTTTAATTGTTGGCCCATGCAGTTTTTGTAAGACTTTAGTGCGAATGCTTCACCGACAACATTCGACGCAAACCGTCCTTGCGCTTTCTACGAATCCTTCTTGCACCATTGGAAGAAAGCCATGTGTGGAGGTGGCAAAGTTGAACGTCGTTCGCATTGTTAGCATGTCGGCAAAAGGATTGCTTAAGAGCGAATGCATTTCTATAGCTAGCAATGAGCTCCCTCTTCAACAAACCTTCGACGAAGTAAAGAACAAAGAAGCCAAGACTGTCGTTGTAGAAGTACCACCACTTTTCATTAAAGTTAAAAAGGATTTCACACTCCTTGAAAGCTACGTGGGAAGTACTGCCGAAATGGCAAAAATGGTGCAAGGTTTTTTAAAATTCAAATTCAAGATCGTTGCTCAGTCATCTCCCGGCGTACGACTGCCCTCGGGGGCATACACCGGGGCAAGAGGAATGATAGCTAATAAAACAGCGGAAATTCTTCTTAGCTCGCTTACGATCGACCCGGAGATTCTTGAGATATCCGATCTTTGCTTGTGCGTGCCAGAGCCGTGGGTTAATAGCACTTTCCTTACTGTCCGCCCCTCTACCGGGTTAGGTAACAAGGCCTTTGTTGCTGTAGTCGCGTTCTCGTTGACGTCCTGGATATCGTTATTGGCAGCTATGATTTTAGTTGGGGTTTGCATCTGGCTGTCAGTTAAACTCTATGGTAAAATCTCGCAAATTGCGATTCTCAAGCAGGATTTTCAAATATCAAGGAGCTTGTTTTATCCCTTTTGTGTTTATATAAACCAAGCGGGGCAGGATCCACCATTTCCCAATGGATCTAGAATACTATGCCTGGGCTGGTGCATATCTGCTGTCATTGTTGTTTCACTATACAACCAAGTACTAACATCAATGCAAGTTCTGCCGTCTCGCGTTGAAGGTCCGAACACATTTAAAGAAGTAAAAGGCTTTAGGCACATAGCCTTTACAGAGTCGTATCAATCATTTCTCATGAGGTTGACGGACACTGACGGTGGCGAGATCGCGGAATACATAAGAACTCACCGAGACATGATATACCCCCTACCTGTGGCCCTGGAAAAGGTAAGAGAGGGAAGAACCGCATTTTACTCAACATTACCCACGTTATCGTATGTAAACGGAGCTGCTCTTAAAAAGACGGGTAAATGTCCATACTGGGTTGGAAAAGAAAGCTTCTTCTACACTGCGGGGTATATTTTGTTTGCTAAAGGAAGCTTGTTCACAAAACCCGTCACTATGGCCTATCACTATATGAATTCTGGCGGCTTCATTAAATTTCTGATCGAACGGGTCATTCTAACTTCGTATGCCAAAGAGTGTTCTAAGCCAGATACCCCTCCGGCCGGTGTTGCCCTTACAATACAGGATTTGGAAAGCGCTTTTATAGTCTATGGCATTTTCATTACCGTTTCTGGTATGGCGTACGCTGTCGAACTTTTTGTTGCGGCAATTGTTGCCCGATATGATAACCGTTCTAGGAATTGAGATTTTAGTGCTAGTCGTTAAACCCACAGGGCACCGATTTTAACTTTACACTGATTTTTTCTTGTCCTTTTGCTTATCTTCACATGAACGTCACTGACGAACACACATTATACCTTTCCAAGCAGAGCAAACAAACACCAGGGAGTAGCGCCAAGACCTATGCTTTCCGTGCTTCGCAAACGGCCCATACTCATAGCACTGCCCACTACGACATTTAAAGCGAGACAAACTTGCGGGTTCAGAAATTTCTAGAAAAGCTAAGATGCGTTCTGCACACATCAAGGAAAAACTAAACAGTGGAGACTTTATCTTTTTTTTTTGCTGTGTTCATAAAGTTAGGATACTGGAGCCAGCGCTGGTGCACGACTGACTGAGTTGGGACGTTCACTGTCGCTATAGTAGCGCTAGCATGGCTGCTGTTCGAGTGTGTCACTTTTTGAGATCCCAAAACGTTAGTGACGGATACCTATGACATCGCAAAAGTTGTCCGTCTGTCTGTCCGTCTGTCCGTCTGTTAGCACGATAACTCTCGAAGGGATTGAGATATTTTGATGAAACTTGGTGGGAGGATCCTTCGGGTCAAAGTACAAGTCAAGTTCGAAGATGGGCTCTGTAGCTCTATGTTTGAGGGTGTGGGAGGGGTTGCAAATTAAGGGGCAAAAAAAATATTGTTTGAAAGCTGTTTAGATAGTGGATTTAGGGGTAAGGAGACACGCTGAATCCGAATATGAAAGTTATTTTCTCGCCGGACAAGTAGTTCGCCCGGAATCCGGCCAAAACCGGAAAGTTTGTTAAAAGTAAAATTTTTATTTGAAGTTGATTAGATGTTTGATTTAGGGGTAAGAAGACATGCTGAATAGGATGGTGAAAACCATTTTCTTGCTTGACAAGTAG
Source organism: Branchinecta lindahli (assembly GCA_023053555.1). NCBI lineage: Eukaryota > Metazoa > Arthropoda > Branchiopoda > Anostraca > Branchinectidae > Branchinecta > Branchinecta lindahli. Next base: position 8,273,840 of record JAKZAO010000005.1, on the reverse strand, counting down.
TTCGCCCGGAATCCGGCGCAAACCGGAAAATTTGATAAGAGCAAAATTTGTATTTGAAGTTGATTAGATATTCGATTTAGGGGTAAGAAAACGTGCTGAACACGATGGTGAAAACCATTTTCTTGCCAGACAAATAGTTCGTCCGGAATCCGGACAAATCCGGAAAATTTGTTCAAAGCAAAATTTGTATTTGAAGTTGATTAGATGATAGATTTAAGGGTAAGAAAAAACGCTGAATCTATATATGACAATCATTTTTTAACCGGACATATAGTTCGTGCGGTATCCGGTTGAAACCGGATTTTTTTTTTAGAAGTTAAAGTTTTATTTGAAGTTGATTAGATGTTCTTTATAGGGATAAGGAGATACGCTGAACTCGTTTCTGAACTATCTTTTGATTTTGCTGGGCAAGTAGTTTGCTCGGAATTCCGCCGAAACCGGAAATTTGGCAGAAGTACACCAGGAAGTTTTGATCAGTATCGTCAAAATAGATATGGCTTATACAGGTATATCTGAACTTGGTTTTCTCAGATGATTAGCCTGGCGAAGACTGGATTTGGCGAAGACAAGACGTAGTTAATATTAAATTTTTGGGATCCCATCGAAAACTTTGGTCTTGTTCCAAGTCTTGGCACCCTTGCGTTATTTTGCTCTGTTTACAAGCCACTCCCTAACCAGAGCAAAATTACACTAAGGAGAAGCGCCATGACTTTACAAAATTGACACGCACTCGAATAGCAGCGATACTAGCACCACTAGCGATAGAGAACGTCTCTACTAAAACTCATTCAGTCGTTCACCAACGCTGGCTCTGATAACTTCACATCCTGAACAACGCTGTCTCAAATGCCTAATTAGTGCTTGCGCAAGGGTTTATTGCCCTTCCCCTAAGGGGTCCGTCGAAAAGGCAACATCTTTGGAGGTTGGGTCTTAAGGACTAACACAGGGAAAGCTCCTATGCCCAACTGGGTATGCAACTGCAAACAAAACTAGACTTACGTTGCCTATTGCAGCAACCTGTCGGCTTCACCATCAAAAGTGTTGCAAGCCCCACCTGAATGCTTATAGCACGTTGGTTCAGATTTATATGTCTATTCCAGATCCCTCCATAAAATTTGGTTTGTTCTTCCGAGGTTCTTCGAAAATCAAATTTGAACCAATCGCGGTATTGGTATGAACTGAGGCACCTAGCGGCAGTGGCAGCAAACAGTCAAGTCTCAAACATATTGGTCAGATAGAACGAGGAAAATTTTTCCTGCAAATTTGTTTTGACTCCTGACTGAATGATTCCTGTCTGACTGGCAGGATAGCACCGTAGTCCGTACAACTGCGTACAGCAGTAGAGGCAGAGCCAGAGGTGTGCTTATTTGAACACTTTTTCAACTGTTCCACTATCCTAGCTTTGTTACTTGCATATAAAACAGTCAAATGCCATTTGAAATGGAAAGGAAAAATAACAAACTTTACGTCAACTAACTGACAACTATTTCCGATTTCAGGGTTATCCTGGCACAAACTTGGACTGGAGAAATCGTAGAAATTATGTTTTGTTTTAAGCTTCTTCATCTTCTTTTTGCGGCATGTATAGTCTATACAGCCTATCTATACTATAGATAGGCTGTGTGTAGGGTAGGTTCGAACCACCATCTTCTCTATTAAGTAAGGTGAGTTCCTCCCTGGTTCCTCCTGGCAAAGTATTGAAATTGTGAAAGGAAAACCAGGTGGCAGTTGAGTTACTATCAGCTGACTACCAGTAAAATATTCAAAAAGAGAAAAAAACGTGAATGGAAAAAGGGTTATTTCTAGAATATTTTTATAGTATAAAATGCCTGGTTTGGGTTTTAGTTTTCTCTTCGGCGATCATTCACTGTTTGTAGACGTTCACATAAGCATACCTCTCCGTCCGTGGCCAAATGGTTAGCGCGTCGAACTCACAAGGGAAGGGTCCCTTGTTCGAGTCTCGGTTGTGCCTACTGTTTGGTTTCGAGCGGGGGTTAGTGGGGTAACTCTGTAAGACAATCCAAAGTTCAACCCAGCTTCAAATGGGTACCTGGAGAAATCCGGGGAAGGTGACAGGAAGAGTGTGCAAAAGCACAGGATGGCTAGCCCCCAACCCCCCATTGCACTTCCTGGCTGAGGGCCGAGAATCAGAGATCAGCACCGCCGGCTTGGCCTGTCAAGGCTGATAGCTGACACCTTTACCTTTTTTTTTTTTTACCTTTAGGCCTACATACTCTCTACAGGATACCTTGCTAATATTAACGGATGCTAGTATAAATAAATCCACAAAAGGTGCAAAAGAAAATCGGAAACGAAAACTCGCGCCAAAATAATTTGGCCATGGTCAGCAGGTGTTAGAAGAAAGGTATTTGGCAAGGCTGTAAGTTTGATCAACAAAAATGGACAAAATATTATGTTGTAGAGAATAATTAGAGCCTCTAGTCAAGGCCCAATTTCACACATTATAGGCTGGAAAGAAACGGTGGGAAAGAATCCATTTATTTCATTCATGGGGGTGGCGCCAACATGAATATCACAGTACCTTAGCAGATGTACCATCTGGTCTTGAAAATGTGTCTGACTGTTAGGCAGAAACAATAAAAAGATCTTAAAAAAAGCTATTGAAATAAATAAATAATAAGAGACAAGTAGCTGTGCTTTTTTACTTTTCATTCATATACCAGCTGAACTCATTTTCTTGGTAAGATCTGTTTGGAGTGCTTCCAGATCGAACTGATTTTCTTGGTAAGATCCGTTTTGAGTGTGTCCAGGTCGTCCCACTAAATGATCCATGGTTGTAACGAGTACTGGTTTGAACTGGTGATGTGGATGGGGGTGTTCGAGACACTGCTAATGATTCCAATTCAACTCCTTTAGGAAAAACTGTTTTGGCAATTTGGGGTTTAGTTTTACTGTAGCCTACAGCCAGAAATCGCAGTGTCCAAAGTTAAATAACCATTGGAAGTGACATGCAGTTAATAAATGAATCAACAATGTTAATACCAAATAGCTATTAGCTAGAAGAGGTAAACAGGGCTCCTGCCTCAGAGCAGGGCTCCTGTCTTAAGGAAGAAGAAGAAGAAAACCAGAAAAGGGGTCCTGCGCTTCCTATACTGTACTTTCTGCTGTAAATTTGTCTGTTTAGGATATTCTAATTGATTTTGCTTTCTAGTTGTGTTGGTCAACATGGATCTTGTGCAGAAAAGGAAGAAAGAAATTGAACAAAAATTGAAGACTGCGATGATGCCACCAGATATTAAACAACCCAAACTCACTCCTGACAAAAGCCAGCAGTTTCTTAATAAGGTTTTTGGAAAAAGGTAAATTAAGAAACAAACACAGGTTTGAACCCAGTTTCACTTTCACTTACACTTCACCCAATTACACTCTCACCGTCGTAGGCTACTATTATACCTATTATCAGTACGCTAAGTGGGTTATCGGCGAAACGTAACCAGTCGATACGTCCCCTGGCCAAACGTCCCCATGACAAAAATGTCCCCATGGCAAAACGTCCCCATGACAAAACGTCCCCATGGCGAAACGTCCCCATGACAAAACGCCCCCGTGGCTAAACATCCCCATCCGAAACGTCCCCATGTAAGATGTCCCCATAGTGAAACGTCCCCATCTAAAATGAACCAATAACCAAATGATTTATCATGATTTATATCAGGCCCGGCATTCTCTCATCTAAGACCAGAGCATGGGAATAAGAGATTAAAATCGCCTAGTTGTACAATTTAAAAATTATCCCGAGCAATACAAGATTCACTAAACAAGATCTTGAACTTGCCATTCTGTTTTTTCCGCCATAACGGCACTACGCTGATTTTTGTATTCTCCTTGTTTGACTCTCTTAGAGCCAGATCGGGCTTCTGGATGTTTCGTCCAAGGAGCGGTTATTGGTAAAAAACAAAACAAAAAAACAACAACAACCGGCGATGGATGTTGCTTTAAACGACCTAGAACTAGCCTACTACCAATCAGTTACGAGTCTAGGGAAAGGCGTATTACACTATATATTTTGAAGGGAAACGGTGCATATCTGAAGCAACTGATCACAAGTCCGCCCTTTCCTGCCTATAAAGAATGTTCCTTCCTACATCTATAGTGCAAACTCCGAAGTTGTTTTGCCTCGGTCATGGGTCTGAAGACCAAGTCGAACTTAAAAACTTGGGGGCGTTTCGCCACGGGGACGTTTGCCATGGGGACGTTTTGTCATGGGGACATTTTGCCATGGGGACGTTTTGCCACGGGGACGTTTCGCTGGAAACGTTTAACTCCAATCGATATAGGAACTGTGGACTGCTCCAGAAGATTCTACTGGTGGGTTTTCCGACCCACCGAACTGACCCACAATGTCCTATCACTACTAAAGGCTGCCATTGTCGTTCCAGCGATAGACAGATTGGAACGAGACGGACGAGAGTAGTAGCTTTTTAGCCACTAGTGGTAGGAGGTGGGATACACTACGAAATGGGCTGATCATCAGTCTCGTGGAGATAATAAGTTAGGTTAACTAGTAATCATAGTTAAATTTTTAGAGGAGTCTCCAAGTCTGGAAGCTCCAGCAGTTCAGACACACCTCCCAGTTTGAATGTTCCCACTCCACCAGTCATCGAGCCAACACAAAAAACTGCCACTACCCCAGTCGGCATCAGTAACGTCTTCAGCAACGATGGATCGTTTATGGAACAGTTTAAAAAGCTAGCACAAGCGGGCGGATCGAAAGCCCCGGTCAAGCAAGCTGAACCAGGTAAAGAAACTGTCATTAGGTCCAAGGCAAATTTTCGTACCTGTTTATAGTTACGTTCGGCGTTAATCAGCTTGTTGTCATACTACACAAATACAAACATATTGCACAGGGGGGCACAAGTATGAAATCTATTGATATCTAGCCTAAAATCAGTCAACTTTCAAGAAAAGGACCCACCCACCCCCGACCATAGGGTACAAAATCTGGTTTTGGGTTTGGGACCCCCCCACCCCCCTGGGAAAAATCCACAGTTTTGTTCAAAACAACCCACCCCACCACCCCCAGACTAAAAAAAAAAAAAAAAAAAAAAAAAGATTGATGATTTGGACAATAATTGCGACGTTGTCGGGATGAAACTTGCATAACTCTAATTATTAAATACATTTCTTGTCGATACAATTATTGACAGAACTTGACCAGTTCAGTGCACTGTGGGAGACGTGAAAGGGGTTTCCGGAATTCCGGTGATCACGAGTTAGGCTACTTCCAGATCTGCTAAGACGATGATACTTCGGATCCGAAATAAAGACCGACCAGATTAACTTAGAAATAGTCACTTCCCCGATCCGACAATCTTGGGGGGAGTGAAAGGAAAGGAAATTCAGAATCTTTTGTCATGCACAACTTTCGAACTGGTGATCGGATCCGAATAAAACGTGATAACTGACAATGAGAGGGCGTGTCACAGGTGCTCTATTTGGTGATGCGGACAAAATGCGACAACTATCGGATGGGGGGGGGGAGTTCGCGAGGGGGCCGGAAATTTCGTGACATACTTAGATAAAGATTGGAGGGATCCAAGTGAACTGATGGGAACAACACGCTTTTGTTCTAGATACAGCATTTACAGAATCGGACTAGATCCGGCCACTGTGGGAGGAGTCAGAGGTGGGTCCCGGAATTCCGGTGATCGCGAGTTAAGGTACTTTCAGATGTGCTATGACGATGAAACTTGACGGACACATTAGGGACCCGACAAGACTATACCTTGGAAACTGCCAGTTTCCGGGTCTGATCTCTCTGGGAGGGATTTGAGGGAGAGAAAATCCGGACACTTTCGACACTTTATAATTAGCAACAGTACATGTCCCGATATTCAGTTCAACGCAGGACAGGATCCGGCAACTATGTACGTGGGCCCTGGACTTACTTAGCCTATATAATGGAGTTCTCGGGACCGGACTTTTTGGGAAGGAAAAACATAACCTCTAGACAATCATTTATAGAACTGGATCGGATCCGGGTTTTATCGGATGAGTTGGAAGGGGAGGGAGGCCCGTTAATTTTGTGGCATGCATAATTCTGGTATGACTGACAGAACTTGGAAGACCCCTTAAATTGCGCATGTTAACATCAATGTGGTGAAAATAGTTTCGATCAACGATATCTACACTTTCATGGTCCGCAAAGGCTCATAATCATTTGTACCTCAAGGGTTTGGGTTAAAAAATCCTTAAAAAAAACCTTACACTGTTTCCGAAGCATACAAGTAAATCAGAGTAAAAATGGCTTAAAAGAATTATTATAAAAAAAACTGAACCAACGGATCAGACAACGATTGTCGAGTTGGAAGGGGATCAATGGAAATCACGATGCACTCTTAGAGTTGAGGTATCGGTATGAGCCTTAGCAAGACGAACAAGCATAAGTCCTATACATCATTTTTAGAGCCGGACCGGATCCGGGCACTGTTGGCAGAGCTGGAGGGGGGGGGGGGGGGTCCCAGAAATCTTGTGACATGCTTGCTTAATTCTGGAACGAGTGATCTGTTCCGGATGGAATTGACATGAGCACAAGTCTTGTCTGTTCCGTTTAAGGTCTGTATTAGGGACGGAGTGCAAAAGCCTGAGCTTGCCGCATGAGCTTTCAGCCGTTGAACTTTAGCCTATTGCGAAATAGTAGAAGAAAATAAAAAGTGTTGCTCCTAGTCGTGTCTTTTGATGGTCCGAACGATGTGGGGGGGGGGAGAGGGAGGCGAGTCCCTATATGTTTGTAAACAACACATCCACCAATAGGAGTAGCCAGATCTCAACCAACTTGATGGAAAGGTATAGCTAGGGTCCTAGTTATTCCTTCCGACCGGACCACTGCAGAGAAGAATTCGATCCAACCATGTAGGGGGAGGTTGAAGGTTAGGGTTAATTATATTCTTGTTAACAGAACATCTACTAGATATAGTTGTCGGATCAGATAGAAATAGTTGTCGGATCTCAACTAAACTCCGTTTCGAGGGTCCGAACACGTTACGGCCGCTGTGTGGGTCCTTTAATTTGTTTTGCATCACATCTACCAGAAGGAGTTGCCCTTGGTGGGAAGATAAGATATACTTTTTCGACCCCGGTCATGGGAGCCCAAAGTTCTTGTCAACCGCCATAGAAAGAGTTGCTGGATCTGAGCTAAACTTGTTGGGACGTTACAGAGCTAGTGTCCTAATAATAATGTATTTTGAAGGACCGAATCAAATCACCTTTTTTGTTTGCATACGACAACACAACCAAGTGATTTACTGCCAGAGCTCATACGGGGGTCGAATTGGGTGTGAACCATCGAAAGCCAGAACTACGGCCCTAGCTCTAACTTCTCAAGTTTGGTGAGATCCGGCAACTCAGTCTGGTACATAGCTCAGTCTGCTGTTCACACAAATTTGGACCCCCTTCCTCCCCACAGTGTTTGGATCATCAAAAAGACACAACTAGGAACAACTTTTTTATTCTCTTATAGCATTTTTTCCACAAAGAAAAAGGGTCCTTTCTCGAAAATTATGGGTCTCCTTTCGTTGTCCGTATTATAGAGGTATGTCTATCGTCTTTCAAGGGATCCTCTTTGGTTACCCAGATCGGTCCAATTTTTGTTCTTCTGGGGTCCTGTTTTTGTTTATCAGAAGGGTCCGGTGGTAAGGGGTCTTGGGTCCCGTTTTCGAAAACTAAATATGGCTGATCTTTACACCATATACGCGAAAAAGGGAGAAAGAAAACAAATTAGTAGGCTAAGTCTAATGCGGTAGCAATTCTTGGGAAGAACCTCCTATACTCGCGTATACCGGAAGATAGAATTTATCTTTCGGCACAAACATATCAGTTAAACGACAGGCTCCGAAAAATGTTCACAAGCAGCAGAAAATTTTCAAAGCGCTTCGGGAACCTACATCTGTGGTAGTCCTTCCAGAAAATTAAATTGCTCCTATACTGTAGCCTACGCACAAAAAAATCTTCTAGTTTCAATACCGACTAAGGGGTTGTCCACTGTCGATTTTAGTGTACAGCAAGTGCCCGGTGCCGGCACTGACTGACATAAGCCGACACAGGTTGCCACGTGTCATAACATTAAAATTAGCATTTTTAGAAGCAGAATCGCTTAATTTATGGCCGGCACCGGTGCCAGCACTTCTGATTTCGATCGCTCCCGACCGGTGCCGGGAAAGGGTGCATAGCTGGTGCCGGGGAGTGGGTAACCCCTCGATACCGGCTTAAAACCATCACGACGACTGTTTCCAATACTACCTATTCAGTCTTTATGTGGTGGGCTATCGAATGATATGTTACTCGTCATAAAAATAAAATAAAATTGGCAAACCACCCACCCATTTATCAAGGTATAAAATACTAAATTTCGTAACTTTGAAGGGACCCACCCCGGATTAAATCCGCAATTTTCGGGCTAAACCACCCACCCCCACCCGGCTAGATGTCATAGATTTTAATACCTGTGCCCCCCTGATATTGCAGATACTATACAAACAGATTCTGACACTCAACAAAAACGAACAAAATTCACAACAAAAGCTACTGAGTAGGCGTGTCGACTGTGGCCTACATGCTTAAAAATTTGGTCGCTACCTGAATCTACCACTTTCACTGGTAAACTGTTCCAAAGTTCAGTTACCGTATTAACGAATGAGAACTGGCCTATTTTTTGACGTAGTTTCGGTACGGTATCTCATACCGCGGTCTAAAGTCGCTTTCGCAGTTACCGTGGTATCCGATACTACGATCAAAGGGTGTTTTTGCAGTTGATGATTTCTAAAAGCGCAAATCCGGCAATTATCTTTTTCGCTGAGCAACCGTAGTATCAGATGCCACAATAACTGCAAAAACGACTAATTGCAGATCCAGTTACCGTGGTAACAGATACCATGGTATCTGCAAAAACGCAACTAAGGAATTTCAAATGGGTAGGAAGATCTGTTTGAAATCCCGACACTTGAAACACCATTACTAATCAACTGCTTCCCATTTTTGTGTCTAACAGGTTGAAAAGTTTTTCCAGCCAATTCCAGTGCAGACGAATTCAGTGAAGCAATCAGGAGATTCGCCGAGAGAGTTGCAGAAGAAGGTGATTCCTTCGAAGATAGGACAAGACAACGCGGACCAGAAAACAGAGAGCTTAGGTGAGGATTTTCATATTCTTTCCCCCCGTGTGGGCGATGGTGTATGCATGCGCTGTCAGAAGTCTCCTAACAGATAACACTAAGGATGCGCGGTTTCAACAAACAACACTTGGGATGTTGGCTAATCTATTGCCATTTTGAAAACGTTATGCATTAAGTGTTATGCATAACAAGCATTCCCAGGAAGAGCCGAAAAACGCCGAAAAAGTATCTGCTGACTTTTCCGATATCATGACGATAAACCAAAAAGTCAGCAGATGCTTTTTCGGCGTTTTTTCGGGTCTATGCTTGCTTGTTATGCATAAGATTTAATACATAAAGTTTTTAAGATCACAACAGATTACATCCCAGGTGTTTTCTGTTGAAACTGCGCATCCTTGTGTTGTGTGTTATGAAACTTCTGATGTATCGCATGGGTGACAGGAACGCCAATTCCCGCAGATACAATCAAGATGGCGATTCTGACGTCCTCACTTAAGGCGTATTCTCGCCGTTCTCTAGAAAGGCAAATTTCTAATCACGCGGGAATTCAGATACAGTCATGTATCTGACTAGTAAACTAGAAAGGCAAATTTCTAATCACGCGGGAATTCAGATACAGTCATGTCACACGAATTCCATCAGAAATCGGATCGAAAAATTGCGACTTCAAATAGTCAGGGCGAATGCTTTACCAGGTTAAAGTGAAACTCAATACGGAGGCCGACGCCCATTTCCCCGTTAAAAAAAATAGCTATTGACAAGAACAAATAAGCGTCTTTGGCCCCATGCAGCAACTATGGACACCCCGACAAAACTGAGCTGAGCTAGAAGTATTTGCTGAGCTTTGAGTTGATGCCCGTCTAATTCCCTCTTCGCCCCTGCGCATGTCAGAGGAAAAATTGCAGAAGCCGTGCCGACCCGCTCTTCAGCGCGTCACATGTGACGTCACAATTATAGACAACCAATCGGCTTTTACTTAGGAAATTTCTTCTTCGGGGCTTTACTACGATATAGTTGTTTGTAGAGGTAACGAAATGTGATGTTCCGAGTAGCACCTACCCTCCGCTCGTTTGAATCGGGCAGGGTATAGGAATTTATTCGACTCCGGGTGGTCGTATTACAGAGATAGGGAGACGGAGGTTCAGGTGATTATTTGTTCTTGGTATTGATAATAGACTGACATTGCCAATTCACCTATATATGTGCTTTATAACTAGTATTTTCTGTAACTTTTTTTTTGTTCCTGGTTGTCTAGGTTTCTCAACGATCCTACCTGCTCCCTCTACATTCGATATCGCCGCATGGTGGACGCCCTTCGCGCCTCCAAGCTGCCGCCCCCTCCTCCGCAGATGAAGAAGGAATTCCCCTACCAGAAATATGACAGCCCCGCTCCTGCTTTCATCAAATCAGAGATAGGCTACCAAGTGAAGTTTGAGCCAGAAGTTCAGATTAAACAGGAGCAGCTGTTTGATGGCAGGTCGATGAGTGGATTCTGTAAGACGGAAAGTAACCTGCAAGTTAAGCGGGAGCCGGTGGGGGGATCTAGCGGGCAGCCTGAGCAGAAGAGGAGCCGATGGGGCCCTCCCCCTGCGGAGCATAAGGTTGTCCTACCCCCTCCAGGTAAGAAGAGTGACTTTTTTGTCTTAAGTTTGCCAGGGTGATGATTTAACTTCAGTATAATCATCACCCTGGCCAACTAGGGAAGCTAAGAACTTGGGAAATCTTCCCACTGTTCTTAGTTGATGGATGATGCCTGATTCAAGTAATGTACAAGAAAACAGGTGAGGCTATAAGAAATTGGGAAATCATCCCACTGTTCTTAGTTGATCAATTCAATTCAATTTAGTTTATTCATTAAAAATCTTGAAACGGCGATAAGCCGACTGGTTGATTTTACGTCAACAATATATACACTAAAATTGTAATATTTGGAACTGAATAACATGTAGCCTATCGAGCTAAATCACACTATGGCCTATAACTGGCCATTTGTCTGTCAAGTCACATAACTTGTCAATAAAATTACAGTTATTAATATCGCTTAAATCTTAGTGTCGAAATTCATATTATTTACAATTAACAAAATTACGCTAAAATAACCAAACTATAAATGACCTTAAATTCTAAGGGAAGCTATTAGGAATCAACTGTAAATCCATTGTTAAAAAACTTGACGAAAGAAGGGACAAAACTATTTAGGTACCGGGTGTGGGAACATGCAACCGGTTGTAGCCTTGGCACTGGCTGAGCCACTGATCGCGGAAGTCGGATACGTGTCGTCTCGTAATCTGGTGGCAGGATTTTTCTTAGGATTGGGTTGGCCAGAATACTTGTACCAAACTTGAGGGATATGTTGAGGCGGCGAGTTGCCAGAGTTTCTAATCTGAAATCACTGAGTAGGGAGGAATAGGGAACTTTCGGAGATTTAGACAGATGAGTGACTCCTTCCTCGTCCGTCCTCGCAAGCACTGTACAGCGGACAAAACATAGGAATATTATCTGGAGGGGAGGGGTGCATCACTATAATGATGATGATGATGATGAAATTTCTTTACTTGTTTTAAAGACAACAAAGAAACGATGTCGCGAATGAAGCATATAAGAAGAAGTTCTATCAGATTATTTGTTCTTGCTAAAACTTCGAAACTTTCATGATATTATTTCTGTTTAACTGAAAGCCAACTTATTTTTATATCTTGGATTCGACTACACCGGATTATTCCATTTTTATAAGAGATTTTAATATTTTCGTCTCAGGCTCTAGTAGTGACGGTCAGAATATGCGCTGCTTATGCATTGTTTAACAAGACCAAAGGTTCCGATGGGATCCCAAAAATTCAATATTTGATCCAGACAATTAGGTTCTGTCTTCGCCGCAGATCCAGTCTTCGCCAGACTCCTTGAACATTTTTACTCTTAAAATTTAGAAACAGAGTAAGGCCAAATAGCTAATCATCTAAGAAAACCAAGTTCAGATATGAATTCAGCATGTGTGTTTACCCCTAAAAGCTGATCAAAACGATCCTGCCTTACTCATGCGAATTTTCCGGTTTCAGCGAAATTCCGGAACTACTTGTCCGGCGAAAAATAAAGCTAAAAAACGAATTCAGAGTATCTCCTTACCCCTATATCCAACATCTAATCAACTTCAAATAAAGATTTAACTTATAACAAATTTTCCGGTTTCATATTTGACAGTGCAAAAACGGATAAGTCAGCTGAAATTTATTGGAGCTATATTTCGGCCCTTCTTGGCAAGGGTCCTCTTCAGGCTCAAAGCCGATCAAGATGGAAAAAAACGAAACTTGTGATAACAAAACTGAAGATTCTAGTTTAGTCTTAAATATCTAAATTGGTGAACTTCCTTTTGGAGAGTAGCTCGGAGTTAAAAAGGTTGCTGAGATTTCATTTTTGATACGGCTGCTGTTTTTGCTGCTCGGTTGGGTCTCTGTTCGGGTAGAGATTTTTCTGCAGTTGGGTTGATTTTCGTTTTTTTGTAGAGAGGAGCTTGGGGTCTGAATTTTCTTGTGCTGATGATTCCGTTCCATGTTTCCGGTAGAGACTACTCGCCTGTGTCTCTGTTGAACAGAGACACAGGCGAGTATTCTCTACCGGAAACATGGAACGGAGTTAAAAAGGTGTGTTAAAAAACCTGTGTCTCTGTTCAACAGAGACACAGGTTTAGTATGGGGACTCAACTGCTGGACTCGCAGCATCTCTGGGTTTTTTTTTTTTACCTTTGTCTATGTAACTACTGCACCTATGGGGACTCGTATATGGGGAGTATGGGGACTCGTCTTGTTTTCGAGTCCCGGACTCGGACTCGTAACTGCTGGACTCGCAGCACCTCTGAAAAAAACGCGATGGGACGGAAATACTACAAGCCTTCGGATGAGAGCTTGAATTAGTACCGTTTTCGCATAGCCGTCAACCACACCTAGTGCATTGGTTGCAAGCTATGTTCAAGCCACTGTCTTTATCCAGTCGTGTAATGAGTTTCGCTGTTTTTTTCACGGTCTTAGCCGTCTCGTTTTTTCCCGTTTCGCGTTGTTCGCTTGTGGCGGTTTGACCGTCGCAGTCGCATTTTCTTTTCTTTTCGCAATATCGACATGTAACCACTCGAGTTACGTAACGGCTGAATTTATAGGCCTTTGGCTTATTTCTCTTACCTCTAGTGATACTATTATTTCCTCTTTTTAGCCGTCGTGAACATCACGTCATTGACCGTCGGATCCAGTTCAAGCATAACAGCTATTCCTATCAACCAACCACTGATCTCACAGATGTCACATAGCGATCCAGAGGTCGTCCAGTATGCCCTCAGGGTATTTGGTAGCACGGATTTGACAGAGGGACAGTGGAAACAGTGCACAGACCAGCTTAAGGTAAGTAATGCAGATTATCTCCTGCCAGCCAGGGGCCGGTTTCTCTGAGACATCTTGGAAAAGCGATGGTGGCATGAAGATGGCACGTTAAAGGACCCCTCTTGCTTATTCCGCCTTTTATATTATCCCTGGATCCCTTATGGAATTGTAAGTTTCTGAAATCCCCGTCTTTCGCCATTGTTTCGTTTTGTACCTACGAATTTTTAGCGCCTTTTCAGCTTAGCCGAGTTTTGCCAGTCACGCAACGTAAGCTTCGCCGAAAGCTTGAAGGTTCGCCGACAACTCTTTCACAGATAAGGACATGAGAGTGTTGTTTTCGTTTTGGAAGAATGGTAGGCAATCAGGTCTATATTCTTTTTTGGACTTCTTTTGTTTTGCTTGTTTTTCCTACATTTTAACTACTACACGTTTAGTTTTCAAATATTTTGCGTTCCGCCGCCGTGCCCGAGAGCGGGAAGGCCGGAGACAGTTGACAAGCGCTAACAGGGAAATCCATCGTTTCACGTGGAAAGTAATGGTATTTCGAAAAACGATATTTTTTAGTCGTTTCATCGTGAAAAGATAATTTCTAGTAAGATTTGTGCTTTGAAGAAGTGAGGATGGCTTGAGGGTGATTCTGGCGGTCTGAGAAGCTAAACCGCCGTGTGACTTGCGGTTGCGGCTAAATTCGCTTCGCTTTCTGAGGCTGTTCTGGCGATCCACTAGTTTTGTAAAGAAACGTGGAAAGTGAATCCACTCCGTGCGTGGAAAGTGGATTCGACAAGTCAGCGAGAAGTTTATTGTGTTTGTTCTGGCGGAAATCTCGTCGGCGGATTCTCGCTTTGCTTTTTGGAATGAATGCGTGAGATCGCCAGAATCGCCCTTTGGAGAATCGAGCACAGACTGCGTTTTGGAAATTCAGGGCAAGCAAACAAATTTGGATCAACTTGATGGAAGAATGCGCGGGGATTTGAAAGAACTACATATTCCTTGATGTTGTTAGATTACGTATCTAGGGGTATGCCAAATCCTTTCTTCCGGTCGTTTGATCTCGAATCCAACCGGAATCCAGTTATAGTAGTCGCTATTTTGGTCACCTATCCACAAGGCCTTGGTTCCGTTTTTTTGCACCAAGCGCTGCTCTTTTGACCGTTTTTGGACCAAGCCCTTTGTCCTCTCTGCCCAGGCCTGCGAAGAAAAGACGTTGTCAACCCCGAGATGAGTTGACCAGTCTGCTCGGGAGAACGGTGCCTGACTCCTCTCTGCCAAAAACGGTCAAATTAGCAGCAAGGACGGAAGACTTGGGAAAGAGGCCTTTGAGCTCTTTTGGCTAAAGCTCGACTAGTGCTTCGGGCTGTAGTATAAAGGCGTATTCTCGCCCTTCCCCGAGGACTCCTCGGGGAATAGAAGGGAACGGCGAGAATAGAGGAAGTCACTACACGCGGACTTTGCGTACTGAAAACAGCGAGAACACGGGGAATGCTTCTAAAATGGATTTTGTTCAAAAAACAAATATGCAGTTGACGAAAGTAGTCTGAATCCACTTTCTTTTTGGTTTTGTTTATCGTGATTGTTTTTAATTAATTTTACATTGCACCAACACCAGCACAAATTGATTCCCCTCCGAATCTGAAAGGGAGTCCTTTTTTATGATGGTGATGATAAATCGGAGCATTCTCCATCCGTGAGGACTCGCGATAATGCGGGGAGTGAGTCCCCGGGACAAACAAAAACGCGGGGACTCCTCAAGTGGAGTCTTCGGGGAACGGCGAGAATACGCCTTAAAGGAACAGTAAACTTGACAACGCAACTTTCGGCCATCGAATCGCCCGGGGGGGCTTAGATAAATATACAGGGTCTTATTGTCGACAGGCCTTCTTTGTTATCTCGAACCGTCTCGAACCCCTCCTTAGTGTTCCCAAAGCTAGCTGGCAGGCCCTTGCCCCTTATGTACTGTAATTATACACTTATGTACTGTAAAAGTTCGCCTTTTTACATGTAGACTACAGAGTAACGACCTCCCCGACAAGACGGCCGGGGTTCGATTCCTAGTCGCTGCACACAAACCTTTTGCATTTGCAAACCTTTTGCTCAAAAGTCGAATTCTCGGAAACTGCCCGGAAACTGCAATGGTCGTAACAAGAATTTTTCTTACTCTCAGTATCGACTCAGGGTACATTCTTGATATGTTAGCTAGCTCCCCGAGTCAAGTTTGAGTCAAGTTTTCTGTTCCTTTAAGTAAGAAAAAAAAAATGCGTCCAGCCTTGACGCCAAGAAGCCAGGATTCGTAACGTCATGCGTAGTAACTACGGTAAGTAGGATGGAACACGCTCATGGCAGTACAGCGCGACTTTCTTTTTAGATGCAGTTTGTCTATCAAGAACTTCGGAAAAAGAAATTGGAGCAAGAACGACTGGAGCGTGCCGGAAAGGTCAAATACGAGTATGACTCAGACGAAGAAACGGAAGGCGGTACTTGGGAACACAAGCGGCGACTAGCGGAGATGGAGAAAACTAAAAAGACGGCGGATGAATTAACGGAAAAGGCTGCCGGAAAACATCATATTGGAGATTTTCTGCCACCGGAAGAGCTAGCAAAGTTTACTGCTAAGGTAGGTATTAATTGGTGGCGGTCAAAGCGTGACGTCTATGGTAATAATATAATGTAATAATACGTTATTATAGAGCGAACTTTCACAGCATTAAACTGCCGAACTTGTCGTTTTTGGCAAGCACATCATAAATATTGGTAAAAACACATGCTGGACCCATATCTGAACTGCCGGACAAAGAGTTCGCTCGGAATCTGGAAAAAACCTGAAATTTGGTATAAGTAAAATTCTTTCTGAAGTTGATCAAAGGGCCGATATAGGGGGAAGAGACATGCTGAATCCATTTTTATGGCGCTTGCAGCTTCGCGCAAGTGCCCTATATCGATCACTTTTCGGTCGGTCGGTCCACTGTTGTCGAGTTAGGGTACTTCCAGAAGTGCTAGGACGATGAAACTTGGCAGGCATATCAGGGACCCAACCAAACTAACTTAGAAATAGTCACTTCCCCGGTCCGACCACCGCGGGGGAGTGTAGTAATACCCTATATTAGGCGACGCGAGTCAAGCTTTAGGTGTTGTCTTCTTTATATAATATAGAATCATTTACTGACAAACCAACTTCGTATAGCTTTCTTCAGCAGAAGATGCTAAATTATGCTGGTCATTTACATTGATGAAATAAAATACACTGGTGTCATTGTTTTGTCTTTCGTTTACGAGCCTAGCGGCTCCTTTGTGGGGAGAGACGATCTGGTTTTCCTCGCATGAATTTCCGCACTTTCATGATCAGGTTGAACAGATCTCAACTTTTCCGTGCGGAACTGATGATTGTGACAAAAAAGGAGGAATTCCGACCAGGCCACCCTGTTGTCTTTCCGAACCATTATACTTGTTATCCTTTACCGCATGGCGGCTCGTCTGTCGCTTCTGACTTGTTCTTTTCATTTGTAGTACAACGCACTAAAGAGCGGTCAGAAACTGGATCTGTCTGACTTCGAAGAATTCAAGCTCGGGGAGAGCAACGTGGGTTTCAAGATGCTTCAGAAGCTCGGTTGGTCCGAAGGCAAGGGGCTAGGAGCCTCGGGAAGTGGTATAACGGCGCCTGTGAACATGTAAGTATTGTTCAGATAAATAAATTCAATTCTCAAACAAGGCTGTTACGCATCTTACTGAAATAAAAAATTGTTACCAGGAACCTATCAAAACTAAAGCTTTCCGAAATTTTTAGACCGAAAACATGTCGTCCAGATTTATGTTATCTACATTTTTTTTTCCACTCGTTGACCGCATTTACTTTGGTCTGTATCCTCTTCAAAAGAAGCTCAACCAAAGAGGCCCCCCATCCTATTTCATTGCATGCGGGAACAAATGTTCAGCCGCACAAGGGGGCCCCTTGGGTTCAACCAGAACAAGACCAAAGGTTCCGATGGGATCCCAAAACTTCGATATTTGATCCAGACAAGTAGGTTTTGTCTTCGTCAGATTCGGTCTTCGCCAGACTCCATGAACATTTATACTCTTAAAATTTAAAAAACAGATTAAGGCCAAACAGCTAATCATTAAGAAAACCAAGTTCTGATATGGATTCAGCTTGTGTGTTTACCCCTATAAGTCGATTGAAACGATCCTGGCTAACTTCTGCGAATTTTCCGGTTTCTGGCGGAATTCCAGAACTACTTGTCCGACGAAAAACTAAAGCTCAAAAACGAATTCAGCGTATCTAGTTACCCCTGTTTCCAACATCTAATGAACTTGAAATAAAAATTTAACGTAGGCTATCACAAATTTTCCGGTTTCAACCGGATTCCCGACGAACTATATGTCAGGCAAAAAAATTATTGTCATATACGGATTCAGCATCTCGTCTTACCCCTAAATTGGACATCTAATCAACTTCAAATAAAACTTTTACCTTTAACAAACTTTCCGGTTTTGGCCGGATTCCGGACGAACTACTTGTCTGGCAAAAAAAAAAACGGTTTTCATATTCGTGTTCAGCATGCCTTCTTACCCCTGTATCGAACGTCTAATCAACTTCAAATAAGACTTCCACTTTTAACAAACTTTCCGGTTTTGGCCGGATTCCGGGCTAACTACTTGTCCGGCAAGAAAATGGTTTTCATATTCGTGTTCAGCATGCCTTCTTACCCCTAAATCAAACATCTAATCAACTTCAAACAAAACTTTTACTTTTAACATACTTTCCGGTTTTGGCCGGATTCCGGACGAATTACTTGTCCGGCGAGAAAATGGTTTTCATATTCGTGTTCAGCGTGTCTTCTTACCCCATAATCGACTATCACATTAGCTGTTTAAAAATATTTTACTTGCCCCTTAATTTGAACCCCCTCCCCCACCCCTAAATGTAGAACTACAGGGCCCATCTACGAACTCGACCTTACTCTTGACCCAAAGAATGCTCACACCAAGTTTCATCAAAATATCTCGTTCCCTTCGAGAGTTATCGTGCTTACAGACGGACGGACGGACACTTTGCGATGTCATAGGTATCCCTCCACTTACGTTTTGGGATCCCAAAAACGGGTATTCAAGATATACAGTAGAGGTATCCTTATTTGAATAGTTCAATTTTGGACTATATGATACGATGAGATCCAAAGCACTATTTAGATGTTCTCAGGGGCCGTTTTTGGCTAACTGGTTGACTTCTGTCACTGCATGTGCATTGTGATGAAATGGCACTATTCAAATTCAGCAAACGTTCCAATAAACATACGTCTACTGTACCCGAACAGACCGCTTTCAATGCCGGATTAGACCCAGTAGATTTACAGTCGAAGTTTCGGAAATCCCCTTGCGAATTATCTCCTAGTAATCAAGACGTCGACCGCTAGTTAGGGACGACCATAACTACTGTAGATTACAGATTGAGTAAAGGTATTCTAATTTGAACGTCGCCTAATTTTGAACGGTCGCCGAAGAGAAGTAAACCCCACACCAGGCAACTTTTATGGCAAATATTTGCCAAACGTTTATTTCATGTTTAATTTATCATATGTCAGCTGGATTTTAAATATTTGCTCTAATTTCATTCTACTTCTTCTTTTGAATTTTGCATCCTTGCTAAGCGGCGCGTATTTTCACCAAGATGGTGTTCGATCTAAATATCGTAACCAATGGAAAAAGAAGCAAATTTAAAATTTAAAATAATAAATCAATTAGTGTTGCATCTTGCTGTTCGTGCCAAAAAGAAAGCTAAAACAGTTGACTGTCAGCTTATATCAATTTTGTTATTTTTCATATCCATGCATTTGACCGAAAACCAAGATAGTGAAACATTTGGAAAAGTGTTCAAATAAGCGTACCACTACTGTAGTTTGCACTTTGCACCGTAACAGTTTAAGAAAGCTTGTCTGTAATTTTTTTTCAAAATCGAATCAGTATTATTTGTTCTGTTGTCCCGAAGGGGTGGGGAACATAGGCATCTGACTACTGTGGATATTTGGTAATCGGGCACTTTCAGCTTAAACTATTAGTGCTGCTTTTTCTAGGAACGCGCGGTCAGAAAACCATGGTCTTGGTGTTGAAAAGCCCAGCGAACTTAACCCAGATGACGACGAGTTTGATACTTACAGAAAACGTATGATGATGGCTTATCGATTCCGGCCAAATCCGTTGGTAAGTAGCTGGTAACTATAGGTGTATTCTCGCCGTTCCCCGAGGACTCCTCGGGGAATCGAAGGGAACGGCGAGAGTAGAGGGAGTCACTCCACGCGGACTCCCCGTACAGAAAACAGCGAGAACACGGGGAATGCTTCCAAAAACGATTTTGTTCAAAAAAAAATATGCGGTTGACGAAATTAGTCTGGATCCACTTTATTTTTGGTTTTGTTTATTCTGATTGTTGTTAATGAATTTTATATTGCACCAACACCAGCAAAAACTGATTCCCTCCGAACCTGAAAGAGAGTCCTTTTTGATGATGGTGATGATAATCGGAGCATTCCCCGTCCGTGGGGACTCGCGAGAATACGGGGAGTGAGTCCCCGGGACAAACAAAAACGCGGGGACTCTTCAAGTGGAGTCCTCGGGGAACGGTAAGAATACGCCTTATAAGCGCTTTGTTGGCAGTTGGCTCCCGAATAGTCCACGGATAATCGGTTGCAGTTGAGAAAATATGCCCACAGGTGGTCGACTAACCATCGGACTTCGGCGAGATGGTGTGTGACTGCTAGCTTGTCGCAAGAAGATGGTTTGTCTGTTTCGGCATTCGAGTACCAACCGCGACGCTTTAATGACAAGCTTTTTCACGTAAACTCGGTGTCGTGACTCGAAAATGGTGATGGGTGAATATTGGTGCTGAAACCGCGCGAGATGAACATTTCGCGCCCGCGAGGCTGGTCTGAATAGAGCCTGTAAAGCTACCAACAGGAGGGTTATCTACTTTGCAGCGAGCGAGATCCGCGGGAAACGTGTTCCGGAATCGATTTCCATCCACCGTAAAAAACTGGAATTAACAGTTTCTGAATGAGGGATTCGAATTCTGCAGATATTTAATCTGTTCTGATATAAAGTCGCTCTTCTATAAATTTGCCCTGTTTCGTTTGGTAGTATATTTTTAATTGCCGTTTAGATGCCGTTTTTAAAGAAGCCTAAAAACTTGCGGTTCAACTTGCTGTTTCCTTCCGCGTCAGTATGGTATAACAAACACTGAACAAACCCTCTCAAGTGTACTGCCAGGAGTTTCATAACGGGTAACAGAATGAAGCGTAACGTTTACGCGTTGAAACTTTTATGTATCCAAGAAGAGCCAATACACCACCGGAAGAATATCTGCTGAATTTTTGTTTGTCATCGTGATATCGGAAAAGTCAGCAGATGCTTTTTCGGCGCTGATTCGGGTCTTCCTGGCCATGCTTGTTATGCATAACGTTTAATGCATACGTTCGCAAATAACAGACAACATCCCAAGTGTTATCTACTGAAACTGCACGTCCTTATGTTTTCTGTTATGATACTTCTGACAGTGTGCCTAACCCCTTTGCTCACCAGCTGAATCCAGTTCGGCGACTCCAGGATTCTTAATTTCCTTCGGTGAGCAAAATGAATCATCAATGAATAATTAGTAATCCAATGTCTGCGAGTTTTAAACATAAGTTCTGCGCCCTAGCTAATATTTTCGATATCTCCTTTCATTTATTTCCTTTTTTGCTCGAAAATGTTTGCTATGTAGGGCAAGATTGTTTCAATATTTGCTGGTATTGACGGTGACCATGGGTTACCAGCAAGAGAGGACGGGCTTGTGCCAAGCAGAGGTGTCACTACTGGGGGGGGAGGGGGGGACGCCCCCCCTCCCAATGTTGTCGGCCAGTCGGTAAAAAAGAGCCGAGTCGGCGCGAAGCCCCGCGATTTTTAGTAAAAATATTCGATTTTTTTCTTAGAAATACTCGTTTTTTCTTAAAAACAATCGATTTTTCTTAAAAACAGTCGATTTTTATTAAAAATAGTCGTGTTTTTCTTAAAATCAGCCGATTTTTCGGGGAACAGAGTCGTTTGTTCTCAAAAATTGTCGTTTTTATCCGCAAAAATAGTCGGTAAAAATGACCAGCCAGTCGGTAAATACCTTGTCCCCCCCCCAAACATTTTGGCTAGTAACGCCTCTTGTGCCAAGCGGTAGCTGAAGATTGGGTTAGAAACTAGGATGTCTGGATTTTGAAACGCAATTTAAACTGCTCTGATTGCTCTTTAATATGAAATTTTGTGATTTCAGAACAATCCACGGAGGGAGTACTACTGAAGAAATGAAGACCCTTCACACCTTCTCATGTTGTGTGCTGTTTATTATAAATATGTGAAAGGAAACGCTATAGAAATTGTCTTGTAAACCAGGCAGTTTGTTAGGAAATAAGCGACCCTTGCTATGTGTGGGCGCAGACGCGCAGGTATGGTGGATTAAAAGGAGATAGAGAGTAAGAATAAAGTAAACAAAAAACTGAAGTAACGATTTAGTAATAATAATAATAAAATGCAAAAAACCGGCCTCTACAATGTACGACTAGATTTTGTCAGCATAAATTTAGCTGAGTGTCTAGAAAGCTCAGTGTTTTACGTATCAAATGTTCGTGGTGGTATTTGCAGAAAGGGTCAGTCCGTGAACTTTTAGCCTTCACTTACCTGACTTTAAAGAGTAACTAAAATCCAACTTACATTTGTATCTTTTAACTGTATTCAGGGCATTATTTGGATTGCGATAAGGGATTTTATATTTTTCACGCGTGACGTTCAGATTATCTACTGCTGTCCCCACAACGCTAAGTTCTACTGTGACACAGAAAATTTGAATCTCAGTACAAACGCAGCTTTTCAGTGGCCAGTGTTCAGATTGGTGAACACTTATTTTTCGTAAATCGTTTTTATCAAGCATATAACACAGCTACAAGCGCATAGAGATACCAAAAATCTGACGGGGAAAGTCCATCATATGAAAATCGATAATTCGTGAATGGCGGAGCAACGAAGTGACGCATTGTCATTGGTCTTCAAGGGATGGCCGGGGGCATCGCTAGGCAAAACTCGAGGGGGGTGGCAGAGGGCCTGCCGGCGCCCTGTCACCCATTTCAGCTTTTGGTAGCAATAATAAAACCGTTGATACCTGCAAGGCGCAAGCGTTGAAGACTGAAGAAGCCCAGTCGTATCTCCGAGCTCAGGGGCGGTTTGAACTTTGAAGGGCTCTGGCGTGGGAGGTGACTATATACCTCAAAATACACGACTGGCAAACGTCCGACAAGGCTCAACTCAAGATTCACACCAGTTATAAACAATAGCCAAGAAAAGAAACACAACACCACATGCGGGAAAGTGTACGAATTTAAAGAAACATTTTGGCGATGGCTTCACACCCGCTGTTCCACTGTCTTCCTATCTGGCGACATCATTCTGTTAAATGATGATTAGTTTGTGTTTTTATTTGTAGTGTAGTATATGGCGAAAGCTGAAATAAAGTAGAGTAAATAAGTAAAACCAGTATTTTAAGGTTAAGGTGAACGTCCTTCGTCCTTCATAATAAGAGGAATTCGCTTCCGCAATATTCCGACCCGCAGCAGTTTCTAATTTACTGTATATCAGACAGAATGAAACTGAACGTCGCAGGCTAAATTTTTTAAGTAAGCTATGACTTTTTTCGGGCAAAGCACTACTTCCCCCCAGCAAATTCTAGCTTTCAATGCGGACAAAGCTCCGAAATTCCAAGCCTATAAAACCTGAATGAAATGACGCGACCGGGCTTAATTTGATAACAACACAGCTACGCAGACAAGATATCGGCTGGTATTAAATTAAGGCTGCAAAAATTTTTTTTTTCTAGAAAAAGCAATTAATAAATATTTTTTTGGTTTCTTTACTGCATTTTCAGGATTCCTGTAATAAAATCGGGATTTTCGAAAGCAAAGCTTTACTACGGACTACCGTTTCATTCAAAATCAAGCGGGAATTCCAAATCAAACGAAAAGTGAGGTTGTTTTTATCGCCCACAACGACTTTTTAAGTGTTTCCTGTTAAAATACGTCAGGTTAGGTAAGCTGTCGGCAGTTTTTGCTTATTTTGGTGCATAGCTTTGTATCTTGCCCGCATAAACTCTTCTTTTAACCAATAGTAAACTAATTAGGCTAGGCCTACAGGGTAGCTACAAAAAAATAACTTTCAAATTCTGATCTTTTGGTCATAGGAAAATGATTCTACTGAACTTTAGCTTTGATTTGAGTTCAATAATACCTCACTAACTTGCTTCTAAGTGCCTAAGTATCCCAATTCTTGATTAGAAAAACACTAATTAAGGTAAGGTAAAACTAAAACATTTAGCTTAAATTCGAACACATCGGAATTTGGACACATTGTCATTGATCGAATAATTCAAATCAGACGTTTTCTTTCATCTCTCATGGCGAAGTGTTAGCACTTGCACTTGGCACTTGCAAACAAAACGGAATAGCCAGGCATTAGTTGCAAGAACCAAAAACTCGATCGCCACTGTTTTATGGTAACGCTGTAACAATTCGGCGGGGGAAAAATTCAACCAAAAGGTTTGCCAAATTTTTCTTTTTAATTGTTTTGAAGTGGTTCCGTTAAGCAAAAAAACACACTGTTGACAGGTGGCCAGAAGGGCAGCCTTAAATGCAGACAGAATGCAGAAGTACGGATCATCTTTATTGTGCTGTGAATCTGCTCGGTAGTGAACTAAAGGGTGCGATATAAACTAATGCGGAATATCATGCAGTTATGACGTAAATTGTAATGTCATGTGATTGAGGACCAAAGGTCATAGGACTTGGTTGTATTTAGGACGGTTTATAATGTAAAAGCAACCGTCATATTGCTGGGCGCTCAGCTCTATATATATAGATTCAAATAAATATTTCTTCAGCCCAAGCTGACTGCGAATCATATTTGACAGTCCAAAACGGATAAGTCAGCTGAATTTTATTTGAGCTATATTTCGGCCCTTCTTGGGAAGAGGGAAAAAGTGGGAAAAACGAAATTGTGGAGTTTCCCGCTTGAGAGGCTTTGAGCCTGAAGAGGACCATTGCCAAGAAGGGCCAAAATGTAGCTAAAATAAAATTCAGCTGGCGTATCCATTTTGCAGTGTCAAATAAGATTCAGATATATATTCACAGATGGGAAGAAACTACAGTTTTTTGTGTTCTGAGATTAAATAGATAAAATAGGTGTGCTGCCATGCTTGTATAGAATTCCGCACTGATTTCAGTATAAAGGTGAAGTAAGTTCACTTACCTTAGCCTTAGATGCTGCATAGGCTAGCCTCTAATTCTAGCTCCAGAACTCATAGTTCATTTTAGGATAATCACTTATTCACTTAAATAGGCTTGAAAAACAGATAAAAATGTGTTACTCCATTTGTCAGCTATCCACAGGTAATTTATTTCATCGGATGAACTTACTCTTTTGAAATTATGGTACCTAGGCCTATCTGTGCCTGTCCCTCTGTGCTTCAAATATGTACCAACTACAGATGTAAGCCATTGCCAAAAAATAAACTAAAAATGGCAGATTCCTTGCAAGACATATTTTCACATCATTTTCCTACTTTCTTCACCTGTGACCTTCCCGGGCTTAGCATCTTTAGGGTATTCCTAGTAATGCAGGCTTTTTTTTTTTATTCAGATCCTCAGCATCTGGGTGAATTTTGGCGTTTTGTGCAAGCAGCACACATTCAAATGTTATTACTAGAGTTTTGGGTGAAAAAATACAGAGTCTCTTAGATTCAAATATCAGATGTAAAAATAAGCTGCCTTTTCAGTTAAACTTTAAGGGCACCTGAGAACACTTAAATAGGTGTTTTTTTGCACCATCAGATATGAGAATCGGGTTGAAACAGATTATGTTCGGCGATTTTGAGGACCAAAGTAAGAGATGTCAAACTTTCTTTTGCATGGCTCTGGACCGTCTTGCTGTCCTCCTTTTTTGTTGTTTTATTGATATTGCTCACAAAAAATATCAACCATACCATAAATTCTATTCTTCTTCCACAATATTCTTTTTCTTTAGCTGTTCAAGGATGAGAGTCTCTAGGTCAAGTTCTTTAAGCTTCTGATTTAAGACATAGGTAACCACTTCTTCTGTTGCTGCCAATATGATGTGCCGCAAACCATTAACTCCAGCATTGACTGTGAACTCTACCAAGTAGTCCATTGCTCCAGCCCCCTTTGAATTAACCTGCAAAAGATTGACCTATAAAATGATCTGAATCCAGTTTAAAGTGTAAATAATGTAAAATAATTCTGTTGCAGCAACCAATAAAAAAAGGCCTATTTATCCAGCAAATTCAATACACTAACTTTACGCAAGTATTGATATAAGGAAAACAACATAACAAGTAAAAGAACATGACAGAAAAGAAGTCAGGAAATTTCCATTGCCTTGAGCTTTATGTCAGCCCAGGATAGAGTCAGCTTGCTGTCTGAGGCATTTTTTGACAAGGGCCTAAGGTTTTAAGACAGCTTTTTCTTGTGATTTCTAGATTTTTGGTTACATTTCTGTGATTCTGGTGGACCAAGCAAAATCTAAAGGTTAAACGTTTGGTCAGGGAAAACTATTAAGAAAGCTGAAAAGCACTGAAACTAACACCACCTCTAGAGAATAAGTACGAGTACTCATTCATGTACCAGAAGAAAAAAAAAAAACATAAACTAGGCAAAGAAAGTATAACGAAATTTTGTTAGAAGAAGTGAGGTTGATTTCAGCATTTTCTAATTATTAACTTATTGTAAACTTTGGTATGTCGCTAGTATCCATATTATTTGATAGAAGAAGCCAAATGTTTTGCTCGGATAAATTTGATTAAAAAGTGTAGTTTGTAGGACATCTTGCTTCCACCACTTAATGCTGATGAATTGCATTATTCTTTTGAAAAACTGGCATAAATGACTAAGGAGATGTATTTATGCTTACGAAAAAAAAATTGCCAAGTCAAGCCACATTTAGAATTTTGAGTGGTACAAAATATTATCTAACTTAGAACATCATCCACATCCAGGAAGTGTCTTTGTGTTTTTCAGACAAATGAAACTGTTGCTTGTTTGCAGCTTCAAGGAGTCTAATGAGCTGCATTTCATGCTTTCTTCTCTAGTGTGGGGGGGGGCAAATAAAAGAAACAAAAACGAGATTTTTTATTCATTTTGTAGATCAGCTAATTATCCCTCTAAGATGTGATAGTCCAGTAAAAGTACAGTTTGACCCGGATAAAATTGCAACACATACTTTTTAACTAAAATGTTCAGAAAAAAATCTTTGAACAACACATCCAAAATTCACCAGAATCACCCCGTGGCTGAACTTTCTAGGGCTGCTTGAAAGGGTGCAGGGGGGGGGGGGTCGTTTTTCTGGTCCTCTGTTGTTGGTGTTGAAATATGTCATTTAGTTTGTTCTTCGCTGAAGACAGTTGCCGGAAGTGCAGCCGAAATATTCGAACATTCATTTATCCCTCGCATAACCTCTAATTATCCTCTCGGATAATTAGCTGATCTGCAAAAAAACGAAAATCTGAGTTTTGTTTCTTGTAATATGAATGGTCAGCTTGGCTTTAAACCTTATATGGGGGGTGGGCAAATGAGAACCTTCCAGGTTTGAATTGTGCCCTTCTTGTTTCTGCTTTATCAGTGGGCATACGGAACGTTCTAAAACGCCTGAAAATGTCTTAACTTTAATGCTTGACATACCTGAATATTTCCTAATCTGATCGAAAGATCCTTGATAACTGTTGGATGATTTATATTAGCTGGCTGAACAAGCTTTACACCAATCTTCGCACCATCGATTTTCAACTTCATAGTGCCCTTACGGCTGTACCATCCGGTTTTGAGTTCCCAGTCATAGTTAACACCAAGCTTTCCAAGACCAAGACTCAAACCTGCTGTTACAGATTTGGTTATGTGATCATAGGCCAATGAGATATTGTCCGCCCTGAAAGAAATGAGTGTAAGAAAAACCTTTTTAAAGCTCTGTTTCCCAAGCCACATGATGCTCTCTGACCTACTGAAGAGGAATGCAGATTGACACTGGTCGAACCGGGCTCTGTATGAGGTACACTTTAAAATTGTGCACCGCCGAATTCGGAGATTTTTATTCCGAATTCGGACAGTTAAAATCCGATGGAGGATTAAAATGCTAGAATGCAAAATACTGCAGATGAAAGTTTACAGTGCGTTTTTTTACAGTGTGAGTACCTCCGAGTTGGCGTTGTTAGAAGATCCCTTATAGGTCCTGCTGTTCTTGATTCTCTCTGGATTGGTTGTTCATGTCTTCTACGGAAACTTTTCTAGATAATCCTTGATTCATTTGCTAGCAGGAGTTCCCAAAGGAAGAAAATCAGTAACAGTTTATAGCAGGGACGCAAACGTCGGTATCTTGAGTGGGATTTCGAAACTAAATGTCTGTTCATGGTCTCAATTATCAGGGATAGGCTGGGAAGCAGAGTCAACAAAACCCCTCTTTTTCTGGAGAGAAAGCTCCAGACTTAGGGCGCACCGTCTAGAAAAGAACCGCCGATGAAATTTAGATTAAATTTCCATCCTTATAAAAATTCGGTCTGAACGAGACTGTGTGCTGTAGAGTTTGGGTGCCGTAGCCTGCACCGGCCTCGTGACATGCTACGTGGAATATGGGAGACTACATGTGATGATTTAAATGACATCTCCAAACTTAGATGTTGCGTCATGCTTTCACTCTTCTGTACAAAAATAACCGACAGTTTCAGAAGGGGAGGTGCGACCCCCGCTAAATAGCTGTCTGTTGATTTTACCTGTAAAAAGTACTCGTTCCACTTAGCTTTCCTTCTGACATGATGAGCACATTCGAGTCCAGTGGCTCGCTTGTGTCATGTCCCTCGTCGCCGCCGAAGATGGGTAAATATCTTTCAGGAAGAGGGAAGGGGTCATAGCCCAAGCTCCGGATCTCGTTTCTTGCATCGACCACAAATTTGTCGAGTGGGGTGATAGAGTCGTACAGGACGACGTCTAGGCTTCGCATCTGCTCGTTCACCTTGGTTTGGACGAGGGAATTGACCTGTCCTAGGATGACTGGCCGCATGGAGTCGAATATGGTGGGGATGAGCGAGTTGATCACAGCCTGTGAATAGAGAATACTAGATCCGGTTGCAGTTCAAGCAGATACAAAACTAGTTCAAAACTGGTGTCTGAAAAGGGCTCATTTTAACAAGTATCTGACCAGTATCCACCACTAGCCAGGAGTTGGAGGGGGGGGGGGGCATACACCTTCGAAGTGTCCTTATCTTTCCAGCTTCTGTAGAAGTACCCTCTAAGCGCGTCACTGCCTGCCAACCAGATAGTGGGATCGGCGTGCCGGTCAATCAGATGTTACTGTGGAGGTCAGGTCGGGATAGGGCCGCTGGTGCGGTTTGGGACGGGGCGGCGGTATGGTTTGTTTTTTGGCTCATGGCTTTGTGAAGTTTGTCGGTCCGTCTGTCTTCTTTTTTCTTTATTCTATGGTTCAAATTATTGATCAGGCAGTTGAAGTCATCGCGTGATGCTACTTTGCGAAGGTTTCAACTCCGCGACTACTACCGCTCTTGAGTAAAATCAGGATAACCCAGGAAATTCAGCCTTTGGCATAGGTAATTGGATCTGGAACCTAAAAAATTGGATGGATCTTGATCTTATTTTGCTCTTCTGTTCCTTATCTAATGCATTTTTGTCTTGAAGTACCCCTTGGTTTGGTTTCAAACTGAGAAGAAGCGCTTTCGATTTACCTGGAAAATGCTCCCAAAGAATCCCAGATTCTCAAAAGACATCTTGAAGTCCTGGAATTTCAAGTCCAGACTGACGTCTTTCACCTTTATCTTTCCGTCAGGGCTAACCTCCAGTGCCGTCGATCCTTCGGATGTCACTCCTATGACGTAAATGTTGTAAGGACCAGTGGAAGCGGTGAACCATGAACTGATTTTGTAGCGACCTTGCATCTGCAACTCTGGGAAGGATATGCCGATGTCCACCTAGAGGTTGAGTGGCGTCCTTCAGTATAGGTATCAAGAGCCGGTGCTTTTCGATCGTCGCGCAGGATCCCTAGCATAGTGCATCGTTTCTCTGCAGTTTTCAGTTCAGTTTTGGTTTCAGACATTCATAGCAAACCAGATATCTCGGCTTGCCCGAGTGAGAGACAAGCTCGACTACTGTAAAACTGTACAAGGTAGCGAGTACCTCTAAGTTGAGATTGTTGGAAAAGCCATTGTACGTCCTGCTCTTCTTGACTCGCTCTGGATAAGTTGTTCATGTCGTCTACGGGAACTTTACCTGTGAAATAATCCCTGATGTTTTGCTAGCAAATGTTTCCAAATGATGGAAATCATTAGGCCCTATCAAACCCTAGGCCGATATTCTTGCCAGTGAAAACCATAGGCCGTCACTTCCCGAACGAGCCCCCACGAACTACCGTACCCGGCAATAGAATAAACTCCATCCCGTAAAACACGCGCAAACCGGTACAAGAACTCTTTTGTTACGTTTTTTTTCACTACAATTAATAACGCGAAAGAATAACAGGTGTCTCTCTCTTATTTTCATTCTTATATGTATGTGATCTAATGAGTGTTATCAAGTCTAATGGAACTGAGCTACGATAGTTTCCAGTTATACCAATCTCTCTCTCTCTCACTCTCACTAACAGATTGTAACAGGAAAGCAAACTTGGATATCGTAGTGGCTGGCGGTACAGTGGCGTCCATCTGCATAGGCAAACTAAGCAGCTGTCTATTGCCTCCGAGCTGGGAACACATTCTAATTTTACATTTGCCACTTCGGCCACTGGCCTAGGACCCTTCCGAGGCTGGGGCCCCTACACAGAAGTTCAACATTTGAAACGGAAGCTTTCTTCATTTTGTGAAGTCTGTTCTTTGTTATTTGACGCTAGTGAACTTCAGTCTATCTATTTCTTGAGCGGCTATTTACCTATGTGCGCACTTACCTTCATTCCTACCAGGTCAACCTTCACGTGAGATACTGTCAGCTGACTGATACCTGAGAGCTTGCTTTCTGTTAGGATTAGATTGGAGCCAGCGACATCCAAATTGTTGTCTGGAATGTCCACTGGATCGGGGATTGGGAAGCCTGGGACCCCTAGAAGAAAAGAAAGTTTTAGCTCTTCTCTCGGTAGAGTCGATATGCCCACACCCCAGTTTTCGGAATCCCGAAATCCGGACAGGTATCCGGCTAGTGTTCAGAAAGGGCATTCCGTTGTTTTCTGTTAGTATGTTTACAGATTGCTATACTGTATATGACTTATTACTACGAAAGCCAGTGAGCCTCGGGAAGAACATGGAACCTCACCCAAACAAGCCTTCAAAATTGATTCAAATCATGTGTAAGTCAATCAATAACGTTTATTGTCGTGACGCTTCGGGCTCTTCGCTGGACACATGGCGGTTCTTCATCGACACGAAGCGTGAGCCGTCAAGAGTATTCCCGTTACAGGCACTTTCTGACCAGTTAATCTTTTCATCATGGATGAATGGTTTCTTTATCCTTACCGTTGTTGTACGAACACTTAAGAACAGCAGAACAAAAAGCCTCGACTATTCGGCACTGATCCAATACAGTTTTTTGGACTATTATTTTATGTAGTCCACAGTATCCAACTGTACTGATACAACAGTGGGCATGTCAGTTCAAGGTTCAAGATCAGTCAAAAAAAATTGATTATTAGAAAATCCTCATTATGCACAGCAAACGGAAGCTAAGGAAAAGAGAAACACGAAAAATTAAATAAAATCTAAATAGTTTTAAAATTTTAAAAGGAAGACAAGGACACCTGAACAATGAAACCATACTTGAACACACCATGGAGAATGCATTTACAGACATGGCCACGGAGAGTATTCTTCTCCTTAGCGTGACGTTTTCAAAATAGGGACGTTCGTTTCTGGAGGTTTGCACGTGCAGACTCCAAGACAAAAAGCGCAATTCATTCAAATCTTGTACAGCGCTGGCCGGATCGTATTGAAATTTCTTCTAGATATACGTTTGGGCTTAACTGGTTAAAAAATATTCCAGAAGCAGGGTTGATTGGGGACATGTGTTCATTTCTAAAATTGTTCGGTACTGAAATAAGGACAGATGCAAAATGGAGCAAAATTTATAGCTTGGAAACGCTATTTCGTATTTGGATTGAGTTTTCTGCAGGCAATGTTAACGGAAGTCATACAGATAGGGATGATACTTGGTACTCTTCATTCAGGTGTCCTTTTAACGAAAAAAAAAACAACATTTATGTTAGTAGTCATCAGTCCTTGTTTTTGAAACGATTTGCTCTTTTAGGAAACGATTTTTTGGCATATGCTTTTATATATAGGCTACATATTATACCATTATTTTAGCGAAGGGCCATAATATACACTGACAGAAAAGTAAAAACTACCATAACCTACAAACATAAGGTATAACACACAACTGGAAAATTAGCGACACTCAGTTCATCACGCGAACCCTGCCAGAGTGGCAGGCTCAGCTGAAAAAAAGGACAAACACTTTAAATGGTTCGGCTTCTTTCGAAGAGTAACACGGAATCGTCGGCAAACAGATCTACATAATATGTAGTTAGTTACATTCATCGAAAGGTTCCGATATTTCACGGAATACCATTTACCAATTCGAATCGCATACTTCCGTTACTGTAAATTTCTCCTTTATTTGCCAATTTGGTATAAAAACCGAAAATTGTTAAATAAATTTTCAGTAACAGACATAACTGTTAAACTTGACGAGCTGCATAGGTCGGTCGTGGCGTTTTCTCCGCATCACGGTCTTGCCCGTTTGTTTGAAATGTAATCTGTTCGAAGTGTAAAACTGTATTGTAATTTAAGTTGTGTTCTTTCTTTTTTATATGTACTCCACTATTTCTATTTCTATAGAAGCGGGTAAATAAAAATATTCATTCATTCATTTACCTTTCGGGTCATCAGCCTTGAAATGTTCAATTACGGCCTTTATTCTATCTTCTAACTCTAGTTGTTTTGCATTGTCCTCGCTTGTTGGCGCTAAAGTTGTTTCTTGTTCGTCCGTTGGGTTTTCATTGTTGTCGCTTTCTAGACCTCCGTCATAGTCTTGTGCTCCTAGAAAAGAATAGCATTCAAGCCTGAACGAAAACAACAAAGGGCACAACTCCTGTTCTAGTTTTCATCATCTTCTATAAAAGTTGAGCGGCGGTAGCCCTGTTCTAGACAGTAATTATCGGTCTTCCTTGACACATTGAGCGTGTTCCACCCTACTTACCGTAGCTTCTACGCATGACGTCACGGATCCTAGCTTCTTGGAGTCAAGGCTGGAATACAGTTCTATATTTACGGCAAAATATCATGCCGCGGGCTGATCGGACCAGTCACGTCACAAGGATCATAGTTTCCACGCTAACCGCGCTCCCGAGCGTGGTAAGCAAATAGTTACTATTAGTTTATTTCGAGAAGGTTGGAACGGTCAGCGTAGTAACTTTTCACGAGGTTGGAACGGAAACAGTAACTAATAGTTACTATGTTAGAAGGATGGAACCCGCTCATTACTGGGGTTCGATGGAGCGTATGCGTCGTAGGTCCAGCTAAGAGATTGGGACGTTTCAGGGAATTATGAAAAATAGGCCGTAAAATGTTTTTCGGAAGATGATACATAATGAAATAGAAAATATTATGAGCTATTGCCTGAATTCATCTACCCAAGCGACATTATGTCCTTCCTTGGAATGCTTTAGGACTTATTATTGTGATGTACATTAAAACTGGTAGTAAAATCAGTTAATCCATAATATTCTTAAAATGTAAACCATGCCGAAACATAGGGCCTATGATCTCATTCCCCCAAAATACTACTGTTGGCGGACCATCACCCTATACGGAATTGATGAAACCACCGCTCATCGTCATCATCACACTTTTCATCTTGTCCAGTGTTGCCACGGGTAGTGCGGGTAGTTTTCAAAGTAGTACTTTTTGGCAGTTCTGATTAGTAACTATTAATTTAGTTCGAGTGGCAACCCAGTCGAAGGAACCTGGACAGCTTGCAGGCCGATGATCAAGGGGTTGAATGCTTCTAGTCGTTACCATGGTCATGCTGGGTAAATATAGACAAGCTGTAAGTTTGTCTCCTCGTTTATTCGGCAGTGGATACAAGTTGGAGGCTCGATTTTGCTTTAAAGGACACCTCGCACTACCTAGTGTTTCTGCTCAGATGTTCTGGGATAGTTGACCACTTTACAGATACGCTATGCTTGTAGAAAGTTGCGCACGGCTTCGGCTGTTTTTAGCTTCTTTCCATGTCTCTTGCCTCGGATGTCTTGGCAAAATTTGCACAACCGATCTCCGGACGAATAGGCTCCTCGGAAATAATGATCGGGCGCATAATACGCCTCGTAAAGATAACAAAAGTGGCAATCATGATGATTAGTGTGTTGGTAATAGAGAACATGGATACACTTATCAAGTGAAGAATCTCGAGAACGAGAATGGAAGGAAATACTACTGAAGTAGAATGAATTACTATCATCAGTACATGTCCTTTAAGACTTACTTGTAAGAGATAAGAAAACTAAAACAGAAATCCCCCAAAGGCTCTTCATCACTACCACACTCACGAGAAACTAATCGCGTAACTCGAGCTCTAGCAGATATTCTCTTATCCTGGAAATCGTAGCATGTCCAGCTGTTGAGTATGTGACGTCGATTCCTGGTTCTCATCTCGGCTTAATTCGTACGCACATCCATGCAACAATACATTGTCATAGAATCCAGTTTCCTTTGTAATAAATAATAGACTGCATCAGAAAGGCTCTCGCCTCTAAGTAAATGATTCTAAATAGATAGATTGATCATTGTATTTTGAAAGCTCAAGGCACATATAGGCCTACAAACAAAAATTAAACACATCTCCTTCTTTCCAAAGTTCTATCAGTGTACACTCTCACTCGAGGAATCACGGTTGGGTTTACAGTACGCAGAATGCAGGGAAGCAACAAATCAACCCCATCTAAATAAATATCTCTTAAATCTGAAAGCACCTGGGAGAAAATGGTCCAGATATTCTTTTCCTCCTTACAGAGAGGGAAAGCATACCTCCCTTCAGACATAATAAAATGATGAAAAACTCGTTACTTTTGTTTCTTTTCGCTGAAAACCGAATATAAAACTAGAAACTAATCGAGCAACTGGAGCTTCAGCAGATATTTCCTTATTCTTGAACCAGATGAAAATTTTTCGAGAATTAGTCGTATGGAGTTGTATGAAAAAGTAGCATGCAGTAGTAACTGTTGCCATTGCATGCTACTACTAGCAAACTGGATGCTACTACAGCAAGATTGAATGCTATCGGTTACTACTACTTAAGATTAACCCAGTCGGAAGCATGTTAAATCAAAGTATTCCATACTACTACATATCAATACATGCAACTTTTTCGTAAAACTACACAGTCAAAGAATTTTTCATCGGGAAATCGGAGTATGTCTCGCTATTACGTCGAATTCTGATATTCTCTATGTTCAGTTCTTCCTCTTATCCTTGCAACAGTACTTTGTTTCGAAGAACATCTAGAATCTCTTGTAATCCTATCTGCTTTATGTGACCTATCCCAGATAAATGAGGATTTAATAAACACGTTGCTTTTGTTTCTTTTTGTTGAAAAACTGAATAGAAGACGAGGAATTATTTGCGCAGATCGAGTAGCAGCAGATTTTCTCTGATTATGAAAACTGGGGGATTCTTTTTCTGTTCCCCCGTCTCTCAC
Organism: Branchinecta lindahli; assembly: GCA_023053555.1. NCBI lineage: Eukaryota > Metazoa > Arthropoda > Branchiopoda > Anostraca > Branchinectidae > Branchinecta > Branchinecta lindahli. The sequence goes on along the minus strand of JAKZAO010000005.1, from coordinate 8,238,548 downwards.
TTTTGAGGACTTCTGTATTGCACTAATTATTTAACTTCTGTGCTATTGTAGCTAATTCACGAAAACCTCTATCAAGTTTAGCAAGAAGCAATATGTCTGATTTGTAAGAAATCCGCCTTAGTTTGTTCGTTGTGGAATAGGAGTCGATCAGTTATACACAAATCCTAATTTTTTGGGCATGGTGCCCAACATATGAGCACCACGCCCTGGAGGGAGGGCATGGTACCCCCATGAAAATCTATTGAATTACGAATCTGAAATGGAAATTAGCTTTTCAAGCAGATTTTTATGGTGGTACCATGCCCTTGCTACAGGGCATCGTGCCCCATCGTATGAGCACCATGCCCATACGTTGGGGCATGCCCAGACGTTGGGGCACCATGCCCAAAAATTGAGGATTTGTGTATCACTGGAGTCGATAGACATGTTTGGCAAGTACGATATGATATGATATTTATTGCAAAAGCTGGCCATAGAAAATGAACAAAAATAAAAATAAAAAATATATCTTTATAATAAGTAATTAGATCCTCCCGATGCTTCGCTGCTAACCGGACAAACTCCGCCGTCTTTAAACCTAGCCACTTCTAAACAATAAACTTAAATCTGGTTTATTGTACAATAAACTTTCTATCTATCAAAGCAAGATTCAAATGGAATCCGGTCGAATCCTATACTGGAGAGGAAGGAGAGAAAGAAGTCCGCCGAAAATTTTCTGTCGACTTATTTTTCTTTTGTTCATTTTAGATAGTTGAACACATGAGCTGCGAAGATGGAGCCACTGGCAGAAGAGCGATCGGGTGAAGCTTTGGATCAGAAAAGAAGAGAAAATGTCGCCTATGAGTATCTGTGCCACCTCGAAGAGGCCAAAAGGTAGGCCTTAGCTCCTATGGTAGGGTAGCAGAAATCTTGGTGTCTTTAGAATATGGGTTCGTATTCGCCAAGGCGAATTCCGCGACGCTTGCGGGAAAGATTCGCGCCGCACCATTTCAACTTCAAGTTGAATTTGGCTCGTATCGTGTAGTGGAAAAGATTTGCATTAAGTGGGCACTAAGCTTAAAGCTAGGTTCTCATTGGGAGATTTTTTGTAAAATTCGGCCAGAAATAATACGGCAGAAATGTGTGTTACTTAAGATGGTGAAAGTCGACCGAAATATTTTTCCCGACGGATCTATTCAGAATTTGCTGAGTGAGGACGCTCCTTCGATGTGTATATCCGTCAGTAAAGAGTTCTAAAATCTGACGGTTTTCTGCATAAAGTTTCCGGTTAGATTGGGCTATTTCAGGTTTTTAAAAGGCATTTAAATTCAGTAAAATTCATTATAGACAAATAATTGTTTGAAACAGAGAAATTCACTCGGAAGTTGTTTGAATGGATATTTTCTGGATTTTCAAAATAGCCTAGGGCTTCGGCACTCTTCGGCGCAAGTGGGAGCTTTACCTGAAGAAATAGCGTCGTATGCCAGTGCCAGCAATTACCACACGACTGTTTATCCAAACGAATACCAATTAGTACAGGCGGCTTTTGACGTTGATCGCTGATGTTGATCCACAGGCGGGTATATAGTGACAAAGATAAATTATACTGGCTCTGCTGTAGTTATGTATATAAATAAAGGCGAACTCCCGCGAATATCATTTTTCGGTCAGTACCATAGATGCCAGAGCAAAATAAATGCCAAGCCTTGAAAAAAGTGACACAAATTTTACAAGCTTGCAAAATCAAGATTCCACAAGGACGTTTTTAAGTGGGGTTTTGGTAACAGAATCGTTGATCCTTGGAACAGCCTTACCGAAGATGCGGTTAATGCTGAATCGATCAACAGTTTCAAGTGCATTGTTGATGGAATTTTCAACTCCGATCAGTTCGACTACTCAAAATTTCTTCGAGTTATTTAGAGGCGAAAGCCCTTTTCTTGCTTTGTATTATTATTATTATTATTATAATCGAATAGCAGCGACACTAGCACCTTAGCGATAGTGAACGTCCATACTGATACTCAGTCGGTCGTGCACCAGCGCTAGCTCCAAAACTTCTGATTCTGGACACAGCAAAAAAAAGATATAACCTCCCCTGTTTCCTCGATGTGTGCAGACCGCATCTAAGCTTTACTAGAAATTTGCAAACCCGCAAGTTTGTCTCGCTTTAAATGCCGCAAGCGTAGTGGGCGGCGCTATGAGTATGGCCCGTTTGCGAAGCAAGAAAAGCCAGAGCAAAATAACACTAGGGAGTAGTGCCAAGACTTGAAAAAAGTGACACACACTCGAATAGCAGCGACACTAGCACCACTCGCGATACTGAACGTCCCTACTGAAACTCAACTGGTCGTGCACTAGCGCTGGCTGTGATAGCTTCCTATCCTGGACACAGCAAAAAAAAGATACAACCTCCCCAGTTTCCTGGGTGTGTGCAGACCTCATCTTCAGATTTACTAGAAATTTCTAGACCCGCAAGTTTGTTTCGCTTTAAATGTCGCAAGAGCAGTGGCGGCGCTATGAGTACGGCCCGTTTGCAAAGCATGGAAAGCCTAGGTCTTGACGCTACTCCCTGGTGTTATTTTGCTCTGAGAAAAGCATAGGTCTTGACGCTACTCTCTATTGTTATTTTGCTCTGAAGGAGTGAGTGCGAGGAGGAAACAAATAGCCTATTGCTGTATTTTCGCTCCTCCTCACTCTCTACGTCCACCCGTCAGTTCGCTGACGGTTGCCTGAACTGATGGGTGGGCGAATAGACCGTAGATAAACTGACGGTGGGCCAACAACCGGGTGGACGAACTAACAGGCATAACGATGGATTTTGGTGGGTCACGATGGCTCAGCTTTCGGAAAATACTGGCGTAGTGACGGGTTTTTGTAAGCGAACTGAAGGGTGGATGTTGTAATAATAATAATCTTTATTCTTTCCCTTTATCACAATGCAAGAACGTGGGTATCATCAAACAAGAAGAAGAGAAAACACAAAAAGACGCAACATGAAGAACACACATGGGCCAACTGTATAGTGATTATATTGTGTATTGTATAACTGTATAGTGACTATATTGTATAGTGAGGCTAGGCAATGTAGTTTATGTTTCTCTTACAGCTGGATTGAGGCATGCATCAGAGAGGAGCTTCCCCTGACAACCGAACTGGAAGAATCACTACGAAATGGTGTATACCTGGCTAGACTTGGACATTTCTTTGCGCCTGAGGCGGTTACACTGAACCGTATTTTTGACAAGGATCTTGTCAGGTACAGAAGCAGTGGACTGAATTTCAGGTAAGTCTTGACCGGTAAATAGAGTTAGTCGGTAAATAGAGTAATGGCAGCATCATTAAATGCGCTAAACGGAAAAGTCAGCCGAAATTTGTTCTTGGGTTGCAGGCTCGTATTTCCCAGCCCGATGACGACCCTTGCCAAGAAGGGCCGAAATATCGTTGAAGAACTTCCTAGCCGACTTGCGTTTTGAGTATTTTTTGTTAGTTCGCGAACTTCGAGGGGGGAGGAGAAAACCGAATATGCAGGAAAATCTAGTAAATGTCATTAAATTGGAAGAATACGAAGAGTAAGTGGTAAAAGTTCGCGGACTTGGAAGATGCAGACAAATCTAGTAAATTTTAATGAAATAAAGGACAGCCAAATGGAAATGCCCAAGAAATTGAAAAGATCGCGTCGATTACATTACATTAGAGTTTAACGCAGTTTGGCCGGGTGACTTAATTTATCATTTGTTGCGTGACTATACTAGAGAACGTTAATTATAGAAAGAGTACTTATGAGCTCTTGTTTCTTCTTGTACAAAGAATTGTTTATTTGGTTAACAATATTTATTTACAAAATAGTAATGTGTAATTAGCTTGTATTATTTACGAAAATTGCTTATTTATTTTGTTTTAGGCACATCGACAACATAAACTACTTTCTACACGCTATGAAAGCAGTGAAATTTCCATCGATTTTCTACCCTGAGACGACAGATGTGTATGAACGGAAGAATATACCGCGATTGGTGTACTGCATCCATGCTTTGAGCCTCTACCTCTTCAGGTGAGAAACTGAATTACTTTTTCTGACTTGATTTTCCCCAGATGTTGTAAGCTGACATCTTGTTCACGTAAAAGAAATTAGAAAAAATAAGATAACTCGCATGTGAACCGAATAGAGCGAATTCGACGCTGCGCTGATTGGCGCGTTAGTAGTTATATATTCATATAATATATAAAAACGGATTTGTCAGCTGTAGTGCTTATGTAGCGGTATTTCGGCCCTTCTTGGCAAGGGTCCTCTTCAGGCTGTCGGTCTTCTTGGCAGTCTTCTGTGCCAACGCTGGGGAAGGAACAAACCGGCAATAATCAATAATCTGCAATAATCGTCCACGGGTCGAGATTATTGCAGGTTTGTTCCTTCCCCAGCGTTGGCACAGAAGACTGCCAAGAAGACCGACAGCCTTAAGAGGACCCTTGCCAAGAAGGGCCGAAATATCGCTACATAAGCACTACAGCTGACAAATCCGTTTTTATATATTATATGAATATATGACTTGAAGTCAGCTTGGGCTCAAGGAATATTTAGCGTTAGTAGTTTCTGATTTTACACACTGTTGTCTGGTGTTTCCTCTATAAGAACCATCTCCCGGTGACTTCTCACTGGGGAGGTAAAAACCGGTTGATGTGAATCCAGAAACGACTTGTAGGTAGGGTTGCCACATCAAAAACATTGAGAGAGTGACTTTTGGCCGAAAGCAGAGTGAATTGGGGGTGAAATTTTGTTTGCATGAAATGGCAGTGAAATGGTCACCTTTGGTCGGCATCACCGCTGCAAAAACGACACATATTAGTTTTATATTCATGAAAAAAAAACGTTAAATAATCACTTTTGGTCGGAATCACTGCTGCAAAAATGACACATCTGGACTTTTTCTGAAAAAGAGTGAGTTTTATGTCGTAGGACAAGAGTGACAACAACAAAATAGAGTGATAATTCATACTATCGTGCGAAATATGGCATCCCTGCTTATAGGAAGAACTGGCTGTCTGGCGAAAAGAACGCCGTTAGTGAAACTTAAAAGGGCGCGGATCAAATTTTTTCGTCAGTGGTGCCAGATTCGCCCGCGAACCCGCGTTATGTTGTGATCTACGCGCTCGCTGATAGTGAAATAAAAAAGCGGTTGCTCTAACTGCGCCGATACCGGAACTGAACTGTGTTGGGACTGTGTCGGACTTAACTAACTTATATTTTGGAGCATCCATTCTTTTATGTGGTCTCCAGCCTTGCTTCAGCCTGTCTTCAACCCGTAGGTTTAACCTCCCTAACGTGCCATTGGTTTTCTACTGTTTTCCTTCTTAGCGAATACCAAACTAGCATGTTAGCGTACTAGCCGACGGGCTCAACCTTGCTTAGACTCTATTGGACAACATTTTGGTTTTCTCTTCCGGATTGTAGATGAGGTAGTTACTTTCTCCAGTCTGGGGAGAAGCGTGGGCTCTTGTTTGAAATATCCGATTATCGTAACTGCATCCTCATATAGTCTTACAGAATCACGCCACTGATTCCATCGGCAAACCAAGTAACTTGTCGAGGATTTGAACTCAGAACCCACAACTGTCATAGGTCAAAACTTCAAAGTCAGGCCATTTTCATTGTGAAGAAAAAATTGCTATTGTGATAGTTTCGTGTAAGTGTCACTGTGGACTCTTTCTTATTGATTGTTATTGTTGTTATTCTATATTCCATATTTTTTTATTTCTGGATTTGATATCTAATGTTGCATCTTTCAGTCTTGTGTTTCATAGTACATACTTACCTTAGACCTTAGATCCTCCAGAGCCAGGAGTGGCGCATAGGGCGTCTACGAAACCTCGCCAGACATCTCGGAGCTGAGCTGCAGCCGTGACGTCCTCCCACTGTGGTTGAAGAGACAGCTCCGCATTTCTCAGGTCTCGGTCGTACTGTCGTCATAAGGTGTGTCTTGGTCGACCTCTTTCGCGCCTCCCCTCGGGGCGCCACTCATATACTGTATTCGGGATTCGATCCTCTGGCATACGGAGGACGTGGCCAAGGTATGTCCATCTCCTACGTTTCAGAAGGTCAGTAACTAATGGCTGACCGGTTCGTCGGCGAACTTCTATGTTGGTGACCTTTTCCTGCCACGATATGTTCAGGATTCTCCTAAGGCACATGTTTTCAAAAGCTAGGACACGTTTCTCCAGTTGGGTGTTTAGTTTCCAGCATTCACTAGCATAGAGGAGGATGGAAATCACATTGCTATTCAGGAGGCGGAGCTTCAAGCGCATAGAGTATTTACTACTGTGCCAGACTGGTTTGAACTTGCTAAAAAGCCGATGTTGCTTGTCCAATTTTCCTCTTGATTTCGTTGGCTATTTCACCATCGTATTCAATCCAACTCCCGAGATACTTAAATTCCTTGACCTGCTCAATTGTTTTATCTTTGCATTTTAGTATCAGCGGGGAGTCAGATGTGGCCATACTCTTTGTTTTACTGACATTTACTGCAAGTCCCATTTTCCCGGCCATTTCGTCTATGGCGTCGAGTAGCAGCTGCAGTCGCAGTTTCGCTTCTTCAAGAAGAACAACGTCATCTGCGAAGTCCAGATCAGAGATCTGTCGGCTGCTAATCTTCACTCCAATGCCTGAAGACTGCCGTAGAATATGGTCCATTACAATGACAAACAGAAACGGGGATAGGACACATCCTTGTGTCCTATAGTACATACTGCATCTTCTTTAATAAGTTAAGGGGGGGAATTGTTTCGGATCAGTGGTAAGCTTGTACTTCTCTTCCCGCTCAAGGAGTCTAAACGTCTAGACTGGATTCTAACGAACCCCCGTCCACGAATCCAACAAATCTGGGATCGATGCAGCCAGATTCACAAGCGAAGAAATCTCCGATGGAGGTGGGGGGGTTGTATTCGTTTGGTGGTGATTTTCTCATTTCCGTCTTCCTGCATTATCGCTCTTTCTTCCAACTCCAGCTTTATTACAGGCTTGGAAAAGCTCCGCAAATACAGGACCTCTATGGCAAGGCCAAATTTACGACCGAAGAAATATCAGCCATGTCCGAAGAGCTGAAGAAATACGGAATGTCAATCCCTCAGTTTCAGAAAATCGGTGGACTACTCGCCACAGAACTGCCGGTGGATGAAGCCACCCTCCACGCTTCCATTTTGGCGATTAATGAAACTCTCCAAAACGAGGTAAGCACTGAAGAAACCTGTTAAGATTTAGGGCCTTTAGTTGGTCATCAGCTGTGCACTGCATAGTACGTCTGTAGTAGAAGTAGACCGACCCAGCAAAGCAACAATTGGCCTTATACCAAATATAAGACCGACCATCACACACAAGGCAAGGATGCCGAAAGTGTCCCACTTTGGAACCCATAAGTGCTCAAGATTTACAAGATGAAGACATAATCGAAACTTTCAAGATATGCCATATCTCATGGATTTGACTGTTACTTTGCCAATCGGAAGTGTTGATTATGAGACAATGGGGGACCAACAGAAGTTAGTCCACTTCGAGCGCTAAGCTGGAATAAGGCGAATCTCGGGCTAGTCGCCAACCATTTTTCTCTACGAGTCGTCTTCTACCCTTCTCTAAGAGTCGTCTTCCGTCCGTGGCCGAATGGTTAGCGCGCCGAACTCGCAAGGGAAGGGTGTCTTGTTCGAGTCTCGGTTGTGCCTACTGTTTGGTTTCGAGCGGGGGTTAGTGGCGTAACCCTGCAAGACAAGCCAAAGTCCACCCAGCTTCAAATGGGTATATCCGGGGAAGGTGACAGGAAGGGCGTGAGAAAGCACAGGATGGCTGGCCCCCAACCCCCCATTGCACTTCCTGGCTGAGGGCCGAGAGTCGGAGATCAGCACCGCCAGCTTGGCCTTCAAGGCTAGTGCTGATACCTTTACCTTTACCTTACCTTCTACCCTTGTGCCCTTTTCCAGGATAAGTCGGAGGAGGAGGTGCTGGAGAGTCTGTTGAACCCTGCAGCTCACCTGACGGGCATCGACTCGTCTTTAGCAGGGAGCTACGTAGCTGTGCTACAGGATGCTTTGGAGCTAAAGGCAGAAGCTGCACTGAACCGTAGCTTATCTGACAGCTACGTCGCGGATGTCTACGATGAAATTCTGACGCAAGCAGAAATTCAGGGACACATAAATTCGGTTAACAGTAAGTTAGATTTTATGTCCGTGCTAAGGGTGCAGGACGTAAACGTGACGCATTAAAACGTTATGCATACAAGCAGAGCCGAAACTTAGCCGAAAAAACATTCTGCTGACTGTTTTGTTTGCCATCATGGTATCGGGAATGTCAGCCCAAAGTTCGGTCTTTCCTGGTAATGGTTGTTATGCATAACGTTTTAACGTGTTACGCTTGAAAAAACAAAGGATGTTAGCTGTTATGTTTTTCAAGCGTTATACGGGTTTAAACGTTATGCATTTTGCAATTTTAACATCGCGGGTTTTACCTTTGTTTGTTATTATCAGATTGTTTGATGATTTGTGAATTCAGTTGTGTACAGAGTGCTTGGCGAGAAGACGAACGTCGGAAATTTTTACTGCTGTTAGAACTGTTTTTAGAAGAATAATTGATTGATTGATTGAAGTTGGTGTGTCTGTGGGACTTTGCTGGTACAGTAGAGGTATGCTTATGTGAACAGTTACTTTAATGTGAACACTGCAGTTTTGGGTTAAATGGTAGACTGAAGATCCGAAATACCTGTACAGGTGTTCTGAGCTGCCCTTCTTACCTACTTCGGCTAACTGGTAGTTAGCTTTAGACACAGCAAGTGCATGAAAATAGCTTAGTCCGAAATCAACAAACGTTCACATAAGCATACCTCTGCTGTACACTGTCAGAAGTTTTATAACGGATAACACAAGGATGCGCAGTTTTAGAAGATAACACTTGGGATGTTATCTGTTATTATTTTGCAAACGGTATGCATTAAACGTTATGCATAACAAGCATTGCCAGGAAGAGCCGAAAAACCGCTGAACAAGCATCTGCTGACTTCTCCGGCATCATTACAACAAGAAAAAAGTCAGCAGATGTTTTTCCGGTGGTGTTTCGGCTCTTCTTGTATGCATAGCGCTTCAGTGCGTAAGGCTTGGAAAACATAGCAGCTAACATCCTGCTCTCTGTTAAAATCGCGCATCCATGTATTATCTGTTATGAAATTTCTGACAGTGAAGCTTGCAAACTGTCTGGTGACTAAAATCCTGAGTGCCATCTGTTGAAACTGCGCATCCTTTTGTTATCTGTTATGAAACTTCTGACAGTGTAGTCATTACCGGCATCGAAACGTGGAAGCAAAGCAAATAGAAAACAAGATCAAAGGTTTTAATAGGATCTCAAAGGGAAATATATGCTGATCTATCTAGTAGAGACAATCGGGTCTAGCAGAGGTTCCGTCTTTGCCGAATCCGATAGAGATGTAATACTATCCATTACAGCTAACCCTGAGTGCTCTATGACAGTGCAAAACGGATGCGTCAGCTCAGTTTTATTTGAGCGACATTTCGGCCCTTCTTGGCAAGGGTCCTCTCCAGGCTCAAGCCGCTCAAGTTGGAAAAATTAACTTGTTCAAAACAAACTGAAGATTCTAGCTTAGCATCAAATATCTGACTTGATGAATTCCTTTGTGAGAGTTCCTTGGAGTTAAAAAGGTTGCTGTCACTTCATTTTGGACACGGCTGCTGTTTTTGTTGCTCGATTGGGTCGTTGATCGGGTAGAGATAGTTCGGCATTGGTTGATTTGGGCTTTGTTGTAGAGAAGAGCTTGGGGTCTGAATTTCCTTGCAGTGATGATCACGTTAATATTTCATGTTTCCTGAGTGGTATCTGCTGAAAAAGCGCATCCTTGTGTTATCTGTTATGAGACTTCTGACAGTGTAGCGTGCAAACTGTCTGCTCGGCGGGTCTGTATTTCTCTTCCTTTCATCTGAAGGTTTAAGGTTTAATGAAAAAATTGCCACAATAGCAAACGCTAAATAATAGGCAACAAATAGAAAATAAATAGACACACATTAATAACTGACAACATCTAAATAACTTACCATCAACAACGAAACTTGATACTAAAAACTTAATACTAAATCAATCAGACGGGAAGGTGATGTTGATTTTTGAGAACATAACTAATTTTATTGTTTTTTAGCATCCGCTTGCCTGTGCCGGATAGAAAACGCTCTGAAGAAGAAAGATCAGTCCGACTTGTTCTCCAACCTGAAGTCTCCAGCGCTTGGCTTAAAAAGCTTGTCAGAACACAATAAGGACTTCTACTCGGAAGAACTAGCCGCAACTCTGTTAGTGAATAACAACTTCAACTTGACACCGGTTAGCCTACAGAACTGTGTTCAGGTGGCAAATAAGAGTAAGTAAAGCCTAGTCCGTTTTTGGGATCCCAAAACGTAAGTGAGGGATACCTATGACATCGCAAAAGTTGTCCGTCCGTCTGTAAGCACGATAACTCTCGAAGGGAATGAGATATTTTGATGAAACTTGGTGGGAGGATCGTTTGGGTCAAGGGAAAGGTCGAGTTCGTAGTTGGGCTCTGTAGCCCTACATTTAGGGGTGGGGGAGGTGGTTCAAATTAAGGGACAAACATAATATGTTTAAACAGCTAATGAGACAGTCGAAGAAGGGGTAAGAAGACATGCTGAACACGAATAAGGAAACCATTTTCTACCCGGACAAGTAGTTCGCCCGGAATGCGGCCATAACCGGAAAATTTGTTAAAAGCTGAAGTTGTGTTTGTAGTTGATTAGATGTCCGATTTGGGGGTAAGAAGATATGCTGAATCCGTATATGACAATCATTTTTTAGCCGGACATATAGTTCGTCCGGAATCCGGCTGAAACCGAAAATTTGTTATAAGTTAAATTTTTATTGGAAGTTGATTATATGTTAGATGTAGGGGTAAGGAGATACGTTGAATTTATTTTTGAGCTTTTAATCTTTTGCTGGACAATTAGTTCCGGAATTTCGCCGAAAACGGAAAATTGGCAGAAGTAAGGCAGGATCGTTTCGATCGGTTCCGTCAAATTGGATCTGACTTATAGGGGTCAACGCACATGCTGAATCCGTATCTGTACTTAGTTTTCGCAGATGATTAGCTATTGGCCTTAATCTGTTTCTAAATTTTAAGAGTAAAAATGTTCAAGAAGTCTGGCGAAGACTGGTTTGGCGAAGACAAAATCTGATCGTCTAGATAAAATATTGAACTTTTGGGATCCCATCGAAACCTTTGGTCTTGTTGTATTAGCTGCATAAATTTATTTTAAGTGGCTCATTAATATGTAATATTAATCTACCTAAGATTCAATTATTATTAAGAGTCAATTAACATTGCCAGGCCTTATGTTAGGCCTTATGGTGGGGTCATAATGAGTTAATGGTGCTTATTGTTTTCATGAATAAATTGAACTGAACTGAACTTAACAATTCCGTTCAGTTTATTTCAAAACGGGAAGCGGACAAGCCGAATATTCGTTCAGTCGTCAATATAATATGCGGTCCATAGCGCAAAAACATACAAGGGGTCAAAGGCTAAACTAAAAAATTCAACAATAATAGTGACCGTTTTTACTGGCTGTTGCACAGCTCAACGGAACAAAACTCTTTCGGTATCTTTCATGTTTTGTGGGGTCCAGCGTTATATAACTGACCGTGGTATCTGAAACTTTCTCACTTTCATCATCACCAACACAAGAGCCTAGCTCGTTATCAAATTGGTGAGAAAGAAGTGTGGCACTTGTGTAAATACTCCATGAGCCCACAGCTGACTGTGAAACTTATATTAAAACAATGGCTAAAAACGATTGCAGGTTCCTTTCGTCCAGTCCAGCACCAGCCAAAAAAAGGTTCCCTCAACAAGACTTGTTCCGTTTTTATGTTTCTTTTGTACGTTTGGGGGTGGAAGCCTGGCACTTTGGCCTTACTGAGGACCAGGCCTATCGGATCGTGTGGGAACAGAAGCCGGCCCCACTGATTATGTCAAGATCCCCCAAAATTCCTTGTAATGAGCTCCTCCAGAAATTTAAACTTGAGTCCCTTGCGTCCCATAGGTTGAAACTGTGCATGGCTTCTGGTAAGAAAATTCTGTTCTCAGATTGTTTTGGTTCTTGTAACTAGTTGTTTTAGGGGGGGGGGGCACTCGCACCGGGCATTCCGAGTAAAATACTCGTGGAAATCCTGGTTCTGCGAAAACAAATTCTGAAAAGATGAATTTGAACGATCATAAAAATACTTATAAGTGAAAACTGCAACTTGTTAGTCTCTAATTGCGGAGACATCCGTTATTTTATTAGAGCTAAAACGTTCACTTTGATTCTTATCAGGGTCGTGTGACGTGATTGCCTGGTTAGCACTGTTCTGTAGATTTTGAACTTTCTTGTAACAAGATACAAAATTGCTAGCCCACACGGAGCATCCATAAATTAAGTAAGGATGAAAAAGAGCAAAGTATATCATTCGTAGATTTTAGATGATGCAATGTTTTTAACTCTCCTTATCACTCGAAGAGACCGAGAAATTTGGACGACAGAACATCAGCAAAGTGACTGACAAATCTATTCAGTTAGAATACTAAAACACGAATTCGAAAACACAATCTTACTATGAACTTTCTTCTTTGCAGAAGCGGCGGTGATCAGACGGCTCAATGAATCCCTTGTTAACTCTGGAAACCTCTCCGACACTTTAAACGCCCTCTGGGACTTGGCTCGACTAGATCCCGCTGTTGAAATCATCGACCAGGTGGCAGCGCTATACAGGACAGATATGGCAGAAATCCGAGAAGATTTGGGTAGAGACCTTTCATACTCTGCGGTCGTAAATGGCCTGAAGACCTTGACACAGATGGCAAAAATCAATATGGCAATAGCTGGCTCGGATGAAATCCATTTCCTGGAGTTGGTGAATGGAAAGCATGCCTATTTGGAGGTTAGTTTTAGCAATTTGATTCAGTTTAGTTCACTTTTTTTTCAGAAATTCCTCGTTGTGAAAAATAGTATAGGAAAATGTCAATAAAAATACACTGACATGCAAGTACATAGTATGCTATTACTTTACATAATCTTCTATAATTTGGTTTCTTAGTCGGTAATAAAATATTACTAACTCATTATATTATCTTACCCCCTGGAGTTACCCGAAAATTAAAAAGGAAAAATAAATGAAAACAATATATTTTACAGCTTCTGCTATGATCCTATTGGCATAAAGTGGTTAGCCATTGGTTGATCGTACCTTACATAGAAACTTCTCTGTGACCCTGTTCAGTGAGACTGTTGGGTCAGATAAACCATAACCTCGCCTATGTAAGAGTTCCTCGTTCACGGTGATGCTCTGGTGTCGCACATGTTCTACGGAAGAAGGAGTTGCAGAAGATGAGAAGATGCTATTTTAAGTACGCGAAGCACCAGCTTTATTTGTCAATTCGATAACGTCGCCACTCTTACGGAGCTGAACCGACAGTTATTAATCAGGTCCGTGTCCAGGCATTAATTTGGGGGGGGGGGGGTCTGCCCGCAGGTGGGACCTAAGCATACGAAACAGTAAAATGTGAACGTAGATCAGAAGTTAAAGCCTATAAATAACAATTATTTGTGTATATTTTGCGACCTGGATACGACCCTGCTTATGATGCCCCGACCATCATAAGTAAATTGTAATGATCGCAACCGTCATGGAACAACAATATGAGCAGCTGTACTAGCTGTAGTATCGCTGGAGTAAATACACTTTGCCGAACCGATCAGAATATAATTGAACGTTTTCTGCTGATGGAAATGTTTGAAAGTATAATAAGCTTGCTAAACACCGTTGTCACCAAATAAATTATGCTGTTACGTGGGAACGTGTGTCGTGTAGGGGTCGTTGAGAGAAGCGTGGTTATATGTAGCGGGCGAGCGTGATAATGGTGGCAACTGGTTGATGGATGGTAATACACCGAGTCTTTCCAAAGGCGATACTCAGTTCGTTGGTCAATAACTAAACAGGTGATTTATTAGTTACATTGAATCAGGATACAACTCTGCAATCTGCACTATAAAGATGGTTGAACTGACGCTATGCCCCAACTTGAACTGGACAGTCCGATCCGAGTCTTTCCAAAGGCGATACTCAGTTCGTAGGTCAATAACTAAACAGGTTATTTATTACCTACATTGAATCAGGATACAACTCTGCACTATAAAGATGGTTGAACTGAGGCTATGCCCCAACTTGAGCTGGACAGTCTGATCTGGCTTCCCAACTGGGAAATCCGTCCTTTTATCTGGTCTCTAACCTCGCTTACAGTGCATCAACCAATAGGGTTATTATCCCCCCCTCTCTAGAAAAGCGTGTGCGTTAGAGCTAGTCGGAAAATATAGAGAGTTGAGCATAGAGCTTGTCTTAGTAAGTTTTGGTCAAAATGTTTGATTTATCCTAGATCTATCCTCACAGATTGCATCTTCTAGTCCTGTTCCTTCGTCAGTTTTTATTGTTGAGCTAACAAATGTCTAATCTATTTTTTCAGGGTGTCCGAAACGACTTTGCATCCGATTATATGTTGGCTATGTACTCCGCCCGTCAAAAGAAGATTGAAGCCATCGATCCCTGTCCGTTCCTGCGTCATTTCGACGTCCAGGAAATAATTGAGGATGTGAATGCCATGCAAGAGGAGACCCAGAAACGTAGGTTTAATTATCAGTTGTCAGTTCCCATTACCAATTAAGTATTGGTTGATGGTGTTGTCGGAACCGGCGCATCTTACGGTTACCGATCAGTAATTCGTTAAAGCCGTACTGAAATCTCATACTGTTCCATTCTTTTCCTATACACCTTCCAAGAGTTGAGTCCTTGCTGACCGCCGCTACCAAAGATTTAGCCAGCCTAAGGGCTTCGGATCAGAACCCCAAGCCGGGGCTAATAACGTCTTCGGTTCACGGCATCATTAGTCCGCCTTTTTTCGATTTTCCTTACACATTTATTTTCACACCTTTGCACTTCAGTCAAATCTAATCTGCACATGGAGATTATTTTCAGAATTAAGCCCAGCCTCTCGCGTCGTTTCTGACTAGTTCAGTTGGAGGTGTGGAATTTACAAACCAATCAGATACAACATTTGTTCTCACATTCGTTGGCGATGTTAATCAAAATTGCGCGTAACAGTTAGTGTGCTTTTACACGGAAGAGACACTGCGAGAGTTAATACATAGGAGGTGGCCTATTTTTTCTTCCGGTGAATTCTCTTCAGCTCTCTTCAGTGAAACTTCGACGCACCATTCAGCCAAGGTTTAAGGTGTATTCTCGCCGTTCCCCGGGGACTCCTGGGGGAATCGAGGGAACAGAGAGAATAGATGGAATCACTCCTCGCGGACTCCGCGGTCGGAAAACAGCGAGAACACGGGGAATGTCCCTAAAACGGAGAAAATAAATATTCAGATGACGGATTGGTCTTTAAAAGCCATGGACTACTTTATTTTCACCTCCGTTTATTCTTAATTTAATTTCTTGTTAATTTTACATTTTATAATTTACAAACAAAAACATAACCATATATAAAATAGCTACATTTTCTCAAAATGAATCTTACTTCACAGCTAAACTCAGTACTGCTTTCAGAAAAGCTTTGCAACCATCCCCGATATCTGTCCTTAAAAAAAAAAAAAAAAACCCTGCAAGTCCCAAAATCGATACCCCACCGAATCTTTTGTAATGATGGCGATAATAATCGGAGCATTTCCCGTCCGTGGGGACTCGCGAGAATACAAGGAGTGAGTCCCGGGGACAAACAAAAACGCGGTTACTCCTCAAAAGGAGTCATTGGGGAACGGCGAGAATACGCCTTTAGCCTATTCTTCCGATGTAGCAAGAAGTCCCGGCGTTCCACCTATCATCGTATAGCATTTCGCGGCTACCATGCAACCAGTTGTCACCAGTTTGCGATATTAATTTTGTTATACGGCCTCTGCGCTGTATCACTTCTATAAACCATCAGAGGCACTTAAGGCGTATTCTCGCCGTTCCCCGAGGACTCCTCGGGGAATCGAAGGGAACGGCGAGAATAGAGGGAGTCACTCCACGCGGACTCCGCGTACGGAAAACAGCGAGAACACGGGGAATGCTTCTAAATTGGATTTTGTTCGAAAAAAAAAATATGCAGTTGACGAAATTAGCCTGGAACCACTTTATTTTTAGTTTTGTTTATTCTGATTGTTTTAATTAGTTTTACATTGCACCAACACCAGCAAAATTTGATTCCCCTCCGAATCTGAAAGGGAGTCCTTTTTGATGATGGGGATGATAATCGGAGCATTCCCCGTCCGTGGGGACTCGCGAGAATACGGGGAGTGAGTCCCCGGGACAAACAAAAACGCGGGGACTCCTCAAGTGGAGTCCTCGGGAAACGGCGAGAATACGCCTTTAGTAACCCTACCATGCTATGCAACCAACGAAAAGAAAAGATACAGGTATCCCAGTGGGGGGGAGGGGCTGAAAAAGTAGTCTCGACTAGCCCGGGGAGTGTTTTACCTGTATAAACGACAGCGGTCTGTTATGGAAAGGTTGGTTCTCAATGAAAGTGTTCGCATTCGCCCATGCGAATTTGACGGCGCTAAAATTCGCGCCGCGCCATTTCAACTCAAAGTCGAATTTTATTCGCGTCACGTAAAATGTTTTCGTTCTGTCTGTCGGTTACATTTAAATGTTGCCCATGTTAAATTGTAAATGTTGAATATTCCTGTAATGTCAGTATAATATAAGATAAGATAAGATTGTTATTTGCGCTAAGAGCCAACGGCATGGCAAAGACATAGAAAATGAACGCCAACACATAAAACATAAAACCCCCTAATAGGCACCTATACATATGGGCTAGGGCTACCTTGAGCAACCTCACCAGCTGTTTAATATTTCAAAAGCAGCTATTCCCCATTACGCGACACATCCGTTCTTCAAACTCTTAATCTTCTTCCATTCACTCCAGAAGTTTCTAACCTAAAGACCACTCAAACTTTTGCATTCACACAAAATGTTTCAAGTTCTCATCCATGCGAACACACATCGGACATGAATAAGAACCGGACCGACCTTTTGCCCTCCCAATAGACTGTTTTCGCAGTGCCAAACTGTATGCCCTACAACTAATCAGATCTCTAATTTCCTCCCTTTTCAGGCCTACTTCCTCCCCCCAAATTTCTTTAATTTTTGTATAAAACCTCAGAGACATTAACTCATCCTTGGCCATCTGCCAAGATTGAATTTCCTGGTCCAACAGGCGACTTTATTCCATAGCGGAGAGCATGTTCGATGCTAGTAGATTCAAATAAAATCTAGTGGTCATTTATGAATGAAAGTCATCGTAACTCATAGGCAGGGTGGGCGGGAGTGCAAGGCAATCACCAATGGATCCTAAGGGCTAGGCTAACTAGCAAGCAATCTGCGGAGAACGGATAAGAACTAAAGAGAAATTTGTCGATCCAAAGTATATTGTTGTTACAGGACTCAGCGTACTCCAGGAGTTGAACTTAGCAGTCGATAGCAGAGACACACAACGACTTGAAAAAATCCTGACTTGTGGAAACTTCGATATCTGGTCGGCAAAAGATGACGTTCCACTTTACGAGAACCTGTTCCAGGTTAGTCTTTAATAATAATAATAATATAGTGCCAAAAAATGGGCCATCGGACTCTAAATCAAAGTACTATAGCCAAGTGCTAGCGGAACAAGAAGATTATCGTCTAGGCGACGCGGAAAACAACGTGCCGATAAAATGGTGCGATTCACGCCGGATTTGCTCTTGCGAACGCGAATCCGCGCAAAAATAATAATCGTGCAATTTAAATAATACGTCATTTGGCAGCAAAGGTCGTTCAAACAATGTATATTGTAGGTTCTTCGGCGTAGAGATTGTCCAAGGAATTCTTGAACATTTTGATAGAATCGTTTATTGAAACTCAAGATGGAAGCGTGTTTCAAAAGACCATCTGCTAATGTATTTTGAGAATCGCGAGCCACTCAGATTGAAATCATGCCCGCGCAGGCCATTTTTATTAAAGCTAATAATTGTGTCAGCGGGCACGTGATCTGGTTTTCCTGACGTGGACGATCTGTACACGTAACAAATTTGTAATGACAGTGTTTATACGAACTTTGTAGTGGCCTGTGGCCCATTTTTGCATTATATTATTAGTCTTATGATTGAAAAACGATTTGACGGAACGGTGGCTTACTCAGTGATTGGCCTTACTTTGTATAGCATGGTTACTAGGGTCGTATTCTACCCTACTTGCTGTACTAACTACCGTAGTTATGATGTCACGGGTTCTGGCGTCAGGACTAGAACGTACTTTTCTTCTTTCGACAAAATATCACGCGATAATCGCACCAATCGCGCCACAGAGATCGTAGTTACCACGCTTATTACGCTCCCGAGCGCGGTAAGCAAATAGCTACTAAAAGGTTGGTACGGTCAGCGTAGTAACTTTTCACGGGGTTGGCACGAAAATAGTAAGTAATAGTTACTATTGTAAGAAGGGTGGAACACGCTCTAGATTTCTATCTTGACAGTGATATGTAAGGGAATCGTAAAATATTTCCAAAATTCGCATAAGACTGCCATAGAGTTGGTCAACAAGATAGCAGTGGTATGTCTTTGTTCATTTATTAATTGCCCGCACATAAAAAAAAGAAGAGTGACATAGTTTAAAGGCACAGTAAACTTGACTAGGCAACTTTCGGCCATCAAACCGGCCTGTGGGGCTTAGATAAATGTACAGGGACTTATTGTCGACAGAACCCCCATCTTTGTTATCTCGAAACCCCTCCTTATTGTTCCCAGAGCTAGCTGGCAGGGCCTTGTCCCTTATGCACTGTAGTTACGCACTCATGCACTGTAAAAGTTCGTGATTGTCTGTGTTATCAACATACAGGGTTGCCATACTTTACTAAAATAAATTCACTATGCAAAAGGAAAAAAGTAATACCAAACAAGAAAAGTACTCAGAACGTGTTGCTGGGTCAAAGTCACCCTGGAAATAAAACCTGACAACTACTTTTTTCTTAAAATCTGCTGCCAAAGTAAAAAGAAAGTTCTATTGTGAGCACAATTGTACTACCGGTGGCGGCAACCCTGTTGACATACATTGTATTACTTTGTTTCAAAAGGCAGTTGGGGCAAAGATCGTGGGTTCGAGTCCTACTCCCGGCACACAAACCTTTTGCTTTTTTTTTTTTTTTCTACTAACTCAAAAGTTGAACTCTCGGAAACTGCCCGGAAACTGCAATGGTCGTAACAAGAATTTTTCTAACTCTCAATATCGACTCAGGGTACATTCTTGATATGTCAGCTAGCTCCCTGAGCCAAGTTTGAGTCAAGTTTTCTGTTCCTTTAAGTATTATACTGAAAAAGAAACAATTCGAACAGCAAAAACTATATAACTAAACGATGTTGTAGTTATAAGGCTCGTCGAAACAACTTTTTTTTTTTTAGCTTTTATATCTGAAGCTGTTATTTATATATTTTTAGCGTTTCTTGTCGATGAAGAGGGAGCTTGCTTCAAAAAAGCCGGAAAAACTCACGGCAGACGACGTGCGGCAGTTGGCAGGTGCGGCAGAGTCCATCCTCGAAGATTTCCGGAAAGGTAAAGAGATTTGGCGTTTTCGAGTGGGTGTCTTGTCACGGGGATGCTATGTTGTTTTTCGGTGTCACCGTTTTGGTGTTATAGAACGAAGTCAGTAACCATATCATATCTGTCATAAAAATAAATAAATAAATGCAATGCTGAAGTAATGTTACGCCGCTTACTTCACAAAATAAAAAGTTAATTTAGAGACGAAGTTTCTGAAGCTAATTCTTATTTATTTACGTAATTAATTATATGCAGGTTTAGCTACTATATGTTTACTAGGTTTGTTCTATTTTTTGTCATTCGACCTTGTGACTCCGGCTTTGACCAGAAGTGATGAAATTAAACCTTGAACCTCTCGACGGAATTTTTAGTTCCAAAACATGTCGCCCAGGTGCATACTATCTATTGATTTTTGGACTCGTTGGCCGTCTCTGCACCGACTACATCCTCTGGGCAGCCACCTTGTTCTGAAAGGCCCAACGCGATGTTTCATCAAAGCTGGAATGAACAGTTTCCCCTCAGCTGCGTATTTTCATTGAACACAACCAAGTTCTGGTCCGGAAGCTTGTCGTTCCTGCAATGGCACAATATGTACATGTTCATGAAGTCAATGGTCAGTCGTTACGAAAAAAAAAATATCTTTAAGCCGTACAGACAAAATTGCTTTGTTCGTGGAAGTCCCTCTGCTTTGTTTTTATGTCAATATTCTATCTATCTACCGAATCAACTTTCTATCTGGGCAGAGAAGAACGCGCATAGCACCATCTCCCCTTTGACGTAGCTCTGCGTCATCCAGAAACCTGCTATTGGACGAGGCTTCTGAATAACTATGAGCAACACTTTAGTGCTTTCAGTCAAAACTGCAGTTGTAAATAAGGTTTTCTGATTTCCTATATTTTTGCATTCTGGGCGGGGGGAAGGGGGAGTACGTTATGGAACGAAAATAAAACAGCTTGAACATACGTCATCAATTTAGGGGTAAGAAGACATGCTGAACACGAGGATGAAAACCATTTTCTTGCCGGACAAGTAGTTCGCCCGGAATCCGGCGAAAACCGGAAAAATTTGATAAAAGCGAAATTTTTATTTGAAGTTGATTAGATGTTCGATTTAGGGGTAAGAAGACATGCTGAGCACGATGGTGAAAACTGTTTTCTCGCCGGACAAGTAGTTCGTCCGGAATCCGGCCAAAACCGGAAAGTTTGTTAAAAGTAAAAGTTTTATTCGAAGTTGATTAGATGTCCGGTGTAGGGGTAAGAAGAGATGCTGAATCCGTATATGACAATCTTTTTTTTTAGCCGGACATATAGTTCGTCCGGAATCCGGCTGAAACCGGAAAATTTGTTATAAGTTAAATTTTTATTTGAAGGTGATCAGATGTTGGATGTAGGGATAAGGGGATACGCTGAGTTCGTTTTTGAGCTTTATTTTTTCGCCGGACAAGTATATAGTTCTAGAATTTCGCCGAAATCGGAAAATTCGCAGAAGTAGGCTAAGGCAGGATCGTTTCGATCGGCTTGTAGGGGTAAACACACATGCTTAATCCATATCTGAGCTTGGTTTTCTTAATGATTAGCTATTTGGCCTTAATCTTTTTCTAAATTTTAAGAGTAAAAATGTTCAAGGAGTCTGGCGAAGACAAAACCTATTTGTCTGGATCAAATATTGAATTTTTGGGATCCCATCGGAACCTTTGGTCTTGTTATAACTTGCGATGCTCCCGACCATCATAAGTAAATTATACCGATCGTAACTCTTGTGGAACGAAAATGTTAAGGGGGAGGAGCTAGTTTCTTATTATTCCGGGCTGTCGAACGAAAGTAATAACCGAATTGTAACGATCGCCTCTAATAATAGTTGCGTTTTTGCGTATACCATAGTATCTGTTACCACGGTAACTGGATATGCAATTGGTCGTTTTTGCAGTTACCGTGGTAACTGATATACGGTCCACTGCAAAAACGACTATTGCCG
Organism: Branchinecta lindahli; assembly: GCA_023053555.1. Taxonomy (NCBI): domain Eukaryota; kingdom Metazoa; phylum Arthropoda; class Branchiopoda; order Anostraca; family Branchinectidae; genus Branchinecta; species Branchinecta lindahli. Next base: position 8,216,959 of record JAKZAO010000005.1, on the reverse strand, counting down.
AAATAGCACTTTTTGAAGTCATCCCAAAAGAAAAACTGATATCCAGTTACATCACTAGGTGCTGAACTTCTTTCTCAGCAATTTGACACAGTTTTGATGAAAGTGAGATAACTTTTCAGATACCACGACCAGATACTACGGTCGGACCGTGATATCTGAATATCTATTACCACGGTAACTGGCCAGGTACCACGACAACTGCAAAAACGCCTTTTGACCGTGGTATCAGATACCACGATAACTGCAAAAACGACTTTAGACCGTATATAAGATACCATGGTATCAGCAAAAACGCAACTAATATATCGTTGGAATACAACCTAACTGTTTGGGATCGGAGAGATTTAAAGCACCCATGATCCTACTTATGATTTTCTGCTCAAGCAAACCATATTGAGGGATTAAATGTTTACCTACCTTTCAGTCTTTGACTTCCACTCCCGCCTCTATCACTGCGTCATTACCCGAGATCATCGACTACTGGCCACCACGCTTCGAGAACGTTGGAACGCTCCAGACAAAGTTGCCGAAGAAGCCGCCATGACTCTCCTACGGGACAGATCACTTGTAAGTTACTTTACTCCCGGCTCCCACTGCCGAGATTTTTTTAGAATCATTTGAAGATCTTTGAACAAGGGAAGTAGGGGCTGCGCGGACCAGGTTTTAATACATCGCTGAAGTTTTCATACTCCACTTCTGTTCCGTCAATTTAACTGTAATAGGATTTTACATATGCTGATGTGAAAATACTTGGCATTATTGGCATTATACATTTGATCCTCTCCTATTTTTCCGACACGAATGGAAACAGCCTGCACTAACATAGTTGACGATAGTAAAATGTCTATTGTAAGTCCCTAAACCTTCTCTTTAGAACCATAGTTACAAGGAATGGCACAAAAGTTACAAATCTCAAACTGTGTCGTTCTGCGTCTTGAGGAAGTAGGGGACGAACTGATATCGAGTTTGTTTATTTAGTTTCGTGTTTTGACTCGATTTATGTTACAATAATGTTTTGAATGCTTTTCATTAGTTACGTTTTTGCAGATACCATCTTCACTGATACCACGATAACTGGATTTGCAACTATAGTCGTTTTTGCAGTTACCGTGGTATCTGATACTACGGTTGCTCTGCAAAAACGACAATTGCCGAAACTGCGCTTTTCGAAGCCATCCCAAAAGAAAAATTGATATCCAGTCACACCACTAAGTGCCAAACTTCTTTCCCACCAATTTGACAAAATCCCAGTCTCTATTGTTTGTATTGATGAAAGTGAGTTGACTTTTTCAGATACCACGGTAGCCGCAAAAACGACTTTGGACCGTGGTGTCAGATACCATGGGTATCTGCAGAAACGCAACTATTGATTTTCAATAGTTTTAGTTATTGTAAAAAGTGACGGAGAAAATTTGAAGGAAAAAGCTAAGTTAAGATTACAGGCAGGGCCGTATCCGGGGGGGGGGGTAGGCGGATCAAATCCTCCCCAAAACATACTAAAATAAAGTTTTTTACAGGCTTTAACCTTTGATTTATGTCTTTTTTTGCACTTTTTGGTCCGACCCGCGGGTAACCCCCCCCCCCCCCCCGAAATAAATTTCTGGATACGGGCCTGATTATAAGTAGTAAAGAGATTAGATTTTTAGAGTAAAAATGGAAAAAGGGACACACATGTGTCACTGAGATGCTCGGTTTTCCTGTCAAGATCGCGTCTGTGCTGCTCCTGTTTTGAAATACAAGAGTTGCGTTTTTGCTGATACCATGGTATCAGATATACGGTCTAAAGTCGTTTTTGCAGTTGTTGTGGTATCTGTCCAGTTACCGTGGTAACAGATATTCGGATATCACGGTCCGACCCTGGTATCTGGTCGTGGTATCTGGAAAACGCATCTCACTTTCATCAAATTTTGTGAAATTGGTGAGAAAGAAGTTCAGCACTTAGTGATGTAACTGGATATCAGTTTTTATTTTGGGATGACTTCGAAAAGTGCAATTTCGGCAATAGTAGTTTTTGCAGTAGACTGTATATCAGATACCACGGTAACTGCAAAAACGACTATTTGCAGATCCAGTTACCGTGGTAACAGATACCATGGTATGCGCAAAAACGCAACTAAGGTCTTGATTTTCTTCCCTTATTAGACGTCGACGAAGCTGAACTATGAAACAGCAGCAGAAGTAACAGTATGGTTCAACGTCGTCGATGGTTCTTATACGTGGACGAAACCCAAGCCTTCGGCTGCATACTCGAATGTGGCTGACATAGAGGTACTGTATACGTTTCCTTTTTGACTCAAGTTTTTACCTATGAGTTAGATAGATAGATAGATAAGCTTTTATTTTCACCAAAATTTTCATGGCACTGCCAAATTTCTTTGGTATAGTCACATTAAAAAACGACGCAAAGAAAGAAAAAAAAATACTAATCAATCCTCCTGATTTTCGTTATACATTTTTACAAAACTAGGTATAAAACTCTTCGCTAACCGCTGATGGGCACAGCGTACCGGCTGAAGTTTCTCAACAGGCACTGCAACCCTGCGCGGGAGTCATTTTGTTGTGGTTTGAGGGGAGGAAAGGGATTTGTGGATTGGGTGGATCAGAGATGTTTTCTAGCACCCTTAAAGTGCGCATCTTAAGCACAGATTTCAAAAAAGTACGTGTAACCAAACGTTACTTTTTCGTGATCCCAAAGGGTTCATCATTTGTGCCTCAACGGTTTTGCTTACAAACGAATTCCTATAGCCCTCTAAAAGTGCGCATTGTAGCCGAAAAGGGCACATTCATCGATCGGGGAGATTCCTAGTAAATCTTCCTCAGTTGAATATCCCTTAAGCCCAAGCTGAAGGAATTCCTTCCTCAGTTCCTCTCCACAATAGTCAAACGCACCAAATGACACTTTCTCATTTTTGTCTTCTGACCCTTATTTCAGATACATGCTAACTAACCTAGCAAGTGCCGGGCCAACTTCGGTCCAGCTATGGTGTCTCACCCTTTCTTCTCCCAAATCCTCCATTCCCCCTTACCAAAACGTCAGAAGGCAAGTTTTAGGGTACCCAAACTCTGTCCTATACCTACAGAACACGCCAGATGTAGGCCTACAAAAAGTTACATTACAGAACTCGCAATTTTTTTTTAACGAAGCATGATTGATTTTTAAGTGTTTTGACACAGATAATTTAAATATTTTTGTTCGCAAATTTGATTGTGTAACCACGAAGCCGTATGAGCTTACTGCTCTTGTCTTCTATTCCTGGCTGGTACAGAGTGCGTTAAACGCTACATTTTGTGCGCTGCGTCTCATCAAAAAGCATGCGATGGTGCCTCCTTGTTGTTGTTTCGCATTGAAAAAAGTCAGTTTTTGCGTGTGTGCACTGACAGAAGTTTAACAACAGATAGCACAAGGATGCGCAGTTTCAACAGACAGCGCTTGGAATGTAATCTGTTTTGATTTTGAAAATGTTATGCATTGAATGTTGTGCATAACAAGCATTACCAGAAGACCCGAACACGCCGAAAAAGCATCATCTGACTTTTTTGTTTGTCGTCATGATATCGGTAAAGTCACCATATGCTTTTTCGGCGGTTTTTCGGTTCTTCCTGGCAATGCTTGTTCAAAACAGATAACATTCCAAGCGCTGTCTGTTGAAACTGCGCATCCTTCTGTTATCTGTTGTGAAACTTCCGACAGTGCACACACGCAAAAACTGACTATTTTCAGTGCGAAACAAGAACAAGGAGAAATGCATATCGTTTTCAAAATCACAACTGATTACATCCCAAGGGTTGTTTGTCTGACAAGTGTGGGGAGTGGAACGCGCCGAGTTTTTGCAGTCAGTCTGTAACCTACACTCACATTTGCAGAGCATTGTGAACAAAACAGTCGCCGTGCGTTGCCCTCAGTTTGTTGGAGCTGTGGTCAAGCTACAGCGGCTCTGGCGAGGAAGACGGAAGCCTCTGCCGAAGCACGACGATGAGCTGACGAGGCAAGTCGCCGCCATCAAGATCCAATCGTGGTGGAGAGGCGTCCGCGCAAGCCGTCTGTATAGGTAAGTCCAGTGACCATTCCTGCTTCTTGTTTATATAGCGACGCTGCGTCTTTGCTAGCCTGCTTTGTGACAAGTCTATGGATATAGAATAGTTATGGATATAGAATAGTCTTTTATTAATACGTGTGACACGCCAAATAGGGGTACTTGTCAAACAAAATTAACATACAGTAACATATATTAACGTATCATGTCAACCAATTCATCTTTCATTATCAGACCAATCTCTAAAAACAAACTAAGTTAAAAATGAAAATAATGTAAACTAGCTACCCGGTCAGATTTATCGGGCCTGAGTTGTTTCGGATTTCTTAATATGATTTTGACTTTTATGTTTTATTATTGATGTCCTTTATTTAAACATTGGCATATCAAAAGCTGTCTTTATTTGAAATTTTCAGTTGTTCTTAGCTATGTATATTTTGACTTTTCTTTGTAAATTGATGATAAGATAGATAAGATAAGATTTATTCCACTAAAAGCACAGAGGCCATGGGAAAAAAAATGACACACAAAAAAACAAAACAAAAATAAGGAACAAAAACCAAATAAGTGATAACTATTTTACATATTCCTTTACAGGAACCTTTCTCTGTGGTTCATCGAAATCGAAAGGAATCTTCCCAACTTTTCAATATCATCAACTAATTTACTTCCCATTACTTTTACCAACCAATCCTCCCCCCAATAACTAACACCAAAAATTTATCCACGCAGATCTGAAAGCTCAGGGCATACATACAATAAGTGAAAAATATTTCATCCAATTGCCCGCACATTGGGCAAAAGTAAGGACCAGACAACACTCTTACCTTACTCAAATATCTTCTACGCATTCCTAATGGTAGACAATCACCCCGTAAACTCATTAACAACCTCAAATGATCTGCTGGAATCCCCACCTTAAAATAAATTTCCTCCCCCCATGTCTCTTTGGCCCTCGCGTACAACCACAATGAACCAGAAGCAGCCACCGCACATTGCCACAATTGTATTTCCTGGTCGTGTAACCTAACCTCCACCTCCTTAGCAATACTCACACCATGTATATCCAAAGCTATTTTTTAGATATTTTAAAGATATTTTGGATTTAATCATTCTAATTTAATTTGTTTTAAGTCGGCATAGTTCGTGTCAGTGTTTAGTCGGGTATGCCTTGGCAGGTGTGGTCTATGAACCTTCCAGAAAGCCAGCAAAAAGTAAACCAATATTATTTCTTTGCACATTTGTGTACAAAAATAAGCTTAATATAGCGAATAGGCATACTTCTAGTAATCCGTTGGCACAATTTCACCCCGAACGTCTCCCCTTTACCCCCCAAGAATTCCTGATTTCCTGATTTACAAAACCCAGCTACACAACTTCCACATTCTAATTGTATTAGTTTCCCATAACTCTGCTTTCTGTTACACAGCAAGGGCGGTGCGATAAGTAAAGTAAGAATAAGAAAATGAAGAGAGCGAGAGCGGATGGCGTGTAAACTGAAATTGTTTTAACAGGTAGGAGTATGGAACTTTTGGTCGACTGTGAATAATAAGAAGAGCCCGCTTCTGCATTCTTTCCACTTTGAGCGTGTTCCACCCTACTTACCGTAGTTACTACGCTAGTTACCGCAGTTACTACGCTAGGCTGGAACGCTTTTTGAATTTTTCGGTCACATATCAGTTTGCGGGGTGATCCGACCAATCACGTTACAGAGATGCGTAGTTACTACACTAACTACGCTCCCGAGCGTGGTAAGCAAATAGTTACTATTAGTTACTATTTTGAGAAGGTTGGAACGGTCAGCGTAGTAACTTTTCGTGAGGCTGGAACGGAAATAGTAACTAATAGTTACTATTGGTCGCGGGGTGGAACACGCTCTTTGTCTCTTTGTTCCTGCGATAATGAAAAATGCCAAATAGGCGCTGCGTGTTCCTGGGTATATCTTATCATTGAATCATCTGTTTTTGTTTGATTTGACAGGAAATACAAAGAGCTAAAAGACCGAGAGGAAAGGCTTCAGCTCGAATTAAAGGACCCTCTAGCCCGCTACAGGGGTAACATCGAATCGATAGTTCGTATCCAACGTGCTTGGCGGCGCCACCGTGCAAGGAACGATATGAAACTGCTGAAAGAGGGCACGCCAAGCATTCCAACTCTCAGGAGGTTTCTGCATTTGTTAAGCCTTGACAGGAGAGACTTCGATGCAGAGACTCAGTTACAGGTCAGTTCATTCTCATGGTGAAAATAGTAGTAGGAATTTATTTGTAAACCGCTTTGAAGGAGAGAATAAATGGGTTTCTTCCAATCAAAACAAGCAGCCAACTCTTCAATTTCCATAGGCAAACCTGTAATTGACTAAATAACCCTAAAACGAACATGAAAAAGGAAAGAAAGGAACAGAAAAGAAACAAGAGCTGTAAGCTCATATGGCACTTGCATGGGTTGAGATGTATTGTTTGATCAAAAGTACTTTTAAGGTTACCTTTGTGGTTCAGATGTGCACTTTAAGGGAGCTAGAGAAAAAGTATTTTATTTGTGAACTTAGCTGTGATGATGCGCACTCTAAAGACATAGAAATTCATCTGTAAGATAAACTATTGAGACAAAAACGATCACAGGCCCTTAGGTATCATTGATATATACCGTTTGGTCAAAAGTATTTTTTTTACACTTTTTTAATAAAATGCGCACTTTAACGGTGATAGAAATAAATTTTTAAGCAAAACAATTGCGGCACAAATCATCGTGGGTTGAGATGTATCGTTTGATAAAAAAAAGTACGTTTCGACCTGGCGGTTCAGATGCGCACTTTAAGGGAGCTAGAACTTCACTTGTAAGCAAAACCCCTGAGGCAAAAATGATAATGGGCTCATGGGGATCATGAAAATGTAAATTTTGCTTAAAAGTATTTTTCTGAATTTGCAGTCAAGATTGGTACTTTAAGGAATGGTCGGATTTGGAAAGTGGCGGTTTCTAAGCCATCTTGCCGAATCTCTAATATTCCAGCCAAGTTTCATCGTCCTAACACATATGGAAGTACCTTAAATCGCGACCCCCCCCCTCAAACTCACCACAGTCGCCGGAGTCAATCCGTTTCTGTAAGTGATTTATCAAGAGCATCTGTTTGTTATTCCCACAAAGTTCCATCCCGATCTTACCAGTCTAAGCCGGTCACGTATTCCCCCCCCCCCCAATTGTTGTCGGATTCGGTCCGGACGTGACAAAGATCACCAGAGTCATGTCCTCTGTTCAGTTATCAAATTTCACTCAAATCCGATCAACCTTTCCGAAGTTATGCATGACTCAATATTCCGGATTCCCCCTCCCGCTACCCCCCACGACTGTCGGATCATGTAAATTTTTATTTATAAGTCAGTTTGATCGGGTCCCTGATACGCCTCCCAAGTTTCGTCGTGAAAATCCCCAAAACCGCCATTACCGGAATTCCGGGAAACTCCCCTCCACCCCTCCCCCCAGTGTCCGGATCTAGTCCAAATGTATAAACGATTTATCTGGAGCAGATGCTTGTTCTTCCCAGCAAGTTTCACTGTGATCCCTCCATTCTAATCGTTTTTTGGGATTTCCGGTCCCCCCCCCCCCAACTCCCCCATAGCTGTCGAGTCCGGTCCGGACTTCAAATGGGACATCAGAGGTAGGCCATTTATTAAGTTATTAAGTTTCATTCCAATCGGATCACCCGTTCGAACGTTACACAATACTCAAATTTTCCGGATTCCCCAGCCCTCCACTCACCCCCCCCCCCCAGGTGGTCGGATTGGGAAACTGACTATTTCCAGGTTAGTCCGATCGGGTCCATGATGCTCCTGCCAAGTTTCATCGTCCTAGCACATCTGGAAGTACCCCAACTTGAAAAAGTGTGACAAAAACTACTTAATTTTCGGAATTCCCCGGCCCACCACTCCAACCCCAGATGGTCGGATCGGGAAACTGATTATTTCCAGGTTAATTATATCGGGTCCTGATATGCCTGCCAAGTTTCGTCGTCCTAGCACATCTGGAAGTACCCTAACTCGACCATGTGGGACAAAAAAACTCGGACCGACAGACCGACCGACCGAGGGAATTGCGATCGGTATATGGCACTTGAGCCAGAGGCTGCAAGTGCCATAAAAACAAAGAAAGAAAGAAAGAGAGAAAGGAGTTTGACTCACCCGGCCTGGGACGCCCAAACAACAACAAACTTATCAAACCAAACACCGACAGGAAATAGCCGAGTTGCAAGATAACTAGAAAGGAACAAAAGAAAGAATCAAGCGAAGCAGTTTGCACACGATGAAAACAAATCTTGAGACAGGATACGAACAAGCCTCTGGAATTTGGTCATCGAAGAACTGATACAAGATATCGGAAGCCGGCAGGGCGGGATTCTTGTCAGAGCAAGAACTTAAGGATAACGCTTTACGCCTTCGTTACGTCAAAACGCTAGAATATAAACGCCTTACCCCACCTTTTACCTTAAATCGCACTTGCTGTATTGCCTGTTGATGCCGCCAGCGGTTGTGGTCGGGAAGCTGGCCCTGGATTCATGTGATTCACGTCTCTCCAGTCACAGTCTACTCCTCCCTTGAAAGCAGCTTCAGTTTCTGCCATCATGTTTCCGCTAAGGGAGTTCCACAAAGGGGGCAACCAGGCTTGAGAAGAAGTTGTACGGTTCCCGCTTCTTGCTAAATTTAGCTTTAGCTTCCCACGGTTTCAGCATTCGAGGAATGCGCTGTTGAATAAACGGTTATTCAATCAATCAGTCACATTTATTTTTTCCAAATAGCTTCAAATAAAGCTAGAATAGGAATACAAAAAATATTTACAAAATACACAGAAACGGAACAATTTAACTAATACACTTATAAGATTTGACCAGAAATAAATGATGGAATGAAACTATGTAAAAATTGGGAAGAAAAATTAGCCGGATATGGAGAAAATTGATTACCAGTGTTCCTCTTGGACCGACGCACGGACGACGGGAGGGGAGGGGGCGATACTAAGAGTATGGCCCGTTTGTGAAGCAAGGAAAGCATAGGTCTTGGCGCTACACCCTAGGGTTGTTTTGCTCTGGCCGGCTCCGATAACTCCATATAGCGAAAGAAAGATACAACCTCTTCTGTCTCCTTGATGTGTGCAGACCGCATCTTAGCTGTAGGCCTACTACGAAATTTATATACTTGCAAGTCTGTCTCGCTTTGAATGTCCCGAGCGTAGTGGGCGGCACTACGAGTAAGGCTCGTTTCCGATGCATGGAAAGTATAGGTCTTGGCGCTACTCCCAAGTGTTATTTTGCTCTGTCTTTGGCCATATTTTTAAGTCTAACGGGACGGCGTCAAGTATTCCAACTAACTAGGATAGGGACTTCGAAGTGACATCCGGTGACGTTGTCGTCTTTGGTGACCCTGGACCGTCACAGAGTGTTAGGCCCATCTTGATTGAATCCTGTGTGCCTTTATTGTTGGAGACTTCAAGCCCTGGAGACTTCATTTCCTTTTTTTTTGTTTTTGGATTTAATTGTATTTTATAATGTAGCCCCGTTGGCTATCTTTTGAAATAAATAAATCAATAAATTATGTCCTTAACTGCTGCAATTTCGTGTTGGTTTCTTCAGATAATGCTGAATTTTTACTCTTTCAGAACATGAAAGCTGAAGTCGTGAAAGCCATTCGTGTAAATGAACAGCTGGAGAAAGACCTGGCAACAATGGACGTCAAGATCGGACTTCTGATCCGAAATCAGATTTCTCTTCAGGTACGAGACCCCCCCCCGCCCCTCTTGAAAAAACAGACATCACAAAGGGGAATATTTACCGGACTTCTTCGTCCAGACTAATGGGTCTTAGAGTCTTCGCTAGATCCCATAGTCATGTAATTTATCCCCAATCAACCACTTGACCAAATCCATTTGGTGTCTTTATTTTCCGGTTTAGCTTAGAAGATGTGCTAGTCGAAAACTTGGAGAATGTTCGGATCCAGCATGTTCTTTGTATGCACACCATCTTTGTAAGTTTGATAGAGGGTTTGTCCTTTTCAGAATTTCCGCTTTACATCGAAACTCTATCGTATCGTAAACAGGGTAACACTACAGAGCAGCCTTCTTATCTCTATACCAAAACAAAGAGTTAGTTAAAGACGTAGACATATAGACAAAAAAAGACCCTTGTGTTGGGGGTACAAAAAGTAAAAAAAAAAAAATTAAATAAATACCTCTTTCCTCTTATTACGTGTTGGATAAAGACCTAGCGATAAAACGACGCAGGAAGATCGACATAACACGATGCCTCCCTAATTTCCGGTTCTCACCGGATTCTGTCGGTAGTATCAGCCAAGCAGGAAAACAATGTAGATTGATCGATTCAGCATGTCAGCTGACCATATTATCAACACTATAACATCTAGGACAAACAATTAGATAAGAACTACCAAAATTCCGGGTTTTGCCGGATTCCGGTCGAATGTATAAAGCAAGTAAAGTATCTCGATCCAGTGTGTTTTCTTACTCCTACTTCGACACTCTTAATCGATTTCAGACAAAACTTGAACAAATCTTCTGATTTTGGCGAGATTCCGGACGAACTACTTGTCCGGTACAAAAATGACTTCAGGCACGGATTTAGCATGAATTCAATCAAACCTCTATATCAAATCTCTAACCCACTTCAAAAAAACTTTTACTTCTGTCAAATTTCCGGTTTAGGCCGGAATCCGGGCGAACTATTTGTCTGGCAAGAAAATAAAATTAAAAAACGAACTCAGCATGTCTCCTTCCGCTGCCATTTGAGACTACTCGCGAACGACCTGCAAGAGCGGCCTCAGTGGCGATTCTGAAACTCCAACAGGTAAACTGTGACCATGTGCGATATGAAAAAACTTGTGTACCGTCTTCCGTGAAAATTTTTGATCTTTATTAGTGTTTACATTTGTATACATTGACGATTTCGACAAATTTAGCTTTAACCATGATAGTTTGGAAAGAATAAAAGCGATATATCTATCTGTCTAACCTCTAATCAACTTTAAGACAGAATTTTAACTTCCAACCAATTTCCGGGATTTTAAATATTCCGTCAGCTCAATTTTTTTAGAGCTATATTTAGTCCCTTTTTGCATGGCAAAGGAGAGTGGGAGAGTGAACTTTTGGAAAAAATACAAGCTCATTTTCCAGATAAGCTGGTAGTCGTTCCCAAGAGGCTGTCGGAATCAGTGCTCTCTCGACTTTCGCCCATCATCCTTTAGTCTGTTTGATTCAAGGACCCGTCATACCTATAATGTCAATGTAACCTACTTCCGTAAGCCCTCAATCCATTCTTGAACCAAGAGACCCGACTTTCATATGGTACATCATAACCCCCTAGCGAGAATATTGGACAACTATTTTAGAATATTGGAACATTAACAGTCAATAGTGCGAGGCGTCCTTTAAAGTTTAACCGAAAAGGACTGGGATAGGACAATCTAGTTACCCATCACTTATTCACTTAAATTGGCTTGAAAACCCGCTGAAAATGCGTTACTTGGTTGTTCCGCTATTCAGGAATAATCGATTTTCAGATTTGTGGTACCTCCAATTTGTTGTATGCCTTACAAGAAAGATTTATGACTTTTTTTTGTTCAGGCACTATAAGCAATCTTCACCAATATCGCCACTGCCCACTGAAAAGCCTTGTTTGTGTTTAAATAAAAATTTCCCGCGTCATAGTAGAATTTTCACTGTGGGGACAGCCGCAGATATTCTGAACGTCATAACTAGGGCAGATAGTGGAAAACAAAAAAAAATCCCTTTGCAGAATCCCAATAATTCAGTTTATTCAACTAAATGACACAAAAATAAGTTGGCTTTTCAGTTAAACTTTAAGGTTTTGTTTTAACTCCGCAAGTGCCATAACTTGAGTTTGACGTGCAGGGTTGTCAATAAATAATAATGACAGTAAGGCTTTTCGGGTGACCCCAAGACTTTCCCCAAAGTTCGTGTGGACGTGCCTTAGAGCGGGTTCCACCCTACTTACCGTAGTTACTACGCATGACGTCACGGACCCTGGCTTCTTTGCGTCAAGGCTGGAACTACTTTTCCTATTTCCGGCAAAATATCGTGCCGCCTGCTGATCGGACCTATCACGTCACAGAGATTCGCAGTTACCACGCTAACTACGCTCCCCAGCGTGGTAAGCAAATAGATACTGTCAGCTACTATTTCGAGGAGGTTGGAACGGTCAGCGTAGTAACTTTTCATGAGGTTGGAACAATAATGGTAACAAATAGTTACTATTGTTAGAAGGGTAGAACACACTCATAATCTTCTCTTATTTCTGTAGGAGGTCTTGGCTCATGGAAATAAGGTGAACAGGCAGATTAAGCCAAATCAGAGTGGCGTCCTAGACAGCCATCTGCAGTCCGCTGTCACACTTCTTTGTCACACGAAGGCGGGTAAAGAGCAGCTGCAGCAGTACGAGCAGCTTTTCTACATGTTACAGGTTTGTTTTCATGGTTTTTAAAAGGTCAGGGATTCAAAGTAAGGTAAGGCACAATGTTATTGAAAATGGTAGTAATTCTAATGACATTAAAGCGTCAGTAATATTATTGACGTAATGAAACGACTCTTTTAATTAATTAGTTGATTTTTAACACCGAATAACAAAAACCTAGCCTTAGGTATTAACAATACAAAAAAATGTCATGAATTTTAAGCAGATATTATTTAAAACAGAAAGTAAATGCTACACTATTCCATTATTATATTTCTCAGTTGCTATTATAGCGTCACCCAGTCTCGATTTTCATTTCATCGCCGTTCACTTGCTTTTGGGGTTGTGATGTTTTTATGGTCGGCCGAAACAAAACTGCGCTGGAACGAGTTGGAACCAACCAAAATTGTGCAGAGAACGATTGTAGGCTATACAGCATACGTGAATTTGCAAATAGTCTATATAGTTTTTAAAGTCTAACCGAACAGGGCTGAGATGGGACAATCTAGTTACCCATCACTTGTTCACTTAAAGAGGATTGAAGACCCGATCAAATGCGTTACTTTGTTGCTCCGCTATTCGTGAATAATCGATTTTCATATCGTGGATTCTCCTTGTTGTATTTGTGATACTTCTATGCGCTTGTAATCTGTTTAGCATGCTTGACGAAAACGATTTACGAAAAATAAGTGTTCACGCAGTGAGCTCACCTTCCGCAAGCTGATCACTGGCCACTGAAAACCCGCGTTTGTATTGAGATTCAATTTTTCCGAGTAACAGTAGAACTTAGCGTTGCGAAAACGGCCGTAGATTTCTAAACGTCATACTAGGCAAATAGTGAAAAATAAAAAGATCCCTTATGACAATCCTAATAATAGTGGATTCAGTTAAATTGATAAATGTTGAAAATAAGTTGGCTTTTCAGTTAAACTTTAAGTAATGAACTGAAAGACAAAAATACTCCTCAGCCGGGATTTGAACCCAAGACCTTCTGCTTACTAAGTCACTGCTCTCCCACTCAGCTACAGATGGGCTTTTGAACATAGTTCGCAAATCCCTAAAGTAGACATATAGTCGAGGCCATAGGAACAGTGATTCCGCCGAAGGCAAATTCATCTAATCAGTTAACGTTCTTCTTTATGCCATTTCTATATAGTCTATAAGTTCAAGATCTGCCAAAATTTTTTTCTGCCAAATTTTACAAAAAGTTTCGGAAACGTACCTTTAGGTGAGGACCTTAATCCTTCTATTTTCTTCCAGACGCAGCCGCGGTACCTCGCCAAGCTTCTTTTCCTCCTTCCTCCCAGCAAATCTTCCCGATTCCTGGAGGAAACAGTCCTAAGCATCTTCAACTATGGTGCCGACACTCGCGAGGAATATCTACTCCTGAAGCTGTTTGAAACAGCACTAGAAGAAGAGGTCTTTTCGAAGATTGACAAGATTACAGATTTTGCCACTGCAACGCCCCTCGTGATTCGATTGGTTGTCAAGTACAGCAGGAAAGGTCACGGGTTGGCCCAGCTCCGGGAGTTCTTGGGACCGCTGATTCAGAGTGTAAGTACATTTCCTTTATCAGCTAGCCCCCCCCTTCCCCCCCCCCCCCAATATCAGCCAGACTGATTCAGAGTGGCTGATATTGTGACGAATGTGCCGGTAGCACATTCGTCGTGATTTGCCACCGGAACCGGCACGAAACGGATATAACACGAGGCATCAAAATAAATCAGAGCCCTGCAAACCATCAGCTTCTAACCGGTGTAGATCGTCAATATTTTGTAAAGCATTTCAATGAGTAAGTCGACATGTATGTTTTATAAATTATTGATATATAGGGTCTTATTTAACTATTATGTTATTTGACCTAATAAATTCGTATCGTATATAGAATTATATTTGACAGTGCAAAATGCATACGTCAGGTGAATTTTATTGGAGCTATATTTCGGCCCTTGGCAAGGGCCCTCTTCAAATTTTTAAACAATGCACATAACGAATCAAGGTTGTTCATTCCTTCCCGAACGTTTTCCCAGACGTTCGACAGCCTGACAAGGACCCTTGCCAAAAAGGGCCGAGATATCGCTGCCAAAGCGTCGTAGCTGACGTATTATCCATTGTTTGATTATAGTCTTTCATAGTCTTCTTCTTATAGTTTGAATTATATTGTTTGAATATATGTTTCCCAGTCAGCTTGAACTCGTGGAGTATTTATTTGGCCCTCTTCAGGCTCAAGCAGCTCAAGCTGGAAAAAGATTTTGTTGTTGTTTTTTCGGGAGGTTAAATTTGTTCCCATTTTATCTGGTTTTTGAAGACACTGGACCCGGGGGACTGTGAATACTCGGTCTAGGATCTTTTCTTGGATTGAAATCACTTTTCCTCGGATCTTGTTATGGTTAGTTTCGCTGGACGTGTCAACGGGTGGTGTTGGGGACTGGGTGCTGACGGGAGAACACGCATATTTCCATTAATATGAATGGCATCTAGTGAATCATAAATGTTGTATTTAGTTAAAGAAGTCTTTCCATTCCGTGCGTTACGAATTTGTCTTCTCAGCCGGGCCCTGGATCTTTTGTTATTTAGTTTATCATTAAAAAGAACCTGAACCTGTCCTGGGTTCGTAACTTCGTAATTCTTAAAATAATAGTTCTTTAGTCTAAATAAACTATAAACAAACGAATTCTACAGTGGTGTTTAGCAGCCTAAATCCATCCATGCATGGGACGTGACCTAAGTATCGCCGCTCTTCATGTCCTGGTGAGGCGGAAGCTATAATAGTTGCGTTTTTGCAGATACCATGGTATCTGATATACGGTCTAAAGTCGTTTTTGCAGTTATCGTGGTATCTGATACCACGGTCAAAAGGCGTTTTTGCAGTTGTCGTGGTATCTGGCTAGTTACCGTGGTAACTGATATTCAGATATCACGGTCCGACCGTGGTATCTGGTCGTGGTATCTGAAAAGCCATCTCACTTTTATCAGTTTTTGTCAAATTGGTGAGAAAGAAGTTCAGCACTTGGTGATGTAACCGGATATCAGTTTTTCTTTTGGGATGACTTCGAAAATTGCGATTTCGGCAATAGTCGTTTTTGCAGTGGACCGTATATCAGATACCACGGTAACTGCAAAAACGACTAATTGCAGATTCAGTTACCGTGGTAACAGATACCATGGTATCTGCAAAAACGCAACTAATGTTACTTTTTATTCGTAGATTATTGACGACAAAACGCCAGTGATCAACACAAACCCTGTGGAACTATATAAAAACTGGGTCAGCCAGACAGAGTACAAAACGGGTCAGCCTATGGGCCTTCCCTACACGGTCACACAGGATCAAGCCCTGAAACACCAAGAAGTTCAGAAACAGCTGAGCTCGTCCATCCAAAAGCTCAGAAACGAAACTGTGAGGTTCGTCAAGAAAATCACTGAAGCGCCGGACAACCTGCCCTATGGAATCTTATATATGGCAAAGGTTCTTCATAGGTCGTTGGAGAAGAAGTTTAAAGGAACACCGGAAAAGGATATACTGAAGGTATGGTTTCGACATCAAGAAAACGAGTTATGCTAAACAAAAATAATAGTTGCGTTTTTGCAGATACCATGGTATCTGTTTCCACGGTAACTGGATCTGCAATTAGTCGTTTTTGTATTTACCGTGGTATCTGTTATACGGTTGCTCTACAAAAACGACAATTGCCGGATTTTAGCTTTTAGAAATCATCCAAAAAGAAATACTGATATCCACTTACATTTAGAGTGACATAACTTCTTTCCCACCAATTCGACAGAAAACTGGACTCCTCATGAGATGAATTTTCAGATACCACGATCAGTTATCACGGTCCGACCGTGGTATCTGAATATCATGCAGATACCACGATAACTGGCCAGATATCACGATAACTGCAAAAACTTTTGACCGTGGTATCAGATACCATGGTATCTACCAAAACGCAACTAATATCAACAGAATGTGAACGTTTTGTCCATCTTGACCTCATCCAAAGCGGCGTTTTCATTTTATTTTCTTCAGTTGGAAGGTCAGGCGCGAGCCTGTTAAAGATAAAACCGGAGAATCAACAACGACCAAAGTGTCGAATGTCGACTCTCAAACTGTCAGAAGGGTAATAGATAACACATATTTGCGCATCCTTGTGTTAAACGTTATGAGAATATGTCTGTTATGACCTTTTATTATGTTTCGAGAGAAAAATTCTGTTTTTTTTTGTTTGTTTTTTCGGTGTAAGCATATATGTCACGTATGTGATACTAACGAAATGAAACAAATAAAACTCGGCTAATACGTTCCAAAACCAAGACGCTAAACGCTGGCGCTTCGCTCTACTCTTACGACTAAGGCTAGGGACTACGGTGGCGTAGAGGTTCGGTGGTCTTAATTCTCCGAAGTGTTACTAGATTGCCTCTTGGGTGAAGACTATTTCCAACGAAATTGGAAAACCATCGAACGACCTAATACGTTTGATAAGAAAGTTAGCTACCTCGTCGGACTTCCCATCTATCTTTCTAGTGATCAGGTCACAATCTGCAGTTGTGGAATCTGAGAACTTAATACGGCAAGACTCCATTCTCCAAGTAGCATCACTTCCTAGAGTACCTTTCGGGAGACCCTTTTGCATTACGACAATGGCAAAAGAGACTGGAATATCGTCAAAAAATGTTTTGATATTTTTGAGTAGATTTGGAAAACAGGGCCTTCGGATAACACAGATCATCTCTGGGATAACAAGCTCTGCATCTGGTTCACTGTTCATCCATTTTACGTCTTGCATGTAAAACGTTTGATGGGGGGGGAGTGAACCCGCACTCGCAAGTCTTCAAGTCACCGAGTCTGGCTGTGTATTCTGGATCAAGTTCCCTCCACTCTTGAAAAAGAAAAAATTCGTGACTGGTCATGGTCAGACGAAGCTTTTTTTCTGTAAGCGTCCTCGTATCGACGAAGTAAAGCTTAGTAAGAACATTTAACAAGATCCCTTGCTCTTGCTCTTCTTGGTCAGCTAATTATCCCTCTAAGATGATGTGCGAGGGATAAATAAAATTCCAGATATTTCGGTTGCACTTCCGCAAACCGTCCTCAATTATCCCCTATTTATCCCTCGCACATCATCTTAGGGGGATAATTAGCTGATCAAGAAAAAAACCCGAAAATCTCGTTTTCATCATTTTGTTTGATCCTAGCCTAAGGCATTGTAAAGAAAAAACAAACGAACAACTACCACTCATCAACACTAAAATTTTAGGACAAGATAATTAATAACTAAAACAAACACATACCAACACGAGAATTTACGACAACAGACATACAACCAAAGAAAAAGGTTTGCGAAAAGGGTCTGATCTTCTTCCGAGTACGGACAAAAATGAATCAATTAAATCAGACATAAGACATATAATTGCTAGATAACATAAACTTTGTTAGAGCTCTTTTAAAAACTATCTTCGGACACTACTGTCCACTATTGAACCGCTCCAAATTAGCGTTTCATTGACGCCTAAAACAAAATTTCGATGCAGCGAAAATAAGAAAACATTACAAAACGATCTGGTTGGTAATGAAAAGATGTTTTGTAACGAAATTGTATTTCTTGTCAAAGAAATGTAACTTGGTAACAACACAGTGCTATTTTGCGTCAACAGAATTATAATCGATATCAACGTATTGTTATTTTGAGTCAATGAAATGTTAACAGTCGTCGGTGAAAAGTTATTTCCAAATGTCCCATTTTGGACCTCCATACTATTTGGTCCAAAATAACGAAAATAACGTTTGCTTTAACCCCATTAGCAATTTTTTTCCCGCAAGAACTAAAATGCTTCGCTAATTCGTCTACAATACGCTTAGGGTCAGAAACGGATTCGCCGCCTAGTTTCAGTGAATTTATTGAATCCTTGGATTTAAGATTGGGTCGAATAATACTATTAATGTCCCCCACGTTTTCTTAGCATTGTCTTTGAATTTCATAAAACGATCAGATAAATATTTACGTTTAGAATCATGAATCAACAAGTTTAACTTGTTTCTGTAAGCACGATATAGTTCAAAACTTTTGTCGCTATTTTTTTTTAGATAATCTAAACGGAAGGACATTTTTCCGTTTCAAAGAAGCTTTAATCCCAGTTGTAATCCAGGGATCATGCTTTTGAGTAAACTTTCTTGATGAAGGTTTGGTAGATCGACAGTCGTCACAAAGTGTTCTAAGACGACTAAGAAAAATAGGCAATGCAAGATTAGCGTCGTGACAATCATAAACACCAGATCGTACCTCAGAAGATAACGAGCGAATCTTTTCCATATCAACTGCATGAAACTCATTTCTTTCTTTTAATTTTGGGTTATCAGATTGGCTATTCATAGTTGTCGCTAGTTTTTTTTTTAGAAAATCTAAACGGAAGGACACTTTTCCGTTTCGAAGAAGCTAGAATGATGAATTTATTACGTGATTTAGCCTTACGGCATTTCACAACTAACAAAGAAACAAAACTAAACATCTAAATTAAACTACAAATCACATGATTTTGTACATACACTAACCAAACGAGAAAAAAACAAAAAACTAAATAATACACACTGAACTCTATTATCAGACTCCCAGTTGTAATCCAGGGATCATGCTTTTGAGTAAACCTACCTGATGAAGGTTTAGTAGATTTAAAATCATCACAAAGTGTTCTAAGACGACTAAGAAAAATAGGGAATGCAAGATTAGCGTCACGACAATCATAAACACTAGACCATGCCTCAGAAGATAACAACGAGCGAGGCTTTTCCTTATCAACTGCATGAAACTCATTGCTTTCTTTTAATTTTGGGTTATCAGATGGGCTATTCAGTAGGTAACGAAAACTGGGAAATGGTCAGACGTGTCAAAAAAAAAATTACAGCAGAATTTTCCGCCTGAAGGGTACCATCAAAGTAGAAAATATTATCAATAAATGTAGCGGATAATCTTTCAATAATAACGTTTATTTCCTGAATAGCTCTTATAATTACTCGCCAGCATCGGATCGTCACACAATTATTAACACGGCTAAATAATCACTTCTCAATATTTGCCTTAAAATATTTTATATATTTTATAAATATTTCGTGCAATAGATGTAGTTGGAATAAAATTAGAAGTAAGCATAATTAGCAGAATTAGATAGATCAAGTAAATCATATTTAAAATCACCCGTGACAATGGTGCGATTCCGGGAAGCAGAAAGCCCTGCATATAACACAGAAAGTGGTGATTCGAAATCAGAATGTGAACATGAAGGAGGTCGGTAACAGTAAAATCATGGCATATAGTTACATCGAGAAACCTGCAACGGAATGGAACGACTGTAGGTTCATTCCTTCTCCAACGTTGTTCCAGAAGTTCGACAGTCTGACGAAGACCCTTGCTAAGAAGGGCCGAAATATCGCTGCCAAAGCATCGTAGCAGGAGTATCTGTTTTATGTATTGTTTGAATATATACTTGTCTTAAACGGTATAAGAATAAATCTGTAATGACCCTGTTAAATATTATGTTTCGAGAGAAAACTTCTGTTAAGACCATTTTAAGTGATTCGAGAAAATATAATATTTGACAGACAGATAGGCCTATAATCTCATAACGTTTAACACAGGTATGCGAAAACATGTATTATCTGTTAAAAACTATTACCAGCCCAAATGGCGATGAGAACACCAGAGCAAAACCATAACCTCAACATCCATTTAGAAAAAAAATTCCCTGTTACTCAGGAAATATTCTCAAATTCCTTATATCTCTAAAACTTTCACTTCCCAGTATTCGTGTCAATCATTTCTCCCCCCAGGGCCCCCGGACCATTTCCCCACATATTTCCTTCCTCAGGTCTTTTACTTCGTGGCATTCGCCCGATTCGCCCATTAAGTGCAGAATACATTCATTCATTTTCCAACACACCGGGCAAAAGTAAGGACTACATACCACTCCAACCTTACCCAAATATTTCCTTCGTAATCCTATCGGTAAACGATCTGCCAATTAATATTTGAATTTTATCTGAAGGAATTCCACTGTAAAATACATTTCATCCCCTCATGTCTCCTTGGCTGCGGCATAAAACCTTAGGGAATCCGAGGAAGCCAATCTACACTGTATATACTTCTAGGTTGTTGGCAACCTCCTCTACTATCAGTACATCAACCCAGCGATCGTCGCCCCCGACGCCTTCGATATTGTTCAGCTGTTACCCGATCAGTTGCTCGACATGCAGCGCCGAAATTTGGGTAACATCGCAAAAATGCTACAATTCGCCTCGACGAAGAAAGGTTTTGGAGAGGAATCCCCTCACCTGATTGGCCTGAACCCCTTCATTATTGAGTGCCATGAAGTCTTTAAGTTGTTCTTTAGGCGCTGTTGCCAGGTTGAGACGCTCGAAGAACATTTTGGAATTGATCGATACACAGAGGCAACACTGTTGTCAGCTCCACAGATCACACTGGATTTGCAGGTAAAATTTTTGTTTAGTTGGTTTGGGTGAACTGGGGTTTCTTTCTTAGAGATTGAGTCCTCTTGCGTCTGTTTTTTTTTTTTTAATTGACCTAGAATCAAGCTTATCGCATTTAAGCTGTAGCGACTAGTGTGAAAGCTATTATTACTATTAATAGCAAAAAAGGTGCAAGCCTATACAAACGCAAATTGTCAGCACAATACTTGTCGTTTTCAATATGGTCGTCAAGGGCATTTTTGAAGGCGTTGACTGATGGGCTGGCAACGACGTGGAACGGAAGTTGGTTCTACGTCTCGTGCCGAGCACCCAGCGGAGAGCTCTGGGTCTTATGTTGTAGGGGGAGCCTGTTTTTGAATCATAAATCGGAACGTCAGCCAACTTCTGAGTTTCCTGCAACCAAAGCAACGATGGACATGTAAAGTACCTGAGACTCAAACTAAAGAAGTTATCACAACACTTTTATTTTACTCTTCAAGTTATGGAGGCTTTTCTGTTACGTATTGGGCAGTGTGCAAAGATAAATTTGAATTCCATATCGGAGGATCTATTCGCCTCTAGCCCTCCCCTTGCTCGCGTAGGCGTCAGGAGTTGCCCAGGTTCCTGCAACCGCTTTTATGTAGAGAAGGACGCGATAACAAGTGGTATAAACAGAAGTGTTCTTTTCAATTGTTTTAGAGTGATGGCGTGCCATCAGTTGTCATTCGACTGAGACAATGGGCCATTTGTGGCCCGAGTTTCGGCCAGAGCTCTTGGCCTACCTCACAGAAGAATAATTATAATAATTCACGCCACTCGTCAACCTTCAAATTTTACGTGAGTTGCTGAATCACACCAGCTCCATGACCATGCTGGATCATGTTCAACCGGAGTAGAAAGTTTCTTAGAAAACCTCATTATTATCTCTGACCATGGCCGATAAGTTTGCAGGCCCCACAAGGAGATATCCTCGATTTCCTAGCCTCATCTTCCAATCTCATCTTTCCAGGAGCTCTTAGAAGTCCATCAACTTCTCCATGACCACGCCGAATCCATCGCTCCACAACCCACCGATCCCCTCCGCGCACTGCTCCGTGAACTTGGCCCTCGCCCGGAGATCGTCGATTTCCTAACAGATTCCGCCAGCCACGACCCAACTGATTACTTCAGGACGGAAATACCGCTCTCGCTCAAACCCGACTGCAGCCTTGAAGATGGGGACCTATCGTCTCTGGAGATCGAAAGGTTATTCCTTCGGACCAAGCAGTTGTTGGTCTGCGTGTTGCCCTGCACTTCAGGTAAGCCTATGTTGGTATTGAGTGCCCAGACACAGAATAATGAACTCGTATAGTTTTTTAATAGTTCCTTATTCTCCGTTAAGGGAATTAATTATTAAAGTTTAACAGAAAAGGGCTGGGATAGGACAATCTAGTTACCCATCACTTATTCACTAAAACTGGCTTGAAGACCCGCTGAAAATGCCTTACTTCGTTGTTCCGCTATTCACGTATAATCGATTTTCAAATAGTGGAATTTCCGTGTGATTTGTGGTACTTCGTATGCGCTTTTGTTGTATGCCTTACGAGAAAGATTTATGACTTTTTTTTTTGTTCAGGCATTAAGCAATCTTCACCAATATCGCCACTGCCCACTGAAAAGCCTTGTTTGTGTTTAGATACAAATTTCCCGTCATAGTAGAATTTTCGCTGTGGGGACAGCCGCAGTTATTCTGAACGTCATAACTAGAGCAGATAGTGGAAAACAAAAAAATCCCTTTGCAGAATCCAAATAATTCAGTGGATCCAACTAAATGACACAAAAATAAGTTGGCTTTTCAGTTAAACTTTAATAGTTTCTTATTGAAAAATTATTGATTGCCAACCATTTATAAATTGCTAACTGCGGATTGTCAGCATAAAACGTTCGGTTTAGGTTCATTAATTGTCATCAGTAATTCTACAAAATAACATGTACATAACTCCAACAGAGAGCATAGCACGGAAAGGCCAAAAAAAAAACTGACTACAGTAGAGGTATGCTTATGTGAACAGTTACTTTAAAGGAACAGAAAACTTGACTCAAACTTGACTCGGGGAGCTATCTAACATATCAAGAATGTACCCTGAGTCGATATGGAGAGTAAGAAAAATTCTCGTTACGACCATTGCAGTTTCCGGACAGTTTCCGAGAATTCGACTTTTGAGCAAAAGGTTTGCAAAAGCAAAAGGTTTGTGTGCCGCGACTAGGAATCGAACCCCGGCCGTCTTGTCGGGGAGGTCGTATGTCTGTAGTCTACATGTAAAAAGGCGAACTTTTACAGTACATGAGTGCATAATTACAGTGCATAAGGGGCAAGGGCCTGCCAGCTAGCTTTGGGAACACTAAGGAGGGGGTTCGAGACGGTTCGAGATAACAAAGAAGGGGGGGCCTGTCGACAATAAGACTCTGTATATTTATCTAAGCCCCCCGGGCAATTCGATGGCCGAAAGTTGCGTAGTCAAGTTTACTGTTCCTTTAATGTGAACACTGCAGTTTTGGGCTAAATGGTAGACTGAAGATCCAAAATATCTGTATAGGTGTCTTCAGCTGCCCTTCTTACCTACTTTGGCTAACTGGTAGTTAGCTTTAGACACAGCAAGTGCATGGAAATGGCAAAGTCCGAAGTCAACAAACGTTCAAATAAGCATACCTCTACTGTATACTGATCTGACTATAAACACAAATAATTAATTCAGATAAAACGTATATACGAACGCCGAACAAAACATCACAAGCCATTCAACTATTTAGCAATTTAATAAGTGTAGATGTACACAACCTGGGATCAGAAAGATGCACGTTGATTCCATAAAGTGAAAACGTTAACTTTTCCGTAACAAGCAAAGACTGAGAAGTCATCGAAGCATTACGCATAAAATAATCGTGTGGTACATATTTGACAGTGGAAAATGGATACGTCAGCTGAATTTTATTTGACCTATATTATTTTTTTTAGCTATATTTTTTCCAACAAGTTCATTTTCCAGCTTGAGCCTGAAGAGGACCCTTGCCAAGAAGGGCTGAAATATAGCTCAAATAAAATTCAGCTGACTTATCCGTTTTGCACTGTCAAATAGATTTCGCAGTCAGCTTGGGCTGAAGGAATATTTATGACCGTGCGGATGTACCGATTCATCAGAAAACAATGGAAGGGAGTAAAAACGCCGAGGCAACGTTCCACTGAGAAAATTAATCATAAATAATAATAACAATGGGGATAATTATGTACAGTAATTGATATGACGAGCAAAGTAAGGCAGAGAGGAAGATAAATAGCCTACCTTTCGGTAGAGTCTGCGAGCGGTCGAACAAGTTGTGGCTTATTAAGGTTTTGTCTATGTCCAGCGTTTGTTGGTCTTGACCAGAGTATCAAAATCTGGTAAAACGGTTCTGTGATGATTAGAAGTTAAACAGCGCCATGACTGACTAAGTATAACAAGACTCGCGTGGCACTGCCTTAATCGCAAATCGTAGCTTGAAGAAAAGAGCAATGGCAAATAAATGGTTTGAATCCTCTTTTCTTTTTGGTTATCTTAAAGTTTAACTGAAAAGCCAACTTATGTTTGTGTCATTTAACTTAATACACTGAATTATTTGGATTCTGCAAAGGAATTTTTCTATTTTCCACTATCTCCTCCAGTTCTGACGTTCAGAATTTCTACGACCGTCCCCACAACGAAAGTTCTACTATGACGCGGGATATTTTAATCTCAACACAAACGGGGCTTTTCTGTGGGCAATGGTGAGATTGGTGAAGATTGCTTAAAGTTTAACTGAAAAGCCAACTTATTTTTGTGTCATTTAGTTGAATACACTGAATTATTTGGATTCTGCAAAGGGATTTTTTTGTTTTCCACTATCTGCTCTAGTTATGACGTTCAGAATATATGCGGCCGTCCCCACAGCGAAAATTCTACTATGACGCGGGAAATTTTTATCTAAACACAAAGAAGGCTTTTCAGTGGGCAGTGGCGATATTGGTGAAGATTGCTTAGTGCCTGAACAAAAAAAAGTCATAAATCTTTCTTGTAAGGCATACAACGAATTAGAGGTACCACAAATCACACGGAAATTCCACTATTTGAAAATCGATTATTCCTGAATAGTGGAACAACCAAGTAACGCATTTTCAGCGGGTCTTCAAGCCAATGTAAGTGAATAAGTGATGGGTAACTAGATTGTCCTATCCCAGTCCTTTTCGGTTAAACTTTAATGCCTGAACCAAAAAAAATCATAAATCTTTCTCGTATGGCATACAGCAAAAATACAAGCGCATAGAAGTACCACAAATCACACGAAAATTCCACTATTTGATAATCGAGTATTCGTGAACAGCGGAACAACGAAGTAACGCATTTTCAGCGGGTCTTCAAGCCAATTTAAGTGAATAAGCGATGGGTAACTAGATTATCCTATCCCAGCCATTTTCGGTTAAACTTTAAAGGAACAGAAAACTTGACTCAAACTTGACTCGGGGAGCTAGCTAACATATCAAGAATGTACCCTTAGTCGGTATTGAGAGTAAGAAAAATTCTCGTTACGACCATTGCAGTTTCCGGGCAGTTTCCGAGAATTCGACCTTTGAGCAAAAGGTTTGCAAAAACAAAATGTTTGTGTGCCGCGACTAGGAATCGAACCCCGGACGTCTTGTCGGGGAGGTCGTTAGTCTGTAGTCTACATGTAAAAAGGCGAACTTTTACAGTACATAAGTGCATAATCACAGTGCATAAAGGGCAAGGGCCTGCCAGCTAGCTTTGGGAACACTAAGTTTGGGGGTTCGAGACGGTTCGAGATAACAAAGAAGGGGGAGCCTGTCGACAATAAGACCCTGTATATTTATCTAAGCCCTCCGGGCGATTCGATGGCCGAAAGTTGCGTAGTCAAGTTTACTGTTCCTTTAATTTATTGATAAAAAAGCTCGAAGAAAAATCAAATTGAAAAATGTGTTTGCTTAGATTAGACTGAGAGAAGGGGAGGGTTATAAAAAAAAATTGAAGGATACCCAGTGCTAAGAAGACCGCAAAGAAATAGATTTGCGTTTCCTAGATATAATGAAGCAAACACGGGAATCTGGTTGGGAAATGGCTTATCAAGCCCTCAGAAGCCCTTTAAAATTGACTTCAGAGTCAAATTGGCTAAAGTTCGGATTTCAAATTTGATTTCGGACTGTGATTACATTGGATGGAAAAGGTGAGGGTGCCTCTAGAATGAAATATAATACTATCTCTTTTCAGGAACTTTGCTTGCGAGAGCTCTGCGCTGTCCCGCAACCGAGCAAGAGTTGCAGGAGTACGGGCAAAGGGTAGCAGACCTACAGGAGAAGAATGGACGGTCCAAGCAGTTAAACGCAGGGATGGCAAGGTTCAACTCCTTCTTGGATGAGTTTGGGTATGTTTTTCTATGATTCTAGTAACTATAAATACCTTATTTTGGTGAGTTACTTAGTATGAATTGTTGGGAGTTTGAGCTGGTACTGGGATTTCATTCTGGATTCCTTCTGGATGCGATCAGTGGATCAGCCAGTGCCAAGGCTACAACCGGTTGCATGTTCCCACACCCGGTACCTAAATAGTTTTGTTCCTTCTTTCGTCAAGTTTTTTAACAATGGATTTACAGTTGATTCCTAATATCTTCCCTTAGAATATAAGGTCATTTATAGTTTGGTTATTTCAGCGTAATTTTGTTAATTGTAAATAATATGAATTTCGACACTAAGATTAAGCGATATTAATAACTGTAATTTTATTGACAAGTTATGTGACTTGACAGACAAATGGCCAGTTATAGGCCATAGTGTGATTTAGCTCGATAGTCTACATGTTATTCAGTTCCAAATATTATAATTTTAGTGTATACATTGTTGACGTAAAATCAACTAGTCGGCTTATCGCCGTTTCAAGATTTTTAATGAATAAACTAAATTGAATTGAATTGACACGGTTGCCGTTTTGAAAAATAACAGCAGGGACTTCTCGTCCTCTTGACTCCTCCTCAAGGCGGGAATCCCGTCACTTGTCACTATTGACTCCTCCCAAAGGAGGAGCCAACTCATATCCACCGGCCAATCCTGGGCCTGGGAACTAACTGAACTTTGGAAGTTGTTAGTTGCTATTTTATCGCTGCATGGTGTCGTTTTTCTAGCTTGAGGAAGAGGACCCTTGCCACGAAGGGCCTTATTGCTAAATACTTCTCAGCTGACATCTCTGTTTAGCCCGATGAAATATGATTCGCATTCAGCTTGGTCTGAAGGAATATTTGATGCAAATATCTTCAGTGTCCTCACTTCTTACTCTTGTAATCATCATTATTGTTCCACCTGACCTGATAATTCGCCATATTCCATTTCAACGTTTCCAAGTGGACTAGTTTCTGAAAGTCCTTCATTGTCTCATTATCAACACTTGTGACAGATGGGTCTAGGCGAAACCCCCCCCGGAAACCCCCCCCCCCCCCCCCCGGCTAAACCCCCCCCCCCCGTTACCAACCCCCCCGACCAAACCCCCCCCCCCCCGGTACCAAACCCCCCCCGCATAAAAAAGGACGGGTATGTAAGAGTAGAGTAACTGGTAGGTAGAGAGTAAGAGAAGAATAGAAAATCACCCCGGTACCCCCCCCCCCCCCCCCGGCGACCCCCCCCCCCCAGAATCCTTAGACACTCACACATATTTAGACTGGGATTTACTGGGCAACAAAACGAACAACTATGTGACAAGCACGAGTAAGGTGAAGAGCTGGTAGAATATTTCTGGGACTATCTTGAAAGTGCTATCACAAAACGAGCTCAACCTTTCCCTTGACCCAAAGGATCCTCCCATCAAGTCTCATCAAAATATCTCATTCCCTTCGAGACTTATCCTGCTCACAGACGCAGGACAACATTTGCGGTGTCATAGGTATCCCTCTACTTCCTGCCCATCTTCGAGTTTCTGGTATGACAATAACTAAAGAGCAATCAGGCAAGGGGAGCTTCACACTGCACCAATGGGTGGCATCCTAACTGCAGCTTCCTCGCCAAGAAGGGGGAGGCATTGGGAAAGGATTTGTTGGGGGGATCGTTACACTGAGTGGAACTGGCTTTGACACCTCACTGACAACAGCTCCAGTTGAATGCGCGTGTTTGGTGACTTCAGCAATTAGTCTGTCACCATCAACCTTCACCTTCGCCTTACACTCCCTTTGTTTATCATTGTTCTGATACCCACTGTACTTCAGCATTATTATCAAGTTTGCGAAAGAAGTTTATTCTATTCTTACTCTCTACCTACCAGCTACTCTACTCTTGCATACCCGTCTTTTTTATGCGGGGGGGGGGGGGGGGTTTGGTACCGGGTGGTTTTGGTACCGGGGGGGGGGGGGGGGTTAGCCGGGGGGGTTTTAGCCGGAACCCGTGACAGATAGATCAACAAGTTGATGAGTAGAAAATCTGCAATCTGCTCCCGAGCAATGGAAGTTTTCCACTGTCTTTTAGAGTAGAAAGTGAAAGCTGTTAGGTTCCACTCATTACCTTGTGGATCCATATTTTACTATCTGCGTGTCAAAAATCTTTGAGACAATGGAGACTTCCAGAAACTAGTTCGCTTTGAGCGCTGAACTGTAATGAAGCGAATTCTTAACAACTATAACTTATAGAAAATAGGGGGAACTAACATTTCATGATGGATAGCTATCTGGATAATCTGCATATCGTTGAGTATTCCGGCTAACCCTAAAAAATATTGAGGGAAGAATGTTCAGTTTACTCCAATAAATATAACAAAAAAGTGAACCTTTAGGTAAAGTTTGTTTATTGACATATCTGTTCGAAATGGAAAGTAATGTGTAAATCCACCTAAAATTGCATCTGCTCCTATTGGTAGTACATAGTGAAAGTGAGCAACCACATAGTAGGCTATGTGTCGTGAAGAATAATATCAGTTCTGGAATTAGATAAAAATAACTCCAGTTATTCCTCCTGTAGTAAAAAGAAATACAAATCCAAGAGCTCACAATAGTGATGGAGTTGGATGGAGAGGGACCTATCGACAGGGGGGCAAGGGGCACGAAGTCGGTTAATTCACAATACTATTTCCAGTTTACCCCTGGACAAGCTGAAGGAACGAATCTACCGGAACCTCAAGAAGCTTGAAACCGCCGGAAGAATATCACGAGACGACGGATTTGCAGCGATCTTAGAATCCTTGGCCAGGGATATACTTGGTCTTGGCAAACAAAGGAGATCCAGACTCATTGAACTGGAGAGACTCAGAATCGCGAAGGAACGGCTGGGAGTTAAGACGAGGATTATACAAGATCAGGCTGCTTATTACAACCAATACATGCAGGTAAAGAGAATCTTCGTTTGAAGGAGCGGAGAAAAACGCTATTTCTTTTAATACATAAAAACAGAAGCAAGGAATGGTTAAAAATGATTCTATATGTAAAAAGGAATTACTCTTGGCCCAATAAAGAATTTGACGTGAAGCGCAAGTTCGGCGCCATGCGCTGTGATAGTCGTTTTTTAAATTAAAGTATCTCTCTCTCTCTCTCAATAAAGAATTTGTCCCGAGTAGTGAATATTTGGAATTAGAAGACCATCCAGCTGTTATAATTGTTATAAAATTGTCGTTTGAACTTAAAGAGCGTCTCTTTCAATTCAATTCAATATAATCTAAAAAATATATAGCGGACGAGCCGATGGGTTGTTTACGTCAAAACATAACGAATTATTTTACGAATTGAATTAGAATACGGATTGGGGGGGGGGCTGTAGCAGGCCGTCTTCTCTGAGAAACTGTGACAGTCTCATGCTTTCTTAGTGCTAAATTCTAGGGCCGAAGAAAAGGGGGGGGGGCTATAGTGTTGTATAAGTAATTTTCATGAAGGGGTCCTCTGCACATTCTTGCCCAGGGTCGTTGTGGAAATTGCTTCTGCGGGTGTCATTATTTTCTTTCGGTAAGCTCTGTTTGGTTTCTCATTTCAGTATAAGAGCATCATTCTATTTGGAAAAATTTACTCGTTTTTTTTATAAAGAAGCGTTTGAATGCCTTGCAACCCACAGCTGTCACCTTTTTTTCGGAAGTGGTGGAAATAAAATGTTTATGATTAGTACCTAGGCTAATTTAATCACTGCTGCACAGTGATCTGTGATTGGTATGTAAGGCAATCAGGTAGGGGCCTTGACTGTGTACGTCATGTGAGATTTAGAGCGTGTTCCATCCTTCGTACCAACCTCGTGAAAAGGTACTACGCAGACCGTTCCAACTTTCTTGAAATAGTAACCTCCTTTTCGAAGTGGTAAACACGCTCGGAAGCGTAGTAAGCGTGGGAACTATGATCTCTGTGACGCGATTGGCGGGTTTGGTGCATAGCGCGATATTTTGCCGAAAGTAGCAAAATTCGTTCTAGCCTTGGCGCAAAGAAGCCAGAGTCCGTGACGTCATACGTAGTTACTACGGTATGTAGGGTGGAACACGACCTTATTATTATTAATAGCAAAAAAAAGGCGCAAGCCTCTACAATACTCTACGAAAATTTTCCACACAATACTTGTCGTTTCCTACGTGGTCGTCAAGTGCTTTTTTGAAGGCGTCAACTGATGGGCTGGCAACGACGTGTGACGGAAGTTGGTTCCACGTCTCCACGATGCGATTTCCAAACTTCCACCTGCCGACGTCTTTCTTGAATCGCTTAGAGCTTAGTTTGAAATTGTGGCCCCTCAGGTTCTTTGGGTTGAGTGTTACAAGATCGCCTGCCAGCCTACTGTCGTAGGCTCCATTGTAAATCTTGTATGCTCTTGCATGCTTGTATAAGGTCTCCCCTGTGTAGGCGGTAAGCCAGTGTTGGTACCTTTAATGTCTTGAGCCTTTCTTCATATGTAACGTTTTTCAGTGCCGGGCAAAACTTTGTCATCCGTCGCTGGATTCTTTCCAGTGCGTCCAAGTCCTTGTTGTAGAACGGTCTCACTGAGCAGTGTCCATATTCAAGGATTGGACGCACAAGAGATTTCAGTAGTGCGGCTAAGACCCTGTGATCCTTTAGTTCAAACGACCTTCGGATGATCCCTGCCACTGTTAGTGCCTTACGAATCACACCTTCGTAGTGGATCAAAAAACTGAGCTCGGAGTCAACGATGATACCCAGGTCTCTTAGTTGGGTCTTTTGGGTCATCGACGATACTCTGACCGTCTTTTACGTCTTTCAGGCCTGTCTGAGTGGCCTAGCGCCTCCTACCAAAAAGAAGAAGGGGGTCTTCCAGATGGCCTTGAAGAATAATCGTTCCCTGAAGTATTCTGCGACCAAACTTCAAGAGAAAGGAGTGTTGATTAGCATCAAAGGGCTTGAGCCGCATCACATCAAATCTGTCATTTTTGAGATTAAGCCATCCGAAAAGCACGCTGAAAAGTTCAAAATTTCTGCCATTTTTCTGGGAGTGAACGTGGAAGAAATCGAGATGGACATACAGGTAAGCTTATAACCGAAGAGGGCTTCTATGGGCTGGGAAACCAGAATCCTTTCTGTTGGTGTTCGTGCCGCTAGAGGGGATAACACACGTAATGCCCAATGAATGAATGAATGAAATTTATTTCCCATATTTAAGACAAAATTCACAAACGGAGTATGACAAAAAAATAAGGAAAAAAGGAAAGAACACACAACAATCTTAATAATCTTATTTACACACGGGGCAACATAGCCCTGTACAAAGTGTGGCTAGCATCAAGCGAACGATTAAAACATGCAGTTCCCTCGGACACTGCAGTAAATGGGTCGGTGACATTATACTTTGCCGACAATCTAGAGTTACGGGCCCACGACTGAAAATGCCCACCATAAACGCCCACTACTCAGAATTCCCACGGCTTGAAATGCCCACCGGTCAAAAAGCTTAATACAACAGTCTCATTAAAAGCAATCAGTTACCTGAAGGAAGTATAATCGTATCGTCAAATAATGTTAAGGAACTATTTGCAAAAAATGAAAACATACAAAATAATTCCAATAATACTTTTAATTTCGGGACAATACTGTTCCCTATAATCTTTTTATCCTTTAAATTTGTACAAAACCTTACATTCATCCGATTTGTGAATCGCATCGTCCCAGGATGATTTTGACCCCCCCCCCCCCTTTAACTGTGAGCATTTTTAATCGTTGGGAAAAAATCGTGGGCATTATGGGAACTGGGAACGACCTGCTAAAACGCTATTTCGAACGCAACTAAAACGCAACTAAATCGTGGTATTTGTGGCCGAAAACAAATTCGGGCGGTCCGAACTAGTCTCGTGTCTTTCAACAAACCTTTGTTTCATTCTAGGAGCTCCTCCAGCTTCAATACGAGGGGGCGACTGTGATGAACATCTTCGGCAAGGCAGCCATCAACGTAAATCTACTCCTGCATTTGCTCTTTTCTAAGTTCTACACCAAAAAGTGAATTCCAAATGTGCCATTTTTTTTTTGTTATACTCGAGAGTTGGTTTTGTTATAATTTTGTAAGTTGTAATGAATTATGCAGCCGGACTGGTCCATTTTACTCAGCATAACTAGTGTGCGTCTTCTCGTTTAAGGGTGCATCTGGAGTTGACGGCAAATAACCAAATAATAATCCGCAAATGTGGAGCATTGAACGCTTATTGAAATGATGCTTTCCATCAACAGCGTGTTCCACCCTACTTGCCGTAGTTACTACGCATGACGTTACGGATCTTGGCGTCAAGGCTGCAACGAATGTTCCTATTTTCGGTAAAATATCGTGTCGTGGGCTGATCGGGTCAATCACGTCACAGGGATCATAGTTACCACGCCAACTACGCTCCCGAGCGTGGGAAGCAAATAGTTACTATAGTTGCGTTTTTGATCGAAGTTTGAAGTTACCTTCCGACTCAAAGGTCTCTATTTAAATACCGTTTTTGGTCGCCGGTCACAGTTTCTTTGTCCTTCAAACTCTGACCGTCGAACTTCGTGATCTAGCAAGTTCGAAGTTTGCTTGAATCATCCAAGAAACGTCGACCGGGTAAGGATCGCCGGAGTCTTAAGCAAACGGTGAACTTCCGTTCGGCGGCTAAGCCATGGGAGCAAAACTTCGATCAAAAACGCACCTTATTTCGAAAAGGTTGGCACGGCCAGCGTAGTAACTTTTCACGAGGGACTAAAATAGTATCTGATAGTTATAATTGTTAGAAGGGTGGAACATGCTCCAAATGTAAGCTATGCCTCACTTGAACAACAACAAGAAGACGCATTTTACTCTGAGATTTCACGCATTGTCGTCTATTGTAAGGGCGTCTGTGCGATCGTCCGCTTCACTCCTGGCTTTCCAAGGGAGCCCAGAGCTACCCAGGAAAAAAAATATAGCCAGAAATGTAGGTTTCTCATTTGGATTGGGACATGTAGTTTATGTAGTTCACATTAATGGGTGCCACAAGAAGAGACCACAGTGTAGCATCCAATTCCGGCGGGGGAAGTTGAAGGGGGACTCCGGAAATTGGGAACATGCGTAGGGACCAAACAAATGGAGGATTGCATTAAACTTGTACGGTACAAAGATCATGGGCCCTCGATGTATTAGTTTGAGGTCTGGAGCGGATTCGGCCTCGCTGGGGGGGGGGGTATAGTATTCGAAATTTTCAGGATGGGATCCGATGTGAGTGAAACTTGGTGGGCGGTAAGACGAAATGCCGTACATGCGTCATTTACGCGTCCCAATCGCAACCGACTACTGTGGAGTGGGAGGCCCGTTAACCTTGCAACATGCATAAGGACCAAATGGATGTGTTGAGGGACTGGTATGACAGTTGGGTCGTGCAAAGGTCAGGGTCCTTGATATGTTAATCTGAGGTCCGGCCTCGCTGGGGGAGGTTGGGGAAACCGGGAATTTTCCGGAAGTGCTTTCATTCGAGTGTAACTTGATTGGTAATAGGAGAAAATGTTCAAGGTGGGATATTTATATGATCCGCAATGCACATTGGGGCCAAACGGATGGAGGGATAGTAATGAAACTTAGACATGAGATAATTATGATCCCTAGATATGCCGTTTCCGAGTCCGATATGACCTCGGTAGGCTGGGTGGGGGGGGGGGATTTTAACAGGGAGCACCGGAAGAGTTGAAAGTTCATATGGCACTTGCAAGGGTAGGTAGCATGCATTTCAGCCAAGTGTCGCAAATGGAAAAAGGTTCCGTTGAGCGTCAGGTTCTTTATGTGCCGGCAAAGTTTCCTCGTCCTGGCTTATGTACAAGGGCCGGAACTAGCAAAAGTGAGACCAAGAATAAATAAGCCCCTTATTTATTCTTGGTGAGACACAGGGACGCACACCGACGAACGAATAAACATCACGATCGCTATATGGCAATTGGGCAGAAGGCTGCAAGTGCCAACATTCCTTGATAATATGCATGTTTACAGTCAAATTTGGCAAAGGAGGGGAACTCCGTGCAATCGAGGTGATTTCAAGGCAATTCGAGCGCAGAAGACAGAAATCTTCTTCATTTAAAAATTCCCGCCTATGTCGTTTGTTCTTTTCTTCTAATGGCTTCCGAACCTAACGTCGGGCCGGGTCTGCGGTACGGTCGTCAAATTGCAGGACGTTACGACACAAGAACATTCCTGGTACGCTTTTGCACTTGCTCTGCTGACCTTACTATTTGTTTTGTTTCCTTACCTATTTTGCCAGGATTTGATAGTTATCTTACCATGAATGCAAAAGGAAGTGCAGCGGCAAAGGGGCCGGTACCATTGATGGGGAAACTTCTTCCTCCTCCTCCTGGGATGGAAGATGACATGGTAAGCCCTTGGGCTAATGTAGATGCTAGTGTCTTGAGCTGAGTGTTTTTTTGCGTGGAAAATGTGTGTGCCACACATTTCTGAGAGTGTT
Organism: Branchinecta lindahli; assembly: GCA_023053555.1. Classification (NCBI taxonomy): domain Eukaryota; kingdom Metazoa; phylum Arthropoda; class Branchiopoda; order Anostraca; family Branchinectidae; genus Branchinecta; species Branchinecta lindahli. Next base: position 8,182,114 of record JAKZAO010000005.1, on the reverse strand, counting down.
TTTCATGGAAACCAAAGTGTGTGCCACATGCTCAATGCTCAACCCACAAGTTGAAATTTAGCCGCGTTCGATTCAACAATAGAGTTATCTATTATTGTCGATAACCAGCTCTAGATGCCGTTTTATTCAACGATGTCATAGCGCTGTTATTTTTCAGTTTAAAGTTGTAGTTATAGTTATACAAAACCGTCTGATAATATGACAAAATCCCAGACAGAAGTTTTTTCGTTCTAGGATTTCCGTTGAAGTTCTAACAATGTCATCGTAGGGTGGCCAGAAAAACACCTAGTGGCAAAAATTGCTGATTTTTTTGTAATGAATGCATGAATTGCTGTGAATTTTCCTTATCAGTTTTACCTATCTAAAACATCTCCAAAAAATATTTTAAAAATACCATTGCATTCAGGACAAAATTGTCTATTTTATAAGGCTAACAGTAAGATGTCCTAGCTATTTAATATTATTTCTTAAAATTCAGTGTAAATTTAGATGTAAAAAAAAGTAGCTGAACTTGCCTACAAAAATTTGTTGATACTAAGGAGGAAAAGTCAGCAGCCTATAGCAACAATAGGTCTATTGGACTATTACCTTGATGATCATATTCATATTTTCTCATCTATCTCACTTGCTGGGGCTCCCCATGCACTCAAAACCAGCTCAAAATCACCCAGTTTCATAGAATTTCATTGAAGCACATAGTTCCAAGCTGGTCACTAGATGGACAAAACCCTAAAGTCAATGGATTAACAGAGGCATTTCCTTATGGAAAATACTGTTTTCTAAAGAAGATTTAAGATGCTTAGAGACAAGATAGAGAGGTGATTTTGGCCTCAAATCAAAGCTAAAAGATAGGAGAATCACATTCTGATCTTCAAAAGCTCAGGTTTGATTATTTATTTTTTTAGTGGCCGATGATGAAAATCATCTGTCATATGTCGTTTGATTTGTTCTACGTAAAATTCAATTTTCGTGAGAATGACATCATTATTCGTTAAGAAAAATACTACAGACAATTTAAGGATAACATAGGTGGATGACTGTTGGTCAATTGAACGCAGCTTTTGCAGAGATGCCATATTTTATCTGTTTATGTTGTGGTAATTTCAAGTGTCTGCAGTTGAACTATTGAAGTCAAATCCTGATAAAACCTTGATAAATTGGACTTCCAGCTTAAGTCCTTATCATTATTGGACTTTATTTTGCTGCCAAATTTGAATTTCTCTTTGAATTTGGGCCACATAAGCCAAGGTAAACTGTTAAAATTCGAACACATCAGAATTCAAACGTGTGATCTAATAATTCAAATCTGAAACTTAATTTTTATTTTCACAAAAAAGCCACGGAACTTGCTAAAAAAAATAGAATAGCCGAAAGTTGCAAAAACCCAAAATTCAACTGCTGCTAGCTTTGGCAATGCTGTAACCTTTTGGAAAGAGAAAATTATAATCAAAAGTTGGCCAGGTTTTAGTTTTTCATTGTTTAGAAACGGTTCCGTAAAGCAACAAATTGCCGGGAAAAGGCCAATGTCTCTTTTGAAGATGGCTAACGTATGAAAGTCACTGGAATTAGTAAATGTCACACTGGTTCCAGAATATTTGGCAGTGACTTTAGTTTGAATACCAGTGCACAAAATATTTACTTGACATAGTATTTTGTCTGTGTTTTACAGCATAAACCTATCCGAACAACTGGACTGCGTCTGTTTGTGACTAAAAGCATATCAAACAAAGTATTTTACCATTGTTTTACCATTGGTGAATGTTCGATAGCTGTCAGAGATGGTTATTCCATGTCTGAATATGAAAACAAAGGGGTGCCACTTCCAAGCCAGAAAGTTTTTATTTACTTAGCAAAAAACATTCTGCCCTTTCATCCAACCAAATTTTCGAAGCTGTAAAGGCAACGCTGTCCTTGCAAACATCAAAGAAGAAAAAGAACCTAAATATATCCAAATTTCGATACTTTACCTTAGTCGCTGCATAGTCGATAATCACCTTGACTGTTGTTTGTCAGGTTCAAGCCACAAAAACCTTGTTGGTTGGTTGGGGAAACGCACTTGTGGGCCACACAAACGATGGCTGAAGCACTCTTTTTTAGCCACAACCAAGCCACAAATTCTTTGTATGATTGTGGAAAAATACTTCTAATTGACTGTATGGTTGCAGGCAGGATTTTAAATGTGCTTTTGCAGATACCATGGTAGGCTATTGTATACAATGGTAACTGGATTTGCATTTTGTCCTTTTTGCAGTTACCATGGTATCTGATACTGTGGTTGCTTTGCTAAAATGTCAGTTGCCAAATTTGGGCTTTTAGAAGTCACCCCAAAAGAAATACTTCTATCCACTCATAATGCTAATGCCAAGCTTCTTTCCCACCAATTTGACAAAATCCTATGCTCATAGCTCCCCTGTTGATGATGATGAAAGTGAGATGGCTTTTTCGGATGCAACGGTCAGTCGACTGTGGTACCTGCATATCAGATACCTCAGTAACTGGCAAGGTACTCAGTAACTGTGAAAACTACTTTTCAGTGTGCTGTCAGTTGCCACGGTAACTGCTAAAAGAACCTAACATTGCACTGCAAAATAACTATGACGGCTCTAATGAAAAACAAATATTATTTAAATAAATACAATAGAAGTATGGTTATTAGAGCACATAACTCAGTGTCTCAGTACCTTGGTTTGTGTTTGCTTGTAAAACAGTAAAAAAGAAGGGAAAACTACAAACCTGGTATCAGTTAGTGGCTAGCTAATTGTTTTACCGTCTTTTTGGCACCAGAGTAATTGAAATAATTTTGTTTATATAATTTCCTTTTGTTTTAAAACATCTTCTTCTTTCAAATGGTTTATTTGAACAATCAAGCACCTATTGACAATAGTGTTTTGAAAAACACTACTGAACTTTGAACTTTAACTTGAACCAGGGGGGCACAGGTATGAAATATATTGATATCTAGCCTACAATCAGTCAATTTTGAAGAAAAGGACCCACCCACCCACCATCATAGGGTATAAAATCTGGTTTTGCGTTTGGGACCCCCCACCCCCCGGGAAAAAATCCCCAATTTTAGTTTCAAACCACCCACCCCACCACCCCTAGACTAAAAAAAAAAAAAAAAAAATCAGATGGTCTGGATTGATGATTTGGTTCAGTTTGTGTACAGTATATATATAGTATACAGTATATATAGAAGTAAAACACTGCCTCATCTCCAGTATGAGAGTGCTACACCAAGAAACTGAATAACTAATCCAACCCGTCGGGATGGAACTGGGTGTGAAGAAGTGCACTGGGGAGAGTTGAAGGGGGGTTCCCGGAATTCCAGTGATCACGAGTTAGGGTCACGAATCTTGTGTCATGTACAACTTTCAAACTGGTGATCGGATCCGAATAAAAAAAAACGGAAAAAAATATGCCTATATTTAGATAATTGCGACGTTCTGAGCAAAAATAGAAGTAAAACACTGCCTTATCTCCAGAATGGAAGTGCCAAAGAAACCGGATCCAACACACTAACTAAATCCAAACCGTCGGGATGGAACTTGGTGGGAAGAATAAGCATAACTCTTAAGACACATTATTGACAGAACATGACCGGCTCAGTGCACTGGGGAAAGTTGAAGGGGGTTTCCCGGAATTCCAGTGATAATGAGTTAGGGTACTTCCAGATGTGCTAGGACGATGATACTTGGCGGGCGAATTAGGGACCCATTAACTTGGAAATAGTCACCCCTCCGATCCGACAATCTTGGGGTGGGAGGGGGGGGGAGTGAAAGGAAATTCAGAATCTTGTGTCATGAACAATTTTTAAACTGGTGATCGGATCCGAATAAAATTTGTTTGACTATAGAACGTGCGACAGGTGTTCTATTTACAATCTTTGGGGGGGGGGGTGAGGTGAAAGGAAATTTAGAATCTGGTCAGGATAACAAGCCTTTGCTGTACATACAGCCTTTACAAATTTGGACTAGATCCGGCCACTGTATGGGGAGTTAGAGGGTGGGTTCCGGATTTCGGGTGATCACGAGTTAAGGTACTTTCATATGTGCTACGAGGATGAAACTTGACAGACACATTAGGAACCCCACAAGATTCATTTGGAAACTGCCATTTCCCGGGTCCGACCATTTTTGAGGAATCTGAGGGAGGAAAAATCCGGAAACTTTCGACATGCATAACTTTCTAACAGGTTTCCATAACTGAATGAAACTTGACAATTAACAAGAGTACATTCCCCTCATATTCAGTTCAATTCCGGACGGGATTCGGCAACTATGTGGGTGCACCAGGAATCCGATGACAAGCTTAGCCTAAAATGGAGTGCTCGGGACTGGACTTGGTTGGAAGGAAAAACATAACCTCTAGACAATCATTTGTAGAACTTGATCCGAATCCGGTCATTTTCGGATGAGTTGGGAGGGGATGCAGGGCCGTCAGTTTTGTGGCATACATACACTGTAAAAAAAAGATCTTGCAAAAATTTGCTATTGGGATTAATCTTGTCTTTATTGAGATAAGATTACCCCTAATTCGGATTAATGTTATCCCAGTAGAGATAAGATTAATCCCAGTAGCAAATACTGCATCCTTATTCGGAGAAACTTTTTACAGTGTAGCTCTGGTACGACTGACAGAGCTTGAAGACCCCTTAAAGTGGGCATGTTAACACCAATGTGCTGAAAATAATTTTGATCAAACGATACCTACACTTTCATGGTCCGTAAAAGCTCATGATCATTTTTACCTGAAGATCTTATATTAAAATTGAATCACAACCTTAAAGGGTTGATCTAACCGCACAGCCCTATTTTGTGCAAATACAGGAAAGGATGCATGGAATATTGGGGGGAAAACCTTACACTGTTCCCGAAGCTTACCAGTAAATCAGAGTCTCAAAGGACTAAAAGAATTGACATCAAACAAAACTGAACCAACGGATCAGACAACAATTGACGAATTGGAAGGAGATCACTGGAAATGTCCTGGCACGCTTGGAGTTGAGGTATCGGGATGAGACTTAACAAGACGAACAAGCGTAATAGCAATACGAACAGTACATCATTTTTAGAACCGGACCGGATCCGGGCACTGTTTGGAGGGATAGAAGGGGATCCCGGAATTCCTGTGTCATGCTTAATTCTGGAATGAGCGGTCTGTTTTGGATGGAACTTGGCAAATGTTCCGCTGGATATTTCGTTTAAGGTCTGTATTAGAGACTTGCCTAGACAGTATAACTTTCAAACGAGTTATCCAGTTTGGATGATACTTAACGAATCACGATGGTACCAATCTTCTATTTTGAAACAGTCCTTTCCAAATTCACTATGTCCGCCCGTCTTACGATGAAAGGAATCTCGGGGAAGAGCGCAAAACCTATCTAATGAGCATGCTAACCACCCTTACAAGTGCCACATGAATTTTCAGGTTGTTCCTTCAAACAAGGTTTTTCATAGTTGTGTCTTTTGATGATCCGAACCATGTGTGGGGGGGGGGGTAGGGAGACGAGTCCCTATATGTATGTAAACAACACATCTACCAATAGGCTTACTACGTAGGGGAGGTTGAAGGATGGGGTCTATTTGATATTCTTGTCAAGAAGACATCTGCTAGAAAAAGTTGTTGGACCTCAACTAAGCTCCGTTTCGAGGGTCCGAACCCGATACGGCCGCTGTGGGAGTCCTTTAATTTGTATTGCATCGCATCTAACGGAAGGAGTTGCCTGGTTATAACCATAAGATAAGATATAATTTTTAGACCCCGGAAAGAGTTGCCGGATCTGAACCAAACTTGTTCGTAATAGTGATTTTGAAGGACCGAACCCCATCATCTTAATTTTGTCTGCACACCACAACACCACCAACTGATTTGCTGCCAGAGCTCATGTATGGGTCGGATTGGGTGTGAACCATCAAAAGCCAGAACTACGTCCCTAGCTCTAACTCACAAGTTTGGTGAGATCCGGCAACTCAATCTTGTACCCGGCTCTACCTGCTGTTCGCACAAATATGGACCCCCTTCCCACAGTGTTTAGATTATCAAAAGACACAGCTAGGACTCGGAAATTATGGGTCTCTTGTCATGTCCGTATTATGGAGGTATGTCTATCGTCTTTAATGGGTCCTCTTTAGTTAGCCAGATCGGTCCTATTTTTTTTTCTTGGGTCTTATTTTTGTTTGTCAAAAGGGTCAGTCGGAGCTTCGGAAACTTAGTCTGTGGTTGTTCTTCCAGAAAATGAAATTGTTCCTATACTGTACGCACAAAAAAGCTTCTAGTTTCAGTATTGGCTCAAAACCATCTCGACGACTGTTTTCTACATTACCTATTTAGTCATTATGTGGTAAGCTATCGAATGATATGTTACTCGTCCCAAAAATAAAATAAAATTGACAAACCACCCACCCTATTTATCAAGGTATAAAATCCCGAATTTCGTAACTTTGAAGGGACCCACCTGGATTAAATCCGGATTTTTCGGACCAAACCACCCACCCCCACCCGGCTAGATGTCATAGATTTTAATACCTGTGCCCCCCTGACTTGAACACTACACAGCTATGAATGTTTTCCAAGGTCAGGGTGCTCTTGTGTTTGCATGCCCTTAGCCTACCAGTGTTCCACTGTCATTTGATACAAAATAAAGTCACTCGTGTTTAAGGTAGGCAGTAGTATGTTATAACTTATAGTAGGCTATGGGTGTAGGAATGTGATGGAATCAAAGCATGCTTTTGCAATGCCTGTGTAGGCAGTATTTTTAACTGTAGCCTATTTTTACTTGCTTGTAGGCTACCGTACTTCCATTATTTCGCAAGTGGGGGATCGAACTGACTTAAACATGGCTTGCTGTATCCCACTAATATTTACTATATTTGGTACCATGTCCCTAGGAGATAGCCAGCTGTGTGTTGCAACCTCCTACAAAGAGCCATTAGAAGCTTGTCTTATCATTCCGAATTGTATGAAGGGATATGCTGGCTGTAACAAAAGTGATTGCCTTTATTTTTTTTATGGTAGTAGGATGGAACATGCTCTGTTGAAAATCTTTTTGAATTTGCGTGTTTTCTAGGGTGAAGATGGGGAGAAGGAAGCAAAGCTTCCAAGTGCACTGGAAGAGGTACTCAAGCTGAAGGAACAGAGGGCCAAGCAACTTGGAATCAAAATTGATGAAGTGGACAAAATCAGTAAGGGATTTGTTTTGTATCTACTAAAAATAATGTCCACAATCACCACCGGGAACCGAGAGTGATTTATTGAAAGGTTAGCCTAACTCTGTCAGCTGAGACTCAAAGTTTTTGTTTCCCCTCTCCCTGGCTTCCAGGCTAAAGGCTAATATAACTATAAACGTAACACTTAAAAATATTCTTGGCATCCATCATAACATTCAGCACAAGTAGGGGAGACTGGGGGCATCTTGGACAAAATCACTAGATGACCCGTAAGTAGAAAATTTGAAGACCGACATTTATCGTTTGCATACCAAACGATAGGTAAATATCTTGGCTATCTATGGTAATTAATGCAGATTTTTGTGTTATTCGGTTTTTTGTAGGTTGATGATTTTACCCAAGTCTGCCAACTTGTCCAATTTGCCCCTTAGGCCAGGTCAGTTTGGACAGGCACTGGGTCAGTTTGGACACACTGTTGTTATAGAAGAAAGCGGTATATAAAATGCCATTTACTGGATAAGATAAGTAAGAAAAGTAAAAATGCACTTAGTAAATGATGTAAAATCAAGCAACATCATAGTTTGTCAGACTAAGGTCAAATACCAGCTGCTCCACCTGTCTGCTTGTCCCTCCAGCCAACCTGGGCACCGGCAACTTAAACTCTACACCCCCCCCTTTTTGGAATGAATAAATCTCTTCAGTGCAAACCATGGTATTATTCCTGGAACAATATTTGTAGTTGGAAATGATGTAAATTTCTGTATAGGTTGCCTAATTTTTGAAATCTAAAGAAATTTAGGTTCCGGTACGCTGTTCTTTCCGTCTGCATGAATCATTCTGGTAAGGGGGTCATTCCTGTAAGCTATGAGTCTATACTTATCCGGCAAGCAGCAGGATTCCGGTAGATTCCCTGAGCCGAATTCTGGTGGATTCCTTGGGGCAAATTCCGGTATATCCCCTGAGACAAATTCCGACAGATTCCCTGAGTCAAGTTCCGGTAGATTCCTTGTGAAAGGTTTCACATGTCCAAAAGGTTTCAACATGTCCAAACTGCCCCTTGGGTGTATAATCTTATAAATACCTCCGAAAACCCCACAAGATGACACTCTGTAGGAAAAGCAAACATCACATCCGATAGCCCTGAAAATGAAGTGTACAAGGTAGAAATTTAAGACATCTTACCCTTTTGTAGGCATGTCCATACAAAACTTCCTAAACTCAAAAACAAACTTTGAAAGTTCGAAAATCAGACTTAAGGTGCGTTTTATTGGATGTAGTTTCGTTGTAGTTTCACTGTAGTTTGACTTACTTTTGTTTTAGTTATTAAAATAAAGTATGTGGAATGGACAAATAAAACGGTAGACATAACTGTACTTTCATAACTGAAACAAGAGTACGTCAAACTACAGTGAAACTACAACGAAACTACATCCAATAAAACGCACCTTTACCTAAGATTTCTTATAAAAATTTGGGCAAATGTGCCAAGTGACAAGGTTAAACTAATGACCACTAGGTAGCAGTCATAAAGTCTCATTGGACCACATTTTTAGAGGGGTTCGCACAATGAAAAAGTACAGTGTCCAATCTGCCCCTTGTCCAAGATGCCCCCAGTCTCCCCTATGCGCAGCCATGTGTTAAATGTTATCAAGCTATACTGTAAGTGAAGCATAGCACAGTTGTAAGCAGTGTAAGGGTGGGCTTTGTGTTTGTTTCTCTTAGTATTCTTTTTGTTCTAGACCTTGATGAGCCAACCAAACCAGCTTCGTCTGTGAACCTCATCCCACGCTCTCTTGTCCCCTTGGACGATGACGTAAGTGAGAAAAAGAAAAAAGATAAAACACAAAGAAGAAAGAAAAAGAAGAAGCGTAACAAGAAGAACAGAAATGACATTAATGATAACAGAGAAGCTGATGAAGATAAGGAAGATGAGGATAATGAGGGAGTCGAAATTGAGTAAGTAAACCCAATTTTCCCGGCATTGATCTTGAACAGACACACATTTAAGCAGAGGCTCTGGACCCGCTGCTCACGGGATGCGATTTGGATACACTGAAATTGTGTCAACCCGTTCGCGTTACAGGACTGGGGAAGCATTACTGCTCAACATCAATTTCCTTGCTGGACTGCATGGTATACCCAGAAGAAATAACGCATATGCTCCACCTCTCTCTCAGTTCTGGTACGGCTTCGGATCAGATTTGTCCATTTCGCCTCTTCGCGGCTGGACAGCGAAGCCTTGACCGACTCAAGCAGGTCTGTTGTCCTCAGAAGTCAATGATGGTGCTTCATGAACAATGGCACCACCTAGGTTCTGTATTTGTTCATGAGGATTTGGCGATGGGTGCACATGGAAGAGGATGTGGTCCAGGGTCTCGTTCAGGGTTCTGCAGAATCGGCAGAGAGGAGAGGCCGGGGGTTGGCCATCAGGTGTCGGGATCTTGTACGAGTGTGCTGGGTGATTCAACCCTGTTGCCTTGCCCTGCTCGTATCCGGTGGTTGACTCTGCTTCCGACTTTCCCCCGGAATGGGGAGAACTTACGGTGGGTTTTGGCAGTAAGAAGGTTCTGGGACCGGATGCGGGAAATGTCTCGAAGTGGGATTGGCCTGTTGGTTTTTTGGCGGGTTGACGTCGCTTCCTTAGCCGCTTTGTCGGCAATGTCATTCCCAGTCAAGCACAAATCCTCAATTTTTGGGCATGGTGCCCCAACGTCAGGGCATGCCCCAAGGTATAGGCATGGTGCCCATACGTTGGGGCACCATGCCCTGGAGGTACTAGCATGGCACCCCCATGATATTTGGCTGAACTGAGATTGATTAAATACCTAAATAGGGCCTTCTTCCTCTCCTAGACCACAAGATACTTGATCTTATGTTCTATCTAACCTCTTTTTTTAATTTTAAAAATATTAGAGAACTTCCAAGAAATTTAGCCTTGAATGAAGACCACATTTTCTTATTGGTTTACCTATCCTTTTCCAGGGAAAAAGGGGAACCATGACCTACTCCAGTATAAAGCAGACTCGATCGTTTGATTTCTGAGCTCCACTCAAATCATTAGTATTTTACTGGGTTACAGTATCCAGCATTTGGCTTAGCGTATCCAGCGTTAGGCATAGGGCATGCCAAGCGCTAGATATACCCAGCATTTGGCATAGGGTATCCAAAAATCAGGGGTGTGTGTAGACTGACTTGCTCTGCTTCTAATGCAACCCCTTTTCCCTGTTTCCACTTGAATCGCAAACTGCAGTCAGCTAGAATTTTCTTAATTTCATTTTTTCTTCTTTCAAATTTACATGGGCTTCCTTTATTTTATATTTTGTCTTTAAGGTATGTCGCAGAAGACCTGTCCAGCGAGCTCAGTGATCCGATGTACCGCCAGTTTTTGAGGGTATTTGAAAGTTTCAAGATGGCGGAAGCTGAGGTAGAGCCAACCCCAGCAGTGGAAATACCAGTGGACGCCAAGGAACCTGTTGACCCCAAAAGTTTGAACAAAGTACCCAAAACAGCTGAAGAGGATGATGATGATGATGAAGTGGAAAAAGACGTAAGTAGGTCGAGCCGTCAAGAGCGTAAACGCCAATACAGGAAATAATTAACACTTAAGATGACCCTTGCCAAGAAGGGCCGAAATATAGCTCTAAGAAAATGTAGCTGACGTATCCGTTTTCATTGTCAGATATAAATATATATAACTATTCCTTCAGCCCAAGCTGACTGCGAATCATATTTGACAGTGCACAAACGGATACGTCAGCTAAAATTTTATTCGAGCTATATTTCGGCCCTTCTTGGCAAGGGTCCTCTTCAGGCTCAAAACCGCTCAAACTGGAAAAAGGAACTTGTGGAAAAAGTTTTTTTCCACAAGTTCCTTTCCTCTTCAGTCCCAAGTCTCCCAAGTCCTCTTCAGGCTCAAAACCGCTCAAACTGGAAGGAACTTTTTTCCTTTTTCTTTCAAAACCGCTCAAACTGGAAAAAGCAGAAGTTCCTTTTTCCAGTTTGAGCGGTTTTGAGCCTGAAGAGGACCCTTGCCAAGAAGGGCCGAAATATAGCTCGAATAAAATTTAGCTGACGTATCCGTTTTTGCACTGTCAAATATAATATATATAACTTGAAACATAGCTCGTGTTTTTAATAGTGTTGCGCTTCCGCAGGTTCTTCTTCTTTCCCCTTTTCTCCCTCTACTACCTGCGGGTAATATTGCATCTATTAAATCTACTTTTTTTAAATTCGGAAAATTTTTATGCCGGTTTTCAAGATTTCAATCTAATAGTTTTATGATGCATGAATATAATCTAAAAAACCCGATATTAATTTTAAATAAAAGTATAGTCATTTTACTTCCAAAATTAAGCATGCTATAATCATAATTTATCAGACGCATTTTAACTTTTTTCATTTTTTCAGCATGTTTATTTTGCACGATTTTAAAAAATTATATAGGTCACGTTCAATTTATTGTATAGGCTATAGTGTTTTCATTATTTTGTTACTTATTTGTCTATTGGTATGTCACAAAGTTGTTCTTTTGATTTGGATTATTTATGTATTTATTTTACTCGTCAGCTGTGGCGGAAATAAAATAATTGAATTGAATTGAATTGAACTTGAAACATAGTCCAGGAATCGCTTTCCACCTCATATTTACATCTACTGCAAGAAAGTATATATATATATTTATTTTATATATATATATATATATATATCAGGGCTGCCACAAAGTCCCTAAAGTCCCTGCAAGTCCCTAAATCAGTCTTAGGTCCCTTTTGGTCCCTATTGGTCCCTAAATCAGTCCTCAGGTCCCTTTAAAGTTTTTCCTGACCAAAGTTCTTACATTTCTCCTATTTTGAAGAAGAGTCAGAGTCACTTTAATTTGCTCCAATAAGGCTGACTGCAATCACAAGAAATACAACGCACATTCAAATTTACCATCACAGACAGAGATATCCAGCCTTTATTTTTGTAACTGTTTCTATACAATCTGAAGTATTATGCTCGGTATTATGCTACCGATAGGTGCACGGGTAGCTAACCTTGCATTCTAGTGGGGGAGGACCTGACCAATCCAAGCGTTGACCCGACCAAATCTCTGCTACGAATCTGCACAATTTTTAAGATAATTAAAAGGTGTATTTTCTCTTAAAGAAATGCTGTTTCGCCTTTTTGACGCTTTAAACACTTACAGTGCAGATAAAGTTCGAAGCTAATATTATGGCTCGAAGCTGTGAACTTGTTGTCGAGACCTGTCATTTTGCTTGTATTCTCCTCTATCCCCCCCCCCCCACATTCATCAGATCCGGTCCGGACTTGAAACAGGATATCTGAGACATGAGGTCTTTCGAAATATCCAAATATATACATAACTCAGGATTCAGAATTTCCCACTCTCTCCACTCCCCCCACGATGGTCGTATTGGCGAACTGACTATTTCCAAGTTCTGGTCGGATCACCGATATACCTGCGAAGTTTTGTCGTCCTAGCCAATACTAACTCTGGATCACCGGAATTCCGGACCCCCCCCCCCCCCAGTGCCCAAATCCGGTCCAGTTCTTTCAATGATGTAATTAGGGCTTTTGCTTATGCTTCCCACAAAGTTTAATCCTGATCACTCCCCTCTAAGCGTGTCAAAAGATGTCCGGTTCCCCCTTCGACTCCCCCCACATTCGTCAGATGAATAAATCTGGTGAAAAATCCAAACATCAAACATTGCTCACTCGCCTCGAATTCAGGCTAGTGACTTATTGTCTTCACTGGTTTAGTCACAAAAAAAGCTATTGACACTGAGTGGAAACCCGGGAGTTCCCTCTTTTCTCCTCGTCGGCCCAAGTCTAAGAGCCATAGCCTATTTCGTTAAAGAGGCATCAAAACTTCGAACCATAAGTCCTCTGATCCTAGCAACTAAAGTGTAAATAGGATCCTAACACTGTGTATTCCAGGTTTAATAGCAGTGACCTTAGGTCCCTATAGGTCCCTTTTTCGGCTTGAAAAAGTCCCTAAGTCCCTATTTCCAAGCCTCCAAACTTGTGGCAGCCCTGATATATATATAGCCTCATGGAAAAAACAATGGAAAACTAAATACTTAATTTGAAGGGGAAGTAACCCTTGAGAAGCGAGATCACTGTCCGTGTAGCCCGTTACTAACTGGCGACTGTAGTGGTTTGCGGACTTTGTTTTCATGTCCCTCGTTAGCTCAATCGATTAGAGCGTCGGTGTATCAAGCCGAAGGTTGCGGGTTCAGATCCCGCTGGTTGAGTATTTTGCAGTCCACTACCGCTATAGAATTCTGATTATTGTGTTACTCTACCAAGGTCACTCTGGAAACACTTTTCAGGAAAGCTGCTTTACTTTCCGGAGCGCTGAAACAGCTGCGGAAAGTTCCATAACTATCTCGATTGATTTTCACGATCGTTGTTTTCCCTTTTCTCTTGGAGGACCCCTCGTGCAATACTGTTTGTAATCCAATATTATAAAGTAGCTGAATAGTTTAAAACCAGGCTCTATTTTTAACAAATTACTCACGTTTTTTTCTGTTTTAAGCCGTTCTTCAAGGCCCGTTCAGTTCTAGCGATAACAGGCTCATATGACGAGTAACCTTCTTGCAAACGATTGTCGGGAGCATGATGCGCATCGAAAATAGCGAAACAAGGAGTGTGTGAAGATCAGTAAGGTGTCTTGGGGGTGGGGGTGGGGGGGGGGGGGGTAGAATGTACCGTGTGAAACTCGGGTCTCCGGCCCCTAAGAATGGATGAAACTATTACGGAAGTAGGTCGCATTGGCATTATATGTACGATGGGTCCTTTAAGTCCAGTCGTACCATGGATAATATTCTCTTAAAATTTACGCCTTGCTAAATGTGAGGCTGATTATATGAATAAAGAATAAGCCCCGCCCATTGCCAGGTCTTACGTTAGGCCTTATGGTGGGGCCATAAAGAGTGAGTTAATGGTGCTTATCATTTTTATGAATAAAATCGAACTGAACTGAAATGGACTGAGGAAGAACAAATTGATCTTCCCTTTGTGCTTTCGTTTTTCTGCACTCCACCCTTTTACTCTGTAAAAATAGCGGGTAATCGAACTACTTGGTGTCAGTGAAGGATCGTACTAACCGGTATTTGAATTCTTTTGTACATATTTTACTGAGAAAATTAACAAGAAACTGGTAGATCTAAGTGACATATTTTTTTGTGATGATTGTATATATTCAAGTTATTTAACCCGGTAAATGTAAGGGTCGACATATTTAGTGCCAATTCGGCACTATGAGTTGTATCAATAAAACTATACCTATAGACATCCATTCATTTGTGCCTGCAGTGAATCATAAAATATTTTCTAGCCTGATGAGAAGCCAAAGCTGTCGAAACGCAAACTCAAAAAGCTTACTCGGATGACCGTTGCAGACCTGAAGCAGACCGCCACACGTCCCGATGTCGTCGAGATGCATGACGTCACCGCCAAGGATCCGAAGCTCTTGGTTCTCTTGAAGGCTTATAGGAACTCCGTGGGTGTACCTCGCCATTGGTGCTTCAAACGCAAGGTAAGGCTACAGCCACTTTTTATTTTATTTATTTATTATTACAGTTGGTGTTTTCAAGGACTAAATTTATTTTGAAATACTATGAGGGAATACTACTACTGCATGCTTATGAGGAAAAATAAAAAATAAAAGATTGGTTACCAAGGCATTTCGGTAGAAGTCTCGGACACGGTCAGTGCTTTTATCGTGGATGTTCCGGATCCAGCTGTGGATTTTCCGGTGCGGTTGTCAAGTTCGGATTAACGTGAACGATTTGCGAGGTGCGAAGGCGCTTAATTTTTCTGTGATTAGAAGAGGTGTGATCTTGGGACTTCTTGTGTTCGGTCTTGATCGATTTTTGAATCATCAAGGCGGTTTCCCCGAAAAGAAGAATAAATGATCGTATCCTTTGTTCTGTAAGGAACATTTAAATGCTGATCTTGGCTGTAAGTAGTGGGGTGGGGATGTTATTTTAAGGGAAATCCCGTGGATATGATATGAACTTTGTAAAACCCTCTTTTTCAGTATCTGCAAGGAAAGAGAGGTATTGAAAAGCCACCCTTTCAACTCCCAGAGTTTATTGAACGAACGGGCATTATGGAAATGAGAGCAGCACTCCAAGAGAAAGAGGAACAGAAAACATTGAAAACGAAGATGAGAGAAAAGGTCAGACCCAAACTTGGAAAGATTGATATTGATTACGAGAAGCTTCATGACGCATTCTTCAAGTGAGTATCTTCTGCATCTTTTTATATTTTTTGCCCCAGAATGGGCGGTGGAATAGCTCGACTGACACCCAAAAATGAACGGCAAAAAAAGTATTGCATAGTGTATCGCCCTGATTCGAGGACGATGCATTCAGTTTTTTGTTCATTTCTGTTTTTCATTAAAATGAGTATTTATTATCAATCTCCACAGATAATAAATACACTGAAAGAATAGCAGGTCGAGCAAACTGCTGAGCCGCATATCACATTGTTTAAATTGTAGAATCACTATACTTACACCAAGTATGTAAGTTTTTATCACCCCGATTTGAAGAACATGCAGCTAGTATCGCTTGATTCAAAGGGCAATGGAACTATTATCACCAGTCGGATGTGTGGAATATTGGTATTGTTTGACACATAATGCTAGGACGGCTTCCAGCGTTGCACAGTAGTAGCATTGCACAAAGCATTTGCATAGGATTCCTGATTTAACAAACGATCCTTGAAAGGCATTTGCCTCTGAAATTAGTGAATACCTCCATCATTCAATTAATCAACTAATTTATTTAAATGAATAGGTTACAGCTAGAAAAGGCAGTCAGAATCATATAGCTCGTCGGATATAGAACAGCTCAGTCAAATAGAATAGTTCCGCGTATGTCAACTGAATTACTGAGGGCATGGATTGAGCCACTCGTCACTAGAGGCACTATTCCGCGACAATCCCGGATTATAATCCTAGATAGCTGATTCATCAGAGAAACAGCGAATCGACAATCCCAGATTGTACAAACGAAGTTCCGACGATCTTGCACCGTTGAAAGATTCTCGAATCGACGATCCAAGCTCGAACCCGGATTGTCAGATTGTCACAGAAAACGATTTTTCATAATCTGGATTGTCAGAGAAAACGCATTTTGGAGAATCCGGATTGTGAATCGCCAATCTGGATTGTCACGGAAAAACGCCTTAGTCGTCATTGTTCGGGATTGAAGAGTATTCCAGCAGTGCCATCACCACCCTAGTAGCACTGGGCTATTTCAGAAGTTTTGGAAGCGTTGCAGCCAAAAACGACGACCGAAAATAATAGACTAAGAAGAGCTGAAAAGCCTAATGAAGTATGTGACGAATGATCGCAAGTAGCGCTTCTTCTTCTTCTTCTAATGATTTATGGTATCGGGACAGCTGAGGAGCGCGACCCCTTCCGCCTTCCGGTTGGTCTTCTTGTAAACTGTTGATGACTCGGTCTATGGCACCTCAACGCCAGGAGGAATTATCCTCTTCGTTTGGATGGTGGTGGGTTGACAATGGCACTCAGGCATTGTAGTTCTGAGTTTAAGTTTCTGTTGACACTCGTGCTTCGGGCAAAAGCATTTTCTTGACTTTCTTTTTGTCCTTCTAGATGGCAGACTAAGCCCAAAATGTCCATCCATGGGGACCTCTACTATGAAGGAAAGGAGTTCGAGACAAAGCTGAAGGAAAAGAAGCCAGGTGACTTAACAGAGGAGCTCCGCATCGCGCTTGGTATGCCAGTTGGACCTAGTGCATCGAAGTTCCCACCCCCTTGGCTCATTGCCATGCAGAGGTCAGTTGATCATTAATTGGAGGCGGTTTTCCATGGTGCGCACAAAAAGGCGACCCCCCCCCCCCCCCCCACCTGGAGTTTCTAGGGAAAGTCCTTAAGTGCTTGCAGTCGAAACTGCAGTCTTTAATAATATTTTCTAATTTCCTATATATTAGCATTCTGCGTGTGGGGGGGGGGGGGGTACAGGGACGGTTTTCGCCTAGACCCGTCGACTTCGTGGCTCGAAATTTGGCGGTAAGTTCAAAGCTTGCGGTAAATTCAAGTCCAAATAATAAATGAGCTATTTTGTTAAGCAGATAGACATAAACTGACGGTCCTTCTAATTTTGAACGGTAAGGTTGTTAGCCCGATTTTCTATTCATTAAGATTTTATCTGGATTATTTCCAGGCATTTGGAATTACCGCCAAAAACAGGTAAAACTCGTGGGTCAGCACACTTCTGTCTCCGTGACGAACATTCAGAAACGTGTGGGGCATAAATAGGCCGCTGAAAAACGCCCGACTAGCTCAATATCTCAGTGTCAATATCAGGAATCTTACCCGCGTAGCGATTTTTTCATACTTACCAAACTAGATTTGACACCAGCTTGATGCTACGTCTCCTCCCTCGATGACATAACCCTAACTTACCCTAATTTTTCCATGGGTACTAATAATATTTTACAGAACTGTTTTTCTAATAGTATTGACTTGTACTACTAACAGTATTAACTTCTAACTTAGACTACCACACTTTGTAACTATTAAATAAATTTTCTTCCTTTACGTAATCGTATTTTTTAAACCGAAGAAAAAAAACATCTGCGCTTAAAATTCAAGCAGTCAAAATTAAAGGTGCGATCAGGCTTTTTGAATCCGTGCCGAGAAGGTTCGGTATAATTACAAATTCAAAATTCCCGCTGACCAATCCGTTTCGTTCCAAACGTGGTCACTGTATATCTTTGTTTGTTTTAACAAGACTTTCTCCCGCTCCAGATATGGTCCCGCGCCGTCCTACCCCAACCTCAAGATCCCTGGTCTCAATGCTCCTATACCTGACGGTTGTTCCTTTGGATACCATGCTGGGGGCTGGGGGAAGCCACCTGTTGATGAAATGGGTCGACCATTGTACGGTGACGTGTTCGGTACTGCCACGGGAGAACCTGCGGTAAGGATTCTTTAGTTACATTAATAATAGTTTATTTTTTACCTACTAAAAACAACAAAAGAAACGACAAGAAAAAATAAGCACGAATGAGACAGTCATTGCAGGATCTCTGAAAGGGTGAGTAATTTCCGTTTTCCAAAAAAGTATTTGCAAATTTTCGAGAATATCTCCGCTATATGAGCCCGGCTTATATGACGTATGCACGTAATTGTGCTGGTTCATCTTGCTTAGTCGATTTTACTCGCCCAAAAACCTCCTTGTTTCACAGAATCTCGCTCCTAGCGTTATTCTTGAAGTGCGTTTCTCTGCCGCACTATATCTTACACCAAAAGACGTTGGTTCCTGAGCCCACCACTTTCCGTATGGTTCTTGTAAAATCCACATCCTGACTTTGTCTAAAGATGTTCAGGGGAAACTAATGTCAATGAAAACATACTTTTTGCTTCTCTTGTTGCGTGAACTTGTGCCAAGCATGTGGCAACACTGCGCAGATCTACGCAGCGGGAAGGAGACTAAGGAGAGTTGACTAGCGGTTTGTGCTTCATTGGAATTGTAAATCTATGTAAATTTATGTTACATACTCCGCTTTTCAAATGGCGGGTCATAAATAAATTACTTACTTACTTACTTAAAGGAACAGTAAACTTGACTAGGCAACTTTCGGCCATCAAACCGGCCTGGGGGGCTTAGATAAATGTACAGGGACTTATTGTCGACAGGACCCCCCATCTTTGTTATCTCGAAACCCCTCCTTATTGTTCCCAGAGCTAGCTGGCAGGGCCTTGCCCCTTATGCACTGTAGTTACGCACTCATGCACTGTAAAAGTTCGCGATTGTCTGTGTTATCAACATACAGGGTTGCCACTTTACTAAAATAAATTCACTATGCAAAAGGAAAAAGTAATACGAAACAAGAAAAGTACTCAGAACGTGTTGCTGGGTCACAGTCACCTTGGAAATAGAACCTGACAACTACTTTTTTCTTAAAATCTGCTGCCAAAGTAAAAAGAAAGTTCTATTGTGAGCACAATTCTACTACCGCTGGCAACCCTGTTGACATACATTGTATTACTTTGTTTCAAGGCAAAGATCCTGGGTTCGAGTCCTACTGTCGGCACACAAACCTTTTGCTTTTTTTTTTTTTTTTTCTACTAACTCAAAAGTCGAACTGCAATGGTCGTAACAAGAATTTTTCTAACTCTCAATATCGACTCAGGGTACATTCTTGATATGTCAGCTAGCTCCCTGAGTCAAGTTTACTGTTCCTTTAAGTAACGAATGAACGGGCCTTTTGTAGGCTACTAACCAAACACAGCTGGAGATTATAGTGCTTGCTATTATAGTCCCTGTACTCCTTCCAGCAACCTGAGAAAGAGCCAGAGGAACCAGAGAAAACAGA
The DNA here is from genome assembly GCA_023053555.1 of Branchinecta lindahli. Taxonomy (NCBI): domain Eukaryota; kingdom Metazoa; phylum Arthropoda; class Branchiopoda; order Anostraca; family Branchinectidae; genus Branchinecta; species Branchinecta lindahli. The sequence goes on along the minus strand of JAKZAO010000005.1, from coordinate 8,162,585 downwards.
ACTATGGGGTGAGTTGGAATCAGAAGAAGAGGAGGAAGAAGAATCGTCGGAGGAGGAAGAAGAAGAAGACCAAACAGGTCTAGCAACCCCCGCCGAGGGACTGGAAACTCCGTCAGGAGTTGCGTCAGTCCCAGCTGGGCTAGAAACCCCTGAAATGATCGAACTGCGAAAGAGGAGGATAGAACAAGAAATGGAAGGGTAGGAGTTCGCTTAAAGTTTATCTGAAAAGAATATCACAAAAAACTGGCCAGAGCCGGAGTAGCGCATTCTAGTACACTAAGCCTTTTTGGGGCATTCTGGCAGGGGGCTTGTTCATATGTCTGGGGATTTAGAGAGAAAATTGTTTATTACACTGTGTGTGTTCTTTCCCACCACTGTCATACAGTCGTGCTAACTTTAGTTGTATCCAACTTGTGACAGTTAAAGAAAAAACAACTTCGGACTGTTCGGAGACTAAGGTTACTTAGTTTTTTAGGTAAAATCATCTGTTATATACCAGATTCTTCTCGTTTCCGCGAGAGTCTCGGCTAGCAACGTTATACTTCGAATTAAAACGGACAGACACACAGACTTCGAGAGCCAAGTCAGACGACGAGAGCCAAGTCGGCCCTGATCGACCCTTTGTCAGGGAGAGTCCGCCCCGAAAGCGAAGAAATGGTGGACCCTTGATGGAGCGATTATGTTACCTGACATCGAGACACTCGAAATCTTTCAGCCAGCCTCAATTGTAAATTTAGTAGCACTGTTCTACGGCTTCTTGGGCCGCTAAAATTGTCCGGAAAATCAGCCAAACTTATTCTCTTTTTCCATCTGTGCAAGTAGATAATCTTTTGCCGATGGTTTTCTGGGCTCAGATTACTCGCAGGAGAGATATCTGCCGTCCCGACGATAGAGAACGATTACGTTGCGTGTTCCCTGTAATAGCTCTAGCCGGTGATCGGCTCATATTGTTCAGTGGCGTAGATACTAAAACGTAAATGTGTGTTTTTGTTTCAGTGGCGAAACACCGGCACTGTACACCATCTTACCTGAGAGGCGGACGGACCGAGTGGGCCAGGCGATGATGGGATCCACACACACCTATGACGTAGCAGCTACAAGTCAGAAAAGTGGCGGTGTTGAGGTATGGTATCCCTTTCGTAACATGAACCAACCACTAAGTGGCGCAAAGGAAATGCAGGTTTAAAAATAATGTTATTTTACGTCATAAAGTGGCTTTCGCTTTCGCCTCTATATGTCATGAAGGAACTGGGAATAATCCGAGCTTCGGTGCCTCTACTCTACCTATTTATTTACTTACTGGGGTAGAAGTGGACTGTTTTATTTTGTTTATTCAGAAAGTTTCATTAGAACGCCGTTTAGCCACGTAAGATAGTATACTTCAGGTAAAAGACCTGACGTACCTATATTACTGATTCACTCGACGACCCTGCTCGTTCTATCCATTCTCATCTTCGAACTTCTGATGTCATATTTACTCTGTCAGAAGAAGGATGCGTGGTTTCAGCAGACGGCACTTGGGATGTAATCTGTTGTCGCGACAAATGTTAATCATAAAATGGTATGCATAACAAGCATTGCCAGGAAAAGCCGAAAAACCGCCAAAAAGCATCTGCTGAATTTTCCGATATCTTGACGACAAACAAAAAAGTCAGCAGATGCTTTTTTGCGGTTTTTCGGCTCTTCCTGGCAATGCTTGTTATGCATAACATTTCATGCTCAACGTTTGTGTAGGTTTAGCATAGGCTATTTGTTCCCAAATGCTGGGCATATCCAGCGTTTGGCATAGGCTGTCCAAAAATAAGGGATTTGTGGTTGACTGAAAAAGGGGCCTTAGAATGAGGTTAGTAGGCGATTATTGTGAGCTTTTTAAATAGGGTTGAGATGATATTCTCGTTTTCTGTTTTAGCTTGCTCTTGAGCCCAGCGAATTGGAAGACATGGATGCTGTAGCGGCCAGGTATGAACAGGCTATGAAGGAACAGAACAGAGGAGACGGCGAAGATCTCAGTGACCTTGTAGCTGAACACAACGCTAAACAGAGGGTAAGAACATTCAGTGTCTTATGCTTGGTTTCCATGGGGTCCAGGCTTCGAAACCGGAACAAGGATATTCGTAGCCGTACCCGGAAATGTACTCGGAAAGATTGCATACTGATTTCGCACCAGGCTCCTGGAACCCGCGCTTTGACTTCATTCAGTTTTTTTTTTTTTTTACTACATTGAGGAATAAAACTATTTATCGTCAAGTTTTCTTTAATCCTGAGATTGAATCCTAAATAATACGGGTGTGTTGGTCATGCTAAACGAATTTTTCAGCTTAAACTTTTTGTTCCGTGACACTACAGCAATATTTAGATGGTTTCGCGACAGCTTGAAGTGGACCCCATGCCAACAAAGCCCAATATAATCAAATGGAATAGACGTGTATTTCCAGAAGCCGATTGGGCCATTTCCCCGACCGTAAACACGAAGACAAAAATAAACAAATTTCTTCGTTGTAAATAAACGTATAATATTTGAGGCAACCTGCACCACATCTGTACGCTTTCGTTCTGTTCCCCTTTTTTCAAATCCAACTTCTCGTTCTCATAAGATAGAGATTTTTGAGTAAATGCATAAATTCTGATTTTTCAGCAAATTTTAGTTATTATTTTCGGGACACCGTTTTGCATGATCCCTGGAAAAAAAACATTGTATCTGACCAGGCCCGTATCCAGGAATTTATTTCGGGGGGGGGGGGGGGGGTTGCCCGCGGAATTTATTTCGGGGGGGGGTTGACCACGCCTACAAAAAACTGTTACTTTTGTGGGTTTCGGGGGGGTTTGATCCCCCTAACCTCCCCCCCCCTGGATACGGCCTTGTATCTGACTAATCTGTTTATCACCACCCAACATGACTGGCAGTTAGCTCGGCTGAAGGCTTACTCAGACAAAACTTTATGCTATATGCGCGTATCGATGAATCGTACCACGCGTTTTTCCTTTGTTTCTGTCCGTAACGTTGCCTGGTAGGATAAAGCCGTGGACACTGGACTGGATTTCCCGGTCTGCGCGCTTTCGTCATTATCTGTATAATAAAAAAAAAATTCATTTCGATGCCTGATGGGTTGGGTTTTAAGTCCGTTATGCGTGAAACCAGTCTGGCTAGAAGTTTCGGTCTTTAATCATCGTTTCACGATTGCATGGTGTTTGTCCAGTTGTCTTCTCAGAATTGGCGTTAGTAAGGATATGAAAAGCTCGCCTGGCTGGGAAGGCACCTGTGGTACCTGCAGACTTGATGACGGAAGATTGACGTGTCATGCCTATTATTCAACTCCCTGGTTTATTTAGATAGTGTCCATTCCATTGCGTGTCGGCCTGTAACAGACGCAACGCCGCAGACGGTATTGTACTGTTTAGTACTAAGTCATAACCTCTCCACTGGATCCCTCGTGCAGCCTACTCTCCCCCTTCTGCTGAAGCCTCCGTCATCAATACCATCATTAACTTTCTGAGGACAACAGACCTGCTTGAGTCAGTCTAAGTAACCAAGGCTACGCTGCCCAGCCGCGAAGAGGCGAAATGGACAAATTTGATCCGAAGCCGTACCAGAACTGAGAGAGAGGGCTCATACGGTGTCAAATTATCTTCAAACCAAGACCTGGGAGCTCAACATTCGCCTACCGCACGGCCATCCTCATAAAGCTTGGTGCTCACAGAACGCGGATTCGCATTCGCCCAGCCGAACTCGGCGTCGCTAGCGGAAAATCTCGCGCCGCGCCATCTCAACTCCAAGTCGAATTTTGCTCGCGTCGCGGAAAAGATTGGCGTCCGTCGGGGACCAAGCTTAACACAGGAGCGGTGAGTCGCCCGTTTTCACGGTAAACACAGTATGTATTGGTCAGGAATAGGAAGAGACATTTTGTGGGATTTATTTCCTGAGTGTTACTGATATCGATCAGGGGTTCGGGCTTTGAGAGCTGGACATCCCGGGTGCCAGCTCAGTATGTCTCTATTGTCGGTGGCGCAGTCGCAGTATGTTGAGACAAATCCAACACTGCAGGACTCTCTAGATGAATCTTTCTTATCTTTTAGACAAAGCGGAAGAGGCAAGCCCAACATAAAGAAGATAAAGACAAGAAAGACCCTAAGCGATATAAGGAATTCAAATTTTGATCGTGTCTTTTTAAAGTTTTTTGTACATTTCATAGATTTAGAAGTGTTTTCTGGACAATGAAGCTGTCGCTACGGTTTTTGATGCAAGTTTGGCTAGAAATCATGAAATAGATGTGTCCCAGGACTGCAAAGGTAAGTAAAAATGTTTTCATGAGGCGCTAGAAATTAATGATATAGGGCTACATAAGCCACCTAAAGCAGGAACAAGAGGCAGAGGCGTTACTTGCCAAAAAAAAAAAAAATTAGGGGGGGGCAAGGTATTTACCGACTGGCTGGTCATTTTTACCGACTGTTTTTGCAGAAAAAACGACTGTTTTGACAAAAAATCAACCGATTTTTAAGAATAACCGAAGAAAAATTCTACTGTTTTGAAGAAAAATCGACTGTTTCCAAAAAAAATCGAAGGTTTGTACGAAAAATCTGGGCGCTTCGTGGCAACTCGGCTATTTTTTACCGACTGGCTGACAACATTCGGGAGGGGGGGGGGTAATATCATTTTTTGCGGGGAGGTTATGAAAAGAAAAGGAGCATGTAGTTCTGCCAAAATCCGTGCGTGTTAATTTCTCAATAACAAGAAATTAAGGCATCGCAGCTGTCGTCTTTCGGATTTTGGCGGAAATGTTCAGTGAACACGCCGCATGTAGTTCTGCGACTTCCGATAGATAGCATGTGCGTTACCTGAAATTTAAGCCCAGTTATATAAGGGCGATCTCTTGGATTCGCTTTCCAAAAAGCAAAGCGAGAATCCGCCGAGCGCAAGAACAAGCATAAAGCCGTTGCACCTTTACAACTTCTCGCTAACTTGCCGAAATCACTTTCCACTCGCGAAGTGGATTTGCTTCCCAAGTGCTGGTGGAAACTAGCGGAGCGCGAGAACAGCTCTGGAAAGCGAAGCGACTTTTAGCCAAAGTCGCAAGAACAGCCGGCGCATAAGGGCGCGAAGTGAGATTGTGACAGAGCCCATATGCTCAAAGACCGAGCAAGTAGTTCGGCTGAAATCTGATAGATGGCATTAGCTGACTTTACATAGTCACCTAATGGAAATGCCTTATGTTTTATCTTTTGAACAGTGTCGGAACTGATTGTAAAACCGATCATCTAGTGGGGAAGAGCCACGAGTTTGTTTAATTAATCTAAGTGCACAGTTGCACTTATTTACAAAAAATCAGGATCACTATAAAATAGAGGCCTTCTTCTTAATTCAGTAATACTCTATATGACCAAGTCCAAAACACGTCAGTGATCCTCAGGAAGAACGAGAAAACGTCGCCTAACGACTCAAACTAAAATCCTGTGTCAACCAATCACGACGATTGCTGGGGACAACTGTGGTGCCGCTTCCGGCTCTTCCGCTAGGTACACGGCGATTTTGCATCGGCAAGGAGAGTTAGTCATCAAGAGCATAGTCACTACTGATTCCAGGAATTACTTTTAACGAACTCTAACATCTGTTTTTCAAGAACCAAGTTCAGCAGCCACTCCCCATCGAATCCGAAAAGAATTTCCTCTTTAACGATGATGTTGATAATCAGAGCATTCTCCGTTCGTGGGGATTCGTGGGAATGCTCTGGGAGAACAAAAAACGCGGGAACTCAGCTGTGGGAGTGCCCGGATATCGGCAAAAGTAAGTAATGTCTCTGAGAAAGACATTCCTCTGCCTGCTGCTGTTCCCGCAGTACGGTTAAGTTTGTGACATTACTGTTTTCTTTTTATGTAGAGTTATTTTTATGTAGAGAAATTGCACCCTACACGACGAAAACGGATATTTCTCACCATCACCAGAAAGGTAACACGAAGAAGTTAACATGGTGAGGCATACGAACTCTGAGACTGAATTATGGGCGTATATGATAAGCCTGCGAATACCTGCATATGTTTTTCCCAGCCTTTCTTGATTGGCTAAACACAATCTTAGAACAAAGAGAGTGTTCCACCATTATAACAATGGTAATTATTAGTTACCGTTTCCGTTCCAACCCCATGAAAAGTTCCTACGCTGACCGTACCAGCCTTCTCGAAATAGTAACTAAAGTAAGTATTCGCTTACAACGCTCGGGAGTGTCGTTAGCGTGGTAACTACGATGTCGGTGACGTGATTGCCCAATCTGCCCGCGGCACAGTATTTTACCGAAAATAGAAAATTGTGTTCCAGCCTTGATGCCAGGATGCGGTCATGCGTAGTAACTACGGTAAGTAGGGTGGAACACGATACAGGCATAATCGGAAGAGGACTTCAAAATTTGTCTACAAAAAAAGAGACTCGCATCTTATTGGTCGGCTATAATGCAAAGATGAAAAACCGACCAATAGTACGCGAGAGTTGATTTTGCGCCCAAGTTTGAAGCCTTATAAACACTTTTAAACTTTTTGTTTTTATAAAACTTTCTGTAATCAGTCAAAAAGGAGCGAACAAACTTTTTTCAAGTGCTTACAAGCTTAGAATGTCAACCGAACACCTACGATTTAGTCTCCTTAGAATGCCAACCAAACTCCCAAAATTTAGTCTCGAAGCTGAAAGTCCTGTACCCAGAGCCCAGAATCCCCGAATTGTTAAAGTTTAACTGAAAAGGGCTGAGATAGGCCTAGGACAAACTTGTTACCAATCCCTTATTGACCTTGAAGACCCGATGAAAATGAGATACTTAGTTGCTCCGTTATTGACAAATAATAGCTGTGTTTTTGCTGATACCATGGTATCTGTTACCACGGTAACTGGATCTGCAATTAGTTGTTTTTGCAGTTACCGTGATATCTGATATACGGTCCACAGCAAAAACGACTATTGCCGAAATTGCACTTTTCGAAGTCATCCCAAAAGAAAAACTGATATCCAGTTACATCACTAAGTGTTGAACTTCTTTCTCACCACTTCGAAAAAATTTGATGAAAGTGAGATGACTTTTGAGATACCACGACCACATACCACGGTCGGACCGTGATATCTGAATATCTGTTACCACGGTAACTGGCCAGATACCACGACAACTGCAAAAAAGCCTTTTGACCGTGGTATCAGATACCACGATAACTACAAAAACGACTTTAGACCGTATATCACATACCATGGTATCAGCAAAAACGCAACTAATCTATTTCGAACAGTGGAGTTTCCCTTTCAGATTTGTGATACGTCTTTTCGCTTGTACCTGTGATGTATTCTTGGCAAACGAGATTTACGAAAAATTTGTGTTCAGGCACCAAGCAGTCTTCACCAACTTCACCACTGGCAACTGAAAAGCTGCATTTGTGTTGAGATTCAAATCTTCCTTGTCACAGTAGAATTTGCGTTGTGGGGACGGCCGTAGATATTCTGAGCGTCAGTACAAGAATAAATGATGGAAAATCAGAAAATCCCTTAGCAGAATCCAAATAATTCAGTTTATTCAGTTAAATTATACACAAATAAGTTGGCTTTTTAGTTAAACTTTAAATCTTTTGGTTATGCTTTTCCGTTTTCGTCGGGTAGAGTGTATCGTAGGATCCCCTACGGTGCCGTGCCAGCCCCTGGTCTCGCCTGCCTTTTTCTTCAGCGTTATCATCACTTGAATAATAAATTCAAGGGATATTCTAATATTTTTGTTTTTCACGAATAATAGTGGTTGGAAGAAATTGGGTCGCGTTTCCTTGTAAGCTGTTCAACTAAACAATATCTCATTACCAGGTAAGACTATTTTTACATGGAAAATAATGATACACAGTAGAGGTATGCTTATGTGAATGTTTGTTGACTTCGGATTTTGCCATTTTCATGCACTTGCTGTGTCTAAAAGCTAACTACCAGTTAGCCAAAGTAGGTAAGAAGGGCAGCTGAAAACACCTGTACAGGTATTTTGTATTTTCAATCTATCATTTAGCCAAAAACTGCAGTGTTCACATTAAATTAACTGTTCACAGAAGCATACCTCTACTGACACTACTGTACTGTACTGTAATTTGGAATAGCCTCTATGGCATTTGGCAATTTGGGCCTGATTTGGGACCTCTCTCTTGGCTGTGTTTTGGGTGAGAGTTGAGGAATAAAGTTGTAGGTATTGATAGATGGATGATATTTTTTCATCTTTGTTTCCACCCCCCATGACGGCCATGAGTCTGTGGTAAAATAGAAGTAATTTCTGTTGTGGGAATGTGGGGAAATTTGTACGCATTGCAACTCGAACACATTGATTGAATAGCTAAGGCGTTTTTCTGTGACACAATTGTGGGCCACACACTTCTGAGTATTTTTCGGGGAAACACGATTGTGTGCCACACAGTCGAGCCACAAGTTGAAACTCGCGGAAACGCTGTTTTGTCTATTTTTTCGGCGGTAAATATAAATGTCGGAATATATAAAGGGATCCGAAAGGCCGAAAGGGATCCAGAGTGGAACCCAAGTGCCAGACATTTGAAGGAAGGAAGTCTCAATAAATAGAACTCCAGGTTTTCGCCCTTACCATTCCGTGCGAAAAGGATCTTCTGTTTTACGTCCACACACTTGAGAAAGTTTTTAATTTTATTGTTTTGACGTTATTTTGCTCCCAAACTTGAATCTCCCGCCAAAATCGAGCCACAAAATCGACAATCACCTCGGCAGTTGTTTGTTGTTTTTCAGCCACAGAGCGAGCCACGAAAATCCTGTTGGTCGCGGAAACACGCTTGTGGGCCGCACAAAAGGCCGCGGAAGCACTCTTTTCGAGCAACAATCAACCCACAAACTGTTTGTGGGAGCACAGAAAAACACCTTTAAAAACTAGGAAAATCCAATACTTAACTGCTGCTAGCTTTTGGCAACGCTAACCTCTCTGTAACCTTATGTTAACAGCGCTGTAACAGTGTAACCTTTTGACGAGAGAAAGTCCTAGTCAAAGGTTGGCCTGCTTTTTGTTTTTGATTGTTTAAAAACGGTTCTGTAAAGTAATAAATTGCCAGGAAGAGGCCAATGTTTCTGTTGAAGAGGGCTAATATGTCAAAGACACTGAAATTGGTAAATGTTATACTGGTTCCAAAATATCTGGCAATGACTTTTGTTTGAATACTTGTGCAAAAATATTTACTCTGACATAGTATTTTATTTGACAATGCAAAATGGATATGTCAGCTACATTTTATTAGAGCTATATTTTGCCCTTCTTGGCAAGGGTCCTCTTAAGGCCCAAGCTGGAAAATGAACTTGTGGAAAAAAACATTGCCAAATATGATTCGCAGTCAGCTTGGGCTGAAGAAATATTTATCACCCAAGTACGAAAGTTCAAATCACCCAGACATGTCAGTCGACAAGTATCCATCATAGCTGGAAAGAAGAAGAGACACGCTACTCCAAAACCAAAATGCAGACAAATCTCTACCCTTTCAATGGCTCAATCAAGCAACAAAAACAGCAGCCATATCCAAACTAAATCACAGCACCAGCTTTAACTCCAAGCAATTTTCAGGGAAGAAATTCACAAAATCAGATATTTAAGAAGAACCCTTAATTATTTTATCCACAAGTTGATTGAACACAAGTACAGCCCTGAGCCTGAAAAGGACCCTTGTCAAGAAGGGCGGAAATATAGCTCTAATCAAACATAGCTTGGCTTGGCTTGGCAGGAAAATGACGCGCGGCGTAAGCCCTGTGCGCCACCAAACTTAACGGATTTGTAAATATTTTGGCAGATACCAACTAAAAATCTACAAAAGAGTGATTCTGAAATCACACGTACGACAACAATCCTGTTCGGGACACAAATTCACAAAGGGCAGAGAGGATCTGCCGTTCTACATCTTCCTTGAACCGTCCAAAACCCAAAATATTCCTGGTGTTCACCTGGACAGACAGTGATGAAACCTTACTCATCAAAATCCCTCTCTGACTCGCAAACCTAGGACATTCTGACAACAAATGTTCCATCGTCTCTACAATACCGATACACACTGGATGAGGACAATTTGGAGTTTGGTTTAAACCATAAATATGCCTCCTTTCACCCGACATACAATGGTTGGTCCTTATTCGAAAAATACAATTGGCCATCCTTCGATTTTTTGGAACAAGAAAATGTGGGATCCGATCACCAGAGTATGCGAGTACATATTGATTAGAAGAGGCCTGTGCTTGCAGGTTACAATAGTACAGTTTCGACCTGACGGTGATTTTCCTTATAATCTCCTCTTCGGACAGATCAACGATCCAGCTTATTGGGTGATTGAGGGCTTCTTTGGCGATTCGGTCTGCCTCATCATTTCCGGCAATACCCACGTGGGATGGTATCCACTGAAATCTGATGGTGAAACCGATACTCATAAGGTCCAAGACATCTGATTTGAGCTGTCGAATGTGGGAACTCGATGAAGTGGTGTTGCTTCTTAATGATTCCAAAACTGATTGTGAATCTGAGAAAAAAGCATACCTCCCTTTCCCATGCCTCTTGGCAAATTCAACCGCCTTCCTTAGAGCCAAAGCTTCTGCATGAAATATAGAAATCCCGTCTGATACTCTGATGCCTGTGCGGATTTGAGTGAAATGGGTGAAAATTCCTGCTGCCGCCTTCCCACTTTCTGAAACCGATCCATCGGTATAGATAAGTTTCCAGCCAGCAAACAAGCTGATCTTGTACAAGGCCAGTTGTCGCAATACCAAGGGGTTTGTTTCACTCTTGGATGAATGTAACCCCTCCAGAGTTGTATTTACAATCTCTTTCAGACTTCCTTGTCGATGGTCCGGTTCGGATGGGTGTTTGACAATAATTTCTTGCCAATTAATCCCAATTTTCCCCAACATTGAACATAGGTTTATAACTGAAGGTTGGCCTGCAGAGTTCCAATTAGTAGAAGCTAACTCTCTTGTCTTATCAATATCTCCTTTAAGAGGGTGGTCCGTAACTCCTTGGATTCTGACAAAATATCTGGTTGTGGTCGAGATGAATCTTTGCTCCAAACACTGTACTCCTGTTTCTTTCAGTAAAGCTGGTATAGGGGTGCTTTTGCATGCTCCGGTGATTATTCTCAAACCTTCATGAAGACATGATTTTAGTTTTGCAATAAGGGCCTTACTTGCAGACAGGATAAGAGACAAGCTATAATCAACTTTGCTTAGAATTACAGCATGAAAAATCCTTTGAAGACAATCTCTGCTTGCTCCCCAGGTCTTACCTGCAACAGCCCTCATAAAATTAAGCCGTTTCTGGACACACTCAATGAGAGAATTAATCTGAGCTGCCCAATTTAATTTATAATCAAGTTGGACTCCCAACAATTTGACTACTGGGCAGAAATCAATCCTTCGTCCATATAGCGTCACAACCACATTCGGTGCCACTGTCCTATCATCTTTCCTTCTAGAAAATATTATTCCTTTTGTTTTCTGATGGGATAGAACAATATTTTTCTTCCACCCCCAACACGACAAACAATCTGCAGCTTTCTGTAGTTTCACCTGGCACTCTGCTGATGAAGCTGCCTCACACCATATAACTATATCATCAGCATAGACTGCAAACTTGATATTTGGGACATCAGATAACACAATATCGTTGATAACCATATTGAATAGCAGAGGACTAAGTACCCCTCCCTGCGGGACTCCAGCGCTAATTTGCTTGTCGACTGAAACAGCATCACCAACCCGAACCTTAATTGACCTTCCAAATAGATTAGCTTTACACCATTTCCAAAAATTTTCTCCAAGCTGAAATGAATGGACTTTCTTCAAAACCTCATTAGGGTCAAGTCCATCATATGCTTTATCAATGTCAAACAGGACAGCCCCTACAACCCTCTTTCTCGAAAACGCCTTCCTTACAGCCATTTCCAATCGTGCCAGATTATCTTTAGTAGACCTTTTTGACCGAAAACCAGACTGCTCTGGGATCAACAATAAATCTATGCGGGCAGAAAACCTTTCTTTCAGCAGTCTTTCAAATAGTTTACCAAAACATGATAACAATGAAATGGGTCGATATGATGAAGGGTCATTTTTATCACCTTTCCCTTTGTAAATTGGTGTGATGACTGCCGATTTCCAAGCTTGTGGGACAGTCCCAGTTGTCCAACATTTATTAAACAACCTTAGAATACTTGACCTCCAAACATCTGGCAAGTGTTTTAACATTTTGTTATGTACTAGGTCTTCACCCATTGAGGAATCATTTAATGACCTGATGACAGCATCCAGTTCCTCCATGGATAATTCTTTATCAAAACTGTTTATATGATCAGGTGGTGACAGAGATTCCGTTTGTGCTGAATTATCCGATAAACCTTTACATAAAAACTGTGACTGGAAATGATTTGCCAGTGTTTCAGCAATATCATGCTTTCCAACTACAATGGTGCCATTTCGGCTTTTGAGTGATTCCGGTCCTTCCTCCCTTGGTTTATATCCCGAGAATCTTCTAAATCGCTGCCAAAGTTCCTTTGTTGAAGTCTGTGGAGAAAATTTTTCTTCACAAAGTTTGGCCCAAGCTACTGATCGTTCTTCGAGTATCGTCTTTTTAAATATTGCTTCTGCTTTTCTCATCTCCAATTTTTTCTCAGTATTAAGGCGGTCTGCTCGCCATCTTTTCTTAGCTAACTCTTTCTTTTTCTTACATTCATTCAGTAGCTCATTCCAGAAAGGTACCATTCTTTTACTCTTCCTTCTGACCACTGTTTCAAGTTTAAATAAACTGCGTGAAGTGTTGATCATAATCTTTGTGATTTCATTGTTCCATTCATCTATGTCTTCTTTGTCTTCAGGCAGAGTTTTATTCATTCCTATTTGCCATTCCTTCCACTGTTTGTCCCTGAAATGCCATCTTGGGGACTGACCTGACCAACCACTAACACCCTCTCCCTTCAGATCCAAAACCATAGGAAAGTGTTGGCTACCAAGGGAACAACTATGTTTTCTAACACAAACATCCAAAGCCATGTGACTGCTTACAATTGCAAGATCAATTGTTGAATCTTTTCCTGTCTGAACATGGTGGTAAGTTCCAATATTTTTGGGGGTGCAGAGAACGAATGGAAAAGAAGATTGAGCGAGACAATCCACCAATTTACCTGCTTCTCCTTCTTTCCTATGAGAAGTGTCCCATAAAGGATGGTGAAGATTAAAATCTCCAACAACAACCTGATCTTTAGATGAAGACAGTAGAGCTCTGAAAGTTTCCTGATGGAAATTCTCTGGTTTATTAACATAAATGTTCGAAACCTGAAGTTGAGTCTTATCACTCATATGAATTTTTACAACCAGTGTTTCCATTTTAGAAATATTCGAAAAATCAACCTGAGAACATACCAAACTATTCTTTGCCAAAATAATTAGACCTCCTCCTTTTTGCTTAATCCTATTTCCTGTATTTCTATCTTTCCGAAAAACTTTATAATTTGAGACTGAGAAATCACGTCTTGACGTTAAATGGGTTTCTTGTAGACAAACAATATCAGGATCCTCTTTATCCAAAAACAATTTCAGCTCGACAACTCTATCATGTGGAAGACCAGTGGAGTTAAATTGGACAATCTTCATATTTCTGATTCTTTACCCTTTGATGGCTTCTTTTGCTTTTTCCGCTTTGTTGAAACATTAGTACGTGGAGACACTAATGCCTCAGCTGTGTTCCTCTTAATTCCTTTGAGGAGATTCTGCCTGGCACTAAGCACAGTATTGTCGGTATCTGAATCAGAGTCATACTCAGTGAAAGAAGTAACCTTTGAACTTGGTTTCAACAGCGCTTTCATTTTACTCAGCAGGGAGGCCTCTAGCAAGTTCCATTTTTCATCGATTTTTGACGCCATGACTTCTTCGAATTTTTGTGATAACATCTGACTCACCTTCTGCTCAACTATTTGCTCAATATCTTCCTTTGATAGAGTAGTTTTCTGAAGATCTGCTGGTGCTCCATTTGTCATCATAGACTGAGCTGGTGGACTGAGGGAAGGAAAGGCAGGAGAATTCAGTTGGGGTGACCCAGGAATTCGCTTTAGGATGTCACTGTATTTTATTCTGGCCTCGCCGATAGTGATCTTTTCCTCTACTGCCTTCTCAATAACCAGGGAAACTTTCTTTGTGAGAGGGCAGTTCTTGTCCTTAGCATGATGCTGTCCTTTACAGTTGACACACTGAAACCTGCTCCTATCACCAGGCAACAAATTGCAGCTTGACGTAATGTGGGGTCCACCACACCTTCCGCACCTCGATTTACTCCTACAATTTTTCGCTGAATGGCCATGCCTCTGGCAGTGGTTGCAAATCAATGGAGGGGGAACAAAAGTTTTGACCTTTTTGGATATTCCAAGAACATCAATGAATTCTGGGTGAGCTCCAACAAAAGACAAAACAAAACCATCCGATGTCCTATTCGACTGACGATCACTAAAAAAGGACCTAACCTCCTTGATACCTTGATCCGATAGCTCAGCTTTTAACTCATTAACTGTGAATGTATCTCTTTCAAAGAATACAATACCATCTGGTAAGAATGCTGTCTCATCTTCCGTTGACTCTGTCAAATTCTCATTCTCTGCGACTCCAGATACATGTTTAACAAATGAGCAACGGGTATCAGAATCAATGCTGATAGACTGAAGTGCCAGGGCACTTTCAAAAATCTTCCGGGATGTGCACTCTAGAACAAAGCGCGTCCCAACCTTCAACAATCTTAACTCAGACTTCCCACAATTTAGGGCAGTACGGGTCTTCAACACACACTTGAAAATTAGAGCTTGGTTAACAACCAGTCTATCATCCGGGATCACCCTCTTAAAAACAAACTCCAATAACCAAGTTGAAGAACCTCCTTCATCATCCATTTTTAGGACAGAACCATAGGCACCAAAAACTGGAACAAATAGTCCAAGAGAAAACGAAAACAACCATACAAACTCCAAGACACCACTACAAACTCACAAACTGCCAAAATAATACAAATCCAACAAAAAATTAAACTGCCTTTGCTATCGTCTTTTCTTATCTTTATCCCTGATTATATACATAGCTGACATATCCATTTTGTATTGTCAAATATGATTCGCAGTCAGCTCGGGCTGAAGGAATATCCATAATATTTTATCCGTGTTCGACAACATAAACTTATTAGAACAACTGGGTTGTGTTTATTTGTGACTAAAAGCATATCAAACAAAGTATTTTACTATTGTTTTACCATTGGTGAATGTCAGATAACTGTTTGAGATGGTTATTCCATGTTTGAATATGAAAACAGAGGGGCCTCACTTCCAAGCCAGAAAATGTTTATTTACGTAGCAAAAAAAATCTGGGACAGGTGAAGAAAACATGTGACATAGGCCTACTGCTCTTTCATCAACCTGATTCACGAAGCTGTAAATGCAATGCTGTCGTTGCAAATTTCAAAAAAGAAATAGGACATAAATATCTGGCTGAATTTCAATGCTTTACCTTATGCTGATGTTTTGGGTTTTGTTATAGCCTGCCATCTATCCAAATATTATGTTGTTCTAAGATAACCCTCCTCCATCTTTGACTCAGTCTTTCCCTGCCAGTCCCCTGCAATGTAAAGTAGAGGTATGCCTCTCTGAGTTTGAACACCTTCTATCATTTGAGTTCATCTGAATGTTAGAACACCCTTGTTAGTTTTTTGTGTCTAAAATAGTCAAGTAATAATATTCACATGTTGGCCAAAAGAGCTTAAGGCCTCTCTCACAAGTCCTCTGTCCTTTACAATCTCCTTTGTCCGCAGGCCTAGGCAGGAAGGACAAAGGACTTAGTCCAAAAACGGTCAAAAGAGCAGTTAGGAGTAAGCGATTGAAAAACGAGAAAAAACTCTACCAATATTTCATCAAGGATTTGATATGAGCAAAGAATGGCAGAGAGCCAATTGCTTCAGCTTTCTTTTGAGATAAAATGGAAAGTCTTTTTCTTTGATTTGATGCTCCTTTTACTGTTATTTTTCTTCTGTTGGGATACTGCTTCAGATGGTCATGTAAGTATCGCCAGACTGTTGCAATTCTTTCTGCTTAATTTTTTGGATGGCATAACCTGGTTGTACAAAAATGTAAAAAGAAGAGCAAATGGTTCACAAGCATAACAGTATATGGCTCTAATTTGATTTTATTTTCCGTAAATTGAGCCGTGTTTGATCCACCTTTCTCCAGTCAACCAGAGAGTCAATTTTTCTCCCTGGTATTGTTTTATTTGGTCTTAGGGCAAAATGACAATTCTCTCGGTTTGCAAAAGTCAGCTTTACATCAACTGAAAGTCGAATAGGATGAATCAAATACTCCTAGTAAACCAAGAATTGCAAATAAAATGAACTGGAAAGGTGAATTGAATGTGACTTTGTTGTGTGCACTTAGTAGCCGACTGTGCAGAAGTCATTCACTCATTTATTAATTTATAGGTACTGCATATAGGCTATGTAGATTCAAAAAGCGAATTTTGCAACTGAAAAATTCAGTCGATTGTTCGCAAAATTGAAATATTTGGATTATTTGTGATTAGAGATTATATTTCATTTGATTAGTAAATTGGAAAAAAACAGGGTCGGCATGGACCACTGCTTCATGTCTGAAGCCAGAAGTTTTTATTAGTCGTGGAAATTAGATTCTTCTATTGATAAGACTTGATGAACTTTGGCATTAAATTGGAGGAGTTTCTTACTTATGAAACCAATGTACACCAGGTGTCAGTCAGGTATGGGCTACATACTACATTTTGTAAAATCAGTATATCGGTCTGCACCGTCATCATGTGCTGGAGCTCTGTTGAGGTTATATATGTCATTCGTGTGACCTTATTTTATGTCTTTTAATTATTATTTTTTTTAAATTGGAAGTCCACTATAATAATAGAAGTAAAGAAGTGGAAAGGTAATGAAAAAGGAAAACATTCATACTCGAAACATTGGGCCAATCTCGATATCAGTAAAAACGATTTCTTACTAGATCAGCTGTTTGATACATTTTGAAGATATTTCAGGAGATGTTTTGAACAGTAAAAATACTGATTGGCGGGGAGAGCCTTGACAGGTGGCCTCCTGAAGTAAAAGTTACCTTTATATGTTCATGAACATTATGTTAATAACATTCACAGGGTATGCACTGTGATTGGTTTCCCGGATTTCTGTATTTCTACGTCTTTGTTGAGTTGCGTTAGTAGTAAATACTACGTGCTGACATGGATGAAATGCAATTGTTTCCAAAGCCATTATAGTGATGATGACACTGCTCATACCCTAACATTGCTTACTAGAAAAAAAATTCAACCTTGGCAATTCAACATTTAGGGGAGGCTATAATATATAATTTTGTGTGGAGTTATTGGTTCAGGTGAGAACTATGCCAGATTTTGTGTAAGGGGATGTCTTCGTTAACAGTCGGTCCTTTCCAAAAAATCGGGCCTTTTTAATATTCTTTTGAAACTGGGAGCAAACCTTAAGTTTTTCATTTCTGTAAAATATACTTTTGTTTTGTTTTCAGTTTTGCAAAAAGGACAATTAGAAACAGTTAAAGTTTAACCGAAAAGGACTGGGATAGGACAGTCTAGTTACCCATCATTTATTCACTTAAATTGGCTTGAAGACCCGCTGAAAATACGTTATTTGGTTGTTCCACTATTCAGGAATAATTGATTTTCAAATAGTGGAATTTCCATGTGATTTGTGGTGCCTCTTATTGGTTGTATGCCTTACAAGAAAGATTTATGACTTTTTTTTGTTCAGGCACTAAGCAATCTTCACCAATATCGCCACTGCCCACTGAAAAGCCTTGTTTGTGTTTAGATAAAAATTTCTAGCGTCATAGTAGAATTTTCGCTGTGGGGACGGCTGCAGATATTCTGAACGTCATAACTAGAGCAGATAGTGGAAAACAAAAAAATCCCTTTGCAGAATCCAAATAATTCAGTGTATTTAACTAAATGACACAAAAATAAGTTGGCTTTTCAGTTAAACTTTAACAAAATCAGAGAGAACAGTCCACACAAATGCACAAATCAGTGGGATCATTGATTTACTGTAAACCTGAGAGACACAGGACATTTTCTCATGACGATTCTTCCTCAAGCTCCCTCATTAAAGATTCCATCTCAGTTACCCCATTATCCCGCCGTCCATGGCTGAAACATTTATGTGGAGCCTGAGGTTTTGTCCAGAGCCAATTAAAGAGCTATTTTCTCTCCAAGTCCTTTGTTCGGATACTATCTCTTCTCTATTGATCATTACCTTTCTCCTGGGGTTCGGCTCTTCTGTTCTTTCTGGACAGAGGTCTTGCCTCAGTGCATCTGGAGAATACATAACCTGATGTGGCTTCAGGCCATGTTGCCGAAGAATTTATTTTGATCCCTTTCTGAAGATCCTGATCATTTTTTTTTCTTTCTTCGTAATTTCGATAAAAAGAAGGTGGAAAATGGAGTTCCAAGTAAACCATTATTAAACGAGATTTTCTTCGAATAGCGGTCAAAGTCTGTATCCAAAGTAAGAGATCCAGTAGACAGAAGAACTGCCCAGTGCTGAGTCAGGAAGCAAACATGGAAAGACAGATTTCCGTTTACTCTTGGGACTGTCGACGTAAAGTGAAGAGATGAGCTTACCGAAGTTAGTAAAATAACAAGAAATACGTAGAGAGCCGGCAATGGAAGTGCTCAGTAGAAAGTGAATAAACATATTTCTGTTTTCTCGTTGCAGAATGGAGGAGGAGGCTATCGCGTGGCCGGAATTAAAATAACAATAATAATAAATTTGTTTGTTTCTCGTAGTGGGCCACAGTTCATCTAATAAGCCAAAAGGATAAAGAAATATAAAATGATTCATGTCAAAGAGTCCCGCTAGATCGCCCTGTTTTGTTTGACCAAACCACGGCATTACCTTTAAGCCGTCGTTTGGGAAAATCTCTTTTAAAGTTTAGTCGAATCGGACAGAGATACGACAGTCTAGTTACCCATCACTAATTCACTTGAATAGGCTTGAAAACCCGATGAAAATACGTTACTTTGTTGTTCTGCTATTCATATAATCGGTTTTCATCGAATGAACTTTTTCTTTCGGATTTCTGGTAGCTCTGTGCTTGAAATATTTAGCAAATACAACCAGAGGCGTCACTACTAGGGGGGGAAGGGGGACGCCCCGCCAATGTTGTCGGCCAGTCGGTAAAAAAGCGCGATATTTAGTAAAAACAGCCGATTTTTGGGATCCCAAAACGTTAGTGACGGATACCTATGACATCGCAAAAGTTGTCCGTCTGTCCGTCCGTCTGTCCGTCTGTAAGCACGATAGCTCTCGAAGGGATTGAGATATTTTGATGAAACTTGGTGGGAGGATCCTTCGGGTCAAAGTACAAGTCAAGTTCGAAGATGGGCTCTGTAGCTCTATATTTGAGGGTGGGGGAGGGGTTTCAAATTAAGGGGCAAACAAAATATTTTTTGAAAGCTGTTTAGATAGTGGATTTAGGGGTAAGGAGACACGCTGAATCCGAATATGAAAGTTATTTTCTCGCCGGACAAGTAGTTCGCCCGGAATCCGGCCAAAACCGGAAAGTTTGTTAAAAGTAAAAGTTTTACTTGAAGTTGATTGGATGTTTGATTTAGGGGTAAGAAGACATGCTGAATACGATGGTGAAAACCATTTTCTTTCCTGACAAGTAGTTCGCCCGGAATCCGGCGCAAACCGGAAAATTTGATAAGAGCAAAATTTGTATTTGAAGTTGATTAGATATTCGATTTAGGGGTAAGAAAACGTGCTGAACACGATGGTGAAAACCATTTTCTTGCCGGACAAATAGTTCGTCCGGAATCCGGCCAAATCCGGAAAATTTGTTAAAAGCAAAATTTGTATTTGAAGTTGATTAGATAATAGACTTAAGGGTAAGAAAAAACGCTAAATCTATATATGACAATCATTTTTAAACCGGACATATAGTTCGTCCGGAATCCGGTTGAAACCGGATTTTTTTTTTTAGAAGTTAAAGTTTTATTTGAAGTTGATTAGATGTTCTTTATAGGGATAAGGAGATACGCTGAACTCGTTTCTGAACTATCTTTTGTTTTTGCTGGGCAAGTAGTTTGCTCGGAATTCGGCCGAAACCGGAAATTTGGCAGAAGTACACCAGGAAGTTTCGATCAGTATCGTCAAAATAGATATGGCCTATACAGGTATATCTGAACTTGGTTTTCTCAGATGATTAGCCTGGCGAAGACTGGATTTGGCGAAGACAAGACGTAGTTAATATTAAATTTTTGGGATCCCATCGAAAACTTTGGTCTTGTTTTCTTAGAAAAATTAATTTTTTCTTAAAAACAGTAGGTTTTTCTTAAAATAGTCGTTTTTTCTTAAAATCAGCCGATTTTTCATCAACACAGTCGCTTTTTCTCAATAATAGTTATTTTTATCCGCAAAAACAGTCGGTACAAATGACCAGCCAGTCGGTAAATACCTTGTCCCCCCCCCCAAACATTTTGGCTATTAACCCCTCAGACTACAACGGTAAGCGATTGCCAATTTTTTTTTTTTTTTTTTCACACGCAATAACGGGCTTTTTTAAGAAGTGACCTAGCAGTATTAGCACTTTTATTATTACTTCACTTTATTAGCCATTGAAATGGACGCATTTGTTGCTCAAGATCTCAAAATAAAAAATCTCTTAGCAGAGTCAAAATAACTCATTGTGTCAAATTCAAGGTGGCTTTTCAGTTAAACTTTAAGCCTTTCAGATGACCCTTAGAAAGTTCGCAAACCTCTTTCCTCCTCCCTCACGATTTTCTCTCTGTTACAGGTGTCTTTTTTGTTAGGTTTATTTCCGGTCTTTTACAGATGTTCTGAGGATCTTGAAAGGTCATGGAGAGACTTCGCCGGAGTTTTCGAGAGTCTTTCAGAAGAAAGAAAGATACTAGTTCGGAAAGCTCGAAGCCCCATCAATGGCAGACGGACGAAGCAAATGTCCGGAGTGGAACTTGCAGCTTCCATGTCAAGGTAGGCTATAGGCTATGTAATTGTTACGCAAATAATAATTCAGAGACATATTTATTAAAGCACAACTCTTACTAGAAATGATATTTTCTCTCTGAAACGGATCAGAAAAAGTTTTTCGAAAATACCATTGCTTTCCACCTAAAATTAGCGATTATCTTGTTAGCGCTTGTCGACTTTATCCAGCCTTCCTGCTCTCCGACGCGGCGGCTGGGCGCAAAACGTTTGAAAATGGCACGCGCCGTGGTTAAAAAGTTGGACAACCAAGCAAATAAAAGAAGTAAAACAGAAGAGCGGCTGGGCGCAAAACGTTTGAAAAGGGTACGCGCCGTTGTTAAAAAGTTGAACAACCAAGCAAATAAAAGAAGTAAAACAGAAGATTATCATATCCTTATATGTGAAAGAGCTGTCAGCGGACATCGAAGATTCCGGCAAACTTTGCGTTGTGTGACGGGCGAAACTAGGCACAGCCGAAAAAGCGCTAAGAATTCGTAGGCAAAAAACGAAACAATGGAGGAAGGTGGGGATTTTAGAAGATAATAATTCCACAAGGGAGCTAGGTATATTATAAAAAGCAGAATAAGCAACCGGAAAGGGCAGAGACACGAAAATTTAGCTACCCATCACTTATTCAGCTGAATGGGCTGGAATACCCGGTAAAAATGCGATATCCTCGTTTCCTCCATTTTTCTGCTATTCGAGAATAGTCGATTTTCGTATTGTGAATTTTCCCTCTCGGATTTGTGGTACCTGTGGAAAGCGCACTCGCTTCGTCTGTGTTAAGCAATTTCCCAACGCTCCGTGTCAGAATTAGGAAAATGAAATTGGAAATTATTATTTTTTTGCCAGGCTGACTATGAAAAATTCGAAATGCGAATATTGTACTCGACCGCTCAGTGTTATAACACCTGGTGTGGCTCTGGCTTTAGTACGGGTTACACCATTTTCTGTTCAGATTTCAAGGATTTCACTCAGTGGCAGTGTCTATTACTGAATATTTAGCAGCTACAACTGCAAACGATTTCTAGAAAATATATGTAAATAAGGAGAATACCCAAAAATGGCTGATTGTCAGTGTGATATTTGCAACGTACAATATCGTCTGATATTTGATTCCCAAGCTATGAAACTTGATAACTGGAGAGTCCAGACAAAGTCAGTCTTGTCGTTAGGCTGTCCATTTTCTCAACATCCCTACTATAGCCTATTGAGGATGAATTTGAAATCCCTCAAGAGAGTTAAAATAAAGCAATGCATTTAACAAAAAATAGACAAAATTAATCATGCTCTTCGGTTAAGCTTTAAAGTTTAACCGAAAAGGGCTAGGATAGGACAATCTAGTTACCCATCACTTATTCACTTAAATTTGCTTGAAGATCCGCTGAAAATGAGTTACTTCGTTGTTCCGCTATTCACGAATAATCGATTTTCAAATAGTGGAATTTTCGAGCCTCTATGCGCTTGTATTTTTGTTGTTTGCCATACGAGAAAGATTTATACATTTTTTTTTGTTCAGGCACTAAGCAATCGTCACCAATCTCACCACTGCCCACTGAAAAGCTGCATTTGTGTTGAGATTAAAATTCCCCGCGTCATAGTAGAATTTACGCTGTGGGGACAGCCGGAGATATTCTGAGCCTCATAACTAGAGCAGATAGTGGAAAATAAAAAAATTCCTTTGCAGAATCCAAATAACTCAGTGTATCTAATTAAATGACACACAAATAAGTTGGCTTTTCAGTTAAACTTTAAGAAAACTCAACCCTGAAAGAAGTATCGATTTATGTCTTCCAAAGGCCACCATTGAGCTGGGCACGATCCTGGAGAAGGGCATAGGACATCAGTAGTCGGGATTAGTAGCCCTCTCAGCTGCAAAAGCTTAGGGCACGTTCAAATCTGCTGGGATGGAATGACAATTCGCTCGCTTCAGTCAGTTCTCAGCTCAAAATACGTTACAGTGATGACGTCAAATCATGGACCCTTGGTGATGCACTTACTACGTAAAGATGGAAGCGACTTCACCGTGTCCAATAAGACTTGAATTAAACTTAGAAATCTGGGATTCCAGTGTACCTCATCGACAGTCCAGGGTCATAATGTTAGAAGGCTTGTGGAGAAAACCAAAGATTTAATTTAAAGGGGAAGGACACCTTTGAGATAGAAACGCAAGGGCAATTCAAGTCGAAGGCCGTGGGTTCAAATCCCGCCGGGAATTTTGGTCTTTCACTTCACTATCGAGTATTGTTGCATGGTGATGTAACCTATCACTCCTGATTCCAAGGCCACATTTCACCTAACTGTTGCTTTTCCCGTTTGCTATCTCGTTCTTCCAGATATTCAGCTCATTCCGATGATTTAGCACTCGATTGTTCCCGATAAAACGAATTCCCTGTAACTGACACTCAACTCGGGAAAGAAAGTTCTTCTTTTCTCTTTGACGACACAGTTCCCTGAGGTTATGGAGATATAATAGCCACCAGAATAGGGGGACCAGGAAGAGTGTAACATGTATCTCATTCAAAATAGGGAGGGGGACCTGGTTACTGTTCGAGTTGGTAAGAGGAGATTCGGGATGGTGTCGTTTGGAACGCGCCCCTACATCGACACGACGCTACGTCGACACGTCACAGAGTGGACAAAATCCGACGCTACATAGACAAATTTCCCGACACTACGTCGACAAGCAAAAGCCGACACTACGAGGACACGACGGTACATCGAACGACGCTACGTAGACACGACGGTACATTGAACGACACTACGGAGACACGACGGTACGTCGAACGACACTACGTCGACACGTCACTCAGAGGACAAAATCCGTCACTACGTCGAAAATCAAAGAATTTCGATGTAGCGTCGTGTCTCTGTAGTGACTGTCCGTGTAGCGTCGTGTCTATGTAGTGACTGTCCAGGTAGCGTCGTGTCTACGTAGTGACTGTCCATGTAGTGACGTGTCGATGTACTGACGGTTTTTTCGTTTCGATGTAGCGTCGTGTCTCGGTAGTGTCGCCTGCGTGTTCTGTCTCTGTAGTGTCGCCTGCGTGTTTTGTCTCTGTAGTGTCGCCAGTCTGTTGAAATTCTCCAGCGCTTCTATTTTGACGAGCTTCGGCTGGTTTTACTTCTTGGTTTGAGTCCGCCCATGCTTGTAGTCATGTTCTGCGTACGGACACTAGATGGTGCTATAGGTTTGTGGAAGCCGTTTCGACGGAGACACGACGGTACGTCGACACGTCACTCAGAGGACAAAATCCGTCACTACGTCGAAAATCAACCAGTGCTTCTATTTTATGTTCTGCGTACAGACACTGGATGGTGCTATAGGTTTGCGGAAGGATAGAATGGCTTTGAACTTGAGTAGACGTGGGTTAGTGGTTGGGGGTGGGAAGGTTGGATCGTTGGTCTGTAGAAAGGAAGGGAAGGAGAAAGTCGGGCGAAACCATGATCGGCCGAAGCTGACTTCTAATCGACTTAAAAATAAAGGGGAACAGTTTTAAATATATGATAGTATTTTATCGAATTAGCTGTTCTGCCCGGACTTAGGGCGAACCACTTATCCGGCAAGAAAGTACAGTTTAGAACTAATTTGGCATTTTATGTATTGCTGCAGCATGTCACCTTATCTCTGACTCGAACCTCTAATCAAATTCAGATTATGTTTAATTTTTGCAACCCTTTATTTGAACCCGTCCCCACCCTAAATATTTGCTACGGAGCCCATCTGGACCTGTTTTTATGGCACTTGCAGCTTCGCTCAAGTGCCATATACCGATCACTTTTCGGTCGTTCGTTCGGTCGGTCTGTCAGGCCACTCATCTCGAGTTAGGGTACTTCCAGAAGTGCTAGGACGATGAAACTTGGCAGGCATATTAGGGACCCGACCAAACTAACTTGGAAATAGTCACTTCCCCGATCCGACCACCGTGGGGGGAGAGGAGGGATGGGGAATCCGGAATATTGACGTATTTATAACTTTTGAACGGGGAATCGGATCTTAATGAAACTTGATGTTTGGAAAGACCTCGTGTCTCAGATGTCACATTTCAAGTCCGGAATGGATCCGGTGACTTTGGGGGGAGTTGGAGGGGGGAGTCGGAAATCATGTGACATATTCAGAGTGGACGGATCGGGATGAAACTTGGTGGGCTGAACAAGCACAAGCCCTAAATACATAGTTGACAAGACCGGACCGGATCCGAGCACTGTGGGGTGAGTTGGAGGGAGGGTTCCGGAATTCCGGTGATCCCGGCTTAAGATACTTACGCATGTGCTGGGACGATGGAACTTGGCAGGCATATTAGGGACCCGACCAAACTAACTTGGAAATAGTCATTTCCCCGATCCGACCACCGTGGGGGGTGGAGGGAGGGGGAATCCGGAATGTTGACGTATTTATAACTTTTGAACGGGGAATCGGATCTTAATGAAACTTGATATTTGGAAAGATCTCGTGTCTCAGCGTCACACTTCAAGTCCGGAATGGATCCGGTTTCTTTGGGGGGAGTTGGGGGGGACCGGAAATTGTGTGACATGTTCAGAGTGGACGGATCGGGATGAAACTTTGGAGGAAGAACAAGCACAAGCCCTAAATACATAGTTGACAAGACCGGACCGGATCCGAGTACTGTGGGGGAGTTGGAGGGAGGGTTCCGGAATTCCGGTGATCCTGACAAGACGCTTAGACATGTGCTAGGACGATGGAACTTGGCAGGCATATCAGGGACTTAACAATTTTCACTTAAGAACAGTCGGATTTTGCTTACAGATGGTGGTGTTCGACCAATAACCCTGACCCCA
The DNA here is from genome assembly GCA_023053555.1 of Branchinecta lindahli. Classification (NCBI taxonomy): domain Eukaryota; kingdom Metazoa; phylum Arthropoda; class Branchiopoda; order Anostraca; family Branchinectidae; genus Branchinecta; species Branchinecta lindahli. Next base: position 8,136,753 of record JAKZAO010000005.1, on the reverse strand, counting down.
GTTTTTTCAAAAATGTACGAGGGTTTTTTGGCTGATTGGTTAAAGGCAGAGATTCTTGATCTTATTGATTTACAACAATTCGGGAACCTCAAGGAGGTCTCTACTTCGCATTACCTTGTTAGTCTTCTTGACACTATTCTGAAAAATCTTGAAAACCCTGATACTTGGTTGAATCTTTTATTAATAGATCTCCAGAAAGCTTTCGACCTAATTGACCATAATATCCTTGTAAATAAGCTGTTAATTGAGTTCCAAGTGAGTCCTTTTTTAGTCAAAATTGTTGCTTCTTTTTTAACAAATCGTTCTCAAGTGCTTAAATACAAAAACGTCTTTTCTGACTCCCTCCCTATTTTTTGTGGTGTCCCCCAAGGAACTCTTATGGGTCCAATTTTATTTTTAATAATGATTAATAGCCTTTTGACTGACCACCCAGATCGCTGGAAGTACGTGGACGACCTGTCTGCACTGGAGGTATGTCGACGAAATATAAAAAGTTCAATTACGGCTCTACTTGAGGATGCCACTCAGCAAGCGTCTTTGTCAAAGATGAAAGTGAACTCCCAAAAATCATCGATCATGACAATTAGTTTTTTAAAATCATTGCCCACTTTCACAGACCCAATTCCTCCCGAGATCTCCGTTACACATATTAAATTACTTGGAGTAACTATTACAGCTGACATGAAGTGGGATGCCCATGTTCAAAACATCCTCAAACAAGCTTCCCCTTCGGTTTCCCTGTTAAAACTCATGAAAAAATTTTCTTGCCCCCCGAAGGATCTCCTCCAATTGTATTGTTCGTTTATCCGGCCAATACTGGAGTATGCTTGTCCAGTGTGGCATTTCGGGCTTACTTCTGAGCATGTATATAAGATTGAAAACATTCAAAAACGAGCGCTTAGGATCATTAATGGGGAAGGGAAGCTTCCTTACCATTATCTCCTCGGCAAGTTCAAGCTCACCACTTTGGACGCGAGAAGAAACCTTCTGTGCCTTAATTTCGGTACCAAGACCCTGTCTGTTCACAGATTACGTCCCATCCTCCCCGAACTCTACACACCCATCCGCAACAGACCGCAACGCGACAAGGCTCAAAAAGTCCCCAAATTAAATCCAGTCCCCACAAAACATGAAAGATACCGAAGGAGTTTTGTTCCAAGTTTTGTTGAGTTGTACAACAGCCAGTAAAAATAGTCACTATCTTTGTTGAATTGTTAGTTTTAGCATTTGACCCTCTTAGTATGTTTTATTTTGTTTTATATATGTATTTTAGTGAAATTATTTTTGACATAAGGATTAAAGTTTGACTTGGATTGAATTTGTTTGCCGTTTGAGTCTATCGCATAAATTGTGGTTAGATTGTGGTAGACAAGTTTTGTATCGATTAATGGCTTTTTTACGAATTGGTTTGTAATTATTATTTAACTGACAAATTGATTGAGTGTGAAGTATATTTATGTTTGACGTAGAAGTCAAATTCGGCGGTCACGCTGTGAAAGCTACTTTTTAGAAATAAAACTCTACTCTACTCTACTCTACTCATCACAGCAAACACACGCATTGGCGAATTCCTACTTTCATCATTTTACCAAGCCTTGCAAGTGCCATATGAGCTTACAGCTCTTGTTCTTTGACCTATAGAAACCTTACACATCTCATCCCTTTCGAGCGTGATCGTGATGATATACGGACATAGTAAGACAGGCAACTTTTGCGAAGTCATGGGCCGTCACCTACGTTTTGTCCCAAATATGGCCCACACGACCCCGCCATTAGTATTTATGAGAAACAAAAGAAGAAATAAGGAGATAAATAAGTTCTTTGGCTGCAACGTGTGGAACCCTGGTCTGGCTAGAAAGGAGTAACCATCGACCAAAACGCCTTCCATTGCAATTTCTGTCTAAACACACCTAGTAAGGTTTGTCATTTGCCAATTGATTTCTTCTGCTTCTGCAGCCGGCATGTGCCTTTCAAGGGTAGCATTTCGAACCTTTAGTGTGCGAAAGCATTCCGTCCGAGCCCTTCCTTAAATTCAGACACAGATGTAGTTGTCTACCTTAATAAGGGGAATTAGGTCAAACTTAGTGAGTTTTCGGTCAATCCAGTTGCAATTTTAGCTGTGACACATCCACAAGATGTTATGTGTTAATTTTTTGTATTCTGAAAAAAAAAAAAAAATTCGGAGTTTTCTTCATCCTCCCGTCAACCCCAAACAGTTAAATCCGTCGTTTGGACAGTTCAACCGCTGTTTACGCGTTTATTTGGTTCCCGTTCGAACAAGCTTGCAACCCCTTATTTACTATCTGCTCTTTGTCCCCAGGGTCATCAAAGTTCATATCCCAAAGAATTTATAATCCTCACTGACATACCGCAATAAAAACACGTACATGGATCTTTTTGGATTTTTACCCGCTAATTACGCGCGTATAATCTTTGAATTCCGCCAGCGCTCCTATCAGGTAGGCTGATGGGTAGGTTCGGACCCCGAAAAGAGGCACAACGCTAACATCCCGACCATTATTTCGGATCTATGTGCTGATGATAAAACTGAGGAAAGCCCCCTCTCTCCCCAACCCAAAGCTCGGATAGCAACCGAATTGTTTCAATCTGCTACAGGTCCTAAGCTTTATTCGCGTATCAAATTTTAAAGTCCTCGTTTTCGTACAAGTGCCCGAAATCGTTGGAACGCACAAACCGAAGCCAAATTTGAACAGACAAGGCTGGGGTGTCATCTAGCGTCCATGCTTGACTTTAAGAAAAGTGTTGGCGTATTCAAAGGGATACCGAGGCAGAAACTTCATTGTTAGTTTGTACTTCAACATGTCAAAAATAAATCCTGGACAATATCTTAAGCTGGAATTTCCAAATGGAATAGCTACTAATGTCCGACACAACAGAGACACGACGCTACATGGACACGTCAGAACGAAGAAAAAGTACGAAGACACGTCACAGCGTCGAAAACGAAAAGGCGTCACTACATAGACACGACGGTACGTCGAACGACACTACGTAGACACGACGGTACATCGAACGACACTACGAAGACACGACGGTACGTCGAACGACACTACGTCGACACGTCACTCAGAGGACAAAATCCGTCACTACGTCGAAAATCAAAGAGTTTCGATGTAGCGTCGTGTCTCTGTAGTGACTGTCCATGTAGCGTCGTGTCTATGTAGTGACTGTCCATGTAGCGTCGTGTCTACGTAGTGACTGTCCATGTAGTGACGTGTCGATGTACTGACGGTTTTTCGTTTCGATGTAGTGTCGCGTCTTCGTAGTGTCGTGTCGACGTAGGGACATCATCCCGGTGTCGTTCCTGTTTTTTTTTTCAGATTGTCCACCGCTTTACCGCGGAGGAATTGTAAGCAATAGCCTAAACAAATCTAAAATGACGGAAAATTAGATGGCAGTTATGTTACCCAGTCACGTTTTGTTTTCCAATTAAATATGCCATTGCTGATTATTCACTGAAAATTTTATTGAGCATGTGAAGGAATTTGAGAATTTCTGTCGTCGCAGAACCATACACACAGTCATAGGTGATGAGGGCTGAGTATTAAATGGTCAAAGGACCCGCCGTGTCTATAATGCCAATGCAACTTATTGTATTAATAATCTTTTAAGCCCGGAGACCCAAATTCCATATGTTACATTCTAAGCCCGCTTACGATGCCTCAATAATCTTTGCACTTTCCACGATTTACTATTTTCCATGTTCATTATGCTCCCGATGAGTGGTCGCGTCTCATACTGTTGATGCGTAAAACCGGTTATCTGAATTTTGCCGAGTTTTTGCTAGAACTTAATGGGCCTGGGAAAAGGCTTAAAACAGCCAAAGCCGTGGATAATGTGTTAAAAGCAGAGCCTAGTTTTACAGTATTTAAATAGTTACGAATATTGGAACGTAAACCGTAAATAGTGAGAGGTGTGCTCCAACAATTCGCAGAGTTTTGAGCAGAATCAGCTTATGTCAGGCCGTCTTTAAAGTCGATTGTAAATTGGTCGTTAAGTTCTGAACTTTACGCTGCTGAACCGCTAGAAAGAATGATGTTCACAAGAGACTAGAGAGGTGAGCGCTCGGGTGAGCGATGATCATGAGGAGAACATTCCCGATTCGGGGTTGTGGGGAAAATTTCTTTACTCGGTCTCCCTCCGGAATGAGCCCTGTTTGATTGTTGTTGTAGCTGTTTCGCTTGTTTGGCCCATGTTGGCCGTTTAGAAGTAAGAGGTGGTAACACCCCTCAGAGAGGATAAAGTTTGATAAAGTTAACGAATAAGAGAAGAGACAAGCAAAATGTTCAGCTAAATTTCAAAATTTGGTATAAGAAAACTGAAATTTGAATAGTTGAAAATAATTTGTATGATAAAAAACAACAACAGTGAAATAATTCGGATAAACTGAAATTTGGATAATCTACACACAAAATTAAAGGTCAAATTCGTGTTAAAGGTCAATGGTCGTAAATAAAGATCAATTTCTTAAATAAGGTCGAATTCTCATCTAATCGGCGACAAACTTTACGGAACATACTTTGCGGAAAACTTTACTGTTCTAACCTTACGAATTCCGTCATAGCCTTGGAGCTTTGTAGGGGTCGACACTTATATTGTTCGTTTGTTTTTGTGCTGAATTAAACTGAAAAACATAGCTGTACAGAACAACTTTACGAACTCTTTGAACGACCTGTCTGCAGCAAATTAGCATCATCGTCTTGCGGTTAGGCAGGCTCGATTACCTGTCTATCAAATCGCTAGCCGCGTCCAGCCCATGGGCTAGCAAGCTGAAAATTATGAAGAACCCTTACTAATTTGTTGAAACCCGACCGTGAACGAATATTCGAGCACGAAAGGCATATCTCGTCGTTCCCCGGGGAGTAGAGGAGTCCCGATGTTTTTCTTGTCATAGGGACCAGCATTCTCGCGAGTCCCCACGGTAGGCAATTCTCCGACTATCACCACCGCCATCAGAAGGGACTCCCTTTCAAATTTTTGGGGAGTCGATTAGACGAATTGCGGGTGTTGTTGGTCTTTGAACAAGAGCTGTAAGCTCATATGGCACTTGCAAGGCTTGGTAAAAGGATAAGAAAGTATAGGAATTCGCCAATTCGTGTGTTTGTTGTGATCATTTGTAAGCAAAACCCTTGAGATAAGAATGAAGATGGACCCTTGGAAATCACATGAATGTATCGTTCGGTAAAAAAGTTTTTTTTTGCACTTGGCTGTGATGATGTGCACTTTAAGGGCGCTAGAAATTCATCTGTAATCAAGACCATTGAGGCGAAAATGATCCTGGGCCCTTTAGGATCATGAATGTATATGGTTTGGTGAAAAGTATTTTTTTTTGCTTTCCGGTTCAGATGCGAACTTTAAGGGAGCTCTAGAAATTCATTTCTAAGCAAAACCCGTGAGGCAAAAATGATCATGGGCTCATGGCGATCATGAAAATGTAGGTTTTGCTTAAAAGTATTTTTTGTACTTTGCGGTTAAGATGAGTACTTTAAGGGATGGTCGGATCAGGGAAGTGACAATCTCTAAGCCAATCTTGTCAAGTCTCTAATGTTCAAGATAAGTTTCATCGTCCTGGCACATCTTGAAGTACCTTAATTAAATTGCGATCATCGGAATTCTGGACCCCCCTCCAGCTCCCCTCCGAATTACCGAATCCGGTTCGGTTCTGTCACTGATGTATCTAAGGCTTACGCTTGTTCTTCCCACCAAGTGTCATCCCAATCGCTATATTCTAAGCGTGTCACAAAATCCCCCCCCCCCCCCCCGACTTCCCACATTGATCGGATCTGTCCGAACTTGATATGGGACATCCGAAACATGAGTTCTTTCCGAATAAGTTTCCGATTCAGTAAGATCCGATCACCTGTTCAAAAGTTGAACAACCTCAAGATTCCGGATTCCCCCACCCTCCACTCCCCCAATGATGGTCAAATCGGAGAAACGACTGTTCTTAAGTTGAAATTGTCAAGTCCCTGATATGCCTGCCAAGTTTCATAGTCCTAGCACATGCGTAAGCATCTTAAGTCGGGATCACTGGAATTCTGGAACCTTCCCTCCAACTCCTACCACGGTACTCGGATACGGTCCGGAATTGTCAACTATGTATCTAGTGCTTGTGCTTGTTCTTCCCACCAAGTTTCATCCCGATCCGTCCACTCTGAACATGTCACACAATTTCCGGTTCCCCCTCCAACTCCCCCCCAAAGTCACCGGATCCATTCCGGACTTGAAGTGTGACATCTGAGACATGAGATCTTTCCAAGTATCAAGTTTCATTAAGATCCGATTCCCCGTTCAGAAGTTGTAAATACGTCAATATTCCGGATCCCCCATCCCTGAACTCCCCCCACGGTGGTCGGATCGGGGAAGTGACTATTTTCAAGTTAGTTCGGTCGGGTCCCTAATATGCCTGCCAAGTTTCATCGTCCTAGCACATGTGTAAGCATCTTAAGTCGGGATCACCGGAATTCCGGAACCCTCCTTCCAACTCCCCCCACAGTGTCCGGATCCGGTCCGGCCTTGTCAACTATGTATCTAGGTCTTGTGCTTGTTCTTCCCACCAAGTTTCATCCCGATCCGTCCACGCTGAACATGTTACACGATTTCCGGTTCCCCCCCTCCAACTCCCTCCAAAGTCACCGGATCCATTCCGGACTTGAAGTGCGACATCTGAGACACGAGGTCTTTCCACATATCAAGTTTCATTAAGATCCGATTCCCCGTTCAAAAGTTATAAATACGTCAATATTCCGGATTCCCCATCCCTCCACTCCCCCCACGGTGGTCGGATCGGGGAAGTGACTCGAGATGAGTGGCCTGACAGACCGACAGACCGACCGACCGACCGAAAAGTGATCGGTATATGGCACTTGAGCGAAGCTGCAGGTGCCATAAAAACAGATGTCAGGGATGGTTAAAGGAATGCGTGAGATCAAAAGCACTTTATTCGTTTTTGACTGGATCCTGCAACCCCTCATGACACTGTGTTAGTAGTTTTATAACATTTAACTTTATCAGTTTCAACAGACAACACTTTGGATTAGATCTACAAGTGTTACGGAACATATCCGTTGTAATCTTTCATGTGTTATTCTTTCGTTAAAAGTAACATTGCAAACAATTTTGGTGTTATGTTTTACTCAGACGTAACGCTTATAGGCTCATAACACAATTTGTCCTTTTTCGGTTGAAAGTACACATCCTTGTGTTAGTTGTTATGAAATTTCTGGCAGTGCACTCTATCCGAAATCTAGTTTCCTTGTGCTGAAAGCGTGAAATTGTATTTCGGAATCCCCCCCTTCCACTAAGACAGGAAGAATTGTGACAGCGATTGGGAAAGCTTTTTCCTCGATCAAGTGGGCGGATTGGAATCCGCTGTTGCCTTCAGAGGTTTACTGAAGCTCGATTTCGAAGTTTCGTATGTCGTTACACGGAAGCCTGCATTTTCTTCGTGTGGGGCTATTGACTACACTGTCAGAAGTTTCATAACATACAACTTCAGGATGCGCGGTTTGAAGAGATAACAGTGACTTTTTTGTTTGTCGTCGTGATATCGGAAAATTCAGCAGATGCCTTTTTGGCGTTTTTTTCGGCTCTTCCTTGCAATGCTTGTTATGCATAACGTTTGTCGCGACAACAGGTTACATCCCAAATGTTATCTGTTGAGTGTTGTCTGTTGAAACAGCGCATCCTTGTGTTGTCTGTTGTGAAACTTCTGACAGTGTACTCCCATCCTAAAGTTCCAAATGGTTCAGTACTGTCTTCCGGCCTAGATGGCAGATTGATCACACCACGTCGTTTTCCAAATCGTGCCTTTGTTCAAAATTTTGTCATGACAGTTTGTATCGAACCTTGTATCGAACCAATTCAGGGTCCAAGCGGATTTGTCTTTGTTTGCCCTCCTCGCCTCCGTTATCAACGTCGATCGTATATCATTGTCGCGTGATCCATGGTCGGAAAAAATTGAGTGAGAAACCCCTAATTGAGACCTTTTCTTGAAAGGGAGGTCTAATGAGAAGAAAAAGGTCAAGTGCTGAACGTTGCAGGTTTCTGCAACAATGGAAGTAGAAAGGGAAACTTTCAGATCGATGAGAGAACAATGCTTAGAGCACATGGCTACTGATATGGGGGCGGGCGAAAATAATCCTAAATGTTTCTACAACTTTTTGTGTTTTGGTGTAATGTGGGCGCAAAGATTTTAGTTCTTAAGGAAGAGTTTGTTGAAACCATAATCAGTCAGTAATAATAATTTTTTATGAACACGCTGTATCTTTCTTTCTCCAAAATTGTAGCACCAGTCAACATTGTTCTGAGAACAATGTTGACTAAGAGGCAGGCATGAGAGACTAACATAAAAGAAATTGAAAATAACCAAACAAATCTGGTTAAACATCTGGCTATAGGTAGAAGAACGAACCTGCCATAAGACGTTTTTCCGTGACACAATTGTGGGCCAGATACTTCTGAATGTTTTTCGCGGAAACATGATTATGTGCCACACAGTCGAGCCACAAGTTGAAACTCGCGGAAAGTCCGTTTTGTCTATTTTTTCGGCGGTAAATTCAAATGTCTGAATATATAAATAAAAATCATGTAAAGTCTCAATAAATATAACTCCAGGCTTTCGCCCTTACCATTCCGTGCAGAAAGGATCCTCAGTTTTGTGTCCACATACTTGAGAAAGTTTTTAATTTTACTCTTTTGACGTTGTTTTGTTGCTAAATTTGAATTTCCCGCCAAAGTCGAGCCACAAAATCGACAATCACCTCGGCAGTTGTTTGTCGAATTTGAGCCACAAAGCGAGCCACGAAAATCTTGTTGTCGCGGAAACACACTTATGGGCCGCACGAAAGGCCGCGGAAACGCTCTTTTCGAGCCACAATCGACCCACAACCTGTTTGGGCTAACACTCAAAACGCCCACGATCACAATACCCACGACTCAAAATGCCAACAACTCAAAATGCCCACGGCTCAAAATGCCCACGACTCAAAATGCCAACGATTGGTTTATTTGAGATGTTCAGACCGCAGTAAACTTGAATTAGGGGTGAGCGAGCAACGGGAGGAGTATACCGAGTATCAGAATGACGATGATCGTATGTTGAACTTGTATTATCTCAATTATAATATAATACTGGTAAAATATTAACAAGAAATTCTGAACAGACGATTTTAAAACTGATATTTTTAATTAAGGAATAACTCTTACCTTCATGATGCTAGTTAACTGGAGGATTTGGATCGCATGGTTTTGCTTTCTGTGTTGGCACAATTTTATACGACATTTCTTCTGTACTTTCACGCAAAGAATTTTGAACTGATCAAGAAACAACAAAATAATTCCTTTCAAAACCTTTTCCGTGTTTAATCCTATCCCTTATAATCTCGTAGTCCGTTGTCCCAGGATGATTTGGCCTCGCCTGTGGACAGTTTCAGCCGTCGGCATTTTGGACCAAGACGATATTAGCCTCTCCATGTGACCATTTTGAACTGTCGGCATTTTGAGCCGCCGGCATTTCCGACGATTTCGATTTCAGGTGTTCGACCTGAGTCGTGGGCATTTTGAGTCGTGGGCATTTTGAGCCGTGGGCATTTTAATCGTCATTTTGATCGTGGGCATTTTGAACCGTGGGCATTTTGATCGTGGGCATTCTGAGCATGGGCATTGTGAGATTGGGCACAAAGATCGTGGTGATTTTGGGAACCACCCCCTGTTTGTGGGAGCACGGGAAAACGCCTATAAAGTAGATGAAGTTCCTAGTAACTAGAAATATCCCATTTTAGGGTAGGTGACGTCCGCTGGTGACTATTCATGGCATGAAGCCTGGGATATGGACCCAGTTCTCATAGAGTGCAAATTACTGTTCGCCTATTTTAGGCTCTAAATACATTGTAGCGTGTTTCTTGTTTAGTGTCCCATTCCCATAGGCGTGAGTCAGAATATTTAAAAGCCAGTAATAAGGATGAATCATGATCAGACAGGCAATTTCATGAGCCTAATTTCCCGTGACTGTGTTGACATAGTAATTGATTATTTCCGAACCGTAATGATAATGACTCAGATTTTGTGACCTCTGGCATTTTGTGATGAATATTTTTTCTTCTTTCGATTTCTTTTGCGAAAATCGCCAAAAAGGAAGAGATCGTTGCCAGTAAAAGACAGAGCTGGCTCTGAGGCGCTTAGACGAAAGTTTTCGACCCATGTAAGTGCCAATTGAAAATTTCCTCGTGCTGACTTGACGACAACAAGGCCAAAGGTGTCGATGGGATGCCAAAAATCTAATATATGATGTTGATAGATCAATACTCTTTACTTGTAATATTTAGAAACAGATCAAAGTTTAAAGTTTCAAGCCCCTCGCGAAGCCCTTCCTTCTAGCAACCGATTCTTACTTACAAGTCCATCTCCCCGTGATAGACATGGTACCGTATCATTCTTACCATGAAATACACTGGCAAAAATAAAGGGTATACCAACTAGTAAAAGTTGGCAACCCCTCAACACTAAAGATTCTAGCAACCGATTCATACTTACGAGTCCATGTCCTCGTGATAGACGTGGTACCAAATTGTTCGTACCATATAAAGCACAAGAAAAAAATTGTAGGTACACCAAGTAGACAAAACTGCTAACCCCTCATTGCCGAAGATGATTATGGTCTAACAGCCTATTCTTAGACCATGAAACCATTAGAAGTCCCCTACTTGTCTCACAATTGGGATCGACCTATTTTTGGTTTCAGTGTGTACCCTACTACTGAAGTTGTCATTCCCTCTAAACTTTCCATTTTGTTATATAGCCCGCAACCATCTACTCTTTTCTCACATACCAACCCCTTCGACCTTCGATAACACTAGCTCTTAGGTTCATTGATTACGCGCTCTGCGAAGAGCTATACTGTTATGCAGAGCTATATTATTCTGAAGAAAAGGGGTAGCCGAAAATTGGTCGACAAATTTTGTGTCCGGTTTTTGCCGGATTCCGGGTGAACTACTAGTCCCTTGAGAAAATAACTTTCATATTCGGATTCAGCATGTCTCCTTACCCCGAAATCAACTATCTCAGAGCCCATCTTCGAACTTGACCTGTACTTTGACCCGAACGATCCTCCCACCAAGTTTCATCAAAATATCTCAATCCCTTCGAGAGTTATCGTGCGCACAGACGGACGGACGGACAGACGGACAACTTTTGCGATGTCATAGGTATCCCGTCACTTACGTTTTGGGATCCCAAAAACAGTTGTTTTCAGTGATGGAACCGTGGAGGATGGTTTGAGATGGTTCGGATGGTTGCAAAAAAGTAAAGAAAAAGGTCTCCGATCTCCGATTCTCTGCCCTCAGCCAGGAAATGCCATGGGCGGTTGGGGCCTAGCCATCCTCTCTTCCTGTCACCTTCCTCAGATTTCTCCAGGTACCCATTTGAAGCTTGGTGGGCTTGTCTTGCAGGGTTATGCCGCAAACCAAACTGTAGGCACCACCATGACTCGAACCAGCGACCCGTCGCATGGGAGTTTGGCGTGCTGACTATTCGGCCAAACTGAAAAATGCTCATCGTAATGTCCTTTTCGGTTGGTAAATGCTTTATTTCTTCTTTCAGTATCTTGGCTGCGTCGAAGTCTTCGAATCGAGAGGGATGCAGATCTGCGAGGAAGCTTTAAAAGTCCTTCGAGTAAGTCACTGTTCCCAAAGAGGCTAGGCCATATTTGTGCTTCTTATTATAGTTACAGAGGGTAGCCTAGCTATTTAGAAACATCCCTATCCCGTGCTCAGTTTTACCAGGGACCCATAAATATCCTGTAATGCCTTGCCATTCAGGGGGCTTGTTAATAAGAGATTTCTGAAGCGCTCTTGACCGACCGTCCGGTAGTTTGAGAAATACCCACAGCGGCCACAGGGATAGAATACGCGACTGTCCAGATAAACAAAATTTGGGATTGGCTGCTGGGCTTTGAGGGAGGAGTCTCTTTGGCGCTCACGTCCAATGAGGCAAACAAGAATGCCAATTCGACCCAAGCGGACTTTTTGGAAAGTAGGAGAGGGTCGGGCAACATAGAAGCATAGGAAATGACAAGCCCCCTGAATGGCGAGGCATTACAGGAAATTTATGGGTCCCTGGTTGTACCCTTACAACAACCCCTTGATTCTACTAGAATATTTATTTAATTTTCTAGTTTACCGGCTTTCAGCGACCCATCTAGCCGGGGCAAAAGTTTAGAAGATTCGCGGCTTTACCCACATCAAAGAGCTCATGTGTGTCTGATTTCATTGTTTTCTCGTTGTTAAAGTTTAACTGAAAAGCCAACTTATTTTTGTGTCATTTAGTTGAATACACTGAATTATTTGGATTCTGCAAAGGTATTTTTTTTGTTTTCCACTATCTGCTCTAGTTATGACGTTCAGAATATCTGCGGCCGTCCCCACAGCGAAAATTCTACTGTGACGCGGGAAATTTTTATCTAAACACAAACAAGGCTTTTCTGTGGGCAGCGGCGATATTGGTGAAGATTGCTTAGTTCCTGAACAAAAAAAAAGTCATAAATCTTTCTTGTAAGGCATACAACAAATTAGAGGTACCGCAAATCACACGGAAATTCCACTATTTGAAAATCGTTATTTCTGAATAGCGGAACAACCAAGTAACGCATTTTCAACGGGTCTTCAAGCCAATTTAAGTGAATAAGTGATGGGTAACTAGATTGTCCTATCCCAGTCCTTTTCGGTTAAACTTTAAAGAGCATATCGTAACTACCATGCAAATGCAACCTATTTTCCGTATTTGCTCCTTCCATTCTTAAACCTGGAAACATGAATTTCGTACGGTGGATTGCAGGAAAAAACAGGAAACTAGGAAACAAAATAAATATTCTAGTAGAGTGATGGGCAGGGTTCCGTTTTTGCCGGCTAAAATTGATTTTTACCATACCGGCGGTTTTAATCGGCTTTTATTAATAAAAACCGATTTTTGCCGGCTAAAACTGGTTAAAATCAAATCGCACTGATCTTTTCTACATATCAATCTTTACTGTTGTTTCTTCGTTGTTTTCCCAACATTATTCAACCAGGGTGATTGGGGAACATTCTACAGGTTCAGCCATTGGGGTTACCGACTCTGATTCGGAAAGTAGAATAGAACAGAATTTTATTTTTCAAAAGTAGCTTTCACAGCGTTACCGCCGAATTTGACCTTTTCGTCATACAAAAATGAATAAAATAACACTCTCTCACTCTAGTGTTGACGACATAATGTTCGGAGACCCCTGAACTAACGAGGAAGTTTTCGTTTTGTTTTACTACTGAAGCTGAATGTCTGCTCTATAATTTGATTGATGTGACTTAATGGACATTTAACCTTAGTTGATTAATTTATTTCTGCCCTGTTAGTAGCTGATTTCGTTTTAGTGATAACAGTGCTTTTTGTTTGAGAAATGCAACAAAGAAGTTTTACAGATTATTTTCAAATAAAGAAGTACTCTATATACGAGATCGCTGGGATCAATTAATTAAGCTTGTTTGAGTTCTTCTACCTGAAAGAAGTGTGACAGTCTTAGAGTAGCGGAGTGCTACCAAAATCACATAGTAGCAGTTAGAAATTTGATTTTAGCCAGTTATTTGATTTTAACCATGCCAATTGATTTTAACCATACCGGCAGAAATCACCTTTTAGCCGGTATTAACCGGCTGGTATTCTAGCCACCCGGGAACCCTGGTGATGGGATCAGTGAAATTGTAGATTAGAGCGTGGGATCCGGCATGCTGCTAAATAGCGAAATAGTTTTCCGTGCTTCGCTATTTTCGATGCGTATCATGCCCCGACGCTTGTTTCCGAGAAGCTCATACGTTAGATAAACTGGTTATCTAAATTTTTCCGTGTTTTTGGGATCCCAAAACGTAAGTGGAGGGATACCTATGACATCGCAAAAGTTGTCCGTCCGTCTGTCCGTCGGTCTGTCTGTCCGTCTGTCCGTCCGTCCGTCCGTCCGTCTGTGAGCACGATAACTCTCGAAGGGAATGAGATATTTTGATGAAACTTGGTGTGAGGATCCTTTGGGTCAAGAGTAAGGTCGAGTTCGTAGATGGGCTATGTAGCCGTACATTTAGGGGTGGGGGAGGGGGTTAAAATTAAGGGGCAAGCGAAATATTTTTAAACAGCTAATGTGATAGTCGATTATGGGGTAAGAATACATGCTGAACACGAATATGAAAACCATTTTCTCGCCGGGCAAGTAGTTCACCCGGAATCCGGCCAAAACCGGAAATTTTGTTAGAAGTAACAGATTTATTTGAAGTTGATTAGATGTTCGATTTAGGGATAAGAAGGCATGCTGAACACGAATATGATAACCATTTTGTCGCCGGACAAGTAGTTCGCTCGGAATCCGGCCAAAACCGGAAAGTTTGTTAAAAGTAACAGATTTATTTGAAGTTGATTAGATGTTCGATTTAGGGATAAGAAGGCATGCTGAACACGAATATGATAACCATTTTGTCGCCGGACAAGTAGTTCGCTCAGAATCCGGCCAAAACCGGAAAGTTTGTTAAAATTAAAAGTTTTATTTGAAGTTGATTAGATGTTCGATGTAGGGGTAAGAAAGTATGCCGAACATGAATATGAAAACCATTTTCTCGCCGGAAAACTAGTTCGCCCGGAATCCGGCCAAAACCGGAAAGTTTGTTAAAAGTAAAAGTTGTATTCGAAGTTGATAAGATGTCCGATTTAGGGGTAAGAAGAGATGCTGAATCCGTATATGACGATCATTTTTTAGCCGGGCATATAGTTCTTCCGGAATCCGGCTGAAACCGGAAAATTTGCTATAAGTTAAATTTTTATTGGAAGTTGATTAAATGTTGGATATAGGGATAAGGAGATACGCTGAATTCGTTTTTGAGCTTTATTTTTTCGCCGGACAAGTAGTTCTGGATTTTCGCCGAAACCGCAAAATTTGCAGAAGTAAGGCACACACATGTTGAATCCAAATCTGAACTTGGTTTTCTTAATCATTAGCTGTTTGGCCTTAATCTGTTTCTAAATTTTAAGATTAAAAATGTTCAATGAGTCTGGCGAAGACTGGATCTGGCGAAGACAAAACCTATTTGTCTGGATCAAATATTGAATTTTTGGGATCCCATCGGAACCTTTGGTCTTGTTTTTCTGGGGGGTACCCTAACCCTGAACTCCCCAACTCAACTATAAAGGAATTCTTGCTGGTAAACTTCTGAAATTCACTTAAATCAGGTACCCAGTATTTGGCATAAGGTACCAGTGTTAGGCATAGATACCCAAATGTTTGGCATAAGCATGGCCAGGATCAGTGTTTTTGGGATCCCAAAACGTTAGTGACGGATACCTATGACATCGCAAAAGTTGTCTGTCTGTCCGTCCGTCCGTCCGTCCGTCTGTGAGCACGATAACTCTCGAAGGGAATGAGATATTTTGATGAAACTTGGTGTGAGCATTCTTTGGGTCAAGAGTAAGGTCGAGTTCGTAGATGGGCCCTGTACCCCTACATTTAGGGGTGGGGAGGGGGTTCAAATTAAGGGACAAGCAAAATATTTTGAAACAGCTAATGTGATAGTCGATTATGGGGTAAGAAGACATGCTGAACAAGAATATGAAAACCATTTTCGCGCCGGACAAGTAGTTCGCCCGGAATCCGGCCGAAACCGGAAAGTTTGTTAAAAGTAAAAGTTTTATTTGAAGTTGACTAGATGTTTAATTTAGGGGTAAGAAGCCACGCTGAACACGAATATGAAAACCATTTTCTCGCCGGACAAGTAGTTCGCCCGGAATCCGGCCAAGACCGGAAACTTTGTTAGAAGTTACCGTAGAACGGGGTAACTTTGAACTAAAAAACGTGAAAAATCAAGGTTTTTTTACAATATTTTTCTTATAATGAATTTTTCCTCGAAATCCTTTTTGGCGTTTGGAGAACTCATCATTCTGCGTCGAATGGCACCTGTCTTAAGCTTGTAATCTTAATGATCTGAGAGGTACATCGACCCAAAAATGGTGTTCAAAGTTACCTCAGGGGTTGTCTAACTTTGAACACGCACTAACTTTGACAGGTAACTTTGAACACTGATAAGTTCTATGTTTGATCTGGTCCAAAATTCCCAACAATAATTGAAATCACTTATTGGAGCATTAATCTACTTATATAAAAAGAGAGAAGAGTCAACTTAGTGCACTTACAGTAGACCTGTGTCAAGGTCAAATATAATTTTGTTCATGCTTTTCGTTCATTCGGTGAGTTGGCGTACCCAAAGTGTGTTTCTCTGAAGCTTTTTTCGTAATTATATAGTTCTCCTTTCTTTTTAATATTTCTATGTCCTCAAGAGCTTTTTTCATCACTTCTGGAGTGCTTTCCTCATTTGCTTTTTTCACGTATGTTCTAGGCATCTGCAAAAATTGCTGATGAAAATACTTTTAGAACGAGATAACAAAGAAATTTCAATTTTGGTAGATTAAGCTTAGCCTGCCACTGCCTTCGATCGCTTATTAACTGCCATCGTAAGAAGAAGCAAAATAGGCCTGAACAGGGGCGTCACGACTAGGAGGGGGTGGGGGGTACCCCCCCCCGAATGTTGTTGGCTAGTCGGTAATAAATAGCCAAGTAGGCGTGAAGCGCCGCGATTTTTCGTAAACAAATTCATTATTTTCTTGGAAACGGTCGATCTTACTTAAAACAGTCGTTTTTTTAAAATAATAAATAGTCGAATTTTTCTTAAAATAGCCGATTTTTCGTCAACAAAGTCGTTTTTCTCAATTATAGTCGTTTTTATCTGAAATAAAAAAACAGTCGGTAAAGTCGGTTAATACCTTGCCCGCCCCCAATATTTTGGCTATTAATGCCTCTGGGCCTGACAGGATTAGAAAGGGGTGAAAATGTACCCGACAGTTGAACCAACTTGAAGAGTTGAACTTGATTCGGGTCTTCTTAGGCTCTTCAGATGCTTCATGGGCCCTTCAGATCTCGTAAAAGGTTCGGAGAAGAGCAAAAATCAATTAAATATAAACTAATCACAATCGGCTAGCACAAAACGCTTTATTATTCATTTTAGAATTGTACCGTTAATCCTGTACATACGAAAAATAATAAAGTTTTGTGTTCAAAGTTACCCCGAAAAATCAAAATATTTGCGGGAAACATTGAACACTGCTGCCATCTTCGATATATGGAATCGGGGCAGGATTTCACCAGAAAACCTAATCATTCAGCTTCTTAGCTACAGAAAAATATCAAAATGAAAGCCCTGGCTCAGTTTTTCTAATCAAAAAAGGGCAACTTACTTTTGCCACTTTTGCAAGATTTTAGAACCATGGAATTACTTTGCAATTACCAAGCTACACGTGTGTGGGATCCGGAATTTTGCACTACCAACTGGCTCAGTCGCATCCTAGGAATAGTCTAGAAGCAAATTCGAACACCTAGTTCGACTCCTGTCCGATAGATGACGCTTTATGTTCGTTACGGATTTTGTTCAAAGTTACCCCTCAAGTTCAAAGTTACCCCATTCTACGGTAAAGTTTTATCTGAAGTTGATTAGACGTTTGATGTAGGGGTAAGAAGATATGCTGAACAAGAATACGAAAACCATTTTATCGCCGGACAAGTAGTTCGCCCGGAATCCGGCCAAAACCGGAAATTTGTTAAAAGTAAAAGTTTTATTTTAAGTTGATTAGATGATAGATTTGGGGGTAAGAAGAGATGCAGAATCCGTATATGACAATCACTGTTTAGCCGGACATATAGTTCGTCCGGAATCCGGCTGAAACCGGAAAATTTGTTAGAAGTTAAATTTTTATTTGAAGTTGATTAGATGTTGGATATAGGGGTAAGGAGATACGCTGAATCCGTTTTTGAGCTTTAGTTTTTCGCCGGACAAGTAGTTCTTGAAGTTCACCAAAACCGCAAAATTCACAGAAGTAAGCCAGGATCATTTCGATCGGCTTATAGAGGTAAACGCACATGCTGAATCCATATCTGAGCTTGGATTTCTTAATGATTAGCTATTTGGCCTGGCGAAGATTTTTGGGATCCCATCGGAACCTTTGGTCTTGTTTTGCTAGAAATTAACGTGCCGGAGAAAGGCTAAAATAGCCAAAGCCGTGTGTAACTTGTTAAAAGCAGAGCCTGGTTTTAAAGTATTCAAATATTTTAGAACAGTGGAACATAAACAGTAAATAGTGCACGGCGTCCTTAAATGAAATTTGGATTTTCACTGGACTTAGGACGAACCAAATCCTACCCAAACAGTTCAGCATATTTGACAGTGCAAAAACGGATACGTCAGCTAAATTTTATTCGAGCTATATTTCGGCCCTTCTTGGCAAGGGTCCTCTTCAGGCTCAAAACCGCTCAAGTTGGAAAAACGAAACTTGTGATAAACTTGTGATGGTTATCACAAGTTTCGTTTTTCCAACTTGAGCGGTTTTGAGCCTGAAGAGGACCCTTGCCAAGAAGGGCCGAAATATAGCTCGAATAAAATTTAGCTGACGTATCCGTTTTTGCACTGTCAAATATGATTCGCAGTCAGCTTGGGTTGAAGGAATATTTAGTTCAGCATATTCAAACTCGTGTGCTGATCGAATACCAGTTACTGTCGTCGTAGTGGCAATTTCAGGATTCTGAAATTTTCCGGTTTAAGCTACGCACAACATCACAATTCGTTACCTCTACAAACTGAACTGATGTATCGCAGTAAAGCTCCGAAGACGAAATTTCCAGTTGGTTGTCTGGACGCGCAGCTGAGTGGGTCAGCGCGCCTCTTGCGCTAATACCTCGGGATATGCGCAACGGCGAAGATGGGAGTAGAAAGGCAGCTACTCAGAGCCAGAGCAAAATAACGCTTGGGAGTAGCGCCAAACTTGGAAAAAGTGACACACACGTGAACAGCAGCGATACTAGCACCACTGGCGACAGTGAATGTCTCTACTGAAACTCAATCAGCCGTGCACCAGCGCTGGCTCCAATAACTTCGTATTCTGAACATAGCAAAAAAAAAGATAAAATTTTTACTGTTTCCTCGATGTGTGCAGACCACATCTTAGCTTTACTACAAATTTCTAAACACACAAGTTTGTCTCGCTTTAAATGCCGCAAGCGTAGTGGGCAGCGCTATGAGTTTGCTAAGCATGGAAAGGTTAGGTCTTGGCACTACTCCCTATAGTGTTATTTTGCTCTGCTCAGAGCTCAGCAAATACCTCTAGTTCAGCTCAGTTTTGTCGGGCATAGTCGCTGCATGGGACCAAAGACGGAGGTTCAGTTGGCTTATTTGTTCTTGTTGTAATACATAAATTTCAGCGCATTGTTTGATCTACATAATAACCGATAACATTTTGCCGGATATATTCGTTGCCTTTTTCTGTCGCCTGAAAGTGTAGGAACTCGCTTGTTATTTTCCTCTTAATCATAGAATTGTTTGCCTAATCGAGTTAAGTGCTTCGGGCTAGAATTACCGGAAAAATATTAGCATAGCTTGATGAAGGTCGATTAGGAAAAGAAGGAAAACATGCTCATTAATAAAATGCTTTTTAAATAAAAGTTATCGCCTCGATAAAGGATAAGATTCGTTAAAGATTCTCGCCTGAGAACAAATACGGCGTGAGGCAGAACAGAGCCTTTTTATTACCTTGGTCATTATTATCATTATTTTATTTATTTCTGTCGAAATTGGCGAGTAAATTTCAAAAGAAAAACATGCCCTACATACGCATATTCATACAAATATCAAACCGCAAACCTCAGATAAATATTTGCGATTTGGCCATCGAGTTTACACACTGCCAAATTCCATCTGTTGTTGTTCGGATTAGTATTAAACATAACATGAACTTGTTATGGCACTTGCCCTTCGGCCAAGTGCCATATAGCGATCGCAATTTCTGTCCGTCCGTCGGTCGGTCTGTCGGTCGGTCGGTCTGTCGGTCGGTCTGTCGGTCGGTCTGTCGGTCGGTCTGTCGGTCCGGGTTTTGCTAGTTCGGGCACTTCCACATAAGCTAGGATGATGAAACTTGGCAGGAATATCAGGGACCCCAAATGATTAAGTTGGAAATAGTCACTTTCCCGATCCGACCATCGTGGGGGGAGGGAGGCGAGCCGGAATCCGGAATTTAGTGGCATGCATAACTTTCGAACGGGTGATCAGATCTTAATGAAACTTGATATTTGGAAAGACGTCATGCTTCAGATGTCCCATATCAAGTCCGGACCGAATCCGATGTATGTGGGGGGGAGTCGGAGGGGGGAACCGGAAATCATATTAAACGCTTAGAGTGGAGCGATCGGGATGAAACTTGGTGGGAGGAACAAGCACAACCCCTAGATACATCATTGACAGAACCGGACCGGATTCGTGCACTGTGGGGGGAGTTGGAGTGGGGTTCCGGAATTCCGGTGATACGGAGTTAAGTTACTTCCAGGTGGGCTAGGACAATGAATCTCGGCAGGTAAATCAGGGACGCACCAGATTAACCTGGAAATAGTCAGCTTCCCGATCCGACCATCGGTGGGGGGGTGGAGGGAGGGGGAATCCGGAATCTTGAGGTATGTATAACTTCCGAACGGGTGATTGGATCATAATGAAACTTTGTATGTAGAAAGACAACATGTCTCGGATGTCCCATTTCAAGTACGGTCCGGATCCGATGAAGCGGGGGGGTTCGGAGGGGGATCCGGAAACCTTGTGACATGCTTGGAGTGGATCGATCGGAATGAAACTTGGTGGGAAGAACAAGCACAAGCCCTATGTAGATCAGTGACAGAACCGGACCGGATTCGGGCATTGTGGGGGAGTTAGAGGGGGGGGTCCGGAATGCCAGTGATCGCAAGTTAAGGTACTTCCAGACATGCTAGGACGATGAAACTTGGCTTGAAAATTAAAGACTTGACATGATTGGCTTAGAAATAGTTAGTTCCCAGATCCGGCCATTCCTTAAAGTACTAATGCTAACCGCAAAGTACAAAAAAATACTTTTAAGCAAAATATACATTTTCGTGATCCCTATGAGCAGATGATCATTTTTGCCTCAAGGGTTTTGCTTACAACTAAATTCCTTAAAGTACAAACAATACTTTTGAGCAAATTATACATTTTCGTGCTCCTGATGATCATCTTTTTTGCTTCAAGAGTTTTGATTGCAGATGATTTTCTATAACTTGGAAATAATCACTTGCCCGATCCGACCATCGTGGGGGGAGGGAGGGGAGCCGGAATCCGGAATTTAGTGACATGCATAATTTTCGAACGGGTGATCGGATCTTAATGAAACTTGATATTTGGAAATACCTCATGTCTCAGATGTCCCGATTCGAGTCCGGACCGAATCCGATGAATGTGGGGGGGGGGGGGTCGGAGGGGGGACCGGAAATCATGTGACACGCTTACAGTGGAGCGATCGGGATGAAACTTGGTGGGAGGAACAAAAAGAATCCCTAGGTTCATCATTGACAGAACCGGACTGGATTCGTGCACTACGGGGGGAGTTGGAGTGGGGTTCCGGAATTCCGGTGTTACGGAGTTAAGTTACTTCCAGATGTTCTAGGACGATGAAACTTGGCAGGTGTTTAACGGACTCGGCCAAATTAACTTGGAAATAAGCACTTGCCCGATCCGACCATAGTGGGGGGGAGGGGGGAGCCGGAATCCGGAATTTTATTGACATTCATAATTTTCGAACGGGTGATTGAATCTTAATAAAACTTGGTATTTGGAAAGACCTCATGTCTCAGATATACCATTTCAAGTCGAGACCGGATCCGATGAATGTGGGGGGGGGGGGGTCGGAGGGAGGAACCGAAAATGTGACACGGTTAGAATGGAGCGATCGGAACCTCCCGAGCGCCACCGTTGAAAAGGAAGTGCTTGAACATTTCGGTGAATTTTTCCATAAGGTGTCAAAATATTTAAAACAAATTGTTCAAATATATTATATAACAGCAAATATAACTAAGTGACCATTTCTTTTGAACGTAACTGTAGTAACAAACAACCCATCACACTGACAAAGCTACTATCCATTCACATCCTACTACGATAACTTGGAATACAAGCTAAAAAGCTTGCAAGTGCCATATGAGCTTCTAGCTCTTGTTTATTGAATTAATTATTATTAACTTTTTAATTCAGCTTTCGCCATAAACAAACAAACAAACAATTAACATAAAACAACACTATACAACATTACGGGTCTCCAACAAATGCCTCCAAACTGGTAGATTGTGGAAAATGGGGTTTGCTGCCAGGAGAACAAGACAGTTCTCTGACCGCCATATCCTTACAACCAAAGATGACCGGGTTTTACGAGCAAGTTCAGCAAAACTGCAACAATGGTTCTGGACGAATGCCTGACTTATGCTCTCTCGAGCCGGCAGACGAATCAGACGCCTAAAAATTCTCCTGTAACAAGCCTCCAAATTATAGTATGACCTGTTAGTACAACTATAACATAAAGCTAACGCAAAGAACTGGTAGCAGTACGTCTTAAACAGCCTAATCTTAATTGCACTGTTCACAAAACCAAATTTCCATGTTAAAACGTTCCCTCTCTTACAAACACTGTGCGCAAGGTCACGGAGGTGAGTATCATCCTTCAAATGCTCATTGACGAAGAAACCTAAATATCTACATTCAGTGACGTAGGAAACATTACGGCCCGACAACAGAATGGGATTCCTCGGTACAGAACAACCAATAGGTAGGAAAGCCGTAGCCACAGTTTTCTTAGGATTAAACAGAATGTTATGCTCCTCGGCAAATGTGTCACACACCCTCAGAAGCTATTGAGACCGAACACCGTAGGGGAAAGAATAACAAGATCATCAGCGAAAAGAAAATGGTTAAAACAAACCCCACCAACAAAGCAGCCTGTATTTGAATCCTTCAATCTTTGAGAAAGTAAATCAACATAAACAGCATAAAGCAATGGCGATAGCACCCCTCCTTGCCGTAAACCATTTATCAACCCGAATGAACTACTAGTTTCACAACCCCATTTTACACAAAACCGCTGATTCCGGAACCAAAAAGCCAAAGGCGAAGAAATTGCACCGGAACCTTTCTATCCTGCAAAATTCTCAAAATTTTACCATGGTTAACTCTGTCAAATGCCTTAGTTGAGTCAACGAAGCACGCAAATACAGGTGTTGAGTAAAACCAGACGTATTCAACCACGAACTTAAACAAAAAAATGGCAAAGTCTACTCCGTGTGAAGACTTAAACCCAAACTGAAAATCACTTGTTTGCAAGCAACCAGATAATTTTCTGAGCACACATTTTTCAAGCAATTTAGAAGTAACTGTAGCCAAAGCAATCGGTCTGTAATTTTCAGACTTTGAAGTATCGCAACCACGACCTTTTGGGATCGGAACAATACTAACGTCCATAATCGATGACGGCACAAAACCGTGCGTAATAAAAAGATTGAAAAACGTTGCTAACAGAGTGTACTTTTCATTTGCAGCATATTTTAAATGTCTTGCCGAAATACCATCCGCACCACCAGCCTTATTTACATTAAGATCCTTCAACAAAACCTCAACTAAATCAGGGGTTATCTTATCAGTCGGTTCCATAGAATTGAGACCTTCCACCCACGAACAGTCACTATCTACAGAACTAAATAAAGATGAATATTTACATTTCAACAGTTCAGCTATATTCCGGTCACCAACAACACTGTCCAAAGTCCCCACCACACCTTGCTTAGGGCAAAAATTACGACGGACCTGTCCCCAAAAATCTCTAGCGGACAGAAACGACTCAGCAAGTCTCTCTGCTCTTAAAAATCTCTCATTTTTTCTGCAATGCTTCAAACGTGTCTTGAAATTCGCTCTCGCAGTTTTCATTGCCTCATAAATTGGTCCGAACAAAGGACGACACGCCTGCACCCACGATAAGAACGCTATTCTAGACGACTGGTAAATCCTACGTAAATGCACATTCCACCCAGGAATACAAGTAAAACCCTTTCGAGCACGAGATGCTTGCTTAGTCGGGATTGCCAAACGAGCCGCTAAAATAATTGCATTTATGAAAGTAAGGTACAGTCCAGCTATACTTAGTCTGTGCTCTTCGTTCTTGCAACAGGAAGACTCACAGATAAAAGCCTGACTAGTATGACCAACTTGTACAAAGGCCTCTTTTGTAGACAGCAAATAATTAAGAAGATTTTCTTGGGAAGCTGACTCCCAATCAAGGCTATCTGTCTGAATAATATTACATGAAGGGAAATAATTCACGACTTCCAAATTCAAAATAAACACTATAGGTAAATGATCTGGACCAAACTCGTAAAGTATACTAATGTATTCAATCAGAGAATGGCAAGCAGATGACGTTAATATGTGGTCCAGCCATGATGTCGAGCCACAATGAGACTCGCTAACATACGTATACGAATTACTTGGCAGTAGCACAACATCCGAAATAATCAAACTGTATGAAGCCGCAAACTCTGTTAGGTCATTGTAGTAACTAGACGAAGATCCGATCTTAGAATTAGCATTCCAATCACCCAGTATAGCTACATCAGTATATTCAAGGCACCCAAGGTAAATTTTGAGCCGGTTAAGGCACTCAATGAACTCCGGGCTCGTGGTCTGAACTGTAAGAAGGCAGATAAAATAATTCATTTAATGAATGAATATAATGAAATTTATTTCCAATTTTTAAGACAAAAGTCACAAACGGAGTATGAAAAAAAGGAAAGAACACACAACAAGTAACACTTAGATCTTGATAATCTTATTTACACACGGGGCAACATAGCCCTATACAAAGTGTGGCTAGCATCAAGCGAACGAATAAAACATGCAATCCTCTCTGGTACTTTCTGCTAGTCATGGAAAATCGCCCCGAACTATAAATTTTCACAAAACTCATAGAAAATCCTCAGATTCCCATAACTCGACAGATTTTTAAACTCTCGATTTTCATCTCACTACCGAGGGGTTAACCGCTCCCCGGAACCTGCTGATCACCCTTTTTCGGCACCGGTGCCAGCCAGAAATTAGGCGATTCCCGAATCTAAACATGTTGATTTAATGTTCTAACATGTGGCAACCGGTGCCGGCATCGGGCACTTGCTGTCCACTAAAATCGAGAGTGGGCAACCCCTCGCTCACTATGTTTTTTTTTCTCTATCCGGGAACACAGGAGTGCTGTCTGATAAGCCATGGAAAATCTTCTCGAATTTACTAGATGAAATTCTTGAGTTCGGGTTGAATATATGGGCGTCTGGGAATCTGAGTTTGCCTATTTTCATCTCTCTTCCACACGGCCTTGAAAATTCATAATTTGAGAAGATTTCCCATGGCTATGAGAAAGCTCTCCCATGTTCCCCGACAAAAAAAAGTAGTGAGAGGAACATCATAGTTCTTATCTAGTTTATGGGAATTTGCGCGTAATTTGAATATACGTGATTTCCATTGGCTGGGAAGATTTTCATGCTTATATAGCTGAAAGTTGTCCTGCCTTTCTGGAGAGAATGAAATCGGTTCGTGTTATTTTTAATAACAGAATACAGAAATTGAAAGAAAACATCAGTGTTCCTGTTTAGTTTATAGGAATTTGTTAAGTTTATAGAAAAAGAAGGAACTACTTGGCAAAGTTGAGGCTCGATGCAAACATTGATACATTCGTTGAAAGCGCAAGTCGCAATAGGTACAGTTTGTACTCCAATATTCCTGGCTTCTTTGAAACTCCTGGTTACATACAGGGTTGCCATGAGTTCGAATCACAAGTGTCAGAATTCTGGCAAAAAGGTGCTTTTTGACGCATCGAATTTGTTGTGCATTTCGCTGCGGAATGCCCAAAATGCGAATAATTTGTAATTGATCCAGAGTTATTCAGAATTTATAAGAACATTTTTCGATACATTTCTTAATTATTAGATCACAGTTTTGGAATAATATTTAATCGGAAATGAGCTTTAGAACTATTTCTGTGTACTTTGTGTTTTTTGGGGGGGCGGCAATCCGTAACTTTAGTATACTAAATGAAAAGGTGTCGTTTTCAGAGAAAAAGTGTCATTGTGTTCCGTGTCACCCAGAGGCAAAAATTGTCAAAAAGCACCAAAAGTGTCACACTTGGCAACACTGCTTACAAACACAAAGTGCAAGTGGCAGTAGATACAGTACTCCAGTATTCGTGGCTCCTTTGAAACTCTTGCTGGGTTTCTCAAGGATTATAAACATATCCCGGTGGTTCGCTCGGCCCCCTTGGTTTTGATGACAGACTTGACTTCGGACGCAGAAAAAACTTGCATAAGGTTTTTTTCTGACCAGTGAGCCGGTAGCAATAAGCGAGAGCCTGATTAAAAACGTCAGATACAGCAAAATGTAAAAATCAGCGTAGTGATCTTAAATGTGGATAAAATGGCATAGGAAGGTCGAAATTTTGCGAATGAGAATGGATGGCCGGGAACGATTAGGGAAGTAGAGTCGAGCAGTAATATAAGTAAGACGGGTTCTTTAATGGAATGCCACACTAAAATAACATAACTAGTAAAAGTAACCAGTACCGCTGCAACTAAAAACAATTTTTTTACAGAATAGTTATGTTTTTCAGATTTGTTTTTTTCTCTAAAGCATTGATTTTTTTGTTCAGGGTATTTATCAAAAGTGCAAGGCTTATTTCGCTAGGAAAGTTGCGCAATACCCGCAATGTTATTTTCTCTCGTTGCAAATATCGAACGTTCAAGATTTGCCTGATCCTGACTTTTTACAAAGTAGTGATGGTTTAAAGTTTTTTTCCCGAGAAGCATTGAATTTTTTTTTCAGAGTATTTGTCAAAAATACAAAGCTATGATTTTTTTTTTCGCTATTAAATTCGCACAGTACCCGTCATGTTATGTTTTGTCATTTCATATATCGACCATTCTAAATTAGCCTATTATAAAGATCCTGATTTTCCGTGACTGATAGAAGGCTTTCCTGTGTTCTCGTCGAAAAAGTAGTCTAGGAACGAGCGAGGGGTTGCCCACTCTCACTTTTAGTGTACAACAAGTGCCCGTTTCCCGGCCGGTGCCGGTACCGGTTCCCACTTGTTCGAACATGAAAATCAGCATGCTTAGAAGCGTTTGAAAATGAAATCGCCTACTTTGTGGCCGGCATCGCTGGTTTCGGTCGTTGCCAGGGAAGGGTATACATCAGGTGTCGGGGAGTTGGCAACCCGTCGGGAACGAGTATGTAAATACTTAGGTGGTCTTCTACTGATTGAAGCTTTCCATTCCGTACTGTTTCCGTCGGCAATGAGGGCTGATTAAACGCTAAGCTTGACATAGCAGTGATAGCGGGGACAATAGAGAAGGCAGAGGCCCGAGATAAACGTATTTTCGGGGGGGGGGGGCTCTAGTCAAACAGTAGTTGAAACAGGTGGTCCTTGAATACAGAACATGTTGGATCAGCATATTCTATGAGTTTGCGACAGCGTTGGTATTCCGGTCGTAATCTGGCCTAGACTGGAGCTAAACCCACGGCTAAACCTAGTTGAAACAGGTGGTGGTGTGAAACATGTTGAATCATATTATTTTGCCAGTTTTCGCCTCGAGGAATTGCCCAATGATTTTGGTTAGGCGGTTCATTAGGGGTAAATTACATTCTAAAAGGGTCTGGGGAAGATCAGATTACGCCAAGACCCGATTTTCTGGAGGAAGGAGTCCAGTAAATATTTTCCTTTGGGATTCCATCGGTAGCTTTGGTCTTGTTTTCTTTTGCGGAGATAGCCTACGTGCTAATTAAACACCAAACGTCTATTAGTTCAGTTCCAGGTATTTTTATTGCCACTTTGTAAGATGGAGGATAAAGAAACAGTGATGATGAGAAATGAATGTTAGAGCAATAAACGCGTGGAAACTTTTTCATTTCCTCTTCCGGCGGTTTCGAAAGAAAATGCAGTCCTTGTCGGGAAATCAGGTCAACAAGCCCTTCAGTAAACTGTATTATATAATGGAATAGAATAGTGTTTATTCACCTACGAGTGGGTCATAAACGGTGTAAAACCGATTGATTTTATCTATTTATTTATTGCCTTAAAGCACACCTCGCACTATTTTTGGGATCCCAAAACGTTAGTGACGGATACCTATGACATCGCAAAAAGTTGTCCGTCTGTCCGTCTGTACGGTCTGTAACTTTCGAAGGGAATGAGATATTTTGATGAAACTTGGTGTGAGGATTCTTTGGGTCAAGAGTAAGGTCAAGTTCGTAGATGGGCTCTCTAGCCCTATATTTAGGGGTGGGGGAGGGGGTTTAAATTAAGGGACAAACAAAATATTTTTAAACAGCTAATGTGATAGTCGATTATGGGGTAAGAAGACATGCTGAACACGATGGTGAAAACCATTTTCTCACCGGACGATTAGTTCGCCCGGAATCCGGCCAAAACCGGAAAGTCTGTTAAAAGTAAAAGTTTTATTTGAAGTTGATTAGATGTTCGATTTAGGGGTAAGATGACATGCTGAACACGATGGTGAAAACCATTTTCTCGCCAGACAAGTAGTTCGCCGGAATCCGGCCGAAACCGGAAATTTTGTTAAAAATAAAAGTTTTATTTTAAGTTGATTAGAGGTTTGATTTAGGGGTAAGAAGACATGCTGAACACGATGGTGAAAACCATTTTCTTGCCGGGCAAGTAGTTCGCCCAGAATCCGGTCAAAACCGGAAAGTTTGTTAAAAGTAACAGTTTTATTGGAAGTTGATTAGACGTTCGATTTAGGGATAAGAAGAACACTTTTTCTACCCGGACAACTTGTTCGCCCGGAATCCGGCCAAAACCGGAAATTTGGCAGAAGTAAAGCAGGAAGTTTCGATCAGTATCGTCAAAATAGATATGGCTTATAGCGGTATATCTGAACTTGGTTTTCTCAGATGATTAGCCTGGCGAAGACTGGATCTGGCGAAGACAAGACCCGATTGTCTGGATCAATCATTAAATTTTTGGGATCCCATCGAAACCTTTGGTCTTGTTTATATATGTTCCAATACTCAAAACTATTTCAGTAGGCCCAATGTAAAAATAGGCTCTGCTTTTAACACATTATCCCCGGCTTTGGCTGTTTTAAGCCTTTTCCCAGGCCCATTGACTTCTAGCAAAAACTCGGAAAATTCAGGTAACTGGTTTGACGCAACAACAGCATGATACGCGAACACTTGTCGGTAGCACAAGGCGCATGGAAAATAGTGAATTGTGGCAAGTGTAAAGATTAGGCCTATTGGGGTATCGTTAGCGGGCTTAGAACGTAACACGAAATTTGGGTCTCCGGGCTTAAGAATTAATGAGTGCAATTACGGAAGTAGGTTGCAATGGCGTTATGGGCACAACGGGTCCCAGTCCAACTACGATCCAAATTTTCATTAACATATCCCCAAAAAACAATAAACTGTTTTTAGTATGTTCTGTTATTACATAAAACAAAAAAGTGGTAACAGAATTTAAAAGTCATCCTTAAAATCATCCCTCACAATAACTTAAACTCATACTTCAGTTTTCAAAACACTCACCAAATTTAAAAAGGGCACCGCAGCCTATCTTATTATTTTTCGGATCATGGCAGTATCTCCGTTACGAAACTGACGTTGGAGTCTTCACTTTTTTTTTTCAGGCCGGTAGACGACGACCCCTTAAAGGCACACTTTACGTATCGGGTGATGGTCTACGAGTAGTGGATGATGAATCAAAAGGCCTTCTGGTTGACCAAACGATCGAAAAGGTCTCTTTCTGCGCCCCAGACCGCTACCAAGAGAGGGGGTTCTCTTACATTTGCAGAGATGGCACCACTAGGAGATGGATGTGCCATGGATTCGTTGCTAGCAAAGACTCGGTAAGTGTTCTTTTCCCTTTCCAGTTAGGCAAAAAGACCTAAGGTGGATATTCCTTCAGCCCAAGCTGACTGCGAATCATATTTGACAAAGCAAAACGGATAAGTCAAATATGACCTAAGGTAGCCTAAATGTTGTGAAAACCCGTCGATACCGACAATGCTAATGTAACCTACTTCGGTGATTGCTCCCCTGAGACCCAAATTTCATGTGTTACATTCTACCCCCCCCCCCCCCCGATGACACTTCACGCTTGTTGCGTTTGGCTATTTTTCAGGCGTATCATGCTCCCGACGAGTGTTTTCGAGAAGCTTTCTCGTCCGACAAAAGGGTTATCTCAGTTTTTCCATGTTTATGATTAGTGAACTGAAATACGAAAATGCTCCTCATCCGGGGTTTGAACCGAGGACGCTCGCTTCTCTGGCGACCGCTCTACCAATTGAGCTACCGAGAGGCTTGCGATGGCGCTTTATACAAGGGACTTGTATCGTTACAAATAAACCAGAAACAAATTTTTTTGAATTGAATTTGGAAGTCTAGAACTACTGTGTCGGAGTCTCCTAGACAAACCAGGACCCACAATGAGAGACCCGCCTTGTTGGTCGCCCTCTACGTAAGATCTGTTTTTTCATGTTTTTGCCAGAAGTCTAGGGGCCAGGAGTAAAGCTTAATGTTTAACTGAAAAGGCAGCTTATTTTTAAACAGATATTTGTATACACTGAAATATTTTGACCCATCTAGGGGATTTTGTATTTTTTCACCCAAGGCTCTAGTAATAACGTTCAAGATGTGCGCTGCTTGTGCGACAACCCAAAACTCACTCATACGCGGAGAATTTGAATTTCAAAAAAGCCTGCATTTCCAGGGTTAAAGACGCTAAGCGCGGTAAAAGTCGCACTTGAAAAAAGGTAGGAAAACGAATGGGAAGATGTCTCGCAAAGAATCTGCAATTTCAAGTTTGTTTTTCGGCAATGGCTTACCTTTGTAGTTGGTAAAATATTTCAAAGGAACAGGCACATAGAGGTATCACGAATCCGAAAGAATGAGTTCATTAGATGAAATCGATTATCTTTGGATAGCGGACAAATGAAGCAAAAAAAAATTATCGGGTTTTCAAGCCTATTTAAGTGAATAAGTGGTGTGCAACTAAACTGTCGGATTTCAACCCTATTCGGTTAAACTTTAAAACAGCCAAAGCCATGTGTAATTTGTCAAAATCAGAGCCTAGTTTTACAGTATTAAGCTATTTTGGATATTGGAGCATAAAATGGTAACAGTGCGAGGTGTCCTTTAAGAAATTCATTGGGTCGGATTTCCGGTAGAGGAATCAGAGATTTGTTTTGAGGATGAATCCGATTTTGGCGTCTCTTTCAATCAGTGACTTTCATTTCGGACTTGGATTAGACGCGGACCTAGTGGCACGTTATCGTAGTACTATTTCCGTTTAAATGACCGGGATGACACCTAAAAAGACAGTCTTGATCGAGTACTAACCTAATTACTTACTGACAAGCTCAGATAAAAATTTAGTTGTCAAGTCCAGCGATTATCTTTATTTACCTTTGGGCAAACAAAGAATCATAATTTCTTTATGTGTGTCCTGTCGCGACAATAAGTGTCATACGAGTCAATGAAATATGAACGTGTAGCTACTACACTGTCAGAAGTTTGAGAAAGAATAACACAAGGTTGTGACAGCTTCAACAGATAACACCTGGGATGTTATTTGTTGTGCTTTTTCTAACGTTTTGCACCGAACGTTATGCATAACACGCATTGCCAGGAAGAGCCGAGAAACCGCCAAAAAAGCATTTGCTGACTTTTCCGATATCATGGTGAATAACAAAAAAGTCAGCAAATGTTTTTGGCGGTGTTCGGCTATTTTTGTATGCGCAACGTTTTACTGCGTGACGTTTGCAAAACAAATCCTAAGTGCTATCTAGGTATATTCCAGATTTTTTGAACGCATTAATCTCAGTGCGGGAAACTTCCAGAAATGTAAGTTTGGAGATACCCTGACAACCATCACGTTCGAGAGGATACTCACTCCCCGGCACCCAATGTACACTCATTCCCGGCACCTTTCCGGCACTTCGTGTGCATTCGTTTAGGGAGTGAGCATCCCCTCGGTCACATCTGGATTGCCTTAGCCAGGGGCTAAGCTCCTTGGCTTACCACCCATACTCTTTATCTCCCTGTACTGTGTCGAATTATGACTTGTCTGATATATCTATTTTGAGGAGGTGACTTCCTTGTAATTTCCTTGCTGGGAAGTAGTAGCTGGGGAAATCCAATTCCAGAAAAATCAAGTTTGGAGACGTCTGAGTGGCTTAGCTAGGGGTTCCTAACTACATCCTTGGCGTACCACCCATATGCTTATCTCTCTGCCCTTTTTCAAAGAGACTAAATTATTTTAACAAGGTAACATCTCCTTGTAATTTCCTAACTGAGAAATAGTAGCTGGGGAGACGTAATTCCAAAAATATTAAGTTGGAGGGCAACCGTCATGGCGCCAATCAAAGACAGGGGCGTATCCAGGAGCGCCACACTTCTTGAAATTCAAATGAAAAAAGGTACTTTTAAGAACAAATGCTGAAAAAACGATTGTTTTTCAGTTTTGTCGAACTGTGTTTGAATTTAACATAAATCCTAGCAGAATCGGAATTCGCAACCGACCGGAAAATTCGCAGTCGCTTCCGGAAAATAGGTTTCTGACTTCTCTAGCAGCCTAATATAAGCCTATCCGAATGCAAACAATGATAGATTAATAACTAGGTATGCTACAGAACAACAAAATTTGTAAAAAAAAACTGACCTACTGCTTTTTCCTTGAAGTTTGACCGAATAGGGCTGAGACATTCTAGTTACCCGTCCAGATTCGGATCTGTGGTGTCTCTCTCTTTGGGTGTTTACCTCTATGCTTGAAATATTTAGCAACTACAACCGTAAATGATTACCGAAAATAAATCATTTTTCGGTCATACGCAATGGCGGGCTTGGCTTTTCAATTAAATAACATTCAGTGAATGTTGGCCTCAAATGTATTCTCTATCGGACACTGGGAACGCAGCTTAATAATATACTGTGCCATAAAAAGTATTTCTCGAACTTTTCCCAGTTTTTCTTTTTCATCAGAAATCGGGGAGGGTCTCGGTCATCTGCATTAATAACAATTTTGTAAGTAGTGAACTGAAAGACAAAAATCCTTTTCAGCCGGGATTTGAACCGACGACTCTAGGCGGGTGCTCCACCACGTACTGAGCTACAGAGGGGCTTGTGAACACAAGTTCAAGTTCTTTTTATTGATACGTACGACACACAACTAACATAATACTAACATAAACAAAAAAGAAGGGGGGGGGGTCTGTTACATATTGTGAACCTCAGTTCGCAAACCACTACAATAGTCAGACAGAAGCTGACCCGAGGACCAGTGATCCCGCCTGAAGGCGAATCCATCCAAACAGTTCACAATCCCATGTCACAGGAACGAATAGATATTACGTATCTGTAGGGCGTCCCCCTCCCCTCAGTCAAAATTCAGTTTTTGGTTTTGTTTGGTTTTCACCATGAGTCCCCACCGTGTGAGTCATGGTTTTGTTCACGGGGCTCCGACATTGGAGTCCTAGACTTCTAAATACCATACAAAAATATGAAAAAAAAATTATGAAAACTTTTCATAAAATCATTATTATAACAATATATACATAATCTACCTTTCTATAAAAAAATATTAAAAACTTCTCTTCATTGCTATTAACCTGAAAAATGATACCATTGTGCTTCTCTGTATATTTGCATCGGGAGTTTCGGAACAGACTCCCCGAGTCCCCGTGGATCCTGACTAATTGTTTTTCTCTTTCTCTTTTCCCCTCGTTCAAAATCGCAGGTTCCCCAGATATTTGCGTAAAAGAACCCCTGCCACTTTTAAACTTCACTAAGCTGCAATACAAGTTTAAACCCGTCACCATGGAAACGGGATTCCGAACCGGAAATCATTGAGAGCCAGAACTGGGAATAAAATTGTTGCTTCGGTATCCCGCGAGTCCTGTTGCGTTGTTTTCTTTTGCTTAAAGACCTCTGAGGGATAGGATAGGAGGGGAATGGAACGGAGGGATGGAAAGAAAGCTTCCTTTTCGAACTAGGAGCGTGTTCGAACCTACTTACTGTGGTTACACGGGTTCTAACTTCTGGGCGTCAAGACTGGAACGAATTTTTCTATTTTCGGCAAAATATCTTGCCAAGGGCTGATAAGGTCAACCACATCACAGAGATCGTAGTTACCACGCTTACCAAGCATGGTAAGCAAATAATAACTGTTAGCAAGAACAAATAATCCAATGGAACCTCCGTCTTTGGTCCCATGTAGCGACTATGGATACCCCGACAAAACTGAGCAGAGCTAGAGTTACTTGCTGAGCTTTGGGTTGATAGCTGTCTACTTCCCTCTTCGTCGCTGCACATATCAGAGGAAAAACTGTAGCAGGCCTTGAGAACCCGCTCTGCAGTGACGTCACAATGAAGACAACCAATCGGCTGTTAATAACGACTAAGATGGCGTTCGTAAGGAGATTTCTTCTCTGGGGCGCTACTGCGATATAGCTGTTTGTAGAGGTAACGAATTACGATGTTCCGCGTAGCTCTTACCCTCCGCCCGTTTGCATCGGGCGGGGTATCGAGATTCCGCATGGTCGTATTACAGAGATTTGTCATTATTTGTCCTTGCTATTAGTTACTATTTCGAGAAGTTGGAACGGTCAGCGTAGTAACTTTTCACGAGGTTGGAACGAGAATAGTAAATAGTTACTGTTGTTAGAATGGTGGAACACGCGCTACGTGTATGTGTGGATCTGGACCGGTAGGGACCAGAGGCGTATTCTCGCCGTTCCCCGAGGAGTCCTCGCTGAATCGAAGGGAACGGCGAGAATAGAGGGAGTCACTCCACGCGGACTCCGCGTACGGAAAACAACGAGAACACGGGGAATGCTTCTAAAATGGATTTTGTTCGAAAAAGAAATATGCAGTTGACGAAATTTATCTGGATCCACATTATTTTTGGTTTTGCTTATCCTGGTTGTTTTTAATTAATTTTACATTGCACCAACACCAGCAAAAATTGTTTCCCCTCCGAATCTGAAAGGGAGTCCTGTTTGATGATGGTGATGACAATCGGAGCATTCCCCGTCCGTGGGGACTAGCGAGAATACGCGGAGTGAGTCCCCGGGACAAACAAAAACGCGGGGACTCGGGGAACGGCGAGAATACGCCTCGGAAATGTGGATTGAGAATTTAAAATTGTTTATTCCAGGGTGAACGACTTAGTCACGCGGTTGGTTGTGCGTTCGCTGTTTGCTTAGAACGGAAGCAGAAGCGCGAGAAGGACTCAACTCAGATTATAACTAACGATACGAACGGAACGGGAGACTTCAAGCGGATTGGAAGTCTACGGAGTCCCCCTCCCATCTCTGAGAGGATTGACCCCCAGGAAAACAAGCTGACAGGTGAGATAAATGGCAGAGGAAAGAAGACCAAAGGTTCCGATGGGATCCCAAAAATTCAATATTTGATCCAGACGATAAGGTTTTGTCTTCGCCAGATCCAGTCTTCGCCAGACTCGTTGAACATTTTTACTCTTATAGTTTAGAAACAGATTAAAGCCAAATAGCTAATCATCCAAGAAAACCAAGTTCAGATATGGATTCAGCATGTGTGTTTACCCCTAAAAGCCGATCGAAACGATCCTGCCTTACTTCTGCGAATTTTCCGGTTTCGGCGAAATTCGGGAACTATTTGTCCGGCGAAAAAATAAAGCTCAAAAACGAATTCAACGTATCTCCTTACCCCTATATCCAGTATCTAATCAACTTCAGATAAAAATTTATAACAAATTTTCCGGGTTCAGCCGGAAAACGGACGAACTATATGTCCGGCTAAAAAATGATTGTCATATACGAACTCAGCATCTTTTCTTAACCTAAATCGGACATCTAATCAACTACAAATACAACTTTTGCTTGTAACAAATTTTCCGGTTTGGGCTGGATTCCGGTCGAAGCACTTGTCCGGGTAGAAAATGATTGTCACATAAGTGTTCAGTATGTCTTCTTACCCCTAAATCATACATCTATTCAACTTCAAATAAAACTTTTACTTTAACAAACTTTTTGGTTTTGGCCGGATTCCGGACGAACTACTTGTCCCATAAACAGATTTCCTCGCCCCTTGCTCCAACGTTCAAGTACTGTGCTCATACGTTCGGGTATATCCTAACGTTGGATCACTGTGTCCTAAACTGAGGGTTCGACACTTCGAGTATGACTGTAGTCAACTACGGGGCATTCAGGACGCACCAAAGTTTAAAATTGCACTGAGATTACTTTTTTTTGAAAATATGAGATGCAATTTTTCCTTCTTCTTTTACTGGTGTTAATTTTCGTCTTCTTTAATATTTAGTCTGTTTATAATGTACTGTAATGCATAGTTGGTTTGGGACACCTACCTTTTCAGTACCACCGGTCACCTTATTCAGATGGGCTTGAGCTTCATGGTGCGGTCCTACTTTGAAGATTTTACCAAGGGTCCTTGATTTGTTGTTCATAGTTATTCACAAGTTTTTTGCGCTCTCAGGATTTTTCGGTGGTATCCTTTCGCCCCGCCCTAAGCTCGCCCCCTGGTATTCGAAAGCGTGATGACGTACGAGTATATATATATATATATATACGTGTATTTCAAAGCCCAGGGTCCATATACAAACAAGACAAAAAGACACATTACAAAAAAGACAACAACAATATTTTTGTACGGCTATGAAGTCTCACTACGGAGCTTAGTCGCTCTTAGCTTCAGCGCTCCGTCTATATATTCACATACCCTTTCCGAAGTGCTATTCAGTATATCCGGAAGAAGCAAAACTTTCCCCTTAAAAAAGATCCCCTTAACTCCGAAAGCTCCTGACATCGACTGAGAAAGTGGTCCATGTTTTCCTCTTCCCCAGCTTTGCAAAGTTGGCAATTATACCTGACCTCTGGACCAGGCTTATCCCTATCAAAAAATGCAAGATTCCAATTCTTAGTTAGGCCATTTATCCTTGGTGCCAGCACGCCATTGTCTCAGTTTCTGATGCATATTTCGTATTTTTCTTCCAGAGACTCCACCCGTAACGAAGAATTTCGTCAACCCGCACGCCATCGCCCGGCCACACGCCGCACCACATTTGATGGCACGTCAGGGGTCGATAAGAGGTGTACCACTGCCAACTCAGGTAAGAGTCACGCATCTTCTTTGCAGATGGGTGTTTAATAGTTGCGGTTTTGATCGAAATTTTGTTCGCCGTTGGCTTAGCCGGTTGCTTAGTTTCCGTTTTCGAACGCCGTCGAAGTTCACCGTTTGCTTAATTAATGTTTTTACGACTCCGGCGATCCTTGCCCGGTCGACGTTTCTTCGACGATTCAAGCAAACCTCGAACTTGCTAGCTCACGAAGTTCGACCGTCGACGGTCAGAGTTTGAAGGGCAAAGAAACTCTGACCGGCGACCAAAAACGGTATTTAAATAGATACCTTTGGGTTTGAAGGGAACTTCAATCAAAAACGCAACTAATGTAATTTGCCTTATTCCAGTTTGTCGACCAAGCGGAGTAGTATGTGAAAATCCCACATTTTCTCATTGTCGACACTGGTGACAGAGAGATAGTAAAATATTGATCCATAAGGTAATGAGCAGAACGAACTAGCTTCTACTTTCTACTCCAAAGACAGTAGTTGCATTTTTGCAGATACCATGGTATCTGATACCACGGTATAAAGTGTTTTTGCAGTTATCGTGGTATCTGATACCACGGTTAAAAGGCATTTTTGCAGTAATCGTGGTATCTGGCCAGTTATTGGGGATCTGATATTCAGACGCGACCGTGGTAACTGGTCGCGGTATCTGAAAAAGTCGTCTCACTTTCATCAGTTTTTGTCAAATTGGTGGGAAAGAAGTTTGGCACTTAGTGATGTGACTGGATATCAGTTTTTGGGATCCCAAAACGTTAGTGACGGATACCTATGACATCGAAAAAACGTCTGTCTGTCCGTCCGTCCGTCCGTCTGTGAGCACGATAACTCTCGAAGGGAATGAGATATTTTGATGAAACTTGGTGTGAGGATTCTTTGGGTCAAGAGTAAGGTCGAGTTCGTAGATGGGCTCTGTAGTCCTACATTTAGGGGTGGGGGAGGGGGTTTAAATTAAGGGACAAACAAAATATTTTGAAACAGCTAATATGATAGTCGATTATGGGGTAAGAAGACATGCTGAACACGATGGTGAAAACCATTTTCTCGCCGGACAAATAGTTAGCCCGGAATCCGGTCGAAACCGGAAAATTTGTTGCAAGCAA
Organism: Branchinecta lindahli; assembly: GCA_023053555.1. Taxonomy (NCBI): domain Eukaryota; kingdom Metazoa; phylum Arthropoda; class Branchiopoda; order Anostraca; family Branchinectidae; genus Branchinecta; species Branchinecta lindahli. Next base: position 8,098,535 of record JAKZAO010000005.1, on the reverse strand, counting down.
AAGTTTTATTTGAAGTTGATTAGATGATCGATTTAGCGGTAAGAAGACATGCTGAACACGATGGTGAAAACCGTTTTCTCGCCGGGGAAGTAGTTAGCCCGGAATCCGGCCGAAACCGGAAAATTTGTTGTAAGCAAAAGTTTTATTTGAAGTTGATTAGATGATCGATTTAGGGGTAAGAAGACATGCTGAACACGATGGTGAAAACCGTTTTCTCGCCGGGCAAGTAGTAAGCCCGGAATCCGGTCGAAACCGGAAAATTTGTTGCAAGTAGAAGTTTTATTTGAAGTTGATTAGATGTTCGATCTAGGAGTAAGAAGACATGCTGAACACGATTGTGAAAACTATTTTCTCGCCGGACAAGTAGTTAGCCCGGAATCCGGCCGAAACCGGAAAATTTGTTGCAAGCTAAAGTTTATTTGAAGTTGATTAGGTGATCGATTTAGGGGTAAGAAGACATGCTGAACACGATGATGAAAACCATTTTCTCGCCGGACAAGTAGTTAGCCCGGAATTCGGCCAAAACCGAAAATTTGTTGCAAGTAAAAGTTTTATTTGAAGTTGATTAGATGTTCGATGTAGGGGTAAGAAGACATGCTGAACACGATTGTGAAAACCATTTTCTCGCCGGACAAGTAGCTAGCCCGGAATCCGGCCGAAACTGGAAAATTTGGCAGAAGTAAAGCAGGAAGTTTCGATCAGTATCGTCAAAATAGATATGGCTTATATATCTGAACTTGATTTTCTCAGATGATTAGCCGCGCGAAGACTGAATCTGGCGAAGACAAGACCTAGTTGTCTGGGTCAAATATTAAATTTTTCAATTAATCAATCAATCATTCATCGTATTTATTCCTGAATATCTGTTTTACAACATGATTTTTGGGATCCCATCGAAACCTTTGGTCTTGTTCTTTTGGGACGACTTCGACAAGCGCAATTTTGGCAATTGTCGTTTTTGCAGATGAACCGTATATCAGATACCACGGTAACTGCAAAAAACACTAATTGCAGATCCAGTTACCGTGGCAACAGATACCATGTTATCTGCAAAAACGCAACTAGTGCAAAACTTCCGTTGTTTGGAAAGCAGATTGCACATTTTCTACTCATGCCTTGGGCTAGTATTTGATTGTCTGTTTATAAGAATCGGTTTATTAACTAAGTGCCGTTTTTGTATGCCAATGTAGTAGGTATTTCCGTTGCAGTAAATTTTACGTTTATCAACTTTTGGATTTATTTTACTGTACCTGTCACAAGTGTTCATAATGAGACAATGGAGGACTTTAAGAGACGAGTCCACTTGGAAGCGCTGAACTAAATTATGGCAAATTGCATTGGCCCGTTGAAGTACATGAGGACAAGTGTAGTTAAGCTACTTTCTTTACCGCGAGAGTACTGTATCTGTATCTGTGTCTTTGGATTCACTGGTGACTGCTTCCTAGTGTTATAACGCTTTTCAAACTCACCGGTGTCTTGTTCTACCTCACCAGTGTTTTCATATTGACTACGACTACTTCCGAATATTCAAGTACATCTATGCCCCGAAACGGTGTTACAAGTGCCAAGAGTTCGGTCACTTAGCCTCTGACTGCAAGAACAACGTCAAATGCTCTAAGTGTGGTGGGAGCCACGAGTCCAGTCGTGAGAGCCCGTGCACCTTAACCTCTGCTAAGTGCGCCAATTGTGGGAGTACCAAACACCCTGCTTACAGTCTACTCTGTCCGAAAGTGATTGAGTTTACAAGGTCTATGAACTACCAATGCGGAGCCCCTTGAAACGGATTTGACTCAAGTTTATTTGGAATTGTTGTTCTTTTCTACTTCCGTTTATTTTGTTTATCTTTGCATTTTTTTTGTATTTTTTCCATACTCCGTCGATTTTGGCCTCGGCCAGTTGATGGGTTATAAATAAATAAATAAAATAAATAGTGTGGACTAACCAGGACCTGGCGGGAAGAAAGGTTCCTGTGAGAAGTCACCGAGCTTGCGAACAACGTTCGGAATCCTCAGTCATTGAAAAAGTTCTCGTACAATGTAGTTATGCTTCTTTCTGATGTTTGCTCATGAAATAATTAACCGGAAATAACAAATCAAGAAATTGTGTCAGACAAGAGCTAAGCGGTTCAGCTTCTTTTTTTTTTTACAGAAAGATTGAATTCTTCTTCTGTACTTTTTTTTTGAAATGTCCTTGTTCTTGTGTTGGGAGGCTTCGAGCCACCATTAAAACTAATATAAGACTGTTGCAATTATTTGGACGCGACTTGACTTGAGCCGGAACCCCATATGGTATTATATATTATCGCCCGGCCCGAGGGCGATATCGGAAAAATTTGGCCCGCGGGCAGCATGGTAGGCTGATATCGCCCGAGCGCAGCGAGGGTGATATCTGCCTACCATGCTGCCCAAGGGCCAAATTTTTCCGATATCGCCCGAGGAATGCAAGGGTGATAATGATTATAACACTAGTACACTGTGCAGTCCCATGATACCTAAAGGGTTTATTTCAGCTTTTTTTTTTTTTTTTTTTTTGCTACTGCCTTGAACAGAGCTTTTTGTGTCAGCTTTTTTTTTTTTTCTTTTTTTTTTTTTTGAACAGAGCTTTTTATTTCAGTTTTTTTTTTTTTTTTCTTTTTTTTTTTTGAACAGAGCTTTTTATTTCAGCTTTTTTTTTTTTTTTTCTTTCTTTTTTTTTTGAACAGAGCTTTTTATTTCAGCTTTTTTTTTTTTTTTTTTTTTTTTTTCAGTCCCAAGATACCTAAATGGTTTATTTCAGCTTTTCTTTATTCAGAATTGTATGTTATATATATTACCCCGGTGTTAAAAGAAAAAAGTTCCAACCGTGCGATATCAAAAATTATTATCGCATGGCTGAAACGCATGGCTTTTAATAGGAAAAAGTTCCAACCATGCGATATCAGTCTATTAAAAGCTATGTGTTTCAGCCATGCGAGAACTTTTTTCTTTTAACATTTTTGTTATCGCATGGTGATAATGAAATGATGAAATAATGTAATGAAATAACCATGTAATACCAGAAAATTTTTGCACGGGGTAGGATAGGACTGATATCATGGGACTGCATGGGGTGCTAGTGTTATATTCGATTAACATATACTTCCGATTGTGAACGACACTACTGAAATCGGTGGACTCGTGCGAATCGTACAATCCCTTCATCTTCAACCGAAAACCTATGGTAGATTTATTCTGTTGCCCCAGTCACAACAAGTTATGTGTGTAATGTATCTTTAACACTTTCCGCTGCTGAGAGCTTTAACGCACTAGTGTCGTAAACGGTAAAACTGGTCACGATAAAATTGGGTAAATTACGTATTTTACCGTAATTTTACGGGCCCCCGTAAAATTGGTATTTTACATATTACCAAGAACAAATAACGAGTCAGAACTGCTGTCTCCCTATATCGGTCATACAAACATGCTGAGTCGAGTTAAATACGGCCAACTCCCGACGCAGATGAGCGGAGTTGACTAGCTTCGCGCCACATCGTTACCTCTACAAATAGCCAAATCGCTTTGAACCGCCCGATGAGGAAAAGTAGCATTCAAACCTGATTGGCTCTAAGGAGTGCTCCGGAGTAGGTCAGCGCGAGGAGTACGCCTCCTGCAAGCAATCTTTCACTATTTTTTCTGCAAGATTCAATGGCGAAGACGAAGAGGAGTAAACGGGTATCAGCATCAACTCACACCTAGAGTATATACCTCTATCTCCGCTCATTTTTGTCGGGGTATTCATAGTCGCTGCATGTGACTGAACACAGTAGTTCTTCCGATTATTTGTTCTTGATATTACCATATTTGACGATGCAAAACGGATAAGTCAGCTACATTTTATTAGAACTATATTTCGGCCCTTCTTGGCAAGGGTCCTCTTCAGGCTCAAGCCGCTCATGCTGGAAAATGAACTTGTTGGAAAATGAAATGAACAGTGTATGTATGACTTCAACATACCTTGAACATGGTAGATTTATTCTCTTGACCTCTTTCACCCTGCCCAAGTTGAAGTCCAGTCTTCTTAGCTTAGCCTTCCTGGCAAACTTGTTCGGAACTGTTCATACCTCGACACCCTACATCCTGGCCTGGCAAGTCATGATATCATAAACCAGTTTTCCAGATAATGTTTTAGCGTTATGTTTAAACAAAAAAAAATGTGTGTCGTTGTGTTAAATAATGTGTTAGCAGAGTGTAATAGTATTGGTCGGTTATATGATACTATACGTATTGCAAAAAAACCTGAGGGTCAGGCAAAAATTGCAGAATTTTGAGTTTCAGTCAAGTGTAATCTCCAGTCGACCACCTATTACTGGCATGCAACTGCGAACCGTTAGCACGAACCTAGCTAATCTGTTTGCAAAGTATTGACCGCAAGTAGTAATTGAAGTAAAAGAAATAAGAGCAGCCAAAAATGTTTTTCTTTTGAATTTTGCCCTCTTCTCTTTCTTTTGCTGTATTTGAATTTTTGGGTGCTTTTTTATGGCACTTGCCCTTCGGCCAAGTGCCATATGGCGATCGCAATTTCTGTCCGTCCGTCGGTCTGTCGGTCGGTCTGTCGGTCCGGGTTTTGCTAGTTCTGGTACTTCCACATAAGCTAGGACGATGAAACTTGGCAGGCGTATCAGGGACCCCAAATGATTAAGTTGGAAATAGTCACTTTCCCGATCCGACCATCGTGGGGGGAGTGGAGTGAGGGGGAATCTGGAATATTTTGGAATTTATAACTTTCGAACGGGTGATCGGATCTTAATGAAACTTGATTTTTGGAAAGAGCTCGTGCCCCAGACGGTCCGATTAAAATCTGAACCGGATCCGGTGACTCTGGGGGGAGCTGGAGGGGGGGGGCAGAAATCTTGGGAAACACTTGGAGTGGAGGGATCGGGATGAAACTTGGTGGGAGGAACAAGCACAACCCTTAGGTACATCATTGACAGAAACGGACCGGATTCGTCCACTGTGGGGGGAGTTGGAGTGGGGTTCCGGAATTCCAGTGGAGTTAAGTTACTTCCAGGTGGGCTAGGACAATGAAACTCGGCAGGTAAATCAGGGACGCGACTAGATTAACCTAGAAATAGTCAGCTTCCCGATCCGACCATCGTGGGGGGAGTGGAGGGAGAGGGAATCCGGAATCTTGAGGTATGTACAACTTCCGAACGGGTGATCGGATCATAATGAAACTTGATATGTAGAAAGACAACATGTCTCGGATGTCCCATTTCAAGTCCGGACCGGATCCGATGAAGCTGGGGGGGGGGGATCGGACGGGGGCCCAGAAACCTTGTGACAAGCCTGGAGTGGAGCGATCGGAAGGAAACTTGGTCGGAAGAACAAGCACAAGCCCTATGTATATCAGTGACAGAACCGGACCGGATTCGGGCATTGTGGGGGAGTTAGAGGAAGGGGGGTCCGGAATTCCGGCGATCGCAAGTTAAGGTACTTCTAGACATGCCAGGACGATGAAACTTGGCTTGAAAATTAAAGACTTGACATGATTGGCTTAGAAATAGTTAGTTCCCCGATCCGACCATCCCTAAAGTACTAATGCTAACCGCAAAGTGCAAAAAAATACTTTTAAGCAAAATATACATTTTCGTGATCACTATGAGCCCATGATAATTTTTGCCTCAAGGGTTTTGTTTACAATAAAATTTCTTGAAGTACAAACAATACTTTTGAGCAAAATATACATTTTCGTGCTCCTGATGATCATCTTTTTTGCTTCAAGAGTTTTGATTACAGATGATTTTCTATAACTTGGAAACAGTCACTTGCCCGATCCGACCATCGTGCCTCGTGGGGGTAGGGAGGGGAGCCGGAATCTGGAATTTAGTGACATGCATAATTTTCGAACGGGTGATCGGATCTTAATGAAACTTGATATTTGGAAAGACCTCATGTCTCAGATGTTCTTTTCGAGTCCAGACCGAATCCGATGAATGTGGGGGGGGGTCGGAGGGGGGAACTGGAAATCATGTGACACACTTACAGTGGAGCGATCGGGATGAAACTTGTGGGGAGGAACAAAAACAATCCCTAGGTTCATCATTGACAGAACCGGACCGAATTCGTGCACTACGGGGGGAGTTGGAGTGGGGTTCCGGAATTCCGGTGTTACGGAGTTAAGTTACTTCCAGATGTTCTAGGACGATGAAACTTGGCAGGTGTATAATTGACTCGGCCAAATTAACTTGGAAATAGTCACTTGCCCGATCCGACCATAGTGGGGGGAGGGAGGGGAGCAGGGATACGGAATTTTATTGACATTCAGAACGGGTGATTGAATCTTTATAAAACTTGTTATTTGGAAAGACCTCATGTCTCAGATGTACCATTTCGAGTCGAGACCGGATCCGATGAATGTGGGGGGGGGGGTCGGAGGGAGGAACCGAAAATCACGTGACACGGTTAGAATGGAGCGATCGAAACCTCCCGAGCGTCACCGTCGAAAAGGAAGTGCTTGAAAATTTCGCTGATTTTTCCATAAGATGTCAAAATATTTAAAAAAAAATTGTTCAAATATGTTTCAACTTTTCTCGAACAGATATGTAATGTATATCTTCCTATGTCCCACAGGTAGTTATATTATGACAATAAATTTCTGGGAGGATGATACGATATCATATCAGCCTCCACAGAGGATGATACGAAGCCGTATCAGCCTCCGCAGAAGTTCATCGAGCACTTTTCTTCAAATACTGAATTTATCGAGCACTTTTCCTCAAATATTGAAAAGTAGAAGCTGACCTCCAAAAAATTAATTAAAAAACAATACTTTCAGCAAAAAAACATAAAAAATAATTATTAATTGTATAAAAAATTAAATATAAAATAAAATCAAAGTATAAAAAAATGACAGAACATCTTACTCTCTTAGACAACCAGCCTATGCCCTAGGTCATACCTTGTCACAATCAGATTTCCACTGAAAATACAGCTGTCAACTAAAACAACATCCTACTATCCCTTGCTTTCCCAAAGTATAGTTATTAAGCATTGAAAAAATGACAGAACATCTTAGTCTCTTAGACAACCAACCTATGCCCTAGATCATACATTGTCATAATCAGAGTTCCACTGAAAATACAGCTTGTCAACTGAAACAACGTACTACTATCCCTTGCTTTCCAAAAGCTAGTCATTCAGCACTGAACACTTTCTTTGTCTGGAATTTTCTTGTCAACACGTGGTTTTGTTTGTTTACGTTTTTCCACGACCCCTAGCGGAATCGTTTTAGAAGATCTGTAGTAGATTTCACGGCCGCTAGATGGCGTCTGAATCACGAAAAAAGTGAAAGACTATTGGTAGAAACTGAATTGCTTGCGTCCCAACAATAGTCATTTTAGTAGGTCTACAGTAGGCTTGGGTTGCTACTTCACTAAAATAAAATTCTCTACCCCGTTAGCGAAAGAGTACAACAAAAGAAGAATAAGTCCTACCTATGAAAAATATTCTGTTCGAAAAAGTTATAATATTTAACATACCTCCATCTCGGTTCATATCAGAATAACAACCTCGACGGCCATTTAAAAATATCAACCTCGCCTTCGGCTCGGATAGGTTATTTTCAATGGCCGTCTCAGTGTTATTTTCGATATCAACCTCGATGTCTGAAGTTAACCTTTAATACAACAGCAAATATAACTAAGTGACCATTTCTTTTGCACGTAACTGTAGTACCAAACAACCCATCACACTGACAAAGCTACTATCCATTCACATCCTACTGCGATAACTTGAATACAAGCTAAAAAGCTTGCAAGTGCCATATGAGCTTGCAGCTCTTGTTTTCTGTTTAATGTCTTCGTTGGGGCTATTTTTTTTTTTAATACGCCATATTTCATAAGTGGGTTGTACAAAAAATTATTAGTATTATCATCACTAGCCCATCTATCCTTACGTCATCTCTGATCCCATCCTCTAGATTTCGCCATTTAAACGTCAGATGTCTCTTCGCGTGAATGAGCTGCCATCTACAGTGGAAAGACAGCAGCGATCATTATCGCTAGATGCTCCGGAGTACAAGTCACCGCATAGCGGACCAGGAACTCCAGGTTAGTAGTGTTCTTAGCACTTTGAACCAGAGCAAAATAACACTAAAGAGTAGTGTCGATACCAATGCTTTCCAGGCTTCGCAAACGGGCCATATTCATAGTGCTGCTAATCTCACTTGGTAGGGGAGATCGCGTAGATCTGGTACGAACGTGGTAGCTCTCCGTTGAATTATTTTATAAGCCTCACTATCACAATTATAAAATGGCCTCATCGTGGTGTGACCCTATATAAGATAAGATAAGACAAGATTTATTCCACTAAAAGCACAGAGGCCGTGGGAAAAAATGAAAAAAAATGAATAAATAAATGATAACTATTTTACATATTCCTTTACAGGAACCTTTCTCTGTGGTTAGCCACCGCTTCTTTCTGTGTCGGGAGTGGTGGGTTGTCTGCGGTCTGTTGCGGGTTTGGTGGGGGTCTCAGTGGTTGCTCGGTTAGAATTTCATTATATTCTTCCTCGGCGCTCTCAAAATTAGGAAACGTTCAAATAATCATATATCTACTGTACCAGGGCGCTGGACCGAACCACTCGCAACCGGCCAGTCTACCACAAACTCCTGATTTTTGGATACCCTATGTCAAACGCTGGGTATATCCGGCGTTTGGCATACCTTATCCCTAACGCCGGATATATTATGCCAAATGCTGGATAACCCAGTAAAATATTGATGATTTTGTAGAAGCCCAGACTAGGCTATGCCAAACGCTAGATATATCCAGCGTTTAGCATAGGGTAAAATCAAGGGTTTGTGATTCACTACAACCGGCCCCAATAAATATGTCGTCAATTCATTCATTCGTTCATTCATTTATTTGATTCCTTCAAAACTGAAGAGTATATAAAAAAAAAGAGAACAACATATCACAAACACTTCAGAGATAGTACACAAACAATTAACTGACCGTTAAAAACAAACTATCATACTAAATCTACAATAAAATACAAATGAAAACACAAAATCAAAATAAATAAACTAATCATGGCACTTTTTTAGCAAAAAAAGCGTTGCAAAAGCGTCTGACACTGGAGGAGTATTGTTTTTTTTTTATTAATTCCTGTTTTCCTTTCAGAGAGTCCAGCACCACCACCAAGGTCAGCGCGAGACCGGCAGCAGTCGCTTCCCGGTCCGACCCTTCAGAGTAAGTTGATTTTTTTTTGTTTCTTATGCTTGCTGCTTCCAAATGAAAAGAAAAAAATTAGTGTATAGAGTAGTTGTGGGAGAAGCTCGCTTGCACTGTCAGAAGCTTCATGACATTTACACAAGAATGTGTATATCCAATAGATACGAGATAACATACTGTTATTATTATCAATATTAATGTGCCCGCACAAAATGGAGTTAGCAAAGGAAACAACAAAGTCGGAAGTCTGAGCAGATCCACCAATTTTACCGTGAGAAAGATTCATCATGGTAAAAGTCGTTTGTATATTATACTTTGTTCTTTCTGTATACCTGCATGTAGGAGTGAAGCAATCAGCTGTGTGGCACAGCCAGCAGTTGAACCAACTGGTATACACCTTCCCTGTTATTGATTGAAAACCATACTATCTGCTACTCGGCTGTTAAGTACGCGCCGGATAGTATTCTATCCTGCTCTTACTTCAGCCTCGCTGCCATATAAGATTGGGCATAAAAAGGAGGTAAGCCTTCCTTCTCTTGTTACTCACTCACCTAAATCCATTGTATCCATCCACAAATCCGTTAAACATCTCTTATACCCCCTTAAAATTTGCCCAACCTCATCATTTTCCCATCCTTCCGCATAAAGCTAAGCATCGATTTAAAGTAGAGCCCGTGGTGCCGACCGTTTGGTTTAGGTGAGGGTTAGTGGCGTTTCCCAGCAAGTCAAGCCAAAAGTCCACCCAGCTTCAAATGGGTACCTGGGGAAATCTAGGCAATGGCAGGGGAAGCGTCGAATGATTTGCCCCCAACCACGCATCGCACTACCGGCGAAGGGCAGAGTATCAGGAGATAGGTACCTGCGCTACGCGAACCTTAACCGGTTTGCATGTGAAAGTTTGCTTTTGTTTGCTTGCTTGCTTTCGTGGAAGGTGTATACAAATAAGAAATGTCCACGTTGTGGAGCCCCCTTTCTTCGTGCACCACTCAAATGTGTGATAATAGTGACATCAGTTTAAATGTCAAATAATAATAAATATGTCAAAAAAAGTGTGATAATGTGACATTGATTTTTTACTCCTGTTTTCGTGAATAAACGTCACAACCGACTAGATGTTACGACTTTTGTTAGGAACCTGTTGCAGTATTCTTAGATATCGTGTAGACTGTAGAAAACGATGTTTGCTATCAAACTTCTGGTATTATCAGAACCAAGATTATTTACGTATGTTGGACAACCCTTTTTAAGGACTATTGTCCATTTTCAGTGACGCCAATATTCGAGCAGTCCCCTGGCGACAAGTCTGAAGAAGTTCTGGTATTATCAGAACCAAGATTATTTACGTATGTTGGACAACCCTTTTTAAGGACTATTGTCCATTTTCAGTGACGCCAATATTCGAGCAGTCCCCTGGCGACAAGTCTGAAGAAGTTGCCCAGTTCTGTCAGCAATTCTCAGAAGGTCTTCAGCAGATGACCAATAACAACCTGCCATCCAGAGTCTTAACGAATCAGAATCAAGCATTCCCAATGGCCCAGCCCACGTCTCTCCCGGCAAGGTCTCCCCCTGCAGTTTCCCCCAGAGGTAAGTGTGAGTAAAAATTGTAGTCTGCTTTCATTTTCGAAATAAACTCTACAAAAATCATTTATATGTATTTATGTTTATTTATTTTTCGTCAGCAGCTGAGTAACGCTTATTAACAATTAATGTAAGAGAACATGTCGTATTAAACGAAATGTAAAAAGGAAATAATAAAAAAAGAATATAAGACAAATAAAGACAGGTCCAAGTCAGGATAGCACTGTTTCGTAGATTTTGAGCTATCTTGACACAAAGTTGCTAGCCCATACGAAGCATCCAAAGATTAAGTAAGGATGAAAAAAGCATAGTATATCATTCGTAAAATTTTAGGTAATGCAATGTTCTAGACGATAGAACATCAGCGTGCTCTTTCATGACAAATTCTCATCTAATAGAAAATCAGGAGTTGGGTTTTTGCAGATACCACGGTATCTGACACCACGGTCTAAAGTCAGTTACCGTGGTATCTGATACCACGGTCAAAAGGCGTTTTTCAGATACCGCGGTATCTGCCCGGTTACCGTGGTAACTGATATTCAGATACCACGGTCCCGGCCGTGGTGGCTGATCTCGCCATCTGAAAAAAAAAATTCTCACTTTCATCATCACCAACACAGGAGCCTGGGTTTTTGTCAAATCGATGAGAAGGAAGTTTGGCACGGCACGTGTGATGTGAGTCGACATTGGTATTCCTTTTGGAACGACTGCTAAAAACGCAAATTCGGCAATTGTATCTTCTGCTAAGTGTGTCGCCGTCCAGACAAGAATTCGACCTTGTTTTGACCTTGACCTTTCCGAAAATTTGGTGTAGCAAATTATTTTTTTTTTTTAAATTCCCGACCTTGTCATCATAATAGTACATACCCATATTTTCAGTTTCCTGTCCTCATTTCCAAATTTCTTTAAAAGTCTGCTCTGGATCTCTTCTCCTATTAGTCGACCTTATGAACGTTACGAAAAACGCTAACCAAAGTTGAACTTATTGTTTACTGCCGTAAAGCACTTTACGCAGTTTTACGGAACTACTTTACGAACTCCGTCTGAGTCGTACTTATTACAGCAATTCATTATTCTCGTGTAGTATTTCCATCATTCTCGTTCCCGAGATTCTACGATTCATAAGTGTATCCTACCTGGTCTATTAGCATTACACTGAGTATCACGCTTGCCACGTATTTCCGATAATATTATTGGTCCGAAGATTCTGAAGACCGGTTCTGCAAATTAGGCCAAGAATGTCATCCAAGGCAAGGGACACGGGAAGAGGCTAAAAACAGCCGAAGCCTTGTGTAATTTCCTGTAAGAATAGCCTAGTTTAAAGTGGTCAACTATGTCGAAACATGTTAGCAGAAACGCTATGTAGTACATTGCGATTCGTGAAAGAAGTTCTGCTACACAGTAGTATTATGAGTTCTTTTGTATTCCTGACAGACATGTGTTTGTTGTATGGTACTGGTATGTGAAAGTCTGAGCTGAGTGACACCCTCCTGGTAATCGCGTCCATTTATCAGGGACCAGATTTTGCAAACACACTGATTTGCCAATGTTTACCAACACTTTTGCAATAATAAGTAAGTCGTGCGAAAAATTTGCTGATAGGGCTGTCTCCCTACATAATCAGCGAGGGGCTGATACATCCTCATAGGATAAGCACCGCAGGTGGTTGGGTTTCATGTCCTGAGTTAAAGTGTGTCTTTGGAAGTACTCCAGCAATTTAGGTTGATGGTGGTTAAAGGACACCTCGCACCAAGGCCGTATCCAGGGGGGGGGGTAGGGGGTTCGAACCCCCTCGAAACCCACAAAATTAATCGTTTTTTGTAGGCTTTAAAATCTGATCTATGTATTTTTGGTACTTTTTGATCCGACCCGCTGGCAACCCCCCCCCCCCCCCCCCCGAAGGACAAAACACCCCCCGAAATAAATTCCTGGATACGGGCCTGCCTCGCACTACATAGTGTTTCTGCTCGGGTGTCCTGCCTGAATAGTTGACCACTTAACAAATAAGCTGTGCTTACAAAAAATTACACACGGATTCGGCTGTTTTTATCCTCTTTCTGTTTCCCTCGCGTTAAATCTTAGCAAAATTTTTATAACAATAATTTTATTTAAACCCTCCATACAAATACAAAGTAAATGGTCGAAGGAGTTGATAAGGGAACAAAAGAAAAAGAGAAATCACACAGCACTACGAAACAAAACCGGTCTTCGGACGAATAAGCTCATCGGAAACAATGATCGGGCGCTTGGTAACGAGAGACAAGAGAACAAATGTGGCAAGCGTGATAATCAGTGTATTGCTAATAGAGGAGAAAGGATACACTAATGAAGTGAAGAATCTAGGGAACGAGAAGGGGTAGAAATACTTCTGAAATAGAGTGAATTACCATCATAAGTACGACATGTCCTTTAACGGTTTTTTACTGATTTTAGCTTTTAACACAATCTTCTCAGTCTCCTGGTAACTATTTTTGAAACGGGCTTGGACGAAAAGACTGGTTACGCAATTAGCTACACTTTTCGCGTTAAAGGTAAGCAGATCGATCAGAGTATTGGTCACGAAAAAAATAATAACTTCTGCGTGTTTTGTAGTTGACACTTGACATCCGTCTCGGGAATCCGCACGCATTTCATTTATCCGCCAAAGCTGGCGAGTAGACAAAATATAATAAAATATAAGTAATAGGTCTACAACTGACCAATAATTAGGCCATACTTTCACAAAATCTATAATATAGAATCTGGTAACTGGAAATATGTTATAATTTGTAATTTTGGTAGGACCATTAGTACAGTCTATACACATCTCTTCAATTTTTCCGGCACAGTGCTCCAACCGAGGGATTGCCCACTCTCGATTTGTGCCCGGGCCCCACTATAGTCACACCTGGTAGTAACGCCGATAATGACACCATTTTACGGCTGAAATTGGGAAGAAAAGACGCTGAAAACGTAAAACAGTCGAGATGGAAAATCCATCTCCGCCATTTTGAAACGTAACTTTGGACCAATCACAGACCTCAGTCGCTGACTTGAACAAGTTTTGTTTACCTATGAGTGGTGATGGTGGTAACATATATTGCAAATCTGCGTCCCAAGTGTGACCACGGTGAAACGTGAAGAGTGGGTAAAGGTCGGGCTTCACTACCCAGACGCCCCAGAATCCGGGGTCCGGATTATGTGAAGACGGTCCCAAACAGAAATCAAATCAAATGTCTCTTCAACAGTCCACTTTCGGGCATTTTTCAGCACTTCAGTCATTTTCTTAGATTTTACCACCTCAGCACAATAATTTATGCAAGTCAAATGCAAACTACTTTCAAATTCCCGCTTCTTTTCACCCAGAATCCGGGAATCTGGTAGATTTTTCTACCAGATTCCCGGACGCGTCCGGGGTACTTTCAGACAGTTTCAGACCTGTCTTCACTATCCATACCGGTATCGAAGAAAACGGAACCCAGAATCCGGGCGAAAAATCTGGGTAGTGAAGCCCGACCTTAATAACCAAATTAACGAACCAAATTACGTACAGATATGACTGAATGTGGCCCGGGCATTAGTGTAGAGGAAGTTGCCGGTTCCGCCTGACACCAGTCTGCACCAGTTACCACATGTTAGAACATGAAAATCAGCATGTTTAGAAGTCTTTGAGAGATGAATCGTCAAATGGACGACCGGCACCTTTTCTTCGGTTGATGCCATCCGGCGGCGGGAAAGGTTGTACAGCAGGTGCCGGAAAGTGTATAACCCCTCGGCTCTAACGTAAGGGTGTTCGTACGCCAAGGGGACAGTACACTCATTTTTCTTTTCCATTTTGAATTCAGTCTATTATCATGGGGGTACTGGGCGTGCTTTAGGTTATGGTGCTCCATCTTCGGCTGTTCATACCTCGGAGCATTGCCTAACGTTGGATTGTGCCCCAAACATTAGGATTTGTTTGTCCTACCGTCGAAGGAGGCTGATTTGCATATATTCAAACAGTGGATAAAATGTTCAGTTCAGTTCAGTTTTGTTCATAAAAATAATAAGAACCATTAACTCATTATGACCCCACCATAAGGCCTAACATAAGGCCTGGCAATGGGCGGGGCTTATTCTTTATTCATATAATCTTAAGGGAAACGAACCAAACAAGTCTATAAAAGGAATGATAGAATAAAGAATAAAGACATAACAAACTGTCAAGAAAATCCGTTAACGGACGATCTTTCGTCAACAAAGCGCCCTTGCCCCCCCCCCCAAAAAAAAAGGAAAAAATAATGAAGGAAGGAAATTATGTTTTTGACAAGAAAAAGGACTTGGCCTGTGCCTTGAAAGCTGAAAGGGTAAACGCAACCCCTACCTCATCAGGTATTGAATTCCATACTCTCGGAGCAAAGTGTTTGATTATGAAAGAAGCTCTAGTTGTTTTACGGGGGGCACTCGCCAAATGGATACGTCAGCTACGATGCTTTGGCAGTGACATTTTGGACCTTCTTGGCTAGGGTTCTCGTCAGGCTGTCGACCAAGGCCGTATCCAGGGGGGGGTAGCGGGTTCGCCCCCCCCCCCCGAAACCGATAAAAGTAATAGTTTTTGTAGGCTTTCACCTCTGATCTATGTCTTTTTTGTACTTTTTGTTCCGAACCGTGGGCAACCCCCCCCCCCCCCCCGAAATAAATTCCTGGATACGGGCCTGCTGTCGACCGTCAGTGACAACGTTGGGGAATGAAAGAAACGAACCAGCAATAAATAACTGAAGCTTCGACCGACTATAAATATCCTAGCAATTACTTTTGGAATAATTGATCCGGAACAGAAATTATGTCGTAACTCTCGACGAGCAAGAACAAGACAAGTTAGAACACTGGTCGTGCCCTACGTCGTTTTTCACGTATATGTACCCGAAAGAGGGTGAGGGTATGAAGAAAGCTGAGTGAAGCATATTTGTATAATGAAAGAAAAAAGAGGGATTGTCGGGGTTCTCTTGATCAGCTATCTCCCCTAAGGTTGTGTTATCACCCCGCATTGACAGTCTCAGGGCTCACTCAATCTGAAATTCTGTCAAGTTTATGGTTTCCTGTTTCTCGGCCGGTCGGCACAAGGCCCGTAAAACGGCACTTAAGCATTATTGCCACCAAAAAAAGTTTTATTGAGCCAGATGTGATGTCTATTTTTCGCGAAAGTGTGCAAAACAACTGGGAAGGTTACCCCAGGCGAAGTAGCCTAATCATTCGCAAACTTGCAGGAATAAACGTATTTTTTTAATAAACCCTTCATTTATTCATTAAAAAAAATGCGGAGGGTTACAGGCGGGAAGGTTTACAAACTCAGTGCCTCCTTACCGTCGGCCTTTTTTGTTTCGTAAAATAATTTTTCGAACAATGTTTACTTAAAATGTAAAGTACAATTTTATTGACAACTTTTTGAAACTGAAATAGCATAAAAGTGACAGACATGCCAGTGGCATAATAAAATGACGCTTTTTTAATTCTGACTGATTTAAAAAAAGGAAAATTCGTTTCTGACCGATTTAAAAAAGGAATACTTGACTGTTGCTGTATGCCTTACGAGAAAGATTTATGATTTTATTTTTTGGTTCAGGCATTAAGCAATCTTCATTCAGTTAAATGACACAAAAATAAGTTGGCTTTTCAGTTAAACTTTAAAGTTTAACCCAGTAGGGCCGAGATAGGACAGTCTAGTTATCCATCACATATTCACTTAATAGGCTTGAAATTTTGATGGAAATGCGTTGCTTCGCTATTCACATAACCGATTTTCTTCGAAGAAACTTTTCCTTTCGGATTTGTGGTATCTTTGTGTGCTTGTACTTTTATGCTTGGAATAAATATTCCTTTTTTAATCTGTCTTTTTTTCCGAAAAATTAAAAAATTTAAGGCCATTCTATACCTATACTTTACAGTTTCTCGCTTTTAATGTGTTCCCAACCCCCAAGAATTTCAATCCTAAAACGCCAACTAAATGAAACGCCATTTGTTTTTCCTCAAGTTCGTTTTCTCCAGTTTGAGCGGTTTTGAGCCTGAAGAGGACCCTTGCCAAGAAGGGCCGAAATATAGCTCGAATAAAATTTTGGCTGACGTATCCGTTTTTGCACTGTCAAATATGCTTGGAATATTGAACGTTACTACTAAGCCCAAGATGAGCAAAAAAAAATCACTTACCACGGTCGTTTAATTCAATAAATTCAGATCCAGGATATAAAATAAGCTGGCTTTTCCGTTAAACTTTAAAGTTTAACCGAAAAGGGCTAGGATAGGACAATCTAGTTACCCATCACTTATTCACTTAAATTGGCTTTAAGACACGCTGAAAATAAGTTACTTCCTTGTTCCGCTATTCACGAATAATCGATTTTCAAATAGTGGAATTTCCGTGTGATTTGTGGTGCCTCTATGCGCTTGTATTTTTGCTGTATGCCTTACGAGAAAGATTTATCAAATTTTTCTTTGTTCAGGCACTAAGCAATCTTCACCAATCTCACCACTGCCCCCTGAAAAGCCGCATTTGTGTTGAGATTAAAATTTCCCGCGTCATAGTAGAATTTATGCTGTGGGGACGGCTGGAGATATTCTGATCCTCATAACTAGAGCAGATGGTGGAAAATAAAAAAATCCCTTTGCAGAATCCAAATAATTCAGTGTATCCAATTAAATGACACACAAATGAGTTGGCTTTTCAGTTAAACTTTAAGGATTAGCCATTATTGTGACGTACGCATGAAGGAATGAATCAATCAGTTTAGTGCCAAACATATTTGGCCACAATAGGACCTTGATGGACATGTTGGACTTGTTCGAATACAATTTGCTACAATAGAAAATACATCAGAGACATTAACATATAAATGCGTCATGTAAACTATGTGATTTGCTTGAGGAGATTTTATGTGTGCCTCAGTTTCAATTAAAGGGTCGGCAAGGCGGCAGTTTCTACTAATTTATGGAATTTTTGCCCACATTGGGGGTACGGGGGCTCAACAGGGGTCAAGGCTACCCCCCTCCCCCCCCCGGTACCCCTGGAAAAAAAACCGGGTACCAAAATTCCCTGGCCAACCCCCCTCCCCTCCCGAATGCAGATATATAGGAAATTAGAAAAGATACGGAAAACTGCAGTTTGGACCGTGAGCACTTGGATTTTCCCTAGACACCCGAGGTAAATGTAAACGCGTGACGATGGCTCGCTGGCCGCTCGCCTCTGTACAATTGCATTTTATTAACACTGTGTGGGGGGGTTGTTACCTGATGGTCCTTTGCCGGGGGGGGCGCCGGAGGGGGTTTAACCGGAACCCGATCATCAGATACGGGGGCTCGACCGCATTTCGGCAATTAAACTGTCCAACTGTGGCCATTTTATTATTTTTCTATCTGGTGTTTATCCTGTTTTAAAGAAAAAGGATATTAAAGCTATGCGATCATCTTACTTTCGTTTTTGTAAATTTCTTCTCTTTCCCCCTCCTTGGCAAAAAAATTCTAAAATTATCACTAAGTATTCACTACCGGATATTACGGAGAAATTGTCTGTTCTCCACAGAAAACTGTCCGAAACGGCGTACGCGCGTCTGTAGCCCTCTCATGGGCTCTCGTCTGTTTGACTCTTGAGTAGATCTTGTTTGTATGTGTTCTGTTTTCCTAATTGTGTCTTCCTTTTTTGGGATCCCAAAACGGGATACCTATGACATCGCAAAAGTTGTCCGTCTGTCCGTCCGTCTGTGAGCACGATAACTCTCGAAGAGAATGAGATATTTTGATGAAACTTGGTGTGAGGATTCTTTGGGTCAAGAGTAAGGTCGAGTTCGTAGATGGGCTCTGTAGCCCTACATTTAGGGGTGGGGGAGGGGGTTTAAATTAAGGGGCAAACAAAATATTTTGAAACAGCTAATGTGATAGTCGATTATGAGGTAAGAAGACATGCTGAACACGATGGTGAAAACCATTTTCTTGCCAGACAAGTAGTTAGCCCGGAATCCGGCCGAAACCGGAAAATTTGTTAAAAGCATAAGTTTTATTTGAAGTTGATTAGATGTTCGATTTAGGGACAAGAAGACATGCTGAACACGATGGTGAAAACCGTTTTCTCGCTGGACTAGTAGTTAGCACGGAATCCGGCCGAAACCGGAAAATTTGTTAAAAGAAAAGTTTTATTTGAAGTTGATAAGATGTTCGATTTAGGGGTAAGAAGACATGCTGAACACGATGGTGAAAACCATTTTCTCGCCGGACAAGTAGTTCGCCCGGAATCCGGCCGAAACCGGAAAATTTGTTAAAAGTAAAATTTGTATTTGAAGTTGATAAGATGACAGATTTAAGGGTAAGAAGAGACGCGGAATCTGTATATGACAATCATTTTTTTACCCGGTCATATAGTTCGTCCGGAATCCGGTTGAAACCGGATTTTTGTATCAGTTAAAGTTTTATTTGAAGTTGATTAGATGTTCTTTATAGGGATAAGGTGAAGCGCTGAATTCGTTTCTGAACTATCTTTTTGGGGCTGGACAAGTAAGTAAAGCAGGAAGTTTCGATCAGTATCGTCAAAATAGATATGGCTAATACAGGTATATCTGAACTTGATTTTCTCAGATGATTAGCCTGGCGAAGACTGTATCTGGCGTAGACAAGACCTAGTTGTCTGGGTCAAATATTAAATGTTCGGGATCCCATCGAAACCTTTAGTCTTGTTTCTTTTGTGCTCCACTGTTTTCTCTTGTACGATTTCTGGGTTAAAAATAAATTATTATAGTACGACTGCATACCTTTCCGATTTTTTTTTTTTTTTTCAAGTATCCAACTCCTCTCAGACAATGCTATTCTGTTGTCCGATTACGTGGTTCAGTATTCACTCTATTATCTCACCGGTGACATCGTGTTTACACGGACCATTAATGTGTGTTTGCTCAGTTTAGGTAGTACTACCCTTGTCGGTACGGTTTTACTATCGTCCACTTATTTCCGGTACATTAGGTAAATAAGATTTGCGAGTAAACTTAGTCGGAAGATTGCAGACCATAGAGAAGAATTGGCATGTGACTACTGGGGAATTTTTGGGAGATAACTGTGTTATACTGTCAGGGGTAATTTGATGGGAAAATACTTCTTATCTTCTTGTAGAGGATAACTTGATGGGAATGTTTCTTATTTATTTATTTGTATATTTATTTGAGTCTAATACCGGCCGACTAGGGCCAGAATACATAACAAAATGAACACAACACTCTAAGTTGGGTCGAATTCACAATATACCAACTCCCCCTATTTCAGCCAAATGAGAAGAAAGAGTGCTTTGAAGTGTTTTCATATGTTAAAAACACACATGTCACATTGGTCAGTTTGTAAATAAACTGTATGAATGAATGAATGAATTTATTCCCAAAAAAGCCCGTGGGGCCATGGCGAGAAAACAAAGTAGACAAAAAATAACACGAAAACTCAATATATACACCAAAAAGATGGAACGCCTTACTCCAAAAAACGCTCCCGACGCTACATAGCCTGTTTGAGGAACCTCCCCAGCCGATGAATGTCTCCAGAATTTTTCTTCCCCATAATCTTAACCAAATCCTCTTCCTCCATCCTATCTTGCCCAAACATCTCTGTTCGCAGCTCTTTTAATTCAACGCCAGTCCTGATAGTACGTCGAACCTGGTCCTGTCCTAATGTGAAAATGATTGAAGACACTACTTACTGTTTCTGCTAAGATGTTCTGAGAGAGTTATCTACTTTAAAACTTGGCTGTGCTTACAGACAATTACAGAAGGCTTCGGCTGTTTAAAGTTTAACCGAAAAGGACTGGGATAGGACAGTCTAGTTACCCATCACTTATTCACTTAAATTGGCTTGAAGACCCGCTGAAAATGCGTTACTTGGTTGTTCCGCTATTGAGGAATAATCGATTTTCAAATAGTGGAATTTCCGTGTGATTTGTGGTACCTCTAATTTGTTGTATGCCTTACAAGAAAGATTTATGACTTTCTTTTGTTCAGGCACTAAGCAATCTTCACCAATATCGCCACTGCCCACTTAAAAGCCTTGTTTGTCTTTAGATAAAAATTTCCCGCGTCATAGTAGAATTTTCGCTGTGGGGACGGCCGCAGATATTCTGAACGTCATAACTAGAGCAGATAGTGGAAAACAAAAAAATCCCTTTGCAGAATCCAAATAATTCAGTGTATTCAACTTAATGACATAAAAATAAGTTGGCTTTTCAGTTAAACTTTAATCTTCTTTCCATGTCCCTTGACAACTTGTATGACAAACTTGGCAAAATTTGCAAAACCGGTTTCCGGACCAACAAGCTTCTCCGAAACGATGGTCGGGAGCCTGATACGTCACGTAAAGAGAATAAACGTGACAAGCGTGATAACCATTGTAATGCTAATAGAGCAGATAGGATGTACTTATGAAGTGTATAATCTGGGGAACGATAATAGATGGAAACACTACTGAAGTAGATAAATTACCAGCATAAGTACGACGTGTACGTGTACGACGTAACAGTTGCGTTTTTGCAGATACCATGGTATTTGACACCACGGTCTAAAGGCGTTTTAACAGTTACCGTGGTATCTGATACCACGGTCAAAAGGCGTTTTTTGCAGTTGCGGTATCGTGGTACCTATCTGGCCAGTCAACGTGATAACTTTATGTTCAGATACCACGGTCGGATCTTGGTGTGATCGTGGTATCTGAAAAATTCATCTCACTTCTGTCATCACTAACAGAAGACTCAAGTTTTTGGTCAAATTGGTGGGAAAGAAGTTATATCACTCTAGACATTAAGGAAAACAGTATTTCTTGTTGGATGATTTCTAAAAGCGCAAATCCGGCAGTTATCGTTTTTGCAGAGCAACCGTAGTATCAGATACAACGGTAACTGCAAAAACGACTAATTGCAGATCCAGTTACCGTGGTAACAGATTCCATGGTAAATATGCAAACACGCAACTAATGTGTAGTCAGCGGTAACCAGTTTAACTCAAGTTTTTCCTCTTTCAGTCCCATCTAGGGGAGAAGAATGGCTCGGCACAGTCGTCTCCCAGCGCGTCGCGTCTCCCTTAGTTCACCGCGCCCCAGCCCCCCATCCGACCGAGAAGGTCGACCCCTTCAACGCGGATTGGGCCGTTAAAAAACCAGTCCCTCCGAATCCAAATAACCCTTTTCTTAGCTCGGATCCGACGGTAACAAGGACATTCCAGGTTCAGCTGTAATTCCAGCTATCCAATGCGTCTTGTGGAAGTGATGATCACGTCATACGACTGTCAATTACATCACCTGTACTGTTTAGTTGCTAATTAAGTGCTTGTGATTAGGGCAACTGGAAAAAAAGGATTTAAAGTTGATCCACAGAAGAAGCACATGCAGTGATTCGATTTTGGTCAGAAGCATGTAACTAAGGGTCACTGCTAATAAGATGCAGTTGGTCCCCTAGCTGCAGTGACTGATGAGGTTTGGGATTTGTATTAGTGATACGTCAAAATTCTAGCTTTTACGCAATTAAGTGTATCTGCAGTGTAGTTGCAGTTGTGTTTGTGAAAAAATTCCAACCTTTCTTGCAAAATTAGACTCTGACCAGACAAATTTTCGCTATCTCCGAGAACCGATGAATCTGCAGTCGAGACCCTCGCCAATCATTGAATCCAAATTTTCTTGCGCTGGCGGAAGAAGTCCAGAAGTTACAGTGAGAGGAGAATTCTTTTAAACCAACCATGCTAGATGCATGCATATCAGCGTACGAAATGTGTATGGATGCAGCGCGGACGTTGAAGAAGATGCGTGGGCAGTATTATGCCCGGGCCCCACTATAGTCACACCTGGTAATAACGCCGGTAATAAGACCGTCTTACGGTCGAAACTGGGAAGAAAAGACGCTGAAAACGTAAAATAGACGAGATGGAAAAATCCATCTCCGCCATTTTGAAACGTAACGTAAACGTCTTTGGACCAATCACAGACCACAGTCACTGACTTTAGCTAGTTTTGTTTACAAATGAGTGATGATGCTGGTAATATATCTTGAATTTATTCGTGCAAGGTGTGACCAGGATGAAAAGTGAGAGTGGGTAATAACCAAATTAGCGAACCAAATTGCGTACAGGTGTGACTGAATGTTTCCCGGGCATTAGCGCTTTCAGAAGTTGGGAATCATAAAGTCGCGCTGGTACATCGCGGCGGAAGAAAGATGCTGTTCCTTATGATTATTGGTGGAAAGGAGTACCGCTGTCCCCATATTCGCAAGGTGGCGCTGTGATTGGTTGTTTCAGATAAATTGTGGGCGTCGATTGGCTGAACTGGAAATTTCGGATCTTCTCCAGTACTCTCAGTCATGGACGACCCTGTGAACTGTCGAGAGAGATTGACAGACCTTATGTCACGATGAGATAAAGAGTGGCATTATGCTTCATATCCCTACAATTTTACTCAAAGTTAAGTGTAACTTTATATAGGGTAACGTTATGGGTGACGGGTGGATGTTTAAATGTGCTATTTCTTACTAACGATATTTTTCGAAGAGTTTTTTTTGTTAACGTTTTAGTGGTGATATTCCTTCCATTCTTGCGACTGTCAAATTCTGAACTGCCTTTTTATTTAACGGACTGTGGGACAAGCTTGGGAGAATGGTAGGAGATGAGGTCAAGAATTACGTCGGAAAGAGGAATTTCCTGTTAGAAAACGCGTTCGACAAAAAAGAGAGCGAAAACCGCCAAATCCTTTAGGTTTCTAATATACTTATTTTTAAAGCCGAACTGGAACAAGTTTTTTATTTCGGTCATGTGGCTGTCCTGATTCGGTGATGGCTTGAGAAGGTTAGCTTGCCTTTCAGCGTCCCGCTGTTTTTCGGTTGTCTTCGGATTCCGAGGAATCACACCCGGGGACGGAGTTTTGTTTACGGAAATAAGAAAAGGGCTTAACCGGATAAAAAAAAATGCGACCGGAAACACATTCCGAGGGGTCTGGGTTGGAATTCTCGCATCATATCAGTTTTTTCAACGCAGCCTTTCTTGGGACGGAATTTTTGTTTGTTTAGTACGACAATTTCGTCCAAAATTTCGTTCCTTCAGCCCAAGCTGACTGCGAACCATATTTGATGGACGGTGCCAACGGATAAGTTAGCTAAGATTTCCCTTAGCGAGATTTCGGCCATCTTGGCAAGGCCCCTCTTCAGACCTTAGCTGGAAAAATAAACGTGCAATAAATAAATGATTCCGAAAAGTATAAAAAAATAGGGTATTAAAAGCTGCTCCGAATTTTATTTATTTCATTGCAAGTTCGTTTTTCTAGCCAGAACCTGAAGAGGGCTCTTGCCCAGAAGGGCCGGAATTTCTCTAGAATAAATTTAAGCCGACTTATCTGCTTAGCGCCACCAAGTATAAAAGGTCCGACCGGAAATTACATTCCGGGGGAACCGGGATGAAATCTTCGCACCATATCCGTCTTTTCAGTGCAGCCTTTATTGCCGCAAGTATTTCTTCTGAACAATCATTCTGCCTTGTATTTTTAATTATGAAGATTGACTAGTTTTCTTTTAAAATAAGGATTGTTTATATTTTGTACCATGCCAGATATATCCCATACTGCTTATTGTTTACATTAACGCACAATTCATATAGTTCAATTATGTGAATGTGTACTGTATAAAATATCGTCGTGTGCTTTGTCAAACTGTTACATTGTCAGTCATAGGATTAGTTTCCATTCAGTTTGATAGTGTGTATGATATTAATGGTGCAGAGCGTCAAACTACTAAAGGTGTTTTTCCGTGGCACAATTGTGGGTTATGGGCCACACATTTGTCGCGCAGACACGATTGCCTGCCACATAGTTGAACCACAAGTTAAAACTCGCGTAAACGCTATTCTGTCTGGTTTTTTTTGCGGCAATTTCTAATGTCTGAAAATAATAATTTCAATAAATTGCACTTCAAGCTTACGTCCTTACCATTCTGTGCAAAAAAGGATCCTCAGTTTTATGTCTATATGCATGATAAAGTAGTTAACTTTATTATTTAGACTTCATTTTGCGGCTAAATTTGAAATTCTCGCCAAATTTGAGCCACTAAATCGAAAATCACCTAGACAAGTATTTATCGTTTGTCACACTTGTGGCTCGCACAAACGATTGCGGAAATGCTCTTTCCGAGCCACAAACACTTAGTGGAATCGCGGAAAAAATCCTTAAGTAATATTACGGCGTTGACTTGATCATATCTCCAAACGTACACGGACAAGTTGTTGATGTACACTGACTAACCAGATAGAAAACAGGGTCGTATTGCCGGCTGTTAATGCTTACTTTGTCCTTATATGCCACTGTATGATATCTCCGTGCGTGCATATTAAGATAATTCATGGTGATATTTGAAGGCACAATGTTTTCTAAGCTTGTAATTGTTCTTCCACAAAATTGGCAAGTCCCAGGTTCGATTTGACCCGTTCTCTCACCGTCTGGGGTTCCGCCTGACTCGGCAAGTCTAATGAACTATATCTCGATTTATTTATCCTAATAAGTTTGGAACTCGAAGTTTTCTGAGGGGTTTCGGCTTTTCATGTATTTTCGCGACCTTAATCCAGCGGGAAAATGGAAAAAAATTCCAGGAGTCGGACTTTCACGGTTTTCGCGATGCATTTGGTTCGGAAAGTGATTCCGGGATCTTGCAAAAACCCTCCTCTACCCGGATTTCGGTTCGTAATTTTAGGGGGGGGGGTAAAAGTAAGTGGAGTGAATAAAATCATCGCTTCTCAGTTTAAAGTGAGCAAGCTCCTTGACTCGACTTAATACTCCTGCTGGAAAATCTCTAGCGTAGAGACTCCCATAAAGCTTTCAGCTTGATAATTTGTGTGACAGCTTTCGGTAACTACGAGGCATTTTCCTTAAAAATTAATTCCGGAATGACGTTCGTGGAGCCAATTGACTGAAATTAACAAAAAAATCAAAATGGACACAGTGGGCGGGGTCATCATTTGGTCCACGTAAATAGATAGCGTAGTTGCCGAAGCTTATGGAGACAAGGAAAAGACAACCGACGTGAACCAAGGTTGATCCTTAAAGTTTAACCGAAAAAGGTTGAGACAGGACAATCTTCTTACCCATCACTTACCCACGTATATAGGCTTGAAGACCCGATGAAAATGCGTTTCTTCGTTGCTCCGTTATTCACAAATAATAGATTTTCGAATAGTGGACTTCCCCTGTCGGAATTCGTGGTGCCTCTATGCACTTGTACCTGTGTCATATGCTTAAGCAGGCTTCATCACGCTCACCACTGGCCACTGAAAGCCGTGCTTGTGTTGAGATTCAAATTTTCCGCGTCATAGTAGAATTTGCGCTGTGGGGAGGGCCGTAGATATTTTGAACGTCATTACTAGAGCAGATAGTGGAAAATCTAAGCATCCCTTAGCAGAATCCAAATAATTCAGTGCATTCTAAATGATACAAAAATAAGTTGGCCTTTCAGTTAAACCTTAAAAGCTTTTGCTTGTCCTAATGGGGGATTCCACAACACAAAGGCCGTGGCACAGAACTTTACTCAAGCCACTCGAATTTTTTTGCTAAAATATTCTTAACGACATTTTGAATTTGCTACAGAGAGCAAGAGAGCACCGGTATATTTAGAAACCATCGTAGCATAATAACTAATTAACCTTATTCCCGTTCGTCGCTCCATTTGGACTAGTTTTTGTTAGTCTTCCATTGTCTCATAATCAACATTTATGTGGATATAGTAAAAAGGCGATCATTAAGGTAGTGGGTAACCTTTATCTATTTTTATTTATTTTATTTTTTTATTATTATTTTTTTTTTAAATCAGGTACAAAATTGTCGTGATCTTTCGATCAAATTCTTTGCCCTTTGTCAAACAAATACGTAAATAAAGCACAGTAAATAGTATATCCAATCAAGATTTAATAGTCACGGCGAGGAAACATTGTTTTACTATGTCTGAGACAAGTGATGGTGAGGCATAGAGGGATTGACAGAAACGGGTCCGCTTGGAAGCGCTGAACTGGAATATGACGAATTTCAATTTGTCATACGTAATCACTATGACTTCACATTAAAGATTAAGGTAAAACAAAAAAAAGTGCACAAACGAGTTTCCGTATGGATTCGTTCGGACTTTCGGAGGATGTAGTTTGTTTTGTAGCGGGGCTCGATGGTTGGGAGGGGCTGTTTCCGGCTCGGGTCTGGGACAATGCCGTTTCATGTCTGTACATTCCCCTCTTTACCTATTGATTCATATGAATTTTAGTAAGTGGGTTGTGATATTTACTTCATTCTTCGATTTCGCGGCTTAAAACTTTTGACATTGTGACTGAATTTATTTGACGAAGCTGTTCGAATCGAATCACGTATCTTGAGTCCCTTGAAAGGTCATGATGGTCCGGAGAGACGATCCCCGTACGGAATTCGCTTGAAATCGACCCAGCGAAGTGAAACGGATCGACCGGAATTTCGCCTCGGCTCGGGGTCGATTTCAGTCCGGAAATACGGCCATTTTTTTCCGGTTTTGGCGCTTTCACCATAAAGTTAAAAAACAGTTGTGGGTCCTCCTCTGGCAATCGTAAGGCCGTCGTAACCGTGCTCGTCCAGACCCGGCGTGCTCTCATCGGCTGAAAATCGCCAAAATGGCCGCTTACGACACTGGACGATGGCTTCCGACAGCTTACAATTTCCAGTTGAGGATAGTGTTGGGGGAAATTAATTTTTGTTTCGATATATCGTTTTGTTGCCTTTCAGTATTCGATAACCGAGATATCGGTATCGATATTTCGGTATACGTCTCGTTTCGCTAAACTTTAAGAGCAATATTGTCGTAAAAAAGTATCTTGCATCAACTCAAACTTCGGATACATTAAAATTCAATAACGAAGAACGTGTTGCTCTAATTTTGGATATATAAATGTAACTTTGGATTGTTTACAATAATTATAAATGAAAAATTATCTTGTCAATATCGATATATACGTTTCGATATCGATATTGGGTCCGATATATCGATATCGAATATCGCCCAACACTAGTTTTGAAGCCTTGTCTTAACGTCGAGAGGGCAAGAAAGAGACGGACGCTGGCACAGTGAAGACATTCGGGCCTGTGACTGGTCCACAAAATTTTAGCAATAAGAACCGGACTTTTTTTTTTGCCGGATTCTGAAACCCTTGCGGAAATTGAATTTTCCGTGCGACAGTAGTGCTCGAAATCGTGGCTGGATATCCAGTCGTTTGTCCAAAGCTTTAACAGAAATAAGCGAATATTCACACGTTTGCAGCATTCAGCTATAAAAAGGACCACTTCTCACAGAGAATTTGCTTCTAGCCGATAAGTTAACAGCTTGGCCAAGTGCTGCTATTGGTCTACAATAGAGGTATGCTTATTTGAACCTTTGTTGGCTTTGAACTTTGCCATTTTGATGCACTTGCTGTGACTAAAGTTAACTACCAGTTAGCCAAAGTAGGTAAGTAAGGGCCTCTGAAAACACCTGAATAGGTATTTTGGATCTTTATTCTACCATTTAGCCCAAAACTGAACTGTTCACATTTAAGTAACAGTTCGAATAAGCATACCTCTACTGTAGTGGACCTTTGAGTTGAGTTGGCTTCTAAACAGTTTTAGTGCGATGCCATGTAGTGCTATGAATGATCCCGAACTGAACCGGCAAAAGGAGAACTGGTTGTGGTTCGATTCGAATATCTTTGATGTTTTATTTTTTGTTTAATTCGTTGGCTCAACTGCCCTTCTGTTTCTGTGTCTACCTGATTAAAAATAAAGGCTGAATTATTTTCCTTTTTTTGTGCACCACAAGACAGAGGGCTGTGCTGCAACTCCCGCTACAGCTCCTGGTTTTCTCTGAATCCATATGCTCAGTATATGTGCTGTGCCGTCTTTTACTTTTGGTGAACCCTAGGCCATCCTTGGGTTTTGGCCCCTTTTCAGGAGTCAAAAACGTAAGATTACCAGCACATATATTAGCACACACGATTCTTGGTCGAGCCACACTATGTCATGGAACCCCGGCAAGGTTGGGCTACGAAAACTCGCAATTTCTGACGTTCACGACTCTGGCATATGAAGGCAAGCAATTTCACCTAGTGGTAACGAGCTATATCCTAGGTCTGTCGGTTCTCTCTCAGTGTTCGAGGGGCTCTCCTTTCATCGGATTAAAAGTTGTTCGACCCCGAAGGGTTTGTATCTCCCTGCCTTGCTATTTTAATAGATTTTCTCCTGAAACGATGATAATGATGACTGAATCTTCCTATGCAATACCTTCTTAGCTTTAAGTTTCACACTGACGCGTAAAGCCTTTCACACTGAGCTACGCAGCCTCTGCGTCGCGCCTGCGTCGACGCAACGCAGAGCTTACGCAGACCAACAAGACGCAACGCAAGAATAGAACCAAGTTCTATTCTTGCGTTGCGTCGACGCGTGCGCATGAGATTTTTATGTTGTAAATGGAAGTTTCTGAAGAGAAAATGAAGAAAAAGTTACTAATGATGAAGAGATACTTACTAATGGTGAAAGAAACGAAGATTCCCGCAGAAGAAACCGAGACACGAAAACGTAAACGAGCATTCAGCGTGAAAGCTTATCGCGCAGGTGTGAAAGATACGCTACGCAACCTGTACGCAACGCAACATAAACGCAGACGCAACGCAACGACGCGTCATTGTGAAAGCAGCTTTACACTCTAGAGCTCGCGTTGAATTGTTCACATTTGTATCCAATAGAAACTCTTCAATACAACCAAGCAGACCAACGCCCTGAGGGGATGCGATCTCTGACGCCTCCCAACTCCTTCTTGACACGACTGCTGAAAGGTGAAATGAAATAGATATAGTTTTAGTAGGTGCTCGGGTCTTGCTGAGCAAGGTTTGGTGAACAAAAGATGGAATATGTGGATTGATCATGTGGTTTGCGATTGATCAGTAGAGGCTCGTAGACATTCAGTGTAGGCTCGAGGTGAAACATGCGAGTAGAAGACAAGTTTCATAGCTCTACTGAGCATAGAAGGTGGGAAATTCAGATAGTAAAGGAATGACTATAGGCTCGCTTCTTTTTTTTCTTTTTTTTTTAATTGCTCAATTCTAGATCTGTATACAGATGCACCATGAGCCCTGGCGTAATAGCTGTAAGCTTCTTCGGCGAGTAGAAATAAGGGCTGCAAAAACAAAAAAATAACTTAGCCTACGTCAACTAGATCACTAGAAAAAAAAGAAAAAAAAATTAGTTTCGCTTCTAGCTACAATTCAGTTCAGTTTAGTTCCAAAACAGGAAGTGGGCAAGCGGAATATTCATTCCGTCGTCAGTATTAACGGTCATTACAACGACTAATATGTATGTTGTATACACTGTAAAAGTTTCTCCAATTAAGGATTAAAGTTAACTGCAGTATTTGCTACTGGGATTAATCTTATCTCTACTCGGATAAGATTAATCCGAATTAGAGAAACGGTTATCTCAGTAAAGACAATATTAATCCCAGTAGCAAATACTACAAGGTTTTTTTTACAGCAGCTATATATACAGTTAATATTCAGCACTTCTAACTTAATTTCTAACAAACTTAAAGTTTAACTGAAAAGCCAACTTATTTTTGTGTCATTTAACTGAATACACTGAATTATTTGGATTCTCAAAGGGATTTTTTTATTTTCCACTATCTGCTCCAGTTATGATGTTGTGAATTTCTACGGCCGTCCCCACAACGAAAGTTCTACTATGACGCGGGAAATTTTAATTTCAACACAAACGCAGCTTTTCGGTGGGCAGTGGTGAGATTGGTAAAGATTGCTTAATGCCTGAACAAAAAAAAATCATAAATCTTTCTCGTAAGACATACAGCAAAATACAAGCGCATAGAGGTACCACAAATCACATGGAAATTCCACTATTTGAAAATCGATTATTCGTGAATAGCGGAATGACGAAGTAACGCATTTTCAGCGGGTCTTCAAGCCAATTTAAGTAAATAAGTGATGGGTAACTAGATTGTCCTATCCCAGCCCTTTTCGGTTAAATTTTAAAGAGCTTGAACAGACTTAAACGCGTTCAGATTTTTTTTTTTTTTTGGTACCGGAAGAATCGAGCTGGACATCATTAAAATTCTATGGAATCTCCACTCATTCAGTGCCAACTTAGATGAAACCGAGGAATTCCTCTAGGCTAGTATATACAAATGACTCAAAACGGAAGAAACGGCTAGGTTGTCCTTCAGTGATATTTTGGCCCTTCTTCGCAAGGGTCCTCTTCAGGCTGTAAAATCAAAAAACATATGAAACACTGCTAAAGAATATCCTAGGTGACTTATCCGTTCTGGTCATTTCTGTTTATATAATTTTCATTTAATTTGGGGTATTTTAAGATTATTTAATCCGTTCTTGCTAAGGATTTGGCCAGTCCGAACATCTAAAATTGAAATGAGCTCATCTGTAGCGGTATCTTTATGGAGTCAATATTGTCTTTCTTTATTGTCTGAATGAACTAAACCTAAACTTAAAACTCAAACCTATATCTGACAAGAAAGAATATGATTCATAGTAAGCCCTTGGCACCCCTGCGAGGAGTTTCGCTTAAGTCTGGTCTTCACCTCCCGGAACTTCCGGAATCTGGGCTTCCAGATTATTCTTTGACGTCTTCTGTAAATTGTATCTGGAATATGAATCGGTCCAAAAGTATATCAAAATAATCCGAAAAAAGGGGCTTTTGAACTATCAGATTTCCGGAATTTTTAAGTATCGCTGAAGAAATTCAAAAAAAATCTCGGAAAATCTGGGAACCCAGATTCCGGAAGGTGAAGACCCAACTTTATACTTCGTTCAATATTTCAACTTGTCGCCTCCACCTGACCTTGGACTATCAGAAGTTTGGTAACTGCAGTCAACACAAGTTTGCGAATCCTTGTGTTTTTTCAACCATCTTCTGTTCCGGCTACTCTTCAAATTTAACTACTTTACTGGAAAGGTAAGAAAGGATAAAAATAAAACGCCCACGACTCACATCACTAATAAATAAAAAAAAAAAAAAAACAGCGCATCCTTGTGTTGAACATTGTGAGAATGTGTCTGCTATGCCCCTTTAAAGTGTTAAGGCGGCTTCACACTGCCACTTAAGAACCAAATTAAGTAGCAAAAGTTACGTTAAGTTAAGTAAGCCTTTCACACTGTACTTAGGCCTTTCACACCAAGGAGCTGAAGCTAAGTAAATGTTCTGCATTTCTTCCAAGATTGTCACCCTTTTCGTCATCAGCATCAGTGATGATGGATGATCAGCGATTAACTTTGAGTGTTAAAAGTTGAAAAATTTTCAAATTTTAAAAATACTAAAGTTAAGTGAGATTTCGTACGTTAAGTAGACGCATAAAGTACACTTAAGAGGCCTAAGTACTCCAGTGTGAAAGGGGTCTTAAGTCAGTGTGAAGCCACCTTTATGTTTCCAGATAAAACTTTCTCTATGATCCTTTGAAGTGATAAGTTCTCGAAAATACACCATTCAGAAGGGTTATGACAGATATATTCTCATAACATGTAACACAACGATGAGCAAACATGCTTTATGCGTTATCAAGCTTTTGACGGTGTAATCACTGCCCCTGGTAGCGTTTGCCTGCCCCTCAGTTATGCCTCGACCTGGGTTTGCTAATGCATCCGAGAACAAATGAACCCGAAGAAATCCATCAGTCAATCCATGTTCATATCCCTGTGCCTTGTCGTTATTCATCCTGAATCTCCCCCCCCCCCTCAAAAAAAAAAGTATCCTATGTATCTAGACAAATGGGCTCATTAACTGAAGTTTGATATAAGTAGTCCTTGCAGTCTTAGAAGAACCAAGCTTTTACTAATTTTCTGCAAACCCTTACCAGTAGCTGTCTGTTTTTCCTACCTCTCAAGAATCCTTCAAAGCGTATGCTACTTAAAGCTGAGGCACTCAGTCAAAGGGAGCTCCTTCAGAGCTCTTTCAATTCTTTAGATAGCTGGCTCGCTGGTTCCCTCGATTCTAATAACTGATTCCCTCATCTGTAAAATCTTTTGTCTTTATTCACTATAGCTCTTAACAATCCCTCTTGTGCTCTACGGGGTACTCGAATCGTCTCAACTAGCTATTGAGACTTTTTACTATCTGTAGAAGATACGATGGGAGTCTGATATACCACAATACCACGCGTCTGAGATTTGTGCATTCTAAAAAGAAAGGCGTACTTACTGTGAAAGTAGAGAGTGCAAGAGCACCATCTATTTTCAGTTGTAGCCGCATGCCATCTAGCGGAAAGGGAGGAGACTTGTCAAAGGCAGGCCTGGCCATGGGGATGCTGGATCCCTGGGCTGTTAAAGGACCTGTATTACCTATAGTACTAAAGTCCGGTCTTCACCTCCCGGAACTTCCGGAATCTGGGCTTCCAGGTTATTCTTTGACGTCTTCTGTAAATTGGATCTGGAATATGAACCGGTCCGAAAGTATATCAAAATAATCTGGAAAAAAGGGGCTTTTGAACTTCCAGATTTCCGGAATTTTTAAGTATCGCAGAAGAAATTCAAAAAAAATCTCGGAAAATCTGGGAATCCAGATTCCGGAAGGTGAAGACTCACCTTAACACAACCTACTTCCGTAATCACTCCATCCAATTTTAAACTCAGAGACCCGAATTTTGTACGGTACATCCTCACCCCTCTAACAAAACCTCGCTGATTTTCTCCCTTGCCGTGTTTTGCTACCTTCGATGCGTATCGCGCTATCGACGGTTGTCTGCGAGAGGTATCTCCACCAGGAAAACCGGTTATGTGAAT
Source organism: Branchinecta lindahli (assembly GCA_023053555.1). Classification (NCBI taxonomy): domain Eukaryota; kingdom Metazoa; phylum Arthropoda; class Branchiopoda; order Anostraca; family Branchinectidae; genus Branchinecta; species Branchinecta lindahli. The sequence continues at coordinate 8,064,997 of JAKZAO010000005.1, read as the reverse complement.
TTTTCCCTGTTTCCGCTATAAGTCAGCGATCTCGAAAAAGGCTTAAATCGGCCAAAGCCGTGGGTAATGTGTTGAAAGCAGAGCTTAGTTTTAAAGTATTCAACTATTCTAAAATACTGGAAGTTGAAGAGTAAATAGTGCGAGGGGTCCTTTAAGAGAGTCATGGCACTCTTTTTGGTAGTTTAATAAAAACAAATTCTACTTCTTTTTTACGTACTTTGACTGCTGAAAATAGACAAGCAGACTTAGAAATGATACGTACAAGTAGCTACCAGTTATTCTTTTACATTTGAAGTACCACTTAGGTCCCTGGCTAGGGCCCCATCCGAGGTTAGGGGCTTAGGCAGAAGTTCACCACTGGTACGAGGGAAAGAAGATCGCAGAGAAATCATGCTAGGGAAACAATAGTGCAGCTACCATGGTATCTGATACCACGGTAACTGGATCTGCATTTTGTCGTTTTTGCAGATACCGTGGTTCTGATACTACGCGGTTGCTTTGCAAAAATGATTATGGTCGGATTTTAGCTTTTAAAATTCATCTCAAAGAAAAAATGATATCCACTGACATCACAAGCTAGTGCCAAACTTCTTCCGATTTGACAAAACTTATGCCCGGGCCACATTCAGTCACACCTGTACGTAATTTGGTTCGCTGATTTGGTTATTACCCACTCTTAACTTTCAATCCTGGTCACACTTGGAACGAATAAATTCAAGATATATTACCACCATCATCACTCATATGTAAACAAAACCAGCTAAAGTCAGTGACTGTGGTCTGTGATTGGTGCAAAGACGTTTACGTTACGTTTCAAAATGGCGGAGATGGATTCTTCCATCTCGTCTATTTTACGTTTTCACCGTCTTTTCTTCCCAATTTCGACCGTAAGACGGTCTTATTACCGGCGTTATTACCAGGTGTGACTATAGTGGGGCCCGGGCATAAAGGCTCTTGTGTTGGTGAAGATGAAAGTGAGGCGACTTTCTCAGATACCACGATCAGTTACCACGGTCGGGACAGTGGTATATAAATATCAGATACCACGATAACTGCAAAAACGCCTTTTGATCGTGGTATCAGATACCACCGTAACTGCAAAAACGACTTTAAACGTTGGTAGCAGATTAGCAGATAGCGTGGTATCTGCAAAAATCCAACTAACAAATAACACCGTGGACCTTTGCTGGTAATGGACATTGGGGAAGGCAACCAACGATCCTTGCTGTGAATTTTCTCAAAGCTGCACGCACAGCCTCACGAAGTTATACACCATTAAAGCACAGCTCTTACTAGAACTGATCTGTCCACTGTGAAATGTCCCAGAAATATCGTTTTTCGAAAATACGATTAACTTCCACTTGAAATTAGCGATTTTCTTGTCAGTGCTCGTCGATTCCATCCAGCCTTCTCTCTCTTCGATGCGGCGGCTGGACGCAATATATTTGAAAAGGGAGTGCATCGTGGTTAAAAAATGGGAAACAAAGCAGAACAAAAGAAGTAAAAACAGAAGATATTTCTGATGTACTGCCATGTCTTACAAAATGAGAAATAATTGTTTGAAACTTCTCACATTCTTATATGTCAAAGAGCCGTCGGCTGACCTTGAAGCTTTCGTCGAAATTTGCGGTGTGTGACTGGCAGAAATCGGCTTGGCCGAAAAAGTGCTAAAAAGTCGTAATTACACAACGGAACCAGAGCCGTCACTACTGGGGGGGAGGGGGGGACGCCCCCCCCCAATGTTGTCAGCCAGTCAGTAAAAAAAATAACCGACTCGGCGCGAAGCGCCGCGCTTTTTAGTAAAAACAGTGGATTTTTTATTGGAAATAGTCGTTTTTTCTTAAAAACAATCAAAAACCGTCGGTTTTTCGTAAAAATAGTCGTTTTTGTCTTAAAAGTAGTCGTTTTTCTTAAAATAAGCCGATTTTTCGTCAACACAGTCGTTTTTATCCGCAAAAATAGTCGGTAAATATTACCAGCCAGTCGGTAAATACCTTGTCCCCCCCCAAACATTTTGGCTAGTAACGCCTCTGAACGGAACAACGAAGAAAGGCGGTGATTTCAGAAGCTTATAATTCCATAAGGAAGCTAAGGATAATATAAGATGCAGAATAAGCAAGAGGTGTCATATAAAGCTGATAATTCCGAGGAGGGTTAAAAACTGGATCCAACTTTAAATTTTAGAATCTTGTCCAGCGATTGCTTTATACTAAATGACCTTCAGTTGCGATCACCTCCAAGGTGAGGCAACATTTCCGTCACATTTCTATTACACTTTTCGAGCAAGCAAATGAATAAAATGAAAGGGAACATTCAGACTGTGAGGATGAAGCGTTTATAAGTTAATATCCCGAACTCTGAAATATCCCGATGCTCGTTACTCACTGATAATTCGCTATGCTCAACTCAGACTACGAGCAAAGGGGTTAGGTTAGAGCCTATGTAAGCCTAGAAGACGTAAATGTATTTATAGCTTTGTCATAGCTTATGATACTTCCGTGAAGGTAAAGTTTGAAGGTATCATAAAAAAGAGAGTACAGTTGGTTTTAAGATTAGTTTTAAGATTTTTTAAAATTAGCTGCGTTATTGAAGTTACTGTCGTATCTGATACCACGGTCAAATAGTTGCAGTAAATAGTATCCGGTCAGAATCCTGTGGTATAGGATTTTCAGATACACCGGGCCCGATCGTGGTATCTGAAAAAGTCATATCACTTTCGTCATCACCAACACAAGAGCCTAGGATTTTGTCAAATCGGTGTGGAAGAAGGTTGGCACATATGATGTTAGTGGATGTATGTATTTCTTTTGGGTGACTTCTAAAAACGCTAATTCGGGAATTGCCGTTTTTCCAAAGCAACCGTAGCATCAGATAGCCTACCATTGTAACTGCGAATTTTTGACGAAATGTGCAGCAAATGCGCTTAGCCTCTTCGGCCTTCATCGTTAACGTTTCATTCGGTCGTGATTCGGGCTCTCATGATTTCGGAAATCCGAATAACTAATTTTTGCGCCGGACAGTTTTTATTACAAAGCTACTCAGGGATCGCCAGGGGTAAAACCCTTGATGTAGACATCGAAAGGCCTATTTTTTGCGATGATGATATGGTGACGCAGCTATAGATCATAACGCACAGGGAAAACTAATCATTCTCTTGAGTGTTCCTTATTTATTAGTGGCAGCTGCTAGTCTTACACTTCATCATTTTGTCCGCTGCTATCCGGATTTCGGAAAGCTAACATTTGTGCCGGACAGTTTTTAGGAGTAAATCCAGCACTCTGTGTTGCTAACTGACTCTGAGAACGAAACCCTGGCGCGATCAGTGGCGTGCTAAGCGGCGTAACTGCTGGATGCCGTGCAGATGCACAGGAGCATTTTGGGATAATCTAGAAACTCAAATTTCTAAGGGTCAGTTTGTTTTGATATCCCCTTGGGGTAGGAACAAATGACACGTTAGATTGTGTGAAGTGAATGATTTAACAGAAACATATTTGAAAAAATAGCTGTCAAAGAGACGCTTTGGCTTGTACAAAATAAAAGAAATTGGCAGTTTTGAAATTTGAGTGTGGGTGGACTTAATCGACCTGAGAGTTGGCCGAATGATATGACGTAAGAAGAATCGTGAGTGGCTTGAACAGAGTATAAATAAGATGGCAGGACGGAAAGATGCAAGCCTTGTGCCAACTCAGTGATTTGGCTTGGATATTGTGTTAGTGTCAGCACTTGTAAATGCAAAATCCGCAATTCTTTAATTCATGGCTGAGTTACTGGACTGCAAAGGCTAAAGCAGTTTCATAGTTGGCCCACTTTGATTGTAGACGAAAGACAGATTAGTTTCTCTTCTAGACTTTGGGTTCTGATTAGACTGGTCTCAATGCAAGGCAGTTGAGCCAAACTTAGACAAGTGTTGCTGTCATTATTAATGAAATAAGGGATCGTTCTTGGCAAGGATAAAGACGAAGAACCATCTTTAGGAGATTGAGAGATTTGACAGCACTTCCTTAGGTAAGTTCTTGATTCGGGTAATAATGTACTTGCACTAGGCTACCCGCTACAGTACTGAGTACAGGAGAGTTATGTTTCCTTGAACGTAACCCGAAGTAGATCATCAAAGTTATGATAGTAATTCATTCTACTTCAGAAGCATTTCTGTCCATTCTCGTTCCCGAGATTCTATATATAACCTACATTTCATAAGAGTCTCCTAGCTCTTCCATTAGTATTACACTGATTTTCACGCTTATCACTGATAATCACGCTTTGCTCCCGATCATTTTTTTCCGAATAGCTTATTGGTCATAAGACCGGTTATGCAAATTGTGCCACCTTTTGTCATCCACGGCAAGGGACGTGGGAAGCGAGAAGAGGGTAATTTGCAGTAAGTATAACTAAGTTTTAAAGTAGTCAACTATCTCGGAACATATTAGCAGAAATACTAGTGCGAGATGTCCTTTAAGGGCTCCTAATAACATTTGAGTCGGTGTTTTGGGTCTAAATAATTTTACCATATAGCCCAAAAATCCACTATTCAAAATTCACTAATCTTCAGAGAAGCATACCTCTACTCCTTTGGAAATCTTTTAATTACGAGGGGTTACCCATTTACCCACAGGGGCTATACCACACCAACAGATTATTAATTGTAATAAAAACAAAAAACATATTAACGAAGAGAATCAACTGAACTGTTTCTGAAAGCATGTATTTCCAATCACGCTACTTATCCACACTATTCTGCTTACACTTCCAACCAGCTCCAACCGTTACCAGTTTGTTACGTCAAGTTTGGAATGCAGGTTAGCTAACACAATCGAGTGAATAATCCCTTGCTGTAATTTCGTGAAAACTGTTTATATAGCTTGCAGTATAAACCTGTCGCACTCGCACTACACAATACAGTGCACGGAAAACACCACGCTTTTGAATTGTAGCATTGTTTATCCAAGGTTCTTCTTTCTCCCCTGAATTTTCTGGAAATTACATGCACCGGTGAACATATCCTTCCCTTAGGACTGGATTTTTCTGTTAGTCAGGAGAAAAAAACACTCATAACAAAATTACCAAAGAGTAGATTATCCTAAGGGAAGTAAGACGGAGTGAATAGCTTATGAAGTGTTGAAATGAAATAGATATATTGTAATAGGAGGCTGGGTCTTGCAGAGCAATGTTTTTGGCGGCAATTATGTACAGAATATGTGCGTTGTTCACGTTATTTTCTGAACGGAAATAATACGCAATGAGTTAGTGAATGGAGCGCTTTCTTTCAACATAAACATGACAAAGCCGTATCTGAACTAAAACAAAAATAAACACCGAACACATAACATAACCCTTCCCTTAAGATTGCATTCTTCTGCTGGTCAGGGGAATTTCATTTCGAAAGGAGAAAAAACGTTCATGAAAATGAATAAACAGTAGATTAGTTCCAGAAAAGGAAATGATACGCAATGAAGAAATGAAAAAAAGCATAGGCCCTAGCCAGATCTCAACTACTACAAAATAAACGCCAAACAGAAAGCGCACCAGGCAAAACCCCCAGAATAGGGAAAGATACGAAACATGCTCATGCCATGTTAGCCTTTCTTTCCATCTTCACTGTTGAATAACAAAACATTCTTGGTCCTTGCTACAGTTAAACTTCTTCTTGGTTAAACCCAATGGCGTCAATGCTTCCAAAGATGACCACGTGGATTTGATAGCGGCCTCTATCCGTACACCAGTTGGTTTATGTTAAAAATGTGATACTAGAGCAAAACAGTAAATCTTAGGGCATCAGTACTGTGGGTCTTTAAATGTGGCAAAACATGTCTTAACCATCAACACGAAAGCCAATTAATAAATTCTTGGTTTATAACTGTCAGCGCCGTCGGAACAGGTCATAAATCATCACTTTTTGCTCGTTTTAGATCTGCAATAAAAGTAGCTGGTCTTGAAAAGGCCATCTGGCATGCAAATAAGTCACGTGGTTCCGAATTTTGCGGGAAGTGAGTGGCAGTGGTAGCAGAGCCAATTTTTAGTAAATCATAACTTGGGGATTCACATGCTGCTTCCACGATCTATCCCTTAGTAAAACGGAAATCCCTTCTATTCAGCGTCACTTCCGTCCTCTGCCTTATATTGTGCTGCAAGTTTTTTTTTATATGGCTGGCACTTGCTGACGTCGGCTCAAGTGCCATGCACCGATCGCTCCCGTCGGTTGGACGGTCGGTTCACTGATCGCGAATTAGGGTGCTTCCAAATGTGGTAAGGCCATAAAACGTGCCAGGCAGATTAGGGACCTGACCAGATTCAGTTAGAAATTGCCATTTCAAGCTCCGGCCATCCACGGGGATTGGAGGGAGGGGATATGCATAACTTTCATATAAGTTATCCCATCTGGCAAATACTTGATAACTGACGTGAGCATAAAATTATATCCTTGATGTTCCGTTTCAACTCCGGACTGGATCGCGATAAATTATGTTCTCCAGCAGGGCCGTATCCAGGGGGGGGAGGTGGCGTAGGTGGTTCACCCCCCCCCCGAAACACACGAAAGGAATCGTTTTTGTAAATGCTTTATCTACGTCTTTTTTTTTACTTTTTGATCCGACCCGCGGGCAACCCCCCCCCGAAATAAATTCCTGGATACGGACCTGTTTTCCAAGATCCCATGATCATTTATGGCTCAAAGGTTTCGCTTGCAAATGAATTCCCAGCCCCATATTAAAATGCGCATCTCATCCGCACAGTGTAAAAATACTTTTAGCCATACGATACATTTTCATTTCTGAAGAGCCCATGATCATGTGTGCAATCAAGGGTTTTGCTTACAAATGAACTCCTAGCCTTTTTAGTGTGTGCATCTTAAAGCACTCCTCGCACTATTTACTGTTTATGTTTTAATATCCAAAACTATTTGGGTACTGTAAAACTATGCTCTGCGTTTAACAAATTATCGACGGCTTTGGCTGTCTTAAGCCATTTCCCAGGTCCGTTGACTTCTAGCAAAAATTCGGCAAAATTTAGTTAAACGGTTTAACGAACAATAGCACGATACGCGAAAACTCATCGGGAGCATAATGCACATGGAAAATAGTGAATCGTGGCAATTGCAAAGATTAGTGAGGTATCGTTAGCGGGCTTAGAATGATTTGGGTCTTTGGTAATGAATGCAATTGCGAAAGTAGGTTTTGCACTGACATTATAGACACGGCGAGTCCTTTAACTTCAGTGCAGAAATATTATTGTGTAAATCGGAGTGGACAGTTTTTGTAAGATCTAATGTCCTAGATGTTCAGTTGCAACATGGCTGTCAGTCCCCACCATTTGAAACAAATTTTGCTTTGGTTGACCATATTTCTCAGTTATGGGCCCAAGTTGGATTTAAGCTTGACTTTCCTATCATTTTACTAGAACTAAAGGTAGTAAAAAATCGGAAATACTACCTCTCGCAATGCCTTATGACTATTGTAAAAGTCAAGCTGCCGTACTTTTATTTAACTGACTTGAATTTTTGTCTGCAGAGTTCAAACAGTATGCATTCCTTTGGGCAGTGACTGTGAAATTGTGTCGCTTGGAATTCAGGGCTTTCTGTAGGAATTCGGGGTGAAATTGTGTGCAAAGGTCTGTAGACTTAATCATAGATTAGAAATAAAGAGATATTCCCATGACGCCAAAATATTTTAACGCCAAAATAGTGGCCCTCTGGCCGTTGATAAAGAAATTATGTAATTTCCAAATGTTATCAAATTATGAACCGCTAAAAGAAGTAAAAAAGTATGAAAAATACATCTAAAACATGGATGTGTGCATAGGTCCATAGGGTTGACCATAGATTTGCAGCAAACAGAGATTCGCACGACGCTAAAATATATTAACGCCAAAATAGTGGCCCTCTGGCCTACGACAAAGAAATTAAGGAATTTCCAAACGTTATCAAATAGTGAACCGCCGAAAAATATGACAAATATAACTAAAACATGGATCGAAAAAAAACATGATTCGAAAACTAATTTTCTTCTGTAAGCTTTGGGTTATAATGTTTCTTCAGTAAATGCATAACGACAATGAATGAATGAATGAATGAATTTATTACGTGCAGCCTATTAAAGGCATTTGCACAGTACATACAGAGTAAAAAAGGGAAATGAACGCTTAACAATAAATATAGATGGTACAGCAAAATCCACAACAACAACAAAAGATAAATAAACGCAAAACAAGAACTAAACACGAGAAATAACAATACATTTACTGTATTAGCAGGCGCATTGGGCAATGGGCATAAAACACAAACCAACAAACAATGATTATAAAACAAACTGTAAATTAATTAGAATGTTTTATGAAATATGGGAAGCGCTGTGAAGGTTTGATTGGCGGAGGAAGAAGCTTGGGTCTCGTGTAATTTTTGCTTCGCGTGTTAGGGCAAGGATGAGGGGTAATAAAGGGGTATTGGTCCTTGCTATATATATCTTGTGGATTTTGTAAATTATTTTTCTTCTTCTTGGTTAATTTTTGTCTTCTTTAAATCTACTCCTTGTCTCCTTGGTCTATTTTATGACCGGAGAAAATCAAATCGTCATTATCGACGTCCTGATAATTGCACAGCCCAAGCCGACGGAATCCGAATTCAAAGCATAACAGAAGGCCTCGACAATTTTATTCTTAAAGTAAAAATTTTATTCATAGAGTATAAGGTAGAAATACACATTTATTAATAAAGTACAGCTTTTTATATATTTGTTATACTGTACCCCATCTCTTCTACTTTTACTATTTCGCTTTACTCATTATCAATTGTTCATTTCTTCCTCATTTTGCTCGTATGTGCATTTGTTTAGAACAAACCTTGATGTCCCTAGGGAAAACGTTTGAATATCTGGGTAAGGATTCCAGGAACTCAAGAAGTGCTCTTAGAGTTCAGCCCTCAAAAAATCTTAAAGCTGGGACATGACATATTTCCTTACTAAAGAACATTCTCGAGCTATTGATTACTCTTTTCATTGAAAAGCAAGGAAATGATAAGAAAAGGTTTGGGGGTGGGGTCAGGACCCTAATTTCACTATTTGGCTAGGGAAAAGGCGATTGTAAAGGTTGGAAGACAAATGTGATGGAAGCAGTTCTATAGCTATTGAGGAGACGGTGTTCTCACAGAAATTCTAGTAGCGGACATCCAGCTATTTACGAAATACTGAGAAATAAGCATAAAAGGAACATACAAATTAGAAAGGAAAAGGAAATGATAAGAAAGGGTTTGGGTAAGAGTGGTCAGACTGGTCAGGTCTAGTCAGGGCCGTATCGAGGGGGGTTAGGGGGTTCAACCCCCCCTTGAAACTTACAAAAATCGTCGTCTTTTTACAGGCTTCAACCTCTGATCTATTTCTTTTTTGTACTTTTTGGTCCGACCCGCGGGCAACCCCTCCCCCCCCCCCCGAAATAAATTTCTGGATACGGGCCGGGGTCTGGTTCAAAAGATTTTGGAAAAATTCTTACGTACTATTTTAATACGGTGGGTTCTCTTACTATGATCTTTTCACGGTAAAATGGTTCATAAATATCGTTAAACGAAAATACGAGTACATGCCCCGGGAAATTAACGATTTTCTAGTTGGCGCTTGTCAACTATCCAGACATCCCGGTCTCTAAAGCGGAGTTCGAAGCGAAGAATTTGATAACCGTGCGCGCCAATGGTTAAAAGTGGGAAAACCAAGAAAACACCGAAACACAAGGTAGGTCTGTTGACCTACCATGACTGAATGAATGAATGAATTTAATCCCAAAAAAGCCCAAGGGCCGTGGCGGGAAACATAAAACATTAACAAAATATCATACACTCCAAAACAAACCAAAAATCAACTTCTATAAAAATAGTTCACGGTGGGTCATAGCTATCTTCAGGAATCTACCCAGCCTTCGGAGATCACCAAAACACTTACTTCCCATAATCGAAACCAATTCCCTTTCCTCCCAAACCTCCGGCCAAACACTTCCTTTCTTAATCCTTTCAACTCCTCGCAATAATATCATATCATATCAAATGTACCGCATCCTCCCCCTCAATACCACACATTGGACAAAAATAAGGACCAGTACCTAATAAGGACCATGTCTTCCAAGATGAAAAACAAACCTTTGAAGCTTCTCACTCCCTTACTTTTTAAGGAGTTGTCGGCGGACCTTAAGCTTTCGGCAAAATTTTCACTTCTTGACTGGAAAACTCGGCTCCGAAAAAATGCTAAATAGTCTTTGGTACAAAACGAAACGATGGCAAAGTTTTGGTATTTCTGAAGCTTATAATTCCATAAGGGAACTTGGGACAGTATAAAAGGCAGAATGAGTGAAGAGGGGATCATTTCAGTGTGTTCTGTACATATTTCGTGTTCCACGATAACGTCTGCGTTTCTTAATTTGAGAATGCCGGGAAGACCCCCCCCCCCATACAAATGCATCTCTCAGTTTTCCCTTAAGGCGTATTCTCGCCGTTCCCCGAGGACTCCTCGGGGAATCGAAGGGAACGCGAGAGAGGGAGTCAGTCCACGCGGACTCGGCGTACGGAAAAGAGCGAGAACACGGGGAATGCTTCTAAAATGGATTTTGTTCGAAAAAAAAAATATGTAGTTGTCGTATTTATTTGGATCAACTTTATTTTTTATTTTGCTTATCCTGATTGAATTAATTAATTTTACATTGCACCAACACCAGCAAAAATTGATTCCCCTCCGAATCTGAAAGGGAGTCCTTTTTGATGATGGTGATGATAATCGGAGCATTCCCCGTCCGTGGGGACTCGCGAGAATACGGGGAGCGAGTCCTCGGGACAAACAAAAACGTGGGGACTCCTCAAGTGGAGTCCTCGGGGAACGGCGAGAATACGCCTTTAGATACAGCGGTAAATGATCTCGTTCCGTTTTAGAACGCGCGCTCGTCGCAGCCTGCTAAGTGCACAGAGGCAATTCTGTATCATGTATCTCTTGTTCTGCCACGCGTGGGTTCGCTCAACTCTTTTCCCAGTCAACCGGATGTTCTCAGAATGCTGGGATATCAGTTCTCGTTTTTTCGCACGAATTTTTTGGTTGTTTTCTACTCGAACGCATCGTCAGATCATGTTACGTTGGACATGTTACGATGAAAGGTTTCGGTAATTCCTAGCAGCAGGAGGAGTTGGAGAGATAATCCGAGGGGTCTGCCTCCGCCTTTAGGGGTGTACCTACTAGTGTTCAGGGCAGGGCCGTATCCAGGGGGGTTAGCGGGTTCGAGCCCCCCACCCGAAATAAACAAAAATTATTGTGTTTTATGGGCTTAAACCTCTGATCTATGTTCTTACTGTTTGGTGTGGATAATTATGGGTCCGACCCTCGGGTAGATCCCTCCCCCGAAATTTATTCCTGGATACTGTCCTGGTTCTTGGATTGGGTTCGCTCGCTAGTACCGAGCGAGAACAGTCTTAATTGTCATTCGCAGATATTGGTGAGAGGCTTGCTGTTTTTATTTTCTGCTTTGAATTCTTCCAATTTTGGTTTCATTTTTTGGCTTCTTGTTGGTTTTCTGCTTTGTTTCGGTTTTCTTGTTTTTGATCGGCGTCCTCGTTTTGGCATTTTTCATCAAAATTTTCTGTCTGCGCTGAAGAAGGGAGGTGGTTGTCCTCCCGAAATATTCGTTGTTTATTTCAGTACATTCGTTGGCTTTTACAAACCCCATTTTCGTTGGTTTCTTGGTTGTTTTCTTGTGATATGTCAGGCCAATGTAGTTTACGAAATTATCTTTGTTCCGCCGACAAATTATCACTTACGATCGTTACAGTTCTGTGGTTATTTTGGCTCCACAGCCCCGCATGATAAGAAAATAAGCTCCGCCCTCCTATTATTTTCGTTCCGCATGAGTTCCGACAGTTTACTTATGATGGTCGGGAGCCTCATAGTTGAAAATAACTGTCTGTCAGCAGTAATTCCCGTCAGAACGGCCGGGTTTCTCCACGCCATTGTTCTTCTAGTTCCAGAGAGGATAATAACTATCATAATAAAAAGCTGGCTCCTCCCTTTTATCATAACAACTTTCATTGGTAACTTTCGTGGAACACAACCTGCGTTTATTGTATTCACATAACGCATCCGACCGCAAGTTACAGAAGGATTCGTAAGGATCCGGCTTTCTCAGCCAATTCAGCTGTTTCGTGCAAAATTTGGGAACATATTGCAACCACTATATGCCATCAGTTATTTTGAAGAAAAAAATATTACCGTGTTTAAAGCACAACTGTTACTAGAAATGTTCTTTTCATGATGAATTCGGAAATATCGTTTTTCTAAAAAATACCATTACTGTATTTTAGTAATGGTATTTTAGACTCAAAAATGTGAAATCATCGATTTTCTTGTTAGCGTTTGTCGACTCTGTTCGTATTATCAGAACCGGAAACCCTAGCTTTGCTTTGATGAGGAGTTGCAGTTGTTCATTAGGAGTAGCGTTTCCTTTCGTACTTGATCCGCTAAAACCGCGAATTGACCGGATTCCGTGATGACCCCCGTTTCTATCTCTGCAGGAATACCTGCTTTGAAATCCACCAGGGAAATAAATACGCTTGATGATTTCAGTTAACATTCTTCTCTCTTTAATGATTCACGGTTCATTACACACAAATTTCCAATTTTTAGGAGAATTTTCCTTCTCTATGGGATTTCACATCTGCTGTTACGTCACAAAGGCCCCACGGGTCGTTTAATTCTCATCTAAAGGTTAACCCCCTCCATATAATGGTTTAATGTCCCCCCATTCACGGAGACTTGACTCCGCAGTTCTATTCTAAACGGCCTAACTAACTAAATGTTCTTTTCTTTGTTTTTAACGTAAATTGTCATCGGCAAGTCATAGAGTTAAAAAGGTTGTCGATGCAGAGGATGCGACATGTTGCTTGAGTAGTGCGGTAGTTGTGAATGAATTTACACAAATGTTATTTTTATAACCAGAGACTTTTTTTTACCCTGTTATAACGTAAGTTGTCACTGGCTACTCATAGAGTTAGAAAAGTTGTTGGTGCAAGAGGATGCTGACAGGTTGCTTGAGTAGTGAATTATTTATTTGGTGATTTCATTAAGCCTGATCTATTTCTCAACCTATATGGACTAACAAAATAAGAAGTAAGTACTGGTTAGTTTAAACACAAGTACACAAAAATATTAAGGAAACTAAAATCAGCTTGTCGACAAATAGGCCTACAGATAACGACCAGCTATTAATTACTTAAGCAAATATCGGCAAATATGCCATGAACTGTGGAGTGGGACAGGAACTTGAAGTGGAGTTAGGGTGGAGTTAAGGCTGTATAAAAACAAAAGAAGAAAAACAAACAAAATTAGGCTTGTTATGCTTTTTCAAGTCGAGACAATTTCGTAAACGTCCCTCACCATATCTCTTAGAAACTTTTAGTTGGAGACTAGGACTTGAATCAAGTGTCAGATTGAAGAGGCCTATAGAATAGACGAGGGGTTCCCTACTCCCCGGTACTTGGTGTATACCTTCTCCCTGCACCGGGCACTTGGTATACACCAACATCGAGAGTTGGCAACCCCTCAGAAAAAGAGGTCGACATGTCTACCAGAATTTACACTGGGCGGGAGTTGGCAACCCCTCGGAAAAAGAGGTTGACATGCCTACCAGAATTTACACTGGATGGGACGTGTCAACAGGGTTGGACACATTTCGGTTGTCCTCCGTTTTGTCTGCAACGGGGAACAACTCTTTGGTTTTAACTTGAATTGTCACTCAACCGAAATGAGAGGGTGGTGATAAAGCTAAACCCCGGACTAGAGGGGGTGGAGTTGGAGGATCACAAATTTTCGGAATGACGGGAGGGAGATTTCAATAGATTAGCCGGATTGACTATTATCGAATAAGCCTGGTGTGAAGTCCGACTATTGTTCCGACATAGAGCTTGAATTATAGGGCACGTGCTTGAACGATTGTCGTAAATTCGGGATGAGAACGATAAGTAGCTTAGCTGAGATACTTTCACATAGAAAAAAAAAATAATTTTGATAGAACCAAAAACTTGCAGCACCTAATTTACAGCTGTGCGTCAACAGAGTTACTGTCAAGTGATGATGATTGTGTTTTTATTGCGCAATGAACAAAAGATGAAAATAGCGTAGTAGGTAGAGAGAATAGGTAACAATTAGAGGAAGCTTACGATAACGATTGTAATACGCAAGAGAAAAGAGGAAAATCTCGAGGAATTTTTTTTAGTTGGGCCTAAAAATCTTCTTTCTAGATGACAAATGATAAATTTATTTCCCGTTTGTAGGACAACAAAAAATGTCTTAAATTGATGTAAGAAAGAAGAAAATAGGAAAAAAAGGAAAAAGAGACCAACAATGGATTTAGGTATTATATTTGACAATGCAAAACGGATACCTCAGCTACATTTTATTAGAGCTATATTTCATTTTCCAGCTTGAGCGGCTTGAGCCGGAAGAGGAACCTTGCCAAGAAGGGCCGAAATATAGATCTAATAAAATGTACTGACGTATCCTTTTTGCATTGTCAAAGATGATTCGCAGTTAGCTTGGGCTGAAGGAATATCTAACGGACAGGTTAAGAAAGAAGAAAAAAGAAGGGAAGAAAGAAAAGACCAACAACGAATTTAGGTTGCGTTTGCTTAATACACACGAATAGCCTATACTACATCGTAGCAGGATAGAAACTGTGGCTAGTGTCCGAAATGGAAAAATAGTTTCAACAGGCTTTTCGATGAATAGATGTTATCTGGATGTTATGCGAAAGAGGCTGTAGGTCTACAGACAGGCCCATATCCAGGAATTTATTTCGGGGGCGGGTTTGCCCGCGAAATTTATTTCGGGGGGGGGGGGGGTGCCCACAGGTCGGACCAAAAAGTAAAAAAAAACATTCAGAGGTTAAAGCCAACAAAAAATTATTATTTTTGTTGGTTTCGGGGGGGGGGTGAACCCCCTAACCCCCGGGATACGGACCTGTCTACAGACGTCGCGTAGTCCGTTTGTTCCACTGTTGGCTGCACCACATATATGATTGCTAAACGCTGGTTTTAAGTGAATGGAAAAAAATAAATCATGGATATGTAAAGTTTTTGAGGATTTACTAGTTGCTCACTCAAATCTACTTATCATTTCAAAACGCCGTGAACTATATATAGGACAATCAAATAAAAATGCAAACATGTTTTAATGATCCCACAATACCGAAAAAAAATCACCATAAACGAGTATCTTCAAACGAGAGACGAATTGATTGAATTTCTTCTCACCACTACATTCTCAAGCTCACGTCCAAGCCCACGTCTATCTCCCAATGTCACCTAATGTCAACAAATAAACGAGAAGATTAATCAGTAATGTTCTTAACACATATCAAAAATAGCACAAGGCGTGCCCATACGGAGTATTTAAAAAAAACGATAAAAGAAGAAGAAAAACTAAACTGAATAACTAAATAAACACACTGTAATATTGGTGTCTCCGATCTAGAGAAGAAACAAACTCGGCACGGCGTTGTGTAAAAAAGTGTAAATTGTAACGTTTATTTTAGGTTTACTAACCCATCACTGTCATGTTTGCTGTCAAAATCCTTTCAAACAAGATCGCCTCCCTAGTATTTAAGAATTTGAAAACATGCAAACACTATTTTCCCACGAAAACGAATTTTACTTTTAGACATACTTCATAACCATTCAATCACTTTCAGTATGCTTTCCGAATTAATCAGACAGACACCCTGCAGGGCTCGAACCCTCTTAGTAATTCAGAAGACACACTCCCCCTACTACCACTTATGCTCTGGCTTGACTTTTCAATACATGTTGTAATTTTGATGGATTTGAAATTTATTCAGATAGACCAAAGCATGTGGTTCAAAGTTATTCAGATAGACTAAAAGCTTAACCCTTCTAAAATTGGTAGCTTCGTTAGCCGAGTAAGATTGAGGTGCCCAATCTTGCCTTATATGGTGTAAAATGGGAAAGTAAATGCAGGCTTGGAGTTAAGGGTTGGAATTAGTTGACTCTCGTTAATGCAGTCGTCGAAAAACAGCCTGGCTCGGTGTTTTTCCTCATACACTGCCATGGTTGAAATATGCACAACCGTCTACCACAAAGTCCTGATTTTTGGATACCAGAGTTCATTTATAGCGGAGTAGGTTCGGGTTAGGGTGCCAAGAGGCGTCCAGCCCTTGGCGTAGGGTATCCATAAATCGGAGGTTTGTTGTAGACTGATGTAGGCTACCCATCCTTTGCAACATGTGCGCTTGCTAACGGTCTGAGAGACCGTCAGATTTCTTCCGAGTTTCTCCGCCCGGAAATTCTCCATTTTCATCAGTTTCGGACAGGAAATTGAAAAGTCTAGACTTATGTGAAACCAGTGATCATGCTGAACTTCTGCCAGTCCAAGGGGTTGATCACTTCTAGAATTTGATCAATTCCTGTAGCTGTAGCTACAGCAAGTGCCCAGTACCCAGAGGAGGCTGTAAAGTGATGCTTACACACTGTCAGAAGTTTCATAACAGACAGCGCATAACACTTTCAAGAATAACACCATTTCACTTAGAAATAAAGTGTTATGACCAATTGAGTTTACACTATTTCGTGTCTAGATCTCCAACAACACCTTCAATTGGTAAAAATACTAACGGGAACGAAAGAAACATAATAGATAACA
Source organism: Branchinecta lindahli (assembly GCA_023053555.1). Lineage (NCBI taxonomy): Eukaryota > Metazoa > Arthropoda > Branchiopoda > Anostraca > Branchinectidae > Branchinecta > Branchinecta lindahli. The sequence goes on along the minus strand of JAKZAO010000005.1, from coordinate 8,048,336 downwards.
TCCCAGAGTGCTATCTGTTGAAACCGGGCATCATTCTGTTGTCGTTATGTAACTTGAAACTTCTGACAGTGTGGTATTTTTACCAGTTGAAGGTGTTGTTGGAGATCTAGGCACGAAATAGTGTAAACTTAATTGGTCATAACACTTTATTGTTATGCGCAATCTGTTATGAAACACAGTGCAGTGGTGGCCACTGGCCGGGAAGTTGAAAACTCTAAGCTTTCTGTACGAAATCGATGATAAGGCTGAAATTTTGACAGGAATTCCCGAGGGGTTGATCACTTCCAGAATAGCTGTAGGCTATAGTAAGTGCCCAGTGCCTCGGAGGCTGTAAAGTGGTGCGCACAAGGCCGTATCTAGGGGGGGTGTTAGGGGGTTCGACCCCCCCCGAAACCCACAAAAGCAATGGTTTTTTTGTAGGTTTTAACCTCTGATCTATGTATTTTTTGTACTTTTTGGTCCGACCCGTAGGCAACCCCCCCCCCGGAAATAAATTCCTGGATACGGGCCTGGGTGGGCATCCCCACGGCAATTCTAGTTCGCCGGTGAAGTGTTCGCACTGCTTGAATGCTCCGAGAGGATCGCTGGCAGTCAATTTTTGCCGCGTCCTGCATCTAGTCCTCGATCTAGTCAGTTTTTAAATATTTTCTTTTTTGCCAGCATTTATTTCAGGACGTTTTTCGAAAATTGTATTAACTAATTCGATGTCCCCTGTATTAATGTGAGCTGTAAAAATTCGTATGGCTGACTGCATTCTTTCGCTGTAAGCTATTTTGCCAGATACATTGATTGACTGGGTAAAATCAGGGACCCATAAATTTCCTTGACAGGGGGGCTGTCAATAAGAGATTTCTGATGCTATCTTGAGCGCACGGAATATAGTTCGAGAAATACCCACGGTCCAATAAGACCAGATAGACATAATTTGGGATTGGCTGCTGGCGCCTTGAGGGAGGAGTCTCTTTGGCGCGCACGTACAATGAGGCAAACAAGAATGCCGATCGACTCAAGCGGGGATTTCTGGAAACTGGATTTGGTTCGGTCATCATATCAATATAGAAGCATAGGAAATGACAGGTCCCCTGTAAGGAAATGTATGGGTCCCTGGTAAAATTGAGAACCTCTAGCACGGCAGTCTTGCTTCTCAACCTAGCAACCCGCAACCCAGCTTTAAATGGTTACCTGGAGAAATCTGGGGAAGGTGACAGGAAGGGTCTGCGAAAGCACAGGATGTCTAGCCCCCAACCGCCTATTGCACTTACTGGCTGAGGGCAGAGAATCGGAGATCAGCACCGCCAGATAGGCCTGTATAGGCTGGTGCTGATACCTTTACTCTTTTCTTCTTACCTCAGTCTTGAGAAAAATTTACTTCCTCGCCGGTACTGATTCGCGACTTATGGCTAAGGGCAACACTTTTTTTCTCTCTAATCTTTAGTGAACGGAAATGAAGTTTATTTTAGCCATGATTGCGCAACACGCAGTCTCAAGCACACGATACCCATTGGTCAGAAATACTGTTTATGTAAGTCTTTCCGTGTTTCTCATAAAAACCAAGGGGCCTGAGCGAGGCTGTTACAGCCGAGACGGGTGAAACTTCGACAGCCTAGGAGCGAAGGGCCGCCCACTATCCGCCACTTGGTATACACAATGTTGCGCCACCCATCTGCCACGCGCGCCACTCTTCCGCCACGTGCGCCACTCTTCCGCCACCCTTCCGCCACGCGCGCCACTCATCCGCCACCCATCCTCCACTCTTCCCCCACTCATCCGCCACCCATCCGCCACGCGCGCCACCCTTCCGCCACGCGCGCCACCCGCCACCCGGTGGACACCGATTTTAAGAGTGGGCAACCCCTCGCCTAGGAGCGTCCACGGGTTTAATCCAGTACTGGACAGTACAACATGTTTTAAGAAATGATCAGAATGGTTTATTATACTATAACTATTTAATGAAAATGGGGACTACATTTAAATAAAATAGCTCATCTTGCAAGAACGAACACGAGGTTTCGGGGTTTTTGTTGATCAGCTAATTATCCATCTCGGAGAAGGGTAAGAACAGTTCATTAAAGTTTCTTTCGGTTGAACTGGAGCTCTGTGGTTCGTCTCGTAGTCTACTCCTGTCGCTCTAGCTGAACCTGGAACCTTTGGGAAACATATGTGATTCATGCTGACGGAGCGAGCAAATCGTGCCGTCAAGCTTCATAGTAATATCCGATTCACTGAAGGATGCAAAATTAAGTGGTTGAAATAAATAGTTATGAGAGCGCACAAATCTGATTGGTTAATTGAATCAAATTTCGGATCAGAAATCATATGTATTGGACATCGTATTGTCTCCTGAACAGGTTAATTGAATTTTGATCGATATGACTATCTACATATGGGGCATCATCCAGTCCGAATCTGATGAAGTCTGGTTGCGATAAATATTTCAGTAGAACCAGTCACGAAATCGGGGGCTTCGTAAACCCCTTACATAAATGTAAACGTGCCTAAAATGGCACGTTTTTGTAAACAAAAATGAATGTGGTTTGCAATGTTACTTTTAACGAAAATTTCCCCTTAAAATGTCATAACGGAAATATTGTGTGTTGTGTGTCGAGTTGAGCATCCTTTTGTTGGTTAATGTTATCAAACTTAAAAGTTTTATTACCATTCATAATACAAGAACAAAACAAGATTTTCGGGGTTTCGTTGATCAGCTATTTCTTATGCGAGTGATAAACACAATACCGAATATTTAGGCTGCAATTCGAGCAACTGTCTTCAGCGAAGAACAATCTAAATTATATATTCTGAAAGTGCAACGGAAATATCATAGAGGGATAATTAGCCGATCAACAAAAAACCCAATCTTGTTTTTGTTCTTCTGTTATCGAACTTCTGCCAGTGCAGTCAGTAATGCATGAAAACTGGATCACCCAGTATTACATCAGGTCCCTTACCTTTAATATACTGATTCATCATACGAAGTCTTATGATTTTCTTCTGTGTTGTCTGTTGAAACTTATTATCCTCGTGAGAAATGTTATCAAACTTCTAAACATGTGCAGTCAGTATCGCATGAAATCCGGGTCAGTAAGTATTCCATCAAATCCCATACCTTAATTGTAATAATAATAACTTTATTGCTTTAAAAGCCCGAGGGCTATAACAAATAAAAACATAACAGAAACATAAACAAACAATAAACCACTGATAGCCCAATAAGCATCACAAAATAACTTAATCAAAGTAAAAAAATCTATTCCTATGCTCCGTTGCAAGCCTGAGGAAATGGCTTAAATTATATTAATTTATCATAATAATAATAATAATAGTGTGTATTCAGAAAAAACCCGAAGGCCATATACACAAACACATTACATATATGTACGTACACAAACTTAAACAAATAAATGAATCTCCTAACAAAATTCAAGTTTTAATGCACTATCAATGTATCGCCCTACTTTACAAATTACCTGCGCAGAAGTACTTAGTAAGATACCAGGGAGTGCAACACTAATTCCCCGAAACGTAACCTCCCTCAAACCTGAAAGCGTATGGCACCTAGTAAGAAAATGGTCTAAACCATCATCCTCAATCTCGCAAAAAGGGCAAGGTCGCCTGCTTCCTGGGTTCTTCCATTTATCAAACATATTTTTTCTTCCCCGAAGTGGTAGACAATTTGCCCTCAACTGTATCCAGTATGTAAGATAATGTGATGGGAGGTTTAACTTAAAATAAAACTCTGACTCGTACACTCTTTTTATCTCCCGATAATATTGAAGGGTTTCTGACGTCCTAACTACACTATGCCACTTTTGTTTTTCCTGGTCTTCAAGGATACTTACTATCAGGCGTAGCATTTCTTGGTGTCCACTGGCAGGGCCTAACCCGCCGTTCCAAGCGTAAGACATTCCCACTTGGTCTAAGACTGACTTGACCTGGAACGGCCAAGTTCTTTTCTTTCCAAGTATTAAAAGGTCATCATAAGCTGCTCTCAAAAGCCTACTATCCGGCAGTTGAGTTATACGCAGCCATGATTTTAACATCTGTTCTAACCTTTGTTTTCTAAGGGAAAAAATACCTAAATCTCCTTTAAGTACCTGAGTGTGGGTCTTAGCATGTAGACCTAATAGCCGCTTATAATATTGTAGCTGGATTGTCTCTAGCTGGGCTGCCGCTTCAAAACCCCAAACCTCTGCCCCGTAATGAACTGTAGACATTACTTTAGATTTAAAAATATTTGTATGCATCTTCAAGTTCTTTAACCCGGTTAAAGTTTTATTTCTAAATATTGCTGCCACTGCTGCTTTCCCTCTAGTAGCCATTTCCTTTATGTGGGTACTCCAACTTCCATTGCTCATTAACCAAAAACCGAGGTATTTAAATTTAGAACTCACTTTTAACTTTTGACCTTTAAATGAAAACTGCGGTTCGGCCCCATTAATTGGTTTTCCACTCCCAAAAATAACTATTTCTGTTTTATCTACGTTAAGACAAAGCTTTTTTGAATCCAAATATTCCTCCATTAAATTTAATAAAATTTGGAGGTCTTGGGCCGATTTAGCAACCAGCGCCGTATCATCTGCAAAAAGCAGAACCGAAAGAGAAATTCTTCCCAAAGATAATACTGGAGCCCATTTGTTTTCCAAAAACGAAACTAAATCATTAATAAAAATTCCAAACAATCTCGGGGACAAGGCGCTACCTTGCTTCACCCCTTTTCTATTTGAGAAAGCCCTGGACAGACCATCACCTACTACCTTAACTATACTTTGTGTTCCATTATACATGCTAGCAATTAATTTCACAAAAATTAAAGGTAACCCAATCAAAATAAGTTCCTTAATTAACAGCGATCTATCTAAGCTATCAAAAGCCTTACGCACATCTAGAAAAGCTACGTATAGTCGATTTTTTCCTTTTCCATATTTCTGGATTAAAGCATTTAATACTAAAACCCGGTCTGCTGTGTTATACCCACTCCTAAAACCTCCCTGTTCCTCCCTAATAATCTCATTCTTATCTAACCATTGAGCTAATCTCCTATCTAACAGCTTTTCTAAAATCTTACTTAATGCTGGGATAAGTGCTATTGGTCGGTAATTATCATGAACTGTACGGTCCCCTTTCTTGAAAAATGGCAGCACTAGTGACAGTTTCCATGTGTTCGGCCATGTAGCACTTGCTATAATCTTGTTAAAAATGACAAGAATCACCGGTATCATAATTGATAAAAACTGTTTAAATAAAATCGTCGGCACGCCGTCTACGCCGGGGGCAGATCCACCTTTCATAACCTTAATAGTGTTTGAAACCTCCTGCGCTGAAATCTCTCCTACCAGCTCATAATCATGTTCTCTCAACGGGAGCGGAGCTCCACTTACCTCAACTTCAGGCTGTTCATCTATACTATTTCCTTCCACCCCTTCAAAGTACGGCGGCCAAGATTCCGCACCTGGAATTTTATTTTGTGTTTTTTTACTTCTCTCTTCACCCCGAATTTTACCCCAAAATTCTTTTGAGTTTGCTGACTTAAAATAATCTGTTAATTCTCTTTTATTCTTACCATCCAATGCTCTTTTTTTGCTCTTAATAAGTCTCTTGTAATCTCCTCTTTTCTTTCTGTAACTAATTAAAATTGAATCTTTAAGGGTCTCATCTGAACACTTATTAATTTCATCCAATTTACCCATTAACTCTAACTTCATCAATTTACAATCTTTATCAAAAAAAGAATCTTTTCTTTTAACTTGAGGCAATGATGTGCGAGCACACTCGTGGATAATCGAATTAAACTTTAGTACCAACACATCGCTATCCTCTTGCGATTCACTCAGAGCCTTTAATTTATCCAAATTATTTTCCTTCATAAAACACTCTTTAAGAACCGCGGAATCCAACTGGGACCAATCTCGCCTAATCGCTCTATGGACCAGCCTATTACTTGTAACTGGAGCCTGATGATGTGTATAAACCGAATGAAGACTATCATTACTAACACTCTCACGGGCCATGAGGCCTAATCTAACAGCACTATGATCTGAACCTACAAACTGCATCACTTCAACATCTAGAGATTCAGCTGCTAACATTATGTCTACCACTATGTAATCAATTAAACTTGGGCGAACTCCAGCCATACAGGTGAACTCACCCTTACCTGCATCTTTCCCAAATCTACCATTTCCAATCACAAGCCCGTTTTCCGCGCACAGTGACAAAAGCTTTCTACCCCAATCATTAACTTTCCTCTTTTCATCCCTGCTACTCCTTGGTATCTTATAAGCATCTGGAATTAGTGAAGGCACACCTGGAATATCAACCTCAACAATTTCCGGAGCAGCGCTAGTATATGCGTTAAAATCTCCCAAAAGAATGAACGAATCATTTCTAAATTGTACTTTTAACTCTTCTATCTCCTTCATTAATAAACTCCATGAATCTTCATTCCTATATGAACTATTTCTCGGGGGGATATAAACTGAACCAACAATCAACCAATCATCGTGACGCATTTGAGCCCTCACCCAAACAATATTTTCCGAACAACTAGGGAGTCTTTTCACACAACGAAACGAATTTTTCTTAATAAGAGTGAGCACCCCACCGTATGTGCGATTGTTCGCCGCGACTTTGCGAGCAACATGTTCCACCTCGAAGCCCGGAAAAGATGGTATGTCACCTTCGGAGTGCCACGTTTCAACCAGACAAACAAAATCAAAGTCACTAACGTCCTTCTTTGTGCTTTCTATCTTGCTACCCAGTCCTTGAACGTTCCATGTTAAAAAGTTCAGGAATGGTATATGGCCGGCGTATCGCTAATTGGTTGTGTGCTCGGCGGAGCCAGATTGTTGCGGGCCATCATCAGGGTTAAACGGGGGTCTCAAAGTTTCTTCAGCGGCTTCGGGGGTGAAATCGATTTGGTAAAAACTTGATCCGAGATCCCGACTTGGTGCTCGAGTGGCTCCTGGCGATCTCGATGGGTACCGTCCATCTCCTCGAGCATGGTACCTCAAATTTCGCACGTTGCGAAAGCCTGATTGGGAGCTATCCAGAGGGCTAATAATTTCAGCATGCTTTCGGGTGCGCTTTTGTAGTCCGTTGTCTGCCGTGATGCTCGCGAACGTCGGTTCTCTAGGTGCGATGATAGGTGCGTGATTCTGGGGGGGGGGGCCTTAGTACAAGCTCGGTCACGGTATTTGTATCGCTATCTCCTCCAGATTCTTCGGTGTCGGCCATAGCATCGTCTACTCTCTGCGGAAGACTTGCGCAATTGTTCCTTACTGAAGGCTGACGTTGGGGGGGGGAATACGAAGTCTATTGTTTTGTTCAAAGGATTGTGTTAAAAACATTATGTGAGAGTGGGAAATAATTGGTATTTCGGTTGAAGTTCACAGTGATTGAGCAGTAACTGGCGAACGCACCAGGTATGAATTTGTCTCTTTTTATGGCACTTGCCTTCCGGCCAAGTGCCATATACCGATCACTTTTCCGTCGGTCGGTCTGTCGGTCGGTCGGTCGGTCGGTCGGTCGGTCAGTCCGGTGATCGCGAGTTAGGGTACTTCCAGATGTGCTAGGACGATGAAACTTGGCAGGCGTATTAGGGGCCCGACCAAACTAACTTGGAAATCGTCAATTGCCCCATCCGACCATCGTGGGGGGAGGGAGGGGAGCCGGAATCCGGAATTTAGTGACATGCATAACTTTCGAACGGGTAATCGGATCTTAATGAAACTTGATATTTGAATGAATGAATGAATGATTTTATTAACCCATTCTACAACACAGAGTGTGACAAATGGAGTATAAAAAAGGAAAAAAAGAAAGAAAAAAAGAAGCACACTAAGCTAACAAATAAACAAGGAACTAGAATAACTAGCCTACTTCAAAAATGCCTGGTACAGGCTGTGCTGGGGATCCAGCGACTGCAAAAACTTTTCCCTACGGATGTTGATGACGTCCATGGGGTCAGGAACACCGTATTTGACACTTAGTGAAGTGTTTCTCGTCCAAAGTGGTAATCCAAGTAAAAACTTCGCGAACTTGAAATAAGTAACTCTTATTGCTCTCTTTTCCTTCAGTGTGAAAAGAATCCAAAAAGGCGACAGAGCGAGAATATGCGGGATAACCAGAGCTGTATAAAGACGTCCTCGAATCAGCCGGTTAAATTTCACCTTAGTCCTACATAGTGTACCATACGCTTTTCGCACTTTCGTAGACAGATCGGAGATCAGACCCGCGCGCGTAGATTTTAAATCTGAAGCAATCGGCAAACCCAGATAAACAAGAACCTCAGACGGGTATATTTCCTGGTCCTCAAACCTGACCGACCGTGATGACGATTTACCGTTAAAAACAAGCACTTCACTTTTAGCAGGGTTGAACGCAAGGCCGACACGGGAATACTCATTACTCAAAATACAATAATTTTCTTCAATACGAGAAAGAGATCTGCTCAAATTCAAAATGTCATCTGCGTAATTTAGCAACGAAACATCAGTCCCACGAAAAATACAACTCATCTTTACCGGGCTTTGAGCCTCGAGAACACTATTGTTAAATAGCGGTGGAGACGATATCGCGCCTTGACGAATACCCTTGTACACTGGTATAATTTTATCCGACAGAGATAGACCACCAGGACTGGGAACTTTTATACGCACTCGAAGCTTTTTATACATATCAAAAAACACTAAAACAACAGAAGGGTCAAGGCCTCTTTTCGCCGCTGAAAGTAATAGCTGGGGATGTATGCCTGAATCGAAAGCCCGCCGTACATCGTGACCGGCAAGGACTAAAATCTCACCACTTTCATCAGCATCAAGCAATAAATTCGCAAGGACGCAATGTACGTGTTCGCGACTCAGACCTTTTTTAAATCCAAACTGCGAATCTGGGGTACTACAAACAAGGCTTATTTCATCAATTACAAGAAGTTCCATTAATTTGCATAAAACCGGAGCAACCGTTATGGGGCGATATGACATACACTGGCTGGGATCTTTACCTTTCTTCACTACCGGCGTTATTACTCCCATTCCGAACATATCAGGTACCAAACCAACGTTAAATATGCACTGAAATAAAAGCTCTAAATGACTTAATAAATTGCTAGTCGCATACACTAGGTGCATACCACACAAACCGTCAAGGCCTCTAGACTGTTTCTTCTTAAGCTTCGTTATGCCACGTATTATTTTGGAAACCGAAACTACATAACCGGGTGAAACATTCGGTAGCTTTAAAAACTGGTTAAAGTTTAACTGCAAAGCCAACTTGTTTGTATACCTTTGATTTGAATACACTGAATTATCTTGACTCCCGCGAGGGATTTTTATTTTTTACGTCGCGTAGTCTAGTAGTGACGTTGAGAATCTCCGCTGGTTGCACGCCAAATAATTTTACGGCTAAGGCGCGGGAAAATTTGAGTATCTGCAAAAGCATGCTTTCCAATGGCCAATAAAGTGAAGATAATGAAATGCTCGATTCCAGACTGCAAAACCATGTCTGAAGAAAGCCCTCTCTTCCGTGCTACCCCGAACAGGTTTCCTTAGTGGAAGGACCCAGTCAACAGATAATTTGGCCAGCAGTCCACCAAGTTGATAAGCAAGTTCGAGCTTTCAACTGGCCAAGTTCTTCCTGGTCACTTTCACTTTCCTTGTTGTTTTCATATTCATGGCTTGAAGAATGCAAATCCGCCATGATCTGTTATTTGTATCGGCAATTGACGCAATTATTTGCCGCTGTAGTTGCCGAACATTTCAAACATAGAGGTACGTCCGTATAGAGGTACAAAAAAAACGTAGAATATGTACGTCAGCTAAAATTCAACAATCGCGGATAACAAAGCAACGAAGTAACGCGTTTTTGTCGGTTCTTCGAGCCTAATTAAGTAAAAATATGACGGGCAACCAGATTGTCGTATCTCAGCCCTCTTCGGATAACCTTTAAGCACTTGTTTATATTCTTTTTCAAGGACGGCATCCGGCGGTGCAAATTCACTACTAAAATGGGATATCCATTCTTCTTCTACTGGGACTTCACTCTTAACTAACCTGTCATAACCAAAACTCTTAAGATATTTCCAAGCGGCTGCAGGATTACTACCAATTTGGAAAGACACCATGTCTCACATGTCCCAACTCAAGTCCGGACCGAATCCGATGAATGTGGGGGGGGGGGTCGGAGGGGGGAACCGGAAATCATGTTAAACGCTTAGAGTGGAGCGATCGGGATGAAACTTGGTGGGAGGAACAAGCACAACCCCTAGGTACATCATTGACAGAACCGGACCGGATTCGTGCACTGGGGGGGGGGGGGAGTGGAGGGAAGTTCCGGAATTCCGGTCATACGGAAATAAGATACTTCCAGGTGGGCTAGGACGATGAAACTTGGCAGGCAAATCAGGGACACGACCAGATTAACCTGGAAACAGTCAGCTTCCCGATCCGACCATCGTGGGGGAGAGGAGGGAGGGGGAATCCGGACTCTTGAGGCATGTATAACTTCCGAACGGGTGATCGGATCATAATGAAACTTGGTATGTAGAAAGACCACATGTCTCGGATGTCCCATTTCAAGTCCGGATCGGATCCGATGAAGCTGGGGGGGGGGTCGGAGGGGGGGTCCGGAAACCTTGTGACATGCTTGGAGTGGAGCGATCGGAATGAAACTTGGTGGGAAGAACAAGCACAAACCCTATGTAGATCAGTGACAGAACCGGACCGGATTCGAGTATTGTGGGGGAGTTAGGGGGGGTCCGGAATTCCGGTGATCGCAAGTTAAGGTACTTCCAGACATGCTAGGACGATGAAACTTGGCTTGAAAATTAGAGACTTGACATGATTGGCTAAGAAATAGTTAGTTCCCAGATCCGGCCATCCCTTAAAGTACTAATGCTAACCGCAAATAAGTACAAACAATACTTTTAAGCAATAGATACATTTTCGTTATCCCTATGAGCCCATGATCATTTTTGCCTCAAGGGTTTTGCTTACAACTGAATTCCTTAAAGTACAAACAATACTTCTGAGTAAAATATAGATTTTCGTGCTCCTGGTGATCATCTTTTTTGCTTCAAGAGTTTTGATTACAGATGATTTTCTAGCGCCCTTAAAGTGCGCACAGCCAAATGCATTGCCAAAACGATACAGTCTCGTGATTTCCAAGGACCCATGATCATTCTTATATAAAGGGTTTTGCTTACAAATGATCAAAAGAAACCCACGAATTGACGAATTCCTACTTTCATCCTCTGACCTAGCCTTGCAAGTGCCATATGAGCTTCCAGCTCTTGTTTCTAAATCCATTAAACTGTCGAGAAATCTGGCGGCACATTAATCCCTGTTTTTGTGTTGACAAAACATTCTGTCTTTCTAAAACGAAGCCGAACGCTCCTACATTTTTTGCATTGTGCATTTTAGAAGAGCAAGGAACGGTTCTTACAGTGATGAGCTATTTTTAACACGGAGAGATGAGCGCACTGGAAAGTAAGTTATCTGTGGTAATAAGGCGAAGCTGAGTGGTTATAGTATAACAAAAATTTAAAAAACTGTGGGACCACTACACAGGAAAGTATCGGTATAGACATTTTCGTCCCTTAAAGGACAGCTCTTACCAGAAATGATCTTTTCACGATGAAGTAGCTCACAAATACCGGTTTTCGAAAATACCATTACTTTCCACATAAAATTAGCGATTTTCTTGTTAGAGATTATCGACTCTATCCAGCATTCTTGCTCTCCGATGCGGCGGCTGGGCGCAAAACGTTTGAAAACTGAGCGGGCCGTGGTTCAAAAGTTGGAAAACTAAGCAAACAAAAGAAGTCAAAAACAGAAGATTATCGTAGCCTTATCTGTGAAGGAGTAGTTCAGTGGACATTGAAGATTCCGGCAAACTTTGCGTTGTGTGATGGGCAAAACTCGGCACAGCAGAAAAAGAAAAAATCCGCAGGAACAAAAGGAAACAATGAAGGAAGGTGGGGATTTTAGAAGCTTATACTTCCACAAGGGAGAGAGGTATATTATAAAAGGCAGAATAAGCAAGAGAGTCCTTTAAGGTCTGTGCACACCCAATAAAATAAGATTTCACATGCGAAAGATCGCATGCAAAATCACTTTACGATGCAATTTGAGCTTTGAGGGAGGGGGAGCCACATACTCCCCCTGGACGCATGAAGCTTATAGTTTTCAACTTTCTCTCTCTCCTTCTAGCTAACATAAAGAGATTTTATAGTTGAATAAATACCTATAGTTAGCGGATTAATGTGTGCAAAGTAAATCCCGAATGGATTTTTGTCTTAATAATATCTGTTTGTAGTAATTTTGAATGCAGAAGACAATTTTCGCTTGCGTTTAACATTTCCTCTGATAAAAGTAGAATATTTTATACTCCCATCGAAACGAAAATTTCGGACGGAAATATAAAATATTCATGTGATATGATGCGTCCGAAAGACTGAGCGAAGGGAAAAAAAAACGCGTTTGACTGCAAAAATCGGACTGTGCATATAACTTTAAGCTTCACATCCTCTTTCTTTTGGAGCAGTTAAATAAATAACCATGTTATTAAGAGCATCTTTTCTTTCTTCTTTGTTTTACTCGACTTGTTTTTCCTTGTGGAATTTTGAATTACCAATAAATCAACTAGTCAATGACATTTGTTATATATTTACGAATTATTCGCCCTTTTAACCTCGCCAACTTGTTTACCCTTCTGGAATTCTAGATATTCGTGATGGAACAGCGATATTCGTGAGATTCCTCTATGCTGTTTTACTTCCTTGCCAATATTCCTTCTCCTTTGGGACCTATCTTATGATCTTACACATCATCAACATGACATTTCCAGGCAGCCGCCAAACGTCCAGGATTTCCAGAGCGTTCCCGCGATCGCCTTGTATATACACGACTTTTGTGTAAATTGTTTACAAATTTCCACCCCAGGTTTCCTCCTGAGTGTATTCCTTGTTTCCCGTAAATGTGCTAATGGTGTACGTTTACAAACTGTTGGTACCTGCGAAACTGGGCCTCCGGATGTTTAAGTAGGGCATTTGTGGCAAAAGGATTGAATACTCTATATGACTAAATCCAAAACACGCCAGTGATGATGATGATGATACTCTATATGACTAAATCTATCTATATGATACGCTATATGACTAAATCCAAAACACGCCAGTGATGATGATGATATGATGATGAAACACGCCAGTGAACCCCGGAAGAACGAGAAACGTCACCCAAACGAATCCTTAAAGTTTAACTGAAAAGCCAGTTTATTTTTGTATCATTTAACTGACTACACTGCATTATTTTTTGAATTTCCACTATTTGCTCTTGTATGATGTTAAGAACATCTACGGCCGTCCTCACAACGCTAAATTCTACTATGACGCAGAAAAACTGAATCTCAATTCAAACGCGGCTTTTCATTGGTCAGTGATCAGCTCGAGGACCCCTTCCTCCCGCATTGCGTGAACACTTATTTTTCGTAAATCGTTTTCGTCAAGCATACAACACAGACACAAGCAGATAGCCGTACTTCAAATCACAAGAAAATTCCACTATTTTAAAATCGATTATTCGTGAATAGCTAAAGAACGAAGTAACGCATTTTCATCGGGTCTTCAAGCCTCTTTAAGTGAATAAGTCATGGGTAACTAGATTGTGCTATTACATTCCTTTTCGGTTAAACTTTAAACTTGATTGAAATCCTACGTCAACCTGTCAACAACGTTTGTTGCGTGTCGCGCCAGTGACGTTTCTGGTTCTTCGTTAGGCACACGGCGATTCTTCATCGACACGTAGAGTTAGTCATCAAGAGTATTCTTGACCGGTTGACGACACCGCAGCTCTTAATTTCCCTCCATGAGCAAACTAAGACATCATTGGGTACCCATCAAAGTAATATCTTTTTCATAGTATAATTATTTTGAACATTTTCATTGTCTCCCTTGCGTTTTTATTTCTGTTCTTGTTCGAAATATGTTGCTATGCATGTATGTTTGTATTGCACACGGAAAGCCCAAAGGGCCGTGGTACACAAAAATGAACTGCAAAGCAAATACTAACTACATAATTAAAACACTTTTAAAACAAGAAGTAACACAGAATTAAAATACCTTAAACGAATAGGGACCTATGTCGTAGTCTCACCTGAACAAAATACTACTGACAAATTTTAATGGTTCCAAAAGATCTGCTGCTGAGCGCTGAGCATCCCGTTTTTCGTCTCTTGTAATCCTAGTCTTAGCTGGTATCATTATTCTTGCTGGTATTGATAGTACAGTCAAAATAGAGTTTGACCTGGAACAAATTGCAATACAAATATTTTTGACACTGTCCTGATCAGAAAAAAATTCTCTACAACATATCCAAAATCGGCAGTGCTAGAAGATGGCGAAATTGACTTTTTTTGCACTTTTAACTTTTTAATAGACATTTAAAAGAAAAAAGAAAATCGGACTTGGTGTAGCTTGCAAAACATGTTTAGGGGCTATTTTGTCCCGTAGAAATCGTTTCCGATACTTATTTTAAGTTTATACCTTTTTTAAACTTTTTTTTTATCAAACATTTTTTTACGAAAAAGCAACGACGCATGTTTATAGAGTCAACGAAGCTCCTGGAACTGTGTCTGGGGTTGATTTTCTTCTGAAAATGCACAGCCTAAAGGTAAATAATTTTCTGCACCTACACTAAATGAATAAAACGAAGCAATAAAGACAACTCTGCCAAAATTGATCTTCTTCTTTATTATTTTACTTTGTAAAAACAGGACTCAGAGAAAATTAAGTAAAAAAACATAAACGTTCGTAAGCCAAGTCACTTTGATTTTTATTTATTTATTTAACTTTTTTGCCCGTGAACAACACAGTAAAAACACGGAGTACATAAAAAGTAAGAAGAAAAGAAAAAAGTTGATCATAACACACATACATACATAATACAGATCATCTACCCGTGTTGTCTAAATGGTGAGGAAGTCACCATAGACAATACGGATTAATGGGTACTCGCAATGTAAATCGATTGAACTTAATGTCTCAACTAGAGTGGTTGACTTGATATCTCAAAAATAAACTTCGAATTCACTACAGAACTTTCATGCATGCTGTCAAACTTCGCAGAATTTAAGTTGGTGGCATCGGTTAGCCTACTACGGAATCCCGCCAAAACTTGCGGCGCTCATCATGGCCCTGTACGATAACACGGAGTGCTGCGTGCGACTAGAAGACGGCAACACAAGATACTTTCGCATAATGTCCGGAGTCAAGCAAGGGTGCGTTCTCTCCCCATTCCTCTTCGTTCTTGTCATGGACTTCATCCTACGGGACTGCACTGGCTACAGAATCGAGCTTTCCAACAACCAACGCCTCGCTGACCTTGATTTCGCCGATGACATTGGACTCCTGGAGTCCAGTAAGACAAGGCTACAGGAGTTGATGAACACCATCAAGAGAAAGAGTACGGCAACGAGCGACTCCTCTTTAAATCTGAAATGTGCGGGGAAGGAAATCGAGCAGGTCCTGGAATTCGAGTACTTAGGAAGCACCGTAGAGAAGAACGGTTCAAACGCCAGAGAGATCCAACTTCGCATCGGCCAAGCATGCGGAGCCTTCAACCGCTTGAGACCAGTCTGGCGATCCAGGAAATACTCTACAAAGTTGAAGCTGCGCCTGCTTAACAGCATGTCCCTATGGGAAATCCTTCAATTGCTCCAAGCTGCAATTTAAGGTATTTTAAGGTATTCTCCTGTGTCACAGTGAATGCTTGAAGCTCAATATGCAGCAGGAGAAAAGGATTCTTGCCTTCGAGACGAATTGTTATTTATCTTGTGTTATTTTTCGTTATTCTATTTACTCCGCTATCACCTCGTGTACTTGGCGGGTTAAAAATAATATATATATATATTGTCTCGGGAGAATCCTCAACATAACTTGGCAGCAGCGAGTATCAAACCGTCTATATACGTCGTCTTACTGGTCAGTTTATGAGAACGGATATTATCCGAACAAGAAGATGGCGATACTTGGGCCACGTCCTGCGCATGGAAGAATCCAATCCAGGTGCCAAATAACATCCTGAATTGGCAACCAAAAGGAAGACGTCGAAGGGGAAGACCAAGAAACACGATCCGTCGCACCTACCAGAGAGACCTTACAAACGTCCACGCAAGTCTGCAACCTGAGTGGGGAGATGTCCTGGCGGCAGCCCACCAGAGAAAAGACTTGTGCCTATTCGTGGATGTCCTGGGTATCTCTGGTGACACAGGAGGATATAATGTCTAAGCTAAGACAGTTCTCTAGAGTAGGATGAACGAAAGACAGTGCAGGGGAAACTCTTTTTTCGACGGAAAAGAGTCGAACCTCGTCAAGGCCTGAACATTCATGGCAGCCGTATAGCACTAAAAGCGCCTTCTCACCAGTTTCAACAACTTCTCTGATGTTCGCACATCCGCTGGAAAACAAGACCAAAGGTTTCGATGGGATCCCAAAAATTTAATATTTGACCCAGACAACTACGTCTTGACTACGCCAGATCCAGTCTTCGCCAGGCTAATCATCTGAGAAAATTAAGTTCAGATATACCTGTATAAGCCATATTTATTTTGACGATACTGATCGAAACTTCCTGCTTTACTTCTGCCGAATTTCCGTTTTCGGCCGAATTCCGAGCGAACTACTTGTCCAGCCAAAAAAAGATAGTTCAGAAACGAATTCAGCGCATCGCCGTATCCCTATAAAGAACGTCTAATCAACTTCAAATAAAACTTTAACTTCTAAAAAAATCCGGTTTCAACCGGATTCCGGACGAACTATATGTCCGGATAAAAAATGATTGTCATATACAGATTCAGCGTCTCTTCTTACCCTTAAATCTATCATCTAATCAACTTCAAATACAAATTTTACTTTTAACAAATTTTCCGGTTTCGGCCGGATTCCGGGCGAACTACTTGTCCGGCGATAAAATGGTTTTCACCATCGTGTTCAGCATGTCTTCTTACCCCTAAATCGAACATCTAATCAACTTCAAATAAAACTTTTGCTTTTAACAAATTTTCCGGTTTCGGCCGGATTCCGGGATAACTACTAGTCCGCCGAGAAAATGGTTTGCACCATCGTGTTCAGCATGTCTTCTTACCCCTAAATCGAACATCTAATCAACTTCAAATAAAACTTTTGCTTTGAACAAATTTTCCGGTTTCGGCCGGATTCCGGACTAACTACTTGTCCGGTCAAAAAATGGTTTTCACTGTCGTGTTCAGCATGTCTTCTTACCCCTAGATCCAACATCTAATTAACTTCAAATAAAACTTTTACTTTTAACAAACTTTCCGGTTTTGGCCGGATTCCGGGCGAACTACTTGTCCGGCGAGAAAATGGTTTTCACTATCGTGATCAGCATGTCTTCTTACCCCATAATCGACTATCACATTAGCTGTTTCAAAATATTTTGTTTGTCCCTTAATTTAAACCCCCTCCCCCACCCCTAAATGTAGGGCTACAGTGCCCATCTACGAACTTGACCTTACTCTTGACCCAAAGAATACTCACACCAAGTTTCATCAAAATATCTCATTCCCTTCGAGAGTTATCGTGCTTACAGACAGACAGACGGACGGACGGACGGACAGACGGACAACTTTTGCGATGTCATAGGTATCCGTCACTAACGTTTTGGGATCCCAAAAACAGAAGCGAAGCTTCGGAATGCATTACTTGAAACGTCGAGCTGCTGAACTGCCCCCCCCCCTTTTATCTTTAGGCTGTGCAGTTTGAAAACAAAATCGACCCCAGAAACAGTCCCAGGTGCTCCGTTGACCCTATAAACACGTATCATTTGCTTTTTCTAAAAAAAATGTCTTGATGAAAAAAAAAAAAAAAAAAATGAAAAATAAGTATCGGAAACGGTTTCTATGGGTCAAAATAGCCCCCAAACCTGTTTTGCAAGCAACAGTTGCTTCGATTTTCTTTTTTCTTTTAAATGTCTATTAAAAAAGATAAAAGTGCAAGAAAAGACAATTTCGCCCTCTGCAAGCACTGCCGATTTTGGATATGTTGTAGAGAATTTTTTTCTGATCAAGATAGTGTCAAATACATTTGTATTGCAATTTGTTCCAGGTTAGGCTATAAATTCCCGTAAATTGACTGTACTATGATGGTTAGCCACGAGAGAGGGTTGGACGTTGGTTTGTGTCGAGCAGAAGCTAGAGATCAGATTAGGACTAGAGTATCCAGCGTGTTGATACGGCACGCCGTAGCCTACTTGTAATTCATTTTACTTCACTAGTATTTCCATCCATTCTCGTTCCCGAGATTCTTCACTTCATAAGTGTCTTATCTCCTCTATTAGCAATACACAAATTATCACGCTTGCCACGTTTGTTCTCTTCACGTTACGTATCAGGCGCCCGATCATTGTTTACGAGGAGCTTATTCGTCCGGAGACCGGTTATGCAAATTTGTCCAAGATTGTCACCCAGAGGCTAAAAACAGCAGGAGCCGTGTGTAGTTTTCTGTAAGCAGAGCCTGCATCTGACCCAACATCTGAGCAAAAACATTATGTATAGTGCGAGGTGTCCTTTAAGCGTGCACGACTAGCAACCTTCCCCGTTTTTAAATGATCTAGAACCCTCGAGAAAGTGTAGGATGTTGAACACAATTCAATCCATCAAAGCTTATTCGACCTGCCAAATTATCCCTCTTGACATGAGTTGAGTTATTACCCCCGTCATGCTAGGTCATGCATGGTCGAGAATGCAAGGTGTCTTGTTCAACAAGAGTTGCGGATAAATTACATTGTGGTAAATTTGGGGGTAACGCATTCGAAATATTCAGGTAGAGGTCTTTTCGTGTTCGAATGGTTTAGGGAAATACGACGTTTTCAGTTATTCTATTGGATATTGATTCTGAAATGTAATTTAGTAGGGAATGTGTTGTTAGAGGACACCTCGAACGGCTCGAACCATATTGTGATATATGGTTCCATATTGTTCTGAGACAGTTGAATACTTTAAAACTTAGCTATGGTCTTCGAAAACTAAACAAGGCTTCGGCTGTTTTAGCCTCTTTCCATGTCCCTTGCCTAGAATTACAGACTTTTCAAAATTTGGATAACCGGTCTTCGGACCCATAATGATCGGGATCCTGATGCATAAAAAGAAAACAAACTTGGCAAACGTGACAATCAATGTAATGCTAATTTACGACATAGGATACACTTATAGAGGTACAGTGTGGGAACGAGAATGGATGGAAATACTACTGAAGTAGAATGAATTAATATCTTAAGTAGGACATGTCCTTTAATATTCGCCAAGTACGATGTAGTATACGCCTTCACTTATGGTTTAAAATCAATGTTTCTGTATTTTAATTAAGTCGTAGGTGGATCTTCGATTTGGAATACGTTTTTTATCTCTAGAGTTTTATCTTCCTTAACGTTTACTTCATGGGAATTCTTGGGACTGTCATCATATCCTGCGGACGGAAAGCTTGTCAAAAATGCAATTTTCCCCCAAACGATCCGGAAACAAGTTTATATCCGGATTTGAGTTCAAAAGATAGATATTCAGTAGTCTCTCCTTTGATCGTATCGGAATCTTGGGAAGCGTAGTCTCTATGAACACGGATTTGGGAAAAATTGTCAAATGGGATATTCGGAAATTACTTCACAGGATGCTTTTGTCCGTCACAGGTTCTCCCAGTTTTATTTTCTTCCTCGAATTTGTGTAATTTAAAGTTGAGGCCTACTGAGTATTACATTATTGCTTTGTGAAAATTACTTGACAAGTCAATTTGATTGTATTTACCTTCCTACCGACTGTACGCCCTAACATTAAATTTAGCCACAGTATTTAGTATATCATGAATCTTGCATACATTTTTATATAATTATTATTTAATTTTTAAATTTTTTGTAGAATTCTTAAATATGTTTGTCCGTCACAGGTTCTCCCAGTTTTTATTTTCTTTCTCGAATTTCTGTACTTAAACGTTTATTCCTTCTGAGCATTATTTTATTGCTTTGTGATAATTACTTGACAAGTCACTTTGTTTGTTTTACCTTCCAACAGAATATACATCATTTGTATATCATATTTGGTAATATCATGAAATTTACCGCAATTTCGTGGCCCTCGGAAAATTGAGATTTTAGCAATGAGCCTTCTCAGTTTACAAATGAATTATGGATTACAAATGCAAGTTTGCTTATTTTACCGTTTTTACATATTTTTCTGTGATTTTACGAATTCGGCCGGCATAACAAAGTTTTAAATATGTGCGAATTTCAGATTGTCCAAGTCTCGCGGTCCCGAGTGGCAAGGTTAAAGGACCTGTCTTACCTGGATTACTGCTTCCGTAAAGGTTCATTCTTCTCATTTCCAAGATCTCGAACTTCTTATGTCAGTCTTATTAACCATAACAGTGCTACGTGGATTTTCCGACTTCGCTATATTGACTGTACTCTTCGCGAGGGGTTACCCACTACCCGGCACCTGCTGTACACCCTTTCCCGGCGCCGGCTGGCACCAACCGAAATAGGCAGTCTCGGCACTGGTGCCGACAATAAATCGGGCGATTCATCTTTCAAACGCGTTTAAAAATGCATATTTTGATGTTTTAACACGTGACAACCGGTGCCGGCTTCTTTCAGCCGGAGGCGGCACCGACCGGGCATCGCGGCACCGGGCACTTGCTGCACATTCAAATCGAGAGTAGGCAACCCCTTGACTCTTCGTCCTCGTCCAAAGGGTTGACAAGGTGTATATTCCGTGTAGCCCTTGTTATTTGAGTAAAGGAATAATAATAATGATAAGCCAACGACATATACACACCTTTTCTCGTGGTATTATTCGGATATGTTGAATAATTTATTACCTATTCGTTTTTGTCAATGTGAATGAGTAAGTGAAGTCGTAACTGTCATTGAGTTTTGGCAAACGGCTACGTTCTGCAAACGCTTGGTTAAGAGCTGTCAGCATGTTTTTCTTCATCTTCGTATACTTCCGCGCGTTGACTCATCATTGGACCGATATTTTTGGTGCCGTAGGTCATAGAGGTAGTAGAAATAGAGGTTATAGCATGATCCATAGCTTGCTTCTTCACAGGTGTTTAAACAACAGTGGCGTTCGAGCACCTTGGCCCCCGAAGTATGAAATTTCCTTCCCGATCCGATAAGTCGGCAAACAATCGGAACAGACGTAAATTTCTTTTTACAAAACATTTCTTTACACAAAATTTCCAAATTTCTTTTTACAACAGACGTACATTTCTTTTTACAAAAAATATCTTGCTATAGATTGGTATATTTATGTATGTAAATTAATATGTAGTCGATTTTTCAAATAAAATGCTAACTATGAATTATCCACCACCTCTCGAGAACATAGATGTTCTTGGTGGCACTGTTTTCTTTCCTGTTGTGTTGATTGTGAATAAACAAAAAGTCATAATTACAAGCACTCGTTATTTATACGACACATTGTACCATGATGTCTTTTTTTTTAGTCTTAGGAAAGAAACTTTTCTACCACCTATTATCAAGAACACTATTATTGAATACAGCGATCTCCTTCACTCTGTATTTACGATTTTATTTGTCCACTACCTGGGTATGGCACTGAATTTTTTGTAGGATAAAATGTAATATTCGCTTGTCAAAAATATAAATTAAGAACTCTAATAATTGCACAAGAATTTTCGTATTTGCTCTGCTCCTACTGATTTTATTTACTCTTTTCTTTTTTTTTAAATTTAGTTAACGTTTGAAAATTTAGTTTGAAATTTTCGTAACTGAATCTCTTTTTCCGGTTGTCTCAGACGTGGTCTGTTTGCATCGTTTTATCATGGTTGTATCATCGTATAACAAGCTGGTATCAGATTCTGGTATTTCGGCGATAAGCTTCATCATTGTAGTCTCATATTTATTATTTATACATCCGCAAGCTCTTGTGTTGAGTTTGCAGTTCTCACATAAGGTCTTCACCGACATTCAAAGCAAAGCTCTCCACTTTCAGTTCCAGTCGTATGGATTAGCCGCGATGAAAATGCCCGGTTGGAGTTCTGAAATCCTAGCTAACTGCCCCCCCTAGCCTATTCATCCCGATCCCACCTGCAGAATTAACATTCTGTCCTCCACCATTTTTTCCGCTTTCCATCTAGGAACAATATTTTTAGGTTCGATCAATCCTTTTTTTCGATTTTTTTTTTCTTGTTCATTCTCTTCGTTATTGAAATCTCAGTGTGATTTTTTCCTTCCTTCTTTGCACTGCACTATATCCCTTCCTATCCAGTGCGTAAGATTTCTTTTATTCATTTCCCAGCCCACGACATTCTTAGCCAGTTTTTCAGTCCAGAATCCTTTTAAATCCGTATATGCTATGTAAAATTTTGTGTCAACATGTTTTAAGTGTATTAAAAAAAAAACTCAAAAATGTTTAATGAATCTGTTATGTTTTTAAATGTTGTAACTCGTGCCTTTTACTTTTTCTATGTTACTCCGATGTACTCTAGAAGCGGGTCACAAATAAGTAAATACAAATAAAAAAAGATCATTATATCCTACGGGATAGAACTGCTGGTACTCAAGAATACAGCTGCGAATTATATTAATTAATATGATCGCTGGCCTTCGCTGGGTTCTTAACCGGACCTTATACCCCCCCTCCCCCCGCTCTTGCAGTGTCCACTAATAAGAATGAGGGAACCGTGATCAATATTTCTTTTTTTTTACATTTTTCGCTTCCGTTCTGATTACCAGGAATATGATACGAGGAATACAAATAGGCTAGATCGTGAGACGAGGAAGAGCATACGAGCGTAATTTCCAGTTAAGAATGGCGGTCCGAATTTTTGAGCCTAGCGCTGAACATACAGAGTCTGGAATAATTTTCTTTTAAAGATTATGGTATATAATTAATTTTGGGGTAAGTAATTGAGGTATATTAGAATGTGAGGGACAATGACGTTCGGAGGAGTCAGAGTGGGAAGGGTGGTTGGAAGAAGAAGGTTAAGGTAAGGGAGGGTTTTGGGGATGATTGTTGATTGGAGGTGAGATGTAATAAACACTGTGTGTTTGCATCTTTTTAGGTGACCCGTTGTCACCTTTTAAGCTGGAATAGTCATATTTGTTTACGTTCGGGCAAAGAAGAATACTGAACTGCTCGAAGACGATTCCCAGGGGTATTTTTTGGAGTTTTTCCTAACATTTATTTGTATTCTAGACTGGAGGTTCACCGAGGATTTTCAAGATGAGTGACGTATCCGGATATGCTAGCCGGAAAATCAGCTCCAGGGGTGTTCTCCCCCTCGAAAGGTGAGTCTTTAACCATTTAAGAGGAATGGGGGAAATTGATGTACGATTTTTTGCAGCATCATTGCCGAAGTGGACCTTTCTCGTCCGGTAGGCAATAAAGGACACCAAGGATATGAGTGACCCAACTGGGCTTACCCAGTCTACCATAAACCCCTGATTTTTTATACTCTATGCCAAACGCTGGTGATATCTAGCATTTGGCATAGCCTGTGCCTAACGCTGGATACCCTATGCCGAAAGCTGGATACCTGTTGATATCTCAACCCTGACCTATCCCAGTTTAAAGGATTTCTTATTGGTTGATTTCTCAGCTTCACCCAAATCATCAATTTTTTATTGGAGAGTATCCAATATTTGGCATAGTGTATCCGGCGTTAGGCATAGGATATTCCTAACTTTAGATATACCCGGCGTTTGGCATAGGGTATCCAAGAATCAGGGGTTTGTGATTGGCTTGGCTTACCACAATGAAATAAAACGAGCCAAAACACCGTCAAACTAGGGACGAAAAGTATAATTTCTTCACCTTCATGTTTGGTGAGTTCAGGGGTGAGAGCTGGGGCCTTTTCTTGCTTAGTCCCTCCCATGCCAACACTGGTGCACATCTTTTAGGTACTCGTAACTACGAGTGAGGGCCGTATCCAGGATTTTTTTTTTTTCGTGCCTAACAGTAAAACAAGAACATAGCCCGCACGAAAATTTCCCGTCTGAAATCAACCCAGACAAAATTAAACAGATTTCGACCCGATCTCAGGCCGGGGGGGACCTTTAAAGGACCTATCGTACCTATAATACCAATACAACCTACTCCCGTAATCGCTGATTAACTCCTTTTAATTAATTAATTAACCCATCAGTAATTTTTTTCCTGTTTTTGCTAGAAATCTGTGGGCCTGGACAAAGGTTTTAAACAGCCGAAGCTGTGGATAATACTGGAACTTGAATAGTAAACGGCGCGAGGGGCGCTTTGAGGTTAATTTCTTTTCGAGTTTTGGAGCAAATTGTGAAGCATCATATCGAGGTTGGTTTTCGACGTGTCCGACCCACGTAAGAATGAATGGTACTGCACATCAGCAACAGATCTGTTTAATAGTTCAAACCTGCAGGACTGGTGCATTTTTTGACCGTATAATTAAGAAAATTAAAAGCATGTGTTAATTTTTGAAAAGCTTAAAGTTACGTAGTTGAGTTTAAAGGGGAGTTGACTAAAAGTTCCCACGTAGAGTGGATGCAAATGTTGTATTGTATTTGTTCATGACACAAGGGCTTCAGTATATGTCCATCTATCTGTCTATGTAACTAAGAAACCAAATTGATTGTTTTTGGTGGCAAAAACAGCTTCTGTGGAAAATTAGGGTCACAACTTCTTAGAAGTAATATTATTATAATAGGTGTGAGGTAGGCCAACAACTCTGGCCGAAACTCAGGCCACAAATTGCCTTTTGTCCGAGTCCCCATAAAAGAACAATGCAAGCCTTCACTCAGTGCAAATTGATGAAAACACCACTCATTATAACACCTATTATCGTGGTCTTCCATATTTAAAAGCTTGTCCAGTTGTCCCGCCAATCGCAGGAACTTCGACAGTTCCGTGAGACAAGCCTTTCTCAGAACAGTGTGCAGGTCTACATTTGTTTATTCATTTATTTCCCTCAAAACTGAGGAGTAATATCAGGGCCGTATCCAGGAATTTATTTCGGGGGGGGGGGGGTTTGCCCGTGGAATTTATTTCGGGGGGGGTTTACCCACAAAAAGTACAAAAAAGGCATAGATCAGAGGTTAAAGCCCACAATCACTTTTGTGGGTTTCGGGGGGGGGGGGGGGTTCGAACCCCCTAACCCCCCCCTGGATACGGCCTTGAGTAATATAATATGATAGATAAACAAAACTATACCTAAATCAACCGATCCATTCAATGACACTTTACGTACAATGGAAAAAATAAAAAAGGTTTAAAAAACTAAATTCAGATACTGAAAAATAGAGTGAAAATACTAAATTCAAGAGTGGCGTGCTTCTAGTCGTTCTCTTGTCCATGCTGGGCAATCTTGAACTAAATGCGAGGGGTCGACGACTCTCATTTTTATGTACACCATTCCGGAATAACGGAATAATCCTAACCATTCCGGATTATTCCTGGCCATTCCGGATTATTCCTAACCATTCCATATCCTCCCATTCATTTATTTCACCCCATTCGGTCTGTCCTGCGGCGAACGAGGGGTCGACGACTATCATTTTTTATGTACACCATTCCGGAATAACGGAATAATCCTGACCATTCCGGATTATTCCTTCGGGACGTGTACACCATTCCGGGAGAGTCGTCGACCCCTCGACTAAATGTTTATTTGTCTCTTCACCTGGTCAGCAATGGAAACAAGTTGAAGACTTGGTTTCAGTAGTTGAGCATTTACACCTCTTACTGACTCTTGGCCGGTACTCAAATTGATCCTTTATTTCTTACAATACGGTCCTATATCAATTTGAGTTTTATTGTGGGCGTATATGTCTAAACGTATGTCGAAGTGTCCGTCAGCGATGCGGCATACGCATACCATTTCTCTAGCACCTTCTAACCGTCTCAAAATACTGAAATGATAGACCTAGGCACTTGTTTGTTTAACATTCCCGTTCTTTCTAGCGTATACAGTTGGCTGGGGAGAATGCCGAAGGCGTAAAAAGATGTATTTTGTTTTTGTCATTTAGCGGCTGTTCCTGTCTGACAAAAAAAAACAAAAAACTGAGGGATATGTTTGCCAGGTTCTTTGGCAAGTGATCTCATGTATGATTTGAATTTATTGATCGTTCTTTTAGTTTCGTATGATGTATGGTAGCTGACAGTTTTATTTCATATATTCAAACAATGGATAAAACGGACCCGATGAAACATTATCTCAAAACAGTAGCCTAGTATGTATTGGTACGAAAAAGTAGCATGCAGTATCAACTGATGCTACTACATGCTTCTATGTCAAGACTACCGTTCTACTGCATGCTACTGCTTAAGATTATCCGACGCTAAATGCAATTATATGAAAGTATTTATACTACTACATACTACTGAGCTTGCTGAAGCAGTCGCTTAGAGTAGCACTGATGGTCTTTCATACTCTTGATAAAGTCGCTGCGGAGTTGCACATACGATTCTTTACTACTACATACCAGTATGTTTTTCGAAGCTATATACGTCAGCTATGATGCTTCGGCTGCTCGTTTCTGCCCCAACGTTGTCCCTGACGTTCGACAGCCTGACGAGGACCCTTGCCAAGAAGGGCCGAGCTATTGCTGCCAAAGCATCGTAGCTGAAGTATCCGTTTGTTTGAAAATATGTTTCCCAGTCAGCTTGGGCCCAAGGAGTTAATTTATGGAAAAAACGCTCCTAAATGGAGCGTCACGCCGTCCAAAGAGGCCTAACATAAAGAAGAAGAAGAACTACTGATTCTTACGCTCTTTTAGTTGTAAATGATTTGAATTAATTGATTTATTGTTTTGATTTCATGTAGTTTAGCTGATAATTTTGTTTCAGTTGCGTATGCTCCGAGGTATGCTCTTCTAATAACCTAATGTTATTAGATTAATATTTCAGTTCCCGTGGGACGGATTGTTTTGAACTTTCAAAAGGTTGGGAACTGAAAATAATTCATCCGGCTTTTTCTTTGGCGTGGGATCTTACCCGTCTATTCTTTACTTGTTTTGTTTTTATTTTAATATTTCTTGTAAATCTTGTAATTGGTACAGCCGAAAAAGTATTATTACGTAAATCGACAAGTAAAATTCATAATCAAATTAATATCAGTACTGTACGAATCCTTGTATTTACTCTAATTGTTTATATTAGTGTTTAGAACAAAACATGAATAATCAGCTTCCTTGGAATTATGGTTAAAGGACACCTGAATGAAGAGTACCAAGTATCATCCCTATCTGTATGACTTCCGTTAACATTGCCTGCAGAAAACCAAATCCAAATACGAAACAGTGTTTCCAAGCTATGATTTTTGCTCCATTTTGCATCTGTCCTAATTTCAGTACCGAACAATTTTAGAAATGAACAAATCTCTCCAATCAACCCTTCTTCTGGAATATTTTTTAACCAGTTAAGCCCAAACGTATATCGATAAGAAATTCCAATACGATCCGGCCAGCGCTGTACAAGATTTGAACGAATTGCGCTTTTTGTCTTGGAGTCTGCATGTGCAAACCTCCAGAAACAAACATCCCTATTTTGAAAACGTCACGCTCAGGAGAAGAATGCTCTCCGTCGCCGTATCTGTAAATGCATTCTCCATGGTGTGTTCAAGTATGGTTTCATTGTTCAGGTGTCCTTTAAGTTCAGCATCTTCGATTTTTGTCTATAATTAACTTTTTTTTGTTTATTTTAATATATCTTGTAAGTGGTACAGCCGAAAAAGTATTATTACGTAAATCGACAAGTAAAACCATAATCAAATTAATATAAGCACTGCACGAATCCTTGTATTTATCCTAATTGTTTATATAAGTGTTTAGAATAAAACATAAATCATCAGCTTCCTTGGAATTATAGTTAAGTTCAGCATCTTCGACTTTTGAATAATTGTTATATTTCTGCGTTTCATCTTCGTTAAGACAAACAATCGAAAACTTCAGCTCGCATACAAAAATTATCGTCATTTTTTTCGGAATTTGGCAAAATTTTTATTTTGAAAAATATCCACGCATGAGGGAATATCAAGGAATTCTTCCGCTTCGGCAGTTATGGTCAGTACTCTGACGTCACAGCTGGCTAAAAAAAATCCCATCAATCTTCGTTCTTTTGCTAATTTATCACGTAGCAAATTCCCACGTGTCACTAAATTTTTTTTTTTTTTGTATATAATTTTGTCCATATAATTTCTCTTGATTTGTTCATCATTGTATTGATACATTTTTAAATTATCATGTTGACCGCTGGATTGTTACCAAAACTAGTCGATTACTCCAGTTAATCGGCACTTATTCTGTGTAAATGAAACAAACAAATTACGGCTCTTCTCTTGACACTTCTCCCCAGCATACTGAATTGCAAAATCAATGCTAATTTCCCTCAGAGTTATTCCATACCCCGGGGGCAAACGAAATGATACAGCATCCGTTACACCCACACGTTAGATAAGCGAAATATATTTTTTTCATTTTCGTTCGTTCTACCAAGTGATACTCAACACTTGTAAACTTTGAGTCTGGCCGAAAAAATGCATCATTCTTATTCGTTCTTTTGCTAATTGATCGTATAGAAAAATCTTACATGTTATGGTTTAAGCCGCTTTTCACCTAAAGTCAGGGCCGTATCCAGGGGGGGTAGGGGGTTCGACCCCCCCGGAAATCCATACAAATTATCGTTTTTTACAGGCTTTAATCTCTGATCTACGTCTTTTTTGTACTTTCTAGTCCGACCCCCGAAATAAATTCCCGGATACGGACCTGCCTACAGTCATCCATCTACATTATCCAAAAATGGTGGTTTTCTTTACGAAGAATGGCGCCATTGCCGGCGAACTTTTTCTTTTCGTAGAGCGAATGAAACAAGAGTAGACGAACAGTTTTCATTTCGTTCCCTATGTTTCGACAGATTCCCCCACCCCCTCCCCCCCCAAAAAAAAGAAATCCGTCGTTATAGACCAGGGATAATATCTCTACAGATCCCTACAGGTACGTTGCTGAAGCGAATGCAGCTTTAAAGTTTAACTGAAAAGCCAACTTGTTTTAATTCTGCAAAGGGATTTTTTTGTTTTCCACTATCTGCTCTAGTTATGACGTTCAGAATATCTGCGGCCGTCCCCACAGCGAAAATTCTACTATGACGTGGGAAATTTTTATCTAAACACAAATGAGGCTTTTCAGTGGGCAGTGGCGATATTGGTGAAGATTGCTTAGTGCCTGAACAAAAAAAGTCATAAATCTTTCTTGTAAGACATACAAAAAAAATAAAAGCGCATAGAGGTACCATAAATCACACGGAAATTCCACTATTTGAAAATCGATTATTCCTGAATAGCGGAACAACCAAGTAACGCATTTTCAGCGGGTCTTCAAGCCAATTTAGTGAATAAGTGATGCGTAACTAGATTGTCCTATCCCAGTCCTTTTCGGTTAAACTTTAAAGGATTTTTACTGCATAGCCCGGTAATTCATGCTCAGCAATTTTTTCATCATTATTTCCGAATCGTACTAAAACATGCAGTACAAATATTCCCCACTTCGATTATTTTCCCCACGAAAGAATTCAAGGATTTTTGTTTATCATTTTCGTTCGTTCTACTCAATTACAATCAACGGTCCGAAACTTCGAGCTTGCTAAAACACCTTTGCATCATTATTTTCTCCATTTTCGCACGGCCATTATCATGAACCTTTTAAAACTTCAGTTCACTAAGAATAATCTGTGTATCATTATATCTGAGAATTTCGCGAAATTGTCATGTTGAAAAATACGGTCTCTTGAACTTCCAAATATTTCCCGGAGTCTTACTTCGGAATGGGAGTTTACTTTAGGGACCTCTCCTTAAACTTTTGGGCAGGTCTAGAAAGCTGGAAAAGTAAGAGCAAAACTTAGCAGAGACCACCGTTGATACGGTATAGAAGTTTTTCCTCGTTTGTGTCCCGAGGACAGAGCGTTTCCCGGAAATGTATCACCAGAAATGAGGCACTTGTCATACTCTTGTGCAGTCATTTACTCTTACCGGATGGCCTACGGCTGTTGTCCGTCTTTATTTGTGTGTTATTTTACTATGATTCTTTCAAGAACAAATGGAAATTGATAGGACTATTATTATTTTGTTCGATTTCAAAATTTTTAAATCAGTTTTTTTTTACACTGAGCTACGGCAGTTCTATAGCATGGCCTATCCCATTCGGTAGAAGAGAGCATTCCCACAAGAAAAATCGCGTTTGAAAATGTGGAAATTAACTCTCTACTTACAGAGAACTGACAACGGTCTCGTTAGACTATGGCACTTTTTTAACCGATGCACTTCGTGCACTTCTGATAATATAAAATAACAGTATACAAAAAGTCGGCCATAGCCTACATCTGAAGCCATAGCCGCATACACTAGTAACCATGTGTGCCAAGCAGGTCCGTATCCAGGAATTTATTTCGGGGGGGGGGGTGCCTGCGGGTCGGACCGAAAGTACAAAAAGACATAGATCAGAGTTTAAAGCCTAGAAAAAATGAGTTTTTTGCATGTTTCGGGGGGGGGCTACCCCCTAGCCTCCCCCCTGGATACGGCCCTGGTGCCAAGTGAAGTCTGAAGTACATAATCTTTACGACCCCAAAAACAAAGTCACAGGATATGACTGATAAAACTGTCCCCCCTCTTAGCCTCTAGAACAATGTCAGAAGTTTGAAAGCATTTAACACGAGTATGTGCAGTAACAGCAGACGACACATCCGATGTTATCCACTAGTGCTACAGAATATTTCCGTTATGACCTTTAAAGTATTGCTAGAAAGAACACTGCAAACCATGTTTAGTGTTATGTTACATCTGACGCCTTAGACCCGTAGACATTTAAACCACAAAAAAAACTACAAAACTATTTTCTTTTCTTTGGATCATTTATCAAAAAAAAAAACGATATCGCGGATTGTTCTTTTGTTTTTTAACGTTGTAGTACCAGGGAAGAAAGCATCGTCGCCACCTCTGTAACACCCAGTGAAACAAAGAATAACAGTTATTCGGCCGCTGCTTGATTCAAATATGGTTCCCAATAACACTGTAAAAAAAAACTCTACGCTTTCAGATAACTTAATCTGCAGTCTTTTGCATTCTAGTGTTTTAATCCTCCACCGGATTTTAACTCTCCGAAGCCGGAATAAAAACCTCCGAAGTCGGTGATGTAAAAAAAAATCTTGCAGTATTTCCTACTGGGATTAATCTTGTCTCTAATGAGATAAGATTTTCGCCAATTCGATTAATCTTATCCCAGTTGAGATAAGCTTAATCCCAGTAGCAAATACTGCAGTTAACTTTAATCCTTATTTGGAGAAACTTTTTAGAGTGTATAATTACTGTTCGATGTAGGAGAGAGTGTACCACACAGAATAACACTTCCTCAGCCGCTGGTTGATTCAAATACGGTTCCCAATATGGCAGTTTAGATTCGGAAAACGCGTAATATAACAGCGTGGCAGTCAAGGCACCCTCGGGGTGTTGGAGTTTCCCATTCCCCTAAATAGAGCAATCTAGTGCCGCAAAGTGATGAAAACCGGGAAATGGCGGTCGTATAAAGGTAATCAAGACACTTTAAAGAGGGAACATGCCAATCTGGATTTGGAGAGCGTTGGTGCTCGCTCTGAGATTCGTTGAGTAATGAGGGGGGATAGGGAGGGATTGGCGAAGAAAAATGGTGGCGTTTAATCAAGGGAGGGGGAATGAAACTGCTCAACTCAGCTTCTATATTTCCTTTTGTTTGTTTATTTATTGATTGTCTTGCTTCTTGCGTATTGCTAGCCAAGTAGTCATGTTGAGAAGAACGGAGTGCCCTCGCCCCTGAAATCGGGGTAGAAAGACGTGTATGAACTTGAGTTTTGTTTGTTTATTTATTGACTGTTTTACTTCTTGCCCTTTTGGCGTAATGGTAGCCGAATTATCGGCGAAGAGATGTGGAGAAGACTGGAATGCCCCCTCCCTTACCCTGAAATCGTGCCTGCTGTAACCTACACCCTTTCCCGGCACCGGCCGGAACCAGCGGTGCCGGCCATAAGTTAGGTGATTCTAGCTTCCAAACATGCTATTTTTAACATACACTACAATCGAGAGTGGGCAACCCCTCGCGAAGGCCATATACGAACTATATCTGGAACGATAAACACTCAGACAAGCCTGGTCAGGTATGTGATTCCTTTCAGAGGGGCTCCGGCTAAAAAAAAGAAAAACCACGGCGATCCCCCCGGACATAACCCCTCGCCCCCCCCTCCGATACCAAAAACCTGATATGAGGCTAAGAGAACGGACAGTCTTGCGACGCCAGAAATATCCTATCACTTATTTTAGGGTCGAAAACATTGAACAAAAACATGTTCTTCCCACCAAGTTTCATCCCGATCGCTAACCGCTAAGAATCAGGATTCTCCCTCCAGTCCCCCCGGGATGGTCGGATTGGTGAACTTGGACTTCGTTCATCACTCGCGGCGCGTCACTGTTGCCAGTTGTTGCCGTGGAAGCGGTCAAACCGCAAACCCAATTTACGGGGGTATTAGGGGATATCATCTTCCAAAGGGAAACCACGCAAGTATCCTCCTTGTAAGAATTGACCGACTCATTAATCAAGCTCCTGTTTCCAATCCACTTAACCCACTCTGCTACCGATATGCGACCCTGAGGGTTGCAGAGGGGTTTCTGAGGGTTGGCTCGCTTAAAGGACTGACAAGTACACCATGGCCACCTAAAGTTGTGGGAGGGACTAGACTCGCAACATATTATGTGTAGACATACTAATAGAGAGAGGGTATTCAGTTTTTTGTATGTATTTATTTGTTATCCGCCGACTGAAGGATCGTGCCAGGAGGGACTTCCAGGGTAGAGGATACTAGGGTGAAGCTTCGTCAGCTGCTCACATTAGGCATGTTCTTGCGCATTAATGGGGCTGCTCCGAGCATGCCGACTTTGGCCCATCCGCAAGCATTTGAGCTCCCGAGAGTGCTGATACTCTGTCATTTGTTATCAGCAGGGGCGTCACATATGGGGGGAGGGGGCACCCCAATGTTGTCGGCTAGTCGGTAAAAAAATAGCCGAGTCGGCGCGAAGCGCCACGATTTTTCGTAAAAATAGTCAATTTTTTTTCTTGGAAACAGTCGTTTTTTGCTTCAAAAAAGTCGGTTTTTCGTAGAAATAGTCGATTTTTTCTCAGAAACAGTCGTTCTTTCTTAAAAACAAAACAATTTTGTCGTAAAAATAGTCAGTTTTTTTCTTGGAAACAGTCGTTTTTTGCTTCAAAACAGTCGTTTTTTCTTAAAAACAGTTGTTTTTTCTTAAAATCAGTCGATCTTCGTCAAAACAGTGTTTTTTTCTTACAAACAGTCAGTAAAAATGACCAGCCAGTCTGAAAATACCTTGCCCTCCCCCCAAAGATTTTGGCTAGTGACGCCTGTGGTTATCAGCACTATATAGCTCACCAAATTTTTGGACTTTTTGACCAGTCAGAACCTTCGAGACGCCTCAGTATGGGCTTTAAAGTCCCACAATTAACCAGTAGGCTACATCTTTATATATTTTAGATTATAAAATATGAGATAGAAAAATAATCTGTAACACCAAACTAGAAGTAGAATTTGAATTTAGAATTTTGTGTCCCTACTATTCTGGCGATTGACCAGACATAGACTTATCTCACATTCTCCGGTGTACCACGCAGCACTTTGCTATTATCTGAGTTCTACCAGAAACTCTGATCCACGGGGTGCTCTCTTATTTGCGACTTGATTGACTTGGGGAAAGCATTCTTGTCCTCTATTGACGTCGAGGTGTATCAACAGTATCGGCGAACGTGGGACGGAATCTCTTGTAGCAAGTTTGTATGCCTTCCGCTCCTTTATGTTGATTATTTTTGCGAATTCTGAAAAGAGTCAAAGGAGGACGCACGACAAGAGAAAATCCGATGGAGCGAGTTTTTGCATCTAGTCTCCAGAAATATTTCCACCCAAGTTTCTCAGGCGTTTTTTCGCTATCCAACAAATTGTTTTCGGTTCGGTTTTCGCTCGAAAGAGTGTGTTGCCGCAGTCAACAAGGTTTTTGTGGCTCAAAGTCAACTGGAGGGGGGGGGGGTCATATTTGTGGCTCGATTTTGATGGGAAATTCAAATTTAGTGACAAATTCCTGTCCAAATAATAGAATTAGCTACTTATCAAGCATATAGACATATAACCAGGGACCCATTTCCTGTAATGCCTCGCCAATCAGGGGGCTTGTCATTTCCTATGCTTCTATGCTGCTATGTTGCCCGACCCTCTCCTACTTTTCCAAAAATTCACCTTGGGTCGAATCGGTGTTCTTGTTTGCCTCATTGGACGAGAGCGCCAAAGGGACTCCTCCCACAAGGCGCCAGCAGCCAATCCAAAATTTTGTATATCTGGATAGTCGCGTATTCTATCCCCGTGGGTATTTCTTGAACTACCGGACGGTCGGTCAAGAGTGCATCAGAAATCTCTTATTGACCTAGCCCCGTTTAATGAGCAACGAATCCGCCAATCTGATCATCTGGTGATTGTTTAGAGCATTGACTAAGGACACAACTTTCCTTCTTGAAACTATCGCTGATTTTGTGAGAAGAAATGGTTTTAAAAAACAAGCAAGAATTATTTAGTGAAACAGACACTGCCAAATATGCATCTATTTTTTACTTTTCATTCATAGACTAGCTAAAAAAAATCTCTTTGATTATTTTGCTGGAAACTGGTTTGACAGTACCCAGCAGGCTAGTTTGCTTTCCGAATTCGCATCACGGAAGCTACGTGAACACACAGACCGATAAAAATTTCGCATGCGAAATTCGCCTCACGATGGGGAATCCTGCATGTGATACGTCAACATTTCGGAGCGAAGGATCCGAAAATACAAAACTCCCGATATAACTGCAGAACTCCAGGAGCTTCATGATAAGTTATCGGCACAAGCATATCAAGGGCTTACTCCATATCACGGGCTCATCCGTTTGTTCTGTTGATCTCTTTCTTGTTTATTTTTTTATACTAGTGTTGTTTCTTTTCTGTTGTTTATTCGGTTTCTTTCTTTTTCTGCTCCACTATCTTCACATTGAATTTGTGCAATGGGTTATAAATAAATAAATAAACATATAAACAATGAATAAATAAACAAATAAATAGACAAATAAAATTTGCATCCGACTGTGTTTACACTGTGCACACGCACCTTAAATGTCCCGTGATCGTGCCGAGTCCTGGATGTGACTTCCTTATGATATTAATTAATTCTACTTCAGTAGTATTTTCATCCATTCTGGTTCCCGATATTCTACACTCCAGAAGTGTATCACGTCTCTTCTATCGGCATTACACTGATTGTCACGGTTGCCAAGTTTTTTTTCTTTACTTGACATGTCATGCTCCCGATCATTGTTTCTGAGAAGCTAATTGGTCCGAAGACCGGTTATGCAAATTTAAGTTTGTCGTCTAAGGCAAGAAACATGGAAAGAGGTTAAAAACAGCCGAAGCCTTGTGTAATTTTGCATAAGCATAGGTGAGTTTTAAAGTAGTCAACTGTCTCATAACATCGTACCAGAAACACTAGAAGAATATAATTTTATTTCTCAAAAGCAGCTGTCACAGCATTACCGCCGAATTTGACCTTTCGTTATAAAAAATATATAAAATAACACCCTTATCACTCTATAGTTTTGTCACAAAAACACTGAAAAGGACTAACTTATCGGTTATTGAACAACTCAACAAATGCTGGAACAAAACTCCTTCGATATCTTTCATGTATCTTTCGTGCCACAGGTGTTAGTTGGGGATTTTGTGGGATTTCTCTCGCTGGGGTCTAATACGTATAGGAGAATAGGGGGAGGAAGATACGTAGTCGGGGAACAGAGAGGGTTTTAATACCGAAACCGATGCTAAGGTGGGTTCGTCCCTTCCAGGGTAGCCAGCTTGAACCTTTTTAGTAGGTAACTTTAGGGCACTTACCCTCCCCGTTAATAACCATGAGGGCCCTTTTTTGAATGTTCTTGATACGGTACTATGTATTGCGAGGTGTCCTTTAACTTCATCATTGCGGATTTCCGCAGTTGGTAGACGAAATTTTGTGAAGTTGGAGGCACATCAAACTTTCAATTTGAAGGATATCACCTCCTGACAATAAATCTTCTTCTCACATATGTTTCTGGAAGCGCGAGGGAGTGGGTTAACCTAATTAGTGATTAGCCGTGACACGTGGGTACAGGAAGAGGAAATAGAAATTGCATGCCTGGTTTAAAGCCCTAGGTAATCAAGGAAACTCGTTGATAACAGGTACCATCGGTCCTAGAGAAAATGTTACATTGCGTGTGGACTTCTTCTTAGGGGCCCCAATCTTGAAGGAGCAAAATAAATAGGAAAAAACGAGATTTTCGTTTTTTACACCTGTTTAGCGAGGGGTTGCCCACTCTCGATTTTAGCGCACAGCAAGTGCTCGGTCCTGCTGTGCCCAGCCGGTGCCGGCACCGGCTGACGTCAGCCGGCACCGTTTGCCACATGTTAAAACGTTAAAATTGTTTACAAGCGAAATCTCTCAACTTGTGGCCGGCACCGCTAATTTCGGTCGGTGCCGGCCGGTGCCGAGATAGGGTGTACAACAAGTGCCGGGGAGTGGGTAACCCCTCGCTGGTTAGAGTCCCGAAAGCTACGAAGAGACCCGGCCAGGGCCGAAGTGGAAATTATAATGTGTTGAGTTGGCACTCGTCTATTTCATTACTTAGTTTGCTTGTCTATTTTCTAAGGTCAAAGTAAGTTAAATAAATAACAAAATGCAAGTATAATGTTTGTTTTTGCTAAATTACCTAAAAGGGGACCGTGACCCTGTTAACACCTGCCTAGGGTCCCTTGCCCGCTCTGCAGCGCGTCCAGACAACCAATCGGCTTTCACTTTGGAAATCTCTTCTTCGGGTCTTTACTGCGATATAGCTGTTTGTTGAGGTAACGAATTGTGATTTTCTGCGTACTTCCTATCCTCCGCTCGTTTGCATCGGGCAAGGCACAGGGATGTATTCGACTCCACATGGTCGTATTACAGAGATAGGGAGACGGAGGCTCTGGTGCTTATTTGTTATTCGTCCTATGTAAAGTTTATCCACCCTAATAAAGGGCTAGACTGATTCATTTTCCGTGTTTGGTTCTTTTCGAGGCATATCAGGCTCCTGCTTGCCGCTTCCAATGAGCTCATTGGTCATAAACATGGTTATGCAATTTTTTCTTTCACATTAAAGCCAAGAGGGCTGCGCGACCGGTTTGTAATCTCTGAGAAACCAGTGTCAGGTATGTTAGAATACTGCGACTTTTCTTTTAACACCCTAAAAATTGGGCAATCATATGACAGGCTCAAAGTAAGTAATTAATTGAAGTAAACACTGTCACTTCTGTACCTTTTCTTGCTTTGTGTTTCCACCAGCTAAATATTTTTCTTTGTCTTTGATTTTGTTTTGCTTGGAGTTACTTTGAACCTACACTTGTACGTCTGAACTGTGCAGCCAGACGATCCCATAGTCGGACCCCAAGGCCGTATCCAGGGGGGGTTACGGGCCTGTCGGACCAACGTCCCGGTTGAACTAACTTCTCGAAAGTCTGTGATCAAGACATTTCAAGCCTGAGAATGTTTCCAAATTAACTCCTTGAAACACAAAATTCTGACCGTTACGACAAAGCCTTCCTTTGTATCAGGAAAGAAGAAAAGATGAAAGCATTTGCTCTAATCTTTAGCTTATATTCAGGAAGATCAACAGCTACTTAGCGAAATGTCTCAATTAGCAAAAACGGAGAAAGAATCCTTTTAAGAGTTTCAGATCGGTTCTTGAGGAGATCAAAGAGATGAAGAAAGGACCATCTACACGGTAGGAAAGGCACCGGACAAATCTTTTGTTTGGGTAAGGGGCTTTAAACATGTTCAAGCTCGTAGTTTGATCGGTATGCTTCGTCCAATCCAAGCCACGATATGGGTTATACAGACACAGGTCCGTACCCAGGAATTTATTTCGGGGCGGGGGGGGGGGGTTGCCCGCGGGTCGGACCCAAAAGTACAAAAAGGCATAGGTCTATGTTCCGGGGGGGATTGAACCCCCTAACCCCCCTGGATACGGCCTGTTCTGACAATAAATCAATAAGTCAATAAATACCGAAGCCGGACTAAAAAAAATTCAAATTAGAGATTAATATAAAATTAATAATATATTATCGCCCTTCCTGTGATAGCGGAAAAATTTGGCCCGCGGGTAGCATGATAGGCTGATATCGCCCGAGCGCAGGCGGGCGATATTTTTTTGCATTTTTCCTTTAAATTGGAAACTGGAAAAAGACTAGAATCTAATAGAATGGACAAATAAGGTGGAACACTCGTACCTAGCATAGTTCGATGCAGCCATCTACTGTCCAAGCGCAAAACCCTAAGTTGTGTAGCCTATGCCTTAATGTTGAATCCGCGATATGCCCTTCTTACGAGAAAAGCGAAAATCAAAAAGACTGCACTACTAGTCGTCGGAAAAGGTTATTCAAAACTGGAACTTTGCCGGAAACCGAAACTCTGTCCAACAAGAGCTACGAGCTCATATGGCACTTGTTACGAGTAGTGGTACGAGAAAGTAGGAGAGAACTTCAAAATAAACACCCCGCCATTCAAGAATGCGATTCGGACCTACAATTAGGACATCTAGGTTCATTCAGTCTGAAAGCTCCAGATGACGTACTTGAACCTATGCTTGTTCTTCCCACCAAGTTTCATCCCGATCCCTCCACTCTAAGCGATTTCAAAGATTTCTGGTTCGCCCCTCCAACTCCTCCCAATGTCACCGGATCTGGTCCGGAATTAAATGGGACGTCTGAGGCACGAGACCGTTCTAAATATCAAGTCTCGGTTAAATCCGACAACCCGTTCAATAGCTGAGGTTGCCACTGGATTCCGGATTCCCCTTTCGTACACTCCCCATCGACGGTCGGATCGGGGAAACGACATTCTCAAGTCAATAGTTCGGGTACCTGACAAGCCTGCCAAGTTCATTGTCCTTGCACATCAGGAAGTACCGAACTCGTGGGATTACTACAAACTCGGATCCCCTCCAACTCCCCCACAGTGACCGGATCCTTTCCGGTTATGCTATTCACTTGTTCTTCACACCAACTTTCATCCCGAACCCTCCACTCTAAGCGTTTCCCAAGATATCCGGTTCCCCCGTCCGACTCCCCCCAATATCACCGGATCCGGTTCGGATTTAATATGGGGCGTCTGAGACACGAGGTCTTTCTATGTATCAAGTTTCATCAAGATCCGATCACCCGTTCGCAAGTTAAAATACCTCACTTTTCGGATTCCCTCTCTCTCCACCCCCACCCCCCAGATGGTCGGATCCGGGAAACGACTATTCTCAAGTCAACCTGTTCGGGTCCCATACACGCCTGCCAAGTTTCATCGTCTTATTAGCGCATCATGAAGTACCGAACTCGCGGGATCACAAGAAATTTGGATCCCCCCCCACCCCCCTACTGTGAACGGATCCGGTCCGGTTATGTCAATCACGTATCTAGGGCTTGTGCTTGTTTTTTCCACCAACTTTCCTCCCTATCTCTCGACTCAAAGCGTTTCCAAAGATTTCCGGTTCCCCCCTCCAGTTCTCCGAATGTTACCGGATCCGGTCCGGATTTAAACTGGGATGTCTGAGACACAAATTCCTTCTTTATATCAAGTTTCATTAAGATCCGATCACCCGTTCGTAAGTTAAAAATACCTCATTTTTCCGGATTCCCCTCCCTCCAGCCCCC
Organism: Branchinecta lindahli; assembly: GCA_023053555.1. Lineage (NCBI taxonomy): Eukaryota > Metazoa > Arthropoda > Branchiopoda > Anostraca > Branchinectidae > Branchinecta > Branchinecta lindahli. The sequence continues at coordinate 8,008,535 of JAKZAO010000005.1, read as the reverse complement.
CACCGGATGGTCGGATCGGGGAAACGACTATTATCAAGTCAATCTGTTCCGGTCCCTGACATGCCTGCCAATTTTCATCGTCCTATCACATCAGGAAGCATCGAACTCGCCGGATCACTAGAAAGCCGAATCCCCCCCCCTAACTCCCCCAAAGTGAGCGGATCCGGTCCGGTTATGTCAATCCCGTATCTAGGACTTGTGCTTGTTCTTTCCACCAACTATCATCCAGATCTCTCTGCTCGAAGCGGTTTTCAAGATTTCCGGCCCCCCCCCCCAACTACCCGCCATGTCACCGGATCCGGTCTGGATTTAAAATGGGAGGTCTGAGACACAAGGTACTTCTATATATCAAGTTTCATTAAGATCCGATCACCCGTTCGTAAGTTAAAAATACCTTATTTTTCCGGATTCCCCTCCCTCCAGTCCCCCCCCCCCGGATGGTCGAATCGGGGAAACGACTATTATCAAGTCAATCTGTTCGGGTCCCTGACATACCTCGTGTCAGTAAATACGAGGTTGAACTGACAAGCCTCAACTTTCAAATCTCCCACCGTCAGTCCCTCATTGACTCAATGGAAGCCGAATTGTCTGCTCTACGAGAAAGTCAGCTATCAATGGGGAAATTAATTTCCGTTTTGGAAAAAGACTCTACGTCAAGCACCGAAACAATCGCCTCGCTTAACAAACAATTCGAACTCTACAAACAGCATCATACCTCTTGTGACGATAGCCAGAACCAGCTGATCTCGGATCAACAAAGTGAAATTTCGACACTGACTCAAAAACTCCTTGACATCACGAGTCAAACAAGGGCAGAGGCGTCCCGCCAGAATGCAGTCATTAGTGACCGAGATCACAAAATCGTTTTACTCCAACGCGAAAACCAGTTAATCTCAAAGCGCAAGAACATTTTAATGACCACTCCGGCAAATTCTCCATCTAATGCAGTGACTGTTTTGACCAGCCCGCAGGGCACACAACTAAGCAATTCGCAATCATTCCACCGCATTCCACCAACAAGTGATGACGCTTCCAGTTCGAGTGCGGTAGACAATGGGAAAAATGTGAAGCTAATTGGCAAACTGAACGTAATTTGCAAATTTTTCACCGCCGGTTCCTGTAGACATGGGAAAAAATGCCGTTTCCTACACATTTGCCCGCAGTATATTTCCGGAAATTGTAAATATAAAATGTGCTTATTTCACCATGTTGACCTGTGTTCGAATTTTAGTGTGTATTGATAAATCCTGTAAATTCGCACATGCCCCTAGTTCTAGTCTACCTGCTACTTTTCCTGCCAGCCCACTTGAAGCTGCTAGCATTTGCACTCCACATTTTTGTACTTATCAGCGATCAAACGGCCCTTTTTTAGTCCCTACATCATCCGCAACAGCAAGATGGAAACATACACCGACGGCAATGACCGTTCCGTTTATCTCCCCCCTCAACCCAAACGCCATAGCTTACTTCTCACGGGTCCCCCCTCCTCCCCTTTTGCGTCTCTCCCCCCAAAATTCCAGTTTGTACAGGTCGACAAAAAGCTGGAACAAAGCTCCAACGCGTTGACGTACACGAGCAGTGGCTACACCCCTACCCACCCTCATCAACAACCAACAACCAGCACACCATTAATTGGCCCAGTGTCCCCCTTTCTCCAAAATAGATTTAGTGTGTTAGCTTCCCTAAGCACTGAGTTTGAACAAGGGCATGCGACAACTACCCCCGGTCGTCATCCTTGTAATTTAGTAAATATTAATCCTGCTCTTGCCCAGTTACGTGGTCTCTCTGTCCAAGACAGCGAGCCTGAACCTTGCGACAAGCCAACTTGTTCTCCTATCCCGGTATTACCACCAAATAAAGTCTCTTTAAAAAAATCTGTTGTTAAAGAGTTTAATGATAAGCGGTACAATTTCCCCAATTTCCTCCTTACTAATGCAGAAAGTTTAAATTTTGAAAAATTAGTTGAATTGGAATCTATGGCAAAAATAAACAGCGTTGAAATTTTAGCGGTTACTGAAGTCCAGGCTCAAAACCCTGATCTCCTCAAAATGAATGGTTTTCAAGAGTTCGTTAAACTTCGCCCGGTGGACCATCCCCTAGGTAAGAAAGGAGGTGGAGTAATGATTTTTGCAAGAGAATCTCTGTCCCCTGTCCCCCTTCTTGTGCCCGGAATTGATGTTTATGATGAAATAATCTGGATTTCAACTAAACCCAAATGCCTCCCTCGTCCCTACACCAACCTAATTATTTGTTCTTTTTATTATTCTCCCGGACAGAATGCTTGCTCTCGCCGTGAGTTCCAGGACAAGCTCCAAGCAAGCCTTGACTTTGTTACTACCAAATACCCGAATGCAGGAATTATTATGGCAGGCGATGCAAATGAACTTCGCCTGAATTACATGTGTAAAGACCAAAAACTTGAGCAAATTGTAGATTTTCCAACCACAAAAGGTGGAACTAGTTTAGATGTCATTTGCACTAATCTTAAACATTTTTACAAGTCCCCCAACCCGCTTCCTCCCCTTGGTGGAAGCTACCATTTTATTTTACATTTAGTTCCTCTACACAAATTTAAAACACATGTAACCGTTTCTGAGTATTCCTACCGCCCAATAACAAACCAAGGGCTTCTAGATTTTGGTACTTGGATTTCTTCAGAGACTTGGGAAGATGTAACAGCTTGTGAGACCCTTGATGCTAAGGTTTCTCTGTTTCAAACAAAATTAATGAAACAATACACGTCTTTTTTCCCTGAAGTAACAAAAAAATTCTGCTCTTCCGATAAACCTTATATAACTGAAAAGATAAAATCACTCATTCAACAAAAATTAAAACTGTTTCGTCATGGAAAAAAAGATGCTGCAACTGCTTTGCGTAAAACGATAAAGAAAGAGATCAGACGAGCTGCTTCCAATTACGGAAGGACCAAATTAAATGTTCTTAAAGAAAGTAAGCCCCGCCAGTGGTTTAGAAAGGCAAAGGAGCTTGGTGGTCGTACGCGTAAGAATCTGGATTTCCATCTGGATGAACCACCTCTGAAGACCGCAAACGAGCTCAACAAGCACTTAGCCGCAATAGTTCAAACTTTCCCCCCATTTTCAACCAGCCATAAAATTCCCAGTACACCAGTAGAAAATATTCCATTAATTACAGTCAATGAAATTATCAGTAAAATAAAGAAGCTTAAAAAAACGAGCATTTGCCCCATTGACATCCCCACTGATCTGATCAAAGCTTTCCCAGACAAATTATCTATTCCGCTGTTAAGTATTTTTAATGAAATTAGTAAATCGGGAAATTATCCGTCTTGTTGGAAGTTGGGGTACGTTACCCCCATTGAGAAAAAGGGAGGTCTAAATGACTTCACTGGAGTACGACCAATTACACTGACCCCCACTTTTTCAAAAATGTACGAAAGTTTTCTTGCTGATTGGCTAAAGGCCGAAATTCTAGAACTGATTGACCTTAAACAGTTCGGGAACCTTAAGGACACGTCTACCTCTCATTACCTTGTGAGTTTACTTGATTTAATCTATAAAAACCTTGAGAACCCTGACACATGGTTAAATCTTTTATTAATTGATCTCCAGAAAGCTTTTGATCTTATTGATCATAATATTCTTGTTGAAAAGTTGCTTTCAGAATTTAAAGTTAGTCCTTTTTTAGTTAAAATTGTAGCTTCTTTTTTGACAAATCGATCTCAAATTGTCAAATATAATAATGTTTTTTCTGAACCACTCCCTATTTTTTGTGGTGTCCCCCAAGGTACTTTACTAGGTCCGATTTTGTTTTTAATTATGATAAATAGTCTTATTTCTGATTACCCTGACCGATGGAAATATGTTGACGACCTCTCAGCTCTTGAGGTTTGTCGTCGCAATATTAAGAGCTCTGCAATGACCATTCTGGATGACATTACCAAAGAAGCTGCTTTGTCGCAAATGAAAGTCAATTCCAAGAAATCTTCAATTATGACAATTAACTTTTTAAAATCTACCCCAGCTTTTCTTGACCCCATTCCACCAGAAATCTCCGTTAAAAAAATTAAACTACTCGGAGTAACTTTAACTAATGATCTAAAATGGGATGCCCACATCAATAATATTTTAAAACAAGCCTCCCCATGTATTGCTGTGCTGAAACTACTTATAAAATTTTGTTGCCCATCTAAAGACCTCCTCCAAATTTACGTTAGTTTTATCAGACCTATTCTTGAATATGCTTGTCCTGTTTGGCACTTCGGCCTCTCTTCAGAGCACACATACCGTATTGAGAACATTCAAAAAAGGGCCCTCATGATTATTAATGGGGAGGGTAAAGTGCCTTACAGTTACTTACTAAAAAGGTTCAAGCTGGCTACCCTGGAAGAGAGACGAACCCACCTGTGCATCGATTTCGGTGTAAAAACCCTCTCTGTTCCCCGACTACGCAATATTCTCCCTCCCCCCTATTCTCCTATTCGTATTAGACCCCAGCGAGAGAAATCAAAGAAAATCCCCAAACTAGCACCTGTGGCCCCTACCCATGAAAGATATAGAAGGAGTTTTGTTCCAGCATTTGTTGAGTTGTACAATAACCGATAAGTAGGTCTTTGTTAGTGTTTTTGTATATTTTACGACAAGATTTTAGACTAAGAGTGTTATTTTATTTATTTTTGTATGACGAAAAGGTCAAATTCGGCGGTATCGCTGTGACAGCTACTTTTGAAAAAATAAAATTCTATTCTATTCTATTCTATTCATACCTACCAACTTTCATCTTCCTAGCACATCAGGAAGCACCGAAACTCGCGGGATCACTAGAAATCTGGACCCCCCCCCCCAACTCCCACATAGTGACCGGATCCGTCGGCTATGTCAATGACTTATCTAGGACTCATGCTCATTCTTCCCACTAAGTTTCATCCCAATCCCTCCACTCCAAGCGTTTCCCAAGATTTCCGCCCCCCCTCCAGCTCCCCCCAGAGTCACCGGATCCGGTTCAGATTTTAATCAGACCGTCAGGGGCACGAGATCTTTCCAAATACCAAGTTTCATTAAGATCCGATCATCCGTTCGAAAGTTATAAATTCCAAAATATTCCGGATTCCCCCTCACTCCACTGCCCCCATGATGTTCGGATCGGGAAAGTGACTATTTCCAACTTAATCATTTGGGGTCCCTGATATGCCTGCCAAGTTTCATCGTCCTAGCTTATGTGGAAGTACCCGAACTAGCAAAACCGTGACAGACAGACCGACCGACCGACCGACGGACGGACAGAAATTGCGATCGCTATATGGCACTTGGCCGAAGGGCAAGTGCCATAAAAACTAACTGTCTACCATATACAGTAAGCGTTGTGTGTTGATGACAAACATGCCACTATGTTCTGTATTTGTTTATGTGATCTTTATACAGTGACAAGTCTCTGGCATCCGTAAATAAATAAAACATTACGAGATGGCTGTGGAACACGTGGCGCCGTGAAGCTCCGGGACCGGCCAGGAGAGACATTTTTTTATGCAGAATTATGACATTATCCTTTTAACTATGACATTATCCTTTCGGTTTTCGCAATCCTGGCATTTTCTCGTGTATATCCTGTTTCAGCGAAAACGGCTCCAGAAAAGAACGAAGAGGTGCGTACTAGTAGCTCTTCGTGTACATGTTCCTCTAACCTAGGATTAAATGTTTACGCAACGGATACAAATATACAAATGATAATGTAAAACAATGACATATATATTTATTTTTTTCAAAATAGAGCAACACAGATCCGTCATGGACCTTATTCGCTCCGAAGTGCGAATCAAGGTAATTAAGGTAAAATATAGCCAACTAGGGCTCCGGCCTGCCCCTAAGGGCTTTTTTTAGGAATACATTCGTTCATTCATAAAAAAATCGTTTTTTATACACTAAGAGAAAAATTTGTTGAAGGCACCCTCCAACAAACAAGGCACACAAACCTCAATCACGATGGGTCGAACCAGGCCCGTATCCAGGAATTTATTTCGGGGGGGGGGGGGGTTGCCTGCGGGTTGGACCAAAAAGTAAAAAAAAATACATAGACCAGATTTTAAAGCCTACAAAAAAACGATTATTTTGTGGGTTTCGGGGGGGGGGGGGGTCGAACCCCCTAACCCCCCTGGATACGGCCTTGGGTCGAACCCACAGTAAATTTTATTCCCCCACACAGGCAGATACAGGCACATAGTTTCGCAATAATTAGTAGAGTGGCATCTATGATATTTTGATCCTGAAAAGTTACCGATAGCTTTATAATACCAGTTAGGTTACATAAGATGATGTTCCAAGTTTTCACCAATCTCGATGTCTACGATTGAAACGGATAAACTTCAAATGGCTGCAAAGTCAGTTTACTCCCTACTTCCGATAATCTGTTTATTTTTGTGTTTTTTACGACTTTTTTTTTCTTTTTCATGCTCGCTTAGCTTCTTGTTCCTTCTCCCTCACAATGGAATGAACCAATGCGAGTGGCCTCCAATCAGTAACGTTAAAAATTATTAAAACGTTATAATTCCTTCCTTAACGTCACCTACACTGATTAATATTCAAATTTAGTTTAATTAAAATCGTTACAAAGTACCGTATGCTAAGTTTTATGTCTTTGTTCGTTTTCTGGTAGCATATCCTCCCAGACCTATTTTTAGTTTATTTTTATTAGAAATGCAACACGTTTTGGAGAGGAATTATTGAGTTCAGAGAGGGAATTTCAAGAAAACACAGTGAATGAATACAAGTTGGGAAAACAAGGTGATGTGCCGGAAATTTGGGATTTTGGTAGACCTACCCATTTCCTCGGCAAGTTGTTTGGTTTGCAGAAAGTACAGGTTTATATCTTTGGTTTTTCCGGCGGATCAACAATGCAACCGGAATCCGGTAGAAACCGGAAATTGGGTATCTCTACACATTCCTTGATCAAATGTCGCATTTGGAGCTATGTTAAAAGGGTGAGAAGACATGCTGAAGCTGGGTTTCCAGATAATAGGCTGAAGGTTTTATATCTTTGCTCCGTTTTCTCGGTATACCAACAGTTCGTGGTCCGTCGGAAACTGGAAATTCGGTAGACCTGTTCATTTTTTTTTTAATCAAATAGTAGGATCTGAAGGTAGGCTGGGCGGGTGGCACATTGAAGTTGGATTTGCAGAAAGTAAATGTTTTATATTTTTCTCGTCGGAATAATATTGCAACCGGAATCCGGTGTAAATTAGAAGTTTGGCAGAGCTACACATTTCTTCGTCAAGTTGTTGGATTTCTCACGGAGTTGGTAATTCAACCGGATTCCGACAAAATTACCGCCGGCCATAATACCAGGGGATCGACATCTGCAGTCTAGTCTACAGGTCTGAGAGGATATGCCACCCGAAAACGAACAAAGACATAAAGCTTAGTGTACTTTGTTACGATTTTAATTAAATTAAGTTTGAATATTAATTAGTGTAAGTGACGCTAAGGAAGGAATTATAATGTTTTAATATTTTTCAACGTTACTGATTGGAGGTGGAGACGTAGCCCATTTCAATTCCTGGCAAGACCGGTGTTGACTGGATCTAGAAAGTTAAAATATAGGCTACACTGGTTTGAGATCCCACCGGAATCTTCGGCCTTGTTAGTTTCGGCTGTTTAGAAGGGGGTTCTCAAGGGCGAGACTAAGGCCAAGAAGTGGCGGTGTCTTAGCAAAAAAAGCGAAACTTAGCGATCAAACAAAAAAACAAGTTGTTCAAAGTTTCGCTCGTGAAAAACTAGTTACTTCAGTATTCTGACTTTGAAGTCTGCTGTTTTTTCCTCCTTTGTCGGTTTTTGATTTCGAGTGTTTTCGATGGAGTCTTGCACTTGTCAGCGGAGTCAAGGTAAATTTTTGACTTGAGGTTTTGAGTGGATCCGATGAAGGCTTGTAACTTGTCTGCGAAGCTTTAGAGACTAAGCAAGTTTTCAGTAACTCCGAAGACCTGGGGATGGTTTTCTAAAGAGCTCTTAATTACATCTTGCACGACGAAGACAGTATGAGAGCTTGAACACCCGATCGCAGTTCCTGGAGTAATGCCAACTACTTAGTTACTTGAACAAGCTGTTCAGCCAGAGTTGCCCGTGGCAACACAACTCTTTGTTCTTATTCCCCAGAGGGGTACCAGCAGGGCCGTATCCAGGGGGGTTAGGTGGTTCATGCCCCCCTGAAACATGCAACAATACTCGTTCTTTATAGGCTTTAACCTCTAATCTGTGTCTTTTTTGTAGTTTTTGGTCCAACCCGCGGGCAACCCCCCCCCCGAAATAAATTCCTGGATACGGACCTGGGTACCAGTAGGCAGTAGCCTATACTTTATTTCGTTACTATAAATATATGTATTTAATTTATGACCTACCAAATGCACGAGGCGACAGTGGAGTGAAAGGAAAAACAACACAAATAAAAGTCAACAAAAACACGACACTTTCGACTGAATTACTACTTGGGCCTAAAAACATCATGTAATTGAACAAAGAAGGATTTCATTTTGACAGTGAAATTGTTGTAAAGTAAAGAGTACACATACGTATGAGTACCATGCTCATCCCTGCCAGCATTCCCCCGACGGGGTTGCCACTCTCGATTCTAGTGTACAGCAAGTGCCCGGTGCCGGCACAGGTTGCCACGTGTTAGAACATCAAAATTAGCATGTTTAGAAGCATAATCGTCTAATTTATGACCGCGCTGATTTCGGCCGGTGCCGGGAAAGGTTGTAAAGCAAATACGGGAGAGTTGGTAACCCCTAGCATGCCCAGCGTTTGAGCATGGAAATACAAAAAAGGGGCTTAGTGTATCCTACTAGACTTTGCCAAGTGGGCACTTACCGAAGAGCTATTTTGTCCCTCAAAACTATTTCACCTGTTAGGATCCAGATTTGTTTCTCGATTTTTGATTTGCCATTTCTGTTTCCTAGCTGTAATGTGAAGGAACATGTAGTAATGTTATGTTGCTTTTGGATACAATCAGAATGCCCTTTTTTCTCACTCTTTACTTGGGGTTGTTGGTAGGCGCGCTTGCTTGACGGCATTGGCCTACCGCCAGACTGGCTTCTGCCTCTTGCATATTACCCAACTGATGGGAATCTGTTTCACCTGTTGGGATCCAGCATTTTCTTATCCACTTCAGTTTCCTAATTACTGTAATGTAAAGGAATGTGTAGTTATGTTGCTCTGGCATACAACGAAAATGCCCTTTTTCTCACTCTTTACGGGGTTGTTAAAAACTCCGTGGTACGCGCGCTTACTTTACGGTGTTGGCGAGCGGCCAGATCGGCTGCTACCTCTCGCGTATTATTTACCTGGGCTGTGTGAGCCGGTGTTTAATTGTCTTCTCTTTTTCATATCAGTTGTTGTGCTGTGCTCAAACAGGGAGGTACTATCGTTGTTACGTGTGTAATATTGTGGAAGCGGAAAATCTGTTTGTTTGGAATAGTAATGGTTGGATAAGAGGAAAGGATTGTGTAGGAATACCAGTTACTTACTTAGGGTAAGAGACTAAGTTTTTTTTTTACTTTGTTTCTTTCAGTTGTTGTGTTTTGCTTGAGCGAGGACGCAATCTTTTTTTTTCTTTCTGTAAATTGAGAACCCGGTTGTCTAGTGTTGAGGAATGATGAATGGGATTGATCTGTGACCCGCTTTTTGGATAACAGCGGAGTATGTGTAAAATACACACATTAAAATACCAAACAAAAAAGTGTAAAGAAGCATGACAGCATTCTTTTCATTTAGTTTAAAAACACACTACATGGACTTACAAAATTTTACACAGTGACAAGAAAAACTGGCTAATAATTTCGTGGGCTGACAGGGCAGGATGTTTTGTGGAGGGTAAGTAGATTTGAATGCGAACGAAGGAGTGTATTGATACGATCCTGAACATTCAAATTCGAAACCAATTTACGATTACGGAAGGATTTTGGAAGATACATCAGAAATTAACAGTAGCCTACTTAAAGAAACAGCTTCTCAAATTTTTTACATCTTTTTTCGTCAGGACATGGTACTGGACATGGTAAATTCCGGAACAACTGTGAAAATATGGGCCGCAAAAAGCACTATACAACCTTCCGAGCGCCTTCCGTGAATATTTTCCTGTATTTGGGACCAAACGCCCGTAACCAGGTCTAATGGAATTTGATACACTTTTTAACATAGAGGAGCAAGTTAATAATATTAAAGATCTGAGGCTCTGTTATTAACAACCTGAAGCCAAGTGTAGTTTTGTCTTCGTTTATGATACTTCGGCGGAAAGAAAAGTCTAACCCTTTCGACACTATCGCCGTCATTTGCCAGTCAGCTCTTTCCCGTTACATAGCTGCCATCTAGCAATGAACCTCTCAACACTCAAAATCAATTGATTTTTTTTTCTTTTTTTTTTTTACCTTGAAGGAAAATAATTCGGGTTCGAAAGGGCTAATGTTCCACGAAAGAGAGTCTTCAAAGGCTGCAAATGACGTCTGAGTAGGAGTTCCAGGCTTTTATCGAGGCTCTCCTTCACCCAGCGTACACTTAAGTGCGTAATAAATTCATTCATTCACTCATTCCCGGCATCCTTCCGGCACCGGAACCCGGCGTACACGGGTCTGGGGATTCAGTATCCCCTCTGTTTTTTTTATCTAACTTAAAAACTGCTCTGTTGAAAGTATATACGACCTGATTAACACCTTTACTGTATAACTTCCCGGCCAATTTACTCTCGTTCAAGCAACATCTTGCTGGTACACCATTCGGTTGTAGCGCTTATGTAAATCCTTTTTGGTGTGTAGCAGAGCTGGTGGACTCGGACTCTGGACTCGTCTCGAGACGCCTTTTTCAAGGACTCGGACTCGTCTTTCACGGAGCTGTCCGGCCGCCAGAGCTGTGGACTCGGACTCTGGAACCGTCTCGAGACTCCTTTTTCAAGGACTCGGACTTGTCTCGGATCCGGATTTGCTGAACTCGCAGCAGCTCTGGTGTATAGTGCAGTGTTGTTAAACAATAGTTCACGTGTTTTGTAGGGAGAGAAGCTTCAGCTAAACATCTTCTTCTATTAATAAATAAATAACTAATCTTTCAGCCCAAGTTGACTGGGACTCATATAATAAGATCGAATTACTCGAAACGGAAAAGTCAGCAAGAATATCCATCCGTAGGCCTATTTCGGCCCTTCTTTCGAAGGGCCCTCTTCAAGCTTTAGAAGGGCCGAAATATCGCTTAAGAACATCCTAACTGACTTATCCCTTTTGAGTCATTTTATGTATGTTACCTTTACTGTAGTAGGCGTTAAAGGACACGTGGTACTTATGATAGTAATTCGTTCTGTTTCACTAGTGTTTTCATCCATTTTCGTTCCCAAGATTTTACACTTCGTAAGTGTTTCTTATCTCCTCATTTGGCAATACACTGATTATCACGCTTGGGACGTTTTTCTCTTTACGTGATGTATGATGCGCCCGATCATTGTTTCCGAGGAGCTCTATTCGTCCGGAGACCGGTTATGCAGATTTTGACAAGATTGTTATCCAAGGCAAGGACATGGAAAGAGGCTAAAAACAGCCGAAGCCGTGTGTAATTTTCTGTAAGCATAGCATAGTTGTAGTTGTCAACTCTCAAAAAATCTGAGCAGAAACACTATGTAATGCCAGGTGCGAGGGGCACTCATAAGAAAAGTGCATACACCAACTCGGTGGGGGTGGGTGTAAATCCACCTTGATGACAGTTTTCTTATCGCGAGGGTGGGGGGTGTCAAAATGATATTTTGGACTAACAACAGTTTTCTTATCGTGGGGTGGGGGGGTGTCAAAACGACTACAACAGTTTTCTTATCGCGAAGGTGTGGGGTGCCAAAATGATATTTTGGACTACAACGGTTTTCTTATCGTGGGGGTGGTGGGGGTGGGGGGGTGTCAAAATGACTACAACAGTTTTCTTATCGCGAAGGTGGGGGTTGTCAAAATGATATTTTAAACTACAGCAGTTTAACCATGTCAATAATGCCTCAATACCACAATCATCGGTAAAAGTGCATTATAGCCAACATACATGAACCAAGATAAATTATCAATCATCAAGAGACTTACCCACCAACAAATTTCTACAAGCAAACAGTCATCTCATCCAGGCAGTAGTAGATCCCCAGCACACGAGGACCAACGTTTGAATTCTGAAGTTCTGCAGTCCAGTCGGAAGAAAAATCACGAACTGACAAGTTAAAGGGCAAGATGAGTCCAAAGAGGTTTTTACTTACATTACAGTACAGCGCTTACAGTGCAAGAGAAGTAAGGTACTGCCCCGCTCCATGGGCGAGTGTGTCCAAAAGAAATGAAGTGCGTAACCAGCGTAATAACAAATCCGTTATAGAGTAGAAGCGCTCGGGTCGCTGCTTTTTACGATTACGCGCGTCCTCTTCGAAACTGGAAGCTCGGTGGGTTTCAATTTCGTTGCTTTGCAGGAAATTTACTTTCACGCCGTCGTCACGGTTCGTTTCTTTTTCCTATCCTTCTGGCATACTTTTCTTCTCTTGTACTGTAAGTCCTTTTAACTCTATGGATGAGTCGGCTTCAAAAAGCGAGTTCATAGTGTTGCATCGCAGCAAGGTTCCGCCATGGCTAAAAAAACCTCCGATTCCCCCCCACTGTTTATAACTGTTTTCCATTGCTTTTTTTGTTGCGCTTGGTTCGTCCATTTGTGTTTCAAACGTTTCAGAGGCTTTGTGCGAACTTTTAGCTCCTCTATGTCTTTTCGACTCGTTCTGTGCGAACTTTCGCTTGAATGAATTCGATCCATTTATGTTAACTTCTGATCGGAGAGGGTACACCTCAGTGTACCCAGACATTCATGCACCATGCTTGAATAGGGGCTAGTGTACTAGACTGAGTGTTCCAGATTGTCCTCACCTGAAGAGGCTGGCCTAAGCTCAACTGCCATATAGAATATGGATACATCAAAAGGATCATCAAAATCTATTTAGAAATGGCTGAACTTGAGTGGTGACTTACAATGAACTTTTACACAGCTTTTACCAGTTCTCATATCTCAAGACAGCTCTTTTCATTCTGACATGACTTCATGCCTCTGGCGAACCTCAGGTGCTGAATTAGGTGAAAGTAAATACCTTTATTCTTTCCTCATCATGGCGTGCATATACGCATGGAAGTCACTTTTTGAAATCTCTGCCACAGATCAAAGTCAAAATATCCCTCAGTAAATAAATTCCGTGATTTTCAAATTTGTGATCCAGGATCCACAAATTTTGACGCAGAGCTTTTGAATACTCAAAATCGAGGTTGGAAGATGAGGAAGGATAATCGTTTCATACTTCAGAACAGCTTTGGAAACTCAAGTCACTGACGTATGTTGTTTGCCTTTTAATTTCCTATGATTCCCATTTTCAACTTTTTAACTGAAAACATAGGTGGTCTCCAAAAAAAAATTATGTCTGCAAAAATCTTTTTGATGCCGGGGGGTGGTGTACATACTTATTTGGACTTGCTTCACTTTTCTTACCGAAGCTGTGGGGTGGTCTCTTAGGTGAAAAAAGGGGGTTTCACTTTTCTTATCGAGGGGTGGGTGGGTGGTCATGGGAAATTTTGGAGTAGCTACACTTTTATGAGTTAGTGTATGCACTTTTCTTATGAGTGCCCCTCGCCAGGCGTCCTATAAGGTCTACTATGAACATCTTTGTGGGTTTACCGTATTAGGTTTTTGTTAACTATTTAATCAAACTTCCACAGACTGAACTATATATAATCGTGCCAGATAACATACCTTTACTGTAAATTGAGTCGGATTTCTTCATACAAAAGAAGGTAATTCCATATATTTACGATTTGCAGTGTAGCAAGAAACACAGATTTTTTGGCAATTGCCCGACCATGAATTTATTTACGCGAGGGTCTGTATATTGGATTATTTTGTGTACGATGTTGTCCGCGATGCCGAGTCGCAAACAATCCTGTATATCGGAGTGAAAAACTCCTCAGTTTTCTCTTGGACATTTTGTTTTACATGCTCACCATTTTATGTCAAACGTTAACATGAGGTTACATATAATCATAAAATGTGAGGGATTACGTGCTCTGGTTTTTGCTTCGGTTATTCTCGAGAAAGAAATCGAAAAAATTAAGGGTACGAAAATAAGCTCCCGGACATCTTTGAATAAAAAATACTAAAGATCTGTCAATTTCTTAAAAGGATACAAGACAACTGAAACCGGAGTTAATTAAAAGGTCGCAGTTTCGCTGTTCGTTTTATTAAACACACACAAAAATCGCAAAATAAAAAAAAAACACCAACAAAGCTCCGTGGCCCGTTAATCCCGTTATATAGGGGTGAATGACTAAAAAATAACCAAGTAAACGAGTCTGTTCGAACTTCCGAACAAATAAATTACAATTGAAAAAAAAAATATTTCTTAACGCTTTATCCTCAAAATGCCACTCCGATCTCCCACAATTACTAAATTGCAACAGATGAACAAAAGTTTTATTGTAGACCTTTTGACTTATAAACACTGTTAAATTATGTTTTCGTTGGACCGGAAACGGAGTTTAACTCTTTCTATGTTTCAACCTGTACTAAATAATAAATTGCTTGTGTGGCTTTTCTGCTTCGCTGGGTTTGTCCAAGTTTGCGCCGTCCTCAAGACATAGGTCCGTGGGAAGGGATGCCGCTTCCGCGAAAATTTGGATAAGTCAGGAAGCGAGCAGGTAAAATGGGTAAAGAGTAATTACTACTACGAATGGACGATTGGTTCCCATGAACCGGTGAATCTGCGTTTACTTATCACCTGTCGCTCAAGATTGCTCGATAATTTCGTGGCTTATTAAGCTCCTGGTTTGATTAAATGAGCGTGCGGTAAAGGGAATGCGGAGTCTCGTAATTTTGATGTTTTGGGGTTAGGTTGAAGCGAGGGGGTGCCAAGGTAACAAAAGTGGGGTACATTTCGCTGAAAATTTTCTGTGTGCCAGAAGCCAATTTTGCGGTAGCCTACTGTTCGGAGCGAAATTCTGGACTGTTTACAAAGTAAGCCCGTTTAAATATTCCTTCTGTCTAAGCTGACTGCGGATCATATTTGACAGTGCAAAACGGATACGTCAGCTGAATTTTAGCTCTAAAGAATCTCTTAGAATCTTTAGCTCTAATAAAATTTAGCTGACGTATCCGTTTTGCACTGTTAAATATTACCCCAGTTGTGACCGAAGTTTGCCAGACAGTGCCTGAAGTGTGCCCGACTACCCGGTACACACTGCCCGACAGTTAGCACCCCCTCTGGTTAGTGTGGATATTAATGCCTTCTATGCGGAAGCAGATAGCGGAAGAAGTTCTCCACAATTTTGATGTTTGAGGATTAGTTTCGTACTTCAGGTGTTTTTTCCGCCATCCCACAGAGAGTCTGTGGCTCGGTTGTGGCTTCAAAAGAATGTCTCCGCGGTTGTGGGGCCCACAGTTTTGTTTCCGTGAACAAACGGGGTTTTTGTGCCTCAACTTTTACACACAACTCTCGCGGTGATTTTCGATTTTGTGGCTCAGAGTTGGTGGGAAATTTAGTTTCTGCCTCCGAACAGTGGAAGTTTTGCACTGTCTTTGGAGTAGAAAGTGAAAGCGATTAGGTTCTGCTCATTACCTCATGGGTCTATGTTTTACGATCTCTTTGTCACAAGTGCTGATGATGAAACAATGGAGGATTTTCAGAAAATATTCCGCTTGGAAGCGCTGAACACCTGGTTTGCGTTAATACTCTATATGAATAAACCCAAAACACGCCAGTGATCCTCAGGAAGAAGGAGTAAACGTCTCCGTAACGACTCAAACTCAACGACTCAGATCCTGTGTCAGACAAGCACGGCGATCTGTGAGAGCAGCTGCGATACCACTTCTGCCTTTCTTCCGCTAGGTACCAGAGAGGCCGGAGATTTTGCATCGGCAAGGAGAGATAGTCATCAAGAGTAGTGTGGTACCAGTGTAGTAGATGGAAGTGGAGAAGGTTCTCATGAGTTCTGAAGTTTTGGGGTTGGGTTGATTAGTTCTGTTCTTTGTCAAGGCAGTTTCCCAAGGCGTGGCAGCAGTAAGCGGATGTAGTTCTCATAGTTTCAATGTTTGAGAACTTGTTATCTTAGAAACCTGTTGAAAACATGGACAGACAATTGTTGGATAATTTGCTAGCTTATTAAGTTAATAGTTTGATTAGAGGATCGTGTGGCGGAAGGGAGTGCATATGATGTTGTGGGTTAGGTTGGACGTGTCTTAAGTCGGTCTCTGGACTCTCTTGAATTTGGGGAGGTAGTTGGTCAAGGTTTTTCGTTAAATGTCTAGCGTGTAGCAACTTCAAGAGGTTCTCGTATTTTTGATGTTTTGGGGAAGGTTTTCTTAAGTTCTTACGAAGAACGTTTAAGGAGAGACAGACCGTTGCTCATGGTTTTTCGATAATTAAATAGCCTATTGTGCTCATGATTTCAATTAATTTATTTGTGTATCTTGTGATAGAATACAGGGATTTTTTTTTTTTTTGAGTTTTTTTTCAGAATAGGCTGTCGCAGTGACGTAGGCTACCAATGTTGAGAATATGGACGATGTCTCGTCAAGATGGGATTCACCGTTATACCGCGCAATCTGAATTTGATCGAGAAGGTGTTTTTTCCATCTGTAGAATCGCCAAAGACGGAAAATCGAAGACGCTGCTATATGCGTGTCTGCAAAATAAGTTCAGAAGAGTCCCGGAATTAGCAGCCTAGCAAGTTTGGTTATTGACAACAGGCAATTTGGTGCTGTTGTTGATCCTGAGTATTTGAAATTACATAGAGCTACTTTAAGCTTGAAAGATCATTAAAATTTTTTTTATAGCAGAGCAAAGTACGGTACAAACGCATTTTCATCGCGTTTTCAAGCCTGCTTAAGGCAATAATTCTGAACTAGATTTTCGTATTTCAGCCCTACTTGGTAACACTTTAAAGCAAAGTAGGCTCAGGTTCAGGTTCTTTAATTTCAAAAATACTTCGTAACAATATATATCGATCAAGGGGGCCGGCAGGGATGCGAGCTCGGATACACACTAACTAAAAGAGAAAAAATATTCATAATGAAAATATTCATAATGGCCTTCGGAACATCATATCGGAATATTTTCTGGTCGAAACCTCAAACCGATCTTCTGGATTTCCTGGCCGAAAAATCGGCCAATCTTCCAGGATTTGCTGACACTTCTCCAGCCTTTCAGGTTACGTTGCATCCAGACACACGCCCCCATATTTTAGATTCGGAACATCTCCGGCCGTAACGACAACCGGTCTTCTGGACTCCCTGGCCGAAAAATCGGCCAATCTTCCAGGATTTGCTGACACATCTCCAACCTTTCAAGTGACTTGCGTCCAGACATATGCCCACTTTTTGGATTTCGTCGACATTAAACCGCGGAAGTTTTTCCGATTGAAATGCCGACTGGTCTTCTGTACTTTCTGGCCAATCTTCCCGGATTTGCTGACATTTCTTGAACTCTTCGCGCCACATTGCCTTTAGACATAGCCTACGCCCACAGTTTTCTTTATTTTTTATTTTTGGAACGTCATCAACATTGACCCGTATCGGAACTTTTTTCAGACCGAAAAGCTGGCTCGCCTTCACGGATTTGCTGATGAAACAATATGCATAATGACACTACTAGATTGCCGGATTTTGTTGCCGGAAAACCGGCATATCTTCCCGGATTGCTGACACGTCTTCAACCTTTCGCGCGATATTGCCTTCAGACACACGCCCACATTTTTTTTTATATTTTTGGAACGTCATCGACATTGAACCGCATCGGAACTTTTTTCCGACCGAAAAGCTGGCTCGTCTTCACGGATTTGCTGATAAAACGATATGCATAATGACACTACTAGATTGCCGGATTCCTAGATTTTGTTGCCGGAAAACCGGCATATCTTCCCGGATTGCTGACACGTCTCCAACCTTTCGCGCGACATTGCCTTCAGACACACGCCCACATGTTTTTTTAGATTTATTTTTGGAACATCATCGACATTAACCCATATCGAAAATTTGCATGACAATAAGTGGAATTTAGGGACAGAAAAATGTGGGAGGTGAAGGGCTTGTTCAGAAAATTCACAGCTCATTTGACCGTCTCGTGCATGTTCAGCGGAAGTGAATGTGTTTGATTTGAGGCCAGACATGACATCGATAGTTATTGATGGAAGGTTCGCGGTCGTTCAAGTGTAAACGGGTGGTAGTTAGCTGACCAACGGCGCGAACGGATACCACAAGCCTTTTGGCTCTCGCGGAAAAACGCGTCTAAAACCATTTTTGGTGGGGCTGAAGGGATGCTTCAGCTGAGGTATGTTCAAGCGATATTTCGGCCCTTCATTGCAAGGGTCCTCTTCAGGCCCAAGCTGAACAAGAACCTGCGATTGCGCTAAATGAATACTTATTCGAAAACGTCCCGATGGCGTCTAAAAACTTCCCAGGGGTGGTGGATCCGATTCAAAATCAAAATCTGTTGACAAATTTGTGATAAAATTTTTATTGTACTTTTTATTTCCGTCAAAACAGGCTAACTGATTCAAAGTACGAGCTTTGTTTAAAATCCTTCGTTTGAAGATACTTATTTTGCTTTCCTTCTGTTTATTTGTTTAAACCAACTCAGTTTATCGTTTTAAATTACTGAGTAAACTTCTGCCGCTGATCATATTAGCTTTTGCCGTTGATAAGTGAGATTAAAAAGCTTAGAATTACTGGTTTTTGAAGGGGGAGATCTGGAATAGGAACCCGGAAAAATCATGATTGAAAATAAGCATCTCAGCCTATATCCTACCGTGTCAAAATTCTGCAAGAAAAAGTCAGGCTTGAAACTGCATTTCAGCGTTTGTCAAAAATCTTCATATTCCGGCACCGAGCCACCATGTGGCTTTAGTTCCTGTCAGTCCCCCAGTGATCATCACCATCGTCAAAGTTGAACTAAATCCTAAGGGGTCGGCCACTCTCCCGGAATGGTGTACACGTCACGAAGGAATAATCCGGAATGGTCAGGATTATTCCGCTATTCCGGGATGGTGTACATAAAAAATGAGAGTCGTCGACCCCTCTTTCGCCGCAGGACAGACCGAATGGGGTGAAATAAATGTGGACTAAACAAAAGTTGGTGAATTACCAAACTCGATAAAGAATGGGAGGATATGGAATGGTTAGGAATAATCCGGAATGGTCAGGATTATTCCGTTATTCCGGAACGGTGTACATAAAAAATTAGAGTCGTCAACCCCTCGCTAAATCCATTCTGGGATGTGTTTAATTATATTCCTTCAGAAGATAAAAAGTGGGAACATTCTTAACGGTGAGAGTTCTGCACTACCGTTCAATTTCAAAAGTGGAAATTTTTCTTTTCTGTTACTAACTTGTATTACTAAAGCACACCTCCCACTATGTGATGTTTATGTTCCTATAGTCAAAACTATTTGAATACTGTAAAACTAGGCTCTGCTTTTAACAAATTTTCCACGCCTTTGCTGTTCCCTTTTCCCAGGCTCGTTGACTTCTAGCAGAAACTCGGCAAAATTCAGAAACCGGATTTACGGATCAACAGCGTCATACGCGAACACTCATCGGGAGCATAATGCGCATGGAAAATCTTGAATCTTGGCAAGTGCGAAGATTAGTGAGGTATCGTTAGCGGGCTTAGAATGGAACATGTGAAATGTCTGTGAAGCAGGGTGCATTGGCATCATAGACATGACGGGTCCTTTAACATATCTATATGAGATGGATGTTGGTAATGGGGCGATAGGGCACACAGGTAATAATCCAATTTTCAGCGCTGAACTTGTGTAAGGCCAGTTGCAGAATCATATACATATCTCCCATGCCTATTAACGGCTAATACCGGTTGAGCCTATGTCTTGATTCATGATAAATGCTAATTAACCAAAATCGGCATTAAACCAAGATTAAACTCACACATCATCTCTTACTATTAGGCAAACAGGAATAAAAAGAGGCTTAAAAAAGTATCTAAAAATGCAAAGTAGATCATTAAGCATGAAATCAGAGGTGATAGCGCGACTAGAGATGGTGAGACGGTTTTACTGATTCTGTAATGAAGGCTCGAACGGACGAAAGCCAATGAAAGGCCTTATTTGTCCGTGGATAGGATTACATTCGCAGATAAACAAAGAGCATGCCGTGCCGCCGTCGGCGCGTTTTAGTGATGATCTGTGTATGTATGAATGAACGAATGAATCGTGCTATGCACAGTGCTTCCACTTCTGCTTATTTTGGCAGTAGAATACTTATATTCAGCCTTTTCTACTTACCAAATATCGAATCTGCTTACCTACTTATTTACTACTTATTTTCCAGCCACCTTTTTATCTTCTCCTAAAGAGAGTCATTTGTTTTAAAAAGTTATAAAGTCTCTGTATCTTAGCTAAAATGATACATATCTTCGAAATTTTTGCCTGCGGCGCATAGTTTCAGCAGTGTTTGGTTAAAGTTTCAAAAATTGGATAATTTGAATTAAAGCTAAAATTTTCTAAAATTTCTGACAGGTTCAGTAAAAATGTCTACTTACAAAATACTTAGTTTTAAGAGGAGCCTACTTATTTTGAGAGTGCTCCGAGTGGAAGCACTGGCTATATGCAGTCCTGGTGGTACTAGCACAGTAGAATAAAGAAAGAAAACGTCGAGGAAAAACAGAAAGTACAAATTCTTACGAAGAATGTTTAAGGAGGGACAGACCGTTGCTCATGGTTTTTCGATAATTAAATAGCCTAATGTGCTCATGATTTTAATTAGCTTATTTCTGTATCTTGTGATAGAATACAGGGAATTTCAAATAGGTAGAATAGATTTAAATATTCCTTCAGCCCAAGCTGACTGCGAGTCATGTTTGACAGTGCAAAACGGATACGTCAGCTGAAATTTATTAGAGCTATATTTCGGCCCTTCTTGGCAAGGGTCATCTTCAGTATTTTAGAAGTAGTGAACTGAAAGACAAAAATACTCCTCAGCCGGGATTTGAACCCAGGACCTTCTGCTTACAAGGCAGACACTCTAACCGCCTGAGCTACCGAGGGGCTTGTGAACAGAGTTCGCAAACTACTACAATAGTCCGGTACAAGTCGGCCATAGGAACAGTGATCCCGGTCGAAGGCAAATTCATCTAATCAGTTCACATCCCCAATTTATAATTTCCGTGATTTGGGGATGATTAGATGAATTTGCCTTCGACCGGGATCACTGTTCCTATGGCCGACTTGTACCGGACTATTGTAGTGGTTTGCGAACTCTGTTCGGTTAGAATGCCTGCTTTGTAAGCAGAAGGTCCTGGGTTCAAATCCCGGCTGAGGAGCATTTTTGTCTTTCAGTTCACTACTTCTAAAATATTTCCATCTCGAGGGCGTATTCCCCATCAAAATTACATTTGGTTTTGTTTGGTTTTCACCGTGAGACCCCGCCAAGTGGGTCCTGGTTTGTCTACGTGGCTCCAACATTGGAGTCCTAGACTTCTACACTAAATTAAAAAAAGCTGTTCTTGGTTCATTAGTCACGGTAAAAGTCCCTTGTATAAAGTGCCATCCATGTCATCTTCAGGCTCAAAGCCCCTCATCCGTTTTGCACTGTCAGATATAGAATAGTTTTATTAATATACTGGTTTTATTGCTTAGAAGTTGTGCCAAAAAATGGATCGGGCCCATAAAAACAAACAGGTAGACAATTAGAACGAATCTTTTTCTTGAATAAAATCGCATAGAATTCAAAAGGGAAAATAAAATTTTAATGATGATCTGTTTATGTATGAATGAACGAAGGAGTGAATTTCTTACGCGCTAAGTAATCAGTATTGGGGCGCAACACAGCAAAGAAAGAAAACCTAAAACACACAACAGTAAATAAATGTCAAGTAGTAGATTAGTGTTATTACAACAGAAACAAATAAGAATCAATCCATGTGACACAAAAAACACTGCTTGCGAGCAGGGCCATATCCAGGATTTTGTTTGGAGGGAGTCTCCCCGCGGGTCGGACCTAATCGATACGTAACAGTGAAACTAGAACTGGCTTGCTTGCGAGTATCTGCCATATCAGGATGTATCATATTAGTTCCTGTTTGACAAAATATTGAACTGCAGCATTATTGTCGGATAGTCTGGTCGGAATTCGGTCAGAACCGGAAGTTTACGAATGAACCTAATAGTATGTTTGTCTTTGTCTCTTCGGTGATCAGTCTTACCTAGCGGATCCAGTCAAGTTCAAGTTTTTCTTAATTTTGTGACACTTAACTACAAATACATTAAAGAAGCACTGCGGAGAATAAAAATTCGTACATTTAAGGGTCTTATCAGGGTGATATTAGGCTACATGTTAATCTGGAAAAGAACGGAACTTGATTGCCTGTATCAAGAGGTCCAACAAATAATCGCCGAATCACAACCTCTAGTCTTTTTACGCTTGATTCGAATTCCTACTGTTATCAAATCTCTGTGTCATCTGAAGATCAGAGAAGAATCGAAAACAGCGGGACCGATATTGACCAGTCCATAATTTATACATCGCTTTCCTATGTGAGATGATTCTATATTTTGGTATTCATTAACCTATTAGCATTATAGGCCTGATCGCAGCTTGATAGAAATTACGTCTTCTTAATCGTCAAAGGATCTCGGTTGAAATATCTCGAATCCCATTGTTTCGAATTTGATCTGAATCTGAAACGAAAAGCTAGCAAGGTTCGACGTACGAAACGGACTTGATACTGACCAAGATTTTTGTCCCGGGGAGGGAAGATTCTTGGCAGGAAGGCAAGTGCAGGTTTGGGGAACAGTTTACAGCCCCCTTATCCATCGCCGTGCCATTTTTGTTATAAATGGGGCCAAGTTAACGACCTTGAATCTCTGCCGCTCCAAGTGACTGATTTATGTTCTTGTCAAGTGTGTTGCGAATTATAGAACCGAAAGAACCTCACTTGATAATTTTGTAACATGGTTTCTGATCAGCTCATATGGTAGGAATCTGTCTTTTTACAACAAATTGGACAGTCAGCAAGCCCTAGATTTCTGATCCGTCCGTTTTTTTTTCTACTTCTTTTCTTCAAGAGCGTCCCTTTCTTATCTGCATGTGTTCGCTGTCAGTCCAGCTTTTAACGATGCCTAATAATGGAGATCAGAGGGCCTTTTAATCATGTAACACATCCTCACCATCCAACCGGATGCTTAAGTGGTCAGAACTGTGCATTAGTTACACCTAAATTTGGGGTTCCATCTCTAGTTGGTACTTGTAAGCGAGGGATCCTCGGCTTGCGGTCAAGCTTACAGTACCAGCCTCTGTAGGCTTGGTTTATGTTCTACATTTAGGGGATGATTACTGGTGTATATTGGTGTATAGAATTATGCATGCCTACACTGTCAGAAGTTTCACAACATTTCCACACTGATGCGCAGTTTCAACTGTTTCAACTGTTTATTTCTTTTACTTCCTATATTCCTCTTTCCAAAATAGTGGGTGACAAATAAATTATTTACTCACTAACATTCTTTTAGTTCGTTCTGGTGTAACGCGTGTAGGAAAATCTAGTTACCCATCACTTATTCACTTAAGTTGGCTTGAAGACCCGCTGAAAAATGAGTTACTTCGTTGTTCCGCTATTCACGAATAATCGATTTTCAAATAGTGGAATTTCCGTGTGATTTTTGGTGCCTCTATGCGCTTGTATTTTTGTTGTATGCCTTACGTGAAAGGTTTATCATTTTTTTTTTGTTCAGCACTAAGCAATCGTCACCAACCTCACCACTGCCCACGGAAAAGCCGCATTTGTGTTGAGATTAAAATTTCGCGCGCTGTGGGGACGGGCGGAGATATTCTGAGCCTCATAACTAGAGCAGATAGTGGAAAATCAAAAAATTCCTTTGCAGAATTTAAATAATTCAGTGTATCCAGTTAAATGACACACAAATAAGTTGGATTTTCAGTTAAACTTTAAGGGACTGTTCAAATATGTGTTTTAGATGTCATTTAAAATTGTGAACTTGTACAAGTTAATTTCCCAGCTTAGCGGCTTGAGCCTAAAGAGGCCTCTTGCCAAGAAGGGCCGAAATATGGATCTAATAAAATTCAGCTTACATATCCGTTAAGCACTGTCGATCACAAAGATTCGAAATTAGCGTAGATACTTAATCACTAAACTTTATATGTCGGCTAAAAATGAATAAGGCTGGCTGTAAGCTGACTTGCTGTATGTCGGGAAACATGATCCCGACTAAGCAAATACTAGTGCAAACAGAAAAGATGACAATCGGGAAAAACAAACAATTAAAGAAGAAAATGAGAAGTTTGAATAAGACCAAAGATAAACATAATAAATCCTACTTTCTTGTAAGGAAGATATTCATCATTGTGGACTTAAATGTAGCAAGGGAAAGAGGGGAAATATCAGTGGGGATGTCAGTTCATTTCTATAGTATCTGCATGTCTTTTCCGTTTCCTTCGAGGTTTCCTTCCTCGGAATCGCCGAAATAAAGTAGGCTAAGGTATGTTTCTGACTCACAGAAGGTTTAAAACAAAGGAAAGTGGAAGGATAACAAAGAAAAGAATCCGTACAGACGTCTAATTAATTTTTTGTACATACGAAGTTAACACACTCGTAGAGAGCTTTTCAAACAAACAATAACTGAAAACTTTCACATGGACCACCCCAAAAAGTACTAGCCGGTCTTAAGTAGTGGCTGTGGGGGGGGGGGGGGGTGCTATTGTGTAGCAGTTCTTTTGCTGAACGGAGATCATTTAAACGTTGACGATGTCGATGATCATGGGGTTACTAATAAGAACTAAAAAAAACTTATTTAAATTACAAAAAATGCTAGGGATAAAAAAAAGTTAGGAACTAAACCGCATAATGAGTCTGAACTGGAGCACGGAGAATTAGCGGTTCTTCTTTCCATGGAAATAGTAAGGGTCGGATTTACAATCGGAGAATTCGATGTACTTTTGCCGTTAAGAAATATTGATGTTTAACAACCAGCTGTAGAGAGTCATACACCCTTCACAGGTACTTAAGAGATATTCATGTTCCAGCTAATTACTCTCTTAACTCTCACTAAGTCAGTCCAAGACGGAGCCATTCCAAATTGGGTTTGAGTGTTAAAGCCCTCCGTGTCCGTTGAAAGCGACGGTGGTCCAAGTTAACACTCCAATTAGCTCTATGGTTGTTTATGGGCGGAAGAGAATTTCTTTGTATCGCTACACACATGAAGTACGGGCTGGTCTTGTGTGAAAATTAGTTCTGCGCAACGCTTTTGCAACAGTTGCGTTTTTTTACCGAAGTTTTGTTGGCCGTTGGCTTAGCTGGTTGTTTAATTTCCGTTTTCAAACGCCGTCAAAGTTTAAAATTTTTAGAGCTTGTGGGCATGGTCAGAGGTTGAAGGACAATAAACTGTGACCGGCGACGAAAACGGTATTTAAGAAGAAACCTTTGAGTTTGAAAGTAACTTCAGACTTCGATCAAAAACTCTACCAATGGCTTTTGTCCGTGCCATCGAGCGCGTTCGCGGAATACGTGAAACAACGCAAAATAAGTCAGGAACAATCTGTAGGGCTTGTAAATCCGGAAACGGCCGGACTGTCAGTCAGAAAAGACAATAACAGCTGTTACCCCGAGAATTCTACCTTGTTACCTTTCTCAAGATCCTTCTTAAATTCACCTCTGCAAAATTGTCATAACATCGATGGAAGTGGCCTGGAAAGCCGAAGGTCCTGGTTTCAAGTCCCGGCCGGGGAGAACTTTTGTCTTTAAAGAGCACTTGTAAATGTTTCTAACTTTATGTGATGCTACGAAAAGTTCGGGATGTGTAAAGTTGAGGTATTTTACTACCTCGAATAGAAAAAGGAAAATATTGTACAAATGAAAATAATTTATAATGAAATCTAGCAAATGTTATGCGATTTGGATTTTGCCGAGGGTAAAATGTAGTGTGTTCGGATTTTTGCAAATCCTTATTTCAGTCTCCTGGTTGTGTTTTGGTTTTTACTCTCAAAATATTATAGCCGACTATAGATGACCCTATGCTAATGATACGCCATACTTTGTAATGTTATGTCATAAATATATTCATGTATAAAGTTCTTTTATTTCTTTGTACGTTAGCCTACTCCTCAATTTTAGAGAATGAACTCTCATATATCGACTCTCATATGTTTCTCTGGCCATACTATGTAATGTAACAAGTCATAATTTTTTCGGCCTACTAAATGGCAGCATATAGCAGGTGGTTATCATATGAACATTTTATCTGTCAGCTTTTAAACGAATGAAACACATTTGTTTGATGGATTAGGCATTTTTCGGACACGGTTGCCGCCATGTTAGAATACCAGTTGCTGTTTCAGAAGTTATTTCACGGTGTAATAGTTATTAATACAATGTCTAAGCATGCAGACCGCAAGCCAGTAGCGTTAAGCAGCTAATGCGGGATTGCAGGGGGAAGGTCGTCTAGGGTACCTTGTGTTATGTACTACGCGCAACGTTCAAGTTCGTTCATTAGTGCACTAAATTAATACATAGTTGGATAGGTCTATGGAGAAGAACACTCTAAGATACTAGGCCTAACCAGGGACATACACTATACATATACTAAACAAACCGAATTTGAAAGCAACAGCTAGTCCGCAACTAAACGTAGGCTAATAAACAAACTTCAACTATAAATCTGACAGAGTTACGACCAGACCCAGATATCAGAATATCAATAAATAAAAATAAGAGAAAAAATAACTAGGCTATGAGATAATAATCACCACCCATTTATGCCCATAAAAGATGAATTTTAAGTAACTATCGGGATACCGGGTAATACCCCAGGTCTGGAGTTTTTTTGTAACATAAAATTATTCGCTGGTAAATTTTCTGAGGAGCTCGAAAATCTGCATTTCGATTGCTGCCGTATCCATCGATTCTGTCGCTAAAATATATGCGTGTTTGTCTGTTCGTTTGAACCCGTTATATTCAAACTGAACATTCTACGTTTCTACATCCTACGTCCCACGATTCGTTCTGGTGTCGAATAAATCTTAGCCGATTAACTGAGGCTCGTGACGTCAAAGGAAAAGTAAATATTTATATTTACTAACGGAAATGGTTGTCCCTAAAAAGGCCTATAAATGTAAACGCGTCCGGTGCCTCGCTGGCCGCTCGGCTCTATATATAGAGATACAAATTTATATTGTGCAACAAGAATTTACTCGAATTTCTGTTTTTTTTCATGACGTCACAACAACGTCACGGCCAACGGATAACAGGCTTTGATTTAGTTCAGACCTGAATGCTTTGTCCCTGATCGTCCCACCCATCTTCGTTTTCAAAATTTCAGTATCCTATGTTAGGATCCAACCCAATCTCCCATGTTCGGCTCTTTTTGAGGCGGATTAGGCTTCCGCTTCTTGTTTCCGAGGAGTTCATTGGTCAGAAACACCGGCTGTTTGAGTTTTCCCATGTTCACCATGAAAAACAAGGAGGCCGAACGAGACTGAAAATAGTGGGGGGGGGGTGTAGTGCTGTGGGGACGGAATAGCGGAAAATAATCCCTTTGCATAATCCAGATAATTCAGTGTATCCAATCAAATGACACACAAATGAGTTGGCTTTTCAGTTAAACTTTAAGGGAAGAGTGTTGTTCTTTCAAACCATAGTTGAGTGCTGTTAGTCTGCTGTTTACAATTCCGCCACATATGTTACCTTTGGGTCGCGTGCTGGTGTGAAATCAAGATCGAATCTGTAATGGCCTATACCTGTTTCGGCGCTGACTCGTATTTTGAGATTCATCCTTTTTTGCTGATCTTAATGATACAGGGGAATCGTTTTAATTTTAAATATAGACTACTGCCTTTGGCAGCCATTTAAGTCGAAAATTGCGGTGTATGACTGCTGCAGCCAATTAAAGATTCAGTCACACCTTGGATATGTATCATGTAAACAAGTGCTTCGAATATAGACTACAGGCAAGAACTTGTAAATACTTTTCAAGGGCCCAGTTTTTTTTTCGCCCAACCACGACTCCCGTACATAAATGGAGGCTCTACTACAAATAGTTATAAGTTCTTGCTACAAGTTATCAGTCCAGTATACCGCTATAGCGAAAAGCGTTGGTCGGTATAAAAATAGTTTAAATCAGTAACATGCAATGTATGTCGCTTTTGCCTGTGTTGTTAATAATAATAATAATAATAAACACTTCCACTGATTATCACTTAACAGATAATCCTTTTAAGGATTATCTGTTATGGCCCTGAGATTATATTGAGTGTTAAGTTTCGCGAAAATGTAACATGGTTCATAACTCAATATTCTCATAACGTTAACACATGGATGCGCAAACATGTTACATCTGTTATCAGACAATTCTGACATTGTAGTGACAAATTATTAAGTAAAAGCTTATTAGCCATGTTTCTGAAGGACTGTAGATTGTTTGCCGGCTTTACAGACTCAGGATGAAATTCAATAAAAACCGTTTTTCTGAATTTTGCTAGAAGTCAATGGGCCTGGGAAAAGGCTTAAAACATCCAAATCCGTATGTAATTTGTATAAAAACAGCGTAGTTTTACAGTATTCAGATAGTTTTGAATGTTGGAACATAAACAGTAAATAGTGTGATGTGTGCTTTAATTTTTTTTTTAGTTCGAATTACTGGCCATGCAAAAATGAACCGAACGAGTGAATACGGTTGCTACTAGATCTAGATCTAGAACCTGGACTGTAATACTTCTTTGTTTTAAAATTTCCAAACATTGTTTTTGTTAATTAAATTTATTTAATAGCTTTGTTTTTCTAGCTCGAATAACCGATCTTACAGAAGAATGTACGGCAAAGATCGGTGCAGTTCGGACACGGAGGAGCTAGTTATTAAGAGGAGGATGGACATGCCACACCACCATAAATCTCAGGTGAGTAGTGTTTGGGATCTTTACCTCCTGGATTAGGGCAGGGACCCATAAATTTCCTGTAATGCCTCGCCATTCAGGGGGCTTGTCAATAAGAGATTTCTGATGCTATGTTGACCGAACGGTGATAGTTCGAGAAATACCCACGGCCCAATCACGTACAAGGCCAGATAGACAAAATTTGGAGTTGGCTGCTGGCGCCTTGAGGTAGGAGTCTCTTTGGCGCGCACGTCGGAGGCAAACAAGAATGCCGATTCGACCCAAGTGGGATTTTTGGAAAGTAGGCAAGGATCGGACAACATAGCAACATAGAAGCATAGGAAATGACAAGCCCCCTGTAAAGGAAATTTATGGGTCCCTGATTAGGGTAGTACAGACTAATGATAAGTTTCCTCACTTACGCAAGGTAACAGCTTGCCCGGTCCCCTTGAAGCTGAAGCTAAGCTTTTCTCCAGTTCGTAAACAAAACCCAGTAACTATCACTGGAAGAAGTTCTTCTGGATTTTTTTTATTATGTTCTGTTGTTGTTTCCTTTCCTTTATTTAGTTGTTTTTTTTTGGTCTGGATATTTGTTTTTTTCTTTCTGGACATTTATGAATGGATATACATAAGGCTACATATTGAATCTTTATGTCTGTTTAAAATGAACAAATATGTGTATTACCCCAAATTTCACTGATGGAATGTAAAGGGAGAAAAAGAAAAAATACTTCTTTAAATACTTACTCTAATTGTCAGATAGAGACTGTTAAGAGGGCTGAAGGAATCCAGGAACCGACGCTTCTTTACAGAGCGTGTTCTAATAATAATAGTAATTATTAATAATAGTAACCACTAAACAATAGTAACTACTAGTTACGATTTTCGTGTCAACCTCGTGAAAAGTAACTATGCTGACCGTCCCAACCTTCTCGAAATAGTAAATATTTGCTCACCACGCTCGGGAGCGTGGTAAGCGTGGTAACTACGATCACTGTGACGTGATTGGCTCGATTAGCCCGGGGCACGATGTTTTACACAAAAAAAAATGTTCCAGCCTTTACGTCGAGAAGCCAGGCTCCGTGATGCGTAGTAACTACGGTAAGTAGGGTGCCTACTTACTGTAGTTACCTCTATCGATTCTTTAACCCAGTGATAAAACGTACTTCCAATAGCTCAAATATCGGAAGTATGGGCAGGTTTTACAGAATGGTGCTAGCGCAAGTGGAAGCGGTTATGACGAAGCTACTACTGTATTAAACTATTTATTCATTCGAAGACGGTGATAAGCTAAACTTAACGCTAAATGCACTAATAAAGAAATACATATAGGGCTGAAAGATAATCCGGCTTTGAAAGACACAAAAAAGAAAACTGTTGTAATTGCGATTATGGATATTCCACATTCGTTGTCTGTCTGTTTTTGCTTCCAAACGTGATAGGTAGAGTGATTGCTCCTCGTTAATCTTGTCTCACTGGTTTCTCACTGCTGCCTATGATCAATCTAGAACCAACAAAAAACATGTTCGGACACTTAATACCATCAAGAGTGGCTCCTGGCAGTCCTTGCGTAAGAGTGCAATGCCGGGATTCAACAGAGCTGCAAATTAGACGTATACAAGAGAAACTGCAATCTGCTGCGATGTCCTTTAAAGGCTCATAGCACACATTTTCTTTAATATAGGCTACAAAGTGTTATTTGCTGACATTGCGCATCCTTTTCTTATCAAACTTGTGACAGTGCAGTGAGTTTAATATCGGATAAAACCAAGTTTAACTGTAAATATGGTGTATATTTCGCAAGGAATTAATCATTGACAAATTTTTCGTGAATTCATGGATGTTTTTCAAGTAAAAGAGCATTAAGCCAATGACGTGCCATAAGCCTACTTAATAAGGCTCTGATTTTCGATCATATGGACCTTATTTTTAACCAAACTGGGATGAAGAGTAGTGATGTATAAGTATAACTAACTAATACATCAAGGCTTGGCATCTCATTAATACCGGTACTTCATTTGACCAGAAATCGATCTGTTTTCAGTTATAGAGAGGTTTCAGTTGTATTTGTGATTAGCAGACAAGCAGTTACGATAGTGAAGTAGTCTTGCACTGACCTCATCGCTTGTGCGACTCTTCACTTATTTGTTTACTTATTTATAATTTCCAGAAAAAACGGTGAGCTAGAAGCTCGTCGCTATCATAAAAAATAATGACGACAGTACTGACGAAAATATGTGCAAATGACTAAACAAAAACAACTACAACAATAGATATACCAGAGCAAAATTGTGTTGATGCAAAACATAATTATCCCCCAGACACAACTTCCCCACGTGTCTGATATTTGCCATGCTCTTAGCGCAAATTAAAATTTTATTCTATGTTATTTTATAATCCGTGTATCGGACGGTTCCTGAGATACACAGTGACTCGGATATTATCCCAGACACCGACCTTTTTGGGATCCCAAAACGTAAGTAGAGGGATACCTATGACATCGCAAAAGTTGTCCGTCCGTCTGTCCGTCCGTCCGTCTGTCCGTCTGTCCGTCCGTCTGTAAGCACGATAACTCTCGAAGGGAATGAGATATTTTGATGAAACTTGGTGTGAGCATTCTTTGGGTCAAGAGTAAGGTCGAGTTCGTAGATGGGCCCTGTAGCTTTACATTTAGGGGTGGGGGAGGGGGTTTAAATTAAGGGGCAAGCAAAGTTTTTTTAAACAGCTAATGTGATAGTCGATTATGGGGTAAGAAGACTCGCTGAACACGAATATGAAAACCATTTTCTCGCCGGAAAAGTAGTTCGTCCGGAATCCGGCCAAAACCGGAAAGTTTGTTAAAAGTAAAAGTCTTATTTGAAGTTGATTAGATGTTCGATATAGGGGCAAGAAAGCACGCTGAACAAGAATATGAAAACCGTTTTCTCGCCGGACAAGTAGTTCGTCCGGAATCCTGCCGAAACCGGAAAGTTTGTTAGAAGTTCAAGTTTTATCTGAAGTTGATTAGATGTTTGATGTAGGGGTAAGAAAGCATGCTGAGCAAGAATACGAAAACCGTTTTATCGCCGGACAAATAGTTCGCCCGGAATCCGGCCAAAACCGGAAAATTTGTTAAAATTTAAATTTTATTTCAAGTTGATTAGATGTTGGATATAGGTGCAAGGAGATACGGTGAATCCGTTTTTGAGCTTTAGTTTTTCGCCGGACAAGTAGTTCTTGAATTTCGCCAGAACCGCAAAATTCACAGAAGTAAGCTAGGATCGTTTCGATCGGCTTATAGAGGTAAACGCACGTGCTGAATCCATATCTGAGCTTGGATTTCTTAATGATTAGCTGTTTGGCCTGGCGAAGACTGGATCTGGCGAAGACAAAACCTAATTGTCTGAATCAAATATTGAATTTTTGGGATCCCATCGGAACCTTTGGTCTTGTTCATACCCGGCCCTACCCTACAGGCTTACATGTCGATTCGTACACTGTCAGAATTTTCAACTGTTAACATTAGAATGTGCAGTTTCAACAGACAATACTTGGGATGTAATCTGTTGGGATTTAAAAACTTATGCATTAAATGTTATGCATAAAAAACATTGCCAGGAAGAGCCGAAAAACCGCCCGAAAACTATCTGCTGCCTTTTTTGTCGTCATGACATCGGAAAAGTCAGCAGATGCCTTTACGACGTTTTTTCGGCTCTCCCCGGCAATGCTTGTTATGCATAACATTTATTGCATAACGTTTACAAAATCACAACAGATTACATCCAAAGTGTTGTCTGTTGGACTGCGCATCCTTGGGTTATACGTTATGAAACTTTTGACAGTGTATACACTGTCAAATACACATATTAAAACACTAAACAAAACAATGTAAATAAACATGACTAAATTCTTTTTCTTCGGATGATCGATCATGGAGTGAACGTGAAGTGTTGCAGCAAGCTTTGTCCATATTGCATTAGGATATTTGTTTTCAATGGCAAATCTACAACCCGTCTTCAAAAGTATCAAGTTTGGCATTTAGCAGTCTACCATAACCTACCTGAAATAAGATGAGGTAAGACGTTTGCGTTAAAGGATCCATTTTACCTATAATGCCATTGTAATCTACTTCTGTAATTGCTCCATTAGTTCTTAAATCCGGAGACCCTAATTTCATATGTCAAACCCGCTGACGACTCTCAGTGATTTTCACACTTGCAGCATTTCACTATTTTTCATGCATATCATGCTCCCGACGAATGTTTGCGGATCATGCTATTGGTGCGTAAAACCGGTTATCTGAATTTTCCGTGTTTTTGCTAGAAGTCATTGGGCCACGAAAAAGGCTTAAAACAGCCAAAGCCATGTGTAAATTGTTAAAGCAGAGCCGAGTGCGAGGTGTGCTTTAAGAGCCATGGCAAACCTGAGATGCTAGGCCTGACCATAACTTGATTTGATTCTATGTCTAGTTTGCAGGTCCGTATCCAGGAACTTATTTCGGGGGGGGGGGACCCTCTAACCCCCTGGATACGGCCCAGTGTGTCTTATTGTCTTGACAGTACGTCCGTACGTCCGGAAAAGTTGACAAAGCTATTTCCGATGCACGCCGTCTGAATTGATGAGTCCCATTCATTTACATGTACCTTGAGTGTCTGTTACGAAGTGGTTGTGGCGCGCAATTACAGATTGCGTACCCTCTTAGTAATTGGGGTACTTGCTACCGATGATTTGTTGTACTCCACCCAAAAATGTGTGGCTGTGGGAATATAAGTAGTTGAGGGTCACAAGATCGTATTGGGTTCGGATAATGATGACAGATTGAGCGAGTACAGAGCCGCTAAGGGATTAACTACTCGCTTTTGTTGGTGTTCAGCAGGCATTCTTTTTACCTCTATTATTTTTATATAATATTCGAATAGAATATGGAATATAATGTATTTACACAAAAGCCCGACGGCCGCGGCAAAACAATTATTTTAACATGGATTTGAACAAACATAATAACAACAGCCTACATTTCTGTGCATGAGTTACCTTTGATTGACAAGACATTTTATTTTTGAAATTGACATTTGTTGACTCTTGGGGCCGAAGGTTGAAACAATTTTATGCGCCTTGTTGCATGGCCAAGAATCGGTAATGGTTGGGGTACCTCTTTGGACGAGAAACACTTTAGTTTCCTGTCGAATATAGCCTAGTGTTCTCGATCCCTTGGATGTTACTAACATCCGGAAGAAGAAGTTTATACAGTCGCTGGATCCCCAGCACAGCCTGTACGATGCGTTTCTGAAGTTGGCTATTTGTTTGTCTGGCTAGTATGGTCAGTCCTTTTCTCTTTTTTTTCTCTATACTCGATTTGTCACGCTTTTGTGTTTGAAATGGGTAAATGGAATCATTAATTCGTTCGGTCAAGGAATCCATTTGTTACCCAGCGATTTCCAGTATAGGTTTCAAGGAAGTACCTAAGCCGCAATTGTGCTGGTATTTGATACTAGTATGTGTCGTGGCAGTAGTCAATCATTTAGTATATTCCTAACAGCCGGAAATGCTAATTAACTGGCCCTGAATTTCAGATTCCATTGCGAAAATTTGCCTCTCTGCTAGCCAATAAACTTAATTTTTGGCCGTCCAAATTGATCATGTTTTTTATTTTCGTTTTGTTTTCCATTGACGGAAAGATTATATTCTCATGCAATTGTCTAAATTGGTCAATATGTCCAAAACCACATTCTTCGTGGTATTACCGCGTAATAATTCCGTGCTATGTTGTAAAAGAAGTGGTGTATGTACCAACTTCTCAGGCAATTAAAGCACATGACGAATATTTTTTTGACTGGAACTCGTGAAAGGCATGACAGTTACTAAGCCAATGTCGACATTCGTTTTTTATATGACTTTCAGCATTTACCGTAATCGCGTAATAAAAAAGAATAGGTAGTAGCTTGCCGGATAAGTCTTCAACTACTGTTAGAAGCGAATACCGCGACTTCGATAGGGTGTAGGCAGGGCCGTATCCAGGAATTTATTTCGGGGGGGGGGATTTGCCCGCAGAATTTATTTCAGGGGGGGGTTGCCCACCTTTGGACCAAAAAAGACATAGATCAGAGGTTAAAGCCTATTTAAACTATTACTATTGTGGGTTTCGGGGGGGGGTTCGTACCCCCTAACCCCCCTCCCCTGGATACGTCCTTGGGTGTAGGGCTAGTCTAAATCAAAACATGACCGTCCTTTTTTTTCTCCGACGAGAAGAGCTTGAAATACTGGGGGAAAAAATGGAAATATAGTTTTGGCTAGTATTATGATGTGCGGTTGGCCAAAAATAATGGCCAAAACTTAGGCCACAAATTGACCGTTGTCTCAATCCCCCAGATTACAGTTGATGGCGAGCCATCACTCTATACCCATTTGATGAACCAAGGCACCATTCGTTGTAATTTCAGCAGCGTTTGGCAGTCTATTTCAGAAACTTGAATTTAGTTAAATTATTCATTTATTTCGGTTTGCTCCGACTAATATCCTACACGGACACAGCAGTTGTGATTATCGCATCGTTCGGTCGACCGGATGAACTTTGCGATCAATCTGAAATCCAGCTGCGTCAATCTCTAATAAATCCGTAACATGCCACGCTGCAGGAACTCACACTTCTGAATTGCTGAACCTGGTGATTTTATAATTTGTTGTTACGTATATGTCATTCACATCATTTGATGAATGAAAAATGGCAGGCCACTTTCCCAGATTATTAGCGGATTTCGGTGAACAGATTTATATCGCTTATTATAGTGATTTGGATATGGTTCAAGTCGGGAATATTTGGGATTTGTGACTTCCGTGCCTTTAGGCTCCTCCTGTTGTGATCTCTACCTCTTTGGGGGAGGGGGCTATGTTGTCACGGTGAAAAGTATTTATTATTTCTAGTAGCTGATTTGTCATTATTTTTGATTTCCAAGTAACAAACAAATATTAATTAAAAAGAAAACATTCATCCTCTAAAATTGGAAAAAACCATATGAACAAGGATACAAGATTTAAAAAATAAATAAATAAAAAGCATTCCATTGCATTAAAGGGGCTCTTTAATCCCCTCCCGGAATAGAATTTATCTCCTTTCTTCAGTTTATAGAACTTTGATCGAAGGAAAGGTCTTCTGGTGGTATCACGATGTGAAGAGTAGAGTTGGGTTTAAGAAGACACACAGTATTTTGAGGCCCTATTTAATCAACCTCGACAATCATACCTAACTTTTCAGCATTTCAACTCCCAAGCCGAATTTCGGCTCCGTTCAGGCCCAGTCACACTTGGCTCAAAAACTGTCTATTCGACAAACAACTGAAAATCCCTAGGGGACGTGAGATATGATGGGCTTTGGGGCAGCTTGGGAATAGTGAGCAGACTGCAATTAGGGGTCAGTTAAGGTTCCTGTAACATAAGTATGCACGCTGGTTCGCCGTAACTGATCTCCTGAATTTAAAACGACAAAATTCAGAATTAGTTGTATTTTGTTCCTTTTCTTTTTTCTACTTTTGCAACCCAAAAAGCCAGAAAATGAACCAAGTGTGACTGGGCTCTCAGGCCCAGATGATCAACAAAACAACCCAGAGCTCGGCAGAGAAAACAAGTTCGTGTTGCTCGGGTTCGAAAAACGTCTTTAAGCAAATATAACATTCATAACACACGGATTATTCATACTATTGAAAAGAATACGGTCCCCCTGTCATCAGCCCGTCCCCAACACCACCGGGTCACGCGTCCAGCGAATCTGTAATCAGCGAATCAGTCGCCTAAAATGTAACCAGGTCAGTGTCCAGGAATTTATTTGGGGGGGGGGGGGGGGGTAATCCAGACATTACAGTAAAACTATAACATAGATCAGAGTTTGAAGTCTATAAAAAATGAGTATTTTATAAGTTTCGAGTGGCGGAGGGGGGTGGGGTAACCTCCTAAGCCCCCACTCTGGGTACGGCCTTGCCTATAACTATCGCGTTTCGTAACTTTCTCGGATTTTCCGAGGAGAGGAAACTGGAAAGGCCCGTCGCTAGGACTGTCGTAGACATTTTAAATCAAATGTTTGAACTGTAGTTAATTATCTCTTTAGTGGCTTGGTCAATATAATCATGTTCAGTCAAATAACTTCGTCAATGTGTATGAGCGCCGTAAGGGCCATGATCAGACATAATTTGACCGTACTTATTCGAATGCCAGGAGTCAGAGTAAAAAGTAATGATTTGAAAGTACTGGGCTGTAGTTAAAATCTTTTTGCTTAATTAAAAGGGGTTTCTCAGTCCCAGTGAAGATGTGCCAAGTGGAGGCAGACCGAATCTTAGCTTTTTGGGATCCCAAAACGTTAGTGACGGATACCTATGACATCGCAAAAGTTGTCCGTCTGTCTGTCCGTCCGTCCGTCCATCCGTCCATCTGTCCGTCTGTCCGTCTGTCTGTAAGCACGATAACTCTCGAAGGGAATGAGATATTTTGATGAAACTTGGTGTGAGGATTCTTTGGGTCAAGAGTAAGGTCAAGTTCGTAGATGGGTACTGTAGGCCTACATTTAGGGGTGGGGGAGGGGGTTTAAATTAAGGGGCAAACCAAATATTTTGAAACAGCTAATGTGATAGTCGATTATGGGGTAAGACGACATGCTGAACACGATGGTGAAAACCATTTTCTCGCCGGACAAGTAGTTCGCCCGGAATCCGGCCAAAACCGGAAAATTTGTTAAAAGCAAAAGTTGTATTTGAAGTTGATTAGATGTTCGATTTGGGGGTAAAAAACATGCTGAACACGATGGTGAAAACCATTTTCTTGCCGGGCAAGTAGTTCACCCGGAATCCGGCCAAAACCGGAAAATTTGTTAAAAGTAAATTTGTATTTGAAGTTGATTAGATGATAGATTTTAGGGTAAGAAGAGACCCTGAATCTGTATATGACAATCATTTTTTACCCGGACATATAGTTCGTCCGGAATCCGGTTGAAACCGGATTTTTTTAGAAGTTAAAGTTTTATTTGAAGTTGATTAGATGTTCATTATAGGGATAAGAAGATACGCTGAATTCGTTTCTGAACTATCTTTTTTTTGCTGGACAAGTAGTTCGCTCGGAATTCGGCCGAAACCGGAAATTTGGCAGAAGTAAAGCAGGAATTTTAAGTTTCGATCAGTTTCGTCAAAATAAATATGGCTTATACAGGTATATCTGAACTTAATTTTCTCAGATGATTAGCCTGGCGAAGACTGGTTCTGGCGTAGACAAGACGTAGTTGTCTGGGTCAAATGTTAAATTTTTGGGATCCCATCGAAACCTTTGGTCTTGTTTTTCAAGTAGAAAAGTATTAATGTTTTAAACTAGAATGAATGAATTGATTTATTACATGCAGCCTAATAATAAGGCATTTGCACAGTATATACAGAAACTAGACTGAAAGAGTAAGGGCCACATATGTGTCATTGAGAGGAGGAGGAGAAAGGGGGGAGCTTAGCTGCCAGTGGCGCTTGTAGCATCCAAGAAGTCCAAGAACAGTCACCAGTCATCTCTCAAAGTTTAAGTAGATGTGAAGGTTTTTGTTTTCATATAAATATCCATTACGGAAAACTAAACGAAAAGAGACAACTGGTTGTAAGAAAATCCTACTTTGTCCCATGGGCTTGCGTTGAAAATAATCCAAACTTCATAACTTATAACTCTCCACCGACTTCGTTAAAGGAACAGAAAACTTGACTCAAACTTGACTTGGGGAGCTAGGTAACATATCAAGAATGTACCCTGAGTCGATATTGAGAGTAAGAAAAATTCTCGTTACGAACATTGCAGTTTCCGGGCATTTTCCGAGAATTCGACTTTGAGCAAAAGGTTTGCAAAAGCAAAAGGTTTGTGTGCCGCGACTAGGAATCGAACCCCGGCCGTCTTGTCGGGGAGGTCGTTTCTCTGTAGTCTACATGTAAAAAGGCGAACATTTATAGTACATAAGTGCATAATTACAGTGCATAAGGGGCAAGGGCCTGCCAGCTAGCTTTGGGAACACTAAGGAGGGGGTTCGAGACTGTTCGAGATAACAAAGAACACGCCTGTCGACAATAAGACCCTGTATATTTATCTAAGCCCCCCGGGCGATTCGATGGCCGAAAGTTGCGTAGTCAAGTTTACTGTTCCTTTAAAAAAAACTCGTGCATGTCTCGCTTGTAGTCAAGAGACTGAACATTTTTTTGTAAAGAGGATCGTTTCAAGGAACTCTAAGGCATTACAGATAAGTTAAGCAGATCTTCGGCTTGGAATTTTATAGAAATACACACTTATATATGAAGCCTATTATTTTGTTTAAATACATTTCGACGTGGAGGTTTTTTGAGTTGGCTTTTGATTGCATTTTAATATGTGTGTGTTTTATCCGACGTTACGTTCGTCTTTTCTTATGATTTTTTTTCTCTTTTTTCACGTGCACCGTAATTTTCGTTTTTTTGCGAAGAAAGTTAAAAAAGTAAAAAAAAATCGAAGATATCAAATTTGAAATATTTAAACCCATTTGTATTCTTTCAGTTGTAGATACTTCGATTGAACAAGTCAAAATGTTAAAGTTTAACTGAAAAGCCAACTTATTTTTGTGTCATTATGCTGAATACACTGAATTATTTAGATTCTGCAAAGGGATTTTTTTTGTTTTCCACTATCTGCTCTAGTTACGACGTTCAGAAATCTGCGGCCGTCCCCACAGCGAAAATTCTACTATGATGCGGGAAATTTTTATCTAAACACAAACAAGGCTTTTCAGTGGGCAAGGGCGATATTGGTGAAGATTGCTTAGTGCCTGAACAAAAAAAAAGTCATAAATCTTTCTTGAAAGGCATACAACAAATTAGAAGTACCACAAATCACACGGAAATTCCACTATTTGAAAATCGATTATTCCTGAATAGCGGAACAACCAAGTAACGCATTTTCAGCGGGTCTTTAAGCCAATTTAAGTGAATGAGTGATGGGTAACTAGATTGTCCTATCCCAGTCATTTTCGGTTAAACTTTAAGGTAAGTTCAGGCCAAATATCGCCGAATCAAGATCCCAGCTGTCACCCTTCCTCATTGTGTATACCGAGCCGACCAGTGAGAATCCCCTAGCGATGTGATTTCCTTTCACCTTAGCAACTTGTTTCCCGGGCAAAGCATCCCGGAGCCATCTATCCGCCATTCCAGTTCGTGGAGGTGTGGGAATTTTTTCCCGGATGGAACTTCCAAATCCGATGTCGCCCGGAGATTGTAGATGGCGCGTGAGTTCTCTGAAGGGGCCAGGAAACGAGGTTTCGTTTATTAATATTTAAGGACACGGTGGCAGTAGTTCATTCTACTTTATTACTATTCCATCTTTTCTTGTTCCCGAGATTCTACACTTCATAAGTGTATCCCATATCTCCTTTATCAGCAATGCACTGATTATCACGGTTGCACCGTTTGTTCTTTACCGGTTATGCAAATTTTTGCCAAGTTTGTCATCGAAGGCAAGGGACATGGGAAGAGGCAAAACAGCCGACGCCTTGTGTAATTTGCTGTACGCATAGCTAAGTTTTAAAGTAGTCAACTATCTTAGCATAAACACTGTGTAGTGCGGGGTTCGACCCCCCCCCCCCGAAACATACCAAAATATAGCCTTTAATTTCCAAATTATTTTGTTTTCCTGGTTGGTATGTATTAGGTCCGACCCTCTGGTAGACCCATGAATAAATTCCTGGATCGGACCTGGGCCTAATTATAATAATACAAGCTTTTATTCCGACAAAATGACGATAGGCTACACAAAGGGAAAGGTAGAAGGTTTGTACGCTTGCACTTCAGATCCCGACATATCTGATACACAGGTAATATTAATCATAAAATAACACCTTACGAAAAAGAGAAAAAAACATGCGAATAGTAATGACGTTTAAATGCAAGACCCTGAGAAGACCTAGACTTAGCCTAAATGGCGGCCAAGATGATTTACTGACGATTGATGAGTATTTAATTTAACCCTTGTCAACAATTTGGTCGTCTTTGTCTTCACAACTATTCCCAAACTTTAATTCGGACTAGAAAGTTCTGTGGAGCAAAGATAACCTCGAAGATAACTGTGAAAACTTTTCTGTTGGAAAAATCCACAAGCGACAAAATCCCAACATTTCCGTGTTCTAAGAAAAAAAGTTTATTTGACTTTAACAACAGGAGTCCCAATTAATTGACAGTTCATACCTGATGATTGAAGAGCATTTCATTTGGTTTTTGTCTACAATTTAGTCGTTTTCGCAGAAATTCACGACCTTTTATTCAAGACTGTTAATTCTCCGACACAAACAGTGTTGCCAGATCGTTGTAAAAAAAATAAGCCATGGGCTTTGAAAAATACGCCAAAAATACGCCAGCAAAATTTACACCTCGCAAAAAACTCAATGACTAAATTTTTTGGGGAACACAGAACCACCCAAAAAATTCGGCCTTAGGTAGCGACGAATGAAACGACTTAAAAATAGTCGATTTTTCAGAAATCAGCCGGTTTTTGGAAAGGATAGTCAATTCTTTACTTCACGCCAAAAATACGCCAGTTAAAAAGAAAAACAGCCACGTTTTACGCTATACGCCAGTTGCAAAAATATTTACGCCAGTCTCCGACAAAATCCGACAGTATAGCGTAAAATCCGCCAACCTGGCAACACTGGACACAAAGAAAACTGTGTGAAAACTTTCCTGTTGACGGAATCCACAAGAGATCGGCATCACAACACTTCCCGTCGAGTTAGGAGCTATCCAGCTCGCTTGTTCGAAATTGCACGAATTCTTCCGACATTGCATGCCAAATGTGGCATTACGAACAAACATCTCCTTTTCACACTTGGATGCCGACACCGCATCCCAACCCCATTTTCTAATAAAAAGTTGACACACGGCGAAGTTTAATAAAGCCGTTTTAGTTGTAAAGGAATTGCCGACATCGCTTTCTTAAGACAGAAATCTATTTTAATTTTTGACGTGCGGCTAGGAGAATTTAAATTGTTTTTTTTTGTCTCTTTAATTTAAGCTAGAAAAGCTAAGTTAATAATAATAATAGGAGTTTTTTTTATAGAACCCGCTTATGTAGCATATCGGAGTAACAGAAAGTAGAAAAATGCAGGAATCAGAATGAAACAGAATCGGGTAAAAATAGGAAAGTTAGTAAGCAACAAAATTTTATTCTGATGTCGCTTGGACTTTCGATCCAGGGCTAAACAGACATTCTGAATCTATAGTTGCGTTTTGACGGTCTAAAGTAGCTTTTGCAGTTATCGTGGTATCTGATATTCAGATACCACGGTCCGACCGTGGTAACTGAAAAGTCATCTCACTTTCATCAATTTTCGTGAAGTTGGTGGGAAAGAAGTTTGGCACAGTGATGTAACTGGATATCAGTTTAGTCAACAAAAGTAGTTCGCCGGAATCGTGCCCAAACCGGAAATTTGGTAAAAGTAAAAGTTCATTCTTAAGTCGATTTGAGGTTCGGATCAGGGAACACGCAAGAACTCTATTTCTGAAGTTTGTTTTCTTGCTATTAGAGATATATAGAGGGGTAAACATATATGCTGGGCCTAAATCCGGTTAGCCGTTTGTCCGTAATTAACACCAGGCGGCATCATTTTTTGACATTTTCGAACGGTTATTAGGGGTGAAGAGTAATACGCTTACGGGGTCTGGCGAAGACCGGAAACCTGCGGGATCCGATTGACTGGGTAAAGAGGTCCAGTAAGTCTTTTACTTTTGGGATCCCGTCGAAACCTTTGGTCTTGTGCTTGTTTCCGCCGGTAATTAGTAACATTAACCATTTGAAAAAAAACCTGAACCTGTCGTAGACTTGCTGTCATAATTTGAAGCTCCTTTTATTGTGCATAATTCCCAAACTTGTAATAGGTTAGAATTAATTAAATAAAAAGGAGGGGCTTTTGATTGTTTTCTCATTAGAGCGGCCTGCTTTAATTT
This sequence comes from Branchinecta lindahli, assembly GCA_023053555.1. NCBI lineage: Eukaryota > Metazoa > Arthropoda > Branchiopoda > Anostraca > Branchinectidae > Branchinecta > Branchinecta lindahli. Next base: position 7,965,700 of record JAKZAO010000005.1, on the reverse strand, counting down.
CAGAGACCTAAGACCGCGTCTGCCAAGTCTCCGATTTCCATTTAATTTGAAAAAGACAATCAAATGCTAAATGTGACTCTGTATGCCGACCTTTTTCTTTGAAAAGAATAAAAATTAAATTTGCAACCAACACTTTAAGAGGGGCTAGCAATCTGATAGGGCGCAAATGCTTTCGTTGTTGTCGATTATGTATGCAATAAATAATACTGCAGTAAATATTATGAAATATCAAATGAAAGAGCATTCGAAATATTTTGAATACGATAACAGTCAAAATCTGTAAATAAACATACATTAAAAATTGCACAAAACGGAGAAGTCAGCGATATTTCGGCCCTTCTAGGCAAGGGTTCTCTTCAGGCTCGTGCTGGAAGAGATTGATCGCAGGTTCGTTTAATATAGGTCCTTAAGTCGTCCTTAAAGTTGAGGGACAAGATCCCTGTTCTAGAATAGTTTTTCTTTTTTCCAAATTTCAAAATTTTCGACGAGTGCGGAAATTTTGGACGATTGGAAGAATTTTGGACATACCAAATTAGCGAGAAAAGCTAAATTGTGAAGAAAACCCAAAAGATGCTATGCGGGATTGAACAAAAATAATCAGAAATAACTGAAGAACATAGTACATTAACACCGAGTAGAGGAGTAAGAGGAAGTAGGCTACGCGGGATTGGAAAAAATATTCAAAAATAACTGAAGAACATAATAGCCTACAGGAACACCGACTAGAGGAGTAAGAAGGTGGTGCGGGGACATAAAATGATGATCCATCAAAGTCAAATAGACCAGAGAATGGAAAATAAGAGTAGAAGCTACATGTTGCTTCTTGGAGTTCAAGGATAATTTTGAAGAAATAACATTGAAAAATATATTTAGAATATATGTTAAACATATGCAGCGTTCGGATGAAATTCTTCATTTAGAGTTAAGGGACAGGAGCCCTGCTCTAGCGCAATTCTTCTTCTTCTTTTCCTTCAGATTTCGAAATTGTCTACGATCTCAGTCCTGTTTTGACTTATATTTATTTATGAGTAGACTACATTTGGCGTTAAGCTTAGCTTTTCGCCATTTGACGCCACCTTTTGCCGAACGATGCTCCGGCTTTTCAGAATGTTCGAAGGTTCAAGGAACATTTTAAAGGCCATGTCGTACCTATAATGCCAGTGCGACCTACTTCCGTTACATCATTCATTAGTTCTTAAACCCGGTCACTGATCTTACCACTTGCCGTGATTCAGTGGTTTCCATGCGCATTATGCTCCGGACAAGTGTTCGCGTATCATGCTATTGATACGTAAAACCGATTTTCTGAATTTTGCGCGATCATGCTAGAAGTCCGTGGGTCAGGGCCTATGAAAAGGCTTAAAACGGTAGCAGTGTTTTAACGCCACCGCGGTTTTCCGCCACCGTATGTTAATTCAGGTAGCGCAGGTAGCCTGTGCAGGTAGTTTCAGATTAAAATCTTTAAATGTGAAAAGGGTGTTTACCGCCACCCAGGAAATCTTACGTCCCCAAGAGGATTAGTTCCTCCAGAGGGTAGGGTCAAATCTTGTCAAACCTCATATTCTGATGGGGTGTCGAGCGCCAACCGGATTAGTGTCACAGCGATTAAGGGATTATCAGTTAGTAACTGGTCTAAAAGTATTTATAAGAGCAACTGTAACTGGAGAACCCGAACTAAGTGACAAAAGAAATAAACATGGAAATAGTTAAAACAAAGAGTGTGAAAGAAAATCACATTTACATTGTTGACGGTCTTCAAGAGACGTATTTCTGCGGGCGGTTTCTCACCTTTTGAAATTTGAATAGTTTGGGGGCCTTGAATTGTTGAAGTTGTACAGTTTCTTTAGTTGGATTTAAAATAAATCATTATGTGAAACATTAAGCTCAGTCTTCGTCTTAGCTAGGATTAACGTAGAGTTAGCGTTGGTGGCGGTAAACACCCTCTTCGCATTTAAGGATTTTGATCTGGAATTACATGAACCAGCTACCTGCACTAATGAGTTGGCGGAAAACATACGGTGGCGAAGAACCTACCAAAATATTTGACCCTTTTGTCTGACCCAACTAATCATCTTGATGATGCAAGATTTCCTGGGTGGCCGAAAACATACGGTGGCGCTAAACCGCGGTGGCGTTAAGACACCCATTTCCTTAAAACAGGCAAGGCCGTGGATAATTTTTTTAAAGCAGAGCCTAGCTTTACAGTATTCAGGTAGCTTTGAATATTGGAACATAATGAGTAACTAATGCGAGGTGTGTTTTAAGGAACTAATATCAAAGAATATGGGGGGAAAAAATCTACCATGGCATATGGCATAGGATTTTTTTGTAAGTATGGAAAGGTTAGGTCGTTTCCTCATCCTGGCAATGGAGCACAGAAGTAAACTTTCTAAGTTCGAATATACTTGGGATGTTTAGCTGGTTATGAGTGATTTTGTTATTTGTTCTACATTTTTTGCCATGTTTTTTTTCTTTCTATGGCCCTCGGGCTTTGAAGGCAATAAAGTTATTATTGTTGTCATTTGAGCAGACGCACAAAGCTCCAGAGCGTGCCGTCGCTAACCCGTCCGGCATAATACTACATTATACCAAGAACAAATAAGCTGACAGAACCCTCCGTCTCCATATCTCTGTCATATGACTATGCTGAGTCGAATATTTCCCCATACCCTGTCCGCTACGAACCAGCGGAGGTCAGTAGCTTCGCGCCACATCATGTTTCGCTACCTCTACAAATAGCTAAATCGCTGTCAACCCGCGGGTGAGGAAAAGAAGGAGTCAAAGCTGATTGATTCTATGGACGCGCCCCAGAGCGGGTCAACGCGAGGAGTACGCCTCCTGCCAGCCTCCTTCAGTATTTCTTGTGCGAGAAGCAACGGCGAAGACGGAAGAGGATTAAATGGGTATCGACATCAGCTCAAAGCTAGAGTAAATACCTCTAGGTCCGCTCAGTTTTGTCTGGGTTTTCAGTCGCTGCATGCGACTAAAGACAGAAGTTCTATCTGATTATTTGTTCTTGATTATACTACATTGTTTAGTAGTCAAGTGCTATTGTACTGCTATCGATGAGACTTTTTGCTGCCTATCATAAATCCTTTCATTCATATTTGATCCTTTTATTACGGAGTACCGACGCCATGAAAAATGCGACGATGAAATAGTCGTTAAAAGCCGAGTTCATTAGCTACCCTTTGGTAAACGAGTGAAGCCGCTGTGCAATTTAATGTCTTCCATTATACCATTATGCAGTAAGTGAAAGGGGACCTGTCATGCAAAAACATAACGCCGACAAAGCAGGGCTTTCGGCATATTCATATGTAGAAGTATAGAAAAGTCGTCCAGCCTATTAACTACTGATACCTATTATCAGTTCTCTTCCCCGACATCTTAAAGACAGGGTTGCCACATGTCGCACGATAGTGTGAATTGTCACTTTATTCTGTTTTTGTTACTCTCGTCCTACGTAGGACATTAAATTCACTTTATTTAAAAACAACGTCCAGATATGTCATTTCTCGACCAAAACTTACTATTTTATGTTTTTTATTTGCAGCAGTGGGTCCGACCAAAAGTGACCATTTGTATAAAAAAAATCCTCATCTATTTTTGTAAAGACAATCAGACTAGCAAGTTTCTGTGTAATACTTACTTATTTTTTTATGAAAATAAGATTTCACTCTCTGTTTTTTGTCAAAAGTCACTCTCTTAATTTTGTCGATATGGCAACACTGCTTAAAGCACCAGTCGAAGTGGAAACGACCACCTGAACGAGGATAAAATAACGTGCCTCTACAAAAGAAGCAATTTGAATACTTTCATTGCAGAAGACGGTATAGATAGATACATAGATATTTAATGCATAAAAGCCAACAAAGGCCATCGCACCTAGACAACAAAAGAAAAAATATATATAAGAAACATGAACGCTATGCCAATATTTACTACTACAGGGATATACAACTTTCCCAGTCCGGAGGAACCTTCCAAAAAGTCGAATAACCTGGAAACTTTTCTCTTTCATTCTCTCAATTATCCACTCATTCCCACATGCTCTCACTCCAAACAACTCTAGTCTCAACTCATTCAATTCCTCACACTCTCCCGCAAAATGACTCATTCTTTCTTTCTCGCATCCACACATAGGGCAAGAGTAAGGAATCATTCGAAATCAGTGTTCGAAATAGTCCTAATCTGTTCAATTCTGTTTCGTGATTATTCTGTGGCCTATAGAATAGAATAAAATTTGTTCACACTTTCATGGTAACAAAACGAAGCTTTAGCAGCGATATTTTGTCCCTTCTGCAATTTAGTTGCAGGTCCATTTCTTCCCCAAAGTTGTCCTTGACGTTCGACAGCCTGACGAGGACCCTTGCCAATAAGGACCGAAACATCGCTGCATAAGCATCGTAGCTGACGTATCCGTTTTATGTAGGCTATTGTTTGAATATACGATTCTCGGTCAGCTTGGACTCAAGGAGTTTTTAGGTAACAAAACCAAAATTGGCGAGTAGCCTACTGTCATGCGCAAATTTTTCAGTATTAATGTTTTATTGAAAAGTAAGCCTAGGCATAATTTTATTTAATTTTGTTATAAAACTATTGATAACGGCTGTTTCTAGTTTGAATTTTGGGACCTTCGTAGAGACATGCTCGCTAAAAATGTCATCAGCAAATAATTGATTTTTCTCGAACTAACATCTGTGATCATCAAGTCTACAACGGCTGAAACTACCACTTCCCCACCCCTCACATCCCAGTTTATGTGATTTCGTCAAACTCGGAATAGGCCTATTCCGCCGAAAAATCGCTGACGCTCTCAGCCAGTAGACCTCGTTACGGAAATTGTCGTTTTAAGACAATCTGTCAAGGCTCTTCGCGGCCCTGACGCAGTGCTTGAGGTTTCCCTACGGTTCGCTGCTCCCCATTGCCTTTTGTCCTTACCCAAACAGTCCCCTTCCCACTTGACTACACATTTTCATTATGCTGCGAATGTCGACAGACATCTTTGGGTGTTTTCGTCGTTGAGAGCCTTGATTTATGAACAGGGGTGTATGATGGGGGGGGGGCATGGACTATTAGATTAGTCTCCTTGCAAATGGTGGTTCTAATTCCTCGTTTGCGAGTATTGTTCGCGATTGAATTGTCGAGGATATAGTAAATATTTAGGTTTTATAAGTAGGACGTTTCCGTTGGAAACCAATTTCATTACCTATCTGCGAAATGAGTTCATCATCAGTTACTAATGGTATTTTCTTGAGTCGTGTATTTTTCTGTTTCATTCGGGAAACAGCGATTGTTTAACTATTTGATTAATTAATTAATGTATAGCCTGCTGAACCAGATTGTAAACGAATGTCGAAGCACCAAGAAAGTAAAAAATCAAATGCAGCATTGAAATAATTGTTTGTTGTGAATACAGAAAAGGATTTTATTGTCGCCTGTCTTTTTAGATTTATTTCATGTTTAATCTTTGAAATCCGAGGCAGTACAGAATTTAGCGCTTCCAAGCGGGCCAATTTCTGTAAATCCTTCTTTACCTCACCATCAGCGCGTGTGTCAGATGTAGCAAAATAGATCCACAGCCTGACAGCGTTGCAGTAATAAGCACATATTCTGAAAAACAAAACATTCCTCCCCTAAAAGTGAAAACACTCACCTGAATGAGGAATAGGTTAAGTTATGAACAACTTATTATGGGACCTTGATACACTGTAAGATTTATATGCTGAGGATCTTCGCTGTCGTAGATTTGTTGCAGTCACAGTAAGTTAAAGACAGTTAAAGGAGGCGGCGAAGCGTGCGTTTTCATCCCCATAAAAACTTGACATTTCCGCTGGACGGTCACGGTATAAGAGTTATCCTTCACGGTTTAATGAGATATTCGCACATATGAAGAACATGGAGGAAGAAAACTTTTGAAACAATACCTCAGTCGTAACGACCCTGGTCCTTTCTTCTGCAAGTACCTTGGATTCTTATCGGCTTGTTTCTTGGAATCAGCCACCGTTTGAAGTTCATAAAGCATTAAGCAGGCTACAGAGGTTCCAAAAAGAAAAAGAAAAATATTCTGAGGAAGAACAGTCTCTAGCGCGTTCAACAAAGGCACAGCTTGTTGTTGTTTTTCTCTTTTTTTCTTGAAGTCGATGGGTTCCGGTTAGCCCCCCTCCCCCCGGACATACCCCGCCCTCTGCGAAGCCCCCGGTATCAAACCCCCGGGCGAAAAAGCCGGGTACCCCCCCCCCAAACAGTGTTACTAAAATACAATATATTGTTATGAAAATTATATAGGCTTATAGAGGCGAGTGGTTACATTTAACTTGCGTTTACATTTAACTTGCATGTTTAGGGAAAATCCTTAAAGTTTAACTGAAAAGTCGACTTATTTTTCTGTCATTTGACTGAATACACTGAACTATTTGGATTCTGCAAAGGGATTTTTTTTTCTTTTACACTATGTGCTCTAGCTATGACATTCAGAATATCTGCGGCCGTCCCCACAGCGTAAATTTTACTATGACGCGGGAAATTTTAATCTCAACACAAACGCGGCTTTTCAGTGGGCAGTGGTGAGATTGGTGAAGATTGGTTAGTGCCTGAACAAAATAAAATTTTGTAAATCTTTCTCGTAAAGCATACAACAAAAACACAAGCGCATAGAGTATCACTAATCACAAGGAAATTTGAAAATCGATTATTCGCGAATAGCGGAACAACGAGGTAACGCATTTTTAGCGGGTCGTCAAGCCAGTTTAAGTGAATAAGTGATGGGTAACTAGATTAGTAGATTGTCCTATCCCAGCCCTTTTCAGTTAAACTTTAAGCGCTCGCGGTCCAAACTGAAGTTTTTATTAAGATTTTCTAATTTCCTATATATTGCATTGGGTGGGGGGCGGTCGCCAGGGGGGGCTATGTCCGGGATGTTTTTCGCTTAGACCCGAAGTGGATACCCTAGGTTAAACATTTTTGCTCCTATCTTTTTTTTCAGTAATTCTGTTGATTATGTTTGTTCTTAAAAATTGTTATTCTGTTTATGTGTTTGTGTTAAAACATATAGTAACTAACAACCAACAGTCTGTAATTTAGGGCGTGCTTTATTTTTTGGAACAGTCTCATAGCAGGTCAAAATAATTCAGTGGATTCAAATCCAAGATATTAAAATAAGCTGGCTTCTCAGTTAAACTTTAAGCCTTGAGGATACTGACTCACAACCTTAGCGATTGGCAGGGCCGTATCCAGGAGTTTATTTCGGGGGGGGGGGGGGGGGGTTGCTCGCAGAATTTATTTCGGGGGGGGGGGGTTGTCCACGGGTCGGACCAAAAAGTAGAAAAAAATACATAGATCAGAGGTAAAACCTGCAAAAAACTATTACTTTTGTGGATTTCGGGGGGGGGGGGGTTGAACCCCCTAACCCCCCCCCCCCTGGATACGGCCTTGGCGATTAGTCATGGTTTTTTTGTGTTTTTTTTTGTGTTTTAGGCATACAGGTGCTGTGTTGTGCTCTAGAGAATTACAAACCACGAAGAAAAACAGCATGTGATCAAGTTCGAGAGATTTTTTTTCGGAAATGCTGGCATGTCAGTTGGATTCAGAATGGACGCCCTCCAGACTCTATTAGACAGCGCTTGAACAATGAGGCATAAATAATACCCTTCGTGACATCATTATTAATAAAAGCTTCGGGTGTGAGTAAGAGCAGTTTGGTTTGTCAAGTCGTAAAAAATGAAGAATGTAGCAAACTTAAGAGACAATAGTCTCTGGGAATCATAAAGACGAAACGATAATGTACGCGGTGTCGGGAGGACTTGCAGGAAATTCAGAATGAAAGCTTAGGTTTTGCTCGTAAATATATTCCGATGGTAGAACCTATGCGAGGAAGCAGAATTGTCCATTGTGCAGCCCTGTGCAGACATAACATCGTCGGCAGACCAGGCTGTCAACAGAAGTGTTGGGCGATATTTGATACCGATAACGATATGTCGATATATCTTTACCAAATACCGATATTGAATTCATATATAAAAATGACTCAAAACTAAACAGTCCGCTAGGATATTCTTAAAGGACACCTGAACAATGAAACCATACCTGAACACACCATGGGGAATGCATTTACAGACATAGCCACGGAGAGCATTCTTCTCCTGAGCGTGACGTTTTCAAAATAGGGTTGTTCGTTTCTGGAGGTTTGCACATGCAGACTCCAAGACAAAAAGCGCAATTCATTCAAATCTTGTACAGCGCTGGACGGATCGTATTGGAATTTCTTGTAGATATACGTTTGGGCTTAACTGGTTAAAAAATATTCCAGAAGAAGGGTTGATTGGAGACATTTGTTCATTTATAAAATTGTTCAGTACTGAAATAAGGACAGATGCAAAATGGAGCAAAAATCATAGCTTGGAAACACCATTTCGTATTTGGATTGGGTTTTCTGCAGGCAATGTTAACGGAAGTCATACAGATAGGGATGATACTTGGTGCTCTTCATTCAGGTGTCCTTTAAAGATCAGTCATGTATATAATGCCAGTGCAACCTACTTCCGTTGTTGCACTCATAAGTTCTCAAGCCCGGAGACCCACATTTCAAATATTACATTTATAAGCTCGCTAACGATACCTCGCTAATCTTTGCACTTGCAACGATTCACTAATTTAAATGCGCATTATGCTGCCGATGAGTGTTCGCGCATCATGCTATTGATGCGTAAAACCGGTTATCTGAATTTTATCGAGTTTTTGCTAGAAGTCAATGGGCTTGGGAAAAGGCTTAAAACAGCCAAAGCTGTGGATAAATTGTTAAAAGCATTGCCTAGTTTCACAGTATTTAAATAGTTTTGAACATTGGAACATAAACAGTAAATAGTGCGAGGTGTGCTTTAAGCAGTATTCGGCCCCTCTTGGCAAGGGTCCTCTTCAGGCTTTAGTTGGTTTGGTTTAGTTGGTTTTGCTAGAAGTCAATGGGCTTGGGAAAAGGCTTACAACAGCCAAAGCTGTGGATAATATGTTAAAAGTATTGCCTAGTTTAACAGTATTTAAATAGTTTTGAATATTCGTACATAAAAAGTAAATAGTGCGAGGTGTGCTTTAAGCAGTATTCGGCCCCTCTAGGCAAGGGTCCTCTTCAGGCTTTAGTTGGTTTGGTTTAGTTGGTTTTGCTAGAAGTCAATGGGCTTGGGAAAAGGCTTAAAACAGCCAAAGCTGTGGATAATATGTTAAAAGCATAGCCTTGTTTCACAGTATTCAAATAGTTTTGAATATTCGAACATAAAAAGTAAATAGTGCGAGGTGTGCTTTAAGCATTATTCGGCCATTCTTGGCAAGGGTCCTCTTCAGGCTTTAGTTGGTTTGGTTTAGTTGGTTTTGCTAGAAGTCAATGGGCTTGGGAAAAGGCTTAAAAAAGGCTTAAAACAGCCAAAGCTGTGGATAATATGTTAAAAGCATTGCCTAGTTTCACAGTATTTAAATAGTTTTGAATATTCGAACATAAAAAGTAAATAGTGCGAGGTGTGCTTTAAGCAGTATTCGGCCCCTCTTGGCAAGGGTCCTCTTCAGGCTTTAGTTGGTTTGGTTTAGTTGGTTTTGCTAGAAGTCAATGGGCTTGGGAAAAGGCTTAAAACAGCCAAAGCTGTGGATAATATGTTAAAAGCATTGCCTAGTTTAACAGTATTTAAATGGTTTTGAATATTCGTACATAAAAAGTAAATAGTGCGAGGTGTGCTTTAAGCAGTATTCGGCCATTCTTGGCAAGGGTCCTCTTCAGGCCGTAGTTGGAAGAAAGAAGCCTGCCATCACCCCTGGATCACCAGCTTGTGCTGCCGGAGTTGACTGCAGGAATAATGATTGATTAACGTTTATGGGTATTATTGTTTGTTCACAAGTTTAGTGTTTTCTTCTCCTTTATTTATCTTCTTTATCCACTAGTCCTCGTGTAGTTCAGTGTGTGAATTAAATATAATTCTTTTTTAGAAGTAGTGAACTGAAAGACAAAAATACTCCTCAGTCGGGATATGAACCCAGGACCCTCTGCTTACAAGGCAGGCGCTCTAACCGTTTGAGCTACCGAGGGGCTTGTGAACAGAGTTCGCAAACCACTACAGTAGTCCGGTAGAAGCCGGCCATAGGAACAGTGATCTCGGCCGAAGGCAAATTCATCTAATCAGTTCACATCCCCAAGTTTCTGTGTGAGTATTTTTTTTAAATATAATTCATTCACTTTGTAATAATTTTTTATCGTTCCAGCGGTCTGTTTGTGACATGCCACATCGAAAACCGCAGATGAATTATGTGAAGTTGGACGATGGTCGAATAATAGCAACGCCATCTGCCGCAGCCGCCTTTTTGCTCAAGTAAGATTATTCACCTTTTTTCGATAATTTTCTTTTTTCGAATGTCCGGATCTGGATGAGGTGCTTGAAAGAAAAGATGGTCGAGTAAATCTTTGGTTTGTGTGTTGTGATATCCTTTGTTTAAATGGACAAACCATTAATTAATGATGACGTTGATTGAAGTTCGGGTTTAACAATATGGAAGAGAAGTTCTGTATTATGTCCTGTATTTCTGTTTACCCATTCATTTGTTTTATTTATTTTTACCCTTTTTAGTCTATTTAAAAAAAAAATGTTTTCTTACATTAATTGTATTTTTACATTGCAAATCCATCTTTTAACGTTTCTTTTAGTGTTCGTGAGGGGGATAAAGAATCCATCCTCTTCCATAAATCAGTGTTCAAAAGTTCTGTAATGTAAATTTTTAGTGTCCGACCTAGGTAATGTGCTTGACATAAAAGGTGAGCGAGTAATTACGGGGTTTGGGGAACATAAAGTGTCGCGACTTGTCTGCTCGAGGGGGTGGGGTAAAGAATTCATATTTTCTTCCACAAGTCCAAGTTAATTCTGGTGACCGATACAAATGCTGGGTGTCCGATAGGTAGGCTAATGTGCTTGAAAGGAAAGCGAGGCGAGTAAATCTGTGATTTGGGGGAACATGAAGTGTTGCGACTTGGGTGTCCTCGAGGGGAGAGAAGTAGGGCATGCCCTATTTATCATAGGGTCTTCGGTAGGTCGCCGTGTTCGGTTTCCCCTTAGGGATCCCGTCGAAACAATTGGCCTTGTTGCTCGGCGAAATCTCTGGGTGTTTGCCGCAAAGATGCTTCCGACGTTCTAAATGAGTTTTTTTAGCACAAAGCATGCCTTAGCTTTTAGAGCCCATTCATTCACTGAATATGCTCGCTTATAGGCATTTCATTTCTTCATGTCCTAAATTGCTTGAGCCTGCATTCCAAGCAGATAGGTTTACCCACTTTCGGCAAAGAGCAAGCCGAATTTGGCCTCGAATGTGGAAAATAGTCCGACGGGATATAGATATTTCTCTTCTGTTTCTAGCATTGAACCAAGTTAGGTGGTTATCATTCTGGCCTCATTCTGGTTCAGCTCTAGTTGCGTGGGCTACTTGAATATTATCTCGTTTTTACCCTGACCGATATCGGACTGAATGTCAAACCCATCAAATATGTAGCCTATATATGAACATGTGGGGTTCAACAAAAGACAATGATTACTTTATTTATCCCCAAAATCACCTACGGTTTAGAAATAGCACTGAATGTAGTACTGGATGTTCGCACTTGATGTCGTTTTATCTGCGAAAATTTCTACAATGAGAGTAAATATGTACGAATGTATTAAAACATGTAGTCATATACACGAATGGGATTATAAAACAACAAAAGATTTAGCGGATAAGAAAACAGCTTATTACTTTCATATCCCTTACGTTTCGCTCTGTCTAGCCCCGAAAGTGGAACTAGCTCTTGAGTTCCAGTCTTAAAAATACTGGAATGCGTTTCCATGTTTGGACTGTCATGCTTTTCTGAATGTGTCGTGCCTATGGCTTTGGGGATCAGTTTTATGTTGAGTGCTTTTTTTGGATTCTTTTCTGAGAGGGATCTTCTGGGAAAATCGTCTTAAATCATTGCCTGAGTGCTAGGATTTCGATAGGAATAAAGTGCGTGATCGGAGAGGGCATTTGCATATGGTGGGGGACTGCCGGTGTCAGCGTAAATTTACTTTCTTCCCGTTGATGGTTCGTCCTCACGGTAACTTTTCCAAATATCACCTCCCTGGTCTTCTTAGACTGGCTCATGACTGAGAGCAGTACAGGCAGTGCAGAACATGCAGAAGCCTTGACCTAACCATTGAAAAAATAGGGGGCAGGCGGCACATTTATGGGATGGCGAGAGGCGAGGCCATCAAGACCGGACGTGATTCTCTTGGTAGGCCACTCTAGGTGTTTTCGCCCCCTCCCACAATCGCGAGTTTGGGAACATAAGAGTTGCAGTACTGTTGCGTTGCAACCGCGTATAGTCCGCGGCGAGGGCGTCGGTCCTTTCCGTCCGCACGAGACGAGAGGCTACATTAGGCTACACTAGACAAAAAAACCTCCGACTAAGGATTAAAGTTAACTGCAGTATTTGACACTGGGATTAACCTTATCTCAGTAGAGATGAGATTGATCTCATACAAATACTGCGGTTAACTTTAATCCTTACTTGGAGATTTTTTGTACGGTGTACTTTTGAGGAGGAATTCGCCTTATTCCAGTTCAGCGCGCCAAGTCGACTAGGTTCTGGTAAAAGTCAGTGCTAGATTTGCGTAGCTCACCGTGAAAGGCTGAAGCTTCAATCCGAAAGCTGCATTCATTTGTCGTGCCCTTGATGATGTAATAAGCGAAGGGCTGCTGATTGAACATTTTAATGTAACACCAAGAGCGAAGACCTTTGTACACCTTGCGACACGAGTGAGCAGTCCCTCAGTAATAAGGGCCGATTCATGCCTTTTTCCAATTTTCATTAGTTGCGTTTTTGCAGATACCATGGTATCTGTTACCACGGTAACTGGATCTGCAATTAGTCGTTTTTGTAGATACCGTGGTATCTGATATACGGTTGCTCTGCAAAAACGACAATAGCCGAAATTGCGCTTTTCGAAGTCATCCCAAAAAAAAAGAAACTGATATCCAGTCACATCACCAAGTGCCAAACTTCTTTCCCACAATTTGGAAAAAAAATTGATGAAAGTGAGATGACCTTTTCAAATACTATGATCAGTTACCACGGTCGGACCGTGGACCGTGTTATTAAATATCAGATACCACGACAACTGGCCAGATACCACGATAACTGCAAAACGACTTTTGACCATGGTATCAGATACCATGGTACCTGCAAAAACGCAACTATTGGCAGCTGATAGTATTCACGTTCAGAGGCCAAGGGCCGGAATTAATCGCTCGTAAAGAACCGACATACTGCTGTCCGGTTTCGGCCACACGTTGGCATACTTCGGACTGGACTGTCCCCTACGTTTCCGAGACTGAGGCCAAGAATTTGCTACTGGTATCGGAAACAAGGCCTAGAAAGTCTCTTTTAATTGCATGACTAGCCATGAGACGTTAATGTAAAATAAGCTTATTATATTTCTGTCATTATATATACACATACAATTTGTATCAAATATTCCTGTTGCATCTTAGATATACCAATACTGCTAATACATTCTGGGACATCCTTGCTCTGTTTGGTCACATAAGAAGTCCACTGTGGTTGAAGACCCGCTCCACTGGTGCTGAACCTGAAGTCTATTATAAAAAATTCCTCGCGAGACGAGTGAGCAGTTCCTCGGTAATAAGGGCCGATTCATGCCTTTTTCCAATTTTCATTGGCAGCTGATAGTAATCATGTTCAGAGGCCAAGGGCCGGAATTAATCGCTCGTAAAGAACCAACATACTGCTGTCCGGTTTCAGCCACACGTTGGCATACTTCGAACTGTCCCCTACGTTTCCAGGCGATTGATTTTGCTGGAATGACTCCATCCGCGTTTCCTAACGGGCTCGAGTAGAAGATCCCAATTAAGATGTTTCCGGAATGAGTCGAGTTTAAGTCATTTTGTGGGTCATCGTAAGGTTTTAGCGCATCGAGCGGAAAGGCCATTCTTTTGAGATCGGGAGATATTTTAGGACAGGCCCGTATCCAGGAATTTATTTCGGGGGGGGGGTTGCCCGCCGGTCGGACCAAAAAAGCACAAAAAAGATATAGATCAGATTTTAAAGCCTACACAAAATGATTACTTTTGTGGGTTTCGGGGGGGGGGGGGTCGAACCCCTTAACCCCCCCCCCCCGGATACGGCCTTGGGAGCTGAGAGCGAGAGTGGTGATGATTTGTTTAAACGAGCTTTCAAGTGAGAGAGAGAGTAAAGGTTTTGCTGAAAAGACGGAACTTTTCAGTGCCCAGAGGCTAGCCTGTACGAGACCCTTCAAACATCAACAACACAAAAAACTAGAAAGAAAATGAAAACAGAAAGAAAGGAGCTTAACTTAAAAACATCAACAACACATAAAACTAGAAAGAAAATGAAAACAGAAAGAAAGGAGCTTAACTTGTCCGGTCTGGGACGCCCAACCAAAATCAAATGGCACAATAGTAGTAACAATAACAGCCATGGTGTTTCATTTCAGTTAACTCCAAACTGCAATATTCACTGTAAACAGTTTATCCGAATAAAGATTAAAGTTAACTGCAGTATTTGCTACTGGCATTAAGCTTATCTATACTGGGATAAGATTAATCCGAACTAGAGATAACCTTATCTCAATAGACAAGATTAATCCCAGTAGCAAAGATTTTTTTTTACAGTGTAGGATGCTCAAACACTTCCTAGGGACGTTTTATCTGACCGTCATATTTTTTAACGTAGGCTATTGTAATTAAAGTTAAGTAGCATAAATAAATCGTAGTAGTTATACCATATGATCGTAAATTTAGCGCTCCAAACTGCAGTGTGAGATTCGAAAACGCTAACTAGACGCTTTTATATGGGAATATGTATCGTAAAAAATGGCTTGCGCCAGGGGTGCGCATTGAGAAAGGAGGTAGTCAAATTCGTATCATTAACGCTGACTCTTATTATGTCGGGATTTAGCAATTTGCCATTGAAGCACTTGATGGGTGCTTGGATTTGATGCCTTGACTTTTTCGCTTGTTTATCACGTGCGGATGCTATATGAGTGGAGAAGGGGAGGAAGAGTTGTTGCGCTGCTTTTGAAGAGGCAAATCCATCCCCGATGACTCATGTTATTCAAAGGTCAAGGTGGGGAAAACTATCACATATTTTAGGCAAGCACTGCAAAGAAAGAAACTTCGTAGTGTTGTTGATAATACAATTTTGTAGATATACAATAATATAAAGCCAATACAGAGCCAATACATGCATTTATACAATAATAATAATACAATACAATGGTATAGACAAACAATCGCGGGCCGTACCTGATATAAATTATACTCTAAAAAAGACAAATAAGATGATACATTAAACTACAAAATACCCCTCGCAAAAGTTTTAATTTCCTATAATTTGGCCGTTCCACATTTCTGTAGCGAATACCCAGCTGTCTCGATTTATGCCTGTATGGTTTTCTTTATTTCAGCGGCCTTTGATAGATTTATAACTCTAGCCCGAAGGACCCTTGCCAAGAAGGGCCGAATTATTTTCCCAATTACTTTTTTGTCCTTGTTTTATTTAAATACCCTCGTTTTCTTATCTCACCAGAGAATGAATATTTTATCTGATGCATTGAAGGAGCATTATCGGCTTTTAGGGATGATGAGTCAACTAAGCGGAATGATCTGCTTGAGTAGATGGAAATAGGAAACGAACTCAGGGTTTTGCTGATCCGAAAAGCTAGGCAGTCTCTGAAGCAGCAGGAAAAGAGCTAGCAGTAGCGTAGCTCAAGCCGCGTTCACAAGCATGCCTACCCAAGCACAGATGCCTAGGCGCGTGCTCAGCCAGGCACCGAGTTCTAGAGCCTGGAACTCCGTGCTTGGCTCAAAATCTGTGCCTAGGCACGGGTGTGAACGGTGATGGTAGGCACGTGCCTAGACATCTGTGCTTGGCTAGGCATGCTTGTGAACGGGGCTTAACAGTCCCTCGAAAACTTTAGGTTGTTACTTGAGGCTTGCTAAACTGTCAGAAGTGTCGGAACAGATAACACAAGGATGCGCAGTTTCAACAGATAGCACTTGGGATGTTATCCGTTATGATTTTGCAAACGTTATGCATTGAACGTTATGCATAACGAGCATTGCCAAAAGGAGCTGAAAAACCGCCGGAAAAGCATATGCTAACTCTTCCGATATCATGATGATAAACAGAAAAGTCAGCAGATGTTTTATTCCGGTGGGGTTTCGTCTCTTCTTGTATGCCTTTCAGTTCAATTTTTCAAAAATCATAACAGCTAACATCCTTGTGTGGATGTTATCTTTCATGAAACTTCTGAGAGTGTATAGAGCATAGAACAAGATTCTTAGACTAGGGAATATTTTTGAAAAAACATTACTGTATTTGTAATATTTTTCGACTTTTTTTCAGTAATATAACCATTCATTCGTATCGGAATTCACCTTCACCCCAAAACCGCCTTTATTACTTGCGAATATTTTTTGAAAAACAATCGTGGAAAAATGTTTTCTGTCGTTATGATTAATCCGGATTAATCACCAAAGAAGATTTTGTTTTAAGAGATAACATTGAAAACATCGTCAACATAATTAACAATAATATCAACATAATTATCTTGCGCGTTTCCGAGAAGGAAAGCAACGGTATTTTCCGGTTCAGCATGCTAGGTTTCCGGAATGTGGAACCCCGGAAAACAACAAAATCAAGGCGCATCTCGTATGTTAAATTTGAAACTTTTTCAACTTTTTCGTAACAATTGTGACAGTTATGAAAACGGTTGTTTGTTTCATCTTGCGAGAAGATAACACTTAATATCGTAAGTTATGCATTCTCCGCATCCCGAATGAAAATTGACACAAGGCTGTCCATTATACAATAAATAACAATAGTTGAAAGCGAGTTATACGTAAGAAGTAATGATTACAGACCAGATTTGCAAAATTTGTCGAAACACCGGAAAATCGAAACACCGGAAAATCGAAACACCGGAACATAACCAAAGCAAAAGTATTTAATCTAGCCCCCCCCCGAAGATAAACATCGTTCGCTCGCTGAGCGTTTAGGCCACGCCTACAGATCTGTTGGCATACTGGCGAAATACCGGACCCAGGTCCTGCAGTGGAAAAATAAACGGATGGTACGTTTAACCCGTTTGGTACATTTATAGCGACATTTATCGTACAACATACAAACATAAACATTGTTACTGATAGCCAAAATTGGTGATACAGCAGACGACGCCCGTGTCTTTCAGAATGGGAATGCTAATATAACAAGACTAAAGGTTCCGATTGGATCCCAAAGGGGAATATTTATCGGACTTCTTCAAATAATGGGTCTTGAAGATTTCCAGCCTTCACTAGATCCGTAATCATGTTATTTATCCTTAATTAACCACTTAACTAAAAAAAATGGAAATTCCTTTCTATCTGTAATTTCCGGCCTAGCCTAGATTACGAGAAATACTAATGCTAGTAGTAAGTCTAAAACTTGAACTATTTATATACCGACCACCGCATTCCCCGATAGTGGTGTTGGAGTCTTATGACCTGTAAACCAAAAGTGGGGTGTTTCTGTACCATAATGATATTTACTTTGATCAGCTCACCAAGGGCTATCGATCACTGTGGAAAAATACAGGCCAACTCTCTAATGTCACCAGTTGGAAAGGAGCAAAGGGTAAGCTCCAGTTTCTTTAGCAATGAGACAAACTTGAGGCCGTGCCAGCCAATATTTACAGTAATGGGAAAACGTAGATCGGTCATTTTGCTTGTCTTTCCTGAGGAATTAATGGCGAAATTTTTACTATTGCGCCCGCGCAACCTTTTACACTTTGTACACTTTATCAGAAAAGTGCCTTTTATTCATGGTACAAAAACAAACTGTTGGAGTCGGCCTAAGCCGCTAAGGTAGTAGCGGAAGTTTCCATTATTGTCTGCCGCTACTGTCGTTCCGTTCACTTGCTGTAACCTCGGTCACGACGACTTTCCACTTGGTGTGAGCTGAGCTTGAAACACGATCTTGATCTTATCCGATCCTTGGGACTGATTATAGTAGGATTATTGAAATTGATGCATCTTGTATCCATTTCAAGTGCAGAGGATTTGTTAATTATACCCCGAAAAAAAGAAGAATAGAGATGAAGATTTTTGGAGATTGATTGTCGCAGATTTAAAATAAAACATTATTTGTTTTTGAGAAGGTAGGGGAGTCGGCCGGCCCAACGTATATTGAACTTAACATGGGCGTTGCATGCTGTGGTCCGGCATTAAAACCATGCACACTTTTGTTTCTGCTTTATCAGATTGAGGTTTGCCAGCCATACGTCGGATGATTGTTGTTTCTTTTTCGTTTTTTTTTTGTTCCTTGTTCTGTTTTTTGTATGTATGTGTGGATGGCCCTAGTTGGCCCTTAGTTCAAATAAAATAAATTGATAAATTATTGTCTTTTGACAGTGCAAAACGGATACGTCAGCTGAATTTTATTTGAGCTATACGATACGATACGATACGAATTTATTAGGTCAAATAACATAATAGTTAAATAAGACCCTATCAATAATTTATAAAACATACATGTCAACTTACTCATTGAAATGCTTAACAAAATATTGACGAAAAGAAGATCTATACCGGTTAGAAGCTGATGCTTTGCAGGGCTCTAATTTATTTTGATGCCTCGTGTTATATCCGGTTCGCGCCGCTTCCGGTAGCAAATCACCCTTCTTCGGCCCTTCTTGGCAAGGGTCCTCTTCTCTTTTTTTTATTCCAATAAAATGTAGCTGACTTATCCGTTTTGCTTCGTCTAAATATGTCATCTTCAGGCTCAAAGCCTAAGATTCTAAGCTAGAATCTTCAGTTTGTTTTCCACAAGTTCGTTTTCCAACTTGAACGGCATTGAGAACGGCACAAGAAGGACCGAAATATAACTCAAATAAACTTCAGCTGACGTATCCGTTTTGCATTGTTTGTCAAACTCAGGCTATAGACTGAGGGATGAATACAATAAATAAGTTAAACTTGGCTTAGGTTTTTCTTCAGTTATCCCTGGTTATCCCTCGTTTGAAATGCTAGTCAAGTTGATTGTTTCGGACAAAATGACAGGCTTTCCATGTTTGCTTTATGATGAGATGTCACTAATTCAACTGCATTTCTGGGATCCAATTTGCTCGATTGGTTAATTGGTTTAAGTATGTTTTGGCAACTAAAGCAGGTCGAACCGTTTTGTTATCACAGCAAGACAGAGGGGTTAGAAGCTTCGTTCAGGAGAATATTGGGGATTTCTGAAGCTTGTAAATTCATCGGGGAATCGAAGATAACACAAAAGGAAGAATCAACAAGAGGGGATCTGTAATCTTCACTTTCTACCTACTCCGTTACTGCCTCTTTAAAGCACTGCTCGCACTATCTACTGTTTATGTTCCGATATTCAAAACTGTTTAAATACTGTAGAACTGAGTTCTGCTTTTAACCAATTATCCACGGCTTTGGCTGTTTTAAGCCTCTTCCCGGGCCCACTGAGTTCTAGCAAAAACTCGGCAAAATTCAGATAAACCGGTTTTTCGCATCAATAGCACTCGTTGGGAGCATAATGGCGCACGGAAAATAGTTAATCGTGGCAACTGCAAAGACCAGTCAATCAGTCAATCAATCAATCACATTTATTTCCAAATAGCTCAAAAATAAAGCTAGAGTAGGAAAAAACAACAACAATATTTGTTGTTGTCAAGTGTTGTTCTCGGTGTTGTTAGCGGGTTTAGAATGTAACATATGAAATTTGGGTCTCCGGGTTTAAGAATTAATGAATTAATTGACGGAAGTAGCATGCATTGGCAGTATAGGTAGCCTACGGCGGGTCCTTTATGTCAGACTACTATATCCACACTTTTTGTGACAGAGGCTCTATTCTAAACAATTGGTACCACGGGCACCCATCCTTTTTCTCATAAAGGCCACAAGCCAGGGCCGTATCCAGGAATTTATTTCGGGGGGGGGTTTGCTCGCGGAATTTATTTCGGGGGGGGGGGTTTGTCCACGGATCGGACCAAAAAGTACAAAAAATACATAGATCAGAGGTTAAAACCTGCAAAAAACTAATACTTTTGTGGGTTTCGGGGGGGGGGGTTTGAACCCCCTAACCCCCCCCCCCTGGATACGGCCTTGCCACAAGCTAATAGCTCAACAGCAAATGTAATCATAAATGAAGGTCCATGTCCTAAACTCTTTTAGCAAAATTTCGAGTGTCCATCTAGGTAGGACACCCACAAGAGAAGCGCGAACAAGTAAATTTATGCCCGAAGCAGTGAAGCTCCTAACCCCTGACTTACTCCAGGATTAACCTGTGTTTGTTTATCAGACGACAAGTGGCACTCGGCTCGCCTTGCAAGCTAAGCCGTGGGCTCCGTCAATAGACCAACGATTGATAATGGAATTATTGTATGTGCGGCATGTCACTCTCTTTTACTTCATTGTTTGGTTTATTCTAATTAGTCCGATTGTTTGAAAACCGTCACTTCCATTAAAGGACAACTCGTACTACATAGTGTTTCTGTTCAGATATTCTGAGATTGTTGACTGCTTTTAAAACTTTGCTATGCTTACAGCTAATTACACAAGGCTTCGGTTGTTTTTTAGCCTATTTCCACGCCCCTTGCCTTGGATGACAAACTCGGCAAACTTTGCATAATCGGTCTTCGGACGAATTAGCATCTGGGAAAAAAAAATGATCGGGAAGCTGATCCGTCATGTAAAGAGAAAATGGCAACCGTGATAATCAGTGTAATGGTAATAGAGGAGAGAAGGTACAATTATAAAGTGTATACCCTCGGGAATGAGAAAGGATGAAAACACTACTGAATTAGAATGAATTACTATCATAAGTACGACGTTTCCTTTAAGGAAGAAAAAAATAGCGTCACTTACGAGTGTCCGATCTGGATCGGGTGACGGGGTAGTATCTCAAAAGACAAGTCCGGACTTCTTTAGACGGCCCAGATTTCTGGCGCGTGACCATCCTTACAAATACAGAATCGTTCTTCTATTAGATTAGAAGATGGAAAATGGTCTTCTTTTTGTGTTGTCGTTCGCCTTCCACCAGACAATCTGGTTTAGGCTATTCTCAAACTTCTGGTTTCGACCGGATTCCGGCTAAGCAATGGCTTTTAAATCTTGTCTCGTTTCTGCAAACGAATTTACATTGATTTCTGCCGCGGACAAGAAAAGGCTCCTTTCCCTTTCCGCTTGAACATTTCCAAGAGTAATGTCTGTCGTAAAGGTCCCTGGCTATTGAAGTATAGGGGAATCCCCCCCCCCTCCCGAAGCTATGGAGATATAGAGAAATACGTAGAAATTTTATTTATTGAACTGGGTTCATTCTCCGGTATTTTTTCCTTTCTTCGGAGATGTCCTTGGTGTCTTTTAGTCCGGTTGGTCCACTTAGGCTATGGGTGGGGGAGTTGGGAAAATGTCTCTCCCCGGGGTTAGGGGAAGCAACATGCGAACCTTCAGTTTACCGGATCGAATTCCTCCTCGGGCATTTTTCTCTTTTTCATTTTTAAAACTTGGAAGTAAGTTGATTCGCTTTTGTCAAAGCACAACTGAAGCCTAGTTGATAGTGAAAAGTGCGCATTATATCGCGAAGTGCAAAACAAATCGACAAAATGATACATTTTCATGATCCCCGAGGGCCCAAGAACATTCGTGCCTCAGGGGTTTTGATTTCAAATGATTATAGCAAACCCACGAGCTGAAAACTCCCGTCAGCTGAACTTTATTAGAGCGATATTTCGGCCCTTTTTGGCCAGGGTTCCCGGGTGGCTAAAATACCAGCCGGTTAATACCGGCTAAAAGGTGATTTCTGCCGGTATGGTTAAAATCAAGTGGTATCGATAAAATCAAATAACTGGCTAAAATCAAATTTCTAACTGGTACTATGTGATTTTGGTAGCACTCCGCTATTCTAAGACTGTCATACTTCTTTCAGGTATTAAAGAAACCCAGAACTCAAAAAAGCTTAATTAACTGATCCCAGCGATCTCGTGTATAGAGTACTTCTCTGTTCCACCTTCCTAGGCCCCTTCCAAGGCTCAACTGTTACTACCACAATTGATTGAGACAGCTACTCCATCCGTCCCCCCTCTAGAGGTCCTTCTGACCCCAAAAGGAACAACCGTGACTCAAGTTCTTACTTCCTCGCTTACCTCTCCCACCAAGTGACCCCCCCCCCCTTCCCCATCGCATCGGACGGGTCGCAACTGGACCTTTTTCACTGCAGTTGGAACAGAAACTTTCTATGTGCAGTTCAGGTAGGATGGGCAAGTTCTTTATGGTCTTAACGTAATACAACAAAAAGATTGTAGTTCATGTTAGCCTAGAGAGGACGGAAGGATGCAAGTAGGCGAGCTAACTAGTCCGGGAATCAACCCTGGTTGAAAATAGTCGGAAAACAACGAAGAAACAACAGTAAAGATTGATACGTAGAAAAGATCAGTGCGATTTGATTTTAGCCAGTTTTAGCCGGCAAAAATCGGTTTTTATTAATAAAAGCCGATTAAAACCGCCGGTATGGTAAAAATCAATTTTAGCCGGCAAAAACGGAACCCTGTTTTTGGCAAGGACCCTCTTCAGGCTTAACCTGAGAAGTGAACTTGAAAGAATATTTATATAACAACTAAGCCTTTCTTGGTAACCAGCTTGCCTAGTCTCCACCCTCCCTCTGATTTTCTATTTGACTGCGTTAAACGGATACGTCAGTTGAGTTTTATTCTATCGATATTGCGGCCCTTCTTGATAGGCTCCTCTTCAGGCTCGAGCTAGAAAAACAAACGTGTGATAGCTTCATAATCCATCTGCTCCATTCGCTGGGAGAAACCTATGATTTTTCCTTCGTGTTTTGTGGTGTCTTACACCAATCCCTACACCCTGCGTCCCATTACAATCCACACCAGACTTGACAGAACATCCCTCTTAGACCCCCCTCCCCCAGAGTTAAACCGCCACCCTACCCCCGGAGAATACCACATCACTCAGATTAGTCTTTGATTCGAGAACGTTAGCGCAACATTTTTTTTGTAGTTGTTGTTTAATTTTTTAGAAAAAAATGAAGAACAGTATTTACTGCTCTAGACCCACCATAAAGCTACCGCCAGGCAATGGTTGGGGCTTAAATCTAAATTAAATTATCTTTTCATCATAAGCAAATGAAAACAAAAACTAGAAACGGGAAAAGGGGAAAAGAAGATAAAGAAAAGGAAAAAAACATACACAACTTTTTCAACAGTTGAATCATGGCTGCCCGTAACAGATAACGTACTTTCGTATATGGTGACATTGAGTAAGTAAATGCAAAGAGCCGGGTTATCTTTCCTACCAAGTTTGCTGGAATTCTGATTCCGTGCCGAGAAAGGAGTTGGTAAGCCCGTATCACTTCGACAGATAATGTTTTTCAGGCTTCAACCTCTAATCTATTTCTTTTTTCTACTTTCCGGTCCGACCCGCGGGCACCCCCCCCCCCCGAAAAAAAATCCTGGATACGGACCTGGTCTTAGGTCTGTTATCTAGGCATCATCTTTCTGATTCTCGTTATATCTGAAGAAACCAATTACAGCCAAGTCCAGGATCTTCTTCGAAGGTCAACCTGGTTAAGCTAACAAAAAGTCAGCGTTTCTTGACACGGTGAAGTCAGTGATGCGAGACCCAATTTAAAAGGTCAAGAGGTTAACTTGAAACCCCCCTGAGTTGTATTGGCTTTCGGAAATAGAGATGTAAGGACTCATTGCGCAGACTGTCCGGCGCTTTTTACCATTCTCTTGGATATCGGTTGTTATTCTTTTATCTAGGTCTCAGTATCTCTTTTACACGGAAATAACTTAAGACATGTCTATACAGTAAAGGCTCAGTAGTCTAACTTTTGTGGGGGGGGGGGGTCGAATGAGACCTTGCCTTGCTCAGTTTGTTTCGCCAGTCGTCCAGCTTGTTAGCCAGATCCTCCGGAGTCGGTCGTTGAGAGATGGAAACGGGCTTAAATGAATAAATGAATTTACTGTGTAACTTAGCTTTACGGCACTTCACAACTAACAAACGAACGAAAACGGGTAATTGCGAAACAGAACTTGGGACCATTTTACAAAGACGTAGAAACCTAAAAAGCCGTCGAAACGGCGAGTGAAAAGGCGAACAAAAACACAACCATTGCCTAAGCAAGCGAAGAAACGCTGAGTGTCTCCATCTATTACCCAGAATCGCGATAATGTGTATTCCGAGTTTGAGAGGTGGCAAGGCTAATTGGGGATGGTCCGTGACTGAAGTCGATGAGGATTAAATATGTCCTCAGAGCTCCAAGAATTCTAGACAAGCTGGCTAGAAGAGCCTTAGAAGTATTTGGACTTGATTTGTTGCATGACATGCCGAGAGAGGTCTGGTGACGGTTGGGTTGAACTGGGATCAAGCGGTGTTGAGGGGTCGGACATCGGCTCTTGTGAATTTTGTAGATTGTAATTCCTTGAATTTTGTACGTTTTGTTTGTCATTCTTTATATCGGAAGGGGAAGGACCTCCAGAGACGCACCACGGAACGCCTGACCTCTTACAGCTCGTACGTTGTCTGACGTCATCGTCACAACTCGTTTCTTCTCTGTTCTTTCGCGATTTTTTTGGCGCTGGTAAGTCGCTCCATTTAGACGGTTTCGAGTCCATACAACCAGTTAACAGGGCCTTTAGATTGGCTCACTTGTCAGGGAGTCTCCTTTGAAAACTGAACTCATGGGTAAAACTAAAAAGATCGATGTTATAGCACTGGTGACGCGGGATACTTCGTAAGTTCTTCAGATCTTTTCTTCTTTCTCGATTTTTTGGCGCTGGTCAAATCTCACCCTGTTCAGACGGCGTCGAGTCTATAGAACCTGTAAAGGGGCCTTGAGTCTGGCTCACATGTGACAAGTCAAGGAGTCTATGGTAAACAGTAGTTGCGTTTATCCGCATTCTTCTCGCGATTCTGCTCGCAGTCCTCCTATTTCGCGTCTTTGGACTATTCAGATGAATCGAATTCTCCTTTTCTTGCGTTTTTGTCAGAATCGAGAACGGGGAAAGCCTCGCGGTTCTGCAGAATTGAGAAGTTGCTCCGTTAGTGAATTCTCGTTTCTTCCCTCTCCATTCTCCTACCTGATTGGTCAACAGAGTGCGGGTGTTCAATATGCATAAACAGGTATACCGGGTTGCAGACGAGCTGCCAAATTAGTGTTTTTGTCAAAAGCGATAATGGAGAAGCGAGAAGAGCAAAAACGGTAATTTGTACGAGAATCGAGAATTCAGAAGCGAGAACGGAGAACTGAGAATTCAGATCAAAAAAGCAACTATTTAACTCATTGGCAATACTATACAGATCGATGTTGCAGCACTGGTGACGCCGGTTACTGTACAAGTTCCCAGCTCTTCTTTAAATGACGAACTTGAGTGCAAGGTCAAGCGATCAATTAAATTTCAAAGTACATTCCTAGGTTGCATTAGTACTGCAGATACTAACGTGTCCTGTAATGCAACTTGAACCAGTAAACTAAATTCTTCTTGAATGCCTCGTCAGCTTAGTGTATCCCTCCTGCTTTCTCTGGCCATAAGTTCCAACCGATTTCGTATCCTGTTATTGGAGGGAATTCCTGGCCCGAGACCTGGCTATCCCTGCTTCTACATGTGTTCCTTCAGTGTCAATAAAAGGCAGACCCTACTCCATTTCGTGGATATTTGCTCCTGGTCACTTTTCGTGTTAAGGGCCTTAAGGTATCTTCATCCTTAAAAGTAGGATCCGTTCCTTGCAGACATGATGTAGCTTTTCCTACGATAAGAGTGAAAAACCCTCTCCGTTTTTCTGTTATCAGAAGCTGTCCGGCGCTAAGTACAGCGTAACGTGGGCAGTCTTCACACAAATCCTCAGTTTTTGGCATGGTGCTCCAACGCCAGATTATGCCCCAACGTTTGAGCGCCGGTGCTGTTTTATTTGACAGTACTGCATTTGCGAAATCACTTGCGATTGCGACTAATTTTGCAGCACTGCGCTTTCTTTGCTAAGCAGTGAACTGAAAGACAAAAATTCTCCTCAGTCGAGATTTGAACCCAGAACCGTCTGCTTTCTAGGCCACTGCTCTACCACTGAGCTAAAGAATGGCCGAGAGAGTGGCTTGAGAACATAGTTCGCAAACCACTGCTAGCAGGGACCAGATAAAAGCGGGCCATAGGAACAATGATACCGCCGAAGGCAAATTCATCCAAGCAGTTCACATCCCAATGCCACGGGGTTAGGTGGATACTACGTAAAGATAGTTATACACGTGACTTTTTTTGTCATCGGGGCTTCGGGTTACTCCCACCACTCTTTTCCCTTCAACAAGGTCTGTGGGTGGCTCACGCATGCTGGAATCAATGGATAAGTCTTTCCTGGAGATCTTTCCAGTTGTTCAGTCCTTCTTCAGAAGGATGCAGATTGTATCAGTGTTGAAGGGAGGAATTGAGTTGTAATCTGACGGATAAGGATCTTCGGCTTTGGTAAAAAAATGTAAGAAGCGATCATTTCTAGCTTGCTAGATTATTGGAAATTAAAAAAATGCGAAACATTTGGGAAGAGCCAAACCACATCTAGGTCTACGAGGCCCTCTGGCCTAATCATGATCTATCTTAATGAAATAGTTTTTTGTTTGTCAAATCACCACCTCTGAACCATGTGATTTGAAATTATCTGTATAGAATGCAACCATTTTAAGCGCCAAATTCACAAGAAACGAAGTAAAAAGAAAAGTAGGGATATTCTTCTTGAACACTATGAAAATTTAGGCCAAACAAACATATAAATCGCCTGTTGTGAAAAATATAGGTAAGGATTGACACATCTCTTTCACCCCAGCTACATTCGATTTTAAATTAGTTAGTATTTTCGTATTCCATAGAAGTGAAGTAAATTTCTGTTTGTCAGATCACCACCTCGGGACAACGCGATTCGAAATTATTTATTAAAGGTTAACTTCAGACATCGAGGCTGATATCGGAAAATAACAGCGAGATGGACATTGAAAATAACCTGTCCGAGCCGAAGGCGAGGCAGGTTATGGAAAATATCAGCCGAGCCGAAGGCGAGGTTGATATTTTGAAATGGCCGTCGAGCTTGTGATTCCGATATCAGTCGAGATGGAGGTATGTTAACTATTATAACTTTTTCGAACAGAATTTCCGCTTTTCGGGGCTGAAAATAATCCAGCCAATCACGTTTCAGAATTATTCATAACAGCCTCCGGGGAGGTTGATATGACAAATAACACCCTCTCCAGCAGGTTGTTATGACTAATTCTGAAATGTGATTGGCTGGATTTTCCGTGGCGTTTTCATTGTGAAGTTTATCGTAATATAACTGACCGTGGGTCATAGGAAGATATGCATTACACGCCTGTTCGAAAAAAGTTATATTTAATGTAGTCATTTTAAGTGACAAATCGGCAATAAATGGAGTAAAAAGAAAAGTAGGGATACACTTCGTGAACAGTATATCAAATAAATGAGGCCAAACATATAAATCGCCTTCTGTGATAGTTAAGGATTAACACATCACTTTTACGCCAACCATATTCGATTTTAAATGGGTTAGTACTTTAGTATTCCGTTCAATGAAAAGTAGGCAAGAATCGGAATAAACAACACAAAAAAAAATAAAAAAAATGCAGGAGTATAATTGTCGGATACATGGGAATCTCACACATAAACACCCTACTGCAAAACAAGCTAGGGACAAGACTTGGTCTTGATCCGATGGCTTAGAGTCGTAGGCATGTCACAGTATTTAGTTTAGTATCTATATTTTCTTTTTGATCTGCTAACAGAGAGAGAACAGCGGACTACAAAGGGGAAAACAAAATGAAAACAAAACAAAAAAAAATAAAATAAATGTGACACAGAAAATGAGAAGAACCGTGGTGTGCGGGGAAGTTGCTATGGGATTCCGAGGATTTTTTTTTAATGATTTCCGAATTTCGAAAAGATAAAAGCTTGTATCGCAAAATCAGGTTTTGTACAAAGGGGATAAAAAGAGGAGGGATCTTGCATCGGAAAAATAAAAGCGATTAGGTCCCCAGTTTTACCATAGACGTCACGGACCCTGACTTCTTGGAGTCAAGGCTGGAACGAATTTTCCTATTTTCGGAAAAATATCGTCCCGCGGACTGATCGGTCCAATCACGTCACAGAGAGATCATAGTTACCACGCTAACTACGCTCCGGAAAGTTGTAAGCAAATAGTTAGTATTGCGAGAAGGTTAGAACGGTCAGCGTAGTAACTTTTCATGAGGTTGGGACGGAAATATTAACTAATAGTTAGTACTGTTAGAATGGTGGAACACGCTCTTGGTAGCATACAGCAGTAGGCTAACTGTTGCCACTGCATTCTCCTCTAGCAAGACTCATGCAGCAAGATTGGATGCTACTGGGTACTACTGTTTAAATTATCCAAGTCCGAAGCGCGTATTTCGTACTACTACATAGCAATGCATGCAACTTTCATGCAACTTTATTTATCGTACAACTTCACAGACACAGTCTCCAAGTTTTCGGGAAACCGCTGATAGAAGTTACGCAATAAGAATAAAGTCATTTTTCTCAAGAATACTTGAATAAATCACTCATACTGCGACACTCTTTTCATAATTTTTCTGCAACTTGTTCTTAGTCATGCCCATCCACCGAGAACATTTTTACGACCAACGATGACAGGTCTGCGCACTTCAAATGTTTTAATAGTACTCACGCTTGACAACATTTGAATGTTCTTTGGTGAGCTTTTTGCGGTTTTATTTTGAATCTTTTGCGCTAAGGTCTCTTTTTTACCTCTGCGGTTTTAAGGTCCTCGACCACAACTCATCAAGGACCTTCTCAATCGAAGTGATCTAATAATCGAGCTAATAATGTGCACGTCGGAGCTGCAAGATTTTTTTCCCACGTATGTCGGAAGTCTGAGGTTTTCCTTACAACAGAAATCTATTTTCTGCCCTTCAGATACTGTGATTGATAGTGGATGGAGACCAGTGAATAGTCTAGAAGTAAGCGACGACCGAATAATTGATTGAGGCATTTTTTTTTTGTTCACTTAAAGATTAAAGGAAAATTTTGACGCAGTTAGTTTTCTTGCCTAGCATAAGACGAACTAAAAATAGCAAAACCAAAGACTGCGAATATACCTAAAATTAATTACCTCCATTTATCAGTTACTACATACATAAGAACACAAGGCCTAGGGCTTGTGGTTGTTCCTCCCATCACTCCCGATCACTCCACTCTAAGCGTGTCACATGATTTCCGGTTGTCCCCTCCGACTCCCCCCCCCACATTTATCGGATTCGGTCCGGACTTGAAATGGGACATCTGAGACATGTCATCTTTCCAAATATCAAGTATCATTAAGATCCGATCACCCGTTCGAAAGTTATGCATGTCACTAGATTCCGGCTCCCCTTCCTCCCCCCACGATGGTCGGATTGGGCAAGTGACAAGTGACTTGGGCAAGGTCCCTAATATGCCTGCCAAGTTCCATCGTCCTAGCACATCTGGAAGTACCCTAACTCGTAAACACCGGACTGACCGACCGACAGACCGACGGAAAAGTGATTGGTATATGGCACTTGGCCGGAAGGCAAGTGCCATAAAAAGAAAGGCCTTTTCGATTAATATTGTAGTCTATTAATCTAGGGCTCATCTGGAAAGAGTACTTGCCTTGCTGCGAGTATTTTGCGGTAGGGAGTTCCTCATTCCCCCGCTATGTTATATTCTTTCTTCTCATATCTTCCATTGGATCTTGTCACTATCGTGCGAACATCTCTGTGTTTGCTTTCATTGGGAGGTTGTTAGCTTGCGTCTTCTTTTTTAGTAATTTATTGTCGATGGATATCTCTGCGCGATATCCCCTCCCCCAATCGGTAGTACGAAGGACAGTAGTAGAACCTTGGTGTCTTTTCCCTTTTATTTTTACTCCAGGATAGCTGGTGAGAAAGCTTGAATTTGTAAGATAGATATCCTGGACAAAAATAAACAGGCAGAAAATTAAAAAAAATTGGATAAATAAAAAATTTGGAAGAAAGTGGCTAAGAAGCCAAAAGAAGCGCGAAACTGCGCGATATCCCCTCCCCCAAGCGGTAGTTCTAAAGACAGGAAGCATAACCTTGGTGTCTTTTCGTATTTATTTTTTATCCAGGAATATCGGTTGAGAAAGCTTGAATTTGTGAGATACATATCCTGGACAGTTTTTAAAAATTTAAAAAAGTTGGCTAAAAAAAGCGAAATGAGGAAAGACAAATACCATCAAAGTGTAAAATCTGAAGTGAAAAGTGTTTAGAGCTAAAACGTCTTGTCTATATGAATAGTTCCTGAAAAGAATGCGAACGAGTAAGCGTATTTGGTAAAGAATAAGGCTAAGGAAAGACAAACCAAATCAAAATATTCGACACAGAAAACAGAACACAAATGAAAAATAAATATATCATATCTGTTCTAAGGCGGTCACTGGGAAGGAGCTCTAAATATTCCGAGTGTCAGCTGTTCATAGATTTGCCTATTAACGAACAATGTGCCTTGTCCCTCCTATCTTCTTAAGTCTTCCATCATGGTTCGTGTCAACATGTTGCCTGGGGCTATGAATAGCGAATGATATTCCCCTTTCTTAACACAATTTCTTAGAGAGGTCCTTTTCAATCTTATAAGCGGGCACACATTCTGGCCCGGAAATTTTACTGTCAAATTATTATTATTGTTTAGAATATAATAGAATTTATTTACACAAAAGCCCGAAAGCCATGGCAAAACAGTAATTTTAACTTATTTGGATAAATATAATAACAACATAAAATAAATAAACAAAAACAAAATAAGGATGAGTAATGAATGAACAGTTCGCGGTCATCCCTCGAATACACTAGATGAGTTTAAAAAAATAAATAAAGAACTGCGAGAAACTACATCACAGGCATACATGACAGGATACATGACAACATAAGATTAACCGAACAATCAAACAAAAGAATAAAGAAAAAACGCATTGGTTAAAAGAAGTGTTGCTTAGAAAAGGGGTTTAAAATTATTTGAATATCTTCTGTAAAGAGAAAAAAAGTAATGATTAAAGCACAACTCTAACTACAAATCATCTTTTCACCATGAAATGGCTCAGAAATATTGTTTTTCGAAAATACTATTAATTTCCAAGTGCAATTACCGATTTTCTTCTTAGTGCTTGTCGACTATCTCTAGCCTTCCCGCTCTCCAGCGCGGCTGGTCGCTAAATATTTGAAAACTAAACGCGCCGTGGTTAAAAAGTGGGAAGATAGACCTGATGGCCTACAATGTCTTCCCAGATGAAAAGCAACACTTCGAAGCTTCTCATGTTCTTATGTGTGGTAGAGTTGTCGGCGGACCTTGAAGCTTTCGGCTCGGACGAAAAATACAAAACGAAAAAATGACGAAAGGCGAGTATTTCAGAAGCTTTTAGTTCCCTAACGGAGCTAGGGATAATATAAAAAGCAGAATAAGCAGGAGGGAGTCACTGCTGGAGTTTGGAGGCGGAAAAACCTGATTTTTTTCTGGGAAAGTTTATCGGATTTTAGTTGTTTTTGGGATCCCAAAACGTTAGTGACGGATACCTATGACATCGCAAAAGTTGTCCGTCTGTGCGCACGGTAACTCTCGAAGGGATTGAGATATTTTGATGAAACTTGGTGGGAGGACCCCTTCGGGTCAAAGTACAAGTCAAGTTCGAAGATGGGCTCTGTAGCTCTATATTTGAGGGTGGGGGAGGGGTTTCAAATTAAGGGGCAAACAAAATATTTTTTGAAAGCTGTTTAGATAGTGGATTTAGGGGTAAGGAGACACGCTGAATCCGAATATGAAAGTTATTTTCTCGCCGGACAAGTAGTTCGACCGGAATCCGGCCAAAACCGGAAAGTTTGTTAAAAGTAAAAGTTGTATTTGAAGTTGATTAGATGTTTGATTTAGGGGTAAGAAAACATGCTGAATACGATGGTGAAAACCATTTTCTTCCCTGACAAGTAGTTCGCCCGGAATCCGGCGAAAACCGGAAAATTTGATAAGAGCAAAATTTGTATTTGAAGTTGATTAGATATTCGATTTAGGAGTAAGTAAACGTGCTGAACACGATGGTTAAAACTATTTTCTTGCCGGAAAAATAGTTCGTCCGGAATCCGGCCAAAACCGGAAAATTTGTTAAAAGCAAAATTTGTATTTGAAGTTGATTAGATGATAGATTTAAGGGTAAGAAAAAACGCTGAATCTATATATGACAATCATTTTTTAACCGAACATATAGTTCGTCCGGAATCCGGTTGAAACCGGATTTTTTTTTTTTAGAAGTTAAAGTTTTATTTGAAGTTGATTAGATGTTCTTTATAGGGATAAGGAGATACGCTGAACTCGTTTCTGAACTATTTTTTGTTTTTGCTGGGCAAGTAGTTTGCTCGGAATTCGGCCGAAACCGGAAATTTGGCAGAAGTACACCAGGAAGTTTCGATCAGTATCGTCAAATAGATATGGCTTATACAGGTATATCTGAACTTGGTTTTCTCAGATGATTAGCCTGGCGAAGACTGGATTTGGCGAAGACAAGACGTAGTTAATATTAAATTTTTGGGATCCCATCGAAAACTTTGGTCTTGTTTCCAATCCGCTTAGAAGAGCGAAAATGTATTAAAATTTTAAAACAGATCAGATATATAAGGAAGGACAACGACTACTGGGAACGGAGGATGAAATACCGGGAAATCATTCGGAGTTGTTGAAATAGTTTGAACTTGTAATACGCGACTAGGAGATCTGAAGTTGGTATGGGCGTTAACAGTGTCTCAAAACACCGGGAACTTTCTAATGGGATTCTTTGGGAACTTTTTTTTTAAAAGGGAAAGCAGATCACAGAAAAATCACATGTCAGGTATTAACATGAAAAATTCGAACGAAAATCCTGTCCAGATCAGATAAGACGTCAAAGCCCAGATCAGACGTCAAAGTCCATAAAAAAAACGATTGCTTAGCATGTTCCGGGGGGGGGGGTGAACCCCCTGACACCCCCCTGGATACGGCCCTGTATCTGAGGATCCGAATCGGACGGGCATGATATCTATATTATCTGAAATCTGTCCGTAGGCTATATCTGCTCGTCTGATCTGGGATCCCGACAACCTCCCGTAGGGAAAAAGGTACCCGGATTTCCGTAAACGTGTCCGGAATTTTGGAACAACATTCCGGGCACGGAAAACGTAACGGAAATCCCGGCTGGGGGGGGGGTTATTTCCCGGAATTCCGTGGTTTGACAGGAATTCCGCGTTAAACTGCGGAATTCCAGGAAACAAGACTCCCCAGGCGGGATTTCCGTTACGTTTTCCGTGCCCGGAATGTTGTTCCAAAATTCCGGACACCTTTACGGGAATCTGGGTACCTTTTTTCCCTACGGGCTCCCAACGGATGGTAATGTATTTCGATGAAAGTTTGTGTATGTACTTTTCGGGCCGATAGTCAGTTTTAGTTTGTAAGTGGGCTTTGTAGTACCTCAGCATTAGCCTGGGCAAAGAAATAAAGAAATCCAGAAATTGTGGGTCCCTGGTTGCATCGGATAAACTATACAATATCTCCACCCTCGTGTGTCTCATACGATAACTATGATCTTATAAGCGGGCAACTAAATTTGGGCTGTGCACGAAATGTGATACGAAATAAATCAAGAATAGACGAATAGGTGGTGATGATATAATTTTTAAAATTCAAACGGTAGCGGAGACAAATAATTGAGACGTTTCCAGTTTTGAAAACTAATATTGGAAATATTGGAATTATTCGGGGGTCATTAACAGTTGTGATACATACTTAGTTCAGGCTCGATATTAATTATTTTATGAAGGCCGCAAAGTTCTGCTGATTTTGAGTATTAAGCAGTTCAAATGGCAAAATGCTTTGGTTGCCTCAAAATACTTCCAAATACGTCCGTGGATCCCACTGGTTCGCCCCATGGGAAATCCAAGAACGCAGACTCTCAGAAATTGTTTTGGTTGGAAAAAAATCATTTTATGCTCAGAACCTTTATTTGTTTGATCTGTCAAAATTGTTAAATGCTGTCTCCTTAATTGTTTATAAGCGCTCACTTCCTTGACAAACCCTCCTTCATATATTTCAATTTCCCCTCGTAAGCTAATCGCCCTGCTATGCATTTCGTCAGATTTAGCCCCGGGAAAACTCCCCCATCATGGATGGAACGGGGAAGGTTTGGTGAAACCGCTCGTTTCACTTGACAGCGAGACTTATTTGAGGTGTCAGCCACTACGAGAATCCGTATACCTCAGTTGTTAAACTTTGATAGGTGCCTGGAATAACAAGGCTCCGAACATTTGAAATTTGTCAAGGAGAACAGGGGTCCTGTCTTTCAACTCTTAAAGTTTAACTGAAAAGCCAACTCATTTGTGTGTCATTTAATTGGATCACTGAATTATTTGGATTCTGCTAAGGGATTTTTTGATTTTCCGCTATCTGCTCTAGTTATGAGGCTCAGAATATCTCCAGCCGTCCCCACAGCGTAAATTCTACTATGACGCGGGAAATTTTAATCTCAAAACAAATGGGGCGCTTCAGAGGGCACTGGCGATACTGGTGAAGATTGCTTAGTGCCTGAACAAAAAAAAAGTCATAAATCTTTCTTGTAAGGCATACAACAAATTAGAGGTACCACAAATCACACGGAAATTCCACTATTAGAAAATCGATTATTCCTGGATAGCGGAACAACCAAGTAACGCATTTTCAGCGGGTCTTCAAGCCAATTTAAGTGAATAAGTGATGGGTAACTAGATTGTCCTATCCCAGTCCTTTTCGGTTAAACTTGAAAGGATCCAACTTGCTTTTCACTATTTTCACACGCCCAGTGGTGACGTGTGTGGTGTACCAACCTCTGAAATCTCCGTATTTACAAAATCCTTGTGAATCACTTTATTTGAATTTTTCACTTTCGAGTATATCTGAGATTTTCCAGGGTTGGTAGACAATAAACTATGTTTTGACTTGAGACGTCAACTAACAGGCGTTGCCAAACCTGATTTCTGAGCTCTGGGCACGCATTTGTTTGCTCAAATTTCTCAGCATTTAACCACGGCGCGCATTTGTTTTAAATTTTCCGCGAGAAAAAACAACTATTTTTGCTCGAAGGCCGACAAGAGCCGGCAAACGCTTACAAGAACATCCCTAATTCCACGTGGTAATTATAAATATGTTTGAAAAACAATACTCACGGGCCATTTTATCCTAAAAAAAACATTTCTAGGGGAGACGAAGAAGAAAATTAGAACAGGGGTCATGCCTACTTCTTTTTTTTGCGAATCCTTTTCAATGTTCTAGGCTTATTATTGATTCTGCTTTATCTTCCTACACATATTGTTCATTTTGTATACTGCTGCCCGGTCTCATGTGACAGTGTCTGAGCTGACGAGTGGTCCAACTGTCGGGTTGTGAAGGTGCACCGTGACCAGTAACGTCACTAGTATGTCTTTCTAGTAAGTCTCATGACTTTCGCAAGTTCCGCGTCAGATTGGAGTTACCATTCCCTTGTTTGAAGTGCGACAAGGTGGTAAATAACGAGTTTGACATGCTAATGTTGGCACAAACCTGCATTATTGTTCTCTCTGCAAATGTCGTTGAGGAGCTAATTGACGGAGTCGTGTCAAAGGTACTTGGCAGTTTGTCGGTCTGTCTGTCTGCAAGTGTTGAGGGAAGGAACTCGCGAGAGGAACTCAGAGAAATGGCTTTGGCATAGTTTTACTTCTGAAATTCGTCGAGGTCACGCCCCAAAAGGATCAGGCTAACCACTCGACCAGGACATAATACTGGGAGACTTGAAAGGATAGCGGACCAAGTTATCGGATATTATTAGATAAAATGTCTTCCTTAAAGGACCGGCTTACCTATAATACTAATGCAACCTACTTCCATAATCACACCATATATTTATAAACCCAGAGACCCCAATTTCGTACGGTACATTCTAACCCCTCTAACAAGACCACGCTGATTTTCTCACTTGCCGTGTTTTGCTACCTTCGATGTGTATCACGCTGTCGACGGTTGTCTGCGAGAAGTTTTTCCATCAGAAAAACCGGTTATGTAAATTGTTTCCCTGTTTTCGCTACAAGTCAACGGGTCTCGGAAAAGGCTTAAAACAGCCAGAACCGTGGGTTATTTTTGAAAGTACGGCACAGTTTTAAAGTATTCAAATATTTTAGAATACTGTAAGTTGAAGAGTAAATAGTGCGAGGGGTCCTTTAAGGATTCCCAGTCAGGAAGTTGTCATCGTCATAATACCATCTGGACGACCCTTAGAGCAGGTGTGCCAGACAAGACCGAGACACGCGCGAAACTCACCCTTCTCACGTTTCATCCGAAATGCTCATAGCCCGGACGAGTATACGAGGGGTCTCCAGTCCAGACCCTTCACTGTCGTAACGATTGGAGTTTATTGAAGTTACAGGAATGAATAGGCTTTTTACCTTTTTAGACCTTTTCTTAGGCCGCGTAGCATCTTTCCTAAACTTGTTTCGTATTTTTTTTGGGGTGGGTTGGTTTGGGTTTTTTTGGGGTGGCGAAATTGTATCTCTCGGTAATTTGAGAAGATTTACGTTTTTATATTTCGTTGTTTAATAGGAAGATTTGTAAATCTGTGCCACTGTGCAAGGGCACCATAGGAGGGAAGGGAGCCCTACAAGCAGGTTTATGGTTTCGTATTGTTCTGATTTTAAATGTTTTTGAGAGCTTCACTTTGTTTTTGATTGCCCAAAAATAAAGTAATAGGCTATAGAAACAAAATACCATTACAGTCGCACATGTACGTACTTTAAAGCGCCTCCTGAGCCATTTACGTAAAAACAATGTATAATAATATGCCGCGACAAAAGATGTTCTTGTTCTGAAATCATGCACGGTGCATGATGTCTGACGAGTTGACGAACTCATGGTTGGACAAAAAAAGAAATGTTACTGCATGCAGCAGTAACTAATGCCACTACATGCTACTATATCAGGAATGGATGCTACTTGATACTACTCTTTCAGATTATCCCAGTCTGAAGCAGAGTTAAATGAAAGTATTCCTTACTACATATCAGTACATACAACTCAACGGATGAACACAGGCTATACATTTTTCATCGGACTGCCAAAGACCGAGCAAATGCCGTAGAAAAATGCTGCGCGGTTTTAAATGTTGACTGGTTACAAATAAATTATTTTTTTTTTGTTCCGCTACTTCGGCTTTGGTATGTCTTCCACCATTATTCTACCGTGGCGACCCTTTTCCTATCATCGTTCCCTGATTTGCCGTAACCTCGGTGAGGAATAAATTTGGCTCTTTTTCATTTCATTTGCTATGTTTATTGAATCTCCCGGACATCGAAATTCTTTAATCAGTCAGCGACGCTCTAATTTTCTGGAATACTGGAATTCTTGTTCCCTTTTATCCAGGAGTTGTGGAATAGGTCTTGGAATCGACTTCTCCGACGTCCGTGGGGAAATTTATATGGTAATGGCAAGGTGACGGTAGTTCAGTTCAAGCAACTCATTTTTAGCAAATTGAATGTAGGAGTGTCGGAAAGTGGTGGGTTGTGAGTAGTTGATCTATATATAATCGTTCAGAAAATATAGTAGTTTATTAAATATTCCTTCAGCCCAAGCTGACTGCGAATCATATTTGACAGTGTCAGCTGAAATTTATTGGAGCTATATTTCGGCCCTTCTTGGCAAGGGTCCTCTTCAGGCTCAAGCCGCTCAAGATGGAAAAAACGAAACTTGTGGAAGTCCAAGGTTTTCACAAGTTTCCCCCCCATCGCCCTCTCGGGACACCAAACCTCCGACCTCCTTATTATATTCGTATGATCAGTTTAATGGACAACAATAGGGTGGCACCCTCTAGTTCTCCAGTCCGGAGGAATTCCTGGGAATCTTTTCTCAGGGGTTTGATATGACTCTAATTCGTCAGGAGATAGAAATGGAGACTACGCGCTGTCTGGAATAGAACGATAATTCGGAAAATAGAAATCTTCGAGTAATGGCTTCGGATTGATTTTCTGGAACGTGCTTCGATTGGGAGGGATAAAAAGCTTTTTCCTCTGGAACTATTTGTCTCTTTGTCGCGTTAAGGTCGTTTTCTAACAAGTGCGAAGACTGCATCCATGATTGGACCTTTGCAGTCGCATTCGGGAAAACGGATGGCGGTCTTTGCTGAAATCATCGAAGTCATTAAAATGTTGGATCCGAATTTTGGACACCTGTGAACCCAGCTTAATGATGCTTGGTCATTGTCTGCCCTGCTAGGATACATAGAGGTATATTACTTTAAATATTGCCGAAGAATAGGATGCATTCAAACCTATCAAACATTAAAGTTTAACCGAAAGAGCTGAGATAGGACAATCTAGTTACCCATCACTAATTCACTTAAAGAGGCTTGAAGACCCGATGAAAATGCGTTACGTCGTTGCTCTGCTATTCACGGATAATCGATTTTCATATAGTGGAATTTCCCTGTCGGATTTTCTGGTACCTCTGTGTGCTTGTACCTGTGTTGTATGCCTGACGAAAACGATTAAATGTTCACGCAGTGAGCTACCTTCCGGAAGATGATCACTGGCCATTGAAAAGCCGCGTTGCATTGAGATTCAAATTTTCCGCGTCATAGTAGAATTTTGCTTTGAGGACGGCCGTAGATATTCTGAACGTCAGACTAGTGCAAAAATCGAAAAAAAAAATACCTGAAAACACTGCAAATAATGCATTGTATTCAGCTAAATGATTTTTGACTTTTCAGTTAAACTTTAATGAACAGTCTTGAGCGCTAACAGTAATTTAAGTACGATAAATGTTAAGTGCCGAAAGTAATAGGCACCTATTCCAACGGGCTGGATGAACCTGAGGAACCTCGGTAACATGTTAACAGAACAATTCTCCACCATGTGACTACACCTTCATTCTTCGTCCAACAACCTTCCATTCCCTGCGAATATTTACATATGGAATTTCCTATCCAGCTTTCAGATCTGCACATCAAATGCTTTAGGCTCTCATTCACACAACCACGCCGCATATCGCATCATTTAATTGAAATCCTAGTATTATAAGTTCTAGCCTCTTCGGAGTTCTAGATATATCCTGTATATTTCATGAAGCCGCGTTGTCGCTGCTCATTAATATTATATCGTGCCATCGCAAATTCCTGCATTTTACTTTTTTTTATTTTCTTCTTGACGATACTGGAGTTTAGAAGTTATAATTCGGAATTCCGGCACATTTTTTTTCTCTATTGTTGTGCAAATTTCTCCAAGCCATTTTGTCACCATCTATTGCCTCATCTATTGCCATCCAAACTTTGTTTATTTATGATTTACTATAAATCAGTCGGGGTTCGCATAGGCTTATTTGCATAAGAAAAGAAGTCATCTCTAAGCATATTCCGACTTTCAAGATGACGTATGTCCAAAGCGGCTCCTTTCCTCGATCGAGGGGCTGGTTAGTCGCTTCGCCGATGTCTACTTTGTGTTTGATCCAGTTCTGGGTTGGCTAACTCTTCGGCTTAGCTGTGAAACGTCACTTCAGACTTCAGCCATGGTATCTTACCCGCTCCCCTATCAGAACGTCGGAAATCGACCAGAACGACTGGCAAGTTCGAGAGTAGGCCTACCCAAACTCTGCCATGTACATATAAAACACGTCAGATATACCAAAAGTTTTATTCCAGTGTTCGTAAAAGTTTCTGATAAAATGTGTTTGATTATTAAGTGTATTGACGCACATATGGAAAATATTTTTGTTGAAAGTATTTGCAAATTTGGATCTGGATCTCTACTATTAATTAAATATGTTTTATATATATTTGTACGCAAATAATCCAGAACAAGTAGTCGAGCGGGGAACCGTTCTACAGACAACCATGGTTCCCAGGCCACCATCGTATTATGTTTGGTTTTGCCAAATGGATTAGTCAACTGCCAATTTGTATTGGCGGTATGTCGGCCCTTCTTGGCAAGGGTCCTGTTCAGGTTGTATGTTGCTCTGCTTTGTGATATTTCCATTCATTCTTATTCGCGATATTCTGGAATAGGGTTCATTGGCCGGGTTTTATTTGTCTGATATAGCTTTACACCGAGACAATAACGATCTGAGCAGATGAGTTCGTAAAAGGAGTTGTGTTCTTGCGGATATTGGGTTCCTTGGGATAGTGAAGTTTTTCCATCTTTGGCGAATGTCACCAAGTAAAACTTTTTTAAACAGAACTAGTTCGTGTCGAGTTGCCGACCCCTCATTTACAGAAATTTCTTCGGTACTGCCAGATACTAGGCTAGGCTATGTATGCATTATGGTCTGGGGGTGTTTAGGGCAACGTGGTGGGCCGAGGTACGATGAAAATATCAGGGAAGATAGTTTCTCTGCAACACAGGAGTTATGAAGTTGACTTCAATGAGGTTTGCGTAAACCATATCGCACTAGTTCCTGTCGAGTTACCGACCCCTAATTTGTAGAAATTTCATCGCCACTATCCAGTACTGCGTATTAGCATTTGAATGACTGAAATTATCAGGCAAATGTGGAGGGGGTAGGGCCCGTAGTGAAGGATTTGACAATGAAGGAAGGTAATTTGCAGTACGTTAATTGCCAAGTTGACTTTTAGTGGGTAATTGAGGTTTGTAGATAAGCTTTCAACCGATTTGATTTAATTCTGTACAGATGGTCGAGTGGTTTATCAGTAACTAGATCTGCAATTACTGCAGTAGGCGAATGGGATCGACTATATTAGCAGCTTTAATTACGTGGTATAAGTTTAGTTTGCTTTCCACGACTCGAGTTTTGCCGTCCCAAGCTGAGGCGTCCTTTCGCGGAAGCCTAAGAGGGTTGGGGGTAACGGGGTCGTCCAAGGCCCCCTTCTCATTCTTTAACATAAATCTTACCTAGGCGAGACAAAAAATACTGAAGTTATTAACAACATATTAATGAAAAGTAAACAGTATCACAAAGACAGATTTAAAAAAAATATTTTGTATGAAAAGTATAATATTCGATTTTGCGCCTCGTCAAGTAGGTTTTACAGTCGTTTTTCATGGGTAGCTCTTTGCCCCCTTGGAAAGCTAGGGGGCAGCTGCCCCCCCCCCTAATTACGGTTGCAGATGAGGCTGAGAGCCAAACAGACGAATTCACTTTCGGGTACTAGCCACTCACATTATTTTGCAGAATTGTATGATTGGCTTGTCTCGAACTAAGTCGGATGGGCAAAAACTGCATCCACACCTTGCTGTGGCTTGCTGTTCTGAAAGCTGAATATAAATTAGGTCTTCGTTTTCCTGTTTGACTTGATCCAGCGGCGCACTAGCCAATCAGAAAATTCCACCAAATAATCCGATTTTCAGAACTGGCTCGAACCGGTCGTTTTCCTGTTTGACTTGATCCAGCGGCGCACTAGCCAATCAGAAAATTCCCCCAAATAATCCGATTTTCAGAACTGGCTCGAACCGGGTCTTGGCCTAAGGTGTGTGCAAATCAGTCTGATTGCAGTCTGATGCGAATTTCCCTCTCTGCTCCGAAATTTGGACAAATCGCAAGCATTTTTCCTAATATTGATGCGAAATTCGCATGCATATTTGCGCATTCGAAATCGTATCGCACTGCTTGTGCACGTATCTTAAAACCCATTGTGAATGGCCCTAAAGAGGGATGATCATTTTCTTGTGGCATGGCATAAATCTTGCATATTGCACTCACTGGAATAGGGAAATACAGGAACTTTAAATGGAGAGTAGACCAACTCTTGTCGTTCGCTTTTGCTACCAACGTGAAGCTCTTTGAAAGCCAAGTTTAGTCGCATTTTGCTCAGTCCTGCCGCAGGGCATGTATTGAAATACAAGAGAGGCAAATTTCAAATCTCAGTAGGGAATTCCTTCAGGAAATCCCGACAGAATCACAAGGAGTGGGGTAATTATGTGAGTTTATGTATGGACTTCAGCTAAAGCGAGGACCTGAAATTTGGAGATTTGTGTCGAAGTACGTTCTTGGATTACAGGCTAGCGGGGGGGGGGGTATTATTAGAGTTATTGGACTGTTTGGCAAAGAAAACGGTGATTAGGCTACTACTGAGTCGAAAATGTACAACCTTCTTTGGAAAATCGGACTCAATCAGTGGATCAGGAATATTTCCGGGTTTTCTGAACGGGTGGGCGTAGAAGCACTAAAACTTGTACCTTGGCAAGCGTGCTAGCAAAATACTTTCCGGGAAACTAAAATGGTGATTACTACTGGCTCATAAGTGTACCTTAACATTGTCGGATTCCTCCGGATTCTCCGGTTAAGCTTCTTTTTTAGTTAAATATTATAACAACCACTATTTGAGACTCGCATTGAAAAGAATGTGTATGAAACTAAATGTACAAAAGTATTATTTAAAAGCTAGCGTATAAGTTATAACAAGCCAGTTATTTGGAGGATCATTATGCCTGTATTAGAAGTATTAGAAGAATTGTAATAAATGGTTTGATCAACTCTTCGATCGCGACATAATTATAGCCTGTGGTACCTTTAGGAGTATTCTTTTGAGAGCATTCTTTTGCAAAAGGTCAGTTTTATAGATAGTTAATCATGTATTTTTTTTCCTTCTTGCTGTAGTATTTTATTTTCCTTTTTCTCTTTTTCTCTTACTCCATCCATGTCTTGTGTGTTTTTGACGGGTATAAGATATTATCATTATTGTTTCATTTCTTTATTTCCCCTGTGCTTTCCTAAATGCTGCATTTTTTTTACTCATTCTTTCTTCATTCTTGTAACTCTAAAGCCATCCTACATTTCCTCTTAGAAATGCTCCGTCCTAGGAAACAGTAATTGCCTGTAATTGCTTTGCCATCAACATGACGTTAAATATTAGGAATTAGCGGCAAACTGGATGATACTGCGACATTCCTAGTAGCGCTGAACAATAAGATTGCCTGAGTGAGAGCCGGAATTGTTCTCAGCCGCATGTTTTTTTTTTACCATCATATTGCACGGCTGTAGCTCACACAAAAATCGAGTAATATCACAAAAAGAAGAAACATAAATGGCAGTGCAGAAACGTAGTCTATATTACATAGATGGTGCTTTATAGGGATCGACTAAAAACGTGAATGGAACGGAACGACACGGTGCAGGAGGAATGCGTACTAAAAACGGGAAACTAAACACTACTAAAAGGGGGAACAATGCACCATCCTTCCTTCTTTTAATTGTTTGGGAGTATTGTCATCCTGTCATTCCCGTTTTTAGTACTGGCCTCTGATGAAAATGTTCTTGCTAAAGAACAGGGACGGTCATTCCCGATTTTAGTACTTGTTCCTCTTGCAGCCAAGTATTAAGGAACAATGGCCCTGCTTAAAACGCGGCCAAAACGAAGAAACACGACTACTAGAACAGGGATCGTGCATCGGAATGATCTGAAACTCGTTCCCAAACGAACTACTAAACGAAGGAAGGATGGTGCATTGTCCCCCCTTTTAGTAGTGTTCCTCCTGGTGCAGCGTTCCAGATTTTAGTATGTTGTTTCCGTTTTTAGTACGCGTTCACGTTTTTAGTACGCGTTCCTCCTGTACCGTGCTGTTCCGTTCCATTCCCGTTTTTAGTCGATCCCTGCTTTATACAATGGACCGTGAAAACCATCATATTGCACGACTGTACACAAAAATCGAGTAATTAGAAAAAGAAGAAACACAAA
The DNA here is from genome assembly GCA_023053555.1 of Branchinecta lindahli. Lineage (NCBI taxonomy): Eukaryota > Metazoa > Arthropoda > Branchiopoda > Anostraca > Branchinectidae > Branchinecta > Branchinecta lindahli. The sequence continues at coordinate 7,921,912 of JAKZAO010000005.1, read as the reverse complement.
TGGCAGTACAGAAACTTGTAATTTACATTGCATAGATGGTGTTTTATACAAGGGACTTGTACTATGACAACCATCAATACTCCACGACTGTACCTACACAAAAATCGAGTAACATCACAAAAAGAAGAAACACAAATGGCAGTACAGAAATTTGTAGTCTATGTTACATAGATGGTGCTTTGTACAAGGGACTTGTACCGTGATAAATAAACCAGAAGCAAATATTTTGAATTTAATTTATAAGTCTAGGACTCCAGTTTACGTAGACATACAATTCTAAAGTACATCACTGGAGAAACGTGACGTCTCGGGGACTCACGGTGGTGCTGCGTGCCATGTGCTGCCTGTACTGCAGATAGCTGCATTGTATTATTTTACGCTTAGTATCATGTCTGCCTTTCGCTTGGAAAATCGTTAAAACAGTTCCACTTATCGACCCTGGATCGCTAAAGTAAGATTATAGTCAATTATTTTTTTTGTAATACGTAACACATGCGTTAATAAGGTTACTCAGTAAAAATAAGCTAGGATTACACCTTGCAGACTGCAGCACAAAAAGAGGTAAGAGGTATTACCGTCTTGTTAGAACTGGACAACATGGAAACAAAACCAGTTGTGACTGCGAAGTTATAATCATAGCTATATCACAGATACTGTGAAATCCATTTAAACTTGTTTTGATTGGTGTTGACATAACCAGTGGGATAGATTTAACGACAGCAAATAGAAAACAAATATTTTATGACACGACCACACAAGGTGTATTCTGAGTCAGAGGAAAGAAAGACTCAATGAAACCTCAGCATGCAAAAAAAAACATTCGTCGTCCTTACCCATATTCGTCATTATATTCACTTTCTCCGAATACCGCAGTTCTCCATTCATTCAGTTGCACGCACTAAATGAACTAGAAGTCTTCTCTAAAGCACATGGAAGGCTTTTCTTCCGCCAAAATGAAGAGACAAAAAAAGGAAAAATTACGATGGTTTAGAATACAAATATCTAAATTTTCTGATTTTAATGTTCAAACACTTGGCAACCGGTACTTGCTGTTGTCAGCCCGGGCACTTGCTGTACACTAAAATCGAGAGTGGGCAACCCCTCGCCTTTTACACAAAAAAAAAATGCTTTCTCGGCCCGTCAAAAATGAAATCTCGGTTTGTCGCGGGATGTATCTCAGGTGCATTTTTTTTATTTTTTGGCTTAAACTTTAGCAGAAAAAACAAATGATCATAATTTGAGCTAGGACGGAAATTTCCCGTTTCTTATTCTTCATCTCTGAATGGTCAGCCTGATTCTTGTCAGTTTGACCTGGGACCTACCTTAGACTATTCCGGCTTCTATCGGATCGATCTTATTAAAGAAATACGAACCTACTTTCTTCTTCCTAACTTTTCTGTCTCCTTGAATGTCCCTTGATAATCAGTCTGGCGAGGGGCCGGTGACGTCTTTGTTGCTGTAGACACCATTGGATTTTTGCCTGAGAATGAAAAGGAATGCCAATTGGTTAGAGCATCGGTATAATGGAGCCGAAGTTTGTGGGTTCAAATACCGCCTGAGGAGCATTTTTATTTTTCAGTTCACTACTACTCTTGTTTGCCCTTCTTAGCACTGGATTAGGATAAATGTACATGCTCTAATTTAATAGCATTCGTCAAGGAAACTAACTATGTTGGAAAACGGGAATATTTAAAGCACAACTCTTACTAGAAATAATATTTTCCCTATGAAATGGATCAGAAAAAAATATTTTCGAAAATACCATTACTTTCCATCTGAAATTAGCGATTTTCTTGTTAGCGCCTGTCGACTATGTCCAGCCTTCCTGCTCTCCGACGCGGCGGCTGGGCGCAAAACGTTTGAAAACTGATCGCGCCATGGTTCAGAAGTGTGAAAAGTAAGTAAATAAAAGAAGTAATAAACAAAAGCTTCTCAGATCCTTATGTTAAACCCTCCCCGAAACCCACAAAAGTAATCGTTTTTTGTAGGCTTTAAAATCTGATCTATGTATTTTTTGTACTTTTTGGTCCAACCCGCGGGCAACCGCCCCCCCCCCGAAATAAATTCCTGGATACGGGCCTGGTCACGCTGAAAGGCGAACCCAGAACCTCTCCATCCAAATTTTCGAGTTTTTGTAAATTTTGGCAGAAGTACATTTCTGACGAAAAAATAAAGTTCAGACATAGTGTTACCTAGTGTTCTTACTCCCGATACGAACATCTAATAGAGTTAGGTGGAAAAAACGAAACTTGTGATAACCATATCATATAACCATATCACAAGTTTCGTTTTTTCCACCTTGAGCGGCTTTGAGCCTGAAGAGGACCCTTGCCAAGAAGGGCCGAAATATAGCTCCAATAAATTTCAGCTGACTTATCCGTTTTCGCACTGTCAAATATATCTCAACCCCTTCGAGAATTATCGTTCTAACAGACGGACAGACTCCACTTACGTTTTGGGATCCCAAAAATACAAAATCCCTTAGATGGGTCAAAATGTTTCAGTGTCTTCAAATATCAGAGGTGAAAATAAGCTGCTTTTCAGTTCAACTTTAAGGAAAACGTGACTTGATGGCTGTTATGTCGGCTGTATTTTCTATACTGTATTTTCAGCCTTGTTGGAAAGAAACATGGTTTAAAAAGTATTGTAAATGCAGCAACTTTAATTGTAAAATTGATTAAAATTTATTACTACATTATTAAAGAAAATCGGTCGTGATAGGACCTCCTGCCTCCCAGCAATCGGGTCCCCTCCCCCTCCCGCTTTTTCGGGGAAGAACTACTTGAGCCGTCTTTCGCCTTGATTTCCGGTCTTACCCCAAGGCATGTCAGGTTATTGCTTCTTCGGTCTTCTAGTCGGGGTTTATTGGTATCTGTGACAATATCCGTGGTTTCTGGAGCATTTGGAAGACAGGCCAATTTCAAGGACCATTGAAAGAGAAACCAATTCTTTGGCCGATGGCTTTCCATCTCCAGACGGCGTAGAATTTTTCGATAAATCTCGCGGTTCGGTTGACATTTTTCGACGATGAATGCTCCATTTTCTCTCAAATTCGTCGTTTGAACTGGCTAATTAGAAAAAAAAAACTGCTGCCTTTTTGATGAGCCTGGATGTTATTGAGACCAATCTTACGACGGATATGGATCCGTCTAGCCTTAGGGCAATCGGATTTTAAAGGGAATACCTGAAAGGGGGGGGGTCTAGGAGGTAGCCCCTAGTTTGACAGTGCAAAACGGATACGTCAACTGAATTTTATTAGTTTATTATTAGAAAAAAAACATTTTTCTACAAGTTCATTTTCCAGCTTGAGCCGAGTCCATCACTAACCCCTGATTTTTGGATAACCTATGCTAAGCGCTGGATCTACTATTCCAAAATGCTGGATACTCTAACCCAATAAAATATTGATGATTGCACAGTATACACAGAAAAAGGTAAATAAACGCTTAACAAGAAATACAGAGCACAATATGTATAACTATGCTGATTGGGGGGGGGGGGGTACCTGACTGTTGCCTATGTATACGTCAAAGGTGGACTTTATCAGTTTTCAATCACATCCATTGGCATGGCTGTTGACCGCTGTTAATATTTATATATGTGATATTAGACCAACAACACTATGTCAGATAGGTCTACATTTTCTTATATCAGACAGCTTTAAGTATCGTTAATTCTGTCACATGTCGTCCGTTTAAGTGCTACTGTAAACTTGCGAATTTGCATACGGTACATGTAGTATATCTGTGACACAGACTGGTGACCGTACATGCAGTTAACAGTTATAAACTTCGAGTTTAATGTCGTTTGAAAAACCTAACAACGTTAAAAGTATTATTGTAGTCTTGAGTAAATTTCGCAGCACATGTTCATGTGTTAAAGTTTAACCGAAAAGGGCTGAGATAGGACAATGTTGTTACCCATCACTTACTCACTTAAATAGGCTTGAACACGCGATGAAAATGTGTTACTTCGTTGCTCCACTATTCACGAAGAAATGATTTTCAGATATTGGACTTTCCCTGTCGTGTTCGTTGTACCTCTATACGCTTGTACCTGTGCCGTACGCTTGACGAAGAAGATTTACAAAAATTCGTGTAAAAATAAATAAATAATAAAAATAAACTGTTCTTCATCACCCTTAGCACTGGCCACTGAAGATCCGCGTTTGTGTTGAGATTCAAATTTTCCGCGTCATAGTAGAATTTGTGTTGTGGTGACGGCCGTAGATATTCTGAACGTCAATACTGGAGCTGATAGTGGAAAATAAAATAAATCCCTTAGCAGAACCCAAATAATAATGTGTAGTAAATTAAATAATACAAGAATAAGTTGGCTTTTCAGTTAAACTTTAATTAGGATTCGCAGCAAACACAATTGCTGAGTGTATAGTTTTCATGTTGCTAGGCAACCAAGGGACCTCAGTTCAACTTCTAACGTTCTAAACTCACAGTGGCACAGACTCTTCTTCTTATGAATTCTCTGTCCTTATTTTTCACGCTTCTACCACTTAATTTAAGCTTTGAAGACAAGCTGACCATTCATAATGAAAGAAGGAACAAGACCAAAGTTTTCGATGGGATCCCAAAAATTTAATATTTGATCCAGACATCTAGGATTTGTCTTCGCCAGATCCAGTCTTCGCCAGGCTAATCATCTGAGAAAACCACGTTCAGATATACCTCTATCAGCCGTATCTATTTTGACGATACTGATCGAAACTTCCTGCTTTACTTCTGCCAAATTTACTGTTTCGGCCGAATTCCGAGCGAACTACTTGCCCAGCAAAAATAGATAGTTCAGAATCAAATTCAGCGTATCTCCTTATCCCTATAAAGAATATCTAATCAACTTCAAATAAAACTTTAACTTCTAAAAAAAAATCCGGTCTCAACCGGATTCCGGACGAACTATATATCCGGGTAAAAAATGATTGTCATATACAGATTCAGCGTCTTTTCTTACTCTTAAATCTATCATCTAGTCAACTTCAAATAAAAATTTTGCTTTGAACAAATTTTCCGGTTCTGGCCGGGTTCCGGACGAACTACTTGTCCGGCGAGAAAATGGTTTTCACCATCGTGTTCAGCATGTCTTCTTACCCCTAAATCGAACATTTAATCAACTTCAAATAAACATTTTGCTTTTAACAAATTTTCCGGTTTTCGCCGGATTCCGGCGAACTACATGTCCGGCAAGAAAATAATTTTCACCATCGTGTTCAGCATGTCTTACTTCACCTTAAATGAAACATCTAATCAACTTCAAATAAAACTTGTACTTTTAACAAACTTTCCGGTTTTGGCTGGATTCCGAGCGAACTACTTGTCCGACGAGAAAATAACTTTCATATTCTGATTCTGCGTGTCTCCTTACCCCTAAATCAACTATCTAAATAGCTTTCAAAAAATATTTTTTTTGTCCCTCAATTTGAAACCCCTCCCCAACCCTCAAATGTATGGCTACATAGCCCATCTTCGAACTTGACTTGTACTTTGACCCAAAGGATCCTCCCACCAAGTTTCATCAAAATATCTCAATCTCTTCGAGAGTTATCGTGCTCACAGACGGACAGACGGACAACTTTTGCGATGTCATAGGTATCCCGCCACTTACGTTTTGGGATCCCAAAAACGAGGTTTTCCCGGATTTTCTTGATGAGCTAATTTTAAGTCAAACTAGGGATAAATACAACTTTGGATATTCCGGTTGCACTTCTGGCAACCGTCTTTAGCGAAAAACAAACTAAATGGAAAATCTTACGTTTCTTCGGTTGAAACCGAAGTACCGGTATCTAAAATTGTGTTTAGCCCTAACACCTCATAACTTGCTCATAGGGATAATTAGCTGATCAAGATAACCCCCGAAATTCTCGCTTTTGTTCCTTTCATTATGAATGGTCAGCTTGGCTTCAAACATATTAAAGAAGAGAAGTAGAGACTGGATTTTACCTTAGTTTAGTGATTAATAGTAAGATAATTAGAGAGATAGTTCTTAAGTTAATTATGAATAAGAAACTTCTAGAAGCTTTTAGAGGAAGACCGATAGAAATTTGTACCTGTATTACTCTTAGCTTTTTCTCTATCTTTCTTCTTTAATGTCGTGATTTGTAGTTTAGTGTTGTATTTTATTTTAAGTATTATTTTAAGTATTGTAAATGCCGTGTTATCGGTTTATTCACGAATAAAGTACCTACCTACCCACCTATCTTAAAAATAATAAACAGGATGTTTAATGCTTCGCACCGTTTTAACGATATACAATAGCAATTCATACGTCCGTCAGTAGTATCTGCACACTATCTCCCTTGTCATCCCACTTAAGTAATTACTCAACATTTATGTTGTTGACACAGGAGATCCTAATCACCCAGCAAGTCGTGTGGCTAGCTAATATACCAGATTTCGACCGAGGGGTGGTGTGTGTGTGTACAGAACCGATAGCATTATCCTTATCGAAATGCTCACCCATGGGGGGGAGGGGGGAGCCTGCCAGTGCAATTCGCCTTTAAGTTTAACCGAAAAGGAATGTAATAGCACAGTCTAGGTACCCATGACTTATCCACTTAAAGATGCTTGAAGACCCAAGGAAAATGCGTTACTTCGTTCTTTAGCTATTCACGAATAATCGATTTTCAAATAGTGGAATTTCCCTGTGATTTGTGGTACCTCTATCTGCTCGTATCAATGTTGTATGCTTGACGAAAACGATTTACAAAAAATAATTGTTCAGGCAGTGAGCCACCTTGCTCGATCTGATCACTGACTACTGAAAAGCCGCGTGTGTATTGAGTGAGATTCAGTTTTTCTGCGTCATAGTAGAATTTTGCGTTGTGATGACGGCCGTAGATATTCTGAACATCATACTAGAGCAAATAGTGAAGAAAAAAAAACCTTAAAGTTTAACCGAAAAGGACTGGGATAGGACAGTCTAAGGAGGGTTTTCGCGAGTTGGAAAGCAAAGTCGGAATCACTTTCCAGTGGTATTCGCGCTGCGTCGGAATGTTGCCGAGCTTTCCCACCCGGTTTTCGCGCTTTGGAAACCGAAGCAGCTTTCCTGGAAAGTGATTCCACGAAGTTAGTGGAAAGCTCCGCGGAAAGTTGATTTTTTCGGCGGGAATTTCAAAAGTATGGAAAAAAAACAGTGGAAGTATCACTAATAAATAAAGAAAAATTGCAAGCGTTGTTAGGATGACTTCGGTGAATTGTATGAGATTCAAAGAAGTACTAAAGTGAACCATATTTATTCGAAAGAGCTTGTAATTCAATATTTTACCGGCGACGTCAGCTTTCCATGCGTTTTCGCGATCAGTCCAGCGGGAAAGTGGAAAGTGATTCCAGGAATCGCTTTCCCACAGTTTTCACGATACGCTTCGCTCGCCGGAAAGTGATTCCGAGATTTCGCGAAAACCCTCCTTTAGTTACCCATCACTTATTCACTTAAATTGGCTTGAAGACCCGCTGAAAATGCGTTACTTGGTTGTTCCGCTATTCAAGAATAATCGATTTTCAAATAGTGCAATTTCCGTGTGATTTGTGGTACCTCTAATTTGTTGTATGCCTTACAAGAAAGGTTTATGACTTTTTTTTTGTTCAGGCACTAAGCAATCTTCACCAGTATCGCCACTGCCCACTGAAAAGCCTTGTTTGTGTTTAGATAAAATTTCCCGCGTCATAGTAGAATTTTCGCTGTGGAGACGGCCGCAGATATTCTGAACGCCATAAGTAGAGCAGATAGTGGAAAACAAAAAAATCCCTTTGCAGAATCCAAATAATTCAGTGTATTCAACTAAATGACACATAAATAAGTCGGCTTTTCAGTTAAACTTTAACACAATCAAAATAATGCACTGTAGTCAGTTGTATGATACAAAAATAAGTTGGCTTCTCAGTTAAACTTTAGCGTTCCAAGCGGACTAGTTTCTGAAAGTATTCTGTTGTCTCATTATCATCACTTGTGACAAAGAGATAGTAAAATATGGATCCATAAGGTGATAAGCAGAACCCAATAACTTACACTTCTCCTTCGTAGCCGGGTAATGAACACATTATTTTGTCATCACTGAAGTTTTGCTTGCACACTTTCAGTCAGAACCACCAGATTTCTAGACAACTTCCTCATGCTACTGATGGCTTCCAATGTCAAACTGTGCCTTATCGAGACAAGCGTTTGCTCCCTCTTGTACTTCAATTACTATAACTCTGTGCATGGCTTTTCTGAAGAAAATTGTTCCGGACATGAGAAAAACGAATTTTTATCTATTATTTTGCTACTCCCCTATTTTTCCTTTGTAACCGGTTCATAAATAAATTATTATTAGCATCACTGACTTTTTGCTTGCACACTTTCAGTGAGAACTACCAGATTTCAGTACAACCTCCTCATGAGCTACTGATGGTTTCCTGTGGTAAACTGTGCCTTGTAGAGACACGCGTTTGCTCCCTCTCCTACTTTAATTGTTATAACTCTATGCATGACTTTTCTGGTCGTTTCTGAGGAAAATTGTTCCGGACATATGAAAAACTACTTAAAAGATGGAAGTCCTTAAATCTCAGCCCACATAAAAGATAAATATTTTTTTTTTTACTACTTGAAACTTTTCTCTGGTCCAAGCCATAAACTACTTTTTTACGAGTTCGTTACTTCCCTTCTTCCACAAGTGCTTAACGGTTTATCTTTTCTCTTATAGGGCCACGGAAAAGCTGAGTCAGAATCAGCAGCATAGGCGAAAACGGGCCGCGTCGGCAGATTCTATGGCAGTAGTCCAACCGAGGAATTTTCCTACTGATTACGTCACAGTCCTCAAGAGAGCACCACCGTCGCCGCCCTCTGCGCTTATGAGAAGAATAGGGAACAGTGAAAATCCTGGATTAGGGAAGGTAATGTAGTGTTAAAAAAAAGTATGAGCATCACCCTGTGCCGGCCTTATTAGCGGTGCTGATCTCCGATTCTCTGCCTTCAGCTGGAGTTGGGTTTTCAGCAGGCTTCACTACCCAGATGTTTCGCCCGGATTCTGGGTTCCGTTTCCTTCGATATCGGTATGGGTAGTGAAGACAGGTCTGAAACCCCGGACGCGTCCGGGAATCTGGTAGAAAAATCTACCAGATTCCCGGATTTTGGGTGAAAAGAAGCGGGAATTTGAAAGTAGTTTTTATTTGACTTGGAGAAATTATTGTGCTAAGGTGGTAAAATCTAAGAAAATGACAGAAGTGCTGAAAAATACCCCAAAGTGGACTGTTGAAAAGACATTAGATTTGATTTCTGTTTGGGACCGTCTTCACATAATCCGGACCCCAGATTCTGGGGCGTCTGGGCAGTGAAGCCCGACCTTTAGCGTGTTGAATACTCTACATGACTAAGTCCAAGACACGCCAGTGATCCCCAGGAAGAAGGAGTAAACGTCTCCGTAATGACTCAAACTCAGCGACTCAAATCCTGTGTCAAGCAATCACGGCGATCTTTGGAGGCAGCTGTGATACCACTTCTGCCTTTCTTCCGATAGGTCCCCGGAGAGGCCGGAGATTTCGCAGCGGCAAGGAGAGATAGTCAATCAAGAGTATTCGAATTATGTTGCGCTGTCACCCCCTTCCCCCTCCCACATGACGCCTCTGGATCACAAGCCTATCGATAGCTCAATTGGTTAGAGCGTCTGTTTGTGAAGCCGAATGTTACGAGTTCAAATCCCGATGTTTAGTTAGTGGCGTATTCTAGTTTTAGTTTGTAGCTGTGAAATGCCGTGTATCGGTTTACTCACAAGTAAAGTACCTGCCCACTGTGCAGGACGTAGCTCGGTCACGGTCACGCTGCATGTAATCCTTTCTGAATATTATATTTGGTAACAGAGTTGTTGACCCTTGGAACAGCCTTACCGAAGATGCGCTTAATGCTGAAACAATCAATAGTTTCAAGTGCATCACTGGTGGGATCTTTACTCTAGGCTAATCAGTTCGACTACTCAAAATTTCTTAGTTATTTAGAGGCGAAAGCCTCTTCTCTTGCTTTGTATTATTATTGAAGGCTAATTACTTCACCACGCCTCCATGGTATTCCCATTGTCTAATCCGCAGTGGCGCCATTTCAGTAAATCTTTGGGGGGGGGGGCAAATATCATTTTTGGCCCCAGTACAGTCCCAGGTTTCTTTAAACAGTCTCAAAATTTAATTACTCTTTTTGGCAGGTCCGTATCCAGGAATTTATTGGGGGGGGGGGGGGGGGGTTGCCCACGGGTCGGACCAAAAAGTACAAAAAAGACATAGTCAGAAGTTAAAGCCTATACAAAACTATTATTTCCCGTAGGGAAAAAAGGTATCCGGATTCCCGTAAAGGTGTCTGGAATTTTGGAACAACATTCCGGGCACGGAAAACGTAACGGAAATCCCGCCTGGGGAGTCTTGTTTCCTGGAATTCCGCAGTTTAACGCGGAATTCCTGTCAAACCGCGGAATTCCGGGAAATAAACCCCCCCAGCCGGGATTTCCGTTACGTTTTCCGTGCCCGGAATGTTGTTCCAAAATTCCGGACACCTTTACGGGAATCCGGGTACCTTTTTTCCCTATATGTTTTTTTTTTTGGGGGGGGGGGGGGCTTGAACCCCAGGGTTGGTCACCAAAAGTAACTTCGTACACCCTGGAAAGTAACCCAAAAGTATCTCAAAGTAACCCAATGTAACCTAATGTAACCCAAAGTAACTCAATGTAACCCAAAGTAACCCAATGTAACCCAAAGTTACCCAATGTAACCTAATGTAATCCAAAGTAACCCAATGTAACCTAATGTAACCCAAAGTAACCCAGAGTAACCCAAAGTATCCTGAAGTAAGCAAGTAACTCGTACACCCCTACCCCCCTGAATACGGCACTGCTTTTTGTTGTAAATTTTGAAATAGTTTTCGAATACACCACACAGTAAAGGAAGTAACTGCATTTTGCCTTTTGAAACCTATTTAGAAGACCTGTTATAGATAAATAAAGATAGATAGATAAACCTATTTTGAAACCAATTTCACCAAGGAGGAACATTATAAAATGGCCCCATCATGCTCTCCACCCCCAAATGGCTCCTCTGCTTATCCTCTTGAGTTATCTTCTGCTTATCTTCTTGAGCTTTTATCCCCTAGCTAGCATGTGCAGTCCTAATTTGTCTTGCTTGTTTTGCTACTCCAAGACAGTCTCCGTTAGTATGCTCATTTATCAAAATTAGCTAGAAGAAAAGATTAATGTGTTTCAGTCGACCAGTTGAACTGTGAAAGGTTGGTTTTGCACAACTTTGAAGAAAAAAAGTGAAGTGAGTTGGAAACTCTAGGTTTTGTGGGTGTTAGCTAAGTGTGAAAGAAAATTGTCCCCGGTGAGAGCATGATTGATTTTTTACCCTTGTTTTTGGGATCCCAAAACGTAAGTGGAGGGATACCTATGACATCGCAAAAGTTGTCCGACCGTCCGTCCGTCTGTAAGCACGATAACTCTCGAACGGAATGAGATATTTTGATGAAACTTGGTGTGAGCATTCTTTGGGTCAAGAGTAAGGTCGAGTACGTAGATGGGCCCTGTAGCTCTACATTTAGGGGTGGGGGAGGGGGTTCAAATTAAGGGGCAAGTAAAATATTTTTAAACAGCTAATGTGAGGGTCAGAAGACACGCTGAACACGAATATGATAACCATTTTCTCTCGCCGGACAAGTAGTTCGTCCGGAATCCGGCCAACCGGAAAGTTTGTTAAAAGTAGAAGTCTTATTTGAAGTTGATTAGATGTTCGATGCAAGGGTAAAAAAGCATGCTGAACACGAATATGAAAACCATTTTCTCGCCGGACAAGTAGTTCGCCCGTAATCCGGCCGAAACCGGAAAGTTTGTTAAAAGTAAAAGTTTTATTTGAAGTTGATAAGATGTTCGATGTAGGGGGAAGAAGGCATGCTGAACACGAATTTGAAAACCATTTTCTCGCCGGACAAGTAGTTCGCCCGGAATCTGGCCAAAGCCGGAAAGTTTGTTAAAAGTACAATTTTTATTTGAAGTTGATTATATGTTTGATTTAGGGGTTAGAAGAGATGCTGAATCCGTATATGACAATAATTTTTTTAGCCGGATATGTAGTTCTTCCGGAATTCGGCTAAAACCGGAAAATTTGTTAAAAAGTTAAATTTTGATATGAAGTTGATTAGATGTTGGATATAGTGGTAAGGAGATACGCTGAATTCGTTTTTGAGCTTTATTTTTTTGCCGGACAAGGAGTTCTGGACTTCGCCGAAACCGGAAAATTCGCAGAAGTAAGGCAGGATCGTTTCGATCGGCTTCTAGGGGTAAGCACACATGCTAAATCCATATCTGAACATGGTTTTCTTAGATGATTAGCTGTTTGGCCTTAATCTGTTTCTAAATTATAAGATTAAAAATGTTCAAGGAGTCTGGCGAAACCTAGCCTAATTGTCTGGATCAAATATTGAATTTTTGGGATCCCATCGGAACCTTTGGTCTTGTTGTTTAAAACTTAGAAACTATATAAGACACGGTTTCCTTTGATCCTTATGGCACTTATAGCGAAAGGGTCCGTTTTTCAAGGCCTATCTTATCCGTGTTACTATGAATGCGTCAGTTTACGTTCCTAATCATACCATCCATTCTCAAACATGGCTGTCCGTCCGTCCGTCCGTCTGTATTCACGATAACTCTCGAAACAAATGAGATATTTAGATGAAACTTGGTGTGAGAATTCTTTGGGTCAAGAGCAAAGTCGAGTTCGTAGATGGGCTTTATAGCCCTACATTTAGGGGTGGGGGAGGGGGTTTAAATTAAGGGGCAAACAAAATATTTTGAAACAGCTAGTGTGATAGTCGATTATGGGGTAAGAAGACATGCTGAACACGGTGGTGAAAACCATTTTCTCGTCGGACAAGTAGTTCGCCCGGAAAATTTGTGAAAAGCATAAGTTTTATTTGAAGTTGATTAGATGACAGATTTAAGGGTAAGAAGAGACGCTGAATCTGTATTTGACAACCATTTTTTACCCGGACATATAGTTCGTCCGGAATCCGGTTGAAACCGGATTTTTTTTTTAGAAGTTAAAGTTTTATTTGAAGTTGATTAGATGTTCCTTATAGGGATGAGGAGATACGCTGAATTCGATTCTGAACTTTCTTTTTTTTTGCGGGACAAGTAGTTCGGTCGGAATTCGGCCGAAACCGGAAATTTGGCAGAAGAAAGCAGGAAGTTTCGATCAGTATCGTCAAAATAGATATGGCTTATACAGGTATATCTGAACTTGGTTTTCTCAGATGATTAGCCTGGCGAAGACAAGACCTAGTTGTCTGGATCGAATATTAAATTTTTGGGATCCCATCGAAACCTTTGGTCTTGTTGAGATTGAAATGTGGCAGTACTTGAATAAAGCGCCAGACCAGTGGCATACTACAAATGGCGCTTTCGCTCTTTGTTAATTGACTGTTTTTCATCGTTAACGAAAGCACGACATTTTAAGGGAGGGGAAATGTAAATGGCATTACCTTCTCGGCACGCTAACTCTACTCAGCGGTAGAAATCCTGTAATTGTATTTATTACAGGTTCGCGTTATGCTCCGAGTTCATGAAGTCGAAGAGACATCTAGGCGCGTATTCATGCAACTGGATAGAAGAAGACGCCAGGTGACTCTGAACGACCTGACGTCGCAACAACCTGACACAGAGGTGGATGATGATAGGAGGTTGCTAGTTGCCGCTCCAAGAATGTTCGCTTTTGATGGACTCTTTACGGATACTGATCATGAGGTAGGTTATCTGCTTAAAGGACACGTCGTAGTTCGTACTTATGATAGTAATCCATCCTACAGTAGAATGTCTACTTCAGTAGTATATCCATCCCTTCTCTTCCCGACATTATTTGCTTCAGAAGTGTATCTCATCTCCTGTATTAGCAATAGCCTACGCTTATTATCAAGCTTACCACGTTTGTTCTCTTTACGGATGTATTGGGCGCCCAATCATTGTTTTCCGAGGAGGCTATTCGTCAAAAGAACGTTTATGCAAAGTTTGCCAAGGTTGTCATCTAAGGCAAGGGACATGGAAAGAAGCTAAAAACAGCCGAAGCCGTGTGTAATTTTCTGCAAGCATAGCTTTGTTATAAAGTGGTCAACTTGACTGAGAACATCTGATCTGAGCAGAAACACTATATAGTGGAAGGTGTCCTTTAAAGTCGGTATCTCAGCCTGGACGTCTTCAGCTTATGCTTGACACAAACCTACCCTTTCTTGTGTGCATGATATTTTTATTCATTATTACTATAATAATAGTAATAATTAATTATTATCTTTAAAAAAAAAAATAGTGGTGGATTGTCATACATGGTTAACAGTCATAAATAATCACATATATGTTACAATTTAAAATACAATCAAATAACAAACATATACAAAGCATGTCAATAAATTCAGAATTCCGATCTGTTAAAATGCTTTACAAAATAGGGAACAAATTACTTCAGATAACGCTCCGTAGATTTTACGTGTGGTTTCGTCAGTTGTATCTTTGGTGCGTTTGTGCTACGGGTTGCCTTACCCGTAGCACATTCATTATATTTATATTCATTATTTATATTACGTGAATCGACAACTGGACCCAACCAGCGCATGACCTTTTATCCTGTCTCCGGTCGAAGATTAAATTTGCGTTTCTTTTGTGTTTGGCATTTTCTTTTATCTCTTTCTTTTATTTTCTTTATACTCCGCTTTCCAAAATGGCGGGTGTAAAATAAATTACTTACTTACTTACGTACCCTACTTGCTATTTGCTAGGTTTGATTTTCTCTGTTTTCTTCTGTGACATCACAGTTAAATGACGTTCAAAGTATATACCTCGACTGTAGTAAAAGTCCCAAATGCCCTATCTATATAGTGTATATGTAAAGAAGACGACCGAGTAAATCTAGGCCCCGAGTAATCATAAAAGGTATAAAGATTCCGGAGTTGTAGTAAAGCAAGTCCTCTTAAAAACTTTTCTCGGGCCGGAGAAGTTCCTGCAGATAATGGTAGCCTCAGTAGTCATTAATTAGCCTTTACGGTTTCCACGTGACTAAGTGGCGGTAATTTCGAAAGTCGCAACTCGTGTTTTTCTTCTCTCCCGTATCGGGTTTGACGTCCCTAGTGAGTACCTTGGACGTTGTTTCCCATTTCTACAGTTTTGCTTTGTTTCTTGGAAAAGAGGTTCTAAGCAGATTTGAAAGTTCCGGAAATGTGTCGTTTTTGGTAAGCCGTCGACGGCTTACTAAAGCTGAAACAAAAGGCTTAAAGTTTAACCGAAAAGGACTGGGATAGGACAATCTAGTTACCCATCACTTATTAACTTAAATTGGCTTGAAGACCCGCTGAAAATGCGTTACTTGGTTGTTCCGCTATTCAGGAATAATCGATTTTCAAATAGTGGAATTTCCGTGTGAGTTGTGGTACTTCTAATTTGTTGTATGCCTTACAAGAAAGATTTATGACTTTTTTTTTTGTTCAGGCACTAAGCAATCTTCACCAATATCGCCACTGCCCACTGAAAAGCCTTGTTTTTGTTTAGATAAAAATTTCCCGCGTCATAGTAGAATTTTCGCTGTGGGGACGGCCGCAGACATTCTGAACGCCATAACTAGAGCAGATAGTGGAAAACAAAAATCCCTTTGCAGAATCCAAATAATTCAGTGTATTCAACTAAATGACACGAAAATAAGTTGGCTTTTCAGTTAAACTTTAAAGGACCCGTCTTACCTATGATGCTAATTTAGTCTACTTCCGTAATTGCATTAATTTGTTCTTAACCCGGAGACCCAGATTTCATATGTTACATTCTATAACTGCTAACGACACCTCACTGATCTTTGCAATTGCCAAGATTCACCATTTTCAATCCACATTATGCTACCGACGAGTGTTCGCGTATCATGCTACTGATGCGTAAAACCGATTATCTGAATTTTGCCGAGTTTTTGCTAAAAGTCAATGGGCCTGGGAAAGGGCTTAAAACAGCCAAAGCAGTGGATATTTGTTAGAAGCAGAGCCCAGTTTCACAGTATTCCAATAGTTTTGAATCTTGGAATATAAATAGTAAATAGTGCGAGGTGTGCTTTAAAGTAAAAGTCACAGTAGATATATTATGTTCCTACATTATTTTGTCTTTTTACATTGAAAATTTCTCCTTTCTCCATTTTTCTCTCCTTTTCTATCCAGATACAGGGTTCCTTTTCTATCCTTTTATAAGTAGCGAACTGAAAGACTAAAATGCTCCTGCCGGGATTTGAACCCAGGACCCTCGCTTAATAGGCGACTTCTCTGCCAACTGAGCCACTACAGTAGTCCGATAGAAACCGGCCATCGAAACAGGGATCCCGCCCGAAGGCAAGTTTATCTAAAGAGTTCACATCCCCATGTCTTTGAAGCTCTGCTTGGTTTTTTATAGATTATAAAATCGTTGCGTCTGTTTTCGTGCCTATAACGGATCGTTCTGACCAGTGAGCTTCTCGGAATTAAGAAACGGGAGCCTGATCCGCCTCGATAAAGGGCCAGACACGGGAAATTAAAAAAAAAGCGCACTGCAGTAAGGGTGAATAAAATGTCAAGTCCCATTTCTCGGAAATGAGATTCGGCAGAGCGGTTAGGGATGTAGAGCGAGGCAGCATTATAGACAAGACGCTTTAACGAGCATCTAAACAAAAATCGATAAGTTGTTTTTTAACAGCCTGAAGAGGACCCTTGCCAAGAAGGACGAAATATCGCTTACGAATATCGTAGATGACTTTCCGTTTTTATGCATAGTTATGTATTAATATTACATATTAATATATGTTTCTCAGTCAGATTGGGTCCAAGGAGCGGCCTATTGAGATAGGACAATCTAGTAAACCATCACTTATTCACTCAAATAGACTTAAAGGCCTGATGAAAATGCTTTACTTCGTTTCTACGCTATTCGCGGATAATCGATTTTCGTACAGTAGAATTTCTCTGACGGATTTGTGGTAACGGAGTGGACGACTGGACTTGTAGCCTACCTGTGTTGTATGCTTGACGAAAACGATTTGCGAAAAATTTGTGTTCACGCAGTGAGCATTCTTCTTCTGGCTCACCGTCGGCCACTGAAAAGCCGCGTTTATTTTTCAAATTGTCCGCGTCGTAGTAGAACTTTGCGTTGTAAGAACGGCCGTAGGTATTCTGAACGTCATACTAGAGCATATAGTAAAAAAAAAATCATTAACACAATCCAACTAATTCCGTGTATACAATTAAATGATACAAGAATAAGTTGGCTTTTCAGTTAAACTTTAACTGATTTACAAGTGTAAATCAGCGAAAAAACAAGAAATTATTTCTTGGGTGCTTTAAACTAGACATACAAACCATTTATTAATTACCATTTGAACTTGAATCACAGGAAAAGTCATGTGTAGATGGCAACTTTTTCTTCAAATTCTATTAACCATACTTGTCATGAACTTTTTAACGTAAATTTATACCTGAATGCTCGGTAGCTCGGTAACTAAACTGCTTCAGTTTTAAGAACAAAAAGTTTAACAAATAAATCAAATCCCATTACCAAAGACATATTTGAGCAATTTAGGGGAATCAGTAGCACCTGGGAGGTCTCTTGGCGGTTCATTTGAAATGCAAAGTGCGTGTGTTTTGTGATAATGGATTATTATCGCGTCGGTTTTTATTGACTCTTCGTTTGCGAAAATTGCACAAATTTTAGGGTCTTAATTTTTTTGTTTGATTGGAAGATTGGTTGTCGGAGGATTCGATTGTGCGGAGTCTGCCGCGGTTTTTGAGTAACAGAGACGTGAGAAAGCATACTGTAGTGATCTTTAATGGTTTGGGTCTTCAAAGTTTAACTGAAGATAGCTATCGAGCCACTTTGTTGTTACTGGGATGCCTCAGCCGGGTTAAGATCGAAATTCTTGAAACTAATTATCAGTTTCGTCTCCTCATTTTATTTTTCACAGAATTATGGTTATAAGGTAGCCTAGTTGAATGATTAAATTGTTCAAAGTATTAGGGTTGATAAAATTAAGTAGCTATCGTTATCTTTCGATGATGTTGAAAAAAAAGAGTTTTGTGCATGGTTGAAGATGCTGTGATAGGTTGTATTTGTGTGAACATTCGATGATTTAATTTTTGTATTTATTTCTGTCTAGGCCGAGCTTAGTATTAATATATTTATCTTTATTTTCGTTACTTGACATGCCGTCGAGCCCTTTGGGATTTGGTTGAATTAAACTTCTCTTTATGTAAATAAAAAGAAGTTGAACTTGAATATATAGAACTTGAACAACCTGCGAGCATTCACAGACTGCAATAACTCTAAAAACACAGTGTGCCACGATTAGTCACTAGCCGCCTACCTGAATGAAAAAGGTAAAAATCAAAAAGGTAAAAATCAAGAAGGTAAAAACAAAAAGGTAAAAATTCCAGTTCAGCGCTCCAAGCGGACTAGTTTCTGAAAGTCCCTCACTGTCATCAGCATTTGTGACAAAGAGCTAGTAAAATATAGATTCATAAGATAACGAGCAGAGAACAATAGCTTTCATTTTCTACTCCAAAGACAGTGACAAATTTCCATTGCTCGGGAAGCAAATTGCAGATTTTCTACTCACCAACTTGTGGATCTATTTTACTAAATCTCTGGACAAGTACTGAAAATGAGACAGATGGGACTTGCAGAAACTAGTGTGCTTGTGCTGAACTTGAATATGGTGGATTGCGAAACCTTGTCTATGACTGCGCGGAAAACGGATGACGAAGCTTTAAGAGTTTTGCGTAGATTTTCATTTCAGTTATACAACAGAAGTAGTCGTTCAGTGGAAAGTCGTTGAGGGAAATAACAGATAACGCAAGCACGCTGCAAAATTCTCTCTCTTTGTCGTAAAGGCTTAAAAAAGGTAATAAATGTCAGTTCTTTGCCCATGACATTACTTCAGTCGTAGACTTTTAATGTTTAAATATTACGTCGTCATTGTCTTCATAGAAGTCTGTTTAGCTGGCTTGTGTATAAAGTCTCGGAATCTGTTATTAGGCTTTTCGGAAGCTTTGAGGTTCCGCCAAGGTTCCGGTGTTAATCAGCAGCGGGTTCTAGCTAACCCCAGGGTTCTAGCTACCCCCCCCCCCCCCCAGTACTAACCTCCCCCCTCCCCGACAAACCCGCTGCCCTGACCCCCCCGCCCAGAGTGATAATACAATAAAATTTATTTTTATAACAAATAATATATAGAGGCGAGTGGCCAGCGAGCAGCCGTCACGTGTTAACATTTAAATCGCGTGTCAAATATAATTTCCAATATATTTGCATGGGGGGCTTGTACCCGGTTTTTTTTTTCGCCGGGGCGGAGGTCGCCATGGGGTTTTCGCCTAGACGCATCAGCACCATACTTAAAATATTCCTTCGGTCCAATTTGACTGGGAATTGTATATAAAAAGTGACTCAAAAGAGGGAGCTTGGATATTCTTCAGTCATTCGGCCCTTCTTGGCAAGGATTCTCTTCAGGCTGTCGCTGTAAGATACGATTGCAGGATCGTTTCTTCGTTTTTTTTTTCCCAAGGGTCGAGAGTAGTTCTGAGGTCATCTACTTTTTTTTGCCATCGGCGGAATCATCTTAACAAACAGTACTCGTTTCCTGTTACGTCAGCGTTGCGGTGCGATTCTGTCTTATGTCGGTAAATCACAGAAAAAATCGTGTCGCATATAACGTAGCACTGCTACGGGAATAAGGTACGTTCTTCTCGAGAGGTACTGGTTTTCTTAAAATGTACCAGAAATGTACTGCACAAGTACTACTTTTTTCAAATGTACTATACCAACTCGCTACTTTGAAAAAAAAAATGTACTAAAAAGCGTACAATTGTACTACCGGTGGCAACCCTGCGTAGCAGTGTGAACCAGGCGTTACTCTTTGTTTCGTTATCTCTGTGGTTTTTCCGCTCGGCATTCTTCCCTGCTATCCCGTGTTGGTGTTTTTACAAGATGTTTACGGATTTCAGACGTAGAGTAATTGCCGACTTCACGCTGGGTCAACTTATCGGTCACGGCAGGTTGCACTGTTGTTCGGGTTCATCATCGAGACAGATTGATGGAAAATTAATTGTCAAGTAGTAAACCTTGGCGCGTGCCAGGAATACTTCCTCAAGAAGCGATGGGTTGGAGGCTTGTACATGGGGTGAAGCTTAAAGTACAGCTGAAGGCCCGAATGCGTCATCTTTTTTATCATTACCTGCTTCGTCTACTGTCACATCTAATCTTTACGATAGCTACTCGGCTCTTCCCGTGTAATCCGCTGAGTTGTTCGGAGTTGTTTGATGTCACTTCGACAGAGTGTCTAGCTTAGAGTATAGCTGGAGGCTTAAATTCGTCCGTTTATTTATCTGTAGGCTACTCTTTTCGATATATGCTCAGTCCTCCCGTGTATTAGCATTGTCAGTTCGCTGAGTTAAATAAATTAAAGCTGAAGGCCTAAGTTCTTCCTTTTATTTATCAGTATCTGTTTCGTCTCCTATCACATCTACTCTTTTCGATAACTACTCAGCCCTTCCCGTGTAATAGCATTGTCAATCCGCTGAGTTGTTTGATATGGAATGCTAGCTTAAAGTACAGCTGAAGACTTAAATTCATATTTTAATTTATCAGTAGCCTACATCGCTACATGTTTAGTCTCTTATCACACCTACTCTTTTCGATAACTACTCAGCCCTTCCCTTGAAATAGCATTGTCGATCCGCTGATTTGTTTGATGTCGCGTCCGAGGAGTGTCTCGCTTAAAGTATAGCTGAAGGCTTAAACTCGTCCTTTTATTTATCAGTAAACTACTATTTTCGATAAATATTCCTTCAGCCCAAGCTGACTGCGAATCATATTTGACAGTGCAAAAACGGATAAGTCAGCTGAAATTTATTGGAGCTATATTTCGGCCCTTCTTGGCAAGGGTCCTCTTCAGGCTCAAAGCCGCTCAAGATGGAAAAAAACGAAACTTGTGATAACCATGTCACAAGTTTCGTGATATGGTTGGTTAAGTTGGTTATCACAAGTTTCGTTTTTTTTCATCTTGAGCGGCTTTGAGCCTGAAGAGGACCCTTGCCAAGAAGGGCCGAAATATAGCTCCAATAAATTTCAGCTGACTTATTCGTTTTTGCACTGTCAAATATACTATTTTCGATAACTGCTCAGTCGTTCCTGTGTAATAGCATTGTCAATCTGCTGAGTTGTTTGATGTTGCTTCCATGGGGTGTCTAGCCTAAATATAGCTAAAGGCCTAAATATATCCTTCTATTTATCAGTGCCTGCATCCTCACCTATCACATCTACTCTTTTCCATAACTCCTCAGTTGTTCCCGTGCGATGGCATTGTCAATTCGCTGAGTTGTTTGATGTCGCTTCATGGAGTGTCGAGCTTAAAGTATAGCTGAAGCCTAATTCTGTCATTTAACCTATCAGTGCCTGCTTCGACTCCTACCACACCTGCTCTTTTAAGTAGCTGCTAAGTCGTTCCCGTGCAATAGCGTTGTCAATCCACTGACTTGTTTGATGTCGGGAAGTATCCTAACCATGACATAGTTTGGCTAAGTTAAGTAGGCCAACCTTGGAGACACCATTTCGGCAATCAGTTCCTAGACACGGCCTTAAGAAACAGATAGCTGCCTGCTGAGGTATAACTCGCAGTACAGAAAATGCTAGAAATGAATTTTGTGCTTTCTTTAATGGAGTTCCGAAGGTAGCGCGAGAGCACATCAGTGAACGCGTGATTTAGGAATTCGCTTGATAGTACTGACCCAGTCTGCTGTCCTGATCGGTTTACCCAATATTCCTGAAAGCACGAACTTCATAAAAAGAAATTTCTTCGCACCCAGCTTGAAACCAAGTTTAACCAGTTCAATTTGGCAGTTCGACTGATTTTCACTTGGATCACGACCTTCTTAGTTCTTTCGTCCTTTTTGTTTGTCTAAAACTTGCCCTCGCTTTATTTCATCTGAAAATGCATTGCCTAAATGGGGGGGGGGTCACTGTCTTGCTTCTGCACTGAATATCGGAGACACTGGATGTATCGTATAGTACTAGAAAATAAACTATATCTTGTGCCGCGCATACCTTAAGCTTTAAAGTGTAAAAAAAAATTGTTTTCTTCAAATTTTCTCATGTGTATGTATTAAAAGTTAAGGTGGCGTGCACTTGTTTATCTCTGAGCGATGATAATGACGAAGACTGTGTTAGTAGGCTACTTGAAAGATGTTTTGGAAGAACTTTTCGAAAAGTCTGTGAAGATGTTTTTCGGTCGTGTTCAGGAGCCTTGGGATGTTTGCAGTGACCAAGTTTTAATCAGCATTCCGATTGTTAGAAGCTAGAGAATTCCAGAGAAGCTTTTTTGGAAGTTGTGAAAGCAAATCTAGGAATTTAGGAACTAGACTGTATTAGATACTCTTGCTGTCCCGAGGTCCTAAGAGAATTAACTTTTTAAGTTTCCGATTTCTTCTAAGAAATACTCGGCACTGTGTGTATTTAATTGGGTTTAATTGTGGGATACCATGACAGATTTTGCTTACGGAAAACTGTAAATTCCATTTGACAAACTAGAAACAGGGCTCTACGCTGCTTAAAGCAAAACTGAAACCTGGTCCTATTCCATTACTTTCCTTCTCGATTACAAGCGCCTTCACCAGTCCGCCTATTTTTTCTCCTTGCACAGTTGTTTTAATGCTTTTGCCGTCTAGCCAGATCTAATCTTCATCTTCCGATTTAGAGTCTTTTCACAATTAAACCCCACCTCTCGTGTTGTTTGTGATTGGTTCGGTTGGAGGAGGAGCACTGTACAGCTGTTGATCTGCTGTTGGCAGTTTCCGCAAGTAATATCTTTTTATTTTTACAGAACGATGTATCAGGAAGTGTACTAAGCGATTCTATCAGCTCACTGATCAGTGGGGCAGACGCGTGCGTAATAGCGATGGGACACGACAGTGAAGGTGAGTGAAAAACTTCACTTCATATTCTACCCATTTTCCGGTTGACTTTTGATGTTCCGGGCATTCGATTAGTCGCTTTGTTTTCTTCGTCAAGTCGGTTTCCTTTCCGAGCGAAAACGTTGACTGGATCGAGAAAATCAGACGTCAACCAGTTTGGGATTCCACTGAAACCGTTGATCTTGTTTTTCGGGGAAATAAAAGTGAATCTCCTTTCATTTTCACCGAATCAAGAAAAAAATAAACCAGGCTGTGATCCCACCGAAATCTTTCGTCTTGTTTGCCACGAAGTTGCAATCACCAAACAATGGCCAACATAATAAATCAACTCTGTTTTCTTCATCCCCGTTTGGACTTCCTGTATAAAGCCTTATCACCAACCTTCGTCAGCATAAAGTCACCTATAAATAATTCTGAACAATGGGTTAAAGTATTTCTGCCCTCCTTTAAAGTACTTTTTTAACGCCACCACGCTTGTAAGGTACGAAATGTGAACATGTTATTCTTGTGTCGGACAGGTATGCATGTGACCCCTGACCTAACCACAAACGAAGCGTGCCCTGACAAAGACATTGTACCATCCAAATGTGATATAGAGTAATGGCTCCTTGCTTAGGCCTTCTGGAGAAACGCGTGCCATGCCATAGACATTGTCCTGTTGTCATATGAGATAGAGTAGTGACTCCCTGGTGACTCCTCAACTCATAAGAAGTTAGGACGCAAATTTACCCTCGTAGAAGAAAACATGTTATTCTAGTGTCGGACAGGTATGCTATGACCCCTGACCTCACCACCTGCGAAGCGTGCCATGCCATAGACCGTGTTTCCTTCCTATCTAGAGATAGATTACTGGATCTTCACCTGTGCCCTCGGATATCAAAACAGAATAAATGGGGGGGGGGTGAGCTTGTTTAAAAAAAATTAGTTATAGTAAATAATGGAGAGAGTGGCTGTTTATTTGATACTTTTTGAGTTACTAGTGGGATTTTCTCTCTGTGTTTTGTTTTTCGTTTTTCGTTTTTGTGTGATGTTTTTTTCTGTTTTTTCTCTACTTTCCTTCTTAGATACTCCATCATTTTCTCTTTCTTGTACGATGGGTGAAAAGTAAACATTACATTACAGAACAAAGAATTAAGCTTTTCTTAATTTCAGCACGCAACAAGACTCTCATTGGTAACTGCGTTCCCGGGGAAGTGGGTTTGATACCCTGCATGTTCTCCTGGCTTTACCGATCTCTAAGTGAAATCCGGAGTAAGTCAGGAGCGCGATTTTCCGTCCGAATTTCTGCCATGGAGGTAATGCAGAACGGGACAAGAGACCTGCTGGCAGCTTTCGCAACTGGTAAGTTTCTGTGAATGAATATATTTTATTGGCCCACTACACTTGACATAGTCAAAAAAGCGGGGTATATAGAAAAAGGGAAAAACATCAAAGACAATACAGGAAAAACATAAATAGGGAGAAAATAACTAAACCGAAAATGATAACTAAAAGGAAGAAGACATTGGCACCATGGCGCCATACAAGGAATTGTTCTTGCTAAGCGACCGGGCATATCGAGGTAAGTTTCTGTCTTAAGCCGGCTCTCTGCTGGCAATTGAAGCTGTCGGAACGTGTCGGAACCGCCATTTTGAGCGATTCTCAGCCAATGAGAGCACGCCGGGACTGGAAATGCACGATGATCGATGGGTTGTCCAATCTAATCTACCAGAAAGTGTCGTAAATGCCGAAAACATCAATCAATTCAAAGCAGGTGCATATCGCCACTTGGCTGAAATTCAATTTAGTGTATAGAGAAATTTATAGAGGCGAAAGCCTTTTGATGCAGTTATATTATTATCTCGATTTTCGTGTACACTGTAAAAAAATCTTGCAGCATTTGCTACTGGGATTAATCTTGTCTCTATTGAGATAATCTTATCTCTAATTCGTATTAATCTTATCTCAGTAGATTAATCCCAGTAGGAAATACTGCAGTTCACTTTAATCCTTACTCGGAGAAACTTTGTACAGTGTACAGCAAGTGCCCAGTGCCGCGGTCCCGGCACCGGTTGCCACGTGTCAGAACATTAAAATCGGAATGTTTAGAAGCGGGAATCCCCGAATTCCGGCACCGCCGGTTTCGGCCGGTGGCGGCTGGTGCCTGGAAAGGTTGTACAGCAGACGCCGGGGAGGGGGTAAACCCCCCCATGAAAATTTTTTGAGACTTAGTGGTATGGAGTAGTACGAAAAAGTAGCATGCAGTAGGAACTGTTGCTACTACACGCTACTACTAGCAAACTGGATGCTATCGGATACAACTACATAAGATTAACCCAGTCGGAGGCATGTTTATCAAAGTATTCCATACTACTACATATCACTAACCAAACTATTCCATACTACTACATACCAACTTTTTCATGCAACTTTTTCGTACAACTAAACAGTCAAAGAATTTTTGGTTGGGCCGGTAAAGACAGCCTTATGATTGCCTTTACATAAGCTGATTATAAACTCGTGCCTAATATAGATTGCATGCCAAGTAACGAGCACCCTTTGTTTTGGGTTCTTTGGGTGCCATTTCCTTCGAAAAATTTACTTTGCTAAATCTTTGATGCTTGGAAGAACAGGGGTCGCCATCGTAAAACCTGGCGTCCGTGGCGTCTTCTAATTCGTGTCGTCTACCCCCCCCCCCCCTTGGACTGTTCTTCAGGCAGCCAGTAATGTGGGGATTTACTTCCTAACTTTTTTTCCTCATTTGTTTTGTATGACGACTCACCAATGTCTAACTTGTTAAGTGGAACAAGGTACTTAATGGATGACGTTAAAATGGAATGGAAAGTTTATGATCAAAGGTCTTGGCTTTAATTAGTAAGTTAAATAGTAAAAGATAACATAAAATAAGCAATCATCCGTGTTTGTAGAAGTTTTTTACACACACCACCTCCACTGTTGGAGGCAATAAAGTGATGATTATTGTTCTTGAGAGTTGGCAAGTAAGGAGGTCATGAGAAACACGCCTCGCCAACTGCGAGTGGACGAGGCTATATTATTATAAAATTGTATTATAAATATTGGCTATAGTCAAAAATCGAACCGATTGTCGTGGGTAAATCCCGGTCGAAAGGACGGACAGCCCCTTAATTTAGATTCCCGTAGGCTACGGCACGTACACTTGCGTCTATTTGATCTCGGACCAGCATTAGCATTTGTATTTCAATTATGTTTTGATTTTCCCTTTGTGGCCATGGGAAAAAAATGACATACAAAAAAAAATAATAACTATATACATATTCCTTTACAGGAACCTTTCTCTGTGGTTCATCTAAACCGAAAGGAATCTTCCCAGCTTTTCAATATCACCAAATAATTTACTTCCCATTACTTTTACCAACCAATTCTCCCCCAATAACTAACACCAAAAATTTCCCCACGAAGATCTGAAAGCTCAGGGCATACGCACATTAAGTGAAAAATATTTTCATCCAATTGTCCGCACATTGGGCAAATGTAAGGACCAGACAACACTCTTACCTTACCCAGATATCTTCTACGCATTCCTAGTGGTAGACAGTCACCCAGTAAACTCATTAACAACCTCAGATGATCCGCGGGAATCCCCACATTAAAATAAATTTCCTCCCCCCATGTCTTTGTTTATTTACAGATATAAACTACATCACACTTGATACTTCAATCACTTTTGATGACCCAATTTGCTTTTAAATCATTCACAGGAATTTATTATTTTTTGCGTTGTCGCAGGTCTCGAGTGCGAGACATGCAATATGTGATTTTACCACACACCAAGTTTCGCCTCGATTTCGCTTTTTCGGCAGTTATCATGCCGCGAAGTCGACTTCCAGAGTGGGTTCTAATCCGCTTTTCAAACATTCACGTATATTTTATTTGCTCTAATGTCGCTTTTTGTCCAGTACGGATCTGGAAAATAAGACCTGTGTGTGTTTTCAACCCACCAAGCTAGGCCTCAATCCTTTCACCCGTTCGGCAGTTATCATTCAACAAACACAATAAAGAGAGTATCCGAATCCGCTTTTAAATATTCAGATATTTTTTTTGTTCGCCCACTTTTTGTTTAGTACGGATCTCTAGACAAGACCTGTAATAAGTAATTTTCCCACACACCAAGTTTCGGCTTGATCCTTCCACCCGTTGGGCAGTGATCACTTCACGAGTGGGGCCTAGCCGTTTTCCAGTCACTCGTATATATTTAGTATATTTTCTTTGTCACGGATCTCAAGAATGAGACGAGAAATAACTGATTTCTCCACCCACAAAACTTAGGCTCGATCCACCTACCTTTCCAAATCCGCTTCTCAAACTTTCACATTTCTTTTCTTAAAATTTGTCGCTAATTTTTTCTCAATACGGAGAAGACTTTAATTAGTGATTTTCCAACCCACCGTCCTTCCACCCGTTCGGCAGTTATCGTGCCATGAAAAAGCCTGAACCAGTTTTCCCCGCTTTGTGGTTTCCCCGCTATTATATCCCTATCAGACATTTCCAGACCTTCCAGCTGGAATGAATTCGACTGGAACGACTTGCTTTCCATCCGCAAAGCGAAAACACTTTTGATTACTCGTTCATTGTAGAAATAAAATTTGAGTTTTATAGCCTGATGCCGACATAAGGAGTTCTATAGTTCTGTGGGGAAATGTGGGACGTATTTTCTACGAAACAGTTGTTTTGTGATGATAAAATTTATGGAATGCCTGGAGTCGTAACGCGAAAACATTTTAGATTACTCGCTCATTGTTGAAATAAAATTTCAATTTATGGCCTGGTGCCGGCATAAGGAGTTCTATAGTCCTTTGGGGAAAGTATGGGGCGCGTTTTCTACGAAACAATTGTTTTTTGCGGTAGTAAAATTTAAGGAATGCGTGGAGTCGTAATGAAAACATTTTAGATTACTCGATCATTCTAGAAATGAAATTCGAGTTTATAGCCTGACATACGGAGTTTGGGAAAAGTATGGGGCGTATTTGTTAATATATTTGTTTTTGCGATGATGAAACTTACGGAACGCCTGGGATCATACTGTGAAAACATTGTTACCTGATCATTGGAGAATTAAAATACGAGCTCTAAGGTATGAGGTAGCCTATAAGGAACTCTGTAGATATCGGGGAAGTACGGGGCACATTTTGTACAAAAATGTCTTGCGAACAAAAAAATATGGACCTGTTTCGAGTCGTGACGAGAAAATATTTGTTATTACCTGATCATTGAAAAGATGAAATTCGAGGTTTACGGCCTGGGATGTAAGGTTGCTCTGTAGTTTCCTGGGAAGTATGCGGCGTACTCTTTTCTATGGAATATTGGATTTGGATGGAATATAGAGGTCTTCTAGCCGGGAACTGAAATCTTTTTTTAATTTGTCCTGTAAGAAAGAAAATCGAACTATACTCGGTGGGGTGTCTGGTTGTACTCGTTTCATCAAAATAGTAGTTTAAGTCGTAAGGTACAAACATATCGGAGCTTATGACAGTGGAGGGGGGACGTGTTCTAACGGATAAGGTTTAAGAGGTATTAAGAGTGATTTTTTTTTGCTTCTTGACTGCCGTCTGTCGGATTTATTTCGGGTGGGGGCCCCCGGGACGGACCAAATCCGTACCCAACACTAAAACAAGAAAATATACCTGAGGTTAAAGGAACAGAAAACTTGACTCAAACTTGACTCGCGGAGCTAGCTAACGTATCAAGAATGTACCCTGAGTCGATATTGAGAGTAAGAAAAATTCTCGTTACGACCATTGCAGTTTCCGGGCAGTTTCCGAGAATTCGACTTTTGAGCAAAAGGTTTGCAAAAGCAAAAGGTTTGTGTGCCGCGACTAGGAATCGAACCCCGGCCGTCTTGTCGGGGAGTTCGTTGCTCTGTAGTCTACATGTAAAAAGGCGAACTTTTACAGTACATAAGTGCATAATTACAGTGCATAAGGGGCAAGGGCCTGCCAGCTAGCTTTGGGAACACTAAGGAGGGGGTTCGAGATAACAAAGAAGGGGGGGGCTGTCGACAATAAGACCCTGTATATTTATCTAAGCCCCCTGGACGATTCAATGGCCGAAAGTTGCGTAGTCAAGTTTACTGTTCCTTTAAGCCTAGAAAAAAGATTTCACGATGTCTTTCTTTGTGCTTCGGGGGTTGATTTGATTTCAAGATACTACGAAAGATTTGTTTTAAGGAACTTTTTTTATATTGTTGTACGTTATGTGGACGAAAAAAAAAATAACATGAGGGCACATTTTTTTTCCATCATTGAAGACAGTACACAATCTTGAATGCCCCTTTAAAATCCAAATCTAGGCCTATCATTTCATTTTCACTAATTGGCTATAAATGAACAAACGACATGTCCCCTAACAAAGTTTTGCTGCCTCCCCCACATAATAGTTTCAGTAATGCTTTTGACGTGTTTCGTTCATTAATTCCTGAATCAAATCACGGCCTAACTCTGCTTCGTAATCGAATCTTGTTACGCCGAAGAACACGGATAGCGCATTAATCTGATCATGAGATAGTGAGGATTTGAGCTAGAAGAGAACAGGAAAACCTGTCCGACGTTTATTCCTCAAAGGCGTTAGGGGGGGGGGGGTGTTCTGTGCAATCGTGGTAGGGGAGCCGTGGATTTAAAGGAGTGAATTAATATGGGCGGAAATGGGAGAGAAACCGATATCAATCGGTAAGTATTGTGAACACTAATAAGCCCTTTTCTGCAAAATCCCAACACCAGCCCAAATATAACTGTATTGACCCTAGATGACAACGATTCAGTCAATCTCGCCAGCACATAAATGATGATATAGTGTTGCCAACATCACAGCGTCAGACAACATTTCGATAAAGCTACGATTCTCGCAGTCTGACCCACGCGGAATCGCGTTATTCTGTTGTTGAACTTGAATCTTTAGCTGTCGTTTGGGCGCTGAAACGTTCTAGACAGTACACTTTTCTAGCACCAGTTGAGCTCTGTAGCCTACAGACCACAAGTGTAAGACAAAAAAGACATCAAAATATTCGTGAGGATTAACTGTTTTCATGATAATGTCCAGAACTCACAAATATGCCATTGCTAATTAGAAACAGGTGATTCATCCCTGGAGCAAACCCTCGAACCACCTGACCGAGGGGTAGGTACTTAATTTGTGAGTAAACCTACACACGTCATTTCACAGCTACAGCCTAAAACTAGAATACGCCACTAAACTAATACATTCACAACAAGACAGAAGATCACATTTAAAGAATAAGAAGAAAAAAACTAAGACTAATCCGATGGTGAATTTCTATCGGCCTTCTTTCTATCAGCCTGTGAACAAAATTTGCAAACCACTACAATCTCCAGATACAAGCGTGCTACGGGAACAGTGATCCCGTGGTAGGCAAGTTCGTCAACAGTTCACTTCCTTACGTCCACGGAATAATCTTGATGACTAACTCTCCTTACCGATGCAAAATCGCCGGGTAACTAGCGGAAGAGCCGGAAGCGGCACCACAAGCTGTGCCGAACGATCGCCGTGATTGGTTGATACAGGATTTAACAGTAGAGTCGTTAGTGAGACGTTTTCTCGTTCTTCCTGAGGATCAGTGGCGTGTTTTGGACTTGGCCACATAGAGTAATGAAAACTTATAACGTAAAAATCTTCACGTCATCGTTCATAATTGTTCAGTCCTTTACCCTGTCAGGGTGATGACGGTCCGCCTTCTACCGACACTATATGACGTGAATGAAAGCGTGCACATGGTTCCAGAGAGAAAACACCCCCTCTCTTTATATAGCGAAATAGAACCTCTGCCCACATCCTGGAGCTTTAGAACAAAGAGGACAAGAGTCAAGAGACATGAATGATCGGGGTCATTAGCAAATAGGAAAGGGGGGTTCCCCCTTGGGGCGTTAAAGAGCAAGTGACACTTGAAAATGGGGGGACTCGATTGATTCGTGTTTGAATCCCTTCCCCCTTTGTTAAAGTCATGTTTGTGGGTTTTTTGAACGTGTAGCTGTTGAATTTGGAGCGTGCTCCACTAATTGTAACTATTTGCTTACCACGCTCGGAAGCGTAGTTAGCGTGGTAACTGCAATCTCTGTTACGTGATTGGCCCGATAAGCCCGCGACACGATATTTTGCAGAAAATAGGAAAATTCGTTCCAGCCTTGACGTCAATAAGCCAGGATCTGTGACGTCATGCGTAGTAACTACGGTAAGGAGGGTGGAACACGCTCTTAATTGATTAGAGTCAATCAGTGATATCTGTCTACCGTTTTCGGAAGTGAACTTACGTTTAATGTACCCTTCATCGTCTCCAGACACAAGCAGGTGCTCCTGAATTGACTTCAGGCAATAAATCGGTGAACTAAAAAAAAAGAGAATTTCGAAGCCATGTTTACCTTGTGCTTTAATAAGATCAAGATTTTGCCAGACAATCACCAAGCCGTACTTTTCCTGAGGGAAACATCTTTAGAGTCCATCTTAAAGCACAATTCTAGTTATAATTTATTTTCGCCATCACGCTTGCGACGATTGTTTGCGAGCAGCTCTTTCGTCGTACCAACCTTTTATGTATATTTTCCGTGTTTTTTGTTGTTGTAATCGACGGACCCGCAGAAGGGTTTAAAACAGTCGAAGGCGTGAATAATTTCTTTTAAAGCAGTGCCTAGTTTTCAGTTATTTAAAAGATTGGAACATAGATAGAAAAAAGTGCAAGAGGTCATTCAAGATAAATATTTCTGTTTTGTTTGTTTTGTTGAGTTATTTACGCATGGTCCTTTCTGTTTTCAAAGTGCAAATACATACATCCATAAATGTAGGTCAATACTTTTATTTCCAAAGCGGTTCTGTGAAAATACCGTCGTCGAAATCCCACTACTTCTTTTTGTTTGTAATGAATGTGATAAATAACCACAAAAATTTTCTTCGCTGGTATAAAACAGTAGGGGTAATTTAATGTTTCCTTTTAACGTATATTTTTGAATTATTTATGTCTGTATTACTAGGAAAGAAAAATTGTTCAGTTTGGAAAGCTTTTGGCTGCCTTAATTATGGTCAATAAAATCAGCCAAGCAAGATACAAGTGAACAGAATTTGTAGGTTTATAACTTTGCTAATTGAAGTAGCTGTAAATCAAAATGGGATGTTTTTCTGTTTATTCTATTTTATAACTTAATTGTGTTGGTTGGCTGACTGATTTTTAGCTTGAAACATCTAGTTTTGGGCGGGATGCGTAAAAACTGACTGAATTTTTGTTCCGTTTTCAGAATGTATGTAGAGGAATATGTGGACGTGACTTGGAGTACAAGATAATATAGTAAGGAAAATTCGAAAACTTATATACAAGGGACTTGTATCGTGAATAACCCAGAATTTGTTTTTGTTTAAAATCTAGGACTCCATGTCCAGCGTGTCACAAGATTTACGGTTCCCCCCTCCGACCCCCCCCCCCATATTCATCGGATCCGGTCCGGACTTAAATTGGGACATCCGAGACAGAGGTAAGTTTCATTAAGATCCGATCACACGTTCCAAAGTTAAACATACCTCAGTATTCCGGATTCTCCCTCCCTCCACTCCCCCCACGATAGTGATATCGGGAAAGTTACTATTTCCAAGTTAGTTTGGTCGGGTCCCTGATATGCCTGCCAAGTTTCATCGTCCTAGCACATCTGGAAGTACCCTAACTCGCAATCGCGGGACAGACCGACGACGGAATTGCGATCGGTATATGGCACCTGAGCCAGAGTGCAAGTGCCATAAAAACTGGAGAAAATCGGCTTCACATTATCCTGCCCCGATATTTTTCATCATTCCTACCTTATTTTATTTCTCATTTTAACTCTCGATGCTTCCTTCTATTATTTCCCATTATAAAACTTGATGTGTGACTTGTATTATATTATAACTTTTTTCGAACAGGAGTGTAGTGCATATCCGCCTATGACCCACGGTCAGTTATCTGACGGTAATCTTCACACAGAAAACGTAAAATATCACTCCACGGGTTAATCCAGCCAATCACGTTACAGAATTAGTCATAACCGCCTCCGGAGAGGAGGATATAAGTCATATCCTCCTCCAACGTCATGCCGAGGTAGAAAAAGTTATAACAGTTAACACACCTCCATCTCGCTTGATATCGGAATGACAACCTCGATGGCCATTTAAAAATATCAACCTCGCCTTCGGCTCGGCTGATATTTTCCATAACCTGCCTCGCCTTCGGCTCGGACAGGTTATTTTCAATGGCCGTCTCGGTGTTATTTTCCGATATCGACCTCGATGTCTAAAGTTAACCTTTAATAACTTTTCTCGAACAGATATGTAATGTATATCCTCCAATGTCCCACAGGTAGTTATATTATGACAATAAATTTTTGGGAGGTTGATACAATATCGTATCAGCCTCCCAAAAAGCCGTATCAGCCTCCGTAGAAGTTCATCGAGCACTTTTCCTCAAATAGTGAATTTATCGAGCACTTTTCCTCAAATATTGAAAAGTAGAAGCTGACCTCCAAAAAATTAATTAAAAACAATACTTTCAGTAAAAAAAACATAAAAAAATAATCAAAAATTGTCTAAAAAATTAAATAAAAATAAAATTAAAAGTTTAAAAAATGATAGAACATCTTACTCTCTTAGACAACCAGCCTATGCCCTAGGTCATACCTTGTCACAATCAGATTTCCACTGAAAATACAGCTTGTCAACTAAAACAACATCCTACTATCCCTTGCTTTCCAAAAGCTAGTTATTCAGCATTGAAAAAAAACAGAACATCTTACTCTCTTAGACGACCAACCTATGCCCTAGGTCATACCTTGTCACAATCAGATTTCCACTGAAAATACAGCTTGTCAACTGAAACAACATACTACTATCCCTTGCTTTCCAAAAGCTAGTTATTCAGTACTGAACACTTTCTTTGTCTGGAATTTTCTTGTCCACACGTGGTTATGTATGTTTACATTTACTCGCACGACCCCTAGCGGAGTCGTTTTAGAAGATCTGTAGTGGGTTTCATGGCCGCTAGATGGCATCTGAATCGCGAAAAAAGTGAAAGACCATTGGTAGAAACTGAAGTGCTTGGGTCCCAACAATAGTCATTTTAGTAGGTCTACAGTAGGCTTGGGTTGCTACTTCACTAAAATAAAATTCCCTACCCCGTTAGCGAAAGAGTACAACAAAAGAAGAATAAGTCCTACCTATGAAAAATATTCTGTTCGAAAAAGTTATAACAGTTAACATACCTCCATCTCGGTTCATATCAAAATAACAACCTCGACGGCCATTTAAAAATATCAACCTCGCCTTCGGCTCGGTAGATATTTTTCATAACCTACCTCGCCTTCGGCTCGGATAGGTTATTTTCAATGGCCGTCTCGGTGTTATTTTCCGATATCAACCTCGATGTCTGAAGTTAACCTTTAATATATACTGTACGTCATTGCTTTGACACGTTTTCTATCATGACGATTCTCTGCTAGCCATACTCTGTTGAGCTAATGTGGAAATAAAGAATGTATTAACTTATTTGTAAAACGCAGGATTGCAAAAACAGCAGCCGTGACCAAAATGAATTTCCCAGCACCAGCTTGAACTCCCAGCAGTTCCTACTTCTAACTAAATAAAATATTATATTTATTGTTGCTAGAATCTTAATTTATTTTATCGCAGGTTTGTTTTTCTAACTTGAGCCTGAATAGAACCCTTGCCGAGAGGACCGAAATATTGCTAGTTTAATTCTCCGCTGATTTTTCCGTTTAGCACAGCCAAAGACAACTCATGTTTAATGGCGTGAGGTATAACAGCGATTCAGTTATAAATTATACTTTCAAATTGAATACGAATACTTTCGTATTCGTTCATATTTTCAAGGGGCAGACACTTCCACCTCTTTTCCGCTTGGTGTCTATTCCACTCGTCCAGATAAGATCACAAATCCGATTTAAGGTTAATTGGGCGGATGGGGGAAGGGGATTTTTATGGTTAGTCGACGATACGACGAACTGAAACGTTAGGACTGAAGGAGCTTGGCGTTTTAAATTGTAATGGTTTAAATTATTCGCTAGTTCCAGTCTGATTTGTTTTTATCTTGGTTTTACACTGCTAGTTTTGTTGAAGCTCAGCTTTGCCAATCGTTTGAAATCAGATCCAAAAATTCCTCATGTGCCTAAGATTAAAAGTGCTACTAGGAACAGATCACAAGAACATCTGTTTCCCTATCTCTGTAACCATCCCTTTACCTCTAACAAACAGCTGTATCGTAGTTAATCTTTAAATTAAATTCTTTTTTTTTTAATTCGTCGCTAGTTCGAGTCTGATTTGTTTTTATCTTGGTTTTACACTGCTAGTTTTGTTGAAGCTCGGCTTTGCCGATCTTTTGAAATCCAGATCCAAAAATTCCTCATGTGCATAAGATTAAAAGTGCTACTAGGAACAAATAAGCACAAGAACATCCGTTTCCCTATCTCTGTAACAATTCTTTACCTCTACAAACAGCTGTATCGTAGTTAATCTTTAAATTTAAATTCTTTTTTTTTTTAATTCTTCGCTAGTTCGAGTCTGATTCGTTTCTATCTTGGTTCTACACTGCTAGTTTTGTTGAAGCTCAGCTTTGCCAATCGTTTGAAATCCAGATCCAAAAATTCCTCATGTGCATAAGGCTGGTTAAAAGTGCTACTAGGAACAAATACGCACAAGAACATCCGTCTCCCTATCTCTGTAACAATTCTTTACCTTAACAAACAGCTGTATCGTAGTTAATCTTCAAATTTAAATTCTTTGTTTTTTAATTATTCGCTAGTTCGAGTCTGATTTGTTTCTATCTTGGTTTTGCACTGCTAGTTTTGTTGAAGCTCAGCTTTGCCAATCGTCTGAAATCCAGATCCAAAAATTCCTCATGTGCATAAGGTTGGTTAAAAGTGCTACTAGGAACAAATAGGCACAAGAACATCCGTCTCCCTATCTCTGTAACAATTCTTTACCTCAACAAACAGCTGTATCGTAGTTAATCCCCGGAGAAGAAATTTCGAGAGTAAATGCCGATTGGCCGTCTACCATTGTGACGTCACATGTGACGCGCTGCAGAGCGGGTCAGCACGCCTGCTGTACTTTTTCCTCTGAAATGCGCAGCGGCGAAGACGGAAGTAGACGGGCATCAAATCGAAGCTAGGCAATTACCTCTAGCTCTGCTCAGTTTTTTTCGGGGCATCCATAGTTGCTGCGTGGGACCAAAGACCGAGGTTCTATTGGCTTAATTGTTCTTGGTGCTGCTAACTCTGCTAAATATTTTTCTTACTCTGTGATTGTTTTGTTGAGAGTTACATTGACAGTGCGCAGCAGTAGGATATACTTATCGAACTGCGCCACTAGGTGATCTCGGTGCCGCACCGAGTCTTGGTATGAACTAGCGAAATGAAAGTGGGTAATCTGTAGCCTAGACAATTGCGAGAATGCTGGCTTGTGAACAAACTCCTTTAAGATCACCTCATAATTACTGAATAAAATTGCGTTGCTACCCAGACTTTCATTTCAGTTGGAAAACTGCAACCATCTATCATTTTTTCTTCTAAAAATAACTCCATCTCCCAGGCAACTTTTCATTTCGTTTTTAATTTTTTCCGCCGCACTAGGGATAAAAGCCAGAGGCGAATTTAACTCCCCGGAGCTCTGTTTTGACTAGTTTCGTGTATGACATATCGACGAGAAGTTCCAATACTGAAACCCATCGGGTCTAATTAATTTTATCTGTCGTTCCCCGGAATTCATTCGGAGACCGTAGCCTGGAGCAAAAAGAGCTGGTTACGAGTTCAGCTCGAGGGGATGCTCACTCTCCGACACCCGCTGTACACTTATTCCTGGCACCGTTTCCACTTTTGTCTTTTGCCTACCATCCCCGAACTGAAAGTGGGTGACGAAGGGTTGCTTACATGGGGGGCACTACCGTACGTCGTCCGTGGACACCGGCTCAGCAGTGTGGAGTTTTGAACACGACTATTGAACCAGGATTGTACCTTCCGACACCTCCCGACATCCAGTGTAATGAGGATTTTTGAACACGACTATTGAACCAGGATTGTACCTTCCGAGTTCCGACACCTCCCGACATCCAGTGCACACGGGTTTGGGGAGTGAGAATCCCCTCGAGCCAGTTATGAACCGGAGAGGAAATCACGGAATGTTGTTGAGGGTTAACAGATAAAAAATATTTGTTTTGTTTCTAGTTGTATAGCCTATATGAAAACTGAGGAGTGAAAATGCCTGAGGAGTGAAAGTGAAAACCCAGATGAATATATCGTCATAATAGAAATCCATTGCTCAGTTGTATTAGGAATACCGCTAACACAGTTTGAACAAAAGACAAAAAATGCACAGGATTAAAACAAATTCACAAAAAAACAAAAGGACTAGAATAGAAGGTCGTTTTTAATAATAATATATTTTTTGCTAAGGATTCAAGGTTTTAATTTACACTGCTTTATAACATGATAATATAAAGAGGGTCAATATTCCTTCAACCCAAGCTGACTGCGAATCATATTTGACAGTGCAAAAACTAGCTAGAATCTTCAGTTTTGTTATCACAAGTTTTGTTTTTCCAACTTGAGCGGTTTTGAGCCTGAAGAGGACCCTTGCCAAGAAGGGCCGAAATATAGCTCGAATAAAATTTAGCTGACGTATCCGTTTTTGCACTGTCAAATATAAAGAGGGTCAAGCCAGAGATACAAGGTCGATTGACAAGGAGCCTTTTAAACTCGATTTTCTAAGCGGTGTGAGAATTGTGAAACCGGTTGGACAACAGAGGTGATTGAACGTTTTGGAAAGAAAAATCGTTGAAAAAATCGGTGCTATCGATCCAGACTATCTGGAAAAGAAGATAGAAGACCGCATTAAGAAATAAAAACGATGGTTTAAACTTTCAGATCTGTTATAAGGGTTCTGTGTCAGATGAACTGTTACTGTCAGAATCTTGAAGAAGGGTGCGTAATTCCAGGAGATAACACTTAATAGTATTTCTGTTTTTATATTTATTTTATTTGTAGTAATGTTACAGAAAATGTGTGTTATGAGCCTTTAAGTTCTGTTTTTCCTGTAGAACGTAACATTTAACATGATCTGCAACGTTACTTTTAACGAAAAAATATCAGTTTAAACGTCATAAACGAAATATTTCACAGAAATCGCTGTAATGAAGCCACCCACTATCAGTTCTTGAGTCACACAGACTAGCGAGATGCTCTGAAACATGATCATAAATGGACAAAACTTGAAATGATAACTCTCATAAAACCACTTGATTCAGAAAATCCAGTTAAGGATCTAACTTGATGCGTAGGTCAACGTTAAGTTTAGATCGATCACCACCATGCCTTATTAAGTTGTCCGCTCAGCTTTGAGACACAAAAAAGAAGATGATTCATTTAGTGGTTTTACCGACGAATGTACAAGTTAATGTTAAGTAATACATCAGGCTAGGCGGTCTTGATTGCATACGTCGACTTTTAATTAGGCTACCTCCGTGCCGAAGTAGTCTGGAAAACAGATACGGATATTCAATCCATCTTTAACTAGAACTGATCTTTTTTGTTAAAATGGTTCAGAAATATCATTTTTCCTAAAATTCCAATACTTGCCCCGTAAAATTACCCATTTTCTTGTTTGCGCTTGTCAACTCTGTCGAGACTTACCGCTCTCCAACGTGGATCTTGGACGCAAAACATTTGGAAAATGTACACGCCGTGGTCAGAAAGTGGGAAAACGAAGGAAAAGAAAAGGAGATTGAAACGTAAGATAGACCTGTCGGCATACCAAGTCTTCTAAAAATGAAAACGCACATTTTGAAGTTTCTCATGCACTTATTTGTGAAAGATTTGTTTGCGGATTGAAGCTTTTGGCGGTAAGGCTAAGCTATTTTCAATCTAGGAATCTGGCAGTTAGTTGATTGGGTAGACAATTAACTTCGTAGACATTTCGATCCGAAAGAAATGAAAACTTTGTCGTTCCAGTTTGTCTTATAGCTGTTGTAGAAAGAGGTGGGGCCCCAGTGTTTCGACTGATTGCTTCTTTCCATGCGTCTGTGAAAAAACAAACAAATCTTCTGTAAATATCATTTTTCCACTTTGTTTTGCAGGCTTTTGTTGATTCAGATCCTTGTTTTCGAAATTCCGTATTCCGAGCAGTTCTGTCATTTCTTTCTCGAGCAATAAGCGGCTGGAAACATTTCCAAGATTGGAAACAATTTTTTTATCGAACATTCTCACAATGCTCCGCGGTAAAAAAAAAAAAAAAAAAAAAAAAAAAAAGCCCACGGTTTAAAATGCCCACGATTAAAAATCCCCTCGATCAAAATGCCCACAGCTGGGGAGGAAAGCAAGAATCATCGTGGGACGAGTCACAATTTTTTAATAATGTGCGGTCTGATGTAATTTTGGATAAGAAGTTACAGAGAACAATAATATCCCGAAATTAAAGATATCATGAGAATTATTTAACTGTATGTAATCCAGTAGTATTGTCTGTTAGTTGGGGACAATGGGGCCATGGTACAATTACTAGGGTTGGAATACTTTCAAAAAGAAAAGGTACAGTAGTGTTTACAATAATCTAACCTGCCAACTGGTAATGGCTACTACCCTATTATACGCCAAATCAGTTCACTCCTCTTACATTATTGAAATTGTGGGCATTTTGATTCGTAGACATTCTGGGTAGTGGGCATTTTATGGTGGACATTTCGAGTCTTGGGCATAGATTCCTCGTGTCCTGTGTCGCCCCAAAAGTCAAGTTTTAAATCCTGGGATTTAAAGGGGAGCCGAGAAATGACTACAGTATATTCTTTGCATGTTAATTTCCTGATTAATCCTTAGGTGTCACTCGAAGACACACCCTTGGAACTCTGTTCGTAAGAAATCGAATTAAATCTTCTATACGGCGTCCCTTTTCTCCTTCGCGTTTTCAGATTCTATAATCTGCGTTGACAGCATCCGATCTTTTTAACCCCCTGTAATTGGAATGTATTTCTGAGAAAACATGTTTTCAGCTCGATAAGTGACAGATTTATATGGTAGAATTGGGGAGGATGGTATCCTTAGAAAAAGAGAAATCAGATTTTATTCAAGTAAATCTACACTACGTAAAAGCACGTAGGCGCTACAGAACGACATTAGTATGAAGTTACCTTTTGAGTAGTGGCTTAGAGAATATTTGAGGAGACACTTCATCGAGTTTTCATCAAAATCTCAGGACTTGCGTGGGTAATGTTGTATTTGTATGCTAGTTTTGTGTTACTCTTTTTGCAATTTACTTGCCGATTTCGGCCAAAAGAAGTAAAGTATGAATAATAATAATGATGTTCATTGTCATTTTTGGTCATGACTTTGAAGGTAGTTTTTTAGGATACAAATTTTTGTTTTTAAACTTTGCAGTATAGAAGTTTCCATTAAAATTTCAGGACTTGGACAACAGTCGTTGTCACTTTGGCCATTAATGTGAAGATGATTTTTGTAGCACAGAGATTTTAATTTCGAACTTTTCAATATATATGAGTTTTCATCAAAATCAATGTAGTTTGGACAAACTTATTGTCACTTATGATCATTATGTTGAGGCTGGTGCCTTTTAGGCTTCCGAAAATCAACACATTGTCCTTAGCTGCAAAAAGCGTAGAAATGTTCGAGAAAGCGGGGAAATTAAAATAATTTGCTTGCGACGCCTATTTTGACCTATTTCCTCTGACAAACAGTATCTAGAAGAGCTCCACCGGGATGGCAGAAATCATTGTAACGTGTCGGTTCGTGTTCAGTTACGTTGAAACCCGTGAGAATTTTTGAAACTTTAGTGAGTTACTTGCGTTGCATGTTCCATTTTTATACCACTACACGCGCGTTTCGAACGCACGTTCGTGCTTTCTTTCGTGCGTTAGTACAATTCCCAGGCTTGGTCGTTGATATAGAACATCTTGATGATTTTTTTTGCCTCACCAGTGTTATGCATTATTTTTTAACATATTTACCTTGACAAGAAATTAAAATTTCCGTATGTTTTTTAACATGTTTTTTTTTAACTGAAATTCACGCCCTAATCACACGTACATGATGGTTTGGATACGTCTCCGAAAGTAACGAACTAACCCCAGGGAACTTAGCTTTGGTTATGAGTTGAAAAAAAGAGGTGGCGTACTTGTCCTTCAGCCTAAACTGACTCCGCACCATCAAGAAGAAATAGTCTGATAGAACCTCCGTCTCCCTATCTCTGTAATACGACTTGCGGAGTCGAATATCTCCCCATACCCTGCCCGATGCAAACGAGCGGAGGTTAGGAGCTGCGCGGCACCTCTACAAATAGCTATATCGTTATTAAGCCGTGAAGAAGAAACTTTCAAAGTAAAAGTCGATTGGTTCTCCGGATGCGCTCTAGAGTGGGTCAGCGTGCCTCCTGCACTTCTTCCTCTGCTATGAGCAACGGCGAAGACGGAAGTAAACGGGTATCAACTCAATGCTAGAGCAAGTACCTCTGGCTCAGCTGAGTTTTGTCGGGATATCTATAGTCGCTGCATGGGACCAAAGACGGAGATTCTACCAGATTATTTGTTCTTCGTAATCATGTTCGATGTCGGTAAAATTAGCTGAGATATTGCAGCAGTATTTCGGCCCTTCTTGGTTAGGGACCTCGTCAGAACGAACCTCCAGTGATTGTAGGTAATTTTCTTGTACCTACAAGCCTAGCGAGGAGCCTTGTAAAAAAGGAAAACAAAACAGATAATAAACGTGAAAGCTGACTCACAGGTCGTCAGGTTTTCAGCTTACATCTTGAATATTGTGAGAAAAACCAAAGATTCGCATCTTCCCACCTTTTCTCATTCATATTTGAAATTTGATATCGTGTTATGGATTGGATAAGATCTTTTCCACGCATAGTAAACACTATTCCATTGTTATTCAGGTTTCAGTGGTCGTATCAGTTTGTATGTCGTTAGTATATGTCTTGAAAAGAGGTTGCCTTTTACTTGGTTTGTAAGCTAAACTGACAGTCGTTAACAATTACATATCATCTCTAGTTTGATTGTAATCTTATTTCCGTGAGTTTACGACTTTTGATGTTTCGAACCCTCCTCGCATCAAAGTGTTACGGTACATAAATCGCATTATGGACCCGTCACCAATGTGTCTCGTTTAGAAGTGCCTTAGCGTACTTTTTAGAAATTCCTCTTTTAAGCTTAGAATGCGAATCTTTTCCGCTTAAAGTACTCGTCGCACTACACAGTGTTTCTGTTAAGATTGGCAGTTTTTAGCCTCTTTCAACGTCCCTTGCCCTGGATGACAATCTTGGCAAAATTTGCATGACCGGTCTCCGGACGAATAAGCTCCTTGGAAACAATGATTGGGCGCATGATAGGTCACGTAAAGAGAACAAAAGGGCAGGGGCGGATCCAGCGCTCGACTCTAGGGGGGGCGAATGCTTTGACAAAATTGCTGTCTCAACCCTTTTTGTTCTGCCGGCAGGCCGAAAAAAATTTGACGTTTTTACAACCTCCCCCCATCATTTTGCGAGCACAAATTCTCTGTTCTGTACCACCAATTCCACATTTTAACGACAAAGCAGTTCCACGTATCTGCAAATTCATGTGCGCTTGCTCTAAAACAGCATTAAAACGAGACTTTTTAGTCCGTCTAGGGGGGGCGATCGCCCCCCTCGCCCCCCCCCTGGATCCGCCCATGCAAAAGGGCAAGCGTGATGATCAGTGTAACATATTTGACAGTTCAGAACGGATACGTCAGCTAAATTTTATTAGAGCTATATTCCGGCCCTTCTTAATAATAATATATATCCTTTATTGTCCAAAACATCATACGATGAACGCTAGACAAAACATGGCACTAATTTACTTATTCATACACTCAGTAAAGTACTGGCGAAACGATTTACGGTACCGATTTGTTGCATCAGCGTGACAGGGCTGGAGCTTACGCTTTTGCCGTGTCACATAATGCTTAACGGGAGGAGAAGGGGGGAGCCATTCCCTGTACCTTTGAGACTGGAGCAACCGATTTCCAAACTTAATTAGTAGACTATGTCTTCTATCATGTAGCGACTCAAGGCCCAGAAGTTCCAGCCGCTCATTGTAGCCCAGTTCGTTTTTGCCAAGAATGATTCGGGTCGCTCTTCTTTGGATAGACTCAATATCATCACTCTGGGCTTTTGTTAGGCCGGCATGCCAGGCTGGACATGCATATTCTAAAATCGGGCGAACATACAGTAGGTAAAAATTAAGTAGACTTTTTGAAGAAAAACCAAACCGGCGCAGTACGCTTAAATTTCGGACCGTAAAACTCGATTTCTGCACAGTTACACTGACGTGATCTTCCCAAGTCATTGTAGAATTAAAAATTATGCCTAAAATTTTTGTTTTATTTACAATTGGAATTTCTTGGCAATCAATATCAGGTACTGTTGATTTTAAAAACGAAATTCTCATGACAGAAGACTTCAGTCGATTTATCTCCAATTTCTTCCTTTTATACTCTTCCTCTAGCTTTAGACCCTCTAGCAAGGGTCCTCTTCAGGCTCAAAACCGCACTGTCAAATATGATTCGCAGTCAGCTTGGGCTGAAGGAATTTGGATAAAGAACACATTATGAAGTGAAGAATCTTGGGAACTAGAATGGATGGAAATACTACTGAAGTAAAATGGCTACTATCCTGAGTATGACGTGTCCTTTAAGGGTTTTTTGCTCGGCAAATTTGTTTTATATCCCACACCGAAAGAGAATACTTTAACGATTTTGCGAGGAAAATGTTAACTAGAAAAAAGAAAATGTCTGTCACTTTGTTTTTGTTTTTAGTAGAGCTGCATATATTATCTCGTGACCTCTTTTCACTTCTTATTTCCCGCGTGCTAATAATCTGTTTTCTAATGCGATCAGAGTTGATTAAGAAAATATGTAAATTTGTGAGAGCCGATTTTTTTTTCTTGTTCAGAGCACTGACTATTATCCCTTTAGCCAACTTTCCCTCTTCTCTCTCAGGTCTTGGGTCAACCGCGCTGGACCGGGAAAATAACCTGTTTTGTTGAGCGTTCGTGCGCCCTTCTATTCGTCCCATAGC
This sequence comes from Branchinecta lindahli, assembly GCA_023053555.1. NCBI lineage: Eukaryota > Metazoa > Arthropoda > Branchiopoda > Anostraca > Branchinectidae > Branchinecta > Branchinecta lindahli. Next base: position 7,877,860 of record JAKZAO010000005.1, on the reverse strand, counting down.
TTTCTTTTATCTTCTGCTCCAGTGTTCAGTGTTTTACAGCGTAACGCTCGTAACGCCGTCATGGACAGACTTCTGTTTTCGAACATAATTCCTAGTGTTGCAGATTTATTAGGCTCCGGAAGACCTTCCTTTGCTGTTTTTCTTTAGCCCAATTTCCTGCTAGTATACTCCAGGGGCGCCGATCCTTTCCTAACTAACGCTCACTCCTCCTTGAATAATATTTTCTAGCTGCGTATACCGCAGAGATAGTAGTTTGAAGAGTGGCTCACCATGCCTTAATTGGCCTTATACCAGACCATGGGTCGCCTTTCTTTTCCCAACCAATATTGTCTAGCTGCGTAAACCGCAGAGATAAGAGTGGAAAAAGAGTGGCTCACCATGCCTTAATTGGCCTTATACCAGACCATGTTATACTCGTGGGTCGCCTTTCTTTTCCCAACCAATATTGTCTAGCGGCGTAAACCGCAGAGAAAAGAGTGGAAAAAGAGTGGCTCACCATGCCTTACTTGGCGTTATACTAACTTATTTCATGCCAGTATATATTATACTCGGGGGTCGCTTTCTTTTCCCAATCAACGCTCACTCCACTTCGAAAAATATTGTCCAGCTGCATAAACCGCTGAGATATGAGTGAAAAAAGAGTGGCTCACCATGCCTTAATTGGCGTTATACTAAATTATTTCATGCCAGTATTTATTATACTCGAGGGTCGCTTTCTTTCCCCAACCAACGCTCACTCTGCCTTGAAGAATATAATATTCTAGCTGCGTAAACCACAGAGATAGTAGTGGAAAGAGAGTGACTGGCCATGCCTTAATTGGCCTTGTACTAACTTCTTTTGCGCTAGTATATATTATACTCGAGGGTCGCCGTTCTTTTCCCAACCAGTGCTCACTCCATCTTGGAAAAATATTTTCTAGCTGCGCAAACCGAAAAGATAAGAGTGGGAAAATAGTGGCTCACCATGCCTTAATTGGCGTTATACTAACTTATTTCATGCCAGTATATATTATTATACTCGAGGGTCGCTTTCTTTCCCCAACCAACGCTCACTCCGCCTTGAAGAATATATTCTAGCTGCGTAAACCCCAGAGGTAGTGGTGGAAAGAGTGTGGCCGGCCATGCCTTAATTGGCCTTGTACTAAATGATTTCACGTACAAACTTAGGTAAATTTCGGTAAATTTGGGCGTTACTTTGTCTGAGGTCGATCGGTTGAGACAGAGAGTGTGACGTCAACGTGCTCAGCAAAACTTTTCTTTGCGATAATTGGAAAGACTGTTTCAAACTTAAATGAGTGTGAAGGAGCTCGAGGGAAAAAAGTTCGTGGGCGAAACCAGATACCGAGGGTCTGTAAAAGTTTTTTTTTCCGAGTAGAGATAAGGCGTATCCTACTTCCTTCGTCAGGGAGTAATTATTTTTCCAAATCAGGTCATCCAGTGTCGCCTTTTACTAGGCTGAGGGAGTCATCGTTGTCTGGATATTTTTTTTTTTGCAGTAGGAGCTAGAAAGGCTCAAGCTGGGGCCATTAGAAATGCTGGACGCCAAAAAACTATGGAAAAATGTCAGGCGAGATGCAGCATGCAATTCATTTCCGGAAGTTCCGGAGGGGGGGGAGGCTGTAAAGTGGTTCGGAGGAAGATATTGTCTATTGTGTTTTACGGTCCTTTATGACTGTCTTGACACCCCAAATACGTTAAGAAGCCCAACGATGGAGATACATGGTTGGCGGCTTTAAACGGATAAGTCGGTCATTCCAGCGATTTTTGACCCTTCTGGGCAAAATCCTCGTCAGGCTGTATGAGGAACGAACCTGCCATAAAATAAAATAAGTTTTAGACTATAAACGAGACTATAAATATCCCATTTTGTGGAGCGGTTTAGCGCTATCGATTATGATTTGCAGTCAGCTTGGGCCATAAGAATACTTTGATAGAGATATGTGGTCTTCGGGCATGGAATGATTTAAAGCACACCTCGCACTATTCACTGTTTATGTTAGTGTTCTAAAATAGTTGAATACATTAAAACCAGGATCTGCTTTTAACAAATTTTCCACGGCTTTGGCTGTGTTAAACCGCTCTCCAGGCCCGTTGACGTCTAGCAAAAGAGGGAAAAAATTACATGACCGGTTTTTCGGATAATCGAGTTTATCGTTGAAAATCGTCGAGAGCATGTTGCCGCCAAAGATGTAAAAGTGCATAATGATTTTATGTCAGTGCCAAACGAGGTCATCTGCGTTTCTGTCAGACTAAGGGAGTCGCCTCTGTCAGACGATCGGGCTTCTTAAAAATGGTCGAAAGCATGTCGATGTTGCTCCCAAAGAAGTTAGGTGCGTAACGATGGTACGTCAGGTGCCGAACGAGGTATCTGCGTTTCGGTCCGACGAAAGGAGTCGCTCTGTCAGACGATTGGGCTTCTCGTTAAAAATGGTCGAAAGCATGTTACTCCCAAAGAAGTTAAGTGCGTAACGATGGTGTCAGGTGTCAAACGAAGTCATCTGCGATTCTGTCAAACCAAGGCAGTCAGTTATGTTAGACGATCGAGCTTCTCGTTGAAAATCGTCGAGAGCGTTGCCCCTAAATAAGTTGAAGTACATAACGATGATACATCAGGTGTCATTGGTATCAAACGAGGTCATCTGCGATTCTGTCGGACTAAGGGAGTTGCGTCGACTAAGGGAAAGCTTCTCGTTAAAAATCGTCGAAAGCATGTTACCCCCAAAGAAGTTAAAGTTTAACTCAAAAGGGCTGGGATAGGACAATCTAGTTAGTCTTCACTTATCCACTTAGAGAGGCTTGAAGCCCCGATGAAAATGCGTTTCCTCGTTGCTCTGCTATTCACCAGGGACCCAATAAATTTCCTTACAGGGGGCCTGTCATTTCCTGTGCTTCTATACTGATATGATGACCGAACCATCCAGTTTCCAAAAATCCCCGCTTGAGTCGATCGACATTCTTGTTTGCCTCATTGGACGTGCGTGCCAAAGAGACTCTTCCCTCAAGGCGCCAGCAGCCAATCCCAAATTTTGTCTATCTGGTCTTGAACGTCATTGGACCGTGGGTATTTCTCGAACTTCATTCCGTGCGCTCAAGATAGCATCACCTGTGTTGTATGCTTGACGAAAACAATTTACGAAAAATAAGTGTTCGCTGACCACTGAAAGTTTGTCATGAGATTCATATTTTCCGTGTCCTAGGAGAACTTTTCGTTCTGAGGACGGCCGTAGATATTCTGAATGTCATTTTAGAGCAAATAGTGAAAAATAAAAAAGACCCCTTAACACAATCCAAATAAAGCAGTATGTTCAGTTAAAAGATACAGTATGAAGCTGGCTTTTCAGTTCTACTTTATGTGCGTAACGTTGATACGCTAGGTGTCAAACGAGGTAATATCAAGAACAAATAAACAGACAAAACCTCCGTCTCCCTATCTCTGTAATAAGACTATGCGAAGTAGAATATTTCCTCTTACCCTGTCCACTACGAACGAGCGGGGGTTACTAGCTTCGCGCCACATCACGTTTCGTTACTTCTACATATAGCTGAATTGCTGTGAACCCGCTGCTGAGGAAAAGTGGGAGTCAAAGCTGATTGGTTCTATGGACGCGCTCCAGAGCGGGTCAGCGCGCGGAGTACGCCTCCTGCCAGCCTCCTTCAATATTTCTTGTTCGATAAGCAAATAATATTTCTTGTTCGATAAGCATCTCAAAGCTAGAGTAAATACTTCTAGGTCCGCTCAGTTTTGTCGGGGTTTCATTGTCGCTGCGTGCGATTGCATAAGTTCTATCTGATCATTTGTTCTTGGTAAGATGCGATTCTGTCATAATGGCGTCGCCATCCTCCGGGTAATAGAAAGACTAAATCAGCGACTGTTTAAAATTAAAGAGCGCAAAAAAATGAAAACATTCCAGGCGGGGCACAGTGTGCAGTCAGTTCGCTGAAGTGTTCCGCAGGGAACTGTAGGGTAGTTGGGGAAGTAGATAGCGTCCATTGTGTTTTACGTTCTTTTCATTTCGTCTAGACACTACTAAAGACTTTAAAGGACCCTGTCGTGTACACGCCTTTTTGTGATATAAAATAAATGAGGAAAAATAAATAAAGTTAGGAACTGACTAGAAAATAAGCCTCGTAGAACCTGGGACCCATAAATTTCCTTTACAGGGGGCCTGTCATTTCCTATGCTTCTATACTGATATGATGACCGAACCAAATCTAGTTTCCAAAAATCCCCGCTTGAGTCGATCGGCATTCTTGTTTGCCTCATTGAACGTGCGCGCCAAAGAAACTCCTCCTTCAAGGCGCCAGCAGCCAATCCCAAATTTTGTCTATCTGGATAGTCGCGTATTCTACCACCGTGGGTATTTCTCGAACTACCGGACGGTCGGTCATGAGCGCATCAGAAATCTCTTATTGACAGGCCCTGTAAAGGAAATTTATGGGTCCCTGGTAGAACTTAGTAACGAACAGTTACAAGAGTAAGGAAGATCAAATGCAATAGGCTATCTCCCGGGAAGAACTTAGTTTGTGCCAACACAAATTTAATCAAGCTTATCAGCGTTAATGGACAGTAAACTTTTCGTCTGCCAACTTCCATAATATTCCGCAAAGACAAAGATAAATTACGTTTCCAGGGTGTCCCGGAAAGTTACCCCATATTTGCGGAACTTTTAACCAGACAAAAATGGTGCCGGAAACTTCAAGGACCGCAGGGAAAAGATTCCAGTTTGGATATTCAAAACTGAAATTTAACTTGGATTTCCCCGTGCGAAATAACTGTTCCCTTAAGAAATGAATCTGGTCGGAGTGTAATTTCAAACGGGAATGGAATGGAATCAGAATGAAATGAAAAGACATAGCTTTGATGTCGGATCTCCTGTAGGTGTCAGCGTTTTTGTAGAGTTTCAAAGAGGTTTAGTTCTTGGAACGGTCGATTCAGTAATATGGTGTTAGTGCTTGGATTCACTCGTTCGCCCTTCTTTCAAGCACCATCTAGAAGAGACATCCTCGAGGTTTCGTACCCCAGAGATTGGGATAATGGCTTTCTAGACAGCGTGGGGCATCAAGTGTTTTTCTTCACAAATTAATGACGGTGATTTTGTATTATCACATCATCCCGATTTCAGATTCTAGCCTGTGCTCGCACAGTTGTACGTAGCAAAATGCAAGAGCACGAAATATTTTCTTTAACTGTTCTTTCAGTAAGTCCTGTCGTGAATCGAGACTGAATTTTGCTGCTGTTCTAGTACTTTTTCGCGCTATACTAAATCTCTTTGTTTCTTATTTTGGTATGGTGCCTTTATACATTTCTTCTTTTCTTCCAGAAAGCGAAGCTTCGCCTAGCATCTATCTGCGCGACCCCATCTATGGAGGACATGCGGAACAGTGCTCCGAACTGCGCGCCTCAAACTTGGAAAAAGCCAGTTTTCTCCTTGACGCGGCGCTGGCCAACCGGACAACGGAGCAGTCTCACTTCGTCCTCACAGTGTATCTGTATCAGTACAGAGTGGAAAAAGACACCAGAGGTGGAGGTATGTTAACCACACTTTTTGAACCAACCGCAGAAGTTGGACTAAGCAGAAAATCAGCCCACTATATGGGAAAAAAAACGTGACGTCTCACACCTTCTCCATATATTTATTTTTTAAGCTCAACACTGTGAGAAGTTTCAGAACAATTTTAACAGAACGCTTTGGGATGTTATCTACAAGTGTTACGTAATATTTTCCGTATGAAAATTAAATGTTATTTTCATTAATAGCAACTTTATCAACCTTGTTTATACCTTGTTAAAATTACAGCAATTTTAAGTTTTTTCACGGTTAGTGGTTTTGGACATGTTGAATGACTTGTATGTCTACTGTTATATTTGCGACATCAAGAAAGTCCGTCACGTGTTTTTTGAATTAAGTGAAATTGGAATTGATATCCTATTTTTTAGTTGCTGGTGGGAGGTCACGCCTCCACGTGTTCGACTTCAATCCTGGAACCGGTGGACCAATCACGATGTCTGCTTTGGGTCACGTGATGGTTGCATTGTGCAGTGGACAGAAACATATCCCGCATAAGGAAACCACAGTTGTTCGAGTCTTAAAGGTAAAGTAAAAGACGGCAAATACCTCACTTTTTTGTACGTAGAAACAGGGGCCCATAAATTTCCTTTACAGGGGGCTTGTCATTTCAGCAGCCGTGAAAAAACAGCAGCCGTGTCCTAAATGAAATCTCAGCAACCTTTTTAACTTGCAAGCTACTCTCCAACAGAAAGTTCACCATTTTAGATATTTAAGACTAAGCTAGAATCTTCAGTTTTGTTATCACAAGTTTCGTTTTTTCCACCTTGAGCGGCTTTGAGCCTGAAGAGGACCCTTGCCAAGAATTGCCGAAATATAGCTCCAATAAATTTCAGCTGACTTATCCGTTTTCGCACTGTCAAACTTGTCATTTCCTATGCTTCTATGTTGCTATGTTGCCCGACCCTTGCCTACTTTTCGAAAATCCCACTTGGGTCGAATCGGCATTCTTGTTTGCATCATTGGACGTGCGCGCCAAAGAGACTCCTCCCTCAAGGCGCCAGCAGCCAATCCCAAATTTTGTCGGTCTGGCCTTGGACGTGATTGGACCGTGGGTGTTTGTCGAACTATCTTCCGGTCGGTCAACATAGCATCAGAAATCTCTTATTGACAAGCCCCCTGAATGGCGAGGCATTACAGGAAATTTATGGGTCCCTGGTAGAGATAACATAGCCTACGCTCAGCCTAAAAGGCTCAGGATAGAACCAATATTGATACCTTTAGGAATACCTGCTAGTTCTTCACTTGATGCGTTGTAAAAGAATATTATTGTTTTTATAACTCGAGAACACTTAAAAATGAAATGTGAATTCCTAGAAGTACAACATATAAATTTCATGAAGGAATTCAGGATAAAATTAGCAGTATGCAAATTCAAGAAGATAGAAGAAGGAGTAAATTTGTACTAACAAATCTAAATCCAAAAGAAAGAAAAGCTTGAGTCATATCTAAAAAATAAAATAAACAATATGCATATTTAATTTATGTATATGTAATTAACAATTTATGTAGAAGTAGACGGATTTGCAAAAAAAAATAGAATGGTTCAACACTAGCCTAGAGCAACTTTAGATCCCGTGACATGGTTTTTATGTTTATAAGATGTCATGTGCTTGTCATCAAGGCAATGTTCACTTGTAAGCCGTTAGTTCATTTATACTGATATATACTGAGCTCCCGCGATGCGGCTTACTTTTTAAATAACTGACAGTTAATGGTAGGCCCGTTGACCTCGTTAGCACTTAAGATTGACACCACCGGCACAGAAGAAATACAATTATTTATTCGCTTTTTCCTTTATTGTTATTCCCTCGTAATTGGTTCACCCGGTCGATCTCGTCACCGTGTCCCGCCCTCCTTCCGATGAAACTGGATTGCTGTTGCCGAATGCCAAGCGAACGCAAGTCTTCGCTACCATCCGCGCAGTCGTCGGTTTCCGAACAATTAAAGTTTAACTGAAAAGCCAATTTATTTTTGTATCATTTAACTGACTACACTGCATTAGTTTGATTGTGTTAAGGGATTTTTTTTTTTATTTCCACTATTAGCTCTAGTATGATGTTCAGAACATCTACGGCCGTCCTCACAACGCAAAATTCTACTATGTCGCAGAAAAACTGATTCTCAATTCAAACGCGGCTTTTCAGTGGTCATTGATCATCTCGAGGAAGGGGGCTCACTGCGTGAACACTTATTTTTCGCAAATCGTTTTTGTCAAGCATACAACACAGACACAAGCAGACAGAGGTACTTCAAATCCCAAGGAAATTCCACTATTTGAAAATCGATTATCCGTGAATAGCTAAAGAACAAAGTAACCCATTTTCATCGGGTCTTCAAGCCTCTTTAAGTGAATAAGTCATGGGTACTTAGATTGTGCTATTACATTCCTTTTCGGTTAAACTTTAAAGACACAAACTGCAGAGTTCGAGGCACCGAAAAAAGGCGGACTTTAGTAGTTGTATATTTCTGCTGAAATGAACATTTTTTAATCAATAGCACAAGAAAAGCGGAGCTTGTGAGGATGTGCTAACTTATAGAAGAAATATAGAAAGAGAGAATATGCAGAATACGACCAAGACACACTGGCTCCCGCCAATTTTGTTAACGCGTATTTTATCCTTCTAGGACTGTCTCAGCTCTGTCACTTGTCAGACGACAGTGATCGCCCATGCTCGGGGATCTGGGGGCCAATCAGACTTCGCCCAAGCTCTTAGCACCGTTCAGCTGGCAACAAGGCTTCATCGAGTCCGGCGAAGAAAAATCAGGGTAAGCTACCGCCTTTAGAGCACAACTGAAACCGGACAAGTTTTTGTAAATAAAGGTAAAAAAAAGGTAAAGGTACCAGCACTAGCCTTGACAGGCAAAGCTGGCGGTGCTGATCTCCGATTCTCGGCCCTCAGCCAGGAAGTGCAATGGGGGGTTGGGGGCCAGCCATGTGCTTTCGCACACCCTTCCTGTCACCTTCCCCGGATTCCTCCAAGTATCCATTTGAAGCTGGGTGGACTTTGACTTGTCTTACAGGGTTACGCCACTAATCCCCGCTCGAAACCAAACAGTAGGCACAACCGAGACTCGAACAATGGACCCTTCCCTTGCGAGTTCGGCGCGCTAACCATTCGGCCACGGACGGACTGTTGAACTTTTAAATAGCCTTCCACCATTTGTACATACTTTTAAATGTAACTGTAATATTTTCAAATTTGTGCATGACAGTTCTCACCAGTTTTGGTTTTGTTATCGTGTTAGTGTGAGCGAATAAATTACTATTCTGTTCTTTTATTCTATACACATTTCCGTTGTTTTCGTCCTGGATAACAAGCGCCACCTCCACCGGCCTACCGCCTACACCACCAGCCTATTTTCGATTTTCCTTTCACAGTTGTGGCCGGTCCCTTATGTAGTTCCCTAGTTTCTTTTGGCAGAAGATTGTCGCGGGTTGGACTAATGTACTGTTAACAAAATCTGGAATCTGAAAAAGTCAAGAGGTTTTGTCTTATTTTCCAGGGAATGTCAAACCCATCCAGTGGGGGCGTTGTGGACGAGCATGTCAAGACGTCGGGCGATGAAGGATCGACTTCAGCCGAAATTTCAAGTAGTGAGATGAGCTGCGATACTGTGATCTATCTAGGTAAGCACTCTTCTTGACCAATGAATGCATCGTTCTGGAAAGCCTTGAAAAATGGAATTATCAAATGGTATTTTTCGGTTGTACCTTGTATCTCCACCATCCAACAAGCGACTGAGGGCCTGTGTTGCCACTTTACTCTGAAGGAACCTGTGATATTTGGCCCCACGAAAGACCTCAACAATAGGAAATAGGAAAGACCTTAACAATGGGAAAGACAGGAAACTCCGCTGAAACGGCGTCGTGGATAATTGAGCTGCCCGCTGTCTAGCGTTTTGTCTATTACCCAAATTCGAAAGATGAAAGTGAGAGTAAACTGACGAAAGCCGCTTTCTTTGTCCCGTGATGGGTGGTGGCTCACCGGTTCTTCCTATAGGCCATTTTTCCATTCACTAGTGACTGCTCCCTGGTCTTGTAAACCGTTTTGGGACTAACCAGTGTCTGGTTTGTCCGAAAATGGTGCGGATTAACCAGAACCTTTTCGCGAGGCAGGTTCTAGTGATGTCGCCAGTTAGACTAAAAACAGAAGCAGAACCGAACACTGTTGAGGAAAAAGAAGAGATAGCTCAGAGTGCAACGAACGCAGCTAAAGAACGTAAACGAACCAAAAGAATTGTAAACAATAACACGTGACGCGTGTAGTTTGACGATGATTTTGCAGAACAGTCGGTCAACATGTCAACAGAGCGATCGTTTTGACGAAAGACCAACCGCTAGAAGGCGCTAAGTAACGCGACTCGTGGGGCTAATGGAAGTTTCTTTGTCTTTCCACTGCTAATCTCTTTGCCTGTGACATTCTGTGTCCGTGAAACTCGATCATTTTCCAGCTATTAACGAACAATCTCGTTTTTTTCAGCTTTCATAAGCGTGAACTTTTGCTCTTTTTTCACGGTCTTACCGGTCGCAGGATTCTGGCTTGCTTGTCAAAGAAGTCGAAACTGTGACAAATCGCAGAATTTTTGGACCAGTGGCAACACTGGCAACACTGCAGAGGGCCAATTTGATACACTCCGATCCCGGCCTACCTAAATTCTGATCGTGAAATATTAATGTATGAATTTTCTGTCACTGAATTGATTTTCATTCTAGGTCCCAGAGGCGACCTTACAGACGAGGAGCACCCAACCCACGGTTTCCGGCCGGACCGCTCGCGCCACGAAAGCCGGATTCCGGTCCGGTCTTCGTGCAAAAAACCTTCCAAATCTAACAGCCCTGTTGGGCCCAGGCCCAACAAAGATGAGCAATGGATCGACGGTCCGAAAATATCCAAAAATCGAGAGAAAAAGGGTCCAGAAACTTGGATCGATGGACCGCAAATCGGGCCGGCCGGATCGGCGGGATATATGGACGGACCGCAAGTCGGAGTGATGGACAGTCATAAGCGGGATATGATCAATCGATGGGTGGAAAAGCAGGCATCGGTGCCAAGTGATAGTGAACAGTGGGTCGATGGCCCCACCCACCACATTGTTAACGCTCCCCCAGTAAGTCAAGTGAAAAATTTAACCGTATTTAAAACCTGCGACGGCCCCGAGCAGGACTCCCCCTCTAAAAGTGATAAAAGAAAATCTAGTCCGAAGCAAAAGCGATCCGAAGAAATCCGTCCCCGGAAAACCAGTGAATCCGACCACAAATCAAAGAAATCCAGTGACTCGGATTATAAATCAAAGAAATCCAGTGATTCCGATCAAAAATCCAAAAAGTCCAGCGATTCAGATCCACGCAAATCCAGCGATTCTGACCACAAATCGCGGAAATCTAGCGACTCGGACCACAAGTCCCGGAAATCCAGCGATTCCGATCACAAGTCCCGGAAATCTAGTGATAGCGACGATTCTCCACGTCATAGCCGGAAATTTGATTCACGCCGGAAAGAGTTAACACAACAGCAGTCGCAGGAGATTCACAAGGAGATTAGTGAGCTCAATGTCATCCAGGAAGTAACCGAAGACGAATGCTCAGAACCGCGACATAGTCTCCTGCTCGAACAAGAAATGCAGTCCACGAAATCAGTTTTGAAAGACTTTGCCCAACAGACCTACGGCACACGCCAGATTATCACTTCGGAAGTAATCCGGACGGATTCGAGCCTCCGGAAACCAGACCCGGTGAGACCGGAAAACGCTCGCAAACCGACTCTAGAGGACTTGTATAACGAATGCGAGCAGTTAGCTAGTAAGCTGATCGGAGGCCAGAATCCGGAAATGTTTTCGAGCGACCGGGAGTATATTGAAGTCCCGGAACAGACGGAGCCAGTCCCAACTGCTGATTCTTGTTTGCAAGTGAATGAAGAAGATATTTGGAGGTGTCTGAGGGCCGCGACGGAGGATCACCCCCTAAGGGCCCTGAGTATGGACAGCCTTGGCCTCGCGTCTCATTTTACGGGAGGTAAGCTCCACCACCCTCTTTATCCAGAAATTTATTTTTCTTGCTTAATTGGGCATTTCTCAGAAAACAGACTTTTACAACCATAAACTTCCAATATAAAACCTTCCAAATAAAAACAACATAAACAGCTAAAACTGTACAGTTATCACACTAAACATAATATTAGCTACATCTCCACGAACAATGTGCAAGTTATAGTCATAATGAAATATCTTTATTAATCTTCTCTCCCCCTAATTTATTCAATTCTCTCCTACTAGCCCTAACTATCATCTTAATTCTCTCGTGTCTATCTTGATTCCCTCCACTCTTGCTACATTTGTTAACTTAGTAATTTATCTTACTGATTGTTTTATCCATGATCTTTTTAAGAATCAAGTGTCTGTGATCACTGATTCGTTTTCTTTAGCTTGAGCCTGAAAAATACCCTTGCCAAGAAGGGCTGGGCTATCGCTAGAATATAACTTAGCTGACGTGTCGGTTCAACGAGGTCAAACATAATCGTTCTTCTATGAGAAATGTATAAGAATTCCCGACGTCCAACCGGTTTTCGGACGTCTGATAGTTCACGATTGTTCCGAAAGCACACTTCGCACTACTTACTGTTTATGTTCCAATATTCAAATTATTTAAATACTGAAAACCAGGCTCTGCTTTTAACAAATTATCCACGGCATCGGCTGTTTTAAGCCTTTTCCCAGGTCCATTGACTTCTAGCAAAGACACGGCAAAATTCAGAAAACTGGTTTTACGCATCAATAGCTCATCAATATACTCACTCGTCGTGAGTATGCGCGTTGAAACTAGTGAATCGTGGCAATTGCAAAGATTAGTAAGGTGTCGCTAGTGAGTTCAGAATGTAAGGTATGAAATTTGGGTCTCTGGGTTTAGAATTAATGAATGCAGTGACGGAAATAAGTTGCATTGGCATTATAGGTACGACGAGTCCTTAAGAGATTTAAGATACAACGATTTCAGTCGTCGTACTAATCCTAAACCCTTGTTCTTCCAGAAACCGCATCGCAAGGCACAGCCATGACCGAATGGGAAGCTGTCACCCCTTGGTCTGTTTGGCAGCACCCACCCCAGCGCCGCTCGGAGAATTACATGGACCAGGAAACGATCCGAAACCTCCAAGAGAAATTCCCCGGATTCTCCTGGCAGATGGCCCTTGCCAGTTCAGATATCGGCCTAGAACTTGAATACGAACTCGGCTTAGAGAACGAGAGCCCCCTACCGCCACTAAATGCTAAAGGAACCCTCTCCGCTCTGCGCCACCCTGACGGCGCTTCCAACCCTCACTTAGATCAGTACTCCCCCGCTCCTGTTTTTGACGGTATAAAAGCGACAAGCTTCGACGGTATAAAAGCGCACAGTAGCTACGATGAACTGAAAACGGGGACGAATAGTCCGCGCGCTCCTGGGAGCGGGGCGTCGAAATCGGACATGGAGTGCGACACCTTGGAGGGTAGAGATAGCGCCAGTCCACCAGGAACGACACGAGATGTCCCTACTGGAAAAAGTGATGATTCCGATGATATGTATAAGCCCAAAGGGCTGAACAAGCTCTTCTACCGGTCGCGGTCACGCAGCCCTCAAGTTAACCGAAAATTCGAAAATACTGTGGAATCGCGTAGTTCTGATCTTCGCAAGGACTTTGCCAACGTTAGCTTGGATGATACATACCAGCTTCCATATTCAGATACTGTAAATATTAAAAAGGCTAAAAGTGTGAGTTTAAGCAAGAGTCCAAAGAAGAAAGAAATAAATAGTTACGCTTTTGAGAAATATGAGGGTCCATATGCGGTGGATCCAGCCATCTATGAGACGCTGCAGAAGTCGGGACATCAGCTTCAAGTAGTTAAGCATGGTAAGTAACGGCCTTCGAACTTTTCTAAGTATCTTCAGGGACCCATAAATTTCCTTTACAGAGGGCTTGTCAATAAGAGATTTCTGATGCTCGCACGGAAGATAGTTCGAGAAATACCCACGGTCCAATCACGTCCAAGACCAGATAGACAAAATTTGGGATTGGCTGCTGGCGCCTTGAGGGAGGAGTCTCTTTGGCGCGCACGTCCAATGAGGCAAACAAGAATGCAGATTCGACCCAAGTGGGATTTTTGGAAAGTAGGACTGGTTCGGTCAACATAGCAACATAGAAGCATAGGAAATGACAAGCCCCCTGTAAAGGAAATTATGGGTCCCTGGTATCTTTATGTTCACTATCTCTGGCTGCGTAGATAGTAGCCAAATCGCATCATACATATTTCCGGGTTGATTGTGATTTTGTTTGTATTTTTACTTTTTTTTTTTACTCAGTAAGAGGGAGGCAACAACGAAGTAGTCAAAAAGTGAAAAAAGCCGTGGTGTTTGGGAAAGCTGGAATGGGGATAAAGGATCGTTTTCGATACTTAGCACCGACATTTTTAAAGATATTCGCGGAAGCTTGCACCCTTGAATCAGGTGTCTTTATTAAACGTATAAAAAGAGGACCTTGCCTTGGTTCTTCTACACTCTACTACACTCTTCTACACTACGACAGATAACACAAGGGATGCGCGGTTTCAACAGATAACACTTAGGATGTTACCTGTTATGTTTTTCAAACGTTATGCAGACAAGAGGAGCCGAAAAAACATCTGCTGACTTTTTGGTTTCTCATCATGATATCGGAAAAGACAGCAGATGCTTTTTAGCCGTCTTTCGGCCCTTCTTGGCAATGCTTTTTATGCATACCATGTGCAGAATCATAACAGATAACATCCCAAGGGTGGCGTCCACGAGGTACTGGAGGGTGGCATCCCAGTCTTGTGCCAGTTGAACCGTAGCAGCGATCCTTGCGAACTGGGAAGCTGCGCTTGTTTATGCGACAGCTGTTTTTGCGGATTTGACCAAAACTCGCTTTACTTTCCAGAGCTGTTTTGGCGCTCCGCGAGTTTTGGAAAGCGGAGCGATTTGTTCTGGAAGGCGATTCGCCGACGGGAGTTGAAAGCCATTTGGAAAGTTTTGTAGCCGGAAATGCTTTCCGGGAATTCTTGCGCGTGTCGGATTTCCGTGTTGCTTTCCGCAAAGTGAATGACAACCCCGGAATCGCCATCCAACTAGCAAGTGTCCCATTGACCCGTGTCCATGTGATAACTTCCTCCAGTCGCACTCTAACAACCATCATTTCTTCTAGGTCAGTCGCACAGCTGTAGCATCCTGTAAAAGTTTCCCAGACCAAAGTATTAAAAGCATCAAATCCTTTTTACGTATGTATTTTGTCTTTAATTTTTTTCGGATTTTTACTGTAAATAAATCAGAACCGTTTATCGACTTATGTGTAGGCTTCTTAGAAAAAGTCGCCATGATATTGTTTATAAATGTTCCTTCAGCCCAAGCTGTCTGCGAAGCGTAGTTGACTGCGCTAAACGGGTACGTTGTCGTTGACGTGGACGCATTGTCAAGTGCCTTCATCCCCCTGGTGTGAGACTCCTAGTGATCCGATCAGTGTTTATTTCAGGGTTTCAACTTGAATTGGCCCGATCGTTCAAGTAATTGTGGTTCCCGTTGAACCTTAAACTGGGTGATAACAAGATCAAAGTACCTCCGTCTTTGGTCCCATGCAGCGACTATGGATACCCCGACAAAAATGAGCGGAGCTAGAAGTACTTGCTGAGCTTTGAGTTGATCCCCGTCTACTTTCCTCTTCGCTGCGCACATCAAAGGAAAAAACGTAGCAGGCGTGGAAGGCCCGCTCTGCAGCGCGTCACACGTGACGTCACAATGGTAGACAACCAGTCGGCTGTTACTCTCGAAACTTCTGCTCCGGCGCTCAACTGCGATATAGCTGTTTGAAGAGGTAACGAATTGTGATGTTCGGCGTAGCTTCCTACCCTCCGCTCGTTTGCATCGTCCAGGGTTTGCGGAATATATTCGACTCCGCATGGTTGTATTACAGAGATAGGGACGATTACAGACGGAGGTTCTTGTGATTGCGGGGGGGGTAATATCCTTCCTGTTCTGTGCCTACCGCGTACAGCTTTATGGTCTATCTATTCTGACTGATATCACGGTCAGACCCGGTAACTTTTTCCGCGGAGTTCCAGAATCCTCTTCTGTCTGTTCTCTCTTTCCATTTGGCTGAAATGGGGGGGAGTGAAAGTTGGTGTTTTATGGCTTTAACCCAACTCAGTGTTGAAAATGTTATAGTTTAATTGGCTGTGTATATTTCCTAGTTGGTCGTTATTTGATTCAAATATACAAATAAATACTTATAAACGTCAAGCCCTTCCTGATATAGACTTGTAACTGCAGTGTTTTAATTCCAAGCCCATGAAGAAAAGATGAATTTACTCGTACGCTATTTCCAGACCGAAAATACAGTAGTGGTATGATTCTTTGAACTGCCCCATTTTTATCCACTTGCTGTGACAAAAGTCAACTACCAGTCAGTCAAAGTATCTAAGTAAGAGTTGCATTTTTGCAGATACCATGGTATCTGTTACCACGGTAACTGAATCTGCAATTAGTCGTTTTTGCAGTTATCGTGGTATCTGATACACGGTTGCTCTGCAAACACGACAATTGCCGAAATTGCGCTTTTCGGAGTCATCCCAAAAGAAAAACTGATATCCAGTCACATCACTAAGTGCAAAACTTCTTTCCAACAATTTGACAAAAATTTATGAAAGTGAGATGACTTTTTCAGATACCACGATCAGCTACCACGGTCGGACCGTGGTAACTGAATATCAGATACCACGATAACTGCAAAAACGCCTTTTGACCGTGGTATCAGACACCACGATAACTGCAAAAACGACTTTAAACCGTGGTATCAGATGCTCCTAACAATACCTGGACGGCGCTTCACTGCTCAGAAATACAAGAAGGAAACCGCTATAGTAGAGGTAGCCTACGTTACTTCAGTGAATATGGGTTTTATATACTGCCTTAGAAAATAGGGTGTTGTCTTGTCTGTAAGTTTGAAAACTAAATTTTATATTGTTGTCATTCTTCTTTATATTGCTGTCATTCTCACATTTTTCCCATGATTTCCAAATGTCACTTAAGTCGGGTCTTCACCTTCCGGAATCTGGGTTCCCAGATTCTCCGTGATTTTTTCTAAATTTCTTCTGCGATACTTAAAAATTCCGGAAATCTGGAAGTTCAAAAGCCCCCTTTTTCCGGATTATTCTGATGTACTTTCGGACCGGTTCATATTCCAGATGCAATTTACAGAAGAAGTCAAAGAATAATCTGGAAGCCCAGATTGCGGAAGTTCCGGGAGGTGAAGACCGGACTTTATCCGCTATCAGCCGTCATTCTCCTTGCATCTGTAAGTGTTCAGACTCGTAGCTTTAGTACTGACTTGTAGATGGCCGCAGCATCGCGCCGTTGCCGCGAAGCGTCAATTTCGTCGGTAAATTTGTAAAAGCGTCATTTCGTCAGTACCTTGTCAAGTCCTATTTGTAAGGTCTCCAGGAAAATGGGCTAGTTTCTCTACTGGCCAGACGTGAATAGCAAAACCGCTCTTCCTCTATTAAGTCTTCAGCTAAACGTGGCGGTTTTGGTATATAACTTACGAGCGTGTTCCACCCTACTAACCGTAGTTACTACGCATGACGTCATGAATTTTGGCTTCAAGGCGTGAAGGCTGGAACGCATTTGTACATTTTCGGTAAAATATCAATCCACGGGCAATCCAGCCAATCACGTTACAGAGATCCGTAGTTACCACGCTTACTACGGTCCCGAGCATGGTAAGCAAATAGTTACTATTTTGAGAAGGCTGGAACGGTCATCGTAGTAACTTTTCGTGAGGTTGGAACGGAATAGTAACTAATAGTTACCGTTGTTAGATGGGTCGAACACGCTCTATGTCTCAGCTCTAGCAAGACAGTGAAAACAGATTTTACACCGAAAGTGATCCCAAGAAGCAATGACCCACTGACTCAAAGCCTATATGAGTTATCCAGAGGTAAGACAATAGTTGCGTTTTTGTAGATACCTTGGTATCTGATATCCACGTTCTAAAATAGTTATCGTGGTATCTGATACCACGGTCAAAAGGTGTTTTTGCAGTTATCGTGGTATCCGGCCAGTTATCGTGGTATCTGATATTCAGATACTACGGTCCGACCGTGGTAACTGATCGCGGTATCTGAAAAAGTCATTTCACTTTCATTTGTCAAATTGGTAGGAACGAAGTTTGGCACTTGGTGATATGACTGGATGTCAGATTTCTTTTGGGATGACTTCGAAAAATGCACTTTCGGCAATTGTCGTTTTTGCAGACCAACCGTATATCAGATACCACGGTAACTGCAAAAACGACTAATTGCAGATCCAGTTACCTTGGTAACAGCTACCATGCTATCTGCAAAAACGCAACTAATAATTTCGGAACTCTAGCATAGAATTAAGCATTCCTTCAGCCCAAAAGTTATTGCGAATCAAATTTGACCGGGCCATATCAGCTGAAATTCATTATAGTGATATTTCACCCCAATTTGACGAAGAGTCCTTTTCAGGTGAAAGCTAGAAAGTTTCTATAATTGACTCGTCTTTCTAGCTTGCCTGAAGCCTGAAGGGGACTCTTGGCAAGAGAGGTCGAAATATTGGTATAATCAGGGACCCATTAATTTCCTGTAATGACTCGCCATTCAGGTGGCTTGTCATTTCCTATACTTCTATGTTGCTATGTTGCCCGAACCTCTCCTAGTTTCCAAAAATTCCGCTCGGTCGAATCGGCGTTCTTGCTTGCCTCCTTGGACGTGAGGCCAAAGAGACTCCTCCCTCAACGCGGAAGCTCCTCTCCAGCAGCCAATCCCAAAATTTGTCTATCTGGATAGTCGGGTGTTCTATTCCGTGGGTATTTCTCGAACTATCTTACGTCCGGTCAAGAACGCATCAGAAATCTCTTATTGACAAGCCCCCTGAATGGCGAGTCATTACAGGAAATTTATGGTCCCTGGTATAAATATCGGTTTGTTCACCTGTCAGGGTCATCTTAACTGATATGTCTGCACATACGCAGACATCTGCGAGCTGTAACAATCAAGTGAGCATAAGGAGTTACACAACCCTATACACTTGAAGCTTAACCGAACAGGGATGAGATATGACAATGTAGTGCCCATCATTTACTGACGAAGACGGTTTTCGCGTTAAAAGACATGCTTAAAACTAGAGTACTGCGATCGTCATGAACTGCATGCCGTCATACTCTTCGAGATTATGACCACACCGAGAATCGACCAAGAAAAGAAAGAAGGATCCCATTTTTTTTTCGATCATCGGTGTGCAGCCAGATCAACCAAAAAGGGCACTTCGTGGGTGCGAACAACCAAACGACCCACGAACGAAACAAGGAAAACAGGTTTGCCGAATTTTGACGACAAGGAACGGAATGGAACGAAAAAGTGTTCGACAGTGCATTAAAAAAAAACCCGACGAGATTAAACTTTTGGTCTTCGCCCGATAGATGTTAACAAAATCTGATTTGATTTCTTACATATAAAAAATATCCCGATTCGAAATTAGTCTGCAGAATTTGGTTTCTTATGTGTAAAAACAAAACCCGATTAACCGACGAAATTTAAACTTTCGGCCTTCGTCCGACAAGACTTTGCAGTCATTTGATTTCTTGTGTGACGAAAAATCTCGATTTGCCGACGAGACATAAACTTTCGGGATTGGCCCGACAATAGTTCATGACATTTGATTTATTCCAATCTGCCGACGAGACTTCAACTTTCCGGGTGCGCCCCAGGTGCGCCCGACATGTTATGTTTGCAGAATTTGATTTCTTACGTATAAAAAGAATCCAACAAACTCCGCGCCAACAAACTAGTGAACTATCGCCGGGCTTCGCCCGACGAAAGTACTTTCTCAAGACTTTGGGGGGGAGTCCCCCCCATAGCGACACCCTTGCCAGACACCGGACTCTGGTGCAAACATAGCTGGTGAACGACACCACATGACCACAACCGAATAGGCTATGCTGCTTCATGTCCTTTTTTACTCTAAACTGAGAAACCTCCAGTATTGTCATTTTATTCATGTCAATAACTTCTTCCATGATTTCCGATTTTCTTATTTCTACATTTTGTCAATCCTGCCATCAGCCATCAGTATATGTGCTTCCTCGCGTTAATACCAAAAGATGCTAGATGATCGCAATACTCACAAACTGAGTTTGCGGTGTAAACTAAATTATATCGGAATTCCGTAAAGCGTGACGTCACACCTATTTGATGTAATCGAGGATGTAATTTACCTAAAAAAACAAAAAACTGTAGTTTATTCCTAACGGTGAATATATATTTGAATTTATATATATAGAGCCGAGCGCGTTTACATTTATAAACCGTCCTAGGGACAATCAAATCATACTTTGGGCCCTCAATCGCATGACGTCACTATTTACGTCATGACTTACGGAATTCCGGTACAATATAGTCGACACCGACTTTGCTGCTCCTTGTAATTTTTTTCTTTAGGCTCAGAAACCTCCAGTATTGTCATTCTCTTAATGTTAACAACTTTCTTTCCGACTTTTGTAGTCACGCCATCAGCCGTCATTCTTTGTCATTAGTCGCGTTACTACGAAAAGATGCTAGATGGCCTCAGTGTTCAAAATTCCCGCCGGAGTCAGAGGGTCTCCGCCACGCGCTCCGCGCTCCCCTATGCGCGCCAGCATGAGTCATTTCATCAGTTTCGAATTATCCTTCAAGGGTGTCGGAAGTGATTTGCGATTTTGGATACAGGAAAGTGAACCAAGTTTTAAGTTAAAAGTTCTGTGATTAGAAAGTGGCAGCTTTTCTTCTCTGAAGCCTTGATTGGCTTCAAGTGTTAGTGATTAGGGCTGACAACCTGCCCGTTACAATGGATAAGTTTGGATTAATGATTCCTGGGATGCTGGTCTTTCTGCTTATTCATGTTAGAGGTAGGCTGTTCTTTATGATGAACATCTGTTGGGAGTGAGCAACCCTCGTGGGTTACTCCACTAAAATAATATAAGTTATTGCAATCGTTTATTTATGAGATTCCTGGGATGCTGGTCTTTCTGCTGATTCATGTTAGAGGTAGCCTAGGCTAGGTTATGATTAATTTAAAATGGATTTCGTAACACATCTGTCGGGAGCTGGGAGTGAGCAACCCCTCGCAGGTTACCGCAATAAAATAATATAATTGGTTAAGTTATTTATGAAGTTCACTTAGAACAAGACCAAAGGTTCCGATGGGATCCCAAAAATTGAATATTTGATCCAGACAAATAGGTTTTGTTTTCGCGAGATCCAGTGACCCAACGACCCAACAGACCAAATGAAGATCTGGAAATGCATCCGATAAAACCAGAAAGGCTATTTGGCTCAGTGCTTCCACTCGACCCTCTTTAAAAAAAAGTAGCAGCCCTCCAAAATAAAGTAGAAAAAAGTAGATTTGTTCTGAATCAATGTAAAAAAAAAAGTAGTTTTATATCGAAAGACGAGCTTAATGCAGGAGTAATGCAATCACCAGGACCGTCATTTCATATGTGAATGCTTAATTAGCTGATTCATTTTCAACGTTCCCCTTCATGAATAGTTTTTGAAAGCAAACAAAAACTTTCTTTTTGTTCTATAAACCAAATTTTGCTTAAACTGTGCGCCTCAGGAAATTTTTTAAAAAAATCATCGTGTTTTCCCTGCAAATTCAGATGTTTTTGTTCAAACCAGATTGTGTTAAAACTGCGACACAGGCAAGAATTCAGACAAAAATTCCTGTTTCCTACTAAAATACAGAAACTTTGGTTCAAAACGAAGTTCTATGCAAATTATTTACAACAGGCAAAAACTTCAAAAATCAGACTGTTTTGTGCTAACATACAGATCTTTTGGTTCAAAACCAGTTTGTGTTCAAAATGTGCGACGCAGGCAAAAAATTATCCTTTTTAGTGCTAAAGTACCGATATTTCGGCAGAAAAAAAAAACTGTGCGCTTACTGTTACAACAGGGGGAATCAGCCTGTTTTCTGTTTAATTAAATATATTTAGTACAGAACCAGATTAAGTTAAAACTGTGCGCCGCAGGCAAAAATTTCGAAAATCAGCCTATTTTATGGTAATATTGAGAGAATTTTAAACGAAAACAGATTGTTTTCCAAACTGCAGTGTGTCACAGACAAAAAAGAGTAGAAATAAAGTAGTACAGTAGATTAGAAAATTAAAAAGTAGAATGGTCCGAAATAAAGTATTCTACTTTGAAATAAAGTAGAAGTGGAAGCACTGATTTGGCTACAATATTCACGACTAGAAACGAAGCATTTATTTAGACCATCCAAAAGTTCCCGGTTTCAGCCGGATTCCAGACGAACTATATATCCGGCAAAAAATATTGTCATATACGAATTCAGCATCTGTTCTTACCCCCAAATCGGACATTTAATCAACTACAAACACAACTTTTGCTTTCAAAAATGTTCCAGTTTCAGCCGGATTCCGACCTAAACACTTGTCCGAGTAGAAAACGCTTTTCATATAAGGATTCAGCATGTCTTCTTACCCCTGAAACAAACATATAATCAACTTCAAATAAAACTTCTACTTTTAACAAACTTTCCGGTTTTGGCCGGATTCCGGACGAACTACTTGTCCGGCACAAAAATGATTGTTCTATAGCCTACGGATTCAGCATCTCTTCTTACCCCTAGATCGAACATCTAATCAACTTCGAATAAAACTTCTACTTTTAACAAACTTTCCGGTTTCGGCCGGATTCCAGGCGAACTACTTGTTTGGCGAAAAATAACTTTCATATTCGTGTTCAGCATGCCTTCTTACCCCTATATCGAACATCTAGTCAACATCAAATAAGACTTCTACTTTTAACAAACTTTCCGGTTCTGGCCGGATTCCGGACGAACTACGTGTCCGGCGAGAAAACGGTTTTCATATTCTTGTTCAGCATGCCTTCTTACCCCTATATCGAACATCTAATCAACTTCAAATAAGACTTCTACTTTTAACAAACTTTCCGGTTTTGGCCGGATTCCGGACGAACTACTTGTCCGGCGAGAAAATGGTTACCATATTCGTGTTCAGCGTGTCGTCTTACCCCATAATCGACTATCACATTAGCTGTTTAAATTTTTTTTGCTTGCCCCTTAATTTAAACCCCCTCCCCCACCCTTAAATGTAAAGCTACAGGGCCCATCTACGAACTCGACCTTACTCTTGACCCAAAGAATCCCCACACCAAGTTTCATCAAAATATCTCACTGCCTTCGAGAGTTATCGTGCTTACAGACAGACAGACGGACAGACGGACGGACGGACAGACGGACAACTTTTGCGATGTCATAGGTATCCCTCCACTTACGTTTTGGGATCCCAAAAACGCCCATGACCGGCTTCTGAGTAATAAGGCGAAAGCCTTTTTGCTGCAATTATATTATTAAATTATAATGATTATTAAAAAACGATTGCGCAGCGACCCGTCAGGCTATTCTCAATTTAGTGTGATTTCGTTAATCCCTCAGCTGTCACAATTCGCGTCACAAAAACAATATCAAATTCGAATTTGCCAATTATTGAAACGGACAGACGGACAACTTTTGCGATGTCATAGGTATCCCTTCACTTACGTTTTGGGATCCCAAAAATAACATTTCTATTTGGTTGACCCCATTGACCCTGGATGACCCAGCATTTGGCTTAGGCTCAATCATGCACAAACCCTAAATTAGTTGGGCATGGTGCTACTGTACAACGTCGCATGCCTCAACGCATGAGCACCGGTGCTCCTACGTCAGGTCATGCCCCCCCCCTCAGGGCATGCCGATGGTACCTGGTACCTTCATAAAAATCTTTTGAATCGAGAATCTGAAATGGAAATTTGCTTTTTAAACATATTTTATGGGTTTACCATGCCCTTGCGTTGGCGCATGGTGCCCATGCGTTGGGGCACCATCCCCAAAAATTGAAGATTTGTCAATTTTTGGTCAATTTCAACTGCTTAGGCTATTCCAAATTGTTTGCAGGCTATACCAGGGCTATACTACATGCTTGGAATAGCCTATTAAGAAACAAGACCAAAGGTTTCGATGGGATCCCAAAAATTTAATATTTGACCAACTACGTCTTCTCTACGCCAGATCCAGTCTTCGCCAGGCTAATCATCTGAGAAAATTAGGTTCAGATATACCTGTATAAGCCATATTTATTTTGACGATGCTGATCGAAACTTCCTGCTTTACTTCTGCCGAATTTCCGTTTTCGGCCGAATTCCGAGCGAACTACTTGTCCAGCCAAAAAAGATAGTTCAGAAACGAATTCAGCGCATCTCCTTATCCCTATAAAGAACGTCTAATCAACTTCAAATAAAACTTTAACTTATAAAAAAAATCCGGTTTCAACCGGATTCTGGACGAACTATATGTCCGGGTAAAAAATGATTGTCATATACAGATTCAGCGTATCTTCTTACCCTTAAATCTATCATCTAATCAACTTCAAATAAAACTTTTGCTTTGGACAAATTTTCCGGTTTCGGCCGGATTCCGGGCTAACTACTTGTCCGGTCAAAAAATGGTTTTCACCATCGTGTTCGGCATGTCTTCTTACCCCATAATCGACTATCACATTAGCTGTTTCAAAATATTTTGTTTGTCCCTTAATTTAAACCCCCTCCCCCACCCCTAAATGTAGGGCTACAGTGCCCATCTACGAACTCGACCTTACTCTTGACCCAAAGAATCCTCACACCAAGTTTCATCAAAATATCTCATTCCCTTCGAGAGTTATCGTGCTTACAGACAGACGGACGGACGGACGGACGGACAGACGGACGGACAGACGGACAACTTTTACGATGTCATAGGTATCCGTCACTAACGTTTTGGGATCCCAAAAAAAGATTTGTGGCAGATTGACACTAGGCTATTGTATCCAGTACCTTACTAGCCTAGGCTACACTATAAAAAGTCTCTCCTACTTCGGATTTAGAAATATTGCATCACCAAATTCGGAGATTTTTATTCCCAGTTCGGATAGTTAAAATCCGATGGAGGATTAAGACGCTGGAATTCAAACTACTGCAGATTATGTTATTTGAAAGTGGGTAGTTTTTTTATGCAAACCATATTTGATAGTAACAAACATTCTATGTGGTGCTCGGGTTGTCCCACCGGCCACAGCATTGCATGTTGAATCAAATAAAATAAATATCTGTCCCTTCAGTTTCTTATGAAAGGGTTTGAATAATTCCAATTCGTTCTCCTCCGGTCATACTCCGAAATAGCTTTGCATTGCCTAGTATTATTATTTAATTAAGGCTGGACTTAGTGTGGATTATTTTAGATTGTAATTAAGGCTGGACTTTGTGTGGATTATTTTAGATTGCATGGGACTAATATTAATATATTTTACTCAAAATATATCTATAAAAAGATTATTATCAACAAATATATTTTTAGAAAATATATCTATGTAAATGCACAAAAATTTGAACTAAAATTTGAGCTCACTTATAATTCCGATCAATGTGTATAGGTCAGTGGGCTGGAAGTGTAGCATAGTCAACTTATGACTCAGTAGAACTTGGTTCAGAACTTTCTTGAAAAAAAGATACTGGAAGTTATGTACAAAATATAAAGTAGTGAAGTTCGCAGCGGACTTGTTACTAGCTGGTTACTAGTATAGAACTTGGTAGACACATTTTCAGACAAAAAATAGAAAAGTTCTCATGAAAGTTTCCACAGTGTGCCTTCAGAATATTGAATTAGACTTTCGGGGAACAAAAAGGACTTTCTCATTTCAAGTATTATCTTATTAATAATTAAGTGCCCTTCAGGTATAATAATAAATAATGCTTTTATTACTTTAATAGCGCATTTACAAATGCGGATCGTCAGCGTAAAACATTAAGACTGGATAAAATTATATACAGTTGAAGGAACGAGTGAAGCAAGGCACAGCCGAAGATCAATCAATACCTTTTAGTCATTTGGGCGGTCGAAATCTTGCCTTTAAATGTAGTTTGTTTTTGTCTAGTATATAGTCTGATGCGGTCAGGAGCCTCAAAATCTGGTAAAATGGTAAATTCCTCCGAAGTTCGTTCATAGTTATAAACAACCGGCCAAATCTCATCCTCACAAAAATGGAAAAAATAAATCTGTAAATTAGGCTGTTCTTCTTCTTTGTATTATTTTTCTTTCCTTCTCCATAGTTCAGATATAATAAGGATTTAATGTATTTGTCTCTTGTTCTGGGAATCCGGAATTCTTGGTCTAGCCCTCGGTCTAGCCCACCATAGTGAGGTATTGACGATGACGTCATCTCAGATCGAACTCATCTCGTCGGATATGCTACGCTACAGTCATTGTTCCACATGCAAATACGAAGGGTGGCTCGTATTTCTGGTATTGATTTTCCCCGAGTCTTCGGGAACCTCCGGCTCGAGATCGTAGGCACTACGCCAGGGATATGAGTGAAAGATTTCTGTAGACTTTCGGAAACTGACGCGTTGCCGTTCCCTCAGCTGCCACAATGGCAGCACTGATGTCGCTTTCGTCTCTGGACAATATGGGGAAGTTGGGCTATAAGGTCTTGTTGAATTCAGGCAATTCAGGGTTTAAGTATGGGTTTTCTTTGTACGAGTAGAACGGAAACTTGTCTTCATAGGATTGTGATATGGGATTAATAATAAATAAATACATTTATTTTCTCCAAAAGCCCTAGGGGCCATGGCGAGGAAAACAAAAATATAATAAAGGACTTCTAATTCCAGTCACAATATAATAAACACCAAAAAGAAACCACTACGATATTTCTCCGTCTCCTTAGCCAGAACACGCCCCCGATGGTCCATAGAGAAATCTCGCGAACCTGCAAAAAAAGTAGCCTGTTCCCTTTTGGTTTGTGCACTGTCAGAAGTTTAATAACAAATAACACAAGGATGCGCAGTTTCAGCAGACAACACTTGGGGTTTAATCTGTTGTGATTTGAAAAATTTTATGCGTAACAAGCATTGCCGGGAAACGCCGAAAAAGCCGATAAAGCATCATCCGACTTTTTATTTGTCGTCATGATATCGGAAAAGTCAGCAGATACTTTTTCGGCCGTTTCTCGGCTCTTCCTGGCAATGCTTTTTATGCATAACATTTAATGCATAACGTGTTCAGAACCCCAACAGGTTACATTCCAAGTGTTGTCTGTTGAAACTTCTCATCCTTGTGTTATCTGTTATGAAACTTCTGACAGTGTCGCAACGACGACGCGTTCAGAATAAGTTGTCTCGTCGAAGGTCTTGTGTATGTCAGCCGTCAGGGTTCAAGCCTCATTTTCGCTGTAGGAGCGAATATGAAAAGGTAAAAAATAATAATGTAAAATAATAAATTCCTATGGCCCTTTTTGATGCCAGTAGTACCTGTCGCGTTCGTCTCCAACTAAAAGTCTCATAGAGTTCAGGTCTGGTTTTTCGTTGTGTGGGCGAACTGAAAAATCCTTTTCTTACGACTGAAATATGGAAGTATAATTATTTATAAGATAATTATTTTATTATAATTATCCCGCGGTTTTGGATGTGTCAGCCAAAGCTGAGCTAAAAACTCGTGTAGAAATCTGGGTTTTTATTTTGCGAGCGTAATGGAAACCCCTCATTTTACGGCTAAGCGTGGGAGTAGTATTGCAAGAATAAGGTTCCTGATAACCATTTGAAAATTAAAATCCATGCTGTAAAAGGGACCATAGGCTACGTACGACAGAAACAGACCAAAGAACTTATTTTTCGTAGCACGGTTAAACGCTTGTGTTCCGCCCAAAATAAATAAATACAAAAGAGGCCCGCTTTGATTTTGACATTCGCTGGTGTTAAAGCAAATCTTAACCATTAAGATTTGTTCTTGTAGCAAGGCAAAAAAGAACAACAAAGGAATTCATTTAGAAATGCAAATAGTGGTAGCAGAAATATGTAGTTGAATAATCTTAACTTGGCCCAAACGTGGGCCAAGACAATTCTACTGGGTAGTAATTTTATGTTGCCCCGGCTCCACTGTAATCTAATTGGCAAACGTGGGATAACATGTTCCTGAAGTGTTTTCAGTCGAAACCAGAGTATGGCTTTCAGTTACAGTTATGCAACACGGAAAACAGTGTGAATATGTCTACGGTTCAGTGGGTGTTACCACCACCCCTACCTGGGCCAATTCGCCACACACACCGAAACCACAACAGTTCTGAAAATTGGGCAAATTTACTGAAAAATTAATATCGATTTGTCACGACATTAAATTTAAGGGAGTAACGTAGCCACAGAGTAATGATGAGAACTTCCGGTTTCTTGGACTAGTAGGTGCAAATGGCCCTTTAAAGCTCAGTAATGTTTTCCGCTCAATCTTGCCACCTTAGATTGCATTATAAGAGTTCATTTCCGGCAGCGGCTAATTATGGGCCAATCAGAACGTTGGAAAAATACTCTATGACTAAGTCTAAAACACGCTAGTGAATCTCGGGAAGAACAAGAAACTCCGTCCGAACGATGACTCACATCCTTTGTTAACCAATCAACGGGGTTTGTTGGGGACAGCTGTGGTGACGCTTCCGGCTCTTCGCTTGGCGCACGGTGATTCTTCATTTGAACAAAGAGTTAGTCATCAAGCGTATCCGGCTACTATATCATTCCGCTCCGAATAAGTTTGTTTGTGTAGGCCCTAATGCTCTTTCGCCGCAGTAGCCCGTCTAGATTTCATCAGGTTTCAGTTCAGGTTCAGGTTCTTTTAATAATAGATTAAATAACAAAATGTCCAGAGCCCGGCTGAGAAGACAAATTCGTAATGCACGGGATGGAAAGACTTCTTTAACTAAATACAACATTTATGATTCACTACATGCCATTCATACTAATGGAAATATGCGTGTTCTCCCGTCAGCACCCGATCCCCAACACCACCCGTTGACACGTCCAGCGAAACCAACTAAAAAAAAATAAAAAAAATAAAAGATAACAAGAACCGAGGAAAAGTGATTTCAGTCCAAGGAAAGATCCTGGACCGAGTATTCACAATCCCCCAGGTCCAGTATCTTCAAAAACCAGATAAAATGGGAACAAACTTACCCCCCCCCCCGAAGGCAATCTGCATTAACTAAAAACAGTTCTTCCAATCCTTTTCTTCATATAACTCCAAACTCTGTTGTGGGTCACCACCAAGGCGAGATGGGACTTCAGGTATCAGACAATACATTTCGATCAAGACAGAAAGTCAAACTGAAAAAAGACATCCAATATGTTAGCGAAGAAGAACTGTTTACAATATGTCAAAAATCGCAAATTTGTCATTGGTAATATTCACAGATAATTCGTTCTGTTCATGCGAGGAATTTAGGAATCCCGCAGTCGCCACATCGGGCAAAAAGAAGGACAGGTGACGAGGAAGGGAACTAGAGATCTAGAGATGCATTTGTAGTTATGTCGTACTACTATTATTGGCGGAAGGAAAAGTTACGGATATCAGGAAATAGAGAGTAGAGTATAGTTGGATTTTAAGCAGAAATAGCGTATTCTGAGACAATCTTTAAAGTATAGAGCCCTACCCCCAGCCAAAGTGTAGGCTAGCCTCTTTCCCGTATATGAGGAATTTGTAAGACCTAGAAATTCGGTCCGTTATTATGCAGCCTGAATCAGTGGCGGGAAATATAGGATGACTAGAACTGGCCGCTGAATTTTGAAGCTGAAGAAAAATTCATTTGTCTGAAAATTTCGATTCCCTCTTTGGCGCGATTCTTCGAAAAATATAATTCAGAGCCTAGTTGGAGCCGTTGCAGTTTTAATACTCGATGGCCAACTCTTGATTTTGGTGTACACTGTACAAAGTTTCTCCGTATAAAGATTAAAATTATACCTATACGGATTCATCACATTTCTATTTTTTATCTGCGTAGCGATAAGAATAATCCGAGTAGCAAATACTGCAGTTAACTTTAATCTTTACACGGAGATACTTTTTACAGTGTTCACCACGAAACAGTGTAGGCTACACCACTGCCCATTTATGACTTCTTCTAATCTGTGGCCGGCACCACTGGTTTCGGGTGGTGCCGGAAGTACACCAAGTGCCAGGTAGTGGGTACCCCTTGGTAATACTCAGTAGGCCTATATTGATTTGCAGTACAGTTTCGATTTTCGCTCTCAAGCGAGCGTTCTGCCCTTTCTCTTGCCCAAGCGCTGAACCATAATTAGGAGTTTGAAGATAAGTTACATGTTTGAGGAATTTCGGTTCTTATTTTGGAACGGTTTATTATAATAAAACATATTTGTAGGAGCCTGTCTAGTCAGCGATGAGCTTGTTACGGCAGGATCCGGGTAAAAAAAAAAAAAAAAAAAAAAATCCGAAAATTTGTCGAAGTCGGAGGCTTGTTCGCTGAGAGTATGATGCAAGTCGGAGCCTTCTTATTCGATGAGGTTTACGTTGCAAAACAGGGTTCCGAACATCGACATTTGTGGAGGAGGAAGAAGAATAAACACGCCAAAATAGGGCTCCTGCCTTAAGGAAGAAGAAAATCAGAACAGGGCGGTCAACCACAAACCCCTGATTTATGAATACCCTATGCCAAACGCCGGGTATATCTAGCGTTTGGCATAGCCTATGCCTAACTCTGGATACCCTATACCAAACGCTGGTTAGCTTTTGGTGCCCTAGCCCTGACCTACCACACTATTCTGATTGGTTGATTTCCAAGCTTCACTCAAATCATCAGTTTTTTGAGGGTTCCAGTATCCAGCATTTGGCGTAGTGTATCCAGCGTTAGGCATGGGGTATAGCAAACGCTAGATATACCCAGCGTTTGGCATAGGCTTTCCCAAAATCAGGGGTTTGTGGTAGACTGGAACAGGGGTCCTGCCTCCCTCTTTTTCTGCGGCGGCTTGCGTAATACCGCTGTAATACCCAGTTTACTCCACGATTTGCAGTATTGTCTGTCGGTGTTCGCCCTAGGACGAATAGTGCCCTATCTATTACCCAATCTTGTGACGACGACCTACCGCTTAAATTATTCCCAGCTGTAACAGTCTGGTGCTTCATGCATAAAGCCGGATACGCGCGGGGCAAAGGTTGAAAATAGAGGGGCAGGTGGTTAGCTACTTGAATCGCTGAGAATCTGAACCCTGCGGCATTTTGTCATCGTTATTTGGCTGCTGGCTCGTGACTCGTGAGACGACAGTACTTCTTCCAAAAGGTCGGTCGTCAAGCTTCGGGCAAAGGTTGGGAAGTGCAAGGACACGTGTGTAGGTCTATGTAGCTCCCTGGCACAGAATCTAACCCCTCTAACCCCCATGCTCAGTGCTTGTCACTTATTTCGAATGATTAAGTGATGTCTGGGTTCCTAATGCCCCTCCATGAGCAGTAAAATCATTTGTGAAGTTGTTTATTTTTTATGTCTAGATAGCCTGAATTGTGTAACATCTTAGAACATCTTAGCAGAAACATTATGTAGTGCGAGGTGTCCTTTAATACTACGTAGTGGGAGCAGGCCCGTATCCAGGAATTTGTTTCGGGGGGGGGGGGGGTTGCCCTTCGGGAGGGGGGTTGCCCGCTAGTTGGACCAAAAAGTACACACAAAAAATAGATCACATATTAAAGTCTACAAAAAACGATTAATTTTGTGGGTTTCGGGGGGGGGGGTTCGAGCCCCCTAACCCCCCTGGATACGGCCTTGAGTGGGAGGTGTCCTTAATTTTTGTACTCTAGGCTACTCTTTCCGTTTCCTCTTTATGATAGTGGGGACAGCGGTGTCGATTGCTTGTACTTTAGTCCCAACCACTTTTATTGCTCATTACAGACCTCGGACTACGCCCTGTCCGTCCGCTAATTTGGGCAAAATTATACCGCACCTTCTGTACGATTGACGGAAGAGTTAACCAATTATTGATTGTGGTCAAGTGCGATTAGAATCAGTAGACTAGTAGCTTGTATGGTATTGTTCATCAGAGCGAAGGGTGTGTGTCGTTGTAAAATCTAGTACGCATACAAAATGTTATGGTATATTGTCTTATGGGCCTAGTTGCCTGTGTGACGCTTGAGTAATTTCTATTATGGGTTTCCTGTCTCCATAATCGTGTATCTTCATTTTCTTTTTTACTCCACTATTTTCGTCTTGTACGATTTGCGGGTAAAAATAAATTATTATTGTTAATATATGTATAATTATATGGCACGCATACACTATCTCACGTATTCTGGCTTTAGGTCCGGAAAGTATTAATGTCATCACTGCGAAGGGTCTGTGTCGTTATAATATATAATACGTCATATATATGTGCATACACACAAACTTGTGGTGTGTCGACGTACCCTTAAACCATCCATCGTATTCTTGGGTCCGGAAATTATTAATTCCGTTACAGTTATGATTAAAATCAGAAAATTAGTAAACTGGTTGCCTGTATAGTGTTGTTGCATCCCAGCGAAGGGCTTGTAGAATCTAGTTCATACACAAAATCTTGTGATGTATTGCACATTACATGGCGCGCTTACACACGAACCGTAGTATTCTAGCTTTAGTTACTTTCTGGGAGCAACTCGCCATATTCCAGTTCAGCTCTTCTGAGCGGATTAGTTGATTAAATAGTTGTGGGTAATGTGGCTTGTGTACAAAAGGTACAGTAGTATATACAACAGTCGTTGTACTAAACCAGTGGTTCCCAACCCTTTCCGTACCGCGTACCCCTAATCGAGGTTCAAAAGGGTTGCGTACTCCTTTTTTGAAGAATTATTGTTTTACTATTTTTTGCCAAGGTGTGGTGGTTCAACTTTTTAGTGCTCTCCTTGCACCTCCATGTCCTCCATGAAAAAATGCAGGGAAACAATTAAATTTTGAAATTTCAGTCCTCGATCAGTTGATTGAGTGAGTAGAGATTTTAAAGCTACTCGATTGATTGGTTTCGCTGGACGTGTCAACGGGTGGTGTTGGGGACCGGGTGCTGACAGGAGAACACGCATATTTCCATTAGTATGAATGGCATGTAGTGAATCGTAA
Source organism: Branchinecta lindahli (assembly GCA_023053555.1). Lineage (NCBI taxonomy): Eukaryota > Metazoa > Arthropoda > Branchiopoda > Anostraca > Branchinectidae > Branchinecta > Branchinecta lindahli. The sequence continues at coordinate 7,845,282 of JAKZAO010000005.1, read as the reverse complement.
ATGTTGTATTTAGTTAAAGAAGTCTTTCCATCCCGTGCATCACGAATTTGTCTTCTCAGCCGGGCTCTGGACATTTTGGTGTTTAATTTCTTATTAAAAAGAACTTAAACCTGATTTTAGGAACTCCGCGTACCAGGGTTTCGGTTGGCGTACCACCGGTTGGGAACCACTTTACTAAATGGCTACTGTGACGGAGTAAACGATTCCAGGAAACAATCCTGACAGTGGTTGTCAGTCAAAAGCAAGTTTATTACTGAATCTACTGATCATACAAACTGCTGAAATACATTGAATGAAATTAATTGCTCAGTGTTTCGGATTCTTGTTTTGGACTGTTGCGACTATCTGTCTATCCCCTACCCCAGGGCATTTCTGCCGGCCATCTGCTGACTTGTCCCGATGGTAGTAGGCGTATTTGCACCTGTCACGGATCTGCCGTGGTGGTTGATCTGTAGACACTTCCAGATTTGACGGTGGTTGTGGTTTTATCTCGAGTTATATCTCGGGAGTGTACAAACCATGAAATGAATAAAAAGGCAGAATATTTAACCATAATCGTAAATTCGTCAAACGCTAGAAATCGCGAAATATCAAAATGACTCATCAGTAATAGTACTAATCCTTTTATATATGTTTATGACACGTTTGATTCTTTTACTTGGTCGAAATAAGACGGATTGTGTCGTTTGATTAATTCAGACGGCCATACAAAATAGTAGCCTACATAATTATTTCACAGGACATCACTATTTTTTAACTTGAACGTTTTTAATAACCTGTTTACCCATTTTCCTTATTTTAACAGTTTATCCAGATTCGTTATCCATATAAGACCTAGGGGTTTTTGCACCACGCTTGACATCACTCTTTCTTTACAAATATGCATTTTATTTATTTAAAACCCTTTGGAAATATTTACTTATCTTTATTATTTTGAATATAATTCGGGTCTCTAGAATATCAGGGAACTTCAGATGATACCGATTAAGGAACTCCTTTTTCAGGTCCGAGAGTTCACTGAGAAAATTATCAGCTTTCTCAGTATCATTATATGGCCCTGAGTTGCTCGGTAAAGCGATATGATATGATATTTATTACTCTAAAAGCCCAAGGGTCATGGCAATACAGACAAAAACTTGTCTCTAACAACCATTCAAAACTACAACAAAATTACTTCTGTGAATCATTAACAACTTGAGGAATCTACCCACTTTCTTTACTGAAACATAACACTCACTCTTCAGCATTTGCTCCATCCATTCCTGATAACACTCATTTACTCCAAATATTTTTCTTCTTAACTTATTTAGTTCCCTTCATTCACACATAAGATGTCGCACACACTCATTCGTATCTCCACACATTGGGCAGAATTAAGGACGAATTCTCCCAATCGTTCTACCCGTGTACCTCCTCCTATCCCCCAAAGGTAAACCATCAAAGGTATTCATCTTATTGTGCGCACTTGTATATTTTTGTCCGATGTGTGGTGTTGAGGGGGAGGATGTGGTACATTTGATGTGTTATTGCGAGGAGTTGAAAGGATTAAGAAAGGAAGTGTTTGGCCGGGAGGTTTGGGATGAAAGGGAATTGACTTCGATTATGGGAAGTAAGTGTTTTGGTGATCTCCGAAGGCTGGGTAGATTCCTGAAGATAGCTATGACCCACCGCGAACTATTTTTATAGAAGTTGATTTTTGGTTTGTTTTGGAGTGTATGATATTTTTTTTTTGTTTTTTTTTATGTTTTCCGCCATGGCCCTTGGGCTTTTTTGGAATTAAATTCATTCATTCATTATTTTTGGGGTAGTATATATTTTATTAGGCTTGGGCTTGACGACCGTGTTTCTAACAGCCTGTGTTTTCAAGGTTCTTCGGCAGAGGATTTGACATCTGGACCCGTTTTCCTAACCGAACCCAGAAACCGCATCGATTTCTCAAACACTACCGGAACCGTTATTGAATGCGCCGCCACGGGTAACCCCCAACCGGAAATCATCTGGGTTCTCCAGGATGGTTCCACTGTCTCTGACGTTCCTGGCCTAAGACAGGTAAGTTGCAATGGTTGTTGCTTTTAAAGTATACGCTCTTCATAAAATTCCTTCCAGATTAGTTCATTTTTGGCCGCTAGATGTGCTAGCATAAAATAAACAATGACACGTTACTTCCGGGTGTGCGTTTATCCAGGTTTGTTTGGCTATTTTCAATTCCTCTTAGGCCCAGCCATGTTTGAAACTGTTTAAAATGCTTCTGCCTCTATTTGTGCTCTACCCAACTCTGTTCTGTCAAAGTTAATCAAGTTGTCAATTCTGGCTTCCGACTTCAGTGCTGAGCGCTAGTTGACTTTTCAACAGGGCTAATGCGCGACTCGGTATGAAGCGAAAGCCTAATCGCTTATTCACCCTTCAGATAACTTATCCCTGGATCTCACGTGTGATTGTTGTTGTTTCTCTAGCGCATCTGGCGTCAATTCGTCGTTGGATTTTATGAGGGACGTATTCCTTCAGCCTGTCTTTTCAGCTAGTGAAAAATATAAATTTCATTCCACTTTCTTCAGATTACCATTCCTCGGAAAATGAAATTGAGTTGTAACCAAGAATCCGGTATTTGTGTTGTGTTTGTGAGAGGGTCTGGAAAACTGAATGTTTTGCTGCTGAGTTTATATTATGGCCTAAAAAAGGGGGGGGGGGAGGAGACCTGTAGGACCGCCACACATTCACATTCCTCAGAAAATAGAAGTGTGTTGCTACCCAGAATCCGGGATTTGTGGTATATTGGGTCTCGACACAATAAGCAATTTTTGCAACTGAGTACATCAGGGTCTAAAAGGGGACGATACCTGTTAGATCATCACACTTTCCTCGAACACTTGAATTGAATTTCAACCAAGAATCCGACATGTGTGGAGTTTTCGCTACTGAGGTTATGTCATGGTCTAAATGGGGACAGGCGACCGGTAGGATCGCCTCCCATTTCTTCGGGAAGTAGAATTTAATTGCAACTCATAATCCGGAATTTGTGATAGATTGAAGAAGAGGTCTGGAAAAACTGGACTTACGACTCAAGGTTCAAGGCTTTAATTTACACTTCATTATAAAATTATAATACATAGGGTCAAGCCGGAGATACAAGGTCGATTGACCAAAACCGGGGTCGATTGACCAAAACCTAAGGACTAAGGTTATATTGTGGCCTAAAAGGGAGGGAGGATCACCAGAATTAAATTGCAAGGTTCCGCAAATTTTCTAGGTACAATCATCTGGGTCTCTGGTCTTTCCGCCATTCCGCGCCGAGGACTACCGACAGGAAGTTCACGCCCAGACGTACCGTTGTCTTGCCAGGAACAGTGTCGGAACCATCTTGTCCCGGGACGTCCAAGTCCGAGCAGGTAACGTAACCGTCTTACCTGCTTTGTTCAAGTAGGCTAGTTCCGTTAGGCCAGGGTCTCCTCTGTCATTGTAGCCATGCTATTTTTATAAAGCTTGGTGCCCACAGAACGCAAATCTTTTCCGCTTACGATTTTCTTTCGTGTCGTGCTGCTCTACGAATTTGTTTCGTAGCCCCCCACCGAAATCGAATTGTAATCGGTTTGCCAAGAGAGTATTAACTAGAAAAAATAAATTTGCCTCATAACTTTAATATGTTAGTATCCTTGTGTCAATAATACACATGCCTTTATCCAGTGCCGTATCCAGGGGGGGGGGGGGTTCACCCCCCCGAAACATGCAACACTAATGTTTTTTATTGGCTTTAACGTCTGATCTATGTCTTTTGTGTACTTTCTGGTCCGACCGCGGGCAACCCCCCCCCCCCCCCGAAATAAATTCCTGGATACGGATCTGCCTATATCAGTAAATATTTTCTCTGTTTCTTCGTTTGCCATTTTGATTTTGAGATGCGACGTGAAAATATTTTACTTCGAGTTGAAACGTTGCGGCGCGAAAATTTGGCCTGTCGAAGCAAATTTTATACGACAGCGAATTCGCCTAGGCGAATGCGAATCCGCGTTCTGTGGGGCACCAAGCCTGAAGACCATATTCTGTCTGGCGATTGTAGGGGTTTGTGAACTATATTCACAAGCCCCTTCGTGGGTCCTTTGGTTAGCGGAGCGTGCCGTGACAGCCGAAGGTAGCGGGTTCAAAACCCGCTCAAGAAGTATTTTGTCTTTCAGTTCACTACTTACAATGCAGTGGAACCATCTTGTCTGATCCATTCCTATAGGCTAGGTCTGTTAGGTCAGGGTCTCCTCTGTCAATGTTACCATGACCAGAAGTCCGAAATCTTAAGAAAAATCCTGTAAATGTGCAAGGGAAAATCATTTTACGAAACAAATGCAGGTAACCTACGTCCCTTAGCTCTCGAACCATTAATTACATTTGTTTCTTTTCTTTTATATTCCGCCTTAATTCCATGTGAATTTCGGGTGAATGAAATCACTTCTCTTGCTTACATAGCAAGGGCATATTTATTGCGAACTCATCATATACTTTCTTTTTACGAATCATCCCACAAGGAAGAATGTCAAGTTGAAATCGGTGAGAAAATCAAAACTCCGTCTTTTGCGGTTTCAAGCGACGCTTAGAAGTGTTAGTTCATGTTCCGCCAAGACCTTTGTTAGTCGTTTTTATCGACCACATCCTATAGCAGTTAAAATGTCCTTGACTTTTCCCACGATTTTAATACTTGCACGTGAATCGTTAATTCTGGGTGATCCAGGAAATTTTGAATCTGTTCTCCTTGGGGGTGTTAAGCTGATTGCTTTATTGATGAAAATGCAGACAAATCTAAACAGAGATACAACAATTAGCTCGACAGTTAATAACTGATAGCCTAATCACAATTTCTCGGTATTTTATTTAAGATTTATATTATCATAATTACTGGCTAGAGATTAACCAATTTTCGGGCTCAGGTGAAACAACTATGAAAAGTGAAAATGTGAAAGGTTGAGATGAGGAATGAGAAAAGATGATAAAAGTTATGCGCCTTGAACAGCCAGTATGCTTGTTTTACTGTCGTACAAAGGTACCAAAACAGACATATTTTTTAATTATATATTTAGCATTAAGCGTTGCTTTTCTCCTTCAATGCACATAATAGTGATAATACGTATAAACTTAAACTGGCATCACTGCAAAAAAGAAAAAAAAATCAACAATAACAGCTGATTGTTAGATTACAGTCGCTTCCAACTGAAGCGATATCTAGTAACGCACTCTTAAAACGTCTGTACATTACCTACCTCAACCACTTCCAGTAGCCTAGTAAATTTTTCAACTGTTCAGTGGCGGAATAATGAGTAATTCCCGCACCCTTTACCATGAAAATTTAATATCTCTTTGCTATAGCAATCCGATAGCCCATGAGGGGTAAAGAGATATGGATTCAAGTTTCACAAGAGTCGTGGGAATATGTCCTTTGCGATTGATATATGTTATAACAGGTGGTAGGTAGTAAATGTTGAAGACCATAGTCGAGCTCTAGGACAAGGCTGTTTTAGTGGCTTGGTTTTAAGCTTAGTTTGACATGAGGTCCTGACCTTTCAGAGGGGAAATATTGCATTAAGCTAAGTGCCCACATAATGATTATTCGAGTTCGGCACCAGAGAAAACGAGAATTAAGCTAGGCTAGGTTCAGCCAGTTTCGTTTGGCGAGAAATCGCGCACAGTTTTCTGGTTGTGATCGTTTAGCAGTTCATCGGGTGACCATTTTCGATGTAGGCTTCTCTTTTTTTCGTGGTCGGGGGTACCAGAGGGGAGGGAAACATCCCTGATTTTTTGATAGGCCGTCTCAAACGCTGGGTACACCTACAGTTTGGAATAGGCTATGCAAACGCCCGTTCCCCTATGTCAAATACTAAGGACCCGATTTGATGATTTGAGTGAAGTTCAGAAAACCCGTTTAAAATTATTTTATCGGGGGTACAGTATCCAGCATTTGGAGTAGGGTTACCAGCGATTGGCATAAGCCATTCCAAACTGCGGATATTCCCAACGTTTGGCATAGAAAACTCAGGGGTTGCGGTAGACTGCCGCAGGGGGCGGGGTCGGCTGGTGTGATCGTGTGTTCTAGTTAAAATCCAGACATGCATGAATATAATTAGAAAGTGCTCTTATACGTTGTGCCCTAACCAGTTTGTTCCAGTCGTTGCACAGGAATACGACGTCGATGTAAATAAGGAATACGTCATACGCGGGAATTCTGCCATCCTCAAGTGTCTATTTCCGTCATTTGTTGCTGAATTTGTAACAGTCGAAGCTTGGCTTACCCACAATCCGACGGAATCCGGCGATGTTTATTTTCCGGGCGGAAATTACGGTAGCGTGATCGTTCCCCCAAACTTAGTCCCGTTTCCTTGGAAACCAGTTCCTCCCTCACTTCTCTGACTAATGGCGCTCGGATGGAGGGAGATTCGTCCAGAAAAGAGATTGGTATTCTCTAAGGAATCCGGAAAATGTTGAGAAAAGGTTTTGTCAGTTTACTTTTGACGGATAAGTAACTGTCACCGTGATAGGGTTTCTTTCAGAAGATTTGTGAAAAAGATTGGGGTTCTGCTCACAGTTGTGCATTCTGTGACGATTCACAACATTAAAAATGGTTGAGTTTTTGATGAGTTTTTTTTTTTTACCGAAAATTCGGAATATTCTTTTTGTGTCAAGAGGGAAGACTCCGCGATGAAACAAGGGCTATAGAAACAAGGGAAACTAAGAGCGTAGGCCACCTATTGTGATAACAACAGAAAACATTTGTGTTTACCATGCGCATTTTTGGAAAACATCATATCTGCGTCTTGAATGTCATAAATATTAATGCGGAATGACTCTAGTCAGCTGGTACTGGATTAAAATAAGTGAATAAAATAAATAAATTACTACTAACCTACTGGAAGGTCATCCGGTGTTTTCAGGAGTTGATTTTTTGAACGAACTATCAGCAACTATTTCCTTAGAATTTCATGAATTTGGTGTACTTGTTGAAAACGTTGCAGACCCTCGCTTTGATGATGCAATAGCTGCCGATGATCTTCTCCTTTTTTGGGATCCCAAAACGTAAGTGGAGGGATACCTATGACATCGCAAAAGTTGTCCGTCTGTCCGTCCGTCCGTCTGTCTGTCTGTGAGCACGATAACTCTCGAAGGGAATGAGATATTTTGATGAAACTTGGTGTGAGCATTCTTTGGGTCAAGAGTAAGGTCGAGTTCGTAGATGGGCACTGTAGCCCTACATTTAGGGGTGGGGGAGGGGGTTCAGATTAAGGGGCAAGCAAAATATTTTAAAACAGCTAATGTGATAGTCGATTATGGGGTAAGAAGACACGCTGAACACGAATATGAAAACCATTTTCTCACCGGACAAGTAGTTCGTCCGGAATCCGGCCAAAACCGGAAAGTTTGTTAAAAGTAAAAGTTTTGTTTGAAGTTGATTAGATGTTTGATTTAGGGGTAAGAAGGCATGCTGAACACGAATATGAAAACCATTTTCTTGCCGGACAAGTAGTTCGCCCGGAATCCGGCCAAAACCGGAAAGTTTGTTAAAAGTGGAAGTCTTATTTGAAGTTGATTAGACGTTCGATGTAGGGGTAAGAAGGCATGCTGAACACGAATATCAAAACCGTTTTTTCGCCAGACAAGTAGTTCGCCCGGAATCCGGCCAAAACCGGAAAGTTTGTTAAAAGTTAAAGCTTTATTTGAAGTTGATTAGATGTCCGATTTAGGGGTAAGACGAGATGCTGAATCCGTATATGACAATAATTTTTTTGCCTGACATATAGTTCGTTCGGAATCCGGTTGAAACCGGAAAATTTGTGATAAGTTAAATTTTTATTTGAAGTTGATTAGATGTTGGAAATAGGGGTAACTAGATACGCTGAATTCGTTTTTGAGCTTTAGTTTTCCGTCGGACAAGTAGTTCTGGAATTCCGCCAGACCGGAAAATTCGCAGAAGTAAGCCAGGATCGTTTCAATCGACTTGTAGGGGTAAACACACAAGCTGAATCTTGGTTTTCTTAATGATTAGCTGTTTGGCCTTAATCTGTTTCTAAATATTAAGAGTATAAATGTTCATGGAGTCTGGCGAAGACCGGATCTGACGAAGACAAAACCTAATTGTCTGGATCAGATATCGAAGTTTTGGGATCCCATCGGAACCTTTGGTCTTGTTTCTCTTCTTTTTGTCGCTGCATCAGTTATTTGGTTGGGACAGGGTTGGGACTATTTTATGCTAATATCTTCCGATCTTACAGTCGTGAGCCAAGATTTTGAAGTTGATGTTAACAAGGAACACGTCATCCGTGGGAACGCGGGAATTTTCAAATGTCAGATTCCGTCATTCGTTGCGGATTTCGTGTCTGTTGCCTCCTGGGTGACTGACATGGGCGAAGTCTTTACGTATCAGGGAGATAACTTCGGTAATTCATACACTCCACCCCCCTTACCTTCCCTATGTCCACCTCAGCTTCCCCAGCCCTAATAAATTTTTGATGAATAGTCCTACTGTTTCAAATACAGACAGGGAAAAATGAAGTCCAAGTAAAGAAAAAAGTAACGAACTTGGAAGCAAACCGACAAAATCCAACAGTGAAAATTTGAAAGCTGGATCTGGGGTTGTCAACTATGACAAGAATCAGGATGGGTGACTCGTCCCTTTTCGTTGTGTAGCAAACATATAGCACAGCTATCAACAGCCCCATATAACTCTTCATATAATGCACTCATGCCCCAGATACTTCTTCGTATAATCAAGGTATAATGTACTGATACCTAAATATTAGGCTGCACATTTTTCATTCATTGATATTCTACTACCTGTACCGCTAGGAAAAAAATAAAATAAAAAGGCTTACCGTTACAGATCGAAAAATAGCAAAAGGAAAGGCATGATTTCCCGTCCAGTACCCCCCCCCCCCACCCAGCCCAACAGCTAAACTCACGTTACTGTTAAAATTGAAAAGTGGCTTTGAAAAGTTGTATTAATCAATTAGGATCGAACGCATGGCGATTGGTTTGAAATTTCCATAGACAACCTCATTATCAAGGAAATAGATGGCACTGCCTGTTGTCTTCACTCGAAGTTAGGATAGTGGTTAATCGGTTATTGTCTTTCTTTTAGCCGTTGTTCAGACTTATCAGTCCGACGTTGCGGTTGAGCACGTCATACGTGGGAATTCGGCCGTTATGAAGTGCAGCATTCCATCGTTTGTTGCGGATTTTGTAACGGTTGATTCCTGGCAAACGGATGATGGCGAACATTTCAGATTCGGAGCGGATTTTGGTAATTTCCTACCACCCACGAAATACCACCTATCGCTCAAGTTACCACCTTTCCCCGTTGTCTATTCTAAATATGGGAAAAGCGACAAATCCCTGATTGAAGTGCTGTATCCTGCCTGACCAAAGAAGGGGTGCCATTGTTCCCAAAGTAACCCTAAATCAAAGAAGCTCGCTCTAGCAACTAAGTAATGAACATCCTATTATGGGCCCTTGTTTGTAAGATACAATGATTTGGATATTGTATCCTGCCTGTTCTACTAATCTTCTGAAACGTTTAGACCTCTTAGGAGCTCTGTCCCAGACGAAGCAATAGTGCGAGTGATAGAGCTTACGATATGCTAATATCTATAAGGCGCTCAAAGTGGCTTTCAAGTCTGCATCACGAATATGAAGCAATTTGTTGTCGTCACTTCACAAAAACTGTGGGCCTTTGGAACAGGTTTCTCGCTTGTTACAACTGAGTCGTTATGTGGGCGCTTTGTGCCGTGGTTTTCTTGGTTGATCTTCTTAGGTTTCGTCACTAGTGTTGGGCGATAGTTGGATTTTTCGATATATCGATATTTTTGCTTTCGATTTTCGATAATTGATGTATCTATTTATTTATTTATTTATTTAAATTAGGGTACGACCAACTAGGGCCAAAAAATGACAAAATAAATAACAAACACTGGCATAAATATAAACTGCAAAGAAATCGATATTTCGATATCGATATTTCGGTACCATGTTTCGCTGTACTAGACGTCTCGTTTCCCCAAAATTCAAGAACAAAATTATGGTAAAAAGTACCCTGCATCATCTCAGCTTCGAAGAAACATAAACTGAAGTACGAAAAACAGTTTGCTCGAACAGTGTACAAATATCGTTTTCTCAATATCGATATTTGGTCCGATATATCGTTATCGATATCGAATATCGCCCAACACTATTTCTTTGTCCTTAAGTGCACCAGAGGTACAGTAGAGGTATGCTTATGTGAACAGTTACTTTAATGTGAACAGTGCAGTTTGGGGCTAAATGGTAGAATGAAGATCCAAAATACCTATACAGGTGTTTCCAGATGCCCTTCTTACCTACTTTGGCTTACTGGTATTTAGTTTTAGACACAGCAAATGCATGAAAATGGCAAAGTCCACTGTCAACAAACGTTCACATAAGCATACCTCTGCTGTATGTCACTGTGGACGTCGCCTTGTTTTGGACGTATCAAAGAATATTCTGCAATTGTAACGTAGCAAATACTTACGCACAGTACTGGGCGCGTACATTTTGTTGTTGTTAAACTTAAGTTTTTAAGTTAAACCACAAACTATAGATCTTATTTTTAATCTTTTCCCTGTCTTGTTCGATTGTTTAACGCCCCTTCGAAGTACTGGAACAGTTTAAGATTACTTTTATGGCCGTTTTGAAATATCCCAACAAATAAAGGGACATTTTCCTCTAGTCAATCCCATGCCGAGGGGTTGCTCACTCCCAAAATGGTTGTACAGCAAATTCCAGGTGCCAGCTGGTGCCCAGGGGAGGCTGTACAGTGTGCCCTACTAGAGAGTAACCCTCGTCTCATGCCTGGAAAGGGCGCTATCCCTGTAAAAACAAGTTAACATACGCAATGGTTTGACACTAGAGTAGCGAAACTTGAGCCTCAAACATCAAGTAAGCGGATAACTAAGCCGAGTACTTGGCGTAACGCGATGCGGCTCGCTCTTCAGTCCTCTCACACTTTACGCTCGGGTCGATTATTCCAAATCGTCTGTTGATGCTTGGAAATTGCGATATTCTACCCAAACAAACATCACTTCCTGTGGGCGATATGAATCTTCATTGTTTCTTTTCTCAGCCGGCATTTGGCCTGTCGCATTAATGATATCCGGCGTCGGTGTATCTCGTTGAAGAATCTGCTGGTTTGTGTGGGTTCCTTCTTCTGAACCTTGTAAGTGCTTCCTGTGTTTGTGGGAAGAGCTTTTAGGGACTGCAACAGTTGGTCACCACACAATTTAAATGGTCACGGTCAAGGAGGTGCGATGTTCTTGTCCGATTAGAGGAAGGGTGCCTGAACTCGAGCCTTTTCTCTGTCAGAAGTGTCATAACAGATAACACAAGGATTTGCGATTTTTACAGATAACACTTAGGATGTTTGCTGTTATGTTTTGCGAACGTTACGCATTAAAACGTTATGCATTTAAGAACATCCGAAACGCTGCCGAAAAAACATCTGCTGACTTTGTGTTTGTAATCATGATATCGAAAAGTCAGCAGATGCTTTTTCGGCGGTTTTCGGCTCTTCCTGGCAATGCTTGTTATGCATAACGTTTGCAAACTCGTAACAGATTACATCCCAATTTTTGTTCGTTGAAATCGCGCATCCTTGTGTTATCTGTTATGAAACTTCTAGCAGTGTCGATGCCAAGAACGGATAATCATGTAGGATAACTGATCGCTTTCTGTTATCCAGCAGAACCGGGTAATCTGTCGATGCAATCTGTCTCTCTTCAAGTTTTATTCTGTTAGAAGCACGTCAGGAACTACCACGTTAGCTGAAAAAGAACAGAATCAGGGCTACACTGTCAGAAGTTTGATAGCATATAACACATGTTTGCGCATCCTTGTGTTAAACGTTATGAGAATATATCTGTTATGACCCTTTGAAGTGTTAAAGGTCATCTGAATGAAGTCTAACACCCTAAATTGCCACTTTTACATACTGCTTACCATTTATCTCTCGAAAACCGGACTAAAATCGGATGAAGTTTCACCGTGCTATAATTTTCAGCCTTTTTTCCGACTTGTCTTGATCGTAACGCTCGCCGTAACAGTTGTAACAGTCCATGCGTAACAGTTCATGTTGTAACAGTCCACGCCGTAACAGTCCATGCGTTTATCCATCCATGCGCTGTTTATCCATCCATGCGTTATCAACGTACCTTTATCCATGCGATAAAGACAGTTTAAATATTGGCGCTAAATTCGTCTTGGGAGGTCGTAACGAATCGCCATAGGGAGACTTAGAACTACAAGAGTGGATAGCGCCGAAATGACGGAGCGAAAAAATTCGTCTTCTCTGTACCGGTACTGTGAAGGACGATCTGAGGGGTTCATGGAAGTATGGTAGGATCGTTCAGGTGTCCTTTAACGTTTAGAGACAAAACATATGTTATGACCCTCTTTAGTGCCATGTTTCGTGAAAAGATAACGTTTAAAAGGGTCGTAACAATTCTCGTAACGTTCATCACAAGAATGTGCAAACTTGTGTTATCTGTTATCAAACTTCAGACAGTGTAGCTATGAGAAGAAGCAATGCGCGGCTCGTCTGAACGGCAGCAGTGTACCAGGAAGTTTACCGCCGCGAATTATCCATACGCTGTACCTGTTCTTAACTTGAGCTATGCTGCGCACGCCTGTAGTATAGGGGACAGCTCGGAAAGTATAACGTGTCGACGTGATATGTAACTGAGGGGCTGAAGTGCTGAGTAAGCTGTTATGTTGCAGCACAGTTCTTGAAGCTGCAGACTATTCCTGGTGGAGCGATACAAGCTCGACGAAGGATCCTACGATTTCTAATAAGTAAGAGGGGGGGGGGATTTTAGTAGACAAATTGATCCCCGCTCGATCTCTCTAGATTGACTGAAGCAACATGTCGACCCCGGGATCGGCGTGCGTCTGTTCCCCAATGTCCTATATCTATGGTCTTAACAAGTGGCAGATGGTATAGGGGTGAGGTCGAGCGTGTGACTGGTGAGGGTGGGTGAAGTATGATAAGGACTAAGATTGATGATAATGACTGTCAAAGGTTTGTGGATCACGTCGAATTGGAAACAGTGAGTTGAATTGGTTGAACCCATGGAAACAACGTCAGATAAGCCTTTGTCTAGGTAGTATTTTAACTAGAGATGATCATAGTTGATCTAGTGAATAAATAGAAAAGAAGACTAGTTGACGTTATGCTCACAGAGATACCTCAGTCAAACTCGATAGTCAGTCAACTCCAGCAACCTTCTAAGTGAAATGAGATGTAATTGTTCGTGTTTGATTGTTGGTTCCGAAATATCAGAGGGCGTCTACGGATTGAGGGGGGGGGGGCTCCTTCCTTGCGTGCTTAGATTAGGAGTGCTGGTTTTTGGGAACCTCTAGGACTAGAGACGGGTCTCGCACTTTGGCTTTATTTGTGTCTTCATCTTCTGCTTGGATCTCTTCTACATCTTGTCTTCTTTCTTTCAGTTGTTCAACAACCGTATCAGACAGATGTTGGTCTCGAGTACGTCATTCGTGGGAATTCTGCAATCCTGAAATGTGGCTTTCCGAGTTTTGTAGCAGATTTTGTCTTAGTCGAATCGTGGCACACTGATGATGGTGATGCTTTCCTTCCGAGCGAAGGGAACTATGGTAGAGTACTCAGCGATAGTCTGATCGACCACCCTGACTTTTCCACCCTGGCACTCTAATAGACTGAAGTAAAAGTTCCGGGAGTCGTCTAATCCTTCTTAAATGTATCTGCTCATCAATTAATTTCCCCGACAAAAAAAAACATGTTTGCTGGGACTTGGGCTCACGTCAGAACGCTGCCGAACCACGTCGGACCTTGAACCTCGCCCCTTTGTGAAAAGCGTCGAGAGCCGAAGTCAGCAAGGATCACACCTTCTTCCGTGACGATGGAAATTCCCGATGGGCCGAGATCTTCTCGAAGAGGCCAATTCTGTTGTCACGTTTTAAGTTGAAACTGCAGAAGAAAGGCAGACCCCGCCCCATGCATATGCTTACGTACTGCAACACCACTGGGGAAACACGCGAGAGCACGCTATCTATTAAGCGTGACTAATAAGCCGCTGTGCAAAATGAGCGCATGCACCGATCGAGCTGATTTACAGAGCGATTGCCCGAACCCGACTGTGAAGCAAGGTTGATCTCCTGCTGATTGAGAAAGAGGGTGTTCGGACAGCGATTGTCTTTAGTTCTGCTTTAAGGGTTATTTGACTATGGCGTAATGAAAATCGACTCCTGGAGTCTCATATCACCTTCTTCCCGGAGATAGAGGCGGTTGCAGGGTACGAGTCTCTGAGAAAGATTATTGGCTACAGTCGTTTAGTTTGCTGTAAAAAAGAAGGGATAATTTAAGGCTTGTCCGTAACTTCTTTGAGAAGAGGGTATAGATAACGATCGGAAACGCCGAAAAGCTACTGTGAACGAAATGACGAAGTTGAGAAAAGACACAGGGGCAGAGGTGGACACTGTCGATGCAGGGCCTGAAATGTCGAACAGTTTTGTGCTAGTATACTGAATGTGACAGTGTGATGGGAGTATAACAGATAAAATAATTAGTGAAACCAAGGAAAACTTGATATGAGGTCTCTCTTTGCCTGCTGGGTCGTCTCACTTTGCCTGCTGGGTGGATGTTGGCCATGGATGTTGCTGCCATGTTGGGCGGAGCGATCTTCGCATTTGAGGATTTAGTTTGCTTTCTTTTCTTGTATTGGATGGTTCTTGCTGTCTTTTCTTGCTGACTTTTTGGCATATGAAATTTGAATGGTTTAATCCCGCGGTTGCCAGGCGGATTGAAGGTCTTGGGTCCATTGAGGTTGTAGACGGTTTGTTGGCCACAATTTCTGCTTTGCTATTGTTGTCTGGGTCCTGGATCATAGGATTTTTTTTACTTCAAAAATAATCTGCTGTTCTGGCGTTTGTAATATGAAGGGTTGGTGACCGTAGTTGCCTGATGGGTTGAAGGCTCCTGGACTTGGGTAGATTAAAGAGTCTGCCTCTTAACAGTTTCTGCTATCTTGTAGTTTGGTTATTGGACTAAAGGTGTTTACTTAAAGAATAGTCTGATGTTTTGTCGTTTGAATATGAACGGTTGTATCCCGTGGTTGCCTAGTTTTGATTTGAAGGGTTGGAGGACTTGGATCCATTCTCTTTACGGTGGTTTGTGTGGCTTATACAGTTTGCTACTGTGTTAGTTTATTTTTGTTGTATATCTTTTAAACATCTTTAAGGCCGTTTCGGAGTCTGCAAGTCCTGCTGTCGGGGTTGTTTTTTGAGATTTTCTTTACTTAAAAAACTCACGTTTTGACATTCAAAATATGAATAGTTTTCTTTCGCAGTTGTCTGGTTGATTTGAATTGTTGAATGACTCAGTCTGTTCTCTTTAAAGCGGTTTGCTGCCTGCAGTTTCCGCTGTTGGGTCTATTTTAAATTTGTGCTTTTATCTGTTGACAGTTTCCTATCTTACGACTTCAAAGTTCATCCATTGGCTCCGTGTTGATTGTACTGTTCTTTATAACAGGACTGAATTATTATTACGCACCTCTCACACACCATATTTATTTTTTTGGAATGTTTCCGGTGAATAAAGACTGAGCTGGATACACTTTGTCATCCGCATTCCGCCTATGACCAAACCTATTTGTTGGACAGCTGAACTTCACTTCGGGGGATGCTTAGTTTGGTGATTTGGGAAAGTACATTTGACGTACGCACCTTATCTCAAAACAGTTTGAAGAAAAATCAACGCGACGAGGGCAGGAGTCCCTATAAGAGTTCACTAATAAATAGTGAACGGAAAGAAAACAGTGTTCCAGTGCTCCTCAACAGTAATTTGAACCCAGGACCTTTTTTTTCCTATAAGCCTAAGGTCCGAGTTCGAATCGCGCTAAGGAGTGCTTTTGTCTTTCAGTTCACTGATTATAAATGTTTCCATCGCAAGGGCGTCATCCTCATCAAATTAAATATTTTATTTTATTTCGTTTTCGCCACGAGTCCCGCCATGTGGTTCCTGGTTTATTTACTTTATATATTTATTTATTTGTGACCCGGTTTTTGTTAACAGAGGAGTATGAGTAAAATATACAAACTAAAATACACATATTAAAATACTAAATAAAACAAGGTAAACTAGACCTACGTTGCTTGGGCAACGTGAAGTGTTGCGAGAGTGTTGAGTTTGTCTGTGAGGCTCCAACACTGGAGACCTAGACTTCTAAAACATAACATTTATTTCTGGTTCATTTGTCAAATTGTACAATTAATTGTACAAGTCCCTTCTATATTCTTCGCGTTTTTGTCGCAGTATTCAAGAATGGTCGCGCAGCCACGATCCATTTCGCTACGAAAGCCGAACATTCTGCGGAGGCTTAATTATCTTTTCTTGGCAGAACCAAGTATTCTGGTCCATTTATCATCGAAATTTTTGCTTTCTTATGTTTCAAGGTACAATTTGTTTCAGTGGTTCAACAAGAGTACATCGCTGAGGTAAATAACGAGCACATAATCAGAGGGAATGCGGCCATTTTGAAGTGCGTTATTCCAAGTTTCGTAGCCGACTTTGTTGTCGTTACCGGCTGGGAAATGGAAGAATCTTTCAACCGCCGCGATATTGTTGAAGACCTGAACTCCTTTGGTAATTCAACCCAAAAGCCCGCTTCCCCACCCAACATCCCACCTAATCATCGATTTGTTCCGGCAGAAATTCTTGCTAAAGATTTAAAAGTGCCTCCTCCTTTAATTGCTGCGATGTTCAGCGCTCTATATAGTCCGTTACCCTCTCCTTTAAACACTTTTTCGATGAACTTTTGGAATCCTTATTAAGATCCCCCTTTTCCACAAGTAAGATAATTCCGTCAGTAATTCCTTTCATGGATTTGAAAATGCCTTCGCTCTCCTTAACTATTCTTTACCTTCAGTCCTCCTCTCCATTACCCCAGAGTGTTTTTCGATTCCCGAATAAATCTTCTTAAGTATTAAGTGAAGCTTTTGCGTTTTGAGCTATTATTAAAGTTGCGTTAAATATATTTTGTTTACTTGGGCAACTTCGTTCATTTTCCTTCCTGTGTTTATAAGACAAAAAATAGACCAAGTATGTCTTCTGGGGGGGGGGCAACTGCCCCCGCGCTCCCCTCCCAGTCATACTCTGCTTGTTATGAACACGTGGATTAATGGGTGCCATAATCACCCCTATCGGGAATCTGTCATGTGAATGATTCACTGTTTTATTTCTAGTGGTGACTCAGAAATACTCTGCGGAAGTTCTAACGGAACATGTGATACGCGGAAATGCCGCCATTTTGAAATGTGTCATACCTTCGTTTGTTTCCGACTTTGTTGCTGTTGAATCCTGGGTTTCGGAATCCGGCGAGACATTTTTACCATCCCAAGATTTTGGTAAAGCATTACTTACAGCCCACAACCAGATGACCCCCCCCCTTTCTGTCCCCCACCACCTTCGTAAGAGGCGCACATGGGAGACCTAAATTACAGAGTGTAATGAAATGACATTATTATTTTAACTATAGCATAACCCATTTTGTTTCTTACTTTTGATATCCCCACTAAAAAGTTAACAGGCGCGATGGAATAAAATTATCATTTTTACTGTACTATACATAGTGTTTCTTTCTTTTAATATCCCCACCAAACAAGGAAGCCGGAAAAAAAAATCTCTTTAGTTTCTTTTCCTGGTCTGCTGTAGCAGTTTTTCCTCGCGTCTTGGCTAGCAATAGCCTACCTGTAATTACTCAAACAATGTCTCAGCAATGAATGCTTCCCTTGTCTTCTGCAATCTCTATTCAAACCGAAGACCGCGACCAAAGTGTGGGAAATGGGGAAAGCCGATAATAATTTACCAGCCGTTACTACTTTAGAAACATAAAGCAATCAGCCAAGCAGCCCCTAATAATCAGTTATATTCTCCCCCTTATATATTCTTTTATTAGGGAGGAAATGTGCCACATGACCTCTTCTTATATTAAATGTCAGCATCGGTTGGAAACTTGCCAAGATCGTTCAGAAGAATGACATGTGTATTCTTTCCAGTGGTGGCACAGCAATACTCCGCCGAAGTCGTCACAGAACACGTCATACGTGGCAATGCCGCCATTTTGAAGTGTATCATTCCGTCCTTCGTTTCGGACTTTGTTGGCGTTGAATCTTGGGTGGCAGATTCCGGCGAAGCGTTTTTCGTCTCTCAAGATTTTGGTAAAGATTCCGGAACCTGCCTCTGATCGACCATCCTCCAAAAATCGCCCTTCGAATCTTGGTGAAACCCTACAAACCGGATTCTATGATGGATGCTGGCTTGTGGCTTCCAAGAAAATTCATGGATTTGGTTAAAAATCCAATGGAAATCCTGGATTTCAGTGGATTTTCATTTGAACTTCATTCAAAATTGCGTGATATTAAGCACGTGAAAAAGGGGATACCAGCTGGTGACTGCCCTCTTCTCTCCTCAGTTTAGCATATACTTGGAATACAAATGAATTCCGGAATCCGGTGTTTCAGTAATTTGTCTTGCTTCCGTGAGAGCGAAGTTGTACCTGAAACGGTCCATCACCACACGAAAACTTTCTCCTCCCCTCACTAAAATGATAACTGTTGGATTCCATGGTGAATCCGGAATTTGGTGACCCTGACACAAAGATCCGGCTAGGACAAATTCCGTCCTCGGATCCAGAGATCCGGATGTTGCACCGAAAGCCAGGTGAAGATGTTCAGGAAAGCCTGAAGGGGCTTTACCGTGTGCCTTTTCTTTAATCGACCAGAAACGGATCCCAAGTAATTGCCTATTGTCTTGGAAAAGATTTGCTGACAAGGCTTATTTTTTACCAGAAGGGAACTGATTCCGGAATTGAGATTTCGCATAGTCGTTCTTTGTGCAAATAACATGAGAGACTGTTGCCAAAGTACGCAAAGCTAATTAGAGCTAATTACTTTTCAGTGGTGTCACAAGACTATCAGACCGAGGCGGACAATGAATTTGTTATTCGTGGAAATTCGGCCATCATGAAATGTGAAATTCCGAGTTTCATCGCAGATTTCATGCAAGTCGAAAGTTGGATTGATAACTCTGGAGTCGCCTACTATCACTCACAGACGGACTATGGTAATGAGAGACCCAGTGTCCCTGTGGAGCTCCCCTTCCTCCCAGTAGCAAACTTAGGGGGGCAACTAACCTTACCAGCCACCACAGGAAATATATTGAGACTCCTTGAACTGAAAAGTGGTGTTTTATTTCAGTTGTATCCCAACCATATGAGACGGAGACTCATAATGAATACGTGATCAGAGGAAATGCTGCGCTACTCAAGTGTGGAATACCGAGCTACGTAGCTGACTTCGTTGTGATTGAATCCTGGCATGATAGCGAAGGAGGCGTCTATCACTACTCTCTCGCTGAGGGTATATAAATCCCCCCCGCATCCCCGACTCGACCCCTTGAAGCATTTGAATGATAACGACGAGTGGATCTGGGAAATTGCGCCTGTCTGTCGTGAAACTGAACTACTTAGTAGTCGAATAGAAACTAATCGAGCTATGTAGAAAGGGTAACTCTTTTCTGTAGCCTGTCTATGCCGGGCGTTAGAAGACGAGAAGCCACATAGCTACGTAGCTTGTGTAGTCAACCTACTGTCATATTTTGTGAAGGTGCAATGACAGAACACGCGCTTTGCTCAGAAAAGAGCCCGTAACAATACCAGAGGCTACCATCCCGTTAAGTGATAGTTCTACTATGTAGCCTGGCGATCTATTTGGAAGACGAGATACAACTGTTGTAGCGGTCATCTAAGCTGGGATGACATATCAGTGAGACAGTGCTATCAACGAGAGAGATTACCATGCCGTAAAGGGGCAGATGTGTTTTATAGCTTGGCTGTCATACCAGCCGGTCGGGGGAAGACGAGAGCCGCATATCTACGTAGCGGTTAAATGATTGCCGTAACGTTGCGAAGCTATCTATAACCGTAGCACAGAATACCCCACGAAATGCTACGTAGCAACGAGGGAACCTAGCTTAGCTCAGTCCAGAGTCCACTCCAGTCACGGATTAATTACATTCATTCATCCAGCCCAACGCTGTAAGGAAGCAAACACCCCCGTAGATGATGATTTAATGGTGGATTCTGCTGAGAGCCTATTAACACTCTTAACCTTATCAGTCGTCAACATTTAAAAGTGAATAGCAGGAATTGAAAACGGTATGTTTCAACTAAGACTGCAGCAGTGCTTTAAGAAGCGGATCGAAGCTGATTTGAACAGGGCGATTTTGATGATAACTGGGTTTTGTGAAATATGGACTGTCTACACATTTTGTTTAGATATAACCGAAGGGTGCAAAGTAGCCCTCAGTGTAAGATCGCGAAGTACATTTCAGCATAGGATATGTGAATATGGAATGTAAAGTGTGATACGTAAACCTGCTGAACAATGCGGGAAAGAAGAATTTCTTCTCATATCCCGGTGTCAGGCGGATGGGGGGGGGGGAGGTCACATATAAGCTTCTCAAACACTTTCTAACAAACAATACTCACGAGGTCAACAGTATTTTCCGGTCATTCCTTTCTTGTCACTTCTTTCACTGTCAACCTCTGACCACGTGGCTACAGTCCTCATAGCCCACGTGATTCACGAGTTTCGAAGTAACGCGCCATTCCGCTTGACAGAACTAGTGCAAGTAGTTTAAGTGATATAGTTCTCTTTTCCAGTTGTTGCTCAAGAGTACTTAGTACGAGTCATTGATGAAGTGGTTCTGCGTGGCAATGCTGCGATTCTGAAATGTTTGTTGCCCAGTTATGGCGCGGATTTCGTTACTGTGGACACGTGGGAAGACTCGGATGGATTTATCTACAAGCAGGATGATGATTATGGTAAAGAACAAAAGACAAAGGGGAAAGCGGCCATGAGAAATTAGAACAGCAAAGCTATGATACCTTCGCGGTTGCCGTAGAATATTAGGACGCTTTTTTTAAGCACAAAAGAGTGATGTTGTTGGAATCGATTCCCTTAAAGCACAGTGTTCTTCATGGGGAAAGAAAAGTGACGTGCCGGATTGTGTCACACTGTGAATGCTGTGACACATTGTGCATTTTGGAGCAATAGCAGAATTTCGAAAGTATGATAGAAGTAATTTGGATGGATGCTAGATGAAGATGAAGAAGATTAAAGTGACGTTTCAGATATCCTGCGAAGGGTTCGCGTGTCACCATACTGGGATACTTCAAAAATTACGAATGTGTGGTGGTAAATTTGGAGTAGAGCCAGTGTGGTTAGCGAGGGGTCACCTACACTCGGTCTAGTCTCTACAGACATACTCATGTGGCCTAGTGTGTGCAAACACTACTCACGAGATCCACCAAAGGCCACGCGAAGGCTTTGTGGCCTTGGTTATGAACCCCTCGGGATTTCGACAGATTCGTTTACAGTGGTGAAATCTATATGATCTTGGATACGCCTGATTTCAGTGAGGCTATGGTGTAAAATCTTAGCATATATGCAAGCTGTGTGATACGAGTTATAACGAAGTTCTGTGAACGTTCTGTGTTGAGTGATTGGTCCGAAAGTGCAAAAAAGACCCAATCAGAGGAAAGCGGTGCTTATTATTCATAAACTGGAAGTTGATTACGCTAAACGGATAAGCCAGCGGATATTTATTCTAGCCATATTTCGGCCCTTCTTGGCAACGGTCCTCTTCAGGCTGAAGTTGAAAAAAAAATGACTCGCGATCCGCCAATATGTTTCGCCTCAAGTGGTGAGGGCTGGGCTAAACTGATGACATGCGACATGCAATTTTTTTGGTAACTTGACTCTCGGGTCAGTTTCTGTTGAGCATTTGTTTGTCCCTGGTTTGCCAAGCGTCTTATTTGGATGAAAGGAAACTCTAGAAGGATGTCGCGTCATCCCTTGAACGTTGTTGATGTTTCGGCATCTGGTACTCGTTTGAATAATTGGATGTCTTGTTCTCGCCTGTCGCTGGAAGCTGATATGAGAGTGAGGGGCTGCCAACTGGCTGTATTGGTGTATACCAAGAGACACGGAGGCTGGCTGGAGCCATGGAACCTCGTACGGTATGAAAACGAAGTGAATGACACTCTAACTGGGGAAAAAGAGGCTGAATTGTGAAGCGCTAGAGTTTTCCATCTTTCACGTACTAGAGCAACTTTAGGCCTAATTTGAGGGACCATGATTCCATGGCTATCACTTCAGATTCCGAGGCAATCGTCTTAGACCTTAGTTGGTTTCTTTGAATCTGGTCGACGATTGGGGAGTGCGCTAGAGTTCATAGTATTGCGATTGTGAGTGAGGCGCGCTGTTTGCGTCATAGGACAGTAGGGAGAATACTGTATCTCTGGATGTCCCAATCCTGCAATATTCTTCAGACCCGTTAGGGCTTTCTTTTTTTGCAGATGGGATTATTCTCACTGCTCTCCTGTGGCGCTGATCTTGCGCCTGACTCATAGTTATAATGCTGTCGTCTCTACTGCACTCGCGAGTGAGCCGTTTACCGGGATTCAGAGAAACTTACTGATGTACAAGAATACTATAGAGAAATCATTGCAGTGACGTGTCCCGAGAACCAGTAGTCGAAAACTAAAAATTGGGGAACTGGAGCACATGCCCCGCAGCCGGTACCTCGGCCGGAACCGCGATCGATTCTCGAAAAGTCATGGCCCTTTTTTGGCATAAACTTCTTGTAGTTGCTCACGCTGACACACTTGTTCACCCGGGTAGTCTTCTCAAATTGTGTCTACACCTCTCCCATCGTGTCGGGTTCCTCTAGCCCATACTATGTTCTCATCCTTGCGCCATCTTGGTAAATAACGTTGCTATGCTCTCCGACCGCATCTCAGGTCATTCGAGTCTCCACAATCTCAAGTGACTCTCCGGATGTCCCCACCCAATCGACGTAGTCTTTAGAAAACGGAAGTTGGGGACTGATTTGGTCGGAAAATTTTGATATCTTCGGTTTGTGTGTTTCTACCAATTCCGGAAATTGGAATTCTTCGTTCCCGGTGCTTTGGATTATCGCTAATGTCATTGAGCTTAGACAAATGGAGTCAATCCTGACGAAATGTTTGTGTGGAGGGGCCGATGACGGTCGATAGGCGCCATGATTTGTTTCAGTCGGTAGGCTGTATTTCTTCTCGTTCACACAGACCGCGTTAAAACGCTGCGTTTCCCGTCTGAATGGCGACTCATGACGAATGCGTTTGTGTCCGGACGCTTTATTTTTGCGCTGAAGAGATAATTATTTGCTAGCTGACACAGTGACGTCAACGCAATGTGGTGTATGGTGTTTTTTGGGGCATTTAATTGAGACTGCATACATATTGTGCACATTCTGAATGTTTAAAAGTAGACGAGCGGATCGAGGCCGTGCCACACATTCCCTGACGCTTATTTCAAGCGGAGCATTACGCGTTTACACTATTTTGACATGATCTATGGCGTGTGTATACGCTAAACTCGGTCTTGATTTGCTGGACCCAAAAAGCCGCCGTAGTGGTGTACGAGGGTTTGGCAAATCGGTCACATGGGAGTTACGTAAGCCGACCTCAGACAAATGGACGAAATGTCATCAGACAAATGTGGGAATTGTTCTCAGACAAATGGGGGAAATGGCCTCGACAATTGGGGAGTCCAACCAACTCATGCGTTCCACTGCACTTCAGCTGTAAGTCCTCATGACCTATTACTGATGCTTTGCTGAAGTTGCGAATGGTCCTGTCTTCGAGCCTCGGTGGGTCCATCTTTTTCTCCGTTTTGATTTCATTTTCGTTTTCCAGTTGTCCACCAGCCGTTTGAACTCCGCGTTGCTGATGAGTTCGTCCTGCGTGGCAATCCTGGTCTGCTCAAGTGTAATATACCAAGCTACGTTGCCGAGTTTCTCGTGATCGAAGGATGGTCCTCGAGTGAGGGGGACGAGTTTCGTCCCTCTGACGACTTCGGTATGTCATTTGGGAGTCGGCTCAGTTAGTGGAGGGGATCGATTTGAAAACTGTAGGCATAGTTGCGGGTAGTGTTGGGCGATATTTGGATTTTTCGATATATCGATATTTTCACTTTCGATATTCGATAATCGATATATCGATATCGATATTTCGGTTCCATGTTTCGCTATAGTATTGGTCTCGTTTCGCCAAAATTTAAGAGCAAAATTGTCGTAAGAAAGCACCTTGCATCAACTCAGACTTCGAGTAAATAGAAACTGAATTACGAAAAACTTATTGCTCCAGTTTCGGATATATAAGTGTATCTTATGTTGGATAATTTACAATAATTATAACTGAATAAATATCGTTTTCGATATCGATATTTACGTTTCGATATTCGATATCGATATTTGGTCCGATATATCGATATATCGTTATCGATATCGAATATCGCCCAATACTAGTTGCGGGGACGGCAGCTCTGGACCTGGTGAGATGGCATGGCGCGTGTGTCGATGCTAAATAAGTAAGAAGTCAGGATTCGGTAGCGTGAAAATTCGGAAATTGCAAATTTCAATAATTGGCAAATTCGAATTTGATATTGGTTTTATGACGCGAATTGTGACAGCTGAGCGATTAACGAAATCACACTAAATTGAGAATAGCCTGACGGGTCGCTGCGCAATCGTTTTTTAATAATCATTATAATTTAATAATATAATTGCAGCAGAAAGGCTTTCGCCTCATTACTCAGAAGCCGGTCATGGGCGTTTTTTTTTGCATTGACCTGGGGCCCGGTCGTGAGTATACCCGAGTCACTCAGTAACCCCTTTGAACTTTTAAGGCAGATGTCGAGGAGATGTGCCATGCTGCAGTTTTTTTTACTGACTGATTTCTTAGTCAGACCACTGTTTGGCAATTCTCCTTAGCTGTTTTCTGTCGGCTCTACCTCAGCTCTCAAAGTGCTCACTCCTTCATGAAATCAGAAGGATCACAAAGTTAGCCTCGGAGGATTGTATCGATCTGGCTAATGACCATGGGTGGTGACATCTTGATTTCTGGTGTTGAAGACAACTGAGGTATACCTGAAAGTATACTGTCATCCGCCACTACTCTCAAGAGTTCTTGTGTCGGGTTTTCCTCAGTAATGTCGGCAAAGTGTCTGGACAGGTCGTTCCTCAAAATAGTTGAGGATGGATCGTAAAATGTTCAAGAAATTATGCACAAGCTGTTCACAGAGTGAGATCACATTCGCTTTGGCCCCTTTCCTCTTTAAGCATACATTACTTATTCTTTTCCTTCGTTCACATCATTGCATCCTTAGCCTTAGAGCATGTCCTTGTTATCCTTTCTGAAAGATTTCCAAAAATAGTAAAACCGTTCGAGGGAACGGGGAATCCATCAACGTAGAGCTGTATCGATTTCTAGTCCGCTCTCTTGGTCAGCGTCTTGTATCCTTTTGGAAATAGAGAATTAGACTGGAAGAAAGAAAAAACAGTGCTGGTGATGTCATGACGAAATCTTTGCCTGAACTTCCATATGACATGATATAATATATATATAAAAATTGTAGTTACTTGTAGGTTGAAAGTAGTTTAGCTCAAATTTGATCTTAAGTTTTTGTTTACTCGTCGACTAGGCTAATGATAGAGGCGCACTATGTCTGTGGAACAAGAAGGGCAGGTTGTCAGCCTCTTAGTCCAGAAATGTTTGGTAGGTCTGTGGGTTGGGGCCCAGGAAAAGTTGTCTGGAATGTTAGTGGAGTATAAAAAGTATCCTTGTTCTCCTAGAAGGATCTCAGTCGCGTCGTCTTAGGTCACTGGATAATATCTAAGGTGCAGTTTTGCTGCTTTTGTAGGCGTTCTGTAGGTGTTGCGCTCATGGAATTGGCTACTAACCTTGGAGGTTGGGTATGGGTGAGGGCGGGATAAGACATATGGGTGGTCTAGTTTGCCAACAGAAAAGAGGTATTTTGTTCCTACCACCGAGTAAAAATGTTGTAAATTTCGTCGCTGTCCCGCATTAAGGGGCCAACCGACGTTTTTCTTGTGATGACTAGTTATTGTGACTAGTCATTGATACTAGGGCTATGGATCTTAGCTCCTGCATCTACTAGACATTTTTCAGAGCCCTGCCCAGAAGATCTAACAGCCATGAAAATGTCAAGAAGAGCCAAGCGACATAAAAATCACCAATAGACCTGTACAAGAAAATTAAATGATCTTTTGTTCTATCCACTGTAAAGAAAGATGTATTCGACATAAAAAACATCAAGATCGGTTGAATTTGTTCTGGAAATTCGTTCTGGACATCGCTTGACCCCTTAATGCGTGACAGCGACGATATGTTTCTGAAGATTTGTGCTCCGTCACTGTTCCAGCGGTTTCAGTTCCCTGTCCACACAACATTGATTGTCGTCCTTGCCAGCTATTCTGGTTAAGCTTAGCAGAATTAGTTCGCATCGCCCCTTTCAACTTCTTGTCTTAATCCGCGTTTTAATGCGTTTATTGTGCGCAAATCGCTTAACTCGTCTGGGACCTTGTGGTGCGTACAAAGCCTGGATAACAAAAAAGTTTCCAGTCGTCGGAACCTGGACGATTTCCAGACATGGAAGTATTTGGAGTATCTGTTGATAAGAAGCTATTGAAAATGAGTTATGGATATTCCCACGAGGGCTGATATGCTGTCTGGAGGACGTTGTCGTTGCGATAGAGGGGTTGGAGGCTGAGAACGAAAAAATGCGAGTAAAGGAGAAAAAATGAAATGAAGAAGGAAGAATGGAATGGAAAAAGTTCGAGCTTGGGAATGAGTTATGGATGCTTCCACGAGGGTTGATACGCTCTCTGAAGAATGATGCCGTTGCTATATAGGAGTTCTTCGCAGGCTGAGAACGAAAAATTAGAGGGAAAGGGGAAAAATGAAATGAAGAAGGAAGAATGGAATGGAAAAAGTTCGTGCTTGGGAATGAGTTATGGATACTTCCACGAGGGTTGATACGCTCTCTGAAGAATGATGCCGTTGCTATATAGGAGTTCTCCACAGGCTGATAACGGAAAATGCGAGGGAAAGGAGAAAAAAAAATCAGATGAAGAAAGAAGAATGGAATAGAAATTTTTTTCATTGGGAATAATTATAGATATTCTCACGAGGGCTGATACGCTGTCTGTAGAACGGTGTCGCTGCTGCAGAGGAGTTCTTCGAAGCTGAGAACGAAAAATAAGAGGGAAAGAAGAAAGAAGGAAATGCAGAAAGAAGAATGAAATGGAAAAAAGTATGCTGTTGTAGTCAATGTTAGAAAGGTTCAGATAACATACAACTTTGCAGGATGGTCTTCAAGAAATCGTAAGAATACATGGAAAAAGTGACCAGAAAATATGAAATAAAAAGACGGAGGAGATTGGAATGTGAAGCGAAAAAGGGCTCTATAGGAGGTGAAATCTGAAGAAAAAGAAATTATCCCACAATACGCGAGATGATTGGACGTCTGAATAAAGAGATGGGATCTCACTTCAGAAGCCATTATGGAGAGATAATCACCGAAAGAACAAAGAAAAGGAAGAAAATGAGTTAAGCAAAGACTCTAGCGATTCGTTGAAATGAAAATTGAAAATTATTTGACAGTAGAGAAGAAAGTAACGCTATGGTCCTAGATGCTCAGAAGAGGAAATGGAACATAGAAGCTGATAGAAGTAAAACTTACCAAAGATAAAAATAGGGAAACACTCGAAAAGAAAAACAGAGTTAAAACGTTACCTTTGTTATGAACTCCATTTTTCTTATGAAATTCAAAATAGTTTTTTTGTATAAAACAAAAATACGACTCTTCGCTAAGTCGGGCGGCATGAAGTCCCTGAATCTCTCCTCCCTTCCTCCCAGAATCTTATTTTTTTTTTTGTCCCTTATCACCTTTCATCATTTCCCCTTTTATCTTTATTAGGCTAATTAGGACTATTAAGTAGGCTACTTGATGCAGTGGATCCAGTCCATGCTGATGTTTGTTTGAGGCACAAAACGTGTTGCGTGCTACTTCCGAGTTGGGTTCGAATCCCGCCTGTTGATTGGTTTCTCAAGTTCGGTTATCAGCAAGGTAAAAACTTAGTGCCTTGGCTTACCTTTTGATGGGTTCGAATCCCATCTTCTGTCTTCGTCCATCTTCGAACGGAATAGTCAAATTTTTCTGGAGCAAATCCGGAAAAAAAATCGGTTCGAATCCGGTCCCGGTTTGCTCTTCCGGATTTTCTTTGTTGCTCATAAACTCCACTAAACCTTTCCGAGGTGTTGAATTCGAAGTTTAAATTCTTCCGGATTCCTTTGTCAATCCGTACGCCAACAGCCAGGCCACCTTTGTTTAAAGAGCGCATTTCCAGTGCACTGGAGTTTCACCCTTTACTTCGGACTCGTTTTTTCAGAACTTCATACTCCTGACAAAATTTAATATTTTTATAGCTTCTTTTGGGTAAAAGAGGCTCGGGAAGTAGCCTAATGTCTTGTCAAGCAGGCATAGTTTAAAGCTAAACAGAAATTTCTACATACCCTCTCTCGTGCGTGTTCAATCTTAGTGTTCTAACTTTTCTCTCTTTTATAATCTGGTATATAGTTATATTCCTCTTTATCATTTTCTGAAGCGCGAAAAAATAAATAAAGAGTCATATTTAAAGGAGTCCGAAATAGTGGGTGAGAAGCTCGTTAATTGAAAATACGTCGAAAATGCGGCGAAATTCGGAAAAATAAGTTGTCGGTGTGCCCCACCCCGTTCGTTATTCTGGCTAACCCTTCTTTTCTTTAGATAGTAAATACCTTGTGCTGCCATCTGGCGAACTGCACATTCGTGACGTAAGCCCGGAAGATGGCTTTAAGTCGTTCCGCTGTAGAACTAAGCACAGATTGACGGGAGAAACGAAGCTGAGCGCAACCGCTGGACGATTGGTGATTACCGGTAAGTCTTAAAGATATTCCGTACCTGTTGGGAACCTATAACCTAGGCCAGGGGCAAAAGACTATGTGAGAGCCTGGTGGGAATAATAAGACTAATAAAATTATTTTCAGAAGACTATGTGAGAGCCTGGTGGGAATAATAATACTAATGGCAATTACTGTTTTATAATTTAATCTGATAATTAATGGCTATAATAATTCAGCCAGCTTGGGCTGAAGGAATATTTATAATCCAGGCGTAGAGCCTGGTGGAAATAATAATACTGATAACAATTTTTTTTTTTTTTAATCTGGTAATTAATGGCTATAATAATTCAGTCAACTTGGGCTGAAGGAATATTTATAATCCACGGGCAAAAGACTATGTGAGAGCCTGATGGAATAATAATGCTAATGGCAATTATTTTGATATGATTTAATCTGATAATTAATGGCTATAATAATTCAGTCAACTAGGGCTGAAGGAATATTTATAATCCAGGGGCAAAAGACTATGTGAGAGCCTGGTGGGAATAATAATAAAAAGAAAAGTTTTATTTGAAGTTGATTAGATGTTCGATATAGGGGTAAGAAGGAATGCTGAACACTTATGTGACAATCATTTTCTACCCCGACAAGTACTTCACCCGGAATCCGTCCCAAACCGGAAAATCTGTTAAAAGCAGAAGTTGCATTTGTAGTTGATTATATGTCCGATTTAGGGGTAACAAGAGTTGCTGAATCCGTGTATGACAATTCATTTTTTAGCCTGACAGATAGTTCGTCCGGAATCCGGTTGAAACTGGAAAATTTGTAATATGTTAAATTTTATTTGAAGTTGATTAGATGTTGGATAGGGGTAAGAAGATACGCTGAATTCATTTTTGAGCTTTATTTTTTCTCCGGACAAGTAGTTCCGGAATTTCGCCGAAACCGGAAACTTCGCAGAAGTAAGGCAGGATCATTTCGATCGGCTTATTGAGGTAAACACACACGTTGAATCCATATCTGAGCGTGGTTCTCTTAGATGATTAGCTATTTGGCCTTAATCTGTTACTAAATTTTAAGAGTAAAAATGTTCAAGGAGTCTGGCGAAGACAGGATCTGGCGAAGACAAAACCTAATTGTCTGGATCGAATACCGATTTTTTGGGATCCCATCGGAACCTTTGGTCTTGTTATTTACAGCGGAGTAGCCTAACAAAAAAAAAGTAAAAGTTATGACCTTTTGAGTGTTACCTTTTCGCCAAACCTAACATTTATAGGGGCTATAACATAAATATTCGCGGAAACTTCTGACAGTGAGTACTTTCACAAAATTTACTTTCAGTTCCTTTAAAAAGATTACACTAAATGGAAAAAAGGTACAAATTAACATCGAAAACTTCAACCAGAATACAACCGATCAACCAATCAACGCAACCCATCGGAAAACGTGTGCTTTATATTAAAATAAAAATAAACAAAAATGTTTGCCATTTCTTTTTAAAAAAATCGACATTTTTTTAATCACTATTTTCGATCATGAAATAATTAGATTTGAATTTAGAAAACCGGCATACACATATCACGAAATTAAAAAAATAAATTATATCCGCCTTTTTAACAAACACTAGTTTCTACATAAAACGTAAGTCACACATACACACAACATATGTGACTTCCCTGTCTGGCTTTATGGTCAATGGTTATAGGTTCCCCTGATTCCCTTTAGGCCAATCACTTTTAGGGCGGAGCTAGCGTAGGTAAGGATAACAATCAGAATAGTCCCGGCTATAGGCTGCAAGTCGGATGCCGAGATTTGTTGTACCAAGTAGGGAATAATAATGATAAACTTAGTTATTACAAACCTTTGCTTTCGATCATTCAGTTGAGATTAAATTTTTCAGCCGTACTCCTTGAGCTAATTTAATTTTTTTTTATTGTCGAAAGCGGATGCCGAGGCTTGGTGATACTGAACTGTAGGAAATATTAGCAGTAATAATAGTAATAAAGTTTTTTTTCGATCCTCCTGTTAAGGTTAAAGTGCACAAGCCGTCCTTCCGGATCTGATGTGAACTGGTTATTCTCAGAAGTGCGATACTTTTCTTTCCCTCCCCAGTCCAACTCCCTTTTATTGTGAGATACAGATAGACTTTGCGGATCCATTAGGCTTAGGATCTGTCCGTGGATTACGCTATACCATGCAGAAAAGATACGTGTAGGCTTTTGCGGATCCCGTAGGTTTAGGACACGTCCCGTGTAGGATTACGCAATCGTGCAGAAAGCTTGAACGTTTTTTTTTCCGCGCCCGTTTTTGAAATAATCACTAAAGGGTATATTCCAGTTTGTTCAAGCTCTCTGCATGGTATGTTTTGTATCGTGTGTTGTGTTGTATTTGTGGTCAGAATGGAAAGGCTATTTTAAAACAATTAATTGATAATCACGGTGTTGGACTTCTGTAATGCAAACCTGCTCAGGTTCATATCTTCAACGCTTCGTTCGATTACCGCGGCTTCCAGAAGCGCGTAGTTTTGAAACTTGGTTTGAGCGTGATTTTGTTTTAACGCTCTAAACACATAATAGGATTTATTATATATAGAACAAGTTACTACAACCTGCTGATGGGATCCCTTCTCCTCTAGGGTACCATCGACGCTGTGGCAGAATTTACGAATCTCTATTATAAAGAAGAAAAATAGTACAAAAAATCTTCTCAAATAAAAAAAATCTTCATTTTGTACCTTCCGAAAACTAAAAAAAGAAAATATCTATTGAGGGTAGCCTATTGTAAGTTGAAGAAATAACATTGAGAGGATTGTCTCCTTCAGCTGTCATGCAATGCTCAAGTCAACTTTAAAAAATAAACTTCGCGCTTTTGGCTGACGCTCAAACGCGCGCTCGCGCTTTTAGATCCCTGGTCTATTATCACAATACTAAATTAAAGTATAGAAGGGGCTTCACTGCCCCCCGGCTAACCCCCCTCCGGTTATGCCACCCCTCTACTGAGACAGTCTTTTAAAATAATAACATAGCTTTTCCATTCTGTACAAGTGTGTTACATGTTGGGATAAGGGTACCCCTGCTGCCTCCCGAAGCAAGTTCGATCTGTAAACTGTTCTCGTAGAAACCGTTGCCAGTACCAAACCTCGATTGCCGACTTCCGATAGAATCCACTCACTTGAAGTTAGGGGCGGAGTAGTGGGCGTGTCCTTGTTATGCTTGGCGCAGGCTCAGCCAATCCCCTCCTTCAGGTAGGTTGGTCTCCTCCCTCCGTACCACCTTTCTGCTTTTGCCTGGCTTGAATCTTTACATTTGTTTGTGTGTATGGAAGTGTACTGTCTTGGGAAAAATCAGACTGGTGAGGGTGGGATGCGGTTATACTGTTATAGACCGTCGAAAACGGATTTATCTCATTGTTAGATAGCATTCATATCTTGTCTGATAGGCTATTCTAAGTGGTAAATTATTTTTTGTTTTGTTTTGTTTATGATGTGATTGTCACAGCCTATGTTGGGCTTGAACTTATTTGAAGGTACCAAGCTGGGGATTTTCCATTTTGAATTTGGTCGTCCATTTGTTTCTTCAGAGTGAATACTGTTCGCCTCTGTATTCAGTTCTGAGAGGCCTATAAGAATTCGCATCTTGTGAGCGACTTAATGTAATATCGTTTATCAAAATTGTGTATGCCTTCCTGGTTGAAAATATCTTTGGTTTTGAAATTTACTTTTCAAAGTCAGACTAATTTTTTTTTCTAAATTCAAGTCTTCCGCTTCTTTGTCTGTTAATTCTGTGATTGCGAGTAGGCTATCAACGGCTAAAAATTCGTATCTTGTAACCGGAGCTGCTGGATCTTCTCTGTTGTCTCCATATTTTTGTTGTTGTTTATTTTTGCACACATTGACCCGATCTTTGTCGACTTTGATGACTAGCGAGGGGTTGTCCACTCATCGATTTTAGCGTACAGCAAGTGCCCGGTGCCACGATGCCCGGTTGGTGCCGGCACCGGCTAAAACCTGTTGGAACCGGTTGTCACGTGTTAAAGCATCAAAATAAGCATTTTTGGAAGTGTGTGCAAGATGAATCGCCCAATTTATTGTCGGCACCGGTGCCGGCACCGCCTATTTCGGCTGGTGCCGACCGGTGCCGGGAAAGGGTGTACAGCAGGTGCCGGGGAGTGGGTAACCCCTCGATGACTAGGCAGTTCCCTCTAATATCCAGGGTTTTCTGGGCCTTTGTACAGAATAATCTTGCCCTGGCATACCACATGCCCGTGAGGTATTCAATCCTTTAATCTTTATCCGACATATTCCCCACCTCTTCAGGAGTTACTGATCCTCATCCAGTCGAGTCGCTGGCTTCTTGGACACAATAGTTTTGTCATGACATACCACGTGCCCGAGAGGGCTTTACTCCTTTTGTCTTTATCCGACATATTCCCTACCTCTTCAACAGTTACTGATTCTCTAAGGATAGCCTCTTGCACACAATAGTTGTGCCCTGGTATACCACGCGCCCGTGAGAGAGCCATTCCTCTATCTTTATCCGACAGATTCTCCACCTCTTCAGGAGTTAATCATCCTCTTAGGACTGTCAGACCGGAGTCGAGGGGATGGTACTAACTTCGTTGCAAGTTGGTTGGTGACTTCCTTCTTGCAGTTATTTCTTGGCGAAGTTCATTACCGACGGGGCAGAGATCCGGAAAGCCTTTATCCCAACATTCGAAAGTCGTAGAATTGACTCGTTTTTTCCGCAGAGACCCTGACGAACACGGTCCCACGTGTCCCTGTTAGTTCGAAATTCTACGTTTTGGAGAAAAGTGGCGGGAAAATGGTAAAAATGCTGTGCGAGGCGCAAGGCTCCCCAGTTCCTGCTTTTAGGTAAATAGCTTGTTCGTTGAAATGGGGGGGGGGGGGGCCGCGGTGTTGAGATGTTATTTGCGTGGCCAACTTTCAAAGTTGCGAAGATATGAGAAAAGTTTCCAGTGACGTGACAGAAATTGTGTTTGACGGGAGAGGGAGTCAGCGTATGGACAAACCGGAATTTTAAACCATGCATAGAAGGGGGCTGATTGGATTATCTTTGATATATGCAGGGGGTGGGGGATCAGGGGATGGTAGTAAAAGGTTGTTACGAAGTGGCGTTGTGTTCTGGCATAAAGAGCAATCTCCTTTTCCCTTGCTGAATCATTGCCGTCGTTTGTGCTGTTCGATTTGCGTCAGCTCCGTGTCTTCATACCACGGCTGATGTTGTTCAACAAAGGGCAGTAGTTACAGCTGTGTCAAAGTCCTATCATTCTCTTTGTTGGGTTGGTTCTGGCGTCTTTGGAGTGTTGAGCTGGTGAGAAAGACGTCGCCTTGAATGGAACTGATGCAGCTCATCAGTCATCGGGGTTGCTGGCAGGGAAGCATCTTTACATTTACAAAACTACGTTTGGCGTCAAAACGTTTGGCGAAAAAAAATAAGAAGGCATAGCAGTGGTACCCTAGTCCTAGCTCCCTTCCTTGGCTTGGTTGTGACCTCGTTGTTTGTAGAGTCGATGAGCAAGACGTCACCTCGTGTTTCACAAGCTTCAAAACTTCAAGCGGCGAACTTCCGGTCCCAAATGACGATAGTGTTGCTCTGCGAGGGTCAAGCGTCGCCTGCTCCAGTTTTCCGGTAAGAAGTGAGCAGTGATCGAGCATTCTCTAGGATTCCTTTGTATTTCTTACCCCCCCCCCCAAGCAGTCTGACACACTAGTTATTCGATTTGTATGTCTGTCCCTGGGCTATTTGCAAGCTTTCTTTCTTTGAACCTCGGAGTCCGGTTCAGCATTCGGATCCGAAGATTAGGACGAGCAACTGCCTTCGATGTGGACCTGCGAATATTTGAACGTTGTAGCCAGTTGTAGGTGGGGAATATTTGTGTCTAAATGCGAGAAACTCCATCTGAAACATGCCGGTGATTCTAGGGAAGAACAAGAAACGTCACCGGAATAAATCCTCAAAATTTACTCAGATCCAATGTAAACCAATCAGCAACTCTTGTTGTGGCGAAGTTTCTGGTTCTTCGCTAAGCTTACGGCGTTTCTTCGCCGGAAAGTAGAATTTGTCATCATGCGTGTTCTTGCACTTATTTGCACTTGTGTCAGGGCGAAAGCTGTGCAGTTTGCTGATGATAGCAGCTGTCGGACCAAGTCGGGCCGCGAATCTCGGTCTTTCGTGGAGAGCATCGAGAGTTGAAGCCAGGGGGGATCCCACCAGCGTCCATGGCGGTGGGAACCGCCGATGGGCTCGAGGTCATCTTTTAAGGTGCTTAGTCACATTTTACGTTGCCTTCGGCGGAGTTTCTTTCGTTGGGGCAGCAGGGTGGCGAGTAAGGAAAGCCTTCTTCGCCAGTGGGAGTCGTCCCTTCTGCTGATGTATCCGGACCAGGATAGTCGGTGTTTCTTTACTAATGAGGGTGTGTCGCGTTTTTGGAAGGACCGTCGCCTCATTTTGTTGCTGCAGAGGCGAGATTCGGACTCCGTGGGTTGGTTCTAAGCTTAAGTAAAGGCGAATTTAGCTTTTTGGATGCGATAATGAACTTCTAGTCCTCGTCTTAAGGCACGTGCACACATAGTCCGATGCGAATTCCTATTGCGCTCCGGAGTTTTGACATATCGCATGCAGGCTTTCCCATTGTGACGCGGATTTCGCACGCGGATTTTCGCATCCGAAATCTTGTCAAATTGTGTGCACGTAGCTTTTATCCCGGGCTGGCGAAAATGCAAGAAGGACGCTTACGTCGGAGTTTGGTGGATAGTGTGCTATCTTCGATTGTATCTTCTGATCTAGGATTGAAATCGATGCAAAAACACTTTATAAGATCTGACCCTCATCCTAAAATCTCTTGTATCTCAGAGGAAGAAAGGTGAGGAGTCTTCTACAGATAAGGGTCCCTTCTTCGGATTTTCGGTTATTCATTCGATATGAGTGGAAACCCTTCGCCTAACGAGGGACGACTCTTTAGAGTTTGAAAATTATTATTGGGACAGAAAGGCGATGGTACGTTGAACTTGAGTTAGAAAATTCATTATGTTTGTTGATGTCTGAGTCGACGGGGTCTACACCAAGGTGCAATGATTTGCTGGAAGGTTGGAACGTTGTGTTCCAGATGCGAATTTTGTATATCATCGGTTGACTTTGGATTCACCAGTCCTGCCTTTTCAACTTTAATTATTTAGGTCACGTCAGAATAAGATGCATTCTTTCTAGTTGTAATTTTGCGTCAGTGATTCTACACTGTCAGAAGTTTCATAACAGATAGCGCATAACACTTTCAAGAGTAACACCTTTTCACTTAGAAATAAAGTGTTATGACCAATTAATTTTACACTATTTAGTGCCTAGATCTCCAACAACACCTTCAATTGGTAAAAATACTAACGGGAACGAAAGAAACATAACAGATAACATCCCAAAGTGTTATCTGTTGAAACCGGGCATCCTTCTGTTGTCGTTATGTAACTTCTCACAGTATAGTATTTTTACCAATTGAAGGTGTTGTTGGAGATCTAGGCACGAAATAATGTAAACTTAATTAGTCAAAACACTTTATTTCTAAGTGAAAAGGTGTTATTCTTGAAAGTGTTATGCGCGATCTGTTATGAAACTTCTGACAGTGTACTTTTGAACCGGCCAATCCTACCTTTGTTAAGTTTAACTGGTTGTGTCACGCTAGTAGAGGATGTCTTCTTCGTTTAGCCAGGGACCCATAAATTTCCTGTAATGCCTCGTCATTCAGGGGGCTTGTCAATAAGAGAGTTCTGATGCGATCTTGACCGACCAACCGGTAGTTCGAGAAATACCCACGGGGAAAATACCTGACTATCCGGATAGACAAAATTTGGGATTGGCTGCTGGCGCCTTGAGGGAGGAGTCTCTTTGGCGCTCATGTCCAATGTGGTAAACAAGAACGCCGATTCGACCCAAGCGGAATTTTTGGAAAGTAGGAGTAGGTCGGGCAACATAGCATCATAGAAGCATAGGAAATGACAAGCCCCCCTGAATGGCGAGGCATCACATGAAATGTATGGGTCCCTGGTTTAGCTTTGATTTTGCGTCTGCCTGCTTCTGGATCGGTTGACTTGCAGTTAACCGATTCCGCCTTTTTAAGTTCAACTAGCTGTGTCACGCTAGAAGAGGATGTCTTCCTTGTCAACTTGTGAATTGGTTGATTTCGAATCCACAATCCTGGCTTTTCAGTATAGTCGACTTCGTAACTCCAGAAGATGGTCTAGGTGTGACGATGCGTCTGCCGACCATTGGTACTTTCACGTGGTCCGGCACGGGAGTGAATGAAAATCAATGAAACGTGAAATCAGAATTATCAAAACGAGATTTTCGGGGGGTTTTCTTGATCAGCTAATTATCCCTCTAATAAGATGATGTGCGAGGGACAAATAAAATCTCGTTTTTATAATTTTGTTTGCAATGAATGGTCAGCTTGGCTTCAAAACTTATAGAAACGTGAAATAAATCGGAGATGACGTCTGTGGAGTTACAAGAGCTACAGCATTATCGTCAGTAGCAGAGTTGCTTTCAAGACATTGTTCTTCTAGTTGTCTAATGGTCAATTAGACTTGGGTCCGTTTGGCTGATTCCGTTCAGCTGGTCCAGGAGAATGCAAGACGCAATTGACAGATAGCCATTTCTTTGGAATAGTCTGAAAACTCTGACGAAGCAAATTGACCCTTTTTCCTGTCACGATTGCTGACCGGAAAGATGTAAACAGCAAACTGATTCTTCACCGCACTGTCAAAAGTTTTAAACGTGTTTGTGCATCCTTCTGTTAAAACTTATGATGGATGCTCAGAATACGTATGTTTTGACTCTTTTAAATGTTTCGCGAAAAGGTAATGCTTTTCCTAGTTATCCTGCATAATATTTGACACACGAGTTGTAAATATTATCAAACTTCTGACAGTGCAGAAGTCAATTTGACCACCGAGGAAGCAAATTGACTCTGTCAAGAGATGCTTGATTCTAGCTGTATGGTCGAGAAAATTTACATGAAACTGGTCAATTTTCCTTGTCGCAAATTTAGAGTATGAAGTCTGCAATCGAGGTTTGGTGGCTCGATGGGAGGTTCTTGTCCTGAGAAACGGTTGCTTTTAGAGCCAGTTGGAAAGACGTCTCCGAAGATACCGAAAGGCGCCAAGTTCGAAACCTTAGAATTTACCAATTCTGCTGCTGTGGTTCTACTTTGTGAAGGGCAGGCCAGTCCCCCTCCTGTATTTAGGTAAGGCTTCTCATACTCCTCGAGTTCTCAACCCCCTTAAGGAATTGTTTTGAAAGTAACCTTGTTGCATCTCTTGTGGATTCATTCTTTCATCAGTTGATTGACCTTATTGATACTTAGGCATTCTGTTTGGAAGTTCAGCTGTCTCGATGTCGTTTTGCTCTGCGTTTGTTCGCAACAACTGGGTCTTGGTCCGGCTTTCTAACTTCGGTGCCTCGGAAACTCTTTTTATAAAATTACGTTTTTGTTTAGCGGGCATCCTCGCTCCCAGCAAAGTAGTC
Source organism: Branchinecta lindahli (assembly GCA_023053555.1). Classification (NCBI taxonomy): domain Eukaryota; kingdom Metazoa; phylum Arthropoda; class Branchiopoda; order Anostraca; family Branchinectidae; genus Branchinecta; species Branchinecta lindahli. Next base: position 7,806,890 of record JAKZAO010000005.1, on the reverse strand, counting down.
ATGTTGGCGAAGTAGGCGTCGTTCACGGTTTTTTCCATGCTTGAGTAGATCTGGTTGACGTCAGCGGTGACCCGGAAAGGACCAAGGCCCAGACTTTCGAATCTGTCTAATGTTTTAGCAGCTTTTCTCCTGCAATATCCGCTTCAAGCTTTGTCGTAGGCCATATGTAAAGGTTGATGAAGTACAAGGAACTTCACTTACTGACGCGCCTTCTTGGGGTACCGGCGGTGGGGTTTGGTACTGAAGTATACGCGAAGAGCGTGAGAGAAACAGACTTGCCTCGGTGACAGCTGCTAAATAGAACGATGTGCGTTTCGACTTCTTCGTTGCAGAACCCGTTGGCAAAACCTCCCCTAAGATACCTAAAGGAGCGAAACTCGATTCTCTTGATGTTTGGAAGTCGCAGGCTGCTGTCCTCCTCTGCGATGGACAAGCTAGCCCTCCTCCCTTTTTCCGGTGAGTCGATCAAACCCCCCGTTCCTTACCAAACCTTGCCCATTTCTTGTAGAACCCGTGGGTAATACCCCGCCGCGCATCCCGGATTTGATGAAATTCGTAACGATGTTTAGCCGTGTTGAGGGCAAAGTTACTCTTCTCTGCCCGGGGCAGTCTGCACCTCCACCAGCCTACCGGTAAGAGTGTGACCTTGTTCTTTGGTCTTAGTATGTTTCTGCATCCATTTATCTTCTGGTGGGTGTTCATCTTCTGCGAGCAGTAAGAACACGGCCTTTCCTTTCATCGAGTTGCGTCTCTATGTCAGTTCGTCTTTTCTCGGGAATATATGTCCGTCTGTCTGTCGATTGTTCGGTCTGAACACGTCATCGAAGAACACAACCTGTACGGGTCGTTGTGCTAGTTGGGGCCAGCGGATCTTGTTCCGTCCTGAGAAGCGTGTTATTACTAATTATTTTTTCTTATTTAAGCAAAAAAATGGCATGTATTGAATGCGGCTCAACTCTTTTTTTGGCTGAATGGTTTGGTCACGTGAAAAGTGTTGCACAGTATTTCCATCCTTTACATGCTAAGTCTTCCTTGTTCGGTTGAAGCCAGTCCTCGTCGTTTGGTACTGGACATGCTTGTAGAATACTAACCTCGACAAGGTGGGCAGTGAGGGAGGGGGGCTAAGTTTTATAGAAAAGCTTCGTCGTTTTAGAGCCGGTTGGAAAGACAGCACCAAGGAAAGCAATCCAGGTCGACTCAACTGCTCTGTCAACGCAGAAGGGATTGACGCTTACGCTTCTTTGTCCGGCTCAGGCTTATCCTGCTCCTGCCTTCAGGTTAGTCTCCAGCTCTTCGTAAGCTCGCTTGTTCTGCCAACGTTATGTGACTGGTTGGAAGCTAAGAAGAGATAATCCTCATGGAAAAGTGTTTTCTTCTCCTCCACTAAGCAAAGTCAGGCTGACATTCTTTGACTTTGCATATTACTTCATGGGTAGGGTTCTAGTGAACAAACGGTCGAGTAGAGTGGAACAGTCAGCACACCCTTGTCGCTAGCGTGTGTGATAGAAGATAAGTCATGGCAAAAATATTTGTAAACCTACTTCACAAATGAACACAGACAGTTTACAAAAAAGTTTACTTCCAAGAGTGATTCAAGTAGTATTCAAGTATTTATTTATGTACAAGAATAATACAGCACTGGACAACTTGATTTGTTGGCCAAGAAGAAGAAGAAACTTGTGTATATAGGCCTAGCTAAACTACAACTTAAAGTTAGAAGAAAATAAAGACTAAAGACTTCGTTGGAGATAGTAGTACTCGTACTTGGCGGTGGAACCTAGTATTGATCAATTTAGGACAGTTTTCTCAGTCGTCTGTATTATCCGCGCTTAGGCCTTTCGTCGGTTTGCTTGACGTGCTCAGATCTCAGGAAATTATTGGGCATTCCGAAGTTTTCCACCAAGTTTTCCAGTTTTGAAAGGTAAGTTCGAATAAGTGGATGGAAGTCGAGGTGCCGAAGGCTGGCAACGGTTTGGTTCCTGTTACAGTTGTCTGAATCGACATTTATTTAGAACCTGTTGGAAGTACTTTGCCGAGGATAGCAGGCGGTCTCGAATCAAGCACAGTTAAGAAGCATCAAGGATCACCCTTTGCTTTGTTGTGCCCTGGGCAGGCAAACCCCCCACCAGCTTACCGGTGAGTTTCCTCTTTATTTTCTGTTTTTCCTATATCTGTGCTGCAGCCAGCTGCATGATAAATGCAGCTTCTTTGTCATGACGCTTTCTAATCTGGCTAATCTGGCACTTTCTAATCTGGCGTGGTGCGGCTTTTTCCAGATGATTATGGTTTGGTTTGGCTGGTAGTTGTTTCTCAGTTGTATAGCTGGTTAACTTTAGTTGGTTTTGCTATCAGGACCCTCGTTTTCCCCTGTCTATATGGATTTCGACTTTTAATCTGGTATGTTGCGGCTTCTTCCCGATGATTGTTGTTTGGTTTGGCTGGTTCGAAGGAAAACTGGTATGTTGCGGCTTCTTCCAAATGATTGTTGTTTGGTTTGGCTGGTTCGAAGGTGTCCTGGAGGTGTTTGTATGGCCGGTTAACTGGTCCCTGTTTAGCTGGGTTTGCTAGCAGGACCCTCGTTTTTCGCATTTTTTTTTTTGGATTTCGCTTTTGTAATCCGGTGTGTTGGGGCTTCTTCCAAATCATTGTGGTTTCTTTTGGCTGGTTCGAAGTCGTTCTTGAGGTGATTGAATGGCTGGTTATCTGGTCCCTGTTTTAATTGGTGCTAGCAGGACCATCGTTTTCCACAGTGTACTTGGATTTCGACTACAAGCTATAGCTTGCTTTGTGGCGGGAGGGAGGAACTTGGGAAGAAAAAGGACATGGTGACTGTCTGTAGGCGTCCATGTTTGCTTGTTCCGAGTATTAATTGCCCAAAGTATGCAGCTCTCTTCAGAATGGCTGAGCACTTCTTGTTCTTCAGTGAACACTTTAGTTAGTACCTGGCATACTTACCGCACTCGCCACTAGTGTAACCCGCAACGATCAGTGACTGATTTACAGACTTACTATTGAACTGTTTTCTTGGGCCACTTACAGTTAAATGATCAAACTATCGCCATCTGTCATCTGTGGTTGTAAAACTAGTTATTTACTCAGAGACCGTACTAGGATGTGTCGCCTGTGATTATTCATTCTGGAGAATAGCAAATCAAGGAAATACTCTTGGCCCTTGCTGGAAGTCATTCTGAAGGTTTGCTCATTTTGCAGAGCCTGTCGGGTCAACGAGACCTAAGCTCAACATGGAAACTGAGACTGTCAGTAAGACTAAGTTGATGAAGGAGTCTTTTGCCTTGCTGTGTCCTGCACAGGCCAACCCTCCGCCTGCCTACAGGTAACCCAGATTTTATGTTTAGGTTTTGTCTTGAGTTCATCTTAAAGCAAAAGTAAGAGAAGAAATTGCACAAGGTTCTGGAAGAGTTTTTCACCCGGACGAACTTCCGTAAGGCGGTTTCGGATGGGGATAGAGTCGTTAGGGCTGGTCGTTGAAGACTTCTTGATGAAGAGAACTGGAGGTTTGGTACTAGACGGTGTCTGCGTCATCAGATCTAGCGGCGGAGACGAGTTAGCGGTCAGCCTGTCTTGACGTTTGTTTAACCACTTGATGAACTTTTAGAGCCTGTTGGAAGCACGCGCCCTAAGATGGCGTCTGGGTTTCAGTCTGTTACTCAGATTCGTGAAATGCTTAGTTCCTTCGCTCTTCTTTGCTCCGGCCAAGCGAATCCTCCCCCTGCCTACAGGTATGTGCCCCCAAACCTACCTTCCTCATCGTACACATGGGGGCCCGAGGTAGAATATAGTGAAATCCGTAGCTTGAGGAGGGTTTTTGCGAGCTGGAAAGCAAAGTCGGAATCACTTTCCAATGGTTTTCGCGCTACTTCGGAAAGTTGCCGAACTTTCCCACCCGATTTCGCGCTTTGAAAGCCGAAGCAGCTTTCCCGGAAAGTGATTCCACGAGGCTAGTGGAAAGCTCCGCGAAAAACTTGAATGCTTCGGTGGGAATTTCAAAGGTGTGGAAAAAATAAGTGCAAGTATCACTGATAAATAAAGAAAAATGGCAAGCGTTATTAGGGTGATATCGATGGAATCTATGAGAATCAAAGAACAGTTAAGTGAACCATGTTTATTCGAAATAGTTTGTAGTTCAACATTTTCCCGGCGATATGAGCTTTCCATGCGTTTTCGCGATCAGTCCAGCGGGAAAGTGGAAAGTTATTCCAGGAATCGCTTTCCAACAGTTTTCACGATGCGCTTCGCTCGCCGGAAAGTGATGCCGAAATCTCGCGAAAACCCTCCTTTTGTCTTGGCTCTACTATTCTGTTATCCCGAATTCGAGGCGGACTCGGTGAGCCTCTTTTGCATACGCACCGGAATTCATTGCATGGATTTAAGTGGGTCCTCCACGGGCAATCGTAAGGTCGTCGTAACCGTGCTCATCCTGACCTAGCGTGCTCTCATTGGCTGAAAATCATCGAAACTGACGCCGCGACATCCTTCAGATCACTTACGACCGACAATGGAGACGGTACTCATATCCTGTCTGAAAAAAGAAAAAGCTTGCAACTTTTCCATACCGAAGATGATGAAAATGCGGAAATTCCAGGGGGAAGTCTAGAATCCGTACGTGATCCCGGATCGCGTGTTGGTCTTACATTGGAATCGAGGTTTGGTGTCAAGATTGGACGGTCGTTGAATCGAAGGACTTGTAGGTGGCAGTAGTGGTCGTTTTAAGGTGTCGTTTGTTTAATGGTAATTTTTCCATCAAACTTTCAGAGCCGGTAGGAAGCACACGGCCGAAAATGGCGTCGGGAGTCAACTTGGTCGGCCAAGTTCGAGAAAAGTCGAGTTCCTTTGCTCTTCTATGCTCTGGTCAGGCTAATCCACCTCCGGTCTACAGGTATGTGCCCACCCCTTCCTTGCACCTCACATACGAATCGGGATCTGTCGGACCTCTTACCGGTCTAAGTACCGGAAATTCCGGGAGTTCTATAGGTATGATAGAATTAGGATTAAAATTCGGCATGAGCAGTGGATTTGAGAACTTAGTCGCGGTGGAAGCAGTGGTTTGTTGGATTTGAATTTGGTTGTTGTTGAGTTTAGTCACAAAGTAACGGTTTCTTTTCCGGTTGACCGGATTCTATCGGACATCTAGTCCCGAAAATTCCAAAATAGGATTCGACATCAATAGCTCAATCGGATCGGGGTGAATGTTTGGAATGCGAGTGGACGGTCAGCAGGTTTGAGAATGAATTGCGGTGGAGCAGTGGTACCCAGTAGTTGCATTTGGTTGTTGTTGACTTTAGACACCACAATTTCAGAGCCGGTCGGAAGCACACGACCGAAAGTCGCGTCGGGGTCCAACTTTGCCGGTCAAGTTCGGGACAAGTCAAGCTCGTTTGCTCTTCTATGCTCTGGTCAAGCTAGCCCTCCCCCTGCCTACAGGTATGTCTCTCTCTCTCTCTGACGTAATGTTGATTGCAGTAAAGGAGATAAAGTGAATGTATAGCGGGGTTTGGTCCTGGTCCTTCGGTTGTTTCAGTTTGGTTATTGTTGGCTGATATGCCATATGTGGCAGTTCAGGTTCCTTGTCCTTGTATTTTGGTGGGAAACGAAGGTGTATAAGAAAAGCGTCTTATATATTCTATTTTCTGTATCAGTCTACGTTCTTGGTTTACTTATTTGTAATCCAAACTTGAAATTCCGCGCTTCTTTATGTTTTTAAATCGTTTTAGTTGACGGAATAATAATTATTAAAAACGGAATGATTATATATTATTATTGAATGTACTGTTTCCGCAGAACCAGTTGGTTCGACACGTCCAAAGTTGACCATGGATTCAGAAACAGTTTTCAAGACGAAATCGAAAGCGGAGACTTTTGCGCTACTATGTCCCGGACAGGCGAACCCACCCCCGGTATACAGGTGAGTGGTTCGAATCGGACTACCAGCATATGCTGGTTTTGTCTACACTGTTTAGAACCAGGTTGTTTGTTTGAGACGTTTGACCATGGGCTTGGAAACCGTGTCTAAAAGAAGTCGATAGCCGGATTTTTATTATTATTTTAGCTTTTTTTTAATCTATATAATCATAAATATTCCTTGATCGTACTCATTCCCAAGGCTATGTCCTGGTAGAACGTAGAGTTAAATGGTTCAAATCCGACAGCCAGCCTAGGGTTGTCCGTCCTTTAGAACTAGGTCTTTGTTTGAAGATGTTTGACCATGCATTCGGAAACCGTGTTTCAAAAGAAATCGGAAGCCGAAACACTTCGCACTGCCAGGCCCTGGGCAGACCAGTCCAAACCCGGTATAAGGTGAGTGAGTCAAACCCGCCAGTCAATACAGGCTGGTTCTTTCTACGTTATGTAGAACCAGGCTGGATGTGGAGTTGCTTGGTTTTTGACTTAGAAACTGTGTTAGAGACGAAATCGAAAGTAGCCACAGTATAGAGGTGCGCTCAGACTCGGCAATTACGTTGAATTGGTTTGGTGTTTATGGTTGAGGTGGTTTCATTTGTCGGTGGATATTTTCGAAGGAGGCTTATCAGCAAATTTTCCAAATCGGTTGATGAATCAGACATACGGAGTAGCAGCTTTGTTTCCATGGTTGGTTGTCTACTTATTTACTTCCATTATTGTGGAGTATGTGTGGGCATAGACTTTCATTTCGTGGTTTTAGCCACCTTTTGAAGTTGGTGATCCTTTGTTTTATCACTGGTAACTGCTGGGAATTAATTGACTAAGATTTGAAGACCCAGTGAGACAGACATATCGCATCTTCAGTTTAATCAGATTTAAAGGATAGCTCGCACTAGCCTGCATGTTATTTCTGCTAAGATATTCTGAGATAGTTGACGACTTTAAAACTGAGCGATGCTTGCAGAAAATTACGCAAGGCTCCGGCTGTTTTTAGCCTCTTTTCATGTCCCACAGTCTTGGCAAAATTTGCATAACCGGTCTTCGGACCAATAAGATTATCGAAAGGAATGGTCGGGATGCTGATACGTCACGTAAAAAGCAGAAACGGGGCAAGCGTGATACTCAGTCTAACGCTAAAGACGAGGTAGGTTACACTTATGAAGTGTAGAATCTCGGAAACGAGAATGGATGGAAATATGACTATAATGAATTACTGTAATAGGTACGATGTGTACTTGAAGAAATGAATTTTCTCACCGTCTCACGACTAGGCTTGCAGGTTGCGTGGGTACACTGTCAGATGCTTTATAAAACATAACACAAGGACAAATACACAAATGGTAGATGCTTTTAAACTTCCGTTAACCGTTTTAAAAAAGATACACTAGTTCTGCACTAGTTTATTGAAATACAAACAAATACATATACGGAGAACAGTTAACACCTGAAGTGAGCACTCCCCGTAGTGGTTGGTGGTATTCATGCACATATTACCAAAAGAAAAAGAAGAAAACGAAAAAAGAGACTAGCCCAAGCATAACTAATCAGATACAGCGGAAGGAATACCGAAGTTTGGATCGAGCTAGCGGTCATAATTTAAACCTTCTGCGCGTCGGTAACACATGGATGCGCAGTCTTGTATCGTATGATATGAAACGGTGTTGGTACACATCTAATTCTCGGTTATTACGACATACCCATTGTAGTGTATACCCCATAGTAGTTAATTGCAGGTGTAGGGCAACGTAAGCAGATCGACATACACATTCTAACCGCGGTAGGGCTCGAGGTTTGGTCCTGGTCTTTTGGTTGGCTCAGTCTGGTTATTAGTTCTCAGTTATTAATGCACTAATGGTTCTAGAACCAGTTGGAAGCACGAGGCCCAAAATATCCTCAGGATTTGACTCCGTCACTCAAACCCGCGGACAGTCGAGCTCCTTTGCGTTGCTGTGCTCGGGGCAAGCTAATCCACCACCGGCCTACAGGTAACTACCCCCTCCTCTCCCCACTATCAATGTATACGTCGACTTATGAGGCTTTAAATTGCTTCTTCCTCATGATCCCGATACGACTAAAGCTTTAAATTGTCTGTTCGTTTAGAATTCTGACGGAAGAAGTTGCCGACTTCGTCAGTAAGATGGCCTTAATTTTTACTTCTTAAACTAAATGCAAAAACAAAAATCAGTTATACGTGCGCATAATATATCACTATTTTACCTTAAAAGGTGAGTGACACCTGTACAGTTAAAAAAATATGCCTAAACTTTAAAAGTTCCCCAGAAAGAAACAGTTTCTGGTCACTATATCAACTCACTTCCCCGAAAATCCCTCCTTGAACTTTCCCGGCCATCTCCTCTCTCCAACCCGGAACCCCTATACACTTTTCTCCCCAAAAAGTTTTCTTCAAGGAAACAGTTACTCGTCACTATTTAAACTCAGTCCTGCGAAAACTCCACCCCATCTCTTCATCTCTTCTCTCCAAATCCTATATACTCTTCTTCCCCTCCCAATTTCATTCCATCTTTTCCCTACTCTAAAGTACTTCAGGTAAGTGTCAACTTGCCTTGGTGAAATTTCAACTTTCTGTTTTTCAAGAGGCAGGTTGGCGCTTCGTTTTCTATGGTCGAGAATTAATAATTTCGGATAAGCAATGTGAAGACTTTGCAAGATAGGATCACTTGCAGGGATGATGCAGGGGTGCTTCTGGTGCTCAGTTGCTATAATGGCTAGTGGTTTTTAGAACCGGTTGGGAGTACGAGACCACAGATGTCAAGCGGATTTGATCTGGTGGCGCAAACTCGTCGCCAGTCGAGCTCCTTCGCTTTGCTTTGCTCTGGGCAAGCCAACCCTCCACCAGCTTCCAGGTAACTACCCTGTATCCTCTACCCCGGAGCCGATGGATCCGTTAAAGCACGAGCCGTTGTAGATACATTTTCAGTTTCAGTATTCAGACATACGTGACTCTTTTGAAACTGCTGGGTTTCCCAAAGATTACAAACCTGTCTCGGCTGTTTTCAGCCTCGCGCGCTCCCCTTGGTTTGATGAGAAACACGGAGAAACTTACATAACCGGTGTTACTGACCAGTCAGCTCCACGAGAGTGATGCGCTGGATCCTGATCTGGCTCGAAAAGTGCCGAACACGGAGAATGCAAGAATTAGTCTAACGGCCGTGCGTGAACAAACATTACGTAGGAATCGGGCATTTCGGGAATGAGAATGAATGGAATGATTAGTAGTTAATCAGTAATATAGGCACGACGGGTCCTTTAAGCTATGGCCTTTAAGCTATAGTTTGAATGATCATTTCGGGAAAAGTGGGCACAGGTGGCCCCCCCCCCCCCCACCACCACACCCTAAACCATTTGAGTAGGCCTTGAGGACTTCGAATTTCCTTGGTAAATCTTTCCTGGGCATAATATCTCCTCTGCCTTGGCACTGGAATCTTCAAACACATGTTCTCCTTTGGCAGAGTCTATCTCGTTTAAAGTACTTGATTTGCGTTTCCGTTCTGCTGGGAGAAACGCCAAACCACTCAGTTCTAATTACCGACAAAAGCGTCGCAACGTAAGAGAATTAGTCCCGAAGTTGAAGGTCTTTTGACCTGCAAGCCTTTTTTCGGTTTTCAATGTTGAATTTGTTTTATTGCCCATCGTAGCAGCAAAACCTCGGGAGAGATTTCCGAGTATGTAAAAGAAGTAAAAAGAGAAAAGTAATATTGACTACCAAAACCTACGCTTATGGAAGTTGAACTTTCTCCGAAGACTAGTCTTGCTGTAGTCGTCGCAGAGGTCACGTCGACAATGAACTTTTAAGATATCGTATTGACTGTCGATAGTCATCTGCTAACTTGAAGAGAAAGAGGTTTGGTACTGCTCCATGGTTGAGGACCTCTTGGTCGTGCAAGAGGATATGGAAGGCGTTGAACAGAGGTTGCTTCGAGGGGGGGGGGGAGGTGTATTTTGTTCTCAATCGCTTACATCTTCGTCAGAGCCGGTTGGAAGCACGAGGCCGAAGTTGTCAACTGAAGCAGATGGTGCTGCGAAGGTCAGAAGTATTTCTTCCTCCTTTGCCATGCTCTGTCCTGCTCAGGCCTCCCCTCCGCCTGGTTATAGGTAGGCCCACTTTTTGACTTAGATTTTGCTTTGCTTGCAATAGTTTGATTCTTCAGAGAGGTTGTCGACGATTACTCATCACTGCTTCTTAAGGGTCCTTTAAAAAGAAAAGAAAAAAGAGACCTTCACACAGAATCCTTGCGGTCTTGACCTTCGTCAGGTAAGTGAGTAGGCTTTTAAAGGTCGTCCCTACCAGGCCTGAAGCCTGAATTAGGGTTCAGTAGCAGCCTTTTGGCCTCTGAATTGATTTGGGTTTATAACATCCTCATTTGTCTGATGGTTTTAGGAGGGTTTCTGTCTGTCTAGGGGAAAGAGGAGCGATTTTGGGGGTTTCGGTAGTCTTTTCAGCTTGTTGCTAGGAGGGTTGTTCCTTACTTCTCCCGACCGTGGTTAAAGCCGGGTAAGGAAGTGTAGGACCTTTGAACCACCGGGTTCATCTTTGCTTTCACATTTTGTAGTGTTAAAACGTTGAAGTTTTAACAAGTTAGCTGTGCAAATAGTTAGTCTAAGGTTAGACTAACGATCAATCTTTTGGCAGAGCTTATAATATGGGCCTATAGGGGAAGGGGGTGTGATCTCGAGGTTTGGTACTGTCCTTTCTGATCTTGATGCTTGTTGAAGGGGGTTGCTCCTGGCTCCTCAGCTGGGCCTGAAGTCTGGTTTCGGGCATAGTAGCAACCTTTGAGCTTTCTGTTCCTTAGAGCCAGTTGGGAGTACACGTCCGAAGTTAGCTGTGGAATCGGAGTCCTTTATCTTTAAAGTCAGGCCTGTTGGCTCTTCTTTTGCATTATTATGCTCTGCCCAAGCCTCACCTCCCCCTGCTTACCGGTAAGTCATATTTGCAGCTAAAGGGTAAGTAGGAAGTAGGGCAGTGCAGTGATATGAACAGCAGAGCTGGTGGACTCGGACTCTGGACTTCTTTGGAAACGCCTGATCCACGGACTCGTCTTGGTCTTGTCGCTGATGGAGCAAGACTCGGACTCGTCTCAAATCCGGCCGAGTCTGAGTAAACATCTCCTGTATATAATATCTGGTCATTTATTAAACAAAAAAAAGAAAAACATATTGTTATTACACCGGGCGTGACTCGGTCTCGAGACGTCTTGAGTTCATTTTTTATAGTCCCGTTCTCGTCTCGTCTCGAAGGGTTTTGTCCAGGACTCGGACTCGTCTTGACTCGTGAGCGAGACTTTGGTCTCGACTCGGGACGACTTTTTCACGGACTCGTCTCGTCGCTTATGGAGCAGGACTCGGACTCGTCGTAAACGTCTCCTGTAAATAATATTTGAGTTATTTATTCTGAAAAATAAGAAAAATATATTGTTATTACTCGGGGTGTTTTTTTATAGTCCCGTTCTCGTCTCATCTCGATTGGTTTTGTCGAGGGCTCAGGCTCGTCTTGACTCGTGAGCGTGACGTTGGTCTCGGGCTCGTTTTACTCGAGAGCAGGTCTGATGAACAGGGATGTCACCAGATCGAATCCTCGGCAGCAGGGTACTCACTACTCAATCGTGCTGGGTTGCTTATTTCCCCTGTATTCTATAGAGCCTGTTGGTAGCACTATGCCGAGGATCGGCGGGGATTCTGACCTCTCCTCGAAGAAGAAATCCGTTGGTTCGTCTTTTGCAATGACCTGCCCAGGTCAGGCCAACCCTCCTCCTGCATATAGGTAAGTCAACTGTCAGAAGAAAATGTTGATTTTTTTGCCACGGTCACGCCAACCGTCCAAATGTAAATATTTCAGTTGTGTCAAAGATAAATGTAATCAACTAAGTTCTTGATACGGCTTTTTCACAGGCCAGCCCTCTGCATGGATGAGATAAAACAACATTCTGAAAAAAAAGTTAGACGGCAGGCAACAAATGAAACAAATAACACTCATCCAAAAACAAATCGATAACACAGATATTCCTTCAGCCCAAGCTGACTGCGTTTTCCAGCTTGAGCCTGAAATGGACCCTTGCCAAGAAAGACCGAAATATAGCTCAAATAAAATGTGGCTGACATATCCGTTTTCGCCAAATATGATATCAATAACAGAACTTTTAGAGAAGCTGTTTTCGATGTGCAAAGTCCAGTCTGGAGGATCCAACAGTTGCTCAACGTCCCTAATAGCTCTATTCCTGATTTTACCCTCTCGACTTAAAGGACCTGTCGTACCGGTATTACTGATTCCCTCCACCTCCTTTTCTATCCATTCTCATTTCTAAGATTTCTAACTTCTGATGTCGTTTTTATCCACCATAATGGCACTGCACTGAGTTTTGCATTTGCCATCCCTGGCTCTTTTCGAAGCGGACAGGATCCTCCTTATTACTTCTGAAGAGCTTGTTGGTCAGAAGAACCGGCTATGCCATTTTCTCCGTGTTTCTTATCAAACGCCAATATTTAGCGCGCAGCTAAAGCAGCCGGCAATCGTATGTAATCTTCGGAAAGGGGGATGAGGAGTCACGGAGTCAGATACGTTAGAGTATAAGTAGAAAATATCTATTTTGGCTTGCGTTTTAAGTCGGGACGATCAGTAGTACCGGTACTTCGGCGTTTGTAAATGACTCTCGTAGGTCGGGCTATGAAGTCCCTGGTTCCGAAGTTATTTTCCTCTTACCCTTTCACGAAGGAGCTTCCTCTTGTGTGCCGTTTGTGTTTCTTGCGTGTACTAGTTGGCAATCAGTCTGGCAGGGTTGCCACGGGTTGTGATTCATCACCAAATTTGGTGATATTTTTCTGGTATACTATCACCAATTCCTAAGTTTTGACGATACACACACTACTGCAAAAAAAAATATAAAAAAAATCTAGGAAAATAGCAACATTTTCCATTGGTGATATTTGTCTGGTATACTATCACCAGTTCCTAAGTTTTGACGATTTTCACATATACACTACTGCAATTTTTTTTTTTAATACTTCTTTTGGTATTTTTCTTAGGAACGGGTGATTTGTTTTTGCCTTGCACTGGCAACACCGGTATGGTACTGGCAAGAGATAAACTGGCTTAAAGCCGCGGCAGTTTTAAGTACGGAGGATGACCCTATGTGTTAGCGGCGCCAGAACACCCTAGAGTGAGTTTAGGCCATACTTTCAGAACCCGTTGGAAAAACATCCCCTAAGCTTTCTGGAGACTGGAATTCTAAGACGCTAGACAAGCAAAAGGGATCTCACATTGTCCTGAACTGCGACGCTCAAGCTTCACCGGCACCTCTGTTCAGGTAACACACTCAGTTAAAGTAGATGGCGTTGGTGCTGACCTTTAGTAGGCGGTAATCGTTGTCGTTTGTTACTGGTATTATTTCGATTCTAAATCTCGTTGCGATATGGTGTATTTTCACTTTCTTCATGGCAAGTGTAGGAATTCCACGCGACTTCTTGGTTAACTTTGTTTTGGTTTAAAAATCTAACCCAAGATCCCGCATGCTCGGTGCAGGATTCGTGACAGTGCGATGGCCGGCTATCTGAGGGACTTGTTTTCAGTGATTTTTGTTTCGCAGATTTCAAGTTGTTGAGGCGGCCGGAGTGGCTTTTATGGTTGGTATTGGGATGACTTACGCTGGAGCGCACATCATGTCCCCTTGATAGGGGGCTGGCTCTCCGTAGTGTTCACCGTTTTAAGTTGATTCTTGTGCTACTCGGACTTCCTAAGTACCTTGTCAGTTCAGAAATAGAGTCCATGAAAGAGACATTATCTCAGTTTCACTGTGGAAAGAAAGCGAGCACATAGAAAGATTTTTCGCACTATCCGTCGCATCTTCTGGGAAAAAGACCGATTTCCGAAAAAAAAAATTATGTGGCCAGAACCGTTTTCTTGCCAGAAATCCCGCTTTAGTCCGAAGTCCTATGGGCATCTTGCAGAATTTACGAACGGAAAAAGGACCTGGTCAGATTTCTGAAAATTTGGACAGGAAGGAATCTGGAAGGTGAAAACCATGCAGTTGGATTGTTACGATTTGTTCTGTCCTTATTCCTTTGACGTGCAAGTCGTGAGAGCGTGGTACGTGAACTTGATTCGGAGAGGCGTAGGAGTATACATAGTGGTATGAACAGACATTCAGATGGATTTTCCTAATTTAATCATAAAGTTAAAACATCTCAACTTTTCCGTATGGAGGTGATGATTGTGATGATTACTCCGGCAGGATTTCCAGTCAGTGACCGCCTGAATAATTATATGATAGTAATTACATGATTGTTACGATCATAGGCAAATTATGATTGTAGAGCCTGTTGGAAAGACGTCCCCGAAGCTGTCTGGCGACTGGAAAGGAAAACTTATTGACAAAGTTAAAGGATCGCATGTCGTCATAACCTGCGAGGCGCAGGCATCTCCTGCGCCGGTGTTCAGGTAAAAATCTATCCCTGTTTCGTACCCTTCGTACCCTCACGTACACACTTACCCTGGAAGGACCCGTCGCCATTCTTAACCTGGTGACCGGAATTTCCTACCGTACATTCAAACACCCCTAGCGGCACCTCACTGACTTCCTTCACTTGTCTTTTTTCGCCACCTTCGTTGCTTACCATGCGGTCGACAGCTCTGTGCGAGAAGAAAAAAACGATTCTGTATTTTTACAGTGTTTTTGGTGGAAGCTAACAGGCCTGGAAAAATGCTTAAAACAACCAAATCCGTGGGAAATCTGTTGAAAGCAGAGCCTAGTGTTAAAACAATCAACTATTTTAAAATACTGGAACATAAACAGTGGATATCGCAAGGGGTCCTCTCAATGAGGGTTCAGGCTTGGGTCTTGACAACATCAGCGACTCTTCCTCTTAAATTAAATCTGAAAATCACAACACTTGAGTTTTGTGATGTCTCAATGACTTATCCCGTCTTCTATTATGTTGCTTTCCCAGTTTTTCTTCATCAGTTGTCGCAGGAGACTGAATTAACCGGTGACGTAGGAGTAGCTGATTGGCGCTGAGACGCCGTTTCAGTTCTAACAACATGGGAGTCGGCGTAGAAAAATGAGGATGAGGGCGGAGGAAACTCATAGGATTTTTTTTCGAAGTAATAAGCAACCACGCGGTCGGATTTTGGCTTTTCGTTGGCCCTTCATTTGAACTTTAACGGATTTCGGTTAGTCTATCTTTCATGACCATCAAACGGGCGGGTTTTCACCAAAACGTATTTTGATGTCGATGTTTCCCATTATGTATGTCGCCTTAGCTGGAATTCCATGTACCCTTGTCGCATGTTCCGTTGGGACATTTTGTTTTGACTGGAGACGAGAATGTGCTGCTGTCATTCTCGCCAGCTAGAAAGGATTTATGTCACTTTCGTTTCCAGTCCGGAAAAAAATGACGAATTCGGATCGGAAATGAATGATTTCCGGGTTTTAAGGCCGACGTTTATTTCTGTAAGTTGAAACTTGAATAGGTGGCTTTTAACCTGTGTGGGCTCTTTGTTTGGCCGGAACGGAATGTTAGGAATACATTGGAATCTCTTCTTTTAGCAAATTTTACGACTTTTTCCAGCGACAGATAACCCTTCTCCCTAAAGTTGATCTGAAGTCGCAAGAACTCATTAATGGATAACTTGATGCTGTCTGACCCTTTGGTTTTCCATAACGGTTTGGAAATATTGGAAATTTCTTTTGCCAAAATTAAGGAGAAGTGACAAATGATCCTTCTCCTTAAAGTTGATCTTGAGGTAACAAGTTTTGCTTTTGGTCATTAATTTTGTCCAAAGAAGCACTTCGATGTTTTGCCTGTTGTGCTTTTGTACATTCACTTTGTGGAGAGGAGCCGTGCCAGGAAAGGCCGAAATGTGGCTCTAATAAAATTCAGCAGACGTGTCCGTTTTGCACTGTCAAATATGGTTCACAGTCAGCTTGGGCTGATGGAATATCTATCACTTTGTGTCTTACTGTGGCCGACAGTGATCTATTTAAATGAACCTACTTACTCACATACTTACTGAACTACTATGCTTACTATACTACTGTAGAGGTACGCTTATGTGAACGTCTGCTAACAGTGAACGATTGCCGAAGAAAAAAGTAAAACTCATACCAGGCAACTTCTGCTGCAAACTACTTGCCAGAAACGTTTAGTTCACATCCATTTCAGCCATGTTCATCTCATTTTGAAATGTTGCTGTCTGTTTAGTCAGCTGTCTGTTAACTGCCACCTGGAGTTCCTTTCAGAGTTTGAATCTGGTACGTACCTTCAACAGAGAAGATGGCATTCCAAATTAACCGATTTCTCAGATAGAAAAAATGAGCGCGCTTGTAAATCCTAAATAAATTAATTTTTCTCAACTTCAGACTTATAGTTTGTGCCAGGACAACCTTGAAATAGTTGGTTAGTAGCTGATATCAAGTTGTTTCTTGCCATTTGGCTGTTTTGTAAGCAAGTGAAAAAAACAGGGTACTGAAACTCGCTAAGTGTAGCCTACATACAAAAAAAAATTAATTATTTATAAATAGATCTTGGTAATATTTTGTCCATCTCGCACAGGTGACCTGTTGTCCCATATTGAGACAGGCTATTGATTTAAGAATATGTTGAGTGTTGAACTTGTTGAAGAAATAAATTGAACTGAACTGAACAAGTAAACATACCTCTGCTGTACCACTTCGCCTACTAACGACTATTTTTTCGAATGGTCAGCATGGCTTCATATACTACTAACTAAACTTCATTTACTATACCAATATAGTACAGTCTTACTATGCATTTAGCTCGTCTGGCTGTTCTAACGGGATTTCTCGCCAAATTCCATGCTTATAGCTACTGGTTTTACATTCTTTGTCGGGCCTAGCCGTAGTTGGGTGTGTCCTCTGTCCAGAAAAGAGGTATTTCTTCTCAAAGGGTTGCTTTGAGAAAAAAGAATAATTTTTTGGTTAATCTGTGGGAGCCAAGAGATTGTTGTTGGATCAAGGGTATTTATCTGTTAGCACAATTCCCGGGTAGCGACACTTGTTGGAGGGATCTTCTCTGGTTGTTCTGTATGGATATGTGTGGATATTCTGCATGTGCTGTTTATTCAGAAACTTTTTCTGTCTGGCTTTCGCAAGGTTTGGTACTGGCAAAACAAACGTAAGTTTTGTGAGTGGTGGAAATTCCTAGTTCTTCATTTCTTATAGAACCTGTGAGTCGAAACGTTCCGAAACTGGCTGGAGACCTGCGTCTCAAAAACCTTGAAAGATCGAGGGGTTCCAACTTCGCTGTGCTCTGCGAGGCACAGGGTAGCCCTATCCCAGCTTTCAGGTGGGTCAGAATGCTGGCGGTGTTATTCTAAAACATTTCTAGTGCCATCGTGCCACTGCTTTTAACCTTTCGCCCGCGTGAATCTCCTTACTTTTCCCCGAACCGGATGTGTGGGGACAAACGTCCATACTGGGCCCAGCCTGTGTGATCCGGTTGTCCGGCTTACCCGGCCGATGCGAGCTATGCTGCCGATGGCGTCTCTGGTGCGGGGTTGCCACGGTTTTTGATTTATCACTACATTTGGAGATGTTTTTTTTTATCTGTATCACCAAAGTACTCAATGTTGGGGATTTTCACAAAGAAATGCCCCAAAAATCACCGTTTAAACCAAAAATATCAAATTTTTCAAAAATTTTCGCGCGGCTTTAGTCAACCGATCAATCGTTTATTTATACCAAATTATCTATTGGAAATCACAAAAAGAAGACTATGTGGTTAATTTTTTTGAGAAGTTATTTTTTTGTCTGAGTTGGCAACCCTGCTCTGGTGCCGTGTCGCCTGTCGCCAATCGGCCCATGTCGATCATCGTCATTCCAGGCTGTGTGATCCGGTGGTCTTAGTGGGCAAAATATGCAGACATACTTTTCTAATGTTGAGTTAAGGGTGTGATCCAGCGTCGATTGATTGGGACGACGGTGGTAGCTATCAGTAACAATCGGTTGAATCATCCCCTCACAGCCCCCTAACGTAAGATTAGAAAAGTATGTCTGCGTATTTGGCCCCCTATGGCCACCGTAGGAACCGCATTTACGGTCGCCCATATACATCAGTATTTCTTCTTTTTTTTTCCATTTTGATTAACTCTGTAAGATCACTTTTTGTTCGCGGGCTTGGGATTTAAATAAATAAAACGAAAATATTTTTCAAATTCCAGCAACCGGCCCCAAAATGTAAATTCGGAAACCATGTCGCTTGTAACTTTTTAAATTACCACCGTTGGATCGTTACAACTAACGCCGTCTTGTGCTGCTGCTGTGGCTGTTCGCTTTTGGATTATTTATTTTTGTAGAGCCTGTGGGCAAGACTGCACCGAAGTTTGCTGGAGTTCTAAAGAGCAGAACGTTGGAGCATAAACAAGGGGGTAGCTTTGTGTTGACTTGCGAAGCGCAATCTAGTCCGCTACCCGCTTTCAGGTAAGCTATGAACTGTGTAGGAGACACGCTTCATGATATACGTAACGAAATAATTATTTACTATTCGGACTATCCTTCATATACTCTGCACCATCTATTATGTAATTTATAATTCAAAGAATTCAAAATACCAGGAAGGAAAATACCTTCGTGGGACTTTCTTTCACTTTCCCGCGGATTTTATTCAGGCGAGTGTGTACATGGCTTAAGCTTGTTTCCCACAGCTTCTGATTTTCACATCTTGAGCCGCAATTTGCAGTGAAATCCGGAAAATCATTTCCGGATTATTATAACAGCAGAGAGCTCATCCGAATATTTACGTCCGAGATCTGCATGAGACTCTGTGGGACCTATTTTGAAAGATAAGGGTTGTACGTCGATCAAGAAAATTTGCAGCGAAATGTGGAAATTTGAAATCGAGATTATATTAACTACAATGAACTCATCGGAGTATTTACATCCGAGTTTGTCGTCGGACTCTGGAGGAACTCGTATCTTTTTGAACGACAAGAGTTTGACGTCTATCAAGGTTGTCCGATTCGTGCTCGTTTGGTACTGGTAGTGGGTCTACTTTACTCACTGGAGCTTAGGCTTGGGTACTGCAATCTTGAAAGAGATTCAACAGCTCTTACATTTCTAGAGCCGGTCTCTGGAACCTCGCCAAGATTTGCGTCAAAGGCGGAGTCGACAGCTCTTGTTGAGAAGGCTCTGACTTCCATTACGCTTTTCTGCTCTGCACAGGCCTTCCCTGTTCCAGTCGTTAGGTGAGTCCTAGTCTGGTCCTAGCCCTTAGGGGATTGTGCGTTGAAGTACTTCGTTATTTTAGCTTCTTAAAGCTACTTCATTTTTGTATTATAAAGGTCCGTAGTGGCCTTTTAGGCTAAAATAAACTCCATTCTCCTATATCGTGTAAAAGTTGCTTCTGAAACTTAAACTTTATTCGTTTCGGTCCGACCTCGTCTCCTACTGCTAAGGCATCTGGTGGCTGGGGTGTTTGTTGCTCTACCTTTGACTAATGTTATCTGGTTGGCAGATATTGACGGGTTTCTGCCCCCAGTCCTTCGTCCTCAGTTGACTAGGCTTTGATGAGGCACTTCTGTCTATTTAATCCTTTTTTTGTTGTCCTTTGGTTCATTTCGCTTGGTAATTATTTCCTGGTAATTGTTGAAATTATTACTGGATTGCTTGATCACTCTGGAATATTGCACCATTTTATTGGTAGCGTATCTATCACCTGTCTGTCAAGCAGCTTAAGACACAAGTAAGTAAGTATCGCAACTTGACCCGGAAATCTGCTTTAACCGAAAGGTCATACAATATTAAAAACATGCATAATATCACAGATAACAAACTATTATTCCTTACATAGTCAAAGTTTGAACGCTTTGGGCACATATTTACAAACTTGCACGATGAGTCCGTAGATTTCAGGATACCGGGAATCAGTACAAACCCACCCCCAACAGTTTTTACCCTCAAACCCGAAAGCGCTTGCTAGCAGCACTAAGCTCATCTAAATATTTACATCCGAGTTTAGCACCGGAGTCGGTGGGATCTTATTTTCTTGTGGTTTCTCGACAAGGGTTTTGATGTCAATCAGGGTTGTCCGGTTCATGTCTATTTGGTACTGGTAGCGGCAAGCCGATTTAGGTAGCGTACTGCAATCTTGTAAGAGATTCAACAGCTCTTCCACTTCTAGAGCCGGTCTCTGGAACGTCACCAAGGTTTGCGTCGAAAGCGGAATTGACAGCCGTCGTTGAGAAGGCTCTGACTTCTATTACCCTTTTATGCGCCGCTCAGGCCTTTCCTGTTCCAGTCGTAAGGTGAGTCCTGGCCTTTAGGCGACTGAGCGTTCAAGTACTCCGTTTTTTGGCTACTAAAATAAAACTCCATTATGTTATATTCCATCAAAGTTGCTTGTGAAATTTGTGCTTCGTTTGCTTTGGTCCGATCTTGCCTTCTGCTCTTAAGGCATCTGGTCGCTGAGATGTTTTCTTGGTCTGCCTTTTACTGGCGTTGTCTGATTAGCAAATATTTAACTGGTTTCTAACCGTAATCCTTAGTCCTCAAATAACCAGGCTGTAATGAGGGATAATTTTACATCCTTCGGTTCTTTTCGCTTGGTAACTGGAAGTTATTCCTGATTTCTTGATCACTTTGACGGCCAAGTGCCATATACCGATCACTTTTCCGTCGGTCGGTCTGTCGGTCTGTCGGTCTGTCGGTCGGTCAGTCCGGTGATCGCGAGTTAGGGTACTTCCAGATGTGCTAGGACGATGAAACTTGGCAGGTATATCAGGGACCCGACCAAACTAATTTAGAAATAGTCACTTCCCCGATCCGACCATCATGGGGGGAGGGAGGGGAGCCGGAATCCGGAATTTAGGGGCATGCATAACTTTCAAACGGGTGATCGGATCTTAATGAAACTTGATATTTGGGAAGACGTCATTTCTCAGATGTCCCAATTCAGGTCCGGATCGAATCCGATTAATGTGGGGGGGGAGTCGGAGGAGGGAACCGGAAATCATGTGACACGCTTAGACTGGAGCGATCGGGATGAAACTTGGTGGGAAGAACAAGCACATACCCTAGGTACGTCATTGACAGACCCGGACCGGATTCGTGCACTGTGGGGGGAGTTGGAGGGGGGTTCCGGAATTCCGGTGATACGGAGTTAAGTTACTTCCAGGTGTGCTAGGACAATGAAATTTGGCAGGCAAATCAGGGACTCGACCAGATTAACTTGGAAATAGTCAACTTCCCGACCCGACCATCGTGGGGGGAGTAACGGGAGGGGGAATCCGGAATCTTGAGGTATGTATAACTTCCGAACGGGTGATCGGATCATAATGAAACTTGATACGTAGAAAGATCACATGTCTCGGATGCCCAGTTTCAAGTCCGGACCAGATCTGATGAAGGTGGGGGGGGGGGTCGGAGGTGGGAACCGGAAAACTTGTGACACGCTTTGAGTGAAGCGATCGGAATGAAACTTGGTGGAAAGAACAAGCACAAGCCCTATGTACGTAAGTGACAGAACCGAACAAGATTCGGGCACTGTGGGAGAGTTAGAGGGAGGGGGTCCGGAATTCCGATGATCGCAAGTTAAGGTACTTCCAGACGTGCTATGACGATAAAACTTGGCTTGAAAATTAGAGACTTGACATGATTGGCTTAGAAATAGTCAATTCCCTGATCCGACCATCCCTTAAAGTACTAATGCTAACCGCAAAGTACAAAAAAATATTTTAAAGCAAAATATACATTTTCGTGATCTCTATGAGCCCATGATCATTTTTGCCTCAAGGGTTTTGCTTACAACTGAATTCCTTAATAATTCCTTATAAAGTACTAATCGCAACCACAACGTACAAAAAATACTTTTTAGCAAAATACACATTTTCGTGATCCCTATGATCCCTCACAAGTGATTTCCTTAAAGTACAAACAATACTTTTGAGCAAAATATACATTTTCGTGCTCCCGATGAGTTCGTCATGTTTTTTACTTCAACAGTTTTGATTACAAATGATCAAAACAAACCCACAAATTGACGAATTCCTACTTTCATCCTCTGACCCAGCCTTGCAAGTGCCATATGAGCTTTCAGCTCTTGTTTGGTTTACCTTCAGTTTGTCCAGCAGAGAAGGAAATACAGAAAATTAACTTGCACCATCGATTAACCTACCTGATAATCTCTTTATTCGTCGATCTATACGTCACGCGAGCGTTTCGCTGTTTGGCGGCTTGGGTGACTTAAATAATGACTTTCTGAGAGCATGGAGTTGCATCGTATCTACCACGTTTGTCTGAGACACACTGCCAATCTTTGAGTTATTGAATCGATTCCTTGCCAGTACCGATTTCCGGCCTTGTCGCTAAATGCAAGAAACTGTTTCTTCTCCAGTGGCCAGTTTGACGGCCTGTGGAAGGTTGAGGGGCCAATTTGCTTCCTTTGAAGCGTAGATGGGCTCTGTAGCCCTACATTTAGGGGTGGGGGTTCAAATTAAGGGACAAACAAAATATTTAAAACAGCTAATGAGATAGTCCATGAAGGGGTAAGAAGACATGCTGAACACGAATATGAAAACCGTTTTCTCGCCGGACAAGTAGTTCGCCCGGAATCCGGCCAAAACAGGATCGCTTCGATCGGTTCCGTCAAAATGGACATGACTTATAGGGGTAAACACACATGCTGAATCCATATCTGAACTTGGTTTTAACAGATGATTAGCTATTTGGCCTTAATCTGTTTCTAAATTTTAAGAGTAAAAATGTTCAGGGAGTCTGGCGAAGACTGGATTGGCGAAGACAAAATCTAATTGTCTGGATTAAATATTGAATTTTTGGGATCCCATCCCATCGAAACCTTTGGTCTTGTTTTTATACAGTCGGAGTCGGTAGCCTACTGGCAAGGAGTAATGTCTTTACCTCATTTGCCATGAACCAACACGTAGTTTCTGCGGAAGAAATGGGTAGGGCTGTCTTAGGTTTCTCGGGTCCAGGCACGGTTTTAAAGAAATCGAATACCTTGGGATAGTAGGATGTGTGCGAGGCCTTGGGGCGCAGTTCGGCGCCGATTTCTTCTGTTAGGCTAGATTCCTGCAGAATGCAGTTTTAACTCCGAATTCCAAATTCCTGCCATACCGTCCGCAAAACTAACACCTACTGCCGGGAGAACTTGTGGGGCGGTAGGGGAATAAACACTCAGGATCGAAAGTAGTCTTGTTTGGTAATCTAGCTATTAGTTGTTTTTATTTTCTTTTTGCTCTGTAGTTTCTTAACTATGCTTTTCTGTTTGTAGATAGATCGTTTTCTAGCTTGGCGTAGTGCTGCCATCTGTCCCGAATTTCTAATTCTTCTTTTCTTCTGCAGATGCTCCGCCCCTGGAGTGGCTCGAGACGACTGAAGAGGGAGGGGCGCTCCGAGGAAAGGCGGCCAATCACAGATGAAGGCAACCTCCTCTTGGTGAGCACCCCTTTCTTTTCTTTCGCTTTCTTCCTTGTTTCTCCTTTGCTTCTTGTTTTTCTTATTTCTCCAAAATGCTTGTGTTTGCGTTGCGCATTATGCTTGCTGTGCTGATTCGTGGGGGGGGGGGGGTCAGAAAAGTAACTTGTAATTGGTACTGGCCATGGTATAAATATGTATTTGGGTCGGCTTTGAAATAATTGCCAATAAAAGGGTAGAGAAAGCTCGCAAACTTGACAAATTTTTCCAGAGCCCGTTAGCAAGACTGCGCCCAGGCTTCAGCTTGGTTCCAATGTTGTAAACCTAGCGGTTAAAGTTGCAACCAGTTCACCCGCAAGCTTGCTGTGCCCTGCCCAAGCTTTCCCAGCACCAGCCATAAGGTTAGATTAACTTCTGTAATTTGATCCTGCTTACCATTACTACTGCTTGCACCTGTTGGAATGAGGGAGTGATTGTGAATTAAGATATTTCTCAAAAAGCAACATAACAATGGTAACAAAAGTGTAAAAAGAAAAAATCAGAACGTAGAATCTACGCTTTAATCAGAAAACCTTGTTCTGTCTCCATCGCAAAACTCTCTTAACTCCCCAACTTTGTCACAATAGAAACGTTCTCATATTTACCATCCATATTTCACTAAATACGCACTTATACGTTACAACTATCTTTTCCGTGCACTCAATTCCTCGCACTCACACTCCGATTAGCCACACTGCCGTTGTCACTGCCACACATCAAGAACAAATCATGCACACATGCGACGTCCAGAAATGAGACGATAATCAGTATGAATAGAAACGATACCAATAAAAGTATTAAGTATTAATTGATAGATTTACGAGTAAAGTATTTGAATAAAATTCGGACGGCGACATTTTTGATTTGCATGGTATCCTAGCTTCAGTTTGAAGGGTTGCTCACTTTCCGCCACGTATTGTACACCTCGGTGCGTCACCTCAAGCACACCGACACGCTATCTCTCCACGTGGTGTACATCATTTGTGGGAGTGAGCAATCCCTCGCTTCAGTCACGCTATACGTAGCATTTTCTTCTTAAATTTGGAAGTTTGGTTAAAACAAGTATGGTGGAAACTTCCAGTTTTTTTTCTGGATTTAAAGTAGCCTAGGGTTTCTGTACTCTACCTAGAACACTCTCCTGGAGGCAGCATAGGGTACTCGTCTCTCTCTACGCAGGTGTTCTTGGTCTCTAAGGACAGTCGCTTTTTAGAGCCAGTTAGCAAGACAGCTCCAAGACTACAGTTGGGTACAACTGTTGGTAATTTCATTGCTCGAATTGCAACTGGTTTGTCCACGAGCTTGCTCTGTTCTGCACAAGCTTTTCCTGCACCGGCAATCAGGTTAGTAAATTTATGCGCTTCTGCACATTACTTAACCATGCACACGCTGTTATGACTGCTTTGCTTTGAGTCCTTACTTGAATACCAAATATTCTCCATATTACAAGGAAGACTTTTCATGTGGTTTAAATACAGACCCGGGGGGGGGGGGGGTTCAGGGAAATCGAATGTAATTTTAGAATCGGCTCTGGCGGTCGTGATGATGGTAATGATAAATTTACTGTCTATTTGCATGAAAAAATGTCGTTTTAAATGGAGTAAACTATAAGAAAGAAAAAAAGGAAAGAAAAGAAAAAAAACATGTCTGACGAATAAATCACAGCAAAAGGACGGGGGCCTATGAAAAGTGTCAATGTCAGCCACAAACCGATCACGCCCATCTTATATCTTTTTGAATGGATCGGTTAAAGCATCTCTCTCACTGTTGACTGTGTATATTCCAGTATTTAAAAATAGTTGAATACTTTAAAACTAGGCTCTGCTTCTTTTACCCACAAGTTTGGCTGCTTTAAGCCTGTGGAATTCAAAAGTAAGAGCTGACACTGGATTTAAAAAAAAAAAAAAGAGCCTGTGTTTGGTCCCGTTAATTTCTATTAACAAGATTAACCGGTTTTACTGACGACGGAGGCTCTTGCAATCAGTCGTCGGGAGCATAGTCCGCATCGAAAATAGAGAAACAAGGCAAGTGTGAATCAGTCAGTTGTTGTAAGGAGGGTCACACTGGACCGTATGGAATACGGGTCTGGGGGTTTTAAATGAATGGAACGATTACGGAAATAGGTTTCGTTTGCATTATAGGTATGAGTGGTCCTTTGTACTATATTTTATAAAGGTACCAGGCATTGTTACTAGCACTGGTACTGGCATTGGTTTCAAAAGTTTCTGCTATTCCCACTAGTTCAAAACTCTATTTCTAAATCGTATCTGGGTGTTGCGGTACTGGCATTGGTTTTAAAAGCTTCAATCAAGTTGCCTGTGGTGATCCTGGTTTTGAAAACCAGTTTATTCCTCCCAGAGCCTGTTGGTCCAACCGCCCCACGGATAACTGGTGATGGCCTGAACAAACGGACGGCGAAAGCTAACAGGGAAATAACGCTTCTGTGTGAGTCACAGTCCTACCCTGCCCCAGCACAAAGGTTTGTCTCTTAAAGCACTTCGGCCACCACCTCAGAATATCCCTCTTATCTTCCGGAATCGTTAAATACATTCCCGATGGAAATATTTTCGTATGTTTTCATTGTTTGTTTGGCGGGGAATGATGTTCACAACATACCACGATACTGGAACTGACGTTTCCGGTTTCTTGCTCTCTAGAGATTGTCGTCAAAGCGAATAACCGAGTCTCGGAGGCAGCAAAAGACGGGTAGTGTCTTCGCGTAATAACCTGGGGGGGGGTGCTAGGGTGTCATGGGGTTTCAAGAACACCAATCCGAACGTACGTAAATGTCTTTATACGGAGTGTATTTAATTATGTCATTTCTGGAGATAAGGGAGAGAAGTTTTAGTTTGGTAAGGCGTTGTTTTAGGTTTTCTCACTAACGATAATTTGTTATTCAACAAGAGCCCACTGGAGCTGTTCGGCCGAAAGTCAGTGGCGACCGTTTGCAGGAAGTCAGCAGTCATTTGGGAGAAACCGTTTCTGTTCTCTGTCTTGTCCAGGGGTTTCCGTTTCTGGCGTTCAGGTTTGGACTTTTCTCTGATTATCAATGCCATTTCGATTGTTCGTCTGCTTCAGTTCAGTTCATTTTCTTTTTCAGTTCAGTTCGTGTTTATTGTACCGTTCATTAAACAAAACAACATAACGCTCTCATGAAGGGTATGACCGTGCCCTGTGCAGGAGTGCACAACTTTTTATACACTTGTGACCAAACAAATCACACTTGCTTTCGCATTCGCGAGCGATGGACTGTTTGCAGATCTTTGATTAGTCAGAAGCGGGGCAGTGCGTCGTTCTAGAACACGTCAGTGAGGTCGCCACTTTCATAGGAGTCCGACGAGGATAGACATCGTCGCAACGCCTCTTTGAATCTTAAAGTACCGTATTGAGCTCCTCCTGCTTTTGGGTCAGCGAGTGCTGATAATTTTGCAGATGTTTGAAGAGTCAGAAGTTTTTGCGTTTTAGGACAAGGTTGTTACTGTCACAGAATGCCAGTTAATCCTAGGGTAAATATTCTCATATCCCTATTTGAATCACTTGAAGAGTCCCGCTTAGGTAGTTGCTTCGTCTTGCGCCGCGCTTGGTACCAGTGTAGGAATCAATCCCGAGTTTTCGTCTGTGCAAACCGTAGCGCCCAGATCGCCATCTTCTTGTCGTGTTAGCTGCGCGGCATCTAGCGGATACCGAGGAAACCTGTACGGCAGTGGAGATCTCTCAGAAAATCGGACTAGCGGAAGGCGGCTGCGAAAAAACTATGAACAACACATCATGTGCTCTTGGTCCCGCCCAAACATGGTATTGGACAAACCCCATCCGCGTATCACTTTGCCAGCACATTCTGGGCCAGAAGTAAATAGGCCTACTATATTGTACTGTTAGCGTACTTTACTTACCTCTTATCCTACGACGTTGGGTGTTCAGTCCGTTGGTACAACTCGTTTGTAGTCTCCAGGGCACTTCTTAAGAGCTCCATAAGTAACACTTGACCAGTAATAGTAACTTGTGTTTTAGTCACTTTGGATCAAGTAATGTCAAGAATAAAAAAAAATTGAAACAAAAAAGAAGAAATTTTCGCAGAACATTTCTGTTCGGTAGCATATATTCCATATCGTTTTCAGAAGGGCTGTTAGGGGCACACCTGCTTTTTTGAGGATTCTTAACCACTTGCCGATGGAATTCAGGATCTTTTTGATTTTCAAAGAAAGAGTGTTTTTAGCCTTGTCTTCTAAAGAAATATGAGTGTTTGTAACCTTGTCTGACCTTAACCCCGCCGAGTTGCTTTGCTTGGAGTTTTGATCGTTTTCCTTCCTGTAAAAAAAAAATTGGAGGAGAGGTGTCCATTCCCCCTCCCCCCTTAAATACTCTAATGTTTCGGATCATAGGCTGGAAAGTAAATAGGGACTTCAGGGAAATATTTTTTTTTAGGAGGAGGGGCCAGTGTGCCGAAATTACTTATAATCCACACTGATGTCTTGCCGACCGGCCCCACTCTATTCCTCTAGACCTCCCCCCTTCTCCAGATTAAAACAAATTTTTAAAATTTTACCATTTCAGGTGGTACAAGTTCATCGAAGGCCAGATCGGCGCCAAACTTCCCGTCCGATTGGATGACCGAGTCAAGCAGGTCAGTGGAACGTTGATTATCCGAGATGCCCGCGTGGAAGATTCTGGAAAGTACTTGTGCGTCGTAAACAACTCAGTAGGTGGAGAGAGCGTGGAGACAGTCCTCACCGTTACCGGTAAGTCGACTGCCCTATTAGCTTCCACTTTTGACCACCTCTTTCTTATGGCGCTGATGGCGCTCCTTCCTTCCTGGGAGTTCCTCATGCGAGTTGAGGCACGTGCGCAAGCAGTCGGATGCAAATTTCCTCCTTCGCTCTGAAATGTTGACGCATCGCATGCAGGTTTCCCACGTAGTTTTAAAGCTTAAGTCCCAGTAGATACAGTTTCAGTAAGCGTATTCTCGCCGTTCCCCGAGGACTCCTCTTGAGGAGTCCCCGCGTTTTTGTTTGTCCCAGGGACTCACTCCCCGTATTCTCGCGAGTCCCCGAGGATGGGGAATGATTATCACCACCATCATCGAAAAGGACTCCCTTTCAGATTCGGAGGGGAATCAATTTTTTCTGGTGTTGCAATGTAAAATTAATTAAAATCAGAATAAACAAAACCAAAAATAAAGTGGGTCCAGACTAATTTCGTCAACTGCATATTATTTTTTTGTTGTTGAACAAAATCCGTTTTGGAAGCATTCCCCGTGTTCTCGATGTTTTCCGCACGCAGAGTCCGCGTGGAGTGACTCCCTCTATTCTCGTCGTTCCCTTTGACTCCCCGAGGAGTCCTCGGGGAACGGCGAGAACACGACTTATTCCAATACTTTAACATACTTGATTCCTTTGAATCTGTGCTGCTTTTTCAAAAAATTACAAACCCATCTCGGCTTTTCATAGCGGCGCGCTGCCCCCGTAGCTTCGAATAGAAACGCTGAAAAAATTGCTAACTGGTCTTTAAGTTTCATAACAGACAACACAAAGATGCACGGTTTCAACAGACAACACTTGGAAGGTTATCTGTTGTCGCGACAAACGTTATGCATTAAATGTTATGCATAACAAGCATTGCCAGGAAGAGCCGAAAAACCGCCAAAAAACTATCTCCTGAATTTTTGATATCATGACGACAAACAGAAAAGCCAGCCGAAACTTTTTTGGCGGTTTTTCGGCTCTTTCTGGCAATGATCATGTCTCAGATTTGACGGAATTCGCCGCAAGGCTAAGCGGGAGCCGCTTATTTTGCCGCATTTTCCCGTCTTTCTACTTCAGAGAAGCAGCTTGTTAAATTTTCCACCAAGCCAAGGAGTCTTCCATTGCCTGCCCGAGTGACGGTGTCTCCTAACTCTAACCTTGCTGCAAAGATAGTCGGCGTTGTTGTTATTTTTGTGTTATCCTCGTCCATATGACAGTATTGATGAAATAAAGTAGTATTCACATAGGGTAAAAGCAGGAACCAGCACCGTAACTAACTCTACCTGTATTTCCTTCTCTCAAGGGAAGGATCCCCGAAAGAGGTTGATTTTTATTTCCTGAACGACATTGTTTTTTTAGCACCGCTTTCTACGTCGGTTGAGCCATCCTCACAAACAATCGAATATGGCCGTTCAGCTGCATTCACTTGCAGCCCAGAAGGGAACCCAATCAAGAGCGTCAGTTGGTTGAAAGATGGAAAGCCGATCCCTGGAGCAAATGAGAACACGCTGCGTATTGAATCCGTTAAGAAAGATGACAAGGGAATGTACCAATGCTATGCCCGAAATGATCAAGAAAGTGCCCAATTCACAGCGGAGCTGAAACTTGGTGGGAAATGTAAGTATTCCTTCTCTTGAATTATTTGGCTCTCGGATATCATCCAGCATTGACTCCTCCCTTCGTGCCAAAACCTGAGGATTGCTTCAGCTGTTTTTTTGTGTTTTTTTTTTGTTTTGTTTAAATCGATTGAAAACTACATGTAATATTCCTTTCGGCCCGTGTCTTGAATTGCTTACTCCGACGATCTTTTAATTTATGACGATCTTTTACTCTACCACTGGTAGCTCAGTGGTAAGGCACGCGCCTAGAGAGCGGAGAATCTTGGGTTCAAATCCCGTCTGAGGATTTTTTTTTTCCTCTCAGTTCACTGCCTATAAATGTGGGTATATTGCATGGAGTACTTCGATTAATATGACTTCTCGTCGATATTGTTCCCGCCTTATAAGTTCGCTCAGTTTCAACCAGATGGCTTGGACCGACGACCAAAAAAATGCTTCAAAAACTCCTTACTGTCACTTTATAATGACCGCAAGAACCTTCCAAGTTGTCAACCCCCCCCCCCCCCCCAAAAAAAAAGAAAAAAAAGCGTAAATTAGAGCGTAATTGCATGCCTTTGTGATGGTTTCTGCTGAAGTGTAGCCTACAACGCCATTCACTTGAAAGTTTTGGTAATTTCAGTTGATTCGGTGGTGATGATGGTGACGACATTTTATTTCGCGGTGGATAGGAATAGGAAAATAAGGAAGGACGAAAAAAGAAAGGGAAAAATAACACTGAGCTTTCAGTAACGGGGTGAATGCGCAAGACAAAAACAAAAATAAAATAAAATGACTAATCGGTCTGTCTCTATTTGTAACGCTTCGTTGAGTTTCCTCTGAAAATTATGTAGTCGATGGAGTGACGAAAAATTGTGTCAGTGAAGAGAAATTTACTGGAAAAGTCAAGTTCATTAAAGCCGGCCGACCGGATTTCAGGAAATGTCCTGTCACGGTCTTTAACTACTGAAAGCGTAACCTTACGCGTTTACATTTTCTGGATATGATCTGGTGGACTCACTCGCACTTCGAGTGAGCAATGACTTGTTGCGAACTGATAGTTCAAGACGTAGAAGATCACTCCGTTTCCTTTAGTTTCATATTTTCCTTTCGGTCAAGCCCCCTGCTCTCCTGTCAACCTTTTCCTTATCCCTTTCCTGCAATTATTTTCCTTTCAGTCGACCCCCCTGTTCTCCTGTCAACATTTTCCGAGAAGACTATTCAGCCCGGACCGACGGTTTCTTTGAAATGTTCTGCTTCCGGAAATCCGCTCCCGGAAATCACTTGGGAAATCGACGGAAAGAAAATCACCAATACCGATAGGTAAGCGGAAACTTGTTGATACTTATCTTTGGCATTGTGTAAGATCTATTGGAAGAAGGTTGGGATTGGGGGGTGAGGGCAGTCTTTCTTGCACAGTAGAGATTTGGAGCGTGTTCCACCCCTCTACCAATAGTAACTATTAATTACTATTTCCGTTCCAGCCTCACGAAAAGTTACTACGCTGACCGTTCCAACCTTCTCAAAATAGTAACTATTTGTTTACCACGCTCGGGAGCGTAGTAAGCGTAGTAACGACGCATCTCTGCAACGTGATTGGTCCAATCAGCCCGCGGCTTGATATTTGACCGAAAAAATAAAAAAGCGTTCCAGCCTTGCGTAGTAACTACGGTAACTAGCGTAGTAACTACGGTAAGTAGGGTGGAACACGCTCTTGAAGATCATGAGAAAGTGTGACAAATAGTGTGGTTGCTTTTCTTTATATTTGCTTTGCTCCTCTTCTTTTAAGTGAACTAAAAGATAGTAGGCTGTAATTATAATAATAAGGATAATGTATTGGGAAAAGCTCGAGGGCGATATATAGGCTATGTTCAGCTCAGTAATACACAAACACATAAGTTTTGTACCTTATTTTACGGACAAAATAAAAAAATAAAATGGTGGATTCCAGATGACATATGTTTTTTGTATGATAGTATATATTCCAGTTATTTTAGCCAGCTAACTGTAATGGTCAACATGTTTAGTTCCAATTCGGCGCTACCTATTGGGTCAATAAAACTATCTATCTATCACTAAAACTTACCAACAAAAAAATATCTAACTTTTACCGATCTATTTGTAAATCTCCCAACCAGTTAGCAGAAGTGCACTTGAGAATATCAGGAAGTACAGGATATCATCTAATGGAAATATGTATATATACGTAGTATTTTATAATATTAATAGCAGAAAAGAAAACAAAAAACCAGATTTTTCGTTTTTTTCTTGATCAGCTGATTATCCCTTTAAGGCGATCTCATTTTTGTTTTCCTTTGCAATGGATGGTCAGCTTGGCTTCAAACCTTAAATAACAAAAAATATGATAAGAGCTTAATAATGCCGAACATTGGGGCATACTTTGTGATATGATTGTCTCTTTTTCAGATATCAGTTGAACCAGATCACCCTCACTGCTTCTGAAATTGTCTCCTTCCTTAACATCTCCTCCATCTCCACAAACGACGGCGGCCTCTATCGGTGTAAGGCGTCTTCCAAAGTTGGAACGGCCGAACACGCTGCCCGACAGAATGTATACGGGATGCCCTTCGTCAAGTCGATGGATAAATTGTCGATAGTGGCCGGAGATACGATGTATATCGACTGTCCGTATGCTGGACACCCTATTGATACGATCACTTGGGAAAGAGGTTAGTAGATCAGACGGTGTAAAAATGGGTGAAAGCAACTCGTTACACTGTCAGAAGTTTGATAACAGATAACAATAGGATGCGCGGTTTCAACAGATAGTGCGTAACAGACACCACTTCGGATGTTATCTGTTATATTTGAAAACGTTTTTCGTGAAATGTTATGCATAAGAAGCTTTGTCAGGAAGAGCCAAAAAAGCGTCTACCGACTTTTTTGTTTGTCGTCATGATGTCGGAAAACTCAGCAGATGCTTTTTTGCAGTTTTTCGACTCTTCCTGATGGCAACGCTTATGCATAACATTTTGAAACACAACAGAAAACATCCGAAACCGCGCACCCTCGTGTATCTGTTATGAAACTTCTGACAGTGTAGTAGTGGCTAATTGAAAACCGAAAATGCATACACATTTGGCAGCTATTCGAGTCTTGAATTTCCGGAACTATAAATTCCTATTTTTCTTGCCATTTTGGTATAAAAATTGCAAAATCATCAGTATGTCACAAATATAACTTCCAAACGTGATGAGCTGCATAACAAGCTCTCGGTCGTAGTGTAATCTCAGTACCACGGCCGTCTCCGTTGGTTTGAAGTTTTATATATTCTAATCCAAATTGATCCCCTTCTTTTCTCCGTTATCTCTAGTTTCTTGAAGTGGGGTAATCCAAATATTCAGCCAGTCATTCATAGATGAAAGAAAACAAAATAATAAGTAGTTCACCCTACCTGCTCTACCGCTTATTTTTTTTTATTTTTTTGGGGGGGGGGCAGGCCTTATTCATGGGGCATGACTTATTCATTCACATTTCTGTGAATGAATAAGTTAATTTATTCGAAATCATCCATGAATTTTCTGTCCGAGATGTTACTTCCGGACTTGACGAGCCACATAGAATGTTGTTGGTCTAAATTAGAAGAGTACAACAATCCTACCACAAAAAACAACAAGAGCTAGAAGCTCATATGGCACTTGCAAGGCTGGGTCAGAAGATGAAAGTAGGAATTTGCCAATTCGTGGGTTTGTCGTGTCCATTTGTAAGCAAAACCCTTGAGATAAGAATGACCATGGGCTCTTGGAAATCACGAGAATGTATCGTTTGGTAAAAAGTATTTTATTTTTGCGATGTGCAGTTGTGCACTTTAAGAGCGATAGAAATTGAGTAAAATCACGGTCGTTGTTACTGCGCATCTTTTCTTCACATAGAATATAAAGAATACGCGCGTGTTCCCACGCACTTCGAGCCCTTTCAAGTTTAAGTAACATGTTGTGAACAAAACAGATCTAACATCGCAGGCAGCAACTATTTGTGTCGCAGCTTATTTTTTTTTGGAGTTTAGTCCTCTTTATCCCCTCCCCGTTTCTTTTCATGACTGAAGTCTTTTTACCGAGAGCGAGAGGAGCGCTTAAACGTAATTGAAATTCGCTTAACGAAAATTGAGTCCCATTTTTCGCCCTCAACTCGAATTATAATGGAGTCTCGTGACATTCACTCCTCCAAACTTGAAGACTCTTGAACTATAATTTGTTCCCCCGGTAACAGATAAGTTTGTAGCCTCGACTCGTTCTGAAAATACTTTTATACCGCAGATGTAGTAGCTTGTCCCTGGAAAGGGGAGAGCAAGTGACTAAGGGGGCTCCATTTTCTATCTGTTTATCTTTTATATATTTTCTGGTTTGGGTCAGCTGATAGTTCAGCATGCTCGGAGACTCTGTTCAGCTAAGAACGGGTAAGAGCTTCCGTGTCTCGGTCACTGCGCCGCGCAAATGTCCCCGATAGAATTCCTTAGAGCACTGCTCTTACTAAAAATAGCTTTTTCACGATAAAGTAGTCCGGAAATAGTAGTTGTGTTTTTGCAGATACCATGGTATCTGTTACCACGGTAACTGGATCTTCAATTAGTCGTTTTTGCAGCTACCGTGGTATCTGATATACGGTTGCTCTGCAAAAACGACTATTGCCGAAATTGCACTTTTCGAAGTCATCCCAAAAGAAAAACTGATATCCAGTCACATCACTAAGTGCCAAACTTCTTTCCCACCAGTTTGAAAAAAAATGATGAAAGTGAGATGACTTTTTCAGATACCACGATCAGTTACCACGGTCGGACCGTGGTATCTGAATATCAGATACCACAGTAACTGGCCAGATTACACGAAAACAGCAAAGACGACTTTTGACCTTGGTATCAGATACCACGATAGCTGCAAACACGACTTTAGACCGTGGTATCAAATACCATGTTAACTGCAAAAACGCAACTAGTGTTTTTCAAAAATACATATACTTGCCTCGTCAAATTAGGGATTCTCTTGTTAGCGCTTGTCGACTCTAGCCGGGCTTAGCGCGAAAATACTTGACTTTTGTCGCAAGAAATTCAAAACAAAGGCGCGGCGTGGTTAAATGCTGAGACATCATGCATAGCATCAGCGTCAACAGTGACGAAATCAGATGAGGCAGTGCATCTCAAGCACAAAACATTCATTCATTCATTTATTGGGTACTTCATACACTACCTGCAGCTACCTTGTTGGGGGATCCACTACCTACACAATAGCCTATATTACGGATTGATAAACAAAGTTAATGTCTGGCAATCCAGCAAAAAAGGCGAAAAGTTCTAAGTAAACTGATTTACAAGGATTTTGTTTCAAGGGAGATATCAGAGGCCAGTAGTCCACGTAAGTGGAAACAGTAAAAAGTGTGGAAACAGTAAATAGTAAGAGGGGTCCTTTAAATAGCTTGTACAGGATAGCTTTTAGAACATCTGAATAAGATCTATGGCTGTGCACAACACTTATTGAAAATGATGAAAATAATATAATGAAAACATAGGCCACTGGCCTCTAAAGAAAATTATAATATTTACAAATATTCTCTAAAATATTTTTCTGGAAATCTAACTGGGGAAATCTGTCTTATATTTATCCGACTTGTACGGCCATACACTAACTGTATGACTAAGAAATGCGCCTCTTTATTATCTTTGCTTTATTATGAGTTTTGACAACATCTGGGAACTTCAATTAACACCCACTAAGCTGAACTCTAGGCGATTTCCCCTATTCCCCCCCCCCCCTAGTATTCCGACTACGTTCTTGAAGGTTTCCCTCGAAGTTGAAATGATAGTCAGTTTTCATAACATAATAGTAATGTTGAATAAATTCAGTTTAATTTTCCTTTACACTTGCCAGAGAGAAAAAAAGTGAATAGGCTATGGACAAAATAAAAAAAAGTAAGAAAAATAGTCTTGAACATAATGGAAAGATTTAAATATTTAGATTGTCTTTCTTTTCAGCCGGTCGACAGCTTCCAGTGAATCGCAGACAGCAAGTCTTCCCCAATGGAACTCTAGTGGTTGAGGGAGTCCAGCGCACTGCGGACCAGGGAGCTTATACCTGCGTTGTTAAGAGTTCTCCGGGATATTCTGCTAAGGGAACGGTCGAAGTCCAAGTTATGGGTAAGAAATCGTTTTCTAAATATATCAAAGACAGGAAAGGTGCTATGAAAGTAGAGAGAACGTAGGCCGTCTAACCAACCTTAAGATTTGAGATACAAAATAATAATAATTATGGACGGAAGCAATGGAGCCATTCGGGAGGGGGGAGTAAATTTTGGGACACAGTCCCAGGTTTATTACACAGACTTAAAATTTAATTACTCTTTTTAGGGTAAATCTAAAGTAGTTTTTGAATATTCCTTAAAATAAAGTCATTGCTATTCATTTTGCCTTTTGAAACCTATTTAGCGGCCCAAAAATATCACCAAGGAGGGAGATTTTGAAATTTTAGTGGCTGTTCGTCACGAACTTTCGGGTTGCCTTTCAGTGTTTCTGAATTTCGATACTACGTCAGTTAAAGGCTATTGTTCCTGCAGTTCCTCCTGCCCGTAGGAGGTTCTGAGCTTAACCTAAACCGGTGTGACGTTCTCTTTACCCGTAGTGCCGTTAGGAATTAGAGTAGGGAACGTAGGAATGAAGCAAGGACCTTGAGGGACCCTTAGCAGAGCCGGAGGGGCGCTTATGTAGCCTAAGGGGGAGGTTACTGGGCCCAGGGGCGTCTCGTATGGGGGGGGGGGGGGGCTGCAATGTTGTCGGCCAGTCGCCAAAAATAACCGAGACGGCGCGAAGTGCCGCGGTTTTTCGTAAAACAGTTGATTTTTTCATGAAAACAGTCGTCTTTTCTGAAAATCAGTCGATTTTTCATCAGAACAATAGGTTTTTCGTTAAATTCAATCGGTTTTCTGAAAATTAGTAGATTTTTCGTCAAAACTGTCGTTTATTTCTTTAAAAAGTCTTTTTTCTGCAAAAACGGTCGGTAAAAATTGCCAGCCAGTCATTAAATACCCCCCCCCCCAAAAAAAAAATGTTTGGCCAGTAACGCCTCTGACTGGGCCACGTGGCTAGGCACATATTCACTCACATCTGTTCGGTACGCCTCATTTTACCAAGTCTTTCAGTCGCTAGGATTACTCAGTGCAAGAATCTCCATTTTGACCCTGTTCATTCACTTGGACTCGGAGACGTGCATGCTGTCGTATTCAATCCTTCAGCCCGCGTCTTGCGAAAGTTTTGTAAGACGATATCGCGGCCACCCTAAGCCAAAACTTTTCAAGTAGCGGCCGAATCGTCCCAAGTAACTACCCTGTGTTCAAGCTATGGAGCGTACTTCCCAGTAGATGCAGGTAGTATTAGTAGGCTTTTAGGTCTAAGGTTAGGCTATAGGCTGTCTTAAACCAAAACTTCCTTTTCAGTACCCCCTGTCATATCCCCATTTTCCCTCGACGAACCTAGCGACTTCGGTGACAGTGTTCAAATGACGTGTCACGTGACAAAAGGGGAAGAACCCCTCCAAATTCAGTGGTTACACAACAGCCAACCACTCAAATCCGCTCCTGGCCTTACCATTTCCCAGGTTGGGGCGCGTACGAGTTTGCTTACCATTAACTCAGCGACCCACGTTCATGATGGGGAATATATCTGCAAAGCTACCAATCGTGGTGGCAGTGTGGTGCAGTCGGCGACCTTGGTGGTTAATGGTAGGCACCGCCCTCTCTCGTTGGCGGTGGTCGGATCTCGGAGCGTATCCTTTGGAAGAATCCTGCGACCTGCCCAGGCTGGCCAGGGTCT
Source organism: Branchinecta lindahli (assembly GCA_023053555.1). Classification (NCBI taxonomy): domain Eukaryota; kingdom Metazoa; phylum Arthropoda; class Branchiopoda; order Anostraca; family Branchinectidae; genus Branchinecta; species Branchinecta lindahli. The sequence goes on along the minus strand of JAKZAO010000005.1, from coordinate 7,769,380 downwards.
TGCAACTTGTCGTGCTTCTGTCGTGCTAAGCCGTGTGATGAAGGAGGTTTGCCTCGCAAGTCACGACCTTTGTAGTGCCTTTGGTGACTGAAGAAGGCCACGGTTTAGGTCTCCTGGCAAAATTGATAACTTCGAAGAACCGATAACGCCTGGAAACACTAAAGTCTGACTACGTGCGGATCAACAAACTTTCTGAAAGCTTTCACCGGTTTTCCCTCCCGAACCCGTTCTTGCAACAATCATATGCTCAGCATATTTGCCCACTTCTCTGCTTCGCACAGCATTAGACCAGTTGCATTTTCTTTTTTGTAGCTTGATTATCTTCTAAATCATCAGACTCGTGATAGAATGGATAGGTTTATTCAGGATAAGGTTTATTCAGACAAAAACTTGATAGCGAGCTAATTTGGTTGTCTCTACAAACTTCATTTGTTATAGCATCCACAGGTTAACAAATAATGACACACACATTTAACCAAAAAAAACTTTCACAGCGAAACGCCGCATTTGACTTGGTGACAATGTTGACCATGTTTGACCTTTGTGACCATGTTGTTTCTGGTAGCTTGATTATCTTCCAAATCATTAAAGTCGTAGAATTGGAGGTCATGACACACCAAATGACAGTTAAGGGGTAAGTCAAGACAATGTTCTTAGGCGTTATCGGTTCTTGATCGGTCTTCGTCTACATCTCCGTCGGTGCTGATATTTCTGTTCCAACATGTTGTCGTCAGTGCTGTCTCTTGACCAATCTCGCTCTTCTAGTTCCCCCCTCCATCACCCCTTTCAACCTTGAAGATATCTTCAATGAGGGAGATAGCACTCAAATCAACTGCTACGTCTCGAAGGGGGACGAACCCCTGGCGTTCACTTGGCTTCACGGCGATCGAAAGATAAGCCATGGGGAAAAAACAAGCATTTCCCAGTTCGGTCCAAGGTCAAGCATCCTAACCCTGAATAACCTCGATTACCAGATGGACGGAAACTATTCGTGTCTTGTGTCCAACAAAGCAGGCGAAGGAAAGCACACAGCCGTCGTTAACGTACATGGTACTAAGCAAAATCAAGGGCCCACGATTGACGAACATCGCTCCCGATCCCGAGGCGCATGTCACTGCCTTGTATTCCTCCTACAATGTTCTTCTGCCTGAATACATTTTTAGCAGGCCGGTAATGACCCCTTTGTAAGAGCCGACAGGCACCGCCATCATTACCTCTGTGATTCGAGGAGTATGCAGTTCGTGCCGGCACTGCTTTCGTGTTCTCAATCAACCTTGAGTAATCCCATTTATATTAATCTCCTTTTAACATGTGTAAGAGTGGATAATATACAATAATATATGATATACAATAATAATACTGTGAAAGAAAATAGACGTTTAAAAAAAATACAGTTTAATAGTTAATCCTTCACTCAGGTGCTTTATTAGAGGAGAGCCGATGTGGAATCGAAGTGGCATGCTTCGGTGTCGCGAGTTATGATACAAAATGTTGGGCCCATGGTAAAGCTACATGCGCTTTTATGTCTGCTTGGAGGGGTGTGTGCGCGTACCCTTAAACTCGCATGTTTCAGTACCTCCAAGAATCCGACCGTTTGGGTTCGAAGAAGATCGCTACACTTCTGGGACGCCCGCACAGCTAAATTGCGTCGCTATCGAGGGTGACTTGCCCGTTGAGTTGAAGTGGACCTTCCATGGCATAGAGCAGTCCACAAAGATGGGTATATCTACCCACAAAATCGGCCCGCGCTCTAGCATCCTCGCTATTGACTCCGTAGTGGCGGCACACAGCGGCGCTTACACGTGCATCGCAAAGAATGAGGCCGGAACTCGCAACCACACCGCGCATCTGTTTGTGGATGGTAGGTGCCGCCGGTGGCAACGGCTGTAGATGGCGTTGATTGGCTTTGCATGGTTTTGCCATGAATACTGTGTGATACGTGGATATGGTTTTGACATGCTGTCTACACATGACCGATAACGCACTGTGGCGCGACCTGCAGCCATAGGTACTGCGCAATTGGGTTTAAGAGGCAGCATCCGTTCTGGGTGTGTTCCAATCTCCTGCCAGTACTTTCTAAAAGCTGTTATTATTATTGTTATTTATTTGTAATTCTTCCGAACTAAAGATTAAATGTCAAATTTAAAATATAAATACATCAGTCATTTCATGAATAATTGCATAAATATAAATCAACTGACCAACACCACATAAATGTTGCTAAATCAGTAATTGCCATCGTTCCGTCGAGTATCAAGGGACATGAAGCTTGAAGCGACGGCGGTACCTTTTAGCAGGGACCCATAAATTTCCTTTACAGTGGGCTTGTCATTTCCTATGCTTCTATGTTGCTATGTTGTCCGATCCTTGCTTACTTTCCAAAAATCCCACTTTGGTCGAATCGGCATTCTTGTTTGCCTCATTGGACATGCTCGCCAAAGAGACTCCTCCCCCAAGGCGCCAGCAGCCAATCCCAAATTTTGTCTATCTGGCCTTGGACATGATTGGACCGTGGGTATTTCTCGAACTATCTTCCGTTCGGTCAACATAGCATCAGAATTAACAAGCCCCCTGAATGGCGAGGCCTTACAGGAAATTTATGGGTCCCTGCTTTTAGTAACTGTTGGTAGTAGGTGGAACATAGTGTATGTGTTAGCAGCTCTATGACTCATAACCGTATCTCCACGTTATAGCAACTATGGTTTTGACTGTAGGATACGGCTCTTTTTGTGTTTAGTAGTTTTTAACCGCTCAAATAAAATTAAAAGAATGATAATTATTTAAAGTAGGAAATAAGTAATAATTTGAATTTAGTGGTCTGAAATTTTATATAATAAAAAAAAAAAAAAAAAAACTATGGTTTTGCAGTTCCGCCTGTCCTATCCGCGTTCAGCTTCTCAGACGAGCCACTAAACTCGGGTGACCTCGCCGTGGTTCAGTGCTCAGTCCTTAAGGGCGATGCTCCGATTCAGCTAACTTGGAGTTTTCATGGGAAGAACGTCTCATCGCAGATGGGTCTTGCTGTCAACAAACTCTCCGATCGCATTAGCGTTTTGTCGATTCAGTCAGTTGCTGCCGGCCATAGTGGAAACTATACCTGTAAGGCGAGAAATTCTGCGGGAGAGGCAGAACACACGGCAACCCTGGTTGTAAATGGTAAATGTTTGATGACGAAATCTGCCGACGCTTCTTCCTACTTTCCTCATTGGTCAAATCTCAGGTCGCGATCTGTAAGTCGCTGGTTGTCACGCCGATCTAAGGCGTATTCTCGCCATTCCCCGAGGACTCCACTTGAGGAGTCCCCGCGTTTTTGTTTGTCCCGGGGACTCACTTCCCGTATTCTCGAGAGTCCCCACGGACGGGGAATGCTCCATTATCATAACCATCATAAAAAAGGACTCCCTTTCAGATTCGGAGGAAGTCAATTTTTGCTGGTATTGGTGCAATGTAAAACTAATTAAAAATAATCAGAATGAACAAAACCAAAAATAAAATGGATCCAGACTAATTTGGTCAACTGCATATTTTTTTTCAAACAAAATCCGCTTTGGAAGCATTCCCCGTGTTCTCGCTGTTTTGTGTCCGCGGAGTCCGCGTGGAGTGAGTCCCTCTATTCTCGCCGTTCCCTTCGATTCCCCGAGGAGTCCTCGGGGAACGGCGAGAATACGCCTCTAATGTTTCTCGTCTAACCGTATTGGCTCTAGTGGGGATAACGGTAGTTGCTGTTCACTATTCTTACACAGTTTCCGGGGGGCTTACATGTACTGTTGCTATTGCATGCTACTACTAGCAAACAGGATGCTACTACAGCAAGATGGATGCCGTAGGATACTATTACGAATAACCCAGTCGGAGGAATGTTAAATTAAAGTATTCCATACTACTACATAACAATACATGCAACTTTTCCGTGCAACTACCATGCAACGACACAGTTAAATATTTTTTCGTCGGGTCCAGATGGCATCAACGCTTACATGTCGCATGTGTATCGACGAAGACAATTCGTGGTTAGACAAGGGAAAGACCATGCCATTATAAACCAAACCCTGCTAAAAACCGAGCCAGTGTTTGCTGCTGAGAATAGCAAAAATACAACAATGTGCCATTGCTCGAGTTCATTCGGCGTTTTAGAGTTATAAAGAGCCCTGATTAAATAAAAATCATGGTTTCCCATGCAGTTGCTGCTTTAATGCTTCAGTGATCTTCTGGCACATGAAAATGCAACTTCAACTATTCGTAACTAAATTTTACTCTCAGTGCCGCCCCACATTCTCCCTGTATCTTTCGGCGAGGACGTCATCAACCCCGGGGATTTCGCCACCCTCCACTGCACGGTAACAAAGGGTGATACCCCCGTCTCCATCCAGTGGCATTTTAACTCCGCTGACCTGGAACCCGACACTGTTCTGGAGATAACCAAAGCTGGGGGAAGGACGAGCACGTTAACCATTTCTGTGGTAGAGCCGCGACATAACGGGGAATATACGTGTACTGCAAGGAATGCTGCAGGGGTTTATTCGCAGTCAGCGAAGCTATACGTTACCGGTACTTCGATAACTAGAAAAATTGTTATGATGTCAAACCTCAGAGCGCATACCACGTCTTGCGTTGGTTCGTCATGCCAGCGTTGAGCTGCTTCATACTTTCCTCAGTTTGGTGACTAATACCCAGAATTTACCGAGACGCCACTTGGGGTCGGCACGATATGTTGCGCAGCTGCAAGGTGGCGATACCCACCGAGGTTACAGCCAGGTCTGTCTGATCCAGGACAGGACCAACCAAGCTGACAGAAAACCTAAATAGACAGTACCAACGAGAGGTCCTTCCTTTGGCCTTAAATTATCTTGTTCTACTTTGAGTGAGACAAAACAATAACCGAAAAGAATAGTCACAAATCCGAATGATAAAAGGGCTGTTTAAATTCTACAGAAGTACGAGGTCAGCGGGAAGTTCGGGATGTTGGCGGAGTGGACTTGGAGACGTGTCTGATCTTCGTCAGGGTAGCGTGTGTGGCCTGGCTGTAGAACGCGTTTCTGTTGTACTCCGTTTGATCATATCTTCCTTCTTTACAGTACCACCTCGAATAATGCCATTCTCCTTCGGGGAAACTGCCTTAAACTCTGGTGAACCGGTTGCGATTCAGTGCGTCGTGCTCGATGGCGACTTGCCTTTGTCGATTACTTGGTCATTCCACGGGCAGCATTTGTCCTCACAGATGGGCATTACAACCACGAAGCTAGGCTCAAAGGTCAATGCGCTGAATATTGACGCCGTAGCCGCGGGGCATGCCGGGAATTACACCTGCTCAGCTCGGAATGCGGCAGGCGTTGCGGAGCTCACCGCGCAGCTGAGAGTTCATGGTGATTCCCTAACAATCCTTGACTGGTGTGATTACTCAGGCGCATACTCATACCCGACTCGACCAAGGTTTAATGATTTACAGCCAGTCTGACCGGAAACAGATTGCAACAGAAATGACTTTTACATCATATTTTAGAGGAAAACAAGTCGCTGTACTGTACAACATATCAAAAGATGAGAAGCCCAGCTCGATGCAAAATTCGTGTTTTTCGCGTTTTATTTAATTTTTGCTGTTTCAGTTGGAATTTTTCGATTTTCTTAAGGCTTGGGTATGCTTCATGGGAGAGATGGCTTAAAGCTGGAAGTGTTGAACTATTTGATGAAGCCAAAAAATGTTGCTAAGAAGTGATTAGGAAATTCCAGTAAACCATTTTGGGAAGGCCGGCCGAACGTTCTGTCACTACCCAGGGCGTGAGCAGGGAGCGCCGGCGTGGGGTATGGTTATCCGCTACCAAGAAACCTTTCCCTCACCACAGAGAAACAAACTGTTCCAAGTTAGAAGATAGGCCTAATTTCAAAACAAGAATTTAAAGAAAAAGCCTGCCTCAAGGTTCATGTGGGCAGTGTTCCAAGATTGAGTCACATGTGCATGCCGGAAACAGATCCTTAAGTTGGTTCAGTATTTCAAAAACAAAATTATGGACTGTTTTACCTTTATCTGTATTGCTGCGCTTTACTTTCACAGTCCAAAATATTACCCCCCCCCCACACACACACGTGAAGTTAGGCCTAATTTCAAAACAAGAATTTAAAGAAAAAGCCTGCCTCAAGGTTCATGTGGGCAGTGTTCCAAGATTGAGTCACATGTGCATGCCGGAAACAGATCCTTAAGTTGGTTCAGTATTTCAAAAACAAAATTATGGACTGTTTTACCTTTATCTGTATTGCTGCGCTTTACTTTCACAGTCCAAAATATTACCCCCCCCCCACACACACACGTGAAGTTGCCCCCTCCCCTCCCAAAAAAAATCTCGGATATATAGTCCACTTTTCGCAGACTTTTCATTAACTGAGAACCTGACAAAGACGGAGGAAAATATTTGTATTATTTTGTACCGTTTTAGCGCCTCCTCGGATTTTTCCGTTTTCCTTCGGCGATTCGGTATCGAATTCTGGCGACGCCGTTCTCGTCCAGTGTATCGTTAACGATGGTGACTTGCCTCTCACAATCACTTGGACATTCCACGGTCGAAACCTTTCATCTCAGATGGGGATATCCACACATAAAATTGGGCCAAAAGCGAGTGTTCTTAGTATCGATGCCGTTGCTGCGGGGCATGCAGGGAACTACACATGTTCGGCGGAGAATAAAGCTGGTGTTGCAAGCTACGCGGCCGAGTTAAAAGTCCACGGTGATTCTAAATTCTATTTTATTTCTTTTAACTAATCAGTGGCCAGCAAGAGCCATAGAAACTTCTATACTGCTTTCTTGTATTGTCTTTTGGCCTTGGGTATGGGGAAGGAAAACTCAGGCGCATACCCGATATTTTGAGGTTTATACAGTTTTGTATGACTTTCTGTTTATGTACCGTCGTTCTGCCGAGTTTCCTGTTATCTCTGGATTTTTGCACGTATTTTACACGGTCTTGTGGCGTTGGGAAGCTTCTCATGGTTCGGTGGTCCCAGTTTTTGTGGAATTACGACTGAGTTGTCGATGGATCTGGTAGAGATACTCTTAGTGTGTTTTTGGGTACTGGACAACTCGCAAGAATACTGGCGTTGAAATATGTTTGAACTAAGCATTCCTTCAGCCCGAACTGACTGTCATTTATCGAATGTCAGTCGCGATTAGTTACCGTATTTACTTAGTTTTCCAGGTTATTAAAATTAATATTTCTCAAAAGCGTCTATTTGGGGGTCGGTTCGACGCATCACTTTTTTCCTTAGCGGTGTGGAACCTAGTTGAAAAATATAACAAAGCTCGCGAGTTCCCCGCCGCTTTCGCTGGGTTAAGTGTCGCCATCTGTGTCTTTTTCCAGTCCCTCCTCGCATTATCCCCTTCACGTTTGGGGATTCCGCAACCAGTGCTGGGGAACTGATCGCAGTGCAGTGCGTCGTTCTTGAAGGCGACTTACCACTTGTCGTCACATGGGCTTTCCATGGGAAGAACTTATCATCCCAGATGGGAATATCGACGTTCAAGGCTGGTCCGAAAGTGAGCGTACTTACCATAGACGCAGTGGCCGCTGGTCACGTCGGAGAGTATACCTGTTCCGCCCGGAATCCTGCTGGAGTTACGAATCATACCGCCACTTTAAATGTTAATGGTACTTCGATAACTGATTTTCTGGTTGCTTTTGTTTCAACAGGTGCATACCCTACACACAAGTTCGCCGACCTTACTTAATACCCAGCCTGATAACTAAGGTGCCTGACCTCGACTTACCTTTCAGACCCCATACCTCAGCCTCTCCTGCTACCCTACCCACCCGGGTATTTCCATGCTTTATGAACCACTCCTGATTCTAAGTCGCTGACTTGCCGCACTTGGTATCAATACAAAATCTTTAACACATTTTTAACACATAATGTTGACAGTCCTATGCTATCATGTTGTACGACTAAGGAATAAATATGATGATTGATTGAATGATAACCACCAATAATAAAACAAAAGTTATTATGTTTTGTTTAATGTTTTTTTCGAAAATTATTATCTGTTATTTTACTATTCAACTTTTTTTCTTCTTTATAAGACGGTTATAAATAAAACGTTATTATTGTACAATTCCTGAGTCTTTTACCTTTTCGCTCTAACTTAATTTCCTCCTTAAAAGGCCCCTCCACTTCTCACAATGTCGTGCTGCTCAACAGTTTCTGTAGTCTGTGATGTGCAAGTCCTAACTTACCATTCAGTACTTCTTGCTCCTTCATCACGTACGATTTTTACAGTACCCCCGCGCATCAACCCGTTCTCCTTCGGCGAATCCGCCGCTAACTCCGGTGAACCAATTGCTGTGCAGTGTATTGTGCTCGAGGGTGACTTACCATTATCCCTTACCTGGGCTTTTCATGGGAAGAGCCTTTCGTCCCAGATGGGGATTTCAACAATGAAGGCTGGTTCGAAAATCAGCGTGTTGAGTATCGACGCCGTAGCTGCGGGGCATGTCGGGGAGTACACCTGCTCTGCGCGTAATGCCGCTGGCGTAGCCAATTACTCCGAGCTGTTACACGTCAATGGTGATTAACGTCTTGCCATCCCTTACTTCTTATTTATTTTATCAGCTTGTATTCTCCGCTTCCGTCCTGATCCCTGATTTTTACGTACTTTATTTGAGAGGTCAAATTTGAACGCTATGTCATGGTCTGGAGTAGCCTATTATATCTATTGCAAGCAGTTCACGCCTTTCATTATTACAGTCACCCCTTTCTGAATTTAAAGTTGCTGAATTGCCATACTTACCAATGTAGATAATACTAACGTAAACAAAAAAAAATCTATTATTTTAGTTTTAATTTTTCGTTCGTAGGCTACTACTTTGCCATCACGACCCTTGAAATACTCCCACATCTTTCTGTTGCATTACACTGGTCTTAATTTACGATACAGACCTACTTGCCCACTTTTTCTACATCTCGACCGATTTTTGCAGTACCCCCGCGGATCAATCCGTTCTCCTTTGGCGAATCAGCTGCGAACTCAGGCGAACCAATTGCTGTGCAGTGTATCGTGCTCGAGGGTGACTTACCATTATCCCTTACATGGGCTTTTCATGGGAAAAACCTATCTTCCCAAATGGGAATTTCAACTGTGAAAGCTGGTTCCAAAATCAGCATGTTGAGTATTGACGCCGTAGCTGCAGGACATGTCGGGGAGTACACCTGCTCTGCGCGGAATGCTGCAGGCGTAGCCAATTACACCGCGCTCTTACACGTCAATGGTGATTAACACAGCTTACCTCCCTTACCTTTTTTCACTAGCTTATGTTCACAGTTGGCTCCCGATCTTCACCTGGGATGAACTTTAAATGCAAGGTCGTATTGTGTGTTGGAAAGTCGAATCTCGTGCACACAGCTTTCACGCCTTCCCTTTTTACAGTCGCACCTGAGGTCTTACCCTTCACTTTCGGTGACAGCGATGTACGGCTAAACGAAGGGGAGCCTGTACAGACTCAATGTGTCATTGCGAAGGGTGACTTGCCCATTGATATAATCTGGTACTCGCAAGGAAACATAATCCAAGCAACAGATGGGGTTAGCATCGTTAAAGTTGGTCCAAGAGGTAGCGCGATAATCATAGACGCAGCTACGAGGCAGTATGCGGGGAACTATACTTGTTTGGCCATCAATGCTGCAGGGAGGTCGAGCTACACCGCGTCGCTTGTGGTGAACGGTAATTCAGAAGGCCGAATTTCTTGTTGCCTTCCTTACTTTTTCGTTATTTGATTCTTTTTTGTTTTGTTTTTACGTTTGTCCCTTCTCTTCGGTGGCTTGAATCTCGGGTTTGAAGAGCGGAGCGACGTTAATCGTTTTCCACTGCGAAGTTGATATAAGCAGAGTTGGATCAATTCGAACTTGGTGTTTCGTTAGTGTTTGGCGCGTCTCAGAACCGGCTTCTGGTGTTGTTTGGTTTTCCGCTGACGTTATTCAACGTGGTTTGGTTCTCTTAGATGGACGTCCGTAAAGAGCTGTGTCAATGTAGGCTACTATATTGGAGGCTGTATGGTGCACTTTTAACTTCGGTGTCTAGTTAGCTCGTAGCAAGCCTTGTTCTGTTTTTATTGGTAGAGGTTCCGTTTAACAGGTGCACAGTGTTTATTCTCTCAGACTGTTATCCCTAGAACTCTGTTACCCACCAAGGTCTACCCGTTCCATATCCCATCCACTCTCTAGTTCCCTTCCAACTTTAACTATCAGACTTACAGGCAAAGGGATATGTTTGAACCTCTTGGCCACCGCATCCCTGCACAGTAATAATGATCAGCTCTACCTTTGTAGTGGCACCTGAGGTCAGTCCTTTTGCATTCGGCGAACTAGCGCTGAACGAAGGAGATCTCGCCCAAGTCCAGTGTGTCGTCATAAAAGGTGACATGCCTGTCGATATCTTCTGGTATTTCCAAGGAACGGAAATAAAAGATGCAGAGGGCATTAGCACCGCGAAGATCAGCGGCCGTAGCAGCGTGCTCGCAATAGAGTCGGCAACGCAGCAGTACGCAGGGAACTATTCGTGTGTCGCAGTGAACCACGCGGGACGCTCCGTCCACACCGCGCAGCTAGTGGTTAATGGTAATTCTAGCCTATAAAACGAAATTATTTCTTAGTTCCACCTGAAATCAGCCCCTTCACGTTCAGTGACGTACCCTTGAACTCGGGAAGCATTGCGCAGGTCTTTTGCGCTGTCTCGGAGGGTGACTTGCCTATAAATATCAGCTGGAAATTCGATGGTGATTGGTCGAAAATGGCAGATGACGTCATTGTAAGCAAACTTGGCGCGAGGAGTAGTATGTTGATGATTGAAGCGGTGTCCTCTGCACATGCGGGGAATTACTCCTGCATCGCTGAGAACAAAGCCGGGGTCCGAACTCATATTTCAGCCCTAAGGGTTAACGGTAATTACTAAAATTAAACGCTAAATAATTCTTCGTTCGGCATGACGTGTAGGCCTATATGTTCCTTCCCTGGCGCCTACCCTTTAACACAAAATTGGTACCACCCTCAACTGGTAGTGGGTACTCCCGCCGTCGTATATTTACTCATTAAATTTTTCCAGTCCCTCCGGAGATCAACCCATTTAGCTTCGGTGACTTGCCCTTGAACTGGGGAAGTATTGTTCAAACCCTCTGCGTCGTGTCAGGTGGTGATTTGCCTCTAAATGTGACGTGGAAGCTCGAGGGTGATTGGTCTGAAAAACTTGACGACTTGCTAATCACCCCTGTTGGCAGTCGCAGCAGTATGCTTACCATAGAGTCTGTTTCTTCCGCTCATGTTGGGAATTATTCCTGTATCGCTACGAACAAAGCTGGGACCAGAGTTCACAGTGCCTACCTAAACGTTAACGGTAATTTTTCCAAGACAACGGACTTTTTGTAACGTAACGTTTATTTCCTTCAACGCAAGAGTTATTTTGTAATATAACGGTCATTTCTTGGGACGCAGCGGTCATTTTATATGAACGTAACTGTCGTTTTTCGCCTTCCAGTGCTTCCTAAAATCATGCCTTTTGATTTCGGCGTGGATTCAATATTCGCCGGCGGTACTACTCAGGTGACTTGCCTCGTGTCGGAGGGGGAACCCCCGTTCGAGATCCAGTGGAACTTTGCTGGCTCTGATTTGTCGACCAAGACTGGACTAACCACGACTAGAGCAGGAAGCAGAATCAGCCTTCTTGCAATAGAGCCGGTTATGCCAGGTCATCGGGGGACTTACACTTGCCGAGCAAGTAATGCAGCAGGCACTGTGGAGTATTCTGCGGAGTTGAACGTACACGGTACTTCGTCTAAAAAAATTAATTCAGTGGCAAGTCTCAGACGCATAACCCGGACACGGACAACGCCGGACTGAAAACGTCTTAACGTTTGGCATCAAAACTAAATTTTTTTGGTTTTTCAGTTCAAATTCTTTTAATTTCTCCAGAATCTCTCACTGTACTGCGGAAACCCAGTAACAATATTATGTACATGAGACTGAAAAAAAAATCGAAAAAAAAAACTGTAGCAAACAAGCCTGTAAGCTTACACATTGTTGGAGTAATCTCGCTCTTGAGAAGTTATCTAATAACCCGTGATAAAAACGCTGGAATTCAGGGGCCTGGCGCAAGTAATTGTGTTATAAAGGGTTATTTCTTGTCAGTTCCTTTACCCTGACCTTCGTGTTCTAGTTCCTCCCAAAATGTCACATTTCGATTTCGGCCCCGATGAGATCTTTGCCGGGGGCGTTGCCCAGACCACCTGCCTCGTGCCCGAAGGGGAGAGCCCCATGGAGATCCAGTGGAGCTTCACCGGTAGCTCTGTATCCAACAAAATGGGTATCAGCACCATTAGAGCGGGTCCTCGAGCAAGTGTGCTGATGATCGACCCAGTTTCCCCTGGACATAGAGGGACCTATACCTGCACGGCTCGAAACGCAGCAGGGGTTGCCGAGTACACGGCACAACTAAACGTTCATGGTACCTACATATCTGTAGATGGTGCAGTAACGGAATTGATGGTCAAATCAGTGGCGCATACCTGCATGTTGTCCCTCCTCTTTCCTTTTCTGCAACTTGTTTGAACTTGTTTCAAAGTAGATCACTCGAGTCGTACAGCTGATAGTGGGATCAGTCCAGATCAGGGTGAATGATCTGCAGGCATCGATGATCATGTCATCCCCGTATCTGCTTCTCCGAGGATTGATGTTGACGACATGCTTGGATTGAATGCTTGTTTGAAAGTAGATCACTCGAGTCGTACAGCTGATACTGATATCAGTCCAGATCAGGGCGAATCATCTGCAGGCATCGATGATTATGTCACGCCCATATCTGCTTCTCCGAGGATTGATGTTGGCGACATGCTTGTATGCGGATACGTCTTGGTCTATAAGCGTGAGAGTTGTCGTGGTCCTCCTGGAAGGCGATGTGTCTGCTTGTCTGACGGTCGACGATAGCCTGAAAGAAAGCTTAAGGTTTGATGTTTTGAAAGGTTTTCTTTGCGTTGCTGCCTTATCAGCATCCAGTGCCACTCCTCTCACCACCCTACCGTCATTCATCTCGTCCAGAACCGCCCTCCCTTGTGCCACCACGACCGTCTACGCGGTTATTTCTTTAGCCTACGGTAACTTTCTGTGTGAGGGCTCCAGTTAGGACCGTAGGCGTAAAAAGCCATGGAAACATAGAGATTTGTTTCGGCATTTTTTCTCTGCCCCTCCTCCCCCTCCCCCACTTCCCACTCCCAAGGAAAATGTTGGGCATAACGAATCCTGATCCTGGACTATACCCAAGCGTGAGCGAATAAAACCCTTTCCAGAATCAAGGGTTTTGGGTAATCTGGACCAAAGCCCTAACTGCTCCCTGGTACGCCTCTGTTTCTGCAACAAAATATCAAATCAAATCAAAATCTCCTTTGTTTCAAAACGCTTACTGAATCTAGCCGATTCTTGTTTTTTTCGTCAAATAAAACTAATAAGAAATCACCATAGATAATAAATAAAGTGTATACAATTAGATGTCTGAGTTGTAAAGGTGAATACCCCGGCACAAAGCTTTCATCACTGGTCGATTACCGCCTTATTCCGTATGGGATTCTACCTGAACATATCCTAATTTCTTAATTCTCTAGTTCCTCCACGGATTTCCCCCTTCACCTTTGGAGACGACTCCATTTTCGCCGGTAGCGCAGCTCAAGTGACTTGCCTGGTTACGGAGGGGGAGAGTCCAATAGAGATTCAGTGGAACTTCCTAGGCTCCACCCTCTCATCGCGAATGGGAATAACCACAACCCGTGGCGGTCGAGCCAGCATGTTGCTCATAGACCCGGTAGCTCCTGGACATAGAGGGACGTACACCTGCGTGGCAAGGAATTTGGCCGGGACGGCTGAATACTCTGCAGACCTGAACGTTCATGGTTAGCAGTGGTGTTTTGGCTACCTCGTTTACTGTGCCTTCAGATTTCGTGTGTGCATCTATGCCACGAATGCTCTGTCTTTGAACCGATTGCGAGGGGGTGTCATCTCAGGCGTAGCCCCTCATGCCTCACTAAAGAGCGGTTTCGATTGTCTTTGTTTTTGATCCACTGTAGCTCTCGGTCTTCTGTCTCGGTATGCGTCTCGATGTATCGGTGTGATAAATGCGTGAAGTGGTGATTGGCCCTGGAATATTTCAGTCGGAAATAGCTTCGGGGTCCGCGCGATCGATGATGCAATTTAGAAAGCCGCATTTACAGCAAAGATCCCCAATATCGGCTATACTGTAGTAGTGAGCTTCACCCCTCAGTAGTACTCTCGTCAAGCGCCTGCATTTCACGTTCGCAAACTGCTTGTGGTATATTTTTGAAAATTACAGAGCTGCTTTCAGAGTCACCCAGTTGATCTGTCTTAAACTACCAGTTCAACCCTGTCGCCTAGTAGTATTGTCATCAGGAATGGTCCCAACATGGTAGAAAATAAAAGAAAATAAACAATTGGAAGTCGTGGTAGTAAAAATTATCTGCTCGGTTGAGTTACCCCCTCTGACGGGAATCCCCTTCTCTTTTAGAGAAGCCCACTCTGCTCCCCATGGCGTCCTCTCTTGACTCCTCTGACGGCGACTTTGTCCAGCTCACTTGCATCATGGTTTCCGGTGACCTCCCTGTCCACTTTTCCTGGGTCTTTCAAGGTCAAACGTTAATGTCGAGTCCAACGGTGTCAGTTGTAACGGTTGCCCAGCAGACAAGTTTGTTGATCATGAGGCAAGTCACCCTCGAGCAGTCCGGTCGGTACATTTGCCGCGTTAATAATTCGGCCGGATTTTCGGAAGTTGAGGCTGACGTCCGTGTTAAGGGTATGCGCCTGAGATTTGACCACCCCTCCTTTCATGCATGTGCTTCAGCAGTCTCTACCTATCGCCTTCTTTTCGTTTGCCGTTTTCTGTTTTGCTTGTACTTTTTGAACTTTTATCTAGGCCTAGATACAATTCCCCATATTCCAGTTCAGAGCTACCATGCGGTTCAGTTCATATTAGTCCCCCAATGATCATCACATCATCAACGTTTAGATATTATGTAGATGGCGCTTTATACAAAGGACTTCTACGGTGACAAAATAAACGAATCTATCTGACTTTTGTTGTGGTTTGTGAACTATGTTCACAAGCCCCTCGGTAGCTCAGTTGATAGAACGGTCGCCTGGTAAACGAGGGTCCTGGGTTCAAATCCCGGCTAAAGTGCATTTTGTCTTTCAGTTAACTAATTATGAATCAACGTTTAACTGAAACTCTGTTAAGATTTGTGTTTAATTTTCCTTCAGCCAAGAAAAGGAGGTGCGAACCTCCCTGACGTTGAGAGTTTTGCACTACCTTTACATTTAAAAAGAGAAAGATTCTCTGTTCTGTTCATTACCTTACGCATCTATTGTACTATCTATGTGTCATGGATGCTGATAGTGAGGCAAGGGGACAAACACTGACTAATCCGCTTGAAGCACTGAACTGGTAATATGCCGATTCTACGGTGGTCATTTTGACACTCCTAAAAGTTTAGGAGACTCCAGCGTATCTGGTCTTCTCGCTACCTTCGAAGTCTCTTTCGGTGGCAGCTAGCACTACCATCCTCTGGTTCATACAGACTGCGTCGATAGTGGCGTTTTTGATTGCCGATGAAAGTTCCCCGGTAGACGAAGGAAGTTTGCCGATTCGTGCTTATTTACTGTTTTCGATAGCCGATAGCCGTTGGAAGCAACGTCTATCGCCTATCGGCGAGTCTGAGGCCGATAGGCGATGGATAGGAATTTAGGCGATAGCCGTTAGCCGTTGAGCACAAAAACAGAAATTAGAAGAAACGGCTACGGCTATCGGCTTCCGGCGAACGTCGAAAACGCCAAAAAGTCTAACGGCTACGCTATCGCCGAACTCATCGGCAATCAAAAACGCCACTGATAGCTTTGCGTTTTTCACAGACGCTTAAGTCGATTTATAAGTAGTCGAGACGCGAGTCTGTTGCCGTCTGTTTGAACTAGAGGTTGTACAGGCTAGATCCATTGCCCCAAAAGACCTCCATAGTGCTCGGTTTGAGAAACAGACAGGATATAATAAGCGTGGGTTCGAATCCCCGTATGTCAGCCTGGAGATCTCTCAAAAATGAGCTCGATGGGTTCGAACCCCAACATTGGTCTGCCCTTGCTAGAGAAAATATAAGCTAATTGCAGAGCTGAGAAGCAGTCGGAATAAAGGAATCAAGGGTTCGAGTCCCAAAGACTATGCGATAGGTTTCCTTCATTATTCGTTGACCAGGCCTGCAGAAATGATTGCATTTTTGTTCTTCGTCCAGATCTTTGACTTGGCTTCCAGTTACGCCCTTTTTGCCCTTTTGGTCGAAGCTCTTTCCTGTTCTGAGCTTGTTGCCAACGGGCACTCAAACTTCAGTATTAAACCAACGCCGAACAAAACGCAATTAGTAGGCTTACACGAGGGGTGAGCAAGTTTGTCGTTTGATCTTAATATTTCTCGTTTGTGGGGGGAAGGAGTTCAGTGGGTTTTTTTTCAATAAAGTTGCTCTAGACAGTTTAAGGGGGGGCGGGGTATATCGAAACTCGGTTGTTTGTTGAAATGCGCAGACTAGGGAGATTCAGAGAATGAAGCAGTAAAGTAAATAAAATGTGCATGTGTAAGTAAGAATTGAGAAAGATCCATTTTGATTAACGTCGACTATGATATGCTATAAATAGCAAGATTAAAAGCCAGCTAACTTGTCCAACCAAACTGCCGATATTTCTTTCCCTTTTTAATAGTCAAACGGTATTTCAACCATTTACAGACTAGATATCTCCCAAAAATCCTGAAACGCTAGATTCAAGCGAAAATTTTACCCGGGCGATGCTCCCAGTCGACATCCCTAGCCACCCCTGGTGTAACAACATTTCTAGGGTTCTTAGAGTAGATACGCCTTGGAAGTTTCTGCAGGCCGATCGAGAAGCACTTTAAACCCTTACAAGTTCCTAACCTAATCTGTTCTCTTGTCTTAGTCCCACCTCGGTGGATTGTCGAACCGAGCGACAAGGCATTCGCTCAAGGAAGCGAAGCGAAAATCGAATGCAAAGCGGATGGTTTCCCGAAGCCGGTGATCTCATGGAAGAAGGCAATGGGTAAGTCTTGGAGGCCGTGAGCGGCGATTGCAACGAGCTTGGTGGTGGTCATCGCAAGCCCATCAGTTATGAATGAATGAATGAATGAATTTTATTTATAGCCCGCCAAACAACAAAAGAAGAATGGGCGGAGTAAATAAACAACGAGAAAAAAAATAAAAAATAAACTAACAAGAAGCTTCATATTAACGTATATACAAAACACGAAAAATCGAACATTCAGCAAACGGCACAGTAGATCAAATATGTACATACACATTCAGAAAGACAGTGTCAGTCCAGTCTAAAAGTACGAGATTGATTTCGAGCAACTATTTTAATAATTGGATCTTATAGAAAGTGAGTGTCGTACCTGTAATACAAATAAAGCCTATTTGCGGAATTGCTCACACATTCTTAAAGTTTAACCGAAAAGGGCTAGGATAGGACAATCTAGTTACCCATCACTTATTCACTTAAATTGGCTAGAAGACCCGCTGAAAATCAGTTACTTCGTTGTTCCGCTATTCACGTACAATCGATTTTCAAATAGTGGAATTTCCGTGTGAGTTCTTGCGCCTCTATGCGCTTGTATTTTTGCTGTATGCCTTACGAGAAAGATTTATCATTTTTTTTTGTTCAGGCACAAAGCAATCTTCACCAATCTCACCACTGCCCACTGAAAAGCCGCATTTGTGTTGAGATTAAAATTTCCCGCGTCATAGTAGAATTTACGCTGTGGGGACAGCTGGAGATATTCTGAGCCTCATAACTAGAGCAGATAGTGGAAAATCAAAAAATCCCTCTACAGAATCCAAATAATTCAGTGTATCCAATTAAATGACACATAAATGAGTTGGCTTTTCAGTTAAACTTTAAACTCGGACACCCGAATTTCATACGGTACATTCTAAACGACATTGTACGACTGGAAACAACTTCCTAACGACACCACACAGATTTTTCACTTTCCGTGTTTCGTTTCTTTCGATGCGTATCATGCTCCCGACGATTAGTTGCGAGAAGCTCAGTCCTCAGAATTATCGGTTATATAAATTTGTTCTCAACACAGATGGTAGGGCGTTCCCACAGTCCATCACTCTGTTTTGGAAAGACCATCTGCCAATGTCTTTCAAGGATCGCCAGCCAACCAGCTTGAAGTCATGTCCCCGCAGACCGTTCTTGGTAAAGTTTAGAATAGTGCCAGAAGGCACGTTATCGTTCTTTCCTTGACGAAGGTTGTAACATTCAATAAAATAGCCACGTTGAAACCGATATGATGGAAAAAAAAACGACAAAAATGAAGTCAGTGCCAATAACTTCTTCTTCTTCTAGGATCCACCCCTGGCGATTACCGCGATCTTCGAATCAACGGTGGCACTGTGCGTGTCGACGATGGAACTCTCACCATTTCCAACATTCAAAAAGCTAGTGAGGGATACTATCTCTGCGAAGCGTCGAACGGGATTGGTGCAGGACTATCAGCTGTTAGTTACGTCAGTGTCCAGGCCCCGCCCCATTTTGAAATCAAGTTTAGAAATCAAACTGCGCGCCGAAATGAACCAGCTGTGCTGCAGTGTGAGGCGAAGGGAGAGAAACCTATTGGAATTCTGTGGAATATGAATAGCAAGAGGCTTGAACCAAAGAGTGATAACAGGTAGGTTGCAGACTGAGGGTATAGAAGGTGTAGGCTCACTGGCGAACTTCTGCCTAAGCAGCTGCCTACACTGAAAAAAAAAATCTTGCAGTATTTGCTACTGGGATTAATCTTATCTCTACTGAGATAAAATTATCTCTAATTCGGATAAATCTTATCCCAATAGAGATAAGCCTAATCCCATTAGCAAATACTGCATCCTTATTCGGAAAACTTTTTACAGTGTAGGAGCTTGAACATTTTGAAAACTATACTCGCCATCACGCCGATTTGCCAACTTGCCAACACATTTGCAGACATACCCTGTTTGTGCACTCCAATCTTTACATACCCTATTTTGAAAACTATACCCACCAACATACGACTATGAATACGGTTTCTTAAATTAACTCTTTCCGGAATGGGAAAGGAATATTGTATATTATCTTACTTACTTACTTGTACTTGTGGCGGGAATCAGGCGTTTCCACCTCGCCCGGCATCGATGATCTTGGAGACCTTCTTGGACCATGTTGTTCGATCTTCTGCCAGCTGCTCTGCAAAAGCGAGCCACTGAGTTGACCATCTGTGACCGAACTTTCTGAAACCCCCGATAGGTTCAAGGTCTGACTTGGCCAGGTTCCACCAGTTCTTCCTCTGTCCTCCTTGGCGTCTCTTCCAGGGGCTAATAGGCTCAACTAGAAGTATTTGGCGAGGCAGGTACTCTGGCGGTTTCCGTAATACATGGCCCAACCATTTCAAACGGCGTTCTTTAATAGTGAGCGCAACATCTCTCTGAATATTGCACATTCGACGTATATCCGCGTTGGAGATACGGTCACGTAGATGTACTCTGAGAATTCTTCGCAGACAGGTATGCTGAAACACCTTCAGTGTATTCTCATGTTGTAGTTTTACCGACCATGTTTCGCATCCGTAAAGGAGAACGGTGCGGACTAGTGCCATGTAGATTCGAATTTTCGTTCGGACACTGACTTCGCGGCGATTCCATAAGGGTTTTCGAAGGGAGGCAAAGACTGTCTGCGCTTTCTGTATTCTCTGTTGGATATCAGCGTCGGAAGATCCGTCAGTACAAAGCTGGGAGCCTAGGTATGTGAAACGGTTGACTTTTTCCAGCTGAACTTGGTTGACAGTTAGTGAGAATGGTCCTGTGTCGTGGTTAATAGCCATGAATTTCGTTTTCTCTGTGCTGACTTTCAAGCCGATCAGGTCTGCCCAGGCCACCACGTTGTCAAGCATGTTTTGGGCTTCTACGGGGTCTGACAGGAGGCCAACATCATCCGCATAATCGAGGTCAGTCAGTGAGAGATTCTGTCCGATCTGAGCTCCTGGATAAGACGATAGTGCATTTTCAAGCACCCAATCGACGCAATAATTGAACAGAGTCGGAGAGAGGACACACCCTTGTTTTACTCCGAACTCAACCAGGAATTCTTCAGTTTCTTCGCCATAGACTCTAACTCGGCTCACTGACGCGTCATAGTATGCCTTCATCAGTTCAACAAACTTCAGCGGCATTCCATCATTCTCTAGGATCTTCCAAAGTTTGTGGCGAGTGACAGAGTCGAAGGCGGCAATGAAGTCCAGGAACATCAAGATCAGGGGTAGGTTGTACCTTTCAAACTGCTGGATAATGAGGCGAAAGGCGAAGATATTATCAGTACAGCCTCTACCTGGTCGAAAGCCGGCTTGATTTCCTCGAGTTCTTTCCTCCCTTGCCCCTTTGAAGCGGTTCAAGAGTATGATCCCGAATATTTTGACCGCAATGTCTATAAGACTTATTCCGCGGTAATTTTTGCATTCGGTTTTGTCTCCTTTCTTATAGAAAGGGAGGATGACTGATGTCTTCCAATCTTTTGGAAAAGAGTTGGTCCTCCACACTTCTTTGAGAATGCCATGGAGCTGTTCAGCAGTGACCTCAGGGCATTGTTTGTATAGTTCCGGGGGGAGGCCGTCTTCACCTGGGGCTTTGTGGTTCTTCAGGGTCTTGATCGCTTTTAGTATTTCGGCTCTGGTCGGTGTATCCAGCTCGATATCATAGGGCTCTTTAGGGACGGAAGGTGGGAGAGCATCAGGAGCAGATGAAGGGGATGGGTTTAGGAGGATCTGAAAGTGATCCTTCCATCTTGCTGAGCGTTCCTTCTGACAACTAATGATTTTTCCTGATCTGTCTTTGACTGTTTCTGAGACAGCAGCTTTCTTACCAACGGATTCCTTCAGGATCTGGTAAAGCTTGCGGGTGTCATGTGAGCGTGCTGCTTTCTCTAACGACTCGGCAGCATATTCCCACATTTGGCGGCGGTCCAGACGAACAGAGCGTTTTACCTGTCTGCGTAGCTCCTTTGTTTCTTCTTTAGGGCCGCCCATCTTTTGTCTTCGCTCACCGACTATTGACAGGGTCCTAGCGGTTATCCAGTGCTGTCGTTTGATTTTTGCTCGGCCTAGGATCTCCTCGGCAGTCTCTGCCATCACTGTTTTAAAGGTCTCCCATCTCTTATCGGGGGTTAGGTTTTCATCAGAGCTGAGGGCGTCAAACCGGTTTGTCAGTTCCAAGTTGAGGGTCTGCCGCACTTCTTTGTCTTGGAGTTTATTATCGCCCGAAGAAAAGCAAGGGCGAAAATGATTATAACACTAGTACACTTGTTTTAATTTTCCGGTATTCCCCTGATGTTAAGAAAAAAGTTCCAATTCTGCGATAACAATTGTTATCGCTATCGCACGGTTGGAACTTTTTTCTTTTAACATCAGGGGAATACCAGAAAATTTTGGCACTCGGTAGGATAGGACTGCACAGTGTACTGGTGTTATAAACAGGTTTTTGTTCTTTCATCCACAGTCGGAACTTTTAAATCATTGACATTTTTCAGATACACTATTCGTGAAGAGATCTTGCCATCCGGCGTTATGTCCGACCTGAGTATTAAGAAGCTAGACCGCAGTGACTCAGCTCTCTATACATGTGTGGCTACAAACGCTTTTGGGTCTGACGACACGAGCATCAACCTCATTGTCCAAGGTATGTAGCATTAGAATGTTGACAAAAACATAGGCTTGATATGAGCGTTATGGAATTCGGTATTTTTCTTAAGGATGGTGATGTAGTTTCGAGAGTGGTGGTTCAGGGTCACTTAAATAGGGTCACTGGGACCATGTGAATAGCGTGGAGAAACTCTTCTGAAGATCGGCGGGCCCTACCTTAGTTTCCACTCTCAAAACCAATCAACAAACGAGGGGGTGGGGGGACGGATGTTCTAGGTAGCCTATGGCTCAAACACACCGTGCCTTCCCTCTCCAAATAAATAAAAGTATACTCAGTACTATTTACAATACTGAACATCAACGGATGTTCAGTTGATGCTGTAGTTACCCGACGTGATGATGCTGAGGACGGCTCGGGCTTGGCATCATACAGGAATCAAACGCGGTCACAAAGACGATTAAAGTTTAACCGAAAAGGACTGGGACAGGACAATCTAGTTACCCATCACTTATTCACTTAAATTGGCTTGAAGACCCGCTGAAAATGCGTTTCTTGGTTGTTCCGCTATTCAGGAATAATCGATTTTCAAATAGTGGAATTTCCGTGCGATTTGTGGTACCTCTAATTTGTTGTATTCCTTTCAAGAAAGATTTATGACTTTTTTTGGTTCAGGCACTAAGCAATCTTCACCAATATCGCCACTGCCCACTGAAAAGCCTTGTTTGTGCGTTTAGATAAAAATTTCCCGCACCATAGTAGAATTTTCGCTGTGGGGACGGCCGCAGATATTCTGAACGTCATAACTAGAGCAGATAGTGGAAAACAAAAAAATCCCTTTGCAGAATCTAAATAATTCAGTGTATTCAACTAAATGACACAAAAATAAGTTGGCTTTTCAGTTAAACTTTAAGGACGATCTAACGGCAATAACCTGAACTTATTGCCTAGATGGCATATGTGTTTACACCATGATTGGGAATAAGAACAAAACTGGATTGGGCTCTTTGAGCCACAACAGATGGTCATTGGGTAATAAATTCAAAACATTTTTTTGCCTAAAGAAAGAAATTATACAAAAGTTTAATATACAAGTTAACCGTGACAAATAAACCTGAAAATAGGTTTTAAGTGAAATTTATAGGAATCGCAGCTTCGTAGATAGTACAGCTAGCGGTGGAACCCCGTAGAGGAATCCAGACAAGTCAAATACTTAGTTTTGGTCTGGGTAAAATATACCCTGTAGACCAAAATATAATAAATACCGATCTGGGAAGCCGACAAGGTTCCCGGGCTCCGATCTTACCCTAGCAGCATTTGTGTCTATCTTTTTACACCTTACGGATAAAAAAATAAACGAAGTATCATTAAACTGTCTATCGTTCTCCTCATAGTAGTCTGCGCTTCTACATCCTGGTCTCTCCAGGAAACAGCCTCTGCTGGATTTCTCCCCGATGGCCATGCACCGTATTGAATAGGCCTAATCTGTTTGTTTCCCAAACTAAGGCTTTTATTCCGCCCGAATCGTAAGACAAGAGAGGAAAATATACGAAGGTTAATTGAAGAAAAAATAATGTAATTGAAATATCTCTGTCTCTTGATCCTCACGTTGTGCATGGTGCAGTCTATTGGCGGCTTGCCAGGCCTGAACAGTGAAAGGTGGTGGTAGTCGCAGCTAATGTTGTTCGCTTTCTTTCCAGAGGTTCCTGAAACTCCTTCCGGTTTGAAGGTCCTTGACAAGTCTGGACGAGTTGTACAGCTTCAGTGGACAGCACCGTACGACGGCAATGCACAAATCACGCGCTATTTGATTGAATACAAACTCATTAAAGGTAAGATTATAACTCCGAATTTATTCAAGCCGATTGAAGTGAGTAGAACAAAAACTATTACGTGTTGTTCAATGTTTACAAGAGCGCTTGCAAATTTTCTTGGCTTCCCGCGCTCGAAGCTTCTTCGATGTCCGCTAGATGTGACTATGACGAAACGTTGATGGGACTCCGTAGCTCTTTACCTTTGAGGAACAGCGAAACAAAATAGACTTTCGTGAATATTCTGGACCTGATTAAAGAACAAAAAACAACTCCTTTAAATCTTCCTCCAGCAGTCAGCTTGGCCTGAAACGTCTATCCCCCCCTCCCGTTGCCCGTGCGTCGGTTTGAGAGGAACACTGGCAATCGTTTTTGCCGCATCCTGCCGATCCGTCAGCCCGATGCTTAGACAGTTTTATTCCATAATTTATTTCGGGTCTGTTCTCGTAAAGTGCATTAGGTAATTTTTGTCGTTTTAATGTATTTCGTAAAAATTTTGCATGTTGACCTCGTCTAGCTATAAGCCATTTGGTATTAAAGTTGATTGATTGAAACAAGCTTATCATCTTCTTATTTCTCTAGGAGACTGGAACAACGATGTCGAAAGAGTCCTAGTCCCAGGAGCTGCCACCGTTGCAGGTGTCTACAACCTTCGCCCCTCTACCAATTACCATTTCAGACTCATTGCCGAGAATGAAGTTGGAGCCTCAGACCCCTCGTCTACCGTTACTATTGTAACTGCGGAAGAAGGTAACGTTTATTAATTTAAAATTAACTTTGTAAACCATTAAACAAAATTAATAAATTGTAAATTTTTAGGCTTTAGTTCGGCAAAATGACGAGTCAGATAAAGGAAAGAAAAAAATGTCAATGCATACAGATCAAAACCGCGACGTTCATGTTGAACGTCAAAATCATCATTTGAACAAGTGCGGATAACACAAAGATTAAAAAAGACAGGTGACCTGACAGGACAGGTGGTACCAAACCCAAAATGCGGAAAAATCTCTACCCTCTCAACAACCCATTCGAGCAGCAAAAACAGCAGCTGTGTCCAAAATGAAATCGCAGTACCAGCTTTAACGAGCTTTCTATGAGTCCATTTTCCAGCTTGAGCGGCTTGAGCCTGAAGAGGACCCTTGCCAAGAAGGGCCGAAATGTTGTTCTAATAAAATTCAGTTGACGTATCTGTTTTGCACTATCAAACATGATTCGCAGTCAGCTTGAACTGAAGAAATATTTAAAGTAAATCACGGAATAGTGGGAGATATCCAAAAGGCTTCTTGGTTAAATCTGGAATTAAAAAAAAAGAAAGGTCGTTCAACGCTTATGTCCGTCCCTCCCGTCGTTAGTGCGTCGGTCGTAAGAGCAACACTGGTAGTCAGTTATCTAGCACATTCGTCTTTTCAGCTTTTAAGTAGTCTAATAAAAGGATATTTTCTTTTGATCTGCTCTCCTATTGGTCAACCTAATCAACTTTGTGAAAAAAGTCGAACTTCTTGCCTACTGCAAGGACTTTACGTAGATTTACAGGACAACTTTACGCAGTTTACAAAAGCCGTCCTTAACTAGTTTTTGTTTGCAGTACCAAGTGGCCCCCCTCGCGGAATTAAAGTAGATGCAGTTGACCAGAGCACATTGAAAGTAACTTGGAAGCCACCCGCAAGAGAGCACTGGAATGGGGATATCCTTGGATACTACGTTGGCTACAAGCTGGGAGTTTCTGACAAACCCTTCCTTTTCGAGACGGTTGAATTCAACAGAGACCAGAGCAAAGAACATAGCCTGCAGATCAACAACCTGAAGTGAGTTAAGCTGGGTTCCCCAGAGTCCTGTCCCGATAAAAAAAAAATGTGTAGCTGTGTAGTTGTATGTGTAGTACGAAACAATTTCATTTAACTGTGCATGGGATAATCTTGAGCAGTAGTATCCAGTAGATTCCAGATGCAGTCTTGTTATAGTAGCATGCAATACACTGTTGTATGCTACAAAAGCTTACAACTTCATATTGATTCAGCATTAACCGTCATCATCGGGGGTACGCGTACAAGCTTGCAAAATCAAGATTCCACAAGAACGTTTTTAAGTGGGGTTTTGGTAACAGAATCGTTGATCCTTGGAACAGCCTTACCGAAGATGCAGTTAATGCTGAATCGATCAATAGTTTCAAGTGCATTGTTGATGGGATTTCTAACTCCGATCAGTTCGACTACTCAAAATTTCTTAGGGTTATGTAGAGGCGGAAGCCTTTTCTCTTGCTTTGTATTGTTATTATTATTATTATAACTAATTTTCGAAAATATTTCACCGGGATGCCTTACTTTCCTCCTACACTTCCTGGGGTGACTAGGTAAGCCAAGAAAAGTCGCCCGTCGTTTCTCAAAAAAAGCCGCTGCCTATACATCTTCCCATTCGGGCTGGATGGACGCGTTGGTGTTGCGGAGATCCGACTGGTAGTTGCGGCAGAGAGTCTTCTTCAGTCGCCATCTCTGCCTTTCAAACAGGAGTCTGGAAACAAGGAGTTTGGTAAACCGGATGCGAATGTTCGCATGAGTTATGTGCTGTAATATAGATAGGCCTATTGTTGCCAGTTTTCGGGTTACTCCGCGAAATTCTGAACCAGAAGCGCCTAGCGGCAGAGGCAAACTCGAGACATTTTAAGTTCGTCTTAAGGTAGTATTTAGACTTTTATAAAAATTATCAAGTTATATTGATTTGGTCATCAGTTCACCACTCTCTAATTTTTTTTTGTAAGTTTATTTATGAGGAAACCTTTAAGCTAGGCTGCGATATTCGTTGACCATCACGTTATAAATGACTTTCTTTTGCTTCAGTAAGGTTCGACGTGCGCTCATCGGCTACTTAACCCCTTTTCTAGAACATACACCGAATACTCCGTCGTCGTCCAGGCTTTCAACAAAGTTGGTGCCGGTCCCATGTCTGACGAGGTTCAGCAGTATACTGGGGAGGGCACACCCGATCAACCCCCCCAGGACTTCACCTGTAACACCCTTACATCGACCACCGTTGGTGTCTCTTGGAGCTCCCCACCCCTCGTCACTGCTAATGGTGTTATCAAGGGTTACAAAGTGGTGTATGCACCGTCTAAGGTTTGGTTTGGTGAGTGTTACTGTTATTAGCTGCCCTCACCCTCTCACCCCTCACTTGCAGAATGCACAGTGGAAACGGCGATAGATTTAATAATAATGATATAATTTAAATAATAAAGCTTTCGCCTTTATGATTTGTGGCATGGTATAAGCTATTAAAGGACCCGTCCCGTCTGTAATGCCAACGCAACCTACTTTCAGTCAATCAATCAATCAAATTTATTTTCCAAATAGCTCCAAATAAAGCTGAAGAAGAATAAAAAAATATTTACAAAATACACAAAAACAAAACAAATTAACTAATACACTTGCAAGATTTGACCAGGAATAGATGATGGTAAGGTAAGGTACAATTTTATTAACAACTTTAGTATAACTAATTGACATTTGACCTAATTTGTCATAGTGTTCCCCTGAAAAAACTTCTTGCAAATTTTGATGTTCAACCTTTCCTTGTGAGAATAGTTGCTAATTTCCTATCAGATAGAACCCAACGTACCAAGTATAAATCTTGTTACTCAGACCCTTTACCCATATTTTGCGGGGTTCCGCAAGGAACTCTGCTGGGTCCACTATTGTTCCTAGTAATGATAAACGATCTGGCAAATACCATACCAGATCGCTGGAAATACGTAGACGACCTGTCCGTCACTGAATGCTGCTACAAAAACATTCTAAGTAGTGCAGCAGCACTGATGAGTGACATCTGTGAGGAAGCAGCAATTGATAAAATGATAGTCAACCTCGAGAAGTCAGTTGTTCTGACCATTTCATTCCTCAAAAGCAGCCCTTCCTTCTTCCCAGAACTTCCAGATTCCTGCCGGGTAAAAGAGATAAAACTCCTTGGAGTATACCTTACATCAGACCTAAGATGGGATAAGCAAATTGAGGCTATGCTCAAAAGGGCGAATATGGCCATAGCGTCCCTGAAACTTTTATCCCGCCATGGAGTACCACCTAAACACCTTCTTCATGTTTACTTTTCATTCATACGATCTTCCCTAGAGTACTGCAGCCCTGTGTGGCATTTCGGACTTACACAGGAGCAGTCGGACCGGCTTGAGAAGATCCAGTATAGAGCCCTTCTAATTGTGTCTAAATCTCCGGAAGTTCCCTATTCCTCCCTACTCAGTGATTTCAGATTAGAAACTCTGGCAACCCGTCGCCTCAACATATCCCTCAAGTTTGGTACAAGTATTCTGGCCAACCCAATCCTAAGAAAAATCCTGCCACCAGATTACGAGACGACACGTACCCGACTTCCGCGATCAGTGGCTCAGCCAGTGCCAAGGCTACAACCGGTTGCATGTTCCCACACCCGGTACCTAAATAGTTTTGTCCCTTCTTTCGTCAAGTTTTTTAACAATGGATTTACAGTTGATTCCTAATATTTCCCTTAGATTTTAAGGTCATTTATAGTTTGGTGATTTTAGCGAAATTTTGTTAATTGTAAATAATATGAATTTCGACACTAAGATTTAAGCGATATTAATAACTGTAATTTTATTGACATGTTATGTGACTTGACAGACAAATGGCCAGTTATAGGCCATAGTGTGATTTAGCTCGACAGGCTACATGTTATTCAGTTCCAAATATTACAATTTTAGTGTATACATTGTTGACGTAAAATCAACCAGTCGGCTTATCGCCGTTTCAAGATTTTTAATGAATAAACTAAATTGAATTGAATTGAAATTGAACATAAAAGCGACAAACATGCCAGTGGCATACAAAATGACGCTTCGTTAATTCAACTGATTTATGAAAAAAATACTAAAACGCTAGCGTAAATAAAATGAAACAAACAACCAACAACATCAGCTCGAATTTTTTTAGACAAGGTAATTAACAACTAAAACACTCACAAATACGAATACGACTAATACGAGAATTTTAGGACAACAGACGTAGAACGAAAGAAATTTTTTGTGCAGCAGCAGTCTTAACTTTCTCGAATAACAAAAATCAATAAGAAAAATCACTCAACAGAAGGGTTCAAGGGTTCAAGGTTCAAGGTTTAATTACGCTTCATTATAAAATAATCAATACATGGGGTTAAGCCGGAGACACAAGGTCGATTGACCAAAACCCGGTACAATAAAATAACAAATCTATTTAACATATAACAAGTATAACTGCTAAATAACATATACTTTTTGAGGGTTCTTTTAAAAACTTTCCTGTCTTCAGACACTCTAATATTGTCGGGCAGTGAGTTCCATATTTTTATACCTGTATGACGAATGGAAAAACCAGATCTTGTGCAAGGATATCTATTGGTGGAGAGATTAGACCGCCGTATCGTGTTATAATCGTGAAATTGCTTGTTCATTTTAAAGAGATTATTAAAATCAGCAGGTAGTGAATCTTCTAGAAGATAACGGTAAACAAAAGTTGCAATATTCCAGTCTCTAATTTGACGGTCATTTAAAATAAAAATACGAGGCAGAATTTCCATAAATAGCTCTGATTGATTTGTTTTGTAGGATTTGAATGCGATTGATACTTGTTGCAAAAGTAGAAGCCCAAGCTGAAGTACAGTAAGAAAGATAGGAATGCACCAGGGAGAAATATATCAATCGAAGTATGAATTTTGGAAGAAAATGTTTTAGGCAGGATAGCATACCAACGTTACGACTCAGTTTAAGAGCCAAAGCATCGATGTGCTGCTTGAAAGAAAGATTTTCATCTAAGATAAGGCCAAGATATTTAAAGCTGGACGATCTCTGAAGCTCAGCACCAGAAAGAAAAAGTTTACCAGAAACTGAGACTGAACCAGACCGGGAGAAAAGCATGTAGCGACATTTTTCCGCGTTTAAAGCTAGTAAACTAGATGTAAACCAATCAGAAGCAATCGAAAGAGCTGAATTAAGGACAGTGAACAACTGAACCAAATCTGAGTGCGAACCGAAAATCACAGTATCGTCCGCAAACATGATAACTTTGACAAAAGGCATATATTCTGGAAGGTCATTAATGTAAAGTAGGAACAAAGTGGGTCCAAGGACAGACCCCTGTGGTACTCCAAATTCTATAGGAAATTCTTCTGAAAGCTCACCAACTTGCCTACAAGTGAGACTTCTCTTAGATAGGTAAGAAGCAAAAAAATCAAGTGTATTTTCTTCAATGCCATACTGTTTCAGTTTATCAAGCAAAATGGGATGAAACTGTAAAAATTGGGAAGAAGAATTAGCAGGATATGGAGAAAATTGATTGCCAGTGTTCCTCTCGGACCAACGCACGGAGGACTTGAGGGGAGGGGGAATAGTCGGATCGTCTGGAGACAATACACTTCCGTAACTGCATTCATTTACTTTCAAGCCCGGAAACCCAAATTTGGTGTGTTACAATCTAAGCCCTCTAACGATACCTCATTAATCTTTGTACTTGCCGCGATTCACTATTTTCCATGCGTATTATGCTCCCGAGTCCCGGTGCTTGTTCGCATATCATGCTATTGATGCGTAAAACTGGTTATCTAAGTTTTTCCAGGTTTTTGCTAGAAGTCAGTGGACCTGGGAAAAGGGCTTAAAACAGACAAAGCCGTGGATTATTTGTTAAAAGCAGAGCCTAGTTTTACAGTATTCAAATAGTTATGAATATTGGAATATAAACAGCTAATAGTGCGAGGTCTGCATTAAGGGCTGGAACTTGGAAATGAGATAAAGTTCTCGTTTGCCTCTATATTACGCCAAGGCAAAATAATGTTAGGGTGAAGAAATTTACCTTAAGTGTGGTCTGTCTCATGACTGTCATGAGGAACTTGTGTTATTTTTGGGTATGAGAGGGGATGGTTTACCTCTTGGGAAAACAAACAAATATTTGGGTAAAGTTAGTGTTAAAACTGGTCCTTACTCTTGCCCTATGTGTGGATGCGAGAAAGAAAGTATGAGTCATTTTGTGGGAGAGTGTGAGGAATTGAATGGGTGGAGACAAGAGTTGTTTGGAGTGAGAGCGTGTGGGAGTAAGTGGATAATTGAGAGAATGAAAGAGAAGAGTTTCCAGGCAATTCATCTGTGGGGAAGGTTCCTCCGGATAGGGTTAAATATCCCTGTAGTTTTAAATATTGGTACAGTGTTCAGGTTTCCTATGTATTTTTTTTTTCCTTTGTTGTTTTTGGTGCGATGGCCCTTGTTGGGTCTTTATGCATTAAATATCTTTCTATCTATATATTATGATCCCAGAATACAAACAGTAAACAGTGCGAGGTGTCTTTAAAATAAAAGGTGTGACATTAAGCCGCATAGAAAAAATGATTTCTGTATCAGCTTCAGACGGGTATCCTTTTGTTCTAGATGAGGCTAGTAAGGACACGAAAATCACATCTCAGAGCGAGACGGTGCTACACGGACTGAAAAAGTACACCAACTACACCATCACCATCCTGGCTTACACCGGAGGTGGAGACGGAGTCAAGGCGATGCCAGTTCACTGCTACACCGAACAAGATGGTAAGAATAAACAGTTTGAATCCTCTTTCTAGCCAAGTTTTCGTATTTCTATGTTCACTGTAAGAAGTTCGATAACATTTACCACAAGGTTATGAGCTTATGAGAGTATGTGCAGTTAAGTTACAGTCGAGATATGCCTGTTTGAACGATTCCCTAAACCGTCAAATGCAAAGAAAATTAACAAACTTGATATCAGCTAATAGTCAAGTGTTTCAGTTTTCTTCTGGCAAAGTTGGACTTTAAAATTTGATCGTTTTATTGACTTTTAAGGCCATCGGGTATTATGTTTAGTTTAGACGCTATCTACATAGCAAAATTACGCGCCGCTTGGTTGAAGTTGCAATATTTGAAAGAAGAAACACAACGAAATTAAGATCAAACGAATCAAAATGCAACTGACGCATGATAAACTGGAGATAAAGTAAACGTTTTTGGCAAGTATTTTGGTATAAGTTTCAGTATTTTCTACGGTGATCGTTCCACTGCTTCATGGCTGAAAACTGAAAATTAGTGTCTTTTTATGTGTCTTCTATTTGTTTTATTTATTTTCTTTAGTTGACCCCGCCTTTGGGTTACAAAGAAATTACTTACTTACTTACATATGTACTATTAGGCGACATAACATAGATCACATAATTTATTGTACAAAAAGCCTGAGGCCATGGCAAAAATGGTTACAAAAACAATGTACTTAGACGAAATAATGAAACTAAACTAAAGGAAAACTCGTAAAGAAAATTTCCTCTGTGGGCTGAAGCTACCCTTAGGAACCTTACCAGTATCTTCAGATCTTGAAAACACGTACTTCCAATCACTTTACTCATCCACACTTCATAATTTTTAGTGGTTACACTCCCAAAATCTCAACCTGAACCCGTAGGTCATCCAACTCACGGCATTCACGCATCATTGCAACTAACTCTCATTCTTTACTACCACAATTCGGGCAAAAGTAATGACCATTTACGTCCTAATTTATTCCCCAAATATTTCCTCCATGATTCCAGTGGCAAACATTCAGCCCGGCAACTAATATGGATGACTCTACTGTAGCGATGTGGTGACTAGGAATGTTCTGTATCTGTTTTGGCCTGAAATCCTATAAACGGTTTGTCAACCTTTTTAACTCGCATCATTAATTGTATACAGATTTGAATAAGTCTTTGATATACAGTAGAGGTATGCGTACGTGAACAGTTAGTTTAATGTGAACACTGCAGTTTTGGGCTAAATGGTAGACTGAAGATCCAAAATACCTGTACAGGTGTGTTCAGCGGCCCTTCTTACCTACTTAGGCTAACTAGTAGTTAGCTTTAGACACAGCAAGTGCATGAAAATGGCAAAGTCCGAAGTCAACAAACGTTCACATAAGCATACCTCTACTGTATCTAAACTAGTGTAGAATTATCTTTTTTATATAATAGTGTTAATATGGACGAGAACCACCAAATCGGCTCGAACGTTGTATCGGTTTTGAGAATAAATTGAAAGTGAATTGAAATTGAAGTCATTTTGCGCTATTCTTTGGGTGCCACGATTTCCTCCTCATTATAGACCGTCTGTGAACAGCAGCAACAAAACTTTTTTTTTATAGTTCCCGGCTCTCCTCAGTCAGTTAAGGCCCTACAGATGTCACCCGAATCGATTCTCATCAGTTGGCTCACTCCTAACAATCCCAACGGTATTATCACCCAGTATACAGTCTACGTCCAGGAATCTGAAGGGGTAAGTAGGTCTTTAACTTGTGCGGGCTGCATTTGCCCCGCTTTTGAGGTTGTCTCTGCCAGTGTGGCTGGAATGGGAGCGGTATCTTCGGGTAACCCAGGTTCCACCTGGAGCCCGTTCGACTTCATTGTTTTAGTTTAGTGTGCTGTTTGTTTGAGTGTCTTATTTTTGTTTGTATTTTTTCTTATGGTTTTTAAAAACCGTTAAATAAAGTAAATTGAAAATTGAATTAAAGGACCCCTCGCACTAGTTACTATTTGATGTTCCAGTATTCCTCAAAACTATAGGCCGTGCACAAACTACCCACGGCTTTTTTCCGTTTTAAGCCTTTTTCCAGTCCCGACGACTCAAACAGGGTAAAATTTACATAACCGGTTTTTTTCAATGAAAAAACTGGTCAGAAGCAGCCATCGATAGCATGATACGCTTCGAAAGTTCGAATGTAGTGAAACGAGCAAGTGAGAAAATCAGTGAGGTGTCATTAGCAGGGCGAGAATGTACAGTATGACATTCGGGTCTATTGGTTTAAGAACGGATGGGGCGATCTTGGAAGTAGGTTGCATTAGTAGGCTACTATAGGTAAGACAGGTTTTCCGAAATTTTTTTTAGTTGTTTTTTTTTCAGTACGGTATCTTGACTTCAGTCATTGTAATAATTGTTGCTCCTAAAAATGGACTTTTTCAATCCAGTATTAATGCCAGGAAAATTCAGTTAACACTGATACTGATAATTAAAAAGCAGAATCCGTATTTATTATTTCGACGAAACATCTCTGTAAAGAATTGCCCCTGGGACGAAATGTTTCTGTGACGAATCGTCTCTCTGACGATTGCCTGTGACGAAATTCCTGGGCGATATCCCCCAGTCAATGCTACGTCGACACTACCCCCGCACTTACGTACGCAAACTTTGCAAAACCCGACGCTACTTCAACACGACTCTACTGCAACATGTCTCAAAGCCAACATTTGCCTTCTGTTTTGTTTCCCCTTCGGCCCTGCGATGATTTTTGTTGTATTCATCGTTGTTCCTCGTCAGATTGCTTAGCTGCCCCCCCCCCCCATACACACACCGGATTGGCGTTAAACGGATGTCAGCTGAGAGATATTTCGGCCCCTCTTAGCAAGAGTCCGCTTCAGGCTGCAAATGGAAGACATGAACCTGCAATCGATTGAGGTCCGTTGTTTTTTCGTGTACCAGGCAAACAACGTTTTTTGGAAATATTAGTGCCTCGAATCTCAAAATCCTGAGTTTTAAAAGTGTTTGCGCTTTCAGGAGGAAGTTCGTAGCCACCGCGTGCCATCGTTCCAACTCAGTTTTGAAGCCGCTAGCTTGAAAAAAGACCGTTACAACTTCTGGGTAACCGCTTCAACCGCCATTGGAGAGGGAGAACAATCGAAGCAAGTTTCCATCTCGCCCTCCAGCCGAGGTAAGGTTTTGTCTGACATTCCTCAGGTTCGTGATGGCTTCGGGATTCTCACATGACTCTTAAAAAGTATATTCTTCGTCATCCTCTTGGACGCGCAATACCTATACACAACCAAGAAATACGGTATCTTTGACCCGATTCGGAAGCTCAACGAGCTATGACAACGATTAAAATGCAACCAGAGCGGCCATGAGTGGCAAGGGATTGTTCTTTGACATTTTCTGAATTGTTGCCGGGGTTTTCTCTGTTTTTTCTATTTTTATTTGTTTTATATACTCCATCATTTTCTCTTTCCTGTACGATGGGGGAAAAGTAAACATTACATTAAGTACCGTGACATGGGAAGATGATCTGTTGGGACTAAATTTCCTCGTGTGTGATCACTGGTTCTGTAGACCGCTTCTATCCGGGGAACGTAGCAATATGCGAAGCATGTTAACAAGCCTCTCGGTGGCTTA
This sequence comes from Branchinecta lindahli, assembly GCA_023053555.1. Classification (NCBI taxonomy): domain Eukaryota; kingdom Metazoa; phylum Arthropoda; class Branchiopoda; order Anostraca; family Branchinectidae; genus Branchinecta; species Branchinecta lindahli. Next base: position 7,734,665 of record JAKZAO010000005.1, on the reverse strand, counting down.
GTTGGTAGCACGTTGTGCTCGTAAGGCGGAAGTCGTGGGTCCAAATCCCACCGGAGGAGAATGTTTGTCTTCCACTTCGGAAGTTCACACGATTGTCACCGGTGTTGCCACTGGTCGCAGAATTCTGCGATTTGTCATATATTTTTGTTTCTTCGACAAGTAGAGCCAGAATTCTGCGACCGGTTCCTTACAAGTAAATACAAAAGTGAAGCAAAATTTGAGGCGTATAATTATGAAGATGATAAAGCGAGACTTCTCGTTAATAGTTGGTGAAAAGGACCTAGTTTCATAGGAGCCAGAATGTGACGGTTTTTTTGAGGCCAAAAGTCACAGGTTTCGTAAGAAAAAAAGTGGCAACACTAGTTGTCACTTTGGGTATCAGTAGCAGGGGTATGTTGCAAGAACCAGCACTATCCTTTTGGGGTATTATTTGACACCTTGGAAATGGAAATTGAAGTACGAGATCGATCCTACCTTTCTCTTTTTGTAGTCCCTGCGAAAATTGCCTCCTTTGACGACAAGTTCACCGTGAACTTCAAGGACGACATCAAGCTTCCTTGCCAAGCTGTTGGAATTCCAGTGCCGGAACTTCAGTGGAAAATCAAAGGTAAGCCCCCCCCCCATGTCGCTGCCACCTTTTCTGAAACCTTTTTTTCATTTTTTTTTTTTGCGCACCGTATGTTCAATTCCTTGCTGGATTACATTCTATAGGCTACTCAGAAAAAAGGGGGTCTAGGCTAAAACCCCCCCGGCGAAACCCCCCCCGGACAAAACCCCCCCGCCAAAACCCCCCGGCTAAACCCCCCCCGTTACTAAAACCCCCCGGACCAAAACCCCCCCGGTACCAAAACCCCCCCGGTACCAAAACCCCCCCGACCAAAACCCCGCCCGGTACCAAAACCCCCCCCGCATAAAAAAGACGGGTATGTAAGAGTAGAGTAACTGGTAGGTAGAGAGAAAGAGAAGAATAACCCCCCCCCCCCCCCCCCGGCGACCCCCCCCCGAATCCTTAGAGACTCACACATATTAAGACTGGGATTTACTGGGCAACAAAACGAACAACCATGTGACAGTTTTACCATTGACAAGCACGAGTAAGGTGAAGAGCTGGTAGAATATTTCTGGGACTATCTTGAAAATGCTATCACAAAACGAGCTCAACCTTTCCCTTGACCCAAAGGATCCTCCCATCAAGTCTCATAAAAATATTCATTCCCTTCGAGAATTATCCTGCTCACAGACGGATAGCAGGACAACTTTCGCGGTGTCATAGGTATCCCTCCGCTTGTTGCCCATCTTCGAGTTTCTGGTATGAATCAGGGATAACTAAAGAGCAATCAGGCAAGGGGAGCTTCACATTGCACCAATGGGTGGCATCGTAACTGCAGCTTCCTCGCCAAGAAGGGTGAGGCATTGGGAAAGGATTTGTTGGGGGGATCGTTACACAGAGCGGAACTGGCTTTGATTTGATCATTCACATTTAACACCTCACTGACAACAGCTTCAGTTGAATGCGGGTGTTTGGTGACTTCATCAATTAGTCTGTCACCATCAACCTTCACCTTCGCCTTACACTCCCTTTATTTATCATTGTTCTGATACCCACTGTACTTCAGACATTCTTGTAGAGTCAAGTTTGCGAAAGAAGTTTATTCTACTCTTACTCTCTACCTACCAGTTACTCTACTCTTGCATACCCGTCTTTTTTTATGCGGGGGGGGGGGGGGGTTTGGTACCGGGGGGTTTTGGTACCGGGGGGGTTTTGGTCGGGGGGGGGGGGTTGGTAACGGGGGTTTTTAGCCGGGGGGGTTTTCGCGGGGGGGGGGTTAGCCGGAACCCGAAAAAAGGACCTTCGACGCATACGCGCGATATCTGATATCTGAGATTTACTTCTGATATCTGAGAGATACTTCAGATATCTGAGATTTCTTCACTACCTACCACGGCGCACGCGGAACCGCTACCTCATCCGCCGTTTCTTTAATATCCGACCCGTTGTTGACGCTTGAAGCCCTCTCCTCTAATTTGTGTTTTCCGACCGGAAACTTACCTGTCCACGATCCCATCAACGTGATTCGAAATTAGTAAACCCTTATGGAAAATTGTGGAGTGTTTTGCGATTATTTTATATTTCTTTGTCCTTTTCTACTGCACTTACGCCCTTGGGCAGTGCGTCGTAAACCTTCATTCATTCATTAAAACCTTCGTCCATAGGTTTCCCTCATCTGCGGACACGCTACTTTGTTATCTATTGTTTCGTTTTCATCTTTTCATAATACTGGATTTCTGTATCATTGAAATCCCGTGTTTTCAAAGACCGATTAAATTTGTTCTCCTGGGAGTTGACCGCCTCAGGAGTTGACTGGGGATTATTTCTCCAGACCTCAGTGAACGAATGAGTGAATTGTTTATTATCCAGACGGCCTTTTTTAATATGAACATTTTAGCAACTAATTGCCAATAGGCCAAACATTTAATAACCAAATATACCTGCACTTTATATCACTCTTATTTAAAGCTTAACTGAAAAGCCAACTCATTTGTGTGTCATTTAGTTGAATACACTGAATTATTTGGATTCTGCAAAGGGATTTTTTGATTTTCCACTATCTGCTCTAGTTATGAGGCTCAGAATATCTCCAGCCGTCCCCACAGCATAAATTCTACTATGACGCGGGAAATTTTAACCTCAACACAAATGCGGCTTTTCAGTGGGCAGTGGTGAGATTGGTGAAGATTGCTTAGTGCCTGAATAATAAAAAAAATTGATAAACCTTTCTCGTAAGGCATACAGCAAAAATACAAGAGCATAAAGGCACCACAAATCACACGGAAATTCCACTATTTGAAAATCGATTATTCGTGAATAGCGGAACAACGAAGTAACTCATTTTCAGCGGGTCTTCAAGCCAGTTTAAGTGAATAAGTAAGGGGTAACTAGGTTGTCCTATCCTAGCCCTTTTCGGGGTAAACTTTAATATTTTACTGATCTGGAACTCTTTTTTAACATTCACATATCTTTGTTATTTTAACTGAATTTCGGGTCAGGGAACTTTAGGTCCGTACCCGTAAAGAAAATGCTCCCTGAGGTAGAAGTTGGGAGCTCTTTATCCCAGTTAGTACTTCTTCTGAGAGAAAGCTGCTGCTGTCAGAAATACGCCATACGCATCGAGGAGATCTTTCGTTGAGACATGTTGGTGTAGAAGTATGGAACATGTTGCCGAACTGTATAAAAGAATCGGTGTCTTTGAGCTCTTTCAAAAAAAAAAAAAAAATATCTTGTACGGTCTTGAGTTGGTGTGGTTTATTTCATTTATTTCTTGCTGTTTATATTTGGATTGTTGTCATGTTTGACGCGGATAGGGTTGTGACAAGCGATTTTGTTGAGAGATGAAATTTTTCTTCATTAGAGAGGTATTATTTATTTTGAGTTAGAGCCTTTGGCATTTTGGCAGTTCGACCGGAACTCATCCGTTGATTTTTTTATTTTTTTTTTTAAATAAAGCAATCTCTCATCTCTCTTTCCCTCTCTCACGTGGCCTAAAACCACCACGATCCAGTATCTTTAAGTCGGTCCTCTATAAATGCAAGTTCTAAACTTTTTTCCTGTTGAAAGTTCTGTTTTATTTTTCTTTTGCTGCCACAGACTTGTTAAAATAAGTTCGGACTCTTGGTTCTAAGTTTTTCAGCGTTAGAACCCTTTGTAAGATAAGATGGATAAAGTTTTAATTGCACTAAAGCCAACGGCCGTGGTAAAGCATTCTAGTTTTCCACTTAGCCTTTTAAGTTTTCGAAGTTAGGACCCTTGTTCTGACGCAGAAGTTGAAATTGCCCATGAAGCAACTCCATGACACAAATGCATGTGCCATCGTTCCTCGTTTGTCAGACCATATACGAACATGAAAACGAAATAGTTGTATCTAAATTGTGTGTGTTATTTGGTTAGTTACTATTTAATGACCTATTTACCAATTTTTAGTGTGGTAGTATTTGTTGAAAGAAGAAAGTACGAATGACAGTAAGTGATGGTTAGTGACAATTAGTGATAATTGTAGTTGTTATTTGTTGACAAGAGGTTAATGTTTTTTTGTTATTTTGTTCGGTGTCATTATCGACGGAAGAAACATCTCTTGTGAACACATATACTACTTACTTACTTTACTTACTTACTTACATTAGACGCACTATTCTGCGGCAATGCGCGGCCTTTAACTCAGAAACGCAGTCGTATGTAAAAAAAATAAAATAAAAGGGGGGTCTGGAGGGCAAATAAATTGCTCGTCCTTATCATCTTTTCTTGTAGGGTCTGCTTTTGTGCCCTCCGACCGCCACCGACTTCTTCCCGACGGGTCCCTTCTCATTCGTGAAGTCAGCCGCGATGACGCTGGCGAGTACAGCTGCAGCGTCGAAAATCCCTTCGGCCAGGACACCATCTCCCACCACTTAACCGTCCACGCTCCACCGAGCCCACCAGTGGTCTCCTTGACATCTTCCACCACATCTTCGATCTCGATCAAGCTGAAACCCAAAAAGGAAGAGACGGCACCAATTCACGCCTACGTGGTTCATTTCAAGCCGGAGTTTGGGGAGTGGGAGCAGGTGCAGATTGCCAACTCCCAGTTGGAGTACACAGTTGATGGCCTTCAGTGTGGACAGAAGTACCAGCTCTATGTCAGTGCTCAGAATAGCATCGGTAAGCACAAGTCTCTAATAATATTATATATTATCGCCAGAAGAAGAGCAAGGGCGATAATGATTATAACACTAGTACACTGTGCAGAACAATGATACCTCCTGGCGGAAATTCGGTAAAAAAGCAACTGTTTTATTTCAATCTTTTTTTAAAAATTAATGCTGACGTTGAACTAGTAACGCAAAATAGTAAGGGATAGTAGGATGTTGTTTCAGGAAATATATATCCATTGTCATTATCAACTATCTTTAACCTTCGCAAGGTTGTCGCTAAAGGGTTGGCTGAGCAGCGTCTTTTTCTGTATTTCTGATTAGTGAAATGGCAACCCTAGCTTACTGTTGAAATGTGAAAACGACTACTGTTGTGTCCCAGGAATATAAAAGTCTTTCATTTGTGGCGAAGTAGATGTCATCTAGCGGCGGAATTCTTAGGGTAGATAGAATTGATAAAGCTCAAACCGGTGTTGCCGCTGGTTGCAGAATTCTGCAATGTGTCATACTCTTTCGTTTCTTCGACAGAGTGAGCAAGAACTCTGCGACTGGTTCCTTAGCAGTAAATGCAAAAATTAAGTATAAAAAAGGCGTAATTGTGAAGATGATATAGCGAGATTTCTTGTTAATAGTTTGTGAAATAGACGTACTTTCGTAGGTGCCAAAATATCATTGTTTTTTTTTCGGACCAAAAGCCACAGGTTCCGTCAGAAAAAGTGGCAACACTGGATATTGATGGACTGTTTTGCTTGCAGTGGGAAAGGAAATATTAGCTCGGTCAGAGCATAAAACTGCATCGAGGAGTGTGTGAACGGGTCTTGACTAAATATATGCGACTGAATGTTAAACGGAGCGGCCACGGGTGGCAAACGCCACGCTTTGCTGTCCGAGTAAGGCAAAGCTACTCCTACAGCGCGATGTTGTATGATTTTATTTTTTCTCTTTCTGATACTACTTATTCTTCCAGTCCTTTTCTCATTGTATATTACAACATCAGTGACACACTGGTTTCAGTAAGCTTGTCATATACTCCCATAGCTCAGGAATGTCACTCTTGGAATGGTGCTCTCCAGATATTACCTACGACTTCGTAGTCTGGCATTAGAAATGTCAGTCGGTTGAAATATTTGAGGTAGTAAAAATAATACAATGCAAGAGATAGGCCATGAGCCCCTACAAGATTATTGTTGGCCACCCATTCATATTGCCCTCAAAGCAAGCTCAGACGTTGTTATGATGATGATATTTTTTTTCATTTGTAGAAGAAAGTAAGAAATAAGAAATCAGCAATAGATTCACATTTGCTAAATACACAAAACAAAACAAATTAACTACATCATCTGAGGACAGAAAATGTGGCTAGTGTCCAGGTCCGCCGCAAGCCGATCACGTTGGTCTTTTATCTGCTGATTCGGGTCTGCAAGACTGGACCAGAGCAAAATAACACTGGGGAGTAGCGCCAAGACCAATGCTTTCCATGCATCGGAAATGGGCCTTACTGGCAGCGCCGCCCACTACGCTCACGACATTCAAAGTGAGACAAACTGGCGGGCTTGGAAAATTTTAGTACAGCTAAGATGCGGTCTGCACACATCGAGGAAACAAGAGAGGTTGTATCTTTTTTTTGATGTCTTCGGAATAATAGAGTTATTGGAGCCAGCGCTGGTGCACGACTGATTGAGCGTTATCTATCGCTGATGGTGCTAGTGTCGCTGCAGTTCGAGTGTGTGTCACGTTTTTCAAGTCTTGGTGCTATTAACGTACAGTTGGCGCTATTAACTCTAGTGTTATTTTGCTCTGAAAAAGCAGTCTGACTGAACACCGAGTAGATTTCCCATTTTGCCTGAGCTTAGTGAGTAATAGTAAGATAATTAGAGAGATAGTTCTTAAGTTTATTATGAATACGAAGTGTTGAAATTGTTTAGTTCAAGGTTGATAGAAATTTACCATCGGTTTAGCTATAGTTTTTTTCCTTTTTTCTTCTTTTGTGATCTTCTGTTTTGTTGTGAACGTTTAGTTAGTGGCGTATTCTAGTTGGGATCCCAAAACGTAAGTGGAAGGATACCTATGACATCGCAAAAGTTGTCCGTCCGTCTGTCTGTCTGTCCGTCCGTCTGTAAGCACGATAACTCTCGAAGGGAATGAGATATTTTGATGAAACTTGGTGTGAGCATTCTTTTGGTCAAGAGTAAGGTCGAGATCGTAGATGGGCCCTTTTAGGGGTGGGGGAGGGGGTTTAAATTAAGGGGCAAGCAAATTTTTTTTAAACAGCTAATGTGATAGTCGATTATGGGGTAAGAAGACACTGTGAACACGAATATGAAAACCATTTTCTTGCCGGACAAGTAGCTCGTCCGGAATCCGGCCAAAACCGGAAAGTTTGTTTAAAAGTAGAAGTCTTATTTGAAGTTGATTAGATGTTCGATATAGGGGTAAGAAGGCATGCTGAACAAGAATATGAAAACCGTTTTCTCGCCGGACAAGTAGTTCGTCCGGAATCCGGCCAAAACCGGAAAGTTTGTTAGAAGTTAAAGTTTTATTTGAAGTTGATTAGATGTTTGATGTAGGGGTAAGAAGGCATGCTGAACAAGAATACGAAAACTGTTTTGTCGCCGGACAAGTAGTTCGCCCGGAATCCGGCCAAAACCGGAAAATTTGTTAAAAGTAAAAATTTTATTTCAAGTTGATTAGATGTTGGATATAGGGGTAAGGAGATACGGTGAATCCGCTTTTGAGCTTTAGTTTTTCGCCGGACAAGTAGTTCTTGGATTTCGCCAGAACCGCAAAATTCACAGAAGTAAGCTAGGATCGTTTCGATCGGCCTATAGTGGTAAACGCACATGCTGGATCCATATCTAAGCTTGGATTTCTTAATGATTAGCTGTTTGGCCTGGTGAAGACTGGATCTGGCGAAGACAAAACCTAATTGTCTGGATCAAATATTGAATTTTTGGGATCCCATCGGAACCTTTGGTCTTGTTTTAGTTTGTAGCTGTGAAATACCGTGTATATCTGTTATATTTGTAGCGGTCAGCTTGTACGTGCTTTCTCTATTCCAGGCACCGGTGAGGGTTCCGAAATTATTCACACTCGCACCAAAGGCTCGGCACCAACGAAACCCGAAGCTTCCAAATTCTTGGAACCGTCGTCAAACAGCGTCACTCTCCACCTTGGAACATTTTCCGACGGAGGATGCCCCATGCTATATTTCGTCGTGGAGTACAAGATGAGGTTAGATTCTGCCGTTTTTCTGCAGCCTTTTCGGGCGAAGTCCCCCAGAAAGGAATTTTTGCGCCAACTTTTCCCCCTACCATGCTGTTGGCTCCGGCATGGCTTGGCTTACGGCGTTTTTCCGCGACACAATTGTGGGCCACACACTTTTGAGTGTTTGTCGCGGAAACACGATTGTGTGCCACACAGTCGAGCCACAAGTTGAAACTCGCGGAAACGCCATTTTGTCTATTTTTTGGGCGGTAATTTCAAATGTCTGAAAATAAAAATAAAATTCATACAAAATCTCAATAAGTAGAACTCCAGGCTTTTGTCCTCAGTTTTATGTTTACATGCTCGAGAAAGTTGTTAACTTTATCGTTTTGACATAGTTTTGCTGCTAAATTCGAATTTCCCGCCAGAATCGACAATCACCCCGGCAGTTGTTTGTCGAATTCGAGCCACACAGCGAACCACAAAAATATTGCGGGTCGCGGAAACACACTTGTGGGCCACACAAAAGGCCGCAGAACACTCTTTTCGAGCCACAATCGACCCACAAACTGTTTGTGGGAGCACGGAAAAACGCCTTTAGAGTGCGTTCCACGTAATCTGTTACGAGTTCCGATGAATTTTCTCCTTCACTTTTTACAATAACTAAAACTGTTAAAATTTAAAATCAGTGAAAAGCATTGTAAAACACTCCTATCCAAACTCTCATTAACTTTGTCTCTGGTTGGTTTGCTTCCGAATCGCAAACCTCGTGAGAGGCGGGTCTTAATTCTAAAAAGACGACGCGCGAATATTAGTTTCGCCTAGTGAGCAAAAGCATGAAAACCGAAAAGAGGCGAATGTCGTGGAGAAAGAAAATAGTGGATCAGTATCAGCTTTTGTTTTGCCTTAAATAACTTTTTTTTTTCAGAGCCTCGTCCGATTGGACCCTTGTTACGAACAGTTTGAAGCCTGGCGGTAACTTTGTTGTCTTGGATCTGGCCCCTGGCTCCTGGTATAACCTCAAGGTCACAGCCCACAACAATGCCGGTTTCGCTATAGCTGAATTTGATTTCGCTACTCTAACCGCCACTGGAGGTATGTCATATGTTTCGAGAGAGTCCTTAAAGGACCCGTCTCATCTAACTGCTTAACTCTATGCGCTAATCCTTCCGCCCGTTCGCGTTTCCGAGATTTCGAGTAAGGCATAAAGCTAGGTGCCCACTGAACGCAAATCTTTTCCGCCACGCGGCGCGAAACAAATTCGACTTGGAGTTGAAACGGCGAGGCGCGAATTGTTTCCGCTCGCGACGTCAAATTCGCCCAGGCGAACGCGAATTCGCGTTCTGTGGGCACTTAGACTAAGGCTAGGTGCCCACAGAACGCGAATCTTTTCCGCCACGCGGCGCGAAACAAATTCGACTTGGAGTTGAAACGGCGCGGCGCGATTTTTTTTTCCGCTCGCGACGTCCTAATTCGCCCAGGTGAAGGCGAATTCGCGTTCTGTGGGCACCTAGCTTAACATTGAATATTGTTTGCAACGTTACTGTTAGTGAAGGAATAGCACTTTAAAGTTCAGAACGGAAAGATTCTGCAACAGATAGTGTGTTATATATTTGTCGGTTGCGCATCCTTGGGTACGGTTATGAAGCTTCTGACAGTGAAATGCTGGATTTTCGGGTAGGGTCTGCTAGACGCTGATTGTACACTTGGGAACCCCGACTCGCTAAGAAAACAGAATTCGCTCTCTCTGTACTCGACTTTTTCTATTTTATAGAAGTGGGTAAGTTAAAAGATTCATTCACTCATTCTATTCATTCATTCATTCAATATTTATTTCCCTCAAAATTATACAAGAGGAGTATAAAAATAAATAAATAAAATACACATATCATTCCAATAAATTCATACCAAAAACTACTAAATCATTTAACTTAAAACTATTTCAAATTAAGGACTACGGAAAAACGGATACAAATTCTTCGCGGATAAAATATTAGACGCTTTGGCACTTTGAAATCTTTAGTATTGTATTGGGTTACAATAGTAATAATTATATATTGCATGATAAATAGGTTTTAGCGGGGAATGGTTGTACTGATCTGAGTTAAAAATATTACTCATAAGATGCTTGAAACTAATGATCGCTTCAGCATTAAATTAGCCAAGGATCAACACTGAATCTGTTCTGCTTGGTAAACTCCACTTGTACACGTCTTTGTGGAATGATTTTTGAATGTCGTGAAAATAGCGTTAGTGACTTTCAGCCTGTAGCTGAAACGATAGTTGGTCCGTTGTCCAAGTCGACTTCTAACCAGAGCAAAATAACACTAGGGAGTACCGTCAAGACCCATATTACCTTAAATTACCTTAACTTGCAGCTTGGAGCAAAATAAGGATTTCTCCTGTAGAATTCGCTCCGATTTCTCCTGTAGAATTCGCTCCTGTAGAATTCTTTCTCCTGTAGACTATGCTTTCCTTGCTTCGCAAACGAGCCATACTCATAGCGCCGCCTAGTACGCTTGCGACATATAAAGCGAGACAAACTTGCGGGTTTCGAAATTTCTAGTAAAGCTAAGATGCCGTCTGCAGACATCGAGGAAACTGGGGAGGTTGTATCTTTTCTTTGCTCTCTTCAGCATATGAAGTTATTGGAGCCAGTGCTGGTGCACGAGCGATTGAGTTTCAGTAGGGACGTTTACTATCACCACTGGTGCTAGTGTCGCTGCTGTTCGAGTGTGTGTCAAAGTGCCGAGTCTTGGCGCTATTCTCCTGTTTTATTTTGCTCTTCTTCGAACCGAGTGAAGATACTTTTTGTTCTTATTTTCTAACCGGATTTGCCTTGCAGCCACCATAGCTCCAGCTAGAGAATCAGCCAGCGAAAAGGAAATCCTAGCTCTCCTGATGAACCTTAACCTCATCGTCCCAATCTGTGCTGCTGTCCTTGTCATAATCGCAGCTATTGTGGTCATTATTGTCTTAAAAAGAAACAATAACGGACCACCGAAAGGTAAAGATTCGAAGTCAACGCCTTGTGGTGGTGGCTGGTGAAAAAAGAGAGCCAAGTATCTATAAGCGTTTCCCGGTGGGCTTGAAGCGGCCGGTATAAGAAAGTGTAAGAGAAGTGAATAAGCGAATGCGCAACCCCTCGGAATCGCCCTGTCATATCCTTCCATCCCTACCGTTACTGTAAACTTAAATTGTAACTGTAGTTATATCTGTTATTTTATTTATTCCCCTTTTTAACGAAAATCGGCTACGTCCGCCTAGGACTTTTGGAAATAAATTATTGATAGATTGATTGTGCTAAATACTGAGAGACATGGTCACAAGACAAGACTTATATTGACGTACTAGACGTCGGGCGACAGGCGTCGAGCACAGTTGCAATACAAACTGTTCAAACACGAAACCATTTTTTTAAAGATTGATAAAAAAAAAAAATTATGGCGCTAAACTGAGAAGTAAGTGCTATTTATTCGAGCAATATTTTTGCCTCTTGACAGGGCTTCAGCTATCAGTTGTTGAAAATGCAGGCTGGCATGTGCTCCGAGTTTGATTATATAGCAGATGCTCGGGGGATTGCTCTGATATTTAGAATAAAGTTATTCATTCCGATATTCACAATAAAGTTATTCATTCATTCGTTCATATAACAAATCTGCCTCGGTTCGTTCCAGACTCCGCTTCTTTCTTCGCGAAACGGTTAAAGATCCTTGCCTCTGCATAATGTGATCTTTCCGCTCTCTAAACTATCTGCTTTCGCCAATTCTAGCCACAATCGCACCAGTGATAGAGAAGACAGGGATCCTTGCCACCCTCTTCCCTAACATCCCCGACTGGCTTCAGGATCTCAACCTCCTGGTTCCGACTATTGCCACCCTGGTGGTCATCTTGGTTGGTATGGTGGTGGTTTGTGTGGCTCTGAGTCGGCGCACCAGGGGACCTAACCAGTCTCGCCTTCGAGGTACTTTGTGGTTGCTTGCCTGCACGCTTGTTTCACCTCTCTTTTTATAGTTTTATGTGTATTTTGGTTTGCCCCAGGGATTGCTGACTCTGACCTGGTCTAAACCAGTTTATTTCGTGACAATATCAGATAGAGACTGTACCAATAGTAGTAGAGATGGGGTTGCAGAGCTTGTAGTTTTTGTCAGGGAAATAACAAAGAACTGGCCAGGGAATGTCCCGTGTAAAGAACACGCTAAAAAGCTAAAACACTGTAGGGAAAAGGCTACATTCGTCATTTACTCAACATCTCAAGGAACGCTGGCACAAAGACCTTCTCGTAACGCTCGGTTGTTTTTTGATGGGCTGAAGAATCTGAACTTTTTATGGTTTAGCTCGAGATGTTCGAGGTTTTGGATAGGGTTTATTTCTAAAAGTAAGATGAAAATTTAGCAAACGAGAAACCTCTGGTTTGTTTAGGCAGTGCGTTTTTGCATAAGTGCCTTTGGCTTTCGTCTGAGGTTGAATATTGTATTATATCTTGTATTACCCCCCCCCCCAATGGTAGTACTGCCGTGTCTGACCAAAGCGCCCCATACCCAGGCCGATACCTCGAGCCAGACGAGTAGCCCAGCACTTTTCATGTGGGCTTACCTTACCTACACCTTTCGAGCAAGCTGAGCAAACCCTCGCTTGATTTTAATAGAGAAAGAGAACCCATCTGTACTATTATGGTGTCCGCATTCTTTGTTGCTCTTTTCTTCCTTAACCTTAACCCTACCAATGTATTGACTACACAAATCAGTAATTTCTAGCCCAGCATGTTTTTACCCCACCCTTGCTATAATTTTAAACTTTAGTGTGGATTTGAGGTTAAAGGACAAAGAGCACAATATTTGTTGTTCTTTTATATATCGAGCATGACACATAAGGCGTATTCTCGCCGTTCCGCGGGGAATCAAGGGGAACGGCAAGAATAGAGGGAGTCACTCCACGCGGACTCCGCGTACGGAAAACAACGAGAATACGAGAATGCTTCCAAAATGGATTTTGCTCGAAAGTCTGAATCCACTTTTTTATTTTTTATTTGTTGTTATTGTTTTTCTTTAATATTTCATTGCACCAACAACATTGATTCCCCTCCGAATCTGAAAGGGAGTCATTTTTTATTATGGCTATGAGAATCGGAGCATTCCCCGTCCGTGGGGAGTCGCGAGGGGAGTAAGTCCCGGGGACAAACAAAAACGCGGGGACTCCTCAAAAGGAGTCTTCGGGGAACGGCGAGATCACGCCTATAAGACACAGAGTGGCGCCGCGCTCATTTGACACAAATAGCGCTCCGACTGACCAAGCTACGACGGTATTTCAAATTGCCGCCGCGCTCTTTGCGGGCTAATATGCCACAACTCGTTATATTATTTTAATCTCTATATTCAAGTCATTACTTACGCCACCTGCTAGGTACCGACACAATAGCGCTCACTTTTATGGAGGCTTGAGTCAAGAAAAAAACATTAGTTGCGTTTTGGAGAGACCATGGTATCTGATACCACGGTAACTGGATCTGCATTTTTGTGATTTTTGCAGTTACCGTGGTATCTGATATTACGGTTCCTTTGCAAAAACGACAGTTGCCGAATTTGCGCTTTTAGAAGTCATCTCAAGAGAAAAACTGGTGCCCACTCACTTCACAATGGCGAAACTTCTTTCCCACCAATTTGACAAAACATAGACTCTTATGTTGGTGATGATTAGTGTGAAATGAATCTTTCTAGCAGCTGGCACCGATACCATGGTAACTGCAAAAACGACTTTAGACCGTGGTATCGGATACCATGGTATCATGTAAAAACGCAATTATTCTTAGAATAGGTGTACATCTACTGCGCGCACTATCGACAAGAAAGTATTGGCTCCTTCTGAAAATGTCGTACATCTTTCAGATGATATGATTTACAACCAAACTGTCAACCATTCCACCCTCGGAAAACAGCACCAGCTCCGTGACGAGATGGGATACATCCCACCCCCCAACCGGAAACTACCCCCCGTCCCAGGCCCCAACAACTACAACACTGTAGACAGGATCAAGAGAGGTATGGTGCCCGTCTCGGGAACGGATAATGTGTCGGGAATATACCACGTTGGCATGTTACAGGAAACTATGAGGGTTTGGTTTCTGGTGTAGCTTAGCATGTCTTTATGTGCTTAGGTTACTGTATTTGAGGGGGGGGGGGGCTTGGGAGGGTGATTATTTTTCCACTGTCGTAGGGCATTTTCCCCCGTATAAGCAAGGGCCCATAACAAGTTGTTGATATTAAGTATCCCGTCAGCCGAAGCTGACTGCGAATAATATTTGATGGTGCTAAACAGAAAGTCAGCTGAGATTTGTTTTTAGTGATATTTCAGCCCCTCTTTGCTAGAACCTGAAGAGGTTTGACAGTGCAAAAGGGATACTTCAGCTGCATTTTGTTAGAGCTACCATATATTTTGGCCCTACTTGGCAAGGGTCTTCCCCAAGCTCAAGCCGCTCAAGCTGGAAAATGAAATCAAATTGAACCCTGGAGAGGGCTCTTGCTAAGAAGGGCCGAAATATTGCTGGAATAAAGCCGAGCTGACTTAACCGTTTAGGGCCATCAAATAAGTTGTTAACAACTTGGTTATTGCTAGTAAGTATAAACAAGACAAACATACTCAACCTTTGAACCACTATAGATTGACTACCTGTATACTCTTAGCCCGATACTTGCTTCCCTCGTACTTAAATCCTTTTGTATGGAGGTGAAACTTTTGGTAAAAAGCAAATATCCTCCCCCTTATGCCCAAATATGCACAATCTCTTTGCAGTTCCTAAGCTTCATCCATAAAGGTAATATAGTCATCTGGCACGAGAGAGCGCGTGGGAATCCTACCAGTTTTATTGAAGAAAAGAAAAAGTCGAGTAAGAAAAATTTTACACCGTTGAAAAATTAGCAGAAGCGGGCAATTTAGTCGGCAAGTTCAGCGACTGATTTATACAGTCATTTCTTACCTACGACAGATATTAAATTGTCGTTTCCTCGGAGTATGAAAAGAAAAACTCCGTAGTATTATACAAATGATACCGTTGTAGATTTTCTTAATTAAGAGAAATCGGCAAACTTGTTAGTTATAACGTCAGGTTAGCAATCGTAAAATGGGACTTGGTTTTTGGAAATCCTCAGCTCTCTTATTCCTAAAGACTTACTATCTATTTAGCTTCCAATTTTTTCTGACAGTTTTCGGTCTTTATTCCTTTATTTTTCAAGTTGTGCTGTCCATGTTTCCAGTTTACTTTGCTGTATGCTCAAAGCCTTTTATTCATTTTTATTTGTTTGCCTCGATTGGCTAATTAGGTACCCTAAGATCGAATGCTACTTGGAACCCAAGGCAGAGACATCTGTATGAGGAGTTGGCACTAGAGAACGGATCCATGAGAATTCTAGGAGACGGATCGCATTTGTATTCAAGGGCTGGTGGTATGTATTTCATGTGCTTGGCTGCGTCTTCCTCTGCATGTTTTAGTTTCTTTTCCCCTCCTATTGTAAGACACGGAAACGGTATCACGGTAAAAGTCCAGGAATCACTAGTGGCGTTTTCCTCGCATTGGCGTAGGCGTTTTCTGCAATCCTACTAAAAGCGTATTCTCGCCGTTTCCCGAGGACTCCTCGGGGAATCGAAAGGAACGGCGAGAATACAGAGAGTCACTCCACGCGGACCCAGCGTACAGAAAACAGCGAGAACACGGGGAATGCTTCCAAAATGGATTTTGTTCGAAAAGAAAATATGCAGTTGACGATATTAGTCTAGATCCACTTTATTTTTTGTTTTTTTTTATTCTGATTTTTTTTTAATTAATTTTACATTGCACCGATACCAGCAATAATTGATTCCCCTCCGAATCGTAAAGGTCCGAATCGTACTTTTTTATGATAATCGGAGCATTCCCAGTCCGTAGGGACTCGCAAGAATACGGAGAGTGAGTCCCCAGGACAAACAAAAACGCGGGGACTCCTCGAGTGGAGTCCCCGGGGAACGGCGAGAATACGCCTTAAGAGGCTGTGGTTCGAAAAGCGCGTTTTCGTGATCGTTCATGATCATGTTCCACCTTCTAACAGTAGTAACTATTAGTTACTATTTTTCTTCCAACCTCGTCAAAGTTACTTCCAGCCTTCTCAAAATAGTAACTTTTCGCTTACCACGCTCGGGAGCGTAGTTAGCGTGGTAACTACAATCTCTATGACGTGATTGGCCTGATGAGCCCGCGGCACGATATTTTGACGAAAATAGAGAAATGCGTTCCAGTCTTGACGCCAAGAAGCCAGGATGCGTGACGTCATGCGTAGTAACTGCAGTAAGTAGGGTGGAACACGCTCTATGTGGCCCATTAGTCTGCGTCCGCGACCAACAATGTCGTTGTGGCTCGCACCGTGGCTCAGATTTGACAAACAGCTCCCGAAGTGATTTTAGATTTTGTGACGGAAATTCAGATGTAGCGCCAAATTCAGGTTCAGTTAAAGTACCCATGGAGCGTGTTCCACCCTACTTACCATAGTTACTACGCTAATCACCATAGAGCGTGTTTCACCCCTCTACCAATAGTAACTATTAGTTACTATTTCCGTTCCATCCTCACGAAAAGTTACTACGCTGACCGTTCCAACCTTCTCAAATAGTAACTAACAGTAACTATTTGCTTACCATGCTCGGGAGCGTAGTAAGCGTAGTAACTACGCATCTCTGAACGTGATTGGTCGGATCAGCCCGTGGCCTAATATTTGACCGAAAAAATAAAAAAGCGTTCCAGACTAGCGAATACGAATACGGCGACTAGCGTAGTAACTGCGGTAAGTAGGGTGGAAAACGCTCGAAGTGATTTTAAATTTTGTGACTCATTTGGCGGGAAATTCAAATGTAGCGCCAAATTCAGGTCCAGTTAAAGGACCCATGGAGCGTGTTCCGCCCTACTTACCATAGTTACTACGCTTTTGGCGTCAAGACTGGAACGCTTTTATTCTTTTTAAGGTCAAATATCATGCAGCGGGTTGATCGGACCAATCACGTTAGAGATGCGTAGTTACTACGCTCCCGAGCATGATAAGCAAAAAGTTACTATTAGTTACTATTTCGATAAGGTTGGGACGGTCAGCGTAGTAACTTTTCGTGAGGCTGGAACGGAAATAGTAACTAATAGTTACTATTGGTAGAGGGGTGGAACACGCTCATCGTGTTTATAATGCCAATGCAACCTACTCTCGTAACTGCATTCATTAATTCTTAAGCCCGGATACCCAAATTTGACATGTTAAATTCTAAGCCCGCCAACGATATCTCACTAGTCTCTGCACATGCCACGATTCACTATTTTCCCTGTGCATTGTGCTCCTGATGAGTGTTCGCGTATCATGCTATTGATGCGTAAAACCGGTTATCTGAATTTCGCCGAGCTTTTGCTAGAAGTCAATGGACCCGGGAAAAGGCTTAAAACAGCCAAAGCCGTGAATAATTTGTTAACCTAGTTTTACAATATTCAAATAGTTTTGAAGATTGGAACTCAAACAGTAAATAGTGCGAGGCGTGCGAAATTAGCTTTTTTGCTAAGAAGATGGAAAAAATACTGTGGATCCTTCTAGTACATAATGATGCGTGGCAAGCCTGATCTCCTGTTTGTGAGATTTTATGTCTATTTTCAGGTAACTGAGAATATCACAAAAACAAACCGACAAAACCGTGTGTTTCAGCTTGTGTCGACTGTGTCGCACATACCTCTGTTTCTGTAACGAACATTCAGAAGTGTGTGAGAAACAAATATGTGAAAATATAACGACATAGGATGAATGTGGAAATGTGAAGTGCCGGGTCTGTTTGTTTGATCAAGTTCCTGTTTGCCGCAAAAAGAGACTGACCAGTATTTTTTTCCGACCTTCATAGTTTAACAGAAAAGGCAGCTTAATTTTACGTCTGATGTTTGGATACACTGAATTATTTTGACTCATCAAAGAGCTTTTGAATTTTTTTTTTTTTCCCGGGGCTCTAGTAGTAACGTTCAGAGTGTGTGCTGCTTGCCCGACAACCCAAAATTCATCCAGACTCGGAGATTCTGAATATGAAGACGAGCCTGCATTTACA
The DNA here is from genome assembly GCA_023053555.1 of Branchinecta lindahli. Classification (NCBI taxonomy): domain Eukaryota; kingdom Metazoa; phylum Arthropoda; class Branchiopoda; order Anostraca; family Branchinectidae; genus Branchinecta; species Branchinecta lindahli. Next base: position 7,716,689 of record JAKZAO010000005.1, on the reverse strand, counting down.
GGATTACAGACCATAAGCACGCGCTTATTTTTCGGCAATGGCTTACCTTTGTAGCTGGTAAATATTTCAAGCGTAGAGGGACAGGCGCATAGAGGTACCACAAATCCGAAAGTTCGATGAAATCCATTATCTGTGGAAATTGGACAAACGGAATAAAGCATTTGTATCGGGTTTTCGGGCCTATTTAAGTGAATACGTGATGTGTAACTAGACTGTCGGGTCTTAGGTCTTTTCGGTAAACTTTAAAGTTTAACCGAAAGGGGCTGGGATAGGACAATCTAGTTACCCATCACTTATTCACTTAAGTTGGCTTGAAGACCCGCTGAAAATGCGTTACTTTGTTGTTCCGCTATTCACGGATAATGGATTTTCAAATAGTGGAATTTCCTTGTGATTTGTGGTACTCTATGCGCTTGCATTTTCGTGCTTGCCTTACGAGAAAGATTTATGATTTATTTTTTGTTCAGGAACTAAGCCATCTTCACGAATCTCACCACTGCGCACTGAAAAGCCGCGTTTGTGTTGAGATTAAAATTTCCCGCGTAATAGTAGAATTTACGCTGTGGGGACGACCGCAGATATTCTGAACGTCATAACTAGAGCAGATAGAGGAAAATGAAAAAATCCCTTTGCAGAATCCGAATAATTCAGTGTATTCAATTAGATGGCACAAAAATAAGTCAGCTTTTCAGGTGAACTTTAACAAAAAGAGAGTTCATGCACCTTTTTACCCTAGTCTACCCACACTAACCCTTCAGCTGACCTGCCTTCACCCGTAATAACCGCATCATATTTACAGACTTTGCCGGTATGGAGGATGAGATCGCCCCGTACGCTACCTTCCACCTTCTCGGCTTCAGGGAAGAAATGGACCCCAACCTTCCACCTGGGCAGATGCCAGTGAACCCCCACCAGTACCAGACCATGCCTCACTCAAGCGGAATGAATGGAGCACCCATGGATCAGAGCTTCCAGCACCAGAGGAACGCTTCTCAGTCGATGGTGAGGAAACTAAGTCGCACTTGTTCTTACTTGTCCCTGAAATTATTAATCTAAAAGTTAAAATTAAAAAAAAAATAATTTAAAAAGTTTAAAGAAGGTTTGGATCGTCAAGTGTCGTGAGAAATTTACAGAGGCGGAAGCTTATGTAGAGCGATTGGATTATTAATATTGACATTCCAAAACATTTTGTACTGCCAAAGCTATGCAGGTTATCAGCCTTTTCTTTAGTTCTGGCGCATCTCATGCTGGATCCAGGTCATATTTTTGCAGCGAATTCTTTCGCTAGAACGCGGAATTCTAGAATCCGCTGAGTGTAAACAATGCTAACAAGTACGAGTCTGATCAAGAATAGACGAAGGGACTAGAGAGTATGAATAAATAAACATAATCCAGGGCGATTCTGGTGGTCTGGGAAGCTCTGCTAGTTTATGCGCCAGTTGTTTTTGGGACCTCGGCTAGAACTCGCTTCACTTTCCAGAGCTGCTATGGTGCTCCGCTAGTTTTGAAAAGCGTAGCGAATTGTTCTGGAAAGCGAATCCACAACAAGGGTAGAAAGTTTCTTAGGAGTTGCAGATCTTCGCTGTGCTTTTCGGAGACCCGTGAAGACTAGAATCCCCATTTACCAGCGTTTATTCTCTAGGATACGACCCACCAAAGTCCGTTATAAGGTAAAAGGTACAATTTTATTGACAAATGTAAAGAAGCCTCATGTTTCTTAAAAGCATCGGACATGCCAGTGGCATAAGAAACGACGCTTCACTAATTCTTATTTGTTTGTAAAAATTATGAATAAAATCCTAGCCTAAGGCATTGTAAAGAAAAACAACTATCACATCAACACTAAAATTTTAGAACAAGTTAATTAATAACTAAAACAAATGATCTAGCTAGGTAGTTATGATCTAGGTAGTTTGATGTGTGCCCGAAATCGAAAGTGACCGAAGAAATGTCGGGCTGAGGCGATGCCTCACTGCGAGAAGATGCTGGGTGAATCGATGTGTCGTTTTTTTGGCAAGCCTCGAAAACTGTGTAAAAAACTGCATGGAAAAATCCTTAAAGTTTAACTGAAAAGCCAACTCATTTGTGTGTCATTTAATTGGATACACTGAATTATTTGGATTCCTCAAAGAGATTTTTTGATTATCCACTATCTGCTCTAGTTATGAGGCTAAGAATATCTCCAGCCGTCCCCACAGCGTAAATTCTACTATGACGCGGGAAATTTTAATCTCAACACAAATGCGGCTTTTCAGTGAGCAGTGGTGAGTTTGGTGAAGATTGCTTAGAGCCTGAACAATTTTTTTTTTTATAAATCTTTCTCGTAAGGCATACAGCAAATAGAGGCAAATAGAGGCACCACAAATCACACAGAAATTCCACTATTTGAAAATCCATTATTCGTAAATATTGGAACAATGCAGTAACTCATTTTCAGCGGGTCTTCAAGCCAATTTTAGTGAATAAGTAATGGGTTACCAGATTGTCCTATCCTAGCCCTTTTCGGTTAAACTTTAAAGGACACCTGAATGAAGAGTACCAAGTATCATCCCTATCTGTATGACTTCCTTTAACATTGCCTGCAGAAAACCCAATCCAAATACGAAACAGTGTTTCCAAGCTATGATTTTTGCTCCATTTTGCATCTGTCCTTATTTCAGTACCGAACAATTTTAGAAATGAACAAATGTCTCCAATCAACCCTTTTCTGGAATATTTTTTAACCAGTTAAGCCCAAACGTATATCTAGAAGAAATTCCAATACGACCTGGCCAGCGCTGTACAAGATTTGAATGAATTGCGCCTTTTGTCTTGAGTCTGCATGTGCAAACCTCCAGAAACGAACATCCCTGTTTGAAAACGTCACGCTCAGGAGAAGAATGCTCTCCGTGGCCATGTCTGTAAATGCATTCTCTATGGTGTCTTCAAGTATGGTTTCATTGTTCAGGTGTCCTTTAAAGCTCCAACTTTTTTGCAGCCACGTCCCGGAGGTAGACTCGCCGTCGCACCGCAACAGCAACGGCCTGGCGACTTTGGCCCACAGTATGACGACCCGGCCAATTGCGAGGATCCAGGTTACCAGTATGCCCAGACCCAGAGTCAGTATGGAGCCCAGTCCGTCACCTACGATCAGCCAGCCGACATGTATGGAACCCGAGGAAACCCAAGTATGCGCCGTAGCATCGGTGAGTCTAGTTTCGGATTGCTGGGGGGGGGGGGTCTAGAATGTGATAATGCTTGCTCAACGCAGCATGACCGAGAGCACGCCCCAGTGTTATAAAAGAGAAATTTTGGGTTGGATGGCGTGGACCGATGTGTCAGCTAGCGGCGGGTCGTTAATAGGGTGGTAGAGAACCATGCTTTATGTTAACATATGAAGTTCCTTTCAGGGCTTACACTTTACAGGGTATATCCGGAAACCTAAAAAATTACGAATGACGAACCAGGAATGTTGAAGTTCTAAGACTTGAACAACCTTGTGTACCTTCCTAGAAACTCAACTTCAAAAGAGATGCTAGTTGTCACTTACTTACTGACAAACGCAACTCCTATAGTGATTTACGACCAGACATTAATAGAGACTCTGTGCGATAAGTTTAGCGATACCTGATACAAGGTGCATTTGCCCCTTTTGTTAATGTGTGAAATTAGTTGTAGAAGTAACGATTCACGAGGATTTCAGTTTGGTATGTTCAATATTAGTTTAATGCTTGACAAACAGACCCGCACAAAAACCAGGCTTCGGCGAGCCAGTTTGCCTCCATGGCACCCCACAGGCAGGCGTTGGTGTTCTGTATAATGGGACGCTTCCAAGACGTCCTCCCACTAAGGGCAAGCTTGCACTGATGGTACCTCTGATAGGTGTGACGGATAATTTTTTTGGTCGTCCCCTTTAGTTGCGTTTTCACTAACGCACACTAATCCCTGGTGGCGCTGATTGCTTTCGCCTCACACACAAATGCACTGATGCTGACTTTGCAAACGCTGAAACGAGTTATCGACGGAAATTTTCCGCCTGAATTCGACTCAGACAAAGTAAACAAAAATTTGTCCCGATTTCAGATAAATTTAACCTGAAATCAGGTCGAAATCTGCTTTGTCGGGGTCGATTTCAGGCGGGAAATACCCGTACGGGACCTACGAAGGTGAAATAAGCTTTTGGAGAAATCATTACACCAGCTTGCTTTGGAAATTACTGATGATGGAAAAGCCCTGCTCTCTTGATGCCAGGGCACGAATGCTTGCACGAAAATAGACCCGCTGACACCTACTTCTTCTTATAGGTGGATCTGCCGCTGGCACCGGTCGTATGGCTCTCCCACCCTACCCCGAGCCCCCTGCTCCCCCCACTCGAGGAATGAGCCAGCAGCAGCCTCAACAACCAAACAACTACGTGAACGCTTCCATGTACTCCTCCAACCAGTTCCCTCCCCCACCGCAGTCTGCCGATTTGTCGACCTCTTCCAACAACGATTCCGGAATCACTGAGTGCTCTGAAGCGGAAAACGACCGTGATCAGCTCCTGAATCGCGGCACCTATGGAGGTTAGTGTAATTTGTTGTTAACCTGGGTTCCCACGGAATCCGGTTGTGAAATTCGGACGCAAATATTCGGATGAGCTTAGCGCTTCTAGTATCGGAGATGAATCCGGAATCTCGGATGCCATCCGATACACACTGTGCTCATCCGAATATTCCGGAACTAGGATGCCGAACCGAGTTCCCGGCTTTGGCTTTGAATTTTCGCGGCGGTTTCTCGGTTTTCCGGAAACTCGAAAGTAAAGCCGGAATCTTCAGCATATTCGGATGAGCTTAGTGCCGTGTGTATCGATTGGCATCCGAGTTTCTGGATTCGGCTCCGAACTTTCCTGTCCGGTTGGTGAATCGGAGCTTGCAAATTTTACGCGAGTGGGAGAGCAGAGCCGGAATATTCAGAATATTCGCATGAGCTTAGTGCCGCGTGTATCGACTGGCATCCGAATTTCCGGATTCGGCTTCGAAATTTTCCGGTCCGGTTGTGGAATCGGAACAAAGTTTTACTTTATGCGGCGAGGATTAAAGTCGTCTAAGGACGATTTCCCCAAGCTTGAGAGCAAAGCCGAAGTTCAAAGAACCTTGGAGAATGTTGGAAGACACATAGCGGTCTTCGTTGTGGCGCAGCCTAATGCATGGAAAGCTTGACCGTTGCGTCTTAGTTTTTGGTCGTCCCAAGGGAACCGCGTCGTTGATAATGATGTCCCAAATGTAGAATCGTACGTGACAAGCCAACACGCTAACAACAGTTTTGTCGTGATAACCGGGGGGGGGGGGGGGGGGGGGGGCTAAATATTTTCTGGCACACCTTTCGATGGAATCCTCACAGTCAGTAGTTATTAGTTATGTCGTGGCGAAGAAAGGTCGCTTAGCTCGGGCAGCTACGTCAGAAAAGTACCTTTTTACGTAGTTTGTGGGTAAGAGAAGCGACATTTCTAGCGGGGGGCGAGATTCACCCCAGCTGGGAAGATTGGTTCATCTGTCTATCGCTCTTTGCCCAGGGTTTGCATGACGGAATGCTTAAAGGGGTGCCTGTTATGGAAACATCCGAATTGAAGATGCTACGTCGTGTGGCGATGCGATAATCCGCCTTATTCCAGTTCATAGCGCCAAGCGGATTATAATTTCTGAAACTCTTCCATTGTCTCATTATCAACGCTTATGACAGAGAGATATTAAAATATGGATCCATAAAGTAATGAGCAGAACCTAATAGCTGTTACTTTTTACTCCTAAAGACAGTGCAAAACTTCCATTGCTCGGGAAGCAGATTGCAGATTTTCTACTCATCAACTGATGGATCTGTTTTACTACCTGTCACAAATGTTGATAATTAGAAAATGGGAGACTTTTTAGAAACTAGTCCACTTGGCAGCGCTGAACTGGAATATTGCAAATTGGAATTTATTGAAGCATCTCTTTCTGGATTTGGAGACACAATGAGAGTTAAACAAACAAATTAATCTGAAACTAACAAGAGTAATTTAAATGAAGAAGATGATACGTTACATAAAAAAAAGTGGAAATGACATTTATATTGGCTTTCCTAGTTTGTTTCTTTTATTATATTCATATTGTAAATATACGCTTGATTGTTGAGTCATTAATAATAAAGAGGGAAAAGAACGCGGGGATCAGAAAAAAGATAAGTTGTTTAGGGGGTTGAACAGTTTGTATCAATAAATCTGCTTGAATGTGGTTGCTTTTTGCTCGTTGGTTTGTTACTGATGGTGGACTCTTTTTTTTACCTGCTTCCGATTGGTTAGCTACACCTATGAAACCCGGGTCACGTGATGCCCTGACTACGGAGGAGATGCGTAAGCTGATTGAAAAGTAAGTCTTAAGTCAGTAGGGAGGGATACCATTGGTGGTGGCTTGCAAAAATGTGGAACCTATAATTGTGTAGGAGCAGATCGTCCGGATCTCCTGCAGAAACTGTCGAGTCCAGGAAATTTCGTCCGAGACATACCTGGAATGTGAATATGTCTCACATATGCAACTAACTCCCACTTTTCCAAAAACCCGAGCATGCGGTTTTTGGGATCCCAAAACGTAAGTGGAGGGATACCTATGACATCGCAAAAGTTGTCCGTCTGTCCGTCTGTGAGCACGATAACTCTCGAAGGGAATGAGATATTTTGATGAAACTTGGTGGGAGGATCCATTACATGGTCAAAGGTACAGGTCAAGTTCGAAGATGGGTTCTGTAGCCCTATATTGGAGGGTGGGGGAGGGGTTTCAGATTAAGGGGCAAACAAAATTTTTTTGAAAGCTATAGAGATAGTTGATTTAGGGGTAAGGAGACATGCTGAATCCGAATATGAAAGTTATTTTCTCACCGGACAAGTAGTTCACCCGGAATCCGGCAAAAACCGGACACAAAATTTGTCGACCAGTTTTCGGCCTTTGCAGTCCCTACCCCTTTCTTCACACTAGTATAGCTCTGCGCGTGGATGACACGCAGAGCGCGTAATCTATGAACGTCGGAGAGAGCTAGTGTAATCGAAGGTCGAAGGGGTTGGTATATGTTGTTCAAGCTTAGTAGGGGTTGATATATGTTGTTCAAGCATAGTATGAGGATTCATTGGCAAAGTACAGGTCAAGTTCGTAGATGGGTCCTTTAGTCCTATATTTAGAGGCAGAGGAGGGTTTCGAATTTACGGTAAAAACATTTATGTTTTATGAGCTAGTAAGATATTCATTGAAGGGTTAAGGAGGTCCGCTGAATCCATATCTGAAATTAGTTTTCTTGCTGGACAAATTATTCATCACGAATTCGGCCGAAACTGGAAATTTGATTGAAGCGCAAGGTTGTTTCTGAAGTCGATTACAGATTCGGTATCGGGGCAAGGAGACGTGCTGATTACGTTTTTGAACTTTATTTTAACAGTAAAAATCTTAAAGGAATCTGACTAAGACTGAATGGCGAAGACAAGACCCAATTGTTAGGATCAAATATTTTTTGGGATCCCATCGAAACCTTCGGTGTCTTGTTTCTTCCCGAACATGCGGTTTTTTCTTCCCGGTTGGTGTTTGTGAGTTTGACCTATTATAGTTTTAATAATGTTTTCTTTTAAAACTGTTATGTCGAATGATCCTAGTTGGTCGGTATAGAACTAAAACAATAAGTAAATAAATAAATAATTTGCTTTAAGAACATTTGGTGCCACCGCGTGGAGGGAAAGCAAACCCTATGAGTGGTTGTACCCAGTTGTTTTGTGTTAGCTTTATGTTTAAAGGTAAACTGGAAAGCAAACTTATTTTTGTATCATTTAACTGACTACAATACGTTATTTTGATTGTGTTAAGGGATTTTTTTATTTTTCACTATTTGCTCTAGTATGACTTTCAGAATATCCACGGCCGTCCTCACAACGCAGAATTCTACTATGACGCGGAAAATTTGAATCTCAGTACAAACGCAGTTTTTCAATGGTCAGTAATCAGCTCGAGGAAGGTGGCTCACTGCGTGAACACTTATTTTTCGCAAATGGTTTTCGTCAAGCATACAGCACAGACACGAGCAGATAGAGGTACCACAAATAACAGGGAAATTCCACTATTTGATAACCGATTATTCGTGAATAGCTGAAGAAGGAAGGAACGCATTTTCTCGGGTCTTCAAGCCCCTTTAACTGAATAAGTCACGGGTTCCTAGATTGTCTTATGACATCCCTTTTCGGTTAAACTTTAAAGTTCCGCGTGTGTTTTTATGGCACTTGCAGCCTCTGGCTCAAGTGCCATATACCGATCGCAATTCCGTCCGTCGGTCGGTCGGTCGGTCCGAATTTTTTTGTCCCACATGTTCGAGTTAGGGTACTTCCAGATGTGTTAGGACGATGAAACTTGGCAGGAAAATCGGGGACCTGACCAAACTAACCTGGAAATAATCAGTTTCCCGATCCGACCATCTGGGGGGGAGTGATGGGCCGGAAAATTAAGTAGTTTTTCTCACACTTTTTCGAGTTGGGGTACTTCCAGATGTGCTAGGACGATGAAACTTGGCAGGAGCATCAGGGACCCGACCGGACTAACCTGGAAATAATCAATTTCCCAATCCGACCACCTGGGGGGGAGTGGAGGGCTGGGGAATCCGGAAAACTGGAGTGTTGTGTAACTTTCGATCGGGTGATCGGATTGGAATGAAACTTAATAACTGAATAAATGGCATACCTCTGATGTCCCATTTGAAGTCCGGACCGGATTCGACAGCTATGGGGAGTTGGGGGGGGAGACCGGAAATCTCGAGAAACGGTTAGAATGGAGGGATCGGAGTGAAACTTGCTGGGAAGAACAAGCGTCTGCTCCAGATAAATCGTTGATACATTTGGACTGGATCCGGACACCAGGGGGGGGGGTGGAGGGGAGTTTCCCGGAATTCCGGTAATGGTGGTTTTAGGGATTTTCACGACGAAACTTGGGAGGCGAATCAGGGACCCGATCAAAATGAAAATTTACATGATCCGATAGTCGTGGGGGGAGTAGCGGGAGGGGGAATCCGGAATATTGAGTCATGCGTAACTTTCGAACGGTTGATCGGATTTGAGTGAAATTTGATAATTGATCAGAGGACATGTCTCTGGTGATCTTTGTCATGTCCGGACCGGATTCGACAACAACTGGGGGGGGGGGATACGTGACCGGCTCAGACTGGGGAGGTCGGGATGGAACTTTGTGGGAATAATAAAGAGATGCTCTGGATAAATCACTTACAGAACCGGATTGGTTCCGGCGACTGTGGGGAGTTTGAGGGGGGGGTCCGGAATTCCGGTGATCGCCGAGATTCGAAAGATTGGCTCAGAAATCATCACTTTCCAAATCCGACATTCCTTAAAGTACCAATCTCGACCGTAAATTTAGAAAAATACCTTTAAGCAAATTATACATTTTCATGATCCCCATGAGCCCATTATCATTTTTGCCTCAAGGGTTTTGCTCACAAATGAAGTTCTAGCTCCCTTAAAGTGCGAATCTGAACCGCAAGGTCGAAAACTACTTTTTTTTATCAAACGATACATCTCAACCCATGATCATTTGTGCCACAAGGGTTTTGCTTGAAAATTTATTTTATCACCCTTAAAGTGTACATTTTAACCGAAAAGTGAAAAAATTTTATTTACCAAACGGTATATATCAATGATCCCTAAGGGCCTGTGATCGTTTTGTCTCAATAGTTTTTCTTGCAGATGAATTTCTAGTGCCTATAAAGTACGTATCATTACAGCCAAGTTCTAAAACAAAATATGTTTTCTCTAGCTCCGTTAAAGTGCGCATCTGAACCGCAAAGGTAATTTAACCTTAAAAGTACTTTTGATCAAACACTACATCTCAACCCATGCAAGTGCCATAATGAGCTTACAGCTCTTGTTTATTTGTCTGTAGTATAAGATGACTTTTTATCTTTTTGGCTGACCAAAAGTAAAGTAGTTTATATTTTAAATATTGAAAAAAGGAGATACTCTGTTGTCTCTGATTTTTACGACCGTTCTTTTTACACACTTAAAAGGTGGGACAAAAGACTTGAGCCACTGGGTCTTCGTGTAGTAAAACCTATCTTCCGGGAAAGTTAGGGCGTGTTGAATGTGTAAGGTACGGTGACGTTCCAGGCATGTCTCAGACAGAGATGGGCGGATTCGGATCCAGGATTCTTCCTTTTGGCCGGATTCGAATCTTCTGCTTGTCAGGCTGGATTCGGATGGACTCGGATTCCGAACCCTCAATCTTACGAATCCGCCCAAATTTCTAGTCTACATCCTTCCAGTTTCTGTTTCCCAGTTTTTACACAGTGAGCTAAGGCAATACAACTTTTCGAAACTACAGCTCCGCCACCAACCATCCTCAGTAATCTATCACGCTATCCAATTACCTTAGATATGAGTGTTTTTTGTCACCTCTGATTTTTAAACCATAACCTGTGCCTATGCATATGATTTGATTTTTGTTAGGGTCGGATTCGAATCCGGATTCGATTCCGGATTCGAATCGTCAGCATGAAATGATGGAATCGGATTCGTACCTAGCCCTGGATTCGGATTCGAATCCTTTCATGGTCGGATACGCCCATCTCTGTTCTCAGATTAAAGGTCGGGCGTCACTACCCAGACGCCCCAGAATCTGGGGTCCGGATTATGTGAAGACGGTCCCAAACAGAAATCAAATCAAAAGTCTCTTCAACAGTCCACTTTTGGGCATTTTTCAGCACTTCTGTTATTTTCTTAGATTTTACCACCTCAGCACAATAATTTCTCCATGTCAAATGAAAACTACTTTCCAATCCCGCTTCTTTTCACCCAGAATCCGGGAATCTGGTAGATTTTTCTACCAGATTCCCGGACGCGTCCGGGGTGCTTTTAGACCGTTTCAGACCTGTCTTCACTACCCATAACGATATCGAAGAAAACGGAACCCAGAATCCGGGCGAAAAATCTGGATAGTGAAGCCCGACCTTAACTCTCTCGGCCTCACCCGAGGCAGCTCCCACGTTTAAGCACCCAAAACACAAGCTAGGCATATGGGTGGTGTAATGACGTTGCGCGAACGTAAACGTGGTACAGTATAGTCGCGATTCGCGAAGCCGTAGCGTGGCTTACATTGAGACGAAAAGGGAAGACGACAGCTTCTCCCACAGGATTATTGGTTCGTGCTTTTTCGTTAAAGTCGATCGGAACGAAACTCTAAGGAACTAATCCAATATTGCTGGTCCAACCTTCTTCACTAACTGCTCGGCATGTTCTTATCTCCGAAACTTAGAACTTCGGACGGTCTGTCCCATCCGAACAAACGGCTTTTGATTTTTTATAACCACCCTCGACTTTGGAGCCTTTTTTATCTCACGCAAAGCAACATCGTAAGCTTCGGAAGAATTAGTTTATAGCACTGCTAGCTCGATTCATGCTCTTATACTTTTCCTATTTTCCTTGCTGCAGCAGGAACTCGTAAGTACCTTTTCGATTTTCCTTGCTTGCTTCAGCTTTCTTTTTCCTGATGGAGTATTTTATGGAATTTGCAGCCTTCAGCCCAAGTGCCGTATACCGATCGAAATGTATGCACCTCCGTCGGTGGTCGATCTGTCTGATTGTCAACTTTTACTAGTTCGGGCATTCATAGGTCTTCACCAACTACCATAGGAAAGTGGCGAAACTGGGCGCGGAAAGTCTTTTCATACCTTTGAGATAAATTAGTCACAAAATAGTTAAAGGACACGTAATAGTAATTCATTCTACTTCAGTAGTCTTCCATCCATTCTCATTCCGGACATTCTACACTTTACAGGAGTGTTGCATGAAGCTGCCCGTCCCATGGTGCCGCCCACCCCCTAGAAAAGCCACTAAAAGAAGAAATCTTAGAAACTGTAACTTATTAACTCATTTAGATGTTTGGTTATTACTATTTGGCTTGTTTTGAGCCAGATTTGACTCCAATTGGCCATGGTACATGAACCTGCCACCCTGGATCACGAAGCTGCCACCCCAGAAAAACCATGCAATTTCAGAGAAAATAGCAAATTTTGTTATTTGCAATAGATCAAGGAACCTCTCTGACCAAACAGCAGGCGTCTAGCATTCGTAATGTAGCAAAAACAAATTTTCGCAAAGTGGGTGGCTTCATGATCACTTGGGTGCCTGTGATCTTTCATGTTTGCCAGCTTAGCCTTGAACAATTACAAGTAAACTGAGTTACCAGCAGCAAGTGAAGGTTTTGAGCTTCCTTTCAAGATGCTCCACTGAATTTATTTCAATTTTTATTATGTTTCCAGAAGTCATTTCCCCAAAATAGGAGTTTAGGGTGGCGGCTTCATGCAGCACTCCTGTATAATTGTATACTATCTACTCTGTTAACGTTAAACTGTTAGCCATGCTTGACACGTTTGCTCTCTGTACGTGACGTGTGAGTCTCCCGACCATAGTTTCCAAGAAGCTTATTGGTCCGAAGACCGTTTATGTAAATTTTGCCGAGTTTGTCATCTAAGACAAAGACATGGAAATTGGCTAAAAACAACAGGGTAGTTTGTTGGAAGCATATAAGCATATAAGTTATATAAGTTTTATAAGTAGTATAAGTATAAGCTCAGAACGTCTTAGCAGGAACACTATCTAGTGCTAGGTGTCCTTTAACAAAGTGAAGTTGAGATGATTACAGTAGTAGTATGTTCATTTGAACGTTTGTTGAATTTGAACAGTGCCGTTTTCAGGTCGAGGCGAACCCCTTTCCCCGGACATACCCCTCCCCTGGCGAAAACGCCCTGGCGATTACCCTCCGGGTACCCCCCTCCCCCCTCCCCGAATGCAAATATGTAGAAAATTAGAGAATATTATTAAAACAGCAGTTTGGATCGCGAGTACTTTCCCTAGACACGCGAGTTAAATGTAAACGCGTGTTGGCGGCTCGCCTCTATATATACTTTTCGTAAAAATGTATTGCATTTTATTAACACTGTGTGGGGGGGGGGGTAGCCGGAACCTGCCGTTTTATGCACTTGCTGTGACTAAAGCCAACTTCCATTTACCCAGAGATGCTGATTAAGGGCCCCTGAGAACACCTGAATAGGTGTTTTGGATCTGCCATTTCGCCCAAAACTGCACTGTTCAAAATTGAGTAACTGTTCAAATAAGTATACCTCTACTGTACGTTTTTAAAAGGGGCGTCTTGGCTTATTATTCTCGTGATTGTTATTTGATGCGATAAGTGCTTTTTAGCCTCTTCCTATCCAAACATTCGTTACCATTTTAAATTTTGTTTTCTTTTCTTTTAGAAATGAGGCAAGTAACCACATCGGTAATGGTCTGAGCGCCATGTACGATACTGTCAACGTCTAAGCTCTAGGTATATGTTCTTGTGTCGATTACATACTTGGTTATTATCGGCTTATTGTGATTTGAACAATCTTACTCTCTCTGTGTAAAACTATGGTTCACACCGTTCTTTAGATAAAAAAGGAAGAAAAGATTAAATTTAACCGGGTGTGACCATAGCTGATACGCTTTTGATGTTCAGTGTTTCTTGTCCCTGTATTTACAACTTGCTCAAGTTTGGAAACTTTTGGCGGAATTTTTAAAAGCTTTGGACGTGGTGTTTCCTACTTGTCCCTACATAGCAGCAAAGCTCGGGGAAACAAAGACTTTAGTTTGGCGTCCAAAAAAGAAATGGCGTTAGTGAGTTCCTCAAGTTTTGTATCAAAATGGCCCCAGTAGACATATAGATAATAGTGTAGCTTATGTTTTACAACCATGTTAGGCCTGTACTATCTTTATAGTGCATTAAGTTGACAGACTTAAATCGTAGACACGAACTAAACCTGGAGAAGCATCTGCCCCAGATTTACGTTCTCTCATCGCTTTTTGGAAGAAAAAAAGGTAAACAATGAAAGATTAGAGCTGCTGTATTTTTTAAGCATTAAGTTAAGGATTAGACATACGAGATTGAGGAGAAATTGGAATCTCAGACGAAGTGTAGGTGCTATTTTATTAGGCTGAATTAGCCTATAGACTCTGTTTAATTTTAAACCTTGATATTTACTATCAAACTAATTGTGGACTGTAAAATTTGTTCTTGCATACCCTAGTCATGTATTAGGTTTTAGGATTGTTTGATTTTAATCTGCAAGATTATGTTTAGCTGCGTATTGTAATTAAGCTTGTCCCGTTTTATCAGTATGTGCTTAAATAAAACATTTTAAAATAATCCCGTAACTGCTTTTGGGAAGATTTTCAGGTCGGGTGCTGCACGGTGCAGCCTGCACCGCGAAACATGCAAGTTCCTGCTGTCCCAAGCGGCAGCAATTGCAACTGTGAGCTGTCATCCGAAGGCGTCTCTGGCTTATCAAAAGCCCAGGATCCTTTGTCAGTCGCTTCCGGTTAACCCCCCCCCCCCCGCTTCACACACAACCGTACACTGCTGGAAGTCTTTTATTGACTTCTTTTAGCTTTAAGGTATTTGGAATTAAATTTGATTGATTGAAAGAGTAGAATTTAAAGTTTAACTGAAAAGCCAACTTATTTATGTCTCATTTAATTGGATACACTGAATTATTTGGATTATGCAAAGGGATTGTTTGATTTTCCACTCTGCTCTAGTTATGAGGCTCAGAATATCTCCGGCCGTCCTCACAGCATAAATTCTACTATGACGCGGGAAATTTTAATCTCAACACAAATGCAGCTTTTCAGTGGGCAGTGGTGGGATTGGTGAAGATTGCTTAGTGCCTGAACAAAAAAAAAATCACACGGAAATTCCACTATTTGAAAATCGATTATTCGTGAATAGCGGAACAACAAAGTAACTCATTTTCAGCGGGTCTTCAAGCCAATTTAAGTCAATAGGTGATGGGTAACTAGATTGTCCTACCCTAGCCCTTTTCGGTCAAAATTTAATCGAAAAGTAACTTTTACAGCGAAAATGCCGAATTTGACTTCGTCGTCAACACAAAAAGATACTGACAAATATGATTAAAATATGAAAAAAACTTTCCGAATCGTCGATAATTGGTCATGAAAGTCCGCCTGCGTGGCCGAATACCGAACCTTCAACTCAGAAAGAAATGTGGCGACCGCCCGCTACTCTCGATGGTTGCAGCGGCGACTGAGGTGGTTTGGTCACGTACTGGGACGCCCCGACAGCCAGATCTCTAAGAAATGTCTGAAATGTCGCCCGTTGTCTTCCTGGAAGAAGAAAGCTGGCGGACAGGAAAAGACGTGGTTTGCAAAAATAAAAGAGGATTGGAACCAATCGGCGGCTTCCGAAAATATGGACGCTGCTGGGACAGAGAATAGTTGCGTTTTCGCGGATACCATGGTTTCTGTTACCACAGTAACTGGATCTGCAATTAGTCGTTTTTGCAGTTACCGTGGTTTCTGATATACGGTCCACTGCAAAAACGACTGTTGCAGAAATTGCACCTTTCGAAGTCATCCCACAATCAAAACTGATATCCGGTTACATCACTAAGTGCTGAACTTCTTTCTCACCAATTTGACGAAATTTGATGAAAGTGAGATACATTTTCCAGATACCACGACCAGATATCACCGTGATATCTGAATATCTGTTACCACGGTAACTGGCCAGTTACCACGACAACCGCAAAAACGCCTTTTGGCCGTGGTATCAGATACCACGATAACTGCAAAAACGACTTTAGACCGTATATCAGATACCATAGTGACAGCAAAAACATGAGGCACTTGTAAGAATAAGCGAACTGTAGGCGGGAGTTTTTTGCTTGAGAGTTATATACAGAGCCGAATATCATTTTATTTTACATTTGTTGAAGTAAAAAGAAGTTAAAAAGGCAGGTCTACAACTCCTCTTCTTCCTGGGAAGGTTCGAACCTCTAGGTCCCCCCCCCCCGATTTTAAACTGAACATCTGAGACACTTGTTCTTGACACTTGTCAAGTTTCATGCATGTCCGATTACCGGTTTCAAAGTTATTCATGTTACTAGTTTCCGGATTCCGCATCCCTCCACTCTCATAACAGTGGCTGAATCGGGGAAAGGATCCAGGGTTGCCACCGGTAGTACAATTGTGCCCACAATAGAACTTTATTTTTACTTTGGCAGCAGATTTTAAGAAAAAGGTAGTTGTCAGGTTTTATTTCCAAGGTGACTATGACCCAGCAACACGTCCTGAGTACTTTTCTTGTTTGGTATTACTTTTTTCCTTTTGCCCAGTGAATTGATTTTAGTAAAGTGGCAACCCTGAAATGATCATATCCAAGTCAATCTGGTGGGGTCCCTGATACGCCTGTCAATTTTCCTCGTCCCAGCTTATGTGGAAGCATTTCACGAGATTTTCGGTCCCCCCCCCCTCCACCAGTTATCGGATCCGGTCCAGATTTGAAACTGAACATCTGAAACACCTGTCCTTGCAACTTGTCAAGTTCCATGCATGTCCGATTACCCGTTCCAGAGTTATGTATGTTAGTAGTTTCCCGACTCCGCATCCCTCTGCTCCCTCATGATGGCCGAATCGTGGAAGTGATTATTGCTAAGCTAATTTGGTCGGGTCCCTGATACGCCTGCCAAGTTCCATCGTCCTACCTTATGTGGACGTGACAACAGTAGCAAAACCCGGACAGACCGACAGACATTACGATCGCTATATGGCACTTGAAAGCTCAAGTGTCATAAAAGACGGCAACTAGAGGAAATCTTCAAACGGGAGTAACTTAAAAAGTAACGACCATCTCTTTTTTTATTCCTCGGAGAAGTCAAGTATAAGTGGAATTGTGGAAGACGCGTAATTCAAAAACTAGTTATACCAAAAGATTCTGTAAAACGAGTAAATTTCACGGAACTGCAATTCAAATAATTTCTATTAGAGCCGGTCTTATTTTAATCCTTAGACTGTACCTGTTCCCGCAGTCGGTCGAATCACAAATACGATTAGCCTAGTGGTCTAGGACACGGTCGGGTCCCTGATACGCCTGCCAAGTTTCATCGTCCTAGCTCCCCCTAATCTATATCAACTCCTACTACGCTTCAACAACACGTACCAAATCCTTCGACGTTCAATTAGATTTAAGCAAAGAATGACTCAATCATCCGTAGAGTTGTTACTTGTGCGAAGAAGGGGTAGGGATTTGACAAGAACTAGAAAAAGCGTTTCAAGAGATTGTGCGGATTCCCGGTAGGATCGGAAACTGATTATTTCCAGGATGGTTTGGTCGGGTCCCTGATACGCCTGCCAAGTTTCATCCTCCTAGCGCCACCTAATCTATAACAACCCCTACCAACATTCGACTACATATCCCAACCCCTTCGAACCATCTTATTAGACAAGCTCTCTCCGAACACCCAAACGATTTGAGCAAACAATGACGCGTCCGTGCACAGAGCTTTACTAGTGGGGTAGGGGTTTGACACAAACTAGAAAAAGCGTTTCAAGAGATTTCCGGTGTCCACCTCCAGCTCCCCCCCAATTATCGGATCCGATCCGAATTTGACAGTGAACATCCAAGACACGTGTTCTTGATACCTGTCAAGTTTAATGCACGCCCGATTATCCGTTCCAAAGTTATGGATGTTGCTAATTTCCGGATTCCCCATCCCGCCACTCCCCCACTAATGGTGGGATCGGGGAAGTGATTATTTTCAAGTTAATCCGGTCGGGTCCCTGATATAGACCCCGGCGCCGCGCCGAAAACGACCGCGACGCCGCCGATTTGACCCCGGCGGCGCCGCCGCCGAAAATCCAGTGGCGCGCCGAACACGCCGCCGCGGTGTCGGCGTGACTACGCCGCTGACAGCTTTATCGGCGTATAGCCATTTTAGTTGATTAAAAAATAAGAAAAAAAATGCCTTTTCTAGAATATCCTAGGCACTGCAATTCCCAAGATGGCAAGGACAGTGCCATCTTCAAGTACTGCAAGCGCACGGTCCCAAGCAGCCGCGCTGGGAACCGGTGAGATTTCTTTCAGCAAAAGAACTGAAGAGTGGTCTTCGCATTTTCGCAAGCTCGCCATAATAAACGAAATTTTTATTATTGTGATTCAGCTCTGATCTGATGAGCCATGCTGAGGAAGATAATAACCTCAGGATCTAGCTAGTTACAAAGAAATTTTATTAGCAAAAATAACACACTTCTTCAGACTTTCTCGGGCTTACGTACACCTTCTCGGGCTTACGTACTTAGAGATGGCACTTATGGTGTGGCTATTCGTTCGTAAGTGAAGCTGCGCGTTTCGGAAGAACCAGTATTCTAACACGACCAAAATTTACCATTTTTTAGTGTTTTTCTATATTGGTCGCATTTATTTTCGGAAACGCCGACCTCCGCCGGCGGCGGCGCCGATTTCGTATCGGCGGCGCCGCCGCCGAACGCCGATACTTTTTCCGGCGACGCAGCTGATTTTAGTATTCGGCGCGGCGCCGGGGTCTACCCTGATACACGTGCCAAGTTTTATCGTCCTAAGTCATGTGGAAGTGCCCAAACTAGCAAAATGCGGACAGACCGACAGACAGACAGACATTACGATCGCTATATGGCACTTGTGTAAGCTCAAGTGCCATAAAAATACTCGCTGGCACAGCTCTGGCGGGAACTTGAGGATCGGCAAATTTAGCAAACCCACTTTTTGCGTAGGAGTCAAAGTTCTTCGGCAGTCCATAAAACCGACGATCAGCTGTGTCTGCATTTCTCTTTAGTTGGCGTTAGTAGCTCTTCGAATGTGCGATCAAAAACTTCAAGGAAAGTGGATGCAGATTTGAGATCAGGGCAATTAAGCTTCCTTTACAAGGTAATTTAGTTTTTCTGATATATTGTTGAGTTTAGTCTTCTTTAGTTTAGTTATTTGCTTTTTCTTGTTGGAACATGAATGAAGCAGTGGGTATACAGTAGAGAGGTACAGGAGAGGTACCCAACCTCAGACAAGATTTCAAATTTCCAGAGAAATCTTTTTTTCGTGAAATCTATCTGGCTTAAAAAGGAACCAAAAAACATGACAAAAATACTAGAGTGAAGCTAATAGAATGGTTTACATGTTGGGGAAATAAACTTTTCTTCAATATTTCTAGTTGATATATTTTGATTTTCAAACAGTTTCACCCATTTCTACATGAGGTCAGATTGCTTGCAAAGTGGTGAAAAAGATAGAGGTAATAAAGCTAAAAACCAGAAAATCCCTTTTTAAACCAGGTTCAAAACAGAGAAAAGACAAATAATTGTAATATTCTGGGACATAACTGTTGAACAAAAAAATCGGATTTTGCTTCTTGACTGTCAGGATAGCATGGAAGTTTCATTTTAACATTTTCGCGGCAAAATTCGAGGTTGCGTAAAAACGAGGTCAGGTACCCCTCCTGGCTTATGTGAACAGTTACTTTAATGTAAACACTTCAGTTTTGGGCTAAATGGTAGACTGAAGCTGGACTGAAGATCCAAAATACCTGTACAGGTGTTTTCAGCTGCCCTTCTTACCTACTTTGGCTAACTGGTAGTTAGCTTTAGACTCAGCAAGTGCATGAAAATGGCAAAGTCCGAAGTCAACAAATGTTCACATATAATTCACATATAGCCTAGCATACCTCTACTGTATAAGATTTTGGTCGGAAAGGGTTGCAAATGGTGTTTTGCTCTTTGGATGTTACTAAACAGTCAGTAAACAGTGGACAGTTCAGTAAAAATCACGCTTGGAAAAAACTACATCGAAGATAATGGCATATCATGGCATGTCAGATCAGTCAAGCACAAATCCTCAATTTTTGGGGCATGGTGCCCGTACGTTGGGGCACCCAGGCCCGTAAATTGGGGGGGGCAGGGGGGGCATCTGCCCCCCCTGATTTTCGAAAAATTTCACTTTTTAAACCTTTATTTTTCTGCATAGACCCAAACGTACTGCCTTTCCCACTTTGCTTACAAAAATTCCCTGGCTTTAAGTGTTTTCTCTTAATATTCAGTCAGTGACTCACTCACTACCCGAGAGTTCAGTTTTATTTCGTTGATTCGTTCCTTGGCTTTCAAGCCCATTTCGAGTCAAAACAACGTGTCTCATTTCGACGTTTGGACGGGAAAAATATATCGTTGCTAAGGTTAGTTGCAGACTGGGACAGAGTTGGTTGAGTTTAGTGCAGTGAATGAAGGATTGATTGCGAAGAAATTATTGTGGATTATTTATGAGCAGACATCAGCCAACTGTTTTAAGCTTTTTTAAGTGCAAAAACACAGAAAGTGAAGAAGAACGAAGACAGAAAAGGTTCATTTAACAATATTATGCGTTCATTTTGGTTTGATCAAGCCGTCAAAAAACACAAAATGTTGATTGTTTCTGAACTCGGGGCGGTCCGATTACAGGCTTGAGGCTACTTTTGGGGGTAGGGGTGGGATACAAAATTTTACCGAATGGCCAAAAGCTTCAGGACGGGTGCTGCGGGGGGGGGGGGTGCACCGTCGGAACGCACCTGTTTAAACTTTCTAAATAGGTATCCGGATAGAAATAGATATTGTTCAGCACCATGAAGCACGTAAAGACATATTTACGTACAACCTGTGGTGATGAAAGACTGAGCAGTTTACTTGTTATCGCATGTAATAAAGAGGAGGCGAACTGCCTCAATGTGGAAGAGGTTGTAGACAGATTTGCTGCATTAGGGAACAGGCGATATCCCCTTGTTTAGTTCTTTTTATATGGAAATTCGTGTTAGCAATTCCTTTTTGGGATCCCAAAACGTTAGTGACGGATACCTATGACATCGCAAAAGTTGTCCGTCTGTCCGTCCGTCCGTCCGTCCGTCCGTCTGTCTGTGAGCACGATAACTCTCGAAGGGAATGAGATATTTTGATGAAACTTGGTGTGAGCATTCTTTGGGTCAAGAGTAAGGTCGAGTTCGTAGATGGGCCCTGTACCCCTACATTTAGGGGTGGGGGAGGGGGTTCAAATTAAGGGACAAGCAAAATATTTTGAAACAGCTAATGTGATAGTCGATTATGGGGTAAGAAGACATGCTGAACAAGAATATGAAAACCATTTTCGCGCCGGACAAGTAGTTCGCCCGGAATCCGGCCGAAACCGGAAAGTTTGTTAAAAGTAAAAGTTTTATTTGAAGTTGACTAGATGTTTGATTTAGGGGTAAGAAGCCACGCTGAACGCGAATATGAAAACCATTTTCTCGCCGGACAAGTAGTTCGCCCGGAATCCGGCCAAAACCGGAAAGTTTGTTAGAAAGTTAAAGTTTTGTCTGAAGTTGATTAGACGTTTGGTGTAGGGGTAAGAAGACATGCTGAACAAGAATACGAAAACCATTTTATCGCCGGACAAGTAGTTCGCCCGGAATCCGGCCAAAACCGGAAATTTGTTAGAAGTAAAAGTTTTATTTTAAGTTGATTAGATGATAGATTTTGGGGTAAGAAGAGATGCAGAATCCGTATATGACAATGACTCTCTAGCCGGACATATAGTTCGTCCGGAATCCGGCTGAAACCGGAAAATTTGTTAGAAGTTGATTAGATGTTGGATATAGGGGTAAGGAGATACGCTGAATCCGTTTTTGAGCTTTAGTTTTTCGCCGGACAAGTAGTTCTTGAAGTTCGCCAAAACCGCAAAATTCAAAGAAGTAAGCCAGGATCATTTTGATCGGCTTATAGAGGTAAACGCACATGCTGAATCCATATCTGAGCTTGGATTTCTTAATGATTAGCTGTTTGGCCTGGCGAAGATTTTTGGGATCCCATCGGAACCTTTGGTCTTGTTCTTACCCTTTTTATACTAGTTTATAGAAATCTAGACTTGCAATAAAAGTGCCGAATTTTACCTTTGGGCAAAGGATACACGGCTATCACTAAACAAAAACGTGGCTGGAAATACCCCCCCCCCCTCCGGATTTTTCAGTGAAATGATGGTCCTAGGGGTTGAAAATTCTTTGCCCCCCCCCTAGGTTTTGCTGAAATGACGGGCCTGGGGGCACCATGGCCTGGAGCATGGGCATGGTATTAGCATGGCACCCCCATGATATTTGGTTGAACTGAGATTGATTACATACCTAAATAGGGCTGTCTTCCTCTCCTAGACCACAAGATACTTGATCTTATGTTCTATCTAACCTCTTCTTCCAATTTAAAAAATATTAGAGAACTTCCAAGAAATTTAGCCTTTAATGAAAACTCTTTTTCCTATTGGTTTACCTATCCATTTCCCCCCCCCCCAAACATTTTGGCTAGTAACGCCTCTTATGGTGCTCATACGTTGGGGCATGGTGCCCTGGAACAGGGGCATTGTACCTTTTTAAAAATCTGCTTTAAATGCTAATTTCCATTTCAGATTCTCAATTCAACAGATTATCATACTCTTCCTGCAAAGCATGGTCTCCCAACGTATGAGCACCATGCCCATGCGTTAGGGCATGCCCAGACGTTGGGGCACCATGCCCAAAAAATTAGGATTTGTGTATGACTGGTCCTGTACTGGTCCTGCATTATTAAGCCAGCACAGAAATATCATTTAAAAATTTGTGAGGCCAATTTCGAGGTCATGTAATTCAGCATTTACAACCTCTCTTTCTTGTATGCTGATTTGAATGTTGAAGGGAATGAGCACCAAAGAACACACGAGAACCCATACCAGGCAACTTATACTGTAAAATACATGTCACAAATTTTGGGTTTGCATCCAGCTTCCCTTGAAATGGATCCTTACTCAAAAGACATGTGACTGATTCCTACTGTTTCATCTTTTATGTGTTCTGGCATTCAGTTAATGGCACCTGATGGTGCTAAATTGAAAACAGTACAGTAGAGGTATGTTTATTTGAATAGTTACTTAAATGTGAATAGTCCAGTTTTGGGCTAAATGGTAGAATAAAGATCCAAAATACCTATTCAGGTGTTTTCAGATAAATATAGCTCTAATAAATTTCAGCTGATTTGTTCGATTTGCACTGTCAAATATGATTCGCAGTCAGCTTGGGCTGAAGGAATATTTATGTTTTCAGAGGCCCTTGATTACCTACTTTGGCTAACTCATAGTTGACATTAGTCACAGCAAGTGCATGAAAAGAAGTACGAAGTCAACAAACGTTCAAATAAGCATATCTCTACTGTATTTTCAGTGGGTAATGGGGCGTAGTAACTTTCTCGTTCACTGGAAGATGGCGTACAAAACATCAGGCATCTTTACACAAATTTCTTGACCTTGCTGCTAGATCATACAAACCAACAAATGGAAGAGAAAGAATCTTATAAAACTAGAGGAATTTATTTAAGCACTACTTAATCAATTTACTTTGGTACAAAAAATTGTTGAAAAAGTTTGCTGCCCACTGATGTCAAGCTATTTAATTCCCTGACTGTTTATAAGCAATAAAGTAAACCAAGCTATGGCAAAAATTTAGAGAGGTGTTTGAAAATTAATACTTCTAGTGTTTGAACTGCCTTCTAGATTGTAGCACGATCAAACTCAGGACAGATACAGACTACAATTGTTCTGAGTTCAATCATGCCTTCTCTTTCAAATTTGGTGGAGGACTGTTCCGGAATTGTGGAGGAAATAGGTAGCAGCTATGATGCTGCTGAAATATGATCATTTCAGTTTTACTACTAAACGTAACAGTGTTATTAGGTCAGTAGGCCTAGTCTGAATTTTTTCGAGGTAATGATTTTAGTTCTGTTGTGTTACCTAAAGACATAATTGGTAGGGTACACCAGTTGGAAATTTTCCAGGTATGACTCTCACAGTTTTGCTTTATTTTCACTACTTTCCATTTTAAGACAGTGGTTTAATGAAATTGGATCTTGCATGAGTAAAAAACTGATGCCAGGAGAAACCCAGTGTGAGGTCAGCCAGGAATGCAGATTCAGCAATATACAAACTAAAAATCATTGTTGAAAGCATGAACGAATTTGGGGACAAAGCTAAAAGTAAAACATTCTCATTTGTAGGTAATATGTTTGAAATACACTTACACACCTGGACAAGATACAAACTAAAACATAAAATTACAAAAAAAAACAAAACAAAACTAGATCTTATAATAAAAGCCGGAGAAAATTCATTCAGCTTAAACCAGTAATAACTGTAACTGTCTTTCGTACTTTAAATAATCTGGAACAAAATACAAACTAAAAATCATTGTTGAAAGCATGAACGATTTTGGGGACAAAACTAAAAGCAAAGGCTTCTCAAGGTCCAAGGTTCAAGCTTTTAATTTACACTTCTGTATAACATGATAATATAAAAAGGGTCAAGCAGGAGACACACGGTCGATTGACAAAAACCCTCATTTGTATAAAAAGATGTAACAGCGGTAGGCTAATAGGTTTGAAATAGGCTACACTTATACACCTGGACATGAGACAGCTTTTTGTGGATCTGGTCCCAGGAGTGACAAGTCCGGGCACGAAACTGTTGAGAAAATGGTTGAGATTCCAGCATGTTCTTCCAGCTATAGCCAGCCAAATAAGGATCACGAAAAAATAAAGCCCTTTTCACAGAGGACCGAGATCCAGGGCCCTTAGGCAGTTAACAGAGTTTGGCCCCTTTTTGGTAATTTAGCATCATTTAAGGTTTTACATTTACAGATAATTACCACCACCCCGAAGTTTGGGTTCTAGGCAGCTGCTTAATAAGCCTAAGTTCGCCACTGCCGCTGCCGCCACTCAGCTCTCCAACTTACCCGAGATCAAGAAATGTTAACGCCACCGAGTGGAGGAGGAGTCGTAGCCCAAAAATTAAAAATCTTAAATTTTTCGAAAGGCTACTCGGGATTAAAAAATATAAATACAAAAACAAATAGGCACCAGAAACCTTGTCTCCCTATTTCTGTAATACGACCATGCGGAGTCGAATAAATCCCTGTACCCTGCCCGATGCAAATGAGCTGATGATAGGAGCTGCGCGGAACATCACAATTCGTTACCTCTACAAGCAGCTATATCGCAGTAAAGCCCCGAAGAAGAAGTTTCCAAAGTAAAAGCCGATTGGTTGTCTTGACGCGCTGCAGAGCGGGTCAGCGCGCCTCGTGCACTAATTCCTCTGATATGCGCAACGGAGAAGAGGGATAAGTAGACGGGCAGCAACTCAAAGCTCAGCAAATACCTCTAGCTCAGCTCAGTTTTGTCGGGGTATCCATAGTCGTTGCATGGACCAAAGACGGAGGTTCTGTTGGCTTATTTGTTCTTGCGGAGACGGACAACTCATCGCCATTGTTTTTAGATTTTGACCAATCTCAAAATATCGCTAAAGCAAATCCCAACTAACTTTGGCAACTGGCGTTTAGCGCAATCGATGAAGAACAGTTGCCAAGTTCATTCGTTTTCGAGTGGGCGGCTCTGAAAAGCTTTAAAATAAATTAGCTGACGGTGTTTACCCCCCTTAAAGTTTAACTGAAAGTGCAGCTTAGTTTTACATCTGAAATTTTAATACACTGAAATATTTTGACTCATCTAAAGGGATTTTGTATTTTTTTTTTTATCTGGGGCTCTTGTAATAACATTCAGAGTTTGCGCTGCTTACACGACGCCCAAAATTCACCCAGACGCGGAGAATTTGCATTTCTAGTGTTAAAGATGCTAAGCTCGGAAAAGTTACGCCTGTAGAAAGTAGGAAAATGATGTCAACAGAAGAAATCGGGCATAGTTTTTGGCAATGGCTTACAATATTTCAGGCGGAGAGGGATAAGCACATAGAGGTACCACGAAAAAATAGTTCATTCGATGAAACGATAATCTGTGGATAATGGACAAACGATGTAACGCATTTTTATCTGGTTTTCAGGCCTATTTAAGTGATTAAGTTATGTGTCACTGTCAGATCTCAGGCCTATGCGGTTAAACTTTAAAAATTCACCCTGACTATACTGTAAGCTACGTAAAATAATTGGAGATGCATATGGTTGGTTGGTAGGCTATCTAATAAGCTTCGATTTAACGTCCTCTTTTTGCTGCAATCTATAATCCAGTCGCCCTACCTCATACCCTGTATACTGCTCCGTTCGGAGACTTCTCAACAAATCAAACAAAAGGCAAATCCGGTCAGTATTTGCCATTTAGCCAAATACGTACTCCCCCCCCCCTGGACGAGAAAATCGAAAGTTTCCAGTCGTTCTCAAATCAGTGACCTACTAACAGAAGTGGAGAAACATAAACATGTAGCTAAAATATTGATCAGGAGTGGAAAATAATTTGATTTAGAGAAGCCCTAAGTTCTGGGGTAGATGTTATTTGTGTGTGTAATATTTCTCTTTCGTGCTTCTCCTTTCTTATTTTTCTTTTTCTCCTTATATTTCCCTCCATCTTCGTTGACGGGTTGAAAATAAAATCGTCATCGTCATAAAAAATGTTATAAAATCGATGAGTCAGCTACGATTTTCTGCAGCGGCCTTTAGCGGCAAGGGTCCGCAAAGCGAACCTGAGCCTGACGAAGACCCTTGCCAAGAAGGGCCGAACTATTTTCGAAGATAATTCTTAGCTGTTGTTTTGCACGTCAGTTTTTACATAATTCACAGTCAGCTTGGTCTGATGAAGTGTTTTTCCTCCTAACTAATTATGCTATTAAAACAAATATGTTTTTCTTCCTTTAAAATGACAAGATAGATAAGTAAAAGAGAAAGTAGTTTTGCTAACTGTTCAAATGTCGACGTCGCCTTTTTTTAAATATCCACATCACAAAGTAAACTATCTAATTAGGCAACATAAAGGAAAATGGAGAGGGTAAAAATAAAAATGGAGAGGGAAAAAAAAAAAATAAAGGCAATTAATTAAAAAGCCTAAACTTGCCACCTTTCGACCGTTAGTTTCATCAGTGAACATTGTTTCGTATGCCCGCACATGATATCTCGTGTCCAGTCTCTAACAAACCTTGTATGTCTTTAGGTCTGGAGCTCTGGAATTAATCGTGGATAAAGTGTCAGTGTTGTAACCGTGATAGCTCGTCAGTGATATCTAAGAAATTAAAAGTGTCCAGTCATTCTGAGTTTTTGGTGAACAGTGATAGTGAAGTGAAACAATGGGAAGAAAAGGGAAGATACATGAGAACGTGGAGACAGATTTGAAGTCGCTGAAGAAACCAAAGGAGAAGAGACGGTAAGTCTTTGCTTGTCAATTTGCATTTGATTGTGTATTTGAAAAGGTGGGGGTGCGATCGGTTGTTTTCTGATTGGCTGACGCTGAAGGGATGTTTCCGTATCTCAGAGGGGTTGGCTGAGGATGCGGCGGAAAATCAAGGAGGTAGAGTTCTTTTGTATTTTTGTTCAGTGCCTGTTCTAGTGTATCTTTTCTTTTTGTTGTTGTTATGGTCTTATGGACTGAAATAAAGTAGTAATAAAAAAAAAAAAAAAAAAAAGAATTTGGCTACCAGTCGACAGGAACGATAAATGTAAACACTACTGTACTGTCAGAAGTTTCATAACAGTAACACAAGGATGCGCGGTTTCAACAGACAACACGTGGGATAGAATCTGTTGTGATTTTTAGAACGTTTTGCATGAAATGTTATACATAACAAGCATTACCGAAGAGCCGAAAAAGCATCTGCTGACTTTTTGTTTGTCGTCATTATATTGGAAAGTTCAGCAGATGCTTTTTTGGCGGTTTTTATGGCACTTGCAGATCACTTTTCGGTCTGTCGGTCTGTCGGTCGGTCGGTCGGTCGGTCGGTCGGGCGGTCCACTGTTCTCGAGTTAGGGTACTTCCAAAAGTGCTAGGACGATGAAACTTGGCAGGCATATCAGGGACCCGACCAAACTAACTTGCAAATAGTCACTTCCCCGATCCGACCACCGTGGAGGGAGTAGAGGGCGGGGGAATCCTGAGAATTTAGTTGTTTGTAAAACCCCTACCCCTTTCTACACACTAGTAGGTCTGCGCGCGGCGTGACGTCACTCTTTGCATCGGATCACTCTGTTAACATTGGAAAGAGCTAGTGCATTCGAGGGTCAAAGGGGTTTGTATATGTGGTGCAGTGCGGGGGAGTATGGAAAATTGAGTGTTGTGTAACTTTCGAACGGGTAATCGGATTGGGACGAACTTAATACCTGAATGAATGACATATCTCTGATGTTCCATTTGAAGTCCGAACCGGATTCGACAGCTATGGGGGAGTTGGAGTGGGGGAAGACCGAAAATCTCGAGAAACGGTTATAATGGAGGGATCGGAGTAAAACTTGCTGGGAAGAACAAGAATCTGCTCCAGATAAATCGTTTACACGTCTGGACTGGACCCGGACACTTGGGGGGGGGGAGGTGGAGGGGAGTTTCCCGGAATTGTGGTGATGACGGTTTTTGGGATTTTCACGACGAAACTTGGGAGGCGTATCAGGGACCCGATCAAACTGACTTGTAAATAAAAATTCACTCGATCCGATAGTCGTGGGGGGATCGGAGGGAGGGGGAATCCGGAATATTTAGCCATGCGTAACTTTGGAACGGGTGATCGGATTCGAGTGAAATTTAATAACTGAACAGAGGGCGTGCATGTGGTGATCTTTTTCATGTCCGGACCGGATCCGACAACAATTGGGGGGGGGGGGGGGAATACGTGACCGGATTGGACTGGAGAGATCGGGATGGAACTTTGTGGGAATAACAAACAAGTGCAAAACTGAACCGGATTGGCTCCGGCGACTGTGGGGGGAGTTTGAGGGGCGGGTCCGGAATTCCGGTGATCGCGAGTTAAGGTACTTCCAGATGTGCTAGGACGATGAAATTTGGCTGGAATATTAGAAATTCGACAAGATTGGCTTAGAAATCGCCACTTTTCAAATCCGACCATTCCTTAAAGTACCAGTCATGACCGCAAATTAAGAAAAATACTTTTAAGCAAAATATGCATTTCCATCATCCAAATGAGCTCATGATCATTTTTGCCTCAAGGGTTTTGCTTACAAATGAAGTTCTAGCTCCCTTAAAGTGTGCATCTTAACCGCAAGGTCGAAAAGTACTTTTTATCAAACGATACATCTCAACCCATGATCAGTTGTCGCACAAGGGTTTTGCAAAAAAAAATTAATTTCTTGCACCCTTAAAGTACGCATTTTACCCGCATTAGTGGGAAAAAAAATACTTTTGATCATACGTATATATCAATGATTCCTAAGAGCCTGCTATCGTTTATGCCTCAAGGGTCTTGCTTACAGAGGAATTTCTAGTGCCTTTAAAGTGCGCATCATCACAGCCAAGTTCAACGATAAAATACTTTTTCTCTAGCTCCCTTAAAGTGCGCATGTGAACCGCACAGTCGAAAATTACTTTTGATCAAATAATACATCTCAACCCATGCAAGTGCCATATGAGCTTACAGCTCTTGTTCGGCTCTTCCTGGCAATAATATGAAAAAAACTTCGTTTTCTTAAAGAGTTAAAGAGGCTGCGTCCCAAAGTCGAACCTTAAAACGTACAGGAATTAGGAGAGGTAGTTGGGGGGCTGCCGCCCCCCAAACCCCCCGCTTTTAAAGACTCTTTTGTACAGGTTTTTTGAAAGGCCCTCTTTTAATTAATGTTAAAATGTAAATGGAGTGGTCAACTTCATTGTTACTAGTTTCGGCGCAATGGTTCTCCTGTCCTCTTGTGTTTAACATTTTTCGAAGTTATTCCATTATTCATTCATTTCAATTTTTTGTTAATTAAAAGAGGGCCTTTCCGAAGCCAAGAGCGGGGGGTTAGGGGGGCGGCAGCCCCCCACAACAAAAAACCTGTACAAAAGAGTCTTTAAAAGCGGGGGGTTTGGGGGGCGGCAGCCCCCCAACTGCCTCTCCTAATTCCTGTACGTTTTAAGGTTCGACTTTGGGACGCAGCCTCTTTAACTCTTTAAGAAAACGAAGTTTTTTTCATATTATTTCTGTACGTTTTTCTACAATCCATGGTGGATATAAGTTAATAATTCCTGTACTCCTCGTACAGGAATTAGGAGAGGAAGTTGGGTGGCTGCCGCCCCCCAACCCCCCCGCTTTTAAAGACTCTTTTGTACAGGTTTTTTGTTGTGGGGGGCTGCCGCCCCCCTAACCCCCCGCTCTTGGCTTCGGAAAAATTTAAGGTCATTTTTCTCAAATAAAAATTTTACGGATTAAGACAGAATTTTTTGAAGCTTGCAGTCAGTCTGACCATGTCGAGCTGATCATTTTGATGTACTTGAATCTTGAAATTCGTAACTTTTAAGAATTTCAAAAATTAACATGGGCTCTTATGGGGAAATGGGGTTTTTCTAAGCTAGAAAATCGGGGGGTTAAGATTTTCCGACGAAAATTTCCAGGAAAATTACTCGGAGAATTCCGCGTCGAATGAGTCTTCGTACACCCAGATCCGATGTCGGCTGTGACCTGTAGGCGTGGCAGAAAAAAAAAGGGTTTCTGTCATTTTTCTCAAATAAAAATTTTGCGGATTAAGACAGAATTTTTTGAAGCTTTCAGTCAGTCTCACCATGTCGAGCTGATCATTTTGATGTACTTGAATGTTGAAATTCGTAACTTTTAACAACAAAAAACTTAACATGGGCTCTTATGGGAAATGGGGTTTTTCTAAGCTAGAAAATCGGGGGGTTAAGATTTTCCGACGAAACTTTCCAGGAAAATTACTCGGAGAATTCCGCGTCGAATGAGTCTTCGTACACCCAGATCCGATGTCGGCTGTGAGCTGTAGGCGTGGCGAAAAAAAAACATAAGGAGAACATGAACATTAAGTGGCTATGCGTGGTTTCTGGAAAACAGGGAAGGAGTTATCGGATCGAGCTGAAATTTCGCGGATAAGCTCCTGGGCCCTAGGGGACCTTAACTTGTGAATTTCAGCCCGATCGGACAACGTTAAAGGGGGGGTGGGGCTGGGGGGTCGAAACTTTCGGCCAGATTTTCCCCATGAAGGAAAAGTCGGAGGGGGATGAAATTTGGCAGGTTTCTTAGTTGGAGCTCGGGCTACGAAATGCATCCCTCCCCATCCCTCTGCGACCACTGGAACCGAAGATCGCTTAACATTGTCGTGGTTCGCCTCTTTAAAGAGGCACGAGTGTGCCTCCTTGATGCTTGTTATGCATAACATGTCATGCATACCGTTTCAAAATCACAACAGATTACATCCCAGTTGTTGTCTGTTGAAACTGCACATCCTTGTGTTATCTGTTATGGAACTTCTGACAGTGTGTACCTTTTCGTTCTGCAAAAATTCCCTGTTCTAACTGGTAGGAGGCAGGGGTAGGAGGCACCTATAGCCTACTCGTAGGCAACACGCGAAACTTACAATATTCAATTCATTTTAATTTCATCAATCCTTAAACAAACAAAAAACATACAGAACGCTCCCAAGAAGGGCACAATCGTGTCCTGTGCGGGAGTGCTCAACTTTCACTCACCCATTACAAATGAACACACAATTCTCGTCTTAACCTTTCACGTTTTATTTTTCCTTTACCCCCCCCCCCCCCACCCAACCCCTCCACATTTATGTAACTATCAAAAAAATAATTTTTCAATCTATTTTTAAACAAAAACTGGTTCTCCGACTCCCTGATTCTCTCCGGAAGATGAATCCATACCTTCACACCCGAATTCCTCACACAAAACTCTCCTCTTGACGACTCTCCAGTATCATTCACCATAAATAAATAATTCTTTATATTCCAATATAAAGAAAAGAGCGTGATAACAAAGCTTGAGCAAAACACAACAAGATAAAAGTGGAATAGCGGGGATACGATTCGCATCCACTGACTACTAAAGAAGAATACTTTCCCCGATCTCTTCAGGGTTAGAAAAGAGCCCTCAGCCAATCAGACTTGAGGGAAATACGAAGGGACCATCTTCTTGCGCAAGCACGATATCGTCTTCCAAGTTGTCACGTCCCTAGTAAAGTCGAAGCTGGAAACTGGCACGTATTTAGCCCCCCTGGTATCAGCAGGTCTAAAAGCTAAATAAAGTGTGCCACAAAACTCATAGCGAACATGACAAACTTACCGTACGAGGGAAGAACTCTCAATCGGAAGGATATGATCCGGTCCTGCAATCTGTTACAGAACCGTATGTGTTCATCATCGACAAAGTCGGCGCCTCAGCAAGTCTGAAGTTAGAGCTTGTCAAAACGAAGATCTTTTTGCGCAAGCAACGCGTCGTTGGTGGTCACGTCCTAGCAAGTCCCAAGCTGTGCACTGGCACGTCTTTAGCGTCTCCCTGCTACCAGAACGCCAGAAAGTCAATCTACGAGCAATGTGTCGTCACTTCCCCAAAACGGCTGATATTGTCCTCTTGCAATACCTGTCTTCTCATACTGCTACGGTTACTGCAACTGTCACTGAAACACCTTACCGGAAGAGGCGAACTAACTGTTAACCATCCTTACGAAATCATTACCGACTGACCTGGAACCAGCCAATCCGGGAGAACAAAAATATTTTCTTTAAGATTAATACCTGGAAAAGCCACTGTTTTGTAACGGTCTTTGTAACAACAATTCGAACATCATCTTGGACGCGCCCATTTCGGTGGCACTCTACTTTATCAGGAGGGTCCATCTGGGCTTATGACGTGAAGGGTCGACACTTTTCCTCACTTGAACTCTCTACCTGGATCCCCCGAGAATAACAGTTCTAACTCACTCTGAAATTCCAGAAAGGATTTCCGGCAGTACCAACGATGCAGTAAAAATAGTTGAGATTTTGTTCAACTAGATGATGGAAGTGCAGAATTCCGGCCAAGAAAGTATGATCACTGTGTGACATGCCTGTGCAAATTTTGGGAACATTTTACAACCACCCTTCTCGATCGCCTGCTGTTCTAGGAATGAGGGGTCAAGCCGCTCTTATGATTTGCTGTCAAGAACCCACTTGGGAACTTGTTTGAGCTGTGACAGAGCAGAAACTTAGAAACCTACATCACCGTAATCATTTTGGCCACCATCTACCTCTGGGCAATAGCAAGATGGATACCAACTCCGTAACCCTGCTAATGTGATAAAAGTTGTTGGAGCCTAGCCGACAGTCCATAGCATAGGTTCATTGCCAATCAGCGAGCTGTGTACAGTTTTAGATCAACGTTCAAAGTTTTCTGTTTCATGACATAATTATCTACTGCAGAGAAAAAACCTTCGAAAAATAGTGCTGGTCCAACGAAAACAAGAGCTGTAAGCTCATATGGCACTTGCATGGGTTGAGATGTAGTGTTTGATCAAAAGTACTTTTAAGGTTACCTTTGCGGTTCAGATGCGCACTTTAAGGGAGCTAGAGAAAACGTATTTTGTTTTAGAACTTGGCTGGAATGATACGCACTTTATAGGCGCTAGAAATTCATCTGTAAGAAAAACTGTTGAGACAAAACGATCACATGCCCTTAGGGATCATTGATATATACCGTTTTGTAAAAAGTTTTTTCCATCATTCCATTATTCATTCATTTCAATTTTTTGTTAATTAAAAGAGGGCCTTTCCGAAGCCAAGAGCGGGGGGTTAGGGGGGCGGCAGCCCCCCACAACAAAAAACCTGTACAAAAGAGTCTTTAAAAGCGGGGGGTTTGGGGGGCGGCAGCCCCCCAACTGCCTCTCCTAATTCCTGTACGTTTTAAGGTTCGACTTTGGGACGCAGCCTCTTTAACTCTTTAAGAAAACGAAGTTTTTTTCATATTATTTCTGTACGTTTTTCTACAATCCATGGTGGATATAAGTTAATAATTCCTGTACTCCTCGTACAGGAATTAGGAGAGGAAGTTGGGTGGCTGCCGCCCCCCAACCCCCCCGCTTTTAAAGACTCTTTTGTACAGGTTTTTTGTTGTGGGGGGCTGCCGCCCCCCTAACCCCCCGCTCTTGGCTTCGGAAAAATTTAAGGTCATTTTTCTCAAATAAAAATTTTACGGATTAAGACAGAATTTTTTGAAGCTTGCAGTCAGTCTGACCATGTCGAGCTGATCATTTTGATGTACTTGAATCTTGAAATTCGTAACTTTTAAGAATTTCAAAAATTAACATGGGCTCTTATGGGGAAATGGGGTTTTTCTAAGCTAGAAAATCGGGGGGTTAAGATTTTCCGACGAAAATTTCCAGGAAAATTACTCGGAGAATTCCGCGTCGAATGAGTCTTCGTACACCCAGATCCGATGTCGGCTGTGACCTGTAGGCGTGGCAGAAAAAAAAAGGGTTTCTGTCATTTTTCTCAAATAAAAATTTTACGGATTAAGACAGAATTTTTTGAAGCTTTCAGTCAGTCTCACCATGTCGAGCTGATCATTTTGATGTACTTGAATGTTGAAATTCGTAACTTTTAACAACAAAAAACTTAACATGGGCTCTTATGGGAAATGGGGTTTTTCTAAGCTAGAAAATCGGGGGGTTAAGATTTTCCGACGAAACTTTCCAGGAAAATTACTCGGAGAATTCCGCGTCGAATGAGTCTTCGTACACCCAGATCCGATGTCGGCTGTGAGCTGTAGGCGTGGCGAAAAAAAAACATAAGGAGAACATGAACATTAAGTGGCTATGCGTGGTTTCTGGAAAACAGGGAAGGAGTTATCGGATCGAGCTGAAATTTCGCGGATAAGCTCCTGGGCCCTAGGGGACCTTAACTTGTGAATTTCAGCCCGATCGGACAACGTTAAAGGAGGGGTGGGGCTGGGGGGTCGAAACTTTCGGCCAGATTTTCCCCATGAAGGAAAAGTCGGAGGGGGATGAAATTTGGCAGGTTTCTTAGTTGGAGCTCGGGCTACGAAATGCATCCCTCCCCATCCCTCTGCGACCACTGGAACCGAAGATCGCTTAACATTGTCGTGGTTCGCCTCTTTAAAGAGGCACGAGTGTGCCTCCTTGATGCTTGTTATGCATAACATGTCATGCATACCGTTTCAAAATCACAACAGATTACATCCCAGTTGTTGTCTGTTGAAACTGCACATCCTTGTGTTATCTGTTATGGAACTTCTGACAGTGTGTACCTTTTCGTTCTGCAAAAATTCCCTGTTCTAACTGGTAGGAGGCAGGGGTAGGAGGCACCTATAGCCTACTCGTAGGCAACACGCGAAACTTACAATATTCAATTCATTTTAATTTCATCAATCCTTAAACAAACAAAAAACATACAGAACGCTCCCAAGAAGGGCACAATCGTGTCCTGTGCGGGAGTGCTCAACTTTCACTCACCCATTACAAATGAACACACAATTCTCGTCTTAACCTTTCACGTTTTATTTTTCCTTTACCCCCCCCCCCCCCCACCCAACCCCTCCACATTTATGTAACTATCAAAAAAATAATTTTTCAATCTATTTTTAAACAAAAACTGGTTCTCCGACTCCCTGATTCTCTCCGGAAGATGAATCCATACCTTCACACCCGAATTCCTCACACAAAACTCTCCTCTTGACGACTCTCCAGTATCATTCACCATAAATAAATAATTCTTTATATTCCAATATAAAGAAAAGAGCGTGATAACAAAGCTTGAGCAAAACACAACAAGATAAAAGTGGAATAGCGGGGATACGATTCGCATCCACTGACTACTAAAGAAGAATACTTTCCCCGATCTCTTCAGGGTTAGAAAAGAGCCCTCAGCCAATCAGACTTGAGGGAAATACGAAGGGACCATCTTCTTGCGCAAGCACGATATCGTCTTCCAAGTTGTCACGTCCCTAGTAAAGTCGAAGCTGGAAACTGGCACGTATTTAGCCCCCCTGGTATCAGCAGGTCTAAAAGCTAAATAAAGTGTGCCACAAAACTCATAGCGAACATGACAAACTTACCGTACGAGGGAAGAACTCTCAATCGGAAGGATATGATCCGGTCCTGCAATCTGTTACAGAACCGTATGTGTTCATCATCGACAAAGTCGGCGCCTCAGCAAGTCTGAAGTTAGAGCTTGTCAAAACGAAGATCTTTTTGCGCAAGCAACGCGTCGTTGGTGGTCACGTCCTAGCAAGTCCCAAGCTGTGCACTGGCACGTCTTTAGCGTCTCCCTGCTACCAGAACGCCAGAAAGTCAAT
This sequence comes from Branchinecta lindahli, assembly GCA_023053555.1. NCBI lineage: Eukaryota > Metazoa > Arthropoda > Branchiopoda > Anostraca > Branchinectidae > Branchinecta > Branchinecta lindahli. The sequence goes on along the minus strand of JAKZAO010000005.1, from coordinate 7,680,792 downwards.
CTACGAGCAATGTGTCGTCACTTCCCCAAAACGGCTGATATTGTCCTCTTGCAATACCTGTCTTCTCATACTGCTACGGTTACTGCAACTGTCACTGAAACACCTTACCGGAAGAGGCGAACTAACTGTTAACCATCCTTACGAAATCATTACCGACTGACCTGGAACCAGCCAATCCGGGAGAACAAAAATATTTTCTTTAAGATTAATACCTGGAAAAGCCACTGTTTTGTAACGGTCTTTGTAACAACAATTCGAACATCATCTTGGACGCGCCCATTTCGGTGGCACTCTACTTTATCAGGAGGGTCCATCTGGGCTTATGACGTGAAGGGTCGACACTTTTCCTCACTTGAACTCTCTACCTGGATCCCCCGAGAATAACAGTTCTAACTCACTCTGAAATTCCAGAAAGGATTTCCGGCAGTACCAACGATGCAGTAAAAATAGTTGAGATTTTGTTCAACTAGATGATGGAAGTGCAGAATTCCGGCCAAGAAAGTATGATCACTGTGTGACATGCCTGTGCAAATTTTGGGAACATTTTACAACCACCCTTCTCGATCGCCTGCTGTTCTAGGAATGAGGGGTCAAGCCGCTCTTATGATTTGCTGTCAAGAACCCACTTGGGAACTTGTTTGAGCTGTGACAGAGCAGAAAGTTAGAAACCTACATCACCGTAATCATTTTGGCCACCATCTACCTCTGGGCAATAGCAAGATGGATACCAACTCCGTAACCCTGCTAATGTGATAAAAGTTGTTGGAGCCTAGCCGACAGTCCATAGCATAGGTTCATTGCCAATCAGCGAGCTGTGTACAGTTTTAGATCAACGTTCAAAGTTTTCTGTTTCATGACATAATTATCTACTGCAGAGAAAAAACCTTCGAAAAATAGTGCTGGTCCAACGAAAACAAGAGCTGTAAGCTCATATGGCACTTGCATGCAGTGGCGAAACTAGGGGGGGTCGCGGGGGGGCAGCTGCCCCCCCACGAAAATTCTTGTCGGTAAATTGGCGTCGGTCGCACCGACGAACTCTTTCCTATTTCCGTTTCTGGTACCGTAAAAGATCCGTTGATAAATCAGGAAACATATTGTCGGTAAAGGTGCAGTGTTTGTCGTGCGCCAACGAGTTTGTTGTGCGATCAGAAAACATTTCGTCGGGAAATCGACAGTGTATGTCGGTGCGGATACTGTTTCTGGTACAAACAAGCGCTCTGTCGGTTAATCAGGAAACTTCATACGAGGAAGTCGGCCCCACACCGGCAAACAGTTTTCCTTGCTTCGTCTGTTGGTTGTTTGTCAGTAAGCTCCACGAACTACCCACATTCGAGGCATGTATCCTTCTACTTTACAATGATTTAGAAAAAGCCTTCTCGGTAAATCGTAAGCACCGAAAATCCATTTCTCGTTCCGTTTCTGGAACCGGCGAAAGCTTTGTCGGTAAAGGCGATGACCTGAAAGCTTTGTCGGTAGTATAAGACCCCTCGTTTCGTTTGCTGGTAACTTTCCTGCTGGTTCGGACTGTTTTTTCGTTCCATTGCTGGTAATGACAAAAACTGAACCGATGATGGGGAACACTCTCCCATTTTCTTCTAGACTCAAAAAAATACTTGTTGGTAGGCTAAATCAGTAAAAAAAAAAAAAACTTTATTGGTGAGAAGACTTATTTTGTGGTGACGGCCAGTGACTGTGAGTGCCAGAGTCGGTACCTCTTTTGGGTAAAAGCGCCGACAAACACTTTCTCGTTCCGTTCCCTGTCTGTAAGTCAACCGCACCGGCAAACTTTTCTTAGGTCATTTGTCTGTTTGAACCCACTAATTACCCTTTTTGTTTGAAATGCCTCACACCGTGTCATCGGAAAAAGCCTTGTCGGCAAATCGGGAACGATCGCTATATGGCACTTAGAGCCGAACGTTACGCGCTCCTTAAAAGTTTCCAAGTTAGAAAGACGTTAGTTACGTAGGTTAGTGCAGTGCTAGTAGTGAAGTTTCTATCACGACTTTTCCGGTTTACTAGACTCCATGGTATGTTTTTGGGCCCGTGTGGCCACCACTAATGCCAGGCAGTAAACGAAAAATTCACAAAATTTCGTTGCAAAAGTATCTCAACATATATATATCACAATTGGATTATTTCAACGCTTCTGTAATGCGTTAGCGGCGAAAGTGCGCCGTTGCCGCGAAGCGGCAACGGCGCGTTTCGTCGGTAAATTGTCAAATCACGTCGGTAAAATATGGGCTTGCCCCCCCACGAATATGGGCTTGCCCCCCCACGAAAATGGGCTAGTTTCGCCACTGCTTGCATGGGTTGAGATGTAGTGTTTGATCAAAAGTACTTTTAAGGTTACCTTTGCGGTTCAGATGCGCACTTTAAGGGAGCTAGAGAAAACGTATTTTGTTTTAGAACTTGGCTGGAATGATACGCACTTTATAGGCGCTAGAAATTCATCTGTAAGAAAAACTGTTGAGACAAAACGATCACATGCCCTTAGGGATCATTGATATATACCGTTTTGTAAAAAGTTTTTTTTCACTTTTCGGGTAAAATGTGCACTTTAAGGGTGATAAAATAAATTTTTAAGCAAAACCCTTGTGGCACAAATGATCACGGGTTGAGATGTATCGTTTGATAAAAAAAGTAATTTTCGACCTTGCGGTTCAGATGCGCACTTGAAGGGAGCTAGAACTTCATTTGTAAGCAAAACCCTTGAGGCAAAAATGATAATGGGCTCATGGGGATCATGAAAATGTATAATTTGCTTAAAAGTATTTTTCTAAATTTACGGTCAAGATTGGTACTTTAAGGAATGTCGGATTTGGAAAGTGGCAATTTCTGAGCCAATCTTGTCGAACCTCTAATATTCCAGCCCATTTCCATCGTCCTAGCACATCTGGCAGTACCTTAAATCGCGATCACCGGAATTCGGGACCCCCCCCCTCAAACTCCCCCACAGTCGCCGGAGCCAATCCGGTTCTGTAAGTGATTTATCCAGAGCATCTCTTTATTATTCCCACAAAGTTCCATCCGGATCTCCCCAGTCTGAGCCGGTCACGTATTCCGCCCCCCCCCCCCGATTGTTGTCGAATCCGGTCCGGACATCACAAAGATCACCAGAGACATGTCCTGTGATCAATTATCAAATTTCACTCAAATCCGATCAACCGTTCCAAAGTTACGCATGGCTCAATATTCCGGATTCCCCCTCCCGCTACTCCCCCCACGACTATCGGATCATGTAAATTTTTATTTAAAAGTCAGTTTGATCGGGTCCCTGATTCGCCTCCCAAGTTTCGTCGTGAAAATCCCCAAAACCGCCATTACAGGAATTCCGGGAAGCTCCCCTCCGACCCCCCCCCCCAGTGTCCGGATCCAGTCCAAATGTATAAAAGATTTATCTGGAGCAGATGCTTGTTCTTCCCAGCAAGTTTCACTCCGATCCCTCCATTCTAACCGTTTCTCGAGATTTCATCACATCAGAGGTATGCCATTTATTCAGTTATTAAGTTTCATTCCAATCCGATCACCCGTTCGAAAGTTACACACTACTCCAGTTTTCCGGATTCCCCAGCCCTCCACTCCCCCCCAGGTGGTCGGATTGGGAAACTGATTATTTCCAGGTTAGTCCGGTCGGGTCCCTGATGCTCCTGCCAAGTTTCATCGTCCTAGCACATCTGGAAGTACCCCAACTCGAAAAAGTGTGATAAAAACTACTTAATTTTCAGAATTCCCCGGCCCACCACTCCCCCCCAGATGGTCGGATCGGGAAACTGATTATTTCCAGGTTAGTTTGGTCGGGTCCCTGATTTTCCTGCCAAGTTTCATCGTCCTAGCCTGGTCCTAGCACATCTGGAAGTACCCTAACTCGAACATGTGGGACAAAAAAATTCGGACAGACCGACCGACCGACCGACCGACAGACAAACCGACAGACGGAATTGCGATCGGTATATGGCACTTGAGCCAGAGGCTGCAAGTGCCATAAAAATGCGTGCCCAGGGCCGGATCCAGGAATTTATTTCGGGGGGTACCAAAAAGTACAAAAAAGACATAGCCTAGATCAGTGGCTAAAGCCTATAAAAACGATAAAAAAAAAATTGTATATGTTTCGGGGGGGGGGGAAGGGTCGAACCCCCTAACCTCCCTGGAACGGGCTCTCCATGCCTTAGATTTTCCGTTCGAACGGATAGTCTGGAGGCCGGAACCCAGTAAGAACCGGAAATTTGCAAAAGGCTGGAATTTATTGGTGGAAATCGATGCTTGAAAGAACTATCAGTGTTTTAACCATTTTTCGACAGAACAGCCGACCCCTCCACCTGTCTAGTATACACTTCGTATAGATCATTCGAAATAACATATCCTTGGCCTCTTTGCTTTCGCATCTTGCTGCAATCGTAAAAAAACAAGACCAAAGGTTTCGATGAGATCCCAAAAATTTAATATTTGATCCAGACAACTAGGTCTTGTCTTCGCCAGGCTAATCATCTGAGAAAACCAAGTTGAGATATACCTCTATAAGCCATATCTATTTTGACGATACTGATCGAAACTTGCTGCTTTACTTCTGCCAAATTTCCGGTTTCGGCCGAATTCCGAGCGAACTAATTGCCCAGGAAAAAAAAATATAGTTCAGAAACGAATTCATCGTATCAACATCTAATCAACTTCAAATAAAACTTTAGCTTCTAAAAAAAAATCCGGTTTCAACCGGATTCCGTACGAACTATATGTCCGGGTAAAAAATGATTGTCATATATAGATTCAGCGTCTTTTCTTACCCTTAAATCTGTCATCTAATCAACTTCAAATAAAAATTTTGCTGTTAACAAATTTTCCGGTTTTGGCCGGATTACGGACGAACTACTTGTGCGGCGAGAAAATAATTTCACCACCGTGTTCAGCATGTCTTCTTACCCCTAAATCAACTATCTAAATAGCTTTCAAAAAATATTTGTTGTGCCCCTTAATTTGAAACCTCTCTCCCACCCTCAAATATAGGGCTACATAGCCCAGCTTCGAACTTGACCTGTACTTTGACCCAACCAATCCTCCCGCCAAGTTTCATCAAATATCTTAATCCCTTCGAGAGTTATCGTGCTTACAGACAGACGGACAACTTTTGCGATGTCATAGGTATCCCGCCACTTACGTTTTGGGATCCCAAAAACGATAAGGAGTTTAGGCCTATCCAGAGTACCCGGGCGACAGTGGCCTATAAACACAGGAGATAGGATATGGTGCCCCACCCTAGGTTACCTATCGTATCCGTTTTCAACACACGGTCATTAGATGTTCTCTTTGAAGTAAATCAATATGCAACCTAAGAATCATAAGAGCTTATTATGAAAGGAACAACTTACTCATGAGAGTACCCTATTAGGAGAGATATTACGTGCAGGTTCGCTTCTTCTAGCTTCATCCCTAAGAAGGGCCTATATATCAATAGAGCAGAAGGAACAGCTACTCATGAGAATAGCCTATTAGAAAACATATCGAGCTGCAAACCAGAACCAGGCTAAGTGCAGATTCGCTTCCTCTAACTTCAGCCCTAAGAAGGGCGTAAATGTCATATGGATATGGAGCAAATCCAAGCTGACTTATCCGTTTGGCGTTATTTGTTTATATGCGGTTCGGAGTCAGCTTGGGCGGAAGGATTATTCAGGCTAAGTTAATAACTTCAAGCGCCTAGGGTCTCCGGGAGTTTAACTGAAAAGCGAACTGATTTTCGTATCATCTAATTGAATACACTGAATTACTTGAATTCTGCTAATGGATTTTTTATTATTTTCCACTATCTGCTCTAGTAGTGACGTTCAGAATATCTACAGCCGTCCTTACAACGCAAATTCTACTATTACGCGGGAAATTTGGATCTCAGCACAGACGCGGCTTTTCAATGGCCAGTGATGAGCTTGGTGAAGACTGCTTAGTACCTGAACACAGATTTTTCGTAAATGTTTTTCGTCTAGCGTAAAATACAGGTACAAACGCATAAAGGTACTACAAATCTGACAGCGAAAGTCCACTATTCGAAAATCGATTATTCGTGAGTGGCGGAGTAACGAAGTAACGCATTTTGATCGGTTCTTCAAGTCTTTTTATGGCACTTGCCTTCCGGCCAAGTGCCATATACCGATCACTTTTCTGTCGGTCTGTCGGTCAGTCCGGTGTTTGCGAGTTAGGGTACTTCCAGATGTGCTAGGACGATGAAACTTGGCAGGCATATTAGGGACCCGACCAAACTAACTTGGAAATAGTCACTTGCCCGATCCGACCATCGTGGGGGGAGGGAGGGAAGCCGGAATCCGGAATTTAGTGGCATGCATAACTTTCGAACGGGTGATCAGATCTTAATGAAACTTGATATTTGGAAAGACGTCATGCTTCAGATGTTCCGTATCAAGTCCGGACCGAATCCGATGTATGTGGGGGGGGGTGAGTCGGGGGGGGGGGGAACCGGAAATCATGTTAAACGCTTAGAGTGGAGCGATCGGGATGAAACTTCGAGGGAGGAACAAGCACAACCCCTAGGTACATCATTGACAGAACCGGACCGGATTCGTGCACTGTGGGGGAGTTGGGAGTGGGGTTCCGGAATTCCGGTGATACGGAGTTAGGTTACTTCCAGGTGGGCTAGGACAATGAAACTCGGCAGGTAAATCAGGGAAGCGACCAGATTAACCTGGAAATAGTCAGCTTCCCAATCCGGCCATCGTGGGGGGAATGGAGGGAGGGGGAATCCGGAATCTTGAGGTATGTATAAATTCCGAACGGGTGATCGGATCATAATGAAACTTGATATGTAGAAAGACAACATGTCTCGGATGTCCCATTTTCAAGTCCGGACCGGATCCGATGAAGCTGGGGGGGTCGGAGGGGGGTCCGGAAACCTTGTGACATGCTTGTAGTGGAGCGATCGGAATGAAACTTGGTGGGAAGAACAAGCACAAGCCCTATGTAGATCAGTGACAGAACCGGACCGGATTCGGGCATTCTGGGGGAGTTAGAGGGGGGTCCGGAATTCCGGTGATCGCAAGTTAAGGTACTTCCCTAGACATGCTAGGACGATGAAACTTGGCTTGAAAATTAAAGACTTGGCATGATTGGCTTAGAAATAGTTAGTTCCCAGATCCGACCATCCCTTAAAGTACTAATGCTAACCGCAAAGTGCAAGAAAAACTTTTAAGCAAAATATACATTTTCGTGATCCCTATGAGCCCATGATCATTTTTGCCTCAAGGGTTTTGCTTACAATAAAATTCCTTAAAGTACAAACAATACTTTGGAGCAAAATGTACATTTTCGTGCTCCTATGATGATCATCTTTTTTGCTTTAAGAGATTTGATTACAGATGATTCTCTATAACTTGGAAATAGTCACTTGCCCGATCCGACCATCGTGGGGGGAGGGAGGGGAGCCGGAATCTGGAATTTAGTGACATGCATAATTTTCGAAGGGGTGATTGGATCTTAATGAAACTTGATATTTGGAAAGACTCATGTCTCAGATGTCCCGTTTTGAGTCCGGACCGAATCCGATGAATGTGGGGGGGAGGTCGGAGGGGGGAACCGTAAATCATGTGACACGCTTACAGTGGAGCGATCGGAATGAAAGTTGGTGGGAGGAACAAAAACAATCCCTAGGTTCATCGTTGACAGAACCGGACCGGATACGGGGGGAGCTGGAGTGGGGTTTCGGAATTCCGGTGTTATGGAGTTAAGTTACTTCCAGATGTTCTACGACGATGAAACTCGGCAGGTGTATAATGGACTCCGCCAACTTAACTTGGAAATAGCCACTTGCCCGATCCGACCATAGTGGGGGGAGGGAGGGGAGCCGGAATCCGGAATTTTATTGACATTCATAATTTTCGAACGGGTGATTGAATCTTCATAAAACTTGGTATTTGGAAAGATTTCGAGTCGAGACCGGATCCGATGAATGTGGGGGGGGGGGGATTGGAGGGAGGAACCGAAAATCATGTGACACGGTTAGAATGGAGCGATCGGAACCTCCCGAGCGTCACCGTCGAAAAGGAAGTGCTTGAAAATTTCGCTGATTTTTCCATAAGATGTCAAAATATTTAAAAAAAATTGTTCAAATATATTATACAACAGCAAATATAACTAAGTGACCATTTCTTTTGCACGTAACTGTAATACCAAACAACCCATCACACTGACAAAGCTACTATCCATTCACATCCTACCACGATAACTTGAATATAAGCTAAAAAGCTTGCAAGTGCCATATGAGCTTTCAGCTCTTGTTTAGTGAATAAGTGATGGGTAACTAGATTCTCTTATCTCAGCCCTTTTCGGTTAAACTTTAAGAATTAATTAATGCATTTACGGAAGCAGGTTGCATTGGCATTATAGACACGACGGGTCCTTTAAAGGTTAACTGAAAAGGTCTGAGATAGGACAATCTAGTTACCCATAAGTTATTCACGTAAATGAGCTTGAAGACCGGATGAAAATGTGTTGTTTCGTTGCTCCGCTATCCACGAATATATGATTTTCATATAGTGGAATTTCCGTGTGATTTGTGGTACCTCTGTGCGCTTGTATCTGTGTTGAATGTTTGACGAAAACGCTTGACGAAAAATAAGTGTTCACGCAGTGAGCTACCTTTAGCGAGCTGGTCACTGGCCACTGAAAAGCCGCGTTTGTATTGAGGTTCGAACTTTCCGCGTAATAGTAGAATTTTGCGTCGTGAGGACGGCCGTAGATATTCTGAACGTTTTACTAAGGCAAACAGTGAGAAAAAAAATCCCCAAACACAATCCAAGTAATGCAATGTGTTCAGTTAAATGATACAAAAATAAGTTGGCTTTTCAGTTAAACTTTAAAGGCTTATACGCAATTTTTCATTAACATCAATAAATAGTGTGTTATCTCATACTGTTCAAATATTGTGCGTCTTTGTGTAAATGTCATGAAACATACGACAGTGCAGTTAGTGTATGCATTCACTCCTACTCGGGTTTAATCTACCGAATTTTGCGGGGGGGGGGATAGTTGGCATTTCGTGTTTCAGTTTTACAGGGCACGTAATTTTTGTTGTAGCACTGTTTTTCGAAGTTTTTTTCTCTCTGCAGTAAATAGTGATGCTATTAAAACTTTAGACGTTGATCTTAAGTTGGCCTATGCTATGGACCGTCGGCTTGACTCCAGCTCTCAAAGGGCTCTCTCCCCTTTGCCACATTAGCGGAGCTAGCCTATAGTTGGTCTTATTGGAAACTTGTCGCTCTTGCTAATGACCAAAGGTCCAACAGGGATTGCGGGGACGTAGTTTTCTAAGTCTCGAACCCTGTGCTCCGCAACTGCTCTCTCAAGTTCCCAAGTGGGATTCTTGACAGTAATGAAATTTCCTCAAAAAAGCTGGCGATAGATGAGGGTGATTTGAAAACGTTCCTAAAACCTGCAGAGGTTGATGAGGTTTTCTTGGCCTGATTTTCTGCACTTTCATCATGTAATTGAAACAAAAATCTCAGCTTATCGGTACTGCATTGATGGTGCTGCCTGAAATCCTGGCAGGAATGTCAGAGGGAGTTGGAACTTCAGTGTTATTCTCAGGGGATCCAGGTAGGCTAGTGAGTTTAAGGACAGTAAACATGGCGACCCCTCACATCATAAGCCTAGATGGATCTTCCCTGGTAAAAATAGAGTGCCGCCACAATGGGCGCGTTCCAGAAGATGTACGTAATATTATTACTTTATGAAAACAATTACAAAACAGTGGCTTTTCCAGGTATTAATCTCGAAATGTGATGTTTTTCTTGTCCCGGATTGGCTGGTCCCAGGTCAGCCGGTTGCTGATTTCGTGAGATTGGTTAACAGTTGGTTCTTCTCTCCCCGTAAGGTGCTTAATTGACAGTCGCAGCACCGTATTTGAAGTAGTATGAGAAGACAGGCATTGCAAGAGAATAATATCAGTCGTTTTTGGGAAGTGACGACGCATGGCTCGATTGTAAGTTCTTGTTCTTTTAAAGCAGTTGGTTGATTTTGTCGCAGGCAACCATTAGTCAGTCTCTACTTTAGTATCTTGGTTGCTGTCCCGGTGTCCTGTCAGTATTTTGTATTCTTTCATGGGACGTCCTGTGCAGTGTAAGTGCCTCGTAACTTGAGGAATGTCTCGAAATATACCTTTCTGCTTAAACCGACTCCTCTCTGTGTATCGTTATGCCAGCAGTGTTTTCATTCCATAAAAGTCCCGTAGGCACTGGCATACATTCACTTCTGTCAGGTTGCTAGAGTAAGTGGCTAATCCTATGCTTACCACCTGGAGGCGCTTCGGTGACGACAGGATTCTTAATTTCCTGTCTTGAGCATGAATAAATTAATATTGAATAATTAGCGGTGTAATATCTGTGATTTGTGAATAAGTTCATTATTACGAACATTTTGAATGTCTCCTTATCTTTTATTTCTGTTCTTGTTTGAAACTGATTGCATAAGTAGGGCTAAAATGTTTCATGCCTGAAATTCTGGCTCGTGTTGGTGGTAACCCACAAGACAGAGCAGGTTCGTGTCAAGAAGCAGGTGTAGATTGGCGTAGGAGATTGGGTTGGCTTGTCCAAGTTTTCGTCCAGGTCTTAAAGCACAACTCTTACTAGAAATGATCTTTTCCCCATGAAAAGGATCAGAAAAAAAGTTTTTCGGAAATACCATTACTTTCCACCTGAAATTAACTATTTTTTTGTTAGCGCTTGTCGACTGTATCCAGCCTTCCTGCTCTCCGACGCGGCGGCTGGGCGCAAAACGTTTGAAAACTTAACGCGCCGTGGTTAAAAAGTTGGAAAACTAACCAATTAAAAGAAGTTAAAAACAGAAGATTCTCATATCCTTATATGTGAAAGAGTTGTCAGCGAACATTGAAGATTCTGGCAAACTTTACGTTGTGTGACGGGAAAACTCGGCAAGGCCGAAAAAGCGCTAAAAATTCGTAGGCACAAAACGAAACAATGGAGAAAGTTGGGGATTTTAGAAGCTTATAATTCCACAAGGGAGCTAGGTATAGTATTAAAGGCAGAATAAGCAAGAGTGGTCCTTTAAGAGCTTCAGACCTCTGTGTTGCTTCACTTTTGCCGGTTATGGACGGTTGAAGTGGCACGATCCGAGCCTCGTTTTTGTTGCAATAGCGCTGCCGCATCGCTGCTGCAGCACTTCTTTGGTTTTGCACAATATGCGTTTTTGGATTCACTTTCTTCTTGGTTGGAGTGGCAGCTGCAGCACCTTGCAGGGAAGCGCGGACTTGGTTGGTGAGCAAGTCCGCGATTCTCGAGAAGCGCTGCCGTCTTCCGCGGAAGAATTGCAATGCAAAAACGGATGTAGAAAGAATCAGTCCGGAAGCGGCCGAGAAGTGAACCTGCAGCGTGTAACAAAAACGAAGATCCGGTAGGCCTATAAGGAAGATTAAGTTCCGGAAAGATGTAGCCCGCCAACCAAGTGCGCAAGTCCTCAGACGTGTAGTGTGTGAAAGTATGGTTCAAGATGTCGCACTGCGTTTGCCATGGTCTTACCCCTCGACATAAATTCAAACCCCGTTCTTACATGCGAGAACACGTGCCAGGGTAATTAAGATGCAACAAGTGTAATTCGCACAAAGCGAGGGGTTACTCATGGCTGTACAGCCTAGTGCCCACGGCGCCCAGCCGGTGGCCAGTCAGTGCCCACGGAGGATTTGACAGTGATGCCCAACAACAGAGTAACCCCTCGGCACCAGCGTTGCAACTAATAAACAGTTAGTTGTCACGGTCAAAGGGCAAAAACGTCACTATAAAAATGGTTGAAACTGTTTGAAGTTCGTACAAAATTTGCGTATATTGAATGGAATTTTATTTTTCAAAAGTAGCTGTCACAGCGTTACCGCCGAATTTGACCTTTTCGTCATACAAAAATGAATAAAATAACACTCTCTCACTGTATAGTTTTGTTACAGAAGAGAAAAAAACAAACTAAAAAAGACCAACTTACCGGTTATTGTACAACTCAACAAATGCCGGAACAAAACTCCTTCTATATCTTTCATGGAGAGGGGCCACAGGTGCTAGTCTGGGGATTTTCTGGGGTTTCTCTCGCTGGGGTCTAATACGTATAGGAGAATAGGGGGGAGGGAGAATATTACGTAGTCGGGGAAGAGAGAGGGTTTTTATACCGAAATCGATGCTAAGGTGGGTTCGTCTCTCTTCCAGGGTAGCCAGCTTAAACCTTTTTAATAGATTTCTGTAGGGCACTTTACCCTCCCCGTTAATAATCACGAGGGCCCTTTTTTGAATGTTCTCGATACGGTATGTGTGCTCTGAAGAGAGCCCGAAGTGCCAAACAGGACAAGCGTATTCAAGAATAGGTCTGATAAAACTAACCTAAATTTGGAGGAGGTCTTTAGAAGGGCAAGACAATTTTATAAGTAGTTTCAGAACAGCACTAGCCTACATGGGGAGGCTTGTTTTAAAATATTTTTGATGTATATGTTGATTTAATAGTGTTGCCACTGTTAGACACAATATAACTTTTTTTTTAATCCATGGACCAAGGATTACAGGCTGTTCATAACCAACAAACGGCGAAGCGATTAGCTCACACTAAACTCACTTTCCGTCTAATCGATAAAATTGCGTTCAGAAGTTTAAATCTGTGATACCTCCAGTGGTGGTGATAAACCTAAAAACAACAAAAAACTTATTACTTAAAGATGGAATGCTGTTAAAGGGACTTTTACCGTGACAATCAAATTATTTCATACCTAACTCCGCTGAATGGGGATGTGGACTGCTTAGGGGAATTTGGCGGCATCGGCGTTAAGACCCGCTCCAATCTGACTTAAGCAGTGGTTAGCCAACTATGTATGTATGTATGTATTGTACATGGAAAGCCCACGGTTGTTAACAAGGCCCTGTGTAGCTCAGTGGTAGAGCAGTGGCCTAGAAAGCTGACGGTTCTGGGTTCAAATCCCAGCTTAGGATCATTTTTGTTTTTCGAGTCACTGCTTAAAGCACACAGCTCTTACTAGAAATGATCTTTTCACGATGCAGTGGCTGAGACATATCCTTTTTCGAAAATAACGTTACTTTCCACTCGAAGTTAAACTTCTTGTCGCACTTGTCGACTCCATCCAGCCTTCCCGACACGGCGGCTGGACGCAAAATATTTGAAAATTTTACGCGAAGTGGTTAAAAAGTGGAAAACTAAGCAAAACAAAAGAAGTCCAACATTGACTTGATGGTCTATCATGTCTTCCAAATGAAAACAACACTTCGACGCTTATCATCTCCTTAGGTGTGCGGGAGTTGTCACTTGTCGGCGAACCGTGAAGCTTTCGGCGGAGTATGGTTTGCGTGACTGGCAAAACTCGGCTTGGCAGAAAAAGTGCTAAAATGTCGGTTGGTAAAATGTAGGTACAAAACGAAACAATGGCGAATGGCGGGGATTGCAGAAGCTTATAATTCCGTAAGGGAGCTATGAATAATATAAAAGGCAGGATAAGCAAGAGGAGTCCTATAAAAAAAAGTTATAAAAAACATCGTAGTTATTTGCGGGAGATCCAGACATTAGACTATGGAAAGGAAACGACTATACCCTTCACATAGTACGCCTTGATGGGCTATCTCTGATAAAATAGAGTGCCACCAAGACGGGCGTATCCTCAAAGATGGTCATCCTAAGGTTGTTATTTTATCACCAAGTTACAAAACATTTGGGTTTTCCTGAAATTTGTCCCAAAATATACTGTTTTCATCTCCATGATTGGCCGATTCCAGGTCGGCCCGGACCCAAGACTGGTTGGTTAGTTTAAGACTGGTTAGTTTCTGCCCACAAGGTGCCTAAGATAGTTGCAGCATTGTATTTGGAGTATGAGACAGGTTTTGCATACGGATAATATTATCAGTCGTTTCTGGGAAGGAACAGGGCATGGCTCGATTGTAAGTTGTTTCTTATATCAGGTTGACATGGTAGATCATCAGCCATATCTTCTGTTTTTATCAGTTTTTTGCTCGGTTTTCCCATTTGTTAACCACGGCGCATCCCCTTTTTAAATATTTTGCGTGCAGCAGCCGTGACGAAGAGAGTGAAGGTTGGATAGAGTCGACAAGCGTTAACAAGAAAATTCCACGTGGGAGGTAATGGTATTTTTGAAAAACGATTTTTCTGAGGCATTTCATCGTGGAAAGATCATTTCTAGAAAGAGCTGTGCTTTAAAGGACCTGTCTTGCCTACAATACTAATGCAGCCTACTTACATAATCCCTCCATCCATTGTGGAACCTTGAGTACCCGAATTTCAGACGGTACTTTCTAACGACCTCTTTGATTTTCTCACTTCTCTTGTTTTACTACCTTCGATGCGTGTATCATGAGGACAAACAAATAAGCCAGCAGATGCTTTTTCGGTTCTTCCTGGCAATGCTTGTTGTTCATAACAGTTAATGCATAACCTTTTACAGACTACATCCCAATGTTATCTGTTGAAACTGCGCATCCTTGTGTTACCTGTTATGAAACTCATGTCAGTGTAGTTTGTACATAGACTACGGTTGAGTCTTGTCGAGACCCTTTTGGCCTTCTGCGACCCACACTATTTCATAACAACTGGGTGTTGAAGTCTATTTTTGTCGTGGCCTATGCCATAAATAGAAAAACAGCTGTCGCTTTATTATGGCACTTGCCCTTCGGCCAAGTGCCATATAGCGATCGTACTTTCTGTCCGTCCGTCGGTCGGTCTGTCGGTCTGTCGGTCGGTCGGTCGGTCGGTCGGTCGGTCGGTCGGTCCGGGTTTTGCTAGTTCGGGCACTTCCAGATAAGCTAGGACGATGAAACTTGGTACGCATATCAGGGACCCTAAATGATTAAATTAGAAATAGTCGCTTATCCGATCCGACCATTGTGGGGGGAGTGGAGGGAGGTGGAATCCGAAAAATTCAGGAAAAGTGAGGTATTTTTAATTTACGAACGAGTGATCGGATCTTGATGAAACTTGATACATGCAAGGACCTGGTGTCTCACACGTCCCATTTTAAATCCAGACCGGATCCGGTGACCACTGGGGGAGTTACGGGAGTCCGAAAAGTAGTAACAAGGCAAAAGGCAGCAAAAGCAAAAAGTGTCCAGTAGCGGACTTGATCCGGGGATCTTCTTGTTGACAGTCCAGTGTCCTAACCGCTGCGCTAGCGAGGCTTGAAATTAAAGCCGATTGCAGGAAATGATAACAGAACACGTACAGTTTAAGTATTGAAATAAGACCGACTCTAATCGAGATTATTGTTTTGCGAGAGCAACACGGGTTGACAACTTTAATAGGAAGGTGCACACTGAAACCAAAAATAGGTAGTTCCAAATTGTGAGACATGTAGGAGACTTCGAGCTAGACTAGTAAGCAACAACAGACTGTTATAGCATAATCATCTTCGGAAATGAGGGGTTAGCAATTTCGGCTACTTAGTGTACCTACAATTTGTTCCTCTTTAATATGGTACGAACAATATTATTTGGTACCACGTCTATCAAGGGGAGATGGACTTGTAAGTAAGAATCGGTTGCTAGAATCTTTGGAGATCAGGGGTTGGCAGCTTTTGCTAGTTGGTATACCTATTATTGTTTTTGCCAGTGTATTTCATGAACGATACTGTACCATGTCTATCACGGGGAGATGGACTTGTAAGTAAGAATCGGTTGCTAGAAGGGCTTCACAAGGGGCTAGAAACTTGTGAAAATCAATGCACATTTTATTTTATCTCTACAAATCTGAGGGTAAGAAAGCTGGTCTCTTGGGTCTATCACTGTAGGCTACCTTATAATCTCTATCTTTAACCGAGAATTAAGTGGTAACGCAACGAATACAAATCGTATTTTGAAAGAATGACTTAGTTTTACAATTATCTGTAAAGTGGCATCTATGGTATTTTGATCAGGAAAAGCTACGGACAGCTTTGTGAGACTGTCTAGGTTATATAAGATAATGTTCGATGTTTTCTTTAGTCCCAAAGTCAACGATTGAAAAAGATAGCCTAACGTTCAACTGGTTTCAGAGTCAATTTAGTCCCTACTTGCGATTTTCTGTTTTTTCTTTGATCCCTGAGGTATGGCAACAATGACGTAGTTTTGCGATAATAAGTAAAGTGGCATCTATTACAATATGGTCCTGAAACGTTACGGGCAGCTTTATAATACCAAATAGGTTATATAAGATAATGTCCCAGGCTTTCATCAGTGTCGATGTCTACGATTGAAAAGGATAAAGTTCAACTGTCTGCAAAGACCCCATTTCCGATATTCTGTATTCCTTTAAAACCTGAGGTAGCCTATACCCATGTTATTACAGATTATGTCATCAGTTCAGAAAAGAACTCTTTTTTGAACATAGTTTGAGAACTTCAGCGTTTAAACACTTTGGAGGTTAGGACAGTCATTTAGCCCACGTGATCGGAGGGAATGCCGGAACGTTCAGACTTGAGTTAATTAACCTATCCTATTAGTAGGTCCGAACCGTATTTTTGGATGGTGGGTATATTTTGTGACCTTCTCATCCACTTTCTTGTACCTTCTACTCGTAACAAGTGCCATATGAGCTCGTAGCTCTTGTTAATTTCGTTGACAAAAATAACATAAATAGAAAACACTCCCTCGCTCTTATCTCGAGTCCCTGTTTCTTACGAACTCAGTGCAGGATAAAAATAGAAATCTATTAAGGTTATACACGTGGCAACCATGTTACCTTAATTCGCACTTCGAAGTTAATAAGTAATAATAAATAATAACAGAAATAATGAATCTGAGAAGAAATCAATCAATCTTTCAATCAATCAGTCTTTATTCTTCGAAAAACCTTTCGTACGGTATTAACAACAAACCGAATATTATTTTGTTTTCTGGTCAAACATAACTATATGTTTGAATCAAAATCTCTTCTTTTCTTTTCTTTGTAAATTTTTTTAAGTGTACACTACGTCACTCGGGACTGTTGACTATAGTAATAATAATAGTTAATAATTGTATCTGTAGTCCTATAATCAATAAGTACGTAAACCAGTACGAGACGTAGACATAAAAGGGAAAGGACCTAGACATAAAAGGGAAAGAAATACAAATAAAATAAAATAATTTTGTACCACCTTGGTTTTGCTTTTCGCACCTAAAACAGTCAAATGGGAATGGTTAGGTTACGGAAAGGATAAAGTTAGGCATAAGATCCACCATATTTGTGGAAAACTGATTTGGATAAGTAAACCCAAGATAGCTTGAGAGGAAAGGCCCTAGGTTAGTGAAAAAGTGAACTAAAATAAAAACACCGTATAAAATCTTTGTTGTTTCAAGAAGGGGAAAGGATTGTGGTTGGTCAGCAGTTCGTTTTAATTTTAAAGGTTTTCTGAAAAGGTTCACTGTATAGAATCTTTGTTCTTTCAAGAAGGGGAAAAAATTGTGGTTGATCAGCAGTTCGTTTGATTTTAAAGGTTTGCTGAAGACAGTTGATGCATTCCAGTTTAAAAAAAAAACGGAAAATTAAAACAGATCAGCTCCTATGTATTAGGCCAACTCTCGCAATGCCGTAAAGCACACTAACTATTACGCGCAGTCTTGACTAACATCGCCAACAAACCATGTCTCTGATTGGTTTGTACAGTCCGTACCTCCGACTCAACCAGTCACAAGCGACGCCAGAGGCGGTGCTTAACTGCGAAAATATTCTCCATGGGAAGATTGGATTTAGCTAGAGAGCAAAAGTATGAAAATAACTGTGAAAGAAAAATCGAAAATAGGCAGACTAATGACGGCAGTTGTTATTAAGGAGAAACTTAATGGAATTGTGTCAGGTTTCAGTCCTACCTTAAATCATTTTTGTAATTTTTTTCTAGGAATTCAGAAAAAAGGAAGGAGAAAAGCCGAGATGCGGCCCGCTGTAGACGAAGCAAGGAGTCGGAGATTTTTGCGGATTTGGCGGACGCTTTGCCGATCCCTAACTCGGTCACAGCTCAAATGGACAAAGCTTCGGTGATGAGATTGGCCATTGCCTATCTGAAAATAAGGCAGATCTTGGGCACGGGTAAGATGCCTCTGTTTCATCTTGATCTGGAGTTGACAACACTGCATCTATGACTCAGGCGAGCGTGGCCAGCGGGTTGTTCTCTTTTTTTATTTTCTTTTTGTGCCTACAGGTGGAGAATTGGGAGTTATGAAGTGTAGCTGTTCTTCATACTTCGCTACACTGTCAGAAGTCTCAGAACAACTGAAGTGTCTTTGTCTTATCTGTTATGAAACTTCTAACAGTGTAGTTAACTTCATAACTCACAATTCTCCACCTATAGATAGATAGATATTTAATGCATAAAACCCAACAAGGGCCATCGCACCAAAACCAACATAAGAAAAAATACATAGAAAACATGAATACTATACCATTATTTAAGATTACAGGGATCTACAATTTTCCCTGTGTGCTAACCCTATCCGGATAAACCTTCCAAACAGTTGAATAGCCTGGAAACTTCTCTCTTTTATTCTCTCAATTATCCACTCACTCCCACACGCTCTCACTCCGAACAACTCTTGTCTCAACCCATTCAGTTCCTCACACTCTCCCACAAAATGACTCATACTTTCTTTCTCGCATCCACACATGTTGTTATGTTTGTTTTCCCGCCATGGCCCCACGGGCTTTTTTGGGAGTAAATTCATTCATTCATTCATAAGGCAAGAGTAAGGACCGGTTTTAACCCTAAATTTACTTTGCTGGCCTAACTATAACTTTTATGCAGCAGAACAAAAGAATATATTAAAAAATTTGAAAGGCCAGCTAGGATATTAGTTTGGCAGCGATAGTTCGGCCCTTCTTGGTAAGGGTTCTCTTCAGGCCGCTCCTGAACTGGAAGAAACGCACCTGCAACCAAAAAAACAGCAACAAACAGAACAACCATATAACTGGAATTTAAACTTTTCGGCTAAATTAGTTCGAAGTTCCAGCCCGCACTCTGAAAATCATAACAAAAACATAAATAAATTGTTAGCAGCCACATTTTATTTCAGTCAGTGTCTTTTCCTTTTCCCGGCTAAACCGAATTGGTTGGGCGAAGAAACTTGAAAGGACCCGCCATATCTACAATGCCAATGCAACCTACTGCCGTAGTTGCATCTGGTAATTCTTAAGCCCAGAGACCCGAGTTTCATATTTTACATTCTAACCCGCACTTGTGGTGTTTCGGTATTTTCCATGCGTATCATGCTCCCGACGAGTTTTCCTCTATCAAACTATTGATGTGTAAAACCGGTTATCTGAATTTTGCCGTGTCCTTGATAGAAATCAGTGAGCATGGAAAAATACTTATAACAGCCAAAGCCGTGTATAGTTTTTTAAAAGCAGAGCCTAGTTTACAGTATGTAACTAGATTAGGGTATCGGAACCAGTAAATAGTGCGAGGTATGCTTCAAGACACACCTTAGTTTGGGACCCAGCAAAACCTTCGGTCTTGTTTGGGCATAGGACTTACCAGTCAGACCGGAACTCACGGATATTCGGAATCCTGTATGATGTCAATTTCTTTTGCTTTTCCATCTGAACCGACGTTGAGTGATAAATTAAAACACCCTAGTTTGGGATCCCACCGCAACTTTTGGTCTTGTTTGAAGGGATAACCGCCGAATCAGGCTTGATATCGAGGTTATTCCGCTCCTGTGGCCTCCCGGTCAGAAATCAGAATACGTGCCGAGCTTGACCAAAAAACCTAAAGGGGAGGGCGCTAGATTTCAGACGCGCAGACAAACATCGCAATACGGTCTCTAATGTATGGACGCCTCCTTGTGACGCTCAGCAAGCAAAAAAAAAGGATAATTGCAAGGCTAGACCAAACGATAAACTTAAGCTTATCAGACCTGGACTGCAGCCAAATGAATCCTTTCACGTCCACAACAACGCTTGTCGGGCAACTAGACGAGTAGACTTGTCGCTCGGTAGCATTGGGCCCAAGCTGGGGTCTGTCGGCTCCGAGGGGTTGTCCACTCAGTTTTTGGGTGCACAGCAGGTGCCCGGTGCCGGCCGGTGCCGACTGGTGCCGGCTGGTGCCGACTGGTGCCGGCTGGTGCCGACTGGTGCCGACTGGTGCCGACTGGTGCCGACTGGTGCCGACTGGTGCCGGCTGGTGCCGACCGGTGCCGGCTGGTGCCGACCGGTGCCGGCTGGTGCCGACCGGTGCCGTCTGGTGGGCATTTTGATCGTGGGCATTCTGGCGTGGGCAGTGTGAGAGTGGGCAAAAAAATCGTGGTGATTTTGGGAACCACCCTTCGCAAGGCTAATCATTTGAGAAAACCAAGTTCAGATATACCTGTATAAGCCATATAATTTGCCATGGCCCTTGTGGCTTTTCAGCGCAAATAAATCTACATATCTATTTTGACGATACTGATCGAAACTTCCTGCTCGGCCAAACTTGCGGTTTCGGCCAAATTCTGAGCGAACTACTTGTCCAGCAAAAAAAAAAAAAAGTTCAGAAACGAATTCAGTGTATCTCCTTATCCCTATAAAAAACATCTAATCAACTTCAAATTAAACTTTCTTATACAAGAAAATCCGATTTCAACCGGATTCTGGACGAACTATATTATATATCCGGGTAAAAATTGATTGTCATATACAGATTCAGCGTCTCTTCTTACCCTTCAACTGTCATCTAATCAACTTCAAATAAAACTTTTGCTTTTAACAAATTTTCCGGTTTTGGCCGGATTCCGGGCGGACAACTTGTCCGGCGAGAAAATGGTTTTCACCATCGTGTTTAGCATGTCTTCTTACCCCTAAATCAAACATCAAGTCAACTTCAAATAAACTTTTACTTTTAACAAACTTTTCAGTTTTGGCCGGATTCCGGGAAAACTACTTATCCGGCGAGAAAATGATTTTCACCGTCGTGTTCAGCATGTCTTCTTACCCCTAAATCGAACATCTAGTCAACTTCAAATAAAACTTTTACTTTTAACAAACTTTCCGGTTTTGACCGGATTCCGAGCGAACTACTTGTACGGTGAGGAAATTGTTTTCATCGTCGTGTTCAGCATGTCTTCTTACCCCTAAATCGAACATCTAATCAACTTCAAGTAAAACTTTTACTTTTAACAAACTTTCCGGTTTGGGCCGGATTCCGGACGAACTACTTGTCCGGCGAGAAAATGGTTTTCACCGTCATGTTCAGCATGTCTTCTTACCCCGTAATCGACTATCACATTAAATGTTTCAAAATTTTATTTGCCCCTTAATTTAAACCTCCTCCCCTACCCCTAAATGTAGGGCTACAAAGCCCTTCTATGAACTCGACCTTACTCTTGACCCAAGGAATCCTCACCCCAAGTTTCATCAAAGTATCTCATTCCCTTCGAGAGTTATCGTGCTTACAGAGGGACAGACGGACGGACAGACAGACAGACAACTTTTGCGATGTCATAGGTATCCCTCACTTACGTTTTGGGATCCCAAAAACCGTTCGCATAAGCATACCTCTACTGTAACCTTAAATAGGACGGCTCAGACGGCGTTCGTAAAGTGCGTAAAGTCGTTCGCAAAGTTCGTAAAGTTGCTCCGCTAACCCGCGTAAAGTACTTTACGGAGGCAGGCAAGAAGTTCAACTTTAGTTAACTTTTTACGTTAAGTTCGGAAGGTTGACCAATAGGAGAAGAGATCGAAAACAAGATATGAAAATAAATTTTGGAAATGGGGATTAGGAAAAGGAAAAATGATGAGATGATGACTCATGTGGTTTATATGATAATAATAAGGTCGAAAAAATTGAAACTTGTTTTTGCAGTAATAATTAGGAACATTTTTTTTTAGGAATTAATTTTGTTCTTGTTGGTTTTTGTCAGGTGAGTTGGGCAGAAAGAATTACTTACTGAATTGAATTGTTTAGAACTGACTTATTTATTTATATTATTTTTGTTATTGGATTATTGTAATTTATTTATTGGAGTTTTTTGTATCTGGATATTAACCATGGTCAATTATGGCTTTTAGTGTCAATAAATATCTACCTATCGTTCATACATGATAAAAATAATTTCTAATAATTAGAATCTTTTTCTTTCTAGAACAAATTGCCATACAAAATTCTCGTATAATGTCATCCAAGTCAAATTCCCGTCTGAGCGGCGACAAACTTTACAGAGCATACTTTGCGAAAAACTTTACGAACTTTACGAACGCCGTCTGAGTCGTCCTTAACAGATGAAATGACCCTTGTTTCAGTACCTTACAATACTTAGTCCTTCAAATTAAACAGGCTAAAGGTTCTTGTTTCTTCTGAAACAACAAGACCAAAGGTTTCGATGGGATCCCAAAAATTTAATATTTGATCCAGACAATTAGGTCTTGTCTTCGCCAGATCCAGTCTTCGCCAGGCTAATCATCTGAGAAAACCAAGTTCAGATATACCTGTATAAGCCATATCTATTTTGACCATACTGATCGAAACTTCCTGCTTCACTTCTGCCAAATTTCCGGTTTTGGCCGAATTCCGAGCGAACTACTTGCCCAGGAAAAAAAAAATATAGTTCAGAAACGAATTCAGCGTATCTCCTTATCCTTATAAAGAACATCTAATCAACTTCAAATTAAACTTTAACTTCTGAAAAAAAAATCCGGTTTCAACCGGATTGCGGACGACTATATGACCGGGTAAAAAATGATTGTCATACACAGATTCAGCGTCTTTTCTTACCCTTAAATCTATCATCTAATCAACTTCAAATAAAAGTTTTGCTTTTAAAAAAATTTCTGGTTTTGGCCGGATTACGGACAAACTACTTGTCCGGCGAGAAAATAACTTTCATATTCAGATTCAGCGTGTCTCGTTACCCCTAAATCAACTATCTAAATAGCTTTAAAAAATATTTGTTTTGCCCCTTAATTTGAAACCCCTCCCCCACCCTCAAATATAGGGCTACAGAGCCCGTCTTCGAACTTGACCTGTACTTTGACCCAACCAATCCTCCCGCCAAGTTTCATCAAAATATCTCAATCTCTTCGAGAGTTATCGTGCTTACAGACAGACGGACAACTTTTGCGATGTCATAGGTATCCTGCCACTTACGTTTTGGGATCCCAAAAAGCTGCAGCTGCAATTCTCATGGTGAACGAAACCTTCTTAGTGAAATCATTTTGTTCTGAACAGGTTCAAAAAGCCGGTGCCGGCTGGTGCCGGCTGGTGCCGGTCGGTGCCGAGTCGGGGGTGCACAGCAGGTGCCGAGGAGTGGGCAACCCCTCGGTCGGCTCGAGAACCGAGTCGAGCACATCTCTCGAAGAGCCCTCACCTTCGTCACGTTAGAAGGATCATGGAATTATCTCCGATGATTTTGTCGTTTTGGTTAATGACCAGAGGTAGAGGGTAGCCAAAGGGTGCTGGTCAAACAAACATCTAAGACTGTACTCCGCCACTGATGTATCGAGTTCCCGTGTGGTTCCTTCCTACAGTGGTCCAACTGTTGACGCTGCAGGAAAAAATACCCAGTGACAGCGGGCTATATCCGAGGTCTGTCGGCTCTACCTCAGCCTCCAAATTGCTCTCCCCTTCACTATATAAGAGGTTGCCCCGGAGGGTTTTTGTTTCCCTGGCTACTGGCAAGGTGTAGAGGCCAAGAGGGTAGCCAAAGAGTTGGGGTGCTTGCTGGTTCAAAAGAATAAATAAGAGACCCTACCCCGGTACTTTTCTCGCGGGATTTCTCCATTGATTTCTGGGATTTCTCTATTGTTTGACAAAGCTGTCAGCTAAATGACTGCGGCAGTTTGACGGCATATTCCCTAAAAGACATCTGTGGGGTTATAAAATGTTACCAAATTTTGCCTAGCTTTGCCAACAGGTGAAATGGCCAGTCCCTAAATGCAGACCACCACAAGAAGGGAAAGCTTGTTTGCCTGGCGAGTCGAGCCGGTGCTCCTCCAAAATGCACTCCCATTCTGGATACTATTTACAACTAGTCTCTTGTCCGTTCGCTTTACTTTTATTATTTAAAATACTTATTAAAAATGCCACCCTGGACACGCAACAGGTACCTAGTAAGAAAATTCAGCCTGGTAGAACCCATCGAGGCTGTAGATAAGCTAGTTCATAAAGTTCTTCGCACACCCATGGTTACCAATACTCTATCCCCTCATTGATTGATTGTCTTTTCTCTGTTGTTCTTTTTTTCCTTCCATTTACTCCGTTCGTGTTCAGTTTGAATGTAACGGGTTATAAAGAATATACAGACAAACATTTTTTTAACCACCTTCTTTCTCCAGAAACGGTAAAAACGGAACGAGAGGAGAACGGACTCGACAGTCTTCTGATGAAGTCACTTGATGGCTTCCTGCTCGTATTGTCTGGAGAAGGGGACATCGTTTACGCCAGCGACTCAGTCACACACCACCTTGGACTGTCACAGGTAAGTGGACGCCTTTTCTCTTCCCTTTAGTATATTTTTGTTCACCCGCTACAAAAGTCAAAGCGGAGTTGCAATAAAAGAAACAACAAACACTTCACAAAACAAAAAGAACAAGAAACTAAAAGCAAACGAGTAAGGCCACTGTGGGCGGGCAGATACTTGAGGGGGGCGGGGCTTCGTGACTCATGCAGGGGTGCCATTTTGGGGAGGGGGCTCGACTAATTGGTGGTGAACACGTAAATGGCCAATTCGAATCGAGGACAGGGTTTTCATTGCCAATAGTGGGTCAGGAGTTGGCCATACCAGTTCAACCCTCCAGGCGGGTTAGTCTGTTTGTCTCCCCTCATCTCTTTATGAACTACCATCACATAGAGATAGTAAGATAGATCAGTAAGTTAATGAACAGAAGAGACAAGCATTCAAAAAAATTTAAAGGATAGCTAAATTGAAGGGTAGTGCAAAACTATCATCGTCAAGGTGGTTCGCACCTCTTTTTTGCTGAAGGAATAGGCTATAATTAAAACACATCACAGCTGAGTCTTGGTTAAACTTTTTAAACTTTTCTGATGGTGATAATCAAACTGCGTGGTGGATCTAGACTGGAATGTGGTGAATTGACAAACGGCAAGATTTTGCATGCGACTGAATTAGAGGACTCGTCGTGTCTGTAATGCCAATGCAGCCTACTTCCGTAATTGCGTTCCTTATTCTTAACCCCGGAGACCCAAATTTCATATGTTACTAAGCCAGCTAACGATACCTCAATAATCTTTGCACTTGCCACGATTCACGATTTTCCATGCGAATAATGCTCCCGACGAATTTTCGCGTATCGTAATTGATGCGTAAAACCGGTTATCTGAACTTTGCCGAGTTTTTGCAAGAAGTCGAGGGACCTGGGAAAAGGCTTAAAACAGCCAAAGCTTTGGATAATTTGTCAAAAGAAGGGCCTAGTTTTACAGTATTCAAATAGTTTTGAATATTGGAACTTTAACAGTAAATAGTGCGAGGTGTGCTTTAAAGGAGTTGAATATCGAGTTAAAAGACATTAGGACGGAAACCAGTACAATGACATAGGCTACACCAATGGACTTATTATCAGTCATATATAAATCCTCAGTTTGTGGGCATGGTGCCGCAACGTCCCTACAGCAAGGGCATGGTGCCCCCATAAAAATCCGTTTGAAAAGTAACATGGTGCCCCGACGTTTGAGAACCATGCCACAAATTTGAGGATTTGTTGAAAATAACTTCCCCCGAAAGACTAGCCTATTCAGCGAAAAAAATGGATCTGTAGGCAGTTTCTAAAAAAAAAAAAAAAAATTGTTCTTCGTGACATAAAAGTAGGCCTATGTAGGCCTATAGAGTACACTAAATTTGTTTGCCTTTCTTTGAGTTTCGTGGAACTGTTGATCCGACCTTATCATAGGAGTCGTCATTAATGAGTATTAGGCACTTAGTATTGCGCTAGTTAAACAAGGGATTGACACATAATCGGAATCTGACGTAGGCTATGTATGCCTACTCTTGTTCCGAAGTAAATGGGCCAGTTCTCAGGAAACAAGAAATTTGGTTGTTCACGTTTTCAAATGAAAGATGAGCTAGATAATCGAGGAAAATATAAGAAAAAGGTTCTCTGTCAGTTTTAATCCAGTTTCATCGATCATTGTGTTGTGTTTTTTGTCCGGACTTCTCCGATTCTTAATAAAATGAAAATCCTCATCTTCAATTCTTATCGTCTTCATTGTATCGTATCCCGCTTATTACTCCATATTTTAAAATCCGGTTAAAAAAATTCCGGAGTCCGGTTTAAACTTTCGGCCCTTAGTATAAAATTATTTTCGACACCACCTGTAAGCCTCCCGACAGACGGTGTTCTTTTTCATATTTTGTACGTTAGCCTACTAAATAGTTTCTCTCGTCTGGTTTGTTTTCTTTTTTATTTCATATCTGCTGTTTTGCTCTTCCTTGGGGCAGTTCTTGAGAGACAGTTCTCGTGTTTGTTTGACCGTTGTTTCAAAAAATTGAGACGCATATTGCGCAAAAAAACGCTTACATATGTGAGATACGGCACGTATGTATATGGCCTAAAGAGACCTTTAAGAGATAAATGGCTTCCATTCGTCTCTTTAGTATGTTCTCCGAAGACTGTGCACCTACCAACAAACTAAAAATCCGTCACGATTCTCAGTATGTTTTCTCTTTCTTGGATGATTTCGTCATGATGTTGACACACATGTGTTACATTTGTATGGCACTTGCCCTTCGGCCAAGTGCCATATAGCGATCGCAATTTCTGTCCGTCGGTCTGTCGGTCCGGGTTTTGCTAGTTCGGGCACTTCAACGTAAGCTAGGATGATTAAACTTGGCAGGCGCATCAGGGACCCCCAAAGATTAAGTTGGAAATAGTCACTTCCCCGATCCGAGCATCGTGGGGGGGGAGGGAGGGGGAATCCGGAATCTGGAGGTATTTATAACTTTTGAAAGGGTGATCGGATCTCAGTGAAACTGAGGAATCCAGACTGGATCCGGTGACTTCGGGGAGAGTTGGAGGGAGGAACCGGAAATCTGGGGAAAAAGATTTTAGTCCATCTTTAATTTGAAACTGGTGCTTGTCTCCTTGCCTGCTAGAACGGAGCTTTCCACCGCGACGACAAGCAAAAACCCGCAAAAACCATCCTTTTTGGCCCCAGGCAAGAGTTCTGCAGAGGTTAGACCCTTACCACTTTCTAGCAATAAGCTGAAATCGGGGAAGGCTTACTAGGAAAAAAAACAAAAAAAAACAGTAGAAAACCAAAGTGTTGCTCGCGCATACACAATAATAATTGGGCTGCCCTGGGGCTGAAAAACAAAATCATAGTTGTCGAGAATTTGGAGTAGTGCCCGGAGAAGCGTACCTACAGGCTACTCTAAGCGTAGCCTATCTGTAGGCTACACCAGGTAGTCTACCTCCGGCTAGAGGGATTGATTCTGTCTCTTAGGCGAAAGGATGGTAAAAATGCTTCCTGGAAATCGATTGCAACTTTGTGAAGCGTTCATGTGCTATCTCTCCATGTGGTGTGTTAGTGGGACTTCCCCGTATGTTTCGTTTCTGATTCCGTTTTTTGCAGATTGATTAGGCTTGGAGATCTTTAAATTTCCAGCAATGCCACATCTGCATTGTTTCCAACGAGAGGTTGATGAGAGATTCAGATCGCTTGATTGAGTCGCCGCTTTTTTTATATCTGGGACTAATATCAGCCACTAGAAATGATGCTCTGCTAGGACTGTCGGCTCTACCCCAGCTCTCCCTTTGTCTCATTAGACATATTGTAAAGTTGATATCTGAGGATTGGTATTGCTTTTGCAGTTTTGCTGATCACAAGGGTTGGTGTGTGGGAAAAGTGATTAAGGTGTTGTAGGTTTCTGAGTTACAAAGATACTTTGCTTTGCCACTGCTATCTGAAGCTAACAAGTGGGACAGTGTAAAATCCGGTCTTCACCTCCCGGAACTTCCTGAATCTGGGCTTCCAGATTATTCTTTGACTTTTTCTGTAAATTGCATCTGGAACATGAACCGGTCCGAAAGTACATCAAAACAATCCGGAAAAAAGGGGCTTTTGAACTTCCAGATTTCCAGAATTTTCAAGTATCGCAGAAGAAATTCAAAACAAATCTCGGAGAATCTGGGAACCCAGATTCCGGAAGGTGAAGACCCGACTTAAGGGCGAGTCTGCGGCCTGGAAAGCCCTCCTGGTTTATCTCCGTGTGTTCTTGCGACTCGGGTAAACTTTCCACTTTCCGAGGTTGTCCTGGCGCTCCGATAGTTTTGGAAAGTGAATCCACTTTGTACATGGAAGTGGTTCTGAAGAGCAACAGAGGCGCAACCAGTTGGCCTTATTACAGTTCAGCGCTCCAAGTGGACTAGTTTCTATTAGTCCCCCATTGCCTCATAAATTTGAGTCTTCACCTTCCGGAATCTGGGTTCCCAGATTTTCCGACATTTTTTTTTTAATTTCATCTGCGATACTTAAAAATTCCGGAAATCTGGAAGTTCAAAAGCCCCTTTTTTCCGGATTATTTTGATATACTTTCGGACCGGTTCATGTTCCAGATGCAATTTACAGAAGACGTCGAAGAATAATCTGGAAGCCCAGATTCCGGAAGTTCCGGGAGGTGAAGACCAGACTTTTAACCAACCCTTGTGTAGACATAGTAAAAAGTCGGATCCATAGGGTAATGGGTCACTTCCACTTTCTGCTGCTGAGACATATGCAAAACCTCCATTACCTGGGACACAGATGACAGGTTTTCCACTCAATAACCTGTAGATCTATTTTACTGGTCCAAGTGCTGATGGTGAGGTATAGGGGGATTAACAGAAACTAGTCCGCTTGGAAGCGCTGAACGGGCGCACGGTGGATTCTCGCTTTGCTTATTGGAAAGTGAATCTGCGAGATCGGCCTATAATACTCTATATGACTAAGTCCAAAACACGTCTGTTATCCTCAGGAAGAACGAGAAAACGTCTCACTAGCGACCAAACTCAACAGCTCAAATCCTGTGTCAACCAATCACAGCAATCGTTAGGCATAGCTGTGGTGCCGCTTCCGGCTCTTCCGCTAGGTACCCGGCGATTTTGCATCGGCAAGGAGAGTTAGTCATCAAGAGTATTATCAGTGTCTTGACCGGCTATTTCGGTCCGCTGATGGATAAGACGGTCGTAAAAAGGTCCCAAAATCTGCACAAGCCAAGGCCGTATCCAGGAGGGGTCTCGAACCTCCTCCCCGAAGTATAAAAAATAATCGCTTTTGATAGGCTTTATCCTCTGATCTATGTTCTTGTTTAGCATTGGGTAAGGACAGAGATGGTGGACTCGGACTCTGGACTCGTCTCGAGACGCCTTTTTCGAGGACTCGGACTCTTTCACGGAGCTGTCCGTCCGCCAGAGCTGTGGACTCTGGACTCGTCTCGAGACGGTCTCGAGACGCCTTTTTCAAGGACTCGGACTCGGTCTCGGACTCGGATTTGCTGGACTCGCAGCAGCTCTGGGTAGGGATTTGGTCGGACCCGTGGGGAAACCTCCCACCAAAAAAAACCTCCTGGATACGGCCGTGGCCAGCGAAGTAATGGTAGATAGGTTTAACCGTTATATTTGCAACGCATAGACCCACTCACCCCTCTGTTTTTCAGATGGACGTATTGGGGCAACCTCTGTTCGACTACGCCCATCCCTGTGATCACGAAGAACTCCGTGAGACCCTAACGGTCCCGAAAGGCGAAGAACCGGGAAATCCGTCCAGGTCTTTTTTCCTCCGCCTGAAATGCACACTCACCAACAAAGGCCGAACGGTCAACCTGAAGTCTGCATCTTACAAGGTACGTTGTACTTTAGTTTTCTTACCGACTCGTTGGCAAGTCCTTATCTGATGTAAGACATTTCTGAGCTTTTTCGTGGTGTTAATCGTTCTCGTGCAGAACTAGGAGTTGCTGGCTCGATTTTTAATTGCACACCCAGTAGCCTATTTGTCGAGTCGGAAGATATTAAGTTTGATCCGGGCGTACGGTGCCACGCTTTGTTTGGTGGACAATTGATGCAGCTAAGACGAATGAGTTTGATTATTTTCCATGGCAATACTACAACCCATTTTTGAGAATTTAGAAGTACCTAGTAAGATATCTCCACAAATTGCTTCCCAGGCAGTTCTTTGTTTTATTTACTGTTCGAGTCGGAAGATATTTTCTACAGTTAAAGGACCCCTCTTGCTTATTCTGCCTTTAATAATATACCTAGCTCCCTTGTGGAATTATAAGCTTCTAAAATCCTCACCTTTAGGTTAGGTTATTCTTTATTTTACACAAAATCACACTAAACAACTTAAAACAAAACACAAAAACTAAACGATATATCTTCAAATGAGCCAGTCACCCGAGAACCCGGGCGTCCAGGTTGTCCTGGGGGTGACCAGTGACCACTAAATCCAAAATACCGATCACGTAACTTTGTCAGCAGTGGAATCAACCTCCAACCACAAACTTTCCAAAGCAACGCAACAAAAATAACTTTCTCTCCTCCAGCTGGGCCTTAAAACTAGCCTACTTTAACCTATTTACTAAAAATCATACTTACCATACATTTTGTTTTTAATCTCATTTTTAAACTCATTCATACTTTCCTCTTCCAGTAATTCCTTTTCTAACCCATTCCACAATTTAATCCCTCTATAAATGATTGAAAACTTAGACCTAGTCGTCACAGCCAATGGAGCACAAAAATCATTTTTCGAACGCGTGTCGTGACTGTGAACATCCGAATTAACAACAAAAACTCTTTCAAAACATGACGGTAAAGTATTCCTCTGATACTGGTACATAAAACATAGGGAATACAGATCACGTAGACCAGCAGCGGGTAATATTTTAACTTCACGGTAGATTTCTCTTACCGATTCACGCGCCTCTTTTCCATATATTGTCCGGATTGCTTTATTCTGCAGCACTCTAATCGGTGTCAAAATAGAAGGAAACGTCCCAAGCCAAACTGATGAACAATATAAGATGTAAGGATGGATTATCGAAAAATACAAGAGCCGCAGTATTTGCCGGGGAAGGTAGAACTTGAGTTTTCGTAGCATACCCAGATTCCGAGATAAAGTTTTGGAAACAGCATCGGCATGGCTCTTGAAGCAAAGAGTTTCATCAATCTTCACTCCGAGATACTTAACCATTGGTGTTCGCTGTATTTCACCTTCACTAAATTTAATACACTGAATCCAGGGATAATAATTCGCCGTGCGCGAGAATATCACGAAAGAGCTCTTAGTCGGATTTGGTTGGAGTTTATTCACTCTCATCCATTGCGATACTTCTTCCAGTGATTGCTCACATAAACCCATTAAAAGTCTCTCGGTTCTGGCTATACATACTAGTGCAGTGTCATCAGCAAACATCGGAACTGTGATGTCTTTTTCACCACAAAACAGTTCGCTCACCTTACTTTTCAGTTCTCTGATAGCTCGTGACAGGTCATTGACAAATATCAGGAACAACAGAGGTCCAAGGACGGATCCTTGTGGCACCCCACACACCACAGGCAATGAGGGCGACTTGGCGTTTCTGATTTCTACAAACTGTGATCTACCGGACAGAAAATCACGAAGGAACTGCAAAGCTGGTCCTCGAATTCCATAAAATTCACATTTTGCCAGAAGGATTGCGTGATCTACCGTGTCAAATGCCTTTATAATATCCAAAAATATTGCTGCAACTTTGTAACCTCGGTCTAATGCTGTATTTATTACGCTAGTCAAAAATATCAAAGCTTGTTCAGTTGTATGTCCATATCTGAATCCAAATTGGGTGGGGCTAAGCGCACATTGATTTTCAAGGTACTTATGCAATCGGTTAGCGAAACATTTTTCCAAAATTCTGGACATGACAGGTAGCACTGAAATTGGTCTATAATTACCAAGACACCTCGTATCGCCTCCTTTAAGAACAGGCGTCACTCTAGCTTCCTTAAAGAAAGAAGGGAATATTCCCTCTTTCAAACATAGGTTAATCATCTCAACTAAAACAGGCAGAATAACTGGTAAAAGGAACCATTGTTTTTCTCCATTGTTTCGTTTTGTGCCTACGAATTTTTAGCTCTTTTTCGGCCGTGCCGAGTTTTGCTCGTCACAGAACGCAAAGTTTGCCGCAATCTTCAATGTCCTCTGACAACTCCTTCACATATAAGGATACGAGAATCTTCTGTTTTATACTTCTTTTATTTGGTTAGTTTTCCAACTTTTTAACCACGGCGCGTTCAGTTTTCAAACGTTTTGCGCCCAGCCGCCGTGTCGGAGAGCAAGAAGGCTGGATATAGTCGACAAGCTCTAACAAGAAAATCACTAATTTCAGGTGGAAAGTAATGGTGTTTTCGAAAATAGTTTTATCTGGTCCGTTCCATAGGGAAAAGATCATTTCTAGTAAGAGTTATGCTTTAAGCCTTTTTACTCCTGCTCGCATAACAAGACCAAAGGTTCCGGTGGGATCCCAAAATTCAATATTTGATCCAGACAATTAGGTTTTGTCTTCGCCAGGCCAATAAGCTAATCATTAAGAAATCCAAGCTCAGATATGGATTCAGCATGTGCGTTTGGCGTTTTACCTCTATAAGCCGATCGAAACGATCCTAGCTTACTTCTGTGAATTTTGCGGTTCTGGCGAAATTCAAGAACTACTTGTCCGGCGAAAAACTAAAGCTCAAAAACGGATTCACCGTATCTCCTTACCCCTATATCCAACATCTGATCAACTTGAAATACAAATTTAACTTTTAACAAGTTTTCCGGTTTTGGCCGGATTCCGGGTGAACTACTTGTCCGGCGATAAAACGGTTTTCGTATTCTTGTTCAGCATGCCTTCTTACCCCTACATCAAACACCTAATCAACTTCAAATAAAACTTTAACTTCTAACAAATTTTCCGGTTTTGGCCGGATTCCGGACGTACTACTTGTCCGGCGAGAAAATGGTTTTCATATTCGTGTTCAGCGTGTCTTCTTACCCCATAATCGACTATCACATTAGCTGTTTAAAAAAATTTTGCTTGCCCCTTACTTTAAACCCCCTCCCCCACCCCTAAATGTAAAGCTACAGGACCCATCTACGAACTCGACCTTACTCTTGACCCAAAGAATGCTCACACCAAGTTTCATCAAAATATCTCATTCCCTTCGAGAGTTATCGTGCTTACAGACGGACGGACAGACGGTCAGACGGACAGACGGACGGACAACTTTTGCGATGTCATAGGTATCCCTCCACTTACGTTTTGGGATCCCAAAAACATGCCTATGCCAACCTCTGTGTGAGGCTTAGAGCAGATGCTGACATAGATTTGGAACAAGAGTTTGTACTTCATTTTCTGGCTTAAAATAATTTGTAAGAAAAACTCGACAATACAAAACGACCTTTGCCAAATGTGAAGGTTTTTAGTTGAATTGTTATCATGCTCACGATCCGACATGTTTTGTTTCTTATTTCGCAACTTGTTCGTCGATGATTCCTTAATCAAGCTTGTTAATGAAGTCTGCCAATTTCTCGCCAATGGTTGGGCTTGGCAGTGTTCAATCAATGACGTAGCCTAGTCCGGTGATGAAATTAGCGGAATAATTGAATCACGTGAAATAAGCGTGATGTTTTCTTTTCCCGCAAGGGACTAATTTTGAATTTATCCAAACGTATTTGATTTGTATTAAAATTTCTCGATTGATCATGTCCGTCAATGCCGGAAAATTTCTGTATTCTGTGGTTTCTGGATTGGTGTTTTGATATAAAAAAGAACAGGACATACACGGAGGAAAACGGGGAGAAAACGCTACTTCAAGACGAAGGTCGAAAATACATTATGACATAAATATCACGACGAACCTTTTGCAGCATTAATTGGTTCCATCCAGGTGGGTTACGTTCATATATGTGGTGCTACCATCTACCATTGGATCAATTGTCTGTCTTCGACGATCGGTCACCGGTCCTAAGACATATCACTCTCTATGGTCTAGTTTTGCGATTTCCTTGAGCCCTACTTCAGTTTACGATGAACTGAGAGCGCGCCTCCTCTTAGACGAAACGATGTCGGCTAAAGGACTATTGCGATCGGCAAGTATCACACACTGATATCGGAACCAAAAGCCCCTACCCGGTCGAAGAGCAGCACTGATGCACAAAGCCCGTGGTTTAGGTGGATCAGAGCCCCCCCCCCCTCTCTCTCCGACTAGGTTTCAGGGTCAGCACATTTTTGGGATATTCACCTTAAAGCAGGATGTAATTGTCGTGGGAACAAGTGGAGTTTTATCAGAAAAGTTTTTGGGTAAAATAAAAAAATCCTACAGTGCCAAGTGTCAGTACTTTCAGGATAGTTTCAGGAATCCCACGTTTTGGTTAATGATGAATGATTGAATATAATCCAACCAAAACAATTCGGCCATGACGGGACAAAAATGTAAAAAATAAATAAACACTACCTATACCACACCAAATATTCAGCACTCACCTAGCAACTCATATTAATATCGATCACTAACACAACTTTAGCCTACGATAGATTGTATGTACGATTTTTGTATTTAGGTTATCCATTTCACTGGGCGTGTCATAAGCCCGAAGCCATCTTTGGATGATGATAGTGAGGATCACAGCGTCATTTTGATTGGAGAGCCAATACCCCACCCTTCATCTGATACCGTTTTGGAAGATAGAACTTTCATCACCAGGCATACCATGGACTTGAAGTTCACATATGTTGATGACAGGTAACACAATTTCCGTCTCTAAGACAGTTGGAGGGGGGGGGGGGGATTGCGTGGCAGCAAATGTCAAAGACAGCTAGCGCGGGAAGTTTTGGAGAACAGATTCCAGCAACTTATTTGACGTCTAAAAGATTTTTGTAATTAGATGATGATGAGGGTGGATGATGATGGTGAGCGTGTTATTGAACACTGAACAGAACAGGAAACAGGGAAGTATGAAGAATAAAAAAAAGAGTAACATTAAGCTGTCGATAACGAGGCGATTAAAAAAAAAAAAAAATAACAAGGCGAGTGAAAGCAACGATGAAAAAAGGAATAGTGGGATCAGTTTTTTTTTTCTCTCTAAATGGTTACGCCTGCTCGTGATGCGAAACGATCATTAAAGTCCGTATCAAAACCTGGACATACTTAGTACTAAGCCAATCCTCACTGCTTCTCCTTGATCTCTCTCTTCTCCTCGTCAATACCAGCCAAAATTCCCTAAATAACAACCTATTTCGGGTAAAAGCAGGGATGGAAATGGAAGGAGACGTAAAAAATATTCTCGAGGATGACCTTATTGCATGCCGATATTTAAAAATCATAGATCACACTCATGGAAGGAAATTAAGAATCCCGGCGTCGGCGAATAGCATGCAGGTGTTGAGTAAAGGGGTTAGCCACTTGCGAGTATCCGAGTTCGGATATTTGTGAGGGGTTGCCCACTCCCGACTTTGGTGTGTGCTAAGTGCCCGATGTCGGCAACGGTTGTTCCGTGTTGGAATATTAAAGTCAGCATATTTAAAAGCGTTGAAAGACGAATCGACTAGTTTATGGCCGTTCCCGGAACAGGATGTACACCAAGGGCCAGGGAGTTGGTAACCCCTCTGATATTTGTAACTATGAAGTCGTTCCGAGAATCGCCGGACAGCTTAGGCAGTATCGGATCCGGAATTTGGCGTGTATCTCTCTTTCGATCGTTTAGCAGCTGACAAAATCAGATGGACGAAAGGATATTGTTTTCACACGTAGACACGGCAAAAATGCTGTCCGGGAACCGATGTAGGCCACTTCTAGGTTTGATTCTGATTCCAACATGTGATCGCAAGAAACGGGTGACAGTAGGCCTAGGTTGAGGATCAACCTCGGTGCCAAAATTGTCCCGGATCTGAATTCTCGTAGAAATTCGTGAGCCTGACATAAAAGAAAAAGTTCCAGAGTACTTTCGCCAGTGTTTCTTCTGGCTTAGAGAGTGGTAAACACAGTTTATTGGGAGGGAACCTGTGTACTGGTAAATATGTTTGCGTAGAGCGCAGCGTTGCCAAGTTTCTTTGTCGGTTAGAGGATGTATAGGGCGTTAACAGTCCGAGCTCTCACTGTTGCTTGCCGGATCTCGCGTCCCGTAAACTCTTTCCCAGTGCCTCTTCGACTTTACCCTATCCTTCAATCGGAGCAATTGTGGATAATAACCCTTTGGAAGCACTATATAGTGTTTATTTCGAAATATTTAAGAAAAAATCTTGCAGTATTTTCTACTGGGATTAATCTTGTCTCTACTGAGATCAGCTTTTCTCTAATTCGGAGTAATCTTATCTCAGGAGAGATAA
This sequence comes from Branchinecta lindahli, assembly GCA_023053555.1. Classification (NCBI taxonomy): domain Eukaryota; kingdom Metazoa; phylum Arthropoda; class Branchiopoda; order Anostraca; family Branchinectidae; genus Branchinecta; species Branchinecta lindahli. The sequence goes on along the minus strand of JAKZAO010000005.1, from coordinate 7,644,535 downwards.
GATTAATCCCAGTAGCAAATACTGCAGTTAACTTTAATCCTTACTCTGAGAAACTTTTTACAGCGTAGTTCTTTTTTTTTTACGTTCAGACAAGCTCTCCTGATAACCGTTTTCAGCATTTAATTTTTTCTGCCTCGTTGTGGACACCGGTTTTCCCAGCACATGGCTATGTAGATACAAATGCCATGACAGAAAACAAGCCGAAGCTGATAAAAGCAAAAATCAGAGAATTGTCGTACGAAATCGAAAACTTTTGGGAAACATCACTGGGATCAATTAATGCAGGGAGATCTGATCAGTATTATAAGCATTGCATTTCTGTAAGGGCTGCCAGGAGTGACGTGACCGCAAATTCTGGAGGGTATATAGGAAGAACGCATAAAGCTGAGCAAGAACAAGCAACTTGCAGTAACCACCATTAGACACAGCTTTGCCTGGTTCGTACCCGCTCACTTCACCTAAATGAATGAAGATGGGTTTCCAGGAAACCGGCTATACTGTTGTACCCATAGCTGGTTCTCGTTCAAAAGTGGTTGTATGACGTCGCAGCTTCAGCCTGACTTCATTATTCCGTCCTATCAGTTCTTCGTAGAAGAATATCTTTTCAGAATATCCTTCCAGGACAATAGTCTACAGTAAACCTATCGTATGTTTTCGGAATCCTTTTGCTTCACATTTAATGGGCAGTCATAGCAGCTACGAAGCGTTGCGGTCTGTGCATTCTTCGGGGGGGGGGGGGTAATTATATATTCTTGATAGGGGGGGGGGGGGGATATTCCCTTGTGAAGTTTCAAGGGCTTGTCCTTTCGTTTGTCACAGGAGAGGGTTTAATGAGAGTTTTAAGTATTGACATATTGTGTTTCTTTTTACTTCCTCTGTGATTCATTTTCCCCTCAAATAATTCTGAGTCCTTAGAAGTGCTCCCGGAAGCTCTGAAGGTTTCTCTAAAAAGGGGTGAATTGTTTCCATGCGGAAAGAATGGATAATGATAAAGAACACTGTCTCTCAGCCACTGAGTAGAGCGAAAATCCAGGATCACGTTCCGTAAATACTGAGCTGGTGCCTTTACCAGATAGCTTGTATATCTATACTTTTTTTTCTCTGATAATAAGTGGGGTTCATTAGAAAATATGCTAGTAACTACAACACCCTCCAGAAGTACAACACCCTTAACACTTGTTAAGAGGTTTGACAACACCCTTGAGAAACTAACCTACTCAGCACTATAATAAAGAAAAAAGAAGACAAAAGAATGAAAAAGAGTAAGAAAATTTATGCACTTACTGGATTCCTGGTCAGAACAACCAACAAAAACCGTGAAAGGGCCTCGCTCTGCTTGGCTAGTTTTTAAATTTTTGTTTGAGTATGAGTAAAACGTATTTACTTTGGTTGCCCGATTGGATTGCCAGTCAGTAACTTTTTTTTTGTCTTGAGACGTCTTGGAAGAAAAGTCCTTTCTTTCGGATTTCGCTCTGATTCTGACCACGTCGCGGATTTGTTTTATTTTTTTTCGCAAGAAAAAAAAGTACTTTTGCGCGAAGCCCGACCCGAGTCCACCAAGCGCTAACAAGACAATCCCTAATGCCAGGGGCCCATAAATTTCCTTTACAGGGGGCTTGTCTTTTCCTATGCTTCTATGTTGCTATGTTGCCCGATCCTTGCCTACTTTCCAAAAAACCCACTTGGGTCGAATCGGCATTCTTGTTTGCCTCATTGGACGTGCGCGCCAAAGAGACTCCTCCCTCAAGGCGCCAGCAGCCAATCCCAAATTTTGTCTATCCCTTGGACGTGATTGGACCGTGGGTATTTCTCGAACTATCTTCCGTTCGGTCAACATAGCATCACAAATCTCTTATTGACAAACCCCCTGAATGGCGAGTCATTACAGGAAATTTATGGGTCCCTGCTAATACATAGCAGTATTTCCGAACCATTTTATTGTGAAAAAGACACCTCTGGTACGAGCTGTGCTGAGCGTTCCAGTATTTATTATACTAGAACGCATAAAATTGCGATCCTGCAGTCCGTTCTTCAAAAATACGCTTTTCCTGACTTCGGGGCATGGCTTAGTTATTTACATGTGTAGCTACTACCGGGTATAACACTGCAGGTTGAATGGGAGCTCTTGCATGTTGATTTGAGTTAATACCGTTATCTAGCAGGGATCATATCTCACTCGACTAATATCGCGGCCGAAGCCTAGTTAAAATTTATTGTGTGAAGCACCCTTTGGACCAATAGAAATCAAAATTGATTTTCGTAGGCTATTTATTTGTTTATGGACTGGTCACGAGGTGAGGCCAAAGAACGGATTTAAAAGATAAAAAAAAAGTGATTCACAACAGAGGACCTGTCGTACGTACACTGATTCACCTTACGCCTCTAATAGTTCCATCCATTCCCGTTTCTGAGATTTGGAAATTCCGGTGTCGTTTTTTATCCACTCTATTGGCACAGCACTAACTTTTGCATCTGCCTTGTCTGGCTCTTATTGAAGCGTATCAGACTCCCGCTTGTTGATTCCAAAGAGCACATTGGCGAGAAAGACCAGTTTTTCGATGTTTCCCTTCGAAGCGGTGGGGGGGGGGGCAGAGTTTCAAACGTGTCACGCACGTTCGAATATTGGAACAGAAATTGTCACTTCTGCGACCTGTGCTTCAGGAGCTTGATTTCAGTTACTTTGAGGCGTAAAAGGCTGTAGGCTATGCCTGATTGGTTCTACTAGAACAACTAAGAAGCTTGACTGAAGTGGAAGTCGTGGTTCTCCAAAAAACGACAGCATTTAACTTCTTGAATTCGGCTGTGATGTGGTTGACTTTTATGGTGTAGGTGAAGGATAAGGCTCTTTCTTAAAAAAAAATTAATTAAAATACAAATTTCTGAGAAATAAAACATACATTAGTAAGTTACAGTAATGGAGGGGGGGGGCAGATCATAGATCTATGCCGATAAAAATGAATATTTTTTTATGTTCGGGGGGGGGGGTCGCCCCCCTGGATAGGGCCCTGGCATCACGTTACAGTAGTGTATACATTCATATTTGGTTTCTACTGTTTTCTGAAAGTAGGACATCAGCGAGATACTGCCAAAACTAGGAGGCGGACATGACTCAGGTCAGGAGAGCTGCCCACCTCGTTGTTTTGATTCGGATTCCGACTCTGTTTCCAGGGTTGGTCACCAGAAGTAACTTCGTACACCCTGGAAAGTAACCCAAAAGTATCTCAAAGTAACCCAATGTAACCCAATGTAACCCAGAGTAACCCAATGTAACCCAATGTAACCTAATGCAACCCAATGTAACCCAAAGTAACCTAATGTAACCCAAAGTAACCCAATTTAGCCCAAAGTTACCCAAAGTATCCCAAAGTAACCCACAGTATCCCAAAGTATCTCTAAGGTTCCGTGAATTTCAATTGTTTCGTCAAGGAATTTCGCATCAGTTTTTTGTTCGCAGCGTCACCACGCAACTCTTGCGCACGAGGGGTTACTTTGGGTTACATTGGGTTACTTTGGGCTACTTTGAGACACTTGGGTTAGGATACTTTTGAGACAATTGCAAGCGTGATGTAGGCCTACGCCATTTGTGCGCAAGACTCGTGACCCAATGTAACCCAAAGTAACCCAATGTAACCCAAAGTAACCCATAGTAACCCAAAGTAACCCTGAGTACCCCAAAGTATCCTGAAGTAAGCAAGTAACTCGTACACCCTGGTTCTTGGTGACCAACCCTGGCTCTGTTTGTCGCCTGCCTTTAATTGCTTGTAATTGGAAAAACTTCACTGTCATCAGGAACTGATAATGTTAAGAACTACTGTCTTTAGGTAGTGGGGCGTTCAGTGATAAGCTAAACAGTTTCTTTCACTTCGATTTTTTGGCTCTGAGCCATTTGTACATCGCCCAAACGTGTTCTTTCGAATCGCGTCTGTGGTCATACTGTGGTCGCACCGAGATCTTGTTTGAACCAGCTTCGGCGCTTCGTTCAAAAGGCCTGACCAAACGTGCTCGTGTCACACTTATCTGACGTCAGCATCGTCGACATAGTTTAAATAGTAAAGTTTTTGATTCATGTGGGCCGAGAAGATGGGAGACACCATAACTGTTCGATGGGCCGGTTTTTTACGAACACACATGTTACCTTTTTTTTCAAAATCCTCGCTGTAGCCAACGTTATCCACAAATTACTTGAACACACTTCACTCTTGAAAGCAAGTTCGCCATTGCTCATTGACTATTCGTTGATCTCCCACCGGATCTCAAAAGAGTTACTAGACCTTCGAGAAGATCGAGTGGCGTTTAAGAGGATTCAAACAACTTAGTTGTTTTAATCAACTCACCATGTGAACGTTTAGATATGTCGGAGGAGGAAATCATCGGCCATTTTGAAACTTTTTGGTCCCGGAAGGTGAATATAATTTAGCTCAGCTTCAAGAATTCACAAACAAAAAATTAGTTTAAGTGACGGCGTTTGTTTATTGTGATCTAGTTTACATCCTTTCTTCTTTGAACTTACGGGAATTAACAAGAGAACACAAAAAATAAAATACTAAAATAAATCGATAAAGCTAATAATTATTTGGATTTTTCGACACATTTTCCATATATCTGTTAAAATACAAACATTTTGTTAGATCCTTAGTTGAACTATGATCCCAGCCTCCCCATGTCGGGCTCTTCCGACCCGCGCAACTAGGTGACCCAGTGGTCGGATCGAGTCGTGACTTCATCTTTGGTATTGGGTGGGGGAGGGGGGGGGGGTTCTAGACGTTGCAAGTGCTAGAATGCTTACGATGCAACTCCCTTAACATTCCTGACCTGACCGCCGGGTGATCTGGACGTTGCAAATGAGAAATTCTTCCTAACTAACTCCTTTTAAACCATCGATCAAACAAAGTATAGAGAGATAAATGCGGCACGTATAAGCGTCCGTCATGTTGCTATAGGTAATAAAATTTCTGTTTACATATTACCTTGTCGTATAATCGCACTTGACCTTTCATTATTGTGCCTTTTCCCTCTTGACTCGTGTAGACTTGTTATTGACGCAGGGCTAGTTAGTTACTGTCGGGACAAGCGATGAGGGTTGATTAATTGATTTCATCTTCAGCTTGACAAAAAAAACATTCATTAATGGAAAAACATTCATTTCCCCTTGAAAGTGACAACGAACACCCTGAACAAGGGGCAAATAATGTAGTAAATGCGGAGAGAAATCCCTTCCATGACTCCCAGTTGCACAGGACTGCCACTGAGTATATAATATAATAGAATAATGTTTATTCAGCCACGATTGGGCCATACACATATTTTAAAACACATGACATACAAATATAATAATGCATCGTAAACATAATGATACTACAACACTACTCCTGTTTAAATGCCCCCCTCACATATTCTATCAACATTTATATAACTTTGTAGTTGGTCGATGTCAATATACCAGGGAAGAGCAACCCTCCCCCAAACTGATACGGTAGAGGAGACTCCTGGCACTACCCTAGGAGGTGCGTAACACTGTTTTCTCCAATCAGACAAAGCGGACATCTGTTTCTCTTCCTCTCAAATACCTTTTTCCTAAACCCAAGTGGTAATGAGTTTGTTCGTAGCTGGAACCAAAGCTTCAGAGTCTGTGCTGCTAAACCTAACTTGAAATAAAATTCCATATGAAAAGTTTGCTTCAGTAATTTGTATTAATTTAAAGTCTCAGACGTTTGAATTGCCCCATGCCAACTTTATGCTTATGAAGCGATATTTCGGCCCTTCTTGGCAAGGGTCCTCTTCAGGCTGTTATTCTTCTGGGCCAACGCTGGGGAACGAAACAAACCTGCACAAACCTTCTACTCTTTTGAAGTGCTAGGACCTCTAGCTAGAACAAAGAGTAATCAATAGCTACTGCTTAAAAGTTCAAAGCTCTGGTGGCGCTAGAATTGTGAAATAACTTCGGGAAACTATCCATTTTTGAGATTCAGATCGTACTGCGATTTCGACTTCCGTCGCAATCGATTGAGATGTTGACCACCACTTAGAACTCATCGAACAGTCAAGTGTTCCTTTTTCTAGGAAGCGTTATGTTTGCCAAAGTTTTGTTCGCGGAAAATCAGAATATCGTTAACAGAGTCCTCGCCAAACCAGAGCTTTGGTTGCGAACTAGGTGGGGATGATGGAGAGAGAGGGATAGTAAAGGGAACATAGGTGCATAGTAATGTACAATAAGTAACAGGTGATAGGTTATGGGTAAACAAATAATAATAGGTGAATAAAGCAACATGAGTTCGGTTTAAGACTAGGTTCGCAGATTACGCTGTTTCTTCCCAAAACGACTACCCTCTGTATTTCGTGATACCTGTAACCTCACAAAACTACACATACGTTATCTTCCTTCAGGCGGCTACTTGCTAGTGTCTAACCCCTTTGTTCGCCAACGGTGACGCCGGGATTCGTGATTTCCTTCTGTGCGCCTAAGGAGTCACCAGTGAATAACGAGCATTGTAATATAATTTTAAACACCAGCATAAGTTTATCCTTACGAGTAATATGAATGTTTCTTTTCATTTTATTTCTATTCTTGCTCGAAACGTGTTGCCACTGTAAAAAAAAATAAAAAATCTTTGACGTATTTGCTACTGGTATTAATCTTATCTCAAGGTTCAAGTTCAAGGTTCAAGGTTTAAGTACACTTCATTATAAAAGTTACTATACATAGGGTTAAGCCGGAGACACAAGGTCGATTGACCAAAACCCGGTAGGCTACAATAAAAGAACAAAAATATTTAACATATAACAATAATCTCTACTGAGATAAGATTAACACGATGTAGAGAAATGATTATCTCCGTAGAGATAAGGTTAATCCCAGTAGGAAATACTGCTATTAAAGGAACAGAAAACTTGACTCAAACTTGACTCCGGGAGCTAGCTAACATATCAAGAATGTACCCTGAGTCGATATTGAGAGTAAAAAAAATTCTCGTTAATACCACTGCAGTTTCCGGGCAGTTTCCGAGAATTCGACTTTTGAGTTACCGTAAAATGCCCATTCTAGGGACAGTTTTTCATGTTTTTTTCGAATAACTTCAGCTCTGAAACTCGCAGAAACTTCAAATTTGGCTCAAACGTGGGTCTTAGCTAGTTGAACAAGTTCGCCAAGTTTCAGATTTTTCCTGTAGTCAGTTTTTTTTTTATTTTTTTTTTAGAGGGTGTCCCTTGTTTGGCAGCGGGTTCCTATCTAGGGACGGTGACCTTTAATGCAATCTTGAACCATGTTCGGAAGCCTAAATTGATCGAGGGACAGTACCAATGTTTTAAAAAATGCTTTATTCAGCTATTGGTAAAGAAAGTTTTGAAAAAAGTGTAAAAATGGCTCAGATATCACTACTTTACTACTTTGAGAGGTAAAAAATAACTTAAAACGTAAAATAAAAGGCACCTGCACACAATGGACTTTAGATAAATTACTGGATCTTAAGACCTGACTAATAGACTATAATAATATGCTATTCTAACAGAAAGCTCATGTTTATGATGTTTTAAGAAATTTTTGCCAACTCTGATCTAGGGATATTTGTCTTTGAATCTGTGCGAAGGATGTTCTATCGTGTCTAGAGGATATTTAATGAAATACTGCAGGTCAAATGATGTCGTGGGATAGGCCCACGCACCACACAGTATGATCCTTTAAGGTCAAGTTCATCTATTTCATCAATGACTGGGTGCCACCCCATTTTTCTAGCCTCGTAGTTTTGTTCTTGGCCTTTTCTGTGTCAAAATATTACAGTTTTTGGAATTCCAAACTGTCTCATGGTATAAAATATCATCATTCTCAGCTTTAAGAGCAATAGCCAGCTTTCTTTTGTCAACTTATTTCCATTTTTGTACATATTTTTCACTGTTCCTAGTTAGGGCACTCCAACACGTGAAAAGATCGAAAATTAGAAAAAAAATCGTAATAAATAAAATAATGAAGATAATGAGCTGAAAATTGGTGTCGACACTGACAAAGAACAGGCCTTCAAACTAACATATTGTTCTTGCTTGTGGGAGCCGTAGGTTCCAGAGGCCAGATCAAGATTTTTGTCTGTGAAAAAAAACTGTTTTTCAGCACTTCAGCAAAAAAAAATCCTCAAGGAAAGGTATGAGAGTTATCAAAAAGGTGATAACACCTTTGGATTCAGCTTTTTCTCAGCTATCAAAAACTGTAATGAATATAGAATTAAGTGGTCTACTTAATTTTATACAGAATTTTTTTTAACTTTTCCAGGTTTTTTGTCCCTTGTTTGGCAGTGTTCCTTGTTAGGGCATTTTACGGTAGTAGAAAAAAAGCAAAAGGTTCGTGTGCGCGACTAGGAATCGAACGCAGGCCGTCTTGTCGGGGAGGTCTTTTTTCTGTAGACTACACGTAAAAAGGCGAACTTTTACAGTACATAAGTGCATAATTACAGTGCATAAGGGGCAAGGGCCTGCCAGCTAGCTTTGGGAACACTAAGGAGGGGGTTCGAGACGGTTCAAGATAACAAAGAAGGGTCGACAATAAGCCCCTGTAGATTTATCTAAGCCCCCCAGGGCGATTCGATGGCCGAAAGTTGCGTAGTCAAGTTTACTGTTCCTTTAAACTCGGAGATTTTTTTTTACAGTTTAGATAGGATAAAACGTTCCTATGTCTAAAAGGCTTGTATTAACGGTGACCCATAAACAGGGTAGTGTGTATCAAGGAGCTGAGAACTGGATCAGTACCAGTACATTCAGGTTTTGGTACGGACTTTAAGATCCATTTTGGTCCAGTGCCAATCGCTCTTCCAGCCGACGATCTAGAATTCGCCCGGTGGGCTATCACAATAACAAACTGACTAGTATTCTATCCTGCACCTTACTACAGCCGGTCAGCTTAATAAGATAGGGTATGTGAACTAACCCTCCGGAACTCACCTCCGGCTAAATCAAACCTCCCACTACCTCAAACCTCATATATCTAACCCTTCATACCCCATCCTTATCACACGCCCATACTCATCAATAATAACAACGGTTTTACCTTTTTTTTTTTTTTTGTAAATACACTATTTACTAATGAAAACAAAAACACTTATGAATATTATAAAACACCAAAGAAAATTCATTCAACTTATTCTAATCCCTATACTGTTATAATATCTTCCTCCTGTTTTTCTTCTCATCAAAAACCACCATTTAATAACAAAAATACAAACAGGATTTGTGACCATTACGGAAACATAAAAAAGAACCCTTTCAACTTATTCAAGCCCTCATACTTGTCAGAAGATGCAAGAAGACTATCCCACTTGTCTTTATGACTTTGAGATAACATAACTTTTTTCCACGCCATATAATGTTCTGCTGTAGCTAATGATTTCCATCCCTCGACCGACATTATCTCTTCCATATTCGCACCTGTGGTTTTTAGGGTTATCGCTCCTCCGGCGCGTAGGCTGTGTGGAGTTTCACCCTCATTAACCCCCAAAATATCGAGGGCCTCTTTAAGGGCCCTATAAATACAAAAATAAGACATCGGGCTATTGACCAGATTATCTCCTTTTATTTCCCGGTATAAAAAACCGTAACCTAACTGTATCGCACTATTTCATAAATAATAATAATTATTACATTATAATTATATTCTAATAGATATTATTGTTAGTACTGAAAAATAGGCCAGTGCTTCCGCCGACCCTGGTGGTGGTGCGTCCTAGTTTATCATATTCATTTAATTATTCAGATATTTCCCACAACTTGATAAATTTTTTTTAAACAAACTGTACCTAAATCAATTGACTAAAAAAAGGTACAATAGACAAGTAGGCTAAATGTAAGGCTCCATTGTGAAAAGAAGTGACGTGGCTCGTAAATTAGGACGTTTGTATATGTTCAGATTGATTTCTTGTTCTAGGATTGGCGAATACTTCGGTTACAACTCGTCCGATCTAGAGGGCAAGTCACTGCTTGAATTTCACCATACTCTAGACAGCGAAAATGTTGGCAAGACCTTTAAAATCTGTAAGTATGACAAAATCTTACCACAAGGGGTAGTCAAATTGATATTCTACTGACCACGAAGCCTTATTAGATGCAGAGATGTCAATTCGGTCAGAACTTGGACCACGCGAACGCTGTTCTCACCCCCATTGTGAATTTAGTAATAACAATAATAATTACTTTAATATGATTATTATTATTTATGAATGTATATGTGATTAAAAAATGTCGCCTCTGCATAATGCGAAGAAATTGGGAATGGTCGAAGGCCTTCTGAACAAAGTTAAAAATCTTACCTAATGCACTTGAAACTATTCATTGATACAGCATTAACCGCTTCTTAGGTAAGGTTGTTCCCAAGGACCAACAACTCCGTTTCCAGAACTCCACCTTACCAAAATTTCAGCTATCGTATTCGAAGACTGTCGCTAATCGCGGGAAATACAGTAAAAAGTTCTGAGTAAACTTTACTCTAGCCCGGCTTTGGAACGAGAAAAAAATGACCAATAGGGTGCGAGACTTAATTTATGGCAGAAGTTTGATATGGGGTGTCACATCTTAACAAACTCTGCTCCACTACCGTAGCCAGACAATCAAGAAAAGGCCGGGAAAACATTACCAGTAATCCACAGGTTCCTGGTAGTTACCAAATGTCGATAATTCAGTCGAAAATCCTAAACGTCACAGTGTTAAATTTTATTGTTTGTTTTTCCTTTTTTCGATAATGGTCCGTTTTCGTCGGATAGGCTGAAATCTTTCTATTTTGTGAAGCACACTTGCATTTGCTCGCACGTTTTTCTCGCACGCGACCTATGTAACTCGTGGTTATTCGGCAATTTTCATCACGATTTCTGTAAAGAAACTCGTCTCCGCTGCCAGAAGGGAGCCTTAGCAACGCAAAAGAATAAAGTTTTGGATTTTCGCCCGGTCATCGTGACACGGCGGTTTTTCTGCCTTATCGGTTGTTTGGATTCAGGCGGTTTTTTTGTGACCGATGCCAACAAAGTGTTGGGGAAGCCCGGTTGCTTCTTAGAGTGAACCCTTTAGATAATAATAATAATATGATGCAAAAAAATAGGATTTGGCCTCTACAGAAACGTTGCGTGTTATCAGTGAGGTTAAAAGACACCTGAATGAAGAGTACCAAGTATCATCCCTGTCCGTATGACTTTCGTTAACATTGCCTGCAGAAAACCCAACCCAAATACGAAATAGTGTTTCCAAGTTATGGTTTTTGCTCCATTTTTCATCTGTCCTTATTTCAATACCGAACAATTTAAGAAACGAACAAATGTCTCCAATCAACTCTTCTTCTGGAATATTTTTAAACCAGTTAAGCCCATCTAGAAGAAATTCCAATACGATCTGGCCAGCGCTGTACAAGATTTGAATGAATTGCGCTTTTTGTCTTGGAGTCTGCATGTGCAAACCTCCAGAGACGAACATCCCTATTTTGAAACGTCACGCTCAGGAGAAGAATGCTCTCCGTGGCCATGTCTGTAAATGCATTCTCCATGGTGTGTTCAAGTATGGTTTCATTGTTCAGGTGTCCTTTAATGTTGCAAACCAAGGCTCCGAATATCGACAGTTGTCAAGAAGAAGAAGAACAAATTATACGCCACAACATAGCTGCTGTCTCTCAACTGTCAGAGAAGAAAAACAAAAAATTAAACAAGGGTCGTGCCGTTTTTCGAGGCGGCCAAAAACATCGTTTTTGTTTTTAACATTTTTTCCGTTTATACCTTTTAAAATACTGTCGAAACGAAAACGCGTGTAAAGCTCGGTCTTATGTTCTTGAGATTCCGCAGATTTTTGCGCAAAGTGGTTGCTCAAACTTGTTTTTAAATGAAAAGGAACATACAAACCGACCCATCGACTTAGCACCCAGGATTATTGAAGTTTATGAATTGAAAAATACAAGTGCTACTGCAGCGAGATTTTGGACCGGGACTCTCGGGTCTCGTGACCGAGTTTCTACCATAGACTTGTGGAATTTCTTTGACAAAATTCTACAGTTTCTGGCAGGTTTGGATCCAGGAATTTATTTCGGAGAGGAGGGTTCTACCCGTGGGTTGGACCAAATCGATACCAAACAGTAAGACAATAACGTAGATCAGGAAGTTAAAACCTACAAAAAACGATTATTTTTGTATGCTTAGGGGGGGGGAGGGGGTATGATACCCCCGTACGGCCGAAGTCTCTGGAAAGGAGCGCTGCAGGACCAATAGTACCACCTCGGGACAAGCTTTGGCCACCTTGTGACCATTTCAGAACTAGCAAGCTTTACTTCGGATAGGCGGCGCGTTCCTTGGGCTCTGTGATTGGACGGATCAGTTTCAGTTTCATTTATTATATTATTTATTTTATTTGAACACGCCACGCAGCCCCAGCGGACGAAACAGTTTTTCTACTTATAGCTGCCCTGGCATAATGTGCACCTACCAAGTCACTGACATTATCCACTCTCTACTTCGTATGAAACGACCAAACAAATGTGGCACCTACTCTTACTTACTTTGTTAAATATCTACTTCATTTAAAGGACGCGTCATACAAACGATAGTAATTCATTCTACTACAATAGCATTTCCATCCATTCTCGTTCCCGAGATTTTTCACTTCATAAGCGTATCCTATCTCATGTCTTAGCAATACACTGATTATCAAGCTTGCCACATTTGTTCTCATTACCTGACGTGTCATGCGCCCGATCATTTTTTTCGAGAAGATTATTCGTCCTGAGAGCGGTTTTGCAAGTTTTGCCAAGATTGTCATGCAAGGCAAGGTTCATGGAAAGAGGCTAAAAAGAGCCGAGTCCGTGTGTAATTTTCTGTAAGCGTAGTTTAGTTGTAAAGTGGTTAACTATATCAAAACATGTGAGCAGAAACTCTATGTAGTATGAGGTGTCCTTTTAACTTATTCTGTTTTTGACTACATATTTTGAAATTGTCTTCTAAAATTTAAAATAGTTCATTGTATTAATTAATAGCATTCAAGATATTTTGTAAGAGGTAAAAGAAAAGGTAAAAAGCTAACAACCGAGGGTTACGCTCTTGCTGGGCACCACTGCAAAAGCTCCGCTGTACATCCATTTTGGGAGTGAGTGAGCCCTCGCGAACAACGTAACCAGGGGATCTTTCAGACACCGACAGTTGACCTGTAAAATTAGAAAATTACGTTACAAGACATGGTATCCAAACTTCGAAAAAATAATCCATACTGTCTGTCGTTTTTTCGGGCTTCGCATCAAAGAGTCTGTTTCACCTGGTTGCCATGACATTCTTGATACCAGAACCGTAGGGAATTCTGTTGGTGATTCGACCTGGCTTATTTTCCCAAAGGGAAAAAAGATAAGGGTCTCCTGCGTCGATGCAAGAGTGGATAATGATGAGAGCCACATTGTCAGAAGTTTCGAAACAGACAACGCAAGGATGCGCGGTTTCAACAGACAACACGCAACAGACAACACTTGGAATGTTATCTGTTGTCGCGACAAACGTTATGCATGAAACGTTTTGCATAACAAGCATTAAGTCCGGTCTTCACCTCCCGGAACTTCCGGAATCTGGGCTTCCCGATTATTCTTTGACGTCTTCTGTAAATTGCATCTGGAATATGAACCGGTCCGAAAGTATATCAAAATAATCCGGAAAAAATGTGCTTTTGAACTTCCAGATTTCCGGAATTTATAAGGGTCGCAGAAGAAATTCAAAAAAAAATCTCGGAAAATCTGGGAACCCAGATTCCGGAAGGTGAAGGCTCACCTTTACCAGGAAGAGCCTAAAAATCACCAGAAAATCATCTGCTGGCTCTTTTGTTTGTCGTCATGATATCGGAAAATTCTGCGCAGCTTCTCTCATAGCCAACAAAACATTTGGGCTTCGGCAGGTATACACTTATGTCTCAACGCGACATAAAATGATTATATTATAATAATTCAGCGTCTAAACTTCTATTTTACTACCTTGTTCATTGTTCCCGATGTTGAAAAGCTGTGTCCGCGCGTACACAGTGTGGCATATCTCAACGCTAGCGAAGACTTGGCAGGATAGATAAAATCAAACGAACCAAGGACGAAATGTTTTTTTACGAATAAGATGTTGAATCAGAGTGGACCAAGAGGTGTACTTCAAAAGGATTGAAACGCGTGCTGGTGGTTGCAGGGACTATTGCAAAGGCATAATTTCGCAGAACCCTAGGGGGGGGGGGGGGGGCAGCGGCGCTGTCTCGGGACCTCGTCGCATTGTTTAACGTAAATCTTATTGTCTTTTCTCATACATCATGACCGCTCGAGACGCCTCTAATAATTGTCTGTTATTTTTCAGTGATGACAAAAGGTCAAGCGGAGACAAGCTGTTACCGATTTCTCGCCAAAGGAGGTGGTTACGCCTGGGTGGAGACGCAGGCTACAGTCACCTACGGTCCAAAAGACGGAAAACCACAATCCGTAGTCTGCATGCACTACGTTCTAAGGTAAGGTTCCAACTTCCAAGTATCTTGTAGGACCAGTTGAAGGATTAAAGAACCAGAGTTCGAATCGGGATTCGAATCTTCTGCTTGTCAGGCTAGATTCGGATTCGGACTCGGATTCCAAACCCTCAATCTTACGAATCCCCTCAAATTTCTAGTCTACATCCTTCCCAGTTTCCTTTTCCCAACTTTTACACAGTGGGCTTGGGCAATCCAACTTTTTGATCTCCACCACCAAACATCATCAGTAATCTATCACGTTATCCGATTACCTTAGACATCAGTGTTTTTTGTCACTTCTGTTTTTAAACTATAACCCACGTACATGATTAGATTTTCTTTAAAGGAACAGTAAACTTGACTACGCAACTTTCGGCCATCGAATCGTCCGGGGGGCTTGGATAAATATACAGGGTCTTATTGTCGACAGGCCCCCCCTTCTTTGTCATCTCGAACTGTCTCGAACGCCGTCCTTAGTGTTCCCAAAGCTAGCTGGCAGGCCCTTGCCCCTTATGCACTGTAATTATGCACTCATGTACTGTAAAAGTTCGCCTTTTTACATGTAGACTACAGAGTAACGACCTCCCCGACTAGGCGGTCGGGGTTCGATTCCTAGTCGCCGCACACAAACCTTTTGCTTTTTGCAAACCTTTTGCTCAAAAGTCGAATTCTCGGAAACTGCAATGGTCGTAGCGAGAATTTTTCTTACTCTCAATATCGACTCAGGGTACATTCTTGATATGTTAGCTAGCTCCCCGAGCCAAGTTTGAGTCAAGTTTTCTGTTCCTTTAAGGTAGGATTCGAATCCGGATTCGGATCTTCAGCATGAAATGGTGGATTTGGAATCGGATTCGTACCTAGTCCTGTATTCGGATTCGAACCCTTTTGTGGTCGGGTTCGCCCATCTCTGCTTAGGGCAGACAATCGGAGATCAGCACCGCCCTTTTGGCCTGTCAGGCTGATGCTGATAACCGAGGGGCTGCCCACTCTCCGCCACTTGGTGTACACCATGCTGCGCCACCCATGCGCCACTCATCCGCCAGTTCCGCCACTCATCCGCCACGCGTGCCACTCATTTGCCACGCGCGCCACTCATCCGCCACGCGCGCCATCCTTCCGCCACGCGCGCCACCCTTCCGCCACGCGCGCCACCCGGTGTACACCGATTTTGAGAGTGGGCAAGCCCTCGCTGATAACTTTACCTCCACCTTTTGTCTAGAAGCTAAGAAAACCACTGGGTGTTTTATGACCCCGAGTTCAAGTTTTCTTTTGTTCCTTCCAGCGGTATCGAGCAGCCAGAAGAGATCCTGTCTCTGTCTCAGCTTTGCAGCGAACCCATCCAATCACGTTGCGAGAAGGAGAATATCACGCCACGTGGCAAGCGCTCATTGGACAGCGGAAAGCCACGCCCCGTTCCAGGTGCATTCAAGGTTGAAAAGCGTCCGCAGAGGACCGCGTTCGAGCCTGTTACGCGCCCAAGAGCGAATACGGAAAACATTTTTGCCCCGAAAGCAGAAGGAATGGACGCCGGATTCTTGGGATACGATGAGATCAATGACTGCTTCACGAGTAAGTTGCTCTTGTCTTACGACTAGGCCTACTGCCAACGACAGGTGAGCAGATGCCCCCTTTTCGGTCATGCCTTGCCACCGCGATGGCATGTAACTTTGTGTTCTTAGACTCCGCATAGCTTTCACTTGCACCCACATCACTTCATTGGCGCTGTTTAGAAGGGGAAAAAAAACATAGCCTAGGCCTACTTCAGTCCTGGCCAATGAAATCCGCCAGTGTTGCCACTAGTTGAGAATACTGCGCTTTGCCGTAAGATAGACGCATATGAGTATTTATTTATTTATTAATAAAAAGAGGTTCACCTATTAAACAGATCAACTGTTGTTTACAGCACTACACTTTACACGATTACACTACAGTCAATGAACACATAAAAAGGGATTCATGTACGCGCTACAAGTGAACGGTGTTTCGGCAAGATGTCGCCTAAAAGAAATTAAATTTGGCTGGGAGATTTTATTGACAAGTTATGTGACTTGACAGACAAATGGCCAGTTATAGGCCATAGTGTGATTTAGCTCGATACATGTATTCAGTTCCAAATATTATAATTTTAGTGCATACATTGTTGACGTAAAATCAACTATATAGTCGGCTTAGGCTATCGCCGTTTCAAGATTTTTAATGAACAAACTAAATTGAATTAAATTGAATTGAAACGATCTCCTCAAGTAGAACATTCCACACCTGGCATGCACTGTAAGAGAACGAACGCTGATCAATTTTTCTATTTATTTTTTGCGGGTATAGCTTCAATGATGCTGACGGGTTGACTGACATGAACTAAACTAAAAAAAGAAAATTTTTCCAAACTGTCTACCGAGTGGAGTATTCTGTATGTGTTTAGAATGTCGGTACGATCCCGACAGAACTCCGATAATGGGTAAATAAAGGTGTCTCATTCAGTAATCATAAATTAAGCTGAAAAAGCGATATTTCCCGTTAATAATTGACAAAAAGGACTGGTTTTCAAGGCGCCAAAATGTCACATATTCTTGGAGCCAACTTTCAGAGGTTCCGTCAGACAAAAGTGGCAACACTGGTGTCGACGTTGGCAACGACCCACTTGCTCTTCCTACGAAGGGAAATTTCTAGAATCATTCTGTGACAGCCCGAATTCTATAGCGTCCACTGCCTCTGAGAAATAAAATGCTGGGAAGATGACATAAAAGCTGTAGACACTATAAACTCTGCTAGAGCTAAAAGCAAAAAGGACAGGAACTGAAAGCTTTGAAGGATTCCCGTGATTGATTAAGTTACTCGGAAAATAGGGACAAAGCATTGTCAGTCGACGTAAATGAATATTGTAAACATTGCTGTGCATTTTGTTTCTGTAAAATCCAAACGCCAGCCAACATTATTCGCACCTAACTGACAAAGGAATCAGTCCTTCCTGATCGCGAGTCCGTCAGTTCCGCCCGCCCATGAATTATTCCGCGGGTCAGATAGCACACGGTAGCTAAGCAGGTACACCGTTTCTTCTTGAAATTTTGGCTGATTGTTTTGCAGAAATGACGTAAATACTTCAAAACAAATTATTGAAAGAAATAGATACCGCCAAATATTTAACCAATTTTTTACTTTTTGTTCATACACCAGCTAAATGTTTTCTTTTTTACTGATTTTCTCGTTAAGTTCGATTTCAAGCTTGTCCAGGTGGGTGCGTCCGTGTCTCGCACTAAATGATCCCATGGTCGTATCAAGTCTTGATTTGTACTGGTGGCGTGATGGGGGGAAGGGGGGGGGGGTGTCTAGAGATTTCAAATGCTAGAATGCTTCCAGTTTAATTTCTTTTTAAGTTTCTAAACCAAGATCGAGAAGTCATCCTCTGGTTTGTATAATGTAGGATACCTGATTGAAAGGTATACTTTTGTGCTGCCATAATTGAAACATAGAATAATATGGGTTAAAAGAAAGTTAATAGAAATTTGTTTTTTTATGAATTTAATGACATAACGTTTGATTATAATGTCTTATAAGTAGGAATATAAATTAGTGTAAGTGACGTTAATGAAGGAATTTTAACAATTCATTTGTATAGTTTTTGATGTTGCTGAGTGGAGGTGGAGACGAAGCCACTCATATTGGTTCACTCCATTGTAAGGGAGAAAAAACGTGGGTAAAAAAAAAAAATCATGCGTAGGACCTTGTACACCGTGAAGGACTAGTGCCTATCCCTTCGACCATAACTTAAAGGAGGTAACCGTTCAACCGAGTGACCCAAGCGCTGCAGCTTGCATAGCAACGCAATTTTGTTTGGCAGGATCTATGATTAACAGATCTTAAAGAGGGCCTCTGTTCATTCAAAATTCGTGCTAATAATGCATCAGTAGAGATCGTAAGTCACTATTTATTAGGCTACATAGTAAAGCATTGCCAGCGAAAGGTAATTGCGTAAGTAAGATTGCGAAACGGTGCAACCAGTTTTTGCGCCAGGTCCAGACTTTAAATCATCGTCGTTTAAGGTATATCGTCGTACACCGATGTCGATTCCTCTTCTAATGGAATTCAGTCCTCCAACCTTTCATCCTTACTTCAAAGGTCTAGATAGCATGACGAAAAGGTCTGGAAGATTCTGGGAGACATCTGGGATAACGCGAAAAATTCGGCCCATCTTTTCTAGTTTTATGAATTGACGAAATTCCAGCGCTGTTTATCCAGATATAGTTATTTCACATAAATGGCGGCGTGTTTTACGCCGAAATTTTTCTTTCCGTAAAATTACATATTTCAAAGTAATGTATTGGTACCTGAAGGTTGCACTTTTTTCATCTTTTACCATGCTCCGTCTTTACCTAGACGGGTTATAAATTAAGTTTAATTTAATTTAATATGTATATACTTCGACCGTGATAATTTGCCCGCCAAAAGTGATACCGCGCTCATTTGAGTCAGATAAAGCATTGTGTCAAAACCCGATGAAAAGACACGCGGACACGCCAAAACACGCCATTGATCCTCAGGAAGAAGGAGTAAACGTCTCCGTGACGACTCAAACTCAACAACTCGCATCCTGTCTCAACCAATCATGGCGATCTTTGGGAGCAGCTGTAATACCACTTCTGCCTTTCTTCCGCTAGGTACCCGGAGAGGCCGGAGATTTTGCATCGGCAAGCAGAGATAGTCATCTAGTGTATTAGTCGTATGAGTTGTACGAAAAAGTAGCATGCAGTAGTATCTGTTGCCACTGCATGCTGCTACTAGCAAACTGGATGCTACTACAGCAAGATTGGATGCTATCGGAAACTACTACTTAAGATTAACCCAGTCGGAGGCATGTTAAATCAAAGTTCCATACTACTAGCCTACATATCAATACATGCAACTTTTGTATACAACCGCCATACAACTACACCGTCAAAGAAATTTTTATCGGGAAGAAGCGCGGCCGCACTCTTTGGCAGCTAGTATGTCACGCTCGATTCTACGCAGCGAAACATCACAGCTCTATAGCGGAGCAGAATTTGAAAACTTCTCTCCATTTTTTTATTTCTGATAAGTGATTAAACATGCAACCTGTAAGGTGTCGATACGTGCTTTACATTACAAAGAAACGACAAAAAGTTGAAGACTAGGCCTTCAGATTTATTCATGTTCCATCTTCTGCTGGCTTAGAGATTTTGGCTGGAGGCATGCCTGGAATGAGGTTTCGCAACGCTGGAATCGATTGGTTTCCAAGAATCCAACTTGTAGCATGAGACAGCACTTTTTGCAGCCATGAAGATACGCTATTGCTTAATCGAAGAGTGGCCCACTCTTGGGCAAAGGGTGTACATGAAACGCGACCGGACAACTTTTGTACATGGGAACAGATCAAATGCGGTAACGCGGTGGCGGGACACGCAGCCAGCTCGGTCTTGAAAGCGTACTTCGGAGCGAATAAGGTCCATACATTTACTTATTTTTGTATCTGCTAAAATGAACAAAATATATCAAAAATACGAAAATTCACTAAAAAAATTAGACAGGCTGTAATGTGCGGGAAACTGAGATGGGATGTTGTGGATATTTTTTGGCATTTTAGGGCCGGAAGTATTAAAAATATACCCAGATCGCGAAATCATATAGGTAAATATAGGAGGGATCTTGCATATCACCTTGATGCCCGACAAATAGCAGGACAAGACGCCGAAGTAAATTAGCACCTGCCAGAGGACGAACCTCAAGGTTCATGAACTCGTTTGTACCCTTTTTTACAGAGATTCCTACAAAAGTGAATAGTTCATGTAATATTTTATTTTAATTCTTGTAATCACCAGCGTAATTTATTACGTAATTTTTACTGCTGAAGAGAGCTACGAAGTTGGTTTATCAAGACACGATTTTATTGATTTGATGGGTTGATATCGGCAGGCCCGTATACAGGAATTTATTTCGGAGGGTGCTTTACTCGCGGGTCCGACCACATCAATACCGGAAAGTTCCTGAAAGATATAGATTAGAGGTTAAAGCCTATAAAAACGATTAGTTTTGTATATTTCGGAGGGGGTTCGAACCCCCTAACCCCCCCCCCCCTTTGGATACGGCCTTGGATATCGGTAACAGTTTGAACGGAGGGAATGGAAATCTTTCTTCTTCAAAGTAGGAGACGGGTCGGAAAATAGGATCATAAAAAAATGTGCGAATTTCATGCTATTTATTTTATTTTCAGTGCTGAAGGATGAGCCTGAGGATTTGACCTATCTTGCCCCGGGAGCTGGAGACACCTGCGTTCCCCTGGCTGTCCCGAACATGTTCCCTCTTGAAGGTTTCGTAGATCTGAGCGATATGAGCAACATTGAAAAAGATTTGGACTGCCTCCCCCTATCTGCTTTCGAGTTCCCCGGTTTTGATCTGCTGGAATCGGATGGTAAGTCAGTCTTTCGAGTATAATAATAATAATAATACAAAGCAAGAGAAAAGGCTTTCGCCTCTAAATAACTCTAAGAAACTTTGAGTAGACGAACTGATCGGAGTTAAAAATTCCATCAACAATGCACTTGAAACTATTGATCGATTCAGCATTAACCGCATCTTCGGTAAGGCTGTTCCAAGGATCAACGATTCTGTTACCAAAACCCCACTTAAAAACGTCCTTGTGGAATCTTGATTTTGCAAGCTTGTACGCGTGCCCCCGATGATGACGGTTAATGCTGAATCTTACTAAATCAGTCACTTCAAAATTGACAATAGTATATTATATACTACTAGAAGTAGCGTTTTATTACACTACTTGTTTACGAAGATTTTGGTGTAGTGCCGAACTCGCTCTCCGTGTCTTTGCAGAGACTGGGCAAATAATTCCAGTACGTAGGTGGAGAGAGAGGCACAGGTTTGATCAAAACAACCGGCCGTTGGACACTGAAAGGGTTGTATGAAAACGAACATAATTAGCACTAAACGGTTCTAGTCATGAACGACTGTGCTGAGCGGCGGTAACGCTGTGTGTTACGTTAAAGTTTAACCGAAAAGGTCTGAGATAGGACAATCAAGATATCCATCACTTATTCACTTAAAGAGGCTTGAAGACCCGATGAAAATGCGTCACTTCGTTGCTGCGCTATTCACGAATAATCAATTTTCATATAGTGGAATTTCCCTGTCGGATTTGTGGTACCTCTATGCGCTTGTACCTGTGTTGTATGCTTGACGGAAACGATTTACGAAAAATAAGTATTCACCGAGTGAGCTCCCTCCGCGGGCTGATCACTGGTCACTGAAAAGCCGCATTTGTATTGAGATTCAAATTTTCCGCGTCATAGTAGGATTTTGCGTTGTGAGGACGGCCGTAGATATTCTGAACGTCATACCAGAGTAAATACTGACAAATATAAATAATCCCTTAACACAATCCAAATAATGCAGTGTATTCAGTTAAGTTATAACAAAATTAAGTTGGCTTTTCAGTTAAACTTTAAGTTTGGCCGGACCCATGGGAAGTGGTCGGGTGATGACCATTTAGTTGCTTGTTTGTTGAATGGCAAAGACTACGGGGTTAACTGAAGGAGAACCCAATAAAAAAGTGTAATTTAAGCAAGTAAGTAATTTATTTGCGACCCGCCATTTTGAAAAGCGAAGTATGCAAAAGAAGATAAATACACATAAAAAATTGCAAATTATCACCGTCCAGGTACGAAACAGTGTAGAACGTCATGTGCTAGTTGGCTGGAAGAAGAAGTGCTTAATAAATTTCCTAAAGCTTTCCGATTGTAGCGCCCCCAGTTAGGGACGATGCGCCCATAGGTGGTACGGATGCGATAGCAACAGAATGAGTTTAGTGTAGTAAGATCCATTTTGGTTCAAACCACCGTCGCTCTCCCAGTCCGTCAGTTCTTCGTGGCCATTCCCTATATTAAACACCCACCATGACCAAAGAGCCCGCTATAATTTACTCCAGAAAGCTGTTCAGAAAGGTCAGCTCTCCGCAATCAAACATCGATCTCTTAGAGAAAGTGGTCCAAGTACGAATGGAAAGAATCAACTAGACGAACAATTAAGCAGCTAGGCTGTGGCTATGGCATGGGAAATGTTATATTCTTCGTTATTTTCTTTTGTAGATGGATACATGAGTAGCTCCATGGACGCTCATACCAAAAGCAGTCTTTCTGTATTCGCCGCAAGGAACGTCACAGCGGAACCTGGCCGGGTTCCAAGATACAGCCCCATCTCTGATGATGGAAAATCGGAGTTAGAAACGCCGATTTGTCCACTTGCGTCGGCAGTTAAAAATAAGGGAGACCTGTTGGACCTGGTGGGAGAGGACCGAGGAATGAAGAGGTATGCAGGGCCCAGATCTAAGCTTAAAGGAACCGTCGTGCCTATTATGCCAATGCAGTTTATTTCCCTTATCGCTCCATCCATTCTTACACCGGTGACCCGAAAATGATATGGTTTTTTCTAAGCCCGTAACGGAACCTCACTGATTTTCCCACATGCCTAATTTCGCTGTTTTCGATGCGTAACACGTTCCACAAACAGCGACTGGGGAAACGTAGCTGAGGGGTCGACGAGGGGGTATCGTTTTCGCCAAAAGAAGAGTAAGATTAAAATTCAGTAAGTTACCTGTTCCATTCTACCACAAAACCCTGACTTTTTTTTCACCCCATGCCAAACGGGATACCTTTTGGTATCATGACCCTGACCCACTCCAAGTCATGATCGGTTGATTTCCGAGCTTCAGTCAATTCATCAATGTCTTATCGGGTTACAGTATCTAGCATTTGGCATAGTGTATCCAGCGTTGGACATAGGGTATGCCAAACGCTAGACATACCCAGCGTTTGGCATAGGATATCAAAAAATCAGGGTTTGTGGTAGACTGACATGTCCCCGCTTTTAGAACTTCTCTTGCTTAGCCCACCGGTCTGAATTGGCTGCGTCGTGTAGAATTACGTTGTCATAGTAGTACAAATGCTAGCAAGCTAAACTGTTGCTGGGTGTTTATAACTGTTTAATGTTCTAGGAAATCTCCTGTTCAACCAATCGGATTCAATCCCGTCTATTCCATGCTATTGGAGGACCAGCAGGCCAGCGGACCAATCATCAAAGACATGCCACTCTTCTCAAACAAAGACAGCCAATCGGCGATGAGCCGAAAACCGGAAGAAAATGGACGGTCGAAGGCTGGAGTTTCCTCAGAAATGATGTATGGATTCACTGGAATATCAGACACACGAGATAAGGTACGGTAGCGTTTAAGGCTATGGTGGTAGAAAAAAGTTTTACTAGTCGGATTCTTGTTCGTCAGTGAGGCTAACGTTGTTAAAACAGTGACTACTGCCCTTTCTTTGTCAATCAAAACAGTCTTCCTGCCTTTAGTCAGAACAGGGATCCTGTTTAAGGAAGAAGAAAACCAGAAGAACAGGGGTCC
Source organism: Branchinecta lindahli (assembly GCA_023053555.1). Lineage (NCBI taxonomy): Eukaryota > Metazoa > Arthropoda > Branchiopoda > Anostraca > Branchinectidae > Branchinecta > Branchinecta lindahli. The sequence continues at coordinate 7,620,657 of JAKZAO010000005.1, read as the reverse complement.
TGCCCTTCCTCGTTTTCCGTTTAACCTCCTTAAAAATTTAACCGAATAGGGCTGCGATACGACAGTCAATTACCCATTACCTGTTCATTTAAACAGGCTTGAAGACCGATGAAAAAGCGTTACTTCGTTGTTCCGCTATTCATATATTCGATTTTCATCGAATGAACTTTTTCTTTCGGAGTTTTTGTACATCTATGTGCTTGTAACTTTAGATTGGGGAAGGTGTTACCGTTTATTTTGTTTTGCTTAACATGTTCTTGGTTTTATAGCCTTTCGGCTAATAAACATTACAAATATATACATATGTTTTAGACGACCATCAATCCCGTAAGATATGGAATAAATATCAGCCCGATTTCTTGCGTATCCGATGACGAAGAAGATATGGAAGGCAGAGCTCCTATGATTTCCATGTGTGACGAAACGCCGTTTATGGCCAACCTATGGGACCTTCCCGACCTGGATGAACCAGATCCATTCAGTGGCGGATTCAAGAAAACTGTGTAAGTATGCCAGATTCATGTTGACCTAGCATGAAATGGTTGCGCGTGTCCAGTGCCTAGACTTTCGTTTGCGTTGATGTGTCGTTAAAAAAAATTCCTCTGAAAGGCCAGTGAAAAATCTGTAAAATACGCAGGAATGTTGGATTTTAGGGCACTGAAATTGGGACGTAGAGTCAGGCCCGTATCCAGGAATTTATTTCGGGGGGGGGGGGATTGCCCGCGGAATTTATTTCGGGGGGGGGGGTTGTCCGCGGAATTTATTTCGGGGGGCGGGGGGGTTGCCCGCGGAATTTATTTCGGGAGGGGGTTGCCCGCGGAATTTATTTCGGGGGGGGTTGCCCGCGGAATTTATTTCGGGGGGGGGCTCACGGGTCCGACCAAATAGTACAAAAAAGACACAGATCAGAGGTTAAAGCCTACAAAAAACTATTACTTTTGTAGGTTTCGGGAGGAGGGGGGTTGAACCCCCTACCCCCCTGGATACGGCCCTGCGTAGAGTATATGCTAGGGTTTCGTAAGATAATATACTGGATGTCAGGATACATTATCGCACGAGAGCTTTTTTGCGTTAGGCTTTCCCTACTTTGAGTGATTCGATTGTGATACTTCATTTTAGATATTTTTACTCGGAAGTTCACTCGGAGTTTCTCATTCATAAATCAAATGCTGTAGGTTCTCATTCATACTACTGCTCGACTACTGCATATCGAACCGACCTTAGGGTATGGTTCTAGCTCCGGACTCTCTTCCAATAAGGTCTACATCAAATTCTGTAGGTTCTCATTCATACTACTGGACATAGGACCGGCCTGAGGGTATGGTTCCAACTCCGGAATAACTCTCTTCCAAGTTTTAATAAAAAAAAACTGGTAGCGAAGGAGAATTACAGTTGTCCACTTCATTGCTCTGGGAATGTACCATTGACCACCTTTCAGGACAATGCCTAGAGCTTCTTCTCTGGTTGCAGTTGGGTTGGTTGATGGTGTTCTCTTTCCTGGTATCTTAAACTCGACGGATAAAAGATCCATTCGCGAGTTCGTTTTTCCGCGTTAATGCAATAAAAAGAAGAAAATAGTGGTTTGAATTTTGTTGGCGCCTTAGCCGTCTGATGTATGGTCGTATTTTTTTTTTTTTTTAATATATTGTTATTATTATTTGGAATACGTATTGGGGAGAACCCGTCGAATTTAACCGCATTTCCGCTTGTTGGTAATGAGCGCTCTTTTTGAGAAGTTTGTTTGTTTTTCAGGATTCTTTTTTTTTTTAGGAGTTTATTTTTTTTCAACTGAGGAAAAAAGTAGAAATAATTTTCTGCGGCTCAAGGTTTTATTACCATTTATTTTTGGGCGGGTGTGACAAAATTTTAAATTCGTTTCTCACTCTTTATTTTCATTTAGCTCTGCCCAAGACCTAAGCGGCTTCAGGCCTACCATGGAAGCAGACGTCTTCAGTTGCGGAATTGGGAATAAACTAGCCCCATCTAGCCTCATCTCGGGACCAGGTGGATTCCGATCAGAGAAGCTTGTACCCCCTCGACAATCAGTCTGGAGGTCAGATGACAACAATGAACCAATTCCACCCCCAAAACGACTCAGGGTAAGCGTCGCACGCTTGTCATTATTGAGGGCCCATGATTTGTGGAACATCTCTCACCGTTCCCAGTGCATATTTATTATCACCACAACGATATCGCTGCTATGTCGTCTGTAAAGCTGATAGCCATACATGTGTGAGTTACTGCAAGCACAGTCAGCCATAGGAGACTTATTTGCAATAGGGAAATCCGTCTTGAAGACGCAGCGAAGGCTAACCTATGGTTCACACTGCTGCGATTTCGCGCAAAATTCTGCGTCATCCGACATACGACACAAATCGTACGACAAGTGACGCAGAACTGTGCGTTTTGTCGCAGTGTCGTATGCGTTGAAAAATTTCAACTCATCCGACATAACGCATGCGATTTTTTGAGGGAAAGAAAAGAAAGAACAAAGATTAGTTAATTTTCAAGACTAAAAATTGCTCTACCTTGTTCTGAATGTAATCCTAGGATGGCTGAATGCAAAATATCTTCTGAATAAACTTGTATTAACCTGTTTTGAACAAGATGACCTATAGGTTTTGACTGAAAATTTCCTAATGCTGGGTGGTATTTAGAAGTGTAATCTCCCCACATCTTCAGAGGTCGTTTCCCCAAGGGCTCCTTTGTCTGTTTGCAGATTACTCTCGATGAAAAATTTCATTTTCCTTTTGCGTCTGCGTGGTGGTGAGAACATCCGTGCGATTCTGTCGCACGTCGGAACAGCAAAGAAAAAATCGTGTCGCATACGACGTAGCAGTGTGAACCAAGGGTAACACTTCGTTTATGTTGACCCCCTCCCCGGGTTTGTGTTTGAAAAGTGTACCGGGTTTGTGTTTGAAAAGTGTTTGGAAGTCTAGTTGAACACTCAGGTTTATCCGCCACCTTCTCCTTAAGCCAAACTAATTTGCTATATTCCAGTTCAGCGCTTCCAAGGGACTAGTTTCTGGTAATCCCTCTATGCCTCACAATCTCTTGTCTCAGACATAGTAAAATAGATGCACAGGCAGATAGACATAGTAAAATAGATGCACATGCAGATGGATAGAAAGTCTGCAATCTGCTTCCCAGGTAATGAGGGTTTTACGTATGTCTCAGTAACTGAAAGTGAAAGTTACCCACCATCTTGTGGGTCCGACTTTTTACTATGTCTGCACAAGTTTTGAATATGAGTCACAAGTGTCACATTGTTGAATGAGACTATTCAACATCGTATCGTATATGAGACAATTGGGGGTTATCAGAAACTAGTCTACTTGGAGCGCTAAACTGGAATAAGGCGAATTCGATCGGATACCCTTTTCGAAGTCCCGATCCGTAAAGTAGAACTGAAGGCCTGGATTTCCCTTGAATGTGAAACTTCTCAGTACTATACTGAAACGAAACGAAGAACAATCTTTGTTGTGTTATAATAATTTTTGTGTATAGCTTCACCATACACATAAGCTAATTGCTGTCGTTAGTATGTTGCTGTAAAACCTTGATAGGTATTGGGATTTGTGCGTTGGCTATTTAGCGTTCGACAGGGTCTGTTTTCCAGTGCAGGTTACTTATGTGTCAACTATAAATCTTCTTATTTTCTCAGGTGGATACGGAAACCCCACTGAAGTCCCAGTACTTGAACTCAGCACTGGGGCGATTACTCCTAACATCTGCCCTTCGACCGACCACTCAAAACTTAGTGATTCAGCCACCGAGAGAGCCAATAGGATACGAGTACCACAGCCAGCCTCGGCTGACGGGAGGGGGACGTCAAGACGCGGCGACTTCCGCTCCAACAGCCAATCAGAGACGAGATAGCGTGCTGTTGAATCTGTTGGTTAGTGGCGTTGACAGGCGAGAGGGATATGTGTGTGTCCCGTCGCTTCGGGATAAGGTGCTTGGCTTATATTATTGGCTTGGTTGTAGAGCATGTATAGAATAGAATAGTAATTTATTCGCTCACACTTTCACGGTAACAAAACAAAAATTGGTGAGTACTGTCATGCGAATAACATATAACATCGAGGGCCAATACCCCCCCCCCCTCCGTAAGTCACATGAGTTTCGCTAGATGACGTACATCTACGTTATAAAGCAGATGGCGCTATGTGCGCTCTTCTTTGGACGGATAGATAATTGGCCTTGTTCAGTTCAGAGCTCCGAGCGGTATCACCCTCGCCTCGCTATCAGCATTCATGACTGATTCTGATTTTGTTAAAAACAAAACAAGATTAACTTCCACTATTAAATACTTAAGTACTCTGAAAAAAAAGAAAAGGTCAGCGATGTACCAGTAAATGGACAAAATTAAGGGCAGAAAGAAGATAGGTAGTGGAACGCCATTGTGAATCGCCAAGTTAAGAAAGGAGTTAAGAAGGGTCCATGACTGTTCGGTATAGCTTGCCCTTACTGGGTCACTAAAATATGAAAAGGGGTGTCAGGCAGGATGACGAACTTAACGCTGTTAACATAATTTGCAGTGGTCATAGTGGATGGGATGTGACTGTCGCTTAATTGGGTCTTAAGAGTTGCTCAAGTCATCATTCGTTTGACATAAAAATATCTCAGTCCGAAAAAAAAAACAAGACCAAAGGTTTCGAAGGGATCCCAAAAATGTAATATTTGACCCAGGAAACTAGGTTTTGTCTACGCCAGATCTAGTCTTCGCCAGGCTGATCATCTGAGGAAATCAGGTTCAGATATACCTGTATAAGCCATATCTATTTTGACGATAATGATCGAAACTTATTACTGCTTTACTTCTGCCAAATTTCCGGTTTCGGTCGAACTCCGAGCGAACTACTTGTCCAGCCAAAAAAAAAAAGTTCAGAAACGAATTCAACGCATCTCCTTATCCATATAAAGAACATCTAATCACTTCAAATAAAACTTTAACTTATTAAAAAAAAAACCGGTTTCAACCGGATTCCGGACGAACTATATGTCTGGGTAAAAAATGATTGTCATATACAGATCCAGCGTCTCTTCTTACCCTTAAATCTATCCTCTAATCAGCTTCAAATACAAATTTTACTTTAAACAAATTTTCTGGTTTCGGCCGGATTCCGGGCGAACTACTTGTTCGGCGAGAAAATGGTTTTCATCATCGTGTTCAGCATGTCTTCTTACCACTAAATCGAACATCTAATCAAATTCAAATAAAACTTTTGCTTTTAACAAATTTTCCGGTTTCGGCTGGATTCCGGGCTAACTACTAGTCCGGCGAGAAAATGGTTTTCACCATCGTGTTCAGCATGTCTTCTTACCCCTAAACCGAACATCTAATCAACTTCAAATAAAACCTTTACTTTTAACAAACTTTCCGGTTTTGTACGGATTCCGGGCGAACTACTTGTCCGGCAAGAAAATGGTTTTCACCGTTGTGTTCAGCTTATCTTCTTACCCCATAATCGACTATCACATTAGCTGTTTCAAAATATTTTGTTTGCCCCTTAATTTAACCCCCCTTCCCCACCCCTAAATGTACGGCCACAGAGCCCATCTACGAACTAGACCTTACTCTTGACCCAAAGAATCCCCACACTAAGTTTCATCAAAATATCTCATTCCCTTCGAGAGTTATCGTGCTCAAAGACGGAAAACTTTTGCGATGTCATAGGTATCCGTCACTAACGTTTTGGGATCCCAAAAGTCTTGTTTGTCATCACCAGTAGCACGACACACACATGGCTACACACAACAGGCTACTCGATTGGTGTGTTGTTTTAAAAGCTTGATAGGTGATTTATGCGTTGGCTTTGTAGTCCTTGACAGTTTACTATAGTGTAAGTTTCCAGTGCGATTTCAAGGCCCCGTAATTTTTGTAATCGTTCCTTTAGCACAGATCGTAGGCTGCTAACTCGAGCAGAAGAAGAGCCGAGATGGAAGCATCACGCACGTGAATTTACGACACAAGTAGATGTCACTTTAAATTTTCTGCTTTGGAGTTTAGATCCAACTTATCCGCCGTATGTTCTTGGACTTCAAAAACTCTCTTCGCTTTCCGGGGCTAATCTGGCGCTCTGCTAGTTTCGAAAAGTGAGTGAGTCCTGCTCCATATCTGGAAAGTGGATTCGGCAAGCCAGCGAGAAGTTGTAAAGGCACAACACTGTCGGAGGGTTTTCCCTTTGCTTTTTTGAAAGCAAGCGAATCTGTGAGATTGGCAGAATCGCCCCAAGGTCTCGGATACAAGCTCGATGAAAAATTTGTAGCCTGTGTAGTTGTACGAAAAAGTTGTGTGTATCGATATGCATTAGTACATAATCCTATAATTTAATGTGCCTCACACTGGGCTAATCTTAAAGGACCAGTCTTACCTATAACACTAGTACAACCTACTTCCATAATCACTCCATAAATTTCTAAACCCGGAGACCCCAATTTCGTACGGTACATTCTAACCCTCTACAAAACCACGCTTATTTTCTCACTTGCCGTGTTTTGCTGCCTTCGATATGTATCGCGCTGTCGAAGGTTGCCTGCGAGAAGTTTTTCCATCAGAAAAACCGGTTATGTAAATTGTTTCCCTGTTTTTGCTACAAGTCAACGGGTCTCGGAAAAGGCTTAAAACATCAAAAACCGTGGGTTATTCGTTGAAAGCACAGCACAGTTTTAAAGTACTCAAATATTTTAAAATACTGTAAGTTGAAGAGTAAATAGTGCGAGGGGTCCTTTAAGCAGTAGTATTCAGTAGCATCCCGCCTTGCTCCAGTAGCATCCAGTCTTGCTATAGTAACATGTAGTAGCATCAATTGGTACTACATGCTACTTTTCGTACAGCTTCATACTATTATTTTGAGATAGCTTTTCATCGGGAGCACCCGCTTTCTATTTACTCAACATAATCAGAGATTTTTGCGCAGTGCCATGCCCGAGGGACAAAGGTTCTTATTGATTAGTTCAGTTCCGTTCAGTTCAGTTTTATTCATACAAATAATAAGCACCATTAACTCATTATGACCCAACCATAAGGCCTAACACAAGGCCTGGCAATGGGTGGGGCTTATTCTTTATTCATATAATCTTAAGGGAAATGAACCAAACAAGTCTACAAAAAGAATGGTAGAAAAAAGAATAAAGACATGACAAACTGCCAAGAAAATCCGTTAACGGACGATCTTTCGTCAACAAAGCGTCCTTGCCCCCCCCCCAAAAAAAAAGGAAAAAAAAAATAAAGGAAGGAAATTATGTTTTTGACAAGAAAAAGGACTTGGCCTGTGACTTGAGAGCTGAAAGGGTAGACGCAACCCTTACCTCATCAGGTATTGAATTCCACACTCCCTGAGCAAAGTGTTTAATTATGAAAGAAGCTCTACTTGTTTTACGTGGGGCACTCGCCAACTGCCGGGCATTCCGAGTAGATTATCCGTATGACCAAGTCTAATAGTCGACTATGTTTCAGGATATTGAGAAACGAGGAGTTTACGACCGATATCATACATGCCAAGAGCAGGCTGCGATATCTCATGCCCCTGGGCGGAAGATCGATATAGTCCCACGGAGGGTCCAGAAGCCGTACCACACATATGCCCCTGAATCTTGAGCGCGCCAAAATACCTGAAAGGCTGCCCAAGTCTAAACTACTCGCCAATCCTCAAGGTTGGAAGGTTTTACAGGTTTGAACTTTGACCCCCGCCAAAAACAAAAAAGAAAAATTGGGGCCTAAACCGTGGAAAACCCCAGATTTGAGAGGTTTGTCAATGTGAAATTTAGGCTGGTTTTGGATCTCTGTGACGCTCACTACTCTGACTTTCGCTGTGTATGATAATAGTCGGTTAACAAGCATTGGTGTCAGATATTATTCTATGTAATCGCTGTCTTAGCTTAGGAAGGTAATATTCTGTGGTTCGGTATAGTTATAGCGATTTAGCTATAGTTGATTGTTGGCTGTAGTGGTTCGCGCGGAGAAAAAGTGTAGCATGAAACCCTGTCCAGAATGGGCGGGTAGTAACAACGCAGACTTTGAAGCCGATGTGAAATTAAGAAATGAGCACCTTTTAACTACAGTGTGACACCTTCCGAACTGGTGAAACTTCACTGCTTCAAAGCTATCCTTTTGTTTTTACTCGCGGATCGATATACGACGTCGTTCTTGTTGACTCCGTTTTTCATCGTAGTCTAAAACTATAAACGAGTTTTAAATTATGGAAGCGTACGGTTGTGTCTGCCTGTCAGCCAATAAGCTGGTAGCAGCTTTAAGGTTGAGGAATTTAACCGGTTTAAGTAGCTAAGCCATTCAGCTTCAACTTCCTGGTCACTTGACAGGTTCGTGAAATCTGATTGGTTAATAGGCCTGCTAGACGATGTACAGGACTTTGAACTAGTACACCGTGCGGTTATCTTATTGTTAGATAGTATCTTTCACACAAGGGCCCGCGATTATTCAAGCATCGCCCACGATTACGAAGGCATGTCCGCTTGATGATGTCCCTACAGTTTCTTCTACCGTCTACCGTTCTTCTACACTGTTGAGAGTACGGCAGGACAGTAGCGAAATCGGACAGGGGTTGATGGAGATTGCAATATTTCTTGCAATAGGCGGTGACATGCCCCCGGAATCGCGACGAGTGATTGGATAGTCGTGCCTTTTGGTGAGTTGGTTGTATCGGTATATAATACTAATATCCTTGCATGGCATATCTAGTAAAGTCTATGATGCAAGGATTTGCCAGTCTGATAACGAAATACGCCTTATGACTATCTCTCCTTGCCGATGTTAAATCTCAGGGTACCAGCGGAAGAAAGAAAGAAACGGTGTCACAGCTGCTCCCGAAGAGCGCCGTGATTGTTTGACGTAGGATTTGGGTCGTTGAGTTTGAGTCATTACGGAAACGTTTACTCCTTCTTCCTGAGGATCTCTGGCGTGTTTTGGACTTAGTCATATAGAGTATTGCGGCGCACAGTATAGTTGTTCGAGTTCGTGTACTGTAGCTAGGAATATTATGCCGTGAAGTTGACTTATGCCCAAGGCTGTTGTATGTACAAGGTTTACGACGATTCAAGTTCAAAGTAGGGTAGGAATATTTATTTGTTTGTTGCGACTCTGGAATATGTAAATAAGTTTCAGTTAAACAGTAGAAGGGAAGGGCGTGAGGGTAGATCATGAACAAGGAACGATATTTCAGACCCCTCAACAACTTTTCTTATGTTGCCTGTGGTTATCTTGCCAGGTTGATTTGGGTGAAGTGCACGAGAGTAGTTAGTATTTGCATCCTTTTGTAAGCCGATGATGAGGTACGACTTTCACTTAAAGCCAACGGTCACGGCAAACGTAGTATCATCTTTAAATCCCTCTTATTTCACTAACATCGAACGGGCATACGCTCATGTAGTTATTGTTAAATAACTAACCCATAGGGTACTAACCAGAAACCTCGTATTATGCGTCAAAATAATTTTACTGGTCAGGTCATGGACAGCCCCCCCCTCACTGGGGAGGGTCAGAAAACTGGGACGTTTCTAGCCTGGGAAGACCGTGGGGGGGGGGGGGGCAATTTTTGTCCACGACAGTCTATTTTTTTGAGCTTTCTGTTTCGAAGCCGCTCTGTGATGGATTTTGCTTCAGAGATTGTACAGACTGATAAAAACTATGGTAAAGGGATAGATGAAGGTAGATTGCAACGGCAGCTTTTTATTCGATTTTTTCATCTTTTTGTCTTTTGTTGCAGTTTTTGTTTCTGAAGTGAATAATAAATTCCATCTTAGTCAGTGTTATAGTAAACAAGTTTTAAGATTGTGGAAAACACGTAGTAGGATTTATATTTATTAACCTTGTCTGCCTCGAGTGTTGCAGGCTGGGACGAGATAGTTCTAAGTCAGAAGATTGCGAAGTTTTATTTCTTTCCTTTTTCAGTTTTAATGAACAGGTGGAGGGTTGTATTAACTCAAGGTGTTGTTTATTTTCGTAGAGAAAATAAAAAAGATGTGGACTGATCTTTTCGTTAAAGCACAACTCTTACATAGAAATGATCTTTTCACGAAAAATGTCGTTTTTTTGGAAAATAACAATAGTTGCCCCGTGAAACTAGCGATTTTCTTGTTGGAGCTGCGTCAACTCCGTCCAGACTTCCCGCTCTCTGAGGCGGAGGTTCGACGCAAAAAAAATCGAAAACTGTGCGCGCCGTGGTATTAAAGTGGAAAAAATAGGCAAAAGAACACAAGATAGACATGTTGGCCTATCAAGTCTTTCAAAATGATAAACAAAATTTGAAGCTTCCCAGTCCCTTACATTTGAAAGAGTTGTCGACGAACCTTGAAGTTTTCGGCGAAGTTGGCGCTCCTGGACTAGCGAACTCGGCTTGGCTGAAAAAGTGCTTAAAATGTGTAGGTGCATGACGAAACTATGGCGAAAGGCGGGATTTCTGAAGCTTACAGTTCCATATCGGAGGTATGGACAACATAAAAGACAGAATAAGTACGAGGGAGCCTTCAAGAATTCGCAGGTGTTGGACGGCCGAAATATCGCTGAAGAAAATCCTAGCTGACGTGTCCGTTTTGAGTCTTTTTTTTTTATAGTTGTTGGAGGAAGCCGTAAGGCTATTTATTTATTAATTTATTTTCCTCAAAACTGTGGAGTACAAAATATAATATATAAAACAAAACTATGCCTAAATCAACTGATCCATTCAGAGATCAGTTGATTTACTATTATTCTGTTGAAAGGGTCTCATGGAAGTCAGCAATATACATTCGAGAAAATATTTCAATCAATCTATCTATCAAATTTATTTTTCCAAATAGCTCCAAATAAAGTTAGAAGCTATTTCGAACCTAAAGTTGCGTTTTATTGGATTCACTTCTGTTTCGTCAAAGTTTGTAGTTGGGCTCTTGTTTTGTCTTACTTGCGTTATATTGAGTTCCTGTTTCCGAAACTCAGACTACTAGTCAAACTACATATGCGAGGTAGTTTGTAGTTTGAGCTAATTAGTTTCAGTTTCGAAACTACAGCCCTTGGAATGGACAAATAAAACGGCATGAAGCTAAACTTTTTTTTTAAAAAAACGCTGTTAAGCAAAACTACACCGAAACTACATCCAATAAAACGCAACTTAAGTTCCTGGTTTACCGAACCAGACTAAGTTCTCATCCGGTAGGTTATACTTGAAGAAGCGTGGCTTCAAACAGCGTTTAATTCGAAAGCGAACATAAACGATGATGTGTAAAGCGAGCAAGCTGTCCGGTACAAGATGAAGATCACAAGGTTCATTTTTCTAGCTTCCGCCTAGTGTTGGGCGATGTTCGTGTTTTTCGCTCACTATCACTTTCGATATTCGATAAACGATATCGATATTTCGGGACAACGTTTCACTCTCAAATGCGTCACGTTTCCGAGAAAAATCAGAACTTCCAATAATTAAAAAAATTAATCACGAAAACTATTGTTTCAACTTCGGATACCGACGACTATTTACAATAATTAGAAAGTGTACAAATATCGATTTCGATATCGATATTTACGTTTCGATATCTTGGTTCCATATACCGATATCGAATTTCGCCCAACACTATTCTTAAGGCTGACAAGGACCCTTGTCGAGAAAGGCCGGAATATAGCTGGATTGAATCTCAGCCGAAGTATCCGCTTAGCGCAATCAAAAATGAGCTTGGGCTGAATGAATACTTATGGATCCAAAGTTTCTCAGAAGTGCAGCATTCTATTCACCAAAGATTATCTGTAACTATCGAAGGCTAGCCCTACATGCCGTTTTATTCAACATCGGCACAGCGCTGTTGCAGTTTTGTTTAAAAGCTGTAGTAGCATAATATCCGACAAAGCCGTCGGACACTATCCTGACGGATTTTCTTTTTCGTTCGATTCGCTCTACGAAAAGAAAACATTCGCCGGCCATGACTTCATTATTCGTGAAGGAAACGACTAGAGACAATTTTAGGGTAACGTAAATGGTTTACTGTTGGTAATCGAACACGGCTTTTATCTTATGCTGAAAAGGCAATAACGAGCAATTTCATTCCATTGTCTGTTTGTCGTCGGTTCATTACTTTTTTGGTACTACGATATGTGAGGTTCCCCGTGTTTAGATGGTCGCCAAGGAGCTTGTCTTGAAGATTGAATCTATGGCACGGTTCTAGCCAACGCAGGAGTGTAAAAAAGGATTTATCCTGTTAGAAGCGGACTCGGGTCATTTTCATATAGGACCGCAGAAACCCCCGGAGTGGTTGAGCCGAAACCCGACAGAGGGTGAGGGCATCTTATCATCGCCGAGTCAACCTGCCATCTAACATTCTCTCCGATAGGTCGGATCTCGGTGAAACCCACCACTCTCAACCCACCCCTGTAGACGGCCGTCCGTCACGGCAGAGGGAGTGCAGCCTACCCGACGAAAACAAATCGATAATGTCAGCACTAACCAACCATTAAGAAGCCAGGCTTTGATTTGAAGGTGCAAAAACCGACCAATAGGATGCGAGGCTTATTTTTTAGGATGAAAGTAGGAATTCGCCAAGTCGTGGGTTCGTTGTGACCATTTTTAAGCAAAATTCTTCAGATAAGAATGATCACGGACCCTTGGAATCACAGAAACGTGTCGTTTGTTAAAAAGTATTTCATTGTTGCAGTTGGCTGTGATGCTGCGCACTTTAAGGACGCTAGAAATTCATCTGTAACCAAAACCCTTGAGGCAAAAATTATCCTGGGTCCTTTAGGAACATGAATACATATGGTTGGGTCAAAAATATTTTTTTTTTACTTTTCGGTAAAATGCGCACTTTAAGGGTGCTAGAAATTCATTTCTAAGCGAAAGCCATGAGACAAAAATGATCGTGGGCTCATTGGAATCATGAAAATCTACAAGTAGTGTAAGGTTAAGATGAGTAATTTAAGCTTTTGAATTAATGTTTTATAAGCTTAGGAGATGTTAATTTTCCTTCATTGTAAAATTCCTAAGCCGAGAACAAGACCAAAGGTTTCGATGGGATCCCAAAAATTTAATATTTGATCCAGACAATCGGGTCTTGTCTTCGCCAGATCCAGTCTTCACCAGGCTAATCATCTGAGAAAACCAAGTTCAGATATACCTCTATAAGCCATATCTATTTTGACGATACTGATTGAAACTTCCTGCTTTACTTCTGCCAAATTTCCGGTTCTGGCCGGATTCCGGGCGAACAAGTTGTCCGGGTAGAGAATGTGTTCTTCTAATCCCTAAATCGAACGTCTAATCAACTTCCAATAAAACTGTTACTTTTAACAAACTTTCCGGTTTTGACCGGATCCCGGGCGAACTACTTGTCCGGCAAGAAAATAGTTTTCACCATCGTGTTCAGCATGTCTTCTTACCCCTAAATCGAACCTCTAATCAACTTCAAATAAAACTTTTACTTTTAACAAACTTTCCGGTTTGGCCGGATTCCGGGCGAACTACTTGTCCGGCGAGAAAATGGTTTTCACCATCGTGTTCAGCATGTCACCTTATCCCTAAATCGAACATCTAATCAACTTCAAATGAAACTTTTACTTCTAACAAACTTTCAGGTTTTGGCCGGATTCCGGGCGAACTACTCGTCCGGTGAGAAAATGGTTTTCACCATCGTGTTTAGCACGTCTTCTTACCACATAGTCGACTATCACAGTAGCTGTTTAAATAATTTTTGTTTGCCCCTTAATTTAAAGCCCCTCCCCCACCCCTAAATATAGGGCTACAGAGCCCATCTACGAACCTGACCTTACTCTTGACCCAAAGAATCCTCACACCAAGTTTCATCAAAATATCTCATTCCCTTCGAGAGTTACAGAGCGTACAGACGGACGGATAGACGGACAACTTTTTGCGATGTCATAGGTATCCGTCACTAACGTTTTGGGATCCCAAAAAGGAATTTCAGAGGTGTAAATTGGAATGTTAGAGCGCATCGGTGCCAGCAGGAATCTCTCACGTCTTCTGAACGGTAGATGAAAAAAAGTCCCTTGTTCCCAGTTTGTCCTTTTGTAGTAATTAAAGAAGTAATAAAGAAATTAGTCTAGCACGGGGCAGGATACCCAGGGGCGTCACTATGGGGGGAGGGGGACTTCCCCTCCCCAAGGTCTTAAGGGATGGTCGGATCTGGGAAATGACACTTTATAATTGCATCTTGTCAAGCCTCTAATGTTCAAGCCAGGTTTTACCGTCCTAGCATATCTGGAAGTACTTAAATCGCGATCACTGGAATTCCGGATACCCCCCCCCCCCTCCAACTCCCCCATAGTGCCCGAATCCGATCCGGTTCTGTCACTGCTGTATCTAGGGCTTATATGAATAGAATAGAATATAATATATTTACACAAAAGCCCGAAGGCCATGACAAAACATTAGGAAGAAAGACATGTATTATCAACATGAAAAACAAAAACAAGAACGAAATGGGAATAAGCTATTCAAGAACAAGACCAAAGGTGTCGATGGGATCCCAAAAATCTACTATATGATGATATGGTTATCACAAGTTTCGTTTTTCCAACTTGAGCGGTTTTGAGCCTGAAGAGGACCCTTGCCAAGAAGGGCCGAAATATAGCTCGAATAAAATTTAGCTGACGTATCCGTTTTTGCACTGTCAAATACTATATGATGTTGATAGATCAATACTCTTTACTTGTAATATTTAGAAACAGATCAAAGTTTGAAGTTTCAAGCCCCTCGCGAAGCCCTTCTAGCAACCGATTCTTACTTACAAGTCCATCTCCCCGTGATAGACATGGCACAGTTTTTCAATTCAATTCAAATTCAATTCAATTTATTTTCAAAAATTCCTTCACGGACAAAGCCGAACACTGAATTTTTTCGTCGTATACAGTATCATCACAACTTAACAATTAAAAACAACAGCCACATTAATCGTTTTTACAATGAAGTACACTGGCAAAAAATAAAAGGTATACCAACTAGCAAAAGTTGGCAACCCCTCATCACCAAAGATTCTAGCAACCGATTCTTACTTACGACTCCATGTCCTCGTGATAGACGTAGTACCAAATTCTTCGTACCACATAAAGCACTGAAAACAAATTGTCGGTACACCAAGTAAGGCCCATTCACAACGGGTTTTAGCTAATACTCGATACCAGCCAGTCCCGGAAATCGCTCTGAGACCGAGAATTAGCTGGGATTCTGCCGTTCGCAATTGATATTAGTGCCAGTTTCGGTTACCAGCTAGTCTAGCACCCAAGTTGGAATCAGTTCAACTTATGAGGGTACTAGCCAATCAGATTATTTTGGGGAGTATTGAGGAATATTCTGATTGGCTAGCTTCGAACCAAGCCCAATAGATAAAATCACATCCACTCCTTGCTGTCTTGAAAACCGAAAGTGAATTAGGTCATTGCTATTCTGTATGACGTGGTTCAGCATTAGCCAATCGGAATATTCCTCAGTATTCCCCAAAGTAATGTGATTGGCTAGTACCCTCAAAAGTTGAACTGATTTCAACTTGGGTCCGAGACTAGCTGGTACCCGAAACTGGCACTAATATCAATTGCGAACGGCAGGATCCCAGCTGATTCTCGGTTTCAGAGCGATTTCCGGGACTGGCTGGTGTCGAGTATTAGCCAAAACCCGTTGTGAATGGGCCTGTAGACGAAACTGCTAACCGCTCACTGCCGAAGATGATTATGGTCTAACAGCCTATTATCAGACCATGAGACCATTAGAAGTCCCCCACTTGTCTCACAATTGAGATCGGCCTATTTTTGGTTTCAGTGTGTACCCTACTACTGAAGTTGTCAACCCCTCTAAACTTTCCAACTGTGATATAGCCCGCAACCACCTACTCTTTTCCATTATACCAACCCCTTCGACCCTGATCGCACTAGCTCTCTCTCTCTTACGTAAGCTCTGCGCAGAGCTAGGCTATACTAATCCCGCGCAGAGCTTTACTGCGAAAAGGGGTAGCGGGGGTCAACAAATTTTGTGTACGGTTTTCGCCGGATTCCGGGTGAACTACTTGTCCGGTGAGAAAATAATTTTCATATTCGGATTCAGCATGTCTCCTTACCCCTAAATCAACTATCTCAATAGATTTAAAAAAATATTTTTTTTTACCTATTAATTAGAAACCCCTCCCCCACCCTCAAATATAGGGCTACAGAGCCCATCTTCGAACTTGACCTGTACTTTGACCCAAACAATCCTCCCGCCAAGTTTCATCAAAATATCTCAATCCCTTCGAGAGTTATCGTGCTTACAGACAGACGGACATTTTTTGCGATGTCATAGGTATCCCGCCACTTACGTTTTGAGATCCCAAAAACAGTTCGCGGTGTCGCAGACCGATCCGGAGGAATTTCCCAAACAACCTTATATTTCCAAAATGCCTACTTTTCAACAACCTTATCATCCACTCTTCCCCAAATATTCTTTGTCCGAATACTTCGGCTCTTAACTCATTCAGTTCCCTACACTCATCCATGAAATGGCTCGCACTATCATCCACACACCCACACATCGGGCAGAAGTAAGGACCAGTCTTATCGCGAAATTTACCAACATATTTTCTTTTTTCTCCAAATGCTAAACAATCTCCCCGAAAACTTAATAACACCTTTGCTCTTTCTTGTTCTTCCCACCAAGCGTCATCTCAATCGCTACACTCTTAAGCACTGCACGCCACCCCCCCCGACTCCTCCCACATTGATCGGATCCTGTACGCACATGAAATGGGACGTCTGAGACATGAGTTATATCCGAATATAAAGTTTCATTAAGATCCCATCACCCGTTCAAAAGTTAGACATACCTCAAGATTCCGGATTCCCCTTCCCTCCACTCCACCCAAGATGGTCGAATCGGAGAAACGACTTCTCTTAACTTACACCCCACCAAGTTTCATCCCGATCCGTCCGCTCTGAACATGCCACACAATTTCCGGCCCCCCCCCCCCCCCTCCGACCGGATCCGTTTTGGACTTGAATTTGACATCTGAGACACCAGGTCTTTCCAAATCTCAAGTTTCACTAAGATTCGATTCCCCGTTCAAAAGTTATACATTCGTCAACATTCCGGATTCCCCCTCCGTCCACTCCCCCTACGGTGGTCGCACATATGGAACTACCCTAACTCGCAATCACCGGACTAACCGACCGACAGACAGACGGAAAAGTGATCGGTACACTGTAAAAAAAAATAATCTTGCAGTATTTGCTACTCGGATTAATCTTGTCTTTATTGAGATAAGATTATCCCTAATTCGGATTGGTCTTGTCCCAATAAAGATAAGATTAATCCCAGTAGCAGTTACAGTGTATATGGCACTTGGCCGGAAGGCAAGTGCCATAAAAACTGAGTAGAAGAGAAAATGGAAAACGAAGACAATCTAGAAAATGAAATATTTCCGTAAACGAAGACAAGACCGTAATTAAATAATCAAGAAGGGTTGTTTCCAACGACTTGAAGGTTTAGAATAGTTACCAAACGCCGATGATTCAGTCTCAAAGTCGAAAAATTATAAGATTATTTGCTTTTACTTTTTTCGACGATGCGGTGTAGACAAAGCCTGTTACCAAAATTTTCCGTTTTCGTCGGGATGCTACAATCTTTTTATACGGCCTAAGCCAGTTCTTACCTAGCGCAGCTAGCAAGACTTGAGCTATTTTTGAGGACCGGAATTAGCTCATCCAGAAACCAGAGATGGGCGAATACGACCATGAAAGGATTCGAATCCGAATCCAGGGCTAGGCACGAATTCGATTCCGGATTCGAATTCCACCTTAACAAAAATCAAATCATATACATAGGGTTTAGTTTAAAAGTCAGAGGTGACAAAAAGCACGGATATCTAAGGTAATCGGAAACGTGTTATGTTACTGAGGATGGTTGGTGGAGGAGATCAATTAGTTGGACTGCCTAAACCCACTGTGTAAAAATTGGGAAAACGGAAAAATGAAGGATGTGTAAACTAAAAATTTGACCGGATTCGTAAAGATTGAGGGTTTGGAGTCCGAGTCCGAATCCAGCCTGACAAGCAGAAGATTCAAATCCGGGCAAAAGGACGAGTCCTGAATTCGAATCCGGATTCGCCCATCCCTGCCAGAAACTGGGAGCAGCCAACTGGTCACACAGTGCTGCTTGTCCCGCCCTGGATTATAGCTTCGCCGGGCAAAACAGTCCTCATTCGGTCTCATTACACGAGCCTATATGCAGAGGATTCACCCGTCAAGATGCTACAAAAATGTCTTGACCTGGATTTCTATCTGAAGTCATTGTTGGATGTCAATAGACATGGAAAAAACAAATGAAGAGCGATGGGTATTGTCTAGCGTTGCATCGAACTTACGGCACCTTTTATTTTCACATCTAAAAGCGAAAGAAACTCTGTTACGGAAAAACTCACCCAAGCACACACGATTATGACTGATGGTTCACACTGAACCTTAGTAAGCGCCTCCTCCTAACTCGCTCGCTCTCATCCAACCCTTCTTCCTCTGGATCCAAATCTCCTCCTCGATCTGAATCGACAGTCTCAGGCTGCAATGGACTCGAGCTGAAAAACAAACGGCGCGATGACGCAAATAGAGAGGCGTGTCGGGCCTGATCTGAACTGGATAGAACCCGTTACAAGTGTACACATTCCCAGCGTACTTGCAGAGGGTACGCCTACGGGCAGACCACACTTTTCCAGGAATAGCTGGTCGTCGTTCGAGGTACTACCAATGAGTGATGCTCGGTTACTGCAACCAAACTTTAAAGGTACAGCCCTTCAGTTGTACTTTAGTTTTATAATTCAGTTCAACTTTGAGGGGACAACCGTTCAGCTGAACTTCAAGGATCTACACCTTTCGAATAAGCTTCAATTAAGCTTTAAGGGGACAACTTGTCAGTTCAACTGTAAAGAAGCGTGCCCATCAAATGAACATTAAAGAATCATACCCTTCACTTGAACTTTAGTAGATCCTTCAATTAAGCTTTAGGAGTACCACCTTTCCGTTTTACTTTCAGCTTAACTTTAAGGACAAAAACCTTCGATCTGCGCGTACCAAATCCTTCCACAGAATAATGGCGAAGAAAAACTTTCCGGCAGAAAAGAGTTGTCGTCAAAAAAAAATTCTCAACGAAACGAAAAAAAATGGTTGAGCCGAGAGGGGCCGAGCCACCAGAAAATATTTTCGCTACGAAGCAAAGCATTCAAGGTTCAAGGTTCAAGGTTTAATTACGCTTCATTATAAAATAATCAATACATGGGGTTAAGCCGGAGACACAGGGTCGATTGACCAAAACCATAGAATGATGGCAAACACAACTTTTGGGCCAAAAAGTATTGGGTCAGCGAATAATATCATCGCTGCGAAGCGAAGCGTTGTACCCTTAAACGAAACTTAAAGGGACAGCCCTGCAGTTGTACTTTAATGTGCCCTTCCGGTCAACTTTAAGGAGACAACCTTTCAGTGGAAAAACGGATTTTGGGTTAAATCGTCGCAGTAAAGACATACAAATTTAAACTCGGGATCTTCGACAAAAGCTAGGAGAAATTTTGAGTGCAATCGACTCTGGCGAAGATAAGTCAAACTCCGTCAGCCATCGAAACGCTACCAACTTTAAGCGGAAGAAACTAAAAACTTTTAATACGGGCATGAAAGTTAAACTCGGGGGTTTTTCATTTTCGCTCTTCCATAAGGCACTAAGAATTATCCTCGTCAAGGAATTCCACCTCACAACCTTGACGCCCGACATAATACTCATTGTACCAAGTTCAGCAACGACCTGCGCTCTCAACCACGTTTAAACACCTATTACCAGCTCCGTATTGCCCACCCAAACCTCGATTGCCTCAGCCTAAAGCACAAAGTCCCGGTTCTTAATCCCGTCAATGGAAGGACCGAACGCTACAGAAAGAGCCTGTGACAGCGGTCGCTGAGGTCTTCAATAATTGACGAATGTGTTCCCTATAATATAATATTTTAGCTTTGTAGTATTTTATTTTGACGTGTCATTTCCTAGTCATTGCCTTATATTTACTATGTACCTGAGAAAAACGGCAGTCAATGTTGTGAAAGTTCCTTTTTGTAATAAAGTATCTAATCTAAATCAATCCTGAAACTTACAGGAAACGAGACTTAACAATCCTGAAACTTACCTCTGTACAGCTTTAGAAGTAGACGGCCCCTCCCCCGGATCCGCGTTGGGCGTGGCTAAAGGAACTGATGCAGTCGACACTTCTGTAGAAGCAGAGACGAGAGGGGTTTCTGTTTCATGAGTGGCCGGTTCAGAAGGAGATTGGGGTGCAGGTGTGTTTGGACCACCAGGGTAGATGTTCAGGCTAAAGAAGAGTTCGTGATCTTAAAGCACATCTCTTACTACACTGTCAGAAGTTTCACAACAGATAACACAAGGATGAGCAGTTCCAGCGGGAAGCACTTGGGATGTAATCTGTTGTGATTCTGAAAACGTTATGCATTAAATGTTATACTCACAACAACCATTGCCAGGAAGAGCCGAAAAAGCATCTGTGTCTTTTCCGACATCATAAATTCATGGCGACAAACAAAAAAGTCAGCAGATGCTTATTCGGCGGTTTTCCGTCTCTTCCTGGCAATGCTTTTTATGCATAACATTTAATGCATAACGTTTTCAAAATCACAACAGATTACATCCCAAGTGTTGTCTGTTGAAACTGCGCATCCTTGGGATATCTGTTATGAAACTTCTTCTGGCCATCGAGCCTGCTCTCTGCCATGAAGTTTTTTGAAATTATTTGTTGTAATTATTTGAAAATTAAATGAGCCTGAACCTGACAGTGTAGGAATGATCCTTTCACGATAAAATGGTTCAGAAATATCGTTTTTTCAAAAATACAAATACTTCCCCCCTGATATTAGCGATTTTCTTACTAGCGCTTGTCGACTCTGTCCACACTTTCCTCTTTTTGAAGCAGAGGCAAAATATTTGAAAACTGTACAAACCATGGTTAAAAAGAAGAAAAGGAGTCGACTAGTCGAGTTTCTAGAAGCCTACATGAAACTATTATTTATACTACCATTAGCCTATATGAAACACAAGATAAATCTGTTGGCCTACCATGTCTGCCAAAACGAAACACAAAATACAGAAGCTTGAGTTTATCTTGCCCTTCTTCGCGGAAGAGTTCGGCATTTCGGCAAAGTTTGCACCACTTGACTGGCAAACTCGGCTCGCCCTAAAATGCCCTTAAAGTGGTAGGTTCGAAGGAAATAATGAAAAAAAAGAGGGGTCTTATGGCAGAATATGTACGAGGGGTCCTTTAAAGCGCCCTGTCTGAAGTTATATTGACTAAAGAAAATGTAGCAATGTTTACTTCTTCTTTCCGAATAGTCTAAAACTATTTCATCTTTCTTCTCATTTTAAAGGAACAGAAAACTTCACTCAAACTTGACTCGGGGAGCTAGCTGACATATCAAGAATGTACCCTGAGTCGATATTGAGAGTAAGAAAATATCTCGTTACGACCATTGCAATTTCCGGGCAATTTTCGAGAATTCGACTTTTGAGTTAGTAGAAAAAAAAGCAAAAGGTTTGTGTGCCGGCAGCAGGAATCGAACGCACGACCTCTTGACTACTATCCCGATTTGTTAGTCAACACGGCCAAAGGGGAACTTTTACAGTGCATAATCACAGTGCATAAGGGGCAAGGTCCTGCCAGCTAGCTTTGGGAACACTAAGGAGGGGGTTCGAGATAACAAAGAAGGGGGGTCCTGTCGACAATAAGTCCCTGTATATTTATCTAAGCCCCCCGGGTCGGTTTGATGGCCGAAAGTTGCGTAGTCAAGATTTCTGTGCCTTTAACTTCAAAACTGAAAAAAACCTTGTAGCCTCCAAAATTTCGTTGTACAAATTTTACTTACTTGAGAGCCGTCACAACCGAGTTATACTGATGAAACTGCAGCACAGCTGCGTCCAATAGGGTCTGGATATTTCGCAAACAGGTAATCCTCGCTTCAACGTTCTCCCTTTCTCGTCCCTCAAGGGCTAGAAGCTCTTCGACAGTTAGACCAACAGCAGGCGTTGGTGCAGTTGGGGGAAGGGGTAATCCTGGAAACACAACTGTCTTAAACACATATTATCTGCGAAAGGTGAAGGACGACCAGAGGTCCATGATTTTTTTTTAACAATGCTCGTGATTCATGCTAGACAACTAACATACATTTTCGTTACCCGTCGAACTACTGTCCACGATGATGTCGCATATTAAAAATGCAACCGTGATCGGAGCCAAAATGGAACCTACTCCCCTAAGCTTGCCAGGTTATGTCTTCCGTCGATCGCTTATAGATTTTACAGAGGAGATTTAATTTAGACATCAAAGTTTGGTGAGCTTACTGACATTAGGGTCTAGTTGTGCGTTTTTTAGGGCGCTCCACCTCCACGCTCATCCAGTTCAGTGGCAACTGTGCAGACACTGCCCAGTGACTTAATTACGTAACTTGACCAAGGTTGGAGAAGGGACAATGACATTTCGTCTGCCTCCAGATCCTAAAGGTCCATGTGAATGGATACAGTGGGTACTACGAACAACAGTGGTAGTGATAGTAAGGGAAATGTGGTAGGGTATAGTATCCATGAGAACCTCAAGCATTTGATTTGTGACTGAAAGCTTGAGTAAACAAGACCAAAGGTTCCGATGGGATCCCAAAATTTCAATATTTGATCCAGACAAATAGGTTTTGTCTTCGCCAGATCCAGTCTTCGCCAGACTCCTTGAACATTTTTAGTCTTAAAATTTAGAAACAGATTAAGGCCAAACAGCTAATCATTAAGAAAACCAAGTTCAGATATGGATTCAGCATGTATGTGCCTTACTTCTGCGAATTTTCCGGTTTCGGCGAAATTCCAGAACTACTAGTCCGGCGAAAAAATAATAGCTCAAAAACGAATTCAGCGTATCTTCTTATCCCTATATGCAACATCTAATCAACCTCCAATAAAAATTTAACTTATAACAAATTTTCCGGTCTCAGCCGGACTCCGGACGAACTAGATGTCCGGCTAATAAATGACTGTCATGTACGGATTCAGCATCTCTTAATTCTTACACCTAAATCGGACATACTTATCAACTTCGAATAAAACTTTTACTTTTAACAAACTTTCCGGTTTTGGCCGGATTCCGGGCGAACTACTTGTCCGGTGAGAAAATGGTTTTCATATTCATGTTCAGCATGCCTTCTTACCCCTACATCGAACATCTATTCAACTCCAAATAAAACTTTTACTTTTAACAAACTTTCCGGTTTTTGCTGGATTTCGGGCGAACTGTTTGTCCGGCAAGAAAATGGTTTTCATATTCGTGCTCAGCATGTCTTCTTACCTCATAATCGACTATCACATTAGCTGTTTAAAAATATTTTGCTTGCCCCTTAATTTGAACCCCCTCCCCCACCCCTAAACATAGGGCTACAGAGCCCATCTACGAACTCGACCTTACTCTTGACCCAAAGAATCCTCACACCAAGCTTCATCAAAATATCTCATTCCCTTCGAGAGTTATCGTGCTCACAGACGGACGGACAGACAGACAGACGGACAACTTTTCGATGTCATAGGTATCCCTCCACTTACGTTTTGGGATCCCAAAAAAAGGGGGGGGGGATGGAAGGCTGCCGAACGAAGCGCGGATGTATAAGGTTATGGGGCAGAGTTGTTTTAGTAACAGCGTTGGCGAGGTTCCTCGGGGTAGCCCTAGCCCAAAAGGGATAGATGCCTTAACAAGGTCATATTTCTATTTTTTGTGTATACTTGTCATGGCCGGTGGCTCTTAGTGCGTCGTAAGACCCTGGACGGCAAACGGTAATATCTACAGCCTGTTACGTGGAACTAAAAGACCCTTGTCTAGTGTACAAATTTTAGGTCAAGATGAGGGTATAAGCGGAAAGGCGCCACTGATTTCTTTGAGAATCAAGCTGGCGTCAGTGATGAAACGTACGTCACAGAGGCGAAGAAGGACAAACACTTACTGGGGATAGCAACAAACTTCGGGATGAAACCTAGGGATTCATCCGAAGAGGAGGATACATGTTCCTTTATTGGAAGGCCTATGAGCTTTTGCTGATGGTTCCTACGAGTTTCAGAGCGGCTCTGGAACGGGACACCCCTCATGCGACTGAAGCGTCGTATGTCCGCGGGGGGGGGGGCATTGTCAGGGAAGGGTAGTATGACGGTAGGTCACTTGCATTAGTGTCTTACATTACTCCTGTCACTTTATGTATATATATCCCATTCATTGTGTAAGAAGTTCAGTCAATAAATAACCTCCGAAGAGACGGTCGTAAACCAGTTTATTAAGTCATGCCTTAAAGGAACAGTAAACTTGACTACGCAACTTTCGGCCATCGAATCGCAACGGGGGGCTTGGATAAATATACAGGGTCTTATTGTCGACAGGCCCCCCCTTCTTTGTCATCTCGAACTGTCTCGAACGCCCTCCTTAGTGTTCCCAAAGCTAGCTGGCAGGCCCTTGCCCCTTATGCACTGTAATTATGCACTCATGTACTGTAAAAGTTCGCCTTTTTACATGTAGACTACAGAGTAACGACCTCCCGACTAGGCGGCCGGGGTTCGATTCCTAGTCGCGGCACACAAACCTTTTGCTTTTTGCAAACCTTTTGCTCAAAGTCGAATTCTCGGAAACTGCCGGGAAACTGCAATGGTCGTAACGAGATTTTTTCTTACTCTCAATATCGACTCAGGGTACCTTCTTGATATGTTAGCTAGCTTCCCGTGTCAAGTTTGAGTCAAGTTTTCTGTTCCTTTAACAGAAATTTTTTCTTATCTTTTTCGTAATGTGCCCTTGGTCGCTCATTAGCCATTTAGCATTTCAAGGAGTAAGATGCCGAGACCAGAAGGGAAGAAAACTTACCCATCATTGGCAGAAATGGGAAGAATGGTGGCAGCGGTGGCACGAATTGCGGCGTTCCAACTTGGCTTGGCCCAGAAGTCCCCTGAGCTTCATTCCCGCCTGGTGTGTACGGTTGAGGCATAGCCATTGGCAACGCTCCAGGAACAGCGTTGGGTGGCCAGAAGAACGGGTTGGGTTGAGCCGGGGGAGCTGGTCCTTGAGCCTGGGGTGGTGCTTCACCCTAAAGAAAAGTAAGGCGGTTCATTTCGTTTCCTCTTCACCAACCCCCCATACTGGTGAGCTGATTAGAAAGATAGGGAGTAAAGCGCGAACCATATCCCTAATCATTCATCGTCTCTTCTAAGGAAACCAACTCAGATCGGACCGTCTCGAAACTTTACCTTACAGGTTTGGGGTTATGGGGTATAAACGACAACAAGACCAAAGGTTTCGATGGGATCTCAACAAAACTTCCTGCTTTACTTCTATCAAATTTCCGGTTTCGGCCGAATTCCGAGCGAACTACTTGTCCAGCAAAAAAAAAGAAAGTTCAGAAACGAATTCAGCGTATCTTTTCTCCCTATAAAGAACATCTGATCAACTCCAAATAAAACTTTTGCTTTAAAAATTTTTTCCGGTTTTGGCCGGATTCTGGGCGAACTACTTGTCCGGCGAGAAAATGGTTTTCACCATCGTGTTCAGCATGTCTTCTAGCCCATAATCGACTATCACATTAGCTGTTTCAAAATATTCTGTTTGCCCCTTAATTTAAACCCCCTCCCCCACCCCTAAATGTAGGGCTACAGAGCCCATCTACGAACTCGACCTTACTCTTGACCCAAAGAATCCTCACACCAAGTGTCATCAAAATATCTTATTCCCTTCGAGAGTTATCGTGCTCACAGACGGACAACTTTTGCGATGTCATAGGTATCCCTCACTTACGTTTTAGGATCCCAAAAAGACAGAATCGAAAATATGCAAAGTACAACTACTACGATACAACTTCTTTTCAAGCTTGGTTGTTCTCTCTTTGCGAGAAGACGGTGATGACAGAGATTACAGCTGTTTTCAAGAGAGGAACAGACCGTGACAGAACAGACGTGACCTGGAAAACTAGCTACAGGGATCCAGTCATTCCCGATGAAAAATATCCCAGAATTAGTCGTATGGAGTAGTACGAAAAAGTAGCATGCAGTAGTTTCTGTTGCTACTACATGCTACTACTAGCAAACTGGATGCTATCGGATATAATACTACATAAGATTAACCCAGTCGGAGGCATGTTTATCAAAGTATCCCATACTACTGCATATCACCAATTTAACTACTCCATACTACCCCATACCGTTACATGCAACTTGTTCGTACAACTACCATATTACTACACAGTCAAAGAATTTTTCATCGGGTTCCAGTGTCAACTTCAGACCGTGAGATCTGGCGGACATCAATAGGCGACACAGCCTTGTCGCTAGCAAATGTGATTTAAAGTAATTTCGGCAATATCTGTTAGTCTATCTCAAGAGAAAGACGAAGTTCAAAGCATAGATAATGCCAAAATTATCGCTTTCTGAATACTCTCTGAATACATTAATGACCCCAAAATACCCCCACACCCAGCCGATTCGCCTCCCTTTTTTTTCCCACGCAATAGCAATGTAAATTGCTGAACTGTCACAGAACAATAGCAACCAGTGACATAGACAGCCTACGTCACATGAGCCAATCGATTTCGGAACATACAGACAACTGCCAGAACAGACAGACAACTGCCCGCTGCGGTCTAAGTCGCAAGAAAAAATGAGCTATGACCAGGGACGTCGCTAGCCAAAATTCGAGGGGGGGGGGTGGCTGGGCGCCTGCCGGCGTCCTGCCGCCCTTTTCAGCTTTTCGTCGCAATTGTAGTCTAATGGTAAAACGCGTGATACCTGCAAGCGTTGAAGACTGAAAAGCCTAGTCATATCTCCGAGCTCAGGGACGGTTTGAACGGCTGGGGCTTGGAAGGTGACTACCTCAAAATATACGACTGGCAGGAATTCGTTTCCGTAAAAGCTCAACCCACAGCCCGCTAATACCAGACAGAGTGAAGAATGCATATCAGACAGAATGAATATGAGCGCCGCAGGCGAAATTTTTGAAGTAGTCTATGACTTTTTTCGGGTTAGACACTACTTCCTCACAACAAAATCTTGCTTTTAATATGGCCCGAACCGCTAAATTTCAAGCAAACCCGAATGAAATGACGCTACAAAAGGCGCCGCAGGCAATTTTTTTTTGAGTCCGGTAGGATTAGAACGTCTTTTCGAATCCCAAACGAAAGTAAGGGCCATTTAGCACGGATCTGCTCGTCTGTATTTGTTCACGACAAACCCAGAAAAATGTGACGGATTTAGCTAGAACTTGGTAATGTGACCCTTTCTGAAAAAGAAGTACTGATCATCCAGGGAAAAAAACTTGAAACAGAGCAGACATGTTCTCAATTTACAGTTCAAAAATGAAATAAAAATCAAATGACGCGTTGTATTAATCAGGCCTGTCATTACATCTTCCTTCATTGCTGACTCACAAACACGATTTATTGTTACGTGACACACTGGAGGAAAATTCTTTTCACCAAATTATTTCTGTTAAAATACAAAGAACCTTTGCTTGAAACTAACAAATTCTTAAAAATATTCGCCACAAGCAAAATCAGCCTGAATTTTGTTGAATCGAGAGATGATGGGACATAACACTTCGTGTCCGGTTTAGAAACGTCTTGGTAATCCTGAACTACCCTTACTGACTTCTTCTGGGCGCACTGCCAGCCCCCATCTTTCTTTCCTGTGCGAGTGCCCAGATTAGCTGAATTGTTATGGCCGGGCGCTCTGCGAGCGCCCAGTTTCGCTCTATTTTTGTGGTCGGGCGCTCTGCGAGCGCCCAGATTAGCTCAAAGTTTTTGGTTGGGCGCTCTGCCAGCGCCCGTTTTAGCTTTTTTCTTTCTTCGAGGGGGGGTGGTGCCCCCCCCCATAGCGACGTCCCTGGCTATGACCCCTGTCATGAAATCACATGTCGTTACGCTTCTCACGCCATCTACTACCGGAGCCGCGACCAATGGTCGAGAAACCATAGGCGTAATAGCTTGTCGAACAAAGGATGCCGAATCTGAGAAATAGATACACTGCTTACCTGTCTTCTGTTTGGGCGGACTCCCCAGGCAGTGCCAGCAGCTGGGGGTCTAAGGACGTCCAAACGACACGTAGGACATGTCTGCTGACGTTGAAACCAGGAGCGCAGGCACACGGTATGGAAAATATGATTGCAGGGCAGTTTCTTAGCCCCTGAAAAACAGACATTAACTAGGCCAGGTCTCAAGCATAATTATTACACACTATTCTGCTAACTACGTCTTTCCAACACTGTTCTGTCACACATCTCACAAAGCTTCTAATGCCAAGCCATTCTGCACTGTTTCCCTTAGCCCATAGTTTTCCATAGTCATAGCCTCCCTTTGTCCCCCTCAGATCCCGACTCCCCAGAGAAGCGGCTGCGAAAGTTCCTAAACTGACCATTCTGCACTGTTTCCCTTAGCCCATAGTTTTCCATAGTCATAGCCTCCCTTTGTCCCCCTCAGATCCCGACTCCCCAGAGAAGCGGCTGCGAAAGTTCCTAAACTGACACCGGTTTACTCCAGGTCACAGCGTTATTCTCGGAGCTTTGTGCCGAGTTTTGTTCGTACTTTTAACAATTCGTACCTTGTGCGTTTTATCCTATTCTTTTTGTTTTTCTCGTTGACAAATCTTTCTTGTATTAACTGTTTGACTAAAAGATACCATATTTGGGCTATGCCTATGAGAGACTGTATCTTGTTTACATTAAATGATTTGATTTGATTTGACCTAGTCCAAGCCTCCGAGCAATCCTTGATTATTATATCTTGTGTCCAAGTCAATACTCTGAAGATATATTTTTGCCAAGACTAGGCCTATATCGCTATAGGCGTGTTTTGAAATACTGTCCCATTCCACGAAGCCTATGTTCATAGAGCCCTACTTCGGAATATCCTGCCAAGCCGATTCCCACACTGTTTTGCCCAGCAATCTGTGCTTTTTTCACTATTCTATAATTTTTTCGACGAAGAGTGCTCAGACTATTCTGACAGTAAAGCTGATTTTTCCAAGCCGTTATGCACTGTCCTCCCAGACCTATAGACCTCAGTAGCGTATATTAGGGGGGGGGGCGACAGGTGTGATCGCCCCCCCCCCCCGAAATTCTTGAAAAAGGGATTTTTAGTGGCAAAACCATGTGCGAAACACGGGCGACAGGGGCAATCCTCACACGAAATTCTCAGAAAAGGAGTTTTTTACGGTAAAAACGTACGCTAAAATACAAATTGAGAAGATCAAACGAAATTATTTACAGCACGGTTCAGTAATAAATCTCAGAAACAGTTTTTGAGTCGTAATGTGAATGATCACAAGATTAAAAGGTGTTGTTTGCACCTCGTTTTTAACACAATGGTCATTTCGAGTCGAATGGCTATAGGCTATAGAGGTGTTTTTAGTGTTAAAAACGGTCAAAAAATGAAAAAATCGCCGAAAATTTTTAGGCCTTCCGGCCGGGAAGGGGGTGGCATTCGGCCGCATATTTTCACTGAGCTGTCGCCCTCCCGAAACAAATCAGAATATACGCTACTGATAGACCAAGTCAAACAGGCCTACACTGCCCAAGAAATCCTTGGTTTTTCTGTCCCGTATACCCGTATCTGTCACCTATTCTGTGAAGACAATATTTTTGCCAGGACTAGGACAATACACTAAACATGTTTGAGATATCCTGGCAAGCCCCAACTCCGCCGAATTTACAATTGCCAATATTTTGCCAAGCCCATATTTTCCCCTCTGACAAGCCTATACTATTACCTGCAAATTTGCAATTGCAGGCGAGTAGGATTTCTCCTAATGTACGCCTACATGGGTGCTGTCCAGTTCCAAGTATCCAGTTGAACCTCCACGATTTGCCTGACCACTCCTTGTCCAAATGTTGTTTGAAACTGTTTGATGTCTGGCAGGCAACAGTGGATTCTGCTAGTGCGTTCCAGAGGTTGATTGATCGACTTGTGAAGAAGTTCTGTGCATGCCGCTTGCGCACAGGCCTCTTTGTCATCTTTGTGAACGACCCTTGATGGTTCTCCCTTTATTTGGCACACAAATGTTGGGTGAGATGTTGTTGTTCAAATTTTTCTACACAGCAATCATATCACCACGATTGTACGCCTAATTTGCGACTTCCTGCCAAGCTGTTTTGCCAAGCCGTCTAATCCCTTTCTTCACTATCCTGTAAATTATTTCAGGACCACTACCCTGCCAACGGCTGTATAGTACTTACCAGTCACCATCTCTTCTCGGCAAATGATACAAACATTGTCGCCAGTTCTTAGTTCTTCTTCAGTGGCGTCGGGGTACAGCTCGTTCATATTTCGAATCGCCCGCCGGGACATGATGGCGTCACTCAGTGACTTTTTGAAAGCTCTAGAAAGCAACGGAAACATGTAGACGTTTCCGCAAAAGCTCCCACATAGTCCTGCGTCAACAATACCAACAACCGAATCTTGTGCCACATTTTTTAACAAATACCGTTTTCCGGCCACTCCTTTTCCATCCATTGTACTTTGTTCAGCTCAATTCAATTCAGTTCAATTTTATCAAATTCAAAATAAATGAACAAAATAAACTTCGACCCCTACAAAACTCCATGGCCGTTACATAGGGACTATATTGCTCTGCAATATTCCTCCTAACCTTCCTATACATCTACATTATCATCATCAGCACTTAGCCGGCACCGGGACTTGGGTCACTCGGTTTTCCTCTGCTAGCTTCGGCTAACTGCTGTGATAACTGAAGGCCAGACATTTCCTTCGAAGAGTCTTGGGCCACGGATTTAATCCGTGACCCAGAAGGGTCGTGATTTAGTTACGGTCCAGTCCAATCTGGACCCAAGTCCACTAACATCAAACACTATGGGTAAGGATCATTCATTATTTAATTAGGGCTCCAATGTTTTGTGTCATCTTCGCTTCCGAATGGTTTCATTAGGTGAATTCACACACCGGTAATGGACTATCTCGGCTACTAGGCCCCGGGCTTAGTTCCTTAACAGAAAGAATACTTCATCATAAGAAGGAAAGGATTATAACAACAAATCTTGTTCTCACTTATTTTTAGCATGGGAACAAGATCTGGCTGACTTTTTCCGACCGGAATGTAAATCCGGGCAGCCGGAACAAACCTCTTAGCCGTGCATGACACGTACAGATGAGGTTCCAAACCCCTTTCTTTTCGAAACAATATGAACTGGCTCTGGGAACAAGAAGCACTTAGGATCCCATTACGTGGGGGGGGGGGAACCGACAGCATAATTCAGGATATTTATGAAATATAACCCGCAGGATATATGTACAGAACGAAACTGGAGGTACCACTGCATAGAAGTATGGCGGCTTTTTGGGGTCTCACATCAATACTTAACTGATCATTGTCTCTTTCATAACTTTAGCATGCCATGCAGCCAACGAAAAGAAAAGACACAGGTATCCCAGTGGGGGGTGAGGGGCTGAATTTGTTCATATGTAGATGACGTTTCCGTGTTTATCCATTGTATGAATATATGAATTTAATAATAAAAAAAAAAAGCTGAAGCGGAGCCACGCCTTGTCACGGCTCCTAAAGTTTACTTACGCGTTTACGCCTAAAGGAACAACTTGACTTCAGATCCATGGCGTGTGCATCGATCAATGCAGACATTTTTGGCCGATAAATGCCGCAATATATGGATGTAGGCTATGTGGAATAATGCGGATCAGCTTACCTGAGAGTCAGGTACATGGGTCGAATCGCAAACAATGGTATCGTATAAACCTTGACCATGATTGCCATAAACACGGCATACAGGATGACTTTGAAGAACCCTAAAGGAAAGAAAACTGATGAAGGTTTCGAAGGCCTATCCAAACCCTGGTGTACCCTGCTTTTTAAGGTAGAAAAATCACAAGTCATGAGTCGGACCGGTCCCAAGATGGACACTTTGGACACAACTAATTGGAAAACAGTATTCAAATCGAAAAACTATCAAAAATTCACGATCTAAGTCATGAAATGCGGAAGCAAAGCTTGAGCAGCTAGAAGTATACTATAGGTATGGTTCTTTAAACAGTAACGTGCGCAAGCAACAATTTAAGTAAAATGAAAGGAAATAAAATCACACAGTATTGTTTTTTAAATTTGCTTTTTTTGCACACTATAAGAGCAAAATTACCACGTTCCGAAATATTCCAACAGTTCTGCAGTACTTTCATGACCGTCGTATCCGAACAGATCAATTATCTAAATTTTGCACTAACTTGGTTCTGTTTTCACGAATTACGAACCCAGTATCTGCTAACACTCACGCGTCACAGCTTTCTTTTGCAATAAAGAATGAAATCAGATTCATCTTTTGTTCTGTTTTGAACGTTTTTTTGTTGTTGAAAAAACGTTTTTTTGTTCGGTAATGCAACACAAAACTGTGCTAATATTTTTTAAGACGTAATTTTGCCGTTTCAAAAATTTTGAAAACATAAATGTGTGGCTTTATTTTGACTATGTTTTACTTAAATTACTGTTTGGGTGCGTTAATGTGTATAAATATATCCTAGGTCGATAGGATATATCCTAGTCAATTTTTTGAGCGCCGTTCAATGTTAACGGACACATCGCACTACATAGTGTTTCTGCTAAGATGTTTTCAGATAGCTGACTACTTTAAAACTTACACAAGGCTTCAATCAATCAATCAATCAATTTATTTCTTGCCAATATATTCTAAGATAGTTTGGACGCGTCACAAAGAAGACAATGATACAAAACACACAACACGCACAATTGAGATTAAGCAGAAATATTGACAGTTATAAATAAATAAACTAAATCAAAAATATATTTACAATTACTCAAATATTATATTTACAATTTAATTCAGTCAGCAGTCAATTTCTCTAAGCTTGTCTTCATTAAAATTCCGAGCGAAATAAGGCATAAACGATTTTTCATATCGACTTGTCCTGCAAGGAGGCGTTTGTAGCTGCTCCACACATTGCTGTTTTAGCTTTTTTCCATGTCCCTTGTCTTGGATGACAAAATTTGCCGGTCTTCTGACCAATAAGCTTCTCGAAAACAATGATCGGGAGCCTGACATGTCACGTAAAGAGAACAAACGTGGCAAGCGTGATTCAGGTTCAGGTTCAGGTTCGTTTATTATCTTCACTAGATACACACATAATTTGACAAATACTCCCGGCAGAGGCAAAGCACGAATGGCACGGGAATGATAAATGAAAAACAATTACCTTCTTCAAAATACAAGAAAAAGAAAAAAACAGTAGTACTCACCAGTTCAAACTCGCATACCAATAACTAGAACCAACAAGAGGGGCGCATCCCGCATTACAGCAACAAAACAAAATCCCTCCCAACCCTAAAACTAAATAAATAATAATAATCTACAATTAATTTAATTTGAATTCTACGGTTTTACTTTAATAATTACTAATTAAAAACTCTTTGAATGTTTTCTTTAACCTACGCGGAGACAATTCTTCGATATTAATTTTGTATTTGTTGTAATTTGTAGCCAAACTATACCTCAAAGAAAACCGGGATCGTTCACATCTAACCCGAGGCTGGTGAACACTTGATGCTTGTCGAGTCATGTATTGATGAGTTGGTTCCAGGGGAAGCAGGTCGAACACGTACAGGAGAGATGGAATTAAATTTTCGGTGTATTTTACTGCAAATAGCACTGTCACAAATGGTATGAGTAATGTAGTAGGTAAAATATTTAGGTATGTGTAAGCGCTCTTTGTTGGGGATGATCCTGGAATAGACGACGGTGCAGGTAGGTAACTCATAAGGGTTCGCATGGCTTTATTTTGTAGCACTTGAAGTGGGCGAAGTGGGTCTTGAAGGTATTGGCGTAGACGATCGCACAGTAGCTTGTGTATGAATGAACAAGAGAAAAATAGATGCATCGCATTGCATGGTAAGGTAGAAGATGACGAAGGTGCCTCATTATTCCAATATTTCTGCTCAGCTTGATACGAAGCTTGTCAACATGGGTCTTAAATGACAAATTTTCGTCCAATATAACTCCTAGGTATCTGATCGATTCAACTCTCTTCACTTTTAAATCACTTTTTTCGATCACAATTTCGCTTAGCTCTGAAAACTTTTTTCGAGTTCTGGAGTACACAATAAACTTTGTCTTATCCCAGTTAACACCAAGACGGTTACAGCTAAACCATTCCATGAGTCGAATGGTGACTTCCGACAGATTTTGTCTGAGAGAGGATTCTTCCCGAGCCTTTACACTACAGGCCGTATCATCTGCAAAGAGAACGGTTAGTCCTAGTTCCCCCAGTGTATGGGCGAGGTCATTGATGTAAACTAAAAATAGTAGAGGGCCTAAGATAGAACCTTGGGGGACTCCGACACTATTTGACTGTAGCACTTCAGACGACGAAATGTCACCCCCATCTAAAAGTTGCTTTCGGTCTTTTAAATACGAAGTTATCAGGGCATTTGCTGGGCCTCTGATTCCACATCGATCTAACTTGATCTTCAATATGAAGTGAGATATCGTGTCAAAGGCCTTTTTAATGTCAACAAATATTGTAGCCGCTGTTTCTCCGTTGTCCAACGCGTCGTGGATAAATTGAGAGATGACCAGGATGGCATGTTCGGTGGAGTGATTCTTTCTAAAGCCAAATTGCGATGGAGTGAAGAATCCTGTGCTCATTAAAAACTTCACAATTCTGTTGTAGATACATCTTTCAAATAATTTTGAAAATGCTGAAAGAATAGATATAGGTCGGTAATTTGACGGGTTTGCTGGGTCTCGTCCTTTATGTAAAGCAATGATTCGAGCTGTTTTGAGGCACTGAGGAAATGTCCCCTCCTTAAAACTGATGTTAATGATGTGCGCTAAGACTTCGGCTATTGTTGGGATAATTTGTTTGAGAAGGTTAGTCGTGGATCCATCTGTTCCTGGTGATGTACCATTCTTTAGTAGTCGAGTGATGGTAACCAGTTCTTCTGAACATACGGGTGTAAGAAAGATGGACTTTTCACTGACAGGAGGTAGAAAAGACGAAAAGTCTGCGAAATTCTGATTATCACTGAGAGGAGTGATATTAGCGGTTTGTTCGCCAATTTGTGCAAAGTGGGTGTTGAGGAGCTCCACTACATCCTGTTTATTGGAGGCGTTGATATTCCCATCCATCGATTTCATTTCGTGAGGTAAAGTTAGCGAACAAGATTTGCCTAGGTGCTGGTTGATTAGCGACCATGTTTTCTTTGGTGATCCTTCAGCCTCAGAGAAAGCTTTTGTGTAGTATGACTGTTTGGCTTTTCTCAGGATTGTCATAAGTGCATTCTTGTACTTTGTGAACTGTAACTTATTTTCCTTACTTGGTCTCTCTTCGTATGAACGGTAAAGCATATCTTTCCGCCTTATAGATTGCATTATACCTTTTGTTATCCAGGGCTTTCTTGGGCACCTTCTACCTCTGATTGTTCGGTAAGGACAAGCTTCATCTAAAGCAGATTTAAATTTAGCGATAAATAATTCAGCAGATGTATCGACGTTGGTAGATTCGAAGCAATCGCTGAAATCGGTTGCTCCTAGTAGAACATTTAGTTTATCAATGTCTTTCTGTTGTAAATTTCTTACTCTTTTAGGTGGTTCTTTCTTTTTTCCTGATTTACTTTCTACATCTATC
Organism: Branchinecta lindahli; assembly: GCA_023053555.1. Classification (NCBI taxonomy): domain Eukaryota; kingdom Metazoa; phylum Arthropoda; class Branchiopoda; order Anostraca; family Branchinectidae; genus Branchinecta; species Branchinecta lindahli. Next base: position 7,585,007 of record JAKZAO010000005.1, on the reverse strand, counting down.
ATCAGAAGAAAGTGGTCAGAAGAATCTTGGATAATTACGCTGCATGACTTGATCTTTAATTCAGTGAATATATTGTCAATAAGAGTCGCGCAAGTTTCTGTGATTCTTGTAGGTACCTTGCATGCAGGCAGCAGACCATTAATTAAGAGTAGCGACATCCAATCAACAGTAGTAGAAGTTGGCCTTACTGCCTCATTTTGCAGCTCATATAAGTCAATGTTGAAATCCCCCATCAGCACCAGTCTTGGATTTTGCTTCTTAATATCTGACACCAACAATTCAATCTTTTCTAAGAAAACCTTTACACTTGAACTTGGTGGTCTGTACACCACTGCAAATACAGTACGTTCACCACACAAATCAGCTTCAATTACTAGAAATTCAAAAACCATCTCTTCGTAAATATAATCGAACTCACTTAACACTTTATGAGATACACTATCTTTAATAAATATTGCCAATCCTCCTTGTTTCTTATTAATCCTTGTTTTGCTTACGCGAGCGTATCCTTGGAGGTTGGTAAGTGTCAAAGTTTCAGTCGTTTCTGTTAAGAATGTTTCGCAAGCTCCAAATATATCAACTCTGGAATCTGGAATAACTGATGACAAATACTCAGCGCTGCTCATAAATCCCCTGCAGTTGAAAAACGCCAGCCTTAGGTCAGATGGATTAATACGCCGAGGTATCATCTCTGGAATAACATATTTACAAGGGGAATGTTCTAGCCTATCAACTGTTTTATCTTTATCACCCACCCCCTTAATAAAATCACAAATATTGAGAGGACTTGCTTCTAGCTGCTTCAGCCGACCGCACCCTCCGTCAGTTCCAATACTACTAAAATTTAACATCACTTACCAGGGACGTAGTTTGCGAGTTTGAGCTGGAGAAAAAAGACATACTTTCAGTACCGATCCACGGAGGAAAGCAACAGGGGTGCACAGCTGAAACAAAACAAAAAAGCAGAAACAGAACCTGGTATGAACATTTCAACAAAACAAAGCTAACTACAAAAAACAGTGAAAAAATTAATTTATCAGGTTTCACAGACTTGGAACAACCATGTTGATTTTTCTCAGTCATTTCATTCAACCAATGCGGACCAAACTCCTTACAACACAACCTTACAATCTCTTAATCTCACTTTTAATTTATTAATCATCAGAAAAAACTTCCCAGTCACTGGAAGCCGACCTTTTAACCTCCAGCCATACTTTCGACCCTTTGTGTTTCACACGCGAGCTAGAGATTTTTCCCGTCGTCTTCATTTCCCGACCTTTACGTAAATATTCACCACGTGCTACATTCATTGCCGGCGGTAAATCCGTGCAGATCGTAATTCCACTTCCTTTCAGCTTCCCGACATTTTACAAAACGAGCTGAATCGCATTTTCATTAGCCAAGGTCACTAGTACAGGGTCTGCTCGTTGTTTTTTTTGCGACCGACGATCAGTCACGTTGGAATTGCGTGACGCTATACGAAAACATTTTGAGATCGATGGGATCGACTGAATTTCCAGACTTTGAGAGAATAGGTTGTGGACATTAGATTCCACAGATTCGCTTGGCTGTTCATTAGGTAGACCGTGAATTAGGAGGTTGAGACGTCTTTCCTTGACCTCTACGAGCAGTAGCTGTTGTTCCAGTAAACTGGTTTTTTGTTGCTGGGCTGCTACAGATATCTCTAGGTTGTCGATTCGCTTGTCTTTTTGAATGCCGTCCGCCTTAAGTTGAGAAATTTCAGCTCCATATTTATCCATCTTTGCTTCCAGGCTAATCTGTTTCTGCAGAATAGCATCCAGTTTATTTTTCAGTACGAGTGACAGTTCATTCAGAGACTCTTCGGTTGCGTAACTCATCTTAATTACTAGCTATATTCCGCAAACTGAAGACACCTTACATGTAGATTGATCGATTAAAATGTGGTAAATCAAGTGAAACTTAACTTGAAGTGAGGGCCAAGCCTCACGAGAGCATCCGAGTGACTTTCCGGCCAATCTGTGTGAGGATGGCCCACCTGCTTGTCTGCACGGGAGTGAACACTCCTTTTTACGTGCAGTTCCTGATCAAATGATATTTCTTTCACTGTTCAGAGCAATATCCGCAAAAATAGTTCACTCTCACAACAGGTGCGTCCTTTCGCTTGACTACCTGAATCGGTACTGATACTCGGTGTAATGCACATAGACGAGGTGGGATACACTTCTGAAGTGTAGAATCTCGGGAACGAGAATGGGTGGAAATGCTACTGAAGTGGAATGAATTAGTATGATAGGCTGACACCCTAAGTACAACGTGTCCTTTAAGCGACGTCCAACGTAACGTACTTTACCGCAGAGATGGGCGAATCCAAATCCGGATTCGGATTCTAATCCAGGATTCGTCCTTTTGGCCGGATTCGAATCAGGAATCGAACCTTCTGCTTGTCAGGCTGGATTCGGATTCCAAACCTTCAATCTTACGAATTTGGTCAAATTTCTAGTCTACATCCTTCCAGTTACATGTTTTACACACTTGGCTTAGGCAATCCAACTTTTGATCTCCACCACCAACTATCCTCAGTAATCTATCACGTTATGTGATACCTTAGATATCAGAGCCTCGTTTTTGTTGCACGCTGCAGGTCCGCTTCCGGACCGATTCTTTCTACATCCGTTTTTGCACTGCAGTGCTTCCGAGGAAGACGGCAGCGCTTCTGGAGAATCGCGGACTTGGTCACCGACCAAGTCCGTGCTTCCCTGCAAGATGCTGCTGCTGCCGAAGAAACAGTGAACATAAAAACGCACTTTGTGCAAAAGCAAGGAAGTGCTGCAGCAGCGATGCGGCAGCGCTATTTCAACAAAAACGAGGCTCAGTCATTTCTGTCACCTCTGGTTTTTAAACTATAACCTACGTATATGATTTTCGAATCCGGATTCAAATCCCCAGCACGAAATGGTGGATTCGGATTCGGAATTGGATTCGTACCTAGCCCTGGATTCGGATTCAAATCCTCAAATGGTCGGATTCCCCCATCTCTGACTTTACCATATAAAGAATGTCCTAAGCCTACTTGGCAGGACCTACCAATCATCAGGTCCGAGTACAAGACATAGACTGCTTTATTCTCCCATGGCGTTTCCGACCTGAGATCAATCGTGTGCAGAAGGTACTTCACTGCAGTAGAAGCGGCAATCGTTAGAAGGATGGCGTATTCAAAGCCGAAAACCAACTGCACACTGGCGCCTTGGTTCACGGTGGCTTGATAGGCTGAGTGGATGAAGTAGGTGTCCATCAAGCACAGCAGAGTGAGCAGTGCTAAAATAAAAATAAGGGTCGTCAAACTGATAAACAGTCCAGATTACTTCAATGAACACAAGAGTTTAAAGTTTAACCGAAAAGGGCTAGGATAGGACAATCTAGTTACCCATCACTTATTCACTTAAATTGGCTTGAAGACCCGCTGAAAATGAGTTACTTCGTTGTTCCGCTATTCACGAATAATCGACTTTCAAATAGTGGAATTTCCGTGTGATTTGTGGTGCCTCTATGCGCTTGTATTTGCTGTATGCCTTACGAGAAAGATTTATCATTTTATTTTTGTTCAGGCACTAAGCAATCTTCACCAATCTCACAACTGCCCACTGAAAAGCCGCATTTGTGTTGAGATTAAAATTTCCCGCGTCATAGTAGAATTTACGCTGTGGGGACGGCTGGAGATATTCAGAGCCTCATAGTTAAAGCAGATAGTGGAAAATCAAAAAATCCCTTTGCAGAATCTAAATAATTCAGTGTATCCAATCAAATGACACACAAATGAGTTGGCTTTTCAGTTAAACTTTAAAGAGGCAGGAGAAAACGAAGCAATCCACGCGCGAACGTTTACGGTGTATATTTCCAGAATAGCTTACAGTAGCTAGCGTGGGATCGTCAACACACAGTATTAAAACTAACCTATATATAAAAACATATATGAAACTACCCCCCCCCCCCAGTCCCGAGGAGACTTCAACGACGACAAACCATTAATAAAAAAATAATGGTACAAATAAAGACATGTATATCTGTGGCCGGCTTTTATGAGAAGAAGTGGAGCTGATACATTTACAAGTCCCACTACCCATATGATGCGATGCCGCAAAGTAACTTTCCGAAAAGAAGTGACTTGATTATTCTCTTGGAGACATTGTTTAATAACAAAACAAAAATACTATGTTCGCATGCAAATCGTTTAAGGCCCGAGTAGCGCTGGTGTAGATCTCGCTCGTAACTCACTGCCCTCAACTCGGAGCGCGATGCGCGATGCTGGCTTTTGGACGCACCATCCGACGCTTCCGTCTTTGCTCTTCAAGACACTGTTTGATAAAAAATGGCAAGCCATCCGACACTTCCCGTGCTTTATTCTAGGTATCTTTAAGTACCAGTTTTACAGCTGGGCTGTCTATTGCTGGTCTTACAGACCCTCACCACTGGTTCCGTTGATTCCGCGCGCCTCGACGAGGATTGAACTCGGGGCCCAAAACCCGTCCTAGTTCAAAGTCCAACGCCTTAACCACTCCGCTATTCTACCATTTTGCTAGGATATATCTCTCTCGCTGGAGGACTGGACGACATCGACCGGAAGGAATCGTTTCAATATTTCAAGATACCACACTGTCAGAAGTTTCATAACAGATTGCGCATAACACTTTCAAGAATAACACCTTTTCATTTAGAAATAAAGTGTTATGACCAGTTAAGTTTACACTATTTCGTACCTAGATCTCCAATAACACCTTCAATCTGTAAAAATACTACACTGTCAGAAGTTACATAACGACAACAGAAGGATGCCCGGTTTCAACAGATAACACTTTGGGATGCCCGGTTTCAACAGATAACACTTTGGGACGTTATCTGTTTATGTTTATTTCGTTCCCGTTAGAATTTTTACCAATTGAAGGTGTTGTTGGAGATCTAGGCACGAACGAAAAAACACGAAAAAGTGTAAACTTAATTGGTCATACACTTTATTTCTAATTGAAAAGGTGTTATTCTTGAAAGTGTTATGCGCTATCTGTTATGAAACTTCTGACAGTGCAATTACGCCCTAGATGTCGCCGGCACCCTTCTGTCTTTAAAGGTTCCAATGGTCAGGAAGAAAATAAAAACAAAACACAACTTACAGCTCACCCGCAGATGAAAGACCCAAGAGATGACGGGACTTCTCTCCATCTGAAATGAACATGGTGTTGTTTTGATTGTACACTTTTGTATACCTTATCACTGAATAACACGTTGGAACCTTTCAGCGTTGGACTGACTGGTAAACTCCAATTCACGAAATCAACCTATATGACGAGGATTAAAACTTTAAAAAGGTGATGTGCACTATAGGTCTTATCAACCCATTTCCAAGACCGCGAGTGAACGATTTCCGAGTTCATGAATTCCCAAGTGACAATTGTGGTAATAAGAATTCAGAGAACGGACGTCGCTATCATTAGAGAGGGAAGGTGTAAAAACGAAATCAGTCGATGGGTTTGGGACATAGATGCCATTTTCAAAAGAGCGAGTGCACAATTTCCGAGTTCATGTATTCCGAAGTGAGAATGGCGGCAATAAGAATTCTGAGATCAGACACAGCTATTATTGGAGAGCGAATACGCAGAAAACGAAATCAGTAGATGGGTTTTGGAGAAAAAATAAAAACCGAAAGTTTAGGCCTTCAGCTCTACTTTAAAGGGTCAGCTAGCCATAACAGTGATGTTTTTGGTGGAGTGTTCATTAATGAACAATCCACTCATGCGGCCGCTCTAGCCGTTCTTCTATTCTTCACTGATTGTTGTGGAGTTCATATATCGTTAACCATGACAGATAGCGAGGTACAACTTGGTATACATGTTGGTCTTGAGGTCTAGATTTCCTTTTTAGGGTCCCACCTCCATAAATCCTCCATAAAATTTTTCTCGGTAGTGCAGTCAACCACAAACCCCTGATTTTTGGATACCCTATGCCAAACGCTGGATATGCCTAGCGTTTGGCATAGCCTATGCTTAACCCTGGACACCCTATGCCAAACGCCGGATAGCTGTTGGCACCTTAACCCTGACCTACCTCACTACAGGTGAATACTGATTGGTTGATTTTTGAGCTTCACTCAAATCATCAATATTGGATTGGACCCCAGTATCCAGCATTTGGCATAGTGTATCCAGCGTTTGGCATAGGGTATACCAAACGTTAGATATATCCAGCGTTTGGCATAGGCTTTCCGAAAGTTAGGGATTTGTGGTAGACTGGGGTAGTGTCCCCTTGCTCCAGTGCATTCTGCTCATATGTTGGGGTATAACCTAACACTGAAGCTATGTGCCCAAAAATGTAAGATATGTGTATGAATGGCGTAGTGACGTTGGGGTGGAGAGAAAATAACATTGTAAGCAGGGCCGTATCCAGGGGGGGGCTAGCGGGTTCAACCCCCCCTCAAAACATGCAAAACTAATCGTTTTGTATGGGCTTTATTATTACTACTTTATTTCAGTCCATAAGACCATAACAACAACAATAAAAGGTACACTAGAACAGGCACTGATCTAAAATACAAAAGAAATCTACCCCATGCAAAAGATATCCAGGAGGATACCCTTCCATACGGGTAGCGCATAAGAAATGGGTAGGGCAGCAAATGCCGCCGAATCATTATCAGAATCTTTTAAGCGGCAAAACATAGCAACATTAGCTTTGCGGCTCAGCTCCTTCAGGGAAGCAACTCTTTTTTCAACCACTGCACCACTGACACTGCATCGCCTAGCCAACCGGAAAAATTTCCGAAAGCCCGCGTTGTAAACAACTTGCAAAGCTGACCATGACCGAGCATGGGCAGAAGAAACCAGGCCAAGAGCAAAAAATTGACAACAGTAAGTCTTGAAAAAGTGGACCTTAGAAGCTCGTCTACTGAACCAAACTTCCAAACAAGGGCATTAGCCCTTTTCGAGTAGCTTTTAGCTAGAGCACTAATATGAGAATCATCATTTAACGACTGATCTATGTCTTTTTTGTATACCCCCCCCCCCCCCCGAAATAAATTGGACACGGACCTGACTGCAAGTTTCAAGTCTCAGAAACGAAAATCGATGGAATGATTAGGGACATAGAGTGAATCAGTAATATAGGTGTGGCACGTCTTTTGAGAATGGAAAATACTACTAATTAATGCTGCTGGTGATTTATGTTCTCCTCAGAGGCATGATATGTTCTTGCTAACTTAGCATAAAGACCAACTCACGTAATCCACCCTGTCTTCAGCCAGCCAATGAAAAGCCTTCAGGAACAGAAGAACTGTGAAAACTGCGACGAATCGAAAGCTGAAATCATCTTTGAAGACAGTGAACGCCAAACATGTCTCAGTCACGGCGTACCAGGATCTCTCAATCAAATGCTGCAAAGATGATAAATAATTAAACAAAATAATCATACACAACTAAGCCTTACAATCTAAGCTATGGTGGTTGTGGAGGGGGAGGACACTAGCTGACTGGATTAGGGGAGGGGTGTGACACTAGCCTACTTCTTAACCCGAAGAAACCAATCTCTAGGCGACCAAGGTTTCATTCAGTACCAACACTGAACTAAACCTTAAGGGACCCATGCCAGTACTAACCTTTCATTTTCATTTCCATAGAATTATTGTTTCTATCATATCTTTTCAGAATCCGTCATTTCTGTCACCATACTTTGTTGCAGCTAAATAACTTGTGAAATCACGATTCTCACAGGATTTCTTGTAAAGCCAATATGCTTATTTTTCTATCTAAGCTTCAGGTAGTTCTGGGACAGAACCAATACCAATTAATTCGAGGACTCAAACACGGAAAATTCCAGAACTGTGTCATTTCCGAATTCTTGGAAAAGCTTTCCGCTACAAAAAAAGTATTGGTCATAATAGTATTCATCTTCTTATACAGAGAGTGGTATGTAATCGAAATGTGTCCCGTGACAGGCTACGAATGGTTTCAGGACTTTCTCTTAGGCAAAATTTCACCCTTCTCAGCTTACCTCAACTTCTGCTGTTCTGAGCTGTCCAAAGAAAATTTTCCTCACGATCTTACCAATCAGAATGACAACAACAAGTGCTTGAACGTAAACAACCTATAAAGAGAAAGAAACATTTACTTTTTCTCTCAACGAAGATGTTAAAACAGGGGGGATACCAAGCTATATCAAAATCCCACATTTCTGTGAATCGCAGGGCAATTACAACTGGGAAGCACAGAAAAAACAACCAGAAAGGGACAATTTTAGGGGTTATTCTCTGTTAGACTGAATGTTATTTAACCCATATTTATATATATAGTAGATTGATTATGTGTAAGTATATTAGCTATATATACAAAATAGTAGGTTAATTGACTGGAAAAAAAACATACAAATGTTTCAAGCTGTTAAGTTGACCCTGATGGTTGATCTTTATTTTTTTTTTATTAAGCCTCATATCCTAGGTATCAGTCAACTATGTTACTACTGACTGGGATCCATTATTTTCCAGCAATAACATAGCAGCATGCAAAAGGTTAGGCCTAAACAGACAAATCCTTGTAATCTTGTTGTGATTCTGCTGACACATCTACAGAATGCAAAAAGAAGAAAAATAATATAAAAAAAAGTATATTATTAAGATCAAAGTAATAGGACTATTTGTGGCACAAAGAAACTGAAAACAGTTGATTGTTAGCTGGTGCCAAGTTCTTCATCTCTCCTTTCTACATGTCTCTTTCAGGATCATCCAAAATATAGCCAAAATTTGTTCAAGCACACTCAACTGCCATTACCTTTGGGCAATGCTGTAGCCTTTTTTACAAGAGAAACATTCTAATCAAAAGTTGGCTTAATTTTGGTTTTCGATTATTCTGAAATGGTTCTGTACAGCAATAAATTGCTGGGAGAAGGCCAATGTTTCTGTTGAACAGGGCTAACATACCAAAGTCACTGAAGTCAGTAAATGTCACACTGGTTCTGAGATATCTGGCAATACAGATATCTTAGATATCTGGCAAAGCCCAAATACTTATGTAAAAGATTTTTACTTGGATTACTAACTGAACTCACTGTTTCCATTGCCCAGCTTTGATTGTCCTTATCTCACCACAGAAACTTCCAAAAAAGGTAAACAATATCTTGAAAAAAGCCAGCTTCTTCTTCTTCATTGTAGGTTGCATCTTCACTGTAGCATACAAGCTGCATTGCCAGTACATGAATTTCTGCGAGGACCCACAAATTTTCTGGTGACTTTGTTACCATAACGGGTAATTCTGTAAGTTGTGGATTACCTTCTGGACAAGGGAGTTGTCGAAAAGGAAATATTTGTATTCTCAGATAATCAAGCTTGTTTAAAAGCACTTGAAGCCCCGAAAAGCAAACAGCCATTAGAAATGGAATGCTTCAACAAGATAAATGCAGTTGCAAACAAAGGAAATCAAATTACTTTGATGTGGGTTCCGGGGCACTCCGGTATCCCAGGAAAAAAGGAAGCAGATGCGCTAGCAAAGGAAGCTACCAAAAGAATCACGTTTGGACCTGAGCCTTTCATTCCCATCTCAGAAAACAGATGGAAAACTGAAATCCGGGAATGGGTGAATAAACAGATAAATAGGACGTGGGAAAATCGCATGGATTGTCGAACCACGCGAAGTCTAATACCCACGCGCAATGAGGCTTTGACAAGAAAATTAATCGTCATGAAAAAAGATGAAGTCCGGGGAATCATCCAGGTTGTCACTGGAATAGGTAACCTTGGAAAACATAATTCAAACACAGGAAAAGTTGAGTCTACAATATGTACCCACTGTGGATTAGATGAAGAGACAAACACACATTTTGTTCAAGAGTGCCCAGCCTGGACAAGGCAACGGCTGGAAGCATTCCACTCCCTGAAGGTCGACCTCCATGAGATAGTGAGGAAAGCCAGATTAAGAGAACTGTCCAGGTACCTGCAGCTGACAGGAAGGTTAGACAGATTTTAAGGTAAGAACGCGACACAGAGCGGTAGATTGAGTGATGTTGTCATCAGTATTTGCATAGAGTGATTTTAACCAATTGTATTATAGAGTGATGGTGTGCCATCAATTGTATTTTTTGGGGGATTGAGACAATGGGCCATTTGTGGCCTGAGTTTCGGCTAGATGGTCTGGCCTACCCCACGCAATAATAATAACCATAATGGGTCATCTGAATTTAATTTCACGTCATCACTGTTTAACTGTAGGCACTTGGAAAAATATGAAAGCAAATTGTTAGAAACAAACATGAATTCAGTATAAGAGAAACATTTAGTGTTTTAAAAAGAGAAGATCTTTGTCTTTTTGACTTTCAGGCATCAACATTGACTGTCTTGCGCTGTAATGACTCGGGATGCTGTAACTTCATTTCCGTTGCAACAGTGCCAAAAAATATCTGAATTAATAAAGATTCATCAGTGAATATGATTTTAAACACACATCTTTCAACCGATTTAACTACATGTAGTTTAGACAGGTTACGGTGCATCTGAGGCACATATAAACTAGAAAACTAATTCTGTCGGGTGCATATGTAAATAGACGCCAACGGAAATAGTATATGCTCTAGCTAGTAGTAATTTAAGGTAAAACATTGAAATTCGAACACATCGGAATTCGGACACATTGATGAAACAGTTCAAATCGGACGTTTTCTTTAATCTCTCACGGTGAAGTGTTAGATCTTGCAAACAAAACGGAATAGCCATTAGTTGCGAGAACCAAAAACTCGACCACCGCTGTTTTATGGCAACGCTGTAACAGTTCGGCGAGGAAAAATTCAACTAAAAGGTTTGCCAAATTTTACTTTTTAATTGTTTTGAAGTGGTTCTGTAAAGGAAAAAATTGCCAGGAAAAGGTCAGTGCTTCTGTTGAAGGTGGCTAACATAGCTAAGTTGCTAGAATTGGTAAATGTTGCACTGATTACGATATATCGTGTCATTAGTTTTGTTTGAATAGTTATGCGATAAATATTTATTCGGACACCGTATTTGACAACATAAAGCTATTCAGACAGTTGTATTTTGTCTGTTCGCGACTAAAAGCATAACAAACAAGTGTATGTCCGTAATGTCCAATAGCTGTTCGAGATGGTTACTATCTGTTCGAACACAAAAGCAGAGGGGCATCCCTTCCACGCCAGAAAGCTTTTATTCTCGTAGAAATAAAAATCCCGGGAGAGGCTCAGAAAACGTCCAAACATTCTGCTCTTTCAACAAACCTAATTCGCGAAATGATACCGGCAACACTGTCCTCACAAACGTCAAAGAAGAAAAAGAACGTAAATATATGTCCGAATTTCAATGTTTTACCTTATTGACATTGATGTTCGACAACATAAACGGATTCAGACAACTGGATTGCATCTGTTCGTAACTAAAAACATACAAGATAAAAGGATTTTGCAATAGATTGCAATAAATTGTAATAAAACTAAAAAAAGCATACAAAAAATTCCCAGACAGGCAAAGAAAAACTGTCTGTGGCATCTCTTTCATCAAACCTAGCTCATGAAGCTCTAGACCTAGTAGAGGCAGCTGTCCTTGCAAATTTCAAAGACTAAAAAGAACACAATGTCTGTCAGAATTTTAATCTTTTTAGCCTAAGGTAAAACATTGAAATTCGGACACATATTTACGTTCTTTTTCTTCTTCGACGATCGTGAGGACAGCGTTGCCGGTATCGTTTTGGGAATTAGGTTTGTTGAAAGAGCAGAATGTCGGACGTTTTCTGGGCTTCTCCCGGGGTTTTTATTTCTACGTGAATAAAAGCTTTCTGGCGTGGAAGGGATGCCCCTCTGCTTTTGTGTTCGAACAGGGAGTAACCATCTCGAACAGCTATCGGACATTACGGACATACACTTGTTCGTTATGCTTTTAGTAGCGAACGGACAAAATACAACTGTCCGAATAGCTTTATGTCGTCAAATACGGTGTCCGAATAAATATTTATCACATAACTATTCGAACAAAACTAATGACACAATATATCGCAATCAGTGCAACATTTACCAATTCTAGCAACTTAGCTACGTTAGCCACCTTCAACAGAAGCACTGACCTTTTCCCGGCAATTTTTCGCTTTACGGAACCACTTCAAAACAATTAAAAAGTAAAATTTGGCAAACCTTTTAATCCAATTTTCCCTCGCCGAACTGTTACAGCGTTGCCATAAAGTAGCGGCAGTCGAGTTTTTGGTTCTCGCAACTAATGGCTATTCCGTTTTGTCTGCAAGTGCTAGCACTTCGCCGTGAGAGATGAAAGAAAACGTCCGATTTGAAATGTTCGGTCAACGTGTCCGAATTCCGATGTGTTCGAATTTCAATGTTTTACCTTACATTTTATCCAGACATTATCCAGTCCAGTTCTTATTCTGTTCACAAAATTGCTGACAGTGCAGACTGAATACTTTCTTAAAGGAAGCAATTACCATCTTACCATCATGCTGGGGTTCGATTTGGTGATATAAACCACACTTGGATAGAACTGGCTTTTCTGCACAAATGCATTCCCAACCACAAGGCTTGTTAGCAGCAAGCTGCCTAGCATTACCACTTCAGCCCTCATCTTGAGGATTCTGTTGAAGATGATCACAGTAAGTAGCGTAGGCTATGGCATATATCCCACTGATCTCACCAACAATTAAGAATCACAAAAATTAGTGAGTAAAAATGAATCATCACAACAACTGTTAACAACAAATAAGATTGCTGATGATGATGATACTCTGAAGACTGGACAAGTTGACAAATCCCAACTTGAGAATTGCGGCTCATTGAACAGAAAGCCAAAGAAGAAGAAGAAAAATATGGCATTTTTTGTGATAATTAGGCTAATTAAGGGAGTAATCAGTTTGTAATTTAACTGAAAGAACTCAGCAGTAAGAGGTAGTAAAGAATGTGGGCAGAAGCACGCAAACATGAGAAGAAAATTCGAGGAATGATGGTTGATCATAGGAAAAGAGCTGAGAGAAGACGTGAATATTATGAAAAAATTGTAAGTATTGTTTTGACATTGTCATTTGTCCCTATCTATTCAGAGCTCTCTGACTCTGATTCAGAGGCGTTACTAGCCAAAATGTTTGGGGCAGGTTTTGGGGTGGGGGCAAGGTATTCACTGTAGGGTAGCCACAAAAACACCTAGTAGTAGTGGCAAAAATTGGCAATTTTGTTGTAATGAATGCATAAATTGCTGTGAATTTTCCTTATCAGTTTTACCTATCTAAAACATCTCCAAAAAGTATTTTAAAAATACCATTGAATTCAGGACAAAATTGTCTATTTAATAAGGCTAACAGTAAGATGTCCTAGCTATTTAATATTATTTCTTAATATTCAATGTAAATTTAGATGTAAAAAAAAGTAGCTGAACTTGCTACAAAAATTTGCTGATACTAAAGAGGAAAAGTAAGCAGCCTATAGCAGCAATAGGTCTATTGGACTATAACCTTGATGATCATATTCATATTTAAGGTAAAACATTGAAATTCGAACACATCGGAATTCGGACACGTTGACCGAACATTTCAAATCGGACGTTTTCTTTCATCTCTCACGGCGAAGTGTTAGCACTTGCAGACAAAATGGAATAGCCATTAGTTGCGAGAACCAAAAACTCGACTGCCGCTACTTTATGGCAACGCTGTAACAGTTCGGCGAGGGAAAATTCGACTAAAAGGTTTGCCAAATTTTACTTTTCAATTGTTTTGAAGTGGTTCCGTAAAGCGAAAAATTGCCGGGAAAAGGTCAGTGCTTCTGTTGAAGGTGGCTAACGTAGCTAAGTTGCTAGAATTGGTAAATGTTGCACTGATTGCGATATATCGTGTCATTAGTTTTGTTCGAATAGTTATGTGCTAAATATTTATTCGGACACCGTATTTGACGACATAAAGCTATTCGGACAGTTGTATTTTGTCCGTTCGCTACTAAATGCATAACGAACAAGTGTATGTCCGTAATGTCCGATAGCTGTTCGAGATGGTTACTCCCTGTTCGAACACAAAAGCAGAGGGGCATCCCTTCCACGCCAGAAAGCTTTTATTCACGTAGAAATAAAAACCCCGGGAGAGGCCCAAAAAACGTCCGACATTCTGCTCTTTCAACAAACCTAATTCCCGAAACGATACCGGCAACGCTGTCCTCACGATAGTCGAAGAAGAAAAAGAACGTAAATATGTGTCCGAATTTCAATGTTTTACCTTACTCATCTAACTCACTTGCTGGGGCTCCCCATGCACTCAAAACCAGCTCAAAATCACCCAGTTTCATAGAATTTCATTGAAGCACATAGTTCCAAGCTGGTCACTAGAGTGACAAAACCCTAAAGTCAATGGATGAATATAGGCATTTCCTTATGTAAAATACTGTTTTCTAAAGAAGATTTAAGATGCGTAGAGACAAGATAGAGAGGTGATTTTGGCCTCAAATCAAAGCTAAAAGATAGGAGAATCACATTCTGATCTTCAAAAGCTCAGGTTTGATTATTTTTTTTTTAGTGGCTACCCTATTTACTGACTGGCTGGTAAATTTTACAGACTGTTTTTGCAGAAAAAAAACTTTTTTCAAAAAAAAATGACAGTTTTGAAAGGAAATTGACTGATTTTCAGAAACCAACTGTTTTGAAAAATAAACGACTGATTTTCAGAAAAACTGACTGTTTTTGACCAAAAATCGACTGATTTTCAGAAAAATGACTGTTTTTTTGTTTAAAAAATCAACAAATCGACAACATTGGGGGGTGTCCAGTCTACCACAAATCCCTGATTTTGGGAAACCTATGCCAAACGCTGGATATATCTAGCGTTTGGTATACCCTATGCCAAACACTGGATACACTATGACAAATGCTGGATACTGGCGTCCAATCAAATATTGATGATTTGAGTGAACCTAAAAAATCAACCAATCACAATTCACCTGTAGTGAGGTAGGTCAGGGTTAAAGTGCCAACAGCTATCCGGCGTTTGGCATAGGGTGTCCAGGGTTAAGCATAGGCTATGCCAAACGCTAGGCATATCCAGCGTTTGGCATAGGGTATTCAAAAATCAGGGGTTTGTGGTTGACTGGGGGTGTCCCCAGTCAACCTCAAATCCCTGATTTTGGGAAAGCCTATGCCAAACGATGCCAAATGCTGGGCATATCTAGCGTTTGGTATACCCTATGCCAAACGCTGGATACACTATGCATGCCAGATGCTGGATACTGGGGTCCAATCAAATATTGATGATTTGAGTGAAGCTCAAAAATCAACCAATCAGATTACACCTGTAGTGAGGTAGGTCAGGGTTAAGGTGCCAACAGCTATCCGGTGTCTGGCATTGGGTATACAAAAATCAGGGGTTTGTGGTTGACTGGGTGTCCCCCCTCCCCTCCCCCAGTCGTGACCCCCTGCTCTGATTGGGTACGATGCTGGTATCATGCTTTTTTGGACCTTAGGACTAATGTAAAACAATGAGATTCCAACATTATTGGAATTTGAACAAGTTGATAAACAATTCAGATCGGACACTTTATTTCTTTTGTCACAACAAAGTCCTGTCACAAACCCAAAACTTAACTGCCGCTAGCTCTTGGATCGGATCAGAGATCGGCCAAATTTTAATTTTTGATTGTTTAGAAACAGTTCCTTAAAGCAATAAATTGCCGGAAAAGGCCAATGTTTCTGTTGAAGAGGAGTCATACTGGATCCAAAATATCATGCAATGACTTTTGTATGAATAGTTGCGGAAAAAATACTTACTCAGTTATAGTTTCTGGTCAAGAACAAAGGCATTGATCAATCAAACATTGACATTGTATTTGTTAAACAATGGTGATGATTTGTTGCATTGGTAGATTCATCAGGTTAGCCAGGATGTTGGTTCCTATCTGCTGTAGGGGTTATGTCAGGATTATGTGGCTGTTGTGCTGAGATTCAGTAGGTCACAGTTAAATTGCAGGAAATAGGTCCAGTATAATTGAGACTTGACATAGAGTTGCTGCCATTTGTCGCCTGAGTTTCGACCAGAACTTCTGGAGTACTCCACCTAATAATAATATAGGGTTTCTTTATTTAGAAGTGTTCTTGTTTAATATCATTGTGTTGTCATGAACATGCCAGAGATGGGCGAATCCGATCATAAAAGGAATTGAATCTGAACTTGAATCCAGGGCTAGGTACAAATCTGACTCCGAATCCAGATCCGCTATTTCATGCTGTGCATTTGAATCTGGATTCGAATCCGACCTTAACAAAAATCAAATCATGTGCATAGGTTATAGTTTAAAAATCAGAGGTGAAAAAAAAACGAAATCTGAGGTACCGATAATCATATAATGTGATAGATTAGTGAGGATGTTTGGTGGTGGAGACCAAAAAGTTGGATTGCCTAAGCACACTGTGTATAAATTGGGAAAATGGAAACTGGAAGAATGAAGACTAGAAATTGGAGTGGATTCCTAAGATTGAGGTTTGCAATTCGAATCCGAATCCAGCCTGACAAGCAGAAGGTTCAAATCCGGATTTGAATCCGGCTGAAAGAACAAATCCTGGATTTGAATCCAAATCTAGAATCGGATTCGCCCATCTCTGGAACATGCTAGATATAAGATACATTGTCGGACGGTGAGTATTGTCTCTTCCATTGAAAGTGTTATCTTGGAAAATTATGACAGAAACACACATGGTATCCTTATTGACTGAAAGCAACAGTAGACCAATGTCAAAACTTGAAACAGGAGAGGGTACAGATTTCAAGAGAGAGGGTGCTGCCCAGCATAGCAGGTATAAAGTCCGGTCTTCACCTCCCGGAACTTCCGGAATCTGGGCTTCCAGATTATTCTTTGACTTCTTCTGTAAATTGCATCTGGAATATGAACCGGTCCGAAAGTACATCAAAATAATCTGGAAAAAAAGGGCCTTTTGAGCTTCCAGATTTCCGGAATTTTTTAATATCGCAGAAGAAATTAAAAAAAAATCTCGGAAAATCTGGGAACCCAGATTCCGGAAGGTGAAGACCCGACCTAATACTTTGTACAGCCCATTGTGAAATTATCTGGGAACCATCTGAGAATCTTTCCAGTTTCAGCTCTTGAATGGCTTATTTCTATGTACTTTTAGAAAGCGGACCCAACTCAGTTCCTTCAAGTTCATGGTAGAAGGTGCAAGATTCATCTGGATCCTGCTATAGCAGCTGCAGCAGATAGTCCTGCAACAATGTATGTATGCCTAGGACTGTCTTTCAGCCATTTTTTTCCTTAGGTCTATTATTCTGACAGTTACCTGATGATGCTGCAAAATGGGTCTAGGCAAAAAAATACGGCGAACCCTACCCCGGACATACCTAGCCCCCCCCCCCCCCCCCGCTTGGTGGCAAAAAATCCCAGGTGAAAAAAAACGGGTCCCTCCCCCCGAATTCAAATCTTTAGGAAATAAGAAAAATAAAATTATGAATAGGCTAACTGCGGATTGGACCGTGAGCACTTAAAGGACCCGTCTTGCTTATTCTGCTTTTTATAATATACCTAGCTCCCATACAGAATTATAAGCTTCTAAAATCCCCACCTTTCTCCATGGTTTCGTTTGGTTCCTACGAAATTTTATCGCTTTTTTGGCCTTGCCGAGTTTCGCCCGTCACACAACGAAACGTTTGCCGGGATCATCAACGTCTGCCGACAACTCTTTGACACATAAGGATCTGAGAAGCTTTTGTTTATTACTTTCTTTATTTGCTTAGTTTTCACACTTTTTAACCACGGCGCGATCAGTTTTCAAATGTTTTGCGCCCAGCCGCCGCGTCGGAGAGCAGGAAGGCTGGACATAGTCGACAGGCGCTAACAAGAAAATCGCTAATTTCAGGTGGAAAGTAATGGTATTTTCGAAATTGTTTTTTTCTGATGCATTTCATAGGGAAAATATCATTTCTAGTAAGAGTTGTGCTTTAAAGATTTTCGCTAGACACGCGAGTTAAATGTAAATGCGTGACGGTGGCTCGCTGGCCGCCGCCTCTGTATATACCTTCCATAACAGTATATTGCATGTTATTAACACTGGTTGAGGAGGGGGGCGTTTTTTAGCCGGAATCCCTGTTAAATATGTTTTCAGAGCTTTGGTACCAAGATGCTACAGTCTAGGCTGGCAAGAGTTTGGCTGGTGGCAAACCGGTAACAGTTTGCTGATCGCAAACCGTTAACAATTTCTCATAGTTATATTGATGTTTGGTAATTTAACACACCATTGATATAGTGCTCTGCAGTTCAGTAACATAAAGATGGTAAGCTAGACCAAATAGCCTGTCTTGGTAGCTTTGTAATCAACCAACTTCTGTTTATTTTCAAGGATGCCATGGCAAGGGAAGACAGACTGTATGATTGATCGATTTGATGGCCGAGCGCATTTGGATATCATACGAGAATACAAAACTAATCAAGTTGAAGCAGATCCAGAGAAATTTCCTTGGGAAGAACGCCAAGCGAACTATGAACGATACAGAATCGTAGTTCAGAATGACTTTCTGGGAAGTAAGTACCAGATTGATTACATTTTAAGAAATACTCCCAGTAGAGCCCGACGGTCGAAGCCGGGATTGTTGAGGGGCTTGCGACTCTCTGTCATCGGACTCGCTATCTGACTCCTCCTGTGCGGGTGTCGACTATATTGTATCGGAATTCCATAAGTCATGACGTAAGTAGTGACGTCATATGATTGAGGACCGAAAGTAGGATTTGATTGTCCCTAGGATGGTTTATAAATGTAAACGCGACCGGCGCCTCGCTGGCCGCTCGGCTCTATATATATATATATTCAAATATATATTCAGCGTTAGGAATAAACTACAGTTTTTTGTTTTTTAAGGTAAATTACATCAAATAGGTGTGACATCACGCTTTTACGGAATTCCGATACAATTTATATTACACCCCTGTGCGCCGTAATCACTATTACTTATTATGATTTTTGGTTTGGCAGGTCTATCAAACGAGTAGTTAGTGACCATAAACTATATACTGCGGACAGCCAAAAGAATTGTTCAGTTTGAATATGAAAAATAAAAATCTAGTTTTAGGTAAAAAGCTTAACAGAAAATAAAATACTATGCGGATTTTGTTGTGGGCTTGCAGGTGAACACAGAGAATCTACTTGTTTGCTTTTATTTTTGACGTCAATTATATTGCTTTTTTATCACATTTTGTGGTTTTAAATCATACCTTGGACTATTTACTCTTTACCTTTCAGTATTCAAAAATATCTTAATTCTGTTAAACTAATCTATCTCTGCTTTTAACAAATTATAAAGTCGTATACTTGTACTCTGCCTAAGTATAAAACTTCCGAAGTACTTAATACTCTTACTTAAGTAAAAAATAGAAGTACTTGGCGGCACTTCAGTAGGCTTTTTGAAAAAAATCGGCACTTCAGTAGAACCAGAAGGATTCCTTCAACGTGATGTATTTGACCTTATTTTGAGTATATTATTTTTTTTAAAATCGAAAGTCCACTATAATTATCAATAACATAAGAAGTGGAAAAGTAATGAAAAATGAAAACAATCATACGCAAAACATTGGACCAGTCTCCAAGACTAGAAACTCTTTCGTTTACTGCATTTGGCAATGTCTTCAACATAGAACATTCCATGTCAAAAAAATCTCTCTGTACTGTCAAATGCTTGAAACTCACTTGAAAGCCGCTAGCTTTACAGAGTCTCCGGAGCCACATTTAAGCTTGCTTGGAAATTTTTATTTAAGTTTAAGCTTTAATATCTATTTTCTGTCACCGGAATTTTAAGAAATGGGTAAGATAGTCTACATTTTTTTGAAATAAGTGAAAAAATGAATGAGCGAACTAGCCGTTTCATCAATCGAAGTAGAAAACTGAACGATTTTCCACTGGCTAGCCTGGTGTAATCATGTGATTCAAGCTTGGTTTTGTTTTGTTTTTTATGGCACTTGCAGCCTCTGGCTCAAGTGCCATATACCGATCGCAATTCCGTCCGTCGGTCGGTCGGTCGGTCGGTCGGTCTGTCCGAATTTTTTTGTCCCACATGTTCGAGTTAGGGTACTTCCAGATGTGTTAGGACGATGAAACTTGGCAGGAAAATCAGGGACCCGACCAAACTAACTTGGAAATAATCAGTTTCCCAATCCGACCACTTGGGGGGGAGTGGAGGGCTGGGGAATCCGGAAAGCTGGAGTAGTGTGTAACTTTCGAACGGATGATCGAGTGGTGGGCCGGGGAATTCTGAGAATTAAGTAGTTTTTGTCACACTTTTTCGAGTTGGGCTACTTCCAGATGTGCTAGGACGATGAAACTTGGCAGGAGCATCAGGGACCCGACCGGACTAACCTGGAAATAATCAGTTTTCCAATCCGACCACCTGGGGGGGAGTGGAGGGCTGGGGAATCCGGAAAACTGGAGTAGTGTGTAACTTTCGAACGGATGATCGGATTGGAATGAAACTTAATAACTGAATAAATGGCATACCTCTGATGTCCCATCTGAAGTCCGGACCGGATTCGACAGCTATGGGGGAGTTGGGGGGGGGAGACCGGAAATCTCGAGAAACGGTTAGAATGGAGGGATCGGAGTGAAACTTGCTGGGAAGAACAAGCATCTGTTCCAGATAAATCGTTTATACATTTGGACTGGATCCGGACACTAGGGGGGGGGGGGCTGGAGGGGAGTTTCCCGGAATTCCGGTAATGGCGGTTTTGGGGATTTTCACGACGAAACTTGGGTGGCGAATCAGGGACCCGATCAAACTGACTTATAAATAAAAATTTACATTATCCGATAGTCGTGGGGGGAGTAGCGGGAGGGGGAATCCGGAATACTGAGTCATGCGTAACTTTGGAACGGTTGATCGGATTTGAGTGAAATTTGATAATTGATCAGAGGACATGTCTCTGGTGACCTTTGTCATTTCCGGACCGGATTCGACAACAATGGGGGGGGGGGGGAATACGTGACCGGCTCAGACTGGGGAGATCGGGATCGAACTTTGTGGGAATAATATAGAGATGTTCTGGATAAATCACTTACAGATCCGGACTGGCTCCGGCGACTGTGGGGGAGTTTGAGGGGGGGGGACGGAATTCCGGTGATCGCGATTTGAGGTACTTCCAGATGTGCTAGGACGATCGAACTGGGCTGGAATATTAGAGATTCGACAAGATTGGCTCAGAAATCGCCACTTTCCAAATCCGACATTCCTTAAAGTACCAATCTTGACCGCAAATTTAGAAAAATACTTTTAAGCAAATTATACATTTTCATGATCCCCATGAGCCCATTATCATTTTTGCCTCAAGGGTTTTGCTTACAAATGAAGTCCTAGCTCCCTGAAAGTGCGCATTTGAACCGCAAGGTGGAAAACTACTTTTTTTCAACAAACGATACATCTCAACCCATGATCATTTGTGCCACAAGGGTTTTACTTAAAAATTTATTTTATCACCCTTAAAGTGCACATTTTAACCGAAAAGTGAAAAAAAAAATACTTTTTACCAAACGGTATATATCAATGTTCCCTAAGGGCCTGTGATCGTTTTGTCTCAATAGTTTTTCTTACAGATGAATTTCTAGCGCCTATAAAGTGCGTATCATTACAGCCAAGTTCTAAAACAAAATACTTTTTCTCTAGCTCCCTTAAAGTGCGCATCTGAACCGCAAAGGTAACCTTAAAAGTACGTTTGATCAAACACTACATCTCAACCCATGCAAGTGCCATATGAGCTTACAGCTCTTGTTCAGTTATCGCAGTCTAATTTTGTTTCGTAGTGTTGTGTGATTTCTCTTTTTCTTTTTCTTTTATTTCCTTATCAACTCCTTCGACCATTTACTTTGTATTTGTATGGAGGGTTTAAATAAAATTATTATTATTATTTCGGAAATTCTTTGTTGAATCAGTAGGCTATACGGCGATGGGAAAACAACAAGACACATCCGAGTGAACAAAGTTTTCCCAACAAATTTGGTTATACAGACAGCAGTTAAATCACTCGAAACTCAAGGTTGTGAGTTTCTGACAATGTAGAAACCCTTTTTTATTCTTACGAATTGCAAATGTTACTTCCAGTCAAGCTGATGTGCTGAAATTAGGATAAAATATCGAGGGTTTAATTGTAGCGCAAGCCTGGAAATGTTCGTACTTGTTGGACATGCTTCTGGTAGGTGAGAGAGGGGAAGAAGAAGCATAATCTTTAGTGAGTTTCTCAGTTGTGATCTGACTCATAAAAATTTGTAGAAACAACATACTCGACCTCAGCATCTTATTTTTCAGGTTTGTTTTTAATTTTTCGCAATTTTTCACAGTTTTTCCGCGAATATTCGCAATTTTCGCAAGATAAAATGGAGGTATTGAAATTTTACATCTATAGAGGTGACACTGATTCTGAGGTAATCAGATGACATGATAGATTTGAGGATGGTTGATAGTGGTGATCAAAAATTGAGTTGCCCAAGCCTGCCATGTAAAAATTGGGAAACGGAAAATGGAGAGATGTAGACTAAAATTTTGAGCGGATTCGTAAGATTGGAGGCTTGGAATCCGAGTCCGAATCCAGCCTGACAAGCAGAAGATTCGAATCCGGTTTCGAATCCGGCCAAAAGGACGAATCCAGTATTCGAATCCGAATCGGGATTCGGATTCGCCCATCTCTACATCAGGCCCTTGGCGAAAGGTTTATTATTTAACAATATTCGGCTGACGCGAAAGATTTATCATTTAACGTTATTTACTAACAGCTTATGCTCAATATTTCCTAGTTCAGGAGGAAAAGTTTCTTCACCAAATCTACTTAGAAGAACACTTCGGTATTTCTTACAACAAAGCTGAAGAGGAAAAAAAGAAGGTACTTGCCTCAAAAAAGGCTGCTATCGGCTACAACTACGACGAAGATGCGGCCAGTAACGTAGAGCCAGCCAATGAGGAAACGGAGGAGCAGACTGAGGCAGGAGAAGAGGACCTGGAAGATATAGATTTAGGTGAGCCAATTTGCAAAATATAGGTAGGCTAATGGGAGGCTGTGTCTTTGTGTGAGGCCAACCAGTTGGAGCCACCTAACGATTTCCCAGGATAGGAAGTGACAGTGTATAGTGGCTACAGAACGCCGATTCGTGTTTGCGTGGGTGAATCCGCTTACCTGCAAAATTTGCCTCGCCGAATTCACCTGACGCTAGTGGCGTTTAAAGTAGAACTGACGCCCTATTAGTTTTTGTTATTTTTCGTTAGCCTAGTTTGTTACCAGCGTGTCTTTCGTTTTCATTTCCTGCGAAGTCTTTCCAGTATAACTACATAGTCAGTAAGATAAAGTTCAATCGCAAGTGGATACAATTGACCATGACGTTAAAACCTCACGATGCCGAATCTAGAGAGCTTTTAATGAGTCGTCTACGTAGACGCAGACAGGACTGCCGCTGCAATGCAAGTAAAGAGAAAGTCTAAGAAAGTGGTTTGTTCTTTCTCGTTGATGTGTGGTGTTTTGCAGCAAGAAGGTTCGCAGGCGTAAAGAGGAAGTTTTTCAGTTGACGTTCAAGATTGTTGATTCCTTTGCTCAGTGCTTATCTTCTGCAAATGAGCAACCCGCTGCCGCTGCTTGCATTTGGTAAAGGAAGGACTTTTACGTGGCATTTCGTTCTTCAGCCATCTTTTTTAATCTTGAGTTTAAATGCCGTGAATTATTTTGACTCGGCTAAGGGATATTTTGTCTTCATCACTCTGAAGCGAAAAATTTGAAATTCAGCAAAATAGTGCGTTTTAATGGCTAATCAAGCGAAGCTCAGGAAATGTTTTTCAGATTGTTTTGTCACTTCAAAAGAAAGACCGCTAATGCCTGTGATTCCAAAAATATATATTTCGATAATCGTTTACCGTTGTAGTTGCGAAATATATAGCGATACAAGCACATAGAAGTGCTATTAATCCGAAAGAAAAAGTTCATACGATGAAAATCGATTATATGAACAGCGGAGCGATCAAGTACCGCATTTTCATCGGCTCTTCAAGCCTATATAAGTTAATCAGTGATAGGTAACCAGACTGAAGTAATGTCAGGCCTTTTCGGTTAAACTTTAAGAAATCCAGGAGTGGATACGGACTTTAAGAGCGTGTTCCACCCTTCTAACAATAGTAACCATTAGTTACTATTTCTGTTCCGACCTCACGAAAAGTTACTACGCTGACCGTTCCAACCTTCTCGAGGTAGTAACTAATAGTAACTATTTGCTTACCATGCTTGGGAGCGTAGTAAGCGTGGTAACCACGGATCTCTGTAACGTGATAGGTTGGATTACCCCGTGGAGTGATTTTACCGAAAATTTAAAAATGTGTTCCAGCCTTGACGCCAAGAAGCCAGAGTTCGTGACGTCATGCGTGCTAACTACGGTAAGTAGGGTGAAACACGCTCTAAGTGTCAAAATAAATAAACAACTCTCTGTCTCGTTATAGATTTGTCAATCGCAGTCGACGCGCTCTCTACGGAGCAAATGCACAACCTGAACCAGAGCGGCCAGAAATTCGGTCTCGGACACCAAGACTTCATGTCACTGTTGACCAATGACCTCTCAGAGCAGGAGGAACTGCGCCTGGCTCGTCTGGAGGCGGAGGAAAAAATTGCGATGCAGGGGAAGCGGACACGGAGGGAACGGAGGATTTTGAAGGATTTGAGATTAGCAACGAGGAATACCAGCCCGCCTAGGTAAGTTAGTCAAGTCCTACTATCCGTTAAGTTATGTGCCCTGACAGACAAATGGCCAGTTATAGGCCATAATGTGACATGTGATTTGGCTCGATAAATATTATGCAGTTTCAGATATTATAATTTTAGTATATATGTTGTTGACGTAAAATCAATTAGTCGGCTTACCGCCGTTCCAAGATTTTTAATGAATAAACTAAATTGAAGTTGAATATGGGAATGGGAGGAGCTCTTCCAGAACAAAATAATAAATAAACTCTTTATTTCCATAATAGCACGTGGCTAGCGGCGGACGTCATACGTTACAAAAATAAAACGATTTATACTATATACAATTAATTAACATTTCAGACGTCTAACGTTTTTCCCATCGATTCGTCATTGAAGTGGCCCACGAAGTAAGGGACGAAGGACGATAGG
Organism: Branchinecta lindahli; assembly: GCA_023053555.1. NCBI lineage: Eukaryota > Metazoa > Arthropoda > Branchiopoda > Anostraca > Branchinectidae > Branchinecta > Branchinecta lindahli. Next base: position 7,559,903 of record JAKZAO010000005.1, on the reverse strand, counting down.
TATCTCTTTGAAGATTTTCGGGGCGGGGGATAGAGGAGTTGGCATCTTGAAGTGAGGATTCCTCGACGAGTACTCGGCCCACTGCTGCGTGCCTCTTGAAAATCAGGCAGGATTTTACGGTGAGCCTCGGACTGCAGGCATTGTTTCCCGAAGCGCATGGTGAGGTCGTGACGCCTTTCAGCCAGCCTTTGCAGCCTCAGTTTTTGCAGGCTGTCATCATAGGACATGTAATTAGCCCCAAGCATAATTTTACATGCCCGTTTCTGGATATTTAAGTGACGAACAGTTGGAAAACCCTTCCATTTGAAGTAGTAAAGAACGACTCTGTCAGTGGTGTCCCCGGTGCAACTTTTGTCTTTCATGCAAGAAGGCACTAGACCCTCTTGATTGCCGTCGTGGCCAATTGCTGTTGTGTCCAGAGTTGGATTGACATGTCAGAGTAATTCGTCCGGTTTGTTTAATTTGTTTTAGTCGCGGACCAGCAAGGAGGGTTGCCACATGTCGCAAGATAGTGTAAATTTTCACCCTTTTTTCTTTTTGTCACTCTTGTCCTAAACATGACACAAAATTCACTCAGTTTCAGAAAACGTCCAGATGTGTCATTTTTGCAGCAGGGATTCCGACCAGAAGTGACTATCAGGGGCGTCGCAAGGGGGGGGGGGTGCAGCCCCCCCCCACCTTTTTGAGATTCGGTAAAATTTTGGGCCTTTTATAGGCCCAAAATTTCACTAAAATTGTTCGGTATTTTTTCGATAGCAGAACTATTCGGTATATTTACGGGGATTCGGTAGTTATACAGAATCCCAAATAGGCTATCGGCAGAAATCTGTTCGGTATAATGATTGGGATTCGGTATAATTGCCAGTATTCGGTAGTTATCACGAATTCGGGGAGAGAATTTACTGAAATTACTTGGTAATTTTTCGATGCCAGAACTATTCGGTATATTTATGGAGATTCGGTAGTTACAGAGAATCCTGAATAAGGTATCGGTCCAGAACTATTCGGTATCATAATTGGGATTCGATAATTTATTCGGTATAATCTTCAGGATTCGTTAGTTACCACGAATCCCGACTTTTTTTTCCAGTTTCGACGAAATTATACCGAATACGAATATTATTCGGTAGTCTTTCGATACCAAAACAATTGGGTATAATAACTGAGATGCGGTAGTTATACAGAATCCCGAACATGCTAGGCTATCGGTCTAAACTTATTTGGTATAATAACTGGTAATTGCCAGGATTTGGTATTTACCATCGATAGTCTTTACTTTTATTTTGGATCCCAAAAAGAAGATCTAATCATAAATGATTCGAAGATTCCGCCTGCGGTGCTTTTTGTAATATTCTATATTTTGTGGAAGAGCGCGTCATTTGACTGGGGTTTTAAGACAGTTTTAGGATCGGGATTTTGAAAAATTAAAAGCTAGAATCTGGATGGAAATAGTTAAATTTGGCAGGAAAAAGCTAACTTCAAAAAAAAATTCACCTGCGGCGCCATTTTTGTGTGTGACCATGTATTGACTATACTACAATAGCTGCTGCTGCCGGAACGTTGCTCCATCTGGTTTCTGGAACTTCTTAGAGCATCGGTATTTAATCCACGGTAAATGATAGAATTTGTAAGATAAGCAGTTAAATTTTAGCCTACAGAAAAAAAGGGTTTTAAAAATTCGCCTGCGGAGCTCTATTTATTTTTCCCTTGAGTATAATAGTTAGAAGCTGTTACTGCAATCGTACCCGGCAATATATTCTCCAAGTGACCTTCACCGAAACGCCACTTAATAGTTGGTTTATGGTCTATTATGCTGCCCTTTAATGTCACTCTCCCACGTAATTCTTTCTGTTCCATAATTTAAAGCTCGAATTCTGAGTTTCTAGGATTCGGTAAAATTTTTGAGAGATTCATTAAAATTTTTGCTCTGCACCCCCGCCCCCTCCACCGAAAATGCACTTGCGACGCCCCTGGTGACTATTTCACGTTTTTTTCATGGAAATAAAATGAAGATGTGTCATTTTTGAGGCGTTGATTCCGACCGAAAGCGACAATTTTACGTTTTTTCATGAAAGTAAAATGCACTCCTATAGTGTGTCACAATCACAAATCGCAAATGTCACTCCCTAATTTTTGTTGATGTCGCAACCCTGTCAGCAAGCGATCTGGCCACATGTTGATCGCGGGCCCCGCGGTCCACTGTAAATATGTTGTACTCACGAATCAAATGTTTTGCTATCATCGTCTTGTAAACAAACTGGAATGTTTTCGTACCCGTTTTCACTAACAAAGGAACATAAAATCTAACACATAAACAGTCTCTACGACGGACGAATCTGCAGCGAACATTGTTTTAGACAAACTCGTGTAGAGGCCTGCAGTGACCTATTTTTTTTAAACTGAATTGTTATTTTAATTTCATTTATTTTTTTAGTTACGCCACCAGAAGTAGTCCGGTCTACGGATCTGGAAGCCCGCGGTATGAAAAGTCAGATGGCGCTGGCATTGGTGATGATTCTGATGCAGAGGGAAAGGCAGCTGAGGCGAGCGCGTTCATTGAAGCCATACCGCTTGTGGTAAGAAGCCGCGGCGCAAAGCCTGTTTGTTGTCTAGGGTCTATCGCAAGCCCCTAACAACAGTTGTTGTCAACCAACCATTCAATAGTCTTTTATTGGAACTCTAATTCTGGACGAGTCAAATAGGGGTATTCGTAAAATACAGTATACAATAAACACTATTAGGCCAAATAAATTAATAAGTGACATTTTTTTTTAAAGAACAAACGTAAAAATTAAAATACGCTTAGAATCATTAGGATTCGGTGTATATTGCAACACTTCTTGGGATTAAACTATTTGTATTTATTTATTTTTTATTATGGCCTGCTTTTCAGTTACAGCGGAATAATAGATAACAAAGTAAAAGGCTCTCTTGAGCAGGGGGTGGTTCGATTTCGATGATTTTTGCGGCTGACGCTCTATTAGCTCCGACCCTTTTGTTAGATTATACTGGGGTAGAAAACCCCGGTGCGATGGCTGGGTTAAAATGCTTTTAAAGAAACGAGCTTTTAAAGAAACATTCGTGATCTCCGCTACTCATGACAGTTAAGTTTATAAGTAGAAAGAAGGAGGGATTAAAGGACTTGGTAAGGCAAAAGCGTAAGGCCAACAAGTAACCGTTTGACCACCACTCTTCATTTTTTTCCGTTGACGGATTGACAATCAAGCTATCACAGATAATTGTTATCATGTATCTTAGCCGTTTTCGAAGAAGGCCTACAGTGTGAAATAGGCGAATCCTTGTGCTTAAATGAGTGCGCGTGAGTTTAGTCTACGGTCAACGACGAATTTTTTTCTTCTTAGGAATCCCCCAAACGCAAGAAATCTTCCTCTCGAAGCCCTAGCTTTCCTCCGCAACGCCGACCAATCACAAGTCGCCGATCGCCTCAGCGGAAAAGGTCACGGACACGTTCGCCAGTCAAATCACGGAAACGATACACGCCGTCGCCAAGCCGCTCTCGGTCAAGGAGTGCGGGAAGGTCACGGAAGATTAGATCGCGGTCCCGAGTTAGAAGATCACGGACGCCTGAAAAGTGGAAGGGGAGGTCGCGGTCGAGGTCACGGAGAAGATCCCGGACGCGATCACGGGATAGATGGAGTAGAAGTAGAAGCAGGCAAAAGGATAGAAGGAGGTCTCACAGCAGAAGCAGGTTGGAATATCTTTTGGTGGTCAGTGAATATGCGAGCTGGCGTGGTTGCGGACAACGTATGCCCACTCACATGTGTATCGGAGCAATCAAGAAGAAAGTTCACTCTTTATTCTGCACAGAATCCGGCGGGTGTTGATCACGTAGACCTGACACTGTCAGTATATGTGGCATCGTTGTTGGCTATATCAGTTCAGTTCAGTTTACCCGTCAAAAACAAGAGAGGGCGCGCAAGCCGTCATGAGGGAGCACAATATATTAAAAAATACAAAAGACAACACAAAAAGAAATTGCACCAAGTGAAAATCAATCGTAATTCAGTCTGCTGTTTTTTTCGCCGTTGGCGAATTTTTTTTTCGCCGTTGGCGTATCCGGCTGCTTAATTTCCGTTTTCAAACGCCGTCGAAGTTCACCGTTTGCTTAATTAGTGTTTTTGTGACTCCGGCGATCCTTGCCCGGCCGCCGTTTCATCAACGTTTCAGACAAACTTCGAACTTGCTAGCTCACGAAGTTCGACAGTCAGAGTCTGAAAGACAAAAAAACTGTGCCCGCGGTCGACCAAAAACGGTATTTAAAAAGAGACTAGATAGATAGATAGAAAGTTTATTGTAAAATCGGCTTTCGTGGTTATAAACCAAATTTGCAATTATTATCAAGAAACAGAGAAAAAAAACTGATTCACCGGCCTCTAACTAGCAAGGCTCGACGTATCAGGTTTTGGGATCCCAAGCAGATCCCAAGCGAAAGTGAGGTACCCTATGAGGCTATGACACCCGCCCGGGTGTCCTTCCGCCCATCCGTCTGTCTGTGATCGTGATAACTCTCGAATAGAATGAGATATTTTCGATGCAAGGCTTGTGTACCTCAACGTTTATGGGTGGTGATGGGGGTGAAAATTTGGGGACAAAAAATATTCTCAGATCAAACTGATTTGAAGGTAGGGCTAAAAGGACACGTTAGACAGAAATGCTTTTAGTCCTAGCCATGTTGTCTTTACAAAGAGCTAGGTTACAGTAACCCGATAGTACTTGTGTGCTTTTTTTTGCTTGGACACTCTGAACGCAGTGCGTGAAAATACGCCAAAAATGGGTTTTCACTGACCAGATTGTTTTTCCAGCGGTCCGCAAAATTATGCCAGGTTTGATATTTTCTGGCAGAAGAAGAAGAGGATAGAAAGGCAAAATTCTTAAAGCGGGAACATTCAAATCTGGGCAGTTGGAACTGGCTTAATATAAACTTATGAAGATATTCCTTCGACCAAAGCTGAAAGCGAATCATGGTTGATGTCGTAAACGGATAAATCAGCCTTGTTTTATTTCAGAGATGTTTCGGCTTTTCTTGACAAAGATCCTCTTCGAGATGAAGCGAGAAAATAGTTGAAAGTTAAAAATTTAGCGGAAAAATTTAGGAAAAGTGAGGTATTTTTAACTTACGAACGGGTGATCGGATCTTGATGAAACTTGATATATGGAAGGACCTCATGTCTCACACATACCATTTTAAATCCAGGCCGAATCCGGTGACACTGGGGGGAGTCACGGGGAGTTACGGGCGGTACTTGATGCTGGAGACGGCTCGAGTAAATTTCCATGTCTCGTTGAGTAAGTCGATTCAGGGAGCTGTGGACCTCTCTTGCTTATTATGCCTATTATATCATCCCTAGTTGCTTATGATAGTTGCAGGTTAATTTTTTCAAGCCACAACCTGAAGAGGACCCTTGCCAAGAAGGGCCGAAATATCCCTGGAAAAAATCTTGGCTCATTTACATGTTTAGTGACATTCGTTTAAATGCCGAATACTGGAAGAAAAAAACAGAGGGAAATACTTCAGGTGGCGAGACGTGTTTTCCACTAGAAGCCAAAGCCAAAGAGATTGTGAAATTTTAGGTCAGCAAGCCGAGGAAAAGATACCAAGCGGTCTTCCAAACATTATTCAGGCTCAAGATCACCTTCGCCTAGGCGGAAGACGGACTTGCGGGACAGGAAGTTGAGGTCCGTGTCCAGAGACCGGAGGTCATGGTCAAGAGACAAGAGGACAAGAAGGTAATGTTGATCCCAACGAATAGCGGTTGGTTCTTACGGGAGTGGTGGGGTCTGTGACCTATGTTAAAACTTCATACTCTTCGTATGTCAGGGATGCAGAAATACCCAGTTTGGTGCACAGCTCGGGGGTTTACCCCATACGCAAGGGCACTGTGCTTGAGTGTTGGATGCACACTGCCAACCTGCAGCGACATTATCCCGATGAAAAATTCTTTGACTGTGTAGTAGTATGGTAGTTGTATGAAAAAGTTGCATGGAATGGTACAGTCATGCACAAATCCTCAATTTTTGGGCATGGTGCCCCAACGTCTGGGCATGCCCCAAGGTATGGGTATGGTGCCCATACGTTGGGGCACCATGCCCTGGAGCATGGGCATGGTACTTGCATGGCACCCCCATGATATTTGGTTGAACTGAGATTGATTACATACCTAAATAGGGCTGTCTTCCTCTCCTAGACCTCAAGATACTTGATCTATGTTCTATCTAACCTCTTTTTCCAATTTTAAAAATATTAGAGAACTATCAAGAAATTTAGCCATGAATGAATTCCCCTTTTTCCCTGGAAATGGATAGGTAAACCAATAGGAAAAAGTGGTCTTCATTAAAGGCTAAATTTCTTGGAAGTTCTCTAATATTTTTAAAATTGGAAAAAGAGGTTAGATAGAACACAAGATCAAGTATCTTGTGGTCTAGGAGAGGAAGACAGCCCTATTTAGGTATGTAATCAATCTCAGTTCAACCAAATATCATGGGGGTGCCATGCTAGTACCATGCCCATGCTCCAGGGCATGGAGCCCCAACGTATGGGCACCATGCCCATACCTTGGGGCATGCCCTGACGTTGGGGCACCATGCCCAAAAATTGAGGATTTGTGCTTGACTGGAATGGTATGGAGTATAGTATGGAGAAGTTTGATTGATATGTAGTAGTATGGAATACTTTGATAAACATGCCTCCGACTGGGTTTATCTTATGTAGTAGTATCCGATAGCATCCAGTTTGCTAGTAGTAGCATGTAGTAGCAACAGTTACTACTGCATGCTACTTATTCGTACTACTCCATACGACTAATTCTCGGATATATTCATCGGGATGTGGCCGTGAAAACAGCTTAAAGCACACCTCGCACCATTTACTGTTTATGTTTCAATATTCAAAACTATCTGACAGCTGTAAAACGAATTTCTACTTTTAACAAATTATCCACGGCTTTGGCTGTTTTAAGCCTTTTCCCAGACCCATTGACTTCTAGCTACCTAAAACTTGGCAAAATTCAGAAAACCGGTTTCACGCATCAATAGCATAATACTCGAACACTCGTCGAGAGCGTAATTCGAATGGTAACTAGTGAATCGTGGCAAGTGCAAAGATTAGTGAGGTTTCGTCAGCGGGTTAAGAATGTAACCTGTGAAATCTGCGTCCCCCGTTTTAAGAATCAATGAATGCAATTATGTAAGTAGGTTGTATTGGCATTATAGGGTCGACAGGTCTTTAAAGGGAGAATTCTGACTGGTGGATATCAGGCGACAAAGGTTATTAAAGGACAAGTAGGATCTGCTGGAGTTGAAAGCTAGCGCTGAGTTTAATTTTGATCCAGGTCGTTATTGCAGGTCTCCTACACCCAAGAAGTCGCCAGTGAAACCGCAAGGAAAGAGTTCAACGCCATCTAGCGCCCCCGTTAAGCGCTACTACGGAAGAAGGAAAGAAGATCAGTCGTCGGATGAAGACCTGCTAAGTGATGGCGAATCTTCGAAGGCAGCCTCAGGCAATTCTTCAAGAAGTGGCACGTAAGTTTAACGAAATAATTATTCTTATTAAGAATTATTAAGTGGATTCGACAGTCTGTTCAAGCATTTGAACATGCGATTGTTGACTCCGTTGACACTCTGTTGGGTTTTTCCAAAGGTTACAAACCCGTCAATAGCTGACTTAGTTTATTGAGGACAGGGGACTTGGTCTTGGGCTTGTCACAAGTCGTAAATTTTTAGTTTGTCAGTATGACAGTCCTAATGTTTGAACTTGCCAGAATAGTTGCATTTTTGATTCGAATTCTCCTCGCAATTGTCCTATTTCGCGTTTTTAGACTATTCAGATGAAGCGAATTCTCCTTTTCCTGCGTTTGTGTCAGAATCGAGAACGGGGAAAGCCTCGCGATTCTGCAGAATCGAGAAGTTGCTCCGATAGTGAATTCTCGATTCTTCTGTCTGCGATTGGTCAACAGGGTGCGGGTGTTCAGTATTCATAAACAGGTATAACGGGTTGCAGACGAGCTGCCAAATTAGTGTTTTTGTCACAAAGAGAATGCAGAAGCAAGAAGAGCGAAAACGGTAATTTGTACGAGAATCGAGAATTCAGAAGCGAGAACGGAGAACTGGGAATTCAGATCAAAAACGCAACTACTGACACGGATACAGTTACCAAATAATCAGTTTAAATCCTACCGGGCAGTAGCAACAATGAATTATTTATGTGTCAGTCGCTTGTTGTGAGGTCGACACCCCGCATGCTCCGAGCTCTTGGAGCCAGTGTTGCCACTAGACGGGTTTTCGTCACGGAGAAACTTACATAACCGGTGTTTCTGACGAATGAGCGTCTCGGAAGTGATAAGCGGGAGCCTGCTCTGCATCGAAAAGTTCCAAACACGGACAATGCAAGAATCGGTGTACTGTTGTTAGGGTGGATAAGCATTTCGTAAGAATTTCGGTAGTGAGAATTGATGGAAGAGTGGATCAGGAATGTTGCACTGTCAGAAGTTTCATAACAGATCACGCATAACACGTTCAAATAACACCTTTTCACTTGGAAATAAAGTGTTATGACCAATTAAGTTTACACTATTTCGTGCCTAGATCTCCAACAACACCTTCAGTTGGTAAAAATACTAACGGGAACGAAAGAAACATAACAGATAACATCTCAAAGTGTTATCTGTTCAAACCGGGCATCCTTCTGTTGTCGTTATTCAACTTCTGACAGTGTAGTATTTTTACCAATTGAAGGTGTTGTTTGAGATCTAGGCACGAAATAGTGTAAACTGAATTGGTCATAACACTTTATTTCTAAGTGAAAAGGTGTTATTCTTGAAAGTGTTGTGCGCGATCTGTTATGAAACTTCTGACAGTGTGGTATGACATGTCCTTTAAGATGAGCCTCTTCTGTATGTCCTCAGAGCACTGAGTAATGAATTCTTTTTGTCCATAGGAAGAGGCTTCCTGGCATAGATCGGGGTTCAACCAGTAAGGGAGGAGTCAGCAACTTCAAAGTCAGTAAGCACTTCTCTTGTTCTACCAGATAGGAACTGCCAATAATGTTTTAGGCCCACGTCACCACTTCGCCGGACCAGGCGAGGATCACACCAGTTACCCGGTTCATATTTCCAGTAGCTTTTGCTTGTCTCAAAGATGAAGCCATACATGCTACAAGTGCGACGAAACAGCGAATGGTTCAATAAAACAGCCATGGTTCCTTGGATCCTACTATTACTGCTACTTGCACCAGTGGCACCTCGACAGTATAACTGTGGGGATTATAGAGAACCTATTGAGCTTCTGTTCCGCCCCGACACTGTCAGAAGTTTGATAACAGATAACACATGTCTGCGCATCCTTTTGTCAAACGTTATGAGAACATACCTGTTATGATCCTTTTAAGTGTCATGTTTCGAGACAGAACTTCTGGTATGACCCTTAGGGTTATGTTTCCCGAAAATATGACATACAACAAGGATGCGCAAACATGTGTTATCTGTTATCAAACTTCCAATAGTGTAGGCTAGAATTTTTTTCCGAATGTGCAGCCAGCCTGGACTACTCTGTCGAGTGGAGTGTTAGATGAGGTAGTTCACCTAGCGGCTGTCTAATGATCCCGGGCAGGCGGATCATTGGTTGTCGCTTCCAGACGCACGGAGAGTCGACCCTCTTGACTGCAGATCCATAGAGATACCTGTAATTCCGTCATCATCCTTTATAAAGACCACTTCAGATTCGCCTTTCAGAAGTTTGCTGTCAATCTTGAATGAAAGCCTTGATGTCATTGCTGTCGATATGACCTCTGGCGTTGGGGCTGTCCAGACGTCCGCATATGATTTTTTTTCACTATTTGCTTGCGGCGAAACCTACATATTTTGGGACAAGTAAACCTACTTAGACGAACTTTTGATCGCGCGACAAGAAATTGGCCTGGGCGAGGCAAAAACTTCAATCTTCGCGAGTTAAGCTTCAAAGGAGAGTTAGTAATAATAACAAGTGCGCAAGCGCTCAAACGCGGATTTTTAAAGTAAGAACGAGACATTGGAGGGTGGGGGAGGTGCAACTTCAAAAAGCCCTTCGATACCCCAAGATGACCAGACCTTGTATGTACACGAAATATTGTCGTTTTAACTCCAACCTTGGCCGAGTTACGAACTTCAGTCACTGCTAAATCTGGGCCCAGCTGCCCCTGTACGGGGAGGCACACCTAGATACCAATGCCAACAAGTACCAAGTTTCAACTTGTCTAAGAAATCTTTGAAGTATTGGTCGTATCAATTGCTACAACATCAGATAGACGGGTACTCCAACAGCTCAACAGTCAGTTCTGGAAAGACCAACGTTCAGTGTCTTTTAAAAGGCGAAGCCGGCTATTCATGGCCCTGTATTTTGTTCCCCAAAGGTTTTTCTGCAGGAACATCGTATTTAATGCTATACAGGTGCGACTGACGCGTGGTTTCCCAAGAGAACCTAGCGTGGGACCTCTCAGAGTATGGCATGCTTTGGTTATTTTCGCAGTTTTTGGCACTGTTTACAGGTTTGCCACATTTGGAGATGTGTCGCCAGATCCGAGGATTTTTTTTCTGTTTGTTTCACCAAATTACTGAATGTTGGTGATTTTCACATCAAAAGTGCCACAAAAATCAATAAGTTTTCAAAAACAAAAATTTCCATGCGGCTTCTTCGAAATTTCTTCTTTTTGGCGATTTTTTTAAAGCACAACTCTTACTAGAAATGATCTTTTCCCAATGAAATGGATCAGAAAAAACGTTCTTTGAAAATACATTACTTTCCACCTGAAACTAACGGATTTCTCGTTAGCGCTTGTCGACTGTGTCCAGCCTTCCTGCTCTCCGACGCGGCGGCTGGGCGCAAAACGTTTGAAAACTGAACGCGCCGTGGTTAGAAAGTTCGAAAACTAACCAAATAAAAGAAGTCAAAAACAGAAGATTATCATATCCTTATATGTGAATGAGTTATCAGCGGACATCGAAGATTCCGGCAGACTTTGCGTTTTGTGACGGGCAAAACTCGGCAGGGCCAAAAAAGCGCTAAAAGTTCGTAGGCACAAAACGAAACAATGGAGAAAGGTGGGGATTTAAGAAGCTTAGAATTCCACAAGGGAGCTAGCTATATTATTAAAGGCAGAATAAGCGAGAGGGGTCCTTTAAGAACTGGTGATTTATTTTTGTGTGACGTGGCAACCCTGATTTTTTGTACTCCTGTAGCTGGCTGCATGGACGTTGCCAGTTTCGGCGCATTTTGCACTTCGTGCTTCGAGCAGTAGATTCTGACATTCGCTTTGCGAAAATCATCACACAGTGACACCCGCGGCACAGCCTGTTCGAATTCTCCATGTTCCAGACCAGAGCCACCATGCGGTCTAGTTCCTATTTGTACACCAATGATCAATTTCAGTTCAATTCAATTCAGTTTATTTTCAAAAATTCCTTCACGGACAAAGCCGAACACTGAATTTTTTCGTCGTGTGTACTATGGACGTGCATACATCAACGTTTGACCTAAACTCTGCTAGGATATGTGTATAATTGTATTCCTTCAGTAGGAAAAATATGCGAACCTTTTTCACGATGAGAGTTTTGCGCTACCCTTCAGTTTGAAAAGCGGAGAATTCTCATTTCTGTTCTTTAACTTATGAATCTATCGTACCATGCGTGTGGTGGTTGCTGATAATGAGGCAAGGGTGAACAAACATAATAAATCCGCTTAGAGCGCGGAACTGGTATTTAAGGCCAATACTCTTGATGACTATCTCTTCTTGCCGATGCAAAATCTCCGGCTTCTCCGGGTACCTAGCGGAAGAAAGGCAGAAGTGGTATCAGAGCTGCTCCCAAGGATCGCAGTGATTGTTTGACACAGGATTTGAGTCGTTGAGAATCAGTCGTTACGGAGACGTTTACTCCTTCTTCCTGAGGATCACTGGCGTGTTTTGGACTTAATCATATAGAGAATATTGATCGCTACAGGCATCTTCGTACTTTTGGTGCTGTTTATACCCCTGTAGTGGACATCGCCAGTTTCGGCGAGGTCGCTGTTGGAGATTTAGGAGGAGATTCTGACAAGATTCACAGTCTGTTAAAAAAAAAAAGCTAAAAGAAAACTCTCCGCCTTTGGATAACTTAATCTGCAGTATTTTGCATTCTAGCGTTTTAATCCTCCATCAGATTTTAACTCTCCGAACGGACTAAAAATCTCCGAAATCAACGATGCACAGTTACAATAGTCCGATATAGGAGAGACTTTTTACAGGATATGAACCGAAATTTCGCAGCAGTGACCATATTGTTTGTGCTGTTTGTTTCTTTGATTGCCGTGATGGTTAAGGCAGCGTAGAAATGAGAAAATTCGGGTCGACCAGTTCTTAAAATAACTGTTTCCTTTTACCTCGTTGACCATTCAGCAACGCGATTTTTGGGAATTTCAGCATATCTGATTGTCGGCTGGAATGATCGTCTTGGTTACCAGTTGACATGAAATCTGGTGGTTACGACTGGCCACGCGAACTAAACTTCCATTTCTATCAGAACTAGGCCTTTATGGATTTTCGAAGGCGGATAATTCACCCTTTTCCAGATCAACGCTCCTAGCAGATTAAAGTAAGATTGGAAACGGTACCCCGCGTTGACGCGTAAAACTCGTCACCAAGACAAGATTGAAAACTCAAAAATTAGTAGTAGCGTTTTTGCAGATACCATGGTATCTGTTACCACGGTAACTGGATCTGCAATTAGTCGTTTTTAGTGGAGTGTTCCTTGGAACAATCCACTCTTGCGAGCGCTCTAGCAGCTTTCGGTTTTCGGTTGTAGTTACCGTGGTATCTGATATACGGTTGCTCTGCTGCCGAAATTGCTGCTGTTGCTGCCGAAATTGCGCTTTTCATAGTCATCCCAAAAGGAAAACTGATATCCAGTTACATCACTAAGTGCCAAACTTCTTTCCCACCAATTTGACGAGAATTGATGAAAGTGAGATGACTTTTTCAGATACCATGATCAGTTACTACGGTCGGACCGTGATATCTGAATATCAGCTACCACGATAACTGGCCAGATACCACGATAACTGCAAAAACGCCTTTTGACCGTGGTATCAGATATCACGATAACTGCAAAAACGACTTCAGACCGTATATCAGATACCATGGTATCTGCAAAAACTCAACTAGTAAGTTCAGCCTAGAGGATCGATAAATCTGAATAAAAGCTTTTATTAGTAACCAACAATACATAACAATTAACCCTAACATCAGGATCAGAAATCCATAGCTTTGGCAAAGAGTTTCAGGCGTCAATTCGAAGTAGCGCTTCCAGTCATACTAAATCCGCTAGGAGCACTGAGTTGGAGAATCGAGAATTCAAACCCGGGCGCCATTTTTGCAGTGTAGTAAGTAATCAGACCATTTGTTTAGATAAGCTATACGTGCTTGAAATGAACTGTAAATTCTGTATTGGCTTTGGCTTTATAGACTGCCTTTGAGCTTTGAATGAGGATTCTAACAAACAACAAAAGCCGGAGTAATGGAACTATGGAGCAATGACACTCTTTCATGTAGAGGGGGGTTAGGTCGCGTTCCCGGGTCGAATCGTTGCTCGTTGGAGCAAAATTAACTTGCGATGGTATTCTAGGATTCGTCGGGGCCCAGGCTGACCCCGGCTGAAAAACTGAAGAAGAAGATGCAGGCAGCACTGAACAAGCAATGTAAGTACGCTTACCGATGTTTTCTTCTCTTTTCTAATTTTGGTCAGAACAAGGGTTTCTCGCTGTTCCGGGGGCATATTCTTACGCTCCAGAAATATAATGTTCTATTAGCCAGAATCGGGTACACTTTCCCATCCTACCGGTCGATGGTATGAACGGGACGACGTCTCAATAAAGCCCAGTTCACACAGAGAGCGAATTTCGCCACGCCTGACGATATTCGTCACGCCAGGCGTTGAAAAACGGCTTCGTCGGGCTTCAGCTCCGAGCCGAAAAAATTCGCAACGCCAGGCAAATAATTTGACGCCCTCTGTCTGAATTCCGCTTAAGTCGGAGTGACAAACGGTCGGTTGACTTCAACTCGATACAGAGAAAATGCAAAGAGCGTGTTCCACCCTACTTACCGTAGTTACTATTCATGACGTCACGGATCCTGGCGTTTTTGCATCAAGGCCGGGACGCATTTTTTTGTTTTCAGCAAAATGTCGGGCCGTGGGCTGATCGGGCCAACCACGTCACAGAGATCGTAGTTAGTTGTAAGAGTTGTTGTAAGACTATTGCTATAGCTATTGTTAGGAAAGGTAGAACATGCTCAAAAATTATATTTAAAGTTTAACTGAAAAGCCAACTTATCTGTGTGTCATTTAATTGGATACACTGAATTATTTGGATTCTGCAAAGGGATTTTTCTTATTTTCCACTATCTGCTCTAGTTATGAGGTTCAGAACATCTCCGGCCGTCCCCACAGCGTAAATTTTACTATGTCGCGGGAAATTTTAATCTCAACACAAATGCAGCTTTTCAGTGGGCAGTGGTGAGGTTGGTGACGATTGCTTAGTGCCTGAACAAAAAAAAAAATTGAAAAAATCTTTCTCGTAAGGCAAAGAACAAAAATGCAAGCGCATAGAGGCACCATAAATCACACGGAAATTCCACTATTTGAAAATCGATTATTCGTGAATAGCGGAACAATGAAGTAACTCATTTTCAGCGGGTCTTCAAGCCAATTTAAGTGAATAAGTGATGGGTAACTAGATTGTCCTGTCCTAGCCCTTTTCGGTTAAACTTTAAAGAGGCTTGAAGACCCGATGAAATGCGTCACTTCGCCCTTTAGCTATTCACGAGCAATCGATTTTCAAATAGTGGAATTTCCGTGTGATTTGTGGTACCTCTATCTGCTTGTGTCTGTGTTGTATGCTTGACGAAAATGATTTACGAAAAATAAGTGTTCAGGCAGTGAGCCACCTTCCTCGAGCTGATCACTGACCACTCAAAAGCCGCGTTTGTATTGAGATTCAGTTTTTCTGCGTCATAGTAGAATTTTGCGTTGTGAGGACGGCCGTAGATATTCTGAACATCATACTAGAGCAAATAGTGCACTTAAAAAAAATCCCTTAACACAATCAAAATAATGCAGTGTAGTCAGTTAAATGATACAAAAATAAGTTGGCTTTTCAGTTAAACTTAAAAAAAAAAAAATGCTGCGGCCTGTGACTGACCAACAGACGCCACTAGCGAAACCACAAACACTTGGCAATAAAGTAGGCAATAAAATACATGTAATTGGATCATGAGGCTAGCTGTGGTAGCCTATAGCAGCTGACGGACCAAGTCCTGCAGTGAATCTCGACTTTTTATGAAGGGCATCGAGCGTTGAAGCCAGGATCCCCCCTCCCAGTGTTTCCACTTTCTTTTTTTCATAATCGGGAACAAGCCTCAGAAATTCGGGGCATTTTCGGGGAGACGAAACTCGAGTTTCGGTGAAAAAATCAGGGATGCAGTTTGTAGCAACGTCGCGTTTTTTTTTTTTGCACAAGAACACGAAGATCGGAGGTGTTCTACCGCACGGGTTGACGTTTTTTAATTCTGATTTCAGTTTCTAAAAAAGTTCATGCCTAAGAACGGGGACTCGCTGGAAATCGAAGCCACCGCAGTACCTTCTGAGCGCCGCAGGCGAGATTTTTTTTTTTAATTTGCATATTTTATAACAAAATTGAACTACTTCCCGAACAAATTTTAGGTTTGCCTGCAAGCCCAAAACTGTAAGCCCAAACCTCGAAGTAAATACAGCGTACTACAAAAGGCGCCGCAGGCGAAAAATTTTGGGATTCTTTATGATCCGAGTGCCTTTTTGGATCACATATGAGAGCAAGGGCCACCTCAGCTGATAGTGTTTAGTCACGACACAGTGTGAGACTTTGAACTGGAAACTGGTACATCGAACCTTTCCAGATGAAATGACCATCCGAAACAAAACTGAAACAGAGTAGCCTTTGCTGCAATTAACCCACGTTAATCACATATTGGCAACAGAGAAACGTGCAAAACAGTATTAAAAGTGTGAAACAAACTGCGAAGGCTGAAGTAAGCGAACCACTAATTCTGTTGTCGGTAAATTTTAGGGGAGAACAAAGATATTCGGGGAGATTTCGGGGATTCGGGGAACGCCATTTTTTTGTCGGGGAATTTATGGAATTTCGGGGAATCCCCGAAAATTCGGGGACTGTGGAAGCACTGCCCCCTCCTTCCATAACGTTGAGCAGACAATCTAGGTACAAGGATTGTCGATTGCTGACAAGGGTGCCGGCTCGCCACTTTTCGAAGAGGGTACTGGGACCTCAAACCGAAGGGGCGCTCACTCCCAAAATAGCTATATAGTAAATGTCCAGGAAGTGCCCATGGAAGCTGTACAGTGGTACCCACCAATTGAGCACCCCCTCGCCTCCCGGATATGCGTACCCATAGTTTCATTTTCTTAGTTTGTAACTGTCTTAATAATAATTTAATAATTCCTTTATTCTCCATAATAGCATAAGAAACACGCTAGCTTTGGATGGTCAATTACATGTTAATGCACTTATTTACAACCCACTTAAAAAAACAGCCTCAGGAATTAAAGTTACGTACAAAATAAGGTACAAATGAAGACAAGTACCGGTCAGTCGAATTAACAGGTGACAGGCTTAGCTTTTGAAGACCGATTGACCTGGTAAACTGCCTAGTACAGGACTTCGGTCGTAAATATGACACATATTCAGGCAAAATATCTCTGTGAGTTTCAGACGACAGACATTTGAAGCCAAATTTCATCGTCAGGGCATGTCTTCTTTCTTTAAGGGTCGGTAGACATAATACACTGAGACTATCTTCATATGAAACATACTGGGCCCCTGAAATGATTTTGCACGCTCGCTTTTGGATACCCTCGAGCTTATCACTCAGAGTCGAGGTGAGGCCAGGGTGCCACACCGGGCAAGCGTATTCCGCATTTGGCCTAATGTAGGTGCAGAAAATAGACCTCATTTGCTTGGGAGGAATCGCGAATCGACGTAACGCGGCAAACGACCGTAATAACAGAGCGCATTTCTGAACTATGGCCATGACGTGGGACTGCCATTTCAGGTCGCTCTCAACTGTAACGCCAAGGATTTTAACCTTGTCCTGAACAGTGAGGCCGATATCTTCAACAGGTGGCAATTGACGCTTTAAAGTCTTAGTTTCTCGGGGATGTGTTTGACCAGGGTATCCATCCTGCATCGCTAGTTGGTAGTGTAGTACGGGGAGAAAGGAGAGGGGCGGATGGTCCGGTGGAGGAGGCTTTGGGTCTCTTATCCCCTAGGGTGTTCTGGAGTGAAACGAACTAGGGTTTATGTATGAGTGTATTCTCTACTACATTTGCTTATTAGGTTGTTTCAATGATTGTTAAAGGACACCCGAATGGAGAGTACCAAGTATCATCCCTATCTGTATGACTTCCGTTAACATTGCCTGCAGAAAACCCAATCCAAACACGAAATAGTGTTTCCAAGCTATGATTTTTGCTCCATTTTGCATCTGTCCTTATTTCAGTACCGAACAATTATAGGAACA
Organism: Branchinecta lindahli; assembly: GCA_023053555.1. Lineage (NCBI taxonomy): Eukaryota > Metazoa > Arthropoda > Branchiopoda > Anostraca > Branchinectidae > Branchinecta > Branchinecta lindahli. The sequence goes on along the minus strand of JAKZAO010000005.1, from coordinate 7,542,313 downwards.
AATGTCTCCAGTCAACCCGTCTTATGAAATATTTTTTTACCAGTTAAGCCCAAACGTATATCTAGAAGAAATTCCAGTACGATCCGGCCAGTGCACGGTACAAGATTTGAATGAATTGCGCTTTTTGTCTTGGAGTCTGCATGTGCAAACCTTCAGAAACGAACATCCCTATTTTGAAAACGTCACGCTCAGGAGAAGAATGCTCTCCGTGGCAATGTCTGTAAATGCATTCGCCATGGCGTGTTCAAGTATGGTTTCATTGTTCAGGTGTCCTTTAAGTCACTAATTGAGATACTAGGGTCCAGAGCACAACCACTACTGAATTCTCGTAATTCACTGGCTTGATTAGTACATAAATACCGCTCCTTATGTACCTCAATTCTGCCCTCCTCAAATGTGCTGACCGATGCTGGATTGACTGTTGTAGCTTTCATGCTGGCACTTTTCTTCCCTTCGCGATCGACGAGACCACATGCGAACCATTAGTTGCGTTCTTTTTCGTCGTTCCTCTTCCTTAATTGAACTAAGCTAGTTCTTAGTTTTACTCTTATAAGGCGTTTTATTTGTCCATCCAGTTGGTAAGTAAAACTAAGATGTAGAACGGAGATCAAAGCTCAGTTCTCCATCCACTGGAAGACAGTTGGATGACGTTTGGATGGCGATTCAAAAAACGCCTTATAAGCGAAAAGTAAAACCATGGTTTTACTCGCGAACGCCTTATTTGTAAAACTAAGAACTGGATGGGCTTTGGATGAGGAAAACGAACGCAACTATTGAGTCAGCCAGGTATTCAAGGGACTATCGCAGGGTTTTGGGGGAAATCAGGGTGATATCGGGGAGCGTGCGATCCGTTTCACTCACAGCTTATCTATCTAGATAGATAAGCTGTGGTTTCACTATAGTAGTAAGTGGAGGGAATTAGAGTTATATGTGCGGTGGTTTTTAAATCGTTTCGTTTTAGACAAAGCGGACAAGCGCGCGGAAAATGAGCGGAAAGCGAAGGTGGAAGAAGAGCGGATGTACCGGGAGGAAGAACTTCGAGCGGTAGCTTCGGATATGCGACGGCGGTAAGTGGACCTTTTCTGTTTTTATCCTCATATGCTGACTGTAAGCTCGCACAAAATGACTTGATCAACCGGAATTACAGAAATTCCGGTTATTGTCAGTTTCCGGCCGAATATCAGTCCGACAGGTAAAAAAAAAAAAAAGTGAAGATACCGATCCAGCCGAGGTGTTTCCCACTCTCGACTTTGGTGTACAGGAAATGTCCGGTGCCGGCATCGGTTGCGACGTGTTAGAACAGTAAAATCAGCATGTTTAGAAGCGGAAATAGTCTAATTTATGGCCGGCACCGGTGCCGGGAAAGGATGTACAACAGGTGCCGGGGAGTAGGTAGCGCCTTGGATCCAGCGTGTTTTCCAACCCGGATTTCGATACTAACGGACATCAGAAAAAAAACTTTAACTTCTCACCTTTTTTTTTGTTTCGGACGATTTCCGGGCAAATTAAATGTCCAGCCAAGAAAGTGAAGTTAACTCTCTCCTTCGAGAGAGGACAAGAGTAGTTGCATTTTTGCAGATACCATGGAAATACAACGGTTGCTTTGCAAAAATGACAATCACCGGAGTTGTGCTTTCAGGAGTCAACCATAAAGAAATACTTAGATCCACTCACAGAGCTAATGCCAAACTTCTTTCCCACCAATTTGACAAAAACCTAGACTCATGTGTTGATGATGATGAAAATGAGAACTTTTTCAAATACCATGGTCCATTACTACAGATAGTCGCAGTAACCGCAAAAACGACTTTTAATCCGTGGTATCAGATACTGTGGTGTCAAATAGCCTACTGTGGGGTCAAATACCTTGGTATCAAAGACCATGGTGTCTCCATAAACGCAAGTTTTACAGAAATCGCATTTCCTTTACGAATGCTAGACACTTATAAGCATCGATGGTTCAGTGGTAGAATGCTCGCCTGCCACGCGGGCGGCCCGGGTTCGATTCCCGGTCGATGCATCCTTTTGCCTTTTTTCTAGCCGCCGCGAGAAATACGGAGAAGGGAGCCAGTCGGATTCATCTCGCTCGCCAAGCCGATCAAGGTCCAGAAGTAGGTCAAAGTCCAGGTCGCCTCCAAGGCCTTTTATTCCTGAATATGATGCAAGCGTTCCTCCTCCACCAATAAGAAGAGGGGGATATAGCAGTTATAGACCAAGGAGGCCGTATTGATTTACGTTCGGGTATCTTTATTGATTTTGTTTTTATTAATAAAAGTGAAAAGTATAGGCTGTATATGAGTACAAGCGCGGGATAAGTGTGGCGTTTGGCATACCCTATGCCTACCTGTGGATACAGTATGCTAAATGCTGGATAGCCTACTCTAACCTAATAAAAATATTGATGATTTGAATGAAGCTCAGAGGTCAGCCAATCAGAATTCCTTTATGGTCGAGTATAGGGTTAGAGTACCAACAGGTATCCAGCATTTGGGATAGGGTATCCAAAAATAAGGGGTTTATGGTAGATTATGTGTTATATTAAAATAAGATAATAATCCCAAAAAGCCCTCTGTGCCATTCTGGGACAAAAACATTAAAGCTTAACTGAGTAGGGCTGAGAAATGATAGTCTGGTTACCCATCATATTTTTACCTAAATAGGCTAGAAAACCCGACAAAAACGCGTTACTTCGTTGATTTGTTATCCACGAATACTGAATTTTAGCTGACGAGGTCATTCTTCCACAATTGTTGACATCCTCTATGTTTGAAATGTTTAGCAAATGCAGGGCAAACAATTGCCGAAAAATAACCAGCAATGGCGGATTTTCAGTACTTAAGCCAGGAATATGAAAGAGACTTGAATATGGGGGAACCCGTCAGTTGGCCCACACGTCAGTTCGCCCACCCGTCAGTTCGCCTAAAAATTCCGTCAGTTCGCCCACTTTTTCCGACAGTTCGCCCACCCGTCAGTTGGCCCAAAAAATCCGTCAGTTCGCCTACCCGTCACTTCTCCTACCCGTCAGTTCGCCCACCCGTCAGTTCGCCCACCCGTCAGTTCGCCCACCCGTCAGTTCGCCCACCCGTCAGTTCGCCCACACGTCAGTTGGCCTACCGTCAGTTCGCCTACCGTCAGTTCGCCCACCCGTCAGTTGGCCCACCCGTCAGTTCGCCCACTCCTAAAATCCGTCAGTTGGCCCACTCTTGAAATCCGTCAGTTGACCTAATCCTGAAATCCGTCAGTTGGCCCACTCTTGAAATCCGTCAGTTGACCTAATCCTGAAATACGTCAGTTGGCCCACTCTTGAAATCCGTCAGTTGACCTAATCCTGAAATACGTCAGTTGGCCCACTCTTGAAATCCGTCAGTTGACCTAATCCTGAAATACGTCAGTTGGCCAACTCTTGAAATCCGTCAGTTGACCTAATCCTGAAATACGTCAGTTGGCCCACTCCTGAAATCCGTCAGTTGACCCACTCTTGAAATCCGTCAGTTCGCCTACTACTGAAATCCGTCAGTTGGCCCAATCCTGAAATCCGTCACTTCGCCTAATTTAAAATTCCGACAGTTGGCCCAACTTTGCGGGATCATTAAATCCATGAAAAAAGGACCGCGATCCCAGGGGAATAATCAGCCCAACTCGACGAAAGAAAGGGACGCAACCCCAGGAGATTACTCAGACGGAGACGACCTTTCTCGTTTAATTAGGGTCAACAGGAGTTGCCTATGGGTGCAACTTTATGTTTACGTAAAGAAGGGTATGAAGATGGGTGGAAAAATAAGTACTCAGACAGGTCGTCGTATTAAACATTTGAACTTGGTAATGAGGATGTTGTTAGTTCATACACACGCACATTGGATTTTTTTTTTTCAATGATGTGGAAACAATCAACGAAAAAAAGACAGTGACACGAATTCACGGGCAGTCTTCGGGAAGGGACGCAATCCCAGGAGATTACTCAGACGGAGATGACGTGTCTCGTTTAATTAGGGGCAACAAGAGATGCCTATGGTGCAACTTTTATGTTTACGCAATGGGTGGAAAAAAGGTGCTATATGAAAAAGCGCCGCGGCCCCAGGGGAATAATCAGAAGGAGCCGAAAATTACGTAAATATCTGTCAGGAGCTTGTTGCGAGATTCTAAATCTATTAGATGAAAAGAAAAGTAAAATAAGGAAAATTAGAGTAACGAGCAGTGAAGGTTTCTGATTGGCAATACGACTTAAATCTTGCAGTATTTGCTACTGGGATTAATCTTGTCTTTATTGAGATAAGATTACCCCAAATTCGGATTAATCTTATCCCAGTAGAGATAAGATTAACCCCAGTAGCAAATACTGCATCCTTATTCGGAGAAATTTTTTACAGTGTAGTTCACACGGAAATGGAAAGTTAAAGCAGAATAGAAATAATATAATGCAGACTTTAGTGCCAAGCTTCCGTGTACCACCTCCAAGTATATCTGCAAGCTATCTGCAATGTACGAGTCTCAAATCTATACGAAAAGTGTCCTCTTGTTAGGGGGAAAATGTTTTTTCCTTAATTTACGTAGCCCACAAACTGAATTTAAATAGGTCATCAATGTTATTTATTTATTATTACATTTGGTGTTAAGCTAAATTATGAGATTATAGGCGTGTAAGAATTATAAATTTTTTTCGCCGACGGCTTTCAACCGAGCAACCCGAATATTCAAAAGCTACTTTGCATTTTCGCGGATTCGCACAGAATTTTCCAACCTTGAGCTACTTGTGCCGTTAACCACGGATAAACCTAGGGTTGCTGACTGCAGCATCTATTGCCAGTCTGGGGATCCCATATATTAAGAGGATATTCTTGAAAAAAAAAATCCAGTAATCTTCGTGAAAGATGGTGTTCGAGAAGGTTCAGGTTTAGCCTGCAACAGACTCGGATTTTTTCTAGTCAGTCTACCCAGAACATCGGCAGTGGAGTTGAGTAACAAAGCACGTCAGGCACATGATCGCTCTTGCAGTAGCAACCGGCTTCGTAAACGAAAATATAATATGGTTTGGAAAGCTTAGAGGAGGCAGCTAGACCCCCAGCGGTGATAACAATCCTCTGGTGACCCCCTCGGTACCTTTGTCCCCCCCCCCAAAAAAAAAGTACACAATATAGGAATGAGCAAATCTCATTAGAAACTACAGTTTTGATGTGACCAGTTACGGATTTATCTTAGACATGTGAGTTAAATCTAAACGTGACACGGTGGCTCGCTAGCCGCTCGTCACTATATAATTCTCATGAAACAAGACCAAAGGTTTCGATGGGATCCCAAAAATTAGATATTTGATCCAGACAATCGGGTCTTGTCTTCGCCAGGCTAATCATCTGAGAAAACCAAGTTCAGATATACCTCTATAAGCCATATCTATTTTGACGATACTGATCGAGACTTTCTGCTTTACTCTGCCAAATTTCCGGTTTTGGCCGGATTCCGGGCGAACAAGTTGTCCGCGTAGAAAATGCTTTTCACATAAGTGTTCAGCATGTCTTCTTACCCCTAAATCGAACATCTAATCAACTTCAAATAAAACTTTTACTTTTAACAAACTTTCCGGTTTTGGCCGGACTCCGGGCGAAATACTCGTCCGGTGAGAAAATGGTTTTCACCATCGTGTTCAGCATGTCTTCTTACCCCATAATCGACTATCAAATTAGCTGTTTAAAAATATTTTGTTTGCCCCTTAATTTAAAACCCCTCCCCCCACCCCTAAATGTAGGGCTACAGAGCCCGTCTACGAACTTGACCTTACTCTTGAGCCAAAGAATCCTCGCACCAAGTTTCATCAAAATATCTCATTCCCTTCGAGAGTTATGGAGCGTACAGACGGACAACTTTTGCGATGTCATAGGTATCCCTCCACTTATGTTTTGGGATCCCAAAAATGTATTTTTATTTCCAAAGGTTTATAGGCACGTCTAGAAACGTGCCAATAGGAGGGGTCGCAGGAAGTTTTTGGTGCCGGTGGTGTTTACCGGAGGGAATAGCCTGAAACCTTTGAGGAAAGGTAAAAAAAAAAGAAACTGAAATAGTTCAACTAAATTCTCACACCTTAGGGACCAGTGTTCCATTTAACCCGACAGTCTCTGAGGTTTTAAAATCTGCGGCGGCAAATCGGATACATAAAACTTAAGCCCTTTCGGAGTGTGAAACAAAAAATTGAAACAACGAGTACGTGTCTCAAGAAGACTGTCCTGGTACGGACATCTGACCATATGCTTGTTGCGGAGTTTTATCGTGTTTATCAATTGAATGCAAAGGTCGGATTTGATACAAGAGAGTATTACTGTGAAAAATAAACCAGAAGTTAATGTTGGATTGTATAAGGGCCCTGGCTTGGTTTCTCAGTGACAACTGAATTTAATACAAATTCTACTTCTTGTTTATTTGTCACAGTAAGAGTACACTGTTAACTAAATCTAAGTACGGGCAAGTGCCATATAGCGATCGCAATTTCTGTCCGTCAGTCGGTCCCGATTTTACTAGTTCGGGCACTTCCAGATAAGCTAGGACGATGAAAGTTGGCAGGCATATCAGGGACCGGACCAGATCCCTGATCTGACCATCTTGGGGGGAGTGGAGTAAGGGGGGATCCGGAAAAAAACTTACGAACGGGTGATCGGATCTAAATGAAACTTGATATTTCGAAAGATGCCAAGTCTCAGGCGACCTAGTTCAAATCCGGATTGGATCCGGTGACTTTCGCGGAAGCCGGAGGGGGGAACCGGAAATCCTGGGCACGCCTAGGGATAATTTTTTATTATTCCTATTTCATACCGAGTGGATTTCTTGAGTTTAAACTTGGAAGGCTGGCGATGACTTGGAGGCGACTTGAGTGAAACTAGATATCCTAATTCTAGGTCCGAACCACATTTTTGGACGGCGGGGTGTTTTGTGAAGTTCTCTTCTACTTTCTTGTACCACCTACTCGTAACAAGTGCCATATGAGCTCGTAGCTCTTGTTTCGTTTTGTTTCCACATCATTGAAAAAACTTTTCAATGTGCGTGTGTATGAACTAGCAACATCCTCGTTACCAAGTTCAAATGTTTAATACAACCTGTCTGAATACCTTTTTTTTTCCACCCATCGTCATATCCTTCTTTACGTAAACATAAAAGTTGCACCCATAGGCAACTCGTGTCGACCCTATTTAACCGAGAAAGGTCGTCCCCGTCTGAGTAATCTCCTGGTATTGCGTTTCTTTTTTTCGTGGACTTTAATGACAGGGTCGAGTTGGGCTGATTATTCCCCTGGGGTCGCGGCCCTTTTTCGTGGATTTAATGATCCCGCAAAGTTGGGTCAACTGTCGGAATTTTAAATTAGGCGAAGTGACGTATTTCAGGAGTAGGCCAACTGACGTATTTCAGGATTAGGTCAACTGACGGATTTCAAGAGTGGGCCAACTGACGGATTTCAGGATTAGGTCAACTGACGGATTTCAAGAGTGGGCCAACTGACGGATTTCAGGATTAGGTCAACTGACGGATTTCAAGAGTGGGCCAACTGACGGATTTCAAGAGTGGGCCAACTGACGGATTTCAGAATTAGGTCAACTGACGGATTTCAAGAGTGGGCCAACTGACGGATTTCAGGAGTGGGCCAACTGACGGATTTCAGGAGTGGGCCAACTGACGGTGGGTCAACTGACGGTTAGGTCAACTGACGGTAGGCGAACTGACGGGTGGGCGAACTGACGGGTGGGCGAACTGACGGGTTGGCAAACTGACGGGTGGGCGAACTGACGGGTGGGCGAACTGACGGGTGGGCGAACTGTCGGGTGGGCGAACTGTCGGGTGGGCGAACTGACGGGTGGGCGAACTGTCGGATTTTGGAAGTGGGCGAGTTGACGGGTGGGCGAACTGACGGGTGGGCGTAGTGACGGCGACCCGAATATGGGAAGTGACCAGGGAGCACTTGGCATTCGCCCAGAGGTGTTGATTCTGATGTGATTATGCAGTGTGGAATAGAACATTTCAGAATCTTCACTTCGTTTGGCCATTGAGATATTTGCAGATATTCAAATTCTCCGTCACTCGAGGAATTTTCATTTGTCGTGCAAGCAGCGGAGATCCCAACGTCACTACTAGTTTACGCGATGGAAAAGATAAAAAATCCCTTAGAGGAGTCAAAATAATTCAGTGTATTTAAATTAAAGGTATAAAAATAAGTTGGCTTTTCAGTTAAACTTTAAATATACAAATAAGCTCGACCTATACTACTCTAAAAATTCAGCACTCACCTAACAATTCATATTAATAACTATCCCTAACACAGCCTCAACCTACCATAAAACGTTCACGGTACTCTGTGGCAATCTACCCAGACGACGCGAATCTGTATCCTGGAAGTCGAAAATAATGTCGTATTAGCCCGTGGCCGAGCCCGTGGGCCGTGGCACGATAATCTGCTGAAAATAGAAAAATGCGTTCCAGCCTTGACGGCAAGAAGCCAGAATTCGTGATGTCTTGCGTAGTAACTACGGTAAGTAGGGTGACATTCTTAATTAAGGCAGGTGCGCGTTTCTTTTTTACAATTTCAGTATAGTAAATGCAACTGGAAAAGGTTGAAGAAGTGCGGCACTCAAGGTGCGTACAGACAAGACGGTTTTCCGGACGGACTTTCTAGGCTTTCACGCGAGGGGCTGCTCACTGAAACTTTTGGTGTACACCAAGAGGCATGCCGGAGGCAGGGACCCTGTACACCTTGCGACAGAAGTGAGCAACCCCTGGCTTTCACCATAAAGGCACATGGCCTCTTTTGTAGAGGCCATGTGCCTTATTTTTGCATTATATTATATATTATAAAGTAGACAATAAATGAACTTTTCTCCTACGGAATATGAATGAATGAATGAGTATTTAACCAGGGTTGGTCACCAAAAGTAACTTCGTACATCCTGGAAAGTAACCCAAAAGTATCTCAAAGTAACCCAATGTAACCTAATGTAACCCGAAGTATCCCTAATGTAACCCAATAACCTAATGTAACCCGAAGTATCCCAAAGTATTTCCAAGTTTCCGTGAATCTCAATTGTTTCATGAAGGAATTTCGCATCAGTTTCAAGATATTGCAATCGGCGCCTCGTCTCGTCTGGCGAAAAGTTTGAAACGTCAATACGCAAGTCTTGCGCACGAGGGGTTACTTTGGGTTACTTTGAGATACTTGGGTTATACTTTGGGATACTTTTGAGACAACTGCAAACGTGATGTACGCCATTTGTGCGCAAGACTCGTGACCCAATGTAACCCTGAGTAACCCAAAGTATCCTGAAGGGAGTAAGTAATTCGTACACCCTGGTTCTTGGTGACCGACCCTGGGTATTTAATAGCCAATTGGCCGTACAAAACACGTAATGGTGACCTTGATAAAAATTCTGGCAGGAATTCGGGTCATCGACGCCTAAACGCTAATACTCTTGATGACTATAACTATAACTCTTCTTGCCGATGCAAAATTGCCGTGTACCTAGCGGAAGAGCCAGAACCGGCACCACAACTGTCCCCAATGATCGCCGTGATTGGTTGAGTTTGAGTCGCTAGGGCGACGGACTTGGTCATATCAGGGACCCATAAATTTTCTGTAATGCCTCGCCATTCAGGGGGCTTGTCATTTCCTATGCTTCTATGTTGCTATGTTGCCCGACCCTCTCCTACTTTCCAAAAATTCCGCTTGGGTCGAATCGGCGTTCTTGTTTGCCTCATGGGAGTGCCTCAGTTGGCACAGTGTATCAGCGTTGGCACAGGTTATACCAAACGCTATGCTCAACGTTTGGCATAGGGTATCCAACTACCAGGGGTTTGACTGAGGTGGGTTGACCCCCTCACTGTCAATAGAACAGATTCCCGCCGAGAGGTTTCAAAATAATCTGACTTGTTTTCCCTGGTGAACCGCTTTCTCTGGGCCTCAGTCCGTTAATCTTTATGGCTTGTTTTTATTTCACTGAGTGGAATGAAAGGCCAAGGGCGAAATAAATTCTTTGGAAAAGTGTTAATTGTTTTCCCCAGAAGGGCCCGGAAACTGTTTAATTTTTGGGAAGCTAATTTGGAAACGAAGCGTCAAAAGAAGTAAATGTCGCCAAGGGCAACAGAGGTTCTTCATTTTTTTTGCTGGGGGAAGGCGGAAAAAATCAAGGGGTTGTCAGCTCTCAGAATAGAAGTCTACCACGACGAGGGAGGGCTGTTTATTTGTTTAAAAACACCATAAAATAAATTTGGAGGAAAGAGACAAACCAAAGAAAAAGAAAAAAACAGTATAAAAGACAATAGTTACACACTCGGACAAACGGGTCAGATCGTGTTGCGGTCAGTCATAGTTTTGGAAAAAATACTAAGAAACGAGTGAAAGTATGACGAGTTAGTGGAAAGCTGAAGTGAAGTTTGTTAAATTAAAAGTTGAATTCGTTTATCACTACGTTTTTTATCACTACGTAGCGCGAGGTATCCTCAAAGAACATTATGTTCAGAAGCGCCTGTACACGTGGCCCTATCATATAAAGTTGGACCGACAAACACTACTTTATTTCACTATTCGCTATAAAGTCTGCATACTAACTGAATTCAAAGTCACAAGTTACACGCAAGCACGGACACTTATTTACATTTTACATATTTAACAAATTCCCGAAACTACTTAATATTTTCATTGGTCCTTACTGAACTTGAACTTACAACCCTCATTAAACTTGAATATACTGACAACCCTATTTACAAACTGAATATTTATCACTAATTATTTTAATACAAGATATGTCGTCCGAGCGACACCGTAAAAACGAATTAACTTATCATGGACGCTGAGCGCTGCATGGGGTTGATCTATGTCGGATATTGACTGCAGGGTACCCCATCAATACCGCCGCTGCAAAAACAACGACAGCAGACGTCGGGACAAGGCAAAAACACTGCGATAGGTAAAAACTGCCACCATCTCCTGTCGCACTAGTTAATTTCGCGGATTTCATCGTCGCCGAATTGCCTGTGGTGATAATTGCCTATTATCTTCGGGGATTTGGCCGCCATGGTTCCTGTTGCGGTATTTGCCTTTCCCGATATCGACTTTCGCCGGTTTTTGCGCCGCGGTTCTTGCAATCTGCTTTTGAACTTGTTCCACCCTTCTAACAATAGTAACTATTAGCTACTATTTTGGGTCCGACCTCGTGGAAAGTTACTACGCTGACCGTTCCAGTCTTCTCTTAATAGTAACTAATACACTTTAAACAAAAAAAACTCCTCGCTCTCAGATAACTTAATCTGCAGTATTAACTGTCCGAACTCGGAATAAAAGTCTCCGAATTCGGTGATTCGCAGTTATTGAAGTCCGATTTAGGATTATGGTGTACTAACTGTTTGCTTACCACGCTCGGGAGCGTAGTAACCGTGGTAACTACGATCTCTGTGACTTGATTGACCCGTGGCACGTTATTTTGCAAAAAAAAATAGAAAAATTCGTTCCAGCCCTGACGCCAAGAAGCCAGGATCCGTGACGTCATGCGTAGTAACTGCGGTAAGTAGGGGGGGGGCATGCTGTTTGTTTCGCGGTACTGAAATATAAACCGACTCGGAGCGGACCCCGAAAGATCTACCGGGCAACAGGTGAACATCAAGTGACCAACCCCTTCCTAGACTGACTGTGGCGGTGTGGTAGGATCCGATTTCACGCAAGTCCGTAGAACCTGGTTTCGACTAAACTTGGTCAGAATATCTCAGGTTGGAAGTTAAACTTCATGAATAAACTTCAAAAATTACTATATAAGAAGCGGATAATTATTTTTTTTTATTAGATAAAGCATTACAGATCCATCATGGACTTACTCGCTCCGAAGTGCGAATCAAGATAAAACTTATTATTCCGAATATCAGCCGAGCGTAGCGAGTCTCTGCCCCCACGTCTTATAACGCTTACCAAAAGTGGAACGCACTGAGATATTCTGACGAAGTTCAGTCAACACCCAGAACCCACCGAAGTCGCAAGCCTACTTGAAATTTTAACCTAGGTGCTCTCCCCTCCCTTTGTATATAATCATCTGAAACTGAGCTGAGTCCCTGCCCTGGCTTCCGCTTCATTGACCTGATATGTTCATTATATCCCTTCCGTCCCTCGGCTCCTGCCCTCCCTTTTGTTCAGACTAGGCCATTAAAGACTAGGCTTTTAGGGTCATTTTTCAAACATTCTGGCAGTCGAATTTAGCAGCCTTGGCCAAAGAATTATGTAGTCATATATCAAATATGTAGCTCTGAGATCGCCCTGGGCATCGTTTATCAAAAGGCCCGCCATTGGGAAGAGGGGGGGGGGGCTTGTGATTTGTTAAAGAAAAATCGGGGATAAATAGATAGAGGATGCTGTGACACCACGTGACGCGGCTGCAGCTATTCTTCGTTCCTGGATTTTTCTTAGACGTTTTCTCAGTAAAAACAAAAGTTAATGAGTAAGCTTCTGCCGGCGCTACGGTTGTCTGCAGTGCCAAGCCCGCGAATTTTAAGTGGGGCCGGACCCTTGTTCTTTCGAAGTTTCGTGTTCATTCGAAGCCTTGTCGTATAATAGCAATGCAGGGAAGAACAAAGCTCAACTGTGGCCGACTGTGCCCGACTTTTCAGTACACAGTGTGCCCAAGAGGTGTCACCCCCTCGAGATTCACATCTTTCGGGTTGGCGTACACAAAGAGCCTTCAGAAACTTTCGGTAAAATGCCAATTTCCCCATATTTTCGCGAAAAGCTGGACAGAAAAGAGTAAGAATGTGTTGTTATTTTGTTTCGTCCTTAAAGGACTCCTCTTGCTTATTCTGCCTTTAATAATATACCTAGCTCCCTTGTGGAATTATTAGCTTCTTAAATCCCCACCTTTCTCCATTGTTTAGTTTTGTGCCTACGAATTTTTATCGCTTTTTCGGGCCGTGCCGAGTTTTGCCCGTCACACAACGCAAAGTTTGCCGGTATCTTCAGTGTCCGCTGACAACTCATTAACACGTAAGGATATGAGGATCTTCTGTTTTTGACTTCTTCTGTTTGGTTAGTTTTCCAACTTTTTAACCACGGCGCGTTCAGTTTTCAAACGGTTCGCGGCCAGCTGCCGGGTCGGAGAGCAGGAAGGCTGGACACAGTCGACAAGCGCTAACGAGAAAATCGCTAATTTCAGGTGGAAAGTAATGGTATTTTCGAAAACTTTTTTTCTGATCCATTTCATGGGGAAAAGATCATTTGAGGTATATGAGGTATATTGTGCTCCGCCCCTACTCTCATGAGCTCCCATGTGGGGTTCTTGACCGTAATGTCAGCCAGATCGTGGGGGTTGGTCGTAGAATGTTCCCAAAATTTGCACAAGCATAGCGACGGAGTGACTGTTTCATCCCCTGCAGCACTCGCATCTTCATAGCCATACGCGTCGAAAACGGGGTTTGTGTAGTAGCTCTAATTTTCTCTCGGAAGTGAGTGAGAATTTTTCAACGATTATTAAGAAAGAAAATACCGCAAAATGCTCATTTCTTTTAATCCTTCATCAAATTAACACCGAATGATTATGAAACGGCGGCATTGTTCACCAGTTTTTTTTCTTTTCTTCCTTTTTTGTTCTTCTTGTCTGTCAGTGCTCTTTCCTTTTTTTGAAGTATTTATGGATTAATTTAAAGTGAGGATTTATTTTGACTGCCCCCACAGGTCCATTCGAAATTTTACGCAGTTGGTATTGACTACGACCGTGTTCCACCCAACTTACCGTAGTTACTACGCGTGACGTCACAGACCCTGGCTTCTCGAAGTGAAGGCTGGAACACATTTTTCTTTTTTTCGGAAAAATACCGTGCCACGGGCTAATCGAGCCAATCACGTCATAGTGATACGTAGTTACGGCGCTAACTACGTTCCCGAGCGGGGTAAGCAAATGGTTACTCTTAGTTACTATTTTGAGAGGGCTGGAACGGTCAGCGTAGTAACTGTTCACGAAGTTGGAACGAAAGTACCTAATAGTTACTATTGTTAGGAGGGTGGAACACGCTGTACGTGTCCAAGGAGTAATAACAGTATGTTTATGTAGTCTATGTTATAATACTTTGTTAAGATATCAAAAGTTATTAACTCGAAAAAAACTCGAAAACATAAAAATGTACTTATTTTTTTCTCGTTTAATACTCTCCTTGCTGTAAGTTCCATCCTTGAAGGACATCTGAATGAAGAGTACCAAGTAGCATCCCTATCTGTATGACTTCCGTTAACATTGCCTGCAGAAAACCCAATCCAAATATGAACTAGTGTTTCCAAGCTATGATTTTTGCTCCATTTTGCATCTGTCCTTATTTCAGTACCGAACAATTTTAGAAGTTAACAAATGTCTCCAATCAACCCTTCTTCTGGAATATTCTTTAACCAGTTAAGCCCAAACGTATATCTAGAAGAAATTCGAATACGATCCGGCCAGCGCTGTACAAGATTTAAATGAATTGCGCTTTTTGCCTTGGAGTCTGCATGTGCAAACCTCCAGAAATGAACATTTTGAAAAAGTTACGCTCAGGAGAAGAATGCTCTCCGTGGCCATGTCTGTAAATACATTCTCCATGGTGTGTTCAAGTATGGTTTCATTGTTCAGGTGTCCTTTAAGAAAAGGCCATTTCTGACTGTTCGTCAACATTATTTTTTCCCAGTCAAATTCCCCTAACCAGGCCTATGTCCAAACAATTCAAATCACAGTTCCAGCATAATAGCCTATCCTGTCCCGTTGTTATCACGCCTATCCCCCATGTCCAAGACGGGAATTTCCCGAGAAAAATATTCCCCGAATTTGTATTTCGGTCGATACTAGCCGGAATCAGTGTCCAATGGCCGGTCGGTCTGTGAAACGGGACATTTTTACTGGATGTATTGATCAGGAACTGGGCGCTTGTCCGGTAGGATGGGGATATAATTCGGTTTGTAATAAGGGAGCTTAGTAGGGGATGTTGTAAGAGCGGGGCGATAAGGGAGAGTGGGTCCCACTCTCCCTTTTAGGGAGAGTGGGAGAGAGAACTAAAGAGGAGGATCGGAGCGATCGGTTGCTAGCAATATCAGTTAATATAAAGACAGAAAGAATTGTTTCTACGGCTTCGATTGATTGTTCGTCTAAGAGGTATCGGCGGACGGATTTATTAAAATATAGTATTAAAACAATAAAAATAAATAAATTAATTATCCAGTAGATTCAACTGAAAGATATGTGAATTCGTTTGTGCCGTATTCGTTCGTTCAATTAGTCGTGTCTGTTTGATATTATTTGTCATTGACCATTTTCTGGATTTTCTTTTGTTCAAAATTTTATGTTGACTTACCTTTGCTAGCTATATTTGCTATTTTAGTCAATCAACGATATTTCTTTGACAGTTCAAAATGGATAAGTCAGCTGAATTGTATTAGATCTATATTTTGGACCTTCTTGGCAAGGGTCTTCTTCAGGCTCAAGCTGGAAAATGAATTTGTGGGTAATAAACTAAGCTTTTTTTCCTTAAGTTCATTTTCAGCTTGAGCCTGAAGAGGGCCCTTGCCAAGAAGGGCCGAAATATAGCTCCAGTAGAATGTAGCTGACTTATCCGTTTTGCACGATCAAATATGATTCACAGTCGGCATGGGCTGAAGGAATATCTAACGATATATATCTTTCTAATTATTTGAAAGTCAATACTTTGAAAATTGAAACTTCCTTTTGGCAACGCTATATGACGGAATAAAGCTGAAGAGAAGCAGTCAGGCCATAGGATACCGTAATGGCTGATTCGTATAAGGAAAACTCGTCTAAGCAGTCCACACTGATTAACTCACCCCAGTTTCCATACCAATCTATCGTCAACAAAAAACTGAAACCGCTTCTGGGACGCCTTCCGCAAAAATCCGATATAATTAACATTTTAAAGGAGTAAACGATACCTTTAAACGATCATAATTAGAATCAGTGATAGTAAATTAGCTACCTTAATGAAGTCTCAAAGTTTTGTTTTGTTTGGAAACCTTGGGAGCAAAGGGATGGCTTATGCCAGCCGACGGTGATATTGAGCGGAATCCTATTTCGTAAAGAAGACAATGTGACGTTAAAATATCCGTTTGAGATGTGACGTCATAAAAAAAGGCGGTAAATTAAATAAAAAAAAAATTACTGTAGAAATATCCAATAATTACGGGAAAATTGTGGATGTTAACGGTTTAGACGAATTTGCTTCGGCGAGATCACTGTTCCTAAGGCGGCTTCTAACTGCCTATTGTAGTGGTTTCAAGTAGGAGTGGTTCCTTAAGTTACCTTAAATTGCACTTAGGAGCAATCTAAAATGTAATCCTGATGCGATGCTCCTACCACACTCACATAGTATTTATGTATGTACTAAAATAATAAAACACTGGACAACTTGGTCTATTGGCCTAGGAGAAGAAACTTGTGTAGGCTTAGCTAAATTACAACGTAAAGTTTAACCGAAAAGGACTGGGATAGGACAATCTAGTTAACCATCACTTATTCACTGATTTTGGCTTGAAGACCCGCTGAAAATGAGTGACTTGGTTGTTCCGCTATTCACGAATAATCGATTTTCAAATAGTGGAATTTCCGTGTAATTTGTGGTACCTCTCTGCGCTTGTATTTTTGTTGTATGCCTTACAAGAAAGATTTATGACTTTTTTTGTTCAGGCACTAAGCAATCTTCACCAATATCGCCACTGCCCACTGAAAAGCCGCGTTTGTGTTGAAATAAAAATTTCCCGTGTCATAGTAGAATTTACGCTGTGGGGACTGCCGCATATCTTCTGAACGTCATAACTAGAGCAGATAGTGGAAAATACAAAAAAATCCTTTGCAGAATCCAAATAATTCAGCGTATTCAACCAAATGAGACAAAAATAAGTTGGCTTTTCAGTTAAACTTTAACGATTAGAAGGAAATAAAACACAACCGAAAAGACGCAAAAAGAGGAAAGCAGAGCAGAAGAAAAAGGGGAAGAAGAAAAGGGATTTATTCAGAAAAACTGAGTAAATATGTACGGGTATTTTTGAAAAAAAGTTTTGAAATCTGTTGATTGGTAAAGATGTGTGTGTATAATTTTCCATAGTTTAATGCTTTTGTATATGGTAGAATTTCGGTAGGCAGTTGTCAGTCTTAAAGGAAGAATAAATTGATGGAGAGTAGAACGTAGGGAACGGTTTTGGTGTACAGTACGGCAAGGTACGTAATAATTTTGGAGAAAAGCGGGTAGTTTATCCAGTGAAGCGAAGTGGGCCAGGCGAAGAGTCTGAGCGGTTTGATGCCCGTGTTACTATAGAGTTGATTTGTGAACTATGTTCAAATAGCCCCTCTGTAGGTCAGTGGTAGAGCAGCGGCCGTCAGTTTTGCCAGATTGGGCGCAATTGCGCCATTTGGGCGCATTTTGAAATTCCTTGGCGCATATTTTTTTCAGAAATGCGCCTGCGCACTTTTGGGCGTAATTCTAAACTTCAACTGGCGCATTTGGGCGCATTTCCATTTTCCCGTTACAAGGCTGTGAAAACACAACTTCACACTTCTTTTCTCGTCTCACAACACCATTCTGTCATTTAAACGACGTGTAATGCCGCTGGTAGGGCGGAATCGTAGGATTTTGAGGGCCTTATAGAGTTCATCTGGAACCCTCTGTCATTCGAACTCTCCAACTGCGACCTTGCCCCCAACTTTTGCGCCAACAATAACCCACAATCGAAGAATCACTGTATTTTCTACCAGACCCCGTACGCCTCAGTTCGAAAATTTTATTAAGGAGCTGCGCAATTTCACAGAAAGGATCTGGCAACATAAATATTCCTTCAACCAAAACGAAACTTTTCTAACTTGAGTGGTTTTGAGCCTGAAGAGGACCCTTGCCAAGAAGGGCCGAAATATAGCTCGAATAAAATTTAGCTGACGTATCCGTTTTTGCACTGTCAAATATGATCTGGCAACACTGGTGGCCGTGTGAGCCGAAGGTCGTCGGTTCAGATCCAGCTTCACTGACAGATTGGCGAGCCTATCAGGAACCCATCGCTGCCGTTTGGGATCCCCAAAACCCATAACCCGCCATTTTCCTTTTTTTTCCTTGCTCAGGCAGTGACTACAGCTATTACAGACTTTTTTTTAGAGAAAAGAAAATTCCTTTCTTTCTTACATTTTCACTTAATGATCACCGTCGTTTGGTATCCCAAAATCCTCTCCCGTCATTTCCTTTTGTCCCTCCATGCTGAGAGAAGAGAAAACTCGGTAAAAATGCTTCAGAAATATCAATTGCGTTTTTGCAGATACCATGGTATCTGATACCACGGTCTAAAGTCGTTTTCACAGTTACCGTGGTATCTGATATCACGGTCAAACAAAAGGCGTTTCCATGGGGAGCTAATGAAAATATAAAAGGAAGAACACGTGCACGTCTTTTGATAGTTGGGTCGATTTTATTTTATTGTTTTTTTGTTGTTTTTTTTATGGAAGGGTTTGACCAATTCGGATTGATTTTTCTCCGGTTCAAACCATGTAATAATTTTGCACGCAGATTACTGTGTTGATATTCTTAAGTTTTGTGTCAATAAATTATAGTTAATAATAAAAACACCTTAAACCTTGAACCTAATCTCAGATCACGCCGTTTGGGATCCAAAACCCCGACATCCCACAATTTCTTTCTTCCCGCCCCCTGTTTAGGCGGTGACGGCAGGTATAACAGACATCAGTTCCGACATTTCCCGAGAAAAGAAAAATCTTTTTTGTCTAGCATATGCATTTAGTCTCAGATAATGATCTACAAAATTCCGATTCCATCCCCTAAGGGACCACCCTCCCTGTTACAAGACATCCAATTTTGGGTAAGTCTCTTGCTGGCACAGAACGATAACTGCCCGGAAAACACCAAAAGGATCTTCCCTCAACTTTTCGGGAGGAACCCCAAATTCATAAGCCCCCCTGGGAAGGCTGGGTGGAGATTTTTCAAGAAAAAAGTAAATAGATTTTTAAAAGTAGTGAGGACGACTGGGGAATAGTCGAGGGATATTCCCCTGCCCCTGGGAGGTACTCTGTCCTAATGGAAAAATCTCAAAAAACCTTCCTAGCAAACAGAGGAACGGTTGGGTTACGATGGGTGTAGACAGTTTCATTTTAAATAAATTTGTTTGACTACGCCCTTCAAAAAAAGAAGAATGGAATGGGGTTAATACCAGTGATGTCGACAAGACCAAAACGTCAAGACCAAGGCCAAGACCAAGATTTTCGCACTGGCCTTGAGACAAAGACCAAGATTTTTGCCCTGGTATTGAGGCCAAGACCAAGAATTTGGCTCTGGTCTTAAGACCAAGACCAAGAAAGTCTATTTTACTAGATTGAGTGAGGAAATGCGATTCTAGCTTAACTTAATGAAAAGTAAGCTGATTATGTCAATAAATACGCACATAAAATTTACATAATTATATGCCAATATCTCTTTTGCATTTGAGATAAACCAATGCTGCCAATAATTTCTGGGTGATAGTTTCAAAAAAGGGTTGGTCAACCGATTTATTGTCACCGTCACAAAATACCCCGCCATCCTAAAACGCGGTTCGGACCTAGGAATAGGATATCTAGTTTTCTACCTTCCAAGTTTCAACCCAACAGATCCACTCGTTTGGTCCCTAGACGTGCAAGTGCAACACGACTTCCGGTACCCCCCTTCAATTCCCCTACCGCGGCCAAGTCTGGTTCGGACTCCTAAATGGATTATCCAAAGCATTTTCTCTTACCACTTATCAAGTATAACTCGAATCTGAACATTCCCCCTCCTCTCCCCCACCGTGGTCAGGTCCTGTCCGAACCTTTCAATGTGCCATCTAAGGCGTATGATCTCTACATATTCCAATTTTCATTCATATCGCTCCACTTGTTTGACCCTTATGCGAGCCACAACATTTCCAGGAAAACATTTCCCGACTCGGAAACATAAACGCCACGTCTCTGACATCTCCTCTTCCTGCCCATAAAGTCTGACTGGAATTGGAGCTTGACCTATCTGCAAATTTCCGGTTCCCTCTCCCCCGGATCCGGTCCGGAAGCCAAATAACAAATCAAGGCCGCATAAAATCGATACTGTCCAACTTGCATCCAACTCCTTCCATCTGTTTTTTTTTTTATAAATCAATCAAATTTATTTTTCCAAATAATGTTTTTGTGTATGTGTAAAAGTTTCTGGGGGGGGGGGGGGGATCAAACGATCCAGGCGATAGCTCTTTCCACTTGCTAAGTTTCATTCAGTTCCGATCCGATCACCCGTTCCACTAGATTCGAAGTCCCACAGCATTCCACTCCCCCCCCCCCATGAAGGTCGAATCGGGTAAACAACTACTCTAGAGTCAGTCTGTTCGGGCCCCCGATATGCCTTCCAAGCTTCATCGGCCCAACACATCAGGAAGTACCGAACTAGCGGGATCACTAGAATTCCGGAGCCCCCCCCCCCCCTCCACCCAACTCCCTCACAGTTCCCGAATCCGGTCGGGTTACGTCAACAATGTACCTAGGACTTGTGCTTGTTCTTTCCACCAAGTTTCATCCCGATCCCTCTACTTTAAGCTTATCCCAAGATTGCCGGCTCCCTCTTCCTGCTTCCACAAAGTGACCGGATCCAGTCCGGATTTGAAGTGGGTCCTCTGAGACACGTGGTCTTTCCAAATATCAATTTTCATTAAAGCCGACCACCCGTTCAAAAGTTATAGATACCTCAAGATTCTGGATTCCCCCTCCCTCCACCACCACGATGTTCGGATCGGGGAAGTGACTATTTCCTACTTTTTACTCTATTTTAATAAATTCTGCAGTTTCTTCGTCATTCCTGCTGACATTCAGCCAGTGACCAAAACATTTTAACAATATCTATACATACTGCATGCTCACCTTACAAAAGTAAAAGAAACCCCTTTACTGTCAGTGCTCTTTTCATTGCAGAATTACAATCAGCGGACCACTCATACTTAACTACAGAAGGTTCCTTGTCAGCCATTATTTTGTAACTGAAGTTATTCACGTCAAGCCTTTACTTATCAATGATCGCGATGATTAGCCCCTACAAATAGTAATTTTGATCCGCTAATCTCTTGACCTTCAAATCTGCCCTGATGATGCAATCCATTTAATTAACCTTTTCTTGCTTTGCGACGTTTTGAAAAGTTCCGAAACTAATCCTGCTGTAATCATGGTCTTGAAGACCAGGCTAGGTCTTGACGACCGGGAGTGCAAGAACAACACCAATACCAAGAATTTGCCACTGGTCTTAAGACAAAGACCAAGATTGTCGGCATCGGTCTTGAGACTGGTCTTAAGACCAAGACCAAGGTTCAAGACTACATCTCTGGTTAATACAAACCAGCTTTTTGGGATACCAAAATATCACTGACGGGATACCTATGACTTCACATAGCTTGCCCGTCCGTCCGTCTGTTAACACGATAAATCTCCAGAAGTTTTGTAGGGTTTTTTCAAACTTGGTGTGAGGGTAATTGGGTCAAGGTACAGGTCAAGTTCATCGACGGTCTTTGCAGCCCCATATTTGGAGGTGGGGAAAAGGTTTACAAATTAAGACGTACGTGCAAAGTAGTTTTTATTCGAGCGAATGAGGCTGCCACTTAAGGGGTAAGGAGGCATGCTGAATTTATTACTGAACCCTTTTTTTTCGCGGGTTGTTCGTCCGTTATCCGCAAAAGCAGGAATTTAGTTCAAGTGAAATTTTTGTCTGGAATAGATTATCGATAAAAAGATATATATATTTCTGCCGGACCGATACATCGGCCGGACTCCGGCGACGAAGACACTGTGAATCGACCAACATGCTTTGTTTTCCGGTTCGGTCGATAGTTCGGACTGAATCCGGTGAAAACCGGAACCTTGGCATCTATTACTCTGTTTTCTGGGGTATTCCGAATGTCAACAGAGAGGTAAGGCCACCTGCCACCCCAATTTCCAACCGGATAATTAGTACGACCGGGATCTGGTATAAACCGGAAATAGAGAGAATAAAATGTGAAAGTTTAATTAAATTGGGACATAATTGTTTGGAGGGAGTGGAAGGTTGCAGAGTAAATAATGGACACGGAGCGGTGTTTGGCAGAGTTGTTTCATGAATTAAGTAGTTGGGGAGGTTTCTCAAGGAAGCCCTAGCCCATAGAGAAAAGTGCGACTAGAAAGTTATATTTTTACTATATAATTTTACTATTTGTGAGCAGATATCTCACCTTATCTCATCATGCTGAGATAAGAAATTCTAAAAGTGTTCTACTAGTAGGCTACTAATAATCCAATCGGAATCCAGGCTAGACTGGAAGGTAGGAAAGGAAAGGATTTTTCCCATTAAAAGAAAAAGTGAATTTCTCTGAAGCTGCTACTCCCTCTTTTTCCAGTAAAAATCCTACAGCCTCAAGCGGACTGGACCTGACGAGCCAGTTCGTTTTTCTGCCGGAACGATACTTTGACCGAATTCGGGCTACGTTGATACTGTAAATCGAGCAAAATGATTTGTTTTCCTGTCTCCTGCTGCTAGGCTACTGATTATCCGGTCGGAATCCGGGCTAGACCGTAAGTTATGACAGAAAAGGAGAAAAGAATTTTTACCATTAAAAGAAGAAGCAAATCGCTCTGAAGCTGCTTCTCGCTCTTTTTCAGTAAAAAATCCTACATCCTCAGATGGACCTGTCGAGCTAGTTCAGAGCACTTTCTTATACCGAGGATATTGCCTATCAGCTTTTTCCGCGTCCCTCCTTCCAGTCAAACAATATTTACAAAGAACACAGGCTTTTCTGGCGAAGACCGAAAAGTACCCTTATCCGTTCGAAATCTCATTTTCTCTCCAGAATTTCCACTCCAGCAAGCAAGGCCAGGACACTGGAACAGAGGGGCTAGACACTCTGAAACTTGGGACTTCCTTTAGGCAGAGGCGTTACTAGGCAAAAGGTTTGAGGGGGCAAGGTATTTACCGACTTACTGGTCATTTTTTTTACCGACTATTTTTGCAAAAAAAAAGACTGTTTAAAAAAACTGAATGTTTAAAGATAAAATCGACTACTCATGAAAAGTCGACTGTTTATAAAAATCGACCGTTTTAAAGAAAAAACGATTATTTTCACGGAAAATCCCGGCGCTTCAGGCCAACATTTTTTTTTTACCAAATGGACGAAAAAATTGGGTGGCGTCCCCTCCCCCCACCTCTATACGTGACGCCTCTGCCTCTAAGTTCCAGGCTTATCACTTTCAAGGCGTTTCAAGATGTGTTTTTTTCCCAGGTTATTGTTGTTAGTTACTTTGGAAAGTATATAGTTCGTTTTTTATTCTCTCTTATTGTTATTGTTATCTACTCTGTCGATCAGCAGCCCGTGTGCTAGTAATGTTGGCTATACAACAAATTCATTCCGAGGGGCTACCCACTCTCAACTTTAGTGAACAGCAAGTGCCCGGTGCCCAGTCGGTGCCGGCACCGGCATACAGGAGCCGGCACCAGTTGCCACGTGTTAGAAAATTAAAATCAGTATGTTTAGAAGCGGAAATTGCCTAAGCTATGTCCGGCCCCGCTGGTTTCGGTCGGTGCCGGGAAAGGTGAACAGCAGGTGCCGGGGAGTGGGTAACCCCTCGATTAATTCATTCACTTTGATCTGAGACCCTACGATGTTGTTCCTGTTACGACGTATTGTGCCTATTTGACAAGGTTCATCACAATGACTGAACGAATGAACTTCTTTATTACACGCTAATTAATACCGGGATATTTGGTACTAACACAATATACCATATAATAAAGAAAAAGAAAAACATGACAAAAGACAACGAAACAGACAAGACTCATCGAATGAGCGGCGAGTGTCGTTGGATTAAAATCGCGCGCAGTACAAAACAAATTTTACTAAAGGATTGAAAATGTGAGATACCAAGTAAATACCAACTATACCCCTCCCCGCTAGCTCCCCGCTTCGCAAAAATAAGATAAACAAGTCACGGATGGGAAGACTAACAACCAGGAGAACCGCAAATCCTTCGGAAATAAAAGAGAAGGCATGCACAAAATATTACTTTTTAAAAGTAAAGATGATAGCTGGATTAGTAATTACGGTTGTGACATAATTCAGATCGACCATGTAACAGACCTTTCTTTAGACAGATACCCGAAGTACATAAAAATGCGACAGCGTGGAAACAGCACCTCACTTCACCGTGTACTTTGGTCCTGCACTTTGGCCCCCTCCCCCCAGGAAACAGGTGGACACAGCACCCTGATGGGATCGTTTGTAGTTTTCTGTTTCCCTTCGCTTTTTCTTGGAAGTTCCCATCCCTTCCCCACCTCAGCTTCCATCCCCTCCCAAACTTCCATTTCCCGGACCTAATTATCGCGCCTGGACAAACACGCTCGGGGGCTTGATTTGTCACTGGACAAAAACTCTCCATCCCATTGGTCCGCTGGAAAAAATGCTGGAACCTCATTGGCAGGCGCCGTAATGACGCCATCGGGAAAAAGTAATCGAGGACAGGACGCTGGTCTCCGCTGTAACTGACGTTTTAATGATTATTTTCGGGGAAAGTAAATGAAGTTTTGAAAATCGATATTTTCTCGACGGACCCTGCCGCCCTAACGACATTTGCTTGAAGGAGAAAGGAAGATATAAAACGATCGACCGAACACCACAGACAAAGGCCGTATCCAGGGGGGGTAGGGGGTTCGACCCCCCCGAAACCCACAAAAGTAATAGTTTTTTGTAGGTTTTAACCTCTGATCTGTGCCTTTTTGGTCCGAACCGTGGGCACCCCCCCCCCCCCCCCCCGAAATAAATTCCTGGATACGGCCCTGCCACAGACAACCAAGACTAAAAAAAATTGTTATAGAATAGAACATGTAACAGCCCGTATAGTGCGTTAATAAGGAAGTAAGTACTTTTACATGCATATATACTTTTTAAAGCACACATCGCACTAGGCCTACTTACTGTTTGTGTTCCAATATTCAAAATTATCTAAATACTGTAAAACTAAGCTCTGCTTTTAACAAACTATCCACAGCTTTGGCTGTTTTAGACCTTTCCCAAGACCCAATAACGTCTAGCAAAAAGTTGGCAAAATAAAGAAAACCGGTTTTACGCGTCAAAACCATGATACTCGAACACTCGTCGGGAGCACAATGCGCATGGAAACTAGTGAATCGTGGCAACCGCAAAAATTAGTGAGGTGTCATTAGCGGGTTTGGAATGTAACATGCGAAATTTGGGTCTGCGGGTTTATGAATTAATTGATGCAGTTACGGAAGTACATTGACAGTACAGGTGCGACTGGTTCTTTACTCGGTTCTTTATGCCAAAGCTGACTGGGAATCAGGTTTAAAAAAGACTCAAAACGGATCAGCCAACAAAGATCTTCAATATCCTAGCTGACCCAGAGTCGTCACTACTAGGGGGGAGGGGAGGGATGCCCTCCAATGTTGTCGGCCAGTCGGTTAAAAAAGAGCCGAGATTTTTAGTATAAAACAGTCAATTTTTTTCTTAGAAATAGTCGTTTTTTCTTAAAATCAGCCGATTTTTCGTGAACACAGTCATGTTTTTCTCAATAATAGTCGTTTTTATCCGCAAAAACAGTCGGTAAAAATGACCACCCAATCGGTAAATACCTTGTCCCCCCCCCCAAACATTTTGGCTAGTAACGACTCTGAGCTGACCTCTATATTTTGTTCTGCGACATCCGCATTTTTTTGTTATCAAATAATGCACGGTCTTTTCTACTGAACTGAGCAGTAAATTCGCATCGCCGGAATCCCCAGCTACAAGAAAAGACGCATTCCTGTCAGATTACCAAATTCCTCAACTTCTGAGGGACTTCTACTCGTTGAGGAGAAGAAAGGGAACAATTCCAATTTCACCATGGGTCCATGATTGTGTGTTCATCGCTCGCAGACTGTCAGTATTTTCAGTATCTTCAACGCGAATCGAGTTTTATTTTTTCACAACAGCCTCCTATATTATTATGCTGTGGGGTAGGCCGAAAACTCTGACAGAAACTCCGGCTGGCATAATGTCTCAATCCCCTACAAGTGATGGCGAACCGCCACTCTATAGATAGATAGATAGATGTATAATGAAGCCCTTGGGCTGTGAACAATAACGAAATAAAACAAAAAAATACAACATTTACATTCAGTATACTTTCAATCAACTGAACTATACAACTTCCCTAATCCTCAAACTATCCTCTCATACTTTTAATTAGCATACTTAAATGGTCGAGAAGTGCACCAATGCTGCATAGAAGTCTAGGGTTTGTACTATTCAGTAGTGCCTTTACTGACATAACTATACCATTGAAAAATTTCTAACATGGGCCAGACAACTGCTGGCAATTTTAAAGTTTAACTGAAAAGGGCTGAGATAGGACAATCTAGTTACCCATCAATTATTCACTTAAATAGGCTTGAAGACCCGACAAAAATGCGCTACTTCGTTACTCTGCTATTCACGAATAATCGATTTTCAAATTCCCAGTCGGATTTGTGGTATCTCTATGCGTTCGTATCTGTGTTGTATGCTTGACGAAAAATTTGTGTCCTGGCACTAAGCAGTCTTCACAAAGATCACCTCTTGCCACTGAAAAGCCACGTCCGCGTCATAGTAGAATTTGCGTTGTGGTGACGGCTGTAGACATTCTGAACGTCACTACTAGAGCAGATAGTGGGAAAAAAAAATCCCTTAGCAGCAGGGGCGCCCCGAAGTGGGGGCGGGGGGGGGCGCAGCGCCCCCCCTACGTTTTGGGCATTCGGTCAAATTTTCGCCGAAGGCGAAAATTCGGTCAAAACGGGCATCGCGGCGAAGCCGTGATGCCCGTTTTATAAATCTTTTGTCGCCACATTTTCAAATTGGGTGATTTATCGTGTTTATTGGTTCCCATTCTTCATCGAATTTGGTAATTCATCCAACTTTTCTTCAGTCAACATTGATTTCACCGCATTCGGTCCGTCCCTTCGTAAATTCGGTGATTTAACGTGTTTATTTGGTCTCATTCCTCGTCTCATTCGTTAACGAATTCGGTAATTCACCGGACTTTTCTCAAGTCCGTATCTGTTCTATTTCATTCTGTCAGTCCATTTTCATAATTTGGTATTTAATCAGATTCATTTGGTTCTGATTCGTTACCGAATTCGGTCGGTTTCACCCGAGAACCGGATTTTTGTTCGGTCCGTATCTATTACCAGACTTGACACATTCGGTTTTATTCCATTGCGAAATTCGGTTGTTATACTGCTCCCGATCTTTTTTTGTTATTTTTTAGGTAGTTGGAAATCAGTATTTGGTTCACCCCAGTTACTGAGTTGGACGTGAAAACTAGCCTGCTTTTGTTTGCTGTAAATTCAGAATAAATGTACTTTGTCTCTACTTTACCCTGGATGTCCCCTCTTTTTTTCGCCAGACAGCTCTGTGGTTTAATAGGTAGTCTTGGGATCACAAAACGGCACTTTGATCATCAGTGTTTCCACAAAATTTCGCCTGCGGCTTATCTCGCAGTATTCGTTATTTATAAGAAAGGTGCGTCAAATAGTTGGCGTTTGAGGCTTGGAATTTTGGAGGGCTTGGACCACATTAAAAGCTAGAATTTGCATGGAAAGCAGTTAAATGTTGCTAGAAAAAGGCGGATTAAAAAAATTTCGCCTGCGGCGATTTCATTTTTCCTGGCGACACCCATTAGCGACGTTTGGGCTTTACAGCAACGGCGCATTTTCAAGTCCTGTTGGCAAACTGGCGTCCCCCAAAGGGAAAAGACTAGTGACGGCGTATCCCAGAAAAACAGGAGTGGAACAGCGTGAAAACGCGCCAGATTTTCTCTTTGGACTTGATTTTGTACATACGCAACTTTTTACATTGTAGCTTCTTGAAGGCAACTCGCTGTGTTTTTAAGAAAAAATAATAAATTCGGTCAAAATCAGGTACCGATTCGGTCAATTTTTACCATGTTCGCCCCCCCAATGAAGAAAGGCTCGGGACGCCCCTGCTTAGCAGAGTCTCAATATTTCAATGTGTTCGATTAAAAGATACAAAAATATAAGTTGGCTTTTCAGTTAAACTTTAAAGACGATGGTCCAAATCCCCTACAGAACAATATCACTCTCCTAACAACCAAGCCGCCAAAGAGCGAGAGACTCTACGGGAGGATACACCACCTTATCTAGCTGGAAATGCGGTATAAGGCACTTTAAGGTAATATATTATGAAGTTGATGAAAAGCCTATTACATCACATGTTATCTCGTTCTTTCTGATTTAAAATCTGTACAATCTCCCGGTCAGTCGCATGAACCTGGACAATTCCTCCCGGCAAGCATTTCTCAATACAGCATGCAGGTCAACACTCAAAGAGTGGAATGTTGACAGAATAAAACACGTTAATTAAACAAATACGACTAACTGCTGGGTATTATTTTCTTTCTTTCACTAGTTTGTTGAAGTTTTCTTGTCCTTCTGGCTATCAAATTATCAATCAGCCAACTTTTCAAAGAGGAAAGGTCTATCAGCTGAAGTATCCTGCACTGTCTGACCTACTGAATTATTCATGAGCAGGCGGAATTGACGGAATCTTTTTTTTGCTGTTAGTCAGGAATAATATAGGCTGGTGTTAGGATTTTTAAGAAAGAAAAAGTATAGTAGCAAGGTGGTATCCAGGGGGGGTTAGGGGGTTCGACCCCCCCCCCGAAACCCACAAAATTAATAGTTTTTTGTAGGCTTTAACCTCTGATCTATGTCTTTTTTGTACTTTTTGGTCCGGCCCGTGGGCAACCCCCCCCCCCGAAATAAATTCCGCGGGCCAACCTCCCCCCCCCCCCCGAAATAAATTGTCTCCACTATTTCACGCCATGTCAATAAATCCTTTGAATTCTTACGGAAAATACAGCTTGTTTCCTCACCTTGGTTGGATATGAATACATGAAATTATTTTTAACTCTGCTAGGGATTTTGTGTTTTTCCCCTCGGGCTCTAGCAGTGAAGTTCAGGATATGAACGACGGGCCCGACAAGACAAGTTCATCCTGATGCGGAGAATTTCAAAGTCTCCTCTTCTCTGCTGAAAATCATTGACAACTGGACCCAACCAGCGCATGACCTGTTATCCTGTCTCCTGGCCGAAGATTCAATTTGTGTTACCTTATGTGTTTTGTGTTTGTTCTTATTTATTTCTTTCATTTTCTTTATACTCCGCTTTCCAAAATGGCGGGTGAAAAATAAATTACTTACTTACTTACATACTTAATTTTAATTTCAACAAAAGCGTGCATATGCATGGATAATGAAGTGATGCTCAGGAAATGTTCAATTCCAGATTGTAAGGTCACTTCTGAAGAACGTCCGCTATTTCGTGTGACCCAAAACGATAATTTTTCGGCAATCGTTTACCGTTGTACTAGCTAAATATTTCAGGAAAAGGGAAAGCACATGACCACAAATACGAAAAAAAAGATATTTCGAGGAAAATCGATTATGGGAACATGTAACCCATTTTTATCGGGTCTTCAAATCTATTTACGTGAATAGCTGATAGGTAATTACACTGTCGTACCTCAGCCTTAAACCAGGGACCCATAAATTTCCTTTACAAAGAGCTTGTCATTTCCTATGCTTCTATGTTGCTATGTTGACCGAACCAGTCCTACTTTAAAAAAATCCCACTATAGTGGGATTTATAGACCCTATAGGGTCGAATCTGCATTCTTATTTGCCTCATTGGACGTGCTGGCCAAAGAGACTCCTCCCTCAAGGCGCTAGCAGCCAATCGCTAATTTTTTCTATCTGGTCTTGAACGCGATTGGACCGTGGGTATTTCTCGAACTATCTTCCGTGCGGTCAACATAGCATCAGAAATCTCTTATTGAAAAGCCCCCTGTAAAGGAAATTTATGGGTCCCTGCTTAAACTTGAAAGAATGTTATGTGGCACAGTCTTTCCAAAACACGACTCACGGACCCACAATCGTGTCCGGCCGGCAGATGTCCCGCATGCTAACTGGAGCATCATTTCCCAAACAAAACCCTACGTTTTATGCAAAGCGGGGCTCTTATATATGCAAAGTTCTCTTTGAAATTCAAATTTGGAGTTCAGCTTTTTATACTCCGGGCACGCCGCTCGTCAGGAAAAAGGGTTGGAAGTTTTTTTTTAATCCCTAATATGAATGCTTGTGCATGGTCACTATGGCATCGTTAAATGGAAAGTTTAAATAGGTGTTCTCGTTAGGCGTATTGAAAAGCTGGGTAGAAAGGGGTGAATTTATTGGAGCGTTAAGCCCGTGCCCCGAAATTTTGGCACTGTCATGCCTGTGTTGGTCGGCTTAGTGTAATCCGGTTCTTTTTATTATTAACTCGGAATCTGGCAAAAAGGCAATCTACGCGTTGTCCGCTGAACACAGTCGGGAGATGAAAGTGCTTTTTTTTTGTATAAAATACCTGTATTGTTACTTGCGTTTTGCGGATACCATGGTATCTGATACCACCGTCACTGAATCCACATGTTATCGTTTTTGCTGGTACCATGGTATTTGATAATGCTGAATTGTCGAATTTTAGAAGTCATCCCAAAAGGAATTCTTACATCTACTCACATTACAAGTGCCAACCTTTTTTCCCACCAATATGACAAAAACCTAGGCTCTTGAGATGGTGATGATGAAAATGAGGTGATTTTTTCAGACACCCCGGTATCTGAATGTTAGGAACGACGGTAACTGGCCAGATACTCAGTAACTGCAAAAACGGCTTTAGACCATGGTATCAGATACAATGGTATCTGCAAAAACGCATATTGATGATTCATGCACCTCGCAGACGAACCAAACAACTCTTCTTTAAGAGACCCGTTATGCCTATAATGCCAATGTAACCTACTTCCGTAATTGCATTAATTAATTTCAAACCAGGAGACCCAAATTTCATGTTACATTCTAAACCCGCTAACGACATCTCACTAATCTTTGCACTTGCCGCGATTTACTAGTGTCCACACACATTATGCTCCCGACGAGTGTTCGCGTCTCATGCTATGGATGCGTAAAACCGGTTATCTGAATTTTGCCGCGATTTTGCTTGAAGTCGATGGGCCTGGGAAAATGCTTAAAACAGTCGAGACCGTGGATAATGTGTTGAAGCAGAGCCTAGCTTTACACTATTCAGATAGTTCCAGTTAGCCACAAACCCCTGATTTTTTGATACTCTATGCCAAACGCTGAGTATATCTAGCGTTTGGCATAGCCTATGCCCAACGGTAGATACCGTATGCCAAACGCTGGATAGGTGTTGGTACTGTAGATGAATCCTGATTGGTTGATTTCTGAGCTTCACTCAAATCATCAATATTTTACTAGGTTCAAGTATCAGCATTTGGCATAGTGTATCCAGCGTTAGGCATATAATATACCAAACGCCAGATATACCCAGCGTTTGGTACAGGCTTTCCCAAAATCAGAAGGTTTGTGGTAGACTGGATAGTTCTGAATACTGGAACATAAACAGTAAAAGTGCTAACACACAGTTAGGATTTCTGGCCGTAGTTTCTGCACTTTCATCATCAAGTTGAAATTTATTCAACTTTTCCATATGGAAGTGATAATAGTGCCGAAAGTCCGAGCAGGAATTCCAGTCCGGGAGCTCCCGATCCGGATCGTGTGTTCGCACTATAAATACCCGATGACAAATTTCCGAGAATCAGTCGTATGGAGTAGTACGAAAAAGTAGCCAGTAGTAACTGTTGCTACTACATGCTACTACTAGCAAACTGGATGCTATCGGATACTACTACATAAGATTAACCCAGTCGGAGGCATGTTTATCAAAGTATTCCATACTACTACATATCACTAATCAAACTGTTCCATACTACTACATATCATTCCATGCAACATTTTCATACAACTATCATACAACTACACAGTCAAAGAATTTTTCATCGGGTAGTGCGAGGTGGGCTTTAATTCCTGGTTTCTTATACCCGGCGGAAAGTAAGTTAACTAAATTCCCGAAGTTGCCTGAGTGTTGTCCCTAAATAAAGAATCGCGCTCATAGAAAATGTAGATATCCTCTCGATACCAGGGGGATAATCCAGTCTACACGTCGCATCTCGTTGACTTTTTTCTTGTTTTATTTACAAGAAAAGTTTCCGCCTCCCATTACTATTCAGTGTCCCGTCCTCCCAGAGGAATTGACAGAAAATGGGGAAGTTTCATCGGGAAATGTAATTTTCCCAAGCCCGAGTCGTGCGAGGCCAGTGATCGAATTGGACGCTCCCGGCCCAACCATAGAGCTAATACCAAACCAAGATTCACAGACTCGCGGGAACGGTTGGTGGATTTGACTTACTATTCCATCGGTGCATTCAGAGAGTCCAAAAACGTAATTTTCCGAAGACCAAGTCGCGCCAGACCGGTGATCGAATACTCTTGATGACTAACTCCCCTTGCCGGCTTGCCGATGCAAAATCGCCGGGTACCTAGCCGAAGAACCGGAAGCGGTACCACAGCTGCTCCCAAAGATCGCGGTAATTGCTTGACACAGGATTTGAGTTGATTTGAGCCGTTAGTGAGACGTTTACCCCTTCTTCCTGAGGATCAGTGGCGTGTTTTGGATTTAGTCATATAGAGTATTGGACGCTCCCGGCCCCAACCGTAGAGCTAGTACAGCGAGGTTTCCAAGAGTCACAAACTCGTGAAAACCGTGTGTGATATTACGTAAATATGGAATGTAATACAAGGGACTTTTACTGTGACAGATGAAACAGAAGTAAATTTGAGTCTATGTCTAGAACTCCAATCCCGGAGCCTCATAGACTCATTGCTGAGCCATGGACAAAACCACACATTGAATTTGATAGGGAAGACGCCCGTGAGATGAAACATTATAATTAGCAATTTGAAAGTGACCTTGTAAGCCAAAGGTCGGTGGTTCAGATCTCGCCTGAAGAGTATTTTTTTCTTCAGTTCATTAATTATAGCGTGTGTAGTTTCGACAGGCTATCTATCCCCTCAGTGCTTTCAGAAAGTCCGAGAAACGTTACTTTCCCAAGTTCGAGCAAGAACAGATAATCCAATAGAACCTCCGTCTTTGGTCCCATGCAGCGACTATGGATACCCCTACAAAACTGGACGGAGCTAGAGGTGCCTTAGTGCCTGTGAATTTTTGTTGTGTTTTTGTTGTTGTGTGCTTATGGCCTCTGGCTGAAATAAAGCTATTATTATTATTATTATTATATTATTATTATTATTATTAGAGGTACTTGCTATGAGCTTTGACTAGATACCCGTCTACTTCCCTCTTTACCGCTGCGCATACCAGATGAAAAACTGTAGCAGGCGTGCAGGTGCGGAGAACCCGGTCTGCAGCAGTTCAGACGAGACGTCACAGTGGTGGACAACCAATCAACTGTAAAGGACGGCTCAGACGAAATTTCTTCTTCGGGGCTCTACTGACAAGTAACGAACTATGATGTTCCGCGTATAGCTCCTACCCTCCGCTCGTTTGCATCGAGTATGGTATGGTATCAAGAATATATTTGACTCGAGCATGGTCGATAGGGAGACGGAGTTTCTTGTGATTATTTGTTCTTGAAAGTAAATCTGAATAAAATGTAGGAGTCTCGGACTCCAATGTCGGAGTCTCGGACTCCAATGTCGGAGTCTCGTAGACACATGGCGAGGCCATAGAGAAAACCATACATTTAATTTGGTTGGAAGACGGCCTTGAAATGAAACTTTCTAAGTAGTGAACTGAAAGCCAAAACTGATGCCCAGTCAGGACTTAAAACCACTGTCTAGCTCAGTGGTAGAACAGTGACCTTGTGAGCCAAAGGTCGGGGGTTCAAATCCCGCCTGAAGAGCATTTTTGTCTTTCAGTTCACTGATTATAGAGTGTGTAGTTTCGACAGGCTATCCCCTCAGTGCTTTCAGAAAGTCCGAGAAACGTAATTTTTCTTAAGCGAATTCGACATCGGTGATCGAACTGGACATTCCCGGGCCACAACCATAGAGCTGGTACTATATGAAGAGTCACAAATTCCCGGACACAGTGTGTGTAGTCGACAGTGGTTTCGACGAGTCCGGGAAAACTTTATTTTCCCAAATACGATGCCAGTGACGAACTGGACATTCCCGGCTCCAACAATTTATTTATTTGAATCTAATACAGGCCAATTAGGGTCATTATACATTACAAAATGAACACAAACTTACACTTTACACACTAAGCTGGGTCAAACCCACAATATACCAACTCTCCCCGTTTCAGCCAAATCGGAAGAGCTAGCCCCACGTGCGGCCCAGAGAGGACAGCCAACAGAGCTGGGACTCCAAAATCCTATTCTGGATCGACAAACAAGATGATCTACGGATGCAAATGTGTACTTTAAAAAGTTTCTCCGAATAAGGATGCAGTATTTGCTACTGGGACTATCTTATTTCTACTGGGATAAGACTGATCCGATTTAGAGATAATCTTATCTCAGTAAAGACAAGATTAATCCCAGTAGCAAATACTGCAAGATTTTTTTTTAAAGTGTGGATGCAGCTGCAATGCAGCTAGTGGGTCATACGAGGATCCACTCACTTCTGAGGGGGTGCATTTGGAGATCTGGAGGCTGGAGCTCATCAATGGTTCCAGAAAACTTGAACAAAGAAATTATAAAGCAACGCTGGATTCCTGGAGTCTTTCCGTCGTTTCAGAAAATTTGGTGACACCTGTACCGACAATTGGTTGCAGTTCGTCTTGGCAAAAACCGACAAAGAAATATCTAACAACACCTAGACTAAAGAAACATAAGCTGCTTGGGTATGGCGGCAAAGGCCTTGTGTGCAAATCCATCGAAGAGCTGAATCAAGAACAAATAATCTGACAGAACCTCCGTCTCCCTATCTCTGTAATATGACTATGCGGAGTCGAATATTTCCCCAAACCCTGTCCGCTACGAACGAGCGGAGGTTACTAGCTTCGCGCAACATCACGTTTCGTTACCTCTACAAATAGCTAAATCGCTGTGAACCCGCTGGTGAGGAAAATTTGGAGTCAAAGCTAATTGTTTCTATGAACGCGCTCCAGAGCGGGTCAGTGCGGAGTACGCCACCTGCCAGCCTCCTTCAATATTTCTTGTGCGATAAGTAACGGCGAAGACGGAAGAGGAGTAATGGGTATCATCAACATCAGCTCAAAGCTAGAGTAAATACCTCTAACTAGGTCCTCAGTTTTGTCGGGGTTTTCATAATCGCTGCATGCGACTAAAGACAGAAGTTCTGTCTGATTATTTGTTCTTGGCTCAATGCTGCAGAAGCAAGTACAATACTGTGATACTGACTGGTTAATAGCGCATCGAATCGAATGTTCTAGCTCTTTTGAGAAGGTACAAAGTAAGGTGGATCCAGTTCCAAGAGCTCTACCACCTCTATGGTTCTTGCGACGACATTTGAGATGGTAATAATCTGCTCGGGGCAAAAAAGTAGGTGTTGGCTTTTGTCCCTGGAAGGCTTGTAACTTCTAGAATGTTGAATGAACAGTTTCTAAGCGTCAAGGCTAACTGCCCTTGCCCACTTTGCAAGGTTGGAGAGGAGAAATTGTCCCAATGTCCCAGAATTTGCTCTAGTGTTGGGCATCGGATATAAAAGGTTTTCAAGGTGGTTTGGACTTGATTCCTGGTATCTTCAAACCCAGGAGCAAAAACCTGATTACGGAATGTTTTACATAAGTCGAAGTAGCGCTAAAGTATAACAATTACTTAATCGACAATATATATTAATATATCTATATATAGATAATAATTGTATAATATATTATACTAATATAAAAAGTGTATATTTACATAGAAAGTATTTA
The DNA here is from genome assembly GCA_023053555.1 of Branchinecta lindahli. Lineage (NCBI taxonomy): Eukaryota > Metazoa > Arthropoda > Branchiopoda > Anostraca > Branchinectidae > Branchinecta > Branchinecta lindahli. The sequence continues at coordinate 7,506,487 of JAKZAO010000005.1, read as the reverse complement.
TGCTGTTAGTTGTGAAGGTGAAAGCACTTTTTATACATTACATGTGCACGGTCTTTAATCAAAATTATCGTATAATAATAAGTTATTTCTTATCCACTTACGAAAAAGAAAACAGCCTCGTACAAAATAATTCAACACTAAATAAAAAGGTATGAACGAAATATATAAACAAATCATGTCTAATTCAATAAACTAAGGGACATATAATGTGTATTTTTTCTCGCTGATAAATTCTTAAAATCGCTGGGTCGATGTGCACAGCACTTAGGGGTAGCTTTCCGAAACAAAAATTACTCTAATAAAGAAAATCAGGGGCATCATCCCACACGGCTTGGGTGTGGCCTTGGCGTCCCTGTAGTTAGGGCAGACAAAAGAAACTTGTTTTGCTTTTATAGCAAATCAGCTATTTCAATTACGAATTAAGTTTCACTATATTTTGTTTGTTTAGTGCGTTACACTCGCTGGTTGCGTTGACACTATGCATGGCGGGAGACTATGATCATAGCTCTTAGTGATGGTTTCCTTAAAGCACTCATTGACACCTGGCAGGTTGCATATGTAACCCCTTGAATCTAGGAATTAAAGTAATATAACGAATAGAAATTTCTACAATCCTGCTTCGGTATAGTAGTAATGACTTTCTACTGCGTAGAGCCGAGCGTGCCATACATTAAGGTTGTGCTTCGTTTGAGACAGCTATGAGGCTGCAAAGTCATTCTTCATGCGTGACAAAATTAGGAATGACTTTGCCGTCTCAAATCTACCGCAAATGATTTGCAGCCTTATTGCACGGCACGCCCGACTCTACGTAGGGAAGATTCATAGCTATTATACCGAAGCATTTTGAAATTTCTCCCGTTACCTCATATTGTTTAAATTTCGTATTAAAGGGGTTACATATTCAGTCTGGGGCCAATAATATTGGCACATATTATGCACTTAAAACAGGGGTATATGCCTCGTCTATTCCCTATATTTGTTTGCGCTATGCGCTGGCCACGAATTAAAATTACGATGAACTCAGAAATCAGACAATGGGCATAACTTCTGTTCAAGTTAAATGAACCCTGCTCAGATCAACCCCGACCACAAACAGCTTTATTCCCATTTCCTTTCAAAAAACTGTCCACGTCTCTCAATTCGTCACTCAACTAGAAGATCACCGAGCTCTTGACTGCAAACAAAGACATGGTCGGTAATACAGCTGTTGAGATGAAGAGGTTTGGTGCCATTCAAGAGAAGGACACTTGGCTCGCAGTTTTCAAGACCAGTGACTACTTAATGGGGGTATTTGGAAATTGAGAAGTATCAGGAACGGAGGGGGGCCACACCTGGTGAGTGGGAAGTGAAAAGAAGCCAGGATGGGTGAGAAGAGGTCCACCGGACTGGGCTGCAAAGGCGTGGAAACTCGTATGGGACGACGAAGGTTTCGCCTCCAAAGACCTCGAACATTACAGCCTCAAGATTCCCATCGTCCAGATGGAGAGTTAGATAGGCTAAAGATTGCTTATGATAAGGTTTTTCGCCGTACGTTTGAACTGCCTAGAATGTTTCGGCCCTGGCCAAGCCGTAGTTGTTGTTTGTTTAATTTCTCTATCGTAGTTATGTTTATTTTTGTGTTGTAGGTAAATGGTTTTTGCTGAATTATAGTGATTTATTCATAAATCTGTCTGCATGTAGAAACCACGCGTGATTCGAGAACCGGACCCCGGCAATCCGCCACAAATCCCTGATTTTAGTATACCCTATGCCAAACGTTGGGTAAATCCAACGTTTAGCATACCCTATGCTTAACGCTAAATACCCTATGCCAAATGTTGGGTACCTGTTTGTACCCTATACCTAACCCCCGTATTTCCAATTTCTATGCAAAAAATATCGTCTTAAATGTATCGTAAGAACAGAGAAAAAAGGAGAAAAGAAAAGAAAAAACGATGGCTAAGTACACACTTGCTAAATATAACAGTTCATCTTATGATTTATCCGATCCGTCCAAACGACATTTTCTCTGACCATTCCTTGGACCACGAATATTATTTGTGTGACCTTCGGTGTCCTGCGGCACGCGTAGCTTCATAGCCACACGCTGGTAAAGCGGATTTCCTATATTTTTGCACTGAAGCAAACACAATATAAATGGTAATAATAAGGCTAACAGGTTTCCAATTAATAATTTCTTTCTTCGTATAAATATGCTAAACTAAACATTTCTGAGCAAAAGCCCTCTAACAGGTATGGGATTGATCGAAAGAGGAAAGTGGAGAATGATCATAAAGGAGGACAAATATTAGAATACTAGGGAAAAAATTAGCCTCATCTAGTGCTCCACTTTTATCGACAGATTCTGAGAACTTCGTGCATTTTTCAATAGGCCCCTGTCCCAAAATCTGTACTACTGTCCGAACAGGGACCCATAAATTTCCTGTAAGGCCTCGCCATTCAGGGGGCTCGTCAATAAGAGATTTCTGATGCGCTCTTGACCGACCGTCCGGTAGTTCGAGAAATAACCACGGGAATAGAATACGCGACTATCCAGATAGACAAAATTTGGGATTGGGTGCTGGCGCCTTGAGGGGGGAGTCTCTTTGTGCTCACGTCCAATGAGGCACGCAAGAACGCCGATTCGACCCAAGCGGAATTTTTGGAAAGTAGGAGAGGGTCGGGCAACATAGCAACATAGAAGCATAGGAAATGACAAGCCCCCTGAATGACGAGGCATTACAGGAAATTTATGGGTCTCTGGTCCGATCAAGGTGGGCTGAAAGAGAAGAAATTCCGCCTAACGGAGCTTTTAGCCAGGCGCATCCAGAAATTCTCACATTCCCTGCTTTTATTTATTTAACTTTTTATGTTCATTTCGGTCAACCGTTCGCGTTGAATATACGACCTTGGAAATGGTAGAATACTGTCTAAATAGCCTCCCCTAAAAGCGGGCGGACCGCAGTTTACGGACCCCAAAGGGCCCGGCATATTCTTCCAAATGATGCCCTTGCCCCGGTTTATGGGACCCCAGGGAAAAGTGTCCATGAATCAGGGAACCCGGGAAGGAATTTGAATGTCTTGGTTTGTCCCAGGGTGGACATTCAGAGAAGAAATAACGACGGGGAGGACGGGTTTATAGAGACAGAGATAGAAAGGTTTTCTTACGAGTTCCGAAGTAGTCGCGGGATTTTTGCATTTCGGTAGTTAGGATAATGGAGGACGTCAGTGGAACAAAAGTTGCAAGATCTAAAAAAAGAAAGGGCTGTAGATAGAGACTCAGCAACCTACTAGGTACGTCGTGTCAGAAAAGGGGTAGCCGAAAAAAATAAATTCCATTTAGCTCCCTGTTAGAATTTCTTTCTTAAAATTCAACCAAATAGGGCTGAGATACGACGGTTTAATTACTCATAGTTGATAGTGACAAACGGATAGTTTAGCTGAATTTTGCTAGAGCGATATTTCAGCCTTCTTGGCAAGGGTCCTCTCCAGGCTCAAACCGCTCAAGCTGGATAGTTCAGTCAGCTTGGGCTAAAGGAATATTTAGTACAGTTACCCATCGATTATTCACTTTAATAGGCTTGAAGACGTGATGAAAATGCGTTACGGTACTCCGTTTAGCCGTTATCCATATAGGCTAATCGATTTCCATCGAATGAACTTTTTCTTGTGGATTTGAAATACTTAGCAACTACAATGGTGAACGATTGCTGAAAACAAAGCTTTATTGTGTTACACGCAAAAACGGGGTTTCTTCAGAAGCTTTCCTGAGCTTCGCTTCATTAACCACTGAAATGCACGTTTTTGTTGAAATTCAAATTCTTCACGTACGGGTGAAAGTCCCTCAGCAGATTCAAAATAGTTCAGTGTGTTCGATTGAAGAGTTTAACCGGCTTTTCAGTTGAACTTTAAGCATTTTACGACCATGGTGCTCCAATGGAGAAAAATTCTACGCTTTGAATGGATTTCAAGATCACATTCGGAATTCTTTTCCTTTCTGCTTTCACAAGAACATACCTTTATTCTTCTACAAATTATCCAACCCACCTTTTAGTGCCCCACCGTCTTTAAATTCTAATTTAAGTTAAAAGACATCAACTTCCATCTTGCCAACAAACTCAGGAATATTTCGGACAGCTTTCATTCTGCATAGTGTAAAGAAACCTCGTTGAATTTCACATATTCCTTCCATATTCTGTCAAAGTCAGGACAACATCCCCTTGGACAAACTGACAGCCCCGGTTTGATAAATAGAAAAACCCATTTCAGCGACACGCCAGCGCTTCTTTCTATCTGGCCTCCGCTGTAAGTAGATCAGAGGAACGACACGCGGGATTTTCAAAACTGTTGATGAGCGTGCTATTGAAAGTCCTTTTGAAAATGTGAAATGTAATTTCCATGCAAAAGTAGAGACCCGTTCGATGTATTCCGGCACCGAGGAAATAGAATGGAGACATTTTTGAGAGGGAAATGAAAGAACAAGAATCCTTTGAAGGAAATGCGAGGGTAATACAATTTAAACATGATTTGTAAGATAAAAGAAACAAATCCGAGGCCACAGTTTCCGGAACTGATGATTAGGTACCCTAGGTACGAACCAAATCAGTCTCATAGGCTATATTGGAGAAAAAATGCCACTTAGTACCTTATGTTCTGATAGTGTCGATATTTGTCTTTCTGCCAAACCGCGCAAATTCTATCCCAATCTGTCGGTTGTTTGGACACGTTAAAAAAAAAAAATCAGAAAATTTGGCCTTAAAGGACCCATCGTACCTACATTACTATTCACTCTACTTTCCAAATCGTAAATATTCCTTCAGCCCAAGCTGACTGCGAATCATACTAGACACAAGTTTCACAAGTTTTTTTTCACAAGTTTCATTTTTTCCATCCTGAGCGGCTTTGAGCCTGAAGAGGACCCATGCCAAGAAGGGCCGAAATATAGCTCCAATAAATTTCAGCTGACTTCTCCGTTTTGCACTGTCTAATATGATTTCCTAATCGTTCCATTTATTATTATTTCCGGAGTTCGAGCTTCCTAACGAGTTATCGACGCGGGTTAGGCTTATTCTTTCCGAGGAGCTCATTGGTCAAAAATAGCGGTTATGCAAGTTTTTCCGTGTTTCTCACCAAAGACACGGGTAGGGAGGCCAAAAAAGCCGGGACGGGTTTAAATTTTTTTCTAAAACCTGGCAGAGTTTCAAAGGAGTCACGTCTGTCAGAATATTGGACTATAAACTGCAACGTCTGTACCTACTGTGATGTGTGCTTTAAAGCCAGGCTCTGTCACCAGGAATAATTTTCGTCAAAATTTATAGCGTTGAATTTGATATTTAATTGAACCTATTCCAAAGTTGCAGCCAGTACCTACCCTTTTCCCACGATCGATACAAACAAAGTTTTGTTCCGTCATTTACTGATCTTTTTAATGCGCATTCCAGAATACCTCCACAAACAAATTGTTTTTTTGTGTTCGTTGTTCTGGATTTAAATATCATAACCCAATAGTTGTATATAGTTTTGATTTTGGGGTTTATGCTACCCAAATGATGATTTTTTAGTTTAGTTGTTTTTGCTCAATTATGTAAACATGATGCGTATGATGAAAGTTTTTGTTTTCAGCTTTTATTTTGAGACAGGTGTTTACGCTGACCAAATGACGGTCATTCCTTAAACTTGTTTTTAATTGTTCAATTATAACCACCATACGTATGACAAAATAATCCAATGTTCGGCCTTGACCGTGAGAGAATTTCGAAAATAAAATGAATTGAATAGTATTATTCAGACTAAACCCGGCGACATGAAAAAAATCCAAACATAAAAGAGAAATAAAATATACGATACAAACGTCTACTAAAGACGGGTACCTCACCGCGAGAGAAGGCAATCCGCATCACTGAATTCAAACTACTCATAAGGCTTTTACTTGCTCTGGTGCTTGGTAGCCGCTATACACTGAGCTAGCACCGAGCCCCAAATTCTCACGATTAAAATGCGCAATTTTTAGCCCCTTGCAACGAGAGGATCCCCCTTATGTAAGAAAGGGTTGTCTATTTCTACCCCCTGGATTGTCGCAACTGATTTTGATTGATGATTCTGTAACAATCAAGTTTGACGGTGTGTTACGATATAAATTTTGCCTGGTCTTTTCAAACTTTTTAACCCTTCCAATCTTTTCAATTAGGGTTTTTGAAGGTTCCTATTGTTAGAAGGCCGAGTCCCGGTAGGACGCCCAAAAAATTTAAGGGTCGTTTGTGAACAATTCATCTTTTTGCGCAAGTTCATTTTCAGTGTTGGTTTTTGACAAGTTGCGAGCCGGGATGAAAAACAAATGGTGTTCCACTGGACCAGCCACCAGTTGCAGCTGGTGCCTGGTATTCTGCGAGGCTTCACCTCAAGCATTTGCTACATTTTATTTCTGTGATCACTTAGAGTTAGTGTGTAAGTAGCCTATGTGTATTTATTACCAAAAAAATATTTGTATCAATTACAAAAAACAGAGCAGTAGGCAGAAGGGAGAGAAAAGACAAACACTCAAGATAAACAAAATACGGTGACAAACAAACAATGCAGTATAGTCACTTCGTTTTCGATTTCACCCGCGTTCAACGAAATTAATCGGTTTCACTTCGGTTTCAGTTGTACTACAAGTATGCCAAGTACCTACTCGGCCTTCTCCCGTTTGGATAAGTTTATTCCCATTTTATCTGGTTTTTGAAGATACTGGACCTGGGGGATTGTGAATACTCGGTCCAGGATCTTTCCTTTGACTGAAATCGCTTTTCTTCGGTTCTTGTTATCTTTTATTTTATTTTTTTTATTTTTTTTTATTGTTGGTTTCGCTGGACGTGTCAACGAGTGGTGTTGGGGAGCGGGTGCTGACGGGAGAACACGCATATTTCCATTAGTATGAATGGCATGTAGTTAATCATAAACGTTGTATTTAGTTAAAGAAGTCTTTCCATCCCGTGCATTACGAATTTGTCTTCTCAGCCGGGCTCTGGACATTTTGTTATTTAATTTATTATTAAAAAGAACCTAAACCTGAACCTGAACCTGTCTCGTAACCACAAAGTCACGCGACTTTACGGCGTTACAGATCCCTCTGTGACTGTAGCCCAACGCCGTGCCGAGTTTGACTCTTCTCTAGACCGGAGCCATCCTTATTATAGTGCGTTTCTATAGTCATTAGTTTAGTCTGTTATTTGTCTTTCTTTTATTGTTTTTCATATACTCCGTATAGGCACGTTCTGTGCTATTTCTATATGGGTTAAAAAAATTATTGACTGATTTGACTGATTGACTTGCTTTTCGGTACATAAGACTGGATGGGTTGAACTAGTACAGTTAGTACATTGACTGTATTTTTACTGAATGTTTTTCCATGTTGTCATTTCATTGACTTTCATACCGTAAGATTAATTATATGATATACAGACAAATATATTATAAAATTAAATAAAATAAAAAATAATATTAATAAATACATTAAACAATCGATAAAAACGGAAAGTCAGCTACGATGTTCGTCAGCGATATTTCGGCCCTTCTTGGTAAAGGTCCTGGTCGTTGCTGGACTGGAAGTAACGAACCTGAACCTGATTGCATGATCGTTTGTAGTCGTCTAAGGAGTAAGAAAAATAAGAAAAACTATATTTTAGAAAAAATATTAGAAACTTATTAATGCTCTGATAAACTTTACGGTTATTTTTGTCCCTGGATAATTTTAATTTAACATATTCTGCCGAGTTTATCGTTATTTGAACGAACCACGAAAACGGTTCATATAAACCGTTCAAGATGCTAAACGTTTGCATACAATTAAGGGGTCGACATGTGAAGAAGTTCCCCAGAACAACAATGGTCAGAGATTCGAGATTCAGTTTCAAATCTCAACTGTTTAAAATTCACCCCGTTCAATCGGAAAAAACGATTTTGATACAATTCCCTTTCTACGTTTCTTTCGTCTTTTGTTGATCATGTTATCAGATCCATTCGAAACCAAATTAAATGTTTATCTACGTTCGATCGGTTTGATCAGGCTTTGATGACAATTGGCTACCCGGAAACAAGATTGCAGCCTACAGTCGACCGACTTCCTCTAACCCCCTAACGAATTAATGCTACGCTTTAGTTTTCACGTTTGGTGACGCCAAACGGATTAGCCGACTGAGATTTCTTCAGCGTCTCTTCGGCACTCCTTGAAAAGGCTCTTCTCCAGGTCATTACAAAAAATATTAACTTGCAGTAAATTAAAGTCAGCGACCCAACCTGCAGCAAAAACAGCAGCCGAGTCTAAAATGAAATCTCAGCACCAGCTTTCACTTCTAATAATTTCTAAAGAACAACCATATAAAAATGTAGGATTAAAGTTGTTACAAACTTCCTTAGTTTTATTGCGAATTCGTATTTTTAATAACGGCCTAAGGGGCCGTTGAGGACCCTAGCCAAGATGAACCGAAATGTCACCGAAACAAAATATCCGCCGACGAATTCGTTTAGCACACAAAAAGACGATTCGCTGTCAGCTTTTTTAAAACGAAAGGGTTTATTTCTCTTTCAAACTTTCCTTCTAGATTCTAGACATCTGTTTTCACCAGGTCGGATCAGGAAGCTGAAGCCAGGCTAAATCCGTCAGGAAACATTTCTACATTTTTGGTTCTGCCACTTTAAATAAAGGTGAGTCTTCACCTTCCGGAATCTGGGTTCCCAGATTTTCCCAGATTTTTTTAAATTTCTTCTGCGATACTTAAAAATTCCGGAAATCTGGAAGTTCAAAAGCCCCTTTTTTCCGGACTATTTTGATATACTTTCGGACCGGTTCATGTTCCAGATGCAATTTACAGAAGCAAAAAAAAAATGTCCGTGGCCGAATGGTTAACGCGCCGAACTCACGAGCGAAGGGTCGCTGGTTCGAGTCTCGGTTGTGCCGACCGTTTGGTTTAGGGCGAGGGTTAGTAGCGTTTCCCCGTAAGACAAGCCAAAACTCCACCCAGCTTCAAATGGGTACCTAGAGAAATCTAGGGAAAAGCACGGAAAAGCGTCGGATGATTTGCCCCCAACCACGCATTGCACCCCGGCCGAGGGCGGAGTATCAGGAGATCGGCACCTGCGCTACGCGAACCTTAATCGGTTTGCATCCGAAAGTTTGCAATTTACAGAAGACGTCAAAGAATAATCTGGAAGCCCAGATTCCGGAAGTTCCGGGAGGTGAAGACCGGAATTAAGTGTCACGGTCGAGGGTAGAGTCTTGAGATCTTTAATTCTTTTTTTCAGGGTTGGCGTACTGACTCTGCACCGTGATCGTAGCTCCCTCTTGATCCGGGTGAAACCTTGCGAAAATAATATTTTTATTAAATTTTCCACAGCGAACTGATAGGCATTCGGAAGAAAAAATCACGCATGTTTTCATCGTTCTTTTCCAGATTATTTTAAAATAAATGTTAATGCTAGCACGTCCGTATCCAGGGAATTTATTTGGGGGGGGGATTTTGCTCGCAGGTCGGACCAAAACGTACAAAAAAGACATAGATTAGAGGTTAAAGCCTATAAAAAACGATTATTTTTGTGGGTTCCGGGGGGGCCCTGAGTGCATGAGTTTAGATGTTTTTTTTTTTGTTTTTTTTTTTTAGGATGGGATTAGGAGGGTGGGGAATAACTTTCAGTCCTATTCCACATTCACAGGAAACGAATCGAACAAAGCAGAAAAACGGAAAGAGAAAAGAAAACAAAGTAGAAAGAAATTACAAAACTATTAAATAAATAAAGAAACTAAAAAAGAAAAAAGACATGCGAACTTTAGGCCATAATTTCTGTCGTCAGCTGCGACGAGATTCAAGCGTTTGGCTTTTTTGCTACAGTTTCGTACGGTCTCAAAAATTTGTGTTTGTTCGACATTTAGAAATTGTCGTTTGTTAAACTTACGTAACAGATTTTTGGGTGAAGCACATGCGGTTGTCTCGACTTGGGAAAACAGATTCCCTATCAGGTTCTGAAATGCACGAACAAAAAATAGTATCAAGTCGCCTGCATGTTAGCTAAGGTGCTTTGAGGCCCCCTATTAATCTGTTACTCTTATGCCACACCCAGGGAAGCTTTCTTCGATATTTATTTTCACTTAAACAAGTATACACAACTTTTAATTCTGTCGGGTAATCCCAAGGGGCACTAAAGAAAAAGTAAAACAACTTCAAGTTTCAGAAATTACCACGAAATATGCATAAAATTTGAATATCATCACGCATCGGCGAGTTTGAAGTCGATTTGTTGGCTTGAGATACATATTTTTAAGACTTCTTTTTGCATTCAAGTGGCGCTTTAGTTGCTTCTTATTACCGCTTTTTAAAACTTTTCCCTGAACTGTTTTCAGTCAAAGTTCCCATGCTCCTTCAAGCGTGCTAAAAATACGGACTTGTTATTATATGAGGTTGGAATTAGGGATATCTGAGCCGTGAAAACGATGCCAGGTCAACATCTGGGACGATCTCAGCGCGTTACGTGAGGGGCGATCGAAAAAGGAATTAGCCCTGCGGTTCTGTACACGATTACTGAAATTACGAGTAACATAAACCCAAAATAAGAAATTGACAGGTCAGAAAGTTAGATAACAAGAGCTGGAAGCTCATATGGCACTTGCAAGGCTGGGCCAGAGGATGAAAGTAGGAATTCGTCAATTTGTGGGTTTGTTGTGATCATTTGTAATCAAAACTCTTGAGGTAAAAAACATGATGAATTCATCGGGAGCACGAAAATGTATATTTTACTCAGAAGTATTGTTTGTACTTTAAGGAAATCACTTGTGAGCAAAATCCTTAAGGCAAAAATGATCATGGGCTCATTGGGATCACGAAAATGTGTATTTTGCTAAAAAGTATTTTTTGTACGTTGTGGTTGCGATTAGTACTTTAAGGGATGGTCGGATCTGGGAACTGACAATTTCTAAACATGTGGCAGGGCCATCCAGGAATTTATTTCGGAGGGGGGTGGGTCTCCCCGGGGGACGGACCTAATCCGTACCTAACATTAAAACAAGAACGTAGATCAGAGGTTAAAGCCTATAAAAAAAAAAAAAAAAATTTGTGTCTGTTTCAGGGAGGGTCGAACCCCCTAACCTCCCCCTCCCCTGGATAAAGGTCTTGGCTGCATGTAATAATCCTGGAAAGCAGTTTTAGAGAGGCAATCTCCAGAAAGGCGAGGGCGCTAAAAGCGAGGTCTCGATTAAGCCCGTAATTTCTATAGTGAAATTAATCTGTACCTCCATCTTCGTTTTTCCACTAAGTCGATAGTTCGGCCAGATCGGCTGGAATTTGTTTTGCCCTTTGTTTTTCCTGTGATTTCCAAAAGGCATCAACCCCTCGCACTTGCCGACGTGGCTCACAGTATTTGAATGAGAGGGGGGGGGGTCAGGGCATGTTTATTTCCTATCAACTAATTACTGTGCCCAGCACAACCTTTGTTTTTCCTGCGTTTTGCAGAAGGGATTAACCCCTCACACTCTTCGTCGTGGCTCATTGTTTTTATGTCGAGGTCAGACAAACAAGTCAATCTAATTCATTCCGATTTGTTTTCATTCGCCATCAGGCAGTCGGTCTGGCATGCCGGTCGCTGGCCCCGGGTTCCTCTGCATATATTTACAAAATAATAGTTACGGAATATATATGTATTTACGGAATAATATATTTATTTTTATTTTTATAATACATTTTTTCGCGAAACATATTATGTTTAAAACAATTAAACATATTATGTTTCGCGACTCAGATCTCTGTGTTCGTCTTCCCTCTGGATAAACTGGATATTTTTGTAACCCGTTCCTCTCAAATAAGGAACTGAAGTCTAAAAGTTCTCCTTTAGGGTCCCATAGAAATCTTTATTCTTGTTTTCCATGGTTGTATACATGTGATATCTGATGAAACAAATTAACCAGCATCCACAGTAACGTATGGAATTTTATTAAAATGCAACGGTAGGTTTAAATAACGCGCCGGACATGCCAAGGGGCATACAAAAATGGCACTTAGTTAATAATGTGATTTGAACACATTGATCATAAAATCCTAGCCTAGGTCATTCACAGCTGAACATAAACAAACAAAACAAAAAAAAAATAACGAAAACTATAGCACGAGGAAATTAGGAACGAAATCATGTAAAAGATTTAAAAGGAAAGCCTCTCCTTACGTCCTTTTCTTTGTTGCATTTGAGGCATGTTTTCCACCCCGCATTTACCGCCTCAAACAAATACTCGGCAGATGAATTTCCCAAAACCCTGCTGCATTAACTTAATTAGGTGAGCTATTGTTGAATGCCGGCAAAAAGCGGACAATTGGCCGACAAGTCATCGGCTTGAGAAAAAGGGTGCTACGCGAAGTCTCACGGGGTTTACTAACGATCTAATTATAGGGTTGGTTTTCTAACGATCTAATTATAGGGTTTGTTCTGCAAAAGGGAACGAATATGATCTCGTAGCTATTCGCTTGGTTTGGTCGGAAGGTCCAGTTTAAAGTTCTTGTCTTAACTTCCCTGTTCCGGAGCACAGTGTACAAACGGAGCAAGCGTTTCGGGAAATTTTGGGGTAAAAGGATCTCGTCCGGGAACAGATTTTTTATTTTGAAACGGTTTAAAGTGCCAAGGAAAAGGGATGATAAGCTCCTTGTTATTCGTTTAGTTTGAATGAGAGAATGACTGAGTTTGTATGTTTATCAGGCTTCCCGATCACTGTTTCCGAAATGCTAATTGGTCAGAAGACTGGTTTTGCAATTTTTGCCAAGTTTGTCGTCCAAGGCAAGGAACAAGAGGCCAAAAACAGCAAAAGCCATGTGTCATTTTCTGTAGACACTAGCTAAGCTTTAAACTTTAAAGTAAAACTACTTCAGGACATCTTAGCAGAAACACAGTTTCGTATGAGGTGTCCTTCAATGATTAAACATAGACAGATAGAAATGAAAACAGAGAAAAACGCGAGGTAAATTTACTCAAATAAACATGAAGATAGAGGATGTTTGTCAATGGACCCCAGGAATCGAGAATGGTTGGTCAGCTGTCTTGCTGAGAGTCTTAACCAGGGCCATATCCAAGGCGGGTAGGGGGTCATCCCCTCCCCCCGAAACGTACAAAAATAATCGTTTTTTATAGGCTTTAACCTCTGATATATGTTTTTTGTACTTTGTTGGCCCGACACTCTGGCACCCCCCCCTTCCGAAATAAATTCCTGGATACAGACCTGGTCTCAACAAAGCTTTAAAGGTTCACTGAAAAAGTAGAAAGTTCACTGAAGGGCTGATCCTTCCGATTTCCCACAACGGGCGTACATTCCAGATCAAAATACGCAGAAGAAAAAAAATAACTCTCAACTCAATCACCAATTCTTGCAATGTCTCTCTGCTGTGGAATCACACTACCTATTACGCGGAATCTGGACTAACATCGCCACCAAACATTGCCTCTGATTGGCTTATACAGTCTGTACCTCCAATTCATCCACAAACGACGCAAGGGGCGGGTCTTAGTTGCGAAATGGTTGTCCATAGTAAGATAAGATTTAGCCTGAGCGCAAAAACATGAAAACAACTGTGAAAAGGCATTAAAAACTTGCGGACTGGTGATGGTGCTTCTAATTGAGAAGGAAAATAATGGAGTACTATCAAGTTTCAGTTCTGCTTTAAACTAACCTACTTGTACAAAGGAAGCATTACATAAACCGTGCAACCATATAGGGCTTAGAACAGCTGATGAAAACAATTTGCCGAACACACACGATACAGCAGAAAAAATCATGATTAAACAGCGAAGGACATCACGTGAAGAACATGTGTAACAGCCATGCAGACTATCCTAGGACGAACAGTAGGCCTACACTAAATTGAGGAAGCATAATTGCCGCGTCTTCCTTGAAGTGGCCTCGTAAGTGAGTTAGCCAAATCCAAGGACTGAATGAAATACCGTCATTACTTAGATTTTTAAATTGAACTCCTAATGTCAGGACCGACATTTCCTCTGTCGGAAAACAGGAAATTCGGGGACGGCGCCGAAATATTTTCTTTTATATTTTTGCTTTAAACTACCTAAAGGGTTGGATATTTTTCCAAAACTAGCAAAGGACTGAATATTTCTGCATAGTTATTTATTTTGCTCCTCAATGACTCCTTTAATCCAAAGATTCGACCGAAAATCTTCGTGTTTCGTTCATCTTCTACCGTTTCCTCCTTCTTGAGGATCAAAAGAATGCATATTTCTTTATTTTATTTTACTTATTATTTTATTTACCTACCAAACAAGAACTCCCAATGAAAAGAAATGGTGTAACAAGGCGATTAAAAGAGGGTGATTAAAAAAAAGAGCTTTTCTCATGGCGTACAGCTCTGAGAAAAGAGCTCCGATTCCAGGACTTTCCAGTCCTAAAACTACGGCAAAAGCATCAAACTTATTTTTACTGCCTGACGCTGATACCTTACCTTTATTCCATTTACAATACGCGGAGGTAGTTTGCGTTCCCCGTTTTAGTACTCGTTCGCCTGCATCTTGCGCTTCCGTTCTGTTCACTCTTTTAGTCGATCCCCTAGATTTGGGGTTTTAAATAGCCGTACCTCTAATAGTTGCTGTTTAATCACACCAGTTTCAATCCAGCGACTGAACTTACGGGCCCAGTCAGTTTTCTTACTAAATGCTTAATTTCTTCCTCGCGTACCGCTTAAAGAATCTTACCCTCTTTAAAGGGTTGACATGCAAAAACCCCTGAGAAAGAACGCAAAAAACTACCCCTTTCCAATTAACATAAAGAAGAAAGGTATTTGATTAAGCTAGTTTCAGACGCGAAAAAAGGGGGATCAATTTGCATACGGGTATAGAAAAAAGGTGGCAAAAACCCCTATGGGGTGACACAAGAGGACAGTTTAGCTCCAACCAGTGTCCTGAAGGCACACAGTGCAGAGGTTTAAACGAACGTCTCCAGGAACGAGGTAAAACAGAGCTTTTAAAGATTAAGAGGGGATGGTATTTGCTGACTGGTGTAAAGCAAGAGGTAGGTGCGAGTATCTCCTCGAACTCGACCCCTATGCCTGGCTTTGGTCGTTCTAAGCTGTTTTCGAGCCCCATGTTAATAAAATTCGCATATTCTTCTAGACAGTTCGACTGGTGGGATCGGGCCCGAGATCTGCCCGCACCGGCACACATATAAGCAAACAAAAGCAAACTTTCGCATGCAAACCGGTTAAGGTTCGCGTAGCGCAGGTGCCGCCGATCTCCTGATACTCTGCCCTCGGCCGGGGTGCAATGCGTGATTGGGGGCAAATCATCCGACGCTTTCCCGTGCCTTTCCCTAGATAGGTAGGGAAGTACCTAGTACCTAGTACTAGGTACCCATTTGAAGCTGGGTGGGCTTTTGGCTTGTCTTACGGGGAAACGCCACTAACCCTCGCCCTAGACCAAACGGTCGGCACAACCGAGACTCGAACCAGCGACCCTTCGCTCGTAAGTTCGGCGCGATAACCATTCGGCCACCGGCACACATATGCTTGAGAAAATGTAATCTATAAGTTCATATGTATGTAAGTTTGATACATCCAGACGTTACCCTTATGTCATCTGCAAATAATGAACACCTGTGTTCTGAATACGTTGTGAACATTTCTGAATGTTATACTAAACAAATTAAACTTCAAACTTTTTAAACCAGATACGGTGTCATATTTTACGAAAATGTGAGGTTAAATGTTGACCGACACAAGACTTTTCGTTGGACCTATACGTCATCTCACGGACGCAGAGGAAGCATTCAAAAGGGGAAAAGAATGCAGAGTAATCATACTTGCGGGACTAATAAGCGACTGATTTTACACACTGTCCTAGGGCATAAGTGCCGTAAAAAGCATAAAAATATGCTCCTGCCAACAGTTACGACCAGTATTACATGGGCCCTTGACCGCTATGTCGTGTAATTCGTGGGAATTCTTGGAAGAGTCCGGATGGAATACTTGTTTGCCGTGTTGATGGGGATGGTCTGGGTCATTTTTTCAAGTGCCAAAAGCTTTCGCATTTGAGGGGTTCATTGTTTAGTGGGAATGGTGGCAGCTTCTTGGTAGCTTACGATCCACGTCACCAAGTGATTGTTTCCTTTCGTAATTATGTGCGTAAAGCACTCGAGCTGAGAAGCAGTGTTGCCACTCGACCTCACCGCTTCGCGGTTCCGGCCTTGTGAAAATGCGGTATTTCCACGGTATGCGGCAAAATCTGCGGTTTGCCCGAAAGACGCGATGTTTTGCATTTCTAGGGGAGTAAGTGCGAAAAATGTCATATAATATGACTTTGACGTGTCTGAAGTGGCAGGCTTTGTGGATTCGTTCAATTTTAATGTGCTTAAATCTGCCGTAAATGCGAGAAAACACGTGCTAGGGTATCTAGGGCATTTGTGGTACCTGGAGCTGTTTTTAGTCTAAGCTTTCAGCTTCTTCACTCCTTGCAATAAGATTTAGAAGAACAGCTATATCCTGGTGAAAACGGACTTGTTCTGGCTGGCTCTGTTATTTCGTTTGCTCCACATCTTAAAATCTATCCTTCTATATTATGAAGTCGAATTCACCAACGCTGGAATTGGTGTTATTCCGCGAAATTCGGTATAAGTGGCAACACTGTTGAGGAGTGCTGTTTCATTATTTCTACTTTTCTATATGAGTTGTTTGTTTCTACTGTAAATGGCCTTTGGGTATTTCAATACAGATATATATATATATATATACATTACGGTCGTCCTTATTTTATAGTGGAAACCTCCTGTCATTCTGAGAAATCTAACACCCGTTTTCAAATTCCCATGATTCTAAGTCCTTATTCAACATTTCTCCCATTTCAATGGCCCCCGAAATTGGCTTTCCGAAGTCTTATTTTTCCATCCCTCTTGCCTTTCAAGAATGATCCCAGATCATCCCCCTCCCCATAAAAATGCTTTGGCCACCCAGCAAAGCCAAAGATCTCCTGTCGTTTGGATAGGGTCTATTTTGCATACAATAATCCCATGTCTTCGGGAGGGATATCGCCCCCAGCAGAGGTCGTATATCCTCGGTCAATATGTCAAAAACAGGAGTCCGACAAGGGATGGTCCTCTCCCTCCAGCTTGTACAAGGGAGGAATGATGGAGAATCGATTTAAGTTTATGGGAGGAGGGTGGACCGGATACTGTCCGGAATGCGTTCGGAAATACACAGAAAGGCTTTGGAATTTTAAAGAGTTGGAGAGCCAGCGGTCAAACCAAGTACAGCTACTGTCAGCTGCGTCGTCTGTGGGCCTTTCTCCTTAAAGCACAACTCTTGATAGATATGATCTTTTCAAGATGAAATGGCTCAGAAATACCGTTTTCAAAAATACCATTATTTTCCGAAGTTTGCGTCGCATGACTTTCAAAACTCGGCTAGGCCCAAAAAGCACTAAAAAGTCGTAGGTACAAAACGAAACAATGGCGAAAGGTGGAGATTTCCGAATCTTAGAATCACATACGGAAGATAGGGGATAATACGAAAGGCAGAATAAGCAAGAGGGGTCCTTAGAAATGGTATTTACGACAAGTGGTTCACAAATATCGTTTTTCGAAAAAACAATGCTTTCTCCGTTAACTTGTGATTTTCTTGCTGGTGTCGGTCATCAGGGAACACCGACTCTTTCCAGACTTTCGGCTTTGGAGGGGATATTCGACGGAAAATCTTTGAAAACTGTGCGCGCCTTCGTTAAAAAGTGAGAGAAGCCAAGCAAAAGAAAAGCAGTGTGAAACACAAGATGAACCTGTTGACCTGCCAAGTCTTCCAAAATTAAAAACAAAATGTAGAAGGTTATCATGGGATCGACTAAAAGCAGGAAAGGAAAGGAACGAGAAAACCAGGAAAGGCAAGCCATGGTGCACGAGAAAAGCAGACAAGATACTAAAACCAGGAAAGGCAATAACGAAACGGGGAAAGAATTTACCAGACATCGAGGATTCGAAAAAGTGGCAAGCTGCTCCGTGCCTTTCCTCTGTTTAGTGTCTCGTGATGGGTCACCAACTTACATTTTGTATAAATACACCTTTTCCTGCTTTTAGTATCCTATCGGTAGGCGACTAAAAGCGTGCGAGGGATCGGCCAATAAGATATTTCAAGTACACCTTTTCCTGCTTTTAGTATCCTGTCGGTAGGCGACTAAAAGTAGGAAAAGGTGTACTTGAAACATCTTCTTGGCCGAGCCCTCGCACGCTTTTAGTCGCCTACCGACCGGATACTAAAAGCAGGAAAAGGTGTACTTGAAACATCTTATTGACCGACCCCTCGCATGCTCTTAGTCGCCTACCGACCGGATACTAAAAGCAGGAAAAGGTGTACTTGAAACATCTAAGTGGCCGACCCCTCGCATGCTTTTAGTCGCCTACCAGAGACAGGATACTAAAAGCAGGAAAAGGTATACTTCAAATATCTAATTGGATGACCCCTCGCTGGACTATGATTTTAGTTGCCTACCAACAGGATACTAAAAGGAGGAAAAGGTGTACTTATACAAAATGTAAGTTGCTGACCCATCACGAGATACTAAACAGAGGAAAGGCACGGAGCAGCTTGCCACTTTTTCGATTCCTCGATGTCTGGTAAATTCTTTCCCCGTTTTGTTCTTGCCTTTCCTGGTTTTAGTATCTTGCCTGCTTTACTCGTGCACCATGGCTTGCCTTTCCTGGTTTTCTCTTTCCTTTCCTTTCCTGCTTTTAGCCGATCCCGGTTATCATGCCATGAAGTTTGATAAGTTTTGATAAGTTTGTTTTGATAAGATAAGTTTTGATAAGCATGATAAGTGCTAAAAAGTCGTAGATGCAAAACGAAACAATGGCGAATGGCGGGAATTTCTAATGCTTATAATTCCTTAGGGGAAATAGGGATAATGCAAAAGGCAGAATAAGTACATTATTGAATTGTTGTTCTTCTTTCATCAAATATGGATTATTTATACGAGACTTAACGTTAAAGGTTCCCCAGATAAAAAAAAAAGTCAAAACCACGTATATTCGCTTTCCCCGCAGGAAATTCCTTTTCTTCTCTTTCTTGTAGTTTACTCGTCTATTTCGTTCAAGAACATATAAAATAATTATATTTGACACAGCAAAACGTATAAGTCAGCTACATTTTATTGGAGCTATATTTCAGCCCTTCTTAGCAAGGGTCCTCTTGCCAAGAATGACCCTTGCCAAGAAGGGCCGAAATATAGCTGTGTCTAATATGATCGCAGTCAGCTTGGGCTGAAGGGATATCTAAAATAATTATAAGCATATTTGATGGATATTTGATCTGGTCCTTCTCTTTCTTTTTGTAGTTTACTCGTCGATTTTTGTTCAAGATAAAATAATTATAATCATATTTGATGTATATTTGATTCGTTTCTTCTCTTTTTTTAGTTTACTCGTCCATTTTATCCAAGAAAATGTAAAATAACTATAAGCATATTTGATGGATATTTTATTTGATCCTTTTCTTCTCCTTTTTTTAGACTATTCGTCCATTTTTTCCAAGAAAATATTAAATAATTATGAGCATATTGATGGATATTTGATTTGATCGTTTTCTTCTCTGTTTTGTAGTTTACTCGTTTTTTTCCAAGAAAATGTAAAATAAGTATGAGCACTGATTGATATGTGATTTGATCCTTTTCTTCTTTTTTTGTAGTTTACTCGTCGATTTCGTCCAAGAAAAAATAAACAATCATAAGCATATTTGATGGATATTCGATTTGATGTATAAAGTAAACCAATGCTAATCATAGCGTACTTGACAGCTCCGATTTATGAAGAAGCAAGACACAAAACTTCCAGACAAACATTTTCAGATATTTCCACCAGTTCCCCCCCCCCCCCAATCATAATCGACAGACGCAGAAAATCGAAACTTCGCTTCCTATATATATCACAAGCAGAGGCTATCAAGTATCCGTGACCCTCAGTTGCTAAGGGTGACAGCAGTACAATAGAAGTACGCATAATTATCTAATGCGGGGGTGAGTGAAGGGCGGAGTAACGACACCATTGGTCCCCTATAACATAATCAGGTATCCCTTTGTATATCCCTCACAGATCGGAAAAGACGTGTAACTCAATTTTAAAGCCATTTTACAAATGGAACCACTTCCTCAAAGTTTTTTCGATCCCTTAGGATTTCAGGGTACTCACGAGCCCCACGTCAGATGTAATTAGGTTATCCAACAAATGGACTCTTCCATTATACGGACCTAGACTCTATTTTGGACTAGAACTACCGTGAATCGGAGAGCTCACTTTAAGTAGCCAATAATACTTATTCCTTTAGCCCACGCTGACTGCGAATCATATATGATGGCAGGATATTCGTAAGTTCGTTGCCCTGGCTTGAGCCTGAAGAGGACCGTTGCCAAGAAGATCCAAAGTATCGCAAAAATAGATCTCAGCTTACATATTTAGCATCATAAAATAGGTTCTCTCGAAAACGGGACCCCGGGACCCGGGACCCCTTGCCACGGGACCCTTCTGGCAAACGAAAACAGGACCCCTTGAAAACGAAAACGGGACCCATCTGGCTAACCGAAAACAGGACCCCTTGCAAACGAAAACAGGACCTACCTCCATAATACGGACAGCGAAAAGGGGACCCATAATTTTCGAAAAAGGGACCCTTAACTTTATAAAACAAGAGCTACGAGCTCATATGGCACTTGTACGAGTAGGTGATGCAAGAAAGTAGATGAGAACGTCACAAAATACCCCCATCAACCCCCCGTAGGATCGGACCTAGAAATAGGACATCTAGTTTCACTGCGTAACACGGACAGTGAACATTTACAGTGAATATTCTAGACCGTGGCCGTAGCAAGAAAATCTTTACTCGGCAGATCATTCATTTTGGCCTGGCGGAGGATTTATAATGTGGGTATTTGTGAGGGGGGGGGGGAGTTTTCGAATTCGTTTTTCAATGAATTCGTGAAGGATTTTTCAATGATTCCTTCACGTTATTAGTGGCGAATACTAGTTGACGAAAAAGGCTATTTCTACCGCCCATTGCACTTCGGAGATGAGCCCCGCCAATTAGGCTGATGCCAATGTCTTGATCTTTTACGTTAACTCCCCCCCCCTCACAAATACCCACATTATAAATCCTCCGCCAGGCCAAAAGGAATGATCTGCCGAGTAAAGATTTTCTTGCTACGGCCACGGTCTAGAATATTCACTGCAAATGTTCACTGTCCGTGTTACGCAGTGAAACTAGATGTCCTATTTCTAGGTCCGATCCTACAGGGGGTTGATGGGGGTATTTCGTGACGTTCTCATCTACTTTCTTGCATCACCTACTCGTACAAGTGCCATATGAGCTCGTAGCTCTTGTTTTATAAAGTTAAGGGTCCCTTTTTCGAAAATTATGGGTCCCCTTTTCGCTGTCCGTATTATGGAGGTAGGTCCTGTTTTCGTCTGCAAGGGGTCCTGTTTTCGGTTAGCCAGATGGGTCCCGTTTTCGTTTTCAAGGGGTCCTGTTTTCGTTTGCCAGAAGGGTCCCGTGGCAAGGGGTCCCGGGTCCCGGGGTCCCGTTTTCGAGAGAACCATAAAATACATCAGCTTGTGATATATTGTGATACATCACTTGTTCTGATGAGAGGGTTAAACTACTAGAATCTCCCTCCTCTTCCCAATAACGTATATTCAATACCATCTGAAGGAGGGCGACACAAAAATTAGCCGACTGGAAGGCTCACACTGACAAAACACCCCCCCCCCCCCCCCTTCAGTAGCGGATCGAGTAAGGCGATCTAAAAGAAAAACTCCAACCATGGATAGAAGTTCTTCCGGAGTGTTTTTAACAATTTTGCAGTGAAATTCGGACCCGCTGTCATTTACAAGATAAATGTTTGTATTTATAACTATCTGTTGAATGCATGATTTTGGACACCTCCGTTTATTTCTATCCCTGTTTTATCCCGCTATTGTGTCTGACCGAAAAATGATTTATTTTTTAGCAATCGTTAACCGTTGTGATTGCTAAATATTCCAAGCATAGAGGTACAAGCACATATATAGAGGTACCACAAATAAGAAAGAAAACTTCTGATCGATTCTATGAATCGTGGAGCAACGAAGAAACGTATTTTCATCGGGTCTTCAAGCCTATTCAAGTGAATAAGCGATGGGTAACTAGACTGTCGTACCTTAGCCCTAATCGATTAAACTTTTAAGAAAATTAAGCGCTGTTCCTCTTCCTTGGAGTTTAGTAGTTTTCTACTTCCAAGCAATATGTACATCTAGCATGGGTTTAATCTAGGATAAAGGTTGGACTTCACTACCCAGATTTTTCGCCCGGATTCTGGGTTCCGTTTTCTTCGATACCGGTATGGGTAGCGAAGACAGGTCTGAAACGGTCTGAAAGCACCCCGGACGCGTCCGGGAATCTGGTAGTAAAATCTACCAGATTCCCGGATTCTGGGTGAAAAGAAGCGGGAATTTGAAAGTAGTTTTCATTTGACTTGGAGAAATTATTGTGCTGAGGTGGTAAAATCTAAGAATATGACAGAAGTGCTGAAAAATGCCCAAAAGTGGACTGTTAAAGAGACATTTGATTTGATTTCTGTTTGGGACCGTCTTCACATAATCCGGACCCCAGATTCTGGGTAGTGAAGCCCGACCTTAACAGATTTGGCAAAATACAAACAAAAAAATCTAAAACGTATGTTATTTACTCTATAAGAATCGATAAGGACAAACTAAGAGGCCGGAGGGGGAACCGGAAATCTTGTGACACGCTGTAAGTGGAGCGATCGCGATGAAGCTATGCGTCAGCTATATTGCAAGCGGTTTTCGCCTGAGGAGGCTCGTGCCGGAAAAGCCGAAAAATATGTTAAAAATATACTAAGTTTAATATCGATATTCCTTCAGCCCAAGCTGACTGTGAATCATATTTGGCAAAGCAAAACGGAGAAGTCAGACTGCCTTATCCGTTTTGCTTTGTCAAAAAGTTTAATATCGACAGCACTGGGTTCTGAGTCACTCTTGTAGCTTCAAACCAGATCAAAATAACACTAGAGAGTAGCGGCAAGACTTGAAATAACTGACACACAGTCGAATAACAGCGACAATAGCACCACAAGCGATAGTGAACGTCCCTACTCCCTACTACACCAGTGCTGGCTTCAATGACTTCATATTTTGAACACAGCAAAAAGATGATACAACATCCTCTGTTTCTTCGATGTGTGCAGACCGCATCTTAGCTTTACTAGAAATTTCTGAATCCGCAAGTTTGTCTCGCTTTAAATGCTGCAAGCTTAGTGAGAGGCGCTATGATTATGACCCATTTGCGAAGCAAGGAAAGCAAAGGTCTTGACGCTACTCCCTAGTGTTATTTTTCCCTGCTTTAAACCATTTACGGTATGATAAAGCCAAGATTTGTGTAATTTAGTTGCAAAGGTTCATTGTCGGACACAACAACGTCCCATACCAACATTTCTAATACTCGTCAGATTCCTATTTATTGGTCCGTTCAGAGAAAAAAATAATACGATCAGCGTGTAATCTTACGCTCCAGTCAACTTGAACAAGAAGTTTTTCATTCTGAATCCGGTTACCTTCTTTCCGGATTCTTGCCGAACTTTCCGCGTAAGTATAGCAGCATGTTCTTTTTTTTGTGTCTGAATTTAAATCCTCTAGTCGATTTCCTTGGTTACAATGGTTCGCTCTAGAATTTTTAATTTTTTATCTACCGGATTCCGGTCGAATTATCTAGGTTTCAGCACGGTCAGATTCAGCGTCATCGACCCCTCAACCAGATTGATCAATGAATTATGTTCTTCGCAAATTTCAGGCGTTCTGCGGTCATGGTATCCGTAAGAACTGATAGCATTTCTCGACTCGGCATGCAATATCTGTATCGACCTTCCGGGTCCTCTTCTAGATGCAGCCTACCTTCCCAAGAAATACCAAAATATAAAAAAATATAAATATAAAATTTGACCGATTCAAAACCGCAACCGTAAACCATATGAGACATATTCGTTCAACCGACCGGTACCTTTAGTCATTCGTAGCCTCTTTTACGTAAATAATTTTAATTTTAAATCTGCTTTTTTAAATTCTAAAATTTGACCGAACACTAGACTGAAATTGAAATTGGTGTGAAACCCGATCCAGGTTGTCCATTCTGTTCAAGGTATTGTTCTCCGATTTTCTTTATTTGTTGTGTCTCATCTTCTTATTGTCTTGTCTTTTCATATTTATCATTCATTAGTTGACTTTTTAGTGTCTGAGTAGCTCGGTATGAGTGTAGTGAATAACTATAATTGAATAACCTCGCTTGCCCTTCCAAGCTTCATTGCCTTTCTTGGCAGGCGAAAGGCGAATAGTGTCTGTCTTTTTAATAAACGTATCTCTACTCTACTCTAAAACCGCAACCGTAAACCGTACGAGACATATTCGTTCAACCGACCGGTACCTTTAGTCATTCGTAGCCTACTTCTTTTACGTAAATAATTTAAATTTTCATTTTTTTTTTATTTTTTTTATTCTGATATAACATCTCTCTAGGCCTAGTCAGCAGGCTTAGTGTCGAAGAGGACTCCACGATTAAATTAGCGCCCAGGACCCAAGGTGCCGAATCGAGGTAACCCTATTCTTATCATTTCTACGTACAGCAGCACTCTATCCACTTTATCAAATGCTTTTTCAAAATCTATAAAAGCGACGCAAAGTTTATCTTTTCCTTTCCCATATTTCTCAATTAAAGTATTCAATGTAAATGCACGATCTATTTCTTAATGGGTAGGCTATACTATCAAGTTCCCCGATGTTCTTGAAACAAAAAATAAAGCTAAGATTATTAAAATATGCCATTTTTTAAAGAGTGTATTAGTTAAATAAAATAAGTATTGAGTGATGTATGTATTGTTACCATTATGTGTTTTGTACGACCAATTAGCTATTAAATATGCATTAAATTAAAATTAAATTAAATAGGCCCAACAGAAAATGTCAAGGTTGGAGTCGGAGTCGGGTTCGTTGGTGAAAATTTAGGTGAGAAAAGTAGGAGCTGGGCTCGTTTATGGAAATCAAAACAGGGATCCTGACCAAAGGAAGGAGAAGAAGAAACCCCCAAAAAGAGGGATCCTGACTTTCTCGATTTTCGGCGCGGCAACTACTTCACTGAACAACGTCGACGAATATGATGAAATTCAATCCTAGCAAATATTTATGCACAGTGACGAGCGTATATTAAACAATGGTTGAACACGGAAAAACTCAGCTACGATGTTCGCCAGCGATGTTTCGACCCTTCTTGACCAGGACCCTCTCGTCATTTTATTTACATCCTTGTCATGGCATCAGGCTTTTTGTGCTAATAACTTATTATCATTATTATTTTTCAAACGCTAGGCATTCTTTGCAAATAATTTTCAGCAACTTCTGTTTATTTCTTCTTCTTAGGCTTTCCTAATTCCTTACTGTGAGCTACGTCACTATCAAACTGTTCATCCACTTTATGAGCTATTCGTCCGAATCATCCGTCGGCTGATTCTTAGTTCTGAAAGAATTTTTGTTAATCTGCCGTCCTTTTTTCCACAACAATTTTCAATTTTCAAACACACAATAAATAATTTATTGAGCTAAAAATGTAATCTGTACGACTAATTTTATACAAGTATTTTGTTCTACGTTGCTGTCGTCTCGTACATACAGCGCATGAAAATAAGGCTGTTTGTTTTGTCATCATTATTATAAGAAGGATGCGATATTTTACTGACAGGTTAATAAAAATCCTTTCCAACGTGCCGAAAATATATAGAATAAATAAATATGTTAAGCCGAAAATGTTTTTCCGACTCCCTCGGTGAATGGGACAAAAGTAAACAAGCAACGTCATTTTTTAGAAATTCGGCTTAGAAGAAAAACAAAATTACCAATAATGAAGAAAATGTATCTACTTTGCTTCATATTTTTTTTTTTAAACTATGGTTTTACTTCTCAGTCTGTTGGTTCTTGGGCACCCGTTCTGCTGCATGACATCTCGCCTTAAACTTACAGTCCCTAGGAATCAAAATACACTTAAGGAACCAAGTGACGTCACACGACACATCATCCAAGTCTATTCCGCCGTATATTCCACCCGACCTATATTTACGGGGTTAAAAAGCTAACTTTTACCTTCCCAGATTTTCAGAACCTTGAAACTCCAAACGTTGTTTCTTGCACACAGTCTAGGAGAGAACTAAATCGATATTTCCACAGAAATTCGAAACCACTCAAAGCCCACAGCAAATTAAACTGTTATAAACTAAATTTCCGCCGACAAGTTTTAGCAATAACAGTAAGTCACCTAAATAAGTAAAAAAAATGGTTGGAATAATTGATATAGATGACCAATGGCTGACCATTCTTGATGAAACGGACCCGTTCCGTTCCCTGAATTTTTCTTCGTTGGTCAAAAGAAAAGTTTTCTAAGGATTATGATTTCCAGGCTCTTTTCTAATTTGGAAAAGTGTCTGAAGTACTTTCCAATGTCCCCTTGGGTGTGAGATGTGTCCACGCTTTTCCGGAAAGGGGGAGGGGACAGCGAGCGCATAATGTTTAGCGCAGGGACATTGACCGATCGATAGAAAGAATTGGGAACGACTTTCTGCTGGACAAGCGGAAGACTGGAAATACTCTCGAAGGTTGCTTTTCCAGACATGGAGAAAAGGCCCGGACGAAAGTAAAGTCATGAAATAATAGCAAGTTAGGATGTTTTTGCGTTTCGAAGTGAGACTGTCAGATGCAATTACAAGTGGACGACAGTCGGGGGGAGGAGCAATGAGGCTATGGCTCGGTCATACATAAATCCTAAATTTTTGGGCATGGTGCACCAACGTCTGGGCATACCCCAACGTACGGGCATAGTTTTCAAACGTTGGGGCACCATGCCTTGCAGCAAGGGCATACCCCTATAAAAATCTGTTGTCAACTGTTGCATCCAAAATCTGTATTGGAAACTTGCTTTTCAAACAGATTTTTAAGTGGGTACCATGCCCTTGCTGCAGGGCATGGTGACCTAATGTATGGGCATGCTAAGACGTTGGAGCACTATATGCCCAGAAATTGAGGATTTGTGTATGACTGCAATGGCTCCTCTAGATTTTAAATCTCACTCCTTGTTGGGATCCCAAAACGTAAGTGGAGGGATACCGGATACCTATGACATCGCGAAAGTTCTCCGTCTGTCCGTCCGTCCGTCCGTCTGTCCGTCCGTCTGTCCGTCCGTCTGTCCGTCCGTCTGTCAGCACGATAACTCTCGAAGGGGTAGAAATATTTTCTTCAAACTTGGTACGAGGATCCGTTACGTCAAAGTACAGGTCAAGTTCGTAGATGAGACCTGTAGCCCCATATTTAGGGGTGGGGGAGGGGTTTCAAATTAAGGGGGAAAAAATGTTTAAAAAAGCCAATGAGATAGTCGATAGAGGTAAGGGACATGCTGAATCCATATCTGAAACCTATTTTCTCGCCGGAGAATTTGTTCGTCCGGAATCCGGCTGGAAACCCTAAACGGGAGCCAGATCCGATTCGAAAAGAACCTAACACGGCAAATCCAAAATCAGTGTTGAGCAGTTAGGGGGAATAAAATCTAAGAAATGGGAATGGATGAAACGACTGAGGATAGTAGAGTGAACCAGTAATAGTTAGCAAAAACAACACAGTCAGAAGTTTCATAACAGATAGCGCATAACACTTTCAAGAATAACACCTTTTCAAGAATAATAGAATAACACCGTTATAGCGCATAACACCTTTTTACTTAGAAATAAAGTGTTATGACCAATTAAGTTTACACTATTTCGTGCCTAGATCTCCAACAACACCTTCAACTGATAAAAATACTAACGGGAACGAAAGAAACATAACAGATAACATCCCAAAGTGTTATCTGTTGAAACCGGACATCCTTCTGTTGTCGTTATGTAACTTCTGACAGCGTAGTAATTTTACCAACTGATGACGTTGTTGGAGATCTAGGCACGAAATAGTGTAAACTTAATTGGTCATAACACTTTCTTTCTAAGCGAAAAGGTGTTATTCTTGAAAGTGTTATGCGCGATCTGTTATGAAACTTCTGACAGTGAATAGCGTATTTTGAGCCAAACTTCAAGACCAATGATCGATACAAAAATTAAGTATTTCATATTCCTGTATCTACTGCAGAAAAGGCTTTGACGAAGAAAACAAAACATGATGTCTCCACAATACCGTAACGTATGCCAGAAATCCAAGACAAAAAAATCAAAAAAATACCATAGCCAATCATGAAGAAATCCTAATCACCGAGAGAATCCTCAAAATATCCTAGTCATCACATCCTTTCACTGTTTGCAGACTCACTGGGCCTTGGATCGTAACTTAAGCCGAATGATAATGGCATAGATTGATATAAAACTTTACAATGTACTTTTTGCCTCCAAAGGGTTCTTTACCACCTGCCCCCCTTACCCCTTTTTCGCATACATTAAAATCTCCGTATTGTATTAATTGTTGGTGGTTGCATTTGGAAGGTAGAGTTGAATTCAAGTCTGAAACGCTTGGGTTGGCACGTCGTATTGCATTAAAATTTTTGAATATTCGAATCTGAATGATTTCTAACGGAAGAAAGAAAAACATTGGGTAGAGGAAGGGTTAGAAAGCAGCGGGAAGCATTTCTAGGCCGGTCAAGCGTGACCATAGGTCGCTGGGGTAGCTAAGGGTAAAGCGGCTGTGCATGTATTAAATCAAAAGTATTCTACCGAAGCAGCATTAGAATTTCTGAATATTCGAATCTGAATGATTTCCAACGGAAGAAAGTAGGGGTTAGAAAGAGAAGGTAGCATTTCTAAAGCGGTCAGATCGTGACCATTGTCCACAGGGGTAGCTATAAGGGTAAAGCGGCTGTGCATTTATTAAATCAGAAGTATTCTACCGAAGCAGCATCAGAATTTCTGAATATTCGAATATGAATTATTTCCAACGGAAGAAAGAAGGGGTTAGAAAGAGAAGGGAAGCATCTGTAAAGCGATCAGACCGTGACCATTGTCCTCTGGGGTAGCTATAAAGGTAAAGAGGTTGTGCACGTATTAAATCAAAGTATTCTGCCGAAGCCGCATTAAAATTCGAATCTGAATGATTTCCAACGGAAGAAAGAAGAGGTTAGAAAGGCTGTGCATGTAAATCAAAAGTATTCTGCCGAAGCAGCATTAAAATTTCTGAATGTTCGAATCTGAACAATTTCCAACGGAAGAAAGAAGGGGTTAGAAAGAGAACTGAAGCATATCTAAAGCGGTCAGACCGTGACCAAAGGTCGCTAGGGTAGCGAAGGGTAAAGTGGTTGTGCATATTGTATTAAATGAAGAGTATTCTGCCGAAGCAGCATTAGAATTTCTGAATAATTAAATCTGAAGATATTCCAACGGAAGAAAGAAAAGTAT
This sequence comes from Branchinecta lindahli, assembly GCA_023053555.1. Taxonomy (NCBI): domain Eukaryota; kingdom Metazoa; phylum Arthropoda; class Branchiopoda; order Anostraca; family Branchinectidae; genus Branchinecta; species Branchinecta lindahli. The sequence continues at coordinate 7,477,075 of JAKZAO010000005.1, read as the reverse complement.
TGAGTAGAGGAGGTTAAGAAGTTCTAAAGCGGCAAAGCGGGACCATGGTCCGCTGGGGTATTCTCAAGGAAAAGTTAGGTGTGTCTTTATGAAACCAAGAGTATTCTGCCGGAGGGAAGCCGTATTACAATTTTTGAATGTAAGAATTTGCGTAAACGGTTTAGTCTCTATTTGCCCCTTCCTCGTTTCATTATCAGCATACATCACACAGAGATAGTACAACCGAATCATAAGTTAACATACGGGCAACTAATTATTCTAAAGTTGAGGTCTACAAAATCTCGTGCTGGAAATACTGTCTGATCGGAAGCCATTTTTCTTGGTGTTGTCATCAATCAAATTTCATAAATCTTAATAACAAAAAAATTGTGTTATTTCAGTGTAGCACGACATTGACTGTATTTATTTATAAATATATTTAAGGGTATTTAAATGTTTGTCATTTCCGTCAAGCCCACTCTCAGCAAAATCGTCTCTTTATATCATTATTTAGTGTGATATTACACAAATTAAGAATGTGATACCGAAGCCGAGTCGAAAGAAAAAGCGAATCCATCACTGTTAATTTTGAAAAAAAATCTAAAAAAAGGGTTTTAGCATATTTCTTGAACATAGAAGGCAGCACCGATCTGCTCTTCCGGTAAAATAGGTCTAGGTCTGGTCTAGGCAATACATTATCCGGAAATCATATATTCATATAATATATACAAAAAAGGATTCGTCAGCTGTGATGCTTTATTTATATTATTGCTTCATAAGCATCACAGCTGACGAATCCGTTTTTGTATACACTATATGAATATATGAGTCTAAGTCAGCTTGGGCTCAAGGAATATTTGTTATCCGGAAATAACACCATAGTTGTTTTTGTCCGTTCTGAACTTATTTTGTACTTATTCTGAATTGTCTCCGTTCTCACATTTCCGGTTTTCGTCGGGAACTGGCGTATTAGTGTTAAGTCCGGTCTTCACCTCCCGGAACTTACGGAATCTGGGCTTCCGCAGATTATTCTTTGACGTCTTCTGTAAATTGCATCTGGAACATGAACCGGTCCGAAAGTATATCAAAATAATCCGGAAAAAAGGGGATTTTGAACTTCCAGATTTCCGGAATTTTTAAGTATCGCTAAAAAAAAAATCTGGGAAAATCTGGGAACCCAGATTCCGGAAGGTGAAGACTCAACCTTACCAAATTCCTCTGATGGAACCTGTAATATTTGGCCGCAAAAACATACGGCATTCTCGCGGCTACGAAACTAGGTCCTCTTTACCAATTATTAACGAGAAATATCGTCTTTTCCCGGGTTCCGGCCGAACTACTGGCTGCAGGCAAAAACAAAATGTTTCGACAAGGTTTCATCGGCCACAAAATTCTGGCTCACTTTGCGGAAGGCAAAGTGAGCCTTGAACCTGTGAAAAACTTTAGAATTTTGCGAGCAGTGGCAACACTGCAAAATACAGGTTTCCGGGTGCGGCTAATAGGCCAAGCAGGCCCGTATCCAGGAATTTATTTCGGGGGGGGGGGGGGGGTATTTGCCCGTGGGTCGGACCCAGAAGTACAAAAAAGACATAGATCATATCCTACAAAAACGATTACTTTTTTGGGTTTCGGGGAGGGTTCGAACCCGTTAGCCCCCCCCCTGGATACGGCCTTGAGGCCAAGGTGGTAAGCGAGGTCGCTGGTAGCGTGAGTTGGCTCTGGGCCTCCGGGCCTAGCATGGATCCCCCTTGTTTCAAGGTAGCCTACAACTCGAACTGACTTCACATTTTTCGAAATAAAAATCTCCTGTTAGGTTAGGTTAGGTTTTTCGGATTCCGTTAAGAGGTGCCAGATTTAGAAGCTGTCGTTTGTTTGTCGTTTATTTTGTCGGCTCCAGCAGGACGAACTGTCCGTTCTGAGATGTTCGGTCTTCCCCGGATTCCGTCCGAGCTACTAATTGTAGGCAAAAAAAAAATGTTTTGACAAGCCAACGTTTAACTCTGTTTGAGTTATCAGTCCCATCAGAAAACTGTATGTGTTATAAGGATAGAATAACCGGTTCTCACTCACAGCACCTATAAAGAATGAAGAATGAACCCACTTCAATAAAATAGGAATAACGTAATCGGAATCAGATTCAGTAATTTTTCGAACATTCAAAACAATAATCTTGAATGACTTCACGACAGAGAGTAAAAATTAATTATCCAAAGAGAAATTCAAGAAAAGAAAAGAAACAACAGAAGGTGAATATAAGCTATTACACTACGGACAAACGGACAAGACCGCAGTTCAAAGAGGGCAGTACGACCAGGTCCGTATCCACGAATTTATTTCGGGGGGGGGGGGCCCCCGGGTCGGACCAAAAAGCACAAAAAAGACATAGATCAGAGGTTAAAGCCTATAAAAAACGATTAATTTGTGTTTCGGGGGGGGATTTGAACCCCCTGACAACCCCCCCTGGATACGACCCCACGGTTTTCTATGCAGCTGGTAAAGTATCGATAATATAGTGGAAAACTTGCTGATTATTTAACGATTATTTATATGCACTCTCACGACCGTTTCCATCTGGGATCTCAGAAACAGTTGGCGTCTTTCAAGCTCAGATACGGAATATTTCATGTTGGAATGCAGACGAAAACGGTTGGCCGGCCGGCTTACCACGTAAAAGAAAGCCAAAAAGGCTGTCATCTCAACGTAATGAAATTCCCTGCTTGCTCTCTCCTGACAATATTGCATTTCGGATCGTCCCAGTCGCTTGGGAGAATTTAGAGAGCGAACGAAAGAAATTGGAAGACCCGTTGAAGAGGAGAGATTAAAGAATTGGCATTTCACGGTGTTGCCCTGGGGTATCCCCTTTCCTGGAAAATGAAAGAACCATTTCGATTCCCGACGCATTCGAAGGACCTTTGATATGGAGATCAGTGGGGATTTGGTAAGAAAACGAAAAAGCCCAGGAACCGGAATTGCAGGCTGGGAATCAAATACATAGCTTCAAATATTTCAGATTGGATTGTATTACACCAATGGCTGCCCGCCCTCACTCTTCCAAAAATAGTGCAAGGCACGCATATGTGCTTGGTTGTCCTTTTTTTCTTCTTTTACCTAAATCGGACCTCGGATCGGACATTCTCGGAACTTTACGGTACAGGTTTGAGGACAGGGTCCTAATCCCTTTTACACAGGGTCCGGCACCACGTCCTGAAATCTGGTACAGGTAGTGTGTCCGGAAGCAAAGATGAATAAATATATCTAATGGTCACGGTCATCTGGCTATATTTTCGAAACACCAACACCAAAACCACACCAACACAAACAGGAGCTTTCGGAGCTCCTCTCGCAAATTTTCTCTTATTAGTGTGCATTCCCGTCGCTTGATGATGACCCTCGGTGGTCTAGGCGGAAAAAAACCCGGCGACCCCCCCCTCACGATACCAAACACCCTCGACGACCCCTCCCCCCTGTAAGATACCCTGGTGGAAAAACCCGTGTACCCCCCCACACATTTTGCCATAGGGATGTTGCAGTCGGGCTACTCCACCTATTTGGTACTCTGGCACTGCATACCTAATCCAATTGGAGTAAAACAGCTCTCGATGCAAAAGTTTCTCCCAACTTTTATTTCGAAAAATCTTCCTTATTCTTTCCGTAGTCATTTTACTTGCAAGGGACATCTTCACATCTGGATCGTGTTCCGACTTTAGTTTAGGAAAATCTAATCTGGACTCATTCGGTTTCATTAAAAGAAAGCACGGGAGAGCATTCTTTCCAGTTTCCAGTACAGAAGTTCCCAAATTTAAAGTACAAAATGGTAAGTTATATCCGACTTCGGAACTTTAGTTCAGAACTTCGCAGTTTGGATCAGTGCGGTCAAAATTACGGAACACTCCCACATAAACCATTTTCTAATACGTTTTAGATTCACCAACCAAACATTTTAGTTATCTATGTTTGTTTTTTTACAGAAAACTAAAGGTCAACATATACGAGAGGTTGCCGACTCTCAATTGGTGTGCATCAAGTGCCAAGGGGCTACCCACTCCCCGGCACCTGCTGTACACCCTTTCCCGGCACCGACCGAGATCAGCGGTGCCGGCAATAAAGTAAACGATTCTGCTTCTAAACACGCTAATTTTAATGTTATAATACGTGGCAACCGGTGCCGGCTGGCGTCAGTCGGTGCCAGCACCGGCCGGGCACCTCGGCACCGGGCATTTTCTGTACACTAAAATCGACAGTGGACAGCCCCTCGTCAAGTGCCCGGTACATGCCCTTGCTGGCACCGGTGCCACGTATTAAAACAGCATTAAAAGCACGGACAGATGAATCGCCTAATTTGTGGCCGACACCGGTACCGGCAGCTGGTTTTGGCTGGTGTCGGAGGTCCGAAGAAACGAGAAGTGGGTAATCCTCGAACTTTCATGCAGGTTCTTTTCTTCCAACAGCAGCCTGACGAGGACCCTTGCAAGAAAAATCGAAATATCGCAGAAGAAATACTAAGCTGACTTATGCGTTTTGAGTCTTTTTTCAAATATGATTCCCAGGCGGCTTGAACTGAAGAAGTATTTATAAAGGTTAACAGTTTTTACTTTCTCATTAAACAAAAATCAAATCTCAGGATTTGTGTGATCCGCTGTCGCGGGGACCCTAAAGGGATCGGATCCCATGCATGCCCATACAGTCACTTAGCCTATTTGTAGAGGCGAAAGCCTTTTTTTTGCAATTATATTATTATTATTATTATTATTATTATTATTATTACGTAACTGAAAGTTTGGAAAGTCGTAAAAACATTGGAAAAATCTGTAAAGTCGGAAGTTTTCCTGAGAACTTCGCGTAGTGAGCTAATCCGAAAGGCGACGCGACGGCCATCTAGGTGGTGATGAAAGACGTTCAAATAGAGAGCTCCGCTCCAGGAGAGACAAAGCTGACTAAGCTGAGTACCTGAATTAATTAATATTGGACCATCGCTTTTAAATAAAATAAAAATTTATTATATATTGTACATTAAATAAAATCACCGAAAATTCAAAAATTTGGAGCCTTGATCGGTGAATGAGTTAACATTATGGACAAATTTTCAGGTTGAAGGCTCGTTCGTTGACCAAGTTAAAGTCCAAAAAGTCGGATCCTTGCTCGTTGACAAAGTTAAAATTTACTTAAAAAGAAACACTTTCTGTCGCCAGGGGAGAAGGTGGATGAATTTTAGCTACAGGTAGCAATGCCTCTCACAAGAAGTCCCTTGAATGAAAGTAAAGAAATCCGGATGGAATGAAAGTAAAGAAACCCGGATAGGTTATTTTTTTTTTTCAAAGCTGAGTATGAATTAACAGGTGGCCCCGCCTTGGAGGAGGAGCCAAGTCGTTCATAAATTGGACTCGGTACAACTGATGATAGAAAAAAGAATAATTATGTTGTCAAGTTGTCCAACTGAGAGAGATTTCAATTATGACATTTATTTTCTCTTTCAGGGGTCTGATGTTAAGTCTGATTGAAGAAAAGTCTCTTCAAAAAAGGTCTGATTAAAAAAAAAAGATTTAATTTAAAACACTTGATTACAATATAAATAGATCACCACAGGGGGCCACATACCCTAACAATTAGGCCCGTATCCAGGAATTTATTTCGGGTGGGGGGTTGCCCGTGTGTCGGACCAAAAAGTACAAAAAAAGACATAGATCAGAAGTTAGAGCCCATAAGAAACGATTATTTTTGTAAGTTTGGGGAGTTGAACCCTCAACCCCCCTGGATACGGCCCTGCTAACAACAGACAAATTTAAAACAGATCCCATCGATAAGTAATCTGCCTTCAACCTTGTCCGGGAAACGGTCTTATGGGATTGGCGTACGTGCGTATCTACTTCCTGAACTATTCTTGCCTACATGCAACTCAGTCGAATGACAATGCCATTACACGGAAACGACTGGGTGGTCAACAAAAATGAGGGCGGGCCGAAAATAGTATTTGTTTAGTTTAGGTCTTAGCGCAGCTTCATCCGTTGCCTCTGCTTTAATCTAAAATTTAACCGAAAAGGACTAGGATAGGACAATTTAGTTACTCATCACTTATTCACTTAAATTGGCTTGAAGACCCGCTGAAAATGAGTTACTTCGTTGTTCCGCTACTCACGAATAGTCGATTTTCAAATAGTGGAATTTCCGTGTGATTTGTGGTGCCTCTATGCGCTTGTATTTTTGCTTTATGCCTTACGAGAAAGATTTATCAAATTTTTTTGTTCAGGCACTAAGCAATCTTCACTGATCTCACCACTGCCCACTGAAAAGCCGCATTTGTGTTGAGATTAAAATTTCCCGCGTCATAGTAGAATTTACGCTGTGGGGACGGCTGGAGGTATTCTGAGCCTCATAACTAGAGCAGATAGTGGAAAGTCAAAAAATCCCTTTGCAGAATCCAAATAATTCACTGTATCCAATCAAATGACACACAAATGAGTTGGCTTTTCAGTTAAACTTTAAAGGACCCGCCGCTGCCAATGCAACCTAATTCTGTAATCGCATTCATTAGTACTGCGCTTACCAAGATCTGCTATTTCCGTGCGCATTATGCTCCCGACGAGTGCTCGCGTATCCTGCTACTGATGCGTGAAACCGAATTTTGACGAGTTTTTCATAGAAGTCAGTGAGCCCGGGAAAAGGCTTAAAACAGCCAAAGCCGTGGATAATATGTTAAAAGCAGACCCAAGTTTTGCAGTATGCAAATACTTTTGAATATTGGAAGAAAAATAATGAATAGTGAAAGGTGTGCTTTAACTTTCCCTTCGTCCCACCGTCATCTACCTCTAAATCATCTAAATTATTTCGCCCTACCGTCAACTCTACTTGGAAACCTTACTTTTCCTTTTTCCCACAATAGAGAGAAAGACCATCCTATGAAGCACTTTCTACCAGACCTACTTCTGATTACTTCCATTTGGTACCTAATCTATCTTCGCAGAAAGCAACTAGATGAGATTAAAAATGGTTTAGTTTAAGTAGCATCAGTCTTTGTACTTCCCCCTCCCCCTCCCCGTAGCATTTGTGTAGTGCTTTATACAATAATCCATTAATACCTCTGCTCTCTCAACTTCCATTTTCTTCAATTCTCTTTGTACTTTCTAATTTTAAACCGAGTATGTTAAGCCCAGACGAAAAGACGAGATTTTGTATCTCCGGATAACATTTACGCGTAGAATACAGTGAATATTTGCAGACTACGATTTGACCAGTCTATTCAAAGAAAGCAGGACAATGTCGAGCAATTACTATATCTCAAAATGTAGAATTAGAAAGCAGAAGAAAAATGAGATTGAGAATGGTTCAATTTAAGTAGCAACGGCCTTCTAACTCCCCCCCTCCCCGTGCCACTTACGCAGTGCTTTACGCGCAGTAACCCATTAACACTTTCTAATTCTATAACAAAGAGTGTTAAACCCGGATGAAAAAAACGGAATTTTGTGACATCGGACAGATTTACGCGTGGTAGTAGCAAAGAGATGCTTCAGTATAGGCCTTCATACGTACACCCCCCCCCCCGTAGCATTTGCGTAGTGCTTTACGCAGTAACCCATTAGCACTTTCTAATTTCGCACCTTCTAATTTTAAAACCCAGGGTTATAACCCAGACGAAAATGACGGGATTTTGTGTCCCTGGACAAATTTACGCGTAGCAGTAAGAAAAAGATAGGCTTCAGTATCGGCTTTCATATGTACCCCCTCCCCCTTAGCATTTGCGTAGTGCTTTACGCAGTAACCATTAACACTTTCTAATTTTGAACTTTCTAATTCTGTAACCCTGTGTATTAAACCCAGATGAAAAGACGGGATTTCGTGTACCTGGACAAATTTACGTGAGGCAGAAAGAAAAGGATACGCTTCAGCATCGGTCTTCATACGCCCCCCCCCCCCCCCCGTAGCAGTTGCGTAGGGCTTTGCACAGTGATCCATTAACACCTCCTTAAATGTAGAATTAGAAAGCAGAAGAAAATATCATCTTCAAATGGTTCAGCATAAGCAGTATCGGCCTTAAGACTCGCACCCCTCCTCCACAGAGCATCGGCTTATTGCTTTACAAAATAATCCATAAACACCTATGCTCTTTCATTTCTGACGATATTTTGTATCTCCGGACAACTCAACGTAAATAACGGATAATGTTGAATACCAAAAAAAAGACGGAAATAGGACAACTAAAAATAATTTTTTTTTTATTAAAATACGGAGAATATTGCAGATGGACGTTCTACGAATGGTCAAATTAAGACTATTTTGAATGAGTGTGGACTGTCAGGTATGTGGAACGAGGGGAAGGGGGTTCAGCTAGAGGTAGGTGAGGTTGCGAAAGAAGTCCAAAGAGTATTAAAGGATCAGGAGTTGCAGGCATGGGGTTGCAAGGTCTGTATTCCTGGGTCCCTGAGTCTCTACAATAGGGTTAAGGAGGCTTGGGGCGAAGAAATTTATTTGAAGTCGGGGTTATCTCCAGAAGAACTGAAATGTTTAATTAGTCTGAGAGGAGATTGTTTGCCTTTTGGCCAAAGAAGAAAATATATTGGGAAAATTAGGGTTTCGTCTGGTCCTTATTTCTGCCCTTTGTGCGGGATGATTGATGAAGATGTAGAGCATTTTATTTGTGATTGTGAGGGTTTAAGGGATTTAAGGGAGGAAATTTTAAGGGTGGGATTTTTCTCGAGGGAGGAACTTGTTAGAAAATTAAAAAGTAAACATTTTGGGGATATAAAGAGATTTGGAAGATTTCTTCGGATCGCTCTCTCATATAGGGAAGGATTTTTGTAGGTTTGTTATTCTTGTTGTTTCTTGTTATTTTTTTTGTATTTGCCATGGCCCTTGTGGCTTTTTAGCGCAAATAAATCTATCTATCTATCTATCTATCTATGAAAGACGCAGGTCTGACGCACATGTAGAAAGCGAAAGAAAATGGATTCAGCATCGGCTTTCACGCTTACCCCCTTCCTCCCCATAGCATTTTGCGTATTGCTTTACACAGTAATCCATTAACACCTCTATGCTCTCTGAACTTCTATTCTCTTTAGCTCTCTTTGTACTTTCTAATTTTAAACCCAGTATGTTGAAACCCGTGAAAAGATTAGATTTTGACAAATATGCGCGTAGACCAAGGTTAAAATTTGCCGGTGAAGATTGTAACAGTATCAGTCTGCCAGGACAATACGGAGCAAATGTAGACGAACAATTAGAAAGCAGAAGAAAAAAACATAGAATAATAGCGGCTTAATTTAGATAGCACCGGGCTTCGTACTTCACACAGTAATCCATAACACCTATGCTCTCTGAGCTTCCATTCTCTTTGTACTTTCTAATTTTAAACCTAGTGTGTTAAACCCAGAGGAAAGATGAGATTTTGTATTTCCTGGTAAATTTACAAGTAGACCGAGTGGAAGGCGGTTAAAATTTGCCGGTGAAGATTGTACCGGTCTACCAGGACAGTACTGAGCAATATCTCTAGACGTACAATTAGAAAGAAGAAGACAAATATGAGGTTAAAAATGGTGTCATGCAACTGACACCTGCTTACCCCCCCCCCGTAGTATTTGCGTGTTGCTATACATAATACAATAAGACCTTGTGACTGTATGTTCTTCAATTCTTTATGTGCTTTCTCATTTTAAATCAATCATATTAAACTCCGAGGAAAATCGAGATTTTGTTTCCCCAGAAAAAAATTACGCGTCTACAAGATAAAAATTATTAGAGCTTTACTGAGTACTTAGATTATCTCTAAATATTGAATTAAAGAGTCGAAGAAGAACAAAAAATTAGATGAGAACGGTCAGACTTAAGTCGCGAACTCAAACAAAAACTTCTTAATCCTAATCCAATCTGTACGTCTTTTACGTCATGTAAACACACCGTATGTTGTTAACTACGGTCTAAACTTCAGTATCGGACATCCCCATCCTGTATAGGAAATAGTTTCACAAAAGAAAGGTACTAAAAATAAAAGAAAACACTCAAAATATCTGACTTATTATTATAAGTGATTCTGACTTATCTAGATACCATAAATATGACATTACCTATGTTTCACTGATCATCCATTATACCTGCGGAAGGTATTTGAGAATCCCGGCGTGTCGGAACGGTACAAAAGTATGACAGGCGATGAGCAAAGAGGTTGAACGAAAAGCTTGCATGCATCATGACACAGTTTCAAGCACAAACAGCACGTCTTTAAGTGCCATTGGCCTTTTCACTTACTCTTCCCCGCACCCCCTTGACATTTGCGTGGAGTCTTACGAAGTGTCTTTTAGAAAGATCTATCCAAATGAACGAGAAACCAATTAATTTGTTATAGTTGTTGCTTTGTTGCCGATTGCAGTTGCAGGATTTGACAAAACTATAAACCTTCATCTATTTAAAATTCCTTACATGCCAAGTAGTTAGCTCGACTGGATTCGCTTTATTTTCATAATATGAAACTTGGTCATTCAAGTTAGTACAAACCTTAAAGACAAACTGTTTTATTTTATTTATTTTTCGACTAGGGAAATGAGGCATTGTGCCCAATGTGGTCGAGACCTCGAATAAACAAATAAGATAAACAAGATTTCACTAGTCAATACCAGTTCTGCTTTCTACAATGTTTCCATTCTGAGACCCCTTAGATTTCTTTTTAGAAGCGGCAAGCCCTTCAGCTTTCAACAACAAAGCCTGTCGAAACCCTTTCAAAAATTCAAAGAACATCCGAGCCGAGTCTCATATCCATATTCGATTAGGTCCAGTCATCGATTTTCAGTTGGCTCATTTGCATTTTAGAAAGCGGGGGGACAGAAATTAGTGTTTTGCATAAACTGGGTCCGGAGAGGAATATTTTGCCCAAGACCCCCCCCCCCCTTCCAGTCTACTTCAAAGAGAGTTTTATCAGATTTTCGGCTCACTAATTGAGCGAGCGAGCTGAGGGCGGCTAGCGGACAAAGCTTTCTACGAGGGGTTGATAGCATGCTCTCGCAACAAGCGACTGAGAAAGCTATGCAAGAGCAGGCCTATGTCATTACATTGTCACAAGTTGGTAACAGATAACATATCAATAAATGATGGACAGTGCGAGGAGCTGATAATGTAAACCCTCAGGATTTTTTTTACTTTTTCAAATTACCCGTCAACACGTAAGCACAGGTTTAAGCTGTATCAGCCAATATACAAGTATAGCTTTCAAAATAATATCTATCCTAAACCATTGACAATGTATCCGTCTCTTTTCCCAGAAAATCATGTTCAGACAGTTGCTTGCTCTATAACAGTTTTCTTTCAGCCCAAGCTGACTGCGAATCATATCTGATGGAGGTAAATAGTGTTCGGCGATATCTGGATTTTTCTATATATCGATATTTTGACTCTCGATGTTCGATAATCGATATATCGACACCGATATTTCGGTACCACGTTTCGCTTAGTATACGTCTCGTTTCGCTAAATTTAAGAGCAAAATTATCGTAAAAGAGCATCTTGCATCAATTCAAACTTCGAATACATAAAATTAAAGAACGAAGAACATATTGCTGCAATTTTGGATATATAAATGTAACTTATGTTGGAATATTTACAATAATTATTTATGAAAAATTTCGTTTTCGATATCGATATTTACGTTTCGATATTCGATACCGATATATCGTTATCGATATCGAATATCGCCCAACACTACAGGTAAATGGAAAGTCTCCTGAGTTTTGTTCTAGCGGTATTTCGGCCCTTCTTGGCATGGGTCCTCTTCAGGTTCGTGATCTTGGTCGGGTGCTGGCAGACCTGTCCGGATATTAGGCACCATCATCTATGACAGTGCAAAAACGGATACGTCAGCTAAATTTTATTCGAGCTATATTTCGGCCCTTCTTGGCAAGGGTCCTCTTCAGGCTCAAAACCGCTCAAGTTGGAAAAACGAAACTTGTGATCACAAGTTTCGTTTTCTATTATCTATTATCCTGAAGAGGACCCTTGCCAAGAAGGGCCGAAATATAGCTCGAATAAAATTTAGCTGACGTATCCGTTTTTGCACTGTCAAATATGATTCGCAGTCAGCTTGGGTTGAAGGAATATTTTTTTTTTTTCACCATCATCTATTCCATACGGAAAATAAATATTTTCAACTTGATGATGAAATTGCAGCAATCAGGCCGAGAAAGGCGACGAAAAATGAACCTATCATTCCGAATATCGCTACAATAAATATCAGCTGAGTTTTTCAACTGCAGCGTAAACATTTTAAAGGCATCCTTTCTAGGGAATGTGGCGAAGAAGGCGAACGACTATCTATTCTCGGAGGCGTTTATTTTTTATGGCACTTGCAGCCTCTGGCTCAAGTGCCATATACCGATCGCAATTCCGTCCGTCGGTCGGTTGGTCGGTCGGTCGGTCGGTCGGTCCGAATTATTTTGTCCCACATGTTCGAGTTAGGGTACTTCCAGATGTGTTAGGACGATGAAACTTGGCAGGAAAATCAGGGACCCGACCAAACTAACCTGGAAATAATCAGTTTCCCGATCCGACCATCTGGGGGGGAGTGGTGGGCCGGGGAATTCTGAGAATTAAGTAGTTTTTGTCACACTTTTTCGAGTTGGGGTACTTCCAGATGTGCTAGGACGATGAAACTTGGCAGGAGCATCAGGGACCCGACCGGATTAACCTGGAAATAATCAGTTTCCCAATCCGACCACCTGGGGGGGGGGAGTGGAGGGCTGGGGAATCCGGAAAACTGGAGTAATGTGTAACTTTCGAACGGGTGATCGGATCGGAATGAAACTTAATAACTGAATAAATTGCATACCTCTGATGTCCCATTTGAAGTCCGGACCGGATTCGACAGCTATGGGGGAGTTTGGGGGGGGGAGACCGGAAATCTCGAGAAACGGTTAGAATGGAGGGATCGGAGTGAAACTTGCTGGGAAGAACAATCATCTGCTCCAGATAAATCGTTTATACATTTGGACTGGATCCGGATAATAGAGGGGGGGGGGGGTGGAGGGGGGTTTCCCGGAATTCCGGTAATGGCGGTTTTGGGGATTTTCACGATGAAACTTGGGAGGCGAGTCAGGGACCCGATCAAACTGACTTATAAATAGAAATTGACATGATCCGATAGTCGTGGGGGGAGTAGCGGGAGGGGGAATCCGGAATATTGAGTCATGTGTAACTTTGGAACGGTTGATCGGATTTGAGTGAAATTTGATAATTGATCAGAGGACATGTCTCTGGTGATCTTTGTCATGTCTGGACCGGATTCGACAACAATGGGGGGGGGATTGGGGGGGGGGAATACGTGACCGGCTCTGATTGGGGAGATCGGGATGGAACTTTATGGGAATAATAGAGAGATGCTCTGGACGGATTGGCTCCGGCGACTGTGGGGGAGTTTGGGGGGGGGCCGGAATTCCGGTGATCGCGATTTAAGGTACTTCCCGATGTGCTAGGACGATGGAACTAGGCTGGAATATTAGAGATTCGACAAGATTGGCTCAGAAATCGCCACTTTCCAAATCCGACATTCCTTAAAGTACCAATCTTGACCGTAAATTTAGAAAAATACTTTTAAGCAAATTATACATTTTTATGATCTCCATGAGCCCATTGTCATTTTTGCCTCAAGGGTTTTGCTTACAAATGAAGTTCTAGCTCCCTTAAAGTGCACATCTGAACCTCAAGGTCGAAAACTACTTTTTTTTTTATCAAACGATAAGCTACATCTCAACCCATGATCATTTGTGCCACAAGGGTTTTGCTTAAAATTTTATCACCCTTAAAGTGCACATTTTAACCGTAAAGTGAATTTTTTTTTTTTTACCAAACGGTATATATCAATGATCCATAAGGCCCTGTGATCGTTTTGTCTCAATAGTTTTTCTTACAGATGCATTTCTAGCGCCTATAAATTGCGTATCATTACAGCCAAGTTCTAAAACAAAATACTTTTTCTCTAGCTCCCTTAAAGTGCGCATCTGAACCGCAAAGGTAACCTTAAAAGTACCTTTGATCAAACACTACATCTCAACCCTTGCAAGTGCCATATGAGCTTACAGCTCTTGTTTATTTTTGCAGGGGCGAGTTTTCGTTGGCCGGGGACTTGTTCAACAGGAGACGATTATAGCAGGGGCCAGTTCAAAGCCAACATCCCAACCTAGGTTAGGTTAGGAATGATGAACTCTCCCTGATATTTGGACGTCTATAAATTACAAAATTGCTGGGAGATTGTGTGACGGATAATTTAAATATGAGGTGGGAGTTTTGGATAAGTGAACGATATTATGGTTGTCAGGTATTTTTGTGTATGTTTGTTCGAGACTGTTAATATGACTTACACCACTCAGTCCGAGCGCCGCGTATTTTTACCCTACACAGGAAAGCTTGTAAAGTTGTCAAAGTTTTTCCTATTGCCCAGCTTTGCCTGTTTCAAATTATCAACTGCGCAGCAGTGTTGCCACCCGACCAACAGTCAGTTTACTAAACTTTCACTTCTTCGTATAGGTAAAACCAAGAACCAATAATCAGATAGAACATCTGTCTTTAGTCCCATGCAGCGACTACGAATACCCCGACAAAATTAAAGGAACAGAAAACTTGACTCAAACTTGACTCGGGGAGCTAGCTAACATATCAAGGATGTGCCCTGAGTCGATATTGAGAGTAAGAAAAATTCTCGTTACGACCATTGCAGTTTCCGGGCAGTTTCCGAGAATTCGACTTTTGAGCAAAAGGTTTGCAAAAGCAAAAGGTTTGTGTGCCGCTACTAGGAATCGAACCCCGACCGTCTTGTCGGGGAGGTCGTTTGTCTGTAGTCTACATGTAAAAAGGCGAACTTTTACAGTACATAAGTGCATAATTACAGTGCATAAGGGGCAAGGGCCTGCCAGCTAGCTTTGGGAACACTAAGGAGGGGGTTCGAGACGGTTCGAGATAACAAAGAAGGGGGGGCCTGTCGACAATAAGACCCTGTATATTTATCTAAGCCCTCCCGGGCGATTCGATGGCCGAAAGTTGCGTAGTCAAGTTTACTGTTCCTTTAAGCGGACCTAGAGGTATTTACCCTAGCTTTGAGCTGATGTTGATACCCGTTTACTCATCTTCCGTCTTCACCGGTGCTCATTGCAGAAAAATTAGTGCAGACTGCGTGTCCATACAACCAATCAGCTTTGACTCCTACTTTTCCTCACGGCGGCTTTACAGCGATTTAGCTATTTGTAGAGGTAACGAAACGTGATATGGCGCGAAGCTTTTAACCTCCACTCGTTCGTAGCGGACAGGGTGTGGGGAAATATTCGACTCCGCATAGTCATATTACAGAGATAGGGAAACGGAGGTTCTGTCAGATTATTTGTTCTTAGTACCCTGTAACAATTAGCTCAAAATAACATTTTGTGTCTATTTGTTTATCACCGGTCAATGCAGGTAATGGTGTAAGTAGAAGACCTAATCCTCCTGTGAAAAATATAACCAACGCAAAACCGAGCTGTCGACCCTTTGACGCTACTAGCCTTTTCTCGAAATCCGTATGGGATATCCAATTTACTGAGCAAAAAGAGAACCAGAGCTGTTCGAGCGTTGAAACAAGACCATACACGAACCTTTGTCTTTCGCCTTATTAGCGGCCCAAAGCAATGCATGGGACTGGGGCTAGGCAGGCACTGGAAACACCGAAATAATTTCTCCGAGTTCAAAATGATTTTAGAAGGAAAACTGAGAAAGGTATGATATTAGTGCTAATGAGGGGTCGTTTCGAGATTCAGAAAGAGAGAAAAATCTTTAACAAGGAACACGCAAATGTACGGAATGAGGGAATACATGGTTTTGACACGACTTTCTATCTTTTTACTCAATAAAATTTATATCACTTCCTTATATTTTATAATTATGAAATGTATTTTCTAATCACGTCGTATCATCGTGTCATCGTGGAGTATTTGAGCCACTACATTACCCACCAAAACCTCGATTACCTCGAGCGAAAGAACAATCAGTTCTGGTTCTTAGCCCCATCAATGCAAAAACCGCGCGTTCTAGAAAAAGCTTCGTGCCAGCGCACGTACAAATCATGAATTAATGACGAGTGTATCCCCTGTTATCTTGCTGTTATATTTCAGCTTTTCAGTGTTTTATTTAGATGAGTCAATTTTCTGACCGTTGCCTTGAAACACAAAAACGTTCGACGGTCTAATGTTGTGAAAGTTCGTTTCGAATAAAGTATTTGGCCAAGCAGAAGCCGCCAAAAGCGAGGGAGACAAGACCTGTACTTTAATTTTGTTTTTCTTCTTCCTTAAGAGTTGAAAGAATGGTCAGGATTTTAAGGAACAGTTGCCAAAAAATTATATTGAGATTGTCAAAAATACGTATCGGTATGGAAAGGAAGCAAAGAGACAGATCTGCGACTTGGAGTGTTGTCCTTTTGTTGCCGTCTTGTCAAAAAGTTTTTTTTTTTGCTAAATCATAAGCAGCTGCAAAATTAAATGTTTCGGCTTGGTCTAAGAACTTTTACTTTAGACTTTGCTAAAGATGTTTAGCACCCTTTCCTCCAAGCCCCCCCCCCCTATAGACAGACGAACAAGTCTGATCCCTTCAGTCATACAGTCATGTCCCAAAGCTTTCTATCTAATCTTCTCAAACTTTCATTCTCTATTCTTCATAAAACAAAAGCCACTCATCTCGCACCCAAATTTCTCACTCTCAACTGATCTCCGATAGCTCCAAAACCCCCCTCCCTATCTGGCCTCAGGTCATTCATTAAAATCCTTGCAAAATTGCGAATCGTGTCCTATCATCGGGAAACAATACTTCAATTACTCTCGCACTTCTCATTAGTCGCCAATGTAATTGGGTGTTAAATGAAACTCTCTTGAGTGCTGGAAAGTACATGGTAACTCTTCAATGTTGAGATGGAACTACTTGCGGAAAGGGGGGGGGCTTTCAGGTGCCACATTTCTGAGCTGATTCCCGCTTTGGGGTGCAGGGAAATATAAACCGAGAAAGAAACGCGGGTTTGTTGTGGACCAGTATACTATACATATCTTATCCGCCCATGGCCGAATGGTTAGCACGCCAAACTCGTAAGCGAAGGGTCGCTGGTTTGAGTCTTGGTCCCTACTACCACCCTATAAGATAAGCCAAAGTCTACCTGGCTTCAAATGGGTACCAGAAGTAATCTGGAGAAGGTGACAGGAGGGGTATGCGAAATCACCAAGATGGCTAACCCCCAACCGCCCATTGCACTTCCTAGCTGAGGGCTGAGAATCGGAGATCAGCACCGCAAGTTAGGCCTGTATAGGCTGATGCTGATACCTTCACATTTTTGTACATGTTTTATTTGCCACTTACTAAATGCAAATGGCGAAAGGCCTAGGGGAGTAAAAACAAGAAGGAAAACAGTACACAGAAAAATCTCCATGAACACAGGAAATTAAGTATGAATTTCTAATTGGGTCTAAGAAATTCGTGAAATATATCATGTAGACAATGAGCTGAACGCCGTGATGTACATAGTAGTTTTGCACAGCACGTTCTCTCCAGTGACCGAATGACATCTTGGACGCCGAACTAATTTATGGTTGTACAGAAACAACTACCGGTCTGACCTTCCATATCCGACCGAGCCATTTATATACCAGAGATTTCGACTTTTGGACAATATGTTCTATGAAACCTAAAGGGATTTGACTGCTTTCTGTCTCCGTCAAGCGAATCTTCTCAACTGTTATGCGCGTTTGTCGCACTCTTGGTAGTTTCTGGATTTTATCTGGCTTATCGGGGGACCACTCTCGGTCTGACTGACTACTCTTCTTTCATAACTGGCCAAGACCGTATCCAGGGGGGGGGGGTAAGGGGGTCAAATCCTCCCAAACCCACAAAATTAATCATTTTTTGTAGGCTTTAAATTTTAACCGAAAAGGGCTGGGATAGGACAGTCTAGTTACCCATCACTTGTTCACTTAAATTGGCTTGAAGACCCGCTGAAAATGCGTTACTTCGTTGTTCCGCTATTCACGAATAACCGATTTTCAAATAGTGGAATTTCCGTGTGCTTTGTGGCGCGTCTATGCGCTTGTATTTCTGTTGTATGCCTTACGAGAAAGATTTATCACTTTTTTTTGTTCAGGCACTAAGCAATCGTCACCAATCTCACAACTGCCCACTGAAAAGCCGCATTTGTGTTGAGATTAAAGGAACAGTAAACTTGACTAGGCAACTTTCGGCCATCAAACCGGCCTGGAGGGCTTAGATAAATGTACAGGGACTTATTGTCGACAGGACCCCCCATCTTTGTTATCTCGAAACCCCTCCTTATTGTTCCCAGAGCTAGCTGGCAGGGCCTTGCCCCTTATGCACTGTAGTTACGCACTCATGCACTGTAAAAGTTCGCGATTTTCTGTGTTATCAACATACAGGGTTGCCACTTTACTAAAATAAATTCACTATGCAAAAGGAAAAAAGTAATACCAAACAAGAAAAGTACTCAGAACGTGTTGCTGGGTCATAGTCACCTTGGAAATAAAACCTGACAACTACTTTTTTCTTACAATCTGCTGCCAATGCGAAAAGAAAGTTCTATTGTGAGCACAATTGTACTACCGGTGGCAACCCTGTTGACATACATTGTATTACTTTGTTTCAAGAGGCTATTGAGGCAAAGATCGTGGGTTCGAGTCCTACTCCCGGCACACAAACCTTTTGCTTTTTTGTTTTGTTTTTGTTCTACTAACTCAAAAGTCGAACCATCGGAAACTGCAATGGTCGTAACAAGATTTTTTTTAACTCTTAATATCGACTCAGGGTACATTCTTGATATGTCAGCTAGCTCCCTGAGCCAAGTTTGAGTCAAGTTTACTGTTCCTTTAAAATTTCCCGCGTCATAGTAGAATTTTCGCTGTGGGGACGGCCGGAGATATTCTGGGCCTCATAACTAGAGCAGATAGTGTAAAAATCAAAAAATCCCTTTGCAGAATCCAAATAATTCAGTGTATCCAATTAAAAGACACACAAATAAGTTGGCTTTTCAGTTAAACTTTAAAATCTGATCTGCGTCTTTTTTGTACTTTTTGGTCCGACCCGCGGGCAACCCCCCCCCCCCCCCCCGAAATAAATACCTGGATACGGGCCTGTAGCTGGCCGATACATTTTTATCCCAGAAATTTCAAATTTCGTGCAATATTGCTATCGACCCTAACTTGACTGCTTTTTGGGATCCCAAAACGTAAGTGGAGGGATACCTATGACATCACAAAAGTTGTCCGTCTGTCTGTCCGTCTGTGAGCACGATAACTCTCGAAGGGAATGAGATATTTTGATGAAACTTGGTGGTAAGATCCTTTGGATCAAGGGAAAGGTCGAGATCGTAGATGGGCTCTATAGACCTATAGTTAAGAGTGGGGGAGGGGTTTCAAATTAAGGGGCAAACAAATATTTTTTTTAAAGCTGTTGAGATAGTTGATTTAGGGGTAAGGAGACAAGCTGAATCCGAATATGAAAGTTATTTTCTCGCCGGACAAGTAGTCCACCCGGAATCCAGCGAAAACCGGACACAAAATTTGTCGACCAATCTTCGGCTCTAGCACCTATACCCCTTTATTCTCAAACCAGTATTGCTCTGCGCGTGGATGACGACATTCATTTGTTTATTCTATGGACGTCGGAGAGATCTAGTGTAGTCGAAGGTCGAAGGGGTTGATATATAATGTTCAAACGAGGAAATATGTTGTTCAAGCGAGGATTGTTCAATGAGGATTCACTCGTAGAGTACAGGTCAAGTTCGCAGATGGGTCCTTTAGTCCTATCTTTAAAGGCAGAGGAGAGGTTTCGTATTTACGGTAAAAACATGTATGTTTTATAAGCTAATAAGATATTCATCGAGGGGTAAGGAGGTCCGCTAAATCCATATGTGAACTTAGTTTTCTTGCTGGAAATCGGCCGAAACTGGAAATTTGGTTGAAGCTCAAAGTTGTTTCTGAAATCGATTAGAGGTCCGGTATCGGGGCAAGGAGACATGCTGAATCCATTTTTGAACTTTACTTTAACAGTGAAAATCTTCAAAAGGAATCTGACGAAGACTGAATGGCGAAGACATGACCCAACTGTTTGAATCAAATGTTAAATTTTTTGGAATTTTTTGGATCCCATCGAAACCTTTGATCTTGTTGTCTTCGCCAAGCGAGTTTTCCCAGTTTCTGTTTTACACTCAATGGTGTCTGGTGTTTCCTCTATGGCTGATGAAATACGTGTTCTATGAGTGTTTTTATCATGGGCTTAAGACGGTGTAGGTTTAGCTCAATCCTGACTAATAGTGACTATCACTTTAACTTTTGTATATCTGCCACACGCCCTTTAAACAAATCCTCAATCCTTTCCATTGCAACCATTTTAATTTTTCTCTTAGAAACTTGACTCTCGCTTCCCTTTCCTCTAGATGTGCGATTATTCAAACCTTCTCCTTTTGTCATCACTATCTCTCCTTCTGGGACGAAAAGAGTGTCGATAAAATAATCGCCGTGCATCAGCAATGTTTCCCGCGCTTTCAGATTTAAATATTTATTCCCGAAAATCGATGGCCA
Source organism: Branchinecta lindahli (assembly GCA_023053555.1). Taxonomy (NCBI): domain Eukaryota; kingdom Metazoa; phylum Arthropoda; class Branchiopoda; order Anostraca; family Branchinectidae; genus Branchinecta; species Branchinecta lindahli. The sequence continues at coordinate 7,456,535 of JAKZAO010000005.1, read as the reverse complement.
GCGGTCGCAGACCAATCGGGAACGAGGTGCGATTGTCCTGCACTTTTTACTGGTCGGTGGAGAACCGGAAATAATCCGGTGCGGGGGAGTATTATCCCTCGTATTGACGGTTTGGATCCGCCCTAATCATGGATTTATTGTGGAGGGTGATTTGAATGGAATGCAATGTTAGTTGTTTACGGCGATGTACATCTTTAAGCTTTGAATAGGCCACGGCAGTGGCCACTGAGGGGCTACTCACTTGAGCTTTTGCCTACAATCGGATCCCGACAGGTTCTGTATATGTTTTATGATAGCAGTCGGGCCGGGGACAGTGTTTCACTGATGCGCGTTTGCCACAGGACTTCGACTTCTTCGGCAAAGCGAGCCAGAATTCTGCGAAAAGTAGGCCCAAAAAAAACAATGATGTAATTATGAAACTGAAAAGACGAGATTCCTCGTTAATAACTGGTAAGAAGGAACGAGTTTCGTACAGGCACCATAATGTCGGAGGGTTTTGCAGCCAAAATACAGGTTCACTCAGAAAAAGTGGCAACACCGGCCGGGGCAAGGTCGGTTCTATTGTCCGGCAGCGAGCAAGCCCTTGTCACCCTGGTCTTCTGGGCGAAAGGCGGGAAAAGGAAATGTTGACACAATGTCAGTGCATTTGAAGTCCGCATCTGTACTTTCCGCGCAGAAAGATGCAGTAACAGAGAAAAGACGAAAGGACGACAATATCCACCACTACAGAGAACATACACAGGGCTCCAGGCTCAACGCAATACAAACCCTTCCCCCTTCATGCAATTCGAAAATCTTCCAGTATTATTCCACTCTTCTGGATTTCCTACCACACTCGACTGGAACCCTCCTCTATCATCAGAACATACAGCCCCCCGACCCCCCCCCCAGAATCTTCAGAAAATACAGAGGGCTCCAGGCTCAATGCAATACAAGCCCTTTTCATGCAATTCGAAAATCTTACAGTATTATTACCACCCTTGTGGATTTCCTACCCCCTCGACCGGAACCCTTCCCTATCTTCAGAACGGTCCACGCTCCTGACTCCGATAGCCGGTAGCTCGAGGGAAAATATGGTCTCCGCCGATCTCCCATTAGGGTCCAGTCCCATTGTCCCTCGCCCGGGGCAAATGAAGCGAAAGTTTGCATAAAGTTTACATTATCGGGTCTTTCGCTTGGGTATTGTTTGGAAGGGGACCAAATCCCATCCCGCATCGAGGGGATGCAAAGTCTCCGAGAAAATACTACGGGAAAGGCTCACAGGGACGAAGAAGGAGATTCCCGTTTTTGCAGGATAAAACCCTATCGGTCAACCTTACGAACTTTACGAAAAAATTTAACTAAAGCTGAACTCCTTGCCTACTTCCGTAAAGTACTTTACGCAGGTTAACCGAACAACTTTATGAACCATGCGAATGACTTTAGGCACTTTAAGAATGCCGTCCGAGCCGTCCTTAAACTTCAGTTTATCTTTAAGTCAAATGTACGGTACAGCGAATGGAGCGTTGAGGATTGCAGTCAGTGTTGGCCGCGGAATGACATCACAAAAGAAACCTTAGAACCAGACAGCATGAATACATTCAAAAATTCACTCGCATCGAAAAGATTTCAAAATCAGGTGTTTGCGGACCCGCTCTAGTGTGAGTTTTATTGTAATTGTTTTTGCTTAGAATTATTTCCTTACCTTTTTGTCAGCGTTGACGTAATTAGTAGTTGTTACTATTTATAATCGCGACAAGCTTTTGACTAACCGTATTTTTGAAATAATAAATAATACTATAAAATATTAGAGAAGCGCAAATCGCACGTTCACAGTCACATCACCATTATGTTGTCCAGATTATGCAGCTTTAAGGAAAGGTGGTGTAAGGAGGGTTAAGGTTCGAAGGGACAAAGAAGTAGAGATTCCTAGTTTCTTCGGACCGTCAGTTTATCTTTACGCCGAAACTAGGATACAGCAGAAAATGAGGTGTAAGGAGGGTTGGTTGCTTTGAACTGGAACATGGGGTATTCGGAGATCTTTAAGTTTCAGGTGAAGGATTAAAGCAACTTTCGAAAGCTCTACTCACCAAGTGCTTGAGGCAGCTGTTCCTTCCAGTTCAAAATCCTCAACATCAAAAGTGGGTAGCCCGAGGGGTAGCCTTTCGCCTGAAAGAAAAACAAAAGTAACGGACGAAACTAACATACGTGTCTCACTTTAATTTTGTTGAGGGAAGAGGCATCTACAATTAAATGGAAACGACGTCAAATAATTTGTGTTTTACGGCGATATTTATTTGCTGAAAACCTGTTATTCAAATATTCAGGGGCAGGGGGACATACACAAAACTTCAAGGCAGGTAGAGCCGATAGGGGATTTCTGAAGGTCTACTCTCAGTGTTTTGTTACCTTCTGGCCATCGAGCCTGCTCTCTGCCATGAAGTTTTGTGAAATTATTTGTTGACTTTATTTAAAATTAAATGAACCTGAACCTGAACCTGAACCTGAGGCCCCTAAACTCCTTAAAGAACCACAATTCTGTTTAAATGTAAAATCAAAAATGGTAAATATGGGGTGGTAACTTACGGGGTGGCACCTGTTCACATGTGTTCATTGTGTTTGCAATAAACTATCTCTCTCTAAAAAAAATCTGTGCGCTCAGGGGCTCGAATCAGAAGAACGGGGTGACAGGGCCTTTTGATTAGGATAAAGTCCGTCTCCAAACCTGTACTTGTTTGTTCATGGTAGCCTAATCCAGCATTCAGCTAATCCCACGATTTCAGGCTCCAAACTTTCTTCTGATCCATATGAACACATTGAAAGCAAGAAAGAAAACAAAAATGATAGAAAGAATAGCCTACGAATATTGTTTTTTTTTTTGACTGCGCTAACGGATACGTCACCTGATTTTATTGGTGCGATATTTCGGCCTTTTTTAGAAAGGGTTCTCTTCCATCAAAGCTAGAAAAGTGAACCCCTGAGCCTAGCCTGAAGGAATGTTTATATTGTTTCTATTATTAATAAATTTAAAGAAATTAACTAATGAATTTAAATACTTTGTTATTATTGCAGTCTCTAAGCTGCACAAAGTACATTAAGAAATATTGCTAGTGTAATTCCACACTTCCCTCCTCTCTAGCTCCCGCAAAACAAAAAATAAAAAATGTAGGCCTACTCTCACTTAAAGATCAGCTCCTATTTCCAAGACGAAGAACATGCAGATTCCCAGTCTGATGTGTTCCCTGTTAAATCAAAAGGGAAGCACGAGACCCCTATCCGGTCTTTTCCCTTTTTCTAATCTAACGACCGTGGCGTCGCGATAGTTCTCGTTCATCAGAACGAAAGCAATCAGGTCCAGGGCGAAGTCCTTTGGAAAAACGCGAGAAGGGCCGGAACCAGGGATGAAGTTTAATTAGGGAAAAGTCATTAACGACCGTGGCTGAGTGTCAGTGTCACTTCGATTTCCAATAAAATTCTTGAAGATACTCGTTAGATCCCCTCTAAAAACACATGGCACAGGGTCACTAAGAAATGAAAAGGGGGGACTTTCTCTAACCTCCCAGTACCGCGTTTAATCTATTTACCTTGGTTTCTCGCTTTCTTCGTCCGTGAAATCAGACTAATCCAAAAACTGCGACAAGAGTAGAACCAATAGGGATCCTCTTCACTGGGTTTTCGAAGTCAAACTGAGAGTCTCAACGGCTAGCTGCGGTTTTCAACGGTCTTGGCATCTCTAACGGCCGGACTAGCGACCGTTATATGTTACGCCATCATGACCGGAAGTGATGTCATCAGTTTGTCCAAACGGTCAGCAAGCGTTTTCAAAGGTCAATTGCATTTTAAACGGTCGTGCTCATGCATCTGTAACGGCCGGACTAGCGACCGTTCTTAGCGTGTTCCACCCACCACCCTACTTACCGTAGTTACTACGCTAGTTACCGTAGTTACTACGCTAGGCTGGAACGCTTTTTTAATTTTTCGGTCAAATATAAGGCCGCGGGCTGATCGGACCAATCAGGTTGCAGAGATGCGTAGTTGCTACGCTAACTACGCTCCCGAGCGTGGTAAGCAAATAGTTACTATTCGTTACTATTTTGAGAAGGTTGGAACGGTCACCGTAGTAACTTTTCGTGAGGCTGGAACGGAAATAGTAACTTAATAGTTACCATTGGCAGAGGGGTGGAACACGCTCTCTATCTCTCTTCATCATGACCGGAAGCGATGCCTTCAGCTTGTTCAAAAGGTCAGCAAGAGTTTTCAACGGTCAGTTGAGATTTAAAGAGTCTTGCCGTTTCTAACGGCAGAACAAGGGACGTTAAGACGTTTGATTAGATATTAAGACCACAATGTTATAAGAGGTGGACTGAAAGACAAAAGTGATTCTCAGGGGGGATTTGAACCCACGCAGTTTGGCTTACAAGGCCACTGCCCTACCAATGAGCTACAGAGTTCATTGGTTACTTCCCCGTAATCAATGAACACTGAAGCACTACTCCGTTACGGGCAGTGCTCTCTTAGGGTGTAGTTAGTTTACAGTGTATGAATTGTGTTTTGTTAATTAATAAACGTTAATAAATTGAACTAAAAACTGAACTAAAACTGAACAGAGGAGCTTGTGAACATAGTTCGCAAAAAACTACAATAGTCAGATGGAAGCGGGCTAGAGGAACAGTGACCCCACTGAATGCAATGTATTTAATATCTCGGTAAAGGTCCCTTGTATAACATTCCATCTTTACGTATATTAAGACCTCAATGACCGGAAGTGACATAATCTAATCTCTTATTAAGCTTAAGACCTGAAAATATTGTTTCGGCTTCATTTGTTTGGATATTTTATATTTTTTTCCCGCCATGGCCCATGGGCGTTATTGGGAACAATAAATTCATTCACCACTTCATCCAATACCGATGTGCTTCTTCCATCACGATTTATAAGAAATAAGTTCGTTAATTAATTCCACTTCGTTAGCTCCCAGATTTACACTTCTTAAGACCTTGCATTTTAGCTAATGTTTTCGGAATTACAACTAAGCTACAAAATTCCATGGCGTGTGTTAAAAACACGCCCGAAAAATCTCTCTTCACCATTTCATTTCTTAGATTCAAGCTTTGATCTCTCATTGGTTTGCACTGGCTGAGAGAATTCGAAAAACTTTTCGAGAAATTGCATTTAATCCCCATGGGGTTAATACAGGTTTTTTGAATTCAAGTAATCTTTAATGTCGCAGTGAACAAGTGCTGCACTTACAGGAATTAAATATAAGGTCGCAGTTTTTCGAGGATTCTCATTGGTGGGAAGTGTAGACCAATAGAAAAACGGTATAAAAGGTTAGAGGCTTTGAAAGGAATCACCCTTGCGTTACGCTGACAACTTTTCCCAGGGAACGTCCAGGGGAAACAGCTAAGGTCGAAATTGTTGGTATTTTCTTTCTTGAAGGTTACACTGTCAGAAGTTTCATAACAGATAACACAAGGATGACCGGAGAGGTTTCAACAGACAACACTCAGCAGACAACACTCGGGATGTAATCTGTTGTGTTTGAAAACGTTATGCATGGAATGTTATGCATAACAGGCATTGCCAGGAAGAACTAAAAATCTGCCCAAAAAGCATCTGGTGAATTTTCCGATATCATGACGACAAAAAAAAAGACAGCAGATGCTTTTTGGCGGTTTTTGGGCTCTTCCTGGCAATGCTTGTTATGCATAACATTTCATGCATAACGTTTGTCGCGACAACAGATTGCATCCCAAGTGTTGTCTTTTGAAACCGCGCATCCTTGTGTTATCTGTTATGAAACTTCTGACATTGTAGTGCAAGATAAAAGCATGGAACAAATAGTAACACTATTTTATACTTCAGAATGGAGCGCGTTGACGCGTTCTCAACCCTTAAAGGAAGCCTCTCACTGATTGCTGTATATGTTCCAATATTCTAAAACTAGTTGTCGTACCTATAAATGCCAATGCACCTACTTCCGTAACTGCATTCATTAATTCTTAAACCTGGGGACCCAAATTTCATACGTTACATTCTGAACCCGCTAACGACACCTCACTAATCTTTACACTTGCCTCGATTCACTAGTTTCCATGCGCATTATGATTCCGACGAGTGTTCTAGTATCATGCTATTGATGCGTAAGCCGGTTTTCCGAATTTTCCCAAGTTTTTTGCTAGAAGTCAATGGGTCTGGGAAAAGGCTTAGGACAGAAAAGCCGCGGATAGTTTGTTAAAAGCAGAGCTTAGTTTTACAGAATAGTCGACAGGTAGTTTTGAATAGTGGAACATAAACAGTAAATATTGCGAGGTATCATTAAAGCCTTTTTCCAGGCCCTTTTAGCAAAACACGGACAAATTCAGAGAGCCTTTTTTCCGACGAGTGAAGTTCTCGCAAAAAATAGTAGGAAGCATGTGACGCATCGAGGATAGCGAATGTGTCAGATAGGTGTTGGAATGTACCGTACAAAACTCGGATCTCGGGTTTTAAGAGATGATGAAGCGATTACGGAAGTGGGTTGTACTGGCATTACAGTACGAGTAGTCCTTTAAAGTTTATGCGGAAAGGTCTGAGATAGGACAATTTAGTTACCCATCACTTCTTCACTTAAATAGGCTTGAAGACCGGATAAAAATGCGTTACTTCATTGCTCCGCTATTCACGAATAATCGATTTTCGAATAGTCGAATTTCCCTGTTGAATTTGTGTATCTCTATGCGCCTGTATCTGTGTTGAGTGCTTGACGAAAAAGGTTTACGAAAAATGTGTGTTCAGGCACTTAGCTGTCTTCACCAAGCTCACCACTGCCCACTGAAAAGCAGCGTTTGTGTTGAGATTCAAAATTCCCGCCTCATAGCAGAATTTGCGTTGTGGGGACGGCCGTAGATGCTCTGAACGTCAGTTCTAGAGCAGATAGTGGAAAAAAAAACCAGCAGAGTCCAAATAATTCAGTGTATTCAATCAAATGATACAAAAATAAGTTGGCTTTTCAGTTAAAATTTAAACAATTACAGAACAATATGACTAAATTACTGTGACAAAATCTTCACAGGTACTTACTACTCGATAAGAAATGGCGCTCTTGCAGAACCGAAGGTTTGATAATACAGTTTCATTCCAAGGATGAAACTGTATGAATGAATGTCAAGGAAAGTGATATAATCTACACGTCCGGTTTAATCTTATCCCGCCCTCAAGTGCATTCCAGGACCAGGAGATCCAGAGGTGGCAGGTGGGGAGGGTGGCTTCGGGTTCGTTGGGTCTGTACGCGGTGGTCAAGGAGAGATGGGGGGAGGAAGTTTATTTTAAGGCAGGTCTAGAAAGGGAGGATTTAAAGGTGTTATTAAGTTTTCGGGGAGATTGTTTAGCATTTGGAGAAAAAAGAAAATATGTTGGTAAATTTCGCGATAAGACTGGTCCTTACTTCTGCCCGATGTGTGGGTGTGTGGATGATAGTGCGAGCCGTTTTATGTATGAGTGTAGGGACCTGAATGAGTTAAGAGCCGAAGTATTCGGACAAAGAATATTTGGGGAAGAGTGGATGATAAGGTTGTTGAAAAGTAAGCATTTTAGATATTTACGGATTCTTCGGAAATTCCTCCGAATCGGTCTGCGTCACCGCGAACTGGTTTTTCTTGAATAGATTATTCCCATTTCGTTCTTGTTTTTTCATGTTGATAATATGCCGTGTTTTTTGTTTTGTTTTTCCCAATGTTTTGCCATGGCCTTCGGGCTTTTGTGTAAATACATTCTATTCTATTCTATTCATAAAGCTTGAAAGTTGGCGACCCCTCGGATGGCCATCCAAAAGCGGTCTGACATTTTTTGTTCCCACGATTTTTCCAATATATTATATTAATATATTCTAATAATCACAATTATTAATATGGTAATATATATTCTATTCTATATATGGTAATATATATTCTATTCTATTCTATGCAGACCAGCAAAAAAGAAGCGGCGTCCGATCTGCGAAGTTGATTTTTTGTAACTTTAAATAACATCAGCCAATCCGAGACCAGAATTTTGGCAAAGGTTTTAAAAATCAAAGGTGTGGGAAAAAATAATTAAAACGAAGTAGGTCAAAATAATCACAATTAGAACAAACATGAAAGAATACACGGCAATTATTGGTAATAATCGTTAAAAATAATATCAGTGAGTACAGGGATCGAGCATAAGAAAAATCCCACCGCAAATACAAGATGCTGTACTTACGCGAGCAGCTAATGAAAAAGATCTATCCAAGGCAAGAAGGGCCGAAATATATTCTAATAAAATGTAGCTGACGTATCCGTTTTGCATCGTCAAATATCCTTTATTGTTCGTTTCGCCCGAGCTCTATGAATTAGGTACCCTAGCTGCCACCTATATTGTGCCAGATCCCAATGGGTTGCATGGCGAACAAGCGTACAAGGCTTGTTACAAGATGGCAACAACGCTGCCGCTAGATGCAATGTCTAGATGGCGCAAGCGTTTCAAATACATGTAGATCTTCATGTGCCAAAACGTTTGAATTCGGTTGGTTCGGGTTGGGAGGCTAAAGGACAGTTGGTATTTACGGGCCTAATACGCATTTGTACATTTAGATGACGGCTAAAAGTCGGTTACCTACATCGGTGTGGTAGGATTTTCGCTATCAGCACGATAATTTGGACTCGAAAAGTTCTTCAAATCTTCCGCAGCTCGTGAGCTACCCCCCCTCGTCTTAATCATATTACTGCTTGTCTGCTTATATAACCGTCCCTAATCGTTCCACCCATTCTCATTTCAGGACTTCGACTCTTTTCGTGTTCTTCTCGAGGGGTTACCCTCTCCCCGGCACCTGCTGTACACCTTTTCCCGGCACCGACCGAAATCAGCGGTACCGGCACCGGCGCCGTCCGTTATTTATGCGATTTTTCTTTCAAACGCTTCTAATGCTTATTTTCATGTTCCAACACGTGGCAACCGCGTTGCCGCCTGGTGTCAGCTGGTGCCGGCACCGGGTACTTGCTGTACACTCAAATCGAGAGTGGGTAACCCCTCGGTTTGTCTCGAAGACCTACTTGACTTTCTTCGCGAGCTTGATCTGTCCTCTCTGCATACTCCAGACTCTGACCTCCGGTCGGAACCCCCCTCGAGGTCCGCCAAACTTGACCTTCCCAACACAGATTCAACCACCACACTGTATTATGAACTAGCAATTCAATTTCAATTTCAATTTATTCTCAAAATTCCTTCACGGGCGAGCCGAACATTGGATTTTTCGTCATAAATATAACAACATCAAGATCTTTGTCACAATTTTGTCCTAAATAATAAACTTTTATACTATTCGAATCACTGTAAGTGATCATTTACAATTACACTTATATCATAACTAAAAATCAAATAACTATAACAAAAACAAGAGTTACGACGAATTATACATTTCGACGAATGACGTCACATTACACATATATCAAAACTAAGGGTCAAACAATTATAAAATAAACAAGAATTACGATGAGTTATATATTTCGACGAATGACGGTACGAAGCTTTTTTTGTATCGGTCATGAGATGCCGAAACAGGATGTAATTTAGGAATGGGCTGGGAAACCATTCGCGCATGCCTAGGTCTAACGGGTTCAAACTCGGGTGGGAACATGTCTCGCAGACGAGGGTTTTCAAGCGTCTTTTGCCCTGCAGTGCTCGGCTCCCTTCGAGGCGAATCAGCCTCCAGCTTCTAGACGAAAAACACCGGTGATGCATGTTTCTCCGTTCTTCTCATCAAAACCAAGGGGTGGGGGCGAGCGAGGCTTGAAACCAGCCATGACGGGTTTGCAATCTTTGAGAAACTGTATTAAAACCTGGACTGACTAATCCAACCTTCAGCTTCGGCTTTTTACAAACCTATCCTCTTTTGTGGTTCACCATCAACAGTTGCGTTTTTGCAGATACCATGGTATCTGTTACCACGGTAACTGGATCTGCAATTAGTCGTTTTTGCAATTACCGTGTATCTGATATACGGTTGCTCTGCAGAAACGACAACTGTCGAAATTGCGCTTTTCGAAGTCATCCCAAAAGAAAAACTGATATCCAGTCACATCACTAAGTGCCAAACTTCTTTCCCGCCAATCTGACAAAAATTGATTAAAGTAAGATGATTTTTTCAGATACCACGATCAGTTACCACTGTCGGACCGTGGTATCTGAATATCAGATACCACGATAACTGGCTAGATACCACGATAACTACAAAAAAGCCCTTTGACCAGGGTATGATATCAGATACCACGATAACTGCAAAAACGACTTTAGACCGTGGTATCAGATACCATGGTATCTGTAAAAACGCAACTAATACCAGCCAAGATTTTAGGCTCGAAATTTTTTTTTCCTGCAACATGCTTCAGTAAGAACTGAAGTAAAAATGAGAGAAAAATTCAAAATATTGATTGGCTGAATTTATTACTCGCTGATATTTTAAAACTCTCGGATATGACATTGCTAATATTGGTATCGTCCATTTTCTAAGGTCTAAGTACGTTAAATAAATACAAAAGTATAAGTTCGTTTGTGCTAAATTACCCAAAAGGGGGTCCCGACTTTGTCAACTGCCCAGGGGCACTGGATCTATCCAGCCGGGCCTGGTAGTGCGTGGCAGTTCTGAACGAACAAGCTAAGCCTCTACTTGGACTACAAATCTTTGCGAATTTTTTTTTCAAGAACACCGCGCACTGGTGCACCCAGTTCCGGAATTTGTTTTTTTTTCTTAGTCGGGTGGTCGAACCCATAACGAGGGGTCACCCACTCCCAGCACCTGCTGTACACCCTTTCCCGGCACCGGTCAGCACCAGCCGAAATCAGCGGTGCTGGCCATAAATACTCTATATAACCAAGTCCGAAACACGCTAGTGATCCTCAGGAAGAACGAGAAAATGTCTCAATAACGACTCGAAGGGGTTGAGTGTTGAGGAATTTCGTTGAAACTTGGTGTGAGGCCCCATCGGTTCAAACTAAACCTCAAATCCTGTGTCAACCAATCGCGGCGATCGTTGACAGCTGTGGTGCCGCACGGCGAAATTGCATCGACAAGGAGAGCTGGTAATCAAGAGCTAGGCAATCCTGCTTCTAAACATGCTGACACGTGGCAACGGCGCCGGCACTGGGCACTTGCTGTACACTAAAATCGAGAGTGAGTAACCTCTCGAATCTCGATCCATAGAGCCTCTCTCAAAGCTCTTTTCATCGTCTGGAGTAGGTAGGACAAGTTTTCAACTTCGAAAACGCAAATTTATTCTTTACTTACAAACATTCTGAGTAGCCAGATATACAATCGACAGATATTATGAAATTATGCCACACTAAAAGAGTACAACACCGAATAGGAACTTGTCTAACTTCCGATACTGAAATAAAATATTAGACTAGAGGAAAAAATGTCGCAAATTTTTTGCGAAGATATGTTTTGTGAGACGTCGTAAAAAAAAGATTAGACATACTCATGAACTGTCAGAAGTTTCATAACCAAACACAAGGATGCGCATTCTGGTTACATAAGAATTGTGTTGAGCCTTTAAGTGTAACACTAGACTGGGTTTGCAATGTAACTTTTAAAGAACGCATGACACTTGAAAGATCACAACGGAAATGTTCTGTAACACTTGTAGATGGCAACCAGTGTTGGTTGTCGACATTGCGCATCCTTGGGTTAAATGTTATCAAACTTCTGAGAAAGTAAGCCTGACATATGCCAAAAGAAGCACCATCCTCTTGAGCTTTCTATACTATGCTAAAAGACATTCACCAAGGATACATTAGTTGCATTACCCTTAAGATTTGACGAGGCCAGAAGCTTGTCGTCGAACGGGGTCAACCACAAACCCCACCAACCACAAACCCCTGATTTTTGGATACCCTATGCCAAACGCCGGATAGCAGTCGACACCTTAACCTTGACCTACCTCACTACAGGTGAATTCTGATTGGTTGATTTTTGAGCTTCACTCAAATCATCAATATTTGATTGGACTCCAGTATCCAGCATTTGGCATAGTGTATCCAGCGTTTGGTATAGGGTATACCAAACGCTAGATATACCCAGCGTTTGGCATAGGCTTTCCCAAAATCGGGATTTGTGGTAGACTGGGGTAGCCGAGTGTCATTAATACGTTCACACACGACGTTGCTGCGTTAAAAATCAAGACAGTCGAAACGTGCTGCAATACATCCATGGAGAATGCCTTGAAGTCAAGGGTTCAAACGAGGGGTTGCTCACTCGCTGGGCACCGGCTTGGCACCGGCTGGGAACCGGGCACCACTGTACAACCATTTTGGGAGTGAGCAACCCCTCGGGTTCAAAGGTACACGAGGATTGACCGGCTTTATGAGGTTATTATGTCGAATTCTAGCTTCGTTATTAAGTGTAGGTCGTATTTTAAATTTCTCGCAACGAAATTTCGCATGTAATTTTCTTGTTGAAGGATACAAGATTGACACAACACAAACGCCATTTTGACACTAACTAACTATTGTGTGAGGTTGTCAAATCACCTTTTTCGAGGAAATATATAAAGAAAAGCTGAAGTATAAAAGTAAAGAAATTCGTAATTTTTCAAATCGACTTCAGATGAGGTAGTTCCATGGAAAGTAGAAACAGAAAAGAATGTAAAGTTGAGATTCTCAATTAAAGCTTTGTGCGAGGCGCCAAAAATTACTTCAACTTACGCTGAAAAACACGAATTTTTGATAACGCAAATAATCTTTGGTTTAACTTATGCACACAACAAGAAATACAATAACAAAATTGCGCGCCGTTTAATACAGTGCGCACAAACAGATTCAAACTACTGGAAACTTAAAATTAACCTGAAGTGACAATTTTCCTTATTGTCCTATTGCACTTTAAAGGCCTAGTGTTAAAATTTAGATGTTCTCAGTGCCTTTCAATCTCCGGTTCCCATATTCCCGGTAAGACCTGCTCAGGGTTGCGACGGGTGGTGATAGCCTATATCACCAAATTTGGTATTTTTTTTTCGGTTTTACTCAATCTTGGTCATTTTCACATTAAAAATGCCGCAGAATTCTAAGAAATTACAAAATTGTCAAAAATTTCCGCGCGGCTTCGCAGCGATTTCTTCTTCTGTTGATTTTATGGGATTTCTTTTTAAGAACGGGCGATTTATTTTTGTTCGGAGCGACAACCCTGCTCCTGTGGTCGCCGAAGGTTTGAAAACTCGATCGTCCGCAAAATTCACGAATCGAACCAGGGATCAGGAAAACACTAAAGAAGCTGTAACCAGGATTGTATCCTACGAGCACACTTGCCAAAAATGTTATTTTTCAACCTATGTTGCCTCTCATTCTTACTTTGGGGGGGGGGGGGGGGGGCATTTTGGAAAATACTGGGTAGTTCTGGAAAAAGAGTATTGCAGCTATATATTACTGTAACCTACTGCAGTTCGCTGAAAATGTGTATTGACCTAGAGTCACTGGTGTAGTGTTGATTATGATACTTAAACGCGCGCGCAAAAAACAAACTCATCAAACACTCAAATCAGTCTTGATTGGCACAGAAATGACACACGTTTAAGCCTTGCGCGCAAGCCCCGATTTCCCGCCTATTTTCAAATTCAGCGGTAACGGAAAATCACAAAAATGCAGAAAGTCGGGGCAGGATTTTATATAACCCAGGTGTCCACGGCTTAAGAAAAGCTTTCTTTGGTTACGGAGACACTGTCATCATCTGACTCGAAGTGCTGGTAGGGGAGACCCCCCATTGCTACTCGCTTTTGCTGTTGAACAACACACTTCCGCATATGTTTTTCTAACGTTGAGGGCACGGAGAAGGGCATTTCACAAAACCGGCATTTATATACATCCTTCCCCTGCCGTCCATGGGTTTTCATGTGACGTGTCAGCTTACTACTTTGTGCACAAGCGTAGGAGCACAATTCACACTTGTAAGGTTTTTCCCCTGTGTGTGATCGCCGATGCACAGTCAAGTTCGAACAGTTTTTAAAGATTTTCCCGCAATATTCACACGTGTCATTTCGGCGCGATTCTTTCTTCTGATTGGCTAGAATCTGATTAGGAGTTTTATTCAAGAAGTCGAGGCCAAAATTTTTCAGATCGCTTTTGGCGCGGTTCAGCAATTCCAAATGATGTGGGCGGAAAGGATTGTACATTTCGCGGTTTGGCAGCCCTGGCAGCCAAAGATTCGCGAAGATCGAGTCCCGATCAGATTCGGATTTCATCTTTTTCAAGGGTGGCATGCCGTGGGCGTCAAGGGCCTTTAAAAGGCTCGACTGGCCGTACTCAAGATGGGGGAAGGTGGGGAAGTGGCTCAGGCTCCCCTGACCTGGCCCCCCAGGGAAGTTTTTTGAAAGGTCTTCCCTCATTTGCATGCGCTTTGCGGCTTCATAGGGTGGTAGCCCCCCAATGCCGAATCGATTGATCAAATGTCCCATAAGGTTGGCTTGCTTTTCGGTTTTGGCCTCTGGTGCGGACTGTGGTGACGCAGCCTTAACGCTCAGGTCTTCGGGTGTTTCGTTCTTGCTTTCATCGTCAGTGGCATCACAATAGTCGTCTTCCAGTTCACCGTCACTGTCTTCGTCAGAATCCATTTTGGACTCTTCGGGAGTATTTTTGGGCGAATCGGAATCCGGTACCTTTTCTGGTGTGGTCACTTCCAAGGAAGGTGACTTAGCTTCCTGCTTGACCTGATTGTCTTGAGGTGGGGTGGGATTTTTGACGAAACTATTAATCTGTGGAGATTGCTCACTGGGAAATGGGTTTCCAAAACCACGAGGGGAAGTTAAACCGAAACGAAACGCTCCCTCGTCGTTCGGTCGGGAGAAAGGGGGATGCACCCCCATACCGGGGGGGAAGGGTCGATCGCTAAATGGCAACCGAAGCAACCCAAAAGGGTGATGCGGGTCTAGGGGTAGATGCGAGTGATGCCTAAGCAAAAGAGGCGCTAAGGGAGACACCTGCATCGGTCCAGGTGATGGTAAAGGTGTTCGCACTGTTGTCGGGCGGGGAGCAGGCACCGGACTCGGCAAGGGTGGCAAGGAACTTCTTGGACGGGACGGGGCAGGAGACGGTGCAAGAAAGCGCTCTGTCGTTGTTTCTTGATACAGTCGTACACCGTGGTCGTTTTGAATGTGTTGGAGTAAGGACCAAGCTGATGTCAGACGTCGCTGGCAAGTGAAGCAGATGTACAAGGTCGGTTCTAAAAAGAAAGACGAAGTTACGAACCAGAATAATGTGATCATGACGGAGAAAGTGCGGAGGGTCTTCGTGTCTCGTCGAACGAGTCTGGTACAAGAGCTTCAGGGAAAAGGTGATACAAGAGCTTCAGTGTGATGTTTAATCCGTACTGGGAGAGCTCAAGTTTGGTTGACCTAGAAGGGAATTCCGAGCGAATGTCCGGATTGTCAGGTGTGCCGAGAGACAGCCACAAACAGAACTGATCAAGCTCGCGAAGACAGTCACGTTTCGAGAAGAACTCGTTTCGACAGGCAGTTTGAATAGTAGCGTGTGGGAGTGATACTAAGTGTGACATGGAAGGGATTTCGGCCGAAGGGGGCGTTCATAGTGACAGAAAAAAAAAAATACTGCTAACTTCTTAAATTCGCTTTTGATTCGTAGAGAAGAACTGAATTTATGTGGGACCTGGTCATAGGGTAACACGAAAATATAGTTACGAGCAACAGTCACGACCTCACGGACTGCTAACTTATTATTTATCGATTTCCTGAAGAAACAGATGTTTTTGACCAAATCGGCCATTCGAATGGCTATAACTTTTTGTTTTTATTTCCTACACCACCTGTCGGATCAGGGAAAAAGTTAACTTTTTCGGGTCAATCTTCCGGTATTAACTATGATAATTATCTCTGGGACACAAAGCACAAAAGTTGTAATTTTCATGGACATGCTTTTAGTCATAGGGCCGCAGCAGAGGTAGGGGGCGGTAGGGGGGTATTATTTTTCTTTTCTTTAACTCGCTAAAAGGAAAAAAAATACAAAATAAAAAACAAAACGGAATGAAACATCCAACGAACACTAAAATTGGTGTACGGATATGATGGATATTTTTTTTTTTACTTGGCACCAAAAGTTTTAAAGACATTATAATAATTAAAGATAATCTCTATAATAAAATAATATCCGGACATATTGTCTGGAAGTCAGTATCGCGAAATCAGGTGTCTGTAAAAAGAGGAGGAATATTGCATGACAACAACATTTAAAATGGAGGGAGGGGAAATCTTCCTTCTTCAAAGTTGAGGAAAGTCCGGAAAGAGATGAAACAGAATGATCGGTGAAGCTACTTCTGTAACTTATGTTTCTCTGTTTTTCCTAGTTTCAGTTTAAGATTGGCTCCGCATGCACTGAGATCTATAGGCTTTAGTTATTGTAAATCATCCTAAATTGTAGATGATAATAATCATATTTTGTCATTTTGTGTTTTTCTTCCAGTACTATTTCCGTGAACAGAAAGATATTGTGGACCAAATAAAAAACCCTCCCCCATGTAGCCGTAATCTGGCGAACGGATGTGCCAAAAAATCTCGACACGTTTTTACTCCCTCCACAGCGGGTTGGTCAATCTTGATTTTTTGCAAATTTTCGCAGACAGGTTTTTGCAGAATCCACGGTGTCTGGTTTTCGGCGGCGCTTGTCGGGCTTGGTTATGGTGAATTAATTGACCAGCTTTTGTCCGCAGATTAACCAAGAAACAGATTTTGTAAAGGATAAAGGATGTAAAAAGACGATAGTAAAAGAGTAAAGTTAGTAACTATAAGCCTTGTGAGAACCCAATAAATAGCTGTACTAAAACCAAACGGGGCAGATCAAGATCTAGGCCGGGTTAGTCCTTTCCCTTTTTTTGCATCTTGTACATTTACTTAGTTATCGCAAGATTAGTCTTTTTTCTTTTCTTTCTTTATACTGCGCTATTTCCCTTTTCCTGTCCAATACGGGAATAAAATTTCATCATCATCATCAGATGAAGCCGTCATCAAATCTTCTTAGAATGCTTAAGTAAAGACCTAAATTTTTCTTTAATTTACAACGTAAACAAAAAAGAAATCAAATTATTTGTATTGTTCTAAACTATATTGTTGAGTAAAAGAATCAGAACCTCAACCTGAATTCTCCAGTCACCACTTTCATGCTATATACTTCAAAAGACTCAAGACTCAATTTGCTATTTTTCGGAATATGTCGTATATTTTTCATAGCGGAGTAACAAAATGCGTACTTTTGACGAGTTGCAATGTATTCTTCCTGTTATATTCTTAAAACTTAAATATATTTATAAATTCTAGTTTTGCTAAGCTCACGCCTAATAAAATAAACCTAAATTTTTGTCCAGTGCCTACTTAATTTAGTCCCATTCTTGTTCATTCCTGTCATCCGTGGTTTCTTCAAGAAGCCAAACTTCTGCTTAGGGGTCCCAGACACGGAAGACGGAATCTCCATCTCCGGATCTCTCTGTCATACATGTTATTCACCTTAAATAGCAGATCAGTTGAATTATGTTTTCGCCAAATAGTACACTCAAATTTCATATGATCGGAAGTCTGTTAAAAATGTTATTTATCACCCTCCACCCTGCTAATCTGACAGGCATCCACGACCCTCCATCAACTGTTCCGTTATTTTTCCGCTGAAGAGTAGCCTGATTGAGAAGTTGTCATCCGAGCACCTTGTATGACCTCCAGGGATTAGCAGCTCGTTTAGGCCGTATACCCGTCGAGATACCCGTTTGCGCCGTCTTCGCTTATGTGAACAAGAAATTGTTTTGTAAAATGTTTTAACTAAATGAAACGTAAGCGTGAAGCAAATAGTGCTTTTGAAGTGTAGTCTCTTTTCTGTTTATGTCTTTCGTATATGACCCGAGCACCTTCTACGACCTCTAGGGACTTCAGGCCGTACAACCGTTTGCGCCGTCTCGGCTCGTGTGAAAAAAATCTAGCTAAATAAAACGTAAGGGTGACTCAGTGATTACTGTAAAGAGTAGTTTTCTTTTTTCTGTATTTTGTATGCCACCAAGCACTTTGGATGACCCTCAGGGACTAGCAGCTCGTTTATGCCGCATTTTCGTTTGAACCGTCTCGGCTCATTGTGAAATTAAAAAAAAAAAAACATTTTAGCTAAGTAAATGTAAGGGTTATGCAACCAGCGATAAGTGCTGTAAAGTGTAGCCAACATAGAGACAAATAGTGAACGCTTTAGTCGGGTACACGGAAACTGCCCGGCACTTCAGTGCACAAACCTTTTGGAGTCCACAGTACCTCTCCCTAGTAGTAAGCAAAGCTCGTATTTATTGCCGGAGGGATGTCACAATGAATACTACTGGTGTTCGAGAAGGGTGGCAGCTAATTCGAAATACCTCTTGGATGCCAGAGAGAAAGAGAAACTGTTGATTCCAGCTGGACTTTAAGGAATGTTTGATTAATCAATCAAATAATTACTTTCATAACTGAAGCCGGACGCAGCCGATAAACAGTTTTTGATCATTAAGAAAAAATGTAAAACATATATATTTTCGTGGTTGCAAAGGTTAGAAAAAGAGGCTACGTAGCTATTCGGTTAGTTTTTAAGGTCCGGTAGAGTAACGATTGCCACAAAAGTCTCATTTAAAGAAACGGTGTCCGGTTCAATCAGAATCGTTTCCGTTGACAATTCAACCCATTTCTTCGTATTTGTGTCGTTGTTCAGTTAACTGGAACCCCAGGACAAACGGTGCAAATAATGGAAGGATTGCAAGCTTGGCAAAAAAGACGTTGTTGAAGTAAAGAATCGACTAACAGTTTTGTTTCTCAGTGAGATGTGCACAAAACGTGTCAAATACCCCAGACAGACAATCAGTGCCGTTTTGTCTTGGTTACAGTAGATTGCTGTTTTCTGGACATGACTATCCACTAATCAATTCCTATTTAGAACGTTTTTTTCTGCGGAACTTGCAATTCTTCCTTTGTTCTGAAAGACCAATTACTGTCCTGAAGTTTAAGCTAATCGGACGACCACACAAAATAAGAAGAAATTGCAACGGTCTT
Source organism: Branchinecta lindahli (assembly GCA_023053555.1). Lineage (NCBI taxonomy): Eukaryota > Metazoa > Arthropoda > Branchiopoda > Anostraca > Branchinectidae > Branchinecta > Branchinecta lindahli. The sequence goes on along the minus strand of JAKZAO010000005.1, from coordinate 7,437,509 downwards.
GAGAAATAAATCTGAATGTACTGGATTACGTTTCTCAACACAGGTAACAACGGTGACCGATATTTTTCCTCAGAATGCCCATATTTTTTTTTCGTTTTCCCTTCAGATATTTGGTAACCTTGTATAGTTGGATTATTTATCAATTTCCATTATCAGACACATTCCAGTACACAATTTCTTCCATCTATGGTCTTGAGTTTGTTCTTCCTGTCCCGCCATCCCCTTATGTGACCCCTGTTGCACTCCGAACTTCCGCTCTCATGTAACACCACGCAAATGACGTGAGAAAATCCCCCATTGGACAATGGTCTTGGCTTATGGGGGGTGGAGAAAAATAATCTCTAGTGAACAAACAAGTAGGTTTTTCCGTCCGGGGACAGCTGCTGTCCGTATGTGACAAAAACATTTCTCGTCTGAACAACATTTTATGTTCGAAGAAGCAGCCATAGATAACCAGGTGGTTAAAGTTTAACGAAAAGGAATGTAATAAGACAATCTAGGTACCCATGACTTATTCACTTAAAGAGGCTTGAAGACCCGATGAAAATGCGTTACTTCGTTCTTTAGCTATTCACAAATAATCGATTTTTAAATAGTGAAATTTCCTTGTGATTCTTAAGTACCTCTATTTGCGTGTGTCTGTGTTGTATGCTTGACGAAAACGATTTACGAAAAATAAGTGTTCACGCAGTGAGCCCCCTTCCTCGAGCTGATCACTGACCACTGAAAAGCCGTGTTTGTATTGAGATTCAATTTTTCTACGACATAGTAGAATTTTGCGTTGTGAGGACGGCCGTAGATGTTCTGAACATAATACTAGAGCAAATAGTGGAAATAAAAAAAAAATCCCTTAACACAATCAAAATAATGCAATGTAGTCAGTTAAATGATACAAAAATATATTGGCTTTTCAGTTAAACTTTAAGTAAGTAAGTAAGTAATTTATTTCTGACCCGCCATTTGAAAAGCGGAGTATGTAAAATAAAATAAAAGAATTAGACAAACTACAACGAATACAAGATAAAAATTTTCATTCATCGGCCAGAACGTCATGCGCTGGCTGGGCCCAGTAGTCCATGATTTTTTGCAGAGCCGACGAAATTTCCAAAAGTGTGACGTTTGCATCTTTAAGTTGGAAACGCTACGTTAGGATGTGGCTATGGTATAACTTCGGCAAACAAAAGCAGGCGCTTCGCATACTTAAAATAGCATCTTCTTATCTTCTGCAACTCCTTCCGTAGAACATGCGCAACACCAGAGCGAAATAAAATGGGTGGAGCAGAAAACGAGCTGTATAAATTTCCTAAAGCTTTCCGATTGTAGCGCCCACGATTAATGATAATAATATAAATATCTATAACATAACTACAGGGAAAAAGCTTTTTGCCTCTACTAGGCGTTGGACTCCGAACCATGCGAGGGGTTGTTCACTATACCCGGCACTTGCTAATTTGCTCTACACCCTTTCCCCGCACAGCCAAAATCAGCGGTGCGGGCACCGGTGCTGGTCACAAATTAGGCGACTCATCTCACTTGCCGCTTGGATTCGCTCCTTACACAATATATTCGAGGGCTTTTTCGTGCTAGGACGTTAGGTAGAGTTCCAAAGCCATCCCTGAGCAACCCCCCAAATCAAGAAAATCAATATGAACTCACTCGTGGATCTGCATAAATTTTACCCTCTATTGACCGTCGGCCATTATCCCTCTTTGATTGGTCCACCCCTTATAAAGGGTGAGATCAAGCCAATCCCTACGTATCCCTAGTGATTGAATATCGTATTACTGGACATGGCGTTCTATAGTAAGGTCACTATCGGGAAGTGATAACGCTCTCTCGGGGTGTATCAACTAAATATACGGCAAAATAGTCAAGATTTCAGTGGCTCCAAGGTAGCCGCAAGCCCGTGAGCTATTTTCTTGGAGGGGGAGGGGGTCATCCCGAGTTCTTCGTCTTCTTCTTCAAATATTTTAGCAACAGTTTTATTTTAAGTACTTTCTCCTTGTTCAGGTGGTCGTTTCCGCTTTTAAAGGAGGAAAAGTGCTTTTTTTCAATATTTTTTTTATGTGAAAAAGTCGAAGAACAATAAATCAATCAATCAATGTAAAATTTCATCGTAGAACCATGCTCCAGCTTTTGGATGAGGGAAGATTATCAAAGACCGGAGCATTGTCAATTTAAATAAAAGAAAAATAGTTATTAATAAATTTTTTTTTATATAAATTAACTATTAATAAATCATTAAATAAAAGAAAATCAATTAAAATAAGTAAAAAAAGAAACAATAGAGACACTAAAAGCTCTGATTCAAGGAGGGTCGAGTAAACATTTAGAAGAAGATAGGAAAAATAAATAGCCCATCGGAATCAATACAACAGAAATCACTGCCGAGGGGTTGGCAACTCACCGCCAGGGTGTACGAGTGCCACACAGTGCCACACAAGTGCCACACAGTACCATACAAGTGCCATACTGGAGGGTGCCACACAAGTGCCATACTGGAGGGTGTACGAGTGCCACACAGAGTTGCCAACCCCTCGATCACTGCTAGGCCTACCACTTGTGCTTCGGCGTGTGCTTCGCCTACCACTTGTGCTTTCTTCCAAAACTAGGTATCCACAAGCAAGGCCGTATCAAGGGGGGGTTAGGGGGTTCGACCCCCCCCCCCCCGAAACCCACAAAAGTAATCGTTTTTTGTAGGCTTTAAAGTCTGATCTGTGCATTTTATGTCCTTTTTAGTCCGACCCGCGGGCAACCCCCCCCCCCCCCCCGAAATAAATTCCTGGATACGAGCCTGTCCACAAGGAGATCCTCATCCTTTCAAGTCACAGAGACATAATTTGCAGATTTAGAGAGAAAGCCCCTTCTTAAGAATAGTTTGGAAGACGTAATTAATCTCTCCGATTATTTCATCACGTCAATAGTGACACACATGAGAATCTTTTACATTTTATGTGTTAATGTGGTGAGGTGGGGGGGGGGGGCTAACGGAGGAAAAGTTTGGGAGGAGTGTTTTAGAGGAGGAAGGGCTAACAAATTTGATTGGAGATAAGTGCCTTGCAGCAATGTGAAATTTGGCGGTGTTCGTTCGGTTAGCAGCGAAGCGTCGGAAGGATCTAATGTAAGTGTTATTAAGTTATACTTATGATTTTCATTTAGTTTATTATTTTATTATACATTATCTTGTTTGTTGTAGTTTGTGTGGTTTTTATGGCAAACAAGATCATACACCATACTACTCTATATAAGAATTTATGGCAGGAGACAGCGAGTTTATTTTGTAAGGAAAAACAATAATCTTCTTCTTTTTCGCCTCAACCCAATGTGCAAATTGTACCTATCTATGGATAGAGACCATGGCCGTATCCAAGGGGGTTTAGGGGGTTCGACCCCCCCCCCGAAACCCACATAAATAATAGTTTCTTGTAGGCTTTAACCTCTGATCTATGTATTTTTTGTACTTTTTGGTCCGACCCGTGGACAAAACACCCCCCGAAATAAATTCCTGGATATGGCCCTGTATATATACATATTTAGTTAGGGATCCGCATTAGTGCTATTTATACCTATTATGTTCTTCACTCTTGTCAATGATTTTACACGAGTAAATTAATTAATATGGTTATGGTCTATCTCGGCTAGTAGGCCTCGGGCTTGACTGGATATGTGAATTCCAGCTTCGCTAGGATGTGTGAACCAGCTTGATTAGGGATATCTGGATTGACTGCGGCTGAACTATAGAATTCCACCTCTCGTCTATTATGTCCGGTTTCCTGACTGGTCCTGGGGCTAGTGGGCACCTACGGTGTCAGAATGTCTTCAGCCCACACCCCAGGAGCCTTAACTTCACTATCCTCGCCGACCACTCGTCCATCCTCATAACAATGTTGCCAGAAGTGGGATTTTGGATTTTTCCCGTCCATACCATTGCTGCTTCATAACAAGTAGCTTAAAAGAGGGAATTCCCCTTTTCACCGTTACATTCATCACATCATCAGTAACATACAGTGCTAACTCAACGGCCTGAACAAGAATATCTGTGTTTGGAGATAGAAAATAGTAAGCCCAACTTTTGTTTTGCACAGTCAGAGAGAACCCTTCCTACTTAGGACTACTTAGGAGTAACCTGGAAGATGTTATTCCCCTTTCAGCTAACGTGAGCATTCATCATATAATCAATGACAAACAGGCTCATCACAGCGCTCTGAACGAGAATCTCTATGGATTGGAGTTTATCTCGAAATGGAAAACGATAATCTAGATTTTAATTTTTCGCCTCTAGAAGGCGTCTAAGCCTTTTGTTCCATTTGGGGATTCGAAGTCTTTAACATGGACCGGACAATAGGCCAAGGCCCACACTTTTGAACAAAGAGATTCTATCAGTCGATGGGCACTATGCTTGATAAGTGAAAAATACTTTCAGGATTAAAATCTGGAAATCGATAAAACTGGACTGGTGGAAAGCCCCGTCTAAGACGGTAATCTTAAGCTGATGGGATGCAAAGGAAAACGAATTTACATATTGGGAGGTTTATACAAAAAACAGAGTATTTACATATTGGGAGGTTTATACAAAAAACAGAGTCGCGGTTTAATGTGCGTACCCCACATGGACTTCTTAATCCCAATATCATCTTCGGCTTTTGCTTCAACACAAACTTGTAGTTCACTGTCAAGGAGAGACTGAGGGGTTGCACACTTCCGGCACCTGCTGTACACCATTTCCCGGCACCGACCGAAATCGTATGCGCCGGCCATAAATTAGGCGACTCATCTTTCAAACGGTTCTAAAAATGCTTATTTTAACGTTTTAATGCGTGTCAGCCGGTGCCGGCACCGACCGGATCCGGCAACGCGGTACCGGGCACTTGCTAAAATCGGGAGTGGCCAACCCCTCGCTAAGACGGTAATCTTGAGCTGATATGATGCAGCGGAAAACGAATTTACATATTGGGAGATTTACCAAAAAATTGATTCGCAGATTAAAGTCGCTATCCAAACATGGACTTCTTAATCCCATTCTCATCTTCAGCTTTTGCTTCACACAAATTCACCCTCTGTTGCAGTTCACTGGCAAGGCGAGACAAGGTACCAGACGCCAAATATTCCTCTTCTCAGAAACGACACATTTCGATCAAGAAAGAAAACACAACAGAAGTAGACGTAAAAAATTACTAAGAATTAACTAATTACAAATTGGTGTAAAAAATTCACAAACATGACATTCACAAATTATTCATTCTGTTCTACTCACGGGTGGAATTTAGGAATCTCGGCATCGCCGATTTGAGCGAAAAGAGAGGCAGGCGATGAGCAAGGAGGATGGATATTTTGACAGTGCAAAACGTTTACGTCAGCTGAATTTTATTAGAGCTATATTTCTGCTCTTCTTGGCAAGGGTCATCTTCAAGCTCAAAGCCGCTCAAGTTGGAAACACGAACTTGTGGGAGAAACGTATCCGTTTTGCACTGTCAAATATGATTCGCAGTCAGCTTGGGCTGATGGAATATTTAAGGAGGACTGAGATTAATTAACAACCGAAGGAAGTAATTGCATGTGTACTGTATAGTAAATGCAAGGTTTATGTGGGAAATTAGGTATTTTTGTACTTTCGGTTTCTTTGTGTCGATTTCGGATCTCCTACTTGGATCCTCTTTTTCTGTGTTTTCAAGGACATATAATCATTAAATCCCACACCTAAAATTCGACACATTTTTTGTGTTTTCTCTCTTTCTTTTACATACTCCGCTTCTGAAAAATGGCTCGTCATAAATTACTTACTTATTTAATTACTTCGGAGTAGCCACGAGTTTTTGCATGATTGATTGACGTTCGCCAGTGAAGTGTCCCATTGTAACATTTCAAACCAAATGGCTTAATAAAAATAATGAAAACGCGGTCACATGACGGCACGTGACAAGCTGTCTGTCCATGTTCAAATTTATTCAATAACTGGCGGCGAATTCAAACTGAAATCTCGTCATCTCAAGCTGTTCCCGAAAGGGGAAATTCTAATATCCCACGGATGGACATCTCCTGTTCGAGATGCAGAATGTAAAATCCGACCATTTTCCGAAATATTTGTCAAATGGTGAGCTGTTTCCGGAAAATGAGGCATTCGTGCAGTTCCGCTTTCGCAAATTCAGTAGACATCGTGTGGAATATTGAGTTCAATTCTTTTCGAAAAAAGAAACGAGTGTCATAAAAAAAATGTGTCCAGTGCACCTGAATGGATTATTTCTAAATGTTCCTTCAGCCCAAGACAGGGCCGCATCCAGGAGGGATGTTAGGGGGTTCATATGGAACCCCCTATTTTTTTTTTACTTTTTGGTCCGACCCACCGGCAAACCCTATATGGACCCCTAGATCTCTGATCTATTTTTTTTTTAAATTTTTGGTCCGACCCACCGGCAACCCCCCCCCCCCCCAAAAAAAAAAAAATTAATTCCTGGATATGGACCTGGCCCAAGCCGACTGCGAATCGTATTTGACACTGCAAAACAGTTACGTCAGCTACATTTTATTAGAGCTATATTTCGGCCCTTCCTGGTAAGCAAGGCCGTATCCAGGGGGGGGGTTAGGGGGTTCAAACCCCCCCCCCCGAAACCCACAAAAGTAATAGTTTTTTGCAGGTTTTAACCTCTGATCTATGTATTTTTTGTACTTTTTGGTCCGACCCGTGGACAACCCCCCCCCCCCCGAAATAATTCCGCGAGCAAACCCCCCCCCCCCCCCCGAAATAAATTCCTGGATACGGCCCTGCTGGTAAGGCATCAAGCTCGAAAGTGAATGAACCAACTAAAGATTCTTCCTTAAATTTCGTGAATTTCTTCCTGAAAACTATTTGGAGTTAAAGCTGGTGCTGCGATTTCATTTTGGACACGGCTTCCTGTTCGCTTGGCAAACAAAAAACAGCGGATTAGTTCTACAAGCCGCTTTGCGTTCTTGCGTCCATTTTTTTCTTTCCTTTGTTATTTTTTTTTAATACTCCACTAGTCCTCTTGTAGTTCAGCGGGCTAATAAAATTATCATTCATTAATTTTAAATACCCCTTTATTATTTTTCCCTTTTCTTGCGTGTACAACAGCTATTGGCAAGGCTGTAAATCATACTCGGGGAGAGGGTGGGGGTGGCGGACTTAGTTTACAGAAGGCTCGCTTTGATTATAGCGAATGTTTAAGCCAGTCTTCATCTTCCAAATTTTTCTTCTGGATTTCACACATCCGTTTTTCGTCCAAATTTTTTAACAGCTATTACTCAGGGAGTAAATCATACTTCGAGTGAGGTTGGGGTGAGGGGCTTAGTTTATAGATTACCCACTTTAGATTATCACGGTTTCGTTTAGGAGACCCCTGAAACTCGACTACCAATGGAGGGTGGGGGCCGGTGGGGGCAAGGTCTGTTGTAGCAGGCAGGTAATCCTCTCGAGAGGCAGTAAATTTGTTTTAGGTCATTTTTCATAACGTGTATTAGTTAATTTGTTGTATGTTGTTTTAATGTCTGTGTAAATATTTCGCATGTCTTTAACTGCTTCGACGACCTCCACTAGCTAGAAGCTGTTTCTACTGAATTTGATTGGTCATAAGCAGACCCGTATCCAGGAATTTATTTCGGGGGGGGTGTGCCTGCGGGTCGGACCAAAAAGTACAAAAAAGAAATAGATCAGCGGCTAAAGCCTACAAAAAACGATTATTTTTGTAAGTTTCGGGGGGAGGGGTGAACCCCTTACCTGGATACGGCCCTGGTCATAAGAGGCAGAGCTTAAGTCAGAATCATCTAGGATTCGCTCAAGACTGCCGCGCCCACGTGTTGGTCAAGGCTCAGCGCGCGAAATGGACTTGCCGACCCCTTGTTTGTCGCCGTCTGGAAGTCTGTTATCTCCTCTACTTCGACTCGCGTAATGACCCATGAGGTTGCGTCTGGGGGTCATGCTCTTTCCCTGTTTTTTCCTGTTCCCCCTCCATGAGACATGTCACCCTCCAACAGATGGGGTAACGGGTTAAAATTATGGGATAAACATGCGGTGGCATGTCGTTTCGTTTTCCTCTGGTCGCAATGATCTGTCGTGTGATATTTGACTTTGCAAAAGCTGTTATATATTCATATAATATATACAAAAACGGATTCGTCAGCTGTGATGCTTATGAAGCGTCACAGCTGATGATGCTTATGAAGCTGTTGTCAGTGGAACAGAAATGAACTGCTTTTAGCAAAGATTTACTAGGAGGCCTGGTCTTTTTAATTGGCTACACGCCGGGCATGCCCCCCGTTAGATTTCAAAATCTTCCTCCTTGGTGATATTTTTGGCCGCTAAATAGGTTTCAAAAAGAAAAATGCAAACAAACTGTGATTACCGAAAAAAGAGTAATAAAATTTTGAGTCTGTGTAATAAACAATAGGATTGGGTCCCAAAACTAATTCTCCCTATGAACTAAACTAATTCAACTAATAAAATAAATTGTTTAATTTAATTTTTTTTTTTATAAAACTAATATCCCTATGGCGGCACTGTACACACCTCGCCCTCCTTGCGTTTATATCTTCGATTTTGTGTGTTCGTGTTAACTAAATATTCTCTATTATTTCTGTGACACAAAAAAAAAAAAATAATTGCACAAAGCTAATATTTCAGTCTTTCTCAAGGCATTCGTAAATGTACGTAGGACAAAAACACTTTTATTTCTTCTAAGTCAAATGTTCAGCGCTCCAAGTAAATTTGTCTCTGTTTACCTCCATTGTCTCATTGTCAGCATCCACCACACAGAGATAGTACAATAGATCCATAAATTAATCAAAAGCGATTCCACGGACTTTCGCACAGGTCCACAATCGAAAAGCGTGATCAACCTGGAAGCCCAGCCTATCTCCACTTTCTCACTACAAAAGATCATCGACTATTAACTGGAACTTTCCAGAATATGTGTGGCCAGTAAAAGCAATTCGAGCCAATCGCCAAACGGACACAGTGGACTGAATAAAGACAATGGTCTCGTCTGTTCGCGTTCGGTTTTCGTGCAAAGTTCAAAACGTGAGATGACTGCTTAAGCTTTTCTTAACAAATTAATCAAGTATTGCCTTTTTTCTCTTCTTTTTTTAACAAAATGGCTACTCATGGATGAAAAGACAAGAACTAAAAGGCGAGTCCAAGTTCCCACACTGCCAGACATTCCTAATGAACTGGAAAAGGGCAGCAAGCCAAAGATTCCTGATCACAGCAGCAACAATAACTCAAAACATTTCAAAATCTGGCTTACTACTTGGTTATTAAAGTTCAAACGAATATGGTTGAGATCCGACAGCAGGGTTGCCACCGGTAGTACAATTGTACTCTTTTTAGTACATTTGTTTCAAAGTAGTGAGCTGGTAGTACATTTGAAAAAAGTAGTACGGTACTTATGCAGTACATTTTTAGAAATATTCGATTCGAAAAAAATACCCTTTCTGTCAATGTTCATATGATCGTAGCTGTATTCTGCTCATTTTATCTGAAATTTTTGATCTGATTACTTTGATTTTAATCTTCTAACTTTTCCGAGCTTAGCATTTTTAACCCTGGAAATGCAGTCCTTTGTTGAAATTCAAATTTTCCGCGTCTGGGTGAAGTTTGGGTTGTCATGCAAGCAGCGCGCACTCTGAACGTTAATTTTTTTTTTTTACAAAATCCCTTAGATAAGTCAGTATATTTCAGTGTATTCAAATTTCAGACGTAAAAATAAGCTCCCTTTTCAGTTAAATTTTAACAGCATCAAAATAATTCGTACATTTTGAAGCTTAGATACGAAGCCCTTCAACCTCGTGCACAACCTTACACTTCATCTCGTTCGAATACTGTTTAAAATTAATGATTTTTTACACTCAGAACCATCAAAGGTTGGAGCACGGACCTGTCAAAAAAAAAATCCGAGCAAAAGAAGACCAAAAATAAAACGCTTAAATTACAACAGGTTAAATTAAATTGTAATTACTTAACAGTTTGTCCGCTGTAATTAAGTCCGATTTCAATTGCCCAGCTTGTTTTGCTAGTTTAATCAACCGTTATTTTCATTATTAGAATTTTGAGAAGAAACAATGACAGGGTGATCATCAGCAGGGCCGTATCCATGGGGGGGGGATGGGGTTCGACCCCCCCCCCGAAACCCACAAAATAATCGTTTTTTATAGGCTTTAACCTCTGATCTATGCCTTTTTTGTACTTTTTGGTCCGACCCACGGGCAACCCCCCCCCCTCCCTACCGAAATAAATTCCTGGATACGGAACTGGTGACCAGTATCAGTATGAGATCAATAAAAAGGCAGTAAGCTAAATTTGCACTATTATAATCCCGCACTAATTACACTATTACATGTGTTGATAATAGATAAGGCAAGCCTATCAACCATCAAACCGTCCTAAGGCGTATTCTTGCCGTTGACCGAGGACTCCTCGGGGAACGGCGAGAATAGAGGGAGTCACTCAAAGCGGACTCCGCGTACAGAAAACAGCGAGAACAAGGGGAATGCTTCCAAAACGGATTTTGTTCGAAAAAAAAATGTTCAGTTGACAAAATTAGTCTGGATCCACTTTATTTTTGGTTTTGTTTATTATTTTTATATTATTTTTATTATTATTTTTAATTAATTTTATGTTGCACCAGCACAAGCAAAAATTGATTCCGCTCTGAATCTGAAAGGGAGTCCTTTTTGATGATAGTGATGACAATCGGAGCATTCCCCGTCCGTGGGGACTCGCGAGAATACGGGGAAGGAGTCCCCGGGACAAACAAAAACGCGGGGACACCTCAAGTGGAGTCCTCGGGGAACGACGAGAATACACCTCTAGTATTGTTTACCTGTGCATAAAATGTTTCAGTTATTATGATTGAAGTCGGGATTTTCCATGTTGCTAGATGAACAAAAGCGGTAACGAATAATAACTCATATCTGTAAATACTCACCGCACTGTGTTGTGTTCGACTCTGCATCTTTGGATAACTTTGGCTTCAAATCTTCCTTATTATCATTTTCGTCAACTCGTTCGTGCTCGTTTGGCGTGCAGCTGCGAGAAGGAGGCGTGTCGGAAGGCGTGGCCTCCCCATTCTCCTTGCGCGGAGGAGTAACGGAAGAGCTCAGGGGAGGAGTCGAGCCGCCACTATCACACCGCTGATGGTGGTCGCGTACCCTTCGGTTGCATGTGTGCACTTTGTGCTGAATAAAACGTACGATGTCGCTCAAAGCAAAGTTCTTCTGGCAGCCCCCGCACGTTACGGCGTCCATCTCTCCTCCTTCCGGTCCAGCTGTAAAAATGAACAGTCACAAGAAATGTCTCGAGTAAATAGGCCTTACTTCGTATACTCTCAGGATTTATGGTTCTAAGGTTTGGATCTCACGGAGTTCGAGCTTCCGAATAACGTCTTAACTTGTCACTCTTTGCAGTATTCTAACTAGACTATGTGGGAACCCAGCTTAACAATGTATACGTTAAGCACGCCAGCAGTCGGCGGTATAAACAGATGGCTAGCGCACTTACTAGGAATCCCGAATGGACCCTAGACCAACTGTTCCAACCTCTCCTCCACACCGCCATCGTAACGGTGAACGATACAAAGATCTAGTATATTAATCCACATCTATTCTCAACCTATGAAACAAAATGTGACTTGTTTTTTTCCCTAAGAGTAGGTGAGCAAGGACCGTTAATTTCTGGGAGTGTATTTTTTTTATACTATTTTCCTCTTTTTATTTAGTCTACTCGTCAATTTCTGAGAGGAAAATCAAACTAAACAAATAAACTAAATTCAACCACAAACAGAAACTTAAAATGTGATGTTCTTTTTTAATACTGGGACAACCCAAAACCAGTAAACAAGTTTAATCATTTATAACTTTTAGCCCAACCCGCCCACAAAGACGACGGCCGGAATCCGATACGGGGGAGTACAATACCGGTAACCCTGTATCTTTTATACTTCAGAGGCGTGAATAGACCTAGCTGAATACACTGTTAATTTTTCAGCATTTCAAAGAGTCACCGCTCTACCTCAAAGAGATTAGGGGCCGACACTCGCAGGGTGCTTTGGTACAACCCGTCTCGACCAACTGACAAAGTTCTACCGACTACCATAAACAAGCCACCGGGATATAACGAGCTCTTGTAGAAATTTAAAAAGGGGTTACAAGGCATCTCAGCTGGTTAATACGACTTCGTAAGGTTACGTGCATTTCAAAGAGTCACCGCTCTACCTCAAAGAGATTAGGGGTCGACACTCGCAGGGGTCTTTGGTACAACCCGTCTCGAGCAACTGACAAAATTCTACCGACTTCCATAAACAAGCCGGTGGGATATAACGAGCTCTTGTAGAAATTTAAAAAGGTGTTACAAGGCATCTCAGCTGGTGAATACGACTTCGTAAGGTTACATTTACAGAATCTTCACCTTTGTTAATAATGTAAATGTAAGTTCTTGCTCTAGTATAAACAGTTTAATGCCCAGAGTCCGATAGACATGTAGTGAAATAAGGTAAACAAGATCTTTTCAATAGTTGCGTTTTTGCAGATACCATGGTATCTGACACCATGGTCTAAAGTGGCATCTATACGGTTAGAAGGCGTTTTCGCAGTTATCGTGGTATCTAGCCAGTTATCGTGGTATCTGATATCCAGACCGTGGTAACTGATCGTGGTATCTGAAAAAGTCATCTCGCTTTCACCAATTTTTGTCAAATGGTGGGAAAGAAGCTTGGCGGTGATGTGACTGGATACCAGGCTTCGAAAAGCGCAATTTCGGCAATTGTCGTTTTTGCAGAGCAACCGTATATCAGATACCACGGTAACTGCAAAAACGACTAACTGCAGATCCAGTTACCGTGGTAAAACATACCATGATATCTGCAAAAATGCAACTAATATTATGAATCAAGACACGGACACTCGGGTATATTCAACCACTAAGTGAATGGTGGTGACCAACAGGTGAATGTTCCAAATAAAATAAAAAAGCCAAGTGCCCAAAAGTGTCGTAGCGATGGATCTAATCCAGGTCGTTGGGTCCAAATTACACACAGTAGCATACTGTACATTTCTTTTTATGAGAGCTATCCACCCCTCGGACGATTTTTCAGGCCGAAAAGGCCATGTTTGGGTTTCGCCAAGAATACAAGCTAAATGGACAAACGCGTTTGATGATACTAATCGAAATTGATGATCGGGGTCCCACAAAAGGGTACCGGTGTCACAGGGAAAAGATAAAGAAGCCGACGCAGCAAAGAAAGATTCGCGAAGATTGTAAGCTAAAGCGGACACCGACAAATTGCTGATCTGGAGATTAAAAGTCGCCCGAGTGACCAATGGAACTCATCAGTTATTGTCCTTAGTGTTGGGCGATATTCGGATTTTTCGATCTATCGATATATCGATATTTTGACTTTCGATATTTGATAATCGATATATCGATATCGATATTTCGGCACCATGTTTCGCTATAGTATACCTCTCGTTTTGCCAAAATTTAAGAAAAAAGTCGTCCTGAAAAAGTATCTTGCTTCGTCTAAAACTTCGAAGAAATAAAACTGAATTACGAAGAACATATTGCTCCAGTTTCGTATGTATAAATGTAACTTATGTTGGATTATTTACAATAATTATAAATTAAAAAATATCGTTTTCGATATCGATATTTACGTTTCGATATTCGATATCGATATTTGGTCCGATATATCGATATATCGCTATCGATATCGAATATCGCCCAACACTAATTGTCCTCATATCGACGTTTGGCTTGGCGGTGTTCGTTACCTGACCTCGTACCTGACACCCTGGGTTAAAAGCCCACTGGACGATACTCTTCGCAAACAGACCCGTAGTAGAAGCGAGGAGTTACCCACTACCCGGCACCTGCTGTACACCCTTTCCTGGCACCGGCCGGCACCAACCGAAATAGGCAGTGCCGGCACCGGTGCCGACAATAAATCAGGCGATTCATCTTTCAAACTCATTTAAAAATGCTTATTTTGATGTTTTAACACGTAACAACCGGTGCCGGCACCGATCGGGCATCGCGGCACCGGGCACTTGCTGTACACTCAAATCGAGAGTAGACAACCCCTCGAGTAGAAGCAACTTCTCGGGGGGGGGGGGCCAAATACAATTGTGAAAAATGGAGAAATAGTGTTAAAGACATCAAGCAATGAATATTAAGACGGAAAACATTTCAGAAAACAAATCAGAACTGTGCTGTGTGTTGATTAGTTGTGAAAACCTCGAATTTCGCGCAGTTCCGAACGGGTGTCAGAATTCAAGATTGTTACGATTTTTACCTTTATGATCCAAGACGTTATAACCATTAATATTTTGGCAGGCAATTATTTTTCAAGATACCAGGGAAATCGGACCCCCCTCTCCCCAAAAACATTCCTTCATCTGTGGTTTCAGGAGTTTACTGGTCGAAACAGGGCTCAGAAGGCAAAACGCAACAGGTAGGAAGTATCAGGACTATCAATCTTACTTTTTACTGAGTCCCAATAAAGACACACGCTTGTAAGGTTTCTTTGGTTGCTGTTTCACAGTTCTTACAAAAGCAAAAGACTTCACTTATTGGCGGTCCCAACATACTAATTATGTGGCTTTGTTTTTTGCTTCACACATTTGGATTTCGTATCGTTAACCACTCTACTTCTGCCGCGACATGCAAAAACAGAAACAATAGAGAAAAAGAAGAAAATGATGACGACTGTAATTACTACAGTTGAAAAAAGGCTTTTTTTTAATACCGTAAATCAAAGGTAAGCAGCGGATCTGTCAAGAGCCGAAACTTTATCACTGTATACACCACTCTCGCATCATTTAGATTGTGGGATGGGGTGCTCCAAACACTAGAAAGGGTGTATAAGCCCTGGTTCCGTAACCATTGGCAAACTGTTTTGTAAGTGTATGAACGACCAACTAAAGATCTGGTGCACCCTTAGTGATTTGTTCCAGCATTTGTTGAGTTGTACAATAACCGATAAGTAGGTCTTTTTTAGTGTTTTTGTATATTTTATGACAAGATCTTAGACTAAGAGAGTGTTATTTTATTTATTTTTGTATGACGAAAAGGTCAAATTCGGCGGTATCGCTGTGACAGCTACTTTTGAAAAAATAAAATTCTATTCTGTCTATTAATGCCCGAACGGTAGATCCTGTGGATCAGCTCTCGTGGGTATTTGTGGTAGACTGGTGTCAACGTAACAGTCTTGTTTCCAGTCTATATAGACTGCAGATGGAAAATGACTTATCCAGGAATTTATTTAGAGGGGGGGGTGCCCGTGGGTCGGACCTACTTCATACCAAGAAGTAAAAAACATATGTAAATCAGAGGTCAAAGCTACAAGAAAACGATTGAGGGGTACGAGCCCCATAATCCCCCCCACTGGATACGGACCTGCTTGAAAACCATCAAGTTCGATGGTACCAACTGGATTTGTCAGCTGATAAGTTTCGGCCCTTCTTTGCAAGGGTCCCTCTCAGAAGAAAATCAATATATAACCAAAATCATCAAAAATATGACCGTAAAAAATCATATTTTTGCTGCGGCCTAAAGTGGACCCTTTCCAAGAAGGGCCGAAATGTCTCCAAAATTAAATCTCAGTTGACATATCCGTTTCGAACCATCAAACCAGACAACAGCCAGCTTGAGTTGAAGGAATACTCATAGACTACCATTGAAAATAACGAGGTGTAGGACATCCCATCTTACTATGTTTGTGAAACCACGTCTCTCAAGTTGAAGTATTTTGGGAATATATTGATAAAGAAAAGTAAAGGATGCGGAATTCGCTGAAAAGTGGAATTTATGAAATTAAAAGAGTGACCGTATGAATGTATGTAATTAGTAATAATTGTGTTGTGCTCTTCATAGCCCAGGGGCTTTAAAAAACTTTTATCTATCTCTCAAAACCAAAGTTGGCGTCAGCACATAACAATCCAAGAATGATGTAAACGGATGACTGGCTGACCATAGAGAGATTTCACCCTACCCGAAGAAAATGGATATTTGTACACCGTCATCGGCGGGATCATAACAAAGAAAATTAACATTACGAGGTATAGGACTTTCAACTTTGAGACTAAATTACCGGCCTTGTATAGCTGCTGTGAGTCAGAGAGTTGTTGTAATTGTTATCTGGCTTCTTCTTGTTGGAATAGTACAGCTTTTGCAAATTAATGTTCTTTTTTATGAGAGTTTGAAGGCTTCAAAGTTTGTCAACAAAGAAAAAGCTCAACAAAGGCTCGCGTCCTATTGGTTGGTTGTGACGCGCATTTCAAGGAACGCGTCACAACCGACCAATAGGATGCGACTTCCTCTTTTCTTACACACTTTGAAGCCTTCAAACTCTCATAAAAAAGAACATTAATTTGCAAAAGTTGTATTATTCCAACAAGAAGAAGCCAGATAACAATTACAACAACTTTCAGACTTACAGCAGCTATCCAAGGCCGGTAATTTAGTTTCAAAGTTGAAAGTCCTATGCTTCCTAATGTTAAATTTTTTTGTTATTCTCCCGTCCGTTTTCTTCAGGTATGGTGCAATCTCTCTATAGCGTCACAGGAAGGATTAATCTAACGATAAAAAAGATAATTGGATATTTCTTTGGCCAGTGAACAATGGGTCTGACCGCCTTAGAAAAACATCCACTTCCGCCCACGGAGAAGAGGCGACTCTCGAGAGGAGCGTCCGGTCGCTGCGATAATCTGATAGCTCTATTGTTTCCTGTTGATGTCACTCCATCATTTTCATGAATACCATTGGCGGGGGCGAAAATAATCGGAAAGACGACCGGGGGCGGGTAAAAAGCATTAGACATTCGAGGGGCTACTAAACCCAGGAAATGAAGAAGAAAGAATATTAGCTTGGTTTGGCCAAGTTGTGGCTTGTGAGTGACCAGGCCCGTATCCAGGAATTTAATTCGGGCGGGTGGGGGGTCTACCCGTTGGTCGGACCTAATCTAAAAACTAAATAAAATAAAAGATATTTTCTGTTTTTTTTTCTTGACCAGCTAGTTATCCCTCCAAGATGATATGCGAGGGATAAATATTATTTCGGTTGCCCTTCCGGAAAACCGTCCTCAAACCAAACAGTATAGATCAAAGGTTAAAGCCTATGAAAGGGATTATTTTTGTATCCCCTACCCCCCCCCCCCTGGATATGGCCCTGACTGTCATCCTCGTTTTCTCGTCAAAAGAGTGAGACGTTTTATTTCGTCGCTGGTCATTCAGAATGACAATATTGACAGTTAAGGGGTTTGCAGGGTTTATGTAATATTTATTCAAACGTAAAACGTACCGGCGTCTACAAAAACTGAATACTGTAAGCCAAATGCAAACAAAAAACTCAAATGCCACGTGTTATTGGTGGTGGCCTGTTGTTCGCATGAATGAACATGAAGTATGTGAAGCTGCGCTTCAGAATTTTGTATCTGTAGTTGGACTGGACCTTCTATTCCCTATAATCTAAGAGAGCGCACAATACTCTCAGAGAAAACGAAAATTAAGTGAAACGAACCAAGTTTATTTCTCACTGCTTGTCGGATCCTTAACTTTAAACCTAGTCCACATGTTTAATTTCTTACCCGCTTCGTCTGTACATACATAAACAGAAGGGTCAAATGCAATTCCAAAACAAGGCGTCACCGATCATTGCATATAATATCACTGACTGCACAATGCATTCCAAAGCGGTATCGCCCCCTACTTCCGTTCTTAGATAACCCTTTACGTCACCGCAACTATGCGGTATTGCGGTTAGCCCCACAATGGCCGTTTTGCAGGTGTCACCCATTTGTCAGATTGACAGACCCTCGGACAATGGTCATCACTGCGACAGACACTTCAGGTGAACGTGAACACAACAAGTGCATTTACATTTGCAGGTGGTTTCACGCAGGACGATCGTAAACATTTTGAACTGTCCGACCTTGTAATGTCGACCCAACTAGTGTTGGGCGATATTCGATATCGATAACGATATATCGATATATCGGACCAAATATCGATATCGAATATCGAAACGTAAATATCGATATCGAAAACGATATTTATTCAGTTATAATAATTGTAAATTATCCAACATAAGTTACACTTATATATCCGAAATTGGAGCAATATGTTCTTCGTAATTCAGTTTCTATTTATTCGAAGTTTGAGTTCATGCAAGGTGCTTTCTTACGACAATTTTGCTCTAAAACTTTTGGCGAAACGAGACCACTACTATAGCGAAACATTGTACCGGAATATCGATATCGATATATCGATTGATTATATCGATATATCGAAAAATCCAAATATCGCCCAACACTAGACCCAACATCAGGGCTGGTGGACTCGTCTCGAGACGCCTTTTTCAAGGACTCGGACTCGTCGTTCACGGAGCAGGAATCGGTCTCGTTTCGTCTCGGACGATTTTTGTCCAGGACTCGGACTCGTCTTGACTCAAGGAAGTGACTTCGGTCTCGGACTCGGATAGGCTGGACTCGCAACAGCTCTGCCCAACATGAACTTATTTCCGCTTCAGTCTGGGATTACCAACCAATCCTATATCATTTCAAATATTCGTATACCTTGAGGGAGGGACGAACTCGAGTGCTTGGCAATAAGCGATGTAAAGAAAAAAAATACCCTCGTAGTGAAAAAAAAAAAAATCGACACCAGAAAAAACAAAGATACAAAAAGAAGCAATCTTTTGTGAACTGCGGAAGTGGAGTGAGGCCAATATAGTTTCGAGAAAGAACAGAAAAAACGAAAGGAGACATCGAAAATGATATTAAGAAATTACAAATATTACTACAATCGCTGAATGATTATTACGCTCATGGAAGAAAATTAAGAATCCCGGCGTCGCCAATAACATTAAGGTTGTGAGCAAAGAGTGGCCACTTGCAAGTAGAATGCGAGATGAATGCGCGTGCGTTTGTTCTTTCAGTGTTTTTGGTGGCATTCTCGTGAAAAAGAGAGGTTCAAATAAATTTCTGATTTCCCGAGTTCTTTTTAGTCTTGTGCGCAATCAGATTTTTTCACGAATTTATTAGGCCTAATGTGAAATTCGGTCTGAATTTTTCGTAATGATAAAAGCGTTTCGTATTACTAATAAAAGCCTTTGTTTTTGTTTTATTAATCCGCTGTCGCCATGTGCATTTGGCGGGTTACAAATACATATACTTATGATTAGTTTAAGCCTTAGCACAGTTGGGGCACGTACTTTATTGTATACAAGACTCGGACGAGAACAGCGCCTAGGCCGTTAAAAACTCGAGACGGAACGCTTTTCAAAATTCTAAATTAGCGCCCTTTCTTCAGACGCAGACATCCCCAGTGACCAAACCTTTTTGATTCTAAGCCAGGTCCCCTTCCGTTCTTTGTCAAACCGTGGGAACAGTCCAGAGGGCTAACGGGCATACGCAACCCACCTGACTTTGGTCACAGATTATCTGTGATTTGCGACCCCAAGGGCTACTTCAATGTGATTATAAACTGGTTGATGGTCTGAATTGCAGCTAATGGCCGAGTGGTCAGACAACGGCTACTGGGGTTACGCAGCTTTAGGCAGTCAATATGTAGTTAGTGAGCGTAGGGACTAGCAACTTCCTCCGTCACCACGGTTTAAATGAGCGTTTCTTATTTTACCCCTAGTGCGCATGCTACGTATGTCTGTAGGTACTTCTTTAGTCGGATACTGCGCTGGTCCACGCTATTGTGCTGCTGCTGGTGAATTTTTAACAGTAATTAGCAGGTAATTAGTATTACTATTTCAATCAGGATTACGTTAGCACTGTACACAGTCTGTGTACATGACATCCAGGAACTGATTTCGGGTATAAAAAAAACGATTATTTTTTTTTATGTTTCGGGGGGGGGCTGGATATGTCCTTGTCTGTGTATTTATTGTTTTTTCAGAACAGGACATGAAATGAGTGGGATGCGCTACCAGAGGATACTGTGTAGTCAGAAAGTACAGTGACAATCAAAAGTTTATAATTTCATCCTATTTTATTCTGGCATTTATCCAGACCAATTCCTGCCGACAAAGGCGTAAATTAACTTTTTTGTCACAAGTTGATCATGACGTGTTCTATTAACCCGTGTACTAGTACTAATACTGTGTAGTCGAAAAGGCTTCCCGGACTTGATGATAATACAGCTTTTGTTTTTTGTATTTATTCCACTGAATTTCTACAAATGTTCATAATATTTATTTACTTATTTATTGTTCCCCAAAACGGTAAGCTAGATGCAGTTCTGTTGCCATTGTAAAATAACACGAAACACTATTTCGGCGGCGCTAATAATAGGATGAATAAACAAAAGATTTACGGATTTGCAGAAAATAAAATCTTTAACTGAATTTCCAGCTTATACATCACTGTTTATTTTTTTTAAATAAAACCGTTGCAGTTTTTGTTCTGGCAAACGGGATGATTTTATTTTGCTCAGTTTCGTCGAAATCTTCAGTACCAGGATTTACCCAGTGAAAAGAGCTTCAGACCCCTTTCTGAGGGACAAGGATTGCTATTGCAGACGAGAATACAGAACTATAATTTCGTGTTTTAACACAGGCTATTAGCGCGAAACCTCACCACTTAAATCAATTTAACCATATTTCCTGATTTCTGACTCAGGACGGCTACTAGTATGTTACTCTAGCATCTTTACATGTTTTCTTAGCGGCAGATTGGACTCGGGGCCATATCCGGGGGGGGGATAGGGGGTTGCAGTAGGAAAAATACATAGATCAGAGGTTAAAGCCTATAAAAAACGGTTATTTGCGTGTGTTTCGGGGCGGGGGTCAAACCCCCTAAGCCCACCTCTGGATACGGCCCTGATTTGGGCCAAAATTGATCTTTATCCCCCCCGAGGTTTACTGAGATGTCGCCACTGCTTTAAATGACGAATGCAAGTTACCAACCCCACGGAAAATACCCCCATTCTATCTGCGATTAGACCTGACCTGTTACGACCCCTCTAGTTATAGCATGTGGCTAGTAAGAAAATGTAACGATGTTTTTGCAAAACGCGATAACTTCATCGACCAATTATCAGCAATCAATAATGATTCTGTCTGTGCCTTTATGATGGCCCGGAATAGCGGTTAATATGTTGCCACCCGCATGTTATATTGAGTACCGACCAGGTGGTCAGTGGATTATAATTATTACGAGTATTTCTGTCGCCATACTAGAAGATTAGGGAGCTTTTCAGTATGTACGGACTAGAAAGTCTGTGCTAAAGCTGGAAATTTGCAAGTTTAACAAGCCTCCGTTTATATTTATGTACGGTATATGTATTTTAAAAAAATAAATTTTCTGCGAAAGTTTAAAAAAAGTTTTCGATAACAACATACAACTTTTTTTCTTGCGTAGTATTTTTTCCTTATTCACTTTTCTTCTGTTTTAATGTTTATGTATCAATTTTTCTGCTTTAAATAGAATGGTGTAAGTATCTATGTAGCCTATATGACGATGGTAAGAACTGGTAAGCAAATATTCCCAAAACAACCTCATAGTTTACAGAATTTAGTACTTCGCGAGCGCATTAAGTTTTTACTAATATATAAACATAGCTGATGTGACAAGATTTTTTCATGACGTATGGCTTCCATTTACACATGACAATCAGTCAGCTATTATAATAGCATGTACTATTTAATAAGGTATAAAATTGCGCTTGTTACAATAATTAGTAACCAATTCCGGGTCGTAACATTATACTGACCCAAGGACCTAAACTCCTGACCTCAATTTAATACTTCAGTTTAACCCGTGTGTCCGCTTCAATTGCTTGTGTCATAAATTGTATGAATGATTATACTAAAATTTTTGGCGTCGGGCATTAAGTGGTGCGAAGAAACTGACAGGTGAAGCAAAATAAAATTAAAATTCGTGTTTGAAACCAATCATACTGGAATATAAAAGAAGTCCGAGTTTCGTGCAAGGGCATCTTACCCAATAATGACCCACTGACATATCCCAGTTCAGCGCTCAAAGCGGTTGTTTCTCTGTTTTTTCTCCCTCGCTTCATTATGAGCATCCATCACACAGAGGTAGTGCGTAGAGTAGAGTAGATTTTTATTTCTAGAAAGTATCTTTCACAGCGTAATCATCGGGGAACTAATAGGAGCTAAACATGGTGACATACACATACATAGGAGAATAGAGAAGAGATTCTGGAAGTTCCATTAAACAACACAAACAGCATACATACACTCAATCAATTTGTCAATTCAATAATAATCGCAATACAACTGATCCATACATTAATGAATAGAAAAGAGAAGCTTTCACCTTTAAACTGAAGGGTAATGCAAAACTCTCATCGTCCGGGAAGTTTTGCACTCTTTTTTAGCTGAAGGAACATGATTAAAAACATATCCTAGCAGAGTTTTAATTAACCGCTGATGATGGTGATGAACATCGAGGAACTAATAGGAATAAAAACTAATAGGAATTTATTTATTTATTTTTATTTGCTGAAATTTGTGGTCCTGGAGGTGAATTTCGAGGATGAAGAGTAAGTAAAAATAAAAACAAAATTCTATTTTTTTGTATAGAAGAGACTCGTTTATTTGTTGATTATTTGTGGTATTCAATCCAATGTAACGGGCAATGGAATAGGGGTCGACACTTATTTTGTTCATTTGTTTTCGTATTTAATAAAAAATGAACTGAACTGAAAAAAAAAACCACTTGACAGCATGGTGACTCTGAACTGGAACATAGATAGCTGAACATCCAAAGTTTTATTTCTTGAATTAATTCATGAATCTAAATCAGCGACTGATCTGTAGGCTAATCATCTGTTTACATCTGCTTATATCCGGAATTTCCAAAAGTACTTCGGTTCCTTCTACTTTAACGTATCGGCGTGAAGAAAATGTCTAATACGAGGGGCTGGTCACTGAAAACTTTGGTGAACACCAAGAAGCAGAGACGCGCAGACTCCGAACACTTTGCGACACATGTGAGTAGACCCTCGTTCTAAAACGAGTATCTAATGGACAGGCTACATATAATAAAACACATAATGAGTTTATTTAGACGTTAGATGTTTCTTCTTTCAGTTTTAGAAGTAGGCTAATGAACTGAAAGACAAAAATGCTCCTCAGCCGGGATTTGAACCCAGGACCTTCTGCTTACAGGGCAGACACTCTAACCGTTTGAGCTACCGACGGGCTTGTGAACAGAGTTCGCAAACCACTACAATAGTCCGGTACAAGCCGGCCATAGGAACAGTGACCCCGGCCGAAGGCAAATTCATCTAATCAGTTCACATCCCCAAGTCATAGAAATTATAATTCCCAGGTCACGGCCATCCTTTTAGTTGTGCTTTAAGAAATACCAGACAATCCCCACAAAAATATTAAAACTACTGTTCGTACTGCAGTGAGACAAAAGGATTTTTTCGCTTCAAGCAGTTTCCGCGAAGTATTCTGATAAGAAAGAAAACATATATTATCGCTCATTACACAGACTCATAATGGATACTTGATACTCGCAGCAGGGATTTAGCCTGTACAAATATCCGCTCGTCTTAAACCAGTAAACTCCGGTAATCCTGTTTGTCATGATTGCACAGTAAATAGGCAACAATTGTTAACGGACTAATGTACATAGAATAGTACAGGACTTTGGACAAATGGGATAGTTGGGAAACGTAGAAAGGCGGGAATATAGAATTAATTTTAACTCTTTATGTTTAAGTTGTATTATATCACTGCATTGGGATATTGAGGTGTGTAAAAGAAATAGTGATTTTCGGGGTTTTTCTTGATAAGCTAGTTATCCCTCTGAGATGATGTGCGAGTGATAAATATAATGTCGGATATTTCGGTTGCACTTCCGACAAACCGTCCTCAGCGATAAAACAAACTAAATCACAAAATCCACAACAATACCAACAGAAAAACGATGCGGAACCAATAAACCATAAAGAGACATGTAACTAAAAACCAGAAGAAGGATGCGGATTGAACGACATGCAAATAAAAGTAAAACAACGAATATTAAAATATGCGTGTTTAAAAAGTGTTCATGTACAAATCTATGATTATTTTACAATTCTGTGTTCTGTGTCTATTTACAATATACTGACTGTTTTTACAATTATTCGCCTGGGAAAGCGCAGAAGCTTTCAACAGATTGTACATATTCTCTAGAACGGTACATGGATAAACAAAAAAAGCGAGCAATACAAGAAAGGGTTAAAAATGGAAGTTGAATTAACGGCTAAAAAGATACGACGAGCGGCCAGAATAATGGGAAAAGCTAACAGTGAAATAATTGAATTCCTCTCTCACAAAATGAGACGCGATCGCTTCCAACCCTCGTGGTACCCTTAAATAAGACAGACCAACATCATCATCTTTACACATTACCACCTACTGTTAGGGCACAATAGCACTGTCCAAGTTGGTCAATCAGTTTTAATAAAAACACCTATTCATTTAAGCTGATGAGGCGTGCCGGAGTTGGACATGTTGTTCTAACCACCGGGAGTTCTTGTTATTGGGATTCCTGATCTTCACTGGTCAGTGTTTCCTGTGCTTGCGTAAACACTTCCAGACATATGAATCCGCTTCATTGCGAGACTTGATATTTATTATGTGAGGGATAATTTTCCGTTACTGGTGTCCAAACCAGATCCGAAACTGTAGCAACCTAGTGACTTGACAACGTGCGAAGACAGTTTCCGGTTACTAGTGGTCCTACCGGAGCCGAAATAGTAGCAGCCTAAAGATTTGACAATGTCCGACGGATAACTTTCGGTTTCACGTGCTCCAGCAGAGCCGGAATGCGGTGATAGGATCCGGCATTTTAACAACCGTATCCTAAACTGTAGCATTCTGCACGAAAAAAGGAAAGCCTTAAGGAAGAAAGTGAAGAAAATCCGGCCGAAAATCCACACCAGGTGCTGATGATTTCGGGAAAAGAACCGACCAAACATTTACGCGGGAGCGGAGCAGGAACCAGCCGAAATATCAACCGGAAAAAATTAGGAAGACGGCCCAGAATCGACCGCGATCCAATTTTACTCAAACACTACCCAACTCGAATGATCAACCCTTCGCTCAGCACGTGTGTACCCGGATCGACTCTCGTGCAGCCATAATGTCGCAAGAAAAAGGTTTGTTTTACAATTTCGGATCAGGACCAAAACAATTCTCTCCTGACATTACTTCTTTAAATTTCATTTAACAGGATTCAGATTTATTTTAAAATAAATTTAATCCCCCGCCCCAAAGTATTCGCCGTAAGAGAAGTAGCTCAAGAAACGGTTGGCAGGGGTTCAACAACGCTACGTATTTTTCCACCGCCGGAAACCGGTCGAAAAAACGACCGGAAACCGACAGGACAGCGACCGAGAATCAACCCGGATCCCAGTTTATTTAAACATTCCAAAACTCGAGTGATTAACTTTCGGTCAGCAAAAGCGTCCACAGAACAATTTCACACAGTCATACAAGTTCAGAAGTGAAAGGCTCTGTCGGCGACCCCCCCCCCGTCCCATCCGTTGCAGGGAAAGTAGAGTAACAAAGCGTTGACAGGGGTCGAAAACGCTGCGGTTTTCATCCCCGGGAACCGATTACATTTCATTTCGTTCTCTCGCTTCCTCTCAGCAAAAATAAATGTAGCATGTCGGTTGCCCACTGCATCATAAATTCATAAGATATGGGCCTGTTTTGTTCCTACTTCTGTCAGCAGCTTTTCCGGGTCCCCCAGCCTTCAACACAATTGACCATTTTTACATCTGCTTAAACGTAATAGCCGGCAGGACATAGGGAGAGCTTGTGACATGCTAAAAAATTCCCAGACACCTGGTCTCGGTAGGAAAACAACAGCAGGGGTGACACGCTCCAAAGCCAAATGACTGGGGCAGATTTTTTTTTACTGACCAGGACGTCTGACAAACGTTCTTTCTTACTTTTGAAATGCTGAATCCCTTCGGATCTGACTCTCTTGTGGCCGGATTTTGGTCCGGACTGCGATAGGCCCAGGTCGGAAAACAAATAATAATAGTAATGATATATTTTAAACCTACAATTTCACAAGAGAAAACAAGCCGAGTCCGCGAGTACAGCTCCACCAGATCCCGTCGAGGGGTCGACGACTCTCCCGGAATGGTCAGGATTATTCCGTCATTCCGGAATGGTGTACATACAAAATTAGAGTCGTCGACCCCTCGTTCGCCGCAGGACATGTCCCACCATCGTGGGGGGAGTGGAGGGATGGGGACTGGAATCTTGAGGCATGTATGACTTTCGAAAGGGTGATCGGATCTTAATGAAACTTTATATTTGGAAAGACCTCTTGTCTCAAATGTCCCAAAGCATGTCCGGACCGGATCCAATCAGCGTGGGTGGGGAGAGGGCGGGATAGCCGAAAATCCAGTGACACGCTTAGAGTGGAGATCCACAAAACACATGCCGAATGGGGTGAAATAAATGCGGACTAAACTAAAGTTGGTGAATTACCAAACTCGATATAGAAAGGGAGGATATGGAATGGTTAGGAATAATCCGGAATGGCCAGGATTAATCCGTTATTCCGGAATGGTGTACACAAAAAATGAGAGTCGTCGACCCCTCGGATCCCGTCTTCTTTTAAGTGTCGCAATGAATCTTGTGATAAAAGGTGTAGGGTAGGCAAGGCTGTATCCAGGGGGCAGGGCCGTATCCAGGAATTTATTTCGGGGGGGGGGGGTTTCTCGCGGAATTTATTTCGGGGGGGGGGGGGGTTGTCCACGGGTCGGACCAAAAAGTACAAAAAATACATAGATCAGAGGTTAAAACCTGCAAAAAAATATTACTTTCGTGGGTTTCGGGGGGGGGGGGTCGATCCCCCTAACCCCCCTGGATACGGCCTTGCCAGGGGGGGTAGGGGGTTTGACCCCCCACCCCCCAACACGTTATAGTTTTTATAGGCATTAACCTTTGATCTATGTTCTTGTTTTACTGTTAGGTATGGACTAGGCCCGACCCGAGGGGAGAACCCCCTCCCCTCAAAAGCCCTGGATATGGCCCTGTCCACAAGTACAGCTCCCCCAGATTCTTTTTTCTTAACAAACCTAATTTCAAGTGTCAATTCGAATCGTATGACAAAAGGTGTGAGTGTACGGAGGGGGGTAGCAATAGCAACACCAGTCTGTACATATGATGATGATACTTAGGCTGGTAAGAACAGCACTCCAGACCCATCGACAAAATCAAACGAATTTCCGCCAACGTCCCTCTGAGACAGTGCTGCTATAGAAATGACATGAAAAAACACTAAATTCTGTCATTCCTCCACCCTCTCTCTAAATTTAGCCCTCCACCTCATCTGTAAGCAATTAATTACGCTT
Organism: Branchinecta lindahli; assembly: GCA_023053555.1. Taxonomy (NCBI): domain Eukaryota; kingdom Metazoa; phylum Arthropoda; class Branchiopoda; order Anostraca; family Branchinectidae; genus Branchinecta; species Branchinecta lindahli. The sequence goes on along the minus strand of JAKZAO010000005.1, from coordinate 7,410,164 downwards.
TGGGGGCGAAGTCGAACTCGAAAAAACGATGTCGAAAATAGAGAACGAGGGAGAAGTCGCATTTTTCGGACAAGCCAAAGACCAAGATGAGAAGGGTCAGGGGAGGAATCTAGAGGCAGCTGGAGTAAATAATTAACTGGAGACAACCGTAAAGAAACAAGGGGGTGAGTACTCCTCTATGCTAAGTTCTTGCGTAGATTGCCATCATGCGTCGGAAACGTCGCATTACACTCGAGGGGTTACTCACTTGGTAGGCACCACTGCGAAGCCTCCGTTGGCACCTGCTGGTTATCCACTGGGCACTTGCTATACAGCCATATTTTGGGAGTGAGTAACCCCTCGATTACACTCCTGTTGACATTCGAAAACCTGTCGTCGAAGTTATATTTTCCTCCAACTGGTCATTTACCCATTGTCAGTTACTACATTGGCTTAGTTCTTATTTGAGATTAATATTTCTGTAAATTATTTGAGTTTTTACATTTTTATTGCATTTATCCCTCGGGCAGTTCGTAATAAACTGTTCATTCACTCATTTATAAAATTTATAAAATACCCAAATGTGACTAATTAGGTCGTCATCTCGTTTCCTCTAATCCCTTAACCCTATATACAATCACTATCAAGTAATAATTATGTTTGTTTAAGTCATGACTACATCTTGTTCTTATCTTGTATTTTTACACAATAAATTGTGTGTAAAGATCGGAAAAAAACACAATCATTCGTTCCCGACCAATCACCACACACAAAGGTTAGATGGCCTAACATCAATCATACAACGACCAAAAGAGAAAAAAAATAACCGTAAAATAAAAAAATCACCATCTGAGTCATAGGGTATTCGAGAGGACTCCAAACAGAGAAAATCCACCCACAATGAAAACTGACATCTACAAATGTCGAAGTAACAGACAAGAGAAAAGCGACCACATTTATCATAGCGATGTACACGTCTACAAACGGAACAAGAAGCAAGGCTTTAATCCTTGGAAAAAATACATGTGAATGAATGAGTGAATTTGCTTTATCACCTATCATTAACAGCACACGGGCTGCCGATCGACAGAGAAGATAACAATAAGACAAAAGGAGAAGAGAAAAAGGAACTACACACTTTCCAAATAACTAACACAACTCAAAACCATACAGAAACACACAAAACAAAACATCAAAACAAGCCTTTCCAAACATGAGTGCTCTTAGAATCAACTAGGTATTTAAGCTGTTTATCTGCAGCAACCATGGGTTCCGTGACTCCATATCGCTGAAAATTATAAAAGTGGTGACGGTCAAAGCAACGAATCAAGCCAATTGACAATGATCTACACTTCCAGTTTGGAACGTGTCCTCCTTTAAGTTTAAGCTAAATGCTGCTTGAAACCAGGGCCATACGAAATCATCCAAAGTTCCACTAAGTGGAGTTCCGTTCCTCTAAAGAAAGAATCGAACATATAGACCATAAAAAGTAAACTGAACTACAAATCGGCATACCTTGCGCTATTCTGGTTGCCGGCATTTTAATCCTCATCTTTTCTTCTTGGGATATCCACCTGTCATCCAACTCCTGTGCCGTTCGGCCGTACGGCACAGAATGGTCTTCAAATGGGATACTACACTGGGTCTTTCCTTCTGTGGACTCTGTCCGCGCGCCGCCGTCGTTCCGACTTTTTACGAGATGAGAAGAGCGAGAGCCACGCGTCGCGTCATGTCCCCGAGTCGGGGTGTCATTTCCGCGGAGCAGCCGAATCGAGGAGTTCGCCGTAACAGGTAGAAACTTAAAGGAGTCAATTGACATGGCGCAAAAATCGGGGAGAAACCGATACCAACCGATAGAAGTGGCTGCTGCCAACAGTGCTATACCTTTCTTTGGGCATCCAATGCCAGACGACATTAGTTGCGTTTTTGCAGATACCATGGTATCTGATACCACGGTCTAAAGTAGTTTTTGCAGTTATCGTGGCATCTGATACCACGGTCAAAAGGCGCTTTTGCAGTTATCGTGGTAGCTGGCCAGTTATTCAGATACCACGGTCCGACCGTGGTATCTGAATAACTGATTGTGGTATCTGGAAAAGTCACCTCACTTTCATCAATTTTTGTGAAACTGGTGGGAAAGAAGTAGGCACTTAGTGGTGTGACTGGATATCAGATTTTCTTTTGGGATGACTTCAAAAACCGAAATTTCGGCAACAGTCGTTTTTGCAGAGCAACCGTTTATCAGATACCACGCTAACTGCAAAAACGACTAATTGCAGATCCAGTCTCGGATCCAGTTACCGTAGTAACAGATACCATGGTATCTGCAAAAACGCGACTATTATTCTCAACTATTTGAAAACGAGCCAACCTTCTATGACCTTTAAAAACGAAATGGACCACGAAGAGACAGCACCTATCAACCCACTCGCGATGTGCACTTCACACATTTGTTTGTTTGTTGTTGTTTTTTGTATTTTGTATGCGATGGTCCTTGGGCTTTAAGCAAATAAATCATATCATATCATGTGCTCGCAAGGGTACCCGGAACCAGGAATTTATTTCAGGGGGGGCTGTCCACGGGCCGGACCAAATCCATACCAAACAGTAAGGCAAGAACAGAGAACATAGGTTAGCCTTGGGGAGTCGAACCCCCTACCCCCCTGGATACGTCCCTGTTAATAGCGCTAACAAGGCTCACGCTGTCACGGAACATGCACAGTTTAAGGGTGCTGAGAATTCATTTTTAAGCAATAAAGCAAAAATAATCTTGGGCCCTCATGAAAAATGTATCCTCGCTAACCAACGCGACCTGAAATGACACAATATGCCGATTTTATCCTAGATCCGGAAATAAGCTTTAACTTTCTAGTATACTTTCTGTTCCAAGTATAAACGCTTCAAATAAATACGTGCAGACTTTTACGATGAATTTGGGGTTCCTCGATACCAGGAAGTAATTTCGCAACGGTAATCCAGGATCTTTCTTCACCCTCTAAATGTCTCCAGCCGATTCCCATGTAACTGGAGCTGGTTCAAACCGTCCCACTCGGTAATACCAACCCACCCCCACAGCTTTCGTAAGCTGTGCCCACCCCGAACAAAATTTACCCTCAAATGCGGAAGCACTTGGCACTCTAGGAGGACATGGACCAATCTTTATACCCGCCAAGCCGTTCACGGTAGAGAAGAAACGAGGACGTGAGACCAAACAACTGACAGTGGTTTGGCTCAAATACAGTAGAGGAATGCTTCTTTGAATGTCGCCTAACTCTGAACGAAGAATGAAGAACAGACAAAACTTTCGCGAATCAAAAGAATCGACAATTTAAATAAATTTAAATTAGCAAATATTCATGCACATTATTGAGTGGAAACATTTAATTTAAGTAAAATAAACAACAAACTGTGGTCACAAATTGTTATTCTTATCAGTCTTTTGCTCTTTGTTGCTCAGTTTGCTGTTGCACCCTCTGCCAAGTTATAACGTAAATTTCGTGTGCTGCATACTTGGGAGCGTTGAACTTGCTTGGATAGGGGGGAGGGGGTACATCAGAAGTCATGTAGAAAGAAACTCGATCAGTATTGTATTTTAAAAGTTGCACTTAAATCTCAGATCAGTTGGGTAGTCAAATAGATGGAGAACAACAGACGCAGGAGAAGTAGTCGCGGGACATCATTGAGTGGAAACATTAATTTAAGTAAAATAAACAACAAACTGTGGCCACAAATTGTTACTCTTATCAATCTTTTGCTCTCTGTTGCTCAGTTTGTTGTTGCACCCTCCCCCGCCAAGTTACGTCGTTCAGGCGTTTTGTAGTACTTTCAGCCCGTCCGGATTATCCCAATTTAATTATTTATGTCAAAAGAAAGCTAAGTTTTGTCTCTTCACTAATATTAACTTCTCAGTTTATTATTCCCATTTGACTTTTTGAAGAACGAAAATAAAACCAAGGCAGTCAACATTTGGAAGAGTGTTTGAAAAAAGCGTACCTCTATCATTCTCCATCAACTAACTAGAATTCGTTTCCATTAGTAATATATTTTATTGTTAAAACTCTACATTTTCTATTCAGCACCGTCAACAGCTCAATTATTTTTTTTTTAATTGCGGAGATACCTCCATCACAGGTCCACGGTTTTTCTGGAAAATACCAACACAACATCCCAAAAGAAAATCATTCAGACAATCCATCCACACCCACCAGACCATGACGGCCATTACTGACCGCTCGTAGTTTTATGGTCAATTTGTCAATCGGATTCCCCCTGTCAATCCTAACACAAATCTCTCAATTATCCCAGCTGATCTATTTACCGTCAAATTGACCACTGGAGGCGGGCCGATCCAATTTCGTACGAAGATTGACCAGTGGCTATTGGGACGGTTCGGGAATGATTACGGAGTGACAGGCGCAGTAGGGTATTTATTCAACCGCCTGTGGAGTTTGGCGCATGCTGCCCATACAAAGGGAGTCGGTCAGCCTTCAAGAAAAGCCCGTCACAGTGTAATTTGAAACTCTGTGCTTGATGCCAACCATTCTAAAATCGGTGCCGACAAAATTTCGGTGGACTCTAGCTTGGCGAATTTTTCCTTTCAAGGGCATTTGGAAATTGCTACAGAAAGCCCAGGCAAGGACACAGAGATCCAGGGCTCCTTGTCAGTTAACAGAGTCCGGCCCCCTTTTCGGTAATTCAACAAAAAAAAAACACTTCATTTGTTTTTAACGCATTTCGACTTTACTGAGACAAGCAGACTCGGAAATGAAACCGCCAAGTCTGGAGACAAGCACCAACTACACTTTTTATGACAAGACGCCTGGGCCCAGGTCCGTATCCAGGAATTTATTTCGGGGGAGGGGGGGGGGTTGCCTGCGGGCGGACCAAAAGTACAAAAAAGACATAGACCAAACTTTAAAGCCTATAAAAAACGAGTATTTTTGCATATTTCGGGGGGGGGGTGAACCCCCTAACCCCTCCCCTGGATACGGCCCTGCCTGGGCCCCTCCGAGGCTGGGGCTCTAGGCAGTATAGTTCTCTACTGGAAAAGCCTGGTTCTCGCGAGGGGTTGTCCACTCTTGATTTTAGTGTACAGCCGGTGTCGCGATGCCCGGCCGGGGCTGGCATCGGCTGACATCAGTCGGCACCGGTTGGCACGTATCAGAACATTAAAATTGCCATGTTTAGAAGCGTTCGAAAGAAGAATTGCCTAATTTATGACCGGCCTCGATGCCGTCACGGCTTGTTTCAGCCGATGCCGGGAAAGGGTGTACAGCATGTGCCGGGTAGTGGGTAACCCCTTGGGTTCTCACGAAGTGGATTGTATTATGCCCAGTGTCATTTCAAAGAAGAAAAAATACTGTGGTCCAAATAAAATAATTGTGATTGCAACTAACCCTATTAATTGCCGATCCCAAACCTCTTTTCTGAAATTTTCCGATCAGACAGGCTAGAGCGAACTGGCACTGGTCTGGCAGCATGTTCCATCTAGGAACACGTCTGGAGACATTTCTGGAAAAAGCACCACCGGAGACGAGTTTCTCCAGCAGAGTCAGCAGAGGGTGACAGGGAACCGTTCGTGCTGACGGCCCACCACGTTCAGGGTAAAGATAGAGAAGGTCAATCGGCAAAATGACGTATCGAACGACAGGAGTTGTAACGACGTCACACCTGTATCAACTTCTTAGAACCAAGAGCTCACGATGGGTTGCCGGCCTTTGACATATCATATTTCTGCTTGACTGGTGACAGCTTCGCAGCCATAAACGTTTCGAATGAAAAGGTCGCTTCTCAACTTTCGTGAACAAGCCTTTCAAAGTTGTTTGGACTTCGGAACCCGAGCCATTTTAAGGAGCCGTTTCAAATTGCAGTTCGAAAATCAAGATTTAAAACCAACAGCTCTAGTACTCAAATCCAAAATATCAAGATCCGCTAGATGGCAACGGTTTTCGGCAATAAAGATTGAACGATTGAAGATAGATAAGGGTTACCCACTCCCCGGCACCTGCTGTACACCCTTTCCTGTGTGGCAAAGACCGAGGCAAAGACCGAAATCAGAGGTGCCGTCACCGGTGCCGGCCACAAATCAGGCGATTCGTCCTTCAAACGCTTCTAAACATGTTTATTTAATCAGGGACCCATAAATTTACTTTACAGGGGGCTTGTCAATAAGAGATTTCTGATGCTATGTTGACCGCACGGAAGAAATTCGAGAAATACCCACGGTCCAATCACGTTCAAGACCAGATAGACAAAATTTGTGATTGGCTGTTGTCGCCTTGAGGGAGCAGTCTCTTTGGCGTGCACGTCCAATGAGGCAAACAAGAATGCAGATTCGACCCTAGTGGGATTTTTGGAAAGTAGGACTGGTTCGGTCAACATAGCAACATAGAAGCATAGGAAATGACAAGCCCCCTGTAAAGGAAATTTATGGGTCCCCGATTTAATGCTCAAACAAATAGCAACCGGTGCCGGCTCGTGTCAGCCGGTGGGTGGGCACTAAAAGCGATAAGCGGCAACCCCTAGGATGATGGCCGCACCGTGGAAAATAGACGAAACAAAATCTTTCCTGAAGAGCAGCGTAGTGCGATGGGTCTGCCATCTAGCCAAGAATAAGGCAATCTGAATTACAAAATGACCGGGCTTCGGTTGAACAACAAAAAAAAAATCCTACAAGCCTGCAATGTTCTTGCTAATGGTTCAATAGGAACTGTTACACATTGGGGTGCATCGTGTCAAGAACAAATACTTTTCCTCGTCTGGCGGGTTCACAGCGATTTAGCTATTTGTAGAGGTAACGAAACGTGATGTGGTGCGAAGCTAGTAACCTCCGCTCGTTCGTAGCGGACAGGGTATGAGGAAATATTCGACTCCGCATAGTCATATTACAGAGATAGGAAGACGGAGGTTCTGTCAGATTATTTGTTCTTGATCGTGTATCACGCCAGTCTATCACAAATGCCTGATTTTTTTTTTATAACCTATGTCGAACGTCTGCTATAGTGTGGGCTTAGAGCACCCTGGCACAGAAAGTTGAGTTGAGTCAAATTACAGGTGGCTAACATGATTTGCTGCAAAAAAAGATGCCGCGAAGTATCTTTTCCGTTCTTCCTGTCGGAAGAAATGTTCTTTTCATTTACAAAAGCACCTTCAAAATTTGTTTAAACCTTTCCTATGTTTTTTTTTGTGAACTTTGTTTCCTCAGCTGACTGCAGGCAATTTGACAAAAACACCACTATACTGTATCATTTTTTTTTTACATTTTCAAGCGGTTGGTTAGGGATAAATAGTAATATGTTTTAGGGGCCTGGCGAAGACCGGAAATCTACAAGACCTGATTGTTTGGATTAAGAACCGAACTTTCGTTTGCCATCTGATATTTGAATACACTGATTCGGCCAAGTGCCATAAAAACGGGGCATAATCCAAGTGTCAAAGTTTAACTGAAAAGGCAGCTTATTTTTACACCTGATATTTGAATGATACTGAATTATTCTGACTCGTCCAAGGGATTTCGTATTTTTTCACCCGGGGCTCTAGTAGTAACGTTCAGAGTGTGAGCTGCTTGCACGACAACCCAAATTTCACCCAGACGAGAAGAACTGCAAAAAAAACGAATTTCCAGGGTTACAGATGCTAAGCTCGGAAAAGTTACGCCTGTAGAAAAGTAGGAAAATGACGTAAAGATGTGCAAGAAATATGATATTTTCATTTTATGTTTTGGCAATGGCTTACATTTGTAGTGGTAAATATCTCAAGCGTAGAGCTACAAATACACAGAGGTACCACAAGTCAGAAAGAATAAGTTGATGAAATCCAGTATCCCTGTATAACCAGGGACCCATACATTTCCTTTAATGACTCGCCATTCAGGGGGCTTGTTATTTCCTATGCTTCTATGTTGCTATGTTGCCCGAGCCTCACCTAGTTTCCAAAAATTCCACTTGGGCCGAATCGGCGTTCTTGCTCAGATAGAGCCAATCCTGGGCCTCCTTGGACGTGAGACCAAAGAGACTCCTCCTTCAAGGCAATATTTTATCCCCGTGTGTATTTCTCGAACTATCTGACGCTCGGTCAACCTCGCATCAAAAATCTCTTATTGACAAGCGCCTGAATGGCGAGTAATTACAGGAAATTTATGGGTCCCTGGTTTAACGGAATTAACGCATTTTTATGGGATTTTCAGACCGGTTTAAGTGATTGATGTGTAACCGACTGTCAGATATCAGCCCTATTTGGTTAAACTTTAAAGTTTAACTGCAAAGCCAACTTGTTTTTATACCTTGGATTTGAATACACTGAATTATCTTGACTCCCGTGAGGGATTTTTATTTTTTACGTCGCGTAGTCTAGTAGGTTGCACGCCAAATAATTTTACGGCTAAGGCGCGGGAAAATTTGAATATCTGCAAAAGCGTGCTTTCCAATGGCCAATAAAGTGAAGATAATGCAAAACCACGTCTGAAGAAAGCCCTCTCTTCCGTGCTACCCCGAACAGGTTTCCTTTGTGGAAGGACCCAGTCAACAGAGAATTTGGCCAGCAGTTCACCAAGTTGATAAGCAAGTTCGAGCTTCCAACTGGCCAAGTTCTTCCTGGTCACTTTCACTTTCCATGTTGCTTTCATATTCATGGCTTGAAGAATGCAAATCCGCCATGATCTGTTATTTCTATCGGCAATTGACGCAATTGTTTGCCGCTGTAGTTGCCGAACATTTCAAACATAGAGGTACGTCCGTATAGAGGTACAACAAAAACCGTAGAATATGTACGTCAGCTAAAATTCAACAATCGCGGATAACAAAGCAACGAAGTAATGCGTTTTTGTCGGTTCTTCGAGCCTAATTAAGTAAAAATATGATGGGCAACCAGGTTGTCGTATCTCAGCCCTATTCGGATAACCTTTAAGAGATAGCGAAAGGAAGCATTTTAGATACATATTCCTTCAGCCCAAGCTGACTGCGAATCATCTTTAACAGTGCAAAACGGACACGACACCTTACATATATTAGAGCTATGTTTCTAGCTAGAATCTTTAGTTGTTTTTCCACAAGTTCATTTTCCAGTTTGAGTGGCTTGAGTCTGAAGAGGACCCTTGCCAAGAAGGGCCGAAATACAGCTCTAATAAAATTCAGCTGACGTATCCGTTTTGCACTGTCAAAGTGTTTAGAATTACGTTAAACTGGAAAGAGCAAGGGTTCCCCTTACATAGAAGAATTTTTAAGATAATGAAATTACCACTAATTCAAATAGACTTAGGTCTCGTGGTCAGAAGACAATCTCGGACGGCGAAACCGAGGGGTTACCCACTCCCCGTCACTTGCTGTACAGCCTCTCCCGGCACCGGCCGAAACCGAACCAGTAGGCCTGTCGGACGGAACCAGCGTTCCGGACGAACCGGCAAAAAATTAACGATTTATCTTTAAACATGCTGGTTTAATAATCTTACAAGTGGCAACCAATACCGCAGCACTGGGCACTTGCTGTGCACCAAAATCGAGTGTGCAGCTAATCGAAAAAAAGCAGCCTTTACGGAAAGACGGAATGTTACGCAAGTGATTTATATCGTGACAAATACGAGGATGTCAACAGCTTCGACGAATTTGCCTTCGGTAGCCGTTCTCTGTTCCTATAGCCAAGTTCTCCCTGACTATCGCAGTGGCTTGCCAACTGTGTTCACAAGCCCTCTGTAGCTTAGTGGCAAAGCAGTGGCCTTGTAAGCCAAAGATCGTCGCTTCAAATCCTTCCTGAGACTTTTGTCTTTCAATTCACAACTTATGAAACCGCCTTTCTCTCTCAAGCCTGATCACGGTCACTAAAATGTATGCAGGGCCAATAGTTCATACCTCGGCAGCATCTTCCGGTGACTTACCATTAACTCTGATAATTGTACTTGAGGGCGGGTCCAGTTTAAGGGAAGTCCTGGCCACTTTGGCGCTCTATAGACCATGAAATCCCGGATTTTTCACTTCTGACTCGTGCCGTTTCCTAATTACTTTCTGGTGGCTGAATATCCTTAAAAGGGAGGAAGATGTATACCTTCCTCATCTTCTCGGACAGCCCTTCCGGTGACATGGTCCGGCGCCTGTGAGGTGTCAATCTTATTCTTCTTCAGCAAAATGCTTCCGTTTGTTAATGGCTACTTTTTTGTTTCTTTACTTTTCGGATTGTCAAATTTGTGTCAAGTTAAATTGTCGAGCTCCACTGGTTTTCCATGTTCAGTCAAGGAAGTTTCCGCGAAATTATAAACTTCAGCCGAAAATCTGGAAGGCCCACAAAAAAAAGGAAATTAACTGAAAGAAAGAGTTTGGCACCAAGTTATTCCGAGACCTCATATTATATTTGATCCGGATTTGAAAGTCTCGAGTAAATCTTTCCCTGCACTTCAAACAAGCGAGACTTCGGAACAGAGGAAGAGGGGCATGGCTCCCTCTATATTTCAAATCTTCGTCCTTGTCGCAGTTTCTTGGCCGCAAAATAGGTTTCAAAAGGCAAAATGCAAAGCAATAGCTTTACTTTAAGGTAAACTCGAAAATGCGTTAAATTTACCCCAAAAAATATAAATTAAATTTTGAGTGTGTGTAATAAACATGGATTGGGGCCAAAATTGGTCTTTGCCCCCCCCCCCCCCAAGGTCTACAAAAACTGTGCCACTGCTTCGAAAATTATACAAAAATTTTGAACTAGCGAAATAGATTTCTTTCGCTTAATGATTATGAGGCCTATTACTATATTAAAATATTTTTTTTTTTTTAAATTTCTCTCCCTCTTCGGCTCATCTCTACTGGGATAAGATTAACCCGAATCAGAGATAATCTTATCTTAACAGAGACAAGATTAATCCCAGTCGCAAATCCTGCAAGATATTTTTTTACAGTGAACGTTAAACGGATACGTCAGCCGAGTCTTATTCTAGCGACCCCTGTGACCGCAGGCTCGTTTTTTTTTAGCTTGAGCCAGAAGAGGGCCCTAGCCAAGAAGGGCCGAAACATTGCTAGGATAAAATGGTGTAGCCACTCGCAGTCAAGTATGGTCATAAAGTATTTTAGAGAACAAAACATGAAAGTCGTTTTTTCTAGAACCCATTTCAACCCCCCTTACTGAGGACCCCCTTCTAGGCTAAGACCACGCAAGGCGTCTCCACGACACAGGCACTGGCAGAATCCCTAATTACATCCGACACATATTCTCACATGAACTTCAATTTAAACACGGAAGATAAACGTCTCGCTCACCACGCACTTGCAACCAGATCGCGACATCTTCATTTTTTTTGTCATGAGAAAGCAGATGCTCTCACATAAGAATCTCCATGTCACTTATTATATTTCCGGTCGTCATTCTCCCCATACCATCAAACAGCCAACCCTTTTTTCCAAAGGGTTAGAACATGGACGTTTGAGGCTGTGCCAGCGGATTCCAAACTCTCCCTCGTTGGGGGATGTGGTCTAAGTTATGTCCCTGTCTAAGATCTCCAAAGGCTAGAATTGTTTAGTAGCAAACAACTTTCTTACATGGGAGACAGATGGAGGAAATATATCAAGTGCCCGAAACTCGCGCGGAGTCATTATGAAGTGTATCAGATACGGTGCGGAGGAGTTGGCGACTTAGAAGAACCCGAGAAGCAGTGTTGCCAGATTGGCGGATTTTACGCCGTACTGGCGGATTCTGTCGGAGACTGGCGTGAATATTTTTGCAACTGGTGTGTGGCGTAAAACGTGGCTGTTTTTCCATTTAACTGGCGTATTTTTTGGCGTGAAGTAAAGAATTGACTATCCTTACCAAAAACCGACTGTTTTTCTGAAAAAATCGACTGTTTTTACGTCATTTCAATCGTCGCTACCTGAGGCCAAATTTTTGGGGGGTTCTGTGTTCCCCCCAAAATTTTGACATTGAGTTTTCTGGATGTGTAAATTTTGCTGGCGTTTCTTGGCGTATTTTTCAATGGCCGCGGGTTGTTTTTTTTACAACGATCTGGCAACACTGCCGAGAAGGACATGGAGAAGAGAATGATTTCAACAGAACCGTATCCAGGGACTCATTCCGGGGTTCTTCCCGTACGTCGGACATATCCATACCTACTAGTAAAACAAGACCAAAGGTTTCGATGGGACCCCAAAAATTTAATATCTGATCGAGACGATTGGGTCCTTTCATCAAAATATCTCATTCCCTTCGAGGGTTATCGTGCTTACAGACGGACAACTTTTGCGATGTCATAGGTATCCCTCCACTTACGTTTTGGGATCCCAACAAGAGCATAGATCAGGGGTTAGATAGAGCCTACAAAAAAAAACATTTGTGTGTGTTTTTCGAGGGGGGAGTACTAGATACGGCCTTGGCCACGGGGTGACGGGGATGATGTATCGCCAAATTTGGTGATTACCGAGGGGTTGTCTACTCATGATTTGAGTGTACACTAAGTGTCGGGTGTGGGCACCGGTTGCTACGTGTTGGAACATTAAAATAAGCACGTTTAGAAGGGTTTCAACGATAAATCGTCCAGTTTATGGACGGCACCGGTGCAGGCAACACTGATTTAGGTAGGTGCCGGGAAAGTGTGTACAGCAGGTGCCGGAGAGCGGGTAGCCCATCGGTGATTTCTCTACTCAGTTTCGGTGTTTCTCACAAAAAATTGCGAGAAAAATCACTGAACTTCCCTCCAAAATCATACATTTTTTGTATTATTTTATTCTTGGACAAACACACGAGCGTTTTGAGTGAGAGTAGATTACTGAGAGAATGAAGGAAAATAGTTTCCAGGCTTTTAAAGTGTTTTGAAGATTGCTCCGTACAGCGCTAGATAACAGGAGAAATTGCCTATCCCGGTAGTTTGTATCATATATTATATAGTGTTAATGTTTTATATGTTTTTTCCTTTGTTTTGGTGCGATGGCCCTTGTTGACTTTTGTGCATTAAAATCTATCCATCTATCTCGAGAAAAGCGACCACATCAACCAATATGAGGTGACCAATCTCCTATGTTTCATCCTAACCGACCGGTTCCTTATCATTTACCCGTGAATTGGACGTCCACGTCCCTCTCTAATTCCAACTGGCTAGGTCCACATCGTTAATCTTGATTAAACTACAAACCGCTAATGTTGTGGTCCTGGTGGACTTCACCCGTTGAAAGATGGATTGCTGTGTTTTGAGGCGAAACCCGCACCGTTACGTCTGCCCCTAAGAAAATTCCAGACTCTGGAGCTAGGGGCGTGGGAGGGTCAAATGTTCGATCGGCGTAACACCCTGTTGTCTCATTATAATGTCCAGACATCTGGTTACCCCGTTGTCAGACGATGGTGATATAATGTTAACCCTTTCTAAGGTGTCGGGTGGCTGGAAGGACCAAGTGGGGGAATCTGAGGTAAAATGTCTTTGAGAATTTAAGGGACGACAGGTGCATTCTGGAGCATTATTTCTTAGTGAAAACGCAACGTAAGAATAAGATCCAAACTGGACTGTCAGAAGTTTGATAACAGATAACACATATTTGCGTATCATTGTGTTGAACATTATGAGGATATTTCCGTTACGACAGTTAACATTTAAAGGGGTCATAACAGAATTGTTGTCCCTTAACATAGCACTTAAAGTCATAACAGATGCGTTATCATAACGTTTAACACACGGATGCGCAAACATGTATCATCTGTTATCAAAGTTCTGACAGTGTGGTCACCTGTTACAGAAAAATTGTATTAGAGCCTATAACTGATCAGTTTCTGTAAAACATGACATCTGTTTGGGAATATCGCACAGATAGGGCTTTCTCTAAGTTTGAACAGGTTTTTTCTCATAATTTTACAAGAAAGGAAATAATTTTATAAGTAAAACTTATTTACCTACTTACTTGCTTATACTTTTTCTATCTTTAATTCGTCGACGAAGAAATAAATTAAAATTATTTCGATAAATAGCTTACTTACTTATCCTTTTATTATAGGTATATATATTTCGTTAAATAAAAAATAAACTGAACTTACTTTACTTACTTTTTGCATGTGTTCAAGTTTATTAAATAACAAATACATTAAACATATTTATTTACTTACTTATTTATAATTTTGTATCTATTGTATGAATATATGTTTCCAAATCAGCTTAGGCTCAAGGAGTATTTTTTTTTTTAATCTGCACTTTCGTCAAAGGATAAATACATGAAGATAAACCTTAGGCTGTTTGAGAAACAGGCGTAGGCGACCGATAAGAAATATTTGGACCTCCGGAATGTCATAATCGTTTATGACGGTAGGAGGACCGTGGGAGTCGGAACCGATCGGAAGTTATGCTAGAAACTTGAACTCGGCGTTTCTCATGCTCTCGGGAAGAAGAGTTATCTCGCGTTAATCGATTAAGCACATTCCAGTTTATGGAAGATATCATCAAGCAGTATGGCTCAGCCAGGGCCGTATCCAGGGGGGGGGGGGGGGTATATTTGACAGTGCAAAACGGATAAGTCAGCTGAAATTTATTGGAGCTATATTTCGGCCCTTCTTGGCAATGGTCCTCTTAAGGTTCAAAGCCGCTCAAGATCATGTGAAAAACGAAACTTGTGAAAAAAAAGAAACTTGTGAAAAAAACTTGTGTTTTCACAAGTTTCGTTTATTTCCATCTTGAACGGCTTTGAGCCTGAAGAGGACCCTTGCCAAGAAGGGCCGAAATATAGCTCCAATAAATTTCAGCTGACTTATCCGTTTTGCACTGTCAAACATGACTCGCAGTCAGCTTGGGCTGAAGGAATATTTACCAGGGGGTAGGGGGTTCAACCCCCCCCCCGAAACCAACAAAAGTAATAGTTTTTGGTAGGTTTTACCTCTGATATGTTTTTTTTGTACTTTTTGGTCCGACCCGTGGACAAACCCCTCCCCAGAAATAAATCCCGCGGGCAACCCCCCCCCCCCCGAAATAAATTCCTTAATACGGGCCTGGGCTCAGCATCCCAATATCCAGCTGCCCAAAAATTAACTAGGAATGCACCCTACCCGACGAAATCGAAAACCACAATAAACAAATTTAACATTGTGAGGTATAGGACTTTCAACTTCGAGACCAACTTGTGGGAATTTCGCTGCGATTCTAAGATTGTAAATTCCAAAAGCACACCTTGCAATATTTACTGTTTATGTTCCAATATTCAAAACTATTTGAATACTGTAAAGCTAGGCCCTGCTTATGACAAATTATCCACGGCTTTGGCTGTTTTAAGCCTTTTCTTAGACCCACCGACTTCTAGCAAAAACTAGGCAAAACTCAGAAAACCTGCGCATCAATAGCATACTCGAATACTCGTTGGCGGCATAATGCGCATGCAAACTAGTGAATCGTGGAAAGTGTATAGGTTTCACTGACAAAGATACGACGGTCCTTTACAAATGTTTTCTCGATTCTTTCTTGTTTGGTAACAATGGTAACACACAGTTTTGGGACAAAGTTTAATCGGAAATGTGTTTTGGAAGGCTTAATACCTTTATGGCAAAATGAGGTCTCGCATCCTAGTTGTCGGCTTTTATATCTTTGCGTCAAAGCCGACCAATAGGATGTGAGACCTTTTTTTGTAGTAAAATTGTATTTAATCAAATAGTTTCATATTTGACGGCGTTAAATACGTCAGTTGATTTATTCGAGCGATATTTCGGCCTATTTCTTCCGAATAAACTCAACTGACTTAACTGTTTAACGCCGACAAATCTGATTTGCAGTCGGCTTGGGTTGAAGTAATTTTTAGGATTAAAGTAGCCTAGGTTTAAAAAAAAGTGCGCTAATCTGGCCCTAATGAACATTGTCGGAAACTGAAGATCCAATCAGCCATCCAATGAGACCGAGAAGGGAGTACGGTCGTGCCGTGCCCCCAAACCCCACTGGACAAATCATTATTTAAACTCGTTCATTATTTTTAATTTTAATGGTACATTTAGCAAGTTCAGTTGGAAGTCGCTGTGCTCCCTGACCTAGCCTACCCTTTTGTTTTAATAGCACATCATGACATCTTGACTCGGCTTATACTCTTGTCATTCGACTACTTAGCTTAATACACTGAAGCGGACTGAACTGCAAGCCTTGACTTCCTATCACTATTTCTGAGCTGGGTTCACTTCCTGTTTGGTCGGAACTTGGACCATGCGGCCCATGTTAAATCAAATCACGGCTGAGTCCACACTGATTAATGAATTTTAAATCCGAGTAAGCGATTCCTGTCATCACCCCTTCCGAGTGGCTGATCCCCCTGCTACCATGTAAATAGTGTCGAGTGACTCTTTACGACCCCGACTGCCAACTTTCCTGTTGACAATATTGCGTCGACTTGTATAACCCATAAGACTATATCAAGACAGAGGAACCACTGAAGAGCTATATTGATGACAGTAATGAAGTGCCACTGTATTCATCGTTAAAAAATATAGCAAGGTTGACTGAGTTGCTAAAAAGAAATTGCCAAAAACAGACACACCACTTTTCGGAAGTAAAACAAGTTTGTCAGGGGTGATGATAATCACAAATTCTGTGATTTTTTTTCCTGTTAGTATCAAAAATTTGTCACGAGAAACAAAATTTTCAAAAAACACAAAATTTTCTGCGGCTTCTCCGCGGTTTCTTCTTTTCGTGATTTTTTTTCAGAACAGGTGATTTATTTTTGTCTGGCGGCGGGGCAACCGTGAACAAGTACATCACAATCGTGTACCACGCGAACCTTGTTTCAGGAGCACCCAAACACTCATCTAACAAATAAAATGCATGTTTAATTGGTAGCTTTTCATGTTTTTGTAGGAGTGCCTAAATTCCGGTTTTAAGTTAAGTTTATTGCCACTGGGGGAGGGTCCCTGTGGGGGAAGGGCGTTTTCTAGTTAAATTCGCTATATTTTGGTTTAAAGCTGGTTCCTATATCTGACGTTAAATGGACTGCTTTGAGTTAGATAAATAAAAGCTCATGCACAACCGCTTTTGTTCCGATTGTTAATCGTCAGGAATACACCTGCTCAGTTTTACATACCAGTTTTCGGAATATCACTATTTCTAGCAGATACTTGAGCTCTTGGCTACTGTGTGTTATTAGGTTATGTTTCTGGGAATATCCGAGCAACTTGTTATGTACTTAAACTTGATATTTTATTTGGCCAACGATGTACGCAAGCTTTTCCAGTTCGACAAAAGGTTGGCTTGACTTGGCAGCACAAAGACGCGCAAAGTTAGCCCTGCGCAACAAGAGGTGCGAACCCCTATTTCGAGGGTAGTGTAATCTCTACGGTTGATGACCAAAGGAAGCAGCTGAACTCCCACGGTCTCAAGCCAGGTGAAGTGAGGTCATAAAAGAAACCGTCCAAACAAGTTGGGACATTTTATCTACGGAGATCAACAAAAGCTGTGTCACAACTACAAGAGTTGGGATCCAAAATCGGGAGAAAGCGGAAGTAGGTACCATCGAGCATCCAACGGGAAAGTATTGTGGAGAAAACGGATAACTAGTTGTTTCATAGGCTATCTACAGGAGTAGGTGTCGAAAATCAAGGGGAAAACGGAACTAGGTACTATCGAGCACCCTACGGGCAAGTATAGTGGAGAAAATGAATAATTGTAACTAAACCGGCAAAGTTGGTGCATTCCGGGCAAAAAGAAGTACGCACATTGCCTTTGCTTTACAATAACTGGGAATGGAGTAAGCTGATATTGGGCATCACTGTTCACTTAATATTCACAAAATATCACTTATTTACTTAAACAGGCTTGAAAACCTGATAAGAGTTAGTCACTTCGTTTGTCCGTTATCCACATATAATCTTATTCTTTCCGATTTATGGTACCTCTATGTGCTTGTCCATCTACGCTTGAAATACTTTGCAACTACAAAAGTAAGCCATGGCAGACAAATCAGCTGACTAACCATTTTCCTACTTTCTACAGGTGTAACTTTTCCGAGCTTAGAATCTTTACCCGTTTGTTGAAATTCAAATTCTCCACATCGGTTGTCGTGCAAGCAGCGTACACTCTGGACGTTATTACTCGAGCCCCGGGTGAAATATATCAGTAAAAACATTACCAGTAAAAATACCAGTAAAAATATTTTAGTGTATTCAAATATCAGATGGAAAAATAAGCTGTCTTTTCAGTTAAACTTTAAAGACCCGTCGTACCTCCTACCTTGTACGACGGGGCTGTCCATGCAAACCTCCTTTCGTAATCTCTCCATCCATTTTTAAATCCGGAGACCCGAATTTCAAACCGTATATTCGACCCCCCCCCCCTAATAGATAGATAGTTTTAGTTGTCCAACTCCGAATTGGCACTAAATATGTCGACCATTACAGTTAACGGGCTAAAATAGCTTGAATATATAACATCATACAAAAAAAAAATACCTCACTTGGAATCCACCAGACTGATTTTCTCAACTTCGTTGTTTTGCGATCTCCGATAGGGATCACGATGTCGATGGTTGTTTGCGAGAAGTTATTCATCAGAAACCATGGCTATGTCAATTTTCCTCGCCAACGGGTCCGGAGAAAGGCTTGAAACAACCAACGCCGGGTGTAATTTGTTAAAAGCAGAGCCTGGTTTTAAAATATTTGAATATTTTAGATATACTGGAACAGAACCACTAAATAGTACGAGAGGTCCTTTAAGACTCTTTTTTTTCAATCACTATCATTAAAAATTAGTCATGTTGAAACCCTCCTTTTTCGGGGTTACACCAAATGACCCGTCGTTATCCGTTAGCTACAAGGAGCAAGCAGGGTAACAACACAGGGTAATCAACACACAAGCGACACAGACAAACATTATTGGCACCAAAATCTGTTGGTGCCAGTGAAGGGTCGTACAAACCGGTACTTGAATTGTACCTTATTTCACAGACGAAATTAACACTAAAGATGGTAGATCCCAAGTGAAGTATTTTTTTTTTAATTATTGTTTAGCCTGTTAACTGCAATGGACGACATATTTAGTGCCAATTTGGCGCTACGAGTTGAATCAATACTATATCCATTAGGTTTTAAAGTTTAACTGAAAAGCCAACTTATTTTTTTTTATCATTTAACTGAATGCACTGATTATTTGGATGTTGCTTAGAGATTACTATCTGCTAGCTCTAATAGTGACGTTCAGAATATCTACGGCCGTCCCCGCAACACAAATTCTACTATGACACTGACAATTTGAATCTCAACACAAACATTATTGCGTTTTAAAGGCTTCTTTTGTGCAGATCATACGAGTAAATAGCTTGACTGAATCGCATTAAGTCTTGATCTCAGCCGATCATCACCACCTTATAAATCCCTTAGAACAGATCCCCTGGGATAGCCATGTAGAAAGATGTATTGTGGACCAAATAAGTACCTGTAATTGCACTTGTAAGAAGTCGCATCCAAGCATCTGGCTCTCGTCATTCGGCTGTGATGCAGAAGAGACCAGTTCTTCAGTTGCTGATTAATTCCGAGACAATCATCTTCTTGCATGATAATAATAGTATGAGAAAATACTCCAGGTTCACATATCTTTTGGGTGTTGCCATATCATCACTATCATTAAAGGGCGAGTCATGTGGACATATGAATGGGAAGATTGGGTCATCTGTGGATTGTCACATGCAATTATTCTATTTAGCCCACCGTGGGAATCGTTGATCGTAAGGTTAAGTTTTGGTGGTGACCTAGGCATGCACAAGATGGTGGGGAAATGATAGGTTGTGTTCAGGCTCACTGGCGTCAGGCCTGTCCCTTTGTTCTAGATAATTCTATTAACATTCCTTTTGTATTCACTTCGCGAGCCTATCAGGAGCCTGTAAACTTTGTTGGACTGTTGCAGCGGGTTTCCTCGCCCGAACATGGGAAGATTTGGATCTGGGTATAACAAAGGTATACCGGGGAGTGGTAAACCCTCGCCATCGTGTCCCTATAATAGTCAACCAATCAACCTTAGCTCTTTCTACACGGAGATAATATTGGATATGCGTACGATACAATACTCATTATAAACTGTTTACGGTGATGTCAGATTTTTTGTTCATACTTAAAGCACAAGTCGCAGTAGATATAATTTCTTTCCAATGTTTTAAAATACTAGGCTCCTTCGAAACGCTGCCGGGTTTCTCAAATATTATAAATCCGTCCAGACTGTTTTCAACGTCGTCAGGCCCAGTTGGTTTTGATGAAAAAATCTAGCAAAACCGGTGTTTCTGACCAATGCGCTCATCGGAAGCAATGAGCGGGAGCCTGATCGGCCTCGAAAAGAGATAAAGACGGCAAATGCAAAAATACGCGTAGTGCCATTGTTACATTATCTTTCCACACACATAGGCTATTTATCATGTTTATACGAAACAAAAATAACCATACTAAACAGTTTCTAGTAATCGAATTCTTTGTCGTCAAATTCTTTGTTGGTTCTTAAGTGATTTCCAATTTTTGCCCATGTCAGCCCAGTGGTATTAGGGTTGCAGTAAAATTTACTGACTGATCGAATGATGTCCGATTATCAGGGCCTTTGCCTACAGGCCCCGCTCAATTTGAACCGAGCCAATTTAGAACCAGAACTAAGGAACTAAAAAAAAAAAACGGATTTTTTTGCTATGAAAGTATTATTTTTAAATGACGATCTCTCTATTCTAAAATAGTAAAACTAGAAAATACTGATCCACCTATTTATTGTTTTGACGAATACTGTTGTGCGCAATTTTCTAAAGAAATGAACGTCCAGTGTGTTGCTGTTTCGTTCTTTATACTCTTTTAACCTGTAAAGTCACTGTCACTCCAGCGATTTTTTGGCCATGTTTAAAGTAAAAGTGTGAAGGCGAATAATAATACTGGAGGATGTTTTGTTTCATACGGTTTGTGGTAGGGATAAAGAACACCGGTGTTACAATAGTTGCGTTTTTGCAGATACCATGGTATCTGTTACGACGGTAACTGGATCTGCAATTAGTCGTTTTGCAGTTACCGTGGTATCTGATATACGGTCCACTGCAAAAACAACTATTGCCGAAATTTCACTTTTCGAAGCCATCCCAAAAGAAAAACTGATATCCAGTTACATCACTAAGTGCTGAACTTCTTTCTCTCCAATTTGACATAATTTGATGAAAGTGAGATGGCTTTTCAGATACCACAGTCGGACCGTGATATCTGAATATCGGTTACCATGGTAACTGCCCATATACCACGACAATTGCAAAAACGACTTTTGACCGTGGTATCAGATACCACAATAACTGCAAAAACGACTTTAGACCGTATATCAGATACCATGGTATCTGCAAAACGCAACAAATAACAAAAAAAGTTACTGTCCCTATTGGAAAACCAAATGCACTCATACACAAATCCTCAATTTTAGGGCACAGTGATCTAACGTCACTGCCGGCATGCCCAACGCATGCGCACGGGCGAGCAAAACTGAGGATTCGTCTCTGACTGACCAAATATAATACCAATCGAACGAGAAACATACAATTTCAATAAAGAAAAAATCCAGTTTAAAAAAAAAAATGATCGATGATCGAAGGTGCTTGTAAAAGTGAGTATAATATCGCATGCAAGGCCAAGAGGTGCTCTAATTCTTGTCCCGGTTACGATTCATTGCCCATGGAAGCGAAAATCCCTTACAGCACAAATTACAACTTTTTGACCCCAGCCACTGGCATTTTAGAGAGTGATAATTTCCCGACCAGCGATGCTCAATTTCTCCATTCATTTTTTGCTTCATTCACAAGCCCTGTGACCTGAAACCGCGAAACCGACCTACAATTACTCAGTGACCTTATATGCTAACCCTTGGCCATAATCGTTCCTCTGAATGGCTACTGTTCTCTGGACCTCTGTGCGATTTTCAGAATGAAAATTCTCGTTCGTCTGAGAGAGGTCACGATCTCATCATGGCAACCACATGACCTTCCAGCGACCCTTATAACATCAAATTTGGTATGTGGTACTTGAAGCAATAACAAGCTTGGTAAATTTGAAACTACGTCCGGAAGACTAGTATTCTCACTTTGGCTCACGTCCGCGACAACATACTGCCCCGCGAACCCAGAGGCGTCACTACTAAGGGGAGGAGGTGGGACGCCCCCCAATGTTGTCTGCCAGTCGGTAAAAAAAATAGCCGAGTCCGCGCGAAGCGCCGCGATTTTTAGTAAAAACAGTCGATTTTTTCTTAGAAATAGTATTTTTCTTAAAAACAATCAAAAAACAGTCGATTTTTTCTAAAAATAGTCGTTTTTTCTTAAAATCAGCCGATTTTTCGTCAAAACAGCCGTTTTTTCTAAATAATAGTCGTTTTATCCGCAAAAATAGTCGGTAAATACCTTGTCCCCCCCAAACATTTTGGCTAGTAACACCTCTGCGTGAACCAACCCTTGAAGTACACCTCACACTACTTACTGTTTATGTTCCAATAGTCTAAACTAATTGAATACTGTGAAACCAGGCTCTTCTTTCAACAAATTATCCACGGCTTTGGCTGTTTTAAGCCTTTTCCAAGGCCCGTTGACTTTCGAGCAAAAACTCGGCAAAATTCAGATAACCGGTTTAACGCATCAATAGCGTGATACGGGAACACTCGTCGGGAGCATAATGCGCATGGATAATGGTGAATCGTGGCTAGAGCAAAGATTAGTGAGGTATCGTTAGCGGGCTTAGAATGTGACTTCTGGAATCTGGGTCTCCGGGCTTACGAATTTATGATTGCAATTGTGGAAGTAGGTTGCATCAGGGACCCATAAATTTATCATAAACCTGTAAAGGAAACTTATGGGTCCCTGGTTGCATTGGCATCATAGGCACGACCGGTCCTTTAGTGTCAAAAAAAAAAAAAAATTGATGGTTCAGGATTGTGATATTCTCACATTGGCTTAATTGTGAATTAAGCCAATGTGAAATTAACCAAAAAATTAATTTCCCCATGTAACGTAAGTTTTCTCGTACATGCAACATTGTCCGAAGTTTGATAACAGATAAAACATGTTTGTGCATCACTGTGTTGAACGTCATGAGAAACATATCGGTTATGAACCTTTTAAGTATAATGTGTTAGAACAAAATTTCTGTTATGTATATTATGTTTCAGGACAAAATTTCTGCTATGACTCTTTTAAGTATTATGTCAAGCAAAAAGATAACATTCAAAACGGTTATAACAGATGTATATTTATATGTACTTGCTATGACGTTCTGTCATGTAGCTTCACTTTGCCCAGCGGAAAACCAAATATACAAATCCTCAGTTTAAGGGCATAGTGATCTAAAGTCCCGACGGACATGTCCCTAACGTTAGGGCATGTCAACGAACCTGCGTCTTGGCAACGGGGCAACGGACCTGCTTCTAGGCAATAACAATAACAATACAACAACAATAACAATAGGCAGCGGACCAGCTTCTAGGCAATAACAATAACTGTAATATTTTAAGAACTCAAAAGTCCATAAAACTCTTTTTGGGATCCCAAAACGTTAGTGACGGATACCTATGACATCGCAAAAGTTGTCTGTCTGTCCGTCCGTCCGTCCGTCCGTCCGTCTGTGAGCACGATAACTCTCGAAGGGAATGAGATATTTTGATGAAACTTGGTGTGAGCATTCTTTGGGTCAAGAGTAAGGTCGAGTTCGTAGATGGGCCCTGTAGCCCTACATTTAGGGGTGGGGGAGGGGGTTCAAATTAAGGGACAAGCAAAATATTTTTAAACAGCTAATGTGATAGTCGATTATGGGGTAAGAAGACATGCTGAACACGAATATGAAAACCATTTTCGCGCCGGACAAGTAGTTCGCCCGGAATCCGGCCGAAACCGGAAAGTTTGTTAAAAGTAAAAGTTTTATTTGAAGTTGATTAGATGTTTGATTTTGGGGTAAGAAACGATGCTGAACACGAATATGAAAACCATTTTCTCGCCGGACAATTAGTTCGCCCGGAATCCGGCCAAGACCGGAAAGTTTGTTAGAAGTTAAAGTTTTATCTGAAGTTGATTAGATGTTTGATGTAGGGGTAAGAAGGCATGCTGAACAAGAATACGAAAACCATTTTATCGCCGGACAAGTAGTTCGCCCGGAATCCGGCCAAAACCGGAAAATGTGTTAAAAGTAAAAGTTTTATTTGAAGTTGATTAGACGATAGATTTAGGGGTAAGAGGAGATGGAGAATCCGTATATGACAATCACTCTTTAGCCGGAAATATAGTTCGTCCGGAATCCGGCTGAAACCGGAAAATTTGTTAGAAGTTAAAGTTGTATTTGAAGTTGATTAGATGTTGGATATAGGGGTAAGGAGATACGCTGAATCCGTTTTTGAGCTTTAGTTTTTCGCCGGACAAGTAGTTCTTGAATTTCGCCAAAACTGCAAAATTCACAGAATTAAGCTAGGATCGTTTCGATCGGCTTATAGAGGTAAACGCACATGCTGAATCCATATCTGAGCTTGAATTTCTTAATGATTAGCTGTTTGGCCTGGCGAAGACCTGGCGAAGACAAAACCTATCAAATATTGAAATTTTGGGATCCCATCGGAACCTTTGGTCTTGTTTCTAGAGGTTTATGAATTTCCGGCCTGCCACGAGGAAGTTGGGGCAGAATCAAATTCAGGGATTCAAATTTAGAACGATGACCTCCTACGGTTGGACCTCTGGACAATCCGAACGGACATGGGTCGTGGGAATCAGTGTCTTGCAACCTCGAGGTTACAAATGATTGGTCATTATACCAATTTGTGTCCAATTACTTCTAATCTTTTCGGTCAGTCAACAAATGATAAGAAAATTGAGACAGGAAGTTCGATCTCGTGTGACGTAATTACTGGTTACAGTTGATCTGTCCTGTGGGCGATTTCACAAACTCAACTTTGTAGGCAATTGGTCACGCTTTTGGAGATTTGCTTTCTGTATACACTCACAGGGCAACAGCAAATTTGTATGCCCCTCCATTTTTTTTTTTAATGTGTTGTATATAGTTCCCGGCGTTTTGAAATGATAAATAGATTAAGTGAACATCGGCTGATTTTCTATTTTGCTTTAGCTTTGTTTCACGTCTTTTTCCGTTTTTTCTTTAAGTTTATGCTCCACTATTTTTTTTTTTATGTAAGTGGGTAATAAATAATTTTATTATTATTACTATTATATTATTATTATCTACCCATCAGTGTGCGAAAATGAACTGTCTGGATCTTTCAATTTTTGCCGAAATAGTAGTAGATACTTGTTAAGATTTGAATGAATGAATTAGGGATTAAACTTTAACTTTAAAGTATTTCACTGCTACAAATTTTTTTTTTTAGAACATGTAATGTCAATTAACGATAACTTCGTACACATGAAGTGAACGGGAAAAATATGCCTAATATAAAGTAAATTAACTAAACACAACGAATTCCGTGCGTCGGAAAAAGGGCTAAATAAAATGCAGGGATGTAATGAGTGATCAAAGTGGAGTTTTTTTTTGTTTATGAATTGTGGATTACCAACTGCATGGCCATTAAAACATTCATGTTCATGGCAAGTAGTGTATCCTATGGCCCTTGGTCTAATAATCACTATTACTAATAAATTATGTAATTGTATTTAATTTACTTGCTTGTGCTTTTTTCTTTCAAATTGTTCCACTTTCATATTCCACTCTTTTCATTCAATATTAGTATTTATCAGATATTTTTAACCGGTTGGCCGGTTCATAAATGATAACGTTTGTTTAAATTCTTATAAATGATATTGTTTAAAAAACATAACAAAAAAACATATAAAACAATCAAGACACTCAAGTTACACCTTCACTAATCTAAACTAATCTATCTAGACAAAATGAAGTGCTTTCCGTACATATTTCGTACTTTCCACGATAATGTTTAAGTTTGTGGATTTTGGAAGACCGCGAAGTAAAACCAAACGGCTTACCGACGAAACGTCCCCATGACAAAACGTCCCCTGGCGAAACGTCCCCGTGGCACTTTGGTTTGTTTCTTGACTATTGCTTAAATGCTAAAGTAGTCGACCCATCTTGGTTCGACCCATCAAAGTATATATTCCAAGAACATTTTTTGTCTGAGCTGATGACGTAATCAATAATCTCATAGCCTTGTTATCCCTCAGCGGTGAAAACAAAAAACTCTATAGCCGGGGACGTTTCGTCATGGGGACGTTCTGATCGGGACGTTTCGCCACGGGGATGTTTTGTCGTGGGACGTTTTGTCATGGGGACGTTTTGTCATGGGGACGTTTTGTCCCAGGGACGTTTTGTCCCAGGGACGTTTCGAATGTGGACGTTATGTCGACAACCCAACCAAACTACCCTCAACAAATGTATGCCTCAAACGCGAAAGCGCTTGGTACTGGGATGTAAATGTTATTACCTAATATGTTTCCAGAGTTCATAGCTCTGCAGCTCAGCAGGTACTAATGATAGAGGAAAACACGTACGGTAATGAATTTGTTTAATGGTCACTGCAGCTACTTTGGTTTGCTGATCATCTGAAGAAACATTGGCGAAAACAAAGAAATCTCCGTCCTTCTCATTTAATCTAGGTGCACACACACTCCGACAAGATTTCGCATGCGAAACTCGCGTCACTATGACCAGGGACTCATACATTTCCTTTACAGGGGGCTTGTCATTTCCTATGCTTCTATACTGCTATGTTGACCGATCCAAATCTAGTTTCCAAAAATCACCACTGGAGTCGAATCGGCATTCTTGTTTGCCTCATTGGACGTGCACACCAAAGAGACCAAATTGATTCAAATCCTGTTTGAACCAATCAACAACGTTTGTTGTCGTGACCCACTGTAAGAAGAAGAAAACGGAGAAGTCTTAGCGGACAACCAGGCCCCCCAAAATTTTAGTTGATGGTCACCAAGGCCTTATCCAGGGGGGGTTAAGGGGTTTGACCCCCCCCCCCCGAAACCCACAAAAGTAATAGTTTTTGGTAGGCTTTAACTCTGATCTATGTCTTTTTTGTACTTTTTGGTCCAACCCGTGGGCAACACCCCCCCCCCCCCGAAATAACTTTCAAGGGCACCCCCCCCCCCCACGAAATAACTTTCGAGGGCACCCCCCCCCCCCCCCGAAATAAATTCCTGGATACGGGCCTGATGGCCACCCTATCGTCCCGCCTTTGTTTCCTCATTGATGCCTTCCTTCTAATTACTGATCTTTATGTATAGGCGCGGTGGTCATCGGAATGCTTTTGAGGGACCATTACAATGCCTTACTAGAAATTAATTGTTAGGCAAACGCCTTCAAATGCCTTTGTCTGCCGAGACCGACCATTGACAATAGTTGCCTATTATAACTGTTTTTATAATGAAGTGTGCACGTCGGAAATTCGAAAGATTCTCGAGGCTTGAGGGGCGATCGTCTCATAGTTTTTTGGATATGGGCAATGGCCCAACACTCGAGAAAACCGATAATCCTTGTAGAGCCTTTTCTCCTCCTATTTTTAAGTAGTGAACTGAAAGACAAAAGTGCTCCTCAGGCGGGACTCGAACCCATGACCTTCAGCTTCCAAGGCCACTGCTCTACGAAAGAGCTACATTCGTCTAAGCAGTTTACATCTCCATGTCACGGGATCGGACAAATTTTACGTAAAGAAGCTTTCCGTAAATTTTTTTTTCCTCCTGGCTTTGTTGTGAAGCAAATCTGTCTACGTTCAGTTTCTAGCTCAATAAGCAACGTTGAAAACTCTTGAATAGTGTATGTCGAATTTTAAACAGGACATAAGAGAACCACTATCATGTTATTCAATTTATCGAGTGTAAGTTCAATTTAAAATTTTGGTTTTAACTGAACTGAAACTGATCAACTGAATTCGAGTGCAACTAAACTCTTTATTATAATAGGCTCTTTACCTGTTATAGATTATAATACCATGTGCTTCGGCGAAGGAGGGAGGGGACTAAATGTGGCATGGCAGTCAGAAACAAGAAAATAAAACTTCGATATTTCTTCTTCTTCTCCCCGAACTAGTGACGTGCGAACAGCCCAGGCCCCACAATCAAAACTTTCATAAGTGGCACTACATAAATATTTCTTTCGTGGAGAGAGCTGGTGCCCAGCCAGTGCCCAGGTGTGCCCATGTACAGTAAGTTCCCCCCAAGTGAGCAAAACCTCGTATTAAGCCTTTCGTGAGGATGATATAGTAAACTTGTGTAGATAATTTTGGACACTAAAGAAAAAACTTAAAATTCACCTTTTATTGGCATAAACAGTGAGGATAATTATCTCTTTACAAATGTATTATTATTTATTTATTCTGATTTCTGGGTCT
This sequence comes from Branchinecta lindahli, assembly GCA_023053555.1. Classification (NCBI taxonomy): domain Eukaryota; kingdom Metazoa; phylum Arthropoda; class Branchiopoda; order Anostraca; family Branchinectidae; genus Branchinecta; species Branchinecta lindahli. Next base: position 7,381,951 of record JAKZAO010000005.1, on the reverse strand, counting down.
GGTCTTAACTTAGTCAGATTTAGATTTAAAATTGGAGTTTGTTTATTGTAGTTTGGTTTGCGAACTAGCTGTTGCTTTCACATTCGGTTTATTTAATATAGTGTATGTCCCTGGCTAGGCCCTGGCTGGCTAGTGTATGTCCCTCTCTATAGGCCTAGCCAACTATGTTATTTATTTAGTGCAAAAATAAAACGAACTCGAACTTGAACTTGATGGACCCGTGCCCATTTGTGATCAGATGCTTATGTGGACTACCACTTACTTTATCGATTTTTTTTTCATCCGATGGTTTGCCACCTGAGGCTATTACCAATTTGATGGCAATGTGGGACGAAAAATGACAGCCACCAGGTTTTATTCTATTGCCAATTACCGTTTTAACTATGCTGGCACAGGTGCATTTCGAATTGACCATTTTCCTGGTTTCTGGGATTACCAGGAAAAATAAGTTACAAATATACGGGCATTCAAAGACAGCTTTCTTGAAGAAGGACAAACAAGTTTGGTGGTGCTAACCTGATTGGTAGGCCGTAGGCTTAAATGGCGAGTCCCTAATTTCACAGGGCAAATAGTATTTTCGGAAAAAGACGTTCTCAAGTAGTTTTTCTTAAAAATATCATTTCTGGTAAGAGCTGTGCTTTAAAAACGGCGGGTTATAAGTAAATTACTTACTTATCTTAATCACAGCCACTTTAACATAGGTTCTGCAAGCCTTGAGAGATAATACACAATTTCCCATTCAGACAGCTATTTCCATCTGAAAATCATTAGCCTACTCAAGATAAATTAATTTCGAACTGTTATTGTCAAAATGGTCAAAACGGCCAATGTCCCCCCGCAACGCGCGCGCGACTCAAACTCATTCACTCACGTGACTCAACAAAAATGGCGACTCATATCTCACCGGTCTGAGTCTGACTTCAAAAGAATAATACATCATGAGCAGTATGGGAGGTGTGAGGTTGTATGGCGAGTCACAGCAGGGAAAAAATGCTGGCTAATGGTACGCGCCGCCGCCCCGAATTCTTGGTCATGTTGAGATCGCATTATTGTCATTCCTCAAAGGGTAGGCCAGTCTGGGGGTAACGGTTTCTTTCATATACCCAGACTACCGAAAACCCCTGACTTTGTTGAAAGGCACGGGATGGGACTACAAACAGAGTAAAGTTACCCAAGCCAGACCCACCCCTGTTGGGCGCAATTCCCGGCACCAGCCGAAACTAGCGGTGCCGGTCGGTCATACATTATAGGCGTATTCTCGCCGTTCCCCAAGGACTCCTTGGGGAATCAAGGGGAACGGCGAGAATAGAGGGAGTCACTCCACGCGGAGAGTCACTCGGTACGAAAACAGCGAGAACACGGGGAATGCCTCCACAATGGATATTATTAGAAAAAAAAACATGCAGTTGACAAAATTAGTCTGGATCCACTTAATTTTTATTTATTCTGTTTATTTTTAGTTAATTTTACATTGCACCAACACCAGTAAAAATTGATTCCCCTCCGAATCTGGAAGGAGTCCTTTCTGATGATGGTGATGATAGTCGGAGCATTCCCCGTCCATGGGGACTCGCGAGAATACGGGGAAGAGTCCCCGGGTCAAACAAAAACGCGGGGACTCCTCAAGTGGAGTCCTCGGTGAACGGCGAGAATACACCTTAGGCGATTCATCTTTCAGCGCTTTCAAATATGCTCGTAACAATCTTCTAACAGGTGGCACCAATATTCGAACCAAAATCGAGAGTGGGCAACCCCTCGGCCCGGCCACAGAGATCCAGGGCCCCTAGGCACTGAACAGAGCCGAGCCCCTCTTTGGTACGCTAATTTAGCAACTTTCCTTTTTTTTTTATTCAGCGTATTTTGACTTAGAAAATAGGCAAGCAGGCTAGGAAATGAAATAGACAAGAACCAACTATGCTCTTTTACACATTATAATTTTCAAATTTACCACTTTGACCCCTTCCAGCTAGCGGGGGAATGATTTAGCTTCTTTTGAAAGGTTTTGTCTCCCTCAATTTCAGAGTCTCCTCGCTCTTTGGACTACCGACTGCTGAAAAACCCTGATTTGGTATAGGTTATCTTACAGGCTCCTAGATGAGACTTGCAATTAGGGCTACCCAAACACTGGGGGGGGGGGAGGGTTACCCCCAAAGGTCTATGGTTGCTGTAAGCTACGGTTTCAAATTTACTTGTTGCTTTTCTCATCTTAGCCACGTCGTGCTTATGATAGTAATTCATTCTATCTCGTTTACACTGATTACCATGCTTGCCACGTTTGTTCTCTTTACGTGACGTAGCGGTTCCCGATCACTGTTTTCCGAGAAGCTTATTGGTCCGAAGACCGGTTATGAAAATTTTGCCAAGTTTGTCATCCGAGGCAAACGACACGGAGAGAGGCTAAAATAGCCGAAGCCTTGTGTAATTTTCTGCAAGCATAGCTAAGTTCTAAAGTAGTCAACTGTCGCAGAACATCCTAACAGAAACACTATGTAGTGCGCAGTGTCCTTTTCAGACTGGGGTTAACGGTTTCTTTATTCGACCCAGACTACCCAAAAGTCCTGATTTTCGTGTAGGCTATGTTAGGGATCAAACACTGGGGGGGGGGGGTTGTCCGAGGGGTTGCTCACTCGCTGGGCACCACTGTACACCCTAACTGGGCACCGGGCACCATTGTACAACCATTTTGGGAGTGAGCAACCCCTCGGGTTTGCCCACAGAAATTTGCCAGTATCGTCCGTCTTTTATTATTATTTTGATCAGCTTAACAGAAAAGAAAAAAATCTTGGTCATGCTGAATTTGTAGAACTGTCATTCCTCAAAGGGTAGACCATGCCGGGGGGTATCGAAATGCCCCCAGTTTCGGGGTAGGCTACGTTGATTGCATGCTCGGAACATGCGGGGATAACCGTACATAGTCACACCAGTCTTTACGGGAAGTAGCCTACTGAAATCGCAAGTAATTCCCGAGGCGTTACCCACTCTCCATTCTGGTGTACTGCAAGAGCCCAGTGCCGCGGTGCCCGGCTGGTTATTCAAATCCTCTATTCAAATCAGTTTTTAGAGACGAATCGCCTTTATTCACGGCAGCGCTGGTTTCGGCTGGTACTTGGCGAGGTACCTGGTCGGTGCCGGGAAAGGGTGTACAAAATATTCCTTCAGCCCAAGCTGACTGCGAATCATATTTGACAGTACGAAAACGGATAAGTCAGCTGAAATTTATTGGAGCTATATTTCGGCCCTTCTTGGCAAGAGTCCTCTTCAGGCTCAAAGCCGCTCAAGGCGGGAAAAACGGATTATCACAAATTTCGTTAAATTTCAGCTGACTTATCCGTTTTCGTACTGTCAAAAAAGGGTGTACAGCAAGGCCGGGGAGTGGGTAACCACTCGGTAATCTCACTAGTGATATCAAGTTCGATTTTCTTTGTGAATCATTTTATGGAAACCAGCTTGACCTTAAAGATGACCCTAGTCACGAAGGGCCGAACTATAGCTCTAATAAAATTCAGCTGACGTATCCGTTTAGCACTGTCATCTGTTCAATTAAGTAGCAGACGGCTAACCAGACGCTGGGAGAACGTTACGCTTTTACAATATGGTTCAGACTTTTTCTGGCTTAGTTTCAAGTTCTGGCCAGTCTTTCGATGATGTTTTCATAATCTACTGCAGCATGTCCGGTAAAAAAAAAAAATAAGATGAAGAAGTCTCGGCAGAAGTGTAGTGGTTTTCATTTTTTTCCCCAAATAAATACCCACATTTCCAAGTAGCTTTGCTTGGGTGTCTGACACTGGGGGCGGGGGGGCTAACACGAAATGATAATCAGTTTGAAGTCAGTTGCAAAATACCTCGGCAGGTTTTTTGAACATCTATGAAACTGGACCTTTCTGGACAACTATTTACTGATCTAACATTCTTATATTACACGGACAACCCCCAAAAAACATCACTTGGGAAAGGTTCAAAGGATTACAAAAAGTTCTTGCCAGAAATCGGAACGACTCCAGCAACCAATCGCAAGCAAAAAGGCACCACTGGGATTCGAACCCAGGATCTCCTGCTTACTAGGCAGGCGCTTTAACCAACTAAGCCATGGCGCCTTGTCTTTCGAATTCCTCAAAGATATTTCCCCTAATCAGAACAAAACATTAGAAGTTTCCGAATACAGACTACATCTTCATAAGAAAGGATCAACATAGGATCTTTGGTTGCGTTCCACAACCCCATTATCACTTAGGATTTCTCCAATCCAGTTCTGTTATTATTTTCGTTCTTCATTCCCGCATGATACGAAAAACAGATTCTCCCTCTTATTATTCTTGTTCCACTTGAGTTACGATCGTTACAATTCACTTATGCTGTTCATGAGCATGGTAAGTGATAAAAATAGACGCAGTAATCCAAATCAAAATTGTTCACTGTTCTTCTTTTCAGTAGAGAGAGGATAGAGCTACGACGAGAAAGAGCTAGCTTCTCCCTGGCTTCTCCTTTTATTATTATAACACATCATGACTTCCGCATAGCACAGCTTTAGTCTCTTTACCTCAGACAACCTTACAGACATTGGCTGATATTCAGTCTTTCCCAATGCCGACTTCAGAGGAAAATGATACAGCTCATTAACCTTGTATGAACTCAAGCAAGGAATGCATTTTATGAAGAATAATGGTGGATTCACATTAAGCGAAAAACCACGGCGTATTAAAAGTCCGAGCGTATCTTATTCCAGTTGTCCAGTCTAGATGCGATGGCATCATCAGGTGATATAGAAACCAGCCACACCCTTCGCTGGCAGTTTGTCTATAGACAACCAGGGCTAACAACCAATTTACTCATACTTTGTTGTTTTTGTCAGACAAGTCAGGATGGCCGAGTGGTCTAAGGCGCCAGACTCAAGGGAAACCTTCACTCTCCGAGTGTTCTGGTCTTCGAAAGAAGGCGTGGGTTCAAATCCCACTTCTGACAACTATTTTGCCACAGGAACAAGATTTTTTACATTGGCTAAAAGTCCCCGACAAAATAATGTCTCTGTCTAACGTACGCTTTCTCATAAGTACTTGCAGCTATAAAAAGCAAGCTTGGTAAATGTATAAGCTTGCTAACTTAAAACTATTTTCATATTGGCTTACTTGTGAAACGCCATCGAAACTATAGAAGAACAAATATTATTGTTTTACATAAAATGTCCGGGTTAGCTGTGACCACAAAGCCATGGGATCTGGGGACTCAATTTCATGGGATTGTGGGATCGTTTCTGCCGAGGTTTCTGCTCGTGTTCTTCGGTGTTTTTTGAACGTTCATTCTGTTCTGCTAACATACCACTCGAGATACCACTTTCCGCAATTTCCAAATTTCCCCAAACACGATAGGGTATTCGTAGTCGCTAGAAAATTTTAGTCTTTTATTGCAGGTTCTTGCTTCTAGTTACATCCTGAAGAGAGCCTTTGCCAAGAAGGGTCGAAATGTCGCTGAAATATAAGCAGACTTACCCGTATAACAGCATCAGCTATGTTTCGCAGTCAGCTTGTGCAGATGAAATAGCCTGCTTACAGTAAAAGACCATACTAGCCTTAGAATGTTTAAGTTGAATCAGGGGCGTCACGACTGGGGGGAGAGGGGGGACGCCCCCCGAACGTTGTCGGCCAGTCGGTAAAAAATAGCCGAGTCGGCGCGAAGCGCTCGATTTTTGGTAAAAACAGTCAATTTGTTTTTTGAAACAGTCAAATTTTCTTAAAAACAGTCGGTTTTTCGTAAAAATAGTCGATTTTTCATTAAAAATGGTAGTTTTTTTAAATTATCCGATTTTTCGTCAACACAGTCGTTTTTCTCCGTATTTCTCAATAATAGTCGTTTTTCATCTGCAAAAATAGTCGGTAAAAATGACCAGCCAGACGGTAAATACCTTGCCCAACCTCAAACATTTTGGCTAGTAACGCCTCTGAGCTAAATACTCCGTTGGAAAACTACCTTTTAGGTAATAAAAGATAACGATAAAATTTGTTTGCATATTGGGTGAAAATGTAAAATGATTGCTTGGCGAATATGCTCCTCGCTCCACAGAGTGACAAATCTCCGGCCTACCGTTCGGTATGTCAAGTTCAGGACGAACAACTCACTCTTCCAGTTTAATTCTGGACACTCCGAACGGACATGCGGAAATGAGTAATGCAAATCAGTGCGTTCGTTTTCGTCGTTCAGTTTCCGTTCCAACTGTCGTTTTACAACGGCGTTGAACTGCCGAGAATAAGGCGTTTTCCGAGGCCTTTTCTTTGTTCGGTTGAACTGGTGTTCATTCGTCATCCCTGAAACGACGAACGTTTCGGTTCGGTAATTAGGTGCGAATTTTCAGAATTTGCGAAAAAACAAATTAAAACTTCAAAACCAAGTTTTAGAACAGTGGGCCTGTCATGCTAAATCCATTTTTGTACTTTAATGTGGCTGCTGACGTTAAGATTAAGTTAGTTTCGACTTTAAACGTTTTCGTATCTAGTTCGTTCGTGAAACGACGTTTGAACAACGTCGTAAAAAACCCTAATACGACGTTTTTCGTACCGACAACGAAAAACGACGAAAACGAACGCGGCTAGTGTCTTGCAACTTGCCATTCGTTGGTTAACCGAGGTATCTGTTTTCATTCAACCTTTTTCAGTTTATGAAGGAGCGTGAACAACTGTACTTGTTTGGTTATGATCATCTCCTTGGAAAAAGGAGCGTCTTTAACGTAAGTTAGTCTGCAACGTCAAAGTCACGGCTAACGTCGGAGTATCAAATAGGACCAGTCCGATCAAATACTATTTTGGATTAATTTTACAAGTCAGGATGGCCGAGTGGTCTAAGGCGCCAGACTCAAGGGAATACCTTCACTCTCCGAGTGTTCTGGTCTTCGAAAGAAGGCGTGGGTTCAAATCCCACTTCTGACAAATCTTTTACAATTTGCTTTAGAAATCGTAAGACCGATAGTTTGCTTGAGGAACGACAAACCGACGGAGAGCTAGAATACTTGGAGTCGCTTAACATTACGGTACCGACATTTGGATTACCAGATGGGAGAGATATGACAAAACTATTCTACCGATAACTTCGATCCGCAAGTTGGTAGAAACAAGATCAAGGAAGCCAATACAGAAAAGTTGTAGAAGGGAGTCCAAACTGATTCGTGGGAAATGGAAATTATCCTACGTACCAAACAAGACCAAAGGTTTCGATGGGATCCCAAAAATTTAATATTTGACCCAGACAACTAGGTCTTGTCTACGCCAGATCCAGTCTTCGTCAGGCTAATCATCTGAGAAAATCATGTTTAGATATACCTGTATAAACCATATCCTCGACCATATCTATTTTGACGATACTGATCGAAACTTCCTGCTTTACTTCTGCCAAATTTCCGGTTTCGGCCGAATTCCGAGTGAACTACTTGTCCAGCCAAAAAAAGAATTCGTTCAAAAACGAATTCAGCGTTATAAAGAACATCTAATCAACTTCAAATAAAACTTTAACTTATAAAAAAATCCGGTTTCAACCGGATTCCGGACGAACTATATGTCCGGGTAAAAAATGATTGTCATATACAGATTCAGCGTCTCTTCTTCTCGCTCTTCTTACCCTTAGATCTATCATCTAATCAACTTCAAATACAAATTTTACTTTTAACAAACTTTCCGGTTTCGGCCCGATTCCGGGCGAACTACTTGTCCGGCGAGAAAATGGTCTTCACCATCTTGCTCAGCATGTCTTCTTACCCGTAAATCGAACATCTAATCAACTTCAAATAAAACTTTTGCTTTTAACAAATTTTCCGGTTTCGGCCGGATTCCGGACTAACTACTAGTCCGCGAGAAAATTGTCCTAGCCATCGTGTTCAGCATGTCTTCTTACCCCTAAATTGAACATCTAATCAAGTTCAAATAAAATTTTTAGTTTAAAAATTTTTTTCCAGTTTCGGCCGGATTCCGGGCTAACTACTTGTCCGGTGAGAATATGATTTTCACCATCGTGTACAGCATGTCTTCTTACCCCTAAATCGGACATCTAATCAACTTCAAATAAAACTTTTACTTTTAACGAACTTTCCGGTTTTGGCCGGATTCCGGTCGAACTACTTGTCCGGAGAGAAAATAGTTTTCACCATCGTGTTCAGGATGTCTTCTTACCCCATAATCGACTATCACATTAGCTGTTTCAAAATATTATGTTTGCCCCTTAATTTAAACCCCCTCCCCCATCCCTAAATGTAGGGTACAGAGCCCATCTACGAATTCGACCTTACTCTTGACCCAAAGAATCCTCACACCAAGTTTCATCAGAATATCTCATTCCCTTCGAGAGTTACCGTGCTCACAGACGGACGGACGGACGGACAACTTTTGCGATGTCATAGGTATCCGTCACTAACGTTTTGGATCCCAAAAAGTAGAGAATATCATCACAAGTGGGTGTGACGAACTAGAAGACGACGAACCGAGTAAGCAATCTATACTTAGGACGGACATGCGACTTCTTTATATCAGCAAGAAATACAAGTTGTCAATACCCACGAGGGGTTACTCACTTGGCGGGAACCACTATACAGCCCCCATGGGCCCCGGCTAGGCACTTACTGTACATCCATTCTGGGAGTGAGGAATCCCTCGAATACCAATTGCGCAGGCCCGGTCATAGCGATAAGTTGCGAACACAGGACTAGGATTTCCCTGGCGGATTTTCTACACTTTCATCACAAAGTTGAAAAAATCTCAACTTTTCCATATGGAAACGATGTTGGTGCCAAAAACCCGGGCAGGAGTTCCAGCCCAGGAGCACCCGAGCCTGATTCCAGTGTTGCCAGATCGTTGTAAAAAAAAATAAGCCGCGGCTTTGAAAAATACGCCAAAAATACGCGAGCAAATTTAGAGCTCCCAAAAACTCAATGACAAAGTTTTTGGGGTAACACGGGTAACACAAAATTTCCACCTTAGGTAGTGACGACTGAAACGACGTAAAAACAGTCGATTTTCCAGAAAGAACGGTAGTTTCTCCGTAAGGATAGTCAATTTTTTACTTCACGCCAAAAAATATGCCAGTTAAAAAAAAACAGCCACGTTTTACGCCACACGCCAGTTGGAAAAATGTATACGCCGGTCTCCGACAAAATCTGCCAGTGTGGCGTAAATTCCGCCAATCTGGCAACACTGCCTGATCGTGTGCTCTTACTTTTAAACTGCAGGCCCGGACTCGAGCCAGGGCCTTTGGCAGTTAAAAGAGTTGGACCCCCTTTTCGATAAATTAGCAAAAACAGACTTCCTTTTTCTTATCTTACGTACTTGGACTTTAGAAAGTAAATAAGCAACAACTTTCTTAGTCACATTCAAAGCACTGTCATGGAAAACTTCCCGGACTGCCAGACCGGTCTAGCACTTATGGCATGCTCGCAAATGATCGTATTCATTCTTCGTGGATAAATGTTTATTTCAGCCCAAGCTGGCTGCGAATCATATTTGACAGAGGAAAATGAAATATAGCTAGCTCTAACAAAATGCAGCTGAAGAGACTGGTAAGGTTCCTAAAGGTAGCTTTAGCCCACAGAGAAAATTTCCTTTAGGAGTTTTCCTTTAGTTTAGTTTCATCATTTCGTTTAAATGTTTTCTTCTTGTTACACTTTTTGTCATGGCCTCAGGCTTTTTGTGCAATAAATTAAAATTATTAATTATTATCATCCGTTTTGCACTGTCAAAAAACGTATGCCTTCATTTGACGAACTAAAACGGAAAGCAGTCCTGTCTGCGCTGTCTCTAATCTGAGGTCTGTAGATTCTTTCTACTCCAATTTTAAACTTATACTGTGGAGAAAAAGTGGAGTGATGAACTTCCCGTTCGTTATCTTTTCACTTCTTCACACCAGTACACTATGTATGTTTAGCAGGTCGGATCCGGGTATTTATTTCGGGGAGGGGGGATTTTTCCGCGGGTCGGAATAAAAAGTAGCTGTAAAAAAACGATTATTTTGAATGGTTTGGGGGGAGGTCGAACCCCCTAACCCTCCCCCCTGGATCCGGCCCTGATGTTTAGCCTCGTGTTTAGCGGTTTTTGTATGCTATCGGTATGTATATGAAATAACTACGTGTGTCGTCGTACTAACTTATATCGATGTGCCAAAAAGTAACACAACCTGGACCGATGGATGGATAGAAGCTGCGATCGCTTTCTGGCATTTGGAACGAAGGCTGCAAGTGCCACAATAGCCCCTTCTTTCTGCGGTATCGAATTCCTTTTTTTCATATTTATCCATTTGTGCATTCTTCCGCCTTAACCCCTGAACTTGGTCAGCGAGTATTAACAATCAGGCATCAATTCTCATACCATTAGCATCGGTATCAAGGACTAATAAAAAGGACTGAATGATAGCCCAATAAATTAGGAGCCTTTTAGGGTTCATGCCGCCTACCCGAATCTACATGGGAGGCGGCGGATCTCAAATCGTAAGGTTTATTATGCCTTATGTGCTAAGCGGAGATGGTCATGCTTTCAGATGGACCGTGAATACCATCATGGTCCTGAAATGCGTTTTGGAAGTTTTGAAACTGGCTCGGCGGCTGGCATCTTTCTTCTGATTCAGTTGCAAATCGACACACTCATGTGGGTCAAACTGAAAAAATATATTTCAGTTTGAGAGGGCATGAAATTTTGAGTTTAAATTGTTGAAAAGTTATTAGTCATAGTGCTTTTCTAATAAATCAACACTTTTAAAAAGATTAATAGAAAAGACGGAAGAGAAAGAAAAAACACTAAAGAACACGAGAATTCTCGTATAAAGACCGCCAAAAACCTAAATGAAAGAGCACAGGCTTGGAAGCAAGCTCGATCAATTCATTATCACACCTTTTCAGCCGGGACAACTGAGACACCTGTGCTTTGTGGTGAATTTCAATGTATAACAGTGATACGACACATGGGCAGAGCTGACACTGCAAATACGTGGAAGCCCAAAGAATAGACGATATGCATAACTACAACACAGTTTAATATTCTGCATAGCCTTAAAGGACCCCTCTTACTTCTTCTGCATTTTATTTTATCTCTTATGGAGTTATAAGTTTCTGAAATCCCTGCCTTTCGCCATTGTTTCGTTTTGTAACGACGACTTTTTAGTCGTCGTTTATAATACAACACACTTTAATATTCTACATGGAAATGAGAAGCTTCAAAGTGTTGTCTTTCATTTTGGCACACATGGGAGGCCATCAGGTGTATCTCCTGTTTTGGACTTCTTTTCGTTTGCTTGGTTTTCCCACTTTTAAACCACGGCACGTACAGTTTTCAAATATTTTGCGTCCAGCCGCCGCGTCGGAGAGCGGGAAGGATGGATAGATACAACAAGCGCTAACAAGTAAATCGCTAATTTCACGTTGCAAGTAACGGTACTTTCGAAAAACTAAATTTCAGAGCCATTTCGTCGTGAAAAGGTCATTTCTAGTAAAAGTTGTGCCTTAACAGTCACCATACCAAAGGCAAAAGAGCTAGAGCAGTATGTCTGAAATAGTCGCGCGGCATAGCTTAGGCACGTCTCAGCAGCATATCGATGTATGTATTTATGATAATAAAACAAAACTTGAACCTGAAAATGTGCGGAAATAACCGAAAACAGAAGGAAGGATAGATTTATGAAGTCAAAAGTATCTCTCACACCTGTTTGGGCTCTCACATGAAGGTAGAATCATCGACAAACCGTCTGACGTACTAAGTTTCTTGGCGATTTGTCAGTATTTGAAATCGTCTGTAGCGTACGGCAGACACAGATGGGTATAACTAGGTACTTACAAATTATTTATGTCTTTTAAAACACGGTCAACATTACTCAACCCATTCGTGGGTTACCTTAATCATAGATAGACGGAAAGTTAGAAGGATGGATCGAGTCAAAGCTATTCCTCACTTCTGTTTGGGATCTCAAAAGGAGGTAGACGCATGGACAAAACCGTCGGACATCCTAGGTTGATTAGACAATTGTCAGTAAAGGTTTGCATATACATAATTTTGAAATTGCCACTCTTGCCTGAATAGATTGCTTACGCCATCCTACTATAGTTATTATAAATTTTGATGTTCCTCCCTACCTCAGTTCATGTCTCAACTCGCAACCATAAATTAGTCCGGAAGTTCGGCGTCCAAGATGTCATAACGTCACCGTCTCTATGCACACCACGTCGCCCCTACATGATGTTTTTCACGAATATTTAGGCCCACTTATAAATTATGTCTAAATTTTCTGTGTTCTTTTGTTGTTTTTTCTTTGTGTTTTTTTTTCAATTTTTCAATTCGTTGTCGCCTAGTGCATTTGATAGGTTACAAATAAATTTTGTCTACGAGGCTCCGACACTGGAGTCCTAGACTTCTACACTAAATTCAAAAAGTTGCTCTTGGTTCATTAGTCACGGTAAAAGTCCCTTGTACAAAGTGCCATCTATGTATTAATAAATAAAATGCATACATATAATGGTAGCTAATTACTTGCTTGCTAGTTCTTTCCGTATTTAAAGTTTAACCGAAAAGGACTGGGATAGGACAATCTAGTTACCCATCACTTATTCACTTAAATTGGCTTGAAGACGCTGAAAATGCGTTACTTGGTTGTTTCGCTATTCAGGAATAATCGATTTTCAAATAGTGGAATTTCCGTGTGATTTGTGGTACCTCTAATTTGTTATATGCCTTACAAGAAAGATTTATGACTTTTTTTTGTTCAGGCACTAAGCAATCTTCACCAATATCGCCACTGCCCACTGAAAAGCCTTGTTTGCGTTTAGATAAAAATTTCCCGCGTCATAGTAGAATTTTCGCTGTGGGGACGGCCGCAGATATTCTGAACGTCATAACTCGAGCAGATAGTGGAAAACAAAAAAATTCCTTTGCAGAATCCAAATAATTCAGTGTATTCAACTAAATGACACAAAAATAAGTTGGCTTTTCAGTTAAACTTTAAATGTCCAAACGTCCGTTAAAGGTAGCTGAGAAAACCGGCGAGTTTAAAACCTTGAAAGAGCTTAAATCCCTGTACCCTATTGTCAAAATCTACCAAAAAAACTAGTCTTCCGGTAAGTGTTGGATGACCAGTCTCTGCTGCCCCCTTTCCACTCGAAATCCCTAAGGAAGCCTTTTGTTAGAAACCAAAAAAACTACGAACACGCTCTTGCTCTTAATCATTGTTATGATCTCGGATTTCGGTAAAAAAGACTGAACAGGGAGGGTCCGTCAGCGACCTGTCATTTGTCCGTTTAGGTTGCTCTGGTTTAGGTTTAAAGGGGGAGATGTGAGAGCTGGCATGTGCCAAATTTAAAGGACCCCTCTTGCTTATTCTGCCTTTAATAATATACCTTGCTCCCTTGTGGAATTATAAGCTTCTAAAATCCCCACCTTTCACCATTAATTCGTTTTGTGCCTACGAATTTTTAGCGGTTTTTTGGCCGTGCCGGGTTTTGCCCGTCACACAACGCAAAGTTTGCCGGTCTCTTCAATGTCCGCTGACAACTCGTTCACATATAAGGATACGAGAATCTTCTGTTTTTGACTTCTTTTATTTGGTTAGTTTTCCAACTTTTTAACCACGGCGCGTTCAGTTTTCGAACGTTTTGCGCCCAGCCGCCGCGTTGGAAAGCAGGAAGGCTGGACACACTCGACAAGCACTAACGAGAAAACCGCTAGTTTCAGGTGGGAAGTAATGGTATTTTAGACAAATGTTTTTTCTGGTCCATTTCATGGGGAAAAGATCGTTTCTAGTAAGAGTTGTGCTTTAAAGGCCGAATGCTGGTTGGCTTAAATTTCAAAAAAAAAATCTTCGGTTCCTTGAACAGGGATTACTTTGTACGCCAAAACAGAAACTTCAAAGTATGCGAGAACCTGGGAAAAATTCAAAGGCCGAACTATGTTGGTTGCCATAAATTTCACCCCAAAAAATCTTGCGTCCCATGAACAGGAAATCATTTTGTAAGCCAAAACATACACTTCAATGTATGTAACGACCTGGGATAAACTGAAAGGCCGAACTATGTTGGTTGGCATAAATTCCCCCCCCCCCAAAATCTTGCGTTCCATGAACAGGAATTATTTTTGTAAGCCAAAACAGAAACTTCAAAGTATGTGAGAACCATGAAAAAAATCACACGAGCTTTTTTAATTTGAATTCATGAATGAGTAAAAAAAAAATTACGCATTGGAGAGGAAACAAAACACTGCAGTGCAAAGAAGCAAGGAAAAATCACACTGAGCTTTCAATAACGATGTGACTGCACAAGACAGAAACACTAAAATAAAAGATTAATCGGGCCTAAAAAATCTTTTAAAAACCAAATGACCGGATAAATGTTATTTTCTGGCTAGAGACAACCTATCTTCGATTTCCTCGACTAGAGTGGGCAAAATTCACTATTTTTCATTGTGAAAATGGGAAAAAAAACGACAAAATGAAAAAAAAGTACAGACTAAGTAGAGACGGAGTATCCAAGCTCGAACTTATACAGCCTCGAACTTGGCCTAAAAACACTACAAGCAAACTTTTGTACAGTCCTAAATTTATCGAGGTCATTCAGGGTATCTTTCTTGACAGTTAGGACTGCACCGATTTTTCCTCTTAACCTTTTCAGACCAAGTTCGAGGTCATGAAAATTCGAGGTTGGATACCCCCTCCTGTACAATAATTTGTAAACATTTTCGTTTATTCTTAAATATTTCTAATTTACTTTCTCATATCTCTATCATATTCTACCATTCCAGAACACAGAACCTGATTTACAGCCAAGTGACCAGATAAATATTATCTTCCCGCGCAGCAATAGATAGCCTATCTTGGATTAGCTCATGGCGAAGAGTGGCCAAAATCAAAAGCGGTTATCATTTTTTGCATGAGGCGCCAGACTGACAACATGACTGACCAACTGTTTAAATTGCTCTGCAGAACACGACCTCTGGAAACGTTAGAAACAAACACCGACCATTTATGAATGGCTATCAGATTTCTAGTTCCACAAGACCGCAGGCCACACAATCATAACCATCAGACCGTCATTTTTGCTTTACGATTTTCGATATATTCATTCTCAAGCAGGGACCCATCATATAAGCTAAAAGTTAACGCCAAATGTAGGCTAATAATAAAGAAATAAATATAATCTCTGGATTCGCTTTGCAAAAATGTGTAATTTTTTTTTAGATCTCAAAAGAAAGTGAGGGTTACTCGTGATATCGCAAATCCGTCCGATAAATCCGACAAATATCGTGGTAAAAGTCCATGTGAGCATTTGAGGTCCAGGGTGAGATTGGTTTCGTAGATGGGGTTTGTATCACAAGTATGTGTTTTCATTTAGTGGGTTGTTGCATGGGGTTACAAGATTTGAGACGGGAGATTTTTGGCAAGACATGATCGAAGAGGAGGATTTGATTCAAACACAAGGAAGACACATTTTGGTGACCTTTGTCGTCTTGGGAGGTTCCTCAAGCAAGCTATGAAGCATCGATAATGTTTTTGGGGTTTTCTTTTTGGTGTTTATACGGGGTTTATGAGCGTTGTTTTTTATTTTATTTTGTTTACCGGCCATGTCCCCACGGGCTTTTTCAGGACCGAATTCATCCATTCATATAGTGGCATGGGCAGGGCTCAGAAACCTACGGGTCTCTAATCAAATTGTGGTGAAATGAAAGGCTGATATCCTGTTAGTTTTTGGATGGGCTAAAATATTTCGTGTAGTTCATCTAATTAAACGACTGTGCCTTGGCAAGCTTAGCTTCTACCAGAGGCGACACTTGGGGGAGGGTCAAAATCTTCCTCTTTGGCGCTATTTTTTGACCGCTAAATAGGTTTCAAAAGACAAAATCCAAAATAATGATTTTACTTTAATGTATATGCGAAAACTACTTTAAATTTACCTAAAAAAGAGTAATTAAGTTTTGCGTCTGTGTAATGAACCTGAGATTGTGGACCAAAACTGATCCTCCCCATCCCCCACAACTCCACAAGGTTTACTGAAATGGCGCCACTGGCTCCTAGGCGTAGTCCCTGCTTTTAAGTCCGTATCAAGACCGTTAAGGCCAGACTAGAGTACTAGAGTTTGCGTTTGCTAGAGTTTGCTAAGTGTTCGCAGATAGCTTGCGCTCAAGGCGAATGAATAAGCGAATGAATGAATAAAGCAATTGCTCCCACTCATATCTTAACTTAATTACAAGTGGCATCATCACTTTTCGAGCGCCAGGGTGGGCTTCTCATGCTCTCTTGCTACTTATTCACCTAATCTTCATGTAAATATATATACAGTTTTCACACGGTATCATTCTAGCATCTACCCGTGTTTACTCCCATCCCACGACGTCCACTCCGTGATCTTAGCAAAAACCGTGTGACTACCCTAACCCAAGGGTCAGATTACAGTCGATGCGAAAACTATCGGACCTGAGAAGCTACCTTGAGGCAGACACTGGTTGATGGGAATGGACACACAATCCTGTGACTTTCTCATAAGGTTGCAAAGGTCAGTTAAGTAAGTAATGAAATGATACTGGTCTCTCGACTACTACTTGCCGCAAAATTTAGCCACAAGATGATAAGTGGGTACTCCGGTACCGCTACTTCTTCTTGAACGAGTGTAAAAATATTGGTCGTGAATGAGCGAGGGGTTACCCACTCCCCGCCACTTGCTGTACACCCTATCTCGGCACCAGCCGGCACCGACCGAAATTAGCGGTGCCGTCCATACGTTGAGTGATTTCGCTTCTAAACATGCTTATTTTAACGTTTTAACGTGTGGCAACCGGTGCCGGCTGATGTCAGTTGGTGCCGGCACCGGGTGGACACCGCGGCACCGGGCATTTGCTGTACGCTATAATCGAGAGTGGGCAACCCCTCGTGAATGAGGTCCCCAATGTTTGTTACACTTCACTTATTAGTTATACACCAATCCCGAATCTCAAATTGATTTAGAACGTGAATGTTTGGCAATAAAAGTTTAAAACAAACGTTTCTGGACAAGATTTGATAAACAGTTTATCCTTGCGAATATTTTGAACCCATCCTTTAAATTTTGCTTTCTTTCTTTCTCGAAATCTGTTCCTGGGAAGGGCCGAAAAATCGTCAACGAACTGGTGATGCCTGAAACTGTGTCTCGTCTTGACAGCCGCCAAAATAGAGGGTGGGTTTGCATGCACCACAAGCTGAACTAAACTAATATCAAAAAGTTCAGGTTTGGGTATAGGCTTTAAGTAGAAGAAACTAAGCTTAAAAAGTCCAGGCTTGGGTATGGGCTTTAAAGTTTAACCGAAAAGAGCTGTGAAAGGACAATCTAGTTACCCATCACCCATTTACTTAAAAATGCTTGAAGACCCGATGAAAATGTGTTACTTCGTTACTCCGCTATTCACGAACAATCGAATTTGATATAGTGGAATTTCCCTGTCGGATTTGTGGTACCTCTATGCGCTTGCACCTATGTTGTACACTTGACGCAAAAGATTTACGAGAAAAAGTGTTCGAGCAGTGAGCAGTGATCACCTAATACACCACTGGCCACTGAAAAGCCGCGTTTGTGTTGAGATTCAAATTTTATGCGTCATGGTAGAATTTTGCGTTGTGAGGACGGCCGTAGATATTCTGAACGTCATACTAAAGCAAATACTGAAAAAAAAAATCCCTAACACAGTCCAAATTAGTGCAGTGTATTCAGTTAAATGATACAAAAATAAGTTGGCTTTTAACTTTAAGTAGAAGAACCAGCAAAATGGCAGATTTTACGGGCTTCGGAGAAGAATCAGCAGGCATAAACAGTATCATGATTTGATGTTGGCCAATATTCCTTGTTCAATTCAAACACACAAAGAACCAACAAATTTCCCGACAACAACCATCCACGCATTGATGTAATATTTAATCCCCATATTTAGTATTTGCATAGCATCCGGTCACTGAAAATCCTTACCACCTGCCTTTTAATAACTAACGAACATGCGGGTATTTTTTCGTTAGAGAATAGTACACATCGACTTCACCTGCTTACATGATAATGATCAATTAACCCCGCACAGCACGGACACCTATAAGATCTGATAAGTCGACCCCCGTCAAAAATTGAGGAAACGCCTGTTTAACACGCCTAAACCCTTGCATTGAGTGACAGTGTATGAACTAACTGTGACTAGCCATTGTGTGGACCATGTCACAGATATCATCTGTAGTTCCGGTTTACTTATTTGTTCGTTCCCAGAGTCCTTTTGTCAGTGATTACTCCGTTAATGTTTGTGAAATAAAATTAGGTTATGAGCATTTTTGACAAAGGGGTAACAATTCCACACATTTGCAACAATAATTTAGTCAAATGTTGATATTACAAAAAAGCACGCCGAAAAAGCATCTGCTGACTTTTCCGATATCATGAAGACAAACAAAAAGTGCAGTAATGCAAAACGTTTTCAAAATCACAACAGAATCCCAAGTGTTGTCTGTTGAAACTGCGCATCCTTATGTTTTATGCTATGAAACTCAGTGTACAGTTCGTATGATTCACAGGCGATTCTTGAAGGAACACTACCACTTTTTAGACGAAACAAAAGTTCTAGGAAGTGAGCTTCTGAATGATCGGTTCTTGCCGAGTTCTTGCCGAGTTCTTGCGTTACCGAGCTTACTAATCAATTGCATGAACTTCACTATCGCTAAGATTGGAGGAGAGATTGTTTCATACGATTCATAACCGTTAATGTTTAGTTCAGTTTGTTAAAACTTGCTTACGAAAGTTTTTGCAGGGATAATACTTCCAAACCTTAGAGAGAATAAATGAGACAAATCCTGAGATACCATTTACGCTTCTGAACGATTAGATCCTTGGTCGCCGAGTTTCCCAATTAGTCCGGGATCCAGACCGCGATATCGTTCAAAAACAGGGGGGGGGGGTTAGCAAACGAGCTGCAGAAGGTTTGAAGAACTTTTCCAGAACAACTTTTTGTGCTGAGAACGAAAATCCTACCGCACCACTCCGCACCGATGTACGTCACCGACTTTTTAGCCTATAAATGCAGGTTAGGCCTATAAAGACCAACATTATAAAAACAATTTCCCTAGCAGGACCGCATAAGCTAAATCAAATAAACTACACATATTCTGAATCCTCTTTTTATCGTCTATTGAATGGTATATTTTTTATTTTTTTAAACTCACGTATTTTTCTTAGAAACGTCTTAGAAACCAAGAAAAAGCGAAAATTATTTAACTATTTTAACTAAATTGTCATTTATCTCGGAAAAACTTCCAACAAACTACATATTTTTATTATTCAGTTAGAAAGATAAGCTCCTTGCCAATCGTTTGAGCTATTAAAACTTAAAAAACAGTCGGTTTTAAGAATATCTAGATTTTCTTAAAGCAGAGCATCCACGTTTTCATCAGTGAGTGACGGTAGAAATTTTAAAAGAAATATATTAGTTTGACGGTAAGTTTCGGGTTAGTTTTTGGGGTGGAATCCAATTATGACAGTAGTTTTTCCCTTAGCATACGTATAGGTCATGTAGGCTATATAGCCTATAGGCTGAATAGCCTATAGGCTGAATAGCCTATAATGATATTTTTGTTTTGAAAACACAACTTTTGAATAATCTTTACAGACCTGCTTTTTGAGCCGAGAACGAAAATCGCGTCGGATAATACAGCACCTGTGTTACCTGTGTAGATAACCGACATTTTGGTCTATAAGGGGAATTTAGGCCTCTAAAGACCAGCTCAATGAAATCATTCTACCCAAAATTTAACTTATTAGAGAGGAGTACTAGAATCTAGAATCTAATGTAGTACTAGAATCTAATTATGATATAAGTTTCTTTCTTGGGACTCATATAGTGATATAGGCTATATAACATATAGGCTAAATAACCTACAATGATCAAACCCGTCAGATCTCTCAAATAAATTGACATTTTTATTGGAAAAATTTCCAGAAAACTGTTTTTTTTTTGTTATTATTACTGTATATACTAAAAAGAGAAGCTCTTTCTCAATCGTTTGAGGTATTAAAACTAAATTTTTTTTTTTAGGATTTCTTGAATTTCTGTAAGCAAGAAATCCAAATTTTTGACTATGAGGTGTAGTAGAAACTCTATACGAAATATATTGGTTCGACGCTAGGTTCAGCGTTGGTTTCTGACGTGGAATCTGGTTATTTCACTAGTTTCTCTTGTAAGATAGTAGGCTATAGGTCATATGGACTATATAGCATAAAGGATCAATAGCCTATAATGAGAAAATCTCCGGAAAACTAAGTTTTTGCACGCCCATAGGTCAGTTTTTTTTGGGCTGAATCCAGGTTTGTCATCAATTCCAGCATCTCATAAGTTAGTCGCGTTTCACATATAAATCTGCTTGCTCTAACTTTTAAGCCGTGACTGCGCCGTATGCGTTACAATAAGGGCCTACAGAAACAAGAACGGGAGGGTCGCAACATGATTGCTGACGTTACCAGAGGAACACTCAAGTCATCAGTCCGCTCAATATAAAGGAAATCTATGACTATCCCTATCAGACAATGGTAATGCATCCACAGACGCACCGTTAGAATTGCCTGTCTAGCTGTACCTCCACAACATCATCGTTGGCATCTGGAACACGTCCCCGAAGACTGGCGCAAGTCCATCATAGCCCCCCTCCCACAATAGAAAAGGTGACAATGGTGATCGTAAAAATTATACTAGAATTTTTCTGGTAATACGTGCAGATTAAGTCTCCGCAACTATCCTACTACTGCAAAGCTCCAGAGATTGAAGGGACAGACGCACAAGATCTAACCAAAGCGGGCTTCACAACGAGCGTGTGCTGCACGGCTCTTCTCTCTCTGCCGCATACTTGAGCATTGGCAGCACGGATGTGCAGCCATCAGTCGTTCAAGCGTCAACAGGAAACCACGAATTTCTGCGTTGACTTTGTTCTTGCAATCGACTCAGTAAAGAAAGACACAACTAGCTGGGAATGCAGGATAGACAGGGTCCCAAGATAATCCGCATTGCTCAGGTATTCTATGACCAGACGGAGGCTCTAGTGAAAGGTGAAATAGAGCAGTGAACACAGTTCTTGACAAAAGGAGGCGTTTGCCAAGGTTTCATCCTCTCGCTAGCTCTTTTCAAGTTCGTCACTGATTCGGTTCTAAAGGATCATGTATAAGCACCGGGGGTGGAAGTCTGCTACTGTTGGAAGTCTATGACTTTCCATCGTTTTCCCCTGAAACAGACTGATCGCCGATTAAGTCAAAAGGGCACAGAACATACTGAATGCTGCCCCAGACTACGAAGGTCCTGTCTTGTAGAAACTTCTAAATGTCCCCCAAACTTCGTCGATGAAAACCGAAAAGCACGCAAAATCACCTTGTTCTACCAAAGATGCCTCCGATCCATACTGAAAATTAAACCTGAGGATTACAGGTAATGAGGAAATGATAACAATGGCAGATCACACCGACTGCTTTGTCGAACCCAGTCAGAACCAGAGGACTAAACCGGTTCATGCACGTGTTCCGATGACCTGAAGTTGCTCTGTTCAGATTGCGCCGCAACCTCCCCCCTCCCCGGCCCAAAGGGTGGAAGAAGCGAACAGGGGTACAACGAAAGACATTGGTTCTACGGCGAACACGGGCCTCGAACCGATTGTAGCCTTTAGGAAGGGTCAGAGACTAAGGGATATTCAAAAGACATCAGTTCTGACGGTCAACACGGACCTCGAACCGATTGTAGCCTTTAGGAAGGGTCAGAGACTAAGGGATATTCAAAAGACATCAGTTCTGACGGTCAACACGGACCTCGAACCGATTGTAGCCTTTAGGAATGGTCAGAGACTACGGGAGACCCAATAGCTAGCCTTGATGACTAAGCCAGTTGTGCATGAACGCTATGAGTGAAAGCAGACATGGCGTCGCTTGGTGGTTGCCACGAAGAGCAATCTAGTTTGGTCGTGAAAGAAAACTCCGTTGCAAGCGTGTGAGTGCGGGTCAATAGTTGAGAACAGCGTCCGGCCGAGATTTTCGTCAAGCAAGATTTCGCAGCAAGATTTCGTCAGCGTCCGGCCCATCAAAGGGCAAGCCTGGCATTACGTTGGCGAAAAGATACCTAACATAATTTGTACTTAGAAAACGCATCACTTTGGCCTGCAGGGAATACAGGATGTTAAATTTTGTCTAGAATATTTTCATTGGGCTGGTCTTTATAGGCCTAATTTCCCCTCATAGGCCAAAATGTCACAGATGCTGTCTTATCCGACGCGATTTACGTTCTCGGCTCAAAAAGCAGGTCTATAAAGATCATTCAAAACTTATATTTTCAAAAAAAAAATCTTTATAGGATTTATAGGCTATTCAGCCTATAGGCTATATAGCCTACATGACCTATACGTATGGTAAGGAAAAAACTGATGTCGTGATTGGACTCCATGTCAAAAACTAACCCTAAACTTATCGTCAAACTAATATATTTCGTAATAATATACTTTGAGAGATATGACAGGTTTGTTCATTATAGGCTACTCAGTCTTTATGTTATATAGCCTATATGACCAGTATGAATCCCGAGAGAGAAAATTATGTCATAGTTAAATTCTGCGTAAAAAACTAACCTTAAACTTACCGTCAAACTAATATATTTCCTTTAAAATGTCTACCGTCACTCATTGATGAAAACGTGAATGCTCTGCTTTAAAAAAATCCAGACATTCTTAAAATCAAATGTTTTTGAAGTTTTGATAGCTCAAACGATTGGTAACGAGCTTATCTTTCCAACGAGATAATAAAAATATGTAGTTTGCTGGAAGTTTTTCCGAGAAAAATGACAATTTAGTTAAAAAAGTTAAACAAATTTCACCTTTTCTCGGTTTCTAAGACGTTTCTAAGAAAAATGTTTAAGTTTAAAAAAATAAGAAATGCACCATTCGATAGACCATAGAATGAGGATTCAGAATATGTATATTTTGTCTGATTTAGCTTATGCGGTCCTGCTAGGAAAATTGTCTTTATAGAGTTGGTCTCTATAGGCCAAATTGGCATTTATAGGCTAAAAAGTCGGTGACGTACATCGTTGCGGAGTGGTGCGGTACGATTTTCGTTATCAGCACAAAAAGTTGGTCTAGAAAAGTTCTTCAAACCTTCTGCAGCTCTCCTGCTACCCCCCTTGAACGATAGAGGTGCCTGGATCCCGGACTAAATCCTTGCATGGATTATCAACGCTGAAACTGGAAAAGATTGTTTATTACCATTCACAATTGATAAAATTAGCTTATGAACTTTTTTTGTCGTTTTTCTTCCTTTCTGTTACTTTTCTTTCTTTTTCTTTTTCTGTAATACATATTTTAAAAGTGACGTAGGTCATGGGGAAACATTCGGTTTATCAGGTGTATTTTGCAATGTTTTCAGAACTCACCCAATTTGTATTTTCGTCGTTTCTGAGATCGTCTCTTCAGTTCGTGCCATGCATGGGCAATTCATGAAAAATAACCATCACTTTTTCGACATGATTCATTTGTATCATTGTTATACCATAATTTTCAGCGAATCAGAAATTTATAGGAAGTAAGCTCCCGAATGATTAGTACTTGGGTCACCGAGCTTACCAATCCTTTGCATGAATCTCAATCATGCTGAAACTGCAGAAGACTGTGCAATACCATGCATAACTTATAATGTTTACTTTCGTGTAATAAAATTAACTTATGAATATTTTTGACACAGGGTAACAATTCCACACGTTTGAAAGGTAACAATTCACATTTTTGAAATAATAATTGAGGCAAAACATGATATAATCCTTTCTTCTGTTCTTATAATTCATAGGCAATTCATTTTTTTCGACATGATTATATCATTGTTATACCATAAATTTCGGCAAAACAAAAGTTATAGGAAGTAAGCTTCTGAATGATTAGTTCTTGGGTCACCGAGTCTACCATTTAGCCTTCAGGTTAGCCATTGTTTCCAAACAATTACTGCTCCTTGCCGAGCGAACACCAGTTGAAATTAATTGAACCCATTGCAGGGCCATGAAATTTTAAATTATCTTACTTAATAAAAATACCGAGAGTGTGATCCATTCTCTTCGCTGGCAGGACCACGTGCGAGATTTGGAAATTAATGAGTAATTAAGACGAAGCGCACGCCGCGATGCTATCAATTAAACAGACGGCGACAAAGCCGCATACGGCTTGGATGCGGTGTAAGTGACCCGTGGCCGAAGCGGCCTCACCATGGGTAAGCCGAGGTCAGAGAGGTCATCGTGCTGGCTACTGTTACTTAAGGATGAATCCACCATCCCTGCTATAAGATCTCCTACTTCCGGCAAAGAATTTTACCTCGAAGCGGCTGTCCCGCAGGCATAAATCCCGGCACTAAGGGGTCAAGCTCAGAACTTCCTTGGTTGTTACCCTGTTTAAAAAAAAATCGTCGATATTTTTAATTTTTTATTTTTATCTGTAAATCTGTTGTTTTATTTTGAGTGTTAAGGATGATGTGCACTAGGATTAGAAAATTTTAATGTAGGTATTGTAAATGCTTTAACCTTTACCCTTTTTCTTGTCTCGTCATTTTGGCGGAATAAAAGCATTTCATTCATTCGAGCAACATTTTTTTGTAAAAATGAGTGACTGATCCTAGGGCTATCGATCTTTGCTCTTGCATCTACTTTACATTTTTGGGATCCCAAAACGTTAGTGACGGATACCTATGACATCGCAAAAGTTGTCCGTCCGTCCGTCCGTCCGTCCGTCTGTCCGTCCGTCCGTCCGTCTGTAAGCACGATAACTCTCGAAGGGAATGAGGTATTTTGATGAAAATTGGTATGAGCATTCTTTGGGTCAAGAGTAAGGTCGAGTTCGTAGATGGGCCCTCTAGCTCTACATTTAGGGGTGGGGGTTCAAATTAAGGGGCAAGTGAAATATTTTTAAACAGCTAATGTGATAGTCGATTATGGGGTAAGAAGACACGCTGGACACGAATATGAAAACCATTTTCTCGCCGGACAGTTAGTTCGCCCGGAATCCGGCCAGAACCGGAAAGTTTGTTAAAAGTAGAAGTCTTATTTAAAGTTGATTAGATGTTCGATATAGGGGTAAGAAGGCATGCTGAACACGATGGTGAAAACCATTTTCTTGGCGGACAAGTAGTTCGCCCGGAATCCGGTGAAAACCGGAAAATTTGATAAAAGCAAAATTTGTGTTTGAAGTTGATTAGATGTTCATTTAGGGGTAAGAAGACATGCTGAACACGATGGTGACAACCATTATCTCGCCGGACAAGTAGTTAGCCCGGAATCCGGCCGAAATCGGAAAATTTGTTAAAAGCAAAAGTTTTACTTGAAGTTGATTAGATGTTCGATTTAGGGGTAAGAAGACATGCTGAACACGATGGTTAAAACCATTTTCTCGCCCTACAAGTAGTTCGCCCGGAATCCGGCCGAAACCGGAAATTTTTTAAAAGTAAAATTTGTATTTGAAGTTGATTAGATGACAGATCTGAGGGTAAGAAGAGACGGTGAATCTGTATATGATCTGTATATGATCATTTTTTACCCGGACATATAGCTCGTCCGGAATCCGGTTGAAACCGGATTTTTTTATAAGTTAAAGTTTTATTTGAAGTTGATTAGATGTTCTTTATAGGGATAAGGAGATGCGCTGAATTCGTTTCTGAACTATCTTTTCTTGGCTGGACAAGTAGTTCGCTCGGAATTCGGCGGAAGTAAAGCAGGAAGTAAAGCGGAAGTAAAGCAGGAAGTTTTGATCAGTATCGTCAAAATAGATATGGCTTATAAAGGTATATCTGAACTTGATTGTCTCAGATGATTAGCCTGGCGAAGACTGGATCTGGTTTTGAAAGCTAATGAGATAGTCGATTAAGGGGTAGGCAGACCTGCTGAGTCCGTATGACAATCATTTTCTACCTGGACATATCCTTCGACCGGAATCCGGCTGAAACCAGAAATTTGACAGTAGTATAGCCTGAGGCAGGAAGTTTTGATCAATTTCGTCAACACCATTGACCTTAATCTATTTCTAAGTTTTAATATTAAAAATGTTCATGTAGTCTGGCGAAGACTGGCTACAAGACCCAATCGTCTGGATCAAATATTAAGTTTTTGGGATCCCATCGAAATCTTTGATCTTGTTCGTTAAGCCGTCCCCAACCTGTATCAGTCAATCAATTGTTTAATTCGTGATCTTAGACATCACATTTTCAAAAGTTC
This sequence comes from Branchinecta lindahli, assembly GCA_023053555.1. Taxonomy (NCBI): domain Eukaryota; kingdom Metazoa; phylum Arthropoda; class Branchiopoda; order Anostraca; family Branchinectidae; genus Branchinecta; species Branchinecta lindahli. The sequence continues at coordinate 7,355,750 of JAKZAO010000005.1, read as the reverse complement.
ACGAATATACTATAACACTACACTATAGCACAGCCTGTATCAGGCATTCTGAAGTAGGCTATTTGTTTGTTAGGCTAGTGTGGTCCTTCCTCTTTCTTTTTTCTTTTCTCTTTGTTCTTTATACTCCATTTGTCACACTTTGTGTATGAAATGGGTTAATAAAACCATTCATTCATTCAATACACCATAATCTACTATATAAATTAGTCTGATCTTGTTCAGTGTGTACGGGTTGATTTCCGTTATTCTTTGTTTCTTCCCTTACTTACTCCTTCTTTACATATTTCTCTTTTAGGCCCGAATTTTCGTAAGTCTTATTTACGGACTTTGAGTGGATAGATTGGCACCACTTGGAAAATACGAGATCAGTAGATGTCTATCTGATTATCCGGGCGTTTACATCATGAAAATAACAAGAATGGCCTATCAAGTACAATGTGCCGGTAGTCCATCACCCGCACACATCCATCTGAAACACCAGCTGCATTAGACCATCAACAGTAGGCCTATACACTTAACATCTCCGGATTTCGCTCGGAGTAAAGATCCGACGAAAAATGACAAAGAAACAGAAGGTCAACCTGTCATTTGCCTCTTTGAGGGTTTAACCAAATTCCGGCTCTGACCGGTTTGCGGTCGAACCATACATCTTCTCACCGCTTGATCGACAGTAAGTTTAACAACGACATTCTGGTTCTACCAAACTTCCATCTTCAACCGGGCTCATGTCATACTGCTGTCATACTATCCTGCCAAGAAATGGAAATACAGACATTAAGACTTTCCTTGGACATTTCCGAAACCGAATGTCCAGTTCTCGCCCCACTCCAATCGAATATTAACTAGGTGAGATATAAGCGTACGGACTATTTAGCAAAAAACAAACTTCACTTTTTTTAACGTAGAAATAGACAAGCATGCTTAGAAATGAAAAACACAAGTACCAACTATACTGTTTTACACATTATAATTACCCCGTCGGTCCTTGGCCGAACCCCCTTCCGAGGTTGAGGGCCCTAGGCAATATATTTCACCTGACATGTGGACTGATGTCTTAGGTATTGTCATTAATGTCTGGGATTCACAAATAAGTGTCGAAATCTACGTCGATATTATCTACAGGTCAGTATCCAGAGATTTATTTCGGGGGGTTGCCCGAGGGTCGGACCAGAAAGTAAAAAAAATACATAAATCAAAGGTTAAAGCATATAAAAAACAATTATTTGTGTGTGTGTGTGTTTTTTGGAGGGGGGCGGGGTTGAGCCCCCTACCCCCCTGGATACGGCCCTGATTATACACCAAAACGTATCGTAAGGTGGGAATACTTCTAAACATTCAATTTTATTCATATTTTTTTCTGCCATTGCCAACTTCATTCAACCCTTCCACGCTGCAAACACATAGACCACTAGTCATCCCTCTGAATATGCATTCAGTTTTAACGAGTTTACTGGTCATCCTGTCCAGTCCCAATCCTTCCAATGGTCATTCCCAGGCTCCCCAATATCCCCAGAGAGGTGCCCGGTAGGCCAACCTCCAACGCGGCACGAGCAATGGCCAGCGACGCCAAGCGTCGGCGCATCTCTGGACGCCGGGAAAGAAAGGAGAAACGAAACATTTCTAAAACAAGTCATTCTATGATTGTGGTTGAGCCTTAGAAGACGCTGCTGATGAGGTGAATAATGAGGATTAAAATGCAAGCGATGAGGGTCAGCCAGGGTAAGTTGACATCTATTCTATAGTGAAGTAGGTTAATTGAGAAGAGTGGGAATTGGGGAGGGCAGGAGAATTTATTTGTAAGGCAATTTAGTGTATTTTAGATAGCCTATTGGCTATATGTTTATTTCTGCCTTGATAAGACACAGTATTTTAAGTGAATTCTTGTCCCTTTTGCACTATCATAAGCTAGTACAATAAAGGTATGTAGAGGTAGTAGAGGTATGCTTATTTGAAGGTTCGTTGACTTTGACTTTGCCATTTACATGCACTTGCTGTGACTAAGACTAACTATCAGTTAGCCAAAGTGGGTTATTAAGGGCCCCTGAAAACACCTATTTTGAATCTTCGTTTTATTAGCCCACAATTGCAATGTTTACATTTAAGTAACAGTTCAAACGAATATACTTCTACTGTACATTGATGGTTCTTTGACTCTGTGTAGTTACAGAGCATTTTTTTCGCTAAATAAAACTAAACTTAAAACACCCAACAGATCTTCTTTTGAGAACTATTATTGATTTAAAGAGGACTTTAATATTGATCTAAACTTTACTCAGTTTCTGGCTGAATATGGTACCGTTTAAAGTTAAACAACGTTAAACGAATCATACCTCTACTAAACCATAAGATAGTCTGGTTTTTAGTGCAATAGTCTTTTCAGGGATTGGCTGCATAATAAGTAGGCTAAGGTTATTCCAAAGAGAATACGGAATATATTATCCAAGCCAAGGTGGCTAAGAATTGATGAAAAATGATCTTCTATGCAACTGGACACGGGCCCCAAGAATTCCAAGAAAGAGGAAAATACCCTGCAAAGAACTGTGCATACTCAGTTCCATTCCGAGTAGAGTTTTAGTTTTCGTCGTATTTATTTGTCACCATTTACAAGTCCTTTGTATGATTTTCACGTTGATTTCGTACTATTTTAGTGTTAGGAATCAAAGACTTTGAACCTTGAAATAAAAGCTTGTCATTCAACCTGAGCTGCGATTTCACAATAATTTCCTATTTGCTTTCCTAACTCGTCGTTCTGGAACCATTCCAGGAAAGAAGGCTTTCCTCTTCTAAAAATTATGTTTTCTTCCTTTTGGTTATATATTCTCTTCTTTTTTTTTCTTAGGCTGGGGGGTGAAACTTGGAAAAGGGTGAATATTCCAGTTACAAATTATATTGTCTGTGTTTCAGATGCTGTTCTTTTTTTGTAATAATTAAGTTGAAGATCGAGACTTGCTAGTCTTGCTGCCAGTGAAGTGTCGCACTAACCGGTATTCAAATTCCTTTGTACCATATTTTACTGAGAAAACTAACAAAAAACGAGTGAATTCCAAGTGATTTCTTTTATGTAACAATTGTATATATTCAAGTATTTTAACGCGTTATTTAATGGCGGACGTATTTAGTGCCATGTCGGCGCTATTAGTTAGATCAATAAAAAATATCAATAATATAATATAAGCAATTTTATTTAAACCCAGCTGAGCTTTCATTCTACTTTTCTAACTTTCTTTTCTTTTCATTCTTTTCATATAACACCAGTACACCGTGCAGTCCCATGATATCAGTCCTATCCTACCCCGTGCCAAAATTTTCTGGTATTGCCTTAATGTTAAAAGAAAAAAAGTTCCAACCGGGCGTTATCAAAATAAATAACGCCCGGGCGTTATTTATTTTGATAACGCCTGGCCAGCCATGCCATATCAAGTGAAACGCACGGTCGGAATTTTTTTCTTTTAACATCAGGGGAATACCAGAAAATTAAAACAAATGTACTAGTGTTATAATCATTATCGCCCTTGCTTTTCTTCGGGCGATAGCTATCACCCTCAGCAAGGGCGATAATATATAATACTCCATCATTTTCTCTTTTCTGCACGATGGGTGAAAAATAAACATAACATTACATTACATTCTAGAAATATCCCAAGAAAGAAGTCTTTATCCAGGTAGAATGTGTCCGGCTACGCTTTAAGCCACTCTCTCCAATTCTCCCTCTTTTAAAAAAAAAGTATGAAGGGCCAGCTGTAGACTGTCACCCAGGCGGACATGTCGAGAGACTGAAAAAACTCACAAAAAGTTGAATGCGGTCTTTTATCAAAAGAACGGCGGGGCGCGGAATAGCCGTTGGACAACATAGGGAGATTTTGTTCAGGAACGCATGGCGAACCAATCTTGATATAAAAAACGAAGGTTTTCATTCACGGTATGATTGAGACCGTGAAATCGCCTTAGCTGAAATCCTCTGCTTGGCTATTTTGGTTTGGGGGCAGATTAGGATTTTTTGGGGATGCAGATTCGTATACCTCGTGTCCTCTGGAATGCATTTCAGAATGTTGATCCCTAGCTGGCTCCGAAGTATAATAGGTTTATCACTATACTAAATTGAGGTTCTTTTCAATACCTTGAGCAGCTGTAAAAAATAAACATGTAAAAAACAATACGCCATTTCTCTTCTCCTCTAAGCTTTTTCCGACGTTTTTCAACTATGCAGTGTGAAATAAAGGTGATGTTCGATATCTTTTTCGGAAAGTTGAATAGGTTTACCCCCAAAAATAACACCGCCGACGAGTTCAGTTCAATTCTTTTCCAAAACGCTAAGCCGAATATTCGTTTAGACGTCAATATCTGTCGGTGGACAAACCATATATATTATATATATACACAATCTGTAGTCAGCACTTCTAAGTTAATTTAAAAAAAAAACTAACGGCCTAATACATTCAATAAAAGGGATGTAACCTCAGGTACACATGACTGACCAATCTAGTCAATAACAATACTTGTGGAGAAGGATCGTATTTTTGTAAAGGAAAGGTGGAAATAAATACTTTGTGCCGTGTCTTTACTGTCAAATATGTACGGTCCTTGGCCAAGACCTAACAGATCCAAATAGGAAAAGGTAAATATTGGACATGAGTAGGCTACATGAGAGAATAAGTATTTCAATGTGTGCTGATAATTTTTTCACATCGAGTAATTTCTCTCACATCAAAACTACTTTCTTCAATTTTGCAAAATATATTCGTCGGATCTCAAAATTTGAGTCGAATTCTTTTATGATGAAGAGTTATCGGTTAAAAAACCCAATAGATATCATACAAAAAAAAATATGCTAATTTTCTTTCTAAAATTCCTCGAATCCATCACAACCTCGCTGAGGCTGTAGCTGATGGTTGAGTTATTATGCATACGTTTTGTTTTTTAATTTTTGATTGATATTTGTCTGTCGATTTGTTTTATGCGATACGGCCTTGTTATGTCATAGTTGTCGTTTTATATTTTTGGCCAGTTATGTATGCGTTTACTATGTCTTTTACTCTCCGATTTCTGGAGGATTAAATGAACTGAATTGAATTGAAGTAAATAGACAATGGTGACATCAACCTGTTAGGGATGCTTTTGCTTCCGCTTGTTACCACAAGCCCCCACATTTCGTTATGTCCCCTTTAGTTAAAGGCCTTCGCAATTACAAACACCACATACTCGTAAAACCTTCAAAGAGACCTATTTGGCCCTCTCCCATCCCAAGTTCATATGCGGAACATGTCCCAACCGGAACATGTATGCGATGAACTACCCAGATAATGTCGAAATCGGCGTAGCGTGATATACTAGCCTATCATCTTAGTCCTCTTTACCGGGAATAGCGCAATTGTGTTTTTTGTCCGGTGGCGTAATGTGTCTGGGAAAGTAGGTACAGAAGCTGTGTTTTTTCTACGATTTAACCACCATATAGGAAGTGGGGTACTTCCAAACGTTTTAGTATCTCATTAGTGCCTAGCAGGGTACAATTTGAAGGCTTACCAGGCGGTATGGCAACGTTTACGACCGTAGTAAAACGTAAGAAGGCCTGGGATTAAGTAAATGGATGGACATATGCTAATGAAGAAAAAGTCATTAATCGGTATCTTAATTATAATTTACCAAAACAGTTCCATTTTTACTACTCTGTTTTTATGCGAACCGAGCAATAAAGTCAGTGGTCAGCTTTAATCAAGACATTAGTCCAGGTTGGATGGATGGTTATAAAAAATAGTCATTAATTGGTATCTTAATTATAATTTGCAAAGCAGTTCCATTTATACTACTCTGTTTTTACTCAGCTATCAGTGGTCAGCTTTAGTCAAGACATTAGCCGTGGTTGGATGGGTGGTAATGCAAACATAGCAATTAATCGGTATCTTAATCATACTTCAGCAAATTTGTCCCTTGTTTAATACTCCGTGTTTATGGAGGAGTGTTTTTGTTATCTGCTCCAGAGACACACACAGTATTGTCAAAAGCGAAGTAATGGAAAGAAGAAAAAAGGAAGAACTGAGAAAAATCAAATTATCATCAAATCATGCGAACTAAGCAATAAAATCAGTGGTCATCTTTAGTCAAGGGATTAGCGGAGGGCTGGATGGATGGACATTTGGTAATGAAGAAACAGTGTTAATCGGTTTCTTGATTATACTTTACCAAAGTAGTTCCATTTAATTACTACATTTTATTGACAAATAAATGACTGTTATTGCTGTACCCGCTAAAACTGCAAAAATGTCAAAAGGGGAATAAGTGAAAGAACAAGAACAAGAACAAATGTAAAATCATGCGAACTGAGCGTATAAAATTAGTGGCCAGCTTTAATCAAGACATTAGTGGAGGGTTGGATGCGCGGTCATCTGGTAACACAAAAATAGTATTAACTTTTAGTTTGTATTTTTTTACTACAATATTTTAATATAGAAAGAATGAAGGTTCAAAATGCAAAAATATTAAAAGGGGAATAATTGAAAGAACAAAAAATAATCACTATGTAAAATCAAAGTGTGCAAATCACGCGAACTGAGCAATAAAGTCACCGGTCAGCTTTAATAAGACATTAACAAAGGCTGGACACGAAAATGAGCGTTTTTACGATATTTGGCCGAATTTATTACCACGGGCCATGATTGCTTTTACGAGTATTTGCAAAGAAAAATTGCAAGATTTACCGATAGCATACTGCCGCAATTGCTGTTTGGCGTGTTTGCGGAAAGTTCTAGTGCCGATTGGCAATCAGATAGAGCTTCAAAAAATGGTGGCTCTCGTATAATGCCTCAACTAGTATAATGTTCCTGATAAGTGGTTTGGGGGGTTTGGACAGGCAAACACGGAAAGAAGAACAGACAAATCCTGAACATTACTTTAATGACCGATTATTACTTGGCACAGTAGAGGCAAGGCCGTATCCAGGGGGGGAGGTTACGGGGTTTGAACTTCCCCCCCCCGAAACCCACAAAGTTAATCGTTTTTTTAGGCTTTAAAATCTGATCTATGTATTTTTTTGTCCGACCCGATGGCGACCCCCCCCCCCCCCCCGAAGGGCAACCCCCCCCCCCCGAAGGGCCAAACCCCCTCCGAAATAAATTTCTGGATACGGGCCTGGGTAGAGGTATGCTTCTTCGGACACTTCTCGAAATCTGATCTACTTTACAGAGTAAAAACAAAAGCGGAGTCTGGCAGAAAATAAAGAAAAAACAGACAGATTAAGGTAGTGACAGGAAGCTATAGTAAACCCAGAACATTTTATATCAGAGTGAGCCTCAAAATATGAAAGAGGGTCATCATCGCAGTTGAATTTTGGAGGTTAAGGTCCAGATTTTACTTAAACAGAAATGTAAGATAATTATCGTGTAGATAGAAATGAAGTAAATGTTAAGTGCAATTCTTGTGTTGTGAGTGGGAGGTCGGAGTTGATCACTCTGGGTCCTTCAGTGCCTTAAAGTTGTGTAGTGTATAATATAATAGTTAGTAGCTATACAAGAAACGGCAATGATTTTTTTTTTCTTTATTATAGTGCCATGTAGGTTAATTAGTCGAAAGGGGTTTGTTAAACCTCTTAACGTAAACTTTTGGAGGGTGCTGTAGTTACTAGTATTTTTTTCTCTAATAAACCCCACAGATTATCTAATCTAAATATAAAAAAAAACGATTTTTCTGCTTACTGGAAGTGTTATAACACTGATGAAACAGCACACACTTCCATCGTCTTCAGGTTACAACTCGCAAGCTGCTAACTGCTTTGCTCACCACCTGGATGCGGTGGAACGACGCCGGGATTCTTAACTTCCTTCCATGAGCTCAATTAAGTGTCATTCGCTCAATCATTCAATCACTCACAGTAAAATATGTCCTTGCGAATATTGTCAATGACTCCTTTCGCTTTTACTTCTGTTCTTTCTCAAAACTGGCCGCTATCTACAACAAGAATGTTTCATGCCTGAAATCTTTGCTGGCCTTGACGGTGACTCACAAGAAAGGGTCTGCCTGTTAATGATTGGGCCAGGACTAGTATGTTCAGGTTTTTATATTCATTCATTTATTCCATACTACAGTAGAGGTATGCTTATGTGAACGTTTGTTGACTTCGGACTTGTCATTTTCATGCACTTGCTGTGTCTAAAGCTAACTACCAGTTAGACAAAGTAGGTAAGAAGAGCAGCTGAAAACAGCTGTACAGGTATTTCGGATCATCAGTCTACCGCTTAGCCCAAAACTGTAGTGTTCATATTAAAGTAACTGTTCACATAAGCATACATCTACTGTACTCAAACTAAATAACATAAATATATGGCATGAGACAAGATCCCCTGAATCTGTCCCGTCGGAATACGGACTTGGAATGATAATTCGAAAAATGCAGGGGTATTTTCAAATAGCATATTACATTATTATATTTACTTTTGTAACTACATATTATCCTTACTGTCCTGGCTTCTTAATGGGTCCCAATTTTACCTACACATATGTTACTCCCACGATATTCTCTATTATTTTACACACGTTTTGCGATTCTGCCCATATTCAAGCTCCCGTGATATTAATTGCTGAAATCTGTCATTTCTTTGATTTATCAAAAACCTACTTCCACCTGTTTGCAATTCCCACGCATAGGCCTTATCCACTTGTCGATTATTGGTATTCAATGACCGTTGTCCACAAAAGGTCCAACGATTTACGAGTGTCGTACTAATAATAGGGGGTCATTCCATGGGTCACTCTCAAGAGCACCTGTCCAACAACGCCCACATCTTGCCATATTTAGTTTCACACATGTCCAAACGAGGGACGAAAGGGTCAGGTCTGCCCGTCTGGCTTCAGCAATGAGTGATCAAGCGATTTCAGAACGAACTGCAAAACTAATAAAAAATAAAAAATAATCAAACCCTACAAAAAAGGTCTTACAATACTTACAGAATAAAACAAAATATTATTATTTTATTTCTTTGAGCACAAAATCGGCGAGTATACTACGAAAGAAAAAAATATACACACTTAAAACACCTACATAAATATATTCATATGTATATCAAACCACAAACCTCTTTAAAAAATGTATCATGCATATTCATTGATAATAACTATTTCTATCTCAATATAGTGATGTTCAATTATACCTCGAAATCGGCTTTTAAGTTTTGTTTTCTTCCTTTTTCATGACAGTTAGCAGATCTTTATATTATAATCACTAATCACTACTGTATCAGACTCGTAACCTATTCAATAATTTTAAATTAAAACGTAGATAGCAGAGATTTAGAGGCCCAAATATTATACACCACATGGCCAGCATTTTTTGGCAGAATATTTGAGGGGCGAATTTTTCAGGAAGGTGTGTTGGTTGAAAAGTTTAAGCAAAAAAAGTTTGTTTGGGGTTAGGCAAGTTGGAAGGTTCTTACGGATAGGATGGATAGAAAAGGCATTTTGTAGCTAGTCTTTGTCTGTAGAGTCGCCTGTTGTTTTTTTTTTTTTATGTGGTGGCCCTCGGGCTTTAAGCAATATATCACATACACCACACGTGCAGCATATTTTTTGCCTTAACCCGTTCCAACTCTATTATGGAACAAAAGTTGTACGAAAAAAAGACAATAACAACTTCGTTACCGAATGGAACCCGTGGTGTTACTACGAAATAAAGCAGTACCGGTAGTTAACAGAGGAGCTTTAGAGGCTCGGGCATATACCCGACATATCCATGGTAGTCCACTACCATTGGCTAAGACTCGCTATACTCCCACCTCCTCGCGAGACATTAACTCATTTCAGGTACAACTCTACCCGACAGCCTCAGTAAGAAAGAAGCATATCTTGTGAATGGTATTACGTACGCATCATTCAAAGAACGATTTGACGGACAGATATTAAGACAGTTTACTAATGTTTTTCGATGATGATACTGTATGATAACAAGTGCTTATCTTCACTATTTGCAAGTGGAATTTTCTCGAAGATGGAAAACAAAGGTAATGAGTCAAATAAAGCGAATTGCTTCTGGTCTCTATTGTGCATATTCAGCTAACAAATGATTCGGTGTTACAGCTTCATGCTTTCCAAATTCCAAGGAAAGATAGTAACGGACTGAAATTACTAACAGTTCACAAAGTTACTGATGTTTCTTTATGATGATACTGTATGATAACAAGTGCGTATCTTCACTGTTTGCAAGTGAAACTTTCTCGAAGATAAAAAACAAATGTAAATAGGCTACAACATAACAGTTTGATTCAAAAATAATTTCGTGCTATAGTCAACTCTTCTATATTTTCCCAAATTGGGATGAATTACCTCGTTAACTTTATGAAATTCGTCCAATTTTATTTTCTGGCCAAACCTGAAACAAATGTGACACATTGAGCGTGTTCCACCCTACTTACCATAGTTACTACGCTAGTTACCGTAGTTACTACGCTAGGCTGGAACGCTTTTTGAATTTTTCGGTCATATATCAGGCCGCGGGGGGATCCGACCAATCACGTTACAGATATGCGTAGTTACTACGCTAACTACGCTCCCGAGCGTGGTAAGCAAATAGTTACTATTAGTTACTATTTTGAGAAGGTTGGAACGGTCAGCGTAGTAACTTTTCGTGAGGCTGGAACGGAAATAGTAACTGATAGTTACTATTGGTAGAGGGGTGGAACACGCTCATTATGCAACTTAATGATAGCGATAACTTAGCTCAACTGTTTATACTAGCGCGAAAAAAAACTAACAAGAGAAAGCTAAAAGAAAAAGTATTTTCTACAGGGGGTTTTGAAGTTGAACGTGTTATAGGTATCAAAGGTATTATTATAACTGTTTATTCTCCCTCGATATACAGTAAGGGTATGTTTATCTGAACGTTTGTTGACTTTGAACCGTACCATTTCATGCACTTGCTGTGACAAAAGTCAACTACCAGCTAGTCAGAGTAGCTAATAAAGGGCCCCTGAGAACATATAGGTGTTTTGGATCTTCATTCCACCATTCAGCCCAAAACTGTAGGCTACTGTTTAAATTTAAGTAACTGTTCAATTAAACATGAGCTAGTCAGAGTAGCTAATAAAGGGCCCCCCAGAAAATCTGATAGCTGTTTTGGATCTTCATTCCACCATTTCGCCCAAAACTGTTCAAATTTAAGTAACTGTTCAATTAAACATACCTCTACTGTAGGCTACATTCGAAAAGTATAAAAAATATATAAAAATGCCGACCACTTTACACGGAGGCAGAACAAATGAAAAATGCAGCCAAACAACTGAAAAATCTGTGACTGAAATCATTATTGTTCAAAACTCACAGAATACGCCTGGTAAGCCTCCAGCTAACATTTCTGAAACGCGCTTTATTCGATGACTTCACTCACAAACGTGAGCTCAGAAGCGATTAAGTGTTTTCCGACAATTTAATTTACTTAATTACTATTCTTGTGCTTGGAGCAATGAGTGATAATCTATTTATCATAGGTAAAGTGAATCTCTGTCGGATGTCTGTAGGATTTCAATGAGTTTAAAAGCATCCCGCCGCGAAACCATTTAGTGCGGCAAAGGGTATTCGTGGTCGTGCGTAGGTGTTTATAGATGTACTGGTCAGTAATTGCATGTTTCATATTGGCGCCACGGATTGCCCCTTCGTCTGTAAATATCGTGCTTTCTGACAAATCTTGCCGGTGGTTCAAGGAGGAAAGACAGGGTGAACAAGGTACTCGGTGCCAGTGTTCTTACAATGAAGTGAAAAGCGTAGAACAGAAAAAATAGAACAAATCCATTACCCTGAATTCGTGCTTTATCTGATACATTCTTCAGGGAATCTCAAGCAGGGAATAGCGACTGAAGCCATTTCTCAAAAAAATCACTTTTTTTGTCCGTGTAGCACATTTTTCTTCTTACCTTCGGTGGCATCAATAGTCTTAAATTTTGTTGTTGTTTTTCAATGCAAAAAAGAGAAAAAAATTCAAAAGATAGTCTAGAAAAGCAAAAGCGCTAATTCGCGGATACGTTTATGCTTATGCTCTGATCCCCTGTTTTGATGTTTGAATAGGAGACGTGGTTAGGGGGAGGTGGGGAAGTGATTCATCCTTTCCGATGCTTTTCCCGCCCGCCCGGACTTCTATAACTGTCCTTACAGACTTACTTCGGTAAATGAAGTGTCTGTGGATACAGTTTGGTATTGATGGACTCTCAAAAAAAGTTCGGGATCTCTCCTTACTTTTAACCCTGGCACTGACCATTTCGAAATGTAAACACTTACCCGCAGCCCTTTTAAAACATAACCCAACATTGGTTCGTATTGTTTTGGAACAAACCACGAAATTACGAGAGATGATAGAAGAGCAATCCGCCAATTGCTCCATATGTCAACTCGTTTAGTAAATTTCGCGTTTTTTTTGTATAGCCGTACTTCCTTTTTCTTCACATAGTGTAGGCCTAATGTGCGTATTGCTTCGGACCCAACTACGAAACAATAAGAGGGATTTGCGTACTTATCAACAACCATCCAGCTTCCGTCCTGTCAATTGCTCCATAAATCATCTTGTTCAGAAAATGTAGTCTTTTTAATCTATTTTTACCTCGAGTGTTTATTTTGTTGGTAATTTTTTCATGAATGTTTTTTCTTCATTGGAAAGCTGTAAGAGCAATAAATCAATCAATCTTTTTCTTTTTACTTTCTTTGGTTTTTCCTATTCAATTCACTCATTTAATTTAATTCATTCATTTCGTTCATATCAAATCTTCTCATTTCCAGGCGATAACGAATATCAACAAGATGTATTGCGATGCGGTGCCTGTCATAAGGACTTTCCGCTTGCCGACATAGTCCGATTTATACAGCACAAAGCAACAGCCTGCAACAAAGAAAACTGCACCAGTGAAGAAACAGACAAAAATCCAACAATGGCACAACCCATGAATCTGACATCGGGGATTTTGATCAAGAAAGAGATGGAGATGAAGAATGATCCAATGCCTACGTCACATAGTAAGTTTTTATCGCGTTTGGCGGAAGTTCTGAATTATTCCGACGAGTTGATCCGATGATTCATGGCCAGCTTACGCCCTGTCACTTTTGATAAAGGTTGGAGCATAAGGAGAGGGGGTTAAGCTAAAGGGAATTTTTTTTTTTCGAACATGGCCTACTTCAAACTTAGGTCTGTTTATTGTTGCGAAAGAGGAGAAATTGTCTATTTTCCAAAAAAAGAAATGAATGGAAGGTTAAGAAGAAATGCCACCATCGAGGAAAAGTTTTTGTCAGATTCTAAAATATGAGGAACGTTAGTTTAAAAAACTGGCCATGTATGCATGCATGTATTGCACGCAGAGAGCCTAAAAGGCCATGTCACAAAAGGTGTGTTGAGCCGATACATCTTTTATTTTTATTGTTGGATCGAAATGGCTGTTAAGCTTATTGGTTTTGTCCCATCCTGGAGGAACATTTAGTACTACAGTTTATTGAAGCCTACTGTGTTGTATATTAATTCATTTTTTTCTGACCATTGTGCGATTTGTGAAAATGATTTTCTGACAAAGATAACTGTCAAGATACCCGCCACACGAGACCAAGGGGTCTCGAAAAGAGATGGTCGTGGTAAAAGAAAAAATACCATGTTCCTAGGTCTGATCGAATATATCGTTCCAAATTCAATGTTTCGGCGATAAGAATGGAAAGAACAATTAGGGAACATAAGTGGAGTAATACTAAAGTCCTGCATTTGCTTTACGGTTAATACAGGACAAGAAATTTGACATCTTGAACAAATACAAATCAACAAAGATCTATGCAAAAAACCGGCCGAACTGATTGAAGGGTAAACGACCTAGGTCATCGCCATCTTTCGCACGGATAAGCAAACCTTCCAAACAAAGAATTATAATATACCCGAGGCAAACCGAGTTTTTCTTGGTTGGCGAGTAGAGAGCGAGGTCGGGGAACCCGCCGTCACTTTTTTGTTTCTGTTCATGCGGGAATTTTCATCTCTTTCAAGCTGTTAAATTGTATTTGTGGTCAGTGAAGAAGAAATGCAAAAATCGTACATAACTCGGGATGCGTATCGGGCGCGTGTCCACTGCGGTCAAGCCACGGTGACCAACCGTGGAATATAGTAGCTATTGCTGTCTTCTGGCGGTCACAGACCGCCGTCAGTGATCTAATAAGCGTTTAATTTTCTTGCTGTTGACTTCTGCGGTCAAAACGATGCGGTATGGCCACTATTAAAAATAGCCAGAGCGGCACCGGAAAGTCCAAAACGAGAGACAAATGTTCTTTTTTGGTCACGGAAAGATGCATGTTACGTTAATAGTGGCTGAGATAATCATTCAGCTGCTTTTTGCTGTCTTGATGTCACTAGATTATAATTCAAAATAATGATGGAAATTTGCTATCTAATAAGGCAGTGGTTCCCAACCGGGGGTACGCGTACCCAAAGGGGTACGCGAGACCCTTGCAAGGGGTACGCGAAGGAACTAAAATCGATTTAATTCGTAACTTCAAAATCTCGCCTTACTCATTTTTCATTGCCGAAAGCCTAAAATTACCAGCAGAGCCATCACTAGCCAAAACGTTTTGAGGGGCAAGGTATTTTTACCGACTGTTTTAAAAAAATAACTGTTTTTACGAAAAATCGCGCGCTTCGCGCCGACTCGTTTCTTTTTAACCGTCTGGACGACCACTTGGGGGAAGGGGTGTTGCCAACAAGGGGGTCCCGTCATAACCCCCACACGTCATAACCCCCACACGTCATAACCCCCACAAAATCCGTCACTACGCCCACATTTTCCGACAGTTCACCCACACGTCACAAGGCCCACATTTTCCGACAGTTCGCCTACACGTCAGTTCGCCCACACGTCAGTTCACCCACACGTCAGTTCACCCACACGTCAGTTCACCCACACGTCAGTTCACCCACCGTCAGTTCGCCCACACGTCAGTACACCCACTCCTAAAATCCGACAGTTCCCCCACACGTCAGTTCGCCGACCGTCAGTTCGCCGACCGTCATAACCCCCACACGTCATAAACCCCACACGTCATAACCCCCACACGTCATAACCCCCACACGACATAACCCCCACACGTCATAACCCCCACACGACATAACCCCCACACGTCATAACCCCACACGTCATAACCCCCACACGTCATAACCCCCACACTTTCCGACAGTTCGCCCACAACCAAGACCCACCGCCAATTAATTCAGAAAACCCGACTGAGTCAACGGTCAAAACCCAGGGGACTAAATAGAAGGGCCGACGTTTGCGCATTTTAACGAAGGCAAAAAATTCATTCAGAATCGCCGGAAGCTTGCTGTCAGATCGGATAGCTTTGATTTCTTTTACGAAAAGAAAAAAAAGACGAAAGAAAACACGCAGGGATCAGAGAAGGAAGCTCGTCCTTCTCGCTCGTTAAAGTACATACGAGGTCCTGGCGGGTTGCATTTCAATCCCTTAAAGGACATGTCGTACTTATTATAGTAATTCATTCTGCTTCAGTGTTATTTCCATCCATTCTCGATCCAGAGATGCTCAACTTCATAAGTGTATCCTATTTACTCTATTAGCAACACACTGATCATCACGCTTGCCATGTTTCTTCTCTTTGCGTGACGTATTAGGCACCCGATCATTGTATACGAGGAGCTTATTGGTCCGAAGACCGGTTATGCAAATTTTGCCAAGATTGTCGTTCAAGGTAAGGGAGATGGAAAGAGGCTAAAAACAGCCGAAGCCGTGTGTAATTTTCTGTTAGCATATCTTAGTTGTAAAGTGGTCAGCTACATCTGAGCAGAAACACAATGTAGTTCGAGGTTCTTTTACATCTATATCTTACTAAAATTTTGCTTCGGTAGAATAGATTTGATTTTTCACTGCGAGAAGTCGAGCTTTCCATGCGATAAGGCTGCGCTTCATTTGAGGCCGGTTTGAGGCGGCAAAGTCATTCCTGGTGCGCGAGAAAATTAAAAAGGACTTGCCACCTCCAATAGGCCGCAAGTGAAGCGTAGCCTTATCGAATGGAACGCCCGACTCTATGCAGTGAAACTTATAGGACCTCTCTGCCTTTTCGATTATCCCTAGCTTACTTGTGGAATTACAAGTTTCAGAAATCCCCACCCTTCGCCAGTGTTTCCTTTTGCACCTACGGCTTTTTAGCACTTCTTCGACTTAGTCTAGTTTGTCAGTCACGGAGCAAAGCCTCAAAGGTCCGCCAATTGACCTTTTAAAAATAAGAATGATAAGCTCCAAAATGTTATTTTTTTCATTTTCCAGGCTCTTTTTCTTTGTTTTTCCAGTTTTTAACCACGGCGTGCTGGCCCGGCCCGATACTGAAGTTTCCTGTTGGCGAACGGCACTGAGACTACCGAAAGCTTCTGTTTCTGTCCAGTCCGGCAATAATAACATTGAATATAATACTGCGGGTGTGTGTATCTGGCTCGGTCATTGAACATGCATCGTTATGTCAAGTGGGAGTGGGAGACACGAGGGGAGAAAACTAAAATAGGACGAGTATACCATTAAAAATGAATGCTTCGATTATTATTACTTCATATAAGTACAAGTTGTTTTATTCATTTTTGTATGGCGAAAAGGTCAAATTCGGCGGCAACGCTGTGACAGATACTTTTGAAACAATAAAATTCTATTCTATTCTAAGATAAAACATGGTAAAGAAGAACATTTCAAATATATTGAGCAAAAACTTGGTCGCAGAAAGGGACTAGAAATTTATGCACACGTGAAACAAAAATAAAAGCACAGACACGAAATTTACACGGTTTCAAATATATGGAGTGAGGAGAATGTATACTTCAGAAGAGCAACAGTTAATAAAGAGACAAAAAGGGCATCTGCCGATTAAGCGATTAAGCGTGATTAAGCGTTGGACGGGATTAAGGAAAATTTCTGGCACGCCTAGACATCAAACGGGTGGAGCGATTGGATGAAACTTGGAAGCTAAAAAGGTCATTTACCCTAGATGTTCCATTTTTGGCTCCCGGAAGGATTTGGCTTCGGGAAGTCGGAGTGGGGTGTCGGACATTACCCGGAAATGCTCAGATTCGAGTGAAACTTGATGGGTTGTAGGAGCAGATGCCATAAATGTCCCATTTCTAGGTTAAAACCGCGTCTTTCGACGGCGGGAGGTTGGAAGGGGGGTATTTTGTGACGTTTTCATTTACTTTCTGTACTGCCTACTCGTAGCAAGTGCCATATGAGCTCGTAACTCTGGTCGTAAAAGAACTTGAACTGTTCGAGCTACAGTAAGTTTTGTTTGCAGCCATTCTTAGAGTATACTTAGCAAAGCCGGAATAGGAAATTACTACAGAAACAGGCAACGCTTGAGATTCGCCCACACTTGAAGTGCAGGAAAAGGCTTATGAGGTCAGAAAAAACATGCTGAACAAGATCGACCCTAACCTTCTTGACACAACTTATAAAGCAGCGAGCGTCGACTTGAAGTTTAGCTTATTTTCTTCTTCTCAGTTTTACTATATGAATGAATGAAATGCTTTTATTCCGCCAAAATGACGAGACAAGAAAAAGGTTAAAGGTTAAAGCATTTACAACACGTACATTAAAAATTTCTAATCCTAGTGCACATCATCCGTAACACTCAAAATAGAACAACAGATTTACAGATAAACACTAAAGAGTACGAAATATCAACGAAACAAACTTTTTTTTTACCAAACAGGGCAACAACTCACAAAGTTCTAGGTTCGGCTCAGATGGTGACCAAGATGACTGTAACTGGCATTTATTTTATCTTGCTTTTTAGAGCTCACCATATGTTTATATCACATGTTCCTTTCTGGGCTGGCCTTGATGTTAATGTCCAGAAGTGTAGCCTACCGAGTAATCTAACAACCAAGAACAAGAGCTGTAAGCTCATATGGCACTTGCATGGGTTGAGATGTAGTCTTTGATCAAACGTACTTTTAAGGTTACCTTTGCGGTTCAGATGCGCACTTTAAGGGAGCTAGAGAAAAAGTATTTTGTTTTAGAACTTGGCTGTAATGATGCGCACTTTATAGGCGCTAGAAATTCATCTGTAAGAAAAACTATTGAGACAAAACGATCACAGGCCCTTACGGATCATTGATATATATCGTTTGGTAAAAAGTATTTTTTTTCACTTTTCGGTTAAAATGTGCACTTTAAGGGTGATAAAATAAATTTTTAAGCAAAACCCTTGTGGCACAAATGATCACGGGTTGAGATGTATCGTTTGTTGAAAAAAAGTAGTTTTCGACCTTGCGGTTCAAATGCGCACTTTCAGGGAGCTAGAACTTCATTTGTAAGCAAAACCCTTGAGGCAAAAATGATAATGGGCTCATGGGGATCATGAAAATGTATAATTTGCTTAAAAGTATTTTTCTAAATTTGCGGTCAAGATTGGTTCTTTTAGGAATGTCGGATTTGGAAAGTGGCGATTTCTGAGCCAATCTTGTCGAATCTCTAATATTCCAGCCCAGTTCGATCGTCCTAGCACATCTGGAAGTACCTTAAATCGCGATCACCGGAATTCCGGCCCCCCCCTCAAACTCCCCCACAGTCGCCGGAGCCAATCCGGTTCTGTAAGTGATTTATCCAGAGCATCTCTTTATTATTCCAACAAAGTTCGATCCCGATCTCCCCAGTCTGAGCCGGTCACGTATTCCCCCCCCCATTGTTCTCGAATCCGGTTCGGACATGACAAAG